>CAJVRI010000545.1:0-4800000 GCA_911649635.1 Poeciliopsis gracilis
GTCTTTTTTAAATTAAGCTTGATGAAAATTTCATAATAAAAGCTTGAATATTTCTCTCAGGCTTTTCAGAAAAACTAACTGATTCAAGCATTTAGAATTAAGTCTCCTTGTGTGTCACACTGACATGACAGTTGACCTCCTCTTTAGAACTACAATTACCGAAGGTTAGAACTACAACATGGGAACACTCAGTGCCTACAGAAGAGTTCAGAGCTGATTGTCAGAACTACAACATGGCGGAACTGTCAGTTACTACTGAGGAGGAATAAGCTGGCCTTTAGAATTACATTGTATTTGGGCATTTTAAAACTGATTTTAACCAAGCATTGTAACACACAGGATTAGTGTGACATTTTTAAATTAAGCTTCATGAAAATTTCAAAATAAAAGCCCTGACATTCTTTGGTATCACGTAATTGCTCTCTTAGAAATTATGTTTTGCATCAGAACGCTGGCTCCAAGTGACGGGCACACTTTGGCAGGGCCCCGGTTAAATTTCTTCAGGAATTTTCCAGTTTAATTTTATTTCCTCTATGTATCTTGGGGAACGACCACCGTTTCTACGTCAATTATCAGCAGCGGCAAAAACATAAACAATGGAAGGAAGATAGAGATGCGAATTTTGTTGCTGGAAAAACAGGAACTATTTTGCGCTTCGCTCGTCAAGTCCCATAATTATAAGCTGCTGCGGGCTTGTTTTTTTCTAAAGTCTCTTACAGATTTAATGAGTCGCGGGTTGCAGTTCTTGGGCTTGGAAATAAGCAGACATAAGATAAAACCCAGAATTTGTCTGACATCTAGTAAGTTTAAGTCAGACTCTGTCCATCATGTCCCGGATGAACCGTCCCGCTGTGTCTTTGCTGAATGACATCGAGTTTCGCGTTGGGCTCCACGAAAATGCAAACATCGAGACTAATATGAACAGCGCAACAAATGTGAAAACAGCCGAGATGTTTGTCCCATTTCCATCATACAGATTTTTGTCTATAGTCTGCTAATGTTGAAAAAACACAATTTTTGCAATTGTCATGGCAGCAGCAGAAGTAAAATGCTGCTGAATTGTGAATAAATATATTCACAATTCAGCCATGATGCGACTGCTCATCATCTATCAGCCAATCAGAGGCGACGTCAGTGTCTCATTCAGTGAGACGTTTTACCTTCAGTAGGTGCAGCTTCCCTCCGGAGGTCCGTGTACAGATGAGGAAGTGCTTGGTGAACAGGAAGCACTGCCTCTCTCCTTCCTTCCTCAGCGAGAGCGAACCCAGACGCACCTTACTGAGCATGCCCCGTTCGCTGCTGGATGGCAGCTGGATGAGAGAACCTGATCGCGGAGGAGAGAAGTCGTGAAAGAGTGCAGGAACGTGGGATGGCTGGAAGAAAGCTGAGAGAGCAGGAAGACTAGACTACCTTGTCTGACGAACGTCTGGCTCGTGTCTAGCAAGATGTCGCAGCCTTCAACGATCATCCTTTCAATGGCCAGATTCTTCCTGATGTTCTCCGTGTCGCTCACCTCGTCGTGCATCATTCTGAAAACACAAGGAGCAGAGGTCAGTGTGTGTGTGTGACGCTGTGTACCGGACTGGTTCAGAGGTCTGGGACCAGTACGACCCAAACGGCCAGTTTCACCCTCAGTTCAGCCAAATGAAATTTGTTGCTACAGGACCTCCTGAAGAAAGACAACTTATCATTTGCACAAAAAATACTACTCGCACCTTAAGTATGATTCTTTTGTGAAAATTCAATGTAATTATTCCATAAGAACGAGTGAGAAAAAATAGAAAAAAACCTGCATCTATGACAGACGTAGATTTATTGTATTTCTAAAAAAAACATGTAATTTCTTATTAATGATGTTAAACTACCACCTTAGATAACGTTTTATAAATTTCTATTAATGATGTTTAAAAAAACCCTCTAAAAATAACTTTTTATAATATTTTCTCTACTATTGAGTTTATCACAGCATCAATAAACATGAAAATATAACAATTAAACTTTCACTGCAATGCATTTTTTGATTTTCTCAATAAGAACCAACATGCAACTAAATGAATCTGTTCTTGTGTGTTTAGTATGTTATTCCCCTGTCGGGTAAAATTCAGTGAATCGTCATTTTCATTTTTTTTTTTTTTTGCTTCATTCTTACTTTGACAACTCTTCCAGTTTGGATTTGGCGAACTCCAGGCTCTTGCGCTCCACGTGCTCATGCGGCGTGTGAGCCAGCAGCTCATGGAGGGTGATGATGTATCGAGGAATCTAGCATTTAAAAAAAACAAAAAACCCCAATATCATAAAGAAGATGTTGACATATTGAATACTAAGACATGAATGTATGATTAGAATGTGTGATGAAAACTAAGATTTCAAACCTGACTCTTTTAAGGTTTAATATTTAACAATCTGAAATTTGATCAGTTTAAAAGAACAATTTCTTTGAAAGAATATTTTCAAATATATTAAAAGCAAATTTTTTTTGTAATTTGTGACACAATTATTTTCATTTTAACAACACATTCTACTAGGAGCTCATCTGTCTATAAAGTTCTACACCCTCCAAGTGTTTTGAAACACAAACCTTCAAGCAGCTCATAATGATTTGTTTCAGTCACAGAATATGTAGACATCTAGATAAATGGCTGCAGCATCCCAGCTGCATCAGTTTACAGTCTCAAGCCAAAAGCTGACGCATTGTCTGAATCGACTGACGTTTTTCAAAATAAAAGCCGTCTGATTTTCCATTTGTCTTCATTACAATCTACATTTGAAGCTGATGAAACGGGATGTCGTGATCGTAGTTTCCATAAGGTGACTGGAACTAAACCCGGACCCTGAAATCGGAGCAGTTCATCGCATAATTAGAGCATAAAGTGTTTGGTACCTGGAACATGGGGTAAGTGAGGAAGGTTTCCAGCATGCGGCCCTCACAGCCGGCATTGGATTCGTACTGTTTGAGCAGCTTGTCAAAGTCTCGGTTCTGCTTGCAGTTGGCCAGCACCTGGAGGCTGTACTGGTGGTTCCGCACAAACTCCTGGTAAATGTTGAGCATGGGCAGCAGGATGTCGAACAGATCAGCTGGGAGGTAAAACACACGACGACTCACATTAACGCATCACTAAAGACAGACTAAAACAACAGCATCTACTTCGACATTTACAGGTCATAAATGTATGTTTTTGATGTGGTTATATTACTCTATGTCACAATAATAATAATATATTTTATTTATCACATATTCACATTTAGAAGAATTTCAATGAAACAACTGACATAAAACAGCAGCAAAGATCCTAAAATATAGTTTTAAACATTAAAAAATTAGAACAATTCATGATCAATTAAAAGATTATGGATTTCTTTTCATTCTTGTGAATGAAAAGAAATTCATAAGAAATATTTAGAATATTACAGTTTTTAGGCCTGTTTTTAATGTATGTAACCATAAATAACAACTCATTTGAAATTCAATTATTTGTCTGGAAATGATTTTCCTGGATTGAATTCGTATCTGTTTAGCAACTGAAAAGTGAAACTATGCTGTAAAGACAATAACTTTCATTAAATAAACTGCATCACCATAACTTGACGATGGTCTGTATTTCTTCTCGTTACAGAAACGTTATTTATAAAGATTCGATTTCTGTTGATGTTTTTCATGTCAGGGCCTGTGCTCTCTGACAGTCTAGAGGGGTAAGTGTGACCAGTGAATGAGTCAGTACCCACCCAGAACCAACGTTGGCCAGTTGGCGATGCGAGCCTTCAGGCCCTGGTGGAAGATCTCGTGCAGAAACATGATGGTCTCACTGCACACAGAGGGAGAATCTGAGGATGCTTCCGGTTTCACTCAGGAGACGAAACAAAACACAGACACTGTGAGTTGTGACGCATTTGAAGACGTGCACTCTACAGAAGACCGACGCTCCAGCTGACGATTATTATAAATAATAATTGTATTTTAGCGACGTCGATTATCCTAACGATTATTTGATCAGTCGGGTAAAAGAATTGGCACATTCTGCAGACTTGTTGTTTAGTCAATTAAACTCATAATTCAAGTGATTTTTTTTTAACTAGAAAACACTTTATTGCTAAAATTTCAATGAGATTCTATGTAAGCTTGATCACTTGTAGCAAAAGATGCATCTGCAGCTAATAAGTACATTGTGTGAAAGGTTCGGCTCTGTCTGGTGAACTTAACATCACTACAGTGTGGGACTGATCTGTTGACTATACTTTCATTAACTGATTAATAATGGGATACCTAAAGGCGCTTAATAGATTTTTATGTTTTTTTTTAACTTAATTTGTATCTGGTGAAGGTCAAGTTTGGAGCAGCTGGGGTATTTTGCCTTTTGGAAAGTCTAAATACCCCAGTTAAGAACTAATGAATAATTAAACTGATATTAATCAGATTAATCACAATTAATCCGATGAATTGTTTCAGCCATGCAAAAGACAATCCATGTATTATCATGCAGGAATATTTTTACAATATTTTATAAAAATGACTATTTACATATTTCATTTGTGCAAACTAAATAAAAAGGGGGAGAGAAATGACATGTATGCCTTTACACTGATTTATAATATTTAACTGAATAATTAGCTGTCTGGAAGAGAATGCAAAGGAGTCTAGAACCGCACAGAGAAATCAGGTGTAGACTAGAATCAGCTCATTTTCGACCCATAAACGGTGACAGAAACTTAAAAATGGGACCCTCATTATCAGGAGGCTGTTTGTTCAGGTTTCTATAGCAGAGTTGACAGAATTTGGCAATGAAGCTAACAATGGCATGTCAAAACACAGAGGTACTTCAAAAGTACCAGGTACTTTGGAGCAGCTGTGAATCATCTGATCCCCTCTGTGGGATGAAACAGCAACAATCAAAGCTCTCAGACTGAGAGTCAGAAATGATCTGTGGGGAAATTCACTGGGAATTAGAACGGGAAAAGAAAAGGCAGAAACAGCGTCTGATCAAATTCAGCTGAAAAAAACGTGAACTCACAGCTTACACACATGCTAACACATGTGTTAGCATGTGTGTAAGTTAACACATATGTTAGCATGTGTGTTCAGAAGAAGAAGAAGAAATAGACTTTTTTGTCCCACAGTGGGAGAGTTCAGGATGGATTCTCAGTTTGAGGAACATCCATCAGATGCGAAACCTATTTGAAATTTTTGATGAGAGAAAATCCAAAGTGGGATTAATTTCACTGATAATTTGATCAGTTATCAGTACGTAATTGACGTTGTAGTTTATTGCCTTGAAATTGGGCCTCTGTCTCTTTAAAAAAAAAAAAAAAACTCCTGCTTTTTCCGAAGCTCCACCTTCAGAAAGTCATTCCAACATGGCTCCTCTATTAACCTTTCAACAACGTTTTTACCAGCGTTGCTCTGAGAAGTAACTCCAATAATGAGCTCAGCAGATGCGCAGTTCCATCAGGTGTTTGCTAATTACTGCTGGCTAGTCTGTAGGAGCTGAGTGGGGGGTAAGGGGAAAAGGGTGTCGTCAACGGCGAAACCAGATCCCATCTGGCGCTTTGCAGCTGAGTGGTTACCATGGGACATTAGAGATTTATTTAAGTAACCATTAAAGAATCAAAGCAACACTGCAGGAATGTTTTTGGTGATGCAATGACATTATAACATGACATAAAGGTAAAAAGAAGTTTATTTTACTTAATACTGTCCCTTTAAGGATACTGGATAAGGACACTTTAAGGTCACCTACTGCTTTGGATTTTATTTTTAGGTATCACAGCAACTTGTTAGATTTTTATTTGGAAAAAAAAAAGAGAATGCCTTTCTTGTCTTTACATTTTCACTCTATTTTGAGTTGATGCATCACATAAAATCCCAATAAGTTGGTTGTAGTTGCAGTGGCACAAAACATGGAAAAGCTCAGTTGGGGGAAAACACTTTGTATGATGGTCTTTTTGAACACCAAGCATTGGGAGCTTTAATGTTTTGTGTACATTTCCCTCTCACACAGAGCAAGAGGAGGATTCATCACCTGTTGAGGAAGATGCTGCTGACGTCGTCGTGGCTTATGGGAGGCTTCTTGGAGCTGGCGGCCATGCGCAGCGGCCTGAGGAAGCAGTTGACCAGAATGGAGAGCTGGTGGACGTACTCCATCTCTGCTTCCACCATGTTGAACACGATCTGGTTCCTCTTCCTCATGCTCTCTGCGTGAGGAGAGCAGATGTAGTCCTGGACGATGATCTTCCACTTCCTCCGGCACAACCAGCCGCGCATGAAACTTTGCACCTGCAGTGGTCACACAACGACCCCGTCATGGGCTCCCAGCTCATGACGGGGCCCATGACGTCGCCGCTTCCACGATGCGTTTACCTTTTTAATCTTTTTGATGTCTGGGTCCTCCTCTTCTTGGTTGCTCTGAAACGGCAGCATCCTCTCCTTGGCTTTGTTCAGCACCACAATCTACCGCGACAACAGCGTCTATGTGAGCGCGCCAGTGCAAAGCATCAAATATTCATGAAACTTTGGACAAAAATAAACATCTCGATAGGGAAGTAATGGGTTCTGGAATCCTTAGAGCCCTGCTGTGCTTTAATTCAACAGAAGTGTCTTCTTCATCATGCCTGGGGGCGTTTGCACGCGTTGATGTAAATGTGCTGCATCTGAGGGCTGCGTCCAGCGTGCATTTAAGTATGCGTGCGCACGCAGATGTGGAGGCGCTCATGCGTACCTCGGCTTTGAGCCGCTCGATCTCCGTGTCCTGGTCCTCCAGCTGAGTGCGCAGCTGATTGGCCGCGATCTTCTCCGTCTCCAGGATCTGGACCAGGTGGATGTACTTCTGCATCAGGATCTCGCGCTCGATCATGATGTCAGAGTAGCTGGAAGGCAAGAGCGTGGAAAGGGGTCGGGCTTCGGGGTGTGTGCTCGTGAACAAACATGGGCGCGCTGTAACAGGTAAACGGGGGGCGGGGAGATGTTTGAGGTGTTCGCCGCCGTCGCTAAAAAAAAATAGGAGAGGCATCCGCGGAAAGGAGAGCGCTGAGAGGAGATAGAGGTCGAGTGTGTGACGTAACCGACGAGGTAAAACGGCGATAGTGTGACCTAAATGTGAACCGCTGCGAGCACTGAGCACCCAGACACGCTCACTCGCTCGCCTGGATGCAGTCACTGTGTCCAGTGTTTTTCACCGACACAAAAAAAAGAGAAGCAAAGACGAGTTTGATTTAACGAGAATCTTTGAACTGAACGCTCAACGTTTAGAGACTAACTTTAGAGGAAAAGATGCTTTACAAATTTACCAGTCTGCTCATCTATTTCTCAGCAAGTTTTTTTTTAAATCATAATCTGAAAAGCCTGACCTTTTATCTTTTGCTCCAGTTTAGTCTCTCAGTGTTTTTCTCTTCCAGCTTTTCACTCCGCAGCTGAAATTGTTGCCTATTTTTCTCTGCAAAACAGCTCAATATCAAAGCCATTTCACTTTGTTCTTGCTGTATTTGCAGGTAAGGCCAAAATTATACAGGCAGATTTAGATATAAAAATATTTTTATTCACCCTAAAAGCTAGTTTTCTGATAGGAAATAAAACAGACATTAAAGCAAGCAAAATGTATTCTAGTTGCTGACCAGCTTACTCCACTTTTGATCATTTGTTTGATAATTCATCTTTGAGATCTGATGAAATGTCTAAAGTTGGACGATCTCCTGGTCATCTCACCATGGCGACTGCTGACGGTGGAGAAACAGTTTTCCTGGAACATTAAGTTGTTTCTCCACTATTAGTGGTTTTAGGAGCGGCACACTAGAATGATTGACAGAGCTAAGACCCTCCTCCTGGCTCTGATTGGTTGTTCTTGACAGGGAGCGCTGCATTTTGTCAGACGGCAATTTTAACGCTGACAGCAGATCGATATCGATCTTTTCACAGATTATTTCTGACAGATTTCATGTGGAGTTCTGACGTCGTTGTTGCGCTGCTTTTTTTTTTTTTTTTTCGTCAAAACTAACAGCTGTGAGGGATTGCTGAAGCGAGGCGACGGTGGACAGTTTCCTCCCCGGATCAGGGTCAGAAAACACCTCACTGTAAGGCGAAATTAACCGCTGACCACTCTGCATCAAAACAGATCTGCTCAGTTTAGAAAACCTCCGTCTCTTCTGTGCAATTGTGCGCGACAGATCAACTGTGCCGATGGTTTAAATCTCCTTAAATGCTGGTCATGATCTCGTGGTATTTGATGTTCTGTGTGAGCGCTCAGTCATTAATCTCACAACACACACAGTTCAGATTCAGACGGTGACACGGATCACAGCGGCACGGCGGCCATTTTTCTGAGAAGCCCTGAGCTGAGTCATTACCGGCTGGAAGTATTTTTCTGATTTAGAAGCAGAACGACTCAATATCCCGCCATGAACATATTCCTGTATGTTTTGTGATAATCATTCTGCGTTGACTAATTATTATATTATTACAGACATCTACATTTATTAGAAATTTAGCATGAAACTGACCTTATAATAGTTTTCCTACATTAGACTCTGAAAAAAATTAATAATGAGGGAAATAAGTCCAGTACTGAAATGAACCACAAAAAAATAAGTATGTTTTTCCCCCCCTCTATCCTGAAAATGAACAACAGTAAAATGTGACTGAAATGTGTCTGTTCGTACCTGGCCTGCTGGATGCACTCCACCCACTCATTGCAGTCCGACTCATCCTCTGACCGCAGCTCCAGAGGTTTCTGACCTTCGTGACCAAAAATGACCAGGAAGTAGTGCTGCGTTTAACAGAAACAAACAACCAATCAAACTGAAGCTTCACCTGCTTGATAAAAAAATGGCAGATGCTGACAAAAAACAGTACATTAAAATTATAAAAAGGATTACAGTGAACGCCAAAACACAAGTAACAAGGCAATAGGAAAAAAGTAAAGTCTGAAAGTTAATTCAAAACTAGCAATGGGTTGATTACAGTTTCCTGGCTGATCATCAATCTTCAAAATAAACTGACCATCTGATTTGGCTGATGCTGATTTTTTTTTTTTTTGTCTGAAAAGTTGCTCAATTTAGTGACAAAGCTGCAAAACTGGGGAGACTACAGATAACCACCGAGGTGCAACATAACCCGTCTTTCAGTGCAGAGTTAAAGGGGCAGTGCCTGGTTTCTACACCTTTTCTGAGGAGGATGAGATCGATTTCTCTTGGAAGCATCAGCCAATCGGCGATCTCCCAAAATGATGGAAATTGCTGCCAATTTATCGGGACATGACAACAAAAATATACAGAAACACAAGGACTAAAAGTAAGAAGTAAAATCCAAATGACACATTTGGAGCCCAGATCTTTTTCAGGCTCAAAGTCAAGAGGACTACTTTGTAAAGTAAGAATCTGAATGCGATCATAGTCTGACGAATGGATTTATGAAGTGAAACGTTTAAAACATTATTTTAAAGTCAATGAAGTTTTTAATCAGTAAAGTAGCTGCTTGAGCTGGAATGTTTTAGTCTTAAAAACATCAAAGACGTTTTTATACCAAACTGCTTCGCTGCAAGTTTGAAGCCAGCTTGTTTTCTAACCAATGGCGTCACAACAGAAACAATTTGAAATTAAATTTAAGTACGCACAAGTCATCAATTTCCTTGTTTTTTTTTTTTTTCTGGCTCTAGGATTTGAAAACGATGATATTAATTGCCAAATTAATATTATTAAAGCCAAATTGTATAGTTAGGCCTGTCGCAATAAGCAATAAATCAATAAACCCAAAAAACTAGTTCAATAATTTCCACTTGAGTGATTTATTGTTTCTCTCTTTTCTCTGTTTCAACCGAAAATTGGATGATAAAAGTCTTCAGTCTGGTGATTTGGTTTGATTTTTGTTTGTTTGTTCATTTGTTTACAGATACTTCATGGTTTTATTTGTTGTTTCTGTTTTGGATTTTTAAAATGTCTTCTAGTTCCAGTGTTAAATATCCAGTAGAATTTAAAGTTCACGGGTCTTTGAGAACGTGCTCTTGCATTATTATGCGATCACCATCATATCTCTCGAAAGTTCTCTCATGCCAACATAATTCTCTTTTACTGCAATAACTTCTGGGACAATTTATCATCCGGCAAAATTTGTCAGAATGGCAGGCCCAGGTATAGCAAATATATCACTGTTTTTAGTTAATCACTCATTCATTTTATCATTCGCAATGAAACGCATGAACATAAAACGCGACGCCCCACAGTGTGGCTTATTTTGCTCCGCTGTGCCTCAGAGACAAACAGACGGCCAGTGTAGTAATGATGTAACGATAAGAGGGTGAAAGATATTTGCTGGCGTGTGCTGGCTACAAACCAGAGAGGCTTAAGGGCTTGTTTGTGTGTTGGGGGCTGGGGGGAGAGGGAGTGAGGGTTTACATAACCACCAAGGCTTGTACAGCTCCTTGTATCGCTAATGCGGCTTCCCCAGCCACAAGCCTGCATTAAGCTGCAGGATAACAATGAGTGAGACGGACAGACAGAGAAAGGGAACTGTAAGCGGACTTGCCCTGCATTCAGAGGGCGGGAAAAAAAAAGAAAAGAAAAAAGAAAATCAGTTCATCTGTCTGACCTGGACAGAGTCAGACATGCCATTTCAGCCAGTGTTTGGTTTACCAGATCTGGTATTATCAATGCACACTCATCAGATCTCCACGCCATCCTGAGCTGCTCAACCACTTTCACAAACCAATCAGTTATGCAGCATCAGTCAAAAACATAAGGTTGTCCTTAATGTACTTCCTTTGACTTGTGGTGCTTTCCGCACTATGGAAAAGTGAACGTATTTGTATTGAAAATGTTTAGTATGAGCCTTTTGGTTCAGCCTTTACTTTCACCAAACCAACAAAACGCACGCTGAGTTACAAATTCAGGTTCCTCAGTCAATTACATGGAGGAGAAAGACAGGCGGCTCAATCAAACCCACAGGTCACCTTCTGAATGTAGTCTACCATCCACTCCCATTAACAGACCTGGGGTCAACAAAATACATATATGCACATACTGTGTTAAATCTCGCAACCTCAAAATAAAAAAAAAAAACAGGTTTGTTTACTTCAAGCAAAGGAGACATGTGGAGCACTCTCAGGACGATGTTAAGACCCGGGGTGAGCCACGCACTGATGCATAAGCAAACAAAAAGGCCAAGTGCAATGTCTGCAGGATTTCAAATTTGCACTCAAACTTTTCTGCACTGTAGCTCAAACGTCAGCGCTGATGAAGAGAGAGGAGGACAGTTAGGGCTTTGGTTTGATCGAACAAGAACTGCAGAGGAACACAGGCTGACCCACACACTGCACGGCCAAAGCGAAGCTCAAACTGGGACAGGTATCCACAGACGTGGTAGTTTCTCTGTGAGACGCGGTTGTGCCGGCTTGGTATTCAGACAGCGTCTGCAGGCTAAAGGGTCGGCAAGGATGCTATTCTTAGCGAAGCAGAGCCGCATCCCAGAAGCCAACAGAGCAGCTCCACCTGCCAAGTCACAAAAACACAAACAGTCTGCACCTTCAAAGCAGCTCCTCGGCTCACATGTGATTTATCGCGCAATAAGACGCCAACTCCACTATTCATCTCAATACTGGTGTCAGGCTTCCACATCAAACTTGCTGCATTCAATCATTTTCACAAATCAAGCTTTTGAGAAGCAACGCGGGTCAGAAAAACTACGACGAAAGCTAAAAAGCCCATTCAGAAAAATGTGTCATAATTAACCGTGACGTTAATTACCTCACTAACTTTGACTGTTGGAGGAGATTCAGTAACGGACAAGGAGAGGAAATTAGCGATTCAGCGGGTTTATTATTGTCGGAGGAGGATGATGAGAGACATGACCAGGGACAGACTGAGGAAGAGTTCAGGTCAGCTGCTGCTGCTAACCTGACCTTAACCCTAACCCTGTTAAGGTGTTAATGCTTCATGTTAAATGATTCTATACATGTACATCTATATGGTGAACGTATTGTCAGTGAATTGGTTTCCATAGAGTTAAGAATAAATCAGACATTTTCTATAATTTGCTTGTACTTGAGCCACTGTGGCTGGTGGAGAAAACGTTTCATTTCCATTTCATTTCATGTTACTGGTTGTATCCCAGTAACATGAGCCTTTTTGATGCGAGTTAAAACACAACCTTCATCACGTCAAAGATCTGCTGTTGTTGCATCAAACCTTCTACAGCGCTCAGGTCTTCTGGTTCTGATCTGATCTGCAAAATCCGAACCAAACGTGGAGAAACGGCCGTCAACTTCTATGCACAACCAATCTGGAGCAGACTTCCACAAAACCGCATGGCTGCTCCTCTAAAATCAATGGTAACATATTAATTCTAATATGATTTGCTTAAATTAGCCATATAGATGAACTTGACTTGACTTAACCATCATTGTACCCTTCAGAACTACGAATGTAAGGTGGAATAAAAGATCCTGTCCTGATGCTTCGACGTGGAACGTGCTGCAACGGGATCCAGGGCTGCCAAGACTGATCCCACTAAAAGGATTACAAATTTATTTTAAGAACAATGGAAAACACCCTGAGAAATGCCCAGTTTTATGCGTTACCCCGTTTGTGTGCAGTGGTATCAGGTGTTTGCTCCCTTATTCATTTCTTCAGTTTTTTGATGTAATTGTTTGGGGATGACATTACAGATCTGCTGTACAGAAACAGATCCAGTTTAGCTATGAAGAACTATCAAAGGCAATTAATAAGAAAATTTGTCATTTAGATCGAAATTACCAAATTGGAGCTTCACCTGATGATAAGGAGAATAATAGTTATTGCTTATAAATACACTCCTGCTAAATTAAGGGTTTAAGTCCAGTTTTTTGAACAGCAAGGCGCTACACATCTTCAAACTAAAAACCGACAACTTCCTTTATGGCACACGTTCATGCAGTGGCGCTCTTTCTACTAAAACTGAAAGTGGGTTAATGTGGTGCATTGTGGGATTAATAGTTCAGTCTTTCATCAGTCTCTTTGTTCCCTGTAGTTCAGTTCTTCACGGCTGTAGGCACAACGGATCAGACCAATTTTAATGTGAGACGAAGACAACTTGAGGACACAGACAATGTCGTTTTCAAGTGATGCATCCATCCATCATATGGAGCCGCTTATGGATGCAGGATCGTGGTGGGGATCCCCAACAATCACTGAGTGAGACGCTACATTCTGAAAGGTCCGTCACAAGGCAGCATAAGATAATTTGTTAATTACTGCAAAACTGGAATGTCGGAAATAAATTTGCTGAACGGAAACACACCAATTAAAAAATAAATAAATAAATTTCAATAAAAAGTTTTTGCCCTAAGATGAGATGGTTTTTCGGCCATATTGAAATAATAAAGTATTTTGGAAACAATGATCAACACGTGACCGACAGCTGGATGTTCCCACGGGCGGAAAAGATGAAGAACACGACAGAATGATGGCCCGGCGTGTTTCTGAAGGATTTATTGCATAAAGCAGCTCATTGGTGTTGAATTTCTTATTAAGTGAAAACACCGCAATGTGAAATTTGATTTTTTTTTGTCTTTCAACACAGTGGAGAAATGTTGGCTTGCTCTTCTTTGCAGAACAGTTTTTCCTCAACCACAATGGAAAGGTTTCAATCCTGGACAACATGTTTAGGTTTCCAACAAAGCATATTAATCCGATTTAGGTCCAGACTTTGACTATGCCCAAGATCGCCCATATGTCTATATGTCAACTTCAACATGGTGATTGCAACCTTGAAAATCAACATCAGTAAAACACCATAGACGCAGTATAAATAAAGATATGAGCAGAGCAGAGTGGACATCAAAAGAGCTGAGTGAGCAACTGAGCGCAGAGGCTTTGATGTTCTTAGATCTTTTGTCTGACTTTAATGTTTCTTCATCAAAAACATCCGTCTTAAACTGAGCCTGCTGACAAGGCGCCTCATTAGGCGCAGATCAAACAAAGCTCCGTCAGTAAGCTTGTCACCATTGGTCTGGAGGTGCTTCACATCAGGACAACATCACCGTAACGCAGACGGCTGCAGAATCCCAAAGCAAAGGTTTAAAGTCGAACAGAACATGGTTTTAAAAGCGGCATCAACTCTATAGAGGCTCTGCTGAAACTCAAAATGTAAATTTTCTAAAACAGAAGCCATTGTAGACTTAGCAGAAGTACTAAAGTAAAGTAAAAAAAAAAAAAATAAATAACCTCTGAATTTGCAAAAGGGAAATTACGGATCTGATCAGCCATCTCCGCCTGCATACTGCTGGAGAGCTGTGGGTTCAGTCAGCTAGCAGGTTTATGTTTTAGGCTTATATACAGTGTGTGGTCTTTGACTTTGTCAAATAAATTTGTGGACAAAAACGATCACAGTCCTCTTCTACAGTAATCCTAGTGCCGCTTCATGCTTCCCAGTCGTGCATCTGTTAAGATAATGAACAGCTGCTGCGAAGCGTTTCGGCAGAAAATCAACGTTAAGTCCCACCAGCCTTCTTTTGTAATCAGACTCTATACACCAGAAAAATAATCAAGCTACCGATTCAGTTCCTTAGCAGTTCTTAGCACAGTTGTGTAAAAAAGCATTTCATTTTCAAACTTTTTTTTTTGCCAAAAAAAAAAGAAAAAAAAAGCCTTTCTCACATAGTTTGGATTATTTTTCTCCCCTAATGCCTTCATTTGAAAACTGAATTTAGTGTTTACTTGTGTTGTTTTTGACTGGTGTTTAGATGACGTTGAACATCACACTAATGATGTTCAACATCATAGATATGATGTTCAATCATACCAGTAATGCTATGGCTGAATTTGTGTGCAAAAAAAACAAAAATCAGGAAGGGGAGTTCAGTCTTTCAATCTTTTGTATTTATGACCCAATTTCCAAACCCTGTAAACCTCTATCAGCTTAAAATGTCCTTAAGTTTTTAATAATAATGTAATAAAGAATGTCGCAGGGTGGTGCAACTGTTGGCACCGTTGCCTGGCAGCAGGAAGGCCTTTCTGAAAGGAGTCTGCATATTTGAGTGTGAGGTTTTATTTCTACGGCAAATCAAAAAACAACCAAGTTAGGCCGACTGCTGTCAGTGTGCCTGGTTGCTTGTCGTTGGGTGAAACCTGACCAGGACGCTGCCTGCCTCTCCTGCCAATGGGGATTCAGGAGAAGCGCGTAATATCAGAACACATGATTTCAACTTTTCATTTGTTTGGTTTAACTATCAGCAGCTCTTGTTAAAGATCAAGTTGACAGTGAAATCAGGTGAAAATATCTTCACACATCCAGAAGTTAATAGCATCTAAAATGCAAAGAGTCAGTTTTTATCCCTCAGCTGCTTCTGGTTAATGAAAATAGTTGAGAGCCAATATGATTTCTATCAAGTTTGAGAAATGTGAATGTGTGCCATGTCAAATGAGGTTTAGGTTTTAGAGCAAAGACAGTCTCTTCTGTCTAGAAGAAGAGACTGAAAACGAAAACAATGGCTGGAAAAAGTCCTGCACAATCAGAGTCATTTGTTGTGAAAATACTATGTAGATATTACTAGAAAATAGTTTAAAAACAAACAACAACAAAAGTTTTATCACCTTAAGTTTAAAAGCAACACTGAGTTTGATCTGTCATTATTGCATGTGTTTAATATAAAGCCGGTTTGAATATTTCCAATTAAAGCAAAGAAAGCAAAGCAGCTGTTTTTGATCATTAAACGTTGCGCTATTTCTGGAACCTTTCACATAAAAACATCCCTTCACCTCTCACTTTATGAGGCGAACTGATTATTTTTGGCGCTGCTTTGATTGTGGCGTGAAAACCGAACCGCGGTGACCTGCGCTTCAAACAAAGCTCCTAATTGTTTCCCCCGCGCGCTTGCCAACGCACCTGCTGTTTCTCCGCGGGCTCCTTGCTGATGGCGGTCGCCTTGGGCGCAGGTGCCCGCTCGCACGTGCATCCCTCCAGCAGGTAGATGCCGGAGGGCCTCGCGCTCTGGTCGTTCTCAAAGTAGAAGAGCACGTTCTGGTACAGGGCGAAGTACTTCTCGGTCCAGCGGCTGTTCTCCGTGGTCTTCTTACTCAGGTAGCCCCGCTTCGAGCCCTCTTTCCGCGCCGCCACCGACAGGTAGAGCGCGTGGCCCTCGTTGTACCGCACGCTCTTCTGCATGTCTGCGGGGGGCAATTTGCTGAAACTTCAGGGAGAGGCCGTCACTCCGCGGCGCATCTTCGATATGCGGCTGCCGCTGCCGCTGCCGCTGCTGCTGCTGCTGTGGTTATTTTTAGCGGACTGATGCCAGAGGGAAGGCGGTTAATGTCTCAGTCTGTTGGAGAAGGTAATCCGGGCTTACCATGATATAAAAAGTTGGAACGTCCGCCGCTCGGCAGTTTAATGCGGGCCCTCGGAGTCAGTAACTACAGCAACACTTCACTCTGCGTCTGCGTCCCACGAAACTTCAGAGGGGAGTTAGCGCGTGAAAGTAATGTAAAAAATATATATATAGAGAGAGAGAGAAAGAAAAGAATCCACAAAAAAGGACAAAGATTGGCACACTCACCGGCAGCAAATATGAAAACAGAGTCAGAGGAGCAGACGGTGAAAACAGAATCACAACGGAGATCAGCCGTAATCGGCTTTGACACGCACTTAAAGAGACAGGTCTGCGCCGCCCCGCTCCGCGCGCCGCTCACCGCTGCGCATCACTTCGGAGGAGCGCAGCAGCGCAGCGCGTCGCAGCGCGCGAGCCCCGCTGTAGATTCCGAGAGCGCGTGAGCACTGGAGCGCGCGAGCGGTGAGAGCCGAGCAGAGACCTACGTTTGAAATGAGGGGGCTAGGGAGGGGAGGGTTAGGGAGGTAGGGAGGGGGCGCAGGTGTTTCAGTGATGGCTGCATCCCACTCGGATGCTGCTTAAAGGAACCTGGATTTGTATTTCATTTATGCTTTTATTAGTATTATTATTGTCGTCTATAATCGTTGTAGACAGAAAACCTCTGTATAGGTTTATATATGTTTTAAGCAGTCAAGCCTTGGTAGGTCCACATGTTGCAAATTAGCTGTGGCTGCAACATTTTGTACATATAAAAAGAAACACTCACTACCTTTGTCCCTTTGATAGTAATAATAAAACACATTTTAAAAAATGCAAACATTATTGGCATCGACACAACCTGTACGTTTGCCAGTAAAAATAGACACAACGGCTGCGGGGTTTACAAAAACCGTTGCGCTATTTACATGAACCGTTTACAAAAAGTCCCTGTTTGAGAGTCAGTTAGTAGAGCTGTTCTCCAAAAACGAGTTTCTCCAGTTGTTGGGAATGTTTCCACGCAGAATGCAAATCCTGTGAGCAGATACAAATATACTTTCATAAATTAAGAGGATTAGATTTAACATCAGAAAGGTCAAAAAAAAAAAAAAACATCTGGCAGCCAGTTTACACTTTCACCATAATTGAAGCACTTTAAAAAAAACAAAACAAAAAAAAACAAATCAAGATACTGTGTATTTCCTGCAACTTACATTTATTTCTGTATGTATCAGGACTAAGCAGCTAACGATGCACAGGACACCAGGCATACACACACACCCACCTCTCCATGAGGAAAACATCCTGCCTGGTGGATTGCAAACACAACAATTATTTAAGTTGCTGACCCTATTTTTTCCAGCCATATTTTACCTCTATGTGTATCAGATGCCAGCTTTTTACTTTATTTTCCACTCACTACAGGGTGTAAAACTCCAAATAAAACATTCTGATCAAGAAGTTCTTCCTTTGTCTGCAGCAGAACTTGGACTTTCCTGATTGGACCGAAGTGGACGCTTGATCTTGTTTGCATAGTTCTATGGAAGGAGCCTCGTCAGTTCACTCATCTGCATGCACTCAGTTACAGGCATGGAGGGAAACTGTGCATAAATAGGCATTAGCATGGTTTTACATGCAAATAATTTTATGCACACAGATTTCATTCTTTTATTTTGTAATGATGCATGTTTAACACATAGCAATACCAGCTGTTCATAAAATTTCTACAAACAAAGGAGAATGGGTTAAGAGAAAAAGTGTCACAATTGAATTGAAAGCTTAACAATCCCTGCTAGCAGGGCAACTATTCATAAAGCCATCATTTTTTTTAGGTTGATTTAAAATACAGTAAGGTGATGCTCTTATGGGCGTGTAAACGCTTACACACGCTTACACACACACACACACACACACACACACACACACACACGCACGCAGACACGCACACACACACAGAGGCGATCTCACTGATGCACTACAACATCTGTTTGTGCTTTCAGGCTGAATGGGAGTTTCAAAACAAACACCCATCTTCTGATGCATATCACCTCTTTGCAAAAATAGAAACTTCTGCTTTTACCTCTTCACTTATGCGTGTGTAAGCGTGTGTAAGCGTGTGTGTGTGTGTGTGTGTGTGTGTGTGTGTGTGTGGCCTCAGTATCCCATCAGAAAAGACGCTGTTTTGAGGTCAGGGGTTATGTTTAGGACTAAAGTATTAAGAATTGAGTAGATGTAAGGTTTAGGGTCAGGCATGTACTGGTGGTTATGTTTAGAGTAAGGGTGAGGATTAGGCAATAGAAATGAATAAAAAATGAATGGACATCAATGCAAAGTCCCTGCAAAAATAGAAAAACTCAGATATTCCAGTAGAAAACATGAAAAACAAAAATCTGTTGATTTTGATACTGATATAGCAGAAATTGCTACTTTGGTGTTTTAGAGCCAGCTTCGTTCTGCAAACATGCAGTTCTGTTTGAATTTTGTTGTTAGAATAAGAGTTAATAACACCAGGAGTCATATTGACCAGGTTGTTTTTGTCTGCTGGTGATATAATCACCAGTATGGGCAACAACATAGTGATGGAGACACTCCTATGCTGCAATTCAGGGATGTTTATAACAGATCGTCATACCAACATGACAAAGACCAACTAACTGAGCAGATAGGTCAAGAAGGAATTTGTAAGTTTAAAGTGGGTTTGGGTTACAAATCTTCCAATATCTGCACATAATAATGATTCTTCAAAGCCGCAGACCTACTAACACATGGCTGCCCTTCTAAAACTGACTGGTCACAAAGGAGAGAGAATCGGCCAAGAAGCCCATGTAACTCTGAAGGAACATTAGAGACCAACAGCTCAGACAAAAATAAAATGGGAACGTTAAAGGACTATGAAAACATTCGAATGTCCTGCCTAGAACTGACTCAAAGAAACATTTTTGCAAGATGGCCAGTAGATGGAGTAATAGCCCTTTGCTTTGTCCTTCTTTGTGCCATGTTGCCCGTGTTTTAATTGACTCAGCCACACTGAGAATGAAAAATGTCAAAGTACAACAAATGTTTTACACTTGGTAAATTAGTGAGTGACAAGTAAATGTAATCTGAACAATATGTGTGATACAATAATAAAAAATGTTTTTTAGAGAAGTTTTTAGTGTCTGTTCTGCTAATTTATGTTGCTGTTTAATGGCACTAACTGGGAAGAGATTTTTTTAAAAAGGCCTCCTCAGCTAAATACAGTTCACAAAATCTTTTTTTTTTATTCCACAGTATTTATTTATCACCTGCATTTGAGATAGTCCAAAGTGCAATAATTTTCCAATAAAGTGTCTAAAAATAATTGCTCAAATTTAGATGTATGTGAACACATGGAATCACTTATTATCTTCAGGTAATGGTATTTTTCTTTCTCTCATTATGTCAGTGCAGATCTCAGACTTTGAAGGGAAAACTGACAGATCTGTAAGAACCTGGAACAAAAAGCCCAACGTGTTCTGAGAAAGTAAACAGTGTCTGAGCCAATTGGAGCAACTGCCTGATTCTACTAGACCTTGAATCAATCTTTCCCTCAATCACCAATCAGGTATTCAGAAATCCATATTATGGATAAACTCACAGTTAATTAACAGTGAGTTTATCTTTATGTAGATCTTCTGTCAGCAGTTTAGGAATTTTGCCTTCATATTGATACAAAGATATTTTAAAAACTTGCTAATTTCTTCAGTGACACTAGCAGAGGCGCTGCCAGGAATTTTGGGCCCCCTGACAAAAAATTTAATCTGGCCCCAACCCCCATTGCAGCTACTATTACAATTTTTTGAGTCTATCTGACCCATCAAAAGCATCACAAATTGAATTTAAAGGCTTTCAACTGCCTTGCTTTCTTTGGTCCAATACTGATACTAGCACAATATTTACTGATCATGAAAGAAAATAAATAAATTGTGGAGGGCCCCTTGTCAGTCAGCGGACCTTCGAATTGTCATAACCTTTCCCCGTTATCTGAAGCCCCTGGACACGATTGTTATTAATGCTGCATAAAAAGAGTTGTATTTTTTTTTTCCCACCTTTTTATGTTATTCAGTAGTTTGGTTATTTGCACGCTAGAGGGCAGTGCAGTGCCTCTCTCGTCCTGCCTTTCCGGTGGAGAAAAGTTTGATTGGTGTCAGTCAGACATATTTTGATTGATTTTGTTTTCTTCATTTTGCTGCTCAAAATAAAAATATTTTTGGCAACCACATGGATACTTTTAATATGAATGTTTAACTTTTTTTTTTCTTTTTATAAATTCAAAAGAAAAATGAGAATTTATTTGTTTGATTTTACCTCCCAGTCGTTCCACAGGACACTGAGGATGCATATTTTACATCAAGTTGAATGTAAAAATATGCAGTTGTAATTTTAAGTTAATGTAAGTATTTAATAACTTATTAAGATTATTGAGCAACCAGAGAAAATGAAGATAAACAATAGAGTATAACTGAAAAGTTTATTTATTTCAGGTAATTCAAGATAAAAGAGAAATAAAACTACAAAAATAACCCATACAATGAAACCAAGCTGAATAGAACCAAATGAAGACAAAGTAACTATGGAGACTTCTTTACATACATTATTGTAGAAGGTAAAAAAAATTATATTTTTACCATTTGAATCACAATTTTTCTGTTAATCGTGCTGATTTCCTGCTTAAGTCTAATAAAAACTTAAGATCATAATATTACAACAGATCAAAAAACTCTTTAATGCAGAAAGCGAGCCAAAAAGCGAAGCTCTCGATTTACCAGTCAGTCTATGTTCCCACTCTCATCTATTGTCATGAGCTTTGGGTAATGACCGAAAGAACGAGATCCCGGATACAAGCGGCTGAAATGGGTTTCCTCCGTAGAGTTGCTGGGCTCTCCCTTAGAGACAGAGTGAGAAGCTCAGTCATCCGGGAGGGACTCAGAGTAGAGCCGCTGCTCCTCCACATATCGAGATGAGTCAGTTGAGGAGGCTCGGGCATCTGGTCAGGATGCCTCCTGGACGCCTCCCTTGTGAGGTGTTCCGGGCACGTCCCACCGGGAGGAGGCCCCGGGGAAGACCCAGGACACGCTGGAGGGACTATGTGTCTCGGCTGGCTTGGGAACCCCTTGGGATTCCCCCGGAGGAGCTGGAAGACGTAGGCTGGGGAGAGGGAGGTCTGGGCCTCCCTTCTGAAGCTGCTACCCCCGCGACCCAAACCCGGATAAGCGGAAGAAAATGGATGGATGGATGGATGGATGGATGGATGGATGGATGGATGGATGGATGGATGGATGGATGGATGGATGGATGGATGGATGGATGGATGGATGGATGGATGGATGGATGCAGAAATGTGGGATTCATCAAAAGTTGTTTTATGTTTGATACCTGCTTAAAGGTTATTGTTTTCAAAAGGTGCTTTTTAATCTGACAAATGAAACTCCTGATTGTGTTTCTATAACCTACATTTGAAAATATATTGTAAGCAAACATCACTAAATACACTGCAAAGAAATTTTTTGTGGAATGAAAATGAGACATTTTTTGAACTCACATTCACCCTTTGATGCCTTTCAGGACCTGTTCATAGGTGAACAACCAACATGCTATCTCTTCATTATTAGTTTTCTCTCCACGCTCCATCAGACATGCAAACCATCCACCTTCCATGTAAGTCAGGTCAGAGTAACCACTGGGCCCCTTGTTAATGATCCAGGGTTGGCTCCATGCTCCACTACAGATGTCATTTGAATTTAGTGGGGAATTGTTCAGATAAATTCCCAAATCAAGTCTTTCCCATTTTGTCTTCTGCTGTGTTGGGTGAGAAAAAAGTAGCCACTTGGTGTTTGGTTCTCCAGACTGAGCTGGGAAGGAAATCACACTCCCCTCACAGCCTCCATCTAGCTCCATAAGGGGTGTAACAGGGATTATTGAGTTGAACCCACATTTATTAATCTCTGCTTGTACTCGATATGGTTCCTGACTGCGAGCATTGCAGTACATCAAGCCATCAGAAACCTCAGCCATCTGACATTCTCCTGATGTTTCAGCCAGCATTGCGCCATATTGCCATGTGCTACCTTTATCATCACAATAAATGTAGAATGAATGTGGAATATTACCATCCTTTAGGTAAGCATAAGCTGGAACAATCATTCTGCCACTCTTAATCTGAATGCCATGGCCCGGTCCAACAGCAAATGTAGACCAGCTGTCAGTAGGCAGCTGGTCGGTCAGATCAATGAATTCATAACTATTATCGTCATTTATCTTCTTTTTGATGTAGCACAGACGGGCCGCGTTCTGGTGATGCTGCAGCTGCCACTCCTCTGTCTGATTGACATAGATGAAGAAAAGGAACAGAGTCTTTGTGCTTTTTTCATACACAATGCAGGGATTATTCGGGTGATATGTAGAGTTGTTTATTTCTGTTGATCCCACTACTTCTTCAGTCTTTAACAGCTGAAAAAGAAAAAATATTCACAGGAACTAAAGTGAAACGACACACATGGAATATATATCATATTTAATAATTCTTAGGTAATATTCTGTTGAAATAGAGTAGATGCTTTACATAATTACCGTCAACTTCTTATTATTGGCGCCATCAGTGTTCACTGATCCCATCCACATGAAAATGCCCACTGAGTTAGCAGCATTTTCAGTTGTCCGCTTCTCTGCAAAGGCAAAAAGCTGTTTCTCATCGTCGTTGTAGTAAATAGCAGGAATCCTGAACACTTCTCCGTTCTTTGACTGAAAGATGGTGGTCTTTGCAATGCTGTCCATGGATGCTGTAAGAGAGAAAAATGGATATACAACCAAAAACAGTAAGAAAATCTGTTCCTGTGTTAAAGAAGCTGCAGTCTGCTTGCTGCTCATTTTGGGGAATCATTTATATCTGCAAGATTGGAGGGAGGAGCAAAGACAAGAAAGAAAAGAAGAACTCAGATAGGATCAGATTGTGTCAGAACAGACAATAGCCAAAGGATCAAATACTGAAGAAGTTGAAATTAAGCCAACAACCTGACAATATGGCCGACTGGTCCTGCAGCTTTTGAATTTCTTTCTATCTGTACTGTAGAGCAGGAATGACAAAACTTTATGTTTTAGCTTTAATTTTCAGCAATTCTTCCCCAACAGTGTCAGGTTTTTCCAGATCGTTATCCCACGGCTTGCTTTAATAATTTGGGGAAGTTTAACATCAGTTTTAAAGCAAAGGTTGTTGTAAATTTGGTTTACTTTAATGAGAAGAAAATGCTGGGAGTTCTGATATAAGATCCCTGTTTATATGTCTGATACACACATAAGCTGAATTTTACTTCTAACCAAGTAAAAGTTTACAGAAGCATTCCCCCAATTTGTTCTTGTTATTCATGCCTCAACGAATTCATCCATTCAAGACACTTTCTGTCTCAATCCTGACTGAAGCCTGTCCCAGCAGTCCAAGGTGAGAAGAGGAACGCACTCTAGACTGGTACCAGTCCATCACAGGACCAATGTTGAGACACATAGGCTGAGAGAAGGACAAGGAGATAAAACCCGAACAGATGTAAACCAAGATGGAGAGAATAACGTCTCATGTTCTGTGGAACATCTCGGGTTCCCCATATGATGCTTCAGTGGATTGTTTTATGTTCCCCTGAAAGGTGAGATAAACCATCTCATGTTCACTGGAACACGAGGTGATGGAGGAGAAGTGAACATTAACAGTATAACTTCTAGTCCTGGAACCGTTTCAAACTTTGTCGCACTGTAACCACAAACGTCAGTGTATGTCGTTGGATCTTCATATAATGACACAACTGAACACACAGTAGCGTAAAATTGTGAAGAGGAAGCAAACATTTGTTTAAAAAAAACAAAAACAAACTCCTATCGCCATGTTGTCTGGGAGACTTCGGCTGTGTTAGTTTTCGATCATAGGATGAGATGCTGAACCATAGGATGGGGGAATTGGCCTGAATTGACTGATTTGCAACCTCTCACGCTGTTTTGCTTCTTTTGGCAACAAAAGACTCCCAGATCCATTATTGTGTCCAGAAATGGGTTTAATAAAACTTTCTTTGTTCAAATGTAATCTGATCCAAAATTCATTTTAGCGTCCTGTGAGATATCTGGGATGTGAGGATCGTAACAGCCACAGATACCAGATGCCCTGAAAAGGTGTTGTGGATGCAGAGCTAAGGAAAGAGGGATGAGCATCAATATCAATATTTCTCACTGAAATTTCTTTGCAGCAGGATGGAAAAAAGAAGACAGAAGGAGGAAGTTCAACCACCTCTTGCCACAACCACAATGGGCAAGGTGAGATCACTGGCTAACAATGCATGTGACAGTAATCAGTTCAGGTGAAGCTCAGTTACAGACACAACGCGCTATGTGGCGATCGGATGATTTTAACTATGTCTCACTGCCAACTTTGTCAGCTGCTTACCAGTGGAAACAAGACCTCAGTTTTGTTTTAGACAAAGGTCAAGAAAACATCTCAAGACTATGGGGGAATTATTCTGCCTTAATCCAAGAGCACACATGTTCAGTCTGAAAGCAGGATTTATGTCTTTTGTTCTCAAAACTTGTAATTCTTTTGCTTACATTTTTATTGTGAAAGGAGGTCTTCAACTAGAAATTTCTTTAATCCAGTCATCTGTCATATTTAACATTAGGAAGGGATTTTCCTGAAAGCCTACACGCTCATGTAAAAGCTTGTATTTTTTCTGTGTGCCCTCCTGTCTGCCAGCTTCCATCCTCTTATATTATATCAGCAATGACAAATTAGAAACACACAGAATGTGTTGGAAAACCGTGTTTGGTTGATTGATTCTTATTTGTCAGGTTTAAGTGACAAAAGAAGGAAAAAGACAGATTCTCTTGAGAGGTAAAAAAACGAGGTAAAAAAAATAAAATAAACAACAACACAAAACTGCATAAGAAGACCTCCACACAAGCCCTAGTTTATTTACTTATTTTACAATTTTGTTTTTGTTCTTTTTAATAGTAGCTGCCGATTAAACCAGAAGTTACAACCTTGACATGATTGTATGAATTGTTTTACCAATAAATCAATTGGGAGCTCCGTCAGCATCAGATCTCCTTGTCTGGCTGCAGTGACAGGGGGAACAGGATCTCACACAAATTTGATTGGGCTGAGTGACAGCTGGGGAAACCGATTCAGAACTTGTCCGATTCTCTAGTGGAGAAGTGCCATAAAATCCTCTAAAATAACGTCCAAGTACCAGGTTCTATAGTTCTGTGTTTCAGCTCCTAGTCAGTTTTACCTTAAACATTCTCCTCGACTAAATGTTTTCATTGCTGACGAATAATTCAAATAGTTCAGATTTCCTCCAAAATTCCTCCTGACTTGAATGTTTTCTATAAAACTTGTTGTTGCCTTTCAGAGTTTCAGAGCCGAAGTCTTCAACTGGTTCTTTTGGACTGGTTTATTTAACCAGTGACGAGTTGGCTTCATCTCACATCGTTTATTCTTCACTCAGATTGATCTCAGAGACTCTTAGATCAGTAGGTGGTTGAAGTCCTCCTGTCTGGTTTCGGTACAAAGAAAACTCACCTATCAGTCATCATTGACTACAGACTTGTTGTCTTGACATCCCACATCAAGAAGGTTCTGGAGAGACTCCTGCTGGACCACATGAATTAGCAGACAAACTCATGTCAAAAACCCCCTGCAGTTTGCTTATCGCCATGGAGATGGAGTTGAAGACACCATCATACATCTGGTTCAACAAACCCACTGTCTGGACAAAGCATGCCGTACTGTGAGGATCATGTTCTTTGATTGCTCAAGTGCATTTAACACAGTTCAGCCCAATCTGCTTTATCAGAAACTCCAGAAGAGACAGGTGCAGACCTCAGCAATCGCCTGGATCTATGACTACCTCACAAACCGACTACACTTTGTGAGACTGAAGGATAATGTGTCTGATCTAGTGGTCAGCAACACTGGAGCACCACAGGGCACTGTACTCTCACCATTCCTTTTCACCATCTACACTTTAGACTTGCAGCACACATCCGACATCCATCGTCTACAGAAATACTCAAGTGACTCTGGGTTTGTAGAGATATATTTTTTTCAAAGTCAAAAATGAGAAATGTTTAGAAATTCTTGATAAATGCACAGTCAGCAGACATGTACAAATATAACAACACATAAGATTACAGTTCAGTGAATTATGAGGTTTATCAAGCAGACTCAAAACCAGTGCTTGCATCATGCAGTTTGAGCATAAAAAGAATGATGAAAACACTTTCAGATTACATTGAACTAAATCATTTTTAATTCAACAGATTGAGTTAAAAATAGTTAATATTCATTAAAGCAAGCCAAATAGAAGAGAATCATATAAAGGCAATGTGGCTATGAAGCCCTGCTAACTTAGAACAGTTGTTGCAGAGGATACAAATGGTTTATATTCTGCTTTCTGCGCATAGCTAACGAAAACACAATTAAAATTAGAATATTCATCAGAAGAATGTTTAATAGCTGCTCAAAGACTCAACATGAGGTCCACATAGCACTAATTACACCACACAAAATATTCTTCTACTGAATAATGATGCTACAGTTTTTTCAAGTCTCGAAGTGTGAAATGCCCTTCAGGGTGTCGTCATAGCTGAACAACCAACACGCTATCTCATCTGTAGGAGATTTCTCTCCACACTCCATCAGACATGCAAACCAGCCATCTTCAATGTAGGTCAGGTCAGAGTAACCACTGGGCCCCTTGTTAATGACCCAGGGTTGGCTCCATGCTAAATTAAAATGTTCAACTGATCTCACTAGGTAAATGCTTAGATACACTCCCAAATCAAGTCTTTCCCAATCTGACATCTGAGTTGTTGGATGTGAAAAAAGTACCCACACTTCCTCAGTGGGTTTTTCATCTGCAGACAGAGATGGGAAGGAAATCACACTCCCCTGGCAACCTTTCTGTAGTTCCTTAAGGGGTGTAACATTGGTGAGTGTATGGAAACCAGTCTTATCTATCGCAGCTTGGACTCGATGGCCTCCCAAACTGCGAGCGTTGCAGTAGATCAAGGAGTCTCCTTTGGTGGTATCCACAATCTCAGTCATCTCACATTCCATTGATGTTTCAGGCAGCAATTCCTCACATTTCCATGTGCTACCATAATCATCACTATAAAAGCAGAATGCATGTGGAGTCGGTTCTTTGTCTTTTGTGAACGCATAAGCTGGAACAATCATTCTGCCACTCTTAGTTTGAATGCCGTGGCCCGGTCCAATAGCAAACGTAGACCAGTTTTCAAACGCACGACGCAGGTCGGTCACTTCAATGAATTTACACCACTTCTTGTCCTTCTTCTTCCTTGTGATGTAGCACAGACGGGCCTTGTTCTTGTGATGCTCTATCTGCCATAACTCTGTCTCATTGACGTAGATGAAGAAAAGGAACAGTGTCTCGGTGTGTTTTTCATACACAACACAGGGATTAATCGGACGAGATCCACAGGAGCACTTCCTTACTAATTCTTCGGGCTTTGACCACTGAAAAAGATCAATTAGATGATTTAGAACTTAGGGTGAAACAATACATACAGCATGTGATAGACTCAATGTATTAGGTTGTGTTCTGTTGTAATAGTAGGTTTACATATGCATTCTTTATTGTTTTGTTTTTTTCATGCCTTTTCTCCACTCCCATTTTGTGAAGCAGTCTGATGATTTTGGACGAGGTTGTAATGATGGAATGTTGCCTAAGTTTTTTATATAATTGATAAGTCAAAATCGTAAGCAGTCTGATGATTTTTTGGTAACTGAAGGACTGAATGTTACAAATATCAATAATGAATTAATATTGAACAATGATCTCAATAATGGGAAGTAAAGTAATGTAGGAAGTAAGTCTTTGTCATTTAAATTATGTTTTATTTGTATAAGACGTATTGATCGGTAAGATAAGGAACAGACTCAGATGTGGTGAGAGAAAAGCGGAAGTTGTTTTGGACAGCTTATACTGTTCCGCCGTTAACGGGCGTGGCTGTTGGTTGCTATGGGCGACTCAGTGTGACCAGTCTTGAGCGGAAGTGGGGGTTTTGACGTTCAGATTTTAGGCATTCTCCTTGACACCAACTTCATGCGAGTCCTTGTTTACCTGCTTGGGTCAGGCCCATCGGGCTCAAAACGTTCGGACCCTTTAAACGGAGAGCTGGTTCTGTTGGTTCGGGCTGCTTTACTGTGGCCACAAACCCATTCATTGTTTCATTTACGAAGCTGAAGGTGGCAGCAGCAGCTAAACTACGGTTGTCTACTCTGTCCTCTTCCTGTCTTTAGTTCTCATCTAAAGGATTGTCTGCTATGCTGGGTTTTGAGTTGCGTCTCATTTATTTGCGTCAAAATGAAAATGGCGGCACAATGCAGCCTGTAAAGGAAATAAATGCCTTTATGATGAAGTCCAAATCATGCAGCGAATCTTCATTGAGCGCATGTAAAAACCAAAGCAACCAGTAGCCTGAAATATGGGACTTTAGTAGGCAAAAAAAAATCCGTATTTGTGATAGTTACCTTCACTTCCGACTTAAGGTTAACTTTTCCTGTGCTCATGACCAGAGCCGCTACGTCAGAATCCTCATGGGATGTCCGCTTCTCTGCAAAGGCAAACAACGTTTTTTCTTTGTCGCTGTAGTAAATGGCAGGAATCTTGAACATTTCTCCTTCCTTGGACTTAAAAACGATTCCTTTTTCGAATCTCGGTTTGCCACATTTCGAACTGCCTTTACCCATGGATGCTAACAGAGAGAAAAATGATGAACTATAGAATTAGACAAGTGTTGAAGAAACAACGGTCTGCTTACAACGATTTTTGTAATGGGCGCTCACTTCCCGTTTGTTTCTTGTTGCCATGACAACCCAGAAGCGTCATCACTTAAGAGCGTCATCATCAAAATCATCAATATGTTGATTCCATTTGTCAAGTAAAGATAAATAATGACTCAATAGACTAAACAGGAGAGGTTTAGTCTTGATTTTAGAGGAACTTTCAGTTTCTCTTTTCTGGAAGTTTGTTCCAGATTTGTGGTGCACAGAAAACGAGCAGTAGATGGGGCTATTGTCCACCTTCTTGTACTTCTTTGTGCCATGTTGCTATGTAAACTGTATTCTAATTCTTCTGTTTAACTCAGACAAGTATTCATGACGAAATTCAAAGTACTAAACATGTTTTTAATTTGGTAAATCAGTGACTGAGGGATTAAAAAACTCCAACATGAACAATGACACAGAGATACGGATTTTATTGCGCTGGAAGCAGATCTTTAAAGGTGTAGGGAAATGCTCAGAAATTATAGCTGTTCTTGCAATGGTTATGGTCATTGTTAATCATGGTGAAAGTCTTTATGAATTCAAACTTGGTGAATCTCTTCTGGACAGTCTCATAGTGGGTGATGACTCAATCCACTGTGGTCACTTTAAAAAAGGAACAAAAACAAATAAACAAAAATTGTAATGTGATCTGAATTCAGCAATTATTTGAATAAAATTGTCCCTTGCTGCACACTGTCAGAATGGTAGACTGGCAGACAAATGTTTAGTTAACTTGACTGGTTGTTATAAAGTGCAATACAATTATTTCTTGAAACAAGTAGCAACTAGTACTGGATAAAATTATTCTGATCAAATATTTGTTTGGCAGAAATTCATACAGCCTGTTGTTATTCAGAATGCAGCATTTAATGAGTAGTTTCAGGCACATGAGTGCATCTTTCACTTATTGAGCATTCAAAATTATTTCCAACCAGACACTGCTTATGGCTTAAGAAGTTTATTAATAAATCAATCAATTAAACACCAGTTTTATATTTGACAACAATTAGTTGCCTAAAACGTAACTTATTAACTCAGCTGACGGATGTTGATTCTTACCTGTCCCCGCCCACATCCCCACACCTGGAGAAAATAGCAACACAAAAAGGACTTACCTAAATTTCTCAGGGAATGGGAATATTTCACCTGCTTCTTTCTCTTTGGCCAAACAGGGACGTGTTTCTCTGGTGGCTGGTCATCATTATCATCCTCCACACCTGGAGCATGTCTTCATTAGCCACCTTTGTCCGTCCCATTCTCCACTATATGTCCTTAGGCTAAAATGGGTGGTCATGTGGCTAAAGATGCCAAAGCAAAGAACACAAGCGCCATGTCACATGGTAAAGATAAATAATGACTCAACAGACTAAACAGGAGAGGTTTAGCCTCCTGTTTAGTCTCCTTTATGGACATTGCTAAATAATGTCCATAAAGAACAAGTTTGACTAACATGTCAGCTTTGAATTTATTAGATTAAAATTGGAGGGGGAAAAAATCTATTTGCCTGCCTTTAAAATATGTTTAATATTGAGGGCTAACTTTACAGGAATGGAGTTTTAATAACTTTAGCTAACATTAACTTACAGCGATGTAGCACTGGCTTGAATTGCTCATAGCTAAAATTATAAAGAGAGAGAACATAGTCAATGTTATTTTCTCAAAGAAAATGTAGTTAATAAGACGTGTATTAGGTGACCTCATGTGTATTAGGTGACCTCATGTGTATTAGGTGACATACTTCGGCTATTTTTTAAACAGGAGGTCAGTCCTTCATTACTTGTTAGGTTGCGAGTTCACCTCGCTGCAGCAAACAGGAAGGGGCGGGGACGCACAACTGTCAGTCACATACCTTATTTGGAAATGGGACCATTGCACTCCGGAAGTGAAGGTGGCGCTATTTCTTATATTATCCACGGTCTTCCATTTTTATTTTCCTTTGAAATCTGCCATACATCTTCGCCTTTAGAAAAGAGTTCACTCTTAGCATGTATTACACACACAGACACACACACACTGATGTTTTCAATCTAGATATTTAGATTTATTGTGTCCCAAAGATGACAGGGGTTTGCTTAAAAACACATAAATTCAAAGATAAGTAAAAAATAAAAATACAGAACACACTCATTCACAATATTCTGACCGAGAATGATGAAAACACTTTCAGATTAAATTGAACTAAATCATTTTTAATTCCACAGATTGAGTTAAAAATAGTTCATATTTATGAAAGCAAACCAAATAGAAGAGAATCAAATAAAGGCAATGTGGCTATGAAGCCCTGCTAACTTAGAACAGTTGTTGCAGAGGATACAAATGGTTTAGCTTCTGCTTTTTGCGCATAGCTAACAAAAACACAACAATTAAAATTAGAATATTACATCGGAACAATACAATAAACAATTTTAATACAGAAATATGTGATTCATTAACAGAATGTTTAATAGCTGCTCAAAGACTCAACATGAGGTCTACATTGTACTAATTACACCACACAAAATATTCTTCTATTGAAAACTGATGATACAATTTTTTCAAGTCTGAAAGTGTGAAATGCCCTTCAGGGCCTCATCATAGCTGAACATCTGACACGCTATCTCATCTGTAGCAGATTTCTCTCCACACTCCAACAGACATGCAAACCAACCATCTTCAATGTAGGTCAGGTCAGAGTAACCACTGAGCCCTTTGTTAATGACCCAGGGTTGGCTCCACTCTACATTAAATTCTGCAACTGATGTCACTGGGGATGTGCTCAGATACACTCCCAAATCAAGTCTTTCCCAATTTGACTTCTGCTTTGTTGGGTGTGAAAATAGTAGCCACTTTTCCTGGGTGTTTTTTGCATCTCCAGACTGAGCTGGGAAGGAAATCACACTCCCCTGGCAACCTTTCTGTACTTCCTGAAGGGCTGTAGCATTTGTGAGTGTATGGAAACCAGTCTTATCTGTCGTAGCTTGGACTTGTTGGCCTCCCAAACTGCGAGCACTGCAGTAGATCAAGCGGTCTCTGTTGCCGTCAAAAATCTCAGTTATCTCACATTCCATCGATGTTTCAGGCAGCATTTCCTCACATTCCCATGTGCTACCATAATCATCACTGTAAAAGCAGAATGCATGTGGAGTCGGTTCTTTGTCTTTTGTGAACGCATAAGCTGGAACAATCATTCTGCCACTCTTAGTTTGAATGCCGTGGCCCGGTCCAATAGCAATCGTAGACCAGTTTTTAAACATAGGCTGCAGGTTGGTAACCTCAGTGAATTTGCTCCACTTATTCGCATTCTTCTTCTTTGATATGTAGTGCAGACGGGCCTTGTTCTTGTGATGCTCTATTTGCCATAACTCTGTCTCATTGACATAGATGAAGAAAAGGAACAGTGTCTCGGTGTGTTTTTCATACACAACACAGGGGTTCATTGGACGATATCCACAGGAGCACTTCTTCACTAATTCTTCGGGCTTTGACCACTGAAAAAGATCAATTAGGCATGACTTAGAACTTAGGGTGAAACAATACATACAGCATGTGACAGATTCAATGTATTAGGTTGTGTTCTGTTGTAATAGTAGCTTCACATATGCAGGAGCCATTCTTTTTTTTTCATGCCTTTTCTCCACTCCCATTTTGTGTACTGAGAATGTCGGAAGAGGGACGAGGTTGAAATGATGGAATGTTGCTCTAAGTTACATTAGTTATATAATTGATAAGTCAAAATCGTAAGCAGTCTGATGATTTTTGGTAACTGAAGAACTGAATGCTGCAAATATCAATAATGAATTAATATTCAACAATGATCTCAATAATGGGAAGTAAAGTAATGTACAAAGTAAGTCTTTGTCATTTAAATTATGTTTGTTTGTTTTTTTTGTAAATTTATAAGATGTATTGATCAGTAAGATAAGGAACAGACTCAGATGTGGTGTAAGAAAAACGGAAGCTGTTTTGGGCAGAGAATAGGCGGTTATTGGGAAACTCTTCCACAACAGTTCTGATGTCAAAGAAGTAGATTTTTTCCACTAAGGAAGGATGATTTTATTGATTCATGCAAAAAGTCACATATGCATCGCCCAAAAACGTATTAAACAGTAACTCTCACTGACATTTGGGGTTGTGCCTGAGGGACAGTATTCGTGTTCACATTTGTTGAAGAGATTATGAAGACCATCGGGTTTTGAGGAAAAAAAATAGCCCCAACCAGAGCGAAGAACTCTGATGAGGCCAAAGGTTGAGGCTTCAGAATTTGGTTTAACTGTCAAGACTGCTGCTCCATGCTGAGTTTTTTTTCTCTTTGTTTAATGTAAGAACTTTCCCAGTTTGTCTCAAGAACAAGTTCAAGATTTTGTTTTCAACTTGATTTTTGGGGCTGCATCCTCAATTTTGGGGCTAATTGAAGAATATTTCATTGTTTTTCACATAAAGAACTAATGGATCAACCCAGGAAAGGGCTTTTGGTGTGTATGAGTCTCTCTCTCTCTCTCTCTTCTTGGAAATTTATTACATTCATAAGGTTCATTCAGCCACAATTTTAGGGTAATATAATTAGGTGATTTTTGCAACTTATGTAATGTTTCTTGTTTTGCTGGATTTCCCACTGTGTTCGGTTCCTGCTAAGCTCGAATTATCCTCGACACCAACTTAATGTCAGCCCTGGTTGACCTGCTTGGGTCAGGCCCATCGGGCTCAATTGGTTCGGACCCTTTAAATGGAGAGCTGGTACTGCTGGTTTGGTCTGTTTTAAGTCCACAAACACATTCATTGTTTCATTTACCAAGCTGTAGGTGGCAGCAGCAGCTAAACTACGGTGGTCTACTCTGTCCTCTTCCCGTCTTTAGTTCTCATCTAAAGGACTAAAGATTGAATTTGATACATTCCCATCAATTTCAACGCGCTTCAGTTCAGTTTCAAGGTTTAATATCGTTACTCATCGCTGTTTTGGCTGGATGCAGCTCGCGCAGTCGAAATGAGCATACCCAGAATGCATTGCAGCAGGAACAACAGTGCGCTCGTGCCGTAATATTTTATCAAAATTTATACAAACTAAACAGCCTACAGTATTTTTACTGTATTTTTTTCACATCTAAAATAAATATTTCTCAAATAAAGTCTATTGTTTCAACTGAACGCGGGTCAATTTAAAGCCAGATGTGATTCTGTTCAGGCGTTGCTAATGGGAGAACAAACGGTTTTCTGCTCTGCTGGGTTTTGAGTTGCGTCTCATTTATTTGCGTCAAAATAAAAATGGCGGCACAATGCAGCCTGTAAGGGAAATAAATGCCTTTAGGATGAAGTCCAAATCATGCTGCGAATCTTCATTGAGCGCATGTAAAAACAAAGTAATCAGTAGCCTGAAATATGGGACTTTAGTAGGCAAAATCCATATTTGTTATAATTACCTTCACTCCCGACTTAAGGTTCACTTTCCCTTTTCTCATGACCAGAGCCGCTACGTCACAATCCTCTTGGGATGTCCGCTTCTCTGCAAAGGCAAACAACGTTTTTTCTTCGTCGCTGTAGTAAATGGCAGGAATCTTGAACACTTCTCCTTCCTTGGACTTAAAAACGATTCCTTTTTTTAATTTCGGTTTGGTACTCTTCGAACTGCCTTTACCCATGGATGCTAACAGAGAGAAAAATGATGAACCACCGAATTAGACAAGTGTTGAAGAAACAACGGTCTGCTTACAACGATTTTTGTAATGGGCGCTCACTTCCCGTTTGTTTCTTGTTGCCATGACAACCCAGAAGCTGTCAAGTCGCTGTTTCCTGTGGCCGAAACATTGTCACTTCTTCGAGTGATATTCTGTTATAATGTATGTCGGGTGTATGCCACATGTTTCTTGGAATATATATATATTTATTGAGTTAAAATGATTTGCTTTCAACACATCACTTCGAGTGTCATCATCAAAATCATCAGTGCGATCAAAAAACTCCAACATGAACAATGATACAGAGATACTGATTTTTTGTTTTGCTTTTCAAACAGATGTTCTTTCATTTTGTCTTATTTGTTCTGCTAAATTGTAAGTCAATGTGTGTCATGGAAAAGCTTTAAAATAAAAGGGTCCCAGCTAAAACGCTGTTGGTAAAGGCAAAATATGCTATCATGGTCATTTAATCATTTTTTTGTTTTTTATTGTGATTAATTTATACCAGAAACAATTCTATGCAGGCCATAACTCTTATTTTGAAAATTCCCAATTTTAATAATTCCTTTGTTTTATTGTGATTAAATCAATTAAAGGGACAAATAATTTCACTAATTGTAAAATTACAATTTGATTTGTTCCCAAAAGGATTTCTTCTTAATAAAGCGAGATTGTGTTTATTTTTACACTATTGAGGATGACTGGATCTGGTCAGACTCAGACAGTTGACTGTCAGAAAATAGTTTTCTTTATTTTCCATCATTTCTGCACCTGCCTGACTCAAAACCAGTGCTTACATCTTGCAGTTTGACCATAAAGAAATGAAAACTGACCTTAAACACACCCATCCACAATGTTCTGACCAAGAATGAGAAAAACACTGTCAGGTCACATTTAACAAAGCCATCCATGTATCCTACAGAGGCTGCATCTGAGATTATCCAAAAAGCAATGCTTTGATTACAATGATTTGTAAAATTGACATGTATGTGAGGACATGGAATAATTTGTTCTCTTTAAGCAACAACATTTGTCTCTGCTAATTATGTCTGTCCAGGTCTCACTTCAAGGGAAAACCGAGAGACCTGTTTGAACACGGGACAAAAATCCCAACATCCACTGGGGAATAAAAGTGACAAAGTCATGGAATATATAAAAACACGCAGGACTTTTAATTCTCAAACACACACACACACGCACACACACACACCCACACACGCACACACACACACGCACACACACGCACACACACACACACACACACACACACTGATGTTATCGAGATAGATATCTAGGTTTATTGTGTCCCAAAGATGACAGGGGTTTGCTTAAAAACACATAAATTCAAAGATAAGTAAAAAATAAAAATACAGCACACACTCATTCCCAATATTCTGACCGAGAATGATGAAAACACTTTCAGATTAAATTGAACTAAATCATTATTTATTAAAGAAAACCAAATAGAAGAGAATCAAATAAAGGCAATGTGGCTATGAAGCCCTGCTAACTTAGAACAGTTGTTGCAGAGGATACAAATGGTTTAGCTTCTGCTTTTTGAGCATAGCTAACAAAAACACAACAATTAAAATTAGAATATTACATCAGAACAATATGACAAACAATTTTAATACAGAAAGGTGCGATTCATCAGAAGAATGTTTAATATCTGCTCAAAGAGTCAACATGAGGTCTACATTGTACTAATTACACCACACAAAATATTCTTCAATTGAAAACTGATAATACAGTTTTTTCAAGTCTGGAAGTCTGGAATGCCCTTCAGGGCCTCATCATAGCTGAACATCTGACATGCTATCTCATCTGTAGCAGATTTCTCTCCACACTCCATCAGACATGCAAACCAACCATCTTCAATGTAGGTCAGGTCAGAGTAACCACTGGGCCCTTTGTTAATGACCCAGGGTTGGCTCCATGTTAAATTAAAGTCTCCATCTGATCTCACTGGGGATGTGCTCAGATACACTCCCAAATGAAGCCTTTCCCAATCTGACATCTGCGTTGTTGGGTGTGAAAATAGTAGCCACTTTTCCTGACTGTTCTTTGCATCTCCAGACTGAGCTGGGAAGGAAATCACACTCCCCTGGCAACCTTTCTGTAGTTCCTTAAGGGGTGAAATAGTTGTGAGTGTATGGAAACCAGTCTTATCTATCGCAGCTTGGACTCGTTGGCCTCCCAAACTGCGAGCACTGCAGTAGATCAAGCGGTCTCCTTTGTTGGGATTAAAAATTTCAGTCATCTCACATTCCATCGATGTTTCAGGCAGCAATTCCTCACATTCCCATGTGCTACCATAATCATCACTATAAAAGCAGAATGCATGTGGACTTGGTTTTTCATCTTCTGGACCAACGTAAGCGTAAGCTGGAACAATCATTCTGCCACTCTTCGTTTGAATGCCGTGGCCCGGTCCAATAGCAAACGTAGACCAGTTATTAATCTCAGGCAGCTGGTCGGTCAGATCAGTGAGTTCACTCCACTTGTCGTCATTCTTCTTCCTTGTGATGTAGCACAGACGGGCCATGTTGAGGTGATGTGTTAGCTGAAACAGCTCTGTCTCATTGACGTAGATGAAGAAAAGGAACAGTGTCTCGGTGTGTTTTTCATACACAACACAGGGGTTCATCGGACGATATCCACAGGAGCACTTCTTCATTACTTCTATAGGCTTTGACCACTGAAAAAGATCAATTAGATATGATTTAGAACTTAGGGTGAAACAATACATACATGTGATAGATTTATTTATTGTCTTAGATTGTGTTCTGTTGAAACAATTAGTTGCTGCACATATGTGCCATTCATCTTCTCTTTTTTTTGCGATCATCTCCACCAGGGGGCGGTGGTGGGGCTGTTTAAGAAAGGAGGTGGGGCTGTTTAAAATCAACTGTGATTCTGTTCAGGCGTTGCTAATGGGAAGGCAAACGGTTTTTTATTGTGCTGGCTTTTGAGTTACGTCTCATTTTTGGGGGTACTACAGGACAATGCCAATATAAGGGGCATTGTACAGTCAATCAATGGGATTTTAGCCGCTTCAACATAATTACCTTCACTTCCGACTTAAGGTTCACTTTCCCTTTTCTCATGACCAGAGCCACTGCGTCAGAATCATCCTGGGATGTCCGCTTCTCTGCAAAGGCAAACAACTTTTTGTCGTTCTCGTTGTAGTAGATGGCAGGATTCCTGAATACTTTTCCGCCCTCGGACTTAAAAACGACTTGTCTTGCAATTCTTGGTTCGCCACTTTTTGAACTGCTTTTACCCATGGATGCTAACAGAGAGAACAATGATGAACTACAGAATTAGACAAGTGTTGAAGAAACAACGGTCTCCTCGCTGGTTGTTTTGGGCAACGATTTTTGTAATGGGCGCCTCACTTCCCGTTTGTTTCTTGTTGCCATGACAACCCAGAAGCTGTCAAGTCGCTGTTTCCTGTGGCCGAAACATTGTCACTTCTTCGAGTGATATTCTGTTATAATGTATGTCGGGTGTATGCCACATGTTTCTTGGAATATATGTATATTTATTGAGTTAAAATGATTTGCTGTCAACACGTAGCAGGGAACCGGAAGCTTTTTTTCACGACAACCGGAAGCACTGTTTCCGGTGCTAGGAGACTTCCTATTTTTTTCATTTTTTTTTTATTTTTGCAAGTCTAAGTCCAATAAAGAAGATGTTTCTCTTTTCAACCCATTTGATTAATTTTATTTCGCTATTGTGAAGAAAATTGCAGGGGCAATTTATCGTGCCAGTAAACTTGAGAAAGGATAGCTGGAAATAATATATCCACAGGTACCAAGAGAAGAAAAGACTTGGCTTACTGAGCTAACCACTAGCTACAAAATATAAAGCGCACAAACATTGTAGCAAAGGAACCTGAAAGAAAACAAAGAAAACTGTTCCTCCTGCACTGCAGGGCACAGACCAGGAACACAGGTAAGAAAATAAGTGGAACACATTATATCATATTGCATGTGATAACATATACTATGTGATATTATATACTGTTTTTGTAGATAATGAAAGAAAATGGAGACTCAACTGCACTATTTGAAAGTTAAATAAAAATCTATAAACTTTTCCAAATCTGTCCCACTGTGTCCTACCAAAATGTTCACCTGTCCCTTTGTTTATTTATTTTATTTTTTTTTAGCTTTTCTGACAAATAATTTTTTGTTTATTCTGTCCTGAACCTTTCAGATCTCTCCACTCCTCTGGTTCTGGTTCTGGTCTGTTTTGTGTCCCCAGTTCTGCATTCAGTTTCCATGCACCACAAATCTGGAACAAAAAGAAAATTGTGAAACAGTTGAAACGCTGCGTTCCTTTAAATCCACACTAATGACCGATCTGTGTTTGTAGTGTTTGTACTATGAAAGTGCAAACACTGACCAACATTTTGATGTGTAAATGACGGCACTTGTACATGACGGATGTTATTTTTGCTAGTTAATATATAAAAGAAATATAAAACCTCTTCCGATTTTTTTTCTAACCACTCTATGAGTGGGAAAATATTGACACATTGACACAGCAAGTAACAAAGGAAATGGCACGGAAACTTCTGGCTTTATCAAGGAAACTGTTAAACATCACTGATTATAGGGAAAGTAACGCCACCTGTTAATAAATACCAATAAGAGTTTGCATGATCGTGCATAAAACTATAAAATAAGATAATTTTATTAGTCTCCCATAGGGGAAATTTATCTTAGAAGCAGGGGCAAAACTGCAATGCAACAATAAAAATAAAAAACATCCAAAAGGACAGTAACCATGAACATAAAAGCAGAAATGTCAGATCGGCAGTACCATTTCCACTCACATACAATACATGCGACTCTTGGTCATCGTCTGGACCTCCTGTTACTCTGTCCAGCAGTTCAGGAGGCTAGTCTGCCATTTATCCTGTAAAGGACCAATGAGGTTGTAATGGGGAAATGTAATGTTTAAACATTTCTGAGTTAAAGTTCTATGCTAAGTTGTTGAAACTTTGGGCACTGCTAAGTTGTTGAAACTTTGGGCAGCGTTGCAATGAGAAAGCATAGAAAATGTGATGATTCTTATTAATACAACTGTAACTTATTGAGGTAATAAGTGACTGACACCAACACCAGACTGGTTCCAATTCAGTTAGTGTTTTTCAGTGTGTTTAAAGGGCACTAGTTCTGTATTTTAACCTTCCTTTGCACAATAATCGGAAATTTTGTTTGCAGTCGTCACATTTCGAAACCAAATCAAGAGAAAATTCTTAGCCAAAATATTATCACTAAACTGTTGGAATAATTATGTTTTGTTATCATTCTTACATTTGTAGTGTTAATATATTTAGTATTCACATCCCTGAGAAAAGGAACTTGTTAAACCTTGAAGCTGCAGCCACTTCTTATCTTGGGATACTCCTTAAACTGCCTCCCTCCACATTCCCTTCCTGCTATGCTTTGTAATAAAGGACCAGTTCTGATGCAGAAGGTCAGACCGTATGGCAGACACCTTGAGGAAGTGGTCTGCTGTGCCTCCTCCTTTTGCAAAAGACTTGCTTGAAAACTCAAACGTTGTCTGTGGTTCTCTTTTCATGTAGGTTGAGAAAATACCTATCAGAAACAATTTAACTTTAGCATACAAAATTTTAAAAACTTGACATGTGCATGTCTGCGTGGTAATACTATGGTCTTTTTTTCTATAAAGACTATAACTCCATTAGATTTGTGGATTGCATAGTGATTATGAAGGATAGAGCAGTGATTTCCAACTGGCCTTATCTGCCATGTGCAGTCATCACATTCAGGAATGAAAGGTTGCCTCAGAAGATCACGTGATTGTGAATACTGGCAAGGGTGAGGGAGCAGATAAAGACTTTTATTGCCAAATGTGACAAATGCAGGTCAGTAGAACTCAAGCAGTTAATTACACCCATGTGACATAGCCTACACACCTTGGGCTGAGGGAGGGATGGATCTGTATTCTTGGCACAATAACAACTATTTGTGGACTGTTATTCAATTTAGAAGGTTGATAGCCTGCTGAACACCTAAAGGTACCATATCAAGGAGAAAGACTAACAGCTCAGCACATCAACGTCTGCTGAGCTGAAATGTTTATGAAGAGTTTTATTTAGGGAGAATTCAGGTGTGTGTATTTGTGTGTGTACTTGTACATACTACATGCTCTGTCTCTGATCGGTCACAGCGGTTGATCATTTACACTAAGTCAAATTTGGTCTAGGTTTATTCCTCTTAAAGGGGAGTTTGTCTTTCCGCTGTCACTATATGCCTGAAGCCTGGTAGTAGATGCAATAAGCTGGACTTCCTTTAACAGAAAATGCTTTTACTAATTCAAAAGGTATACTAAACTTAAGTTTGTAATTTTAGAACAAGGATCAAATTGGATTGTATTTTGATGACCTTGAGAAGACATTTGTTGTGAATTGTTGTTAGATTAATAAATAAAATGGAATTGAGCCTCCAAATAGGGTTATTAGAATTAAAAATACCTATCAGAAAAATATTACAGATGATGCCTTTGATTTGAAATCTGTTGACTTTTACTTTGAGAAGTTTTTTGTGTACTTCCCCAAAGACCCACTGAAATCTGATGGCTGTTTCAGGCAAATGGTAACTACCTGCACAACATTGGCCTTCATTTGTCAGAAAATTTTGAAAATTATGCTATATTTCTTCTTCCAATTCATAATTATGCTCTCCTCTGTGTTGGTACATTATTTAAAATTCCAAGAAAATACACCAAGGCTTGCTGTGAATTGACATAATTGGTAAATTTCAAATGTTGTGATAGATGTCTAGATGAATAATTATTTATTTTTTTATTTGGGCAGGAAGAACTGAAACCCCACACACACATTTTTACATTTTTGTAAATCCACACTACAAAAACGTAAATATAATTAATTAACACACATGAACACATCACATAAATACACTCCTTTTAATGTACTTTTCCAACTTCTCGATATACACAGAACATTAGGAATAACATATATCAGCTATATAGTGAGTTGGACTTTGTTCCCGTCACACACTATGATAAAAATCTTGCTAGATGCCTACATGGTGAAAAGCAAATGACCACTAAAAGTATTGTGACGATCTGGATTGTCATGAATTCTTGAATTTGCCCACATGCGCAAAAATACAACGTCTCCAACTTCTAACAGCAGCGTGACGCCATTAGACGTCTTCTGTCCACCAGCAGGCTGAGTTGACCATGCTGTGAAGATCTGCGCCGTGTTCTTGACCAACACAGCAGATGTAGGATTTGAAGAACCGTGTCCATATATGTAGAACTCAAAGTGATACGCTCCTCTCACTGGTGCAGTGAACAGCCCTGTGAAGCATCATGGCCAGATATGTCAGCCTTTTCTTACCTTTACTATCAGAACAAATTTACCACATTCATGTTCCGTTTGTGAGCACATGCAAATGCAAAATACAAGCCGTAAATTTTTAGCACCTGTATTTGGGTTGTAGGCACTTCCAATATTAGTAACAACATGTCTGAACACCAGAGTTATGTGCGTGTTGAATGGTCCATAGTTTCCTGGAGTCGATGCCAAGAAAGAGGCAGAGAAAGCCAGACGTTTTGCTGAGAGACAGGAATGGAACATCATTAAATTACAGCATGGAAAATAAGTAATAAACACCTTAACAACTGTCTTGCTTATAGTTTTTCTTTGCTAGCCTAGTTTTATTGTTCTTCAGTCTAGTTATTCTTTAGTGTTAGATTTATTTTCCGCTCACCTGTGTGTCCTCTCCCTCACCTCCTGTGCCAGCTTCTCTCTCCCTCCACTCACACCACAGCTAATCAACCCAGGCCTTTTGTTCAGCATCCAACCTCTCCAGTGTTCCAGCCTCTCATTGTCAGTCACTCCTTGCCGGATCCTTTCGTCTTCTACTCCCTTCACTTCCCTGTTCTACTCCCTGTTCTCCTTGGGTCTCCTTTCCAACTTTACTTAAGAAGCCCTTTGTACACCGACAGGACCAAAGTGCTATACACAATCATAAAATACAATGCAATTCTAAAATATAAACGATTGTATATAAAATACATATTAATATACAGACACAATAAAACAAAGTGAAACATCTCAGATTATGCCAAACGCCACAGAAAAAAGATGCATCTTAAGAAGGGAGTGAAGAGGCCTGAATACTGCCAAAGGAAGATCAGAAAAAAAACACTTTGTCTTTGGGACCTTCAGGAGTAACTGATCAGCTGACCTGAGGGACCAGCAGGGCGTGTAAGAATGCAACAGCTCAGACAGACAGGAAGGGGCAAGGCCATTAAGAGCTGTATAAACTAATAAAAGGATTTGAAAATGAATCCTAAGATGTTCAACCAGTGTAAGGAAGATAAAATAGGGGAAATATGGTCGAATTTTTGTGTACCTGTTAAAAGACGTGCAGCAGCATTTTGTAAGCCCTGGAGCTGGGAAATGCATAAATCACTGACTCCTAAATAAAGTGCATTATAGTAATCCAGCCGTGTGGATCACTGTTTCGAAGTGCTGTCTGGAAAGCATAGGTTTCACTTTGGTTAGCTGCCTTAAGTGGAAAAGGCTCTAATGTGTGCTTCCAGCTTAAGACCAACATTCATCTTGACCCCTAAATTTGTAATAACCGACTTGACATACTAGGCCAGAGAGCAAAGATTGGTCAGGATTTGCCAAAAATCACTACCTCTGTCTTCTCTTCAATAAGTTTCAAGGCCTTCAAATCTTCCAGACATGAAAAACAGAGACCGAAGAGAGGTGGAGTCTGCATTCTTTAGTTGTAAGTGTATCTGTGTGTCATCTGCGTAACAATGAAAAGCAATCCCATATTTTCTAAAAATAGAGCCAAGAGGAAGGAGGTACAACAAGAAAAGAAGATGGCCTAGGACTGAGCCCAGTGGGACGCCACACAACAATGGAGCAGAGGGGGACCTATCGGCATCAAGACGGACACAAAAAGTACGCTTGGTCAAATATGATTTAAACTAATCCAGAGCTATGTGACTGATGCCCACCCAGTGTTCCAAACAGGAAAGTAAAGTGCCATGATCAACTGTATCAAAAGCAGCTTATAAATCCAACAGCACTAAAACCTGCCTGGATGCCCTTTGGATTTATTATTTTGTCTTCTACCCTGGCTCTTGTGGTTTTCTGTAAGTTTTCATATTCCACCTTTTTTCATTAAATCATCAAAACACTGTTCTCAGAATGATGTTCTTCATATTTGAAATGTATGCGTGGTTAAGTTTGAGCATGTGTGGAGGTCGTGTTTGCGTGTGTGTGTGTATGTTGTAAAGTAAATTCTTTACATAAACACTTCACTGAGTGAAGACCTACTACTCCTAATGGGGCTCAAGGAGTGGGCCCAATGAAAAGAAGTGATGTTTTTTTTGGGGTAAGTATTAGGTTTTGCATTAAGGTGTGAGTTGAGTTTGGGTTAGGTTTGGGACTATGTAGAAAATGGTAAGGCATGCGGTAGAAATGAATAAAAAATGAATGGAAATCAATGCAAAGTCCTTGAGAAGATAAAAACAGTGCAGTGCGTTGCCCTGACAGGTTTTCCTCAGAGTTCACAAACCTTCTCCCTCTCTCTTCAGAGCCTCCACTTGGTTTTCAGCATTGTATACCTTGGCCTGAACAGTAGCCAGTTTTGCTGCCTGAGCTGAAATGAAAGAAAAAGCAAAGATTTTGTGTGAAATAAGAGCAATAATGTAATTGGTTTGTTTCCTTACTAATGTCTTCCCATGTCTAAAATTTATTATGTGAACATAATAAGTTTTAGCAAATAACAGAGATATCAGAGGGACTGACATGAAAGTGAGTGATGTCATGACAAGTTTTCTTCAAACTTTACAAACCTTCCACTGTGTTTTCAGTGAAGCTTGCCTTGGCTTTAACAGTAGCCAGTTCTGTTGCCTGCACTGAAATGAATGGAAAAACAAAGACTTGGCATTAAGTAAGACATTGTCTCTTTCTCGCCTCTGTCTCTTTTTTTATATATTCTTTCTTTTTCCATTCCTTTGCAGAAAAAAAGAGATACCTTGGTTCTGTTGCTGCAGTTCGTTCATCTGTCTTTCCTGTGCTAAAGAAAAAAAAACAATGACAAAAACAATGTCATGGTTGACAAGTACATGCCTGTCATATAGTCAAAGTAACATTTTTTATTGAACCTTTGGACATTGTCTACTGCCAGTCAGTACCTTGGTACCGTTGGTTGAGTGAATACAGCTCTTTTGTCTTTGCTGTTTGTAACGACAAATAAATAAAACAATCATCATTTTGATTGATCATTTTATTAATGAAAAACTGTATTTCCAAATGCTATAACTCTCTTTGTAAACGTACCTTCATTATCTCTCTGTAAGTGCTTCACCTCCACCTTCAATGCAGCCAACCAGGCGCCCATCTTTCTCAGAACAGCATCGATGTCCTGTGTGTGCGTCTGCTGGGTAGCGGAGACGTGGTCTGCTTCTCCTGTTTGTGCCTCAATTTGCCTTAAATTTGAAATAATGTCGTCGCTCGCTCGAAGCTGAGCTGCGGAGACAGTGCAGACTATCAGCAGCACTGGAAAAAACATGATCGTTTTCAGCTTCAGTTTTGGTCTGTGGAAGTCAACTCCTCTGTGTGAGCCTGATGAAGTTCTCGAGTCTTAAATATTGGACTTTATTGGTGCTGACTAATCATTATCATAGTCTTTTGTCACACATGAGCTGATAAGACTCGTTACTTTAGACTTGTGCTGTTAACAAAAAGATCAATTTTGGATCATAAACAATATGTTATGACCTGTTTGCGGGAAGAGGATTTTCTAATGTGTAACTAAATTAAATTGTAACCCAGTAGTGTTTCTATAGTTATGTCAGGTAATGAACGAAAACAACTTCAACAAGGTCAGAACATTTACAGCAACATGAGTTTCTAGACACTGAACTTTAGGTTTTCATTATGCGTAAGCCATAGTAATCAAAATCACAACAAATAAAGATTTGGAATACTTTTCTTTATGTGCATGGAATCTATAATATGAATTTCATTTCTGAAATGACTGACAAACAATTTTGAACTTTTTTTTTATAATGCTCTAATTTGCTAACATGTACAATAGATGAGTAGTAGGACCAAACCTAGAAAAAATAAAATCATGAGAATAAAGTCATAATAATATGAGAATACAGTCAAGATTTTGAGAATATAAGGTTGTAATATTATGACCTTATTCTCCTGTTATTTCAAATGTACTCTCATATGAGTTCGTTTTCATAATGACTTTATTCTCATCCATTCATGTATTTATTGTCGCTTGTGGGGCCCGAAATGTCCAGCGAGATAAATTCTAACTGTTTAACCTGAGTAATGATCATTAAACAGCATACACAAATATTTGAAAAATATTAGAAGCATAAAGTTAATTCTAAAACAGAATTTAACATTTCTATCATTGATTAAGGTATTTTCCTTTCCATATAAAAACTGCCGCAAAACTCTTTGCCTAGATTCCCAGTAAAAGGAAAACAGTGCCCTCTGCTGGTAAGCTCTGAGAAATAATGTCGGTCCACCTTAAAAATAACAAACATGGCGTTTTTCCGTGTTGGTGGGGCGAAGTGTCACGTCCTGCCCCGCCCGTCGGCGCTTTCAAAGCTCCGTAAATGCCACGGAGGGAACTTTACTGTCAAAAGTCCACAGACATCATGAACTCTTGATACGCACTAAGTCCAATGGTCAACATCGCCTGGCTGGCCTTTGGATGTCCGCGGCGCTGCTCCTGCTCAAAGCAGCCAGTCTGCATGACGACTTCAATAGAACCGAGCGAGCGTGAGGCGGACAACTGCGCGTGTTGACTTAAACACAGAAAAAAGTTAGGCCGAGGGACCGCAGGCATGTCTGAACCGAGAGGATTTGTGAGTCCGTTTCACCGACCGCAGTTTTTGGCTGCTGCAGCCCCGGCGGGGAAAGCCAAGCTAACGCACCCGGGCAAGGCTATTCTGGCAGGTAAGGACGGGCTGACAGTGACAGACAGCGGAGGAGCGCCGGTGTTATGCCGAGAAATGCCTGCCTGCCGAGAATTGCATCCCCTGTCGCGGGAGCGCGCATCGCTCTAAACTCTCGCATATTGACGAGGAAACGGGCTGAAATCCGACCGAAAAGGAAACTTTTAAAGATATTCGTAACATTATCACGTTTATTAATCATGTAAGCTCTACAATTGTGGGTCTTATTTCGCTAATTCATTGAAATAAATACGGTCTTTTACGTTTATTGAGACGTATTTGTCGAACTTTTTTCAGTTTCTGATTAATATGTTCTCCGCAGCTGGTTTGAAATTCCCATATTTTTTCCTTTTAAAAAAGTTATTCCACTCTTCATTTCTTATTTCTACATGTTAGCAGGGGGATGCATTTTATGGCAAAGCCTATGATCTGCCTGCCAAAATATGCTTGCCCTCTCTTATTTTCCTCAAATCTTGTCCTATTGGTATGCAACTCATACCAGGAATTAAGAGAACAAATGTGATTATGTAGAAAAAGCTATTTCACTCGTAACCTTTTGTTTTTTTTAAGCTTGGGGGGTGCATTTTTTGGCATAGCAAATTATGAGCTGCCGATATGTGCATGCCCTGTTTTTGTTTGATCTTATGAATTAATTTTATCACAAACAAAGGGTAAGACACAATCACAGTCAAGAAACCCCCAGCAGACACAGACTGATGGTTGTGAACTACTGAAGAGTTAGATTTGAATAAAGTGGGTTCTTAATGTCGGTCCTTGGGCTGCCACCTTATGATGGTGAAGGGGTTTGAGTGCCCCAATGATCCTAGGAGCTATGCTGTCTGGCACTTCATGCCCAAGGTTGGGTCACCCAAGGCAGACACTACCAGACAAAGTGCAGCCCAAAGACCCCAAAGATGAAGAAAACATTTAGATCTTGTGTTCCCTCGCCTGGATGCGGGTCACCGGAGCCCCACTCTGAATTCTGGGCCTCCCTTCTTAGTCTGCTATCCCCGCAACCTGATCCCGGATAAGCAATGAATGTATGGATGGATGTATGGATGGATGTATTAGTGCCTCTATTTTAATATTTAATATTTTTCCATTTCGCTTCATAATTTTTGGCACTTATATTTATTATGGGAGTTTTTTGGGCAGCATTATAATATTCTCTAAAGTCAGGTAATGCCATCCCTCCCTTTTCTTTTTGGTAATTGTAAAGTTACAAATTTTTATTCTGTGTTTTTTAGCATTCCATATGAATCCATATGTAATCCAAAATGGATTACATATGGTTTTAAACTGTCTGTCAAGGATTTCTATAGGCAATGCCAAGAAAAGGTACAATAACTTTGGTAAGACGTTCATTTTTATGGTTTCAATTCTAGAGCTGAAATCTAGTGTTAGTGCATGGATGGATGGGTTCTTAATGAATATTTCTTACTGTGTTGTGAAGAAATGAATGGCTAAGACCAAATAGTCCTCTTAGAGGTGAAGAAGGTCAAGCAGTGGCCTCCAAATGTCCCTTGCCAGAAAATGCATTTGGATAGTAATGTGTTATAAGAAATGTTCTGACACATATCCTCTGAGCTACTAGAGTGACTTTCAAATCTGTATGACTCTTTTGAGCTGAAAAACAGGGCATGCAAATATTGGCAGCTCAAAATTTATTTTGCCAAAAAATGCACCCCCCCCAAGCTTAAAAAAACAAAAGGTTACGAGTGAAATAGCTTTTTTTTTTCTGCATAACCAATTTTCATATGAACAGGACAATAGACAGGGGATGCAAATATTAGCAGGCTCAGAAATGAAAATGCATCTCCCCTACATTAATACACTAGACAGTTAAGCGTCATATAAAATGTTCTATATAATGGGCCTCGGTTTTCGTAATGCTTTAAGCTATTATAGTGTTAAAAGAAAAATATGGGAATTTCAAACCAGCTGCGGAGAACATATTAATCAGAAACTGAAAAAAGTTCGACAAATACGTCTCAATAAACGTAAAAGACCGTATTTATTTCAATGAATTAGCGAAATAAGACCCACAATTGTAGAGCTTACATGATTAATAAACGTGATAATGTTACGAATATCTTTAAAAGTTTCCTTTTCGGTCGGATTTCAGCCCGTTTCCTCGTCAATATGCGAGAGTTTAGAGCGATGCGCGCTCCCGCGACAGGGGATGCAATTCTCGGCAGGCAGGCATTTCTCGGCATAACACCGGCCGGGGGAGTGAGAGCCGGGGGAGTGAGAGCCGGAGGAGCGCCGGCCGGGGGAGTGAGAGCCGGGGGAGTGAGAGCAGGGGGAGTGAGAGCAGGGGGAGTGAGAGCAGGGGGAGTGAGAGCTGGGGGTCTGAGGGCTCGGGGTTTGAGGTCTGGGGGCCTGGGGGTCTGAGGGCTCGGGGTTTGAGGTCTGGGGGTCTGAGGGCTGGGGGTCTGAGCGCCTTGTGTTTACAGTTCCACCGCTGCCAGTCACTGGACTGGAGCGTGTTTCCTCCTTTCACTTCCTAGGGAAACACTTTTTAAGGACTACCCTGCTAAATTACTAATGAATGTGAACATCTAAGAAAATATGTGCGTTAACCAAGGTATTATCAATAATGATGTCAGTGTGTTTCTTTTCTTTTTCCAAAAAAGCTTTTTTTTTTCTTTCTTTTTTTTTTACCCATGAAATAAGACACTATTCAGATAAAATAATGGAGCCAGTGATCTCAAGGAATGTGTATGTACTTTTGACCTCTGACCCTTTCACATTGGTCAACATTGGGAATACAGATTCCATAAAGCCAAAAATCAGTTTTAAAGAAAAAATGTATTTTACAAGTTGCAAAAAATTTGATGCAGATTCTGCTTTGTGTTTAACTATAGTTGAGGTCAAACCTTAATTAGGTTTGACCTGTTTAAATATTTTCTTTTGTGAACTAGGGATCAAGTAAGAGTCCAGAATCCTTAATGATGCTGTGAATTAAGCCTTTAGTTAGCTTTTAATGAGAAGCTCTGAATCAGCTACCAGCTTCAGCATCATGTGCGTTGCTCGTGCCGTTCCCCCCCCACTGCAAGTGTAGTGCCCTTGGCGGCGAGCCACGTCACGTTGATAGATTAACCTATTAACGTTTTGGAGCCGTCTACACGGGTCCAGTTCTCTGTTGTTTAATTGCACTGACATGAAAATCCCTTTGAGCAGAATACAGTCTAAAGTTGCGTCGCTGAGGTTTAGCGAGTTCAAGTTCAGAACTTAGTGTTTGCGCTCAAGCATGTTGGCATCCTCACAGGATGATTATCTCCGGCGCCCTGTGAGGTTTATATACACTAAGACTTGGATCTGCAACCTTCACAATGAAAACAGCCATTCTTACCCTCAGTCCAGCACCGCAAATGTTATCCAATCTTTTGAAAAAAGACATCTTATAGTTGTTTCTTTTATAAATTTCCAATGACAGCAGATATTTTTTTAAATAAAAATGTGCTGTTATTTTTAAAGAGCAACCACTTTCTGCCTATTTTCAGGTTTCTATGTATGTAAAAAAAAAAAAACATAGCATGTTTCCAAAAAGATGTCTACATTTTTTTATTACATCGGATGTTGATATTTGCACATAGTTTCCAGAATAATATAAAGACACATAGATCTGCATAAAAACAATGGCCACTTTTATTGTGAGTCTGTGGTGAAAAAATTAAATGTCATTTTTCAATGAAAAAAATGCTAAAACCTGCATTTGTTGCTAGATCTCTTTTTAAAACTGCAGCTGTTTCTCTGTCATTTTTGGTTAAAGTTTTCTTGAGTCATAGGTTGTAGACTCCTGCACTAAGAAGACAAGACCCAAATAACATCGGACCTCCCCGTCGATGATTTCATAGCTTAGCAAGTTCATTCAAAACATCTGAATGATGCGTATGCAGGTACGCAGCTGTGTAGCTCTGATGTATATCTGGAAAACATCTACATTTTTTGTCAGTCATGTCTGAAGACCCAACAACTGTAGAGAAAAACAGCTCTTTATTTTAATTGTAACATTGAATTCAGACAAGAAGTTAAAGTTTGGTGATAGAAATGGACACAGGCCATCAGCTCTCCACCAAATCACTTGAAAGGCATCATGGGCGGTCCACAGCCTGACCCAGTTACAGCCGTTCCCTTGGGTGAAATGGGCCAAAATTCCAGCCAGCTATTGTGTAAGAACACACAAAGTGTTTGACCCAAGTCATAGAGTTTAAAAGGCGATTCTGCCAAATACTACTGACTCGGGTACTGACACTGACTCATTATTCTGGGATTTGCCAAACATAAATAACTTCCTTGAAGAAGAGTTTAGCATGCGCTAATGTCAGACAGTAAGAAAATAAATAGTCTTTTTGTCCATTGTTTAAATATCTGGTTTTAACTGTAACCTAGTGACCAGTCTATGAATATGCATTTTAATATGCCCTCATTCATTTTCTGGCATTAATGAGGGAGGAAAAGCTCTCCAGATGCTCTCTGCTGTGGATCGATGTATGTCAGCAGGGATCTTCAGTTCCCGGAAAATTCCCCGTCTGCAATGACAAGAAATCCCCACCGTAACTAAACACAACACACAACGACTTTATTGTTAGTGATGATTAAATGCAGCAGACGAAATAGTTTTGGATGACAGCTGAATGGAAGTGTGTGATCAGAGAAGGCTTCAGGATGGCCCTTAAAGGTGTTTGATAAAAGCAAGGTACATGTAGAGTGTTAAGGAATTGGATCAGGAGGTTTTCACCACGAGAGAACAAATGGGCAGATTTCTTATAGAGCTGAGCTGTGTAGATTGAATGATTATCTCTTATTATTACAGTTTTTCTTTTGGCACAGACTGGTCAGTATGATTTTGGAACCTATCTTAAGGTTTTACAATCATTTATCTATGTTATCCAAGCATATACAGTAAATACAACTTTATTAACAATTTCACCCGTATGTAATTTTAGCATTAATGTAATGTTTTTGAATTATCAGTGTAAAATGGGAGATATGTAAAGATCTCTGAAACGTCCCACTTTTGCTCTGAAACGTCCCACTTTGCATCAGGGACTCGTACCTCAGACTTCAGCTCAAGCCCCCATTTGCTCTCCTGTCTCTCTAGTCAATCAATGACAGACGGTTGGACTCACAGATCAGCGTGTCCTAGAGAGTAATCTCCTATCCGCAACGTCGCGTCATGAGCACCGTTAACACACATACAGTGACTATAGGACACTACTGCTGCTGGTCACGTTTCAATAAGATTCACAGTCGTCGCCCATTGTTTTCCTGAACGTGACTCCCTGTAGTTCAGTCAGTGTTTATTAACCTGCTGCCCTCGTTGGGTTTGCTCAGAGGCCCGCGGTCACAAGCCACCACAGAGGCCCGCGGTCACAAGCCACCATGACGGAGCACTTTGCTCCCAGATTACGACACGCCTGCGCCGCCCCAGGCTCAGTTCAGGGGCTCAGCGCAGGGGCTTAACTTTCCTTCCCCCCCCCTCTGATGTTACAAACAGATTACTTTTTTTCAAACTTGTCCTCAGGGTGGAGTGGTCAGGGTAACATCTGAGCGCATAAAAGCAACAAGCTTACGCTATATATTTATGTAAGACAAAACATGGTGAAAACACTGTAGTCCTCTTTCTTTGCTGCCATAGACTGGTTCACTGCACATCCACTTGTTAAAAGCTGCAGCCCAGAAATGTGCCTGTCTCTCCAGCGAATAAAACAAGGAGAATGGACGAGTGAAACACTACTTCAGAATCATCTCTATTTAAATAGAGCAATGCTAGAGATTCTGTGTTGGATATTTCTAGTTCTAATTCTACTTCAGACCTTCCCTAAAACGAGATCTTGACTAAAATGGTGCTGAAATAATTAATTGGATTAATCGTGATGGATCAATTAATTGAAATAATCATCAGCTAATTTAGTCATCGATTAATCGCTGACTGCAGTATACAGACTCCAAAAAGGCTGTTTGCCTAAGGATGACATAATCAGAGCACAAATTAAGCCAAATCTGTTCACATGTATATACAATGTGTGTAAATGTGTTCGATACAGAAATCACTAACTTTAGTTTCACCTGGTTTAAATTCTATGAAAATAAAACTCCTATTGAACATCTTTTGTTATTCATCGCTTAATCCCAGAAAAGTAATCAACAGATTATTGTTACACTGTATTGATAAGTCAAACATGCAGTAGATTGAAGTTTTTTGTTTTTTTTAAATTTGAGATTTTTTATTTTTTTTAATTTTTTGCTGAGGGCTAGTTGTGTTCACAGATAACCTAAAACCAGCAAAAAACCATGTAGGAATGTAGGTCTCGAATACTTTAGCAACTCGTTTGGACACTTTCATTTTTCCTGACGTCCAAAAAAAAAAAGATTCTTGGGAGAAAAATACTTCATTCCAAATGTCAAGCTGACATATGTCACCAACTCTGTCAACAGCATTGTTGTGACCAATGCACTGCTCCTCAATTTATGACTTGCAAACTCGCAGGACGAAACCCAGCGTGATGCACATTGCAGGGGGTTGTTTCAGACCTCCAGCACAAATGAATGCAGTTTTAGCTTTTTGTTCCTCTTAAGTCTCTGTGTGTCTGTGCTTGAGGCGTTTAGACCGCAGGGAGAAGTAACCGCGCATCTTCAAACGTCAGCATTCCGTTCGGAGATGTGGACTTTTCACTGAAGCTACTCAGGAGCGATGATGTGCAAGGTTGTCCCGATGTTGACTCAGAGAAGAAGATACTAAATTATTTTCAGTATTTGTATCCTTGTCAGATGTCTGTAGAGACACCTAGTAAGTGGACAAAAATAGTCAAATTTACATCACATAGGCCTCAGCCATTAGACAGACAGCAAGATGAGGAATTATATGAATCATGAATTATACTTCAGTCTTAATGTAACAAGTGTAAACTCAAAATCGTAAGATCTTAAGGTGCTGTCGTTCTTCTTGCCATATATGTTGTTTTAGCTAAAAATGTGTCCTAACTAGGGCTAAGCAACAAAATGAAATGCCTATCAGAGTTTGATTGCGCATTCACATCTCCCCAGATGAACCAAACCTTCCAGGAAACCGAACTAGAGTCGTATAAAAGCAGACTAAACAGGGCTGTGAATGCTTTCTTAGTGATCGTTTGACCGTTTATGGCCAAAAGTAAAATGCTCTCTACACGATTGAGAGCATTTGACTCCGAGTGGTCAAATTATTATTTTCTGAATTAATCAGAAAATTAGGTTATCCGTAGAAGTCACTCCAAATATCCAGCGTACCGATGTGAGCCGATCTTCATCGTCGCAGACAAAGCAGCCGCGTGACATAGCATGAGATTGAATACCATGTCTATTGAATTAGAGAACGTTTCAATGGCTTGTTTTTACTAGTTTGATCTATTCTCTCTGGAGCCTGGTTAACTCTCCAGTATAGTGTGTTTTGTTTGTTTTCATCCTGTTAAAATGATTTTTAAATCGACGGAACATGTTTGAACTCGATAAACTGGTTCTTTGTCTTTCCCCAGCTTGAATATGTGGACCACTGCAGGTACTGCCAAGTCTCGTCTGTTGATGAGTGTGTTGTGCACTGTGATTTTGATCCTGGCTTAATGTGCAGATAGAGCTTTAGAGCCACCCTCTAACTACACTGCCTGGGTGTGTCGCATCCAGCACTGTTGGCACATTTAGAACAGGCTTTCATGAAACACTAGAAGGTTTCTGTGCCAGCCCTGGTTTGGGAAGGCTGCAATTCTGTGGACTTGTTTGCGTTGATTGCTGCCTTGAACCACTGCTTTGCTGAATTTCACTGCATGACTGGTTTTTTTGTGTGTTTTTTTTTTTTTTTTTTTGTAAATGCATGTTAAGAACATCAACACACTGCCTTTTTTATTCATATGGGGTACATTCAAACTAAAGCACAGTTGTTTTTTAATGACGCAAACCTAAAAAAAAAAAAAAATTATCCCATTTTATCAGTGTGTTCTTTATATTAGCTTCCTTCACTTTAAGCATACAGTACACCTCTTGTTTGTGTTACAAGAACGTGTCCACTCAGACACTGGATCTGCTCTGGTGGCTCACCAAAGTGCTGATCAGGAGGTCACACGCCCCCTTTGACTTGGAGCGGGGCCAAGGGGCGTATCTGAAGGCAGGATCACACTGAGGTCAGCCGAGCCAATCAGCTGCAGGCGCCATGTTTGCTGTTCAACAGCAGATGTGTGACTGCAAGGAATTTAAGGTGGCGCGGCTCCTCTCGGTACCGTCCAGTTTCACAATCCAGCACCGGCTTCACCAACAACTCTTTCTTTCTATATTGCTTATACATCTGTATGTCTCACATCGTGTGCAATGCTGTATTCATGTTTTGAAAGCATGTTGTGTTGTATTTTATTCTGTGTGACAGAATGTTTATGTTTAGTTGTGTTGGATATGATGAGTATCCAACGTTTGTAACTTTGCAACTTCAAAGTTACATAAATTTAAATGGAAAGAACATTCTGAATGGTTTTCACATCATTTACAAAGAATCTATGAACACTTTGCAGAACTGACTTCTGAATGTACTGACATATTATTTAGGGGTATGAAAGTAAAGGGGACTGAACACAAGTGCATGCCAGATACTTCAGATTTCATGTGTTTCTTACGCTATTTATTAATATCAATGTGGATGATTTTTAATTTTAGATATTTTTTGTTGACAGTTTCATAGAATACTTTGATCTGTTTTGTGCGTAAATTTTTTTTAAACATAACTTTAAAACAACAAGCCATGAACGGGACATTTTTTGTCCCGTTTGCTGTTGTGTGTCAAAGAGCTGTCGTGTTCCTCGCCGGCTCCCTTTACGTTGGTTCTTTGACCCGGTTTCGCCACAGGAAACCGTCTTCACCCAGATGTTCTGTGTTCACTCAGGCGGGATTGCAGGAGGCATTGAGATCTGCATCACCTTCCCAACCGAGTATGTAAAAACACAGCTGCAGCTCGATGAGAAAGCCAACCCTCCCAAATACAGAGGAATCGGTGAGTTTGCCCTGACTAATGTAAACCAGTGTGACCTAAGCAGCATTTAACTGTTTCTTTGTTGCTTTTGAGATTTTAAGGTAGTCCATGCATCTTTTTTTGTTCCAGAAATTTAAAGGGGGGGCGTCATGTCACATTTTTGGACCTTTACACAATTTCATAATATCATTCCTTCATGGTGCCTTTATTCTTCCAAGCATGTTTGAGAAATCGTTTAATGGTAACCACTGAGCTTTTTTTTTTTCTTTTTTTTTTTGACTTCGGATACGATACGGAGATTGAGGCTTTTGGATTTTGGATTTTGAGCTTCCCAAACATTGAGGGGTGCCCGACACGGAACGAAAATCAAAAGTTGTTTCAGCCTGGATTTAAAAAAACAGCTTCGATTATTACTGAATATTGTAACTGAACTATTGTCACCAAGAAAAATAAAAAAATCTGGTTTCCAAATGTGACAGACTAGAAATGAACTCACCTTTTAAAGTGAGAAGAAAATCTTTTTATGCTCTATGTATATTTAACCTGTAATAACTTCTGTTATCACAGGTTAAGAGTCAAGCAAACAGACGTTTGTTACGTCGTCAGCCAGCCTTTGACTTTTGAACCTTGGCACAGATCTTCATACAAGCCCAACTCGAAAACAAAATTCATCTGATCTTTGTGTCCCCTCTACCTATTTAGGTGTCATTACAGCTTTAAAAACTAACTTGTGTCCATTTTTTCCTAACAGTGGACTGTGTGAAGCAGACGGTGAACGGCCATGGGGTGAAGGGGCTCTACAGAGGCCTGAGCTCGCTGCTCTACGGCTCTATACCCAAAGCAGCGGTCAGGTACTGCAGACGCAACTCTAAACACACACAAGTGGTTCTCTAATAAACAATAGAGTTTATGGTTTAAATTCTCTGAAGCAGAATCTTTTACACTGATTGTGTTTGTTGTTGATGCAGTCAGTGAAACAGGCTTTAGAGTATGAAGTAAAGACTTCTCCATGTGAAGCACTTGTGACGTCATTGTCTAGTCAAAAAAATTGTCTGTTGTGTCAACAAACAATTTTTTTTCAGCAATAAAATTGCTACGTTAGCAACAGTGGTGACTGTTGTCTAACCGTGTACATCCAGATGTGAGCCTGTGGGCAGGCGTGTGAGTCGGCCCTCGCTGCCTGCAGATCACACGGGGATGATTTTCATACCTTTGCACAAGTTAAGATCAGAGGATAAAATAGTTTTTGATTTCTCAAAATGAAGGAAATGGGAGCCAATTTATCGGCGCATCACTGGTCTTTACATTTATGCTGCATTGAGGGGCTCCAGACAAAAACTAACATTCATTGTTAATGTCTAACATATTCTGTGATGCTGTTGTTCATTTCTTTATGAAATAAACAACAACTTTCTTCCATATTGGACTCCATCCCAGCTAAAACTTGCTGCTTTCAATTATGCAAAACCACCAAGAGTTTCTCTGCGGTGTCAGTGATGGTCTGTATGTCCTCCTCACCCTGGCAGGTTCGGGATGTTTGAGTTCCTCAGTAATAAAATGCGAGACGAGAGCGGCAAACTAGACAGCAAGCGAGGATTCCTCTGCGGTCTTGGAGCCGGAGTCGCCGAGGCCGTGGTTGTAGTCTGTCCAATGGAGACCGTTAAGGTATAATTAAAAAGTTACAAGACTTTGGGGGAAAAAATTATTTTTGTGTACACACGCAGGGCCGTGTGTGTGGAAGTCCTTGAAGAGGTTCGCATTTTGTCACTTTACAATCACAAATCTTTTTGGACTTGATTGAGATTTGACATAATAGAGCAGCAGAAATTGATGCATAATAACGAAATGTCAAAAAAATATACTGAGCTTTTCAAATATTTCACAAATAAATATCTGAGATATGTACTGTGTAATTCTACTCATTTAAACTCACTTCTTCTTCTGTCTTATTAGGTTAAATTCATTCACGATCAAACATCAGCTAACCCAAAGTACAGAGGATTTTTTCATGGGGTGAGGGAGATTGTAAGATCCCAAGGTGAGAAAGGTTTTATTTACATTTACTGCCCCCTGCTGGTTAACCACCGCTATGGACATAATGATTCTGTCACTTTGGAAATGATTGATTCCGCTGGGTCCGTGTTGTTTTCCTTTAATTGAACAAAAGCTACACCGACCAAGCAGTTCGCCTTTCCCCTCTGATTTGTTTATGTTATTTTAATAGACAATATCCTCCTTCCACTTTGACAATGAAGAGTTTTGTTGTTTGGTGCCTCTTTAGGACTAAAGGGGACCTATCAGGGACTGACTGCCACTGTGCTAAAACAGGGCTCCAATCAGGCCATCCGCTTCTACGTCATGACCTCGCTGAGAAACTGGTACAAAGGTACGAAAACAAACCGCTGCAGTAATAAAAATCCATCTAAAGCTGCAGCTCTTTCAAACAGACCGCTTCTCGTCCCTCTTCAAGGTGATGACCCCAACAAAGTCATCAACCCCCTGATCACCGGGCTGTTTGGAGCTTTCGCCGGTGCTGCCAGTGTTTTTGGAAACACTCCACTTGATGTGATTAAGACCAGGATGCAGGTTCGCTCCCTCGCACATTTGATCCTCGCCTCAGAACGAGGACCTGCAGCGCTCTTGGTGACAGGCTGTGTTTTTGTCAACAGGGACTGGAGGCCCACAAGTACAAAAGCACAGTGGACTGTGCCGTTCAAATAATGAAGTATGAAGGACCAATGGCGTAAGTGCAATGGGACAGACTGAAGCTGGGGATCAAAGTTTCTCTTTTCAGTCTCTGCTTTGGTTGCCATATGACGGGGTGGCGACCTGTCCGGGGTGGACTCCGCCTCTCACCCAATGATTGCTGAAGATTGCCATCGCTCCTACTCCGAAACAACCAATCGGAACCAGGAGGAGGGTCTTAGGACTGTCAATCAGGCTGGTGTACGCATTGATCCCACCGGCCCCCACACAGCGTGCACAAGCTCACGACTGCTGGTTTGCTGAAGCTGTGCTGATGGAAGCTAAGAGAAGAGCATGTACACATGCTGATTGACAGCACTAAGACACTCCTCCTGGATGAGATTGGCTGTTTCTGACCAAGAGTGGTGCATTTTTGCAGATGACAGTAGGACCACAGGGAGAAGGCAGAGGAGTTAGATATTTCCAGTCAGGACATAGTGACGGCTTAAACATATATGTAAAAAAAATGTATTTTCCTAAAAGCTAACTCTACTGCAGCTTTAAGTAGCAAAATCAAAATTGAATCACAGTGTCTTGATGTGACATGAAGCTCTTCCCATATCCAGGTTCTACAAAGGTACCATTCCTCGACTGGGTCGGGTGTGCATGGATGTCGCCATCGTTTTCATCATCTACGAGGAAGTTGTCAAGATCTTGAACGTTGTGTGGAAGACTGACTAAGCCGGACGCCCGCGTGCTGCACTACCTGGAGCGCTCAGTCAGTTACTAAAACAGGCTAAAAATCCCGTCTTCTTAAATCATGTCTTCTAGGTTCTAACGTCCGCCTCAAAGCATTTGCAGGTAGAAATCAGAAACGGGTTGGTTTCATACTTCATTGTTTGTTTCTGACAGCACCGCAGCAGTGCAAGCATTACCAGCCCACCTTAGAGATACACAAATGCTGCTCACATTTGCTCTTCCCACCCGCCTCTCTCACATTTCCTGATGGGGGAGGGGATTTTTCCTTAAGAAAAGGAGTCTGTAGATCTGCTCTACTAAAAGAGATGCTAGTGCCTGTCAGCACAAACTAATGCTGTGTTCACTCAATAAAAGCTAACAGCCAGCCCCTTGTAATGTGATTTAAACAGCAGAAGAAGAAATATATACTTGAAGAAAAAAAAAGAACAACTCAGAGATCTAACATTTTAAATCCTTATTTTTTCCTAACTTGTGAGGAAATAGAGAGTTTATTAAATTGGTACCTAATGCAATAAATAATATGCTGCTGAGGGTCAAATAAATAAACAAATGCTTTAATTCTGGAATGTTTAAACATGTAGATTATGTTATGAGGTGTAGTTCAAAGATATTGCTGTATGATAATTTGTTTAATATCCTTTGAGGATGAGTTGGAGGTGGTGTGAGGAAGGTTTGCCTTTAAACATGTTCTGTATTCATTGACACGTTGCCCTGGGAAGTGCCTGTGTTTTCTCTGGTTCGTTTTGAGCTTAAATATGAGAGAAGGACGTCCTCCATCACTAAGGATTTTAGGAGCGAACTCGGTTTCATACACTGTTAATTCTCCAGCTGTGCCTAAGGTATTTATAACGCGTTCATATCTTGACTCACCTGTATCGGCATCAGTGTTTCTTTATACTTGTTTTTCTTTCTTTCTTTTTTGTTTCTTTGCTTTTTATATTGCATACTTTGCTTTTAAAGTGCTTCGGATGCAACTAATGGTGCCTTTCATCTCTGTCCATGGATTCTTTTTGACACAGGTAGCGAATTTCAGTCTCTCTCAAGTTAATTGCCTTTACTTTCTTTGCCAAATGAGGACCTAATGTGCTGCAAATAATAACAAAATTGTACGTTATGGACTTAGAGATTGCAGCTTGTGGAACTGGCTTGTTTACATGCAGCGCTAATACGTGTTTTGCTTATTGCAGTCTTTGTGTACAACACGCTATGTTTACTGTGAAATATGCTTATGTTCCATGTTAATCTCTTAACCCTGGACTCCATCACAGCTATTTAAATGTATCTGGGGTTTTTTGGATTGACACTAAAAATGTTCACAGACCATAGAACATCTTGTGCCTTGAGTCTCATTATGGATCACCACAAATAAACATGGTTCAGACTATTGGCTCTCTGTGTGTTTGATTTTTTTGTTGTTTGCGCTCACAAACTGTATTCACGGTGTACTATTGTTGATTTTTGCTTTAGGGTGACGGTGATTTTGTGAGGTGCACATGGAAATGGAATCCTTGCATTCATTCAAACCCTGGAAGATTGAAATATTGAAATTATTTTCATTTCCCATGAAAATGAAATATGAAGCCCAAATCTCACCTGAATGAATATGAATGCAGCTCATCGCGAGACCTTTTACCAGTTCATGGAAATGAGTTTAATGTACGAATAATAACTATGGACGATACTCTAAAAATTACGGAGCCCCCTAGGGGACATGGGGATTTTTTTTCTTTTTGCGTCCTCGCAAAACTTTTGCGTCCCCTCGCAATACTTTTGCGTCCCCTCGCAAAACTTTTGCGTCCCCTCGCAAAACTTTTGCGTTCCCTCGCAATACTTTTGCGTCCCCTCGCAAAACTTTTGCGTCCCCTCGCAATACTTTTGCATTTTGCGAGGGGACGCAAAAGTATTGCGAGGGAACGCAAAAGTTTTGCGAGGGGACGCAACACTTTTGCGAGGGGGACGCAAAAGTTTTGCGAGGGAGCACAAAAGTATTGCGAGGAACGCAAAAGTTTTGCGAGGACGCAAAAGTATTGCGAGGGGACGCAAAGAGAAAAAAAATCCCCATGTCCCCTAGGGGACTCCGTAAAAAATAAACTGAATTGTCAAACTGCAGATAAAAAAAAGTGCTAAAGGTCTAAAACAGCATTTAGGGAAGCTGCGCGGTGGTTTATGACCTTGCGCGGCACGGTTTGGCCGTCTCGCCCACCGTACTCCCAGCAGCCTCCGTATCCGCTGTGGTCGGGCCGAGTGGCAGAAGATGTTTGCCTCTGTGTAGCGGAGTCCGGGAATGGTTCGACATGTCTCTGAACGGAGGAGGATGCAGAGGCTTCTACTTCAACACCGTGCTGTCTCTGGCTCGGTCGCTCGCGGCTCACCAGCACGCGCCCTTAGACAAGGTACCGGTCCGGCTAGCTGGTGATGTCGGGCTAGGAACGAGCCTTTACTCTGAATTTCTGAATTTGACATTGACGTCCTGAACTTCGCTGCTCTCACCGTACCGGGTGTGTCACAGTGTTCTTGTGGGTCGGAACCGAGTGTAAGCTGCTCTGGTAGTTTGGAGGTTTGTTGTTATGTGGAGGTTTAGCTTCGCTACGCAGCGGGTTTTGTGTCGGCAGGCTGTTTTTAGCCCGCAGTTAATCCGCTCGGGCTGGAACCGCGCGAGCTCCTGCAGCTTCTTCCTCTGTTTTACTCTCCTTTAACTTCCAATGTGCGTCATGGACATAATGTCAGGAGTTCTGTACAAAACAAACAACAACAATAACAAAAATCTGTTAAGGCCAATAAAAGTTTCAGGGCATTCTAAAGAGGAAGTAAAAAAAAAAGATTCAGATTTACAACATTCCTCTGTTTAAAATGATATTGCAATGCACTCCGTTCGATTTTAAATATTAGGTGTGAGAATTGGGTTTATTTTAATAGAAAATGCTAGAAATGCATCCAATATCCTGAGCATGCACAGGGTGGAGGGCGACAATGGAGGAACTGCAGACAGGAAGAAACCCTGAGAGGAGCCAAACCCAGGAACAGCAGACAGGAACAGCAGACAGGAACAGCAGACAGGAACAGCAGACAGGAACAGCAGACAGGAACAGCAGACAGGAACAGCAGACTGCAGTGTTCATGGAAACGCTCTGGTTTGAAGCTGCAGTCTGACCTTTTTGATAAGCAGCAATGAATTTTGTCTTGAATAATTGATCCACTCGTGTGAATCAATTATTCAATCCATGCATGCTGTCCTGTGGTTGAACTATTGTGTAATTGTTTAATCAATAGTCTGTTTCAGGCTCTCTCTTTTTTTAAATATTACGCAGCACTCCCCTGTAACTAGTGTTTATTCTGTTTTTCTCCTACATACATACATTCATATACTGTTTAATACTTTTTGTCGTTGCAGCGATGACATCAATAGTCTCCCTTCTGATCAAATTTCCATTCAGTTTTGATTTCTTTCAAACACATAGAGAACAAGACTGAACACAATTAATCCCCCAAATGAACTTACACTTGGGAAGAAGTACAGACTCATTTAGTCGTGCCTCCTCTCCAAGACTTCATAATAATTTGTTCTTCTGTTGGCTCATTTTAAATGATAAAATAATAAGTTCAGCAGAACTTAAGCAGTAATCATTTTGCTCACTCGGTTAGTTTTTCTATGTGAATAACAACAAGGTGGGACTACACAACATGCATTTCCATTGATATACTACTATAAAAACTTATTGTTGCTTTGTGTTGAAATTAGACTTCCTGTCGTTACAGACATACCTCCAACCCCTTCTGACCATATATGGACAAATTCATATACAATTATTTGTACGTTATCCCAAGCATGTATTGCATGCACACCTACCATTTTATCTGTCTGTACAAGCAGCCAGAGGTTGAGCTGGTTAGAGGAGAGATTTCAGAATTGGGAAGTTTTAAACAGGAAGGACCTGATGTGATGAAAGGGCCGTTTCAACAATACCGCTTTACTTTGTGGCGTTTTTAAGATTAATGATCAGTCGGGTTTGTTTCTGCTTTTTTTCCTGGGTGTTTGAACTTTGATTTGAGAGAAATTGTTTGACTCACTGAGAAAGTTACAACACAGTAGGAAGCAGACCAGGAAGTCACGATAAAATAGACCAGGAAGTCACGATAAAACAGCGATTATTATGCAGTCAGTCAGTAAAGTCAGTCATTTTCATAGGGCTTTTAAAAGTACAACAGTTTTGCTTCCTTCAGTTTTTTTTTGTTTTTTTTTGCACACTATGTTGAATATTTTTTGTTCTAAAAAATCATTTTAATTATATAAAAAAGTAGCATTTTCTTTTTCTAGATGTTTTTTTTTTCCTAATTCTATGGTACATATTTCTCTGAAATTACAATTTTTTATTTTTTAAAGGTCACATAACATTTGTGGGTGAAGTTTTTTATTTTGCTGACCTCAGGGTAGAAATGGCTCTTTGGGTTGTAACAGGAGGTTTTTGGCTTAGTTCCTAAAAGGCATTTAGGAACCTAATCATTAAGACTAATGGAGCTAAATTATCCCTGCAGGGAAGGCCATGTCATCAGTAGATGTGTTAGTTACAGGTTCCCCTAACAATATATTACATAAATAGGACTCCAGTCACATAAAGAAGTGTAATTTGTATCACTAAAGTGCTCACAGTAACTGCAGTAATCATATTTTCAAATGCACTGATATTTAGTGATGCTTTCTTTCATTGAACAAACAATTCAGAAAATAGTAAAACTAGCAATACAGATAGTTTTTGGAGTGCTTTAAACATTATTTGGATTTTATCGTCCCAACGATCAATCTAAATTCTTGTCATGTTAGAAAGTTTATCACGATAAATAATAAACGATAAGATAAATGCCCACTCCTGTACATAAATGCTTTTTATCACAATACATTAATTTTACTATGGCATCACATTGATTTATTAAATTACACATTTTCGAAACAACCCTATAATGACGCATCTCTGAATTTAAGTCAGTGCTCTCTTCTTCAGCATTGGCCTTGTTACCTTCTAATTCATACAGTTGGACAAAAGGTCTGTTTTATTAACCCGTGTTGTTGCACTGCAGGTGCAGAAGCTGCACTGCATGTGCCCGGTGGACTTCAGAGGCGTCTTCCAGCTTGATGAGAGGAGGCGGGACGCCGTGACGGCTCTTGGGATTTTCCTGGTGGAGTCCAACCTGCAGGTAAAACCCGTTTCCGCCGCTTCGCCACGCGTTCACGGGACGGGCAACTTGCTAAACGATGCGACGATGCTGTTGTGTTGCAGCACAAAGACGTCATCGTCCCCTACCTTCTTGGGCTGCTCAGAGGGCTTCCCAAGGTTCAGTGGATCGAGGAGAGCTCGGAGCGCAAAGGGCGGGGTCGGTATCACTGTGGTGCTCAGATCAAGTCTGGAAGCTGTCATCGGAGGGTTTCAATCTCTGTTTTTGTCTTGTCCTACAGACACTCTTCCGGTCGCAGAAAACTTCAGCTTTTGTCTTGTGACGCTGCTCTCAGATGTTGCTCAGAGAGATGAGAACTTCAGAGGACAGGTGTGTGCTCATATGTTCCTATTTAGTCATATGGATTCACAGAGACATAGTGTTTAGTGAGTGCATTAGTAGGGTAGCCGTGGATAGATGCAGATTTTAAATAAAATTACGATGCCTTGGTTTCTAACCCCTTATTACCTATATCTATAAAAATAGCAGAATGGTGATTTTGCTGTCTGGCAGATGCTAAATCAAATAAAGCTGTATTGGATCTAAACTTATAGGATGATGCACATTAGTGACTTTGGGGATAATAGTAAGTTGGTACATTTTCAATGTCGGGAATGTAGATTCTGTTATTGATCTTGCTATGGCTAAACAGAAAAACAGAATCTTGTTTCTGTAAAATCACTCTGGTCAATCAGCACAGTGTTTGAAATACGGCCTAGTGCTATAAAATGGCAGCTGGTGTCTTTATTTATTTATTCATTTATTTATTCATTCGGTTTATTTGATAACAGACAAATTGAATAAAGCAGCAGTCTTATACCAGTATCATGATGTGCATCATTCATGCTCTGACCACTAAATGCAAAGTGCTTCCAATACAATCCTAGATATGTGTAGAATATTCATCACTAGGCATCTCTGCAGTATTTTGACATGAAGCAGTTTGAGATGATTTTGTGTTAATAGTCTAAAAATGGTGAAACGTTTGGAATGAAAAGACTAAACAACAAGCAAATGTGTTTGTGAGTAAACAACTGCACTTTTAGGCTATTTTTGTATTGAAAAAATAATGAAATAGCAGAAAATAACAGATGCAATTTAATGACTTTTGCGCTACGTCATCATGAACTAGTTTTTGAAAAGCCAGCCTTGTATTTCAGATCCTGGAGGCGCTCATGGACATCATGCAGGTCCTCCAAGATATCTGCAAAAATCCAGATGCTCACGATAAAGGTGCTAACCTAACCTTTACAGTTTCTCCGTCTTTCACCTAGTTATCCCAGATGATCTCATCCTCTGGGTCCATTTCGTCTCGCAGGATACCTGTGCAGGTACACTGTGCCCAGCCTGCTCGGTGTGGCCAGGGCGTTTGGGCGATACAGTAACACGGACGAGCCGCTGCTGTCCAAGCTGTTCCCCCGACCCGCTGCGCCGTCTCTCTCTGCGGGTGACTGCGGGGACGCGGCCAGACGGCGCTCTTTCAACGACTTCCGCTCCATCCTGCCGAGCTCTCTGCTCACGGTGTGTCAGGGAGACTCCATGAAACGTAAAACCTCCTCCGTGTCCAGCGTTTCACAACAGGTATCAGCGACTCCAGAGTGGAACAGGCAAGTCGACTTGGGACTCGCGTTAAAATAAGATCCACCACGTGTCTGTTTTGTAGGCAAGTCCAGAGAGAACGGGACTGACGCCCAGCTCTCCTGCCGATCCATCTGCGCAGTACTTTGAAGGTAAACGCAGCCTATGCAGTGTCATGATTATCTCCATTGATTATATTATTGCACAATTTGACAATTTTTGAAAGTAAATGAACTAAATGGAAACGCGGCAATTTCGAAATTGCAAAACTACAGAGGAAACATGTTTTCTGCATCACACGAGTCACATGATCAACAACCAGTTGTTGCCGCTGGCACAAACCAAGAAGAAGACGACAGGAAGTGGTTGTTTATCTATTGCATGAGCAAACTTATTTGGATGGGATTTTAATTGCGTTTCTTATTTAATGGAAGCATCACAATTGCGAAATTATATTGTTTGACATTATTGGGATATTGGTAACGTTTTGCACACATTTATGATGGAAATGCTCCAGGAAGCATAATATAAACGCAGCATGTTCACATTTCCAAATGTTTGCTTTTACTTACATTTCCATCGCAAATGTGCACAAATCTTTGTCAGCAATCTGTAAATGCTGAAAAAATACAATTTGGCAAATGCGTTCTTTCCATTAGATCAGAAATAAATTTCAAATTATACGTGAATAAGCTTGTTACTGCGAAAAATCATTAGCGGCTACCTATGCAGTGTTTTGGAGAAATTGTAATTGGTGATTTTACAGAGGAGCTGTGAATTAGAATGACACACAACTTCATCTGAGCTGTGTGACGCTGTGAGAACTCTGGTGGAACATGCTGCACGTTGCCTGAAAGAAACAAAACAATATTCCACCTTCCGCTTCCTGACTTTGTCTTCTTTGTTTTCACCAGTAGTATTTATTTATTTTTTTTTTAATTACTGAGATTCCATTAAACACATTTATTTTCGGAATTTCAAGTTCCACAACACATTGACCAATTCGCCACTTTTCATTCCCAAAAGAACCTCCTTCCCGCCTTGAAGCTCTTCTTCTCTTCCCCCAGGCTCCTACCTCCCTGATGGCAGCGCCGTGGACCCCGATTATTACTTCTCCACCATCAGCTCCAGCTTCTCCGTCTCTCCTCTTTTCACTGGGAGCAGCTCCGGAGAGTTCCAGGTCCCTCTGGAGATGCTCAGACAGCTCCTTCACATGGTTAGCGCTAGCCACACGCCACACTTTCACCACTAATCGCAGCACAGTGCAAAACTGAAATCTGCTCTGGCTTCAGTCTTTGTAATTACACTATTAACTCAGTAATGCAAACATAAAATCGTTCATGTGTTCTGCCTTTAGTTTATTGTTAAAATAAACATTGCTTGCTTGTCTTGGTCAGGTTGAGCAATTTGTTTCCGAGTCGTTTTTGAAGTCCCTGGATGGCATCTTAGCAGAATACCATGAGGTAGGACTCCTACATCTGAAATCTGTGCACTTGTTCTTGTAACGGATATTACTTACTGGTGCCGTTCTTTTCACAGAGCAATCCAGAAATTCATCTTTACTACAAGACGTTCAGTGATCCGTTATATGTGGCCATATTTAAAATGCTGAGAGACACGCTGTACAATCTGAAAGGTGAGGAAACCGTTGTTGACTTTCTTCAAATCTTTTAGGAAACTATGACTAAGGATTAGTCATAGTTTTCCTAATAAATAAACGTATTCTTCATGGTTCAGACCTTCAGACGGACTATGTGAAGGAGGTTCACGACTTTGTCCTGGAGCAGTTCAGCAGCAGCCAGTCAGAGCTGCAGAGGATTCTCCATGACGTGGAGTACCTCCAGAGCGAACTGAGCCCGCTCAAACTGCGTTGCCAGGCCAACGCTGCCTGTGTTGACCTCATGGTTTGGGCTGTCACAGAGGAACAGGGTGAGACTCTGATCATTTGACCCACTCTTAACAAAATGTCATTTGACTTTTCACATTACTTGAAAGCTGTTTTGTTTTGTTTTGTTTTCGCCAGGAGCTGAGAACCTTTGCACCAAACTGTCAGAGAAGCTGCAGTCAAAGACTTCTAGTAAAGTCATCATCGCCCACATGCCCCTCCTCATTTGCTGCTTACAGGTGAGAAAAAAAGAGAGAAATAAATTCTCAAATATGTTTTCATTGTTACAAAGCACTTCGAGCTTAATTGACTTTCATTTTTTTTGTCTGGTGAGTTCTTAGCAATTACAGGAGAGCTTATTCTGGCAAAGAATGCAATTTGATTTAATTAGTCTCCAAATCTGCAAAAGTTTTTGTCGAACCTGATGATTATTTTAGTGTATCTAAGATACAAAGAGGTGAATACGCATACATTCAAAAATTTAATCTGTTCAGCATATTGATACGCTGCTCATTAGCTGATCACTCAGAGACTCCTATTAGAACTTCAGGTTTTCTATTCATTTCTCCTGACCTTCTATCTCAGCTCTGACTTCATTTGGTGACAAAAGGGTCACTGAGCTGCCAGCACAGCTACACTGTTACTTCCTGACTGCATGAAATCAGTGGAAAGTGGTTCAGAGCTCGGTGAACCACTTTCATCGAGCGGCTGTTAGCGTTGTCGTGTACCTCTAGGGCTCTGATATGCGTGTTGTGTTTGTGTGCAGGGTTTGGGTCGTCTGTGCGAGCGCTTTCCCGTCGTGGCGCACTCCGTCACCACGTCTCTCAGAGACTTCCTGGTGGTGCCCTCTCCTGTTCTGGTGAAGCTCTACAAATATCACAGCCAGTGCACTCCAGGTAGCGACGACATTCCCAAGAGGACAAGTTGACGGCAACCCCTGAGCACCAGTTTAATTTTGACATTAGAATTTACATTCTATATAATGCACTTATATAATGTATTTCTGTTTAAATCTTATTCTCAACTGTGCATGTTTTATTTTCTTCTTGTATGTGACTTGTTGAAAATAAAACTGCAGCATAAACGGTCTTCACCCATTTCAAAATAAGAGCGTGAATATAAACATCTGGCTCTTACCAGTTGATGACCAAATGTCGAACTTTATTCAACTGATTGTTTACAAAACAGCCAAGTAAAATGTACTTGGCTAACCACTGAGCTAATGCAGTGTCTTACAAAATAACTGTCTTTTCAAGGAGGAAGTGACATCAAGATCCATGTGACCAATGAACATTCTCAGTCAACCATCAGCACCAATGCGAGCAAGAAGAGCCAGCCCTCCATGTACGAACAGCTGCGGGACATCTCCATCGATAACATATGCAGGTGAGTTGGCACACAAAACAACCCCAACAGAAAAGGCTTGATGTCGCTCTGAAAAAATAATGTCCACATTCTTTTGCTTGCTTTATTTCTGTTTAGTTTGTAGGGTTTTATTTAAGTATTTAGATGCAAACTCTGTTTTAAATCCAGCCTAAAAAGCCACCTTTTGTTTAGATTTGCTTTTGAGCCACAATAAATGGGAACATTGACCCACATAGTCAATAAAATGTGATGTCTCTTATTGGTTTTCACAACTGTTGATGATATATTGTGTGTATTATGTGTTTGTTTTTTTTTTTTTCATGTTTCCAGAATCTAAAACACTATGAACTGAACTTCAGCCCAAGTTCAGCAGCATGGCAAGTTCAGCCATGTTGCTGAACTTGCCATGCAAATAAACCTGCTTGGTTTTTCAGTTTTACATTTTGTGTTTGCAAGCAGAAATGCAGAATTCCAGTTGTTTGTTTTAAAGTTAACAGTAAATATGACCTGCAGAGGAGGAAAGGGGACTGAAATTACCTAGCAGAAATGCTTTTGGGGTAGATTTCTATCTGCTTCTGTTTCATTTGGTTTTGGTTCCAGGGAGTAAAAATGAAAGGAGGAGGGAAAAATAGCCCAGAAAATGGCATGAGGTCCTAATATGCATTTTAATGTACTTTGTCAGTAGAAAGTCCTCAAAAGGACCAATTCGCATAACAGTTAGCAAAACAAGAAGTTATAATTTTTTTCCCCCCCAAGTTCCAAACCAGGATTCCCTCTTTGTTCTCTCCCAAGGTGCCTGAAAGCTGGTCTCACGATGGATAACGTCATTGTGGAGGCTTTCCTCGCCAGTCTGTCCAACCGTCTTTACATCTACCAGGAAAATGACAAGTTAGCCAGATCCAGAAAACAAAATTACCCACCTAATTGGGCTGAAACAGATAATTTAAAGTCATTCCCTCTTTTTCCAGGGATGCTCACCTGATCCCAGACCACACCATCAGAGCTTTGGGCCACATCGCTGTGGCGCTGCGCGACACGCCCAGGGTGATGGAGCCCATCCTGCAGATCCTGCAGCAGAAGTTCTGTCAGCCGCCTTCGCAGCTCGACGTCCTCATCATAGATCAGCTGGGCTGCATGGTGATCACAGGCAATGTGAGAGCTGACAGGTTCTTTTCTCGCCTCCAGTCACAGATAAACTGCTGATTCACCACCGCTAACTGTGATGTTAATTATTCAAATAAATGTATATTTGCACGTAACAGCAAATATCACTTTAAAAAATGAAATTTGTGTTCGCTCTTGTTTCTCTTTTAGCAATACATCTACCAGGAAGTGTGGAATTTGTTCCAGCAGATCAGTGTCAAAGCGAGCTCCATGGTTTACTCCACCAAAGACTACAAAGACCACGGTTACAGGTGAGGGGAACAAGTTTACAGCGCAGCTCTGGTGGTTATATGCAGGCCAGTTAGTTTTTCTTCCATTATGCAATGCAGGAATTTAATGCATATTTTTGGGGTTTGATGTGATTGACCAACACAGAAGTGTGAAGTGGAAAGAGAAGGACACACGGTTTTAAGCATTTTACATCTGAAAATCTGTGGTGTGCACCTGTAAATAGTAAAGTGCAATGGAACCGATTGCTTTAAGATGTTACTTAATAAAGAGGTGCAGCTATTTCCTTGGTTTTGGGTGATCAGCCGATACATATGAAGCCGATCTTGTCTTCCAATTGTATCTGGCTTGCCAAACGTCTGACGGAGCTGCAGTTTCCAAGCTTCCAAGCCCCCACTCAGTTCCTTCAGACTAGCAAGCAGTAATTAGCAAACAGCTGGAGGATCTGTGCATCTGCTGGGCTCATAATACGAGCTGCTTCTCAGTCATTTTTACCAGTCATGGTAAAAATGTTGTCAGAGAATGAATAGATGGTTAATGATATCATGATGACTTCCTGAAGTTGGAGCTTTAGAAAAAGTGTGAGTTTCTTAAAGAGACAGAGACGGCCCAATTTTAGGGTGTTAAATTATAAAGTATATTTAAAACGTCACTGTGTACCTGAAAAACACATGATAGCGCCCCTTTAAAGACCTTCAAGTGTTTAGTAAAAACTACCTAAATGAAACATGAGAGACAGTTATCGATTAGATGTTGCTGCTTATTTACCACGATGCTGTAAAGCTGTATGCTGGACTTTCATCCGACTTGCTTCCCTCCTCTTTGTGCAGACACTGCTCTCTGGCCGTTATAAACGCTCTGGGTAACATAGCAGCCAACATGCAGGCCGAGCAGATGGTGGACGAGCTGCTGGTCAACCTGCTGGAGCTTTTTGTGCAGCTGGGCTTAGAGGGGAAGAGAGCCAGTGAGCGGGCCTCGGACAAAGGCCCGGCCCTGAAGGTACACTTTGCATTAACGTTTACGCTCAACGTTTGAACATTTACTGAGCTCTCACATTGAGTCCATTTCACTGTTTTCATCCAACTATTAAAATATCGCAAAAAAAAAAAAAGATAACTCGATTAAGGCAGCCTTTCATCAGGTGTTGATGCTACGTGTGGCTCTGATAAACAGGAATGCGCATAAAAATGTTGATGGAACCACAGTGAATTTTGATTTTTAGAGTTTACACGGGGAGAAATTGTTACAGTAAAGCCCGTCTTTAATGTTTCTCTGCAGGCCTCTAGCAGTGCTGGAAACCTCGGCGTCCTCATTCCGGTTATAGCTGTGGTAAGTGATCCAGATCTCCAGCTCTTTGCTTATTTTGTGTTTTTTGGGTTGAGAACCTGTAAACTGAAGCACCTTATTTCACTATGCCGAATGCTAAACCTCCAGGTGCACTGCTGGCCGTTTTTAAGCATGATTATGTTTTCCATGCTAGCTGACGAAGAGGTTGCCACCAATTAAGGAGGCAAAGCCGCGTCTGCAGAAGTTGTTCAGAGACTTCTGGCTCTACTCTGTCGTCATGGGATTCGCAGTGGAGGGCTCAGGTTCGACACGTTTACTCAACCCTGCTTGTAAATCATTTATGCTGTCGTTCATCTTTTCCATTATTAAGATTTTTAGTGTGGCAAGCTGAAAATGAAGCAAAAGATTCAAACATTTACTTAGATTTTTTTCAATCTTTTCAGGCTTCTATCAGAGAAATTAGACTGATACATTGGCATAAAACCCCAAGTGACATTAAAACTAGCGATACAAATATAAGATCAGTTCATAGCAATAGAATACTTGTTGCTTTTTTTATTATTATTATTTTAAATGTATTTTTTGGGGCAATGACCTACAGAAAGACCTTGCAAAAGATAGTTAAGGGAATTGACCAGATTAATGGAGAATCTCATTCTTATGGGGAAGTTTTAGTTTCAATCTGTTAAGCATTTTTCACACTAATGTGTCTAATCTCAAGAAAACAATACTGTCTGGTTTTGTCTTGAAGCTTGGGCTAAACAAGAAGTTTAGTCAGGAAAGTGTCACATTTGGAAAGTGAATCCAAATGTGACATTTTGAAAGCTTCTGAGGTCAATTTAGGACTCGCTTTTGCGTCTACTACATGTAGGAAGTGATGAACAATAGCGACAGGCATCACAGGTCAGCATTTACGAGAATGCCATTGTTCACTTGGCTAGAGGAGAGCCACCGATTGTTCTTATCGAGAACAAGAACTGTTGTCTTTTCATACAGAAAGCTTGTAAATCTGTGCGTTCTACTGTATTCATTGTCTTCTTCTTCTTCTTCTTCTCCTCCATCTCTGTTGAATCAATCAGGCCTGTGGCCGGAGGAGTGGTACGAAGGGGTTTGTGAAATCGCGACCAAATCGCCGCTGTTGACGTTTCCCAGCGGGGAGCCTTTACGCTCCGAGCTTCAGTATAACTCTGCGCTGAAGAACGACACCGTCACTCCAGTATGAACACACACTCACACACACACACGCACGCACAAAGAGGCGGGTGCACAGTTTTCTGACTCCGGCTGCTACGCTTCAGGCGGAGCTGAATGACCTGCGCAGCACCATCATCAACCTGCTGGACCCGCCTCCAGAGGTGGCCGCCCTCATCAACAAGCTGGACTTTGCCATGTCCACATACCTGCTGTCTGTCTACAGACTGGAGTACATGAGGTAAAACGATGCCTCCACAACTAATGGAAGCCTAATATTTACTATAGCTGAAACGATTAATGGGTTTAATCATTACAAATTGATTATTGAAATAATCATCCAGTAATTTAGCAATTGATTAGTCATTAACCACAGAATGCAGACTCAAAAACAGGCAAGACATTCAGAGGAGTAACTAAGACAAAACTGTATAAAATACATACATTCCTCAAGTTTCACTCGGTTTAAATGAATACTATTTTATTGCATCTTAGGCAATAAAATATTTATTGTCTTGTTCAGAACAAGAACAATAAATGTATTTTAATGCATTTCTCATCGTGTATAAAAAAGACTTCAGTGATTAAATAATCTGTAGACTGTGGCTATTTTGAATCTGATCATCAGAATAATCGATTACTAAAATAATCTTTAGTTGCAGCGTTTTCTTTACACGAACAACATGATCGTGTAAAGCCGTCTCTGTTTTTGTTTTTCATTATGCTCAGGATGCTGCACTCTCTGGACTCGGACCGCTTCCAGGTCATGTTTCGTTACTTTGAAGACCGAGCGATACAGAAGGATAAATCTGGTAAGGGCGACAGAAGAGGAGAACTGTTCTCTGACAGAGAAATACTGTCCCTCGTGTATCAAATCCATGTTTTTCCAGGTATGATGCAGTGCGTGATCGCTGTCAGCGACAAGGTGTTTGAGGTTTTCCTTCAAATGATGGCTGAAAAGGTACGTGAGGCGTTCCGCTCTTTCAGAGCCAGCTCAACTCGATAGTACTTGTTATCAATCCTGATGTCTGCGTTACAACAGTAATTTCAAACCCTGTTAGAAAATGAGCATATTTTCTAACAGTTAGTTGTTAACTGTTCTAACAGTTACTATTAGTTGTTTATTGTTTCTAAGTTCGTTTACCATATTTTTTTGTCTGAAAAGCCTAAAACCAAAGCTCACGAGGAGGAACTGGAACGCCACGCCCAGTTTCTCCTGGTCAACTTCAACCACATCCACAAGCGGATCCGCAGAGTGGCCGACAAATATCTGTCTGGTCTGGCTGAAACGTAAGACGGCTCTGATCTGCCAGTTCTTCCTCCCAAAATGGCCTCTCATTCTTTCATAAACACTCCAACATCTCTCCCCTCAGCTTCCCCCACCTGCTTTGGAGCGGCCGGGTGCTGAAGACCATGTTGGACATCCTGCAGACTCTCTCCCTGTCCCTTAGTGCAGTGAGTGGTGATTATTTAATCCACAGGTGTCAAACTCCAGTCTTCAAGGGCCGGTGTCCGGCAACTTTTAGATGAGCCTCTGCTGCACCGCCTGAGTAGAATAATTAGGTCATTAGCAAGGCTCTGGAGAACTGATCTACACAAAAAGGAGGTTATTAAGCCATTTCATTCCAGCGTTTTGTTGCACGTCTAAAAATTGCAGGACAGTGGCCCTAGAGCACTGGAGTTTGACACCCCTGGTTTAATCCGTCAAAGCAGTGTGTGTCTGTGAATCTGTACCATAATTTTATGAGTATTGACGGTGTGTTGCAGGACATTCATAAAGATCAGCCGTATTATGACATCCCTGACACTCCGTACAGAATCACTGCCCCGGACACATACGAAGCCAGGGAGGTAAGTCTTTTTTTTTTTTCTTTTAAACTCATCTCGATGCCAAATAAAATCCCAAAAATCGCTTACAAACACATTGCGTTAATGTTTCTTTCTGTGATATTTAGAGTATTGTCAAAGATTTTGCTGCGCGATGTGGAGAAATCCTTAAGGAGGCTATGAAGTGGGCTCCGTCTGTAACGAAGTCCCACCTGCAGGTAATGTTTCTCAAGCCTTTTCTCCTCTATCGTCTTAAAGAGCGCAGCGCAAAGCAGCTCTACACAGTTGAAACCAGAAGTTTGCATACGCCGAATAATGTAAACCATTTTCTCTCACCGTTAGAGGTTAAATAATACCAAACTTCTCCTGTTTCAGGTTAGTTGTAGTTTCTAAAATTGTTTCTGTTTGCTAAATGTCAAAAAACTTTGTCAGAACATTTTTTTTATTTAGATATTTTGATTTTTCTTAAAGGAAAGTGGAAACTGAAAGTATGTGTGATAAGTCATTATACTTCTATATGAATAGGATATTTGTATAAAATTTACTGCAAAAGTACATTTTGTGTCATTCTTAAATGCTATGTGTCAGTCCTAAGAAATGTCCAGCATGAGAGAAACTAACATTGAAAGTTTGAACTTCCTGTTTGCATGCGGTGTCAGGAGTACCTGAACAAACACCAGAACTGGGTCTCGGGTCTATCCCAGCACACGGGTTTGGCCATGGCCACTGAAAGCATCCTGCACTTTGCTGGCTACAATAGACAGAGCACCACTCTGGGGGTGAGTCACAAACTGTCGTCTTCATTTAACTTGCTTTAAGTTGCGCAACTGGATCATTGTGACCGATCAGACAGACATGTCCTTTTAATTTCTTTTACTTTAAAAATTTGGAGAAATTTTGAGATTTACAAATGGGGAAAAGAGACGCCAGGACTTTAGAAGATTTTCGTTATGACATAATGGGTGTGGTGTTAAGAAATGGTGTTAATTTCAATCACTTTCTCAATTAGTCCACCCAGCTGACTGAGAGGCCAGCCTGTGTGAAGAAGGATTATTCCAATTTCATGGCATCCCTGAACCTACGGAACAGATACGCTGGAGAGGTACGGTCATCCGCATTGTGTTGAACGCCATGAAATCCAGTATGACTTATCGCACCGATAACAATATGTTAAAAAATGACTAACATTGACCGATATTAATGGGAAAATAATGTGCCAATAAAAACTAATCTACGAAACGTTTAGGACATTTGACTGAGCGTAGACATTAAAGTTTTGATTGCCTGCTAGCTTTAGATTGGATTATGTTTCTCGTCTGATCTTTGCTGTGTTTTTTCTCTCTATAGGTTGCAGGAATGATCCACTTTGCGCAGGCAGTCAGGGGCCAGTCGGATCTGACCCGGATCATGATCAAACAGATGGAGGAGGCTCTGGACTCTGCTCAGCCCGAAGCCTTCACTGAGGCCATGTTCAAGCTGGCCGCGTTGCTCATCAGCAGCAAAGGTACGACTTTATCGGTCTGTTACTTTTTACGTTTCCCGATGCTCCGACTGAGCTCCCGTCGTTTTCCACTCTGCAGAATGCGACCCTCAGCTCCTGCATCACCTCTGCTGGTCGCCCCTCAAGATGTTCACGGAGCACGGCATGGAAACAGCCATTGCATGCTGGGAGTGGCTGCTGGCGGCGCGTACGGGGGTGGAAGTACCGGTAAACTGCTCGATGTGCTTGACCTTCTCTTGTTTCCCCGCGTTTCGTTAGCGTCGTCTCTTTACGGACCCGCGTCGTCTTCTTCTTCCCAGTTTATGCGGGAGATGGCGGGAGCGTGGCAGATGACGGTGGAGCTGAAGATGGGCCTGTTCTCCGACGCGCAGGTGGAGGCCGATCCTCTTGCCGCGTCAGAGGAAAGTCAGCCTGTGCCCTGCCCTCCAGATGTCACCCCTCACCACATCTGGATCCAGGTTAGAAAAGTCCCCCATAGACATCCCTGTTTTCACTGTTTTGCCTTGTATGTCTGTAATTTCATTCTTTTTTCTATTCTAGTTTCTTGTCCAGAGGTTTGAAATAGCCAAATATTCCAGCGCGGATCAGGTGGAGATCTTTGGCAGCTTGCTGCAGCGCTCCCTGTCCTTGGGCGTCGGCGGATCTAACAGCGGCTTGAACCGCCACGTGGCTGCCATCGGACCACGTTTCAGGTACAGCGCATCCTTCAAGGCTCTTATCCCAAACTTACAAATTCATATCGCCTGAACAGAAACTGCATTCTGTCCATTCAGAACAACAATTGTTGTATTTTGCTGGGGTCCAAAACTGAAATAGCAAATTTTGCTAGACGATTAACTTTCCCTGATATTATCGAAATAAGCAATAATATTGTTGTTTTGAGAACGTTTGAAGGTGATATAATAGTAATAGCATAATACTAACAATAATGCAGGAACATTTTTTCATAGATCAATAAATAATAAACATTTGACACTGGAAATGGAAGACATTTTAAATATCCACAATAAATAAACAAAACAACAGACACAACAGGTAAAATGGATTATGGAGACAAAACTGTCCTTCAAAAAATAGAAGCTGAAGCACCAGACTGAAAACTTTTGTCATCTAGTTTTTTGTAGAAAGGGAGAAAATTAATAAATTATTGAAATATAAATGACTGAATTATCATGCAGTTAATTGATTTATTGCTTGTGGCGACCTAAAAAAAGCCCCAAAAATGTGCAAATGTGACACCTTTCTTTGACACAAAACACCATTTCACTTTTCTTTCTACAGTTTTATTAATAATAAAGGGGGGAAAAGTGAAATCAAGTCATTATAATAAAACATTTTTTTTTTCAACTCAAAGGAAATCCTCACAGTGCCCACAACGTGGACATCTGTGGCCCACATAAGAGCGACCTTTACCAGTAATTTCATTTCTTTCTTTAATTTCTTTCAAAGTTAGTGGGTGCTGCTTCCATCCAGGTGTTCTCAATAACCCCGAAATGACGGAAATACATTTGCAAGGCATAAATTGAAGGTTTGTAGAAAATGACTGAAGTTGATGACTGTAGTCATTTGTTGGTGTGTCAGGCTGCTGACTTTAGGTCTGGCTCTGCTGCACTCTGACGTTCTCACCAACTCAACTGTGAGAAACGTCATCAGAGAGAAGATCTACTCTACAGCCTTCGATTACTTCAGGTGAGATCTCAGACTTCGGCTGACAGATTAGCTCAGATTAGCTGTTAGAAAACACGGTGAGTGAGGAGTGCCAAAGCACAATAAATAGATCATTAATTTTACAAAACTGGAAATAATTATCAGAAATCATATGTGCCTCAAGAAATGTCAAGAAATAATTATTTCATGACTATATACATTTTTTATGTTTCTGTAAATTAATTTTCATTTCTGAATTTATTGCCAGCTTAAAAACCATTTATGACACATTTAAGTACCGTAATTATTTTACATGTTAATTATTTATTACAATTTGGAAAAGAACGTTTGTTAACTTTTCATTTATAGTTTCTTAGTGAACACTAAAACCAGTAAAATGGAGACATTATTTTAGTGCAAATGTCTCTGTACGCTTGAAATAAGACAAAACTAACATACAAGTAACTTTTCAGCAAGAAATAAAAGCTGGCAGATTGTTTCACGTCTATCATGGAAAAAAAAAAATCTTGTTACACTTTTTAAAGTCTGCTAGTGCAACTAATACATTTTAATCAATGTTGTGAAATTATTTTAAATCAAGCTCTTAGATGTTGCTAAAAAGTTTCTTGTAAGTTAGTGTAATCTTATTCCAAGTGCATTAACATATTCGCACTAGAAACTAGAGCAAAATTACTTGCTAAGATTTTGTGATTATGCAAGGAACTAATTATTTCCTGCCTTATTTTTGTGGTCAGTGTTCATATTTAGTGACATTTTCTGACCTGTTATGTCCACATAGCGTCTCTCCTCACATGTGCCCAGCATAGTTTAGCGGGTGAGCGTCTCCTTATCGACGGACTCTTTCCAATGTTTCACAGCGTCTCGCCGAAGTTTCCCACCCAAGCCGACAAGCGTCTCCGCGAGGACATCTGCATCATAATCCGCTTCTATGCCAGCATCCTGTCGGATAAGAAGTACCTGGCAGCGTACCAGCTGGTCCCACCCGGTGAGCTTGGTACTACCTCAGCCCCGAGCACTCTCTCTGCTGGGATATTCGGATCGCTAATCGTGTCCAGCACTACTCCGATATCGATCTTAAGTAAGCCTAAAGCGGTGGAGCACGGGCTGCGCTGCAGCAAAGGGGGCATGCTGTCACGCCTGTCAGATTTGATGCAGCTTCTCCTCACGATGCTGTTCAGGTCTAAATTTTCCAACTTTCATTTTCAAAATGTTTTTTTTTCTGTTTCTCTTACCTTTGAACACAGCCGTGAGGAAAAGCCCAAATTTGGCATCAGCGTCATGATGCATGATGACTCATCATCAAGCCCACCCGTCCACCTCTTTCCTCAACCTGATCAGTTTGTCTGAGAAGAAGAAATCCTAAAAAGAGTTTCTATTTTGTTTGTTTGGGTTTTTTTTGTTACTTCTACCTCAGAAAAATCCCGTCCACCTCATTCCAGACGATCCAGAAAAAAAAAACATGGTTTCATTCTCATACACATCAATCCGCTTCTGGTAGATTAGACCTATAATCCCAGAACCTGGATCAGATTTTCTACATCTGACCGAGTATCAGTGGATTAAGGCGACTGCTACCTCCATATCCAATTAATATCCCATTTACAAAGTGCATGACCATCGCAGCAGAAGAAGCGACACAATTCATCTCGCTTTCCAAACAAAGCTTCATCATCGGCCATGTTGTTTATGTTTTTTTATTGTTAAAAAATTGCTATTTTGAACCAAATCACATTTTTTTCCACTCAAAAACCATGAACTTCACAGTATTTTGTCAAAATGAAACCAACTTCAATAAAATACTCCAAAGTTTGTGGTTTGCAATGTGAATTAGTTCAGAATACATCTACATACTTATTGGTTTTACAAGCTAAGCTAAGATTCAACTTGTGGTCCTAAACCACGCGGCTTCGGCTTCGTTCGGTCCTGATTCTGTTTGTCCGTGGACAGATAATCAGGACCCGTCCTTGAACAGCCTGTCGGTGATGAACGCAGCCGACCTGAGGAGCAACATGGACTCCAGCTCCCGATCCCAGCAGAGCGCCCAGGGGTGGATCAACACCTACCCTCTGTCCAGTGGGATGTCCACCACATCCAAGAAGTCAGGTACAGCATTGCCAATCACACAAAGGGAACTAATTCAACGTTTTCATGCGATGCAAACCATCACCCACAGTAGTTATGTTTCCTTTGACCATCTCTTTGCACAATTTGACATTTAAAAACTATGTTCGCTCAGTAGAAACACACCAATTTTCAAAAAACAAAACAAAAACTGTAGTTTGCCGTTGGGATGATTTGGTTTTTCAACCTTATCCATAGTAGTGCATTTCGCATAACTGCAAGGGGAACTCTTTATCATCACACGACACAAACCACAAAGATGAAGAAGACAGGAAGGAGCTGGAGAATGTTTTTTAATGACTTGTTGTGTGATCAGGCTTATTTGTGTATGATTTTAATTTTCATGCCATTCATTTGTGTATTCGACAAGAACAATGCACACAAACGCAGAACAGATCAACACTAACTGGTGTCTTAGTTGCACCAAGACCTTATAGCTACAGCAACTCCAGTCCGTGGCTGGGCATTGCGTTCCTTATTTAATGGAAACGCTGCAGTAACAAAATTGTGTTTTTCCAGTATTAGTGGAATATAGACATATTGTATATTCGCTTATTTGTTATGGAAACACAACTTATAGTAGTGTTTCCACCATGAACACTAAAAGGTTCATGGTGGTGTATGTTTTTAGTGACTTATCGCATGAACAAATGTGCTGACGTGTGATTTTAATTGCCTTTCTTACTTGGTGGAAATACAGCAATTGCAAAATTGTGTTTGTTTTTTTTTTGTAAGGTTTTTTTGTTTTGTTTTTCTTACATTAGCCAAATATAGACAAACCAGTGCACACGTTTGTAACACTAAAAGTTTTGAACACTTCTAAAGTGGCCCTATTCTGGGCGCGGCGGTGGCACCGGGATAAAGCCTAACCAATGTGTGGAAGCCGCACAGGTTCACGTCCCGGGCCGATGACTGCCTGTCTGACAACTGTCAAATAAAGTTACTAGAGCCGACAAAAGCTTTAAAAAAAAATGTGGTCAGGTGACGCGTATTTGTGTAGTGAAAGAGTTTGTGGCCTAAGGAGTTCAACGCCAGAGATCAAAGTGTGCATCATTGTTTTGCAGTTTCCATTCTTCAGGAAAAAATAGTCCATAAACTAGATTTGACCGACTCTGAAAAGTCAAAAGTTTTGAAAGTGTCTTACGGATCTTTTCGAGTGAAAGACGGACTCAAAATCAAGAGTTTGACTTTCTGTGCCTTTTTTTTTTTTTTTTTTTTTATGAAGGCACGTCTAAAAAGAGCAACAGAGGAACTCAGCTTCACAAGTACTACATGAAACGCCGCACTCTGTTGCTGGCGCTGCTGGTGAGTTCGGAGGACAGCGTTGATGGCGTGTACTCGTGCAGCTCCTATGTTCACTCTCTTCGTCTCTTCCGGCAGGCCAGTGAGATTGAGCGTCTGACAACGTGGTACAACCCGCTCTCCACTCAGGAGCTGGCCATCGCCACTGAGCAGTCGGTGGAGACCAGCATCGCCAACTGGAGGTCCAAGTACATCAGCCTGACGGAGAAACAGTGGAAGGACAACGTCAATCTGGCCTGGAGCATCGCACCTTACCTGGCTATGCAACTACCTACAAGGTGGACATTTGTTTTTTAATCGATAAAACAAGTTGAGACCGTTCTGGAGAGAAGCTATGTGAGTGTGGAAAAGCAAATGAATGTTTATTGTTTCACCTAAAGCGAAAAGGCTCATGAAACACCCAACATGAAACTCTGTCTGGTTGAATATTACATCAGCATGCTCACACTGTTATTACGGTCCCATTATAATTACTATATGTTGGACAGCCATAGACTTTACTCTGAGCTGAGTCTATGGACAAGTTTCCTGCAAGGTCTGGAAAAGTCTGTAATTAGATTTTAGGGTTTTCTATCTGGACAATGACAGAAAATATTACTGTTTCCTATATTTTAAATATATAAAAAATCTACATTTTGTTTCTTTGTTTCTTCCTTTCTCACTTTCTTTTTTCTTTCTTTCATCCTGACTTTCCTTTTTACTTTGTTTTTTCTTTTAACCATTTTCCTTATTTATTTACTTATAAAAAAAACAATTCGTTAGATAAAAAACAAGCGTCTCAACAGAAAGTTGTTTGCAGCCCCCCGGCGGTCCGTGCAGTTATTGTTAAAGCTACGTAATCCTCCACGCTTTGATGTGATTCTCCTGCTTTGCCGCTTTTCCCTTCCAGGTTCAAAAACGATGCCATTGTAGCCGAAGTGACCCGGCTGGTGAGGTTGGACCCCGGAGCGGTGAGCGACGTACCCGAGGCTGTCAAGGTACGAACCATCAATGAACCCAGAGCGGGAGAAGTAAACGTCAGCGTTTTAAAACGTGGATGTTTTCCTCCCTGTCTGCCGTCAGTTCCTCGTGACATGGCACACCATCGACGCCGACTCCCCTGAGCTGAGCCACATCTTGTGTTGGGCTCCGGCTGACCCGCCCACGGGTCTGTCCTACTTCAGCAGCATGTACCCTCCTCATCCTCTCACTGCACAGTATGGAGTTAAAGTGCTGCGCTCCTTTCCTCCGGTAGGTCACGCATCTGTGGAATCTAGCAAAGTAGAGAAAGGTCCTTCTTTTTTTTCCTTTTTTTTTTACTGCAAAACATTTTATTTATCTCCGTAGGATGCCATCTTGTTCTACATTCCTCAGATTGTGCAAGCGCTGCGTTATGATAAGGTAAACATGGTTAAATACCTTCTCGACCATCGTGGAAAAACATGGGTATGAGCCGTTCTCTCCGTTTAGATGGGTTACGTGAGGGAGTACATCCTGTGGGCAGCGCAGAAGTCTCAGCTTCTGGCCCATCAGTTCATCTGGAACATGAAGACCAACATCTTCATGGACGAGGAGGGACACCAGAAAGATCGTGAGTCACATCGTTCACCCGAAGCAGACCGTAGGAGTCACGCCATGGCTCTTTTGTTGACGCGTTTGTCCGTGCAGCTGACATCGGGGAGCTGCTGGAGCAGATGGTGGAGGAGATCATGGGTTCTCTGTCCGGTCCGGCCAAAGACTTCTACCAAAGAGAGTTTGACTTCTTCAATAAGATCACCAATGTGTCCGCCATTATCAAGTAAGTGCAGCCGAGTCTCTTCGCTGGAAAATTGGCAAGATAGAAAATGGTTGAGAAGCTAAGATGAATCTGTTTTGTCTGTTTGTGTTTTTTGTTTTCAGGCCAGTTCCGAAAGGGGAGGAGAGAAAACGAGCTTGTCTCAAAGCGCTATCAGACATCAAAGTGCAGCCAGGTAACCTGTTATCGCTTACCGGCTCTCTGGGATCTCTCAGGTCTAGGCCTGTCGCGATAAACAATAAATCAATTAATCGCTCGATAAATTAAAACTATTGACCTCATTTTAATTATGGACTGTTATATTATTTCACACTTTCACTTTATTTCACTTCATCCATGTAAAGCCAGATCTCCACGGTATTATAGTCTCATACATGAGAAAAGTAACGATAGTTTACCGCTCTGCACCTCATCATCTCCGATTATCACCTCCACAACAACGCGGAAGACGAGTTCTCACTCTGCACAATACTACAACAAAGGGAATAGGGAATAGGTGCACCCTGGTGGTGGTACCTACTCACCTCTAGGAACCAAGCATTGTTGGACATGGTGTCCAACAATGGGCACAAAATAATGGCTACAAGTCCAGTTAACTCATTTTAAAACCAGGCATTAATGAATGCTTTACTACAATCTGCCTGCAATGCAGATTGTAGTAAAGCAGTTTCAGTCCAATCATTATAGCCAATTTATGTCACGTTAACGAAGAACGGCTGAAAATTTACTGGTTTCATCAACTGCATTAGCAATTGATAAACTCCTCCCCTTGTCATTTTTATATTATTTGCAGAAATGTTGAATAAACATTAATGTTGTTTCCACATAACATCTCCAATGTCCACTGGACTTCGCGTTGCGCCATGTCCGCTGTTTGGGATTCTCCTCCATAATTTCCTCTCAGAAAGAACAGAGGACAATCCGGGCTTTCTGATTGGCTACCTGTCACATTCAACAGGCTAAGTTCACGCTCGCAGTCGGGGAAAACCCCTGATTTAGATCGGAGCGACCATTACCATCTACCGTAACACACCACACACTACAGGAAGATTGGTTATGAAATCGCAAGCTACAATTTTAGAACGCCCAACTAGCTAAGATGTTTTCCTTCGTAAAGGGAGAAATCGGGGCAGAAAATTGTAGTTGGATGTGCCCATCCAACTACATTTAAATAAAAATTGTATATATATATATAATATATATATATATATATATATATATATATATATATATATATATATATATATATATATATATATATATATATATATGTGTGTGTGTGTGTGTGTATACACTGCTCAAAAAATAAAGGGAACACTCAAATAGCACATCCTAGATCTGAATGACTGAAATATTCTCATTGAATACTTTGTCCTGTACAAAGTTGAATGTGCTGACAACAAAATCATTGTTGATTGTCAATTAGTGTTGCTTCCTAAGTGGACAGTTTGATTTCACAGAAGTTTGATGTACTTGGAGTTCTATTGTGTTGTTTGAGTGTTCCCTTTATTTTTTTGAACAGTATATATATGTGTATATACATATGTATATACACATATATATACATATGTGTATGTATATATATATGTATATACGTATAGAATTTATTTTTCTAAAATCTTCCCAATTTGTATAGGTTTAGACTTCTAAAAGTCTCTTTTTGTTCCACATTTACATTCTCTTTTCTTATTTTTTTAGAATTAGTACTAAAAGCTTGACAATGGATGAACATGAGGACTGATGTCCTGTCTTTTTAATATTATCTATAATGTCCAATTAGCAACAGTTCCTCTTTTCCCGATTCACAACAATCACTCAACCCACTTGTTTCCCCACCCAGTTGACTTCCTGCCTCGTTCTTGCTCAGAAAGTACTTTCCTCAACAGCTCTTGCTGGTGTCTGAGTTTCGCATTTAATTTACGATTAACATGAAACATTTCGTCTAACTGTCTCATCAAATATTTCTGTAGTTCAATACTTCCCAATTCAGGTTCCTTAGCTGTGGTCTGACACGTACACTTGGCTTGACTTGATGTGGAAATCACAGGGTCCTTGGAATAGCACTGCTTTTCCAAGGAAGTTAATTGTTCACTGTCTTTTGTTGGAACTGAAGCATCTTGCCCTTCGACATGTTCAGTGAAGAAATTAAGGTCAGTGCGACGTTCTGATTCAGGAAACACTTTCCAGAATGACTTCTTAACGTTGCTGGGCAAAGGACCATTATTGATGTCACTGTTTTCTGTCACAAACGTTAGATCTATGGAGGCGTCTGATTCTGGGAAAGATTTCCATAGTAGAGGCGTCATCTTCATGCGCTTCAACTGTGTCTGGTCCTCCCCTTTTTGATCTACTTTTTCCTGTGATTTGGAGATGGATTTCCTCTTGGTGGCCAGCTGCCCAAAAATCACAGGTTCTTCTGTGCAAGACTTCTTTTTTAAGGAATCTTTTTGATCTTCTGGTCCAGTAATTTCAGATGAAACCCTGAGATCAGCAGATGCCTGTTTCTCCAACCAGACATGAAACGGTATCTTTTTCTTCTTGCGGCGCCTGGTCGTTGGTGGCACAAGAAGAAGTTCGTTGTCTTGTTGATCCAGTGTCTCCTGTGCTTCGGAGGTTAAATCCGGTTCAGTGACCAGTGGTGTTTCCTTGGCACAAATCTCCTTTTTCAAGGAATTTTCCTGATCACCAACTTCTTCAGGCAGAGAAGTGACTTGCTCATTAACATTTTGAGCACAAGAGCCAAAGGACTGTTCTTTCTCTGTTGTCTCCTGCACTACGGAGATCGATTCCTGTTTGGCAACAATTGAAGCGTCTTGCGGTCCAGTAATTTCAGATGAAATCCTGACATCAGCAGAGGCCTGTTTCTCCAACCAGATATGAAACGGTACCTTTTTCTTCTTGCGGCGCCTGGTTGTTGGTGGCACAAGAAGTTCGTCGTCTTGCTGTTCTAGTGTCTCCTGTGCTTTGGAGATTAAATCCGGTTCAGTGACCAGTGGTGTTTCCTTGGTGCAAACCTCATTTTTCAAGGAGTCTTCCTGATCACCAACTTCTTGAGGCAGAGAAGTGTCCCGTGCATTAACATTTTTCAGAGCAAGGCTTAAAGGACTCTTCCGGTCCAGTTTCCTGCACAGTGGAGATCGATTCCTGTTTGGCAACAATTGAAGTGTCTTCCGGTCCAGTAATTTCAGATGAAACCCTGAGATCAGCAGATGGCTGTTTCTCCAACCAGATATGAAAAGGTACCTTTTTCTTCTTGCGGCGCCTGGTTGTTGGTGGCAGAAGAAGAAGTTCGTCGTCTTGCTGTTCCAGTGTCTCCTGTGCTTTGGAGATTAAATCCAGTTCAGTGACCAGTGGTGTTTCGGTAGCTGGTGAAACATCTTCCGTTGTAGTACCTTCAGCTGAAATCTTTAGATCACCAGAGGCCTGTTTCTCCAACCAGATTTGAAACGGTACCTTTTTCTTCTTGTTGTTCCTGGTCTTTGGTGGCTGTTCCTGAGCCTTAGAGGGCTGTTCCTTCTCTATTTCATTTGTCTCCTGCACTCTAGTGATGGACTCTTCTACACTGACCAGTGAGTCGTTCTGCTGTTCGATGTTTCCTGCAGAAATCTCCTGGTCAATGGGGACGTGTTCCTCCGACCAGGTTTTAAATGGTACCTGGTTCTTCTCATTGGACTCACTCTCAGGTGTCGGTCTGTCCCCCTTTTTGATCCACCGTGTCCTGTTCTTTGGCAATTGATTCTTTTTTCAACTACCAGTGAAGCGTCCCTGCTGTTTGATGTTATGAGCAGAAATCTTTAACTCCTCAGGTGCGTACAGCTCCCACCAGACTGCAAATGACACCTTCTTCTTCTTGCGCTTGGGTGGCTTGGGTGGCTGTAATTCCCTTTCGATAATGTTGTTGGATGAAAGCTCTTCGACTGTAGGCTGGTTGGACTGCATTATGACCTTTGGTTGTTTCAGGTTCTAAGATAAATCACTTCTATAGAAACTCAGTAAAGATTTCGTGTTAAGTTTGATGTCGATCTCCACAAGAAATGCGAACCAAACAAAGTTGAAAATCTTACTGTGAACTGCTGAAAAAATTCTCAAGAGACACGTATCAACAACGGCTGCTAACAGGTTGTGATGAAAGTAGATCGATGTGAGGAGCTTATGTAGTCGCTGGTGATGTCAGAATTCTGCTTTTGGAGTTACATTGTGATGTCACATTGTGACGTCACAGTTTCATTTGATATTCAGCGCACTGATGCGCGTGCACCCGGACTGCAGAAAACATCAGTGGGCTTCTAAACTGTCACTGGTTGCCATAGTTACCCCCCATTAACTTGTTGTTTTGACGTTGTTTAGCATGTTGTCAGTATTGAGCCACCCCATAACTATAACTGTTCAAAACTGAGTGATAAAATAAGTTATGCTACCCAGAGGCGCCGGATAGGAGGGACAGTTAGAACAATTCCAAGGGCCCCTGACCAACAGGGGGCCCTCTACAATTTCTTTTTTCATAGAAATGAAATAAAATGGGGCCCTGTCAATTACAAAATTAACATTATGTTTTCTGAAATTGTTTTATCACTTTAAAGTTTATTGACCTTTGAGAATGTGTTCTTGCTTTATTATTATTATTATGCCATTATCATTGTATCACTTTAAAACAGTCTCAAAACAGTAATATTATCGTTTATCACAATAACTTCTGTTACAATTTATCGTCCAGCAAAATTTGTTATCGTGACAGGCCTACTGCACACGACATTCACAGAAAGTATGGAAAATGATCTGCCTCACACCACAGGAATAAAAATAAACATGAGAACATAGACAACCTGACTTATCTGTCTTCTTTACATCTTCCAGGTTGTTACCTACCCAGTAATCCAGAAGCCATAGTGCTGGACATCGACTATAAGTCTGGAACCCCCATGCAGAGGTAACTATGTCTTATGTTGCAGAATATGTTTTCATCAGACCAATGGCTTCCTGTGTGTATTTCATCTGTGTGCATGTGTGCGTGTGTGTGTTTTCAGCGCTGCCAAGGCTCCCTATTTGGCCAAGTTTAAGGTGAAGCGCTGCGGCGTGAGTGAACTGGAGAGGGAGGGTCTTCGCTGTCCGTCCGACTCTGTGGAAGACGGAGAGGAAAATCCGGACGGATCGCGCAGGGTTTGTTGGCAGGCGGCCATCTTTAAAGTGGGAGACGACTGCAGACAGGTACTGGTGTCTGCTCAGCTGAATTCGTACACGTCACCAGACTTTCAGCAGTGGCTGACGTTTCACATGACTGTTCTGTGATGCTCTCTGTCCTCCAGGACATGTTGGCTCTGCAGATTATTGGGCTGTTTAAGAACATCTTCCAACTGGTGGGTCTGGACCTGTTTGTCTTTCCCTACAGAGTGGTTGCCACGGCGCCAGGGGTAACACACTTTCTTACACTATTCCTTCAAGTCCACACCTATCTTTGTTTTTGCAACCAACTATTTTAGTAGTTGATTATTCTATCAATTATTCCAACAATTAATATGGATAAAAAAATTGCTACATTCTTTAGATTGTAGCAATTTAACCATTTAAGACTATTTAATGCAATATTAGAACATTAAATAATGTAGATGAACAAATAACTCAGTTCCTCTTTTGCCTAAAATGCAAAAACATCAACATCCCCTTTCTGTTTGACTTAACATCAGTACGGATTAAATCTGATTTGATACCCAGCGCTAGTATTAGTGTTGGATATCGACCCAGATTTTTGAAATCGGTGCATCCGTACCAAATATTTATCTGTCCTTTGTTATTTTTGACATTTCAGCTTCAGTGACTTTGATCTCCTGTTTGTCTTGAGTTGGAACAGTATTTATGAGATATAATTAAAGCAAAAACGTCTGTCTTTATGTCTGAAGACAGAAGTTCATCCCACTGAATTCTAGTGACGTTTAGAGAACTTGATTGATTTGGACTGATGCTCATTTCCTCAGTGCGGCGTAATTGAATGCATCCCAGACTGCAAATCCAGGGACCAGCTCGGTCGCCAGACAGACTTTGGGATGTACGATTATTTCCGTAATCAGTACGGCGATGAATCCACCCTGGCCTTCCAGAAGGTCTGAAGTTTGAAATATTTGACTTTGTTTTGATTATTGTCTTGTTTTTTTTCTTCTTCTTCTTTTTTGACAGATTAGTTTTTACTTAACTCCTCTCCTCTTCTCCGACAGGCTCGGTACAACTTCATCCGCAGCATGGCCGCCTACAGCCTCCTGTTGTTCCTGCTGCAGATCAAAGATAGACACAACGGCAACATCATGTTGGACAGCAAGGGCCACCTCATCCACATTGGTACGGTGGCCGCTTCCTGTGAAACTCCTATTCATGAACAATGATCTTGCGCTCTGTATAGATGAGCTTTCATGGACCAACAGAATAATTTGTCACATCTGAAGGTCGTGTTTTGAAAGTGATTTCAGATCAATTATTTTGTTTCGTCCAGATTTTGGCTTTATGTTTGAGAGCTCCCCAGGCGGTAACCTGGGCTGGGAGCCGGATATCAAGCTGACTGACGAGATGGTGATGATCATGGGAGGAAAAATGGAGGCTACGCCCTTCAAATGGTTCATGGAGATGTGTGTCAGAGGGTATCTGGCTGTGCGGTAAGAAAGATTTACACTCTGCTAATAAGTTGTTTTTATACTGTCAGCTGGGTTTTGTTGCTGATGTTGACCTTTTGTTCCCTTTTGTTTTTTTGTTGTTGTTTTTTTTCTATCTTCACAGGCCTTACATGGATGCAGTGGTTTCCCTGGTAACCCTCATGCTGGACACGGGGCTGCCATGTTTCAGAGGACAAACCATCAAACTTCTTAAGTTAGTAAAACTCACACAGATGCAAATTATTTGTGGTGCAGGTCAAACCTTTTAGAGATTTTGTGTCATTATTCCATAAATGTTCTTTTCTTTCTTTCTTTCTCAGGGGACGTTTTAATCCGCAGATGAGTGAGAAAGAAGCTGCAGCATTCATGATAAAAGTCATCCAGAGTTGTTTCCTCAGTAGCAGGTGAGAAAAGCGTCAGTAGTGTCATAAATTTAAGTCTTAAATTTGACTTGCTGAAACCTGCAGATACCCCACAACAATGTCTGTCCTGTTCGTTATAATGACAACCAACATGAAACTCCCCTTTTGGGTTACCATCTGTTGTGTGTCTTTTCATTTGAACAGGAGCAAAACATACGACATGCTGCAGTACTACCAGAACCAGATTCCTTACTGAGGGGCGTCTGGCAGAACTGCGCTCCCACTGACTGAATCCACAGCAGCATCTGTAGGACGATTGTTTCCGAGGACCTGACCAGACGGCAATTGGGCACTTTAACCCTCCAGTTTTACTCTGCACACTATGATTTTATAATAATAATAATGTCCATGTATGTTTTAGAGAATTTCTTGACAGGGATCTGTCAAGAAATCACCCTTTACTGAATTACCCTTTAACTTCTGTGTTGATGCTATGTTTTTCGTTAGTTTACCAGCAAACACTAAAGATTTACACTTGGAGAATGAGGTCAAAAAGGGACTCGGTTTCTGCTCATCAAAGCAGGAACCTCACTGTTGTTGTCATGGTGTTGCTGTGCTATAACCCACTTTAATGCACTTTATAGATCAGCAATAGATCAGTATATTCTTAGAGATGAAAACAATCCAGATAGTATTGTAGACTTAGAAGACCATGAATAGAAGTTGTTATATACATAAAGTATATATATATATATCATTACAAGAGTCAGTCCACATTTATTCTAACAGTAGTCTGTAATCAATTAAAGATATAAAGACAATAAGCTGTGATTTTACAGTAGTGTGTACTGTAGAATATATACTGTAGAGTCACAGGTAGAACACAGGCAGCTTTTTCAGTCGTAGTTACGTGTTAACATTTACGTTCACCAGGGTTTTAAGGAGCTTTCGAACTTCGTCCTCGTGTCGCACGTTTTGATGTCAGTGTAGATGGCCACGCATTACAAAAAGGCAGTTTTCCACTACAGGAACTTACCAATCCATAACTTGAACTTACAGGGCTCTGCTGCTACTTCCACTTTCCAAAGTGTTTTCACACTGCCAGATGTTGCAGATTTGGTTGACGCAGTTTTTTAGGTATGAACTGTCTGCAGAGCATTGCCATTAAGAGAAGCAGTGACACTAAAACACTCAACAGTGAATTGCTTTACCTTTCTGTGTGAGACACCATGTCACGTTACTAATATGAACTCAAATTCTCAACTGAGTATCAGAGATGCACCGATCAGGCTTTTCCTGGCTAATATCGATTCCAATTATGACTGTTTTCTTTTTTGTTGTCGTTTATGTTTGGAACTGGAAACTAGCAGGGAAATGTGCCGACAGTGTTTGGACAGAGGTAGTGTTAAACCAAACAGAAATTACAATGTTGTTGCAACTTTGTGAGTAAACTCATAACAAAGTGCTTTAAAGTGGATGCAGTTGGCTGATTGCATTTATTGAATTCGGGGGGAAAAAAGTTGTATTATTATTTGACCATTTTGATCCAATTCTGGTCGCTGACCGTTTGAGTGGTGCATCTCTGTGAAACATAAACTTATAATTTTGGCATTAGTGCCACTAAGATTTATGTTCAGAAGTTATATTTCAGGAATATATTTAACAGAGCACAGGTCACAGTGGTTTTCATTTGTTTCATCAGAAACGTGGCACTTTATATCAGGTGTACTTTACAGCATTATAAATCTGAGGTCACTAGTGAAATGTCATAAGAAATGGATGAAATAGTCACACTGAATGAGTGGATGTTGACGACAGGAGCAATACTCTGGGCTAGAGCTTTTTTTTACTTTAAGACTACCATCAAAAGGCATTTCTAACAGGTGAAATAATAATAATGTTCCAGCAACAGTTCAGTTTCTTCAACTAAACATTTTTTCCATCTTTTCTACCGGAAGCAAAAACAATGATGTTTAAAAGTTATGAAATTTTTAAGTTGGAAGTTGGAAAAAGGGACAAGTTTCCTAATATAAACCACCTCAGACGAGAATAAAATCATAGTCACATTTGTTTTACATACTTGGAAAAATCAGTAATGTGAAAGTACTCTGATGCAGTCATTACATTTTTTTTATTAGATAAGCAGCAGGTGGCGCTGCCTAATAGAAACAAGCCAAAAAAACGTAACAGGAATTGTCACTGAATGAAAAATGAAAAAGGTTCAAGCTTATTTCAAACATGTTTGACATGTTTTTAAATAACTACATGCAATGAGTCCCTTTGGGTTTAGCCTGATAAATATATATTATGGCAAATAAAAACTGAAGTTTGGAATGATCAGATAGAAACATTTATGGATATACGGATGCTTCTCTTACTGTATTCAACATGACAAATATAGCAAATGTTTAAAGTTTTTTTAAACGTATTGTCATTGACAATCTCCTGCATTACTATGTAACAACTCTCTCTAAAGGGCATAAAAGAACTGGGGACATAAAAAGCTGCAAATGCACCATATAGGCTAAATCAGGATGTCCAAACACATTTCCTGAAAACAATCATGTTCCATTAGCTGTCATGTCAAAGTTGTTTTTCTTCCGTGTCCAGACAAATATTGACCTCGCGTTAAAAATACAAGTGCAAGGTGGAGAACTGATGAAAAAGCACAAGTTCTAATTGTGGAAAGAATTAATGTTTTTGCAACTTTTTACTTGTTTCTTTCACGTTTACTCTCTTAAATCTGGGATATTTAATGTTATATTCTCTTGGATTTCTTTTTCAGTGACCCCTTAATTGTAAATGTCTTTTTTTTTTTTTTTTTTTTTTTTGCTCCTTTTCCCTTACTGACTCAGCTTTTCAGGGTCTGTCTTTACATTTATTTCCTGTCCAGTGAAGTTTGTCAGAATCAGTGCTTGCTGTTTTAAAACATTCCTCATATTATTATGTCTTTACATTTAAATGAAGCCTCTTGAAGACAGAGCTCAAGATGATATTACCCGATACAAGCCATTTATCCTACCGTCGGTAGAAAAAGCTGTAGTAACACTTGAGAAGAAAAAGACTTTATGCAATATATTTCTGTGTACTGACGCTTCGTCTGAGTGCTGTATTGTATCGCCCTGTGTTACATTGCCAGGTGTGTGTGTGTGTGTGTGTGTGTATCTACTTCTGCAGCTGTCTTCCTGCTGTTGTTGTGTTTGCAAATTGACCTGACGTGTTCACCTCTGCTGTGATCAGAGAGATGTTTTTGAAACGTAAAGGAAACTCATCATGTCTGCTGTTTTGGTGTGTGTGTCTGTAAAGGCGTCTTCATGAGGACCAACAGTTTTAGGCTGTTTTGGAGGACGATGTTTAAGGCGTCTTACTCAGATCAGGGTCAGATGGAAAGCTTGACAGATTTTGGACTGATTTGTGTTTTTTCGCACTCCAAAACATGTCATTGACCTCTACATCGAACTGGTGGCGTTATCCACATCTATATGCCACACAAAAAGATGCAATAAGATTCACAGCTTTAAGGTATTATGCCAGAAAGGCATTAACAAATGTCCTTATAAAGATTTCTGCACAGACATCAGTGTGCATTTGTTTTGCTCGGTTTATTTATGTATCATTGCACCTTTTAGATTGTCTGCTTTCTGAAACTGTAGTTATTTCCGCAATAAATGTGAACATTTTCACTGCAGTGTGGCCTTTCGTTTTTCTTTTTTTTCGGCACTATAGTGAACTCTATTCATTAGAAGCTTGACAAGGAGAAGGGCTGGACTGGGAAGCGAACCTGGGACAGCTGCGTTGAGAGCTGTTGCTTCTTTATGTGGCTCTTCCTCTACCACTGAGCCCCTTATTCCATCCTTTTCTCTTATTTTCTTTACGCACCGTTTTAGTCAACTTTGTTCCTGGCCGCCTTCAGTAAAACCTTCCAAGAATTGTGTGGAAAGTTCCCAATTTCTTTCAAGTAATTTTACTTTTGACCATCATTTCTTAAAGTTTGAAGCTCACATACAGAGAATATGACACAATTAGATAATATTTTGTCTTTATATCTCAAAGCTGTACGTTCATTCAAGGAACTGCTTTTATTCTCTTACCGTTAATGTATTTGTTTTGAAATGTACAAAATGGCACAGTGTGGTTCTTAAATGTATATATATGTAATAACTATTAATCTGATCAATTAATCAATATTTAAACCACAATCTTAACAGGATGTCTACTATAAGTCTGCATCTTACAAATGTGGATTTTTTTTTAAAAGGACGGCCAACAGAAAGTAAGAAGAAAATTAGTGTCGTGTTTGTTCCTCTGTCTCATTTGTATTTGTGACAACACATTGTGTGAGTTCTCAGATATAGGAACATTTCAGCTTATTTACAGCTGATTGAGTCACAGAGTGAGTGCGTGCGGCTCTCAGGTGTCTGGCTGAAACTGCCACAGGTAAACTTCCCCCTCTGCGCGGTGACGTCAAAGGGATGGGCGGGTCACGTGGTCTTGTCAAGAGAAACCTGCGGTTTAATGTTCCTGAAATGGGAGAAACAAGAAGTGGGGACCGAAGCACAGTGAACAAGGTAAGGAGACCTTCACGGTTCTTTCCAACGCGGCGGCGCGGAGGGCAGCGCGCCGGAGGACACGAACAAAGAGGCTTTTTTTGGTGTTGTTGTTGTTGAAAAGTCAAAAAGTCAGCTGTAAAAAATGACGCCGCGTTTATTCGGAGCCTCTTCGAGTGAAATTCGCTCCTCCGCCGCCCTGTTTACCTTGTAAACGCTATAAAATTAGCCGAAGTTAAAATATAACGCCTACTACGCAAGAAAACAGACATTAAATACGTCGTAAGTTAAAAACACGCAGCTAAGAAAGAATCCAGCCGACTTTAAACTCCTCCAGAGTTTCAGGTTTATTTGTTATCACAGGCCTCCTCTGCTGCACTCAGTGCTGATTATTCTGGAAACAGAAGCATGCTGGGCTTTTTTTCCTGCTTTGTGTTTCTGGGAGAAGTTTGGAAGTTTTGGTGTATTTTTATTCTGTTTGCTTGGATAAACATCCACTATAAGCTGCATTTCTACACTACTACTTCATTTCTGTAAACAATTATTAAAAATATTTGTATTATTCTAAAAGATTATTAAAGATGGGGCTTAAAGTTTGGCATTTGATCATATTTTAAAGTTCTATAAGATTATACATGTTTCTATTCAATCCAGGTGCCAAGATCAGTTCCAAGTTAGGAAGCTTGTTGAAAAGGTGAAACTCCTATGGTTATAAAGTTAACGTTTTCATTTACTTTTGTTATGTTGATGATAATACATTTAATGGAAGCCCTAGATCCAGCTTTTAGACAAATTAGAATATATTCTCATTTAAAAAAAAAAAAACAGCAAAGAAGCTCGATCCATTAAAAGCTCAGTGGAAGAACAGATGTGTTAGAAAAGCCATGAAAGGAAAATAACTTTTTCTTGTGCGTGAGCAAAGTGCACAGATGTATTTTATAGCTATAAAATACTGAAATATCCATATGTTCACTTGAAATAAGTAACAATAGTTAGCCTGACCATATTAGCAAACCACAGGTAGATGGGTGGAATTGTGTCCAACTTCTACGGCACATAAAATGAATCATGCAAACATATTGCAACATTGATTTGTAACAGACTATGCTTCCCCCTGTCACACCAACCATTTCAAGTGGGTAGTTGTCATAAAGTAACAAAGTTTTTTCAACCACAGCTGATGTGCTGTGAAGTAATTTTGATGCTCTTAAGATCTCGACGTCTGTTGATGTGATGGAATGACAATGTCTGGTCATAATATGCATCCAGATTGTTGTTTCAGAGATGCAGATCTATTTAGTCCAATTCTATGCTTTATGCTCTAAGTGACATCATACTTTATTGCTTGTTTTACATTATATTTAAATTTCTAACTCCATTTTCTGAATCGTTTGAAAGGAGGTTTTTACATGTTGGCTTATTGTTTTTGTCAGGCTCCGATTATTTACCATTTATTTAACATTGGCTGTTCTACTCCTAACTGCACCGACTGAACAAATGAAAGTTGTTTTTTACATGTGTGGCCGGGCTTGTCGTTGTGTTTAAATGTGCTGTACTGGTGCAGAGTTATCAAAGAAATTTGTAATTGATTTCATTTATGTCTGAGCTTAAAAAAAAAAAAAAGAACTGAGTCAATTCAGCTGTTTTTCCTGTATCGGCCGATGCTAAACCTCAGATATCTGCATCGGTACGGGAAGTAGAAAAAATTGTTCCAATCCAGTATTGTACACTTTTTTTTTTTTTTTTTTTTTAGATTGTTTGCTCTTTTTTTATTTTTCAGAAGACTGCTGCTGTTCCTGGAGTTGACTGTACACCATTTGCTTCAAGGTTCAATAAGTAAAAAAAAAAATAAAATAAAATAAAATACTGTTCTGCATATTTGGTAAATGATTTACTCCTGTGATGTCACAAGTCATTTTTATCCAAACAGCAGTCAATCAGTTTATTTTATTGATCAGCATTTTGTGGGACAACCACTTAAATCCTCAGTGTCATGCTTGGTTTGAACCGAAGCAAATAGCCGTCATCATGTGTAGACCTGGACAGAGCACAGTGAACATCGACGTGCTCCAGAGGCACAGATGTGTCAGTGTTTGTATTTTCTGCCTTCATTTGTGCTTGTTTGTCTCTACAGGTGATTCTGCGTTCATACAAGGTTTGCATTCTGACCTGCAAGCCAATGTAAGTCGTGTTGAGTGACTGCGTGTGAAAGAGGTATTGAAGCTCCTTCTTTGTTTTTTTTGTCCGTTTTGTTTTTTACCCTCTTCATACTCCGGACTCGTCTGATTGGTTGCATAGAATGTATTTTTGTGCTGATTCCTGAAGCCGGCGGTAAGTGCGACATTCCTGGAAACGATGCATGGCAATTCCAACAGCACCGTGGGAATTCAGTCCTTTTTATTTAGCTGCAGCACAAAAATGCATTCTTGTCCCAGCTTGCATGGAGGGACACATCTTCAGTCATGAGGGCTTTTGGCTGACGGGTGTTTTCTGTGGTGACTCTTAGCAGCTGTGTTGATTACTCCAGAGTTTCTGCAAGAATGATTGGTATTTCATCTTTATCCAGTGGTTTCTTCTTCTCGTATTTCCTACTTATTTGCCTGTCCTGTTGTGATATTAATTTCAGTTGTTAAATCTTTTACGTCAGTCGATAAATACACTAATAGGGACAAGACTTACCGCTTGGCCCGTCACCAAAACAGATTTTGCTGGACAGCAAATTTTTCCATTAATTATTGTGATAAACGATAATATTGTCATTAAGCTCATCTCAACTTATCATGTTATTACTTAATAGCTAATTATGACAGGCTTATTTATTAATAATCAATAAAAATTAATTATTTTTCTAATTATTGTGATGATGATAATGGTGATGATAAAAAAATATATATATTTAAAATGTACCACGAATGTTACTACATTCTGCAAGGGCTTCACAAAAACAAACTGCATGAAAAATAAAAGAAGATCTTCTTCACTACGTCAGCTGTGTTCAGCAGTGGAACTCCACTGTTAAACAATATGTAATCATTTCATTCAATCCTCCTGTAAAATGCATGTTGTGTTTATTGATGCTGTAAGGAGGAAATTAGCTTGACATGTAACACTTTCAATCACACTGGCAGCTTTTGGAGTTGGACTTCATCAAGAGTTGCCACTCTTAGAGTCACAAAGGCTTGAAACTGCCTCAAGCTGTAGCAAGTAACATAAGTGATAATTACAAAGACAAACATCTCACCAGACAGAGATTTAAAAAGGAGCAGCAAAAGCTGGTGAGCTGGATTAGCAGTTTGGTAACAGCTGATGTCATCATACGGGACATGTAGCTGTGAAATATCGTCTCTGCTGCCCTGATATTGAGCTGTTAGCAGGTCAGGTGTAGTTGTGAGTTTTTCATACTGCAACTGTCTTCAGTCAGAGGCCTCCTCAATCTCGTTGTAGGACTGACTGCTCCTGGAGAGCCCGGAGCACTAATCCTTGAAGATGAGATCAGATAAGACATGTAATTTTCCTTTGAGATAAATAGTTTTTTTTAATTTAATAAATTAAATTATTTCTTATTTTAAGGTTTTTATCAGAGGAGCTAAAATGGACTTTCTCTGTGTTGGATTCTCTTTTGTCTTAGTACACAAAGAGACAAACATGCAAAAAACAAATTCTATGCAAATGACAGAGAATGACTGGAAAGAGGAAAACGGAGGCGACCACACTGAAACTGGCAGTGGTAAACAAACTAAAACCTAAATAAGGACGCTAATAGCAACAATAAAACCAGTCACTTTTCTCCAAAAATCTCTTAAAAATAACAACTGAATGTTATTTATCGTTTATCATATCGTTTCTTATTTATCGTGATACATTTCTTATCGCAATACAATTTTGGTTTATTGTCCCAATAAATTCCAATTTGTTCTGGTTAAAAGACCCTAAGACAGTCTGTGTTGTTGGGACTGTTAGTTTTACTATTTTTCTCCATTATTTGCTCAATAAAGGCGAATCAATCAATATCTATACATTTGAAAATACGATTAAATGTTTACAAATCACCCTTTTTTTTTTTTACTTAATTCCTAAAGGAGTTGCTGGACCATACGGTTACCTTAAAAAAATTAAAACAAAAAAAAAAAAAATATATATATATATCCAAACGCCTCACACACTATATATACTTTATTTTATTGTCACTTTAATTATTACAATAATATCACAAAGATTTCCCAGTGATATATCATGATAAATCTTTCAGTCCATGTTGCCTGACCCTCGTTTGCATCATAAAGATTTTTCAGCACAACCTCTTCATTTTTGTGTGGATGTTTCCAGGGACCATCAGCATCCTCATGTCCTATGGAGGAGGTTACCACGGACGCACTGAGCGTGTCCGCCAGTCGCCGCTTTATGACCAGGTTCCCCATGAGTCCTTACCCCTGGCCGAGTCGTACGACCTGCAGCCCCTGAAGGAGCAGAGGGCCCCCCATCTGGCCAAGAGCGCCGACCCTCTCCCTCCTCCGCCTCTGCCGGACCAGCCCCCTGTCGGCCCCGAGTTCGACCCCAGCGAGAGCGAGGAGGACATCGACCCGGAGCTGGATCCCGCCATCGACATCAAGCCGGTCCACCGGTTCATCCCCGACTCCTGGAAGAACTTCTTCCGAGGGAGCAACCGCAGCAGCAAGAAGGCGTGGTCCATGCCCGAGTCCTCCAGCAACAACAACAACAGCACCACCGAGGGGGTACGTTGCTCCCCACCACACTCCCCGTCCCTGCCCGGGTCCTTCCGGGACCCGTACGGCGGCTCCGGGAGCAGCTACAACTCCGGCAAGGAGCTTTTAAACGGACAGGACGCACATGGGTCGGTGTCGGGCCACACGCAGCACACAGCTCTGACCTACAGCGAGCGGGTGGAGGAGTACCACCAGCGATATGGCTACATGAAGTCGTGGGCGGGGCTGCTGAGAATCCTGGGCTGCGTGGAGCTGCTGCTGGGGGCCGCTGTGTTCGCCTGCGTCTGCGCTTACGTCCACAAAGACAATGAGTGGTACAACATGTTCGGCTACTCTCCTCCTGGAGGAGGGTACGGAGGAGCATATGGAGGAGGATATGGAGGAATGTACGGAGGATCGTTCTACACCGGGCCCAAGACTCCATTTGTGCTGGTGGTGGCGGGACTGGCCTGGCTGGTGACTGTGATCCTGCTGGTTCTGGGGATGACCATGTACTACCGCACCATCCTGCTGGACTCCAACTGGTGGCCCCTGACCGAGTTTGTGTTGAACCTGGCTCTGGCTGTACTGTACATGGCAGGAGGTGGGTTTAACCTGGGTAACAAGTCTAGTGTTTTTATTTTTACTTTCTTTCAATTCCAGGCTTTTTTTTGGTCTTAATAGAAGTGAATTTTGGAACCATGATAGTTTTTTAGTTTGATTTTAGTCAGTACTTTAAACAGGTTTTATTTTGATTAGTGGTGCACCGATAGCAGTTTTCTGACCAGTCTGAAAAGTTGCTGCATAAAGAGGCAATGTTAATTAATCACATGATAAATTAAAATAAGGTACCGTAAATGATTTCCATTCTGACGATTAATATTTTTGAAGGGGCAGTTTTCCATCTTAATCCATAATAATTCATTGTATTCTTTGTTTCGGTTGTGTTTTTTATCAATTGGTTTCAGTTGTGTTTTATTTTAGACATTTAAAATATCTCCCAGTTCCAGTGTAGTGTGTTCCGTAAATTTTCCATCGAGTTATTTGAAAAAAGAGATTTGGTGGATTAAAATGTTTAGCTTGATAAAATGTACATAAATAAGGGAAAATAGAGTTAAAGTCCTGACCTTAATTTGTACTGGAGTAAAATAGCTCAGCTCGGTTCCTCATCAGACTCCTCCAAAGATGAACTGCTTGTCCCAGATCTGCAGAGCTGTTTGTTGATAAACCTGCTACTTTTAGAGGAACTGCACCTTTAATTTCCCCCCAGTTTCCGTCATGATAACACCTCCACCGTGTTTTCTTTCCCAGCCATTGTGTACGTCACAGACACCAATCGTGGAGGTCTCTGCTTCAGCCCGGCCTTCAACAACCCAATAAACGGGGCCTTCTGCAGAGTAGAAGCCGGTCAGACCGCCGCCATCATCTTCCTCTTCGTCACCATGGTCGTGTATCTGATCGGGGCCATCGTTTGTCTCAAGCTGTGGAGGCACGAGGCCGCCCGCAGGTACCGGGAGCAGAACGGCCAGCTGGTGAGAGCTCAAGCTGTGGAGATGTGCGTGTTTTTGTTCCTGCAGCTGGGCTCGGTCCTGGGATTCCTGGAACTCGCCGAGTTGTTCCTGTTAGGAGCGGAAGTTCATTTCAACGAGATCTGCAGAGATGTTAGGACAGATCTAATCACGGAATGTACACACACACACACACACACACACACACACACACACACACACACACACACACACACACACACACACACACACACACACACACACACACCAGAGTGAGGAGGTGTGGTCTGTGTAACAGATAAGGAAACTAAAACAGTGTCTGAAGCCTCCTGAAAACTTATGATTGACTTAAATGTTGCTTTTATTTTATTGCAACTTTTATTGCTCCAAGATCAAATTTGAAAGGGGCAATTAGTACAATGGCGCATTAGGGCCATTGTAGATAGAAATAAAAAGGATTCAATTTCTGTCCAAGATCCAGCAGTTTTCTACAAAAAAAACAAGGAAAAGAACAGAAATTTTTAGATTAGTCAGAGAAAATTTCTAAAAACAAACAACAAAAATTAAATATCTGAGTGTCAAAAGTCAAAGTGACCTTTTGAAACTCATAAAATGTCCTAGAAAATTTCTGATATTAATCACAAAATGTATTTCATTTTGGATTTTTTTTTTTTTTAATTTTCCTTGTTTTTTTTTGTTGTTTTTTTTTCTAGAAAATTTCACAGATTAATCTCAAAGCTTTTTTTCATTTTGCTGTGGGTTAATTTTCCTGCCGTGGCCCTGATGAGCCGTCGTAGTTTAGTCCCTGAAAATTTGATGGAGTTAAATGTTTTTTAGAAAACATTAGTCTACATATGACCTGAGACTGTGGCAGAGGCTCAACATTTAGCTGAACAGTCACCATAAATATACAGGCCTACAATGGCCTAGTCCAAGCTGTTGGCTGTAGTATATTCTGTAAATTATAGTCACAAAAAGATTTTCTGATATTGTGTAGCTTTATATACTGCAGTGATTCTATGCAGCATGTTGAGTTTTGAAGTGTTAAACTACCTTGTTGCAAGAAAAAAGACAATTTTCTTTCCTGTTTTTTCATTTAGATGGTGCCTTCTGAGATGCATGTGGTGCAGTCACTTGTAAGTATGTTGTTTGAAACTTAACACCTTCATTTGGACTGTAAAAAAAAACAAAGAAACCACACACACACATTGATATGCATTTAATCATTATTAACCCATTTATTTTGCTGCGTTTCTCTGCTCAGGCGGTTCCAGATTCTGCTCCGGCCCCCAGATTCCCGGAGCAGGTCCAAGGCTCCTCGGTCGTTCCCATCCAAGCTGCACCCAAACCATTTCCTCCAAAGGTCATTCAGGGAGCCATACCGTCAGGACATATCCCTAAGCCGGTCATTGTGCCTGATTATCTTGCGTAAGTAGTGCCATAAATCCAAAAGAAAAGGGAAGTTTGCACCAGAAGTGTAAACAGTTGGGTTCTACCACCTGCATGGTTTCCTTTTGATGCATAAAACCTACATAAGTGTAAACTCACTTTGGCAGAAATGATGTTAGCTGTTGGCTGCAGCACAGTGCAGCCAACAAAACCTGGATATTTCATGAGGAGCGTTTTAATAAAAAATATTTCGTGATGTAAGAGGTAACAATTAACATATATTATTCCATAATAATATATTAGGCGTGTTGTATCATTTTTCTATAACGGCAGCATTTTTCTGTTTTTGTTCTTGTGTTCTGGATGGAGTTCGCATCATTCGTGGCCACCGTACCGTCACCGTACGCTTTAAATAAAGCTGAAATGTTCATTAAAATAGAAACCCAACACTTCTCCACACCCTGACAATTGAATCACTGCAGTCGGGTTTAGCATGATGCTAAAACTGATGTGCAACACATGCGTTTCCCTAGAAAGAAAAAACAGTCATGTTTTGAAAACAGTCATGTTTTCAATGTTCCTGATTGATGTTGGGTTATTTGCAGGAAGTACCCAGCGATCCGGTCTGATGAAGAGCGGGACCAGTACCGGGCCGTGTTCAACGACCAGTACGCAGAGTACAAGGAGCTCCACGCCGAGGTGCAAGCCACGCTGAAGAAGTTTGATGAGATGGACGCCATGATGCACAGTCTGCCTCAGAACCCCAGCACTCAAACGGTGACTGGTCACACACACACACACACACGATACATATATATGACACACACACACACACACACACACACACACACACACACACACACACACACAATACATATATATGTGTGTATATAAATTGATATTGTTTTTATTTCCTGGGCTCATATATTTATTCTATTGATTATTTTACTAATTAATCTACCACAGAATTATATGTGTTTATTTATCTAATTTTGTGTGAAACTGCTTTCCATATATTGAAGTAGGGAATCATTAAAAAAAAAAAAAGCAAGCAGTCTTTCAGGAGACAAATATGTTTTCGCAACACTGATGCAGTAAATAAAGAGAAATGTGATGATCTACTGTAATCCAGTGTTGGCTTCATTCTGACTGCTTTGTGTTTTTGTGTTAGTATTAACAGACGAGATTCTGCTTGTGCAGAAAAATTCCTTCCATTGTCCGCGCTGTCAAAATGCGCCTCATTACTCCGTCCCGTCACTTCCTCTGTTTCTACTTCCTCTTCCTGCCTCCCCGGCTTCCCATCCCCTCCCTCAGATTCCTTATCGGCTCCATTCAGCTCCGCTGTCTGAATTCTGTCTCCCTGCGTCTGATTTCCGTACGCAGTTTCACTCCGTCACCGTCTCACATGAGCTAAATACTTCCTCTGTGTTTGCAGGAGGTGGAGCGCATCAACCGGATCCTGCAGGAGTATCAGAAGAAGAAAAATGTGAGCTCAGCGTCTTTCTTCCTCTGTGGCGTTCAGATGGTTATCACAACTTCATCTGTAGGGAAGCAAGTGGAAACTCCCATTTTGTAGATCCACTGCACATAGATTAATGTTGTTCTCCAAATTAAACATTTAGATCAGGTGAAGGTTCCAGAACAGCTGCAGCTGTCCGTCTAAGTCTTGCATTTTACCTGGACAACAAAGTTTTGCAGCTCGGGGAACGAAGACGTATCAGATTCCCATCTTTACACACTACAAGGTTGTCTTCTGTAAGATGAAACGAGGAGGAAAATTGAGCTTAATCTCCCTGTGACTCACGTTTCTGTTGCAGGATCCGACTTTCCTGGAGAAGAAGGAGCGCTGCGAGTATCTGAAGAGCAAACTGTCGCACATCAAGCAGAGGATACAGGAATACGACAAAGTCATGGAGTGGAACGACGGATACAGCTAAAGCTAGAGCTGCTGTCTGCTCAGAGCGACTCCAGCGGTGGGCATGGGACTGAAGAGGGAAACGAAGCCTGATTCAAACTGAAAAAGGGCGCTAACAGCTACTGAGGCTTGTTTTTGTTTTTGTTTTTTTTAATCTGTTGTCTGTCAGAAGCGTTTTCAAAGCTTGCAAGTGGGAAATGAAAAGGGCAAACGCTTCATCATTTCTGAAGATGATCAGATTGGATCTCAAAGCAGCTGGTCGCCATGGCTACATGTAATGGTAAACATCTCCACATCAGCACTTCTCAGAGCTTTACTTCACTACAGTCAACTCATTGAGTTATTCAAATACATTTCACTGCACTGTAGCGCACAGACACCGAATAACGTTACACACATTGTGTGTGTGTGTGTGTGTGTGTGTGTGTGTGTGTGTGTGTGTGTGTGTGTGTGTGTGTGTGTGTGTGTGTGTGTGTGTGTGTGTGTGTGCGAACACTGTAAATTGGATTTAATTCGATACCGTGTCTGGTAGCGCTCCAAAGTGTCTGATTTATTACAGATTAGGAGAGATCGGGACTTGATTTTCCCCATTCAAAATGTTATTTTATGATTTCAATGAGCGACGTTGAATACGAGAAGATATAGCAGCCATCCAATAAAATGTTTTTGACTTCCCATAATAAACACGATTTATTTGTGCTGGGAAGAGAAGTGACACAAAACATCATGGAGTTGGTACTGGAAACTTTACTTTTATACTCACATTTACTTCAGTTTGTCCCTGCAGTGTAATATAGTGCTGATTTCTGTAAATTTTATTCCTTTTTTAACTTTTTTTTTCATTGTGACCCATTCATATCTAGTTAAATCAAAAATATTGGGAATAAAAAAAAATTCTTGCTAGCCATTTTTATTGCTTACATTTTAACATAATAAGAAGTACCAGTGAGAAGATTAAGCTTGACTAAGTGTTTTTTTTTGTTTTGTTTTTTTTTTTGCTCTGAATACCATAAAATATGGTATTGGTTTGGACAGTAGAGAAAGTCTATCCTCATCTTAGAATTTCTAAAATGGCCGCCAATGTTTCCAAATTCACAATAAACTTCATTGTAGTAAGTTCAACCTTCCTGTAATGCATGTCGAAGTTCAATTCTAATGGGAATAAACAAAGAATGAACAGAAAAATAAGGAATATTAAAAGTAATCTATAATAATTACTGAAAAGTTCACATGTAGAAACCATTTAATTTAAATGTGTTGGGTTTTTTTATTTGCAGCTGTGAAGTCTGACTTGTTTTGAGGCAAAGCCTTTCTCAGGTATAATAATTAATAATCTGAAATGGTGCTGATAGGAAGAATTGGTTTGTTTCAAAGTCCACCCCAGCACTGTGTGTGTGTGTGTGTGTGTGTGTGTGTGTGTGTGTGTGTGTGTGTGTGTGTGTGTGTGTGTGTGTGTGTGTGTGTGTGTGTGTGTGTGTGTGTGTGTGTGTGTGTGTGTGTGTGAGATCAAAGGTGAGGAAAAACCACAATATGCAATTATTTGTATATATAAACACTGTAGGACTGGTTTGTAAATGCAGCCAAAAAATAGAATTTCAAGAAACGCACTGCTATCAGGTGAAAATGTTTGCGCTCGATCACTGGGAGATCTTTAAAAAAAATGTTCGCCTTATTCCTGTCGCTGGTCACCTCCTCTTCATTTCTGTGGCAGAGTTTGTGTCTATTTAAAAATGTCCTGCTTTAAATGACTGTGGCAGAAAACCTTTAACTTCTGGGACTGTTTTTACTGTGACACTGTTCCTTTTTCTTAATGCATCTCTGTTTTTTAATGTGAAATATATATATGTATATTGAACATATGATGTCTAATGCTGTTCTACCATTTCAAAGAATAAAAATGTTTTCTTTCACTGACAAGTATCATGCTTATCTAGATTTCGATTCAACATTTTAGGCATCTAGTTTTTTTTTAAAATAATGTTTAAATGAAAATGCAACTATGTGACCATAATGTGCGGTTCTCTAATTAAAGTAATCATGTGATACCTTTAGATGCGGTCCTGCTGTTTGTTTTTATAAATCTAGTGGACAAATATTAATGGGAAACTTTAATTTCTATTTAAAGGATCATTCAAAATGTTAAATCGGTGCAGCTTTAACGTGTTAAACCCTCATGTGCTCTGAGCACGACAGCAGATCTCACGGTCGGACAGCTGGGAAACGGGATTGTTCCGTCAGACTGTCAGTTCCCGGAATCACATGCACACGGAAAAAAAAACATTGTATAAGTGCAACACCGCCTGAAGACCACAGGAGGGTTTCAAATGTTTAAGTAACATTGTTGTGGAATAATGTGCAACATGAGCATATTAGGTTGGCTAAGAAGATCATTCTTCCACCTTGTGCAAGCTGAGCTGTCTGGTTATTGCAAAACAGCTTTTCTGTTGCAGAATAATAAATCGTGGAATCGAGTGGAATTGTTTTTGTTGGCTCTCTTTGCCTCTATCACTTCTTTCCATCATCTTGGGTCCTGTGTGAGACACAGAAACAGGATGGGTTGTAAAAGGGACGGATGTTGAAGGCTGTTTTCTGCAATGGCCAGTAGGAGGCGACTCAAACGGCTTCAAATAGAAAACAACACACTAAGAGAAGGATTCAAATTCTGCCTTGACGTGCAACCTAAATATTTATGTGGTGAGACACTGAGCTTTGCTACATTCTCAGCTGCTGTTTTCTATTATATAACGTTCAGAGGACAAGTTGGGTCTTGCTCAGTTTATCTGAGATCTGCACTAAATGCAGCTTTAAACGGCGTTTATGAAGAGACAAAAATAATCCAAACCTCTATGGCTCTGTGAGAAAAGGCAATTTCCCCCTAAAGATACTAACTGGCTGAGCCACTTTTAGCAGCAACAGCTCCAGTCGAGGGTCGTAAGTGCTTTCCAGCTGTGGAGAAATTTTAGCCGCCGAAACGTCTTTGCAGGATTGTTCCAATTCAGAGACACTGGAGGGGTTTCCAGCCGTTTTAAGGTCATGCCACAGCAGTTCTCCTTCGAGGTGATTTGGTTGATGGCAGAATTCGAGGTTCCACTTATCACAGCAACTCTTTGAGGTCCTGAAGCAGCAAAACGGACCCGGACCATTACACTGCCACCACCATGTTTCACTGTTCTTTTTCTGAAATGTGCTGTTACTTTACACGCCAAATGTAACGAGACACACGCCAAACGGAGAGTTCGGCCTTGGCCTCGTCAGTCCACAGAATGTTTCCACCGAAGTCTTGGGGATCATCGTGATGTGTTGTTAAAAAATTAAGAAGAGCCTTAATGATCTGTCAACAAACTTTAAATCTGGAGGGAGGCCAAACTCCACTTTACTTGACAAATGTTTTTGACTGATTTATTTCAACTGGTGTGACAAACATGCACAAAGTAGGGAATTAGGAAGAAGGCAACATTATTTCACACCCTGCAGGTCAAGGTAGAAATGGCCCTATATGATTAAAAATACAAACCATGCTGCACGTCTTGCCAACTGATAAAATGTGATTAGTTATTCATCATAGTCTTTAATAAATACATTCATTTTTAATAGTAATGCTACCGCAGTAGCTGTTGCTTTATTTGTGTAAATATAATTTTGAACATTGGTATATTTTTAAGTTTCAGTGCACTTTTTCCTGAGGTGGAAATTTTACTCATATTTATACTATTCATATTCAGTCTTCATTGTGCTGCGCAGTCCATTCGATAACAGACGCACCAATATAAATGTACAAATTATTGGAAGTCAGATCTAATCGTTTAACCACTTATTTCTGTCGAGGTAAAACTCATATGGACAACTCGCAGCTGACCTGTGACATTTTCATGAACACTCTGCAGCGCCCTCTATAGGCAGCAGATGAAATACTGCTTCCACCTGTAATCCAAGTGTTAATAGTAAAATAGTAAAATAGAAAAATTATAATTACTGCTGTTCAGTGTGCTGCTTGACTTCTGTATCTCTAAACTAATAACAGTAACTGCACTGAACCATATTTTCAAACGCATTGATATTTATTGATACTCAAACAGCGGAGAAAATAATGTAACGAACAATATTGACAATGCAGACAGTTTTGAGTGGTTAAACATTGAATTAAATTTATCGCAGCAATGATGAATCAGATGACAGTGTCCTGCAGACAGGGCCGGCCCAAAGCAGAAGTCATCTAAGCAGCTGCTCAGGGCCAAAAGGCCAATAAGGGGCCCCCTAGTGGAGCTGATTTTTTTTTTTTTTTTTAAGTAATAACAAAAACACACAATTTCACTATGAAGTAATTTGTTTTTACAATTATATATTTGGTAATGTATGTAGAAATGATTATTTTATTTACAAAAATAAAACAAATAAATTGCTCTTGGGGGCCCCTGGTGGCCGCGGCAAGTACTGCATGCTTCCATTCTTATGGTTGGCTTTTTATTTCTGAGGTATTTTTGGCTTCAAAATGCCATTTTTGACAATGTTTGATACGAATGATTAAAACTTGTCAATGTCTGACGTCTTCTAGCAAAATGTTGTTTCGTCAGGCGGCATGGCTGCTGCAGAACGGGACATGATGTTTGCTGCTGAGCATAATCATTTTGTGGCTAAAACAAACATTATTTTTACTAAGTACAGTAATGTGGCACTTCTGTTTAAAATCATTTGAAGGCTCAGAATCAGTCCAGTACCGGTACCGGACTGCTGATTGCAGCCGGTCCACACTGTTAGCAGAACTAGAGGGGCCCCAAAACCACATTTCGCTTAGGGCCTAAAGGCCCGCCCTCAGGCTTGGGCCGGCGCTGGCTGCCGGACCAGGTTCTGGTGCCTCCACACCATGTAAACATTCTGTTCTGTCTGTGTTACTACTCTCACCTTGCATGTCCAAATATGAACATCCGGTCTGGTTCAGCAGAGAGACACCTGTCAGGAGGGGCGGAGCTAAGCTCCCAGGGAGCTGGGCTCTGGGTGTGGTCCAGGTTGTTTTCAGCAGCTGCTACAGTTTCACTAGACATTTCAGAGCAGAGGAGCCTGACAGCAACAGCGACAGAGACGACCTCAGTTCTGCCTTTGGATTTAGTGGTAAAAAAACAAACAAAAAAGGCCCAGCGGCGTATCGGTGGATTCAGCTTCAATTCAATTAAGGTACTGTACACAACCTTTAATGGGAGACAAAAACAATTTTGTTCAATAACGGCCACGAGGTTTAGACATGAAACATTTAGTCTGGCTTTTCCTTATTGGCACAACATGGGTTTGGTGTATCCAGTCTAACAGGAAACCTTCTCGCAGGTTGTTCTGATTGTGACTGTTGAGTGGATCAAACAGAGATGTCCTCCAGACCCAATGGGAGCCCGCCTCCCTATGAAGAGGATGATAAATAGTAAGTTGTTGGTTTTTGTTGTTTATTTTATTTCATTTTTCCTGTCAATATTCATCAAACCCTTATGAAACTGTTGATTTTGCAGCAGAAAAAGACATTGCCTTTTAACACTTTTTAAGAACTTTTTGTGAGAATCTTTATACCTGATGCTGCTGTTGCACCTGAATGTCCCACTTACTGGAGAGTAAAGGCTGATTCTACTGTAATCTATCGCAAACAAATATAAAACAAGCATTTTTGTTGTTGTTGTTTGAACTGTAGCGGGTAGAAACAGGAAGAAGTATTACTGCTTTTTAAATACATCTCATGGTTATGACTGTATTAACTTATTGACAAGACAGAGATCAGAGCCTTGCGACAAAAACAAAAAAAAAACACAAATAAGAAATCACAAATAAGAAATCTGGTCCAAAATCAGAAGATTTATTTTCTGCGTTGTCCATTTATCAATAAAATCTAAACATTGTAGTTTGGGTTGTAACAGCGGGTCGTTTGCTCCTCTTGCAGTAATGGACCTCCTCAGCCAGCCTACTCTTACTTCCCTGACGATGAATTCCAGCACTTCTACCGCTGGTCCTCGCCTCCGGGGATCCTCAAAATCATGGCCGTCATTGTCCTTGTGCTGTGTGTGGCCATCTTTGCCTGCGTTGCCTCAACGCTGGCGTATGACAGTCAGGGAGCCCTGTCCGGCTTTGGGGGAATGTACCCAGGAAGTTATGGAGGGATGTATGGACAGGGAGGTTATGGAGGATCAAGCTACTATGGACCCGGAAACAGTTATGGCTACGGCTCAATTGGGGGAAACTACAATGATCCCCGGGCTGGGAAAGGGTTTATGATCACAATGGCCGCCTTTTCCTTCATCTTCTCCTTGATCGTCTTCATCATCATCGTGTCTCATCAGAGCCTGTCTCAGAGCAGGAAGTTCTACCTGGCCGTGTTGATCGTCTGCCCCATCCTGGCACTGTTGATGCTCATAGCCACCATAGTGTACTTGGTGGCAATAAACCCCTCATCCCAGGCCTCCACAGCTTACGGCAGCCAGATTGCGGCTCTGTGTGCTCCATATCAACAACAACAGATGACAGGAATACTTCAGAACCAGTACCTTTACCACTACTGCGTGGTGGAACCGCAGGAGGTAAACTCTAGCTTCATTGGTGCCGTCGTGTAACACGTGTCCTGCGTGTGAAACAAACTCACCCTCTGTGGTTTACGTTCCACTCCAGGCCATCGCTGTCGTGTTCGGCTTCATGGTGACCGCGGCGTTGATCATCATGCTCGTCTTCGCCCTCAAGACTCGGCAGAAGATCAACAACTATGGAAAACAGAACATCCTGTGGAAGAAAGTCAAAGTGGTGGATGATCTTGCACCTCCTGAGGACGTCGAGGCGTGGGTGAGTGATGGAGTGTGGCCTTCGCACTTTTGCTTTTTGAAATCTTCCATATGGGCGAGTTGAAGGCCGATCGGCCGACAAGGTTGTGAAAACACATTTTGACATTTCTCTGTCCAATCAACTTCTGCCAGGTGTTTTACTTTCAGAAAAGGGGAAATGTATTTAGTTTCTGCTTGAAATGCAGATACTTTGTTTTTGTTTCCATCGCATCAGCTCTGTTATGACTCAGCACAAGACATAGATGGAGACATAGATTCTGTTTGCATCTGATTGTAGGAATCAGTGCTCTGCCCTGGTCCATTTAATGCTTCAGGTAATAAAACCCATTGCGTTCTTTACTTTTTAAATTATTATTTCATTGATTAAGTGGAAAAAGCCAACCATGCCCAGCAAAAGTATTTATCCCTTTAAACTAAAAGCTGCTTATCCCACTCATTAGAACTCCCATTAGACAATGAGTGTTGTTGTTTTGATATTATTATGGTTCATGATTCCATCAATTATAGGATGTCATCCAAACCCAGACAATCACAAGACTTTAGTTTTGTGAGTTTGCAGAACATTTTTTCCAAAAGTCTTGGATTGACGATGTGTTCTTGCTGAATGTCAGCTGGGCATCTTTGAAACCACTGACAATGACCAATGGGGAGCTCCAGACATTGTTTTGTGACGCCTGATGAGTGGTCAATGTTCTCTTGGAGTAACTCGGAGATTCATCGCCATGGAGACTGACTCGCACCGTGATTGCCTGAGAATCGAAAGCCTTGGGATTTGCTTTACAACACTTTTGACATTTTGACCTTCAATGAGTTTGTTTCTTGTTTCTTCTTGAATTTCTTTAGATCAGGGTTAGATGTGTTTATATCCTTTTAGCCTATCTCAGTGGTACCCAAAGACTTTCTGGGCCCCCCTATGGATTGCAATAAAATTAGTAATTTATCCATACCGCTTCCTGTGCCATCCTGCAATGTCATTGTGCCCCTGCTAGGGGGCGCGTCTCACACTTTGGGAACCACTGGCCTACCTCATGTTGGAAGATGGATCCTTTTTAATTGATTGATTCGGAGGTGCAGAGGTGGATGAGAGAAATTTGGCCAAAGAAAATAAAACATTTCAGTCAGTCAATGATTTTTCAAGGATATTTTGGAATGTGAATTATTTACAAATGGAACCATTGGGTTTGCTTGGATAGCCTTTCCCTTAATAGATGCAATCAACTGAAAACACCATTCATATCTTTCTGGTCTTTATATGTGATTGTTGATCTGAAGCATGTTGGCGTAATAAAAAATTAAATTTAAAAACAGAAACTTGAAGGTGCTCTGCATGTATCACAAATGCAAAACTAAGATCCTCAGTTTATTTCTCATGCCAAGTCATCATGGAGAAGTGGCGATGGATGGTTGATGCGGGTGCAAACAATGTTTTTTGTTTTTTCTGCTTACCAGGCACAAACCGTTCCACTAACGCTGCAAAAGCACAAAAACTTAACAAGGAGTTTTGGGCTAGTTTCTAATCATCTTGGTACGTTTTGAGATGAAACTAACTTGTGAGTACATCTGTCACGGTGACAAATTTTGCTGGACGATAAATTAAACCTTGTTTAAAGACAATAATTCCTAAATATTGCTAAAAAGAAAAAAAAAGTACTAGTTTCATTGACAGATTATTTAACTCAGATTATGGTGAAAATCTTACAATCTGCCAGTGAAACTAGAACTTTTTAAATCAATCCTCAGGAATTGCTGACCTTAAACAAGATCGTACATCTTGCTGAAAAGTTACTCATAAGTTAATTTTGTCTTATTTACATTGTGCTTAAGTATTTGCTCTGGAAACTAGATCAAAAGTACTTGGTACTTGTCTTTTTGTAGTTTAAGAAGCCAAACAACAGGCAGACATAAAATGGACACATAAATGGTTTTGGCTGCTGCCGATCTAGATTTTGGGTCTTCTTTGACCGACGGCTACAGGAGTTTGACGGTTCAGTCAACGTTGCAGTCCGATACATCTCGAGGTTTGATTGGCTCGATTTAACTTGGGCACTTTGCTCGGCTTATTTAGTTGGCTGGAAGACGTCCAGTCGACTAAAAACTTTGGACTTTTACATGTCTAAGCCTTAGCAGAAACTCTAAGTTACCGAAAAAAGGAGTGTTAGCTGAGGTTCGTGGATTCTTTCTTTCTAGAAAGAATCTCTCTCTAACCTGCTCTCAGGTGTTCAACAATCAAGGAAGTGAAGATGAGGAGGTGGAAAAACCAGTTTAGTGATAGTCTTGTGTTTATGAACAGTGCAGGAGGTGGAGTCTAAAGTCCTTCCTCCTGCAGTTTCAAGGCGTGGTGTGCAGACTGATAGCAGTTTCAGTCAGGAGTCGACGTTCTGCCGGGAACGCTTCCGCCGTTTGAAATGTCAGCGTTCGCATCTGGCAATGAGTCATGATTTTCAAAGATACCTTTGAAATGTGTTTTCATAATATCATGGAGCAAGCAGCCGTGAGTGCGTGAGTCACTTTTGATGGGAGTCTTGATGACACTCAGTTCTGCCGACTCCAAGTATTTCAGCTCACTTCAGAGAATCGACTGGAAAAACGGGTTAGACTACTGCTCTAGTGTCTACCTGGTGTATACCTGAGGTCTACCTGGTATATACCTGGTGTATACTTGGTGTATACCTGGTGTATACTTGGTGTATACCTGGTATATACTTGGTATATACCTGGTGTATACTTGGTGTCTACCTGGTGTATACTTGATGTCTACCTGGTGTATACTTGGTGTCTACCGCTCAGCTCTTGGGCCAATAGCACAACAACAGCAGCGTGATACTAAGAACCAGAGGCATTTTTCCTATGGTGTTTGTGAGAACCTGTTTGAAAGTGCTTATGCAGTGCAACTACTCTTTGGTTGTGAGCTTCCTATTTTTCTGGGTGTATCCCAGTTATGAAACAGAGGACAAGCTCATACAGGTGCATCATACCAGAAATGTCAGAAATTCTGTGGATTTACTCGAGCAAGTGTCTGTCAAAGTGGCCACTCCAGAAATTAAAATTCAGAAGAAACACCCAGTTTCAAACAGTCAGCTTTTTATTATTTATTTGATGGTCTGTTGCTACCAAATGAGGAAAAAAAAAAAAAAAAAACCGAGTTGTAGCTGAAGTCAGATCCAAAGCGTCTGCAAATACAGAATAGAATTGATTGAGCATTTTGTGAGACCACCTCATATTTGGAATGCTTTATAAGTTTTCAAAATTAGTTATTTAGGCAGTTCATTAAATATATTAAAATGTATCCAATGTTATGTAATCAATTAGAAATTTGTTACAAAGCAGTTTTGTTAGGAACGGATTCTGGGGAAGCCGGGTTTAATTTATATTTTTCTAAATGTGTATTTGCCTTGACTCACAACGCCGTGGTCTTCAGCAAACAACAGTCTTAATTTGGATTAGGTTTTTCATTTTTTAAATTTTTTTAATTTTAACAAAGCAGCTTGATGAAATGCCAGGCTAAAAATAACATGTCAGTTTTGATATGACTTGTTTGACTTTGTAAAAATAAATGATCACCGTTGCAGCTTATTTTTATTCATTTCCTTATTTGTCAAGAAAATGTTTCCTTGCTTTCCAAGCTTTGCTTTCAACATCATACGATTGTTTCAGCTGCTTTCTGATCACTTCGTAGGAAACATCTGTAGATGTCTGTGCTTTGCTTTGAGGGACACAGACAGACATACGGGGAAGTGAAACGACCAATAGACTCAGTTACTGTGAGCATCGTTGTGACGTTTGAAAAAAAAAATCAAATAAAATAAAGGGACATAGGATAGATCTCTGATTGTTAGCTCACAGGCTGAAATAGTTTGCAGCTGTGCACAAACCAGGATATGATTGTTGGCAACATGACTTGCAGAAAAGTCCAGACAATAGACCTGAGGTTTCGCTTTAACGAATGTCAAAACCAAAACCTTCCTTCAAACTGTTGTTCACTTATTGAATACATGTTGATAACCACAGAGACTTTTACAATAGATATTTGTGGATTTGTTTTGTCTCATCCAAAGGAATGTCACTTATTTGGTTGACAAAAAGATGCGACTTAGCTATAAAAAAAAAAAAAAAAAAGATCAAAACTTTAATGAGACGTATTCCCCCGTGTTCATGTTTTCGTCTGAATGTCTCTCGCAGGTGAACAACGTGTCCGCTCCTCCTGAGGACGTCCCGGCTGCAGACTACCCAGACTACTCCGAGAAGCGGAGAGGCTCCAGGAGTTACCTGGATGACGAGAGCAGCTACGACAAACCCCCCATAAGCTACACCCCGCAGTGAGGACTCAGACTTTGTGCTACTAAAACAGTGTGTGCGAACGGCGAAGTTCACGAGACCAAAACCAGCCAAGACATGAGTCACGTTTCACTTTCACTGTGAAACTATGCGAAATGTTTCTGTGCTGATGAGGGAAGATGATGGTGTCTAGTAAGAGCTGAGTTATGCAACCGTTTAGATTTGAGTCACAACGACGAAAATGGATTGTGACGTCTCTGTAAACAAAACTGCCGTTCAAGAAATCATAAGAGTGGAAATGACTGAGCTCATTTTAATTGCTTATCCCGACAGGGTTCAATGCCACGCTGCACCTCAACATCCAAACATTTTCTATTTGTTTGCTACTTTCCTAAGATTAGAATTAAAAGCCATGATAAACAATCAATATGTCAAGTGTTGACATGTCAATATGCGGGTCCCCCAAATGAAAATCTGCTTAGGGCCCCAAAAAGGCTTGGACCGGCCCTGCCTCCATCTGCAGTAGTTCTGCTTTTGTTTAGGAGGTTTTGCTTCCTCTCGTCACAGGAAGGTTGCTTTTCATAAACTGGGCCCTGCATCTGATATACTAATCATTTTAAATTCTGTGCTTCACAGACCCGTGGTTGACAGGCCCTTGCAGAACGGGGCCCCTTACAGCAGCAGCAGCTCGGAGATCGCGAGCTCAGCGGGGCGGCCCAAAAAGAGGCGTGCAGGTCGGCCGCGCCGCGCCGACGGGCAGGACTACGACACGGACTACAACTCGTCTGGGGACGAGCTGGACGACGACGACTTCGACAGGTAGCCTGGCAACCGGGACACGTCCGGCCGAGCTGAGACCCTTTATTGTGACAGATTCGAGCTGATCTAATCGCCCTCCGTCCCGCAGCGAGTTCCCGCCCATAGAAAACGAGCAGCAGCGCAACAGCTACAAGCAGGAGTTCGACCGCGACCACCTGGAGTACAAAGACCTGCAGGCGGAGCTGGACGTCCTCAACAAGGACCTGTCCAATCTGGACAAAGAGCTGGACGAGCTGGAGGAGGGAAGCCCACAGTACCTGGTGAGAACTCCCCAAACCCAAAACCTTTCCTGAGACAGGAAACTTGTATTTAACGTCCAGCCAAAGGAAACGCAAAGTGTTTCCAGACAGAAGTTAAAAACGACATGAACTGAAGAAACAGCAGAGAAAGAAAAGCACATAAAAAGCTTTTTAGCCTCATTTGTTGAAATGTGTGTTTGCTTGTTCACAGGACACTCTGGATGAGTACAACAAGCTGAAGAGAATAAAGAAGGTGAGTTTTCACTGAACGGTTTAGGACAGCTTCGATGACACAAGACGAGACTGTCCCTCTGCAGGACATCGTCTTATTTCCGCTTCCGGTCTCCATTCACAAATGACCACCAGCTCAGGCAGGAAGTGCAATACGCACAGACTGACATCCTGGAGGAAATTGATTTCAAAAAGGTTCAGTTGTGTTCAAGTGGGCTTTGAAAGCTTTTCTTTTCCGTACACATGGATGCATTCTGAAAACTGCAGGCTGTGTTTTGTAGTGAAAACACCATGACTGTAGCATTCAGGACTTTTCGGTTCATGGACTTAAAACAAGCTCGTCAATAAAGTTAGTTTCGTCTTGATTCAAGTGTACAGAGATGTTTTTACTGGAAACTGGATCAAAAATACTTGGTGGAGATTCTGTTTTTTTTGTTTGTTTGGTGTTTAGCCTTCTCCTCCTTTCTTGCCTTCTCGCTCATATAAACTGTATTCTGTCTCTTCAGTCTCCAGATTACCAGGTGAAGAAGCGCAGGTGTAAATATCTGAAGCACAAACTGAACCACATCAAGAAGATGGTCGGTGATTATGACCGCAGGACCTGAACGAGTCCGGATCAATGACTCCCTGTCCAGCGCAGGAAGGAAGGACTGCTGTAAATCCGGATTTTTTTTTGTTTGTTTTTTTTTGTTGTTGTTATTTTTGGCAGTAAGTTTTTCTGCAAAGCTAGGATGACTTGCATTGAGCAACATGAAAGTTATAACGGCTCAGTTGTATTTCTTTTTTCTTTTTTTTTTTGTTAGCACTGCAGAAACAGAATTTTTTTTCTTGTATTATGTCATCGTTTGTATTTTGAGTGATTATCATCACATATTTATTGTCTAGTGGAAGAGTTTTGCGACTTGTCCTTGGAGTGAAAAGAAAATGAAAAAGTAATGCTTGGTTTTAGTAGATTCCCCTACAACAGTGGGTCTCAAAGACTATCTGCCCCCCCACACTCCCCCTCCTGTGGATTACAATTAAACCCCCCCCCACCAAAAAAAAATAAATAATAATAATCAACTGGACACACACACCGTTCAACCAGACATAAACCGATTCACACATTTAGTTTTCAAGCTCCACTGAAGTTTATTTCACGCTTCAGGTTGCAACAAAACAAACTACAAACCATCTTTACAGTGAAACACTTTTGTGTAACTGTGTTTTTGTTTTTTCATTCATCCATACCGCTCCCCCCTCTCCCCTCCCACTGCACCCCCAATTTGCTGATGTCAGCCGATTTATTTTTCATCACTATTTTACTGTAAAATGACTGTAAATATGCGGGTTGTGATTTTGTTCTCTTGTACACAGTTTGGAATATTAGCACGTTTTCCTACCCTGTGGTGTGTTTTGCAATGATCTGTGACGCATTTTTATTGGAATAAAATCTTTTATTGAACACTTTCTTTTCTTTTCTTTACTTTTTTCTTTATTTTTTTTTCAACTGAGCAACAAACATTTTAAACATTTGCAGTCAGCAACAGAATTTCACAAAGAATTTTTAAACATTAATATGAAGATTTTTTTCTTTCTTTTTTTTTGACAGCAGACATTTCATAGCATTTGTATTAATATCCATAGTGAATCGGTGCCCTGTGACTCATCGCTCATTATTGCCACAAGGGGGCGTAACTGCTTTTCGTTTTGCTGATCCTGCACACATCTCCATCAGTTTGTCTGTTTGCTTTTGCAACTTTTGAAGGTCAAATTGTAAATCCAGGCTTGAACTCGGGCTTTGATCCTGGGGTTGCCTCCTCATTGGAAAGTTGTGCTGAAGCCTTTTTATACAAGAGCAGGGCAGAAAACGACGTTATTCCTCCACTTGTTGCCGGACATCAAAACAAGAGCAAACTATACGTTGAAGTTGTTTGGTTAAAAGCAAAAAAAAAAAAAAAGCCGAGTTTTAAATAGTAAAGTCTGCTGAAACTGGAACCTTCCTCCGCTCTGAGGATTTATTCACTTTCCATCAAGCTCACAGTGATACATCAGTTATTACAGACAAAGTTTAAGCCTTTCAGCTCATGCTTGAAGGTTTCATGGAACAACATTGGGAAAGCCTCTACAAACGGCTAGTTTTTTATTTTAAGCACAGACAGTGAGAGACAATGAATTAGGCTGGTATTTTAGCATTTCCAAAATCTCTACATGTCTACATTGGTAGATTGATGTTCATTTATTTATTTATTTTAAGTTATCCCCCAAAAATCTATCCAGATGTGGATGAGAGGCACACAGAGAGCACAAAGTGTCATTTTTACAACATACCTGGGACAGAGCGGACAGAACCTGAAGCAACAAACAACACAGCGCATCCTGGCGTCGGACTGTCACTGAGGTACAGTGCTGTGAAGAAGAACTGGAGAGCGGTGCTACAACAAGTTGAAATGAGCAGAAATAAGAAATGAATGTCAAACAAGAAAACAAAGAGGGATGAGATAAAATGGAGGTAAATTAAGACAGGATTTTTTTTTTTAAATGGGGTTGAGATAACTAACGTTTATGAAAACAAGCATGAAGCCCATATCAGAACGTTAAAGCGTCACTGAAACTTAAAAACCAAAAAGTAAAGATGTGTTTTCACACTTCTAGTGTGCGAGCCTTCTTTACTGGCAAGTAACAGCACATGACACAAAATGCTTGAGCTAAAGTTCCGGTGTCAGTGATCTTCTCAGTGACAAGACTGGCCGGAGACTGGAGTACCTTCCAGTCTCTGGCCATGACTCAGTGACTGCAAACATTTAATCTCTTGTCTCGTCCTCATCAAACATTTAATCTCTTGTCTCGTCCTCATCAGTTGTTGCTCATCAGGGCGGGTCAACCAGGTTCTGGACTAGAGGGTTGGTTTATCACATTTCCATTAATAAAACAAACATTCATTGGAAATTGCTGATCTTATTGGGTCTAGATTCGCTTGTCTTGCAAGTTATACTTTGTTTTGTTTTTTTCATTTATTTTTATCGTAACAAATTTCACAATGATTTCACAACGGAAGTCGCCTTGAACACAGTGAACTCTCCCTTCGCCTTTCAGACGGAGCTTTTGAACTGTTCGGTCTGCATCGAGTGTCTCCTCAGCAGCATCCTCCGGGTCAGTTCCTTCGGTGGTCCGGGCGGGGCGCTGGGCAGGAAACCCTTCTGACCGAGCTCTTTTTCGGAGAAACCGCTTCCGTTGCCCGAACTGTTACTAGCAACGTTGACGCTGGGGGTTTTGGTCAGCGGTGGCAGAGATCTAGGCCTGGCCTGATGGTTGTGGTCCAGCAGGAACGTCCCAGACCCCCGGCGCTCGTACAAAGAGAAGACTCTCTTGCTATGGCCTTTCAGGGAGTCCCTGGAGCCCATGGTGGTCGAGCAACGCAGCGGCGCCAGTTTCTTGCCGTCCAACGGGGCTCTGTCTCTCTGTTCTTCGGAGAGACTTTGAAGATCCACGGCTAGCTGTGGATCGGAGCCGTAGATGTCTGTGCTCAGCTTGTGCGTCTGTATGACATGGTTAAGGCTGGACGAGGCCGTGCCGTGAAAGGTCGCACCAAGGCTGCTGCCACGACAAAGAGCTGAAGAGCCGGCAGCTGGGTCTGCGCCATGAGTTTCAGAGTGCAGGTTGGGGTGAGAGGCAGAGTGGGACGAAAGCAGACCTGGTAGAGAAATCATGTCTCCTTCATGTTCACTACAATCATCCTTGCCGTTTTCTATGCTTCTATCCGTTGCTAATCTTCTTCCATAATGTCTGAAGCTTTCGGGGCTATTGCTGCTGTCCCTCTCCAGGTTGGGAACTGTAAAGGAAATATCTTCGGTCTGGTTAAAAGTTGCCTGGCGCGGTTCAGAAAGCAGAGATGCTGGAATCTTTAGCCAGGGTTCGGAGTTCAGTCTCTGCAGAGGTTGCTGCGGTCCGCCGGGCGTTGCTTGTCCGAGTCCTCGAAACCGAGACGGCGAACACGGATGGGAGCTGGCGCCGCAGATCTGTCCTTCCTTAAAAGAAAACACTTGCTTGGGGGGACATAAAGAGGAGGACGTGCACTGTGGGGACGTGATCAGCTGTATCTCAGAGGGAGACGCGGGAGACGCCGCTGTCATCGGATCGGTCCCATCGACGGGATCGGCTACAGGCATGCTGAGGTACTGCTTGGCTGACAGGTTTCTATTTGGAAACTTGTCAGTGGTTATGATGATCACCTCCTTCCCCTTTGCCTTGCATGTGTCGAGCAAAAGCTTCAGTACCTTCCAGTCTCCGGCCATGACCGCGTAGACCAACGCCGACGTTCCGGACCGGTCCTCCAAGCTGATGTCGGCTCCGCTGGCCAGGAGCAAAGACACCACCTCGGGACCGGCCTGATCCCGGCAGGCGTGCATCAACGCAGAGCGTCCTTCCTTATCCTGAATGTTTGGATCTGCTCCTCTCTCCAAGAGGAACTGGATCAGCTTAACCCGACTGGCACTCTGGGAGTCGGTATGCTTGGTTCGACAAGCCACCATTAAGGGCGTCTGGCCTTGGCCGTCGCTCTCGTTGATGTATGCGCCACCCTCTAAAAGCAGCCTGGTGAGCCTCAGTCGTCTGAGGAAAACTGCTTTTAGCAAAGGGTTACCTGAATCCATCGCTATGCCCGGATTGCAGACTTCTGCCTCCATCCCTCTTGGCCCCAGATTAAGAATCTCAAGATGTTGAAGGACCGATGTCTGTGGATGATTACAAAACAGTTTTAGAAAATAAAGTGAAGCGTCACAAGAAATGCTATTTCAATCTAACATAGAAATCAGAAGTAGAACAACGACGGTCATCGTGGTATAGAAAACATTCTTCACACTGATGCTGTTTTTTCTGTCAGGTGTTTCCCACTTTCTGGGTTTAATCTGCAGTTTCTTCCACCTGAGAAGGCAGCTTGAAAGTTGTCAGGGCCAAAACAAAACAGGTGAAAAGCAAAAAAGAAAACATGAACCCAAAAAGCCAAAATCAACTGCCAATCCCCCCAAATTAACGCCTGGATATTACCCTGCAAACAACACAAGCAAGTAAAAACCCAATGTAGTTTTATTCTGTTGCTGAAAATGAGAGTTTGTTCTCAATCATCTTACCTGGCTGAATAAATGAATAAATAAAAGGTTCTGGCTGGCGAGAGAGAACAGAACAGGAAAACATGCGAAAAGCCCGTCCTTATTTCTGCAGACAGAATCAGTTGATCACTTCTTCTTCTTCTTCTCCTTCTTCTTCTGCAGTGGCAGCCGCATTCTGTCTGCCTTTGTACTGTTTGTCCTTGGTTCTCTCAATTAGGTACCAATGTCTCAGACGGTAACAAAACACTTTCCTACATGAGTCACAGGCACTGAAACAAATCTACAACATGTATATGACTGGCGCCTGCCTTCAAACACACGGAATGGGATTAAGCAGAAATGACTCTGGGCTACAGCAGGAGGGTTTCCTCTAACCTTTGTTCACTTGTTTACATAAAGAATTGGAACAACTCCAAAAGATAGCGTTGGTTTTGTCGTTGGGCAAGGTTTTGAAATGGCCTAGTCAAAGCCCAGTCAAATCTGACCGAACATCTGTTATGGTCTCCTAAAGAGGAAGAGAGATTCTCAAAGTCTGAGAGATGTGAAGAACTTTTGTAAGGCACATGGAGCAAATATGCTGACAGACTTCGACTGAAGAAATCTGACGACTGAAATGATTAGAATTCAAAAGATATTTGAACAAAACATGTTTAAATCTGCAGCATGCAACTTTTACAAAAAAAAAAAGTGTTTTGCACCAATTTGTTAAAACTGTCATTATGTCATGACAGTTTATCGTGACACAATCTGCGAAACAGTCAAGCTCCTCTACTTTCTCCCTGTTCTCACATACCGGAGCATGATTGACAGCGTGACGTTCTCCTCCTGGCCCTGATTGGTTGCTTCTACCTGGGAACCGTGTATTGATGTAGACAGCAGAGGAGCGCTTTTTGTTCACAGACTATTTGTCTCAAACTTCACAATTTGACCAAATATGTCGAAAACATTTTATTTTATTTTTTTTTACTGACATACCGTTTCTTTAAAGGAGAGATTTGTTTCACGGCTGATCTTTGTAGGATAAATTAAACGATGAAAAAGTTTGGAAGCGATTTATAATTAGCAAATTTAGTAATATAACACACAAACCAAAAAAAAAAAAAGACTTTTTACCATTAGCATTAGGACTTTTTAATGCCTCTTATTATTCCTCTCGATGCAAAACGTCATTATTTGGCGTTTATGTTTTGATAACGTCTAGACTTTCCAGCAGTTCATCCTCCTGAGCTGCAGCTGCTAGCATCAAGTTGAGTTCATTGACTTGGGAATTAGCAGAGGTCAAGCTTTCATCCCTCTGCTTGTCTGAGACGCTGAACCTTTTTGCCGACAAAACACCACCTCCAACAGAAGGGCTGGAGGTGGTGCGCCTTTAATTGTCTTCCCCAGTTTGGTCATCGCTCCGGTCTTTCCTTCGCCGTTGCCTGGTTGCACAAGTCAGTCATTAATTAAAGCACTAGAGCCGTACTTTAATTGTTGCTCCTGCTTTCTGCACTCTGAGGTTCACTCAGCCTTGGTTAGAGCCGCGCTTCTTGTCTGTAATTGGACGGCAGCGTCGCCCAATCGTTCCCGCAGCCACAAAACACACCAAATATTTTTTTCATACGTCTGTTGGTGGCAAAGGGAACCAGGTTAAAAGTGAAACAACTTTTCTTTTCTCACTGCGTAATGCGGTCGGCCGTTTCGGCTCTCAGCATCAGGGAGGTTTGTCGAGAGCATGCAGACGTTTTTGCATTTTTGAAGCGTTTCAAAGCCTTTAAAGTCACAGAAGGCAGTCCTCCAGATTTTCTAGCAAATGTTCCGATCCACAATGCAATCAAGCAGCGAGAGCGAGTCAGTACAATAAATAAGTTCTGCTGTAAAAACCAATGGCACGAACCTTCTGACCGGCTGAAAGTAGCTTCTATTGTCATGTAAAAAAAAAAAAAAAAAAAAAAGCACACACAGAGTGGATTTTTTTGCTTATTTGTTTAGCTACATTTTTTTTTAACTATTCTGTATTGAACATAAATTCTAATTACACAGAAATGTTCAAATAACACAAATAAACGCTGAAAGCTGAAGAATTTCTTCTTTTTTTTTTTAAGTGGTTGTAAAATGTGGGAAAAGAAAGAAGGTAACTTCTGGTGAGGAATGAATCAGGACGCCCCCTCACTGCGTTACATCAGGCGCCGTCGCTCAGCGTTTTGACGGAGCTTTGCCTTGTAAACACCGGCGGCTCGGGTTTGATTTCCTCCTCACCCCGACTGCTAACACGAGCTAACGCCGCGGTGAGATTAAAGATAAAGAGAGCTGACTGACGATCCGTCACTGCTCACTGCAAAAACACAATCTTACCAAGCAGTTTTGGCCTAATTTCTAGTGCAAATGTCTTAGTGCACTTGAAATAAGACGAAACTAACTTATAGGTGACTTTTCAGCAAGAAACAGGAGCTTGATTTAAGTAAACGATTCCTTAATATTGATGAAAAAGTACCAGTTCCATTGGCAGATTATTTTACTTACAACGTGGGAAAAATGTCTTGTTATAAGTGGAATTACTTTTGAATCAGTGTCGAGAAATAAATGGACTCTAAACAGGTTCCCAGTTCTTGTTGAAAAGTTACTTCTTGTGAGTTAGTTTTGTCTTATTTCAAACTAGACCATCCAGAAACTCCAGAAACTAGACCATCAATTTGTCACCTGGCTGTGATGCAGCACACACACACACACACACACACACACACACACACACACACACACACACACACACACACACACACACACACACACACACAGCAGTAAGTGTGATATGTAAATGAGTCTCTTTGTAGAGAGTTAGTGCAGGTGGCTGGGTAAGCTGAAGCATCAGGTCAGCTCTGGCAGTGTTTTGGATGAAGCTGTACTCCATGTCCTTCCCAGGTCACCTAATGGTTCCCCAACAGAGCGTGTTAGGGAGCAGCTCAGACATCGGCTCAGACATCGGCTCTGACCCGGCGCTGATCTGCTGCAAATCAAGTGCCGTTCACAAAAGCCGAAGGCCAAATGTCCCGGTGTGACAACAGACAGAAAGCTCTTCTAGCAATTTCCTGATTCCAAAGGTCTGGCAGTAAGGAGGCCTGGGTGGGGCAACAATAGTGAACCAAAAAAAACGGAAGTCAAACCAGCGTCAGAAAACAAAGCTCGAAAAGAACATTTTGCATCTACTCTGATATGTAAAGGTCTATGATTTGAAACATTTAGGTTTGTTAAGAACCAAAGCAGAGGTAAGCAGAGCTCAAGTGTTGTTTGTGTGAAGGTGAGCGTCTTCCGACACCACTGACAGGTTATTATTATTATTATTATTATTATTATTGTTATTATTATTATTATTATTATTATTATTATTATTATTATTATTATTATTATTATTATTATTATTATTATTCCATTACTTATTTTGTCTTTTCCATTTTTCACAATACATTTGTCACACAACCCCTAAACCTCTCCATCACTGCTTAAAGTCTGAAAACATTTAGAACAACAAGATGAACTGCAAATGATTATAAAGTAAATCTATGCAAGTTGTTTCAGGATCAGATAAGTAGACAAAAATTAAAAAAACACAGATCAAAGTTGAATGTGCTGACAACAAAATCATTGTTGATTGTCAATCAGTGTTGCTTCCTAAGTGGACAGTTTGATTTCACAGAAGTTTGATGTACTTGGAGTTCTATTGTGTTGTTTGAGTGTTCCCTTTATTTTTTTGAACAGTATATATATGTATATACATATGTATATACACATATATATACATATGTGTATGTATATATATATGTATATACGTATATATATATATATATATATATATATATATATATATATATATATATATACACACACACACACATATATATATATCATAAGCTCTCTGCAAGAATTGGACATTATTCAATAATATGCTACCTGCAATTTTCAACCATATTCCCAGTAAGAGATGTTTTCTTTTTTTTTTAAAAAAAAAGAAAAAAAAGCTATATTAAGTTGTAAAGTTTAAGTTGTAAAGTCAAAGCTGCCTGCCTGAGCGCGTGTGTGTGCACATGTGTGTGTGCATGCGCGTGTGTGTGCATGTGTGCGTGTGTGTGCGCGTGTGTGTGCATGTGTGCGTGTGTGTGCGTGTGTGTGCGTGTGTGTGCGTGTGTCCCCACTCACCAGCTTTCAGTCAGTCAGGATCAGCATCCTCCTGCAGACGTTCACTCTTCTGGTGCAGAGCAGCAAAGTGAAGTGATGATTTATGTGTGTGTCACTCTAAGAGAAAGGAGACACTAGCAACAGCAGTCAAGGCTCTGCAGGCTGACTTCTCTTCTTGGACAAAGAAAGTGATGAAAGAGAGAGAGAGAGAAAGAGAGAGAGAGAGAGAAGGCTTGTTGTCAGGCAGGTCTAAGAGACAGTTAATCCACCACAGCATCAGCACCATCAGCATCAGCATCAGCAGCTCAGGAGAGTTGCAGAGAGGCAGAACAGGAAGGGTTCACAGAGATGAACGCACAAGGTGAAGTGCTATAGCAACCCGGCTCCACTGCCTCGCCTGTTTGTCTTTTCATTAAAGGGGCTCTAATTCAGCAAAGGCTGGCTAATGGTAAAAGTAGACGTGCAGGACTTTCAATAGTTCCGCTCAGAAAAGGAAAAAAAAAAAATTTCATCCAGCTTATCAATGACATCTCCATGACAACCATCAAGGAGGCCGAATGACGGCACACGTTGTAATTGTGCTGGAGGAACTGTTCTCCCTCTCTCTCTATGTGTGTGTGGGAGTGTGCGAGCACCTGTGTGCGGGAACCAGAAGCTGACTGTTTACTTTGATCTGCGTGACATCAGAATAAAAAAAAAGAGGAGATGAAGATTTAATAGTTAGCATGTCAACATGCACACACACACCAATCCTCCAAAAAGGTCGGTTCAATTTGGTACATTTCTGGATTTTTGCAACCAATTTTTGCAAATTGTGTGACCTCTGGAAGGTCACACAATTTCTTTTTTTTTCTTTAGCGTAGCAACCATTATGCTTAAATACAAGAGACATAACTTAGAGAAAAAGTTATTTCAATCCCAGCTTTATTCAAATCCTGGTGAGGTTCTGTTTTACAAGGAGAAACCTGTTCTCATGTGTGTATGGTTTCTGTTATTGGGATGGACTGCTGACCCGGCCAGAGTCCACTCTACCATCAGCCCACAGGCTGCCAGAGTGAAACGTGTGCTGTTGAAACCACAGTGAAAATGTTAACTTTTTACAGGAGCTGTGGTGACATCTGGTGGTGCAATTTCAGACTGTAACCATCTTTACAGAGCGTTATGTATGGAGCTAAAGGCCATGATATCTTTTTTTTTTCATAACGAAAAAGAAAACGGAAAAATTATGTTGAAACTGAAAAATGTTTAAAGCTGAAGAAAAAAATGAATATGAAAAGTAGTTAGATTTTTTTTTCAGTTTCACAGGGGTTTTTTTTTCAAATATTTATTTCCAATTTAATTTTTTTTTTCAGTTTCTAAACTATTACAGCTTCCAAAGGTTTTTTTTTCAATATGATTTTTTTTTTATTTTTTTTTTATATTTCAATTTTTCCAGTTCCAAATTTTCTTTTGAATGAATTTTACGGCACCAATTTAGCTCCATATATTTTTAGTTCCACGCAAAACCCTCCGTGACATATTTGAAAAATGTGCCTCCTGTTCATCCTCACCGTCTGACTGGTGGAGTATCGAGTGGACATAAAAAAAAGGCGCGGATGTTGAATGCAGCATCCAGTTAAGTGTGTGCTGTCTCTAGGTAACCATAACAACAGCGCTTCAGTGCAGTTGCGAGCGCGAGAGGAGGTCCTGTGTTGGTACCTGTGTGCTTGCCTTAATATTTCTTATCTTTTCTTTTGCTCATTATTGTATTGAGTTACATTTAGCGTGACGGACGTGTCTAGCGAAAATTTAGGAAAGCGTGAAACGAAAACAAGGGATAACTCCTAGCTTTTAGTCGATGGCGCTGGCAGCGCGCGCATGCTCAGTAGTAGGTCTCCTTCATCGTGCCCTGTCTTCAGAAAAAGCAACGCTTAGCTAGGCTAGCTGGCAATCCTCTCAGCAGCATCACGCCAAGGTCCCCTGTAGGCTTTGTGGATACGGTTGCTAACAGCTCTGCTGGACTGGTGAGGAGCCTTTGACAACACGAATGAACCTCAGACACGCCGTGGGGCTTTATGGGACGCGCGTCAGCATCAACGTTCGTCTCCGACGTTGGCTGCGTTTTCTTCCGAGCGCGTTGTAGCGCAGTAGCTAACGGTGTCCATTATGTCATGATGCTGAGCCACGAAAAGCGCAGCGTAATCCCCGGAGGAAGGCTTTTCCACGTTTTTAGGGCAAACGCTTGGGAACGCGGCGTTATGCCGGGCTTTTATCAGCTGAGTGGGGCTTTAACTGGGTGTAGGTGGGACCAACGAACAGTCTCCTCATCAGGTTAGCCCGAGCAGCGAGCTGAACCCCCTCAGCTCCCTCCTCTGCTGTCCTTTGTCCCCCCGGCAGAGATGCTACAACTATCTGGTGGTAACAGAGAAAGTTCCCACCTGTTTTACATCCCAGGTGGTATTAATGAAGGTTCTCCCCTCTGAATGAAGCAGGGGGCCCAGACTGACCCCAGGCTCCCAGGAACATTGTGGAATTAGATTAGAAGTTGGTTTCCTGGTTTGAATAAGTTCAGTGGAAGGAAAAAAAAAACCTGTTTTTACAGACTTTATTCCGTATCCTTTTGTCGAGATGGACATTATATCCTCCATTGATCAACTTCTCATCCATCTGTACTTGTTGCCTCTCTGTATACTTCATTCATTCCTCCTTCCACTAATTAGCCCCAGATTCATCTTTCCTTCGTTTTGTTCCTTTATTCCTTCCTCGCATCCATCCATCATTTTGTCACCCATCCTTATCCTTCCTTCCTTGCTTCTGTCTTTCTCCCTTTGTTTCTTTCTTCTATTTCCTTTTGCCATCTGTCTATCCAGCCATCTGTTTGCCCTCTATCCATGAAACTAAAAGTGCGCTTTGGTGTCTTTCATTAGAGGTTAATAGTTCCAAGACGACAAAATCTGAACACCTTTAACAGCCACTTGAGTTAGCAAATGAACTAATTCCGGATTTGCTTGCAAAGTGCAGCAATAGAAGTCATTTTTACGTGAGTCGAAGGCAAAAAAGAAAGAGGAAAATGTTTACCATTTTACCCCTTATTTCGGGGTGTGAGGAGGCTGCAATTAAACCATGAAAATAACCGTCTGTTATCTAAATATTTTAGCTGTAGCTACTTATAATTTTTGTAGCTGTGGTTTAAACAGTTTTTCTACTTTTGTCTTCATCAGAAAAATGGATAGTCCTCCTACATACACGGATCTTGGCAAAGCCGCCAGGGACATCTTCACCAAGGGCTACGGTGAGCAACGCCTTAACCACAGGACAATATGATTCACTGCTGGGAATCTGAAGAGAGCAACCTGCTTTTTATTTATTTATTTATTTTTAATTTATTTATTTTTTTGCTGTACTTTTGTGTCAGGCGGGGTCCTGTGGGGTTAAGTACCACCCACATAAAGAGGCCTTATTCATAGACACGGCTGTCACAGGTTCGATTTTCCCGGCCTGATGACCTTTGCCACATGTCTTCCCTCTCTCTCTGTACCTACTTCCTGTCTTAGCACCTCCAAATAAAGGCCACTAAAGCCACAAAAAAAAAAACCTTGAAAAAATAATAAGTAAAATACTTTTCTGTCAGGCAAACGTTTCAGATGCTTCCGTTCTGTGGCTTCAGGTGGTTGAGGCTACTGCTAATTAGCTGCTAATATACCCTTGCTAGCTAGCTTTTTGGTGTCTATCGTGAGTATTGGCTCAACCAATACACTGTCACATGCATTCTGTGCAAAGAACCTTGGCACTACCAGAATAAATTTTCCATTTTCCTTTGTGTATTTCTGTTGTGATGCAGGCCTTCACTTTTGTTCACAACGGTCATAAAAAAAATCTTAAAATTGACTTGGTTGCTTCTCTGTGGCATTTGGTCGGCTAGCACTCTCAGCGGAGTCCTCCTGCTCACTGCATGTGTTTTGAACCCAACAGGCTTCGGGGCTGTGAAGCTGGAGCTGAAGACCAAGACTCAGAACGGAGTGGTGAGAACTCCTTTACTTTGCTCCATTTCTCCTCCCATCCTGCTGCTCTCCAGCCAAACCGATCACCACTGCTCAGACACCTGCAGAGTTGCTGTTGCACATCTTCTGCTTCACACTCCTCTAAGCTCCAGTGACCGCCGTCTAATCTGAGCTTTAAGGTTTCCCAGGATGCAGAGAGCCGCCGGCGTTCCTGCTGCTTTGCTTTTACCTGACCTCTCTCGCAGAGAGACGCGACGGGCCGTGATTGGCCGTCTGTCTCTCTGCCTTTCCTTTCCTAACCGCCGCTCTGTTTCCATGCTGCCGCCCCGGACTGCTCGCCCTCTAACGTAGATGGTAAGATGGACGTCCCGAACCTATCTGACCGCTCTGGCCGCCCACTCCCCGTCCCCCCCAACGTGTCCCACAGAGCTCCATTCACCCCATCCTTTGCTTTTACTGTCCGTCTCACATTTTCTTTTACGTTTCTTTTTGTCTGTAATGTTCAAGTTTGTTTCAGTCATTTGTGATCTCAGAGTATGATATCAAGAATAGAGAAGCATTTCATCCTGCCTTACATTTAAAGTTCAAAGGGAAACCTCTAGACGTCTAAAATATTCCTACTGACATCTTGAAGTTTCTTAAAGCGGCAGTATTCTGTAAAATCAGCTTTTTTGCGCTTTACATGATGTTATAATGTTATTCCCTCATCAAAAACTGACCTGAAGTGTTGCTTTGATTATTTCAGGCATGTTTGACAAGTTCTTTAATCACTATGGTAACCGTTCAGCTGTGCAAAACGCCTCGGTGGACCTAGCCCCACCTTCAAATACAGAGCTGCAGCTCTCCAGCTTCCAAGCTGGAGAAATGGGTGGGACTCCCCCACTCAGCTCCTTCAGACTAGCCAGGAGCAATTAGCAAACATCTGGTGGAACTGCACATCAGCTGAGCTTGTTGTAGGAGCTACTTCTCAGAGCAACGGAAGGCGGGTTTCAGACAGCGCTGGGATTTCTTAAAGAGACAGTGTATTTACAGAGTAAAATCAGTGCACCCCTTCTATTCTTTTTTCTGCAAATGAACAAACCACCTTAGTGTTAAGATGAAGAATCCAGCTAATTTTCACACAGTGTCTGAACTCAGCACTACTTAGTTTGTTTCCCTGGAAACAATTTTTAAACTTGTTAAACTCAGGTGGGTTTAACTCAAACCAGAGTTAAAATACAAGATTCTTGACTTAGATCTCGTAAATAATTATTGTGGAGAACTAAAACTCTTAATTTTAAACATTTTCAGAATATTTAACAGCTTCAGGAAAATTCTATACAGATAAGTATGTAATGTGTGTAGTTACATATTTATGCCACTGGAAGGCAGTGTTGGCAAGTTCTTCATATTGTCTCCATAGAATTTGTGGAAAGTTGAGGAAAAACAAAGGTTTTCCGGTTTGTTTTAAATTTTTGTTTCTCGTCTTATTTGCGTTCTACTTTCACCAAACAGTGTGTGAAGACCCGCTCAGAGTTTATATGAGGAACATGATTTAGAGTTGTTGAAAACGACCATCCCTAAAAACCTGGCATGTCAGTCTCAACAAGGAAGAAACCCAATACGAGATAATCATCGGTGTTTGTATTGAAACTTTGGTTTCGGCAGGAAAAGCAGAACCAGTTCTGTCAAAATGTTGCAAAGTTCACTGAAATGAACGACAGATGACAATAGTAACATATGTTGAGGAATGTTTAAAAAAACAACCTAGTTAACAATTAAAATGTGGAAAAATGTACATTTTAAATTCTTCGACTGAATCTTTTCTGTCAGTGGGAGAAAAAAATGTTCTTGATTACCATTTTTCAGTCATTTCTGTTTTGTTTGCACCTAACTTTTCTGTCTGCATATGTTAACTCTAGACATCAACATATGTTTTCAATATAGTGGTAGTATAAAAAGACGTATTTTTTAAAAAATGCATTGTATTTTTCTTGATTTTATCCACATTTTCTGCCAGCCTCCTGTCTGTTTCTTGTACATGCTTTGTAACTGGCGCCTCCTTGCACAAGAGCAGAGACATCTGCGTGTGCAGGTGTCGCTGTACAGATTCAAGTGCAGGCTGCGGAGAAAGAAAGAACAACGTCCTTTTAATGCTGGAGTTCTGTGTAACGGGACACGATAGAAATGATCTTGGATAAAGAACGCCTCAGCAGGCTTGAGAAATGTTGGCGTTCGTGACGGGAGGGAACGAAAGGCTCTGAACCAGAGTGGTTCGCTTGCAAACGTTTGCAAACTCTCTTTCCTACAAGGCAGCACGAGTTCGACTTTGAAGGTTGATGACGAGCTGCGGACCTGTAGGAACAACGTTCAGCTGCGTCAGAACCACTGGAATATAGATCCATAAAACCACAAACCTTAATGAACTGCAGAAATAGTTCATGAACTTGTCACACGACAAGTTATTGCTGCTGAATTCGGTTCTGCGAGCTATTAGAAAAACTGCTAACACTTTATTTGACAGGATGGGCATCAGACTGACATTACATATGTCAGATATGTCGTAAGCATGACATAATACCCGTCATAAAGTTGATGGCGTTTTCATGGATGTTTACCGGTGCTATCATGAAGTATCATTCGGTGAATAAAGACGCTTTCAATGCAGCTTAAGTGTCATTATTTACCGAATGACACTTCTTGACAGCAGTGGTAAACATTCATGAAAACGCCTTCATCTTCATGTCTATGACAGTGTCATGTCTATGACAGGGTCATGTCTATGACCGTGTCATGTCTATGACGGGGTCATGTCTATAACAGTGTCATGTCTATGACAGGGTCATGTCTATAACAGTGTCATGTCTATGACGGTGTCATGTCTATGACGGTGTCATGTCTATGACGGGGTCATGTCTATGACGGTGTCATGTCTATGACGGTGTCATGTCTATGACGGTGTCATGTCTATGACGGTGTCATGTCTATGACGGTGTCATGTCTATGACAAGGTCATGTCTATGACGAGGGTCATGTCTATAACGGTGTCATGTCTATGACGGTGTCATGTCTATGACGGTGTCATGTCTATGACGGTGTCATGTCTATGACGGTGTCATGTCTATGACGGTGTCATGTCTATGACGGTGTCATGTCTATGACGGTGTCATGTCTATAACGGTGTCATGTCTATAACAGTGTCATGTCTATGACGGTGTCATGTCTATGACAGGGTCATGTCTATGACACGGGTCATGTCTATGACAGGGTCATGTCTATAACGGTGTCATGTCTATGACGGGGTCATGTCTATGACAGTGTCATGTCTATGACAGTGTCATGTCTATGACAGGGTCATGTCTATGACGGTGTCATGTCTATGACAGTGTCATGTCTGCACACCCCGTCAATCAAAGTGTTACCGAAAAACCAGGTCCAGACACACAGAACTCTGGAGTTGAAACAAGATTTGTCCTTTCTTTTTTCCCCTCCGCTAACCTTTTGTTGTTGTTGTTCCTAATCTTGTTCAGTTAAGGTTGCGTGTATGTTTTTTTTTGTTTTGTTTTGTTTTTTAACCTCTAATAAACAGTTGCTTTTTTAACTGTCAATAATAACAGTTGAGGCGCTCCGCCAGGCTGTTACCTCGTCCCCCTTCTTCTCGCTGTGCAGGAGTTTCACTCTACAGGCTTCAGTAGCTTGGACACAGGGAAGGCTAATGGCATCCTGGAGACCAAGTACAAGATAAAGGATTACAACTTGACCCTCAGCCAGAAGTGGAACACGGACAACATGTTGATCAGTGAGATCACTATGGAGGACAAGGTGTGTGGTGTTTTTTTGTTGCTCGTTTAGTTTCCCCCTGCGAGTCATTGTTCTCTGGGTTTAAATGTGCTGACACTAAGCTTTCCTCTTCAGATTGCTGTAGGACTGAAGATTGCCTCGGAAACTTCATTTGTACCAAACACAGGGTGAGGCTGCTTTTGTACGTTTCTGGCTTTAGACCATGTCAACCTCTTGATTGGCTGCAGTCCAAGAAGGTTCTGATGTTTTGTTTATTCACCTTCATCCATCTGAGTACAGTTGATGAAATCGATTGTCACAATTATTATCTTTTTTTTTTTGTAATAATACAAGGAACAGTCATATTACCCAAATAAAGTAATAATAATACAAGAATAAAGTAGCATGAATTTGGGAAGGACGATGTGATAATATCAAAAAAGAGGCAATAAGACGAAAATAGTTATAATATTACAAGAAAACAGTCGTAATATTCATTACGACAATGAAGTGGTGATTTATTTTTCTTTAGAACAAAGAATGAAACCGAGGAATGTTGAGCATCTTGTGAAGTTAGCTTTATATCAGTTTTACAAATAAGAAACTACCCATTCTTCACACATCTGCATCAAATGATCAGTAGCAGGACTGTGAAACGATTCAGCAAACGTCTGTCTATTCCTCTTTATTCCCCTTTTACGACTTTATTATTGTAGTTTTAAAAAGCAGTCCTTAGCCTGGCCCTGATGCTCCGCTGTAATTGCCAGATTCGTCTGTGAGCTATTAGAAAATGCAACAAGGTTGTTTTTCAAAAGCAGCCTGTTGCGTCTTTGCTAACAAGTGTTGCTTTCACAGGAAGACGTACGAGTGAAACCACACATTTACATATGCGCTTATCAAAGGACACAATCTTTTTACATCAGATGAAGAAGCTTTTCCTGTTTTATCTAAGTTAGGATCAGTAAAAATTTTTTGCTGTTTGCTCAATGAAGTCAAAGTTAAGAGTTTATATAAGACAATCACGTTTTGTCAATCTGGGAAAGCTTCGACATTTAGACTCAGGCTTAGTAATGGAGGAACCGCCTCCTTGTGAGACATCGTGGAGAAACCAAGAGAACCCAACCAAGATCAGGAAAGAAATGTGGAGCGCCGCAAGTCTGGTCGGTTCATCCAGATGAGAGGGACGTTTTCCCAGTTAAACAAGCTCTGCACTCATGTGGGCTGAACAGCCGTCAGAACTTCAGCCAGGAAGTTAAAGCTTGGAGACAAACTGGTCTTCCAAATCCACATGTACGTTCCACACGGGGGGAAAAAAAGACGTGCAGAATCTGGTCGACACAATTTTTACAGCGTTAATACTCTGGATCGTTCCCGCTTAGTTGCAACATTTTGACACCTGAGAGCATGGAGGTGCTTAGGGGCAGAACCATAAAGTCCTCTGACTTTTTGAACCTCCACCAAGAGGAGCTCCTGCTTGCCACCATGTTTTTCCACTCTGAACCAGTGCTTTTGTGTTAAGAAATGTTTAAAGTTACAAAAATTTGGAGGCATCATAACGTGGAAGTAATAGTAATGTGAGGCCAACGTGCAGGGTCAGGAATGGAACTTCCAGTTCAGCGAGTCAACTACAAACCGAGCTCAATCCAAGTCTTTACTGTTACTGGTGTATAAAAACTATGTTTTAAATAAACATGGTAGTCTGGTGGGGAGCTTGGTGGGGAGCCTGGTGGGGAGCCTGCTGGGGAGCCTGGTGGGGAGCCTGGTGGGGAGCCTGGTGGGGAGCCTGGTGGGCCGCCAGGCTGATAATACTCTGGAAGAAACCCTGAACCTACAAAGCTGGCTCAGTTTGGTCATTCTGTCTTTAGGAATGGATCAGAATTCCAGGAAATAATTATTGAGAAGTTTGTGGAGGAAAATCTGAAACATTTCAAGCTGAATTAGCAATTTTACCAAATATGTGGAAATTTTTTTTTGTAAACTTCTGATGGGAAGAAACCAAAGAAGTTGCGTCAGTGTTTTGGCATTTCGCAGTAAAATTCATGTTTGGAATCCCAGCAACCTGAAAAACGTAAAAGTTGAAACTGATTCAATATATGATTTTAATGCAGTTCTGCAGTGAAGACAACCGTTAAGAGTAGTTGCTGCTTGACTTTATAGCAAGAAAACTGGCAAGGTGAAGACGGCCTACAAGTCCCAGAGTATGAACCTGGTCTGCGACGTGGACCTCCAGGGGCCCATCGTCCACGGCTCTCTTGTGCTGGGCCACGATGGCTGGCTCGCCGGCTACCACACGGTCTACGATTCCACCAAAACCAAACCGAGCCACCACAACTTCGCCCTGGGGTTCAGGTCTGCGGACTTTCAGGTGCACGCCTGCGTGTGAGTATTTGGTCCGAGTTCACCGGGTCTGGGCCTCGTCGGCACGTCTCCCAACGCTTTCCTCCTGCTCCTCTCTCAGTAACGAAGGCAGCGAGTTCAACGGCTCCATCTACCAGAAGGTGAACGACAAGCTGGAGACGGCGATCACCCTGGCCTGGACCGCCGGCAGCAACAACACCCGCTTCGGCGTCGCAAGCAAATACATGATGGACAAGGACACCGCTCTGTCTGTGAGTGCTCCGCTTTCTCTCCGCCAAAGACCTTCAGCCTCTTGTCGTTGTTTGTTCTCGGTTCAGAGCTTATTACGTTTCCTCCCTCAGGCCAAAGTGAACAATGCCAGCCTGATTGGACTCGGCTACACCCAGACCCTTCGGCCAGGTAGGCTCCGGCTCAGAACCGTCTGCTCTGACCAGCACAGGAATGTTGGTTGAGACGTTCGGGTTCTGTAGAAACAAGTTTTGTGACCGAAGGTGTGAAGGGTATTCAGTTCCACTCGTCTTCATCAACTCTGGTCAGCAGCAGTGAAGCGAGTTCCTTCATTTTGGGTGATCTGAAAATGAACATGTTGCTCTGCCAATAGAGAGGGGACTGACTGCACTGACACAAAGTGTGTTCCTTATTAGTTCCTTAGTTCCGATTAACAAATCGATTAGTCAGTAACTGGAGTATATAGACTCAAATAAAGGCAATTTACTGGAAACAACAACACATTTGGAGTAAGTAATTAAGCCAAAGCCGTACAAAATAAATATACAAAATAAATAAATACATTTATTTTGCACTTCGATAAAATAATTTTCCCTATTTTAGCCAAAACTCCTCAAGTTGCTTCATCTGGTTCACATTCATGAATCTTATGTTGTTGCAGTTCACACAATAAAATGTTTCTTATTTTAAAGAAGTTAATTCATTACTTGATATTTACATCTTTTAGTGTATTTCTAATATTCTACAAAAAGGCTTAAGTGGTAAAATAAAAAATCTGTGAAATCTGTCAAATTTTCGGAACAATCGATGGAATAGTTGATGACTAAAAAATAGCAGTTAGTTTCAGTTATTTCATGTTTTTCAGTAAAATAAGATTAGAGCGATGGAGGTGAATTGTGACGTCATAACACTTGAGTTATTGTTTCATATATTAAAAATGATTATTGATCAAAAGAGGCAGGTCAGGCTGAAAACTTCACAAGTCTCCATCTTTAATGGGAATCAAAAATCCTAATATGACTGGAAGATGATACTCCTAAGCTTTTTGAAAACGCACGCTCTTTAACTTGTGCTGGACGCTGCTGGACGCTGCTGGACGCTGTGGTTGTGTGTCTGCAGGCGTGAAGCTCTCCCTCTCTGCCCTCATCGACGGGAAGAACTTCAACACAGGCGGACACAAGCTGGGGCTGGGCTTCGAGCTGGAGGCATAACCAGAACTCCTCACCTGTACCGGACAGCACCACCTTTCATGTAGCTCCTCTCCTCTGGACTCTCCTCACCTTTAAACACACACACACACACACATACACTCACACACACACACACACACTCCCTGCGCTCCTAACGAGCGTTTCTGACACTAAAAGTTGAGTCGGGGGAAGGGAGAGTGTCGGCCCTGAAATTTGGCGGTGCGCGGTTGCGAAGGAGTTCCTGATGTTCTGGCTGAAGTCACCATTTTATTTCGCTGTCGGTCTTGAAAGACGTTGGTGTAAAAGTGTGTAACTCATTCCAGCTGTCTTTACCTTAAAGCATGAGAGAATGAAAACATGGCCGCAGAGGCTGGCTGATGTTTCTTTGCTTGGTTAAAAAGGTGCAGTGTGTCTGCTTTTTCGTTTTCCTTTCAAATAAGTTCAAACACTTTTTGTTTGGTTCAAACTGAAATCCTTGATGAGAGCCTTTTGCGTGTGCGTGTCCGCTCTGCCTGGCAGGTGAAATCAATGTGGTGGAATCTTCTGGTATCTTCCCGTAGTTTAGTTTTGCATTTCTACAGCGTTGCTTTCATCTGTCTCGGCTCAGCGGCCACAAAGACGGCGAGGATGTTTTGCGTGGAGGCGCGGCTGGTTCCCCGAGCGATTTCCGGTCAGGAACCAGCTGCTTGACCTCACTGGTTCATTGCCACACTGTTGACCCCTTGACCCCACCTGAACCCTCCCGAGCCCCGCCCTCAGCTTCACTGTTTCTACAGCCGCATCACACGTCTAAGATGTCTTATTTATTTTAGCCTTCAGATTGTTGTCATTTGTTTTTTTTAGACACAGTACCTCATTTTTTCCAATGTAAATTGAAGAATTCTAATAAAAAAATTGCAAACAATGTCTTGGATTTTTTTTTTTTGTTTCCTCCACATTTCATGTCGGGATCTTCGGATTCACTGATCCACTTTTTTCACTTCTGATGCTAAGGTTAGCGGCAGCTGATGCTCATCCCATCAAAAACAGCTGAGTTGATTCAAAACTTTTCTTCTTTTTTTTCAAATAAATTTTAAATATTTTAAATATCAGTTCAAAATGTAACAGCCAATGTAAAAAGAATGGATATATGTGGATATACTGTGGCTAATGTTAACGTTTGTCTACGTTTACTAACTAGAGGATTTAGTGAAAATTGATTACTGTGGATTTTATGTAGAGACATCAGAGTAAATGGGGCTGAATATTCACAGCCTTTTATCCTTTTCCTTCCGCATCATATCGACGCGCTGACAACAAACGTGTAATAAAGATGAAAATATAATACATCTATAGGGGTTTCAAGATGGCTGCAGTAAAAAGGGCTAATATATCAAGGAGAAGCTATTAGCCTCTACAAAGAGTTGGGCAGAGTTGAAATGCAACTTTAAAGAAATCACTAAATAACCACAAATGGAGTCAGATGCTGCCAAGTGGCTTCAGACCAATGAAAATGACTCAATAGCTGGAAGGAGGCAAAAAATGATTAGTGGTTAGCAAGACAAAACATGCACATGTTGGTACTCATGTCCTGACTGGGCTAACTGAGCCTCTTATGGTCCATTTAGCCCAGTGAAGTAAGTGCAGGGTTGTGTTTCTGTTTTCAACTGGTCCAGGACTGAAGCGTTTTTATAACCTCACCTAAAAGCTGCAACACTTCCTCCTGTAGAAGCACCGCCTTGTCTTTTTTTTTTTTTTTTTTTTTTTTCCCACCGGCTTTAATTCTCTTCCATATAATTCACAATAAAGAAAATTGTATACGTTTTTGTATTTCAGCTGTATCCTCTTTAAAGGAGCAACGTTATTAGTTACTATAAATGTCACTATGTGGCTGGAAAACAAAGCTATAATATTAACTCTTTAAACGTTTCACTGGCCCACATGAATCATTTCTGTTCTATGAAGGTCTCAGAGGTCAGAGAACAAATGAAGGAACACAGACTGTTGCTGCCTGACAGCCTCATGACACCATCAGTTGACAAACACTGCTAATCCAGCTCATTTGCTTTTGCCGCTTCTGTTTAAATCTCTCCATCTGGCCGTTTGGTTGGAAAGCCAGAGGATTTGACGTTTGACCTTTATGATCAATGGAAGAGACGGTTTGAACGTCCTCCTCCTGCCTCTGCTCCTTCTCCAGCCATGAATCCTCCTCTTCTGCTCCTCTGGGATTATTTGAGTGTTAGAGACGCTGATCAGCTGCTGACTGTCTGAAAAACAAAACCTTGTTGCCAGAAAGCAGAAAAGTAAATGCCTGCAGCTGCGCAGCTTTCAAAAACGAGCGGGAATAATCGGCCAAACGTCAACCACAGAACGAAAGGTAACAAAGTGAAGAATTTTCCATTGAAGTATTACTACACTTCATGCAAAATAGCTCTAATCTCCAGAGAACTCTGTGGCAGTAGAGAACTGCAGAGAACTGCAGAGAAATGCAAAACAGTCGAGTCTAAAAGTTCAAAGAGTTTCATAGATACAGAGCAACTAAAAAGGAATCGGAAATAATTCAAAATAACTAAAACAAGTGGAATATCACAGAGAAAGCTACACAACGGTTTACAAGCTGCAGAGTTACTTTTTTTTTTTTTTGGGCAAAATTGCTAAAAATTGTTCTTTGAGTTTTTAAGGCCTGTATCTTCAACTTCAAAGATCCAGACCTCAAATCAGCGTTTTGTGTGTGACGTGAGAGAAAAGACACAACTCAAAGTCAAAGATGATGAAAACTTTTGCCCCAAAACATTTGACACTCGTGTTGCAGAAGAATCCCACAGCATCCATGTTTAGAAAGCGTTTATAAAATGACTTTTATTGCCACGGAGCATCAACACGAAGACGACGGAACCAACAGCAACGCAAAAAAAGTCCAACCTCCCGACTCCACGAAAGCGTTTAGGCCGCCGGTGTGGGTCCGGGTTCCGTCCCTCCGGGGTAAAACCGGTGGGAATCATGAAAACGTGTCTGAATGTGTAATAAATAAACTGCTGTTTTAAAGAAACGATCGAATGCGAGCAAAAGTCACGTCGCTGCTGCTGCTGCTGCTGCTGCTGCTGCTGCTGCTGCTTCTCATGCATGATTCCCATGATGGGTTCAGGCTGGACCTTATGACAGAACAGAACTTTTGGTTTTCATGAGAAACGTCTCAGCCTGGTGGTTCAGTCGGTCCTGGAAGAAAAGCTCCTTTAGTGGCAACGCAGAATCGTCCTTCAGTCCTTATGGAGGCATTTCTGTTTGAGCTGCCGACTTTGCTCCAAGGATTAGTCCACCCAATTTACACACACAGCAAAAGTACATAAATAAATAACGACAAGCTTTTGCAGTTTTCTTTTTAAATTCCCACCCCTGACTCTGTTTGTTTTTTTCTTTTGTTGTGGAGCATCCATTGCACATCTCAGGATGAAAAAGTCCTGAAGTTTTTTATTTTTCTTCACAACACAAATATTTGACATTATATCAAGTTTGTAAGAGCTACCCATAGGGGTCCCATAGGGGTCCCATAGGGGACCAGAAAACGTGCGGCTCTAAATTCAAACTTAAATATTCCAAAATCTGCCAAAGATTTTATAATTTCACAAACATCCCAGTCGGAGTTCTTCGCTTTTTTATGCTTACAAAGCGATCCCTACGTAATAGAATAGAAACATATTTGGGGGGGAAAATGTCTTAAGCTCCAATTCTGTCTCGGTTATTTAGCTCTGAGAAAGACTCGGAATAACCGATTCAGCTCTAAATGCAGCTGCGAGGGAAACATGCGTCTGTTTGTAGTCCAGCACACCCACCTTGCATTGTGCAAACGCGGTTTCCTGATGAAAGCTGCTCTTGTTAACATTAGAAGACTCTTGATTCAAAGCAACCGTGACCCAAATACACACCCTCGTCGACTTCCCCTCATCTCTGATTAATATAATGACAAAAGGTTCATACCGAAACCAAACCAAATACCTGCTGCAGCTGTTAATACCAGAGCAGGAAAAAAATAAATACCTTGGAAAGAAATTATCATATGGCTAAAATTTATATTTAGAAAAAGAAAAAGTATAATACAATGACTTCATCTGTAGTGTGATGCCCGCTAAAAGGTTTGAAGGTGACATTATTATTATTTCTGTCATAATATTATCAATATTATCAATATTACAGTTAAGCTGCAACAGCTTTTCTGTTTGAAAGCAAAAAGCAAGCAGATGAAGCAGCATGTGCAGAAAATACCTCAATAACATAAAACTCAAGCATCTCATGAGAATTTCATACTGGCATTAATAATAATAGTAACAACCCTAAGCAAGTCTAAAAGCATTCATCATTAGACTTAATAATGTATCTATTAAGTTATATTAAGGCTATTAATTAATACAAATGAAGTGGATTTGTTGAATTTGCTGAATCCTGTGAAACTGTCAATGTGTTGAATGGAAAGAGATGCTAACTGTGGCAAGCAATAAATAACGTGATGTCATTTGGGTGGAGCGATCCTCTGAGGAGTGTTTGGAATATTTTCACAGGATTTATTTCCCGTCCGTCTGGAAAACCGCCAGCTCTGGCTTGTCCTGATGACTTTGGGTTTTCAAGTTCTGCCTTTTCAAGTTTCAGATTTCATCACTCTACCTCTCTCTCCTCCCACTTGTATTCTTCATGGACAAAAAGGGAGTGTAAAAAAAAACACAACAAAAACAAACAAAAACAAAGAAGAAAGAAAAACGTCAATGGTTTCCCGCCAGGGCGTTTCACAGCAGATTGACCTTTGCCACCACTTGCTTGCAGCCCGACTGCGAATATTCTCGCCCTGCGACTACAGGGTAGTACTCGATCTCCCCCGCCAGGCGTTCGATGTTGCTGTGGTCTGGGTAGAATCCCTCTCGGGTGATTTCTTCCAGAAAGCATTCCATCACGTGGCTTTTCTCCAGAAGTCCCAGAGGCAAGACGTCGGCCTCGGCCCACAGACGGTGATGCTTCGCCAATGTGTGGCGCAAAATGGGGGTCAGCTCCTTGACCAGGTTCCTGTGGCGGCCCGAGGCCGTCATCGCCATGGAGATGCTGGAGGAGTTCTGCAGCATGTGCTTGGTGATGTGCGCGTGGCCCAGGTTGCTGAGGAACAGGTAGATGGCGTTCAGGTATTCGTTGGACTTCTTGGAGGCGACGAGCTGCAGCAGCACGTCCAGGATCTCCATGTGCATGTGCTCGGCCTCGTCGAAGATGAAGAGCGGGATCTTCTCCTCCTCCTCCGCCCTCTCCACCATCTCGGAGATGAGGGAGGAGAGGTTGCGCGCGCACTGCCCGGCCTCCGCCTCCTGGGGGCAGTGGTGAAGCACGTAGTACTGCAGCACCAGGGCGTCCCCCACCACCGAGCGGAAGTGTCCGGCCAGCAGGCGGCCCAGGTGGCTCTTTCCCACCCCGCTGGGCCCGTGGATGGACACCACCAGCGGCTTGTTGTGTACGTATGTGGACAGGTAGTCTTTCAGGTGGTACACCAGGCCCTCCACCGCCCCCTGCTGGCCAAACACCTCGCGCCTCAGAGTCTTCTCCAAGCCTTCCAGGTCGTACCGGAGGACGTGGTCGTCCAGGTTCTCGATGGCGTTGTACACCTGGGGAGAAACAGTCACACGGTTCAGAAATCCGACGGCACGGGGGAATATTTTTGCATCGCTTCATTTATGCGTTTTATTAAATAATCAATAAACCGTTTTATATGTTCAGAGACTACAGATAAGGCTAAAACCTGGGTCATCTGTACATCTTCCCATGACCTTCTTCCTTATACGCTACTATTGAATAAAAGCGACTCGTGTTGTAAAATCAGTCTGTTAAAGGTACAGCGTGTCGAGTTGAGAGACATCTGGTGGCGAAGTTTAAAACTGCAACCAAAATGTTTGGTTTGGTCTCTGTAGTTATTTCACCATTTGTGATTGGTTGCTAAGGTTGCAACTAATAATTATTTTAGTGATCCATTATTCTATCAATTCTTCTGACAATCAGACAAATGCATTTTATTCTAAATGAAATAACATTAGCAAATTAATACTTCAGTTCCTTTTCAACTCAGAACATAAACATCTTATTGCAATAGCAAAGTATTTAACTTTAACTTTACATATATTTACATATGTATGTATATATACATACATACAGGCTTTTTGTATACTCTAGTTGTATACTCTAATCTATTAGCTAATTATTTCAATAATTGATTCATCATGATTAATCCAATTAATCGTTGCAGCCTTTAGTTTACTGTAAGCATCTCTTTGTATATCATCATCAAGTACAGTTTCCAGTATCTACAATTTTTTTGTTACCGTCTATTTTACTCGTCACAGTTCAGTCATCTAGACTGACTCTCCCACCTTCCTGCAGACGACTAAAAACAAACGTGTGGATGTCTGCGGTCCTCACCAAACTCCCACGTTATGTTTGACGGTTTCGGTTCCGAAAAACCATCAATTAACTTTAAGCTCCTCTCCGATCTTAAATAAAAAAAATAAATAAATAAAAAAATAAATGTTCAGATGTGCGCGAGTCGAAGCGAGCCTCGTCAGATGATCATCAAAATGAACCTCGTCTGGAAATCAGTTCCAGATCAATACCTGAAATGACTCCTTCGCTTTTAAGTACTAATGACACAAATGTTACTTTTGTTCTTTCGCTTTTTGAACCAAGACTGAGTTCTTGCTAGTACTTGTTTTCTAAAATGTAAAAAAATTAGTGACTTGCAAAACAGGGAAAAAAAAAAATGGTGGTTAAGGGGAAGTACTCTGTAACACATCTGTAAAAATGACTGTGCAACCGATGGCAACATGACGATCACCCACAGCACATCGCTGCCAGAAATGACTTTGATATAGTAAACCATTCTGCATGGAAAAAGTTCTTCAAAATATGTATTTATAAATACCCCACATCACCTCCTAACCTCTCTTAGTGGTTTCAAATGTGACGCCTTGATAATCATGTTGTGTGGAATGTGAAGGAAAGCTGGTCTGTCTGCACACGGCGCTGCAGAGCAGCAGTAATTCAATCTGCTTAATCACATCTGGATCAACCAGACTGCTGAATAACGACAGCTCGCTAACAACAGCGCCAACGAGCAGAAGCGTGACGAAGCAGGCAGGGCAAAGGTTGAGCTGGAACTGAAACCCGAAACTGCCAGCGAGAAAAAGCCCGAATGTTGAGCTGCAGCAGCCAGAGAGGAGCGGCTCCCCGAGGCTGGATCATTTCTGTCACACGTTCAGTCAGTCAATGTCTTCTGACATCCACAATATTGTTTTCTTATTTCCCCTCATTGAGTAGACTGTATTTACAGGAAAGGTATGTAAAAAAACAAACAAACAAACGTTCAAAATGGCAATGAAAACCGTTTTAAAAATCAGTTGCTGTGAGGTTATTTCTGAACGGCAGGCCAATCTTTTTTCATATCTTCTGTCTATTTATTGCATTTCTTTGTTCAAACGAAGCCTTCTTTTGTCGCTTTGGATCTTTTTGAAGACATTTCTTGACATCATTTCACTTTTAAGATCATTTCTGTCAACTTATTTAATAGATTTCTGTAGCTTTTTTGGCATCTTGAATTTTTTTATTTATTTTTTTGTAGATTTTGCCTTTTTCTTTATATAGGGGAGTTATATCTTTTCAAGCAACACAGTGCCCGTTTATTGCACCAATCAAGTAACTATGTCAACATCAGCGGTTACAAAAATGCTATATTGATTTTGACATTTAACACCTTGAAATTGGGCCTTTGTCCCTTTAAGAAGCTGCTGCTCTTTCTGAAACTCCGCCTACAGGAAGCCATCACTCCCGTATTAACCCTTCAACAACTTTATACCAGCGTAACACTGAGATGCAGTTTGCATAATGAGCTCAACAAACACCAGCTGTTTGCTAACCGTTACTGGCTAGTCTGAAGGAGCTGAGAGGAAGCTGTGGGGGGAGGGCTGCTCTGTGAGCCGGAAGCTTGGAAACTGCATCTCAAAGGCGGAGCTAAGTCCCCCCACGCATTTTGCACAGCTGAATGGTTGCCACGGAGATCAAAGGATTTCTCAAAACCACCTGAGCAGCTACATTTTAGACGCCTATTCTTCCAAACCAGGAAAGGAATCAAACCAGAGGATACTCACTTATATTTATCTACCAACACTGAATAGGAGAATCTAGTTTATTTACTTTGGATCAACATTATTAACTTTTTCTTCTTTTGCTCTCTGTTTTGTTATTTTGTTTCTGTTTCCTTTTCATTTCTGTAAAGCACTTTGTAACGCCTTGATGCTGAAAATGTGCTGCGTAAATAAAATTATCTTTATACTAAAGCGACACTCCAGGTGTGTTTTTAATGAGGGAATAACATGTTCATGTAACAAGATGTAAATGTCAAAAATAAATAAATAAAAAGTGATTTCACATAATCCTGGTTCTTTACGTGAAGCCAGTTTCTACATAATAAAACCGATCCCTGCTTTGTTTTTCCATCGTCGCATAAATCAAAACAGAGTACAAGTCGAAGTGAGAATGTCTCCAGCCGTCCATCGTGTGGAGGACTGTCAGTGGTTTACCTGGACAAAGACTATTGCGATCAGCAGGTAGAGGCAGTACGTGGCCCGGCTGCGCTCCTGCTGCTTGGGCACGGCTTTGCACGGCCCGTCGTTGGGAAACAACACCCGTCTCTTCCTCTTCCTCTTCTTCCTCTGAGGGACAGGAGGAAAGGCGGGGAAAGCGGCCGGGTTGAGTCCGTCGAAGGTGAAGATTTTGGGGCTGGTGCGTCCCGGAGCCCCGGCGAGGCCGCCGGCCGCCGCCGCCGCCAGGCTGTGGGCCATCTCCTGACGCCGCAGCTTCATGGCCTGGTACTTCTGCTTGATGCGGATGACGGCGCGCAGGGAGGCGAAGCTGGACGGCTGGGTGGGGACGCTCTGCCCCGTCTGGTTCTTCCCGCCGTCGCTGTCCACCTCCTCGTCCAGCTCCCCCTCGAAGTCCTCCACCAACTGGGAGGAAGAGGTGCTGCTGCTTTCGTCACTCATCTACGGACAGAGAGGACAGACGACTGTCAGGAAACCTGGTGATGTGACTGACGAGTGAAACCAGCTTGATTTGAGGTTTTTCCCCTTTTTCATGAAATCATTTGAAGAGTACGTTTGATATTGAAATGCATTTGATGAACTGAAACAGAAACAAGCTGTGGCTTTTAGAAAAAAAAAACTGGAATGCACAATTAAATGTAGTTACCTGTCAGATGTGTGCATCTTATGAACATTTATTTCCTAAATTAATCGACAAATATGAACCATTGAGGCACAGAGGTACAAAAGGAATGTGAAAAGCATAAAAATGATGAATTTTCAAGACACGGTTTAACCCGGGCGCGGGTTTCGTGAGAAGGGCGTCCTCTGCTTCTTTCCTCTGTGGGTTCGAGGAAACAAAACGCTGTTTAGCAACCACAGTTTAGCGAACAAGACGGTGAACTCTCTCTTTTACAACTCGGAGGGTTGGTTACTGATGCAGGAAATCGTGGTTAAAAACCGCAGAAGACCAATTCGGTCGGTTGCAGCAGCATTTCTGCGTTGAAACACGCGTTGCAAAGCGGAACCCCGTCAGTAAGTGCGAAACGCCGTCAGCCGGCTGTGCTGTCAGGACATCGTCTCAACTGGGAGGGTCATCAGAGAGGACGGACGCGTCCGCAGCGCCACGGCGCCGAAACGCAGCATCTGGAGGAAGTGCACTTAAAGTTTCGTTTACGCTGCGGACTGTAGGATTTGTGCTTTTCCGGAACTAAAATATAGCAGGTCAAAAGGTTGAGCTTTTTTTTTTTTTTTTTTTTTTTAACTTCCACAGGGAAAAAAAAAAACCCCCCACAAAATAATAAATCAACATTGTGGTATTTGGTGCATTCGGGTGAAGAGGCGCTTGGCTCTGAGCTGATGGATTCAATGCCTCTGCCGTCTGTCTCGCTTTGCTTCGTTACCAAACCAAGAGTTGCTCAACGTCACATCGACAACATATGCGCCTGCAACCACACAGACGTGAGATATTTAAAATGGTTTAAAAAATAAAAAATAAAGAAAAACGGCTTTCTTGCAAAGTTTCAGCTAAACCAGCAGCAGCAGCTTTCAGCAGCAGATGAATAAAGTTTGACAGCTGAGAAAACAGCAACGATGCAGGGAGATTCAGGCAGAGCTTCTTTATCAGAAGATAAAGATCACATTTGCATTTCAAAGAAAGCTTCTCTCTCTCTCTCCCCTTCCTCTTTTTACATAATATTCAAATGGCATACAAAAGAAAAAAAAATCACACTGTTACTGGAGAGAGAGGGAAGTAGCAGATGATTCGGGAAGCTTTGCAAGGCCCTGCAGGGTGACGACACACTCGACAGTTTCCTCTGCAGGACATGCATGCAAGCGCGTTCGCCTTCATCCAGGTGGACCTCAACGTCAATCTCTGCTGACCTGCTTTGAAACCGGCCATCGTTTCATCAGCAGAAGCTCCTCATTCAGACTCTGGCAGCGATGTGAATCTGAGCTCCCAGCACAGGAAGTGTCAGATCCACCCAGGAGAGGCAAAGGACAGCGAAGGCTTTGTCTGACCGATCAGAGAAAAACGGAAAGTTATAAAACACACACGCACGCACGCACGCACGCACGCACGCACGCACGCACACACACACACACACACACACACCCACACACACACACACACACACTGGGCTCTTTTACATCAGCGCTAAAGAATTCCACTGGGCTCAGTGGGAGCAGAAAGCAAAGGGATATCAGAGACCATCTGGTTGTTTTCCTGCGTTTTCACATGCAGAGACCTGAAAGACCAACAGCATTCCAGACTGATCGACAACTTCACCCTGCTACAACTAGTACTATCACTAGAACTAGTACTATCACTACCACTAGAACTAGAACTAGTACTATCACTACCACTAGAACTAGTACTACAAACACTACTACCACTATCACTACCACTAGTACTATTACTACCACTAGTAGTACCACTAGTACCACTAGTACTATACCTAGTACTACAAACAGTACTAGTACTACCAGTAGCTACTTAAAAATGTGTCTGAGTTTCCTCCTCATAAATTTATCATGCTTCCAGCCCGTTTGCGTCCAGTTGAAACGACACAAACGCATCTCAGGTCTGCAGGTCCGATTCCACTTCATGCGTGTATTTCAAAACGTTAACAGACGGCGCATCCCTCCAGCTGCAGCTCCGCTGTGAAGGTCAAAAGTCAAGACAGAACTCAAGACAACTCGTCTCTCCGATTACCTTCGAATGTGGCACGAAACCGTCCAGAATGAGCCGACAGTCTGCGGAGGTTCAGTCCATGACTCGGAGGAGCGCAGGAAGCCCGGCTATCTGACTGCGGCTCCGCCTCGTTCTTCCTCTTTTTATTCTGTCTGCCGACACTCTAACATGATTGTTTCCTTTAATTCACTCCAGTTTCTAAGACTCTCTCACTCTCTCTTTCTCTATTTCTCTCATTCTCTTTTTCTCTCTCTCTGTCTCTCATTACATTTAATTATATTTTTAAAGGTACGTGAGAATCACTGGTTATATCGAGCCTGCATGCAGCGAAGCGTTAACTGTGAACTGCTCCAGTCACCATGACGACAGAGTCACAGAGGGGATTTATCTTCTACGGTTTGTGACGAAAAGTCCGAAATGCCGAGCTGGAAATGTGAGCAACGGCTCCTCCAGTGGCTGGAAGCCGGAACTACAACTCGGAAATCCAGAAATGTGACATGAATCTAATCGCGAGAGTCCCGTTAAATATCACCGGCTCTCTTTCTCCACAACAAAGATTCAACTCATGTGTTTACGAGTTTATTTAAAGACCAGCGATAATTGCTCTGCAGTTATCTGAATGTACAAATGATCTCACAAATCTGCAAAAAATAAAAACAAAACAAACAAACAACAACACAGGATAAAGATTCAGACTTAGACCAACCTGTCAGTGACCGACACCGGACAGGGACCGGGACCGGGACCGGACCGGCTCTCTTCACCTTCAGGTTCCTGCCGTCCAGTTTTTCAGCTCAGCATCAAATCGATGATGCGAGAAGAAGAAGAAGAAAAAAAGTATGGAGAGCCCGTCGTGCCAAACAAAACTTCAAACAAAGCGCCTGAAATCAGTGCAAAGCAAAAACGAAACTGGACAATTGGACGAGGCATCAACGAACCAAACCGGTCCGTTTCTGTGTTTCTCTTCCTGCCCTGAGAATTCAAGCTGTCAACAGCAGCTTCCCTGGGGGCGGAGCCATCACTGGCCTGTCAACCAATCAGAGGCGGACCTCAGGAGCGAGCGCCCACCTGGTGTAACGCGCAGCCAATGAAAAACAAGTCAAAAGTCTTCCTTCCTGAAGGCGTTTAGTTAAATGTTAACAGTCTGTAGATAAAACATGAAGGATCAAATGTCCACATTTGTCCCTGTTTAAAGTTACAAACCAATGAAATGTTGGATTATATTAAAAGCTTTCTAAATGACAAAAAAAATCTCAACATTTTGATTGACACAGATTCCAACAAACAGATTTTGATCCAGATTTTGTGTCAAGGAGACGGAGGGAAGCAGTAAAAAGTGGACGCTTGGATCTGAGATGTTTCCAGGAACTAGAGGTTCCTCTACGAAAATGTCACCAACTGCGATTTGCATGTCAGCAGTTCACGTCTCGTCAGGTCCCAGACATGGCAGCTCAGGACGTCGCCTCGTCTGTTCGCACAGAGGTCATCAGAGGTCATCAGAGGTCAACGCCCCACCCTCCCACTCACATTTGTAAAATCAAACTAATTTGGAGTCAATCAACTTATACAACTTTTATTTGGATAAGTTCTTTGTTAATATCCTTTGAGGTTTGCCATCCTCACCAACGCAAAATCCAAAATGGCTGCCATGTGTTTGCCAGTGGTGACAGCTGCACAACTAAAATGGTTTGATTTCTGAGGATTTCCCTCTCACCAGATCAGTCACTTGTTTTAATAATAATATTAATAATACATTTTATTATATTGACTCAATGTCACCGAAAAGGAAATACAAGTATTTTGGCTTCTCTTCACAGGGAGGCAGGACGCTGAGGACGCTGAGGACGACGAGGACAATGAGGACGCTGAGGATGACGAGGACGATGAGGATGATGAGGACGCTGAGGACAATGAGGACGCTGAGGATGAGCGAGAGACGATGAGGATAATGAGGACGGGGCTGAGGACAATGAGGACGCTGAGGACAATGAGGACATCTCACTGGTTTATGCTACTAGCGGAACAGTTTATTCTGTTCTGCAACTTCTTGATTTTTATTTTTGGAACAGAAACTCAATTATCACACTGCGGCTGTGTAACGCTGCAATAAAGATTCATCTTCATTTTGTCGCGTCAAAGTATTTCATCGCTCCTGGATGTGTAACGTTCAACTGTTTTGATTCAGAAATCTGCATCAAGTCAGTGAACTGGATGCTTAGTTGAAAGTTAGGGGAAAAAACTAAAAAAAAAAAAAAAAAATCCAATATGGCTGCTGTTAAATCCTGCTGAGTTTAACAGCAGCCATATTGAATCAGACATGGCTGTCCAACATGTTGCTGTGAAGACTTTAAACCCATAAAGGACAGAAAAACTCCAGCATGTCGGTTCTGAGTTGTGAGGCGGGTAAGACACACACCCCTCTCTGATCAGCAGCACACACCCACGTGCACAGCAGCATTCCAGCTGTTTGTTGTAAATACATAACTGGATCTCCAGTCGGTTGGCTGGTTCAGGTAGATCCAGCTCACCTCCACCTTCATCTCGGCGTCAAATGCGACTGAAGACAAACCGGGCCTCTGACACGTCTTCCTCCCCTGATTAAAAAAAAAACCCAAAAGAAGAACCTTAATGACGTGACTGAACTCTTGTTGAAGCTTTTTTCACGTCTCCTTAAACCACATTTTTGGGTTTTTTTCCACATAGCTTCACTCCGCAGGCTGTCAGCCCACCGCCTTGTCAGCGGAAGTTTTATTTTTGGTTTCTCATCACTTTGTTGATTCACATTTAAAAGGGGGATTTAAAAAAAACAAAAAACAACTTCTTCAACAGGTGTTGCTGCATCCTATCTGCAGGCCATCTGCGGGGGATATAAATAGGAAAAGTTGTGAACCATGTTTGCATAGAGCGTGATCCGTCACGCTAAGCATGCTTCACACAGAAGCCGTCATGGTTCCCCTGCAGCCCGTGTGACATTTGAGAATCCGTCAGAGGGAAGTTTGCATGTCGGCGAGCCGCGGCGCTCGGCCTCCGTACACAGTTTACTCTCAGCAAGCAGCTGCGCGTAAACTGTTAGTGTTGCAGTGGGAAGCAGGGGGATTAGTCAGAGACCCTCACTCACTCAACAAGACAGAAAGTTGCACTTTTGACTTTGTTACCGTTGCAACTTGACAACTTGGTAAAAAAAAAAAAAAAAAAAAGTGTCTTTTTTATTATTTGAGAAGATTATTTAAAAAATACATTTGGGCAACATGTAGAGCAGCTTGTTAATAAATGATACAGCAAAGACACGACTGACTGTTTCCAGAGACAAAAAGTTTTTTTTTCTTGTAAAGTTGCTCTAATTTAGGAAACACTTTTTTAATTGTAGAGCTAAAAAGAGAAGATCTTAATTATTTACAAAAAATGTTGAAATATTAATCTAAAAATGAAAAATGTGTATTATATATATAGGGATACATAATTCAGAAATCTGAATTATGTATCCCTATATAATTCAGGGATACATAAAGAGCACAAACAGGAGAACTATGTAAGGAGGATCTTGTTTTTTCCAACACCCTCTGAATGCCTCGCCTTTTCTAGTAAAGTGACGGAACAAAAAACTCAAAATAGTATGACGAAAAAAAAACCCTTTGTATTTTAAAATGAAACAAACCATGATCAAAATAATGCTTCATTCTATACATGACAATAACTTAAGTGTTTTGTACAGTAAATACAAAAACAGGAGAAGGTGACATTTTTTTTTCCTGCGTTCAACCCGTCTGTTGGTCAACCTCTTACTGCTTTTTCTGCAACAAGATCATATTTGAGTCCAAACTGAAGTAGATTTTTTTCTATGAAAGTAATGTGCTGGGCCACTGTAGATAGAAAAAAAAAGTAAAAAGAGAAAATTTCCACCACAAAATTTTAAAGAAAACCTGAAAATTCCTAGGTTTAAAAGTAAAAACTTTACTAGAAAAAAAAAAGAAGCTGAGATTAATCTTTTTTTTTTTTTAGAAAAAAATAACATTACTGAGAAAATTTTCTTGATGTTTGAAACAGAAATTTCCACATTTTTTTCCTCTAATATAAACATTTCCAAGGTTTTTTTTCCTAGAAAATTTCCACATTTTATTCCTCTAATATAAACATTTCCGAGGTTTTTTTTCCTAGAAAATTTTAAACATTTCTATGAATCTCACAATCTGAGTTTTCTGAAGAATATTTACTTTTACTCTTTTTTTTTAACCTACAATGGTCCAAATATACAGTCATATGCAGCAGAGCTAGAAATAGAGCAGAACAAAACTAAAAAATAATAAAAGAGAAAATCTTTCCCATTTCTTTTTTATTATTATTTACAAAAAAAAATGTTGAAACTTTGATCTAAAAATAAAAAAAGCAACGCTGAGATAAAATGAACTCAGTCGGGCAGAAAGTCCGTTCCGCTCAGCTTGTCACGGTGGATTACTGATCATAAAAATGTATGAATATTACTGATTAAATGTTTTTCCGTCTATATTTTCCTGCCTTCCTGTGGAGTGTTAACACTGACTGACAAATGTAAAAAAGTGAAATTTCATCTTTCTTCTGCACAGCTGCTGCTTATCGACCTGATTTCACGCTTGAGGGAAAATATGATTTCGGATCATTTCATCAGGCTTGTCTGAACTGCAAGCACTTATTTAAACAGATCAAACACTATTTAACCAAAGCAGCAAAAAGGAAATAGCTGAATCATCACAAAATCTGTGAGACGTCCCACTTTTCCCTTTTGAAAGGAAAAAGTCGAACGTTTAGCTGAAAACATGGTTGCTGTTCTGTCCTGGACGAACTCCACAGCTCAGCAGTAAAAGACTTGCAGTCATGGTTCCTGAATGCGGATCGGGGCTCCTTGCCTACTTCCTCTTCCTGCCCCGGCCTCGGCGGCCCCGCCCCGACGAGGGGCCCGCCCCGTCCGGGCCCAGGGCGCCGTCCGCCTGGCCGGCCGGGATGTTGATGTGGCCCTCCTGGATTTCGCTGCGGGCCTCGGAGGACAGCTGTTCGATCTTCTGCTGCGTCTCCAGGTAGAACATCACGTCTCTCAGCTGCTCCTGCAGCTCCGTTATCACCACATCCTTCCGCTCGCCTGCAGCGCGTTCCAGTAAAGCACAGAAAAATGATCTGTTTAAATATCAACAACAGACTTGGATTCTTTATTTATTACAGGGATTCTGCAGGTCTGCGACAGACTGGCGACCTGTCCAGGGTGACCCCGCCTCTTGCCCGGAACGCAGCTGGAGATAGGCACCAGCACCTCCCGACCCCGTTAGGGAGAAGGGTGACGGAAAATGGATGGATGGATGGATGGATGGATGGATGGATGGATGGATGGATGGATGGATGGATGGATGGATGGATGGATGGATGGATGGATGGATGGATGGATGGATGGATGGATGGATGGATTCTGCAGGTTTCACAAACTCAAACTGAAGACCTTTTTAAGACCGAAATTTTTTTACGAATGAAATTTAAGACCCAAATCGCCACAAAAAACAACAAGAGAAAATCGTACATTTCATATAGTAGTAGTGGTGAGCTTTATTGTGCAGAATCAGCATAATATTTTATGGCTTTTTAACAGAAGTGAGCAAATGTCGTCCAGCCAGCTGGCGATAAATGGACACATACCACTGATGAACCCAAAAAAGCTCGCTAGCTAGCAAGGGTGCACTAGCTTCTAGTTAGCGGTAGCCTCAACCGCCTTGAGTTACAGAAGTTCGACGTCTGCGTGCGACTCTAATGAACAAACCAGATTAAATAGTTCTGCCACAAAGACCACCACTTAACTAGCAACCATGCTAATCGTGTAATTAAACACAACAGAATTTAAGACTTGTGATTAACGTATTTAAGGACAACTCGCATTAAAAAAAACAGAACAAATTTAAGACATTTTAAGGCTTTAACTTCAGATACATTCATTTAAGACTTTTAAGGCCGAGCAGACAGTGTGTTAAAGGGCTACAGAGATATTGACTGGCTGGTCAGAAACAAAGAACAACTGAATGCACCGTTGCTTTGCAGTGAGAGGTCACGTTAACAGAGCCCCTATTTTAGCTAACGATGCGTCATCATGACAAGGACTGAGGTGGAACGGTGTGATGCTTTCCGGTACCATCTGAGTCACCAAAAGACTCAGATGGTAGTCAATTTCAGTACATTAGCCATTGCTTCTGGTAATTATGACAAATTTTCACTTACAGCCAATGAAAACACCACATTTAAGGTCAGAATAATTCATCAGACCAATAAAAAAACAATACTTTCCATACAGAAATGTGGATTTGATCAAAATGTGGTTGTTATTATGCAGCCAGAACACATATTCCAATTTTCTACAGATGACTGTACTTTTACAAACAATATTTGATGCAATTTTAACATCATATTAACTGAATAATTTGGTTCCCTGTCTTCATCTGTCAACTGGTTTCAGAGGGAAACATTTCTTTCCGTTCTACAAATCGCATCGACATCTACAGTAAAAACAGACGGGATCAGAGAGGGGACAAAATCCCTTTGAAAGCCCCGGTTTGAAATCCCCGAACCGGAATTAACATCAAAATTATCCTAAGAGAAAAGCTGATGTATGTTCAGACTCCCTGTTTAAAAAAAACCAAACAAAAAACGCTTCTATAGATGGGGATTTGTGGAAAGTGGGAAAGTCCAGAAACGTGGACAGCAGCTGGGTGATGTCGTTCCTTCCTGGTATGATAAGCGGCGCCTCACATGAGGAAGCTAACGGCCGACACTTTCAGATCGAGGAAGGGAGTGTTAGCAGTAGCTCTGACCCACAATAGAGTCAACACGCTCTCTGGTTAATGGGTGTTAGAATGTGTGTGTGTGTGTGTGTGTGTGTGTGTGTGTGTGTGTGTGTGTGTGTGTGTGTCAGTCAGCTAGAACAGAGAACTGCTGTTATTATTACAGATGAAACGTCAGTCTATGCAGTCAGTACTTTGGGTCAGTTAGCTAACCTGCCAAGAATAATAAGCACCGCCTTAATGTCAACACACATTTCGGCACATGCAAGTCAATCAAAGTGCTTCATAATTTCCAGACAAACATGAGCTTCTTACCATTTTTAAGATTGTTTTAAATGTAATAAAAGTTAAATGACAGATCTGTGTCAACCGCACAGATGACACAGATCACCTGTATCATCTGTGTCATCTATAATGCCAGATAGATGGTGGTTCGTGCAAAGTGGGAAAGTCCAGAAAAGCGTTGCAGCTGGGCTGGTGATGATGTAGTTCCTTCATGGTTTGATAAGCGGCGCCTCCCATGAGGAAGCTAACGGCCACTCGGTCATGTGGAAATGCGTGACCGAGCGTGCATTTCCACATTCTGTTTATAGTCGTTTATATGATTTATAAATGGTTATTGTAAATACACATCATTTGTCTATTTACAATAAGCGATGCGCAGCCTGGCGGGGGGCAAGTAAATCCTGGAGGCCCGCCAGGCTGTTAAACACACTGGGGGGAAAGATAAGATTTGTGAGCTGCATGAAAGGCTTGTTTGACTTCTAAAGGATGACCGCCGACAACTCGGGCACAACAAAAAAAACATTAGGAGGCCATGATTTACAGCGGTTATGAGAGGACCATGAAGTCTAAAATGTAAGGCCCCGATCCTCATAGGGTGGATGTGTAGAGAGGGAGCTTCGTCTGAAAGCTTCCTGTAACAAAAACCCAGAGGTTGAAGGAAAACTACTGGCTGGCTGTCCTCAGGCGGCCATGATGAAAACATTCCAGAGCTGAAAGTAATAATGGTGGGACTAAAAAACAATCTCATTCCAAACGGTTAGCACCTCAAGCCATTTACTCTAACAAGAAAGGAGCATCTGCCTCTTAAAGACCCTCTTACTGCTCATTCCTCCTCCTCTCCAGCCGCCTGCAGACGCCCATCACACTGTTATAGCTGCGGCTTGGTTATGTTGCAGTCATTTGCATCTCATTTGTAAATGTGACCACGTAAAGAGGAAGTAGTCTCTGACAGCGAGACAGAGTGTGCGTTTCCATATTCTGTCAAAAATAAATCATTCTGTTCTCGGTGGCAGGGTCCTTGGCAGAGGAGCAGCTGATCAGGAACAAACAGGATAACAACGACTGAAAGAACCTGCATGATTATGTAAACCAGCCTAAATATTTCCCAGCAGCCATTTGTCCACGGCCCACCATTTGTTCCGCATAGAGAGGGGGTTCATATGCAAATGAGCTGATCACACATGGAAAAAATAAACTGGGCCATCAATAGCACCACTTTTGGCAGCTGTAATGTGTAGGTAGTCATCGTCCATCAGATCTCGTCAATCACTCATATTGTCGTGGAGGAAACTTCCCCCGCTCTTCGTTACAACATCGCCTCATTCATTCATGTATTACAATGTACATTATTTAATGACTGTAAATCTGTATTCTCTGTGATCTTCCCCAGGAACAGACACGCAAGCTGTTATTGGAGTCACAGCCACAGGTCCGCTAATCCGCTAATGGCTGAATAGTTTTAGCTGAATAAAGTTTGACATCTGTAGACGTTTTGGTTCCAGACTGTTCTCCTATCCTCCCCCGCAAAAGCTTTATTTCTAACAAGAAACATATCAATAAAACAAAGTAGAGATCAAAATATAAACATAAGTACAACATCTAAGTGCTTTAAAAACATGTAAATTGTGCCTAGGTGTGTAGCCTTTCCACACCTAGCAGATATGCTTCGAATTTATTGCAAAAATGCACTTTAGCATTTTTGCAATGACAGAACATCTGTCATTACTTCCGCTAAGTAAGGTTTTGGTGTAACATTTTAGCGATAGCTTCTGCTAAATAACATTTTGGTGGCGTGTTTTAGCATTAGCTTCTGCTTATCGGTGTAATGTTTTAGCGTTAGCTTCCACTGAATAACATGTGTGTAGTGCTTTAGTATTAGCTTCTTCGGTATAACATGTTGTACTATAGGAGTAGCTTTTGCTATCTAACCTGTTGGTGTAATGTTTTGTATTGTAGCATTAGCTTCTGACAATTACATTTTGGTGAAGTGTTTTCGAATTAGCTTCAGCTGAATATGTCGGTGTAATGTTTTAGCGTTAGCTTCTGCTAAATAACATGTTAGTATAGGGTTTTAGAGTTAGCTTCTGCTAAAAGCATGTTGGTGTAATGTTTTAGCTAGCAGAAAGAGGTGAAATATTTACCACTAGCAGAAAGAGGCACCTGTTGTGCAGAGACAAAAGTAGTGGACAATATTCCTCCTCATGAGGAGACGTGGAAGCTGTGGTGATACCAGTGGACAGACATTACTGAGGCAGGAACGTGGAGGAAGCGCCAGGACCTACCGCTCTCCTTTCCTTTGCGTTCCTCCTCGGCCAGCTGGGCTTGCAGCTGCGTCTGATTGGCTCTCAGACAGCGGTTCATCTCCTGCTCCTCCTTCAGCTCCTGGCTCAGCTTCAGCACTCGACCGTTGAGCTGAGTGCACCTGAAAGAGCCCGAAACGCAACGACTGTGGCTTCATCATCACTTCATCCATAGAAAACGAGCAGGGCTGGAGAAGAACCGTTCTCCTTCAACACTATGATTAACTGCAGGACTTTCAGATCTCAATAATGATCTGAAAGTCCTGAAAGTAATTGAGTCATGGTGCTTAGTCACCATGACTCAATTACTGACATAATCCTGCACTAATTTAATAATCGATTAATCGTTTATTGGAAGAACGACCGGAAAATGGATGGATGGATGTATTTCTAATATTGTATGAAATAACTTAAGTGGTTAAATAAAAAAATAAAACAAAAAAATCTGCAATGTGTCGACTTGCTTTTATCCGATTAATTGTCAGAATAACTGATTACTAATATAATCAGTAGTTGTAGGCCTGAATATGAGCTCTCACACACACACACACACCCACACACACACACACACACACACACACACACACACACACACACACACACACACACACACACACATTTAAAAAGACAAACCTACTTCTTCTCCAAGCTCTGCTTCTCTTTGCTTATTTCTCCTAATCGCTGCTCCAGGTTATCGCAGCGCTCCAGGGTCTCCTTAAACTTCACCTTCATGTTGTTGATCTGAGAGCAGAATCGAAGCGTTTGGATCCAGAATTCAGCAGACGGACACAGCCCTAAGACATGTTGTTGCTTCTCTACCTCCTCGGCCGTCTCCTTCTCCAGATGAACGATCTTGTTCTCCCAGTAGATCCTCTGGGACTCCAGCTGGCTGGTCAGCAGGTACGAGTACTGCAGACGGAGGCGGATCGTTGGGATCTGTCTGGGTTTGTTCAGGGGAACCGAATCTTGTGTAAAAATAAAAATAACTGCTTACCTCCAACTGGAGAGCATCTATTTTCTCATCTTGGCAAGTTTCTCCTTCGCACTCAAACTGCACCATCTTCCCGTCGGTCTTACTGGCCACCAGGCGGTGCACGTAGTTATCTGCATTACGAGAGTTACAGAACGATCACTGCAGGAAGGCTTTTCTCTTTAATGCAAAAAAAACCTAGGAAAACCATCGTTGGGACAGCGATTAAAAAAAAAAAGAAAATAAATGTAACTGAAGCGTTTTTAAGATTTCTTCAGTCGATCGGAAATGGCTCATTCCTTGACATCACGCATCTCTGGGTCACCGGGAGCCGAATCTGTCTCACCACCACAGTACGAGAGCAGGATGGAAGGAGAGTTTTTCATGTTTGCAAAAAAGAAAAAAGTTTTTTTTTATGTCTGCATTTAACATAAAAAAAGACTTTGTAAATATGTTCTACCAGAAAACAGAAGAAATTCTGTAGAAAGTGGGTTTCTACCTGTAAAAATGATCAAATATACGTTAAAGGAATGTGTCGCTATTGGATTTAGGGCAATCAAATATTTGTTTGACTATTTTTAAAAACCTACAGAAGCAATTGTTGATTTGCCTTTGATGAAAGAAAAATCTAGAAAATGTGGCAATAACTTTTTATCTGATTTATCGATTTATCGATTAATCGCCAGAATAATCGATTAGTAAAATAATCGCTTGTTTCAGTAGAATAAATCTGCAGATTGGAAGAGTAAAAAAAAAACATATTCAGCATTTAAAATAGTTAAAATATCCACTTTACATCAAGTGAAGCATCAGATTCACTGCTAGCTTGTTTTAACTCCAACTTGTTAGTTTGGGTTGAACCAGTAAGAACTGAACTGATCCGTGTTTGAGGCAGACGGGTAAGAAAAACAGAAACACTTTGACTTATAATTTATGGAAACTGGAAACTGTGTGTTGACTAAACTGTGGCTCCATGATGACTTACTTCTCCCTCTCTTAAAACACACACACACACACACACACACACACACACACACACACACACACACACACACACACACACACACACTCACCAGCAGGCCACATATACTCAATTTGCTCTGACCTATAATGGTGACGAATGAAAAGTCACAGATGTTCTGTAAACCGGTGGGATAACTTGTGCTGAAACTTTTAATCGTGATTAATCGATTATTAAAATAATCGACAACAAATTTGGTCATCGATTAATCGTTAACTGGAGGATATGGGCACAAAAAAAAAAAGCCCAACACACACAGAGCTGGAATTAAGCCAAAGGTTAAAAAAAACAACAACAACAAAAAAAACCCTTTGTCTGTAAATCTGTTCTACCCAAATCCTCAACAGTTTAAGTTTCACCAGGTTTGAATTCTGGAAAAAAAAAAAAAAAAATCTCTTCATCTACTAAATAATGAATGTAATTATTTGTGTATTTGCATCTGTTAGCATATTTTAATATAGTATGACAAAGGTCTTAAGTGGCTAATTGAAAACTCTGAAGATATTTTTTATACGATTAATCAATTAATCGTCAGAATAAATTGATAGTGCAATCTATTACTACAGTAATCGTTAGTTGTAGTCCTACTTGTGTGGTTAAATGTTCTCCATGCACTATGATTCTACACTAAGACAGAATAAAACTGAGGGAGGACATAATAATGAGTAATTATTTATAATGCTCCTAATAACGACATGAAAATATCAAAACAAAAATAAACTAAAACCACATGAAGCTGTAATACAGTTTATCTTCACTCCTCTCTAAATGAAAACATTCCCTTTTGGACATTTTTAGGGTTTCTTCTGCCCCCTTGTGGGCAAAATTCGTTACAGCAACAACACAAATGGTTTCCTATCGATAAGCCTCTTTCTTTGCAGTCGCCGCCCGTCTTCCCACATGAACCCCGTCATCAAAAGCGCCGTACCTCCAGCGTAGTCCCACACACGGTGGTTTGTGAGCTGCATGGCGTAGGTGTGCTGCGTTTCCTCAAAGTGCTTGTAGGCATGCCGACTGACGTAGCGCCCGCAGCCGATGTGCCCGCAGATCAAACAGATCCACAGGTTCTGCAGGGAAAAAAAAACAAAACAAAAAAACACGCAGAATAATTAAAAGAAAAGTTCAATAAACAGCATCGGTCAGTTGTGATGTTCACACTGAGTGATTGGTCACCTCCTGCACGCCGCACTCAAAGCATTTGTTCTCTTCCACCGGCTCTGGCGTCTGACAGTACCGACACACCGGACACCTAGAAAACACACAGCGCACTCAGCTGAGGTCAAAGGTCCTTTGTGAAACAGAAAAATACACACAGCAGAACAAACGCGTCGCACAAAGCCGCGAGAGAATTCCAGAATCACGTGGAAACATGGAGCAGAGGCAATCAAGAGAAACGCAGCCCAGCGGCACCGAGAAACCCACTGAAGGACAAACATGGAGGACGGAAACGAGTCATATACAAAAAAATGAAACAAACAAACAAACAAAAAAAAGACGACAGCTTTCAGATCGAGACTCTAACAAGGTGTTGAAACAGCGTGTCGGGGTAGGAAGGGTTGTGTGTTGGACTCACGAGGCGTCTTCCCACCGCTGGAGACACTGGCTGTGAAAGCTGTGGTTGCAGAGGGTGGTGAGGATGCCGTTGACCGACTCGTCCATCCTCTCCAGGCACACGGTGCACTTCGGCAGCTCGGTCAGCTCCATCACCGGCAGGCTGGCTCCCTGCAGCACAACAGAAATGTGGGGGAATTAAAACGCACAGAGGTTGAAGGTCGGGGTTGAGACGCGAGGGAAGGCGAGTTTCGTTTGAAAGAAAGCCGGAGCGTTCGATACGGATGCAGCAAATTCCTCCGGAGAAACTGACAAAAGATCCAAACAAAATAATGTTGAGGCAAAGCAAACTATTCCAGGAACGATTACACGAAATGATAATATTGTTCTGAGACAATTTTCAAGTATTGACAATAATGCAAGTTTACTCTCAAAAACTAAACTCAAAACCATTCCAAATGTTCAAAATAAAACAAGCAACAACCTGGGATGCACCAACAGCTTTACAGCTTTCATTTGCTCAGTCACTGAAATTAAGAGCATAACAAAATAAACAATAACAATTTTAACAAAAACAACGTAAAAAAACAACTACAATAAACCTTCCAACCAAATGGGTCAAAAAGTGCAATTAGGAATTATAAATATTATGTAAAGTAAATAATCAATTGTGCTGCTGGTCAGAGCACAAAGCATAGAACTAGACTGAATAGATCTGCCTTTATTGATCAGGCGCATTGTCACTGATACTTGATCTAGAATCCTTTTTTTTTTTCAGTATCAGGACTGATACAGATATTAACATCAGATCGGTGCAACAACACACACACACACACACACACACACACACACACACACACACACACACAAACACACACAAACACACACACACACACACACACACACACACAGACCATAAATGAAATGGACCGTGAAGCCCAACTGGACACATTTTTCCTTCAAAAAATATCAATCATCATTTGAACTTTTTATGCGATTGATTCTGTGCTTACTGGAGCCAAGCGACTCCCACAGGGTTCAGTGATTAAGGTGGAGGTCAGAGGTCAGGAAGCCACAGAGCTTACCGGACCTTTAACTTTGAGCCCAAAGCTCTGTCCTGTCCTGTCCTGTCCTCTCTGAACACACGTCACCTTAAACCGACGGCTCACTAACTGACCTCTGAGCCTTGTGGGAATTTGTTCTTGGAGTCAGAGCAAAGCAGTGGGATCAGAAGGAAACGGGAAGCATTCTTACGTCCTCAGACTTTATGACCTCGGCTCGCTCCACGTAGACCAGCTGGCACACTGCTTCCTCGATGGAGTTGAACTGCCGACCGTTACAGGCCGTGTAGAAGCTGTCGGCGTCGGCCTGGGAGACGCAGAGCAGACGGCGTGTTGACAAACGGTCGAGTCACGGCTCGGCTACCTGGAGCGGCAGAGGCGCTCCTGATTGGCTGAGCCCACTTTCAGAACGTTAATAATGCTCACCGAAATAAATTAAAAGTAGAGTAGAAGCAGTAGAGAAAAATACCTGAGAGGAGAATTTGATGAGAACCATGTACTGGTTGGGAGTGGAGTCCCGTATGATCTTCATGTGCTCCATGACGTCGTTAAACGGAGCCATGAGCTTCATGAGGTCGTGGCTGGTCATGGTGGCCGGCACGGTCAGGATGCACACCATGGCGCTGCGCCGCACGTCTTCGGTCAGCGACGTCATCTTACTGCGGCCAGATTGGACAAAAACAGCGCTTTACGTTTACAAAAAAAAAAAAAAAAATGTATTTATTTATTTTAATGCTGCGTTCGTTGTAGCAGCAGGAGGGACACAAGGAAAAAACAGAGTAAGGAAACAATAAAAAAGAAAAGAGGGAAAGAATGAAGGAAATAAGGAAGAAATTAAGAAAAGAAGATATGAAAAAACATTAAAAACTAAGTAAAATAGAAGGAAACAAGACAGGCACTAGACCTTAGTGCCTGACTTGTTTCCTTAGGAAACTAAGAAAACAAGAAAAGACATTATGAAAGAAGAAAAAACAAGCAAGGAACTGATGAAAGATAGAAGGAAACTAGGAAGAAATTACGGACGGAACCCAGCATCAGTTTTCAGAACCCACGACTCACTTGGTCTTGTAGAGGTGCATGATGCCATGGACGATCTCCACCGACGGATTCCCGCTGAAGAAGGAGATCTGCTCCGGCAGCTGCTTGGAGGGCGAGTCCGGAGCCGCCTGCGAGGCGCCGCCGGTCTCCTGGGAAACCGGGGCCTCAGTCCGAGCACTCTGAGGACCGCCGCTTCCTTCGTCACCTCTTGCTGCACGAGGAAAGAAACGCTTGGCTCAACCAGAGGCAACGACCACGGTCTGCTAAAAATCATGACGCGTGGTCAGTTCTGGACCTGACGTCACATGAACACTCAGAACCAAGCACGGGCCAGTTTAAAGCCCTCCATCAGCAGTGGATTCTGGAAGTGAGGCGTGTTTACAATTGCTGTCCATTAGATTTAGGAGAGGAAGGATTAAAGAACAGAACATGGGATTCTAAAAATCTCCAGGAACCTTTTAGTTCAAGCTTTTACTTGATGGGAAGTGGCAGCTGCCAGAACACCTGGATCAGCAGCTCCTTCAGCCTAGTGTCAGCTGCCGGGAGCGGGCACCGGAAGTGTGTGTGTTCCCAGCTCTTCTTACCTGAGGAGGGCTCGTAGGTTTCTATCACCATGTCCCCCACGGCTCTGCTGCCCATATGCTGGTGCAGGACGGCTGCTCTCTCCAGCTCACTCTTCCCACTCAGGGCATGTTTGGCTAAACCGAGGCTTTTTTCCCGGAGCTCCTCCTCGGACATGCCTTCAACTAGAGGAGACAGAAAGACATTAGAGCCGCACAACACCCGGGCCAAGCGAAGCGGAGCCGCGTTCGCCTCCCCGCTGGTTTAGTGTTTAGCTTCAGCACTAACTTTCAAAACAGAAGCTCGGAAACGCTCACTCACCAGCAGAGTATTGAAAACCTCGTGGAAAAGGAGACTGGTCGGCTATTTCCAGACGGATAACAACCAGCGAAACACTCATGTGTTAAAAGGGAAAGAAGGCAGTTGAACAGAAACAAAATAAAAAAAACAAACAAAAAACCCCCCCACACAAACAGCTGACAGCTGAGCTAGCTCCACAAGGCTAGCTGGATGACTAGCAGTTCACTTTGCGCCCCCAAAACTATCAGCTTAGAGCAAAAAATAAAAATATAACATAGATCGAATATTTTTATTTTAGTTCAGCCAAACAATATATTAACCTCCCTGCGTTTAAATGTAAACATTATATCAGTGTTATGATGTCCAACTACCTAAACTTCAGCTAGGTGGTCTAATGCTACAGGGATCCAATTCTTCCTCTACACCACAAGGAGCTGCGGAGTGATTTGGTGCCCCCTGCTGGTAATGATAAGATACTCCACTCAAATTCGCTCGCGAAAAAGAAAGAAAAAAAATACTCCAAGAATATTGCTGGGAGTATTGGAGAGGGGAAATTTTTTTAAAAATGTATGTGGCATTATAATTTTCTTCCGTATAAAACCTGTCGCACAATCCTATAACGATACTAAACGTGCAGTCCATTGGAGTGGTGTATATCAAAGCATGATTTTGTTGGAACAGCCCACCTAAAGTCAGGAAATAAAATCAATTCAGAATCAAACAAAAAATGTTGTTCAGGCCCACTTGATCCAATTTAACTAACATTCTAATAGGTTGCAAAAAATGTGTTTGCTTTGTTTGCCTGGCACATCAAACCCAGGAATTGTCAGCTTCCTAAAACAATGACATAAAGCATATTTTGCCCCCCCCCCGAAAAAAAAAAACCTCACTTGGCAAAAAATAAAAAATAACTTGGGCCATTATGTGAAAAAGTTCATAAGCTGTGAATAGCAAAAGCATCTCAAGAACTCAGTTTTTTTTCTGTAGTGAAGACATTACGCATAAATTGTCACATTTATTTTTTATTTAAAAAAAAAAAAAGCATCGACATTCCAGTGTTTGTGTTTTTCCATTTTCTAACAAAAGCGGGCGATGAGACGACACTAGATTGTCAAACCCTTATTGTGAGCACATGTAAGATCACAGACATCTTTTCTGCAGCCACAAAAGCAGACAAAAAAAACCCCATTAAAAAATAGGACAAATAAAAAAAAAGGGCTTGACTTTTAAAAAAAACACAAGGTATTAATTATCGGATATGAAAAAGAGGACACAGGAAGGCGTTATTAGGGATACCGTTTACTATATGTTCATATTTCAATGCCGAAGTCAAAAACCCCAACAAGGGGGTCAACAGTCATCAGTGCTCCCCCAAGTGAGGCAGTTCTTGGGGTGGGGTGAGAAAAAGCATGTCACGATTCAGTTGTTTTTTTGTTTTTTTAAAGTGGGTGTCAAAAGCAGGGAGGGAGAAATGATCCCTTTCTACTTTAGCTGCTTAAAAAACAAAAAAAAACTAACAAAGTCCTTCGAAAAGGCTGCGCTCAAATTTTATTTACACTTAGGTCCAATGTTCTATTGGTTGGAGACCCGTCCCAGAGCAGAATGATTGCAACACACACACACACACACACACACACACACACACACGCACGCACACACACACTCAAGCGTCTGGCAAATGGGCGTTTCTAAGTGTGTAACTACATACAACGGTATCCGTCGGTTGCATAGAGACGGATTCTTCTCACCAGAGCAGCGCGTGTTCCTGGTAAACATTCAAGTTCGGATCATTGCTTGAAATGATCCTTAAATAATGGGAATCGGTCGAGTTTTAAACCGGGTCAACAGACTTGTTCACAAGCACCACTTCTGTAAAAGAAAAAAAAAAAAAGGAAAGAAACAAGGACACACCATTTATCAAAACAAACAAACAAAAAAAGATTAGCTCGTCTCTTTGTAATACTGTAACTACAGGTGGTTCAAAGCAACACACAACATACGCAGAAAAGACAACTGCAACAAAAGACGACAAAACTACTCTGAAACGCAGGAGGGGAATTATCTGTCAGTCTGAATGGCTCCCTGCTCGGCTGCTGCCAAAACAAAAACAAGAAAAAAAGAAACGAAAAAATAAAAGAAAAGTTAAACTTATCAGGAAAAATAGAAGCAGCAGGGGGAAATAAAACAAACAACAACAAAAAATCCAATAAAGCAGCACGTCGACGGATCCCTCCTCCCTCAGAGCTGAAGTTGTGCGTCTCGCCGTGATTGTTCTCGACGTCACCGGAAAACAGGAAACTCGCCGACAGACGGGATAGTGGTTCGTTGTGTCTTATACTCTCGTTCAGTCGAGGAGTTACAGTTTATATTATGTACAATAATTTATTAGATTCTAAAACTGTATATTCATTTTTTATTCTTCCTAATGTAAGATAATTCTTTAAAAGAGAGTGCACCTTTTTTGTGTGTGTTTTGTTTCTAATTTTGCAGATGCTGCATCAGTTCATGAGGTTTTTTTTTTTTTTGTTTTTTCTTCTTGTTCTCTTTTAACTTACAGGCTTTATGTACTATTAGAGTTGCAGGTGGTCCAGAGAGGCGGGGGGAGGAAAAATAAGAGCTCCAGACAGAAAAGTAGTGAGGCTGGATCGGAACCGGACAGCGTGGCCGGGTTTGCTGCTCGACTCGCAGGGCAGAGCTGCTGGGCGATGGAGTGCGGTGGGTACAGTCATCTTCAGTCCGGGGTGTGTTGTCTTTTTTTTTCTTTCAGATTTTAAGGTTCTTTATAGTTTCGGCTCTCTTTTTGAGTAGATCTCCCACCTCCTGTAGCGAGCGCAGATAACTGCTCTGCACCTTGTCCATAGCAGCCTTCGTAAACGACGCCTCTTCCTGAAAGCACAGGAACATCAGCCGCTTTCAAAAAGCATTCAGATTCTAACTTTTTATAATTTACATATCCGATAACTCCTTTCTATATATTTTATGCGGTACAGTGGACCGAAAGGGAAATTAAATGTTATCCTAACTCGTATCAGCCAAGAATCCTTTGAAAAACACACAAGAAAACCAGAAAAATCACTGAGTGATACAAGATGAAATAAAACAAAATATAAGCTCTGTGATTAGATCTCCCTACCCTAAACTTACTTTTTAAAACTGAATATGATGCATTTCAAGGCCTTAATTTTACATGCATAAATGTATGACTTTTTTAAGGATGCAGACACTGTGTGAATGCATATCAAGGTATTTGACATTTGAATTATTAAAGTAGGACATTCTAAAAATGGTCCACTGTCAACCAGCATGTCTCTTTTTCAAGCGTTTTAAATAGTTTTTTTTTTTTTTATAATATATGTAACACATTTACAGAAACCACTCTTTTGGTTGAATGAGAATATTTTGAAATCTGTGTAAGTTCTTTCTCATTTTGCCAACATTAAATCTGATAGTGAATATTTGGCAATGCCAAAGAGATTTCCTGATTTAGGGTGACTGTCAGACAAACCCACCAGGTCACATCTGCATGTGTGACTAGCAATAGTCACCTCACTGATGTCAACTGAGTGACTTGGTTTCTATATTTAGCAACTTTTACAGACCAAAAAAAAACCCCCAACAAAATTAAAATGGTATCGTATTGGCCAGAAAGCTACAAGATCATCACAAGAAAATCTTTGAAAAACACGCAAAAAGCTGGTCAACAATTCCATTCATGTTTCAAATCCTGTCAGACCATTTTATTGAGCAGAAATGTTTTTGCACCTACCCTTGAGCATCCTTCCAAGGTTAAACTGGCCAGTTTTAGGGCGGTGATGCCAGACTCTTGCCCCCTGATGTGCTCCACTGCCTGGGTGAGTAAGTCCTGCAGGTTCCCAGTCAGCTCCTGGAATCCACACACCACCAGCGGCTGCAAGCGACACGGCAGAGAGGCAACATGAGACACACCCACACACACAGAGACCCTCACAGAGCTGCAGGTGAGGTGTGTGTATGTGCACCATTGCAGTATTGGCATCCTTTTTCTTCTTTTTCTTCTTCTGTAAACTCGTCTTCAGTGGTCGCAGGATCTTTGCACAGTAGCTAGCGCTCCACAACACTATGCTCACTGTCTGCAGAACAAACCCGACAAAGTGTTTGTTTCAGATTATTAGAGTATTAGGAAAATAAATAAAAAGTAGCAAAAAAACCCCCACATCTATCAGAGGAAGAGGAGAGTTTTACCTCAAGAAAGAAAACTAGATTTTCTAATAAAGATGGCTGGGTTTTTAATTTGCTCTCTTTCATTTCCAATAAGTCTCCTTTGCTTTTATTTAGTATTTCTGTGGAGAGAACATAGAATTATGAATTATGACGCATGAAACAAAACAAATGGAGTCTAAAATATAACTAAGCCGGTACCTCACCTTGAAGTTGAACAACTAATGACTTAAAAACGTTACAGATCTGAATTTGAAGCTCCGACGATTCGTCTGGGACAGTGAACACACACACACACACACACACACACACACACACACACACACACACACACACACACACACACACACACACACACACACACACACACACACACACACACACACACACACACACACACACACACACACACAAAACAAAAAAAACAAACATTAAGTGTCAGGTGCAACACAGCGAGCCATTCTTCATTGGGACTCAAAGCTGAGGTCATTTCCTCTCACCGAGTCCAGCCGATTCCAGCTCCTGCAGATGGACAGAGAGCTGCAGCGCCGCAGCCTGACAGTGGCAGCTGCCGACGGACAGCGCCGAGGCCAGCCGGGTGGAGGGGGGGCCCAGCAGGGGGTACTGGGACCGTGAAAGAAAAATAATCGCTGTGTTAAGGAGACGGTGTTGTGTGAATTCCAGCCATATTAAATCATTTTGTAGTTCAGTTAAGAAGCAATGTTGACTTCAGTCGTTCTAAAAATGCTGCGATATCGATCAAATATGACTTCAATTACAAAGACATATTTCTTTCAACACCTTAAAGAGTTTCTGTCTCTTTAAATATTCCTGCTCTTTCTGAAGCTCCGCCTTCAGGAAGTCATCACAACATGGCTCCTCTATTAACCCTTTAATAACATTTTTAGCAGCGATTCACAGAGAAGCAGCTCCTATAAAGAGTTCAGCAGAGGTGCAGTTCCAACAGGTGTTTGCTAATTGCTGTAGGCTAGTCTGAAGGTTCTAGTCTGAAGGGAGGGGAAGCTTGGAAACAGCAGCTCAGAGGAGGAGCTTTGTCCTGAAAGGCGGAGCTATGTCCACCCAGGTGTTTTGAACAACTGAATGGTTGCCACGGGTGATTAAACAATTTCTCTTTTAATCATGTGTAAAAGAATCAAGGCAACACTCACGGGTGTGTTTTTGGAAATAATGTAACATTATAAAAATGATGTGAAGCTCAAAAAAAGTTTTAGAGCTGCCCCTTTAAGAAACAGAGCCTCATATCCTGTTCTTGCTGAGAATACACACCAATCTGGCCCAAAACCAACAGAGCAAGCATCAGCGCTGGCCTGACCTGTACCTGTGTGCGTTTCTCTGCGATCTGCGCCGATGCATGCAGCGTCTGGTTGAGCTGCGACAGCAGGCTGCGGTGGAGCGAGCTCCTGTCGCCGACGCCGTTCTCGTTGGACATCTCAGAGTTCTGCTGCGAGGCGGCGTGTCCCGACGGCGTGAGCGAGGCGAGCAGGCGCAACGTCAGCGAGCGGATCCGCAGCCAGGCCTTCTCCTCCTCCAGAGAGCGAGTCCGCTGCTCATCAGTCAACTGCCTGTAAAGGGGGCAGAGGGGGAAAATGGAAAAAAAAAAAAAAAGGCGAACATGTGGGTTAGCTTTTTGTTTCTGCGAAAGAGAAAAAAAAAAAGAATATATTCCATACCTTTGTTTAGGGTCCCAGTTAGTGAATACAGTAAGGTCTCTGTTGTCCCTTAAAGTATCCCAGGGGACATCGTCTTCCTCTGAAGACAAAGACATGGCCTTAACACTTTCCTCTAGACTCAAGACGCTGAAAAAACAAAGACAGCTCAATCAAAGGAGAACCGCCAGCAAAACCCGACAGCTGTTACTCTGCGGCGCCTGGCCTTACACATCCGCCTCCAGGAACAGGTCCAGCAGCATCCTCTCAGTGCGGACCTGGGCGAAGTGCAGCGATTGGTTCAGCCGGTTCCTGAGAGCGATGAACTCTGGGATTTTTTCAAACGCGCCGTACTTGTACGCTTGGATGATGTACTCGGAGGTCTGGGACGGAGCAGCCGGGGGGAAAAAAAGAAAAGAAACGGTGTTTAGGGAGTGGAGGGCGGTGGGAGGGTGAGATTCGGAGCCGGGGAGGTGAGGACGTACACTTACATCTTTCTGGTTGGAGTGGAAAAACCTGAGGGAGAAGTTGCAGGACTGGGAGGCAGCGGAGAACTGACCCAGAGACTCGGCGTAACGCGTTAACAGAAACCTGTGAGGGGAAAAACATAAAATAAAATAAAATAAAATAAAAAAGACAACTTGATCACAATCTGTAGGCAGAATGTCAGAGGCAACTGTTACCACTAGAAAGTAAATCATACAGAGTTTGAGCAGCAATAACCAACCATTTTAAGCATTTTCAAGGTAAGTTTTAAAAATTTTCCAACACCAAATACTAAAAAAAAAAGATTATTAATAATGTATTGTGATTGAATTCTAAATTCTACCGCAAAATTAACAAAAACCTAAGAAATTGTAAGACAGTAATTTCACAAAAAATATTTCAAAAATACAACTGTCCTAAAACAATAAAAGTTTTGTCTCATTTAATTTCAGACATTTAGAAAAATAAAATTGTATGAAAATGATCTGGTTTCAAGTGTGAATATCGGTTTCCACATGTAGGATTTTAAGCAAACAGAACTGCAAAGTTAAGACTATCGAGCACTTTCCTTGAAACCTTGAAAACATCCAAATTAAATTCAAGCATTTTCAAGGTTTTTAAGCAATTCTGCGAATAGGTTTTGTAGTAATATAAATAAAGTTTAATCAGTTATCTAGCTGAAAAAATTAAACGTGTTTCACAAGGAGAACCGATGACCTGAAAAGTGTCCAGACAGATGAAAACACGAAAGTTAAAGAAGCAGAGTGCTGAAAAATTGAGTGGAAGAAAAAAAAAATAGCTGAAAGGATAAACAAGCTTATATAAAATTCACAGATTGAACTGACCCTATGGTGTCGTGCTGTATGTGCTTGGCATCCAGGCTGGAGTAAAGGTCCACCACAGGCTCAAAGGAGCCCAGGCGGCAGTAGAGGAGCAGCAGCAGCAGCTTGAACTGAGCGTTGGAGGAGCTGTGAGACAGACCCTCCTCCAGGAGGCCCAGACACTGCCACACCATGTCCTCATCTCCTGCACGCGCAGACACAAGGACAAGGTGGAGACGATGCTTCGGCTGGAGTTACAAGAGTGACAAAAAGAGGCTGACCTGTTTCTGTCCACAGGTCTATGTACACATGAGCTGCCATGAGGCAGTACATGTCAGAGAACTGCAGCTCGGTCTTCAGGGCGCTGCTCCCTGTAACGAAAAGAGCGAGAGAGTGAATAAAATAAATCAGGCACTAAAGAAATCATTAATCCTTTGACTTGGTTTTTTTTAAATCACACTTTAAAGTTTCTATCAGCAAGTTTCAAAATGCTGCCAACTCATTTTGCAAAGCAGAAGTCCTCCAGGCCACTAGAGGTAGTCGATCAACAAATCAACCAGATATTCAGCAAGTGGAAAAGAAGATGAAGGAAAAAAAGATATATTTATGTAGGTAATATTAGCTGCTCCAGTCTCCCACTAGTGGTCTGGAGCACTTCTGATATTGTGGCGTTTCATATTTTTCCAAAATAGAACAAACATTCAGCAAACTCTTAATTCTTAAGTCTTACTTCATAAGAGCTGTGAGTTTTCAAATGTTTGGATGAACCGCTAAGAGACTCAATTCTACCATGCTGGGTCAGAAACATAAACATAAAAATGTGGGGAATGCATCGATAATGGAGCCCCTGAGGATCCTACGTTCAACATGGGGGACTTTGAGTTTTTTGGGTTTTTTTTTTTTTTTTGAGGCTCTCGCACTTCTTTACTCTGATGTTCAGACCAGCGTACGATGCTGAAAGGTCGATTACAAAATAACAAAAACAAACAGAAATGGTCACCAGCCGTACCAAACTTGAGGCCGTGGTGATAGTGAGCCTTGAGCTCGGCGATGAGGCGCAGCTTCCCGCTGACGTCCAGGGAGTGATGCAACCCCAGGGCCCGACTCAGCTGACAAACACACAGATGCCTCTGGAGGGACTTGGTGTCCTCCGGGAAAGCGAAGCCGTCCTCTCCCTGCTCCCCCAGTGGGACCACTTCGCTCAGCCGGTTGATAAACTGCAGGAAGAAAAGAAGCAAAACATTTCTATGTTTTACACACTAAACCTTCGCTGCTCCGCAGGCAGAGATGCCTCTGAAACCTGTGACCTGCCAGGGTTATTGGAGTTTTTCATTGCAGTTCAGCTTTATTTTGTTGTGACTTTTTCTTTTTCATTCAATTAGTTTCAGTTCATTTTTAGAGTGTGCTTGCTAGCTTTTGCCAGTTATTATTGATTGAACATTTTTCAGTTTACCTTTTGTTATTTATAGTACTAGTTTCTTACAATTGGACAATTACAATTGTAAGAGATGTGAAATTGGCTGCAGATTTAACCGCACGTGGACTGACATTTTAATTTACCATCACATCAAAATTCAAAACCACTGGGCTTTATTTACAATGAGTGCATTGTGTGTTTGATTTTAAAAAGAACACATTGTCTATCATTTACATATAGCATAATTGGAATAATGTTTATAAAAAATAAATAAATAAATAAAAAACGACTCAAAAGGACTTGAAATTTCAAGCTCCTGACTTGACTCGACTTTTGCCCGTCTTTACTTGAGTCTCGACTCAGACTTGAGAACAAAGACTTGAGGCTTGCAAAACAGTGGCTTGGTCCCACCACTGGTAATGAATACTCATCAGAAAAAAACATTTTTGAAAAAACAAATTCAATTATTGTTCAACAACAACTAACCGGTGTTTTCTCCCAACTTTTGCTGTCGTCGTTTGCAGACTAGCGTAAGTGCTGTATGTTTTACTTTGGTTTTATGAATACACTATATAGATCATGTTGTATTTTTTTTCCAAATTAATGACCGTTTTCATTGATTTCAGTTAACAAAAATGTTTTCTCAAGTTCAGTTTCCTTGTTGTGGTTGATTGCAGTAACCTTGGTCCTACCTGGACGTGCTGGTCCGGGGTCAGCAGATGAAGGTATATCTTCAGGTCGGTGATGCAGCACGGCTTGTCTCCGAACTTCCTGAAGAACTGCACCATCAGGTCTTGAGGCTCGCCTGTTTAAACCGAAGCAGCAGAGTGTGATGTGAAGCAGCAGCTGCAGGTCGGTGAACAGCTCATGCCGCCCTACCTGGCAGGTTCTCCTCAGGGTAGCCTCGTTCTCTCAGTCGATGCATCAACTCCAGCCGGGCTAAGTAAGGCCCTCTGAGAGAGCGAGAGTCTTTTTCGTCTTCTACTTTGATTCTCTCCTCCACAAACCTCACCACCTCGGCCACGGTGTGATGCACTGAACCCTCCGAGCAGCTGGAGACACAGAAACATGGTGAGAGCGCCGCCTCCTTCCCCCCACCCCAACACCGTGCTTCCTGATTAGAATTCCACTCACTGTTCGCCGTCCTCCGGCGGGCTCCACGACTGGTCCATCAGGTGGAACAGAGAGTCGAAGTAGGAGGGGTAGAACTGCCAGTCGTCGGGACTGCAACAGGAAACAGATTTAAGACTTTTTAAGGCCACCATGAATGGAGTTTAAGACCTGCGTCTGCACAGAAAGGTAAGAACGTCATCCAGCCAGCTGGCAATAAATTTGGACTGACCAATGAAAAGGGCTAGCTAGCAAGAGCATGTTAGCAATTAGCTACAGATAGCCTCAGCCACTGACATAATAACGGTATTTATTATTTTCATTACTATGTGTCTATAGCTGAAGACACAGAACACAATCTCTGAGTGCAACTCAAGTGTCACACAAGTCCTTTAGTAAAAAATTTATTTAAAAAAACCCCAGACATTTAGAGGCCTCAATATTTTCAGATACATGAATTTAAGAATTTTTAAGGCTGCCAGTAATATGGTCTGTATTATTGACGACTCAGCAGCGATCTGTAGCAGGCTGAACAGTGTTTCATGTCAAATCCTCCAACAATAAAGACAGGAGGTGCTTTGACTGCTGACACTGGCTCCGTTTCTATTAACTGTAAAACTGTGTCAATTGGGATTCGCTCAACATTCGAAAAGATTTGTGTTTTTAGACACAGTTTTGTGCTCTTCAGCCGTATTAACACCTTCGTAATTTGCCAAACTGAAACGCTTTTGTTGCATGTTGCTCGTTCGTATCCAGCGGCAACGCGCTTCATTTGTAGGTACTGGCCACCTTGGTCAATGTCCAGCATCGCAGTTCACATAAAGTTGTGTCATTTTATTGTGATGAATCCGTAACTTTTGTGTAAAATCACTGACTACATTTTCCACAGAGTGTTGCGAAAAAAGTCGCTCCAAAGTAGGCGGGGCTTGTCGCCTGAATCAAAACGCCGACATCTTCTCTGATTGGATGATAGCTGAAAATTCCAGTTTTCTAAGCTCATCATCTGTTATTTGAAATCATGTTGCATCATCATAATCCAACAAGAATCAATTATTCTGCTGCAGCCAATTTGGTGGCGGCATTGAAGTGTTTTTAAGCTTTCGGCCAAAATTTTATTTGTTTTCCACCCTGAGCCAAATTATACGTTTATTCCAAGAACTATGAATCAAACAACCAAACAAAAACATTTTCATAAATGTTTACCCACTTTTTCAGCAGCAGCTTTTGGGCCAGGGCGTTGCACTCCGGCCAGCGTTCCAGTCGAGTGTAGAGCATCATGCACTTCCTCTCCCTGCTCTGCAGCTCGCTGGTCAGTTTCTCTGCGGAACCAAGTTCAAAATGAATACTGACAATAAAAACAATACTGACTTTTTCCAAAATTTTTGTGTCATTAAAAAAGTTAGGAAATCAACAGGAAAAAAACAGATCACTGCTGTTGCACACACCAAGAGGGAAGCAGTTATTCAGTCATACTTGAGCCAAGAACTTTGTTCTACTATGTATACAGCAGAAATATCGCAAAAAAAAACAAAACAAAAACATCCACCTACCTCCCAGTGGACCCCTGATCACATCGAGAGCTTCTTCACACTTCCCCAGACGCTCCAGGATCATAAAATACAGCTGCACCTGCAGCCACATGGCGGGAGAAAAAACTACGCTGAAATTCTGCTACCAAGTGAGCGTTTTAGAGCCAAACATTCTAGTTTCTACGCAACTTCGGTCCGTTTGACAATTAATCGATTACTAAATTAGTTGACGATTATTTCAGTAATCGATTCCTCACGATCGATCGTTTCCGCCCCACCCTGACCAGGCTGGAGGTCACAGGTCAGAGGATGACGCAGACGTCAAAGCAGCGAGGCTCACCTCTGCTTCGGCTTCGATCTTCTCCTCCTTCACCATTTTCTCCACCATGCGCTCGGCCAGAGGCAGGAACATGGTCTGGGCCAGCTTCTCATCCTTCGCTGAGATCGCCTAGGTCACAGAGAGAGAGTCGCCGTTTGACTTCATGTAGACAAAGCAAAAGAAATGTGAACAGAAAGCCCTGGCCGTACCTGCATCACCAGACTCATGACAGACCAGAAGTAATATGGATTCTTGGGGACAATTTTGTACAAGGCCATCCCTGCCTGTGAAGTCACGAATAAAGTTGTTTTTATCCATCTCGTTACCGACAGGGAAGGAAAAAAAAAAGAATCAGCTGTTAGTAACGTCTGTTTCCTCACCTGCTGCATCTTCTTGTACTCTCCCACGCGGGCGTAAGCCATGAAGAGGTGAGAGTGATACTCCTCACTGAGCGGGACCTTCTTCACCGCCGCTTCGTACAGCTTGGTGACCAGCTCGGCTGGAAGCGGACGGTGAACCGTTAACTCAAGAGTGCGAGATCAGCCGCCAGGAAACGGGGGCGTGGATACTTACGGCGGTGCATCTCCCTGTACAGAATGGTCAGCGCCTGCAGAGAGTTGTCGTCGGTGGGCTCCAGGGTGGTCACCTCCTGGGCCAATGAGAAGGCTTCATCCTGCTTCCCCGTCCTCTGCAGGCCGATGGCCTTTAAGACCTGCAGAAAAAAAAAAAAAAAAAAGCAGAATGTTTGGAAAAAAGTTTACTGAAAGTTTTAGCTGTCAAGATGTCAACATAACGCACTAAATCTTAAACGTACGGCTGATATATACAAAAAAAAGGAGTGCAATGCTTTGCTACTAATTGTCAACACTACAACTAGATAAGATCAGAAAAAAGTTTTAATTTAAAAACAAAATAGCGAGGGAGAGTGAAGTAGGCCAGTCGCTAGCCTGACTATGACAATTTCAACATGTAGGTGTGCTGTGGAATTCAGTGTGTTCTGGTTCAGCTAAAAAACAAAAAGAAAAAAAAAAGGCAACCCACACACCACCTCTCTGACAGTTCATCAGTAGGGCAAGTGTTTAAATTAGCTAATCAACACCACAGTGATCACTTATTAATAATTACATTAATAACTGTTATACAAGCATCGAGTCTGAAAACATAAAACTAACAAACTGAATGGTCTGTTGTTTGTGTGGGAAATGTTTGCATGTTTTTTGGGGGGAGTGAACCCTGATACGCTAGTTGTCAGTCAGTTGCTATGGCAACAAGTCTGCGTGTAGCACAGGCGACAGAGAGCGAAGAAACTAAAACTAAGAATACAAGTGGTTTTGAGTTATTATTCAATGATTTTTCTGGCATTATTTTTCCCCTTGCTGTGGGTCACTGCAGTAAACCAAGGTCTCAAGGTTTCATTTTGTTCAAGGAATTACTCTACCGCCACAGCGCAGGTGGATGGCACGTTTTAAAAAAACAACAACAAAGAAACCTTTTGCCATCCACCGTTGTACACGTGCGTAAAATTTCTGGTTGTAACCAAACAACAAGCAACCTGTCGATATAAACGCAACATGCACGGGGCTGCCGGGTACGACCAATTTGGTTGCAAAATTGATCGGATTTCTCAATAGCGCAACTGAAAGAAAACACAAAAAAATCTCTGGTCGAACCTGCAACCTTTTTTTCCAGGGTAAATAAAAAAAAGTCCCTCATTATTTTATGGTTTTATTTGCTGGAAACAACAAAAAACACACACTTTCATCACCAGTTCATCACCAACAGTGTGTTTGGACTATTGTGGACAGAAAAAAAAAAAAGAATCTCAGTCCAAAAAAATAATTTCTGAAACTTTAATATTCATCTCAGAAATTTTGTAGAAAAGAAAAAAAAAAAAATAGAATTTTCTGAGTTTAAAAGGTTGAAAATTTGCCAGAAAAAAATAAAAATAAAAATAAAAAAATAAAAAAATAAAAAGATCCCACTCACCTTGGCACAGTGCAGGTCCTTGTGTTTCTTCAGCAGTTTATCTGCCTGCTGTATTGCCATCTTATTGTTGCCATTATCAAGGTAATCTGAAGAAACATAATGAGAGAATAACTGCTACAGTCACTCAGATTCTGAAGATTTAGTATTTCTCCCAGGAGGAGGGTGGATCACGTCATTAAGAAACCCTGAAGAGCAACTGCTTCATCTATGGAGATGAATAATTAACAAGATTGTTTTTAAGTAAGCAGCACTTTTTATGGGTCGTATGAGAGGGAATGATTCTGATCTTTGGAAGACTTTTAGAACTTCTTGGAGAAGGCTTCACTTTTTTTGTTTTTTTAAAAAGATGTAGCTTAAAAAGTGTAAAAAAAACAAAACAAAAAGAAAAACAAATGTTCTGCCAAAATATTTGCAGCTTAATGTACTCTAATGTTGCAGAAAAAAAAAGAAGAAACAACTTTAAGGGGCAAAGAGTCTCCCCCTTCCCCACTTGTTGCTGTACACTGCCAGTCAGCTGGCTCCTACACTTTTCCCCTTTGCTTACACGACACAGAAATTAAGTTTGTGGAAATACTGACTGTCACAAAAAACAAAGAGTCGCCTTGTGAAACTAAAAGAAATCCACACTCTGATTTTTATTGGGCAACATTTTTTTCCTAGGGTTCCACCGTTAAATCGGCCGCGAGTTCCTTCATTTGCCGCGCCAACGTTGGCTCCAAAAGAAACACAATCCATTTCCATGTAATCCTTAAATATTTGTACTGATCAACTTCCACCATCCCATTGTTCCAAATGTCTTCTGGAAAAAGATGTATTCTTTGGAGGATTCTTCCTCTCGTCTCGCCCGCAACAAGGCTTGCGGTACTTGCACTGGATCCAAACCCTGCACATGGTGTACTGCTGTATTCTGGCTGATCAGCAATCTTTAAAAAGCCTGACTTGTTGATTCCCACTGGAGCATTTTTTTTTATTTTTTTTAATCAGAAAAGTTCCCAAATATAGCAACAAAAATCACTACTTTTTTTGTTACATTTTTCAGATGAACATATCTGGGACGATTTATCATTGCGCCATTAATATATTAAAAAGACAGTAGAATAACGTTCTACATGTAATGCACCGTTAATAACCAATGTCAATATCTTTTATTAAATGTTGCTTTTCTGCTTGAAATAAAGGCGATTAATATAGATTTTGATTTTACTTGCATCATAATTAAATCTCATCACACCAGCAGATGATTTTAATACCGTTTCTCTTTGCAGTCATATTTTGTGCCGTTATCACACAAGGATGACAAAAACGAGCTCTATAAAAAAAAATAATAATCAGCTGACATCCTAATGAAGCCTCAACACGAAACTGCAAACTGCACATCTTCCCCGAACGCCTTGCGAGTATTTGCAGTGTGCGGACGCAGAGCCACAAACTGTTTCGGTCCCTCCAGGACAGCTGGCTGCCAAAATTAACCGGCCGGCGCGGCAGTATGCTGCGATTATGTCACATCTATTCTCTCTGCTCAAGCTGGCGTCGCAGGGAAGGCGAAACCGCTGAAAACTCTAAAAGAACAGGCTGGACTCGCGACATCAGGCTGCAGTTCATAAGCGGGACACACGACAGGCAGCGCAGAGGGTCCTGAAAACAGCAGGGGCACGTAAAACAGAATACTCTTTAAAACGTCGGCAGAGTTATTTCTGTTTCCGTTTTGAGTTTTTCCATCCAACTGGTTTTCTGAGCTCTAAAGGCTGTGTTCTCACATCGCCTTAAATGCTGACCTGATGCAGTTGAACTTCCTGAATCTCAGCATTTTTTTTTTTTTTTAATGATCTTGATCAGGACATACTGCTTAAGCTCAACAGAACAACTGCTTTGTGACGACGAAGCGATGAAATCACTTTTCTCTCTGGTGTTGGGCTGCAGTGATATTGACAGTACAGGGCTGCCAATACTTTTTTTTTTTTTTTAAACAAAAGTAGCTTGTTTACAAAAAAATATTTGACAGTGAAATCTGATAGTGCCAGTTTGCCCTGGTCTTCTTAAACTGCTCCATTGTGTGTTACTGTAACTAAATGGATCATTTGATCCAGATTAAATCATGATTTATGGCAAAGAAGCAAAACAAAAAAACTCAAACAGACCATGAAATATTACTACACATGGAGTAAGTTTGATTTCACTGAAAAGTCTCCAGAAACAACTTTAATGAAACTCTTCCTTATAAACACCTTGATGTTGCTGACTGAGATCCGACATGCATGCAGTTTCTATTAATACCTGATGGCTAGCTTTGTGGCCGTAAAAAAAAAAAAAAAACCCAAACAAAAAAAATACATAAAACCAGGTATAATTTCGGTTGAATTCGCCAACAAAAACCCAGCGGACGCCTCTTGTAAATGCTGCTTGGCGGGTTGAGCGCAGCTCTGACAGCTCCACAGCAGCTAGCCAGCTACAAAGCATTGTCCTTAACTCTTGTGATGCTAATGCTAACTAAAGGCTAACTATACAGCTATGCCTTTCAGACACTGCAGCTGCCGCGTTATATCGGGCAGTGTGGTCAAAACCTGACGGGGAAACATCTGCTGAAGTTCGTAAAGTTCTCCAAGTGCGTCTGCGACGTCCCGACAGGCTGATTATCTTGACACATTAGCCAGCTGAGCTCGCTGTCAAACACCGACCGTTAGCAAAAGGAGAAACCTTTCGACTTTGAGAGAGAGCCGCTCCGCACCTTCAATTCGCCCAAACCTCGGAGCGCTTCAACACAAATGCGAGTGAGTGTCGTTTTGCAAACGGGAGGTGCGAGAACTCGCTCAGGCGTCCGCCGCCGCAGCGGTGTCCTTCTCCGGCTTAGCGTTACACCGGGTAAGGTGCACTGTCATTGGACGCTGCGTGCAGCGGAGTCCGCGGCTGGAACCCGAGGGGCCGCATCACCGCACTGAGAACTCCAACAGCCTGTACTGTAAGCAAATAGTCCCCCATAGGACACGGCCTGGTTCTTCAAACCTGTCCCACTGAATAAATATGTATCTTCTTATTGATATCCTACCATAAATAGGTCTGAGTCTCCTGTCGTTGGGATCTTGCACATGGCCTCTCGCCGCCATGGTGGAGTTTACCTGCTGTGTAAATGTTCGCGCATGCGTACTTCCGGTTGTGTCATGCGTGATTAAAGGATCCCCCAGCCCCTCACCCCCCCTGCTGAAATCAGAATAGCATGCGTGTATGGAAATCCGTTACTGTCAATACATGAGCATAAGAAGCGACGATTTAAAATATACATTGTGAGAAATTGGAAATTAAAATTTGCGTCATAGATGTACGTCACTGCGACTTAATTACTATGACAGTCAAAATACTCTTAAGTCAAATCTGTGACACAAATTGAGCAACAAATGAGAAATATTACTCAGTTATGTAACAATCTTTTGACAATACAAAAAAGGTACTGAGATGCATCTTTTTGTGTGCGTCAGTCTATACAGAATATTTTGCCAAATATCTTGGGGCTCATCAAGCTTTGCCATTCTTGAAAAATGTAACCGAACCCGAGTTCTTCATGGCCAGAAGTGGCTTTACCTCTGAACTCTCCCTGCTGAAATCAAACCAAAAGATGTGATTCATCACAGTTGTTGTATGATTTAACAGGGCGCCGAGGTCAGGTTGGTGCGGAAACCTTATAATCTAAAACATATCTATATGTGAATCATTTTCATAGAATCGACTTTGGAAGTGCCTCATGATTGCAGTTTCTTCTGATTATATGCTGCATTACCATTGGCACTTTAAATGGTAAAAACTTTTAACACAACAAATAGAATTTGGACAGAAATAAGGTTGGGCTACAACAGGTTCTGTTTCTCTGCAGACATTGGCTCAGAAAAGGCCAATCTAAACTGATCATAATCAGCACAAACGTGGATTTATTTTGTAAAAATAAAATCTGATGATGCAGAACCAGATTAAGCCATATGAAAAAAATCAACACAGCCAGTCATCAATTGTTTATGACACAGGCTAATAAAATGGAGTTACTAGATTATTACTACATCCTTTGGTAAGCTAGACAGATTTATATTAATCATAACTGTAAAGAAATACAGATTTTTCAGGTGTTAATACATATATTTAAGATTTGGTCTTTATTTGAATTCCATGAGCTTTTAAAAGTGCGCAGTTTGGCCTGGTCTCATGCCCGCGTGCACTTTTACAAGTTCTTTCTGTGTATGTGGTTCGGAGTACTGACGGTCTGACGGAACAAACACATCCCACAGCGTCTGCCCTGAGATCCGCTGCGCTCCTGAGCATCACGCCAAGATAGGTACTTCTTTTACGCAAAGCTGGCTAAAGTTGAAAAATATTTAGACACTTGAATATTTTTGATAAACTTGAATGTATATCATGCACTACAGTAACACGGTAATACATGGTTTTTACTTTTTTTCCACAATTTAGTTTACAAGTGAAAGAAAATTACAAAGCACTCCCGAAAGAACAACCATCTCACAAAGGAGGCAAAGAAATCAAACACTGCTCATTTTATTTGTTCAAATTTATTAGATATTCTGTTATGCTCCATTGTCTAGACCTTCTGTCACAGCCTGAAAGCTATGAACGAGGAAAAAGGTACTAATTGTTTTACATTCACTACTAATTCCCCTGAATGTTTGCCTTATCAGAAAGAGAAAATTGAATACATTGTGAATCTTTGTCTTTCAAAAAACAACAAAAAGAAGAAAACATTAAAAAAAAAAAAAAAAAACCCAGTAGATTTTGCAAGTGCTTATTCATGATTACAATAAGAAAACAGTATTTTTTGGACTCCATCTCCCTCTTTTTTTTTGTTGTTTTTTGTTGTTTTTTTTTCCCCGTATATGCTCCAAGCCCGATCCTCCTTACAGTATCCGTTGGCTGGGATAACTCCGCTGGTTCCGCTCCCATCATGACCAGACTCCCGGGCTTTTCACTCCTCCTCTCGTAAATCAGAGGTCCAGCTGGGGAGAGTCTGATTGTGAGGGGAAGTCCGCCCCTTTAACTGTTCACCTCGTTTGACGCGAAACTCGCAAAAACAGTTGGCGAAAATAAAAGTGTTTTAAAATAAAAAAAATAAAAATAAAAAAAAGAAGGAAGGAAGGAAAAAAGAACACCAGACATACAAATCAAGCTTTAGTCAAACCATTTGTCCTCATGTACTGGTGATATTGACATCTGTTCCTCTTATGCACGTAGAGCTACACATTCATAAGCATGGATGAGGTACGGTCAGCTCTGCTTCACACACAGGACTGATATTACCTGCCGTTAAGAAATCAGAGCGATATGAATGAATAAACTTGACGATGCCAATAACCCAGTGGCGCTCACATCTACAGTTTGTCCGCTTTGTTTCTCGGATTTTATAAAGAGCACGCTTACAGTCGAGCTTTCATGTAACTTTGTGACAAAACTCAACTTTAGAGACACTCGGACCAGATCGACAGCCTTGAAGCCACAGCACTAACTACATTTTTAGCCCCAAGCTCAACGTTGTAATAAAAATAATGATGCTAAAAAAAACAAACCAAGCAAACAAACAAAAAACAAACTTCTAAACCCCAACCTGCAGATGTGAAAATCTCCCGTAACGTAGCCAAAGAAGCAAACAGGATCGCTTCCGAATATAGAGCGATTTTCAAACTTAGCCTAAATCAGAATAAAAAAAATTTTTTTAGGCTCATTTCCTGGAAACATAAATGCAAATGGAGGAAATAATAATAATAATAAAAAAAAATCCCCAACAAACATGGCGGATCAACCTGAACCCATTTCTGACAGTTGAGAAATTTCAGATTTTGGATACATAATCATACATATATTTATTTGAAAAAAGAAGAAGGAAAAAAAAAAAAAAAAAAAAAAAAAATCCGAGCCCAATTCATGCACGCAGCGACGCACACTCACACTTTAGTTTTGCTTTGTTTCGTTGTGGAGGCTGTGCGAGCCGTCCGGTTAAAGCCCTAGCCGTAGGAGAGAAGGCCATGCAGAGACAGCGTGAGGCAAAGTTCAGAAGGCTGGTTTAACCTGGATTTGAAGCTATCCATCTCAAGCCCACTCCAAAAAATAAAATGAAATTTAAAAAAAAAAACAAAAAAAAAAACAACCCCAGACAGTCCTTTAAGAGTGAAGGCAGTTAGAAACACTGACAAGCACACGAACGCTCACGCTGACACAAGTAGAAAGGTGCTCCCTTTCACTCTGAACGCAGCAGAACTGAGAGAAGCTGCACTTCAGCTACTGCATGCAGCAACGAGTAAAAAACATAAAATAAAAATAAAATGAAATAATACAGATTCAACTGTTTGACAAAAATCATGTTTTTGCGGAGGAAAAATAAATGTTTGATATCATCGAGACCACCTCAGATTTCCGAACGGTGGGAGAAAGAATTCCCAGAAAACTGTCAAGACAGACGGGACAGCAGGATGAAGCAGAGGAGCGGAAAACAAAGGAGCTTTGAGGACAAAACGAAGCATACGGACAGTGGTGAGGGGGAAGTAAAATAGAAACAGTTATAGTACAAGACAGGGTAAAGCGGTCCGACACCTGCTTAAATAAACTGAATTTGTGGTGCGGACCTGTGAAGCTAGAAAACAACATTCTAATTTAAAAGGCTTGGCTTCTGGAGTCATAGTTTACAGACCTGAATAAAAACAAAGCCCATTAGAATCAACTAACAATTACATATCAGGCAATTTTATGTTCTGTGCAAATTTTTTTTTTCTTTTTATACATGTATGCAAAAACTTTTTTTCTTACATTTTCTCATATGCTTTTGTCTGTGTGTGTGTGTGTGTGTGCGTGTGTGTGTGTGCGTGTGTGTGTGTGTGTGAACTGAATGAACAGGAGGCTTGTGACAGGGATGGGATCTGTACAGTACTGTTAACCAATCGCATCAAACCCCCCAAATGAATCATGTGAGACAGGACGAGAAGAGGCGAAGTCGGGGGGCCACTTTCTCAGCGGGGTGGGCGCGTCTCTGATGACATCATCATGACAGGGTTTGGTTGATTTGCCTCACTGCTCGTGAGCAGCACTGGTGCCTCGAATCGGACCTGTTTTACGCAGCTGGAGGTGCGGGAGAGAGAGGAGAGAGAAACGGCATTTCTGCGCGTTAACGAGAGCTGACTGGGCTGGATGTGTGCACACTAAACGTCAATGCGCATGCTTTGTTAGCGGCGGCGCTCATGCAGTCCACTGAAGGAAGCAAATTCAGGTTAGCTTCATTCCCATTAGGCATGGGCCAGCTCCCAGTGTGGAGGAACTGAAAAAAATCACTGGAGTTTTCCTTTAATATTGTTAAAGCTCTTTAAAGCGCTTTCAGTTTGCTGCCCCTCCCCAATCTGTTGCGGCACATTGTCCGTCAGCTAGCTAAAATAAATAAATAAATAAATAAAAAGGCTACTAATTTGTGTTCATTTAGACTAGGCGTCTGCAACTCTTACAAATCCAAATAGACATTTACTAAATAAAACTCACTGATTGTTAAATAAAACTTATAATATTGATAGTTGATATTTACTATAGGAAATTTGCTATTTTTAAAGAAACATTATTTCCATTTTCAGATTTAAAAAAAAATTCAAACTTGACCATGGACACGTTTTCTTCTACTGGATGTCGATTTCAACTGAATGAGAAATCCGAAAATAAGCGGGACTTTCTGCGTAATTCTGTCAAAAACGTCCAGTCGAATTATTCCATGGAAAAAAACGATTAAAATATGCATAAATCTATATTTAGAAGCTTTTTTTTTTAAGCTAAACTTTTAATGAGCCATTATGAAAGTCCCAAAAATATTTGAAGCGTTGGATATACAATACTGTTTAAAAAAAGCTGTTTAATTTAAGAAACTCATGCTTAGTTTATTGTTGAGTAGGTTGGAAAAGAAAAAAAAAGACAAATCGACATTTTTGGTGATTTTAGATTTTAAAAAATGTTTTTGTTTTTACTCAAAAACTTTGGCTACAGCCAATTTTCCAATTCCACTAATTTCACCACATAGCTAAAAGTTTTTTCTGATTGGTGGAGGCAGCAGATTAGTTCCGATTTCCATGGCAACCTGCTGCCATTTGAACAATAACACTAAATCCAGGAGCTGTTCATTCCTTAAGATTACATATCAAAATAAATGTAAAAATATTGTTACGGATAATACACATTTAAAACGTTCATCGTCAAAGTTATCATACTTTGTGAATCTCCAACTGGCCCATGCCTAAATCCACCAATTAAAAAACATCAGGAAGAAAACTAAATACGAGATCAGAGGAAAACAAGATGAGACAAAACTTTATGAGCTGGAAGAAAATATTAGAATGGATGTGAGAAAGATGCGAACGAACTGCAGACAAAAACAAAACAAAAAAAAACAACAAAAAAACACTGAAAAACATGCAGAACCCGACCCTGTTCTTCATATATGGATCTCTCAGTAACGCTAACCAGTATCACATCAGAGGCTCTTAATCTGTCCAGTTATATTTAGGATTCCTGCAAAAACAGCTCGACCTGATCCGGACATGTTTGTAGATGCAAAATAGCTTTGCATCCACCACTTTTAAAGATCAATATCTGGAAAATTTTGAGACTGAAAGTCAGCTTTTCTGTTAAATGAATGATTCAAAAATGATACTTCACAGTGTCCACATCTAAAGCTTGAAAAAAATATCTTTCAAGGGAAGATTCTTTGGATTTTTTGGACAGATGTTCAGCAGAGGTTCTGCAGTTCTTTCTCATTTTTTTCAATGGGAACAACTGCTCTGTTAAAACGTAATTTTCAGGCCGGGTTAACACAAACTGGTGGGTCCATGGTAGAAAAACAGGGTTTATTAGTGAAAAGCAGAGCGATGTCAGAGGTAAAACGAAGCACAAACGTCTGGTCGGACAAAAAGTGAAACAGACGGGCTGGGTGACGAAGTGAGGAAGAGGAGGGAGGTCGGTCCATGCAGCACTGCCACCTCTCCAGGCCACAAACTTACTCAGCCTGCCTCTAGTGTCTGACCTATAGCGCAGCGCCTCTACTCGTCTGTTGCCGTGGTGCCTCGCACGTCACCTTTCTGACGCATCTGATTAGGGAGTAAACGCAGGTTAAGTCAGGAACGCTCCCTGTGAAGGGCTGTCTCCTGCAGGCTGCTGAAATTACAACAAAAGTCTAGAAATCTGAGGGAGAAAAACCAAACTGGACGCCTGCTTGAGATGCCGGGGCTCGTCAGAGAAACAGGGCAGCGTGTTCTAGTTCACGTTTTGAATGCATTACCTCCTCTAGTTCTTTCTGGGTCTCCTCCTCCATCCGCCGGATGTCCTCCATAGTCAAACCAACCCATTTGTCAATCCAGCAGAACAGCTGACGGTGGAAGTTGGTGAAAATTCGCTTTTCTTGCTGTGGGGGAAAAAAGAAAAAGGGAAAAAAAAAAAAAAAAAGAAAAAAAGAACAGGATAAATGTGATTTAAACAACAGTCCCTCTTTACAGGCATCTATAAAGATCTGATGACTGAGGTTCCAGAAAACATTTTGTTTTTTAAATACTTGCAAAAGTATTCATTCTGTAACATTTCCACTTTAAAAATGAAAAATTGGAACAAAACTGTAGGATGAAATGCAAATGAGTTGAAAGGTTTTTACAAAAAACATCATGGAAACTGGTTTTCAACATTTTTCCTCAGCCCCAAAATGAAATCCTGTTGCTCACCCAATGCCTGGTTCACACGGGAAGATTTTGAAATTATCGGCAGATCCCCCACATGCGAGAATGTGTGGTGTCCAGCAGCACACCACACACAAACTGATTTCACTCAACGTTCAGCTGTAGGACAAAAAACCTCGCAAAACCCCTCGAGATCAGATGCGACTTTGATGTAAACAAACATGGCCGACCGGGAAGACGCAACCGTGATAGTTTGTGGACAATGTTTATTTCTAGAAAAGGACTTTGAAGAGCATGAAGTGGACTACGCCGCAGGGCATTCTGGGTAAATACAACCAAAACAAACACGCAAGTCTAGCGCCAGTGACTGGTATAGTTTGTGGTCTTTAGCACACGAAGATTAAAAAAAAAAAAATCCTACAGCCGCTAAAATTAGAAACCACTCCATCTTGTTTACATTTTATGAAGAAGGAAGTTGGGTTCCTTTCTTCTTCAGGGGTTTTTTGTAATTTCCTTCAGTGGTTCTTGATGCAGCGCCACCACAGGCGAGGAGGGAAGAGGTTTTCCAAAGGGTTTGACACAGAGCATTGTGAAAGAGAACCACAGCAGCTGAAAATGCAACAATTGTAGCAATTTTGGTGCCAAATTCAAGTGCTTCGACTGGACTATCGGATCTGAAAACACCCCTAAATCGGAGAGGTACTGACATCATTCTGAGCGGACCAGATTTCTCTTTTCACAGCACACAAGGCAGAAATATCTCTTTAGAGCCATCCTGATAATCTGGGCGTCCGTAAGAAATTCTGACGGAGAAAATCGGTAGAAAAATCTCACCGTGTGAACTAGGGCTGGCCTGAAACACAAAGAAGTCTTGAGCATGTGTGATAAAGAGCAGTGTACGGTACCCTGTGGATGAAGTTCTCCACTTTGGTCTGCAGACCCCACCATCTGAACTTGACAGTGACCAGTTTATACGCACACATGTAAGGACAATCTGGCTTCAGCTCGTTCTGAAGGGACACATCAGCGGAAAACAGAGGTGATCAATAACAGCTGTCACCAGGCCATGAACAAACCAGATGGAGCTTGTTGTTCGTGGCAGGTACCTTCCAATCGGGACCCAGCGGTCCTCTGCCCGTCTTGGGGGAGTGGAAAAGGGAGGGGTCTTCTTCTGGCTTGTAGTCCTGAAAGAAATAGAACTGAAATGTTCAAATTCCTGCTGCAGACAAATGACAAAAGTAGGCAGAAAACATAAGCCTCTTTTTGTGTGTGTGTTTTAGTGGCGACAGCTTATGAAATCAAAGCATCGTAATGAAGAAAGGAAATAGTTTGTGTGTCACTGCAGTTTTAAAAGGTTGACGTTTCCGAGAAGAGAATCTTGTCCACAGAATAATTAGAGCGAGGAAAAGTCAAGCGCAGTGAGATGATCTAATTATTTCCAAATTAGCATGAAGTTTAACAAGCCTAGTGAAATTTGAAAAAGTATAAATGTCCATTTTATTTTTTTACTCCAACCTCATCCAAGGTTGCGGTTTTGCTTTAGTATGTCAGCTCTGCTATAAAAAGTAGGTGAATACTGGGAACAGATGGACATTTAAGTTTAGCTGCGTCCAACACGCTGATCCACTTAAGTCATTACTGTATAAGAACCAATGTTAGCAAGGCAGGTCCAAGAGAGACGCATCTGCAGTGAAATGTCTTTGATCAAACCTCACTCCATTTTAAAACAACCACTGTTCAGCAATGACCAATCAGAACAAGATCTTTCAAACAGTGCACTTTTGTCTCTGCTAGTACTTATTGTTCTGTACTACTTATTAGAAAGTACATGTTGTTCTGTTGGCTGATTTTATAGAAAAAAAACTTTATGAATTGGTGTTTTTGGCAGAGCGTAGGAGGGGGAGGTTGTTATACGTTACCAGGCCAACAAAGCTGGAACCAAAGTTTTGTGTAAAAGTGGTTCACTGTGTGAAAGACCAAGTTCTTTTCTCTCACAACCAACATTATCTTGATCAAACTTTAACTTCACATCAACTATCTCCAGTGGAAACTCCTCCTCCCTCCCCAGAAATCAATAAGTGTGGTGTCTACACCTGTTGAAGAAGACTCTCAACGTTTCTATTGTAATTTGAAGAGTTTTCTAGTTATTATTCTTCTTCTTAATCCAGAACTCTGGTATAAAAGCATCCATTTCTTTTCTCAATCCAAAACACCCAACATGAACTCAAAGAAGCTCTTTACCTTGAATTAGGCTAACAAACCAATCAGAAGCTGATCAATTAAAATACCAACTTTAATTGACCAATGTAAATTAATGTTGAAGTTGGTTTAAAGGTCTTCAAATTTAAACCGATGAACATCATTTTTTTTTTTAACTGCAGAGGTTTAACTGAACCCTGACGTATTGGAAGTGGGCCGACTCACCCCGGGGGCTACTTCGTCTTTGTTGGCAATATCTATGCGCACCACGTCTACGGTCCTCCATGTTTCTTCATCCAGGTCGTGCACCTAAAACAGAAAAAATTACTACTTCATCAAAATGCAATAGAAATAGACAAGACTTTCCTTCTGCCAATGCTTAAAAATGATAATTAGACTGGAATTAGGCAATAAGTATAATATGGTCTGCTTCTGTCAGTTTATCTCCATTTGAACCGCAAGGCTTCAGAGGCTCCATAAATGCTACTATTTTAACACAGACCACAAATATATAAACAGGGGCGCCGAATGGGGGGGAAAGGTTTGGCAATTACAAGAGCCCCTGACCAACAGGGGGACTGCCACGATTCATTTATTTGTTTCATAGAAATTAAATAAAATGGGACCCCGTGAATTACAAAATTCATCAATGTGTTTTCTAAAATTGCTTTTATGTTGCATTTCTTTAGCAAGCAACAGTAGTACTGAGTGGAGGTGGAGGAGATTGATTGTTCTCACAGATCATGTCTCATAAACTGTCACCACATGGTGACAGCTTTAGCAAATATGGAGACAACATGGTTTTTATTAAAGTTATGTACTGCAACTGGAATAACAACGACAGCAATTTTTGAGAAATCACGATTGCTTTATGTATATTTTATACATAAAGTTTTATTTCACAAAATTCTCTAAGACGTCCAGCTGCTGCAGCGCGTGACGCAACGCGCAGAGGTGAGCGGTGTGATTGGTCCGGCTTTAAACCTAACTTCTATAAGTATATCTTTTAAGAATAAATCTGCTCCACCAGTGAAACGCTCAGAGCAAGAGCAATCCGGCTTTATAAAAAGGTTTTGGTTTTTTTTATTATTATTTTTTCCTAAAAACTAGCCACAGTGTGGCGGTGGGGCTATTAAAGCAGGAAAACTCAGGCAGACTTAGGAATCTTAGACTCTGTTGGATGGAGAGCTGGTCAAGTGTTCCCCTCTCTGAAAAACAGACCTGGACTCGTGACACAAGAAGACACTGGAAGTTTGATGGCAGCATGATTTGACGCAGCATGATGGCGAAATATTTAATCCGCTGTTGATACATTCACCATCCTGATCAATTCCTTACTTACGTTTTCTACTGTTCCCATGTCGGGTTTGTGCCATGTCTCGATCTTTATCATGAAGTCGTCTTTCATGTACTCGTTCTGGAAAAAGCAGAACAGAAAACCGATTCAGTCGGAGCGCGATGCGCGGGTCTTGGCTGTAATCTTGGCTCGTGCCCCACGCTGACCGGCGGAGCTCGTCTGAGCACAGCGGGTCAGACAAACACCATGAATGGAGGGTCGCGAGAGACACAGTTTAATCCAATTAGCAAAGCAGACTTTGGACTGAAAGTGCAGTGGTGATGTCGCATCGCTCAGCTCTGATCCATTTTAAACCTCAGCAGCAATTGTTAGCTAGCAGGTGACTGGAACACTGGCCAATGAGAAACGCTCGTAAAATGACGATGACATTAAATAACAATGGAAGCAAATATTCACATTCGTATATACATGGATTGTTTCAAGAGGTAGAAATAATGGCACTAAATATTTTAAAATAATAATAGTAATAATAATAAAAAAAATTATAAAAAAACTCAAACAGTGCTTGGTTAAGAGTTCCTTCACATAAATACCATTTATTTTACTTATGCTGCTGCTCCAACAGCAGTCTGCAGTAATGTATGCTCACTACCCTCACTGGCCATTCTTTAGGTATGGCTTTAAGGGAAGCTAAAGCTAAAACATACCATTCTGGTTATTGTGATTGTTTTCAGCAAGTCAAATTTAAGAGTTTTTAAGACCTTTTTTTTAATGCCAATTTAAATATAGGGGATAGTCGGGGGATCCAACTGTACTGAGGTACATTCAAGTTATGTTTTTAACTTATTAAAACCACCTGAAACTTCTGACAGTGATTCTATCAAAACAAAATTAAAGCTTCTTTTAGTCTAAAGTGATCTGCAGTCCATGCTATTTTCCTGGGATGAGATTCAACAAGTTGTAATCAGGACGAGTAAAAGCTTTACTGAAAGATTGTAAACTCACCGTCACGACTGCACAGCGAGGAAGGAGAGGCAGAAAGAGGGAAGAGACCAAAAATATCATTAGTTAAAAAGAAAATAAAAAAAAAAGATTTCAGAATGAGCAAACAAGTCCATTACCACACCATGTCATTATTATTATTATTACACTATGAAGGTGGAGCGTAACCATGAGTTTGTTTCTGTTCAGTGTGAACTTACTGGTGCGGCAGTATGGGTAAGCGTTCCAAGCTTTTTCGTGAAAAACTAATGCTCCCTCTGGCGCAATCATCTTCACATACCCAGGAACTTTACTGCAGTCAGAGAGACACGAAGAACATGTTTACACAAATAAGACACATAAATTCAGAAATATTATAACGGTAGTTTGTAACAGCCTCTAGTCTTTCTTATTATTCTCAACAGCTTCTAATGCAATCTTTAGTGTTAAAGTCTAACCACTAAGCCAAGCAGGAGGAACCCGGATCAGAGCTGTGATTCTTCAGGAAGACTCGGACTAAAACAGCTTTTCAATCTGAATTTATTCACATTTTATCTGATGTAGATGTGAAGGTCGTTCCCTCGCTAACCTGAACATTTCTTTCCCACTCACTGATTTCTGCAGCTGCTCGTGACACTCGATCACAGGTTTGAGTGAAGCTCAGCCGCACAGTGCGCCAGACATGACTTGTTAAGACTTAACTAGATAAAGTGTGTGCTGTCATTTTTCACGTTTTACTCTTTCTTTCTGCTTTTGCTCTGAAAGTATCCGGGCATGTTGCTGAATTCATGCTGTGTTCTGTTGTACACTACAGTGTGAAAAGCTCTGGCCACCACAGGTAGATGAGAGTCCTGCAGTAAACGTCTGCAGTAAAACCTTAAAAACAGCACAGATGATATGTGTGGCTGACTGAACATTGAAGGAATGCAATAAATGCAATTACTAATCACATCAGTCAACAGAAAGACACAAACGCATGTTCAAACATGAGTCTTAATGCACTCGCTTTGCACAAGTTTCAGGTTCTGCTTGTGTGAAGCAAAAGGATAAAAGCTGTCTGAATATCAAACAGAGCAGCTGGATTATGGGAAATTCTAATTACTTTGATAAATGTGGAAAATTACTACTATTTACTGGAATACCGGAGTTTTCAAAAAATGCTGCATGTATCGAATAAAAAGGCGCCTGTAGAAATCTCTTCACTTTATTTCAAACTGCATTTTATCTCAATTTGCATTTCTCTATTTTCCATGTTTGGGGTGAGGCAGGATGCATGCCGGACTGGTTTCCAGAGCAACAGCAGGGAGTCTCGTTCCCGGACTGTGGGAGGAAACCGGAGTACCAGGAGGGAACGCGTGAACGCACGGGGAGAACATGCAAAGTCCCAAGCAGGAGGGCGGCAGGCTGGAACTGAAAGCCTGGGCCGTCTTACTGAGAGGCAGCAGAACTGATCAGCCCCACTGGAGAGACGTAATAAATATAGAAAAGGCTGTGAGGAGCAGAACAGTCAGTCACTGTCTTTTCATTGGGAACGTTGAGAGAAAAAGACATGAAACTCCGTCTCCAGTGTCTTCACGGCCAAAACGACCCGAGCAGACCCAGAGGCGGTTCTTCCAACATTTAACAGAGCAATTACACAAACGCAAAGACTTACCTCTTTAGATGATATATTTTGTGTGTATATTGCCCCTTCTCCCCTTCCTTCTCGTACGGTTCATTTTTCAGAACTTCGATTCCTTCTCCTCCTCCCGTCTCATTCTTGCTAGCCTCAGCCACAGAGTACAGCTGCCCGACTTGATACTGTAGGACAAAAATTCAAGAAAATCAAAACGATAAAGCAAATGTCCCCGAGCAGAGAAGCAGCAGCTCCACTGAGAGTTTCTGAACAAAAACACGTTTGGACTCAAATGAAGCACTTGGTACCAAAAAGAGAACAAAGACCATGTCACTCACCTCCTCGACAGAGACCGGCAACACGACACGGCTGCGAGGGAAAACAGGGGAGAAAAACCGATGTTAGACACAACCAAAACAATGACGAGTCACAAAACTCGGGAAAGGAGCGTTAGAAGAGCCTGACGCAATAAAACAGTTAAAACAAGATGCATCATTTCTGTTGCTCTTTCTGCCAAAGGTTGGATGATGAAAGTCTTCAGTATCAAGCAGCCTCCTGTTTTAAGGGCGATTTTGTTTGCAGACGGTTCAGTACGCATTTTATTGTTTTGGTTGTTTTGTTGTTGTTGCTGTTGTTTTGAGTGTTCTCTAAATTTATTTTGGATATTTAGAATGTCTTCCCGAAACGATTCCCCCCTCGCCGTCGATAAGCGGAATGTACTCTGTCATAATTAAATGATTTGAAGATGGTTTCATAGCAACATTATTGTCATTTACAGTAATAACTTCTAGGACAATTTATCATCCAGCAACATTTATAAGTACACTTTGACAGGTGGAGTTATAAGCTGTTGAAACGTCTCGTTTTAAAAAGATTCTGTCAAACTGCTCCAAAAGTCTTTTTCATTGAATTTTATTGTGCAGCCAGAGAAGATTTTCTAGCAAAACTCATCTTTTTAAAGGTGCAGGCTCTGTTCTGGTATCACTGGTTTTTTTGGGGGGAGGTGGTACTTGGTGGGGGGGTTCGGTTGCTCACCAAGACTTTGAAGGCGCGTCTTCTGCTTACATATCGCAACTCAAGCATGGCGTTTGCGAAGCGAGAACCTTGCGGTGGTAAAAGTGTTGTGCTGTGCCTCCCACCTAGTGCACACTTTGCCAATTTGGCTCCTTGACAAGCTGCTCCGCTGCCTCAAAGGACTCATCAAATTCAGCCCACTGTTCTGACTTTGTGCTTTGGCACAAAACACAGGAGCGAAATGAGGAGAAAGGAGCAGGAATGCCACATGGGTTTAAATAAATAAATAAAAAAGCCTTTATGCAACATGAATATGAATTATGTCTTTTAAAACATACTCTTGCTGTTGAGCTTTTCTGAAACATGTTACATGTGTGAAATCATTTTTTTAAAAAGCGCTATTAGCTTCTTGGCTAGATTTTGGTCAATGTGAATAAGAGCCAGAAATTTCACGACGGATCACTTTTTTTTTTTTCTTTTTTTTTTTTAAATCAAGACATGCATTTAAGAATTCAGCTGAAACTTTCAACCTTAAGGAAATCTGAGCCAGCTGCTGCTTTCGATTGGACAACAGCTTCTTGAACGTGCAAAGTTTAATGCAACTGAGCTGTTTCAACTTGGAGAAGTGCTTCACTGCAAGCAGTTACCTTTTATCATTTCACCTTCAGGACAAACTCAAGTCTATAACGTGATGAACGATGTTGTCAAAGCCAGATAAGAAACTTAAAGCAAACTAATTTTTTTGAAAAAACGAGTCATGAAATGTCTTCGTTTTGCGCCAAGTTTGAGAGTCAGAACTTTGTAAGAGTTTCAAGCTAAAAAGGTTACGACCTGTGACAGCGTGCCATGCCTGCTATTCACACCTAGTGTAGACTTTAGACTGGCCTCCTGATAAAGAACCGGCTGTGGTCGCATATCTTCACTGCACATAACAGCAAAGCTGCACACTATGACCGCTTTGATGTTAGCATAAACAATGTGCCTTTCCATTTCATTACTCCCGGGCAAAAAACATTTTTAACTCTCTTGTGAAAATCAAATATTGATCAGGCCTGGCATCATCAGCCTGCGGTTTCATTGATAAATGTGCTTCGAGCGTCTAAAGCAGAATGTGTGCGTTTGCTCCGACAGACGGTACGGTTAGAGGAAAGATGTTTTGTTTTTGTTTTTTAAATAAAAGTTCATTTTAGTCTTCACATGAAAGATTTTTCGCAGTTTTCTTTATAATGTCAAAGTTTTTTCCCCCCTAATGTATTTTTTAATCTCAGCCCTTCATGAATTTTATTCGTCTTTCCTCTCACTGATGTATTCGGGGGGGAGATCACATAGAGATACTTTTCCTACGGTATAAGTTTGTACTTTTGGTTAAGTCATGCAGCTGAACATGAGTGCAAGTGAAGGAGACCACGCGTGAACGGGGAACTCGGAAATGGATAAGATACCGTAACTGCAAATAAATATTTAATGTCCTAATGTTTTTTTTTTTATTGTAGAGGGTAAAACTTTCACTGACCACTGAAAATGACAGCTGCAACAGCAGATGTGCAACTATGAAAAAATAAAAAATAAAAATCACAGCTTAAGTTGGCTTTAGCTGTAATATTCATTGTCATTTATGCTGCAGCATAAATAAAGTGTTGCTTTTCTGTTGCACAACAAAGTTGTTGTTACACATTTTTACTCTATTTTTTTGAGTAAATACTGTTACTCTTACAGTAACAGTAAGAGTAACAGTACTGTTACAAACAAAACCAGCACATTTTGTTTAAAAGCAATGCTGTTGAATAAACTGTGGTGGGGGTTAGTGGTGATGTTTGAGATTTTCTCTGATTTCAGGTTTACAATCAGAGAATCTGGATTAGAAGTTTCAACGAGTTCAGACCAAATCTGGTTTCGTGCTCAAAACAAACAGGTCCGCGCGAGCCGCGAGGTGAAGCTTCGGCCTCAGATTGAAACACGGGACGATGATTTAGTAGAATCTAACAACATACAACAGCAAGAGGGTCTTTACAGTAAACTAAACAACCCGAGCATGTTAACGTAGCCGCCCATGACATCAGGCTAACTCCCCGCTAACGCCTGTTAAAGTAACAGCAAAGTAACCCTAAACCCAACTGAAAGCGTGCAAATGCAGCGTGAGCGAAGCGAAATGACCCGACGACGATTCCGTTCAAGTTCCGCCTTGACATTAAGCTTCAATTCAGCTGTTAGGAGTCCAGGGAATTGTCATGCTAGCAGCTAGCTCGCCTGCTGCAGCTAACGGTGCCGCCTAGCATTTCTGGTAAATCCGTCAGAGAAGTAGCCTTAATCTGTCACTCACGAGATCACAGCTTAACATTACGGCAATTTCAAACATAAGGATTCGTTGCTAGCAGGCTACGGGATCCCAGCACAGGAACCACTGCGTGATTAAGCTTGTGTGATTATTTTGGTGGCGTTGTCTAACTAAACGTGCAGTGTGGTTGTGGGTAACCAGGGCAGCCTTTCAGCGCAAGCCGTTTCCATTAAGGAGCTAATTATCCCCTCCGCTGGTACAACTTGGAGGCTAACGCTAGCTTGCAACTAGCAACGCCTAAAAAAGACCGGTGTGTCCCGTTATCCACGTCCTGATCCACCCTGCTCAAAGCTGCCTTTTCACGTTCAAGTGCCCTTAAATACCGACAACGACGGCTTTAAACGAACCACCGGTCTTTAGTTCATGCTAATATGTCTGTACAAAAATGGAAATCTCTGGTTTAAAGATGGTAAAATATATCTTTTTAAAAAAACACTTCAGACTCACTATTCCTTGATGAGCACCATCTTCGTCACCTGGGCTGCGGCTGCGCAGTGGGCGATAACTCCTTATTGTGGCAGACCGTTATGGTATATAATCAAAGCGCTCATCTGATTATAAAGATGTGGCTCATAAAATTGATTTCATGTAAAGTAACCTTCATTGAAAGTAAGTTAGAGCTGTTTTGAATGAAAATGAAACCCGAATAGAAACGTTCAATCTAAACGCACCAGGAAGAGTTTCAAATATCTTAAAGTCAGTGTAAATTTGAAGTTGATGTGTCAATATTTAATGATTATGGGAATCTGTTCCATCTCCTCACATTACAACCCCATTTTGTATTTTACATAGCCAAATACAAATTCCATTTGAAAATACGTGCAAATTATAGATGCGTCAAAATGCATTTTATCCAGTTGCAAGTCCCTTACCTAGATCTACTATTAACGTGTTGCACATTAAAGGTTTTATTTCAAATATGTAAAATAGGAAGGTGAAGCTAATGTCGATAAAAGGTCTGAGCTTTCACTGCTCAATAAGGCAATATCTAATATAGATATGCAGTAGCTATGACTGATCACTACCATACATGTCTAGAGGAGATGAACAGATGACACAACAGTGGAAAAAATATTTTTTCCTTGGAAACATATTTATATATAAATATATCTGATGTGGACTGGAGAACTGCATTCTGCAGAGGTAAAACTCTCATTTTTATCTGCTTTGAAGAGCTTGTCTAATCATTAATTACTAAACAACTTGCCATACAACCGCTTTAGTAAGTCTACTCAGCCCTTTGAGAATAAAGGTGACTGGAAGAAACAGCTATCCCTCACATTGAGTTATGTATCCAGTATTTTAGAAAAAAAATTCAACATGTCCTCATTTCCTGTGGACTTTAGGAAACTAAAATGTGACCAAGAGTGCAGATGAGAAGGCAACCCAAATCCTCACCGACCGTGCAAACGTCACGCTGAAGGTCTTCTGTGTCTCTCTATGAAGAAAACTAAGATCTCTCTGACCACTGCTGCAAAAGTTGAACATTAGTACAAATTTATTAAAACCCGACGACAAGAGTTTGACATTTGCAAATGGAAATGAACTTCCAATAAAAAAAATCCCAGTTTGTTTTTTTTTTTCGTCCTTGGTGATGTAATCGTCTTTATAAAATGTGCAGCAACGAGTGGAAAACGGGTGGATGAAAGAAAAGGAATAACCACAGCAAATAAAATAATTATTACATATTAACTTAGGATCATACTCGGGTAAACTTACACAAACAGCGAGCGTTTTAAACATGAAGGAAGAAAAAAAGAGAAAAAAAAAGAAAAGTCAGGACATTTCAGTGTACGTCAAAACACGTGTTCTGTAGTCAGACATGAAAACACTTTTCTGCGTGAAAAGAAAGCAGTCGGTCACCACATCCACACCGATCACTGTGCTTTGCAAAGGCAGTCGTCTTCACATTTTGTCACTTTACAACCACAGACTTCAATGGATTTTGGTAGGATTTTAAAATATAGACCAAAACAAAGTAAAGGCACGGCGAATTAATGCAGGATTGAATAATAATAATAATAATAATAATAATAATAATAAAAAAAATACCAATGCCGCATTTCAAGTTTGGCACAGTCGCATAGAAAGCCTGATAAAAAAGGACAGCAGCCACAAGTCATAATAATAAAACATTCCAGCAGCTAATGATGCAAGAACAGACAACAATGTAAAGTGAATTAAAGTTTTTGCAACTTTGGGTAAAAACAATAAAGTCAACAGTGTGATAAATTGTCAATAATTTAAGAAAAATTTGAGTGAATTTTGTAATATCTTGCCAATATTGCAATGTTGATGCGTTTTTAGCATAGCATTCAAAAACAATCATTTGAAGCTGTAGTAACTAACAATAATAATGCTGAAAAACCTTGAGACGAGCAGAGGTTTACCTCCCAGCGGGACAACTCAAAAATACAGCCGGCACTAATAGATCAAAGCCTATTCATTTACCAGAATGTCCTAGTCAAAGTCCAGACCCAAATTAAAATTAAGAATGCGCAAAGCATGAACAAAAGACTACAGAGTTGACTCAGGGGGCTAAAATGTGTCACCCTTTTTATCTTTTTTGTTTTTTACTGGGGAGAATTTTTGAAATTTAAAACTTTTCTTCCCTCTAACAATTATGCGTTACTTAGTCTTTACCATAAAATCCAAACAAAATGCAGTTTGTGGTCCTAACATGGCAAAATGTGAAAATATTCACAAAAGTCTTACTTGCAAGGCACCACACATCCTATACGCACACACACACACACACACACACACACACACACACACACACACACGCATGTAAAATCAAAGAGACCAGCTTGAAATGGTCCATTTTCGGTCCCACCTTCAGCAAGGACTAGTAGTAAATCTGTACTTTATTGAAACAAAGAGGACAGCTTCTGTCAGTCCACATAGAAAGTGAACCCTCAGATGAGTCTGCTGCCTGAGAATCCATCGGGGTTAAATATCCAAATCTTTAACATTTAGAAGATGGGAAAAACTGTCCAGGCGAGAGAAACTTGTATCCGTTCCCAGAGGGAAGTTTGATGCCTCCTTTGTGGTTTGTTGGGAGACCAGCTGATGGAGCAAGTGGAGGTTTGGGCTCCGGCTTGCGGTGCCCGTTGGGTCTGTCGTGGTCTTCCTGTCTGTCCGCGTGTTTCCTGCCAGACCCGTGTCTGGGCGAGAGGTTCAGCAAACCCAAAACGTCTTTCTGAACTGCACTCATTTTTTTGCTCCCGCCTCGGAGCGTCACCAAATGGCCGGCCGCCTCCTGTTTCTGGCCGGCGCCGGCCCAGAAGGTCTTCAAGTTGTGCATCGCCTGGACCTTGTTGTCCTGCTTTGTCTGGCTGAGCTCGGAAGGGTTCGTCGGGCTGGACGCCGCTGAGACGGAGCCTCCGGAGGAGTAGGAAAGGGCTGGAGACGTGGCGCTGTCGGCCGGGGAGCGAGACGGCGATATGTGGCAGCTGTAAGGCGAGCCGAAGTACTTGGGTTTGTGTTGAGCCGGCTCGTCTGAGACGACGGGCGATTTCCTCTCCTTAGCGAGGAGAGATGCAGAAGGAGAAGAAGAGGCGGAAGTGCTGATTTTCTGTAGCGATGACGAGCGAGACGGCGGTTTGGGAGGAGTCGGGGACGGCCTCGAATCAGAGGGATGGGGTGAAAGGTGCTTGTGGACGGTGAAAGGGGACGAGCCGGCCTTCAGACTGGCCCTGCTGGGAGGTCTGCTGAACGCACTCGTCTCGGACGGCTGGAACCCACGCGCCCCTCTGGCGGGTTTAAAGGTCGGGGTCGTGGGGGTGGACAGAGACAGCTGCCTGGACTGAGGGTCCTCTCGGTCCCCGGCTCCTCTCAGAGACGTCACTCTGGTGTTTGCTTTCTGCAGCGTCTCCACGGCCTGCATGTGGCTGTGGGTCTCCTCCAGGATCTTCTGGGCCAATTCGTGGGGATCCAGTTGTCCGGCGGGACCCGTCCTCTCTTCTTGGGATTTGACGGTGCTGTCCGTTTCGGTGCTCGACTGGTCCGACTCGGAGCTGCTAGCCTTCCCTTTAACGGTCCGTGTAGGCAATGAGCTACAGGAGATGAAGGAAATTGTCTTTAGCATGGGGCACATTTGGACAGCTTGTTAAATAAATAACCCTAGATCAGCGTTTTTGACTAAATTAATCCTGAACTTACATTTTTTGGGTGACCTTAGAGCTTGGATGGTCCGGCAGCGCCGGCGGTGGAGCTTTGAGCGGAGACGTAGGCGTGCTGATGCTCCCCTTGGAGGAAACTATCAGAGTCTGGCCCACCGCAGACCCCCTGCCGGAACCACCTCTGCCCTGCCGGTGCCCCGTTGGGAGCGGCAGCGTGTCGCACTCCCTGCCCGCCCGCCCCAGCGGCTCGCTGCTTATAATGGAGAAGCCCTCGTACTCCTCGTCCTCTCCTCCTGCAGACGCTCCTCTGTGATTGGCCAGCCTGCCTCTTGCCAGGCGCTGCGAGGAGTAGTACAGGCCCGTTCCTCCGCCCTGCTTCTCTGGCTCCTGCTGATGCGAGCGGTGGCTGGTGATGTCGCTTCCCGCCGGCTCGGGCCGAGACAGGAAGCTGAGGGACGAGGCGAGGGAGCTGAGGCTGTAGACGGAGATGGCGTCGCAGGAGAGGCTGTCGGAGCAGCCGGGGGGTAAGAAGGAGGGCTGGGGAGGGTAACAGCTGAGAGCGAGGGGCAAAGACTGAGGCTGGGAGGCCGACTGGGAGGACGACAGAGACTCTAAAGACGACGAACTGTCCATGCTCAGTCGCTTGGGAAGCTCTGTGGAGTCTTAATATGGAAAGGAAGACAATAAACAGAGAAGTGTAATGTGAAAAAGTTCAAAATCATTTGATATAGAAAGAAAAACAATCACTATTCTTACCAAACAGGGCAAGAAGGGCCTGAAGGGCGAAATGCATGTTACGTCTGCTGGCCTGTTTTCCCGTCTTCAACACGACTTCCTCCTGACCGACCTCGCACAGATCAAAACCTGCAAACACAAGACGCTTCACGATGTCAGAGGCAGCTACCGTGCTTAGCAGAAATTCATAAATGAAGCTTTTTGTTGGTCTTTACAAACAACAGTGGCACTCTCTGTCAAGGTGAGGCCCAACAGATTTAATTTCTCTAGTAGCGCGTTACGAGTTTCGCCACGGCTTTATTGGAAATCGCTTTGGGTTTATTTAAAATTAAACTGGTGTGGAGATGGAAAAGAAAAAAAAGAGAGAAAGGTGGGGAAAAGGTTTGAAAGTAGAGGAGAGAAAGAAGCATGAAGGAAACGCAATCATTACACTAAAAGTCTGTCAATAGACCCGCAGAAAGGGAGAAAACAAAATGGCAGCTAACTAAGACGTGTGGGAACTTAAATGGTTGTTTTGGTCTATTACATAAAGTTCCAATAAAGTACATTGAAACTTGTGATTCCACCCAACAAAAGCCATAATGGCCAGCGTTTGAATCCACTTGAAGCAGCAAATGCTCCAAAATATGAATGATGGCATGGAAGAACGCAGAGGTGCAGGTCAGTTTCCTCACCCAGAGCAGCCAGGAACTCATGGCAGCCCGGCAGCCTCCACAGCTGAACGCTGATCGACACCTGGATGGGAGCCAGGGGGAAGTCTTGCTCTTTGTCGCCGGACTGCAGCTGCACCAAGACCTGATGAAGCTTCAGACAGGAAGTGAGATGAAACAGGAAGCATGGATTGATTGACTGCTTTCATTTTATGTCAATAGCATAAAATGAAACATCTCACTCTAAATCACACCAAGTACACTTACCGTCACCACCATGCTTTTCACGGCCTTTGAGACGCAAGTGTAAGAGAAGAGGACACAAAACTTCAGCGTTTTATGCTCCACACTGTCACATATGTATGTATGCATTTATGGTATCAATGAATGATAACTAGGATGCGGTTTGGTGGGAGTGTCAGGATGACGTACAAGCAAAGAGTGACGCCTGACAGTGTTTTCCCTTAACTGTCTGACCGATGCGTTTGACAGCAGGTTCAAATGTGGAAATATGAGATGAACATGTCATATTTCCAAAAAACAAAACGTCGACTGGATCTTCCATTTTCTCTGCTGTGCTGCAGGTGTGAGTCCGAAGCCCCGCCCTTCAGAGGAGGTGGCCGTGGCAACCGCTTAGCTTAGATATCCAATCAGCTGTTAGTGGGAACGTTGAACTCCTTCCTGTCTGTGTGTTTGTGGCTTCAGTTCAGACATGATGTGTTCTTGCAAATATGGTTAGGAGTTATCAAGAAAAAGAAGAATAGATACCTAATTATGCAATAACTGTTTTGTTTTATGACATTATGGCAAGTGTTCATGGACATACGCCGGCATGTCCATGAACAATAGCTGTCTGGTCCATGAAGACAAAATTTGAACTACCAGCAACAAGATTTGACATTTTTAAATAGATTTCAACATTAGAGATTAAAATAAGAAAATAGAAATTAAATGCCAAGTGAATGTGACAAGAAAATGTTGGGTTGGTACAGCTAAAATACACATAATGTTTTTTTTATTATTTATTTTAGTTTGAAGAAGAAGACTCTGTATGCCTTTGCTTGGATTGAACATGATTTTCTATGGAGTCAGTGGGAAGATCAGCAGTTTTCTGGGAGGCTGCGGCCCCCCCTTGCCCACCCGCAGGGAGCGCCGCTGAGTAGCGAATTTAAATTTAAAATCCATTTTGAATGGGAGTCAATGGAACATGGAAATGCTGAAGAGACACCCGGCCGATGAAATTCTACAACATGCATCAACATAGTCAAAGTTATGCAAATATTCAGCATGTTAAAGCAACAGCAAAAATACATGCAGAGACTGAGAATTTATTTGCACTGAGCATTGGGTTCCAGACAGAGTCACACAGAAAGAAGTATTCACAAGTAATTATGATTTTCTTTTTTGTTGTTGTTGAATTTAATGAGTAAATGTTTTGTTATTTATTTGTTTGGAATCTAAATTGAAATTCATGTTTGATTTATTGCCCAATTGTGTTTCAAATCCACAAATTCTCTTAATGATCTATACCAACAAACTTTTAAAACTGCCAGGAGAGGAAAATGTAGGAGAGCAGATTTCCTTTGAGAGCTTTCATCAACATAATCTTGTTGCATTTTCCAGCTGGAAAAACAGATTTTTTATTTTTTTTTTACTTTGAAAAACTATTAAAAGTCAAATTTTCCTTCAATCAGACGCCACGTGAAGATGTGTGCAGCCGCTGCTGTACCTTGTGAATGAGCTGTTCTCCTGCTTCAGATGTGGTGACCAGTTTACACAGAGCCTGCAGAGCGGGAGGAGTCAGACCTGCAGGGAAACATGCGAGCTTTATTAGAGCTTCAACAGGAACACTGAAGATTTAATACTGACTCAAAATCTGCATCGTTTCTGGAGCCTTTTATTGCTTTTTGATCAAATGTCTGAACATGAGCAGTCCACAAGTAGTTATTTTTAAAAGATCAAATACATCTAGCATACAATTGTCCGAGGTTTTAAGGCAGGGCTTTCAAATGACTGCACTTCAACAATGGCACAGATCTGTCTCCAAATCCACAGGAGGTTGAAGCAGATGTGAGATTTTTTTATTCTTATTGAAGGTGAAAATATTCCTGATCAATTAAAAACTACCAGGGATTTTGCTTTTTTAAAATTTCACAGTAAATAAAAGCCCAACTTTACAGGGACTTTTGCTCAGAATCTGATTCAGCTGCTCTCAGATCTGCTTTTAATGAATGAATGAATTCACACAGCAAGCGCTTTATAAGAAACACTGACACAAATCCTGGTCTGATTGCTAAGAACTGACTAACTGCTTTGTTTTGCTTTATTTTTCAAGCGATTCCTTTGTTTCATTAACGCAAACATAGAAAACCCTTTTTGAGTTTCTCATATAAAACAATTTACACAAAACTTTATTAGTTTAATTAAAACTGTTTCAGCAAAAGACAGAGGCTTATAGTCAATAATTTCTCAATATTGATGAAAAAGTTCAAATTCCCCTGGAAGACAAATTAACTTATAACATGAAAAATGTCTTGGTACAAGTGGAACGTTGGCAACATCTGTGTTACCGAGCAGAGACTGCAGCGTGGTGCTGCACTGTTGCAGACGATCTCCGGGGTCAGAGGTCGGGAAGAACACGGCCGCAGGGAGTCCGCCACCGCAGACGGAGACCTCCAGCCGGAAGCCCACGGCGGACAGGAGGGCCTGCCACCCGGGAACGCCCCCGACCTTAACGGGCGGAGAGGGAGACATGAGGGGAGGAGCTGCAGAGCGGGAGCACGGCCTGGCATTCACACACACACACACACACACACACACACACACACACACACACACACACACACACACACACACACACACACACACGCACGCACACACACACACACATACACACACACACACGAACGCACACACACACACACACACACACACACACACACACACACACACACACACACACACACACACACACCTTGTTCTCCACGCTTTGCTGCGACGTGTACATGGGGTTGCAGTGACCGCTCTGAATGCGCTGCAACGACTTTTCTACCTGAGGAAAGAAGGAACAAAACGACGTCTGCCTTCAATGTCTGCTAAATCAGACCTGTGCAGAGCCGCACATGTCTTACAAACACAAACCAACAAACAGAAAACTTAAAAATGCCTACTTCAGGAAATTTGCCGTCATACTTTTTAAGAAATTCATCATTTCTTAATTCAAAATTAAGAAAAACATAAAACTTTTGCAGAAAACAAGAGGAATATGTCTCCTGTGGGATGTCGAAACTGATGGAAAATTAACTGACTTATTTTCTGTCTTTAGGGCTTTTTGTTTTTGCACTCTTTAGTTCAAACAAACATCTCCGGCTGCAGACGTGCAAGGGAAGCTCACCAGGTGCAGCAGCACCCTGAGGGCGTCCCTGGCTTTCTCTGGGTACTGCAGGATCTCGGCCAGGGCCTGTCCCACCAGCGACATGGGGCTGTTCAGCTTCACATCGCTGCCTATCAGCAGGTAACCTGGAGGAAGGACGAAACGCAGCAGGGCGGCAGAGATAAATCACCGAGAATGAGTTTCCTGCCTTCAGGATCCAAGGGACACAAAACTACATGCAAATATAACTACAAATATATCTATGAATAATTGCATTTTGGATGTCGAATTGATGCAAAATTAAACTCTGATAGTTAGACATAACTGTGCATTAAACTAACCTAATTAAAGGTTCCAGTCTCAAGTGCGTACAGCATTTTGTGATGATGTCAATGTTAATCAGGGCTTTGAAACTGAACAACACTAAAGCTTTTAATGTAATTGTAATTCATTCATTAATTAAAACCATACATCAACAAAATAAGCAACATTTTCAATTATGAAATTATTGAATAACTACATATATATGAGCTCAACTACATGAGCATGTATTGCTTTTACTCTGTAATTTAGACCACATACTTAGTTAGCAAACTAAATATCTTATTGGAAGCTAAACAGTTAGTTTGGAGATAAACGTTTAGTCTCAATAAAATATTAAAAACAATAAATACTTTGGTTGCAAGCTAACGATTTTGCTTGGAGATCCAAATTAAAATTGTAGCAAGTTAAGTATTTCATTTGAAATAAAATATTTACTCTTTTGTCAAAATAACACTGAAAATAATAAATATATTAAATATGTATTTAGAGAGCTAAATATTTATTTTGAAGCTGAACATTTAGCTCTAAAATAAATATTTACCCAAAAAATATTTATACATAGTAAATATTAGTATTTAGCTTAAAATAAAACTTATCTGCAAAATTCATACTATAGCTGAGTCTCAAGAACCTCTATTCAGTCACTGTTGACTAAAAAAATTAGTTTGACGTTAAATTAAGCTGATATTGAGTTTGAAACTGTAGTACTGAACCAATAACATGGTGAAAATATGACTTTGAAACATGAACTCCCATTTTTTCCCTCTTCTGGTGAAATATTTAAAATTACTGATGTCGAATTTTGACTGTAACGTTGAAAAATGGCGCCCTTTAAGTAACTGTGTCTCCACGAGGAACCCAGTTCACCCCCACAAACCAATCAAGTTTACTTTTGCACGACTTGAGAGCAAACAGCTGCCTGCACACAGAGCGGAGGCTGACTTGAGATGGTTCCGGTATTCCACCAGGAATCTGTGGACGTTTTATTCTTTTCGCTCACCGGCCCAGTTGGAGGGGTGTGAGAAGTGCTTGCTGCTCTGCAGGCTCCTCATGGCCTCCGTCAGGGCCACGCTGGCTTTGCTGCCGTTCAGCAGCGCCGTGTAGAACGTGTGCATGAAGAGCTTGGAAGCGGCGACCTGCACCGGCCACAGGGAGACGCACACACACTGAGCGCCCGCGGCCAAGAAAGCCCGGGTCAGACCCACCACTCCGTCGGCCGTCACTCGACAGCTGGACTCCGGGTACGACCTGAAACAACAGAGGAGTCAGACGTCATTTGAATGCCCCTGCAGAGGTGGGCGGGTGGACCCCAAAATTGAGGAAGAGTAGAAAATTACTGAAGTAGAACATAGACATACAGCATAGTAAACATGCTCCAGTAAACGTGACTAGTTCCTATCAAACATCAATACCTCAGAACCACCAGCTTGACCGAGAGGCACAGGTCCAGGATGTCGGCGGCAGTGAGGAGGAAGTCGTGGAGCGGCGCGCTGTCGCACACGCTCTCCACTCCGCAAACACTCTCCCCGTCCTCGCTTCTCTCATCCGCTCCTCGGAGTCTCTCTGGGCTGCTGTGGCTCCTGGGAAACAAACGCTCGGCCCTCCCCTCCTGTTCCGCGCCGTCCGCCAACGCCGCCGCCGTCCCGCGCGCAGCGTTCTCCTGCGGCCCGTTGCCGGCGCTGCGCTCGTGGTTGGGCGACAGGACGATGGCGGCAAGCTTCCAGGACGTGTGCGTTGCAAAGTGAACGCACTCGGCCTGACTCAGCGCCGCTAAGACGCGCTCCTTGGTGGCGTTTGCCCCGGTGAGGGGGTGACAGCCCAGCTGCTCACCCAAAGACAGAGCCTCGTCTTGGGCCGAGGGTAAAGGCCCCCACAGCCAGCGGTCCATGACGCTGGGAGGCAAGTGAGGGGCCCCGACCACGGCGGCCACCGAGCCTCCATCCGGACACAGCAGGGGGCCGCTGGGGCGAGGTTGAGGCTGTGGGGAGAACGCACAAACAATGACGCTTACCGTTATTGTTGTTTTTGACAAAAAGAAGATGAATCTCCTAAAAAACAAAAGGGAACGATAAAGATTCCAAACGTGTATACAAATCTTTAAAGTTTTGAAGGCGTCAAAAGAACGCGGTTCAGCTGCAGGTCATGTCGACTCATTACTGACCTCTGACACACAGTAGCTGTGTCTCAATATTGCGCTCACGTTGAAAAAAAACACAATTTCACTATTGCTGTGTTTTTGTTAAATACAAAACACAATTAAAATCACATGTAAATAAGTTTGTTCACATTTTAAGTCATTAGGATTCATGACGCAGTGTCATTATCCAACCACTTCCTGTCGCCTTCTTTGTCATTTCCGCCTGTGGTGACTTCTGGTTGTTGATTGTGCAATTTGTGTGATGCAAAAAAAAAAAAATGTTTCTATTGCAGTCATATTCCCCCATTATTCTGTTTTTTTTTTTTTTTTTCTTTTCTTTTTTACATCAGAGTTGTGGCTCTAGTTGTGGATAAAGGGCCTACCTTGCTTGTAGCCTGCAGGCTGGCCAGAGACGGTACAGAAATGATGTTAAACCTTTCATACAGGTACTCGTTGGAGGAGCTGCCTTTGAGCAAGGCAAAGGGGATCAGGTACAATTCTCCCTCCAGAACTACCACGAGCTGCCTGTTCCTGCCAACAGGTCCGCTGCTGTGCATCAGACCCTGCAGCAGAAACATTAAAGACGTAGAAAAACAAAACATGAAAGCTCAACATTCACATGAACGAATGACAGAAAAAGGAGCTGCTTCACAAACACACACACACGCACACACACACACACACACACACACCCCTTCCATTGGAGCGATGAGTAAGTCGTAGAGGGCTCGTAGAGGAGGTTTGCCAACGTTAGACGTTCGGCAAACAGGAGATAAACCGTCTTTCACTGGAGACACGGTGGCGCTGTAAAGGCTGGTCATGCTCCGACAGCTCCTGTTGGAGGACATTTACATAAAACAGGGAATATACGGACCTAACAGGATCACAAATGCGCTTTCATCGAGAGTTAGTGTTCAGACTGCTGGGCCTATGAAGGTTTGCCCAGGAATTACACCCAGCAGCTCCCTGTGTTGGACGAGAGACTTCATTTTCCATGTAAGGAAAATAACAAGAGACAAATCGGCCCAGATTTCCTTCACTTTGGGTGATGAAACTGATCTTATCCAACATCAGTCGCCCCACTGTTGTCAACTTAGCAACTGCATCGCCATACTTAGCAACTTTTAAGCTGAAACAAAAAATCTGTGTTGACTAAAATTGGAATCAGCAGGTCAGGCTTTTTGAGGATCGCTGATCGGCCAAAAAACTGAAATCGGTGCGCCTCTAATGATAACATATTAAAAGATTCCCTGCATGGTATACACAACAACAACAACAAAAGGTACAAGTTATTACCCAGGAGTATTAGATCAGTTTGGATATTAAAAGAAATACATTTTCCCTTAATGAAGTTTTTTTTTCTTTTTTTGTTTTGTTACAAATATTTCAGATTGTGCTACAAATTTTTGTGTTTAACATTGAAATGTTTTTATTGTAAATACACAAATGTACCAAAATTAAAAATGATAAAAAAAAAATATAAATAAAGTAGTACTGTTACAAATGTTAATATCAGAAAAGGAGAACCTGACTGAAACCTGAAAGCGTCCAAGCTTTAGCAAGTGTTTCCTTCATTAACTCATAAATTAACCAGTTCCCACATGTTTTGCAATAAATCTGTTCATTACAGCATAAAACACCTAAGTGTATTTTTGCTGGAGTTACTGCCTGCGAGCGAAAAGCCGTGGTTAAAAGCTGAAGTGGAACCTGTTGAAGCGGTTGTTTCTGGACACCATGCGGAGGTAGCCGGTCGGATCGGCGGTGGAGGCCAGATTGCTGCTCAGCTCCTCAAACTGTTGCTCCAGCAGATCTCCAGCTTCGCTCCCCGTCTCACTGCCGGAGCACGCTCTGAAAACACAGATTCAGACTCAGCCGCACGCGCTCGGGTTGACTGCTTTCGCTTTGAAAGTTCTTCCTCGTCAGATCAGAAGTGACGTCTGAAATCTCGGAGCTGCAGATGCAACAGAACCCTCAGACACACACCTGCAGTTTTTGTTAAAGTTTCCTAAGTTTTTTTTATCAAAAGAAATTGATTTGGAATTTGTTTTGTGATTTTGTTATTTTTTCTTACTTATATGAATTATTGTCATTTTGGTCCTTAAAATACAAAATTTTCCACTTAACTTTTTATTTTGGTCCTTTTGGTGATCACATTTTTAAATATTAAATGATTGATAATTTGATCAGTTCCTCAGTACTTGAGAAGAGTTTTTACCAAATACTGTTTTACTCTTTCTCAAGTCATTGCTTGAATGAACATTTCACTTTTACTTCAGTAAAAATGTGTTGAAGGAGTTCTACTCTTGAGCACAGTCTTACTCTACCCACTTCTGGCTGTAACGTCTTTGTTTCCCCCCGAGGTCATGCCGCCATGCACAGGAAGTTACATCAGCAAATCTCCTGAATGCATTTTCACAGGAATCTATTTCTGGAGCAAAACTTCTGATTTCTGATTGATCTGTCGCTGCGTCAGCCTCTACCTGCTGTGATGGCTGTCCACTCCCAGAGCCTCTCTGGCGTTGCAGATGTACTGATCCAGAGACAAGGGGCCCCCGGGGGGCCCCCGGCCCCCACCGGGCGGGCCCCCACCGTGCGGGCTCCCGCCGCCGTCCTGGAACTCAGGGGCCTCGGGCCCCGCCTCTCCCAGGTACGCCTCGTTGAACTTCACGATACCTGTCACAGGGTTCAGGAAGGTCATGCGACAAGTTTGAGCAGCTTGTTTACCTGACATGAAACAGAGCTGGGGAGTTCATGTTTATTATAATAACTAACAGAATAGATTATATTTGCATAAAAATGTTTATTTATGATTAATTTTTTTTAAATTATTATTTAAAAGTAGAATTTGGTCAACACTGCACTGGACGGTGCCGTTAAAATCCTGATGTTTTGTTTCTTCAGCGAAATAAACAAAACAAATTCCAACGTGGTTAATCTGAATAAAGTTGTTGTTTTAACTGTATCGGCGCAATCAAAATTTGAAGATCTTACAAGAAAAGATAGATTTGCAACATATCTTAGCCGGTTTTGTGTGGACTCAGCTGCGTACCTGCGCCTGGAGAAATCAGCCAGCTGTAGAGAAAGCCTCCAGCCAGCGAATAGTAGAGGATCAGCGCCTTCTGACCGTTGACCGTCTCCAGGATGTGCTCCACGGTGACCGGGATGTAAGGGTCGGTGCCGGACACTTGTCTGCTTCCTCCCTGGCGTTCCACCAGCAGATCGGCGAACGCTCGAGTGCGCCCCCGCTCGGCTATGGCCAGAGCCTCGTCGTGCCGCCCTGGAGGGACGGACCAGCGCACGAAGATGGGTCAAACGAGCTTTGGTGCAAGTTATATCCCATATTTGAAAATAATAGTAGTATTAATAACAAAAAGCCAGAGAAGGGTAAAACATTTCACCTAGGCTGACGAGGACTCTCTGGAGAGCCTGGTACGAGCTGGTTTGCAGATCAAACAAGGACAGCTTGTAATCCAGGTTGTGTTGCATCTCATGGCGGATTGTCTCGAACAACGCAGAAGCTCTGTAGAGCTGAAACGAAACAAAACGATCCAACAATCAGACAACATGTACTGAAAACTTCACATTCAGAACTTAATTCACATGCTTTTCTCTCACATTCACTATATTGTCTGTTATTTTTATTATTTTTTTTTACAAAAGTATTTCAAGCAGAACTTACTTATCTCAAAGGGTTAAAACCTCAGTATCCCTGCAGTTACACTGCTAACCACTGGGTGGTGCCAGCACACAGCCTGGCTGATTTGCAACCACTGAATCTGACAAGAAAGTCTTCATAAACTCAGAAATGATCAATTAACGCAGCAATTAGAAATCTGTGAGGAAAAGAAGTGTCAAAATAAAAAGTGCTGAAATGTGCGGCCGATCAGTACTGGATGAGGGTTTGACCCTCTGCTGTTACTCTTTAATTTTTCAGTTTCCTAACACAGTTTTTTGGTCTTTAGCAACTTTAAAAAACCCCAACTATGTTTCATAAAGCATGAGAGAAAAAAACTGTGCTCTAGTCATAAGACAGAAAAAAAGCAGGCTTTGCTAGTTGTATTACTCAATGACCAGGATAATGAGGGTAAACAATACAGCCTTAATACTCTTGCTTTTGTAAAAAAAAAATATGTTGAAGCTATGACGGCGTACGAGGGCCATTGCAAATAAAATAAACTGAATAAATTTTCACCAAAATATATCCAAAAAAAGAGAAAAAAATTCTGAGCTTAAAATCCCAGAAATCTGCTGAAAAAAAGCAAAAAAAAACAAAACAGACAAATAAACAAACAAAAATAAAAGAAAGAAACAGAAAACCTTCTGAGTTTGAAAAGTTGCCAGAAAAAAGGAGAAATTTTACAGAAAAAAAATCCAATTTCTTGAAAAAAACAGACATTTTTGAGTTTCTCCGCAAATTCCCAAAAGTCAAAGCTGTTCAACTTTTCAAGCTCGGATATTTCCATGCTTTATCTGGACAATTTCTGAGATTAATCCCAAAATTGTTTTTAGCCGAAATTTCCTCCTCTTTTTTCACAGTGGCTCCTTCCCGCCGTGGTGTGAAGTAGTGCTAACCCATTTTGGCTACTCCACACACCTTTGCAGTTTATTAATTATGCTACCGTGTACTAAGTGTCATTGCGGCCTTCCTGCTTCCCATTTCTTGAAACGTAACAACTTCATAAACCTGGTGCTGAGCCTCCTCCAGGTTGCCGCCGGCCCACAGAGAAAGACCGAGGCGATGGCGGATCTTGGCTTCGTCTTCTCTCCGGCTCAGCTGCTCAGCCAGCCGCAGACCTGGAGGGGGGGGAAATCACACCACGGAGATCAGACGACGGCTCATCAAAATGAAAAAAAAAAAAAAAGGAAAAAAAACGTGACAACTGTTGCTGCTCTGAAGCAGGCTCCGCTGATTAGCCCCGTGATGCTCGGATGCGTCATTCACTTTCTCCCACTGTTCCTTTCCTCCCGTTTTTGATCAGCTCATTCAAATTCAGACTTGCTGTATTCTCTCTGTCTCTTGTCTTCGGTTTGTCCCAGACATGTTTGATGTCGGCTCCTGGGAGGGGCGCGGGCGGCCTCGCCCGCTCCGGTTTAGTTCTCATTAGGGCCTCAGATTGAGCAGAATCTCATCAGGTAAAGAAAACATTCCCGCCTCTGTGTGTGTTCGTCTCCTTGGAGGTCGCGCGCTCCTCTGTGTGTTTTTCCCCCGTGGGGGTTAATTGGAGGCTCATTTCCAAACGCTTCCTCACCTCAACGCTGAGCGCAATCCTCCGCTGCTTGTGGAGGTAATGATCAATTTGCAGCCAAAGGATCTGAGAGACACACAGAGGTCAGGAACGATCAAATGACAGGCTAACTAAAGCTGCTCGAGTCTGGATTTGGACTGAATGAAGCCGCATCGGCTTAAACTGAGGAAGAAGTTCAAATAGCGCACATGATGCGCCTTCAGATTATGACAGCAGGAAAGGTTTTCCAGATTACATGAATAACTCTGCGAAATCTAAAGATAGCTCAGAGTACACCATGAAAAGAGTTAGCAAACGTTAGGAATGATTTAAATGTGGAGCAGTGGGTAGAACCATAAGCTTGCAGGGTTTGAGATTAAAATCACTGCGTTGTCTAAAACCAGCAAATCTAAATTTGCCAGAAGAAAATATTTGAATATCAATCTATAATTAATAAGTTTCAAAAATGCATTAAATAAAGTGACAAATTCTAATTTATATTTAAACTAAAGTAGTTTTGTAACTTTTTCTGAGTTTCAATGTTTTTTCTTAACGTGACCGATTACATAACATGTACCTCCTGCATGTTTTTGTGCGTAAAAAAAATCATTTACTGTATTTCGGTCTCAAAAACCTCCTGATGTTGACGTCACAGTCGGCGGGCACCGCCCCTTGCCTAGCAACCGAAGCGTAGCGATCCCGCAGGGCCGACCTCACAGAGGGTACAACAAGCCACGGGTCCAAATGACCACATCTCTAAAAACCCTGAAACAAGTCATTCTGAACGGACAAATGGGCAGAACTGACATCTCATTGAGAATTGTGTTCAAATGAAAATGTTTCCTCGTGTTCATTTGCAAATTGTTGAGAGGAAGTTTTAATTCTAAACACGAATTCAAAAGGTTTTGCTTCCCCTGCTCCCCCAAACCTCCACAGCTTCACCTAAAGAAATCTAATTCTGATGGCGAGAGTCTGCAGACGTGACACACGGGTTGACATGGTCAAATATGTAAGAACAACTTTAATTTGTTCAGTCAGAGTACTTAGGAGAAGAACAGCCAGTGGAAAATAAATAAGAAAGAAGCTGACAAAAATAACAGACCACTACTTACTACTACTTTGGTCAAACATGTAAAAAATAAACTGGAACAACAAGTGCAATTAGGAATTCGAAATATATTCTAATAAATAATAAAGCATGACAGTCCTCAGAGCACAAAGACTCAAACTGAATAGATGTGTCTTTCTGGATCAGACACATGGTCACCAATATCAGATCTAGAATGGTTTTCAATATCGGCACCGATACAGATATTAGTATCGGATCGGTGAATCTCTAAATTTCCCGCCCTGAAAACAACCAGCAGAACTTAATGAGGCAGATGTGAAATATTTAATCGATAGAAATCACAACACTTTACATAAATAAAGGTTGTGAACTACTGACAAAGAAGGGAAACTGTTTGCATTTGTATAATTGAAGCTGTGTGTATGTGTGTGTGCGTGTGTGTGTGTGTGTGTATGTGTGTGTGCGTGCGTGTGTGTGTGTGTGCGCGTGCATTTTGTGCATCACCTTCCTGCAGGTACATCACAGCCTGAGTGTAGTTCTGCAGGGCGTGGTGTGTCCTCCCCAGGCTTCCGTAGGCCAGAGTTTTGGCCGTCAGGTCGTTGGTCTGCGCCGCCACACTGAGGTGCTGCTCCTGAAACACCACGGCCCGCTCGTAGTTCCCCAGAGCCTCGTAGGTCAGGCCCAGGTTGCCGTAGGCGCGGCCCTGGCTCCTCACGCAGCCCGTCTGCTCGGCGATGCTCAGCGCCCTCTGGTGCCACTGCAGCGGCAACAGCAGGCTTAATGTTTGCATTTAATCAGCAACGTGCGCGAGTGAAGCCTGCCTGCTCAGCTCTCATCTATATCCAGAGTTGGGTTGTTGAGACACTTCATCATGAAGTGTCGCTACACTTGTGTGAGTAAAAGTTCTGGAAACGCACTGTGAGTTCGGCCTGTCGCAATGAATCAATAAATCGCCTGGTAAATGAAAATAACTTAATAAGCTCAATGATTTCCATTTGCATGATTTACCGTTTTTCTCTTTCTACCAAAACGTTTAATGTCTGAAGGCTTCAGTTTGGTGCTTTGGCCTCAACCAGCCCTCATGCTGTTCATTGAGCCTCATCATTCATTTTATTTGTTGTCTCTGTTGTTTTGTGTTGGATATTTAACATGTCTCCCAGTTCCAGTGTAAAATGTTCAATAGAATATGAAGTTTATTCATCACTGAGAATGTGTGCTTTCATTATTTTTGCCATTTACATTGTATGACTTGAAAATGGTCCACAAACAACAATATTATCATTTATCGCAGAAGGGAGAATTTGTAGCCCAGCAAAATTTGGTATAGTGAGGAACTCCACTGAATGATGTCAATCATCCTTTTGAAAGCGCTGCTAAATGTGCTAAAGGTGGAGAAACAACTAACAGTTACTGGAAAACTGTTTATCCGCAGTCATCAGCGGCAACGCTAACTAGCCTTAGCATTGACAGCAGGCTATGCTAGCTGCAGCGCAGCAGAGAGCAAAGGGGGAAGAGAAAGAAAAAATAAGCAACGCTACACGAGGGATGATTGACAGCGCTAAGACCCGCCTCCTGGATCTGAGTGGCTGTTTCGAGTTCGGCAGAGGAGATGGATATTTATCACATATTATCTCCCTCATGTCATTCTGTAATGACATTTTGACAGTTCCAACAAATGCATCAAAAATATATCTTTTATAAAAGTCACAGACTGCAGCTTTGAGAAAACAAGATTTGGTCTTTTTTTAAACATTAAACATTAAATGATGTTTTGAATGATTTGTTACTTGAGTTTTACCAAACCGCTCTCACTTGAGTCGTTTCTCTGTACTTTAACTTGAGTAGAAACATGTTGATGTGGCGCGATTCTTACTCGAACACAACTTTTGGACACTGTCCACACCTCTGGACATTTCCTCACCCATCTCTGCTCTTTATGCTGAGCTGACGAGACAGATGGAAGTAAAGAGCAGCAGAGCACAAACCTGCAGAGCAGTTTCGTTGTCTGCCATCAGCTGATAAACGCCTCCCAGGGCGTCGCTCGCCTCGGCCTCCAGGGATTTATCCTGCCGCATGAAACGAGGGATTATTGCCGCCTCCGATATACATTTCACAAATACTATTTCCTGCCAGATTGGCAGCCTGGCGGTGTGAACCTTACCCCTGCAGAGCGAGTGATGCTGAGCTGGTGCTCCAGACAGGACAGCGCCTGCTCGTAGTTGCCCAGCTGGCTGTGCAGCGTGCCCAGCTCCCCGTACGCCTGCGCCTTGCCGCCGCCCTCGCCGCCCAGCTCGTGGGCCACCACCAACCGCTTCTCGAAGCACACCAGCGCCTGCTGGAGACTGCCCATGGACCTGCACCCACAGGGAAAACGGAGGAGAAGAGGAAAAACAAAAAGCAAAACAGATTGTTTAGATGTATTAAAGTGCTTTTTACGCTCTTTTCCTGCTTTAACAGAAGAGGAGTTTGAGGCAAATCGGGCTCTCCTTTCTCTTCGTTAACGTCTCATTCACACTCTGGAGAACAGAAACAGCAGACGGATGAAAGAAACGCCTCGTTAAGACTTCTGTCTGTTAACACGACTTGTGTCGAATTACATGGGAACAGGCTGCTGGAGGGATCTGTAAGAAAGCAGAGCTGCACCAAACAAGCAATAAGACAAAACCAACGTAGAAGCAACTTTTCAGCAAGACGTAGGAGCTTGTTTTAACTAATAGGTTTTTGAATATAAATAAAAAGCTGTTGATCCGGCCAGATTGCTTCACTTTTAACATGAGAAAAATGTCTTCTAATAAGTGAAATCATTTTTATTTCACTTATTAGATTGTTGTTGTCTGTTTGACTTGTTCCTAGTTTTGGGATGGAGAGTCAAATATGACTTTTTCCACTTACAGAAATATCCTTTAAACTCCCAAAACGATGACTTAATGTTTAGAGAATTTCTTAGTTATTTTTCTTATTTTACAGTAACATCTTAAGAAGAAAAAACAGCAGAAAATAAAAGTTGAAAGCCAATATAAAAGAATGTGGAATAAAGTGTTTTCATTTTTTGGGAGAAATGAGCTCCATCGTTTTTAGCTCCAGATGTTTACTTTGCTGGAAAACTTTCAGCTTACTGTGAAGTCAATATCAGAATTATAAGGTATGTACTTCCTTAATTTAATAATAAAATAAAGGAAAATCAATGTAAAAAATAGAAATATAAATAGAAAAGAGCAACAATAACATTCGGAAGAAAAAGATCAGGAAGTAAAGTAGAGGTTTTTGAAGTTTTCCTACCTGTGTGCGTTTCCCAGGCCTCTGTAGGCCTTCTCTTGGTCCTGGACGTGGTTGAGACTCTGAGCCACCGTCAGGTACTTCTCGTAGTACTGGATGGCCTCCTCGTGGTCTCCCAGGGCGTCGTAGCAGTCGGCCAGGCTCCCGTAGGCCCTGCCTCTGTCCAGCATGCCCTCGCTGCCGCTCAGCTGCTGCAGCATGGCCAGCTGCTGCTCGAAGTATCCGATGGCTTCCTCGAACACCGCCATGTTCATCTTGGTGATGCCCATGTTCCCGTGGACCTGCGCCTCCAGTCGGGGGTCCCGGAGGCCCTGCGCCAGCCCCAGCTGGGCCTCGTAGCATTGGAAGGTGGTAGTGTAGTCGCCCAGCGCCATGTGGACCGCCGCCAGGCGGCCCAGGGCCCGGCACTCCCCCTGGGGGTCGGCCAGGTCCTTACGAAGAGTCAGCTCTCGACTGTGGAAGGACAGGGCGGCGTCCAGCTGGCGGAGCAGCCTGCAGGGGAGAGAAGGGTGGGGATGCAGAGGAAGAGGAGTTACAAATAAAGGGAGAGGAGAATCAAGAAAGGTTTGATGTTCCTTCAGGCTGGGAGAGAGAGCAGATAACAGTAAGGCTGAGCAGATTACAATCAAATCTTTCATCAACATGTTGGATTTGGAAATGTTGGGCCCTTTGGGAATCTTTAAAAACATTGAGGTAAGGATTCTGACCCAGAGATGCTAGTTTTGTTCTCCAAAGAAAACAAAACGTAATCCCAGCACCTGCTGTCACAGGGCAGAGGTCGAAGCACGACGGTGAACTTCCTCACTACCTGTGAACCGATCCCAGTGCGGCGTACGCGTCGGCTTCCATCTTCTGGTCGGCAGCTTTCTGCGCCACCGCCAGCTGCTGCTGGTAGAACTTGAGCGCTCCGGGCAGATCCCCCCGACACACCAGCACGTCCCCGAGGTTCCCGTAGGCCCTGAAAACCGCCTGCTGACCAACAAACACACAACACCGCCGGTTAACGTCAAACTGCTGCCTGAAAACCTGCAGCTCCACGGTGTGTGAGTGAACAGAGCGTCAGCTGGGTGACCTGTGTGTTATCCAGAGCCTGAGCCAGAGAGAGCAGGTATCTCTGACACTCCTCTGCTCGGCTGTACTCTCCGAGAGCTTTGTAGGCCAAACCCAGGTTACAGTAGGCTTTAGCTTGTGCCAATTTGTCCTGCAGGTCTTTAGCCAGGGCCAGGTCCTGCTCATAATACCTGAGAAATCGACGAAAATGTTTCAAATCAAGGAGGTTTTTTCACCAAGTACGCATACAAGAAAAGCTTCCGCCTGCGCAGCAATGCATCGCTCACCTGACAGAATCTTTGTACTGTCCCAGGCAGTAGTGAGCGTAGGCCAGGTTGTGGCAGACTTTCCCTTCGCCCTCCAGGTCCTGCAGCCCCGGGGACAGAGCCAGGTACTGCTGGAAGTAGGGCAGAGCCTGAGCATACTCTCCCCTCCAGCTGTGGAAGTTCCCCAGGTTTGCTGTCGAACAAAGTCAGAAGCGTTAGCACACCTGCTCAGGAACTGCTTTATTTTATTTTATTTTTTAATCCTCTTTTGTTTGGCCTGCCTAGGGCTCTGGCTTCCGTCTGAGTGTCTCTGAGTTCCCGCGCGATGGTCAGGTGGTGCCGGTAATGCTGGAGAGCACGGTCATGAGCTCCCAGCGCCTGGTAAGCCACCGCCAGGTTACCGTGAGTGGAGGCCTGCGACTGGCGATCGTTCACCTGCAGCGACAAGACAGAAAGTCACTCAAGACAAATGTGATATTCACTCTTAAAACGTTTGTGTCAGAAGAATGGCTGCAACTGAACAATATTTCAGTCATTAATTTATTTATTTATTTATATTTTTAATTGGCACATTCTACAAAGTTTAATAATCATTAAAATAATTATTGCATCAATCAATCAATCAATCAATCAATCAATCAGATTTTTAAAAAGTTCTCAGGTTTAGTATATTTTAATTACAATAATTGCTCTATCGATTATTCAGTGATTAACTGATTAATTGGATGAAAAATTGTCACATTCTTCTATAAACCACTTAAGCAAATTTTTAATACAATTTAACTAAAATTTGAAATGATGGATCAAATCAATTCCATTTTTGAAATGGGATGAAACAATTTTTAATGCCTAAAATGCAAAAAAAATAGTATTCCTTTGCTGTGCACTAGGTGATTTATAGATTCATTAATTAATTAGTTACATCTTTTATTGGAGAAGGTCTCGGTAGAACATTATTACAAAGTTTTTTGTTCACATTAAGAGTATTTAGCTCTTCAGTCCTCCAGTTAGCAATTAATTGATTCCTGAATTAATTGAAGGTTTTTTTGAATAATCGATTCACCACAATTAGTCATTTCCACCCAGGTTACAAAAGAGAACAGGACAGGAATTCACCTCCAGCGAGATCTGCAGCTCCTGCCTGTGGTACCGCACCGCCTGGTCGTAGACGCCCAGCGCATGATACGCGTTCCCCATGTTCCCGTAGGCCCTGCCCTGCGCCGCGTAGTCGCCCAGTTCCTGCGCCAACGACAGGTGGGCTTTGTGGAGCTTCAGCGCCGTTTCATACTCCCCCTTCATGTGATGTATGATGCCTGATTCAGAACGGGAGAGAAGACAATCGCACGACACTCAGCAAAGCAAATAAAGGTAATGAAGCAGAATCTCACTCATCTTCAGCTGTAAACAACAAGGAGCCAAATCAATAAACTCTCATTCACAATCATTGCTTTATTCCTTGTGGATTGAGAAAGGCGTCAGGAACAGGATCCCTCCTTTCAAAGGTCAGAACAGGCAGAACCCGGCCGCCTGGGACAATAATTTTATGTGCAAAAGCAAATGAGGCGGATTAGCAGCGCGAGCCAACAACTGACGGAGTCATTCAGGATATGCTGTCACGGAACATCATCTCTGCTGCTGGGAAATGGAGACGTTAGCATGCATGACAGTCATGAGGCTGTAATAAAGCAACAGAAGCCTCATCAAATTTATAGCAACACTGACTGCTACAGGAGATTTCTCCTTCCCACAGCATCACCATCTGCAGTGACTCTTTGAAGATACTTAGATGGTTAAAGTTGCAACAACGGGATAAATAAAGCATTTTTGAATTTGAATTGGATTTTAAATCTTTTCTTTGCTAGGCCTCTGTGGTGATTATGGATGAACTACTTTGCTTTTGTCTTGCAGGCTCAAAAACACAGAAATAAACAAAGAAAAGATTTAGAAATGTAAATATAATACATCCCTGTGAAAATCTGGGTTGACATTATTGTCAGACCTGTGAAATATGAGATATTATTGCAGGGGAGTAAATAATTCATAAGCTTCGGTGCGGAAACCCAACAAATCTAATAATATCTGCCGCTGAGGCTCTTCAGTGCAGACGCACGGATCAGATTCTCCATCCGGGGACAGGAAACTGCTCTGAGTATCCTGACATTCCCTGTGATGGAGTTTTCCTCCGTCAACAACACAAATATTAGAGACAAAGCCAGAAAAGTTTGAATATTCAAGAATAAGGAGCCTGGGACAATTGAGGTAAAGCGTTTCAGCTCTGGAATAATCTACTATCTAAAGCAGAAAATGGAAGAATTTTATTTTCATTCTGCATTTTTGTATTTACTGTATAATCTTAGTTTTCTCGAGTGCTTTGAATTAATCACAGTTTAGGGTTTTCAACGTTTTTTAGTTCCTCTATTAACACTGGAAAAACGTTGCAGTTTAGAAAAACAGGTTACGTTCATGCAGTTGATACTTAAAAGCGTTGCCTGAAAAGTCCTTGACGGTTTTGGAAGCTGTTCAAACGAGACGAGAAGCCGTCAAACAGAAACCGGTTTCTCACAGACAGAAACGCAGAGGACCCGGTGCACAGACTCTGTCGCTCCTGAAAGAGGCTGGGACAAATGATGAATGACGGAGGGAGGTGTGATTACGGGGGGCGTCGAGACACCAGATGGACGAGGTCACATGTTGACTCTGGTTTCATGTGTGTCTCTCGGATGTTCTTTTCTTTCTGCCAGCGTTGCCACTAAAAGCCAAAATCAGCAGCTACTTTACTCCAAACACATTAAAGCGACACACTAGCTGTGTTTTGTTTCCATGATAAGTGAGAGTGAAACTTTGTCGTTATTCTGTTCATGTCGAAAAGACACAATCTTGCAATTGCAGTGTTTCCATTAAATAAGAAACACAGTTAAAATCATGTGATGAATACGTTTTTTCACGAGATAAATCATTAAAAAACATGTTGCACTATCATCTGCTAACACCACTTCCTGTTGTCTTCCTTGTTGTTTTAGCCAGTAGTAGCGTCCAGTTGTTGATCACATGACTTGTAATGTGTGCAGGAATATAAAATATTCTAAAATATAAGAAAACACAGAATAATATGAAACCAAGAACAACCAAACAGAAGTAAAATGAATAATCATGAATAAATATCAGAAGTAAGTTAATAATTATGAATCCATATAGAGGGAAATTGACTAATTAAATCCCACATATTTTATTCAAAGCAAGTGTCCTTTAATTGGAATTTCACTGTACGGTTTGCAGCTGCGTAAAAAGTCGCAGTCGGTGAGACATGAACTCACAGAGCTTCTGTATGCATGAGGCGTTCACAGACATGACACATGCATGTTTTTGCACACATTATGAAAAGTGAAGCTAAATGAAGCGGGCAGCTGTGAAGATGCAGGAAAACATCCAGCAGCCCGTCACGCTGCCGTCTGCATGGAGCTTTTCACACATCTGTCATGGTGCAAATAGAAACACTGCTCTTTATTGTGATTTGATTTTTCTTTTCTGTGACAGACGAACACAAGGTGGCAGGTAATTTGTGGAATTGTGAAACATTTAGTGTGACTGCATTCACTTCTTTGGTAATCAGAGTTCACTTTTGTGTCATCAGAGACCCAAAGGCACCATGGAGACCAAGGAGTCCAGCAGAAAGGTCAGGGAGAAAGTTGTGAATCAAAGCAGAGTTTAAAATTGATGGTGAACTGTTGTGCTTCTTGGACAAGTTAGGGTGCATCACACATTCCATCACATTTTGCACAGAATCATTCTTGGACACTGAGACGTTAGTTTAGTGGCTCTGTTTCGTCTATATTTGAGCACGTTTCAGAACGAGCTGCTTCAGGGCCTCTGTCACTTTAAATCAAAATAAGCTGCTGCTGGCCACGCCCCCCCCGAAACTCTACATTTACACTCGCACAAGAAAATAGCTGCAAACAGATGCGCAATTGTACAACTGAATATCTTCGAAAAGTAGAAGCGGAGCCTCCTGCACAGCCAAATTTGAACAGCCTGCTGATTTGGGATGTTACATTCCGGAGGTCTTTGCCCGAAAAACATGAACTTATTGCCAAAACCTTGTGGCTGCTCGTCCAGGAGGAGTGAATTCTGCTGGTCAGTGACTCAGTGGGTTTTCTTAGATAGAAAACTTTGACTAATCAGAATAATAAACAGAACTTGATGCACTGTTTGATAACTGGAATCAACCAGAATACATGTATGACTGAACTGAAATCACTCTTTATGTTATGTTCCTATAAATGACATTTGTAGATCGATCGAACTCAGAGGAAATAAACAGAATTTTCTGAAAATGTGCTAAAAAAAAAAGCTATTATTCAAAGAAAACGTAAGAAGCCCTGTTTTTAGCTCATCACACGTCACAGAGGAGATGGAAGTCGATTCGTTCAGGTTGGACTAAAGCTGACCTTCTGACCTGACCTGTAAGGTGCTGTGAAAATCATGACATAGCTCAGATTAATATGCATTAAGAATCTGTGGTGAGATTTGAAACGAGTTGAGTTTAGAAGAACAGGCAGAAATGTTGAACCACACCCCACACACACAGTACGGGTGGCGCTGCAATGACAACATACAAATGCACACACTTTCCAGATGGCTATTTTAAATAAATAAATCATAAATGCTGAGACTTGTGGTTGTAACATGGTGGAATATAGAAACGTACCCGGGGTATGAATGATTCTGCTAGCCTGAGTATTTATTTTAAAAGCAGCTGATGGGAGTTGAGGACGTGGCTGATTATGAAACCTTGCTGGTTGGGGTCTTGAGCTAAGAGGATTACACCGACGCCTGCAGAGTTGGCAGAAAGACTCGGTTACGGTTACACATCGCCTCGGTAACACCACAAACGCCGGGGTAATTGCAACCCAATGAAGTGCTTCCCCTATGACGAAAGCACAGCGTGTCTGATGAGCAGAGACTCTGGAGGATGGCGGGATCCCCCCTCCCACTACCACCTCCCCCGACCCCCACCGAGTGGACGGGCCGCGGCGTGAGCAGCCGGGATTAGAGATGTGGAAAATGAGCTGAGATCTGATGAGCAGACACTCTGCTGAGGGAGATTAGGGAGGACATCAGTGATCTATGACCTCCTTCCTCCACAGAGAGAGGGAAGCGGTTGCTGTGAATTAACCGGGTCTGCTTAAGTATCGTCCAAAGAGTCAAAAGGGCCGATGAAAAAAAAAACAGTTTTGATCTTATTTCACTGTAGCCTGGTAACAACCAGCACCTTGTTCGACACTTTGCCTCATCCAGACGGTCTGGACCCCCAGATGTTGAGGATGGAGGCGACACGGTGAAGCTAAAACTAAGACATATTCACAGACTAAGATTTGTTCTTATCTTAAATTCAAAATGTACATTTTTTTGTAGTTTTGTCTTAGGTACTTCTTTGAGTATGTTGTTAGTTGACTATTATCTCAATTCATCATGATTAACTCGATTTGTCGTTTCAGCTCTATATCAAGCAAAGATCTTCAGTGACCGGCTGGGCAGTAGGATCTGTTTGGGCTTAAGTGATATAAAAGTCATTCATTCAATTGACTTTCCTCTCATTCTCACTAGAAATAAGAAGTAAGAACAAGAGAGAGGTAGAAAATAAAAAACGAGACGGAGACACAGACGGAGGAGAGGAGTGGAGGCTTGTCAAGTCAGCAGTCAAAGAACTGTAATCATCCATAAATGATGAGCTGAAACATTGATCTGAACCACAGACTGAGGCTCGTCTGTCAGGAGAGTGTCAGCAACTCCATCTTAGGCCTGTTAGTCACACATCAAAGCACCTCCTGCGCTCCGTTTTCTCTCTCTTTCTTCAGACGGCGAAAACACGACTGTGGCGACGGCGTGACTCTGTTGTCTTTAAACCGAGACGAGAAGGCGAGAGCAAACGGAATAAATCCGGTTCATCGGCTCGATTTCGAGCCTTTTAGTTCAGAGAGTCTGACCTGTGAAGTGCAGGTAGATGTTGGGATTCGTCTTCAGTAGACGGAGTCTGTCAGTGAGCAATGCGAACACGCTGCCCAACACACAACAGCGCAGCCGGCTGCAGACAGAATGAAGACTTCTTACCACGGTGCGAGGTCAAGAACTCACTGATAAACTCAACTGAACGGTTTCAACCTTTTCGGTTTGAAGAACAAATGCAAAACCAGGGCTTGTGTTACAAAACCAGGCACCTTTATTTACATTATTTAGGGACCTTCTGAAACGGACAAACTGCAAAGAAGAGTAATGCTGTGGGCCTTACACACAGAGACCACTCCACGTGTTTCCCCCACAGTGTCCAGCTGTGGAAAGGCACCCCCACCTCCACATTGTGCATATTCTGTTCCCATTAAGAATTGAGATATTCATTTTCTGTGATTCATAATTGATTCACAATGTTCCAAACTCAACTAAAAAAAAAATAAAGCAAACACGCAGTCTGTCAACTTCCATTTTGTAACTTCGCGAGACGTTCTGACATCGCCATGCAGACGGTGACACGCGAGGAAAGCAACGAAACAAAGACGAACGACAAAAATTAGAGAGAGCAATTCAGCTGGTCCCGTCTTCATTGATGGCAAACATTTGAACTTTTTTAAAATTATTATTTTACCAAATGCCAAGAACGTCCAAAACCTTTGGCTGGAACTTTTCAAAGCAGTTATCCACAGAGGACGCTGTGGTCAGAAAGGTGTAGTGTTCTCTCTGAAAACAAACGTTTAAAATTTAATAAACGTGTCACTTTATCTCTGTTTTGTCATTCAACCTTCCAAAGCAGACTGGAGTAATTCAGGAGGATCCTTTACACAACAAAAGGTTTAAACAGAAATCATTATGAGTAATTATTTTGACTGGGGGGGGGGGGGGGGGGGGATTTTGAATCTAATCGTGGCCCCAGAAATCAGAATCGAATCGTATTGTGAGTTAAGCCTCTAATAATAATCGTATTATCAATTGAGAGCTTTTATTAGGGGTGGGAATCACTCACTAAATGATAAAACGATTATTATTAGAGGCTTAATGGGGTCATATTTGAATTGTTGGCCCCTTTCAGGGAACCAGACGTCGGCGCTGGATGGTGAGCTGTCCACTCAGCACTGGAGTTGGGTTCACAGCCTCTCAGATATCACTGGGGCTGCAGAAACCAAAACCTGCTTAATAAAACATGAGCGTTGCTCATCCAGAGAGCCACCGATGGAGTCATGTGACAGGCTCTGAAAACAGAAACAGGTGGGGGTCATGGAGTCTCGCTTTGTCTAAAGCTCCCATCGCCCGATTCATCACAGCAGTCCAGGTTCACGGAGTGAGCGCTACGGCCGATTCTGAAGCAGAACCGTATCAACACCGCTTCATTGGGATTGCTAACGGTGTGGTTTGATGCAAACCAGATTGTCCAAAGTGGTTTCACAGCTTAATGAGAGTTTGAAGGTTCCTGTGTGGAAACACTGACAGAGCTTTCCTCCACCGAGAGGACAACCAGGGATCACAAACAAAACTCTAAGCACCACCTGAACAACGGCAGGAGTGGAGTTACCCAGGTTGGAGGAAGCCCGGCCCTGTGCCGCCCTGTCTTGCAGCTCCTGAGCAATCTCTAACTGGCTCTGGTGGTACTGACGGGCCCTCTCCAGGTCCTGGGAAAAGGTCACAATAAAAATGACGTTTCATCAAGTTGTAGTTCAGGAAGGACGATCCACAGTGAGCGACTTGAAAAGGTTTTCTGCCCACCTGCATGCATCGAGCAGCATGGCCCAGACCGGCGTACGCCCTCATCTCAATGGATCTGTCCGACAGTTCCCGTGCCAACTCCAGCACCTTGGTATGGTAAGATATGGCCTTGTCAAAGTCCCGCTGCGAGTGGTAGGCGCTGCCCAGGTTGCTGTAGGCCCGGGCCTCCTCTCTCCGGTTCTCCAAAGACTGCCAAAGACATCGACACAAAGTCTTGCTATTCATGACAAGACGAGACATACTGTATCTTGCTGCTAATAATGTAAAACAGCTGAAATATTTGCTATTGGCTACAAAGGTCATCTGGTGACATGGAAAGAAACAACAACTAGTGACCAGGATTTATTTAATTCATGGCCACAAATGGCTGGAATTAAGTTGTTCAGACAAAATATATAAGTTGTTTCCATGAGATCTTAAGTTGTGGCCATGAATAAAACATCTCCTTCCCATGAGACACAACTTAAAACCTTGTAGATTTAAGTACTTGTATCTTAAATACAAAAAAAATTTTCAGCCATAGAGTCAAAGGCAAATATCCTTTTTATCGATGAAACATTTACTTTTGAGATTAAAGACACGTGAAGGGCAAAGCAACAAGTGACCATTATAAAGAAAGGAACTGTATGATTTGACTATAATGCTGACTGACGTCTCCAAAGCCCCAAACGGGATTTAATTGACAAAAGGAACTAAAACAGGCTTTTTCTTACTTAATGTTATTTGCATAAAGCTCTCTCTGTAAAACAGTTCACAAAGACGACGGTCTGGTTTTGATGAAAAAAAGCCAAAAACGGCAGATTTATTTGGAGGAATTTGGTGGAAATATCAACACCAGCAGACGACTGATGCCAGATGGGGTCAAAGTAACCTTTTTCCTTCAATCTTCATCGCTGTGAGGTTATAAGCTTGGAAATAACAAAAGGGAAAAGTCCAAAAGGCTGTTATGAGAGCATTGAATCGATTTTCACATGGATTTAATGGATTTTATTGAGATTTTATCTGATAGAGCAACATTCTGGTGCAATTTTGCTAGGTAAAAGGAAAGAGATACAGTATAGTATAGCATAGCATAGTATAGTATTTTTAAAAAGTTCTTATGCATATATGAACTATATACACACATATATAAATATATTTACATATATAAAGAAGAAAAAAAGGAGTAAATTTTCCATAAAAAACTCAGAAATTAGCTAGAATTGAGATGAATACATTTCCATGCTTTTCTACAAAATCTTTGAGAGTGATCTCATCATTCTGTTTTCTTTCCAGCAAATTTCTTGCAAGGAGTTTTTTTTGGGTGGAAATATCTTCAATGTCCCCAACGTGCCATCAGACAGTTCACCATCAGGTGCTACTTCTTGTTTTCCTGTCACAAAATCACCTCAATCACATTAACAGAACTACATAACACAGCATGATGTGGAGGAATAAAAAACCCTGAAAGGTGCGCGGACACTTCTCAGATCACGTCTCTCGCACCTTTGCGATATCCAGGTGTTGCTCGTGACACTGGACAGCGTTGGTGAAGTCTCCCAGCGCGGTGTAAACGGCGCCCATGTCACCCAGCTGGCGTGCCTCAGACAGCTGGCAGCGGGTCTGGCGGGCCAGCAGGACACACTGCTTGTGGCTGGCCAGGGCGTTGGGGTAGTCCCCTATGGCGGTGTACACATGGCCCAGGCTGCTGAGGGCGCCCGACGCCGCCTGCAGTCACACACAGAACGCACAATCACAACTCACACAAGCCAACACGAGGACATGCTGGTCACAGAGTGGAGAGGAAAACAATCCTTGACCTTCCGATTTGGCAAGATAAAGTAATACTTGGTAGAAAGTCAGCATGCTGGATAGTTGCCCAAGGGATGTCAATACTAAATGTCTTTATGTCTTTTGACACTTTGTGAAATTCATCCATTTATCTGCAGTGAAAAGTCGTCCGGGTTCTGATGGAGCATTGATCCCCACCGTCTCTTTCACACTGCACTGTTATGTCAAACGATCCAAACCGTTTAGTAAAACCTGATCCTCACCTCACCTGCGGTGACGCTGCACCAAGAACCACTGAATGGAACAGCAAGAAAACCTCTGACGATGACCCTGAACGCATCTTCCTTCTTCATAAAATGTAAACAAAAATGGAGTTGTGTCAGAATTTAGCAGATGTAGGATTTCTCTTTTGTCTTTGATGATAGATGATTAGTCACTACCTCCTCTAGTGTTAAGACTCGCACATTTGCTTTGGCTGTATTTACCCAGAATGCCTTGTGCTACAGTCTACTTCCTGCTTTTGGAGCGGTCTCCAGTCCACTGGGCCTTGACATGCATAGAAGCCAAACCAAAGTTCACCTTTTTTGTCTGCATCAGAGTTTGGTTGTGCATTGATACGTCTTCAAATGTACCAGACTGTCTAGACCAACAAACTAGAGTTTGACTCAATCTGACTAAACAACAGGGATGCTGTGAATGCATCCTTAACCTCCAGGGACTCATGAAGATGTTCTTTGGCCAAAGTGATGCAGACATGTGTGTTGTTCTCACTGTAAGATCCATGCAGTTTTTCATGAGCGTTATCATTGCCCCGTCTCTTCACTCATGTTGAATCACCAACAAGAACCTCAGTTCTGAGGATTGCTGAGCTTTTGATTTATTTTTAGTTTGTTTACTAATCAGCTACATGCTGATAAAGTTCTCCAAGTCATTTACTAATGACTCTCACTGTGGTTCGCTGCAGTCCTAAAGTCTTAAAAATGTCTTATCTGCTTTATTATTATTATTATTATTATTATTATTATTATTATTAAGCAAAAACAACAGATGAGGAAAGACATGTTTTCCTGGTGGAGTGTGAGCCATGTCTTAAAACACTTTCCAGTGATGGCCGCCACTATTACATAATAAAACAATAACACACCGCGTTGTTATGACACAACACTTCCACTGCACTGCAGAAACAGTCCCGTTTTCCTGGCAGCAGCAACAATGACTTTAATTTGCCAAGTTCCAACATGACACAGATCTGCGAACACACAGGCTGATGAAATTATCCACAAACTCTGAAGTGAAGTGAAGAGCGGCCCTGTCAGAATAGCCTCTTTCAGGCAATCACAGTTACTGTAATCATGCTACTACAAGCAGCCTGAATCAGGCCTGACAATAACAACAACACACCACTTTGAATTTCTGTCCCCCACCAGAGGATGGGAGCGTTCCACCACTCCTATCCCAGCCTGGAGCGCCCCTCGCTGGGCACTCCAGGGTCGACAACCCCCCCCCCCCCCGGAAGTTTGACTAGTATCACTTGGTTATTATTTTTATGCAAAAAAACTTGAATAGACTTAAGTTTTCGATCTTTTATATTGAAGAAAACAGAATGTGTGAAATGACACACATTAGATCCAGCTTCAGTGACCTCTGTGAAGAAAAAAAAAAAATGTAATCCTTCATTTAACCAGCCACTTACCAGACAATACACGCTCACATTACATTAAATGGGGCCTTAATGAGCGCTAAAAAGTGTCACTGAAAACAGCCGGTCTGACCTTTTAGTGGAATTTAGCTGGTCTAATTAACACGAGGACGCCCTGCTCTTTTCATCTCAGCTCCATGTGTATTCATGAGTCTGTCGGCGACGACAGAAAAGCCCAATTCCCAGCATGGTGATGAGAGCAAACACATAAAATCCAGCTGACATATCTCCGGCCGAGGAAAAGGGAAATTTAATAAATGACGAGCAGGCCTGTGTGTGTACAGTCAACTAGCCTGACAAGAGTTTGATTTCCCTCAAGGAGGAATTTTTTTCTTCTTCTGTGCAGCAGAAAACACACACAATCACACACGCATACACACACACACACACACACACACACACATAAAAAGAAAAATAAAAAAAAAATCCAATCATGTTGTGTCTGGGACTCTCAGGTGCTGCGCTCAATGTCTGGATTGTTTATTTCAACTTGAGAAGGAGAAACAGAGAGAGGAGAAGTAAAAAATAAAAAAATGAACAAAACATCCATCCTGTCACAGTTTTATATCTGTTTCTTTTGTTGCTGTGAATAAATCTAATCAGGAGGGGTATAAAAAAAGAAAGAAAAAACCCAGAGGAAAGCCGATCAGGGAAGGCAGATGAGGTGAGGCAAAACCTAACACACGACAGCTTTAAAAAAAAAAAAAAAGGAAATGAGCAGAGACGGAGGAATATTGGTGCTGGCACTCCATCGCCCTGAGCTCGACAAACGAACCGGACGGGATTCGGGAAGTTCGAAACAGTTGAAGCCCGACCGTGTGGAAGAGAACAAGGTTTTACCCTCGGCGAGGCTTTCTGGAAAGACGAGAAAGAAAAAAAAAGACTTGAGTTGATGTAAAACTGGCTTAACTTGCTTCATGTTTCCCTCTGCGGCTAGGTGATGAAATCTGCCAGCCCAAATAAAGCGGGAGAAATCTGAGGAAAGACCCGAGTTTCATCCAAAATTATAAACATTTAAACCCCCATCATTTTCATATTACTTTTTTTTTTTTTTTTTTTTGTTTTCAAAGAAGCTAATTGGGTGCTTTTGAAGCACTTAGCAAATCAGCTCTGATCACTGTTGAATTTATTTACTCTGATTAGATCGATCTAAAAGTCTGCATATGCAAAGAAAACAGATCTCACAAATTACTGCCTCATCTATAAATAACAGCTTTCAATCATGACTCTCAGTTCACTGTCAGCAGAGGAGGATGTGCACGCGCCGCTAAAAAGATTTTTTTCTGATGGCTTTTGTTGTGTTTCTCCTCAGTAAACCAGTGTGACTGACTAATAATTATAATTATGACAGTGGCCCGCCGGCGCACCGCAAAAACACAAACGTATTTTGGTCAAGTTTCTACTGCAAATATCTTACTACGCTTGTAATAAGACAAAACTAATTCACAAGTAACTTTTCTGCAAGACATGGGAGCTTATTTTAAGTAAATAATTCTTTAATATTAATGAAAAAGTACTAATTCCACTAGGAGATTATTTCACCAGTATATAAGAGGAAAAATTGCTTTTTAGAAATAGAGATGAACCTATGAACATGGACTCCAAATTATATGGAAGAATTTAGTCTTTTTTTTTTTTTTGCAGAGCATATTGTCACCTTCCTGAAACAAAGGCCTTCCCCCCCAAAAAAATTATTTTGTTTGTGCAAAAAGAGGAAAAAAGCCCAAATAAATTTCTTTTTTGAAAAAAAAAAAAAAGTATTTAAAGGGCAGAAAAAATTACTTTTGTCAAAAAAAAACAAAAAACAAACCATTAGAAAGCAGACAATATGTAAAATATATTAAATGAAACTCATATTGGGGATCTGAGATCCTGCATGCTGCTGTGTTTTAGGCCCCAAAACAGCATTTCACCATGTGGGAGTGTGACATGCCGTCAAACAAAAGCTCACCAACAGGCTTCCACTCCACGGGTTTTGCTCAACAAAGGTAAACGTTTGCTTAATTGCAACCAGCTGCTCTTTATCTTTTTTTTTGTTGTTGTCAAATGAGTGACTCGGTTCAAACGACAGCAGCAGATGTGCTGGACTCAGCTGTCCAGTTGAGTCCGTTTCCCCCCGTTTTCCCGTCCGCCCCTGCAGGTTAAACACCGGCTCTCGGCGAGCTGCGTCTTTGTTTGGACTGAGGCGCTCTGCCGCCGCGGCGCATCGACACGCCGGTGGGAGGATTTCTGTGGACGACCCACACGCCGGCGAGCCGCCTCGGGCCGAGCGCCTGAGGATGGGGAGGCTCAGCGACCCGCTGTCAGAGAAAAGAGCGCCGAGACGGAACAGCGAGTTCAGTCGAGTATATTTTCATTACAACTTCTTGTTCACATGCTGGTTCTTCAAAATCAGAATGTGAATTATTATTAATCACAATATTAATTCTTCTTTTATCCATTCACCACACTGACTCTTTGCTCTTCGGACACATTTATGTGATGAAATTATTGTAAACCGTTCAGAGTTCTCCATGAATTCAGATTTTTCTCTTTGTGGTTTGGTACAAAATGATCAAATCTAATTGAATTCTGCCATTTTTCCGCTTCACAGGGATTATAACATATCCATAACGGAGCTACAGGAGAGTGTTTTTGGTGGACCTTGTTTCTCCACTCCTGAGTGTTTCCTGCTCTAAGGACACAACTCATGCAGAAAACCTTTTCCTCTGTGAAGCCAAGAAAACAACAGAGGAGAAAACCTGACAGACTTTCTCACCAGACTCCACAGAAAATGGATTTTTTTTTTCCCCCATCCTCCCTTAGACCAGCCAGGATAGAGAGACAGCAGGGAGGACGGAGGTGTAAGAGGTGATAAATAACTAATCACTCTCATCCTGGATCATAAATATCCAGCTGTTGGGAGACGAGGTTTAGTGAAATCCCAGTTTCTTGTTTTCAATTATTTGTCTTTGTCTGTAGAAAAACAAAAAGAACCTTCTTGTTTTCCCGAGGTCACTTTTTTCATATTCAACAAAAAAAAATGGACCGAATTTCAGAACGTTCTCCTGCTGTGCAGAGTCTCCTACAACCTGCTAGGATCTTTTAAGCAGTGCAGAGTTGTGAAGTTGAAGAAAATGTCATTTTTCAAGCATGGCATCAATGCATATTTAGTCCTTTAGAAGAAGATTCAGTAAATCCAACTACATTGAGAAGTAACTTATTTAGAAAATAATGTCAAATCCATGTGAATGATGTCACCATTCAGACGTGGTAAATCAGAATGTAAACAACGTCTGAAGCAAGACACTTAACTTTATTAGCTTCCTTTGTCTTTGCTATGGTCTTGTGACAGTACTGTCTGCTTTAAAATCGATCCACAGACTGCAGCGTCCATTATTATCCGTAAAAGCTGCGCTGCTGTTTGACGTCAAAGTTCTTCTTCTGCACCTGCGGGTCGCTTTGGAATCGTAAACCGACGGTCTGCTTGTGATCGCATTTAACTAGTGGTGTGAATGACCGAGCAAAAACAATAAATGGACCTGAACGTAGCCTGAAAGGCTTAAGTTCATCCACGTACAGCATCATGAGGACCCAAGGGTCAGCAGAAAGGTCAGGGAGGAAGTGGTGGGGAAGTTGAAAGCAGAGTCAGCTTATCAATCAATAACCAATGGCTTTACTGATCGCAAAAAGAAAAAGAGTTCAATACCACAGCAAACCAACAAGAACACGTCCACCTGGACTGAACGGTGGACTGGAAGCAGCGGAGCAGCAGCCGGTGTTTTCTGAGTGCAAAGCAGACATACTTCTCTGTCCTTGAGCTTCATGGCCAGCACCAGCTGGTTCCTGTGGTGGGCCAGCGCTTCTCTGTAGCTGCTTTTAGAGAACAACGCCGAGCCGAGGTTCCCGTGAGCCCGGCATTCACCCGACTGGTCTCCTGCGAAGTTCAACGTACTCCCCGTTAGTCGCTTTTGACACGTTTTACACACGATCGTCCCTTTCGTTGTTCCATACCTAGAGTCTTGGTCACCTCCAGGTCCTGCTGCATGTGAGCCATGCTTTTCTCCACGTCTCCGAGGTTCCAGTACGCCGAGCTGAGAGCGGAGAAGACGGAGCCGCGCAGCTTCAGCGAGCACGTGCCGATCTTCAGCCCCGCCTCCAGCACCACCACCGAGGCGCCGTGGTAACCGTGCGTCAGCAGCTCCTGGCCGATGACGGACACCACCACGAACGGACTCTTGTCCAGCTTCATCCTCTGAAGCTGCTGGTAGGTGGGCTCAAGCGTGTCTGCAAACAAAACGACATCATTTAGAAAGAGAGAGAGAGAGAGAGAGATGCATCCAAGAACCGACGGAGCTTCACTTCGTACAAATGAAGCAACGAGTTGTGACTGTGACCCTTCACTTGTGTTCAATACATACCACTCCTCTGACGAAGGAAAGTATGGCTGATTAAACTTTAAAAATTCTGTAGCTTTATGTCATTAAAGCTGAAGTTTAATCAGTAATACTTTCATAACAAATCTGTCAGAATATGATTTTTGGTTAATGTCAAGTTGCCATAACAAAGACATTTTGAATGATGTCAACTTTGTACTAAAATTGTCATAATTTACCGAATGACACTCGATGACAACAGTCACATATATTCATGAAGACTTGCTCATGTTCATGACAGTGTCATGACAGTCTTATTCACAACCCGTCAAATAAAGTGTTACCAAAAATTCAGACATTTGACATTTTAAACCCAGACATTTTCTTATTTTTTCCAGAAAGTTTTGGAGCTCATTCTCAAAATTTCATAGTTTTTTCTAGCAAATGTTTGACTTTTCAAACCAAGTAATTTCCTTGTTTTTTTTTTCTAGAAGATATTTTTAGCCTTAATCTCAAAACTCCTTGTTTTTGTTTTTTCTTTTTTAGAAAAGTTTCAACTTTTTTATAGAAAATTTTTTAATTCTTTGGCACAAACGTCTTCTCTCCTTTTTTCTGTTTTCGGTGTCCGTCAAACATCATTGTAAGTGATATGTACCCTACAAATAATATTTCTGAAAATTGCTAATTCATGAGAAAGGGCCATTTGATCTCATTCTGCTACCTTAGAACTAAATACATTTTTGAACTTATTCATAATTTATCAGCGGTTTTTAATGAAACCTTGAAGAGAATTCTCCTCTAATCAGGAAATTTTTATCTAAACATTGTTTGCGTTGTTCAAAAATTGTTGAAATCGTCTATTTTGGCCTTGAACGAGCAGCATGGTACTGAAACTCACCAATTACCGAAAAGAGAACAACAGAAACAAAAACAAATTTTATCATGGTACAAATGGATCCAAAGAAATCAAAGAGTCAATCAAACAAAGGTCCAAAAGTCAAACTTTTGGGAATCCAGTGTCGCTCATCAGTAAAGAAAAAGATCCTCCATTTTGGTAAGCTACAGTAAATGCTGATGCAAGAGAGAGCAAAATTTATGAAGCATTCTCAATAAACCCCTCTGACATGTTGATGGAGTGTATTAACTTCGTCAACGAACCAGGAACCCTGCGACATTTTAGTTTTATTCAAAAAGGCCCCCCCAAAAAAGGCAGAACTTCTAAGTTCAATCAAGACGTTTTGTCATAAAAACAAGCAAACGAAAGCCTCTTTGGACGGTGATGGGAGTGTGGTGTAATATCCAGCAGCAGCTATGACAACATGACTTGAAACCGAATCCTGCGGCGGAGCGGCGACTGCAGATGTGCTACATGACAGGGAGGTAGTTCTGCCACCCAGGAGCAGCCGCCCTCAGAACTTCATCCTCTGTAATCTTCAAAGCAAGCGATCCTCCATGTGTTGCTGGGATCGCAATGCTGGGCTAAGCAGCAGGCGGCCCAACAGGTGGGGCCACGGTGAAGGGCCACTGGAGGAAGAGGAGGGAGGCAGAGACCGACCGACAGCGGTGAAGAGGAGGATCCTTCATGTCTTCTTTTTAAAGGGTTCTATAAAAATGAGACATTTCTGACAAGTTGACACCCCATGTCCCAAGGCAGGAGTTTGAGGATCAAATGATAAGATGTCCAAGGTTTCGCTTCTTTAGTTTCTTGCAAGTATTTCCTGCAAGATTTGTCCTGCAGGGACAACAGGGAGGCACACTGACATGCAACAACTGATGCAACGGGTCTGATAAAACAAACTTAGGGTGTGTTCACACCAGTCCTGTTTAGTCTGCTTTAATCCAACTCTAGTCCATCTGTCTAGAACGTCCGGTTTGGTTGGGGAGGTGTGAATGTGTGATCAAACTCTGATGAAGATCAAAAAAGGTTCCTGTCTTCCTCTGAGGTTTTTCTGTGGTTTCCTTCAATAGTTGTTGTTGCAGCGCCACCACAGGGGAGGAGGTGAACAGGTTTTCACAAAGCGTTTGGTTTGTTTGACACAATTCTGTGTGAAAGTGAAATACACCGGACTATCAGGTGTGAAAACACCTGAAAAATAACCATTTTCTTTCTTTAGTTTCAAAATAAGGCAACCTCTAACTGGTTGAGGGGCAACTTTATGAAAATCAGCTTAGCTAGATAATTTAAACAAGAGCAACTAATGGAGAGATCACTTATTCTTTTATTCTTACTAAGTAAGATTATATGGCAGGAGCTTTTACCCTTCATAATTAAAGCAAACTCACAAGACCATCCTGGAAATGACTTAATACGAATGACATATCTGTAGATGTTTTGATTTCATCTTGTATATGCTTCTCTTCTGTTACATCAAAACACTTTGCCTCGTTTCCTGCCTTCGTCCTACTTTTTTATGGCTTTCTTTTCTCTCATCTCTGTTTCAAATCAGAGGTTCTTCCTTTTCAGTCAGAATAATCACAGACATTTTCCATCACACTCCAACAGGAGTCATCTACTGAATAAAACAACAAAAAGAAAGTAGATACTGTCTTTTTGTTGCTTGGAAAGGCTTCTTTGTTCCAGTATCTCATATATATATATATATATATATATATATATACATATATATATATATATATATATATATATATATATATATATATATATATATATATATATATATATATATATATTTGTTTCCGATTTTTGTTGGACTGCTTCAGCATTGCTGTGGTTGAAAAGCACGGTGAGGTCATCTACATGTCTGGATTACCTCTGAGCGGTGATTTCATTGCCGCCTCCACCATGCCGACAAGCAGCTGGAGACTCTTGGGGTCCTGCGCGAGGCCCGACGCGAACGCCGCCAGCGCGTCGGCATGACGACCCAGATACTGCAGGGCAACCCCTTGTCGAAAGTAAGCCTGCAGAGACAAAAACGATCAGAAATCTCTTTTGATCATTCTGTGTAAACATGTCGTATTTCGCTGGCGACATTTCCCATTTAAGGTCACTGCTGCAAATGTGTAGCAATGATTGTGATTGGTTGTTTTTACAGATCAGTCTCATATTATATTGTCATGACACAGTGACTGTTTTTGTAATAGATATGTAAAAAAAAAACAAAAAAAAAACATACTTTTACAAACGTTATGTACTGCAGCTCTGAATTTATATGTAACATCTGAAATGCCAACCACATTTACACTCAGCGATAAAAAGGAAGGTCGTGATCCAGTGAATTTGTTTGATTTGGCCCCATTCTGGTACATATGCAAAAAAAATAAGTCAGCAACCCGATGTGGGAACCAATGGGTATGTGGGAGTACATGTGCGGAGAAGGTGGTACAAAAGACAAAACACCTAAAGGAAGTATTGTACAACACTGTAGATTTGACAGGAAACCGTATTAGGCTTCAACAATCACTGGACGACTCATCTTAATCCCAAAGTGATGAATGGTGAACACTTACTTCAGGCTTGGTGCTTTAATTAAAGATAATTAGCCAGGTGGGGTTGAGACACACTTGGGTTGGATTTTTTTAGGTTCTGGTTCGCCTCAGATTATCTTAGTCTGATGATGAAATATGTTTGACGGCATTTAATTGTGGCAAACAGGGGAAAAATTGGAGTCTGTGAGGCTCAAATGCCTTTTCACAGCACCGTGTTGGCAACACGGCAGAGTCATTCAGCGATCTCCACCTAACTGAACTGATTAAAAAGTCAATGCAGCATGGCACGCACGCATAGGAGCCGCGCACTTCATTAGCAGCCCTCACACATTTTCTCAGCGAGACTAGAGACAATGAATCATGACATGAAATTCATGAGGAGGATCAAGCTGGCACGCTCCACAAACACACTCTCCTACTGCTGACCTCACTGTAAACCTAATTGTCTTGTCTACCTCTGTCTTCACATTCATTCTCCTCCTTCTCCCTCATTTATCATCCTGCCCTCTCCGCTCCTGTTCAACTTTTATCTGTCATGACGGGGAGCGAATGAAGACAAAGAAGAGAGGAATTAGATTACGTGTTTGCTCTCGTTCCCGCCCGCCCGCCACTCGGCGCACGCACGCCGCCTTTGTCCCGGGCCTCGTCTTTAGACGGCTATATTGAAACGAATAGGGTTGGCGGACAGGTTTAATCTAATGGCTGAAGACTCTGGCTCGCTTTACGTTGGCGCTGATGCTAACTGTGAGCAGGTCAGGGTGTCACTTCACTTCTGATTAACGCAAAGTGGGATAAATTGTCAAGAGTTGCAGCTGAGGCTTAAAACATGTTCTCGTTTATTGACGCAATCGTTGTGGTGCGTAAAATTAAAAGCCAGCCTTTTTTTTTTCATAGGTTTAAGAAGCAAATTTCTATCAATATTTTAAGTAAAATCTTTAAATATCTTTAAGGGGCAATTGTAATTCAAGTCTGAATTTAAAAAAAAAAAAAAAGTCCAAAGTAAGTCTGAAATCTCTGAGAGGCTAAACCAGCGGTTTGCAACAATATTAATGAAGACTTACTCATGTTCAAGACAGTTTTATTCACAACACATCAAATAGTGTTACTAAAGGACATTTGCTGAAAGAACAACACTCTCAGAGCTGCAATTAAGCCAAAAGCTTACAAAAAATATGAGGATGAAAAAAGTCCTTATGTCAGTGTATATGTTCTAGCCAGAAATCCTCAATAATTACATTATAACAAAGCTCCAAAAAAAAGTCCCTTTTGCATAATACATCCCCTAAATATGCAGTAAGATGAAAGTCCATGTGTTGGTTGTCTAAGATTCCTCTGGTTTAGATTTTCCAAATACTCAAAGTGGGAAAAAATGAAACAGTTTTCACAGTGAGGGCTTCACTTTAAAGCAGCATCGGAAGGACAGATTCTCACTTTGTTTGAGCTCAAAGCATCGATGCCAAGAGTCCATGCTGAGTGAGAGAGAGACAGCCGGCCGACCTCTGACCCCCATCCAAGCTGGAGAGGAGAACAGCAGGTCTGGACTGGGATGGGCAGCCGAGTTAGTAGCCGTGGCGACATACGGACGCCCCACCTGGCTCCCCGACTCTACTTAGCACTTCCCCTCCAATCCGTCTCCCTCACACTGATTCGGCTCCTGGAAAGAGGATGCGCTGCTTCCCGTACCTTCTATTCTTGAGCTTGTGGGACGGTGATTTCTATCAAACCAGGATGATTACATCCAAGGAGGAACATTACAATCACAGAACGTATGCAATTATCTCAGCGCGGCTGAGAGAGAGAGCGGATGTGTGTGCGGCACCATGTGTAAGATGGGGATGTGTGCAGTGGTGGGAGCCAAGATGTGTGCAGGTGTGTGTCTGTGTGTGTGTGTGTGTGCATTGGAGCTTTTGAGCCCTCTCTGGGGTGTGAACATGCCAGAGGCTGACAGCAGGGAGAGCCTGCCTCTACCACCACCTACAGCCCCCCCCCACACACACACACATTCTGACTTTTAGCTCAGTCTGGCCCCGTTACCTGTGGGACACACAAAAGGACCGAGATGCCCTCATAAACAAACACCACCGCCTCCTCTCTGAGCGTCCTAAACACAACCTCTCCCTCTCTCCTTGTGTTTTTCGCAGCGGTGTTTTGAAACACTCTGAAAGAGCTTGTCAGATATCAGCGATATCGTCTGGACTGCAGGTATCTCCCACCGACTCCCCGTCGGCCTCACAGACAAACCCTTCACCATCAGCTGACAGCTCTCTGTCCGTTAAAGCGAAGAGATCAATAAAAAGGGACAGGGCTAATTTAGCTGCTGTGTACAGTACCGCAGTCTGTTTATATTAATGACGTATGGTGTGCGTGTGTGTGTGTGTGCGTGTGTGTTCATTTCTCTCTGTGCCCATAAAAGCATCCAGGGAGAGTTCTGGGCGGCTGCGGCTAATAATCGATCAGATGGCGACGCGAACGAGGCTGCCCACTGGGAAAACAGAGGAGTGCTTCGCTCAGCGGCCACTCCTCTGAGCTTTAAACTTCGCAGTTTAGTTTCAGTCTCATGGAGTTCCTGTCAGCCGCAGCGGGGAGCTGCTTTCTGTCACATGAGAACATTTTAAACACAGCTCAGCAAACCAGACAGTAGCCAGAAAGCGGATGCATCCCTCTAGAGGCAGTGGAGCTCATTTTGGCCTTGCATGTAGGAAGAAGTAAAAGTCTCCCGCTGCAGTTTTAGCAACTTCTGCACTTTCATTTGTTGCACTGCTCAGCGCTGCACATCATTTTGTACAGGTGCTACACTACTGACAGAGTCTAATAGCACCAAAGTTTGTAGGTTAGGGATGAGAAACACACCAAAAATGAAAGATGGACGATTCCGATTCAATTAATAAACATGAAAAATTGATCTTAAAATTAATTTTCATTTTCAGGAACGAAAATAGAAAACTTAGGACTTTGTGCAGAATGTTTGACATGGTTTATGACACATAATTTATCCTTCATCCTCCACATCAAAGCAAGCATGACTTGGAAAAAAAAAGCCAGTATTAAATTGTATTAAATTCAAAGAAATTTATCCAACGGTGGCACTCAACTAGTGCCACCGTAATTTGTTACTTATCAGGCTAAGTAACAAATTAATCACAATTAATCATATTTTAGTATAAAAAACATTTTGTTTGCCTGAATTGTTGAATAAATAGAGATGAGGACAGATGGATTCATACTAAAATACATATTCCGACACAAACTTAACGTCACAATGTTTTCAGGTGCGACTGCAAATTTGCGATAACAATAAAAACAGCTTTAATTGATTTATTACGCCCGTTTTTAAAGGTGGCTGTGACTGCATGGCACAACAATTTGCAGCACCAAATATACAAACATATTGCTCTCACAAGCTTACCTATTTGTAATACACTTCTTTCAGACACCAGCAGTCACACACAGAAGTGTAATCTGCATCACTGAAGCACTCACAGTAATCACATTTTACCATACTTATATTTATTGATACTCCAATTGAAGTAACAGTTGAGAAAATAGTAAAATATGAACAATCTTGACATCATGGGCCATTTTGGGGATTTTAAACATCAACTGGAATTTATTGCGACAATGACAAAACAAAATTCTTACCATGAGGAGAAATTTCTGACAATAAATGATAAACAATAAACACTCCCTCCTAGTGACACAAAGAAAAGTATTCGACTTTATGGTGTGAGGACTTGTTTATATGAAATGGTACATAGTAATTCTGACCTAAATGGAAAACTGAGAGCACAGACAAAAAAAAAAAAAAATTATAAAGCAACAAAGTATGATGGAAAGTCTAAGGGAGCTTCGAGTCGGTTAAAAAAAGATACGACCCACAAATCTGGATTGAGATATTTCCGTCTATGACAAAGTGAAGAAGAGAATAAAAACCTTTCTGACTTCTGCTCAGCTCTAAAGCAGAAACACATCAGTGAAAGCAAAACCCCAGAGTGCGAGTCATCCAGCGAGGGAGGTGTCGTTCGTGTCGGAGCAAAGGATGCGCACCGGATGAACAGATGCTTCAATTACCGCTCGTAACTCACATTAATCGAGAGCAGATGGGAGCACAAATGGCGGCGGGGAGAGAGAGAGAGCGCGAGCGAGAGTGGGCCTGACCGAGAGAGGATCACAAAAACACAGACGTGATAGAGATTGATGCGTTTGGAAATCACAGGACCTGTGCTAAAAACGCCCAGATGAGAGCGTCGCTCTGGATCGAGATGGAGCGAAAGCCGATCTTACCCGACTTCTTTCCACCGCCTCCATCCTGAGCGAACACATTTAACGGATAACAGAGGATGATGCTCTGAGGATGAACACATGAGAGACGTACAGGCATCGTATCTGCTGGTACATTCACAGGAGATGTTGAGTCAGTAAGATGCTATTTCAGCTGTAGGCAGGTAGGAGCTTAAGATCTAAAGGCTGGATCAAGACACAAGTTAAAGGAAAAAAAGTGTTTGCCCCTTTCCTGAGTTCCTGTTTCTGTGCATGTTTGTTTCAGAACATCAAATCAGTTTAAATATCAGTCGCAGACAATGCAAGCAAAAGCGAAATGCAATTCTGGAATGAAATCCAAAGCCTACGTTGCTCTTTGTGAAAAAGCGTTTTCCCCTGTTCAAACATAGCAGTTATTGTTGTTTAGAGCACCTGAGTTCCAGTGTTCAGTCACAACCGGACCTGATGATTATTGACACATCTGGTCTCAATCAAGATGTTACTGAAACCAGACAGGGGCGAAGCAAAGAACGCCAAAAGATTCTCCGAAGGTGGACGTCAAGCAGAGATCCAACGACATTCAGGAACAAATGAGAAAGAAAGAAATTGCCTGGAAAGGGTGAGACTGAAATTTTGAAAGCTCTGGGATTCCAGGTCCTCACGGTGAGAGCCGTAAACAACACATGGAGAAAACGTGGAGCAGTGGGGAACCCAATGAGCCCAATAGCGCCGTCCAGCCTGAATCCTACCGACATGAGATTTTTCAAAATTGCCGGTTTTCCATTGAGCAAATTTGTCTTCGAAATGTGAAACTGTGCAATTATATGGTCAATGGAAGTACAGTTAACGTTCTGTTAGCCATTACCTATTCTGCTTAAAGTATAATGTAAAACATGTCTTCAGAAATCAATACAAAACCCATCATTAAATTACAAGTTTGCATTTTAAATACTGCAATATTAACAGCAAGAAGCTCCATGTGTCCCAAAAGGAAAACACAAAGACAATCTGAGTTGGATGGATAAATGCAAAAGCAGAGGCAGATATTCTAAAAATTACGTTGCAGCCTGCAGAAATGTAGAATTCAATCACAGGTATGAACCATGTCAGAATTAGAAACGATAGCACAGAACTCAGAGCTCACACACATTTGCCAGCTTATGGAAAAAGACACACACACATGCACGCACACTAATTGGTGCTAGGTTAATCTGCATGAATATTTATCATCGTTTCTCTGGGACACTCACTAAGACGCGATAATTGAGTTGGAGTGGCTATAAGCACCGTTTCCACTGGGGCCAATAAAGATGTTACAGGACCAGCTGTGGACTATCCAATGGAGAGCTGCGCTGGGTTTCCTGCAGAAACACACACTTCCGTGTGGTCGAGGTAGAGTTGCACCTTTACATTAGAAAACATTTTTCTTCACGTAAAGCCCACACTTGTCAAGGTCAGCGACGAGTGGGCCCGTTTGGACACGCGAGCCTCTGATGCTGCACTTAGCGTCACCCGTCTTTAACAACTGCATTCATTTTTAACCAAGTGAGAGAAACATCTCAACTGTGAGTCTCGACACATAAAGAAAACACAATAAAAACCAACAATCTATCCTGAGTGAAGTGAGTAATCACTCTGTGGAAGTCTTCCACGTCCTCCCACATGAATTGCAGCTGCTGGATTTGGCAGCTGCTCTCGTGTTGTAATTGCAAAATTCAGTTAGAACATCATGTGAATTAAGATGATGCAGGCCGGGGTTCTGTCAGTGAGCGAAGGCTGTGCTACTCCATCACGTTCAGGTCACTTTTGCAAAGATGTGGCGGATCAAGGCGACAGGAGCAGGAAACGTCAGGCTGCTGCAGGACGTTTTCACCTTCCAAACTTCATTACTGTAGACTTTTTTTTTTTTTAAACAGAAATTTGGACTAAATTTGCCACTTTAGGAGCTCTGGGTAAAACATACTTACAGACAAAAAATGTTTTTATTGTGCAAAGTGAAAAATGTATCAATTTTGGCCACTTCCTGACTTTATTACCGTGTTCTCTCAGAAAATGCCCCTTTTGAAATCTGTATACTCCAGTTAACGATTAATTGATTACTAAATTGGTTGCTGATTATTTCAACAATCGATGCATCATGATTAATCGTTTAAGACCTGCATGAGACGGTAATAACCAACACTACGGACTAAAACTAGTTAGAAACTAAACTAACACTACTGTGGTGACAATAGAATTATTGCTTCCTGTTTTTTGGTAAGACAACTGAGAGCTACAGAAAAAGTTCCAGATAAAAAAGTTTTTACTTAGGACACAAGATCCTGTTGAAGACAGCAAAAAAAAAACTGAAGTGTGCGTGTGTGTGTGTGTGTGTGTGTTCGTTGTCTACTGGCTCAGGGGTCACGAGGTTAAAGAGGTGCTGCTGATGTGAGTGCTGCTACGGCAGAGGGAATTTATCAGCTTCTCTTTGAAATGTGATTTCTGGAGGTCAACCAAGAGAAGCAGCTGACGGTTTTTTTTTCTTTTTTTCATTCTCTGTTTTTATCTGTCTTTGAGTGGTCCAACCTTAACTCGGCTGCAGCTGTTCAAACACCTGATCCCTGGCACTTACTCCGCGGGCTTCCAGAAAACACTATTTGCAGCTTGAGCACACAAACATGCGAGCCACAAGTGTTACTTTCCACTAAGTGCATTTTAAGTCTGCCAGGATAAGCAGAGTGGGACGCCTGGGACTTTGACGCGAGACTGAATAAAGAAAGAAAGACAGAAGAAGAAGAATTATCTCTGTCACAACCGAGTTAACCTCAGCGAACACACTCCTCTGGTCTCTGGGTGACCAAAAGCAATTCCCTTTCTTCTTTTTTTTTTATCTTTAGGCGCAGAACTCAAGTCATTCCCTTGATGCTCTCCCGGATGTAAAAACACTCCCAGGCCCCGACACCCCATATCTCTCTGGACCTAATCCACACACACACACACACACACACACACACACACACACACACACACACACACACACACACACACACTCGCATGTCGGCACGTGAATGGAAAAATATGCACAAAGGGGAATTGGGCAGGGAGTACCAGCAGCCTTCTGATCATGTTAACTGTATTGCAGTGGAGGGGTCGTTCCTGGTTTCCTGGGTAATTAGGCTGCCACTCAATGGGAAGCTGCTGGATTTGTGGATGTGGTTGTTCGTTAAGATGGGTCTGATTGCCCTGTGACAAAACAGAAGCATGTCTACCAGCATTGTTTTTTCTTTTCTTTACATTATTCCTTCATCAAAAACATCCCTGAAGTGTTGCTTGATTCTTTCATTCATGTTTGAGAAACCCATTAATCTCCCATGGCAACCATTCCAGGATGCCTAAATACGTCCTCTCACAAAGCCCCGCCTATTTCCACAGAGCTCCTCCCTCTGCAGTCTGCAAACCGAGCTCCCTCAGAGCTCCTCTTCCACTCAGCTCCTTCAGACTAGCCAGCAGCAATTAGCAAGCACCTGCTGGAACTATCCAGCCCAATGCTACTATGAAAGACATTGAAGGCTTAGCGGAGGACCGTTGCTGTGACGATGTGTCAGGAAGAGCAGGAGCTTCTTAAAGAGACAGAGGCCCAATTTCAAGGTGTTATATTGAGAAGTCAAATTTCTTTTGAGTCACATTTTATATTTGTAGCATTTCCATAATAAGTGAAGGTAATGAATTTACTTGATTGTGCTACAAAATGGCACCATGTCCTGGAAAATAACACTGCTGCAGGGCAGATACTAATAAAAGTCATGGAAACCTTACAAGTCGAATTAGAAAACTCAACAAGGCAATAATTATAATGCGATGCAAATATCATATTTTTTTAAAGGTACTGCAAGAGCTATTAATATTAGCTAATTATACAGCATTTCTATAACAACTGAAGGTAATATAGTTACTTTATTGTGGTGCTATGAAACTCCTTTAACTACAGCGTCATTAGAGAACTAGCTTACTAGCATAAATTTGAAGTCAGGAAAAAAACTTTACATCTGTGAATTGGAAAGAAGATTACATAAATCTACTCTGATGATCCTACATAAAACTTTAAAAAGCCACCTGTGTGTAATTTAATGTTGGTACAAATCCAGCTATTCTTGTGATGTTTGTTGATGAACAAACAGCCAGGAGCACAGCAGCCACGGTTTGAAACAGGGTTAGGTTATAAAACAATACACATTCTTCATGGCTTCAAACACACGCCTCGTCAACTCACCGCTGTCCTTAACATGTGTACATGTTGCTTTATGTACAGGTGCTTTTGAAACCCTACATTGAGTCCCAGGGCTGGAGCCTCAGACACCTGCCTTCCCCGTCTGTCTGTGTTGTCTTATTGGGACAGGCTGCAGGTCAGCTGAACTGAAATTAAATCCCACTGCGCTTCTGCACGGCGACAATGAACGTATGTGGAGTCTGATTGTAAAATCAGGTTCATTTTAATGTCTAAAACCTGACGTAAAGAGACTTTTCATTCCTCCGCTTTAACACTCGGGCTTTTTATCTTTTGAACCCTCCGCCCGTCGCAGCGTGCGCCGCCCGGGCTCTCCCTCTCTTAATTAGGCCCGAATCGTCCGGGGAGGAGCTGAGGAGACGTGAGGAGAGGTGAGGAGGGCAGCAGGAGGGCAACAGGGAGGGCGGCAGACTGCAACCGGCTCCAGGGACGAACAAGAGTGCATGAACTTCCCACTCTGTGAGTCAGGGCGAGGAGAGAACACCGTCCTAATGGTTCCCTGCAAAGTTAATTAGAGCGGCTCCGTCTGGAAAGCCCGGCCCAGATCAAGCTCACAATTTGCAACAACTCACATTAAAGGCAGAGAAGAGCACTCAGCCGTTAATGCGCCGTATCCTCAGTGCTCTGCCATCCCTCTGATCTTGGAAGCGTACTTCTGCTGCTCAGCACACTGGTTTCATTTTATGTATGAGCGCTGCATGTACGTTCATGTTTCTTTTTTGTCGCCCCCCCCCCCCCTTAGCTAGCTGATTCAGCCGCAGCTCTTTTTTCAGCCTAACTAATCCAATTAAAGGATTATCTGTTTTGAACGTGACGGATAATAGCGAAAGAAAGGAAATGTACATGCCGTCACATTACAAGGTTACCGTCCATATGCAGATTATTAATTATTATTTCTTTTTTTTTTTCTTGAATCATTTAGGGAAAATGGAACAGGTGTCAACAGATGGATTGAAAATAAATAGGAGGAAAAAAAGCCTATGAAGGGAATCTATTCTGTGAATTACAGAAAAAAAATCTCATTTATTGATATTTATGTTGAATAAATGGTGCTTTTGGGCTTTTCGTTTGCTTATAAAGAAATCATGCAAAGCTGTTCACGTCATATACATCTTGAATAACTTGGTGAAAAAAATAAGTTAATTTTCTTTTTAACTTAGCGACATGGTGGGTTAATTATTATTCTACACATTGAAAAGGTAAAGATTTGAGGTACTTCACACAGCCTTCACGCTTCACTGTGATTTTTTTTTCTACCCTCAAAAATGTTCTCACAGTGTTGAGCCCATATTAATGTTACTGGAGGTAAAATACGGCATGTAGCGAGAAGGGAACAGAAAGCCAAAACCACGTTTTACTGCAGACGGGTTCAGCGTGGTCCCTGGACCTCCAATAATGCTAATTAGTGGGTCTGGGTTGCTATTGTACAGTTTTTATATCAGAGTGGAAAGAACATCCCAGGGTGGATCTGTCCATCCCGGCTGCAAAATATATACACACTCTCTTTATTAGCAGAAAATTACACCCGAGCATGCCAAACCTTGAACAAGATGGCCTCCAGCTGCGGAGGCCATCCCCTGAGGCTGGACAGAAACAGTTTAGGAAGACGTCGGCTGGTCCGCTGAGCCTTAGTTCCAGCTGTGACGTCCAGATGATGTCACAGAATCAGGTGCAGACAACATGAGAGATTAAATCCATGTTCCTGGTATCAGCTGTTCAGGCTGGTTTTGGGGACATTTTCTTGGTACATTTTGGGTTCTTTAGTACCAACTAAGCATTGCTCAAACACCGCAGGCTATCGCTGGCCTCTGGTTGGCTGTGTACAGTTGCTTTCCATACTGGCAAATCGGAAACACAATCAGAAGCCAACTTCAATTAATACTATGTGTTTATGCTTGATGTCACAAGCATGAATATTGTGGCAACCAGTTTTCTTAATAAAATTTCCTTTAAAAAACAAAGCATGAGTCCCAGGTGACTAGCCAACCTATGACAGCTGCATATCCAAGGCTAACGCTCGCCTAGCTGCACTAATGATCAGAAGAGGGAGAAGGCAATACAGTGGCAATAAGCTAATGCAGGGGCACCGAACAAGGGGAAGAGTTAGGACAACTCTAAGGGCCATTCTTGTGGAGGACAAGGGGCTCCGCACAATTTATTGATTTAATTCCATGAAGAATTAAAATACGTCTGACGACTAAAGGGACTCCAGTTCAGTGCAAAGCGTGGCTAATAACGTGGCCTCTGATGATAATATCAACTTTAATTTGAAAGTTGTAGAGTCATTAATCATTAAAGGACATGGTCATTGTTCTGATCTAAAATGTGAAACGCAGTGTTCTTTTTGTGTGTGTAACTCTTTGTTTAGAGCACAGACGCAATAAACACATCTCACAAATGGAAGCTGTTTTTCTAGATTTGATCTCCTCAGGACATCGTTTGCAGCTAACTCAGCCTCATTAGGAAGCCAGTCTGCTGATGAAAGAACAAGTTTAAATCAGTTCAGACCAAAGCACTAAGAGCTGGAAATAGGATGTTATTTTTGTGCTTGTGTTACACAGCAACACGTCCATTGTTTAAAAAATAATTCTCATCAACCTTACCTGAGCGAGCTGCTTCAATGTCACAGTAGAGCAGATCAGCCAAGATCGCAAGCATTTCTAGTGTCTGAACAGGAAAAACTGAGTTAAATACATCATATTTGTTCTCTTTTCATCATCAAATTATTCAGACTTCTAAGCTTTTCCTTGAGAGATCTTATACTCTCTGGATTAAACACAAACTTTTCTCTCATCCCGTTTTGACGGCTCCAGAAAGACCAGAAATATTTTCCAGACACAAAATTTGCTTTCGAATTTCACATATTTGACTGCACATTAATATCACTTTTTGTTGGCATGGCGATAAGAGCCCCAGAGAAACGACGTGTTTGCTGACCGTAATTTAAAACAACGTTACAACAGTTCACAGCCACAGGTTCACTGATGTTGATAATAACAACCGGATGGTTTGTGTTTGGTACTGTATGCTTACATTTAATCAGTTATATTTACTTCAGTAGCTTTTTTGGGAAAAAGTTACTTTTAGAATTATTTTTATTACCAGAGTAATTTTACTATGAAGTATCTCTATTCTTACTTGAGTAAAATTTCTGGATTCTCTACCCGTCATGAGTAACTTTCCTTAATCAAGAATAAGTTTGTTTTAAGGTAAAAAAAAAAAAAAACAAATCAGACAAATACCTGTAGTTTCAGACGATTTAGTCGAGCTGCTACCTGTAGAATATTTCATAAGCTTCATATTGAAAGAAGCTGATTTGGGGTAAAAAAAAAAAAATCTTTTGCTTAATTTTTTTATTTTCTAATTATGTTATTTGCAGGAATTATTTTCATTTTGGTCCTTAAAATATGTAAATTTTGTCCGTCTGATCATTTTCAAATATTACATCATGTTAATTTTAAAAATATTTAGTCAAAATATGTTTAAGTAGTGCTGCCTCTCTTACATTAGTACAATTGTGGCTGCTCTACACACCTCTAGTTGTGTTTAGTAGGATGTTTTGCTCACATAGATATAAAAACAATTCCCATAGAATTTATTCTTTGTAGTTGAAACGAAACGTTTGTAAAGCCAAAATCTTCCATTAGAAAAGTAGTTGATGTCGTGAACACTATGTCTGGACGGGTCAAAGCCCTAAAAACACCAGAATCCAACACATTGAAGCTTTGGAGACGTGTAATTCTGCTGTCAGAACAAGTGCATATTTGGCTTCAACGTTGTGTTTTTGGATAAACTCATTTCTCAAAGTTAATTCCCAGCATTCCCACACAAGGTTGATGGGAAAACATAATCCTGTTCCAGAAAATGTGCTTCCTTCAAAAATATTTGCTGTTGCTCATCACTTCCTCTGTTAATCCAAACACACATTTTTCCCCCTCCCGTTATTTTCCTCCGTTTCTCCACTCAGGTACATCGCAGAGGAGGTAAACATTCTGCCGCTGGTGTCACATGCAATAACTACTAATGGCGGCGGTCCAAAAGGGCAATTAATTTTCAGCGATAGGGCGCCTAGTTTTTCCCTCTCCGCCTGCGTGCTTCCAACTCTGGCTTGCGTTCTCTCGCTAACGCCCTGGGCTCATCAGTAGCCATGGCCCACTTTCAGATCAATTTAGTCGAGCTGCTTCTGTATGAGCCAGCCAATGAATTGAGATGTCACGCCCATTGTCTGCCCATTACAATTCAATTTGGGAAAAGAAACGCTCTGAAATGTGATTATAGGCAATAGATGGGCTGTGTGTTTGTGTCTGCATGAAAAGGAGAATGGGAGAAGCCCAGAGGGGTGAATCGCTGCGCGGAGATTTTCTATGTTTTCCACCTTTCAATCAGCACTTTCATATTCTGAAGAGACTTTTATATTTTCAGCTACAGTGATTTGGTATAGCTTTTTCACACAGCTTGACATTTCCCCACTGAAATACAGCAGGCTGTAACACAAACACACCCAAATAATCCAAAAGCTTGAAGGCCATACAAACACAGGTTCATATTTTATTAATGCAACCTGTCTACTTTGATATCATATCCAACTCTGATTTAATAAGGTCAAGGCAAGCAATAAAGATGTCCTCTCCAGATATATGTTTTTGTAGAGCGAAGCGACCCTTAGTGCATTGAGACAACTGGCTTTCTGATGTATTAAAGCTGATATGCCATGAAAGAACCTGTGCAAAAAACAAAGCATAAAAAAAATGGAGGCGCATATGTGAGGCAGACGATGCTGGATAATAAATCAATAGTAATATATTCTGCAGTGATCAGTATCAATAGATAACACCTCTGCCAGAACATCCAATATTCAATATATAGATGAGTGACTAAACTGATCCAGAACCGCACAGCATTCTGGGAGATGTGGGCAGAGGAGAGGCTGTATGTGCTCAACCTCTCACAACGAGCTAAGCAAGGCAACTAACTCACTCGCTCTTTGGTTACCTAGCAACAACCTGTTGAGTCACTTGCACAGCAGCAGTTTCAGGTTTCAGCGCCGTGCCTCACAGCGGATTAAAAACAAATAGAAAGAAGAAGCAGCGTGGAGCGGAAACTTTGGTTAACACAGGAAATCTCACGTCAGCAGTTTGGCAGAATGTAAGATATTTAAAACAAAAAAACTAATCAATAATTACAGACAGACAATTAGCCTACATCAAACTGTCTTAAAGCTACAGAAGAAGCTAAAATCCCTGGTTTTTCCTTTCCATTTTGCTTGGTGGTTCAATCAATAAGTGCCTCAGGAAATGAATGGCGCCTCTGAATTGGCTGTTTTGCAAACAGCAGCAAGGAATCTATTTCACAAATGTTTAATTAACACCTTGACATCATTTACTTGTGACACCTTTCTCCAGATGTCGCAAGCAATGCCCAGGTTTTACATTCTCAATCCAGTTTTCACCTCATTCTGACTGTTACTAAAAACCAAAATAGATAAATGAATCTCACCAGAAAGTGGGAAGATTCAACCAACTCAAAAACATCCCTAACAACCAACGATACACAAGGCTTGCAAATGTATTCAGGCCACTGATACTTTCCCACTTTTGTCAAATTACAACCAGAATCTTCAAAGTATTTTATTGATATCATTTTGTGATAAACTGATGCAGCGCATCACTATCTTATGAAGTGAGCGGAAACTCACACATTTTTAACATTTTTAGCTCCCTTTGGGCTGAGTAAAATGATAAATTCAATTTTTGTCAATAAAGTACTTAATAATTTTCAAATTATTGAATTCTGTGTTGCTTTTCAACCATAACAAATGAAACACTGACCAACATATTTGATGTGTATTGATTTTAGTGATGGCTCTTGGCAAAATGTAATGTCTGTTACTGGTTTTCACTGGTGTTATGATGTGTTTGTGGTATTTTTATGTTTTTATAATGTAAGGCACTTTGAACTGCCTATACGTACAAAAATAAATTTGGCTTCTGATCAAGCAAAATTTATTACCGTGACAGGCTTGCTGCTAAACCACACCATAAAATCAGATGCTTGCTGCAACATCAATTCCCCAATTTGGGATACGAATAAATCTGAAATCTGCATGCCACACTTTTCAAATTTTTATCTGCAAGATAAAATTCTGCTTCTGCATTTGCAGCTTTGCACGATTTTGTGTTTGCTTGTCGCAAAATCTTAATTAAAATCCTAAAGATCTTTGGTTATAACCTGACAAAATGTGCAACAACGTTCAAGCGGAGTGAATACTTTAGCTAGCGGCTGTTAGCTCTTGAGGAATCCACCGTCCTCTTGTTGTCCCTCTGATGCTATTAGTAAGTTTGGCTAATAAACACATGCACACACATCATCCATTTTCTCTCTAGTATTCCCAAGCGGGTCTTCTCTCTGGCATTTTTCCTTTCTTCTCCACTTGTTCTGTGACTCTCCACCATCCCGCTCTGGTGAGGAAGCGAGACCTTGAAGTCAATCTGCGTTTCCATATGAGCAGAATTCCAGCATATTCCGCATAGCGGACAACATTCCTGGAGATGTGCTCACTTTCGCTGGGTCCATTCAATTCTTACTGGCACCTTTTTTTCTTTCTTTTTTTTTTTTTTTTTACTTTTAATGGATTTTGTGTGACAGAATGTTTTTCCAGGAGAAAAGCCAAAACGAAAAAAGGCTAGAACACATAAAGAAGCAGCATGAAGGATGGAGGGGACCCATCCCATCCAGGCTGAGAGGAAGAAACATACGCCACATTTAAAGTTTGTTTGGGGAGTAAAGAACAAAAAGAAACTGTTTTTAGACTTATTTTCTGTCTAAAAATGTAAATATTCTATCTTTTTAAAAGATAGAATATTTACATTTAACATATCGGGGGTGTCAGTTTTTACAGTGATCCGTCTCTTGTGTTCAGTTTGAGTTTTACCGGATCACTATTGTTGCTTCAGGTCAGGCCTTTAAGCGTGTACTTCAGACTGGGTGAATGTATGTCTGACTTTTCTACCTTTACCCTTGTCTTTGAACATTTGGCACGTCGTTCTTTTGAAGCCTCCCTCTAAACAGAAACTACACAGAGTAATGAGTTTCTGGTGGCTCCGAGTTAAATCTTGTAGACACAACTTTCTTTTTATCTTTTTTTTCCCCCTACATCTCTTGATATTATAATTCAGTGGTAAAAAGCTATTTCAAACGTGTTTCACCAGTCCAAAGCAGTGTTCGACTCTACTCAGAAATTCTCTTCACTTCCCCGTGTTCTCAGGAACGTTTCACACTTATTTCAACCCCAATGGGTGGAATTTTCACTAATGTAAGGTTCAAGGTAAAAAGTTGGGTCTGTGGTGATTGGACAAAAAGATGTTACTCTTTGCAAACACAAAGGTTTTAATGCAACGTAGTCAGCTCTGCAAAGTACTTAACCCGAGATCATTTTCTAGTTAATAACACAGTGAAAGCATGAGTGAAATTACTCCTGAGGGGTGGATAATGTGCAGCCACAAAAATCTGAAATAAACGAACTTGAGCAGCAGCAAAATAAACTTGAGTCAGGATTAAGGCCTCCACTCAGCTTGAATTAAATCCATTTAAACAAAAGTAGACGTGTGTATTTGTGAACATTTAAACACAGAGTGTTAGTACGCCACAGTACCTTGATACTTCAGCTCTAATAATACAGCTTCCATTGGGGTTGTGCTTGGTCAATGTGGTCAGCAGATGTTACAATGGCTGAAAGTGGAATTCATTTCAATCTTAAAATTTTAGGTAAATAGTTTCACTTTTTGAATTTGAAGTATTTATGCAACCACTATGAACCGATCTAGACTTGGGTAGTTCTGATTTGCCACATTTGCTGTCGTATGACAGGAATGTTTGATAATTAAATAGGGAGGACTGAAGCAGACTGAAGCACCGCCCACATCATAGCTTGTTTCTGAGGGTTTAGGATCATTTAGATAAATATTTTTCCATAATTTGGTACATTTTCTGGGGTACAAATCCTTTTTGAATCAAGTTGCTATGGCTTCTAGAAAATGTTTCTGCAACTTCACAAGGCTTCATCAAGGTTTATCCTTGACCCTGTAAATATTTTTGTGGAGGTGTTATGTTAGAAAATGGTTGTCAAATGAAAATGTGAAGTCATTTTTTTTTTCAACAAATACCGATTCAATTCATTGAAAACAGCAGTCCCTTTGCTAATTTTCCTCCCTCATGAAAAACAGTCGATTCCAGTTAAATGATCACAGTTCAATAGGCTTCTTAGTGATAATAGTATGTCCAAAACTTCTTCAATCTAAAAGTCCAAAGAATGAATCGAGTGAAAAAAAGAATTTGATCAACTTTAACACCAAAGTCACAAACAGAGAGAGGTCAAATCTGAGCAAAGCATGGGTCAGTTCGTGCCTGACAGCACACATAAGTCCCATGAATTAAAATCGAATATCTTGACCCATTCATCAATCCCGACTTACTCTCCACGGAAACTTTGTGGCTTTGCCTTGGATGGCCACTGAGTGTTGTCATTACAGTCAGTGTGAACTCTGGTTTACAATGAGCTTCCTGCAAAAAACAAAATACAAACAAAAAAAAACACCTATGCAGTTGTTTTCTAATGAACAAAACTATGAAAATCACATTTACTGCAGAGCATGGAGAGCTGAAGAGACAAAATAATGACCTTGGCTCATTTTTCATCCATGTACTACAGAGCTCATTTTAATAAATAACTCATTCAAATCATGTACTTTCTGTCCAACTGACTAAATCCCATTTGTTGGTCATAAAGCACAGGAGGGAACACACACTCACACACACACGCACATGCACACACACCTGCACCACACCTATGAAAGCTCAGGAATGCTTGTTCAGACAGTGTACAGAGGATGTAAGAGTTGCATTCTGTCACTGGATTGCCTCCTTGCCATCAATCTATTCTTAAGATTCCACCACAAATCAGCCATGCTGAAGAGCTGGACTCAGCATAGATCGCTCCGAAACATTAGTTTCAGGACCTGGGCTGTTTAGTCTGCTTTAATCAAACTCTAGTCCATTTAGTAAGTCCGGTTTGTTTGGGGAGGTGCGAACACGCACTCTGATGGGAATGTCAAGCTCCCCATCAGAGCTTATCAGTCAAGCTCTGATGTGAACGCTAAATGGACCAGAGTCCGCTCTAAGAGTTTGAAGCAGACTACAGTGCAGGGAATTCTGGGCAAATACAACCAAAGCAAATCTGAGAGTCCAGTGCTAGCAGGAGAAATGGTTTGCATCAACAACAAAAGAGAAATCCTACAACCGCTGAGATCTGACTCCGCTCCTTTTTTGTTTACGTTTTGTGAAGAAGGAAGTTGCGCTCCGCGTCTTCTCAGGTTTTTGTGTCATTTCCTTGACACAGCGCCACCACAGGCGAGGAGATGAACAGGTTTTTTCCAAGGATTTGATTCATTTGAGTCAGATGAATGTGAAGCGAAACGCACCAACTGAAAATGTAGCAAATGTTGCAGTTTTGGTCCCCAATCCAACCGAGTCTATCAGGTGTGAAAAAACACCCACAAGCTCAGTCAGAATAAACATGTCGGTAAAATTAAAGGATCACTTCAAACCGAAATCTGACAAGAGTATGAATTATTCTGCCCTTAACCGTATGACTGATGTTAGCCAAAGATGCTGATGCTGGGAAAAAACAAGCAGTTTTTGACACATTTCCTTTTTTTTTTTTCCTAAGAGTCATTACAGGCAGATGAAGTGGTTCTGGCCTGATGTTTGTGCACATCTGTTCTGGTTCAGTGGGCCCAAAGTGAAGGATCTGCAGAGAGGCGGGGGGGCGATGCGTGTCGCCATTGTCTCATTCAAACAAGGTTACAGACAAACTTTACAGACAAAAGGCAAGAAAACCCAGAGGAGCAGGAAGGATGGCAGCAGAGGGGAGGAGGGTTACGAGGCACCATCCTCTTCTTGTAAAGTATATATTCTCGTTATGTGAAAGGAAAACTGTTTTATACCCACTCCCCATCTCCAAGGGTGGGTCGTAAAAAAGGAAGATGGAAGGAGCAGATGAACGGAGGGGAGAAAGAAGAGGGAATAACGTCGTCCCTGGGACATATCAGAAGTCGGTAAGAGACGGCATCTCTGCAAGCAGACACAGTGACAGGCGTGAAATAAGCTGAGAGGTGTATCAGGAGGACGGAGACGGGGAAAACATGTCCTGAGGATATCGGAGCCGTGCAGCTCTATAAACATGACAGGCTCCTGGAGGAGAGCTGTCTTCTCGTCTCTCTGAGGGGGGCACTGCAGCGTTGGTCACCACTTGGGGAGTTCCTTCATGCAAAATCATTTTCTCTTGTTCGCAATTCAAAGTCGGAAGGAGAGGCAAGAGACACAACAGTCATTTAGATCTACTTTTCCTCACCGCTGAACCTCAAATATGCTTTTCCCCCCCAAACTATGCTGAGAAAACTGTTATTCCAAGGTTAGATATAGGAAGTGTTATGTTATATTGAGGTATTCATACACAGTCAGTCCAGGGCTTCACCCAGTGTGTTATAAGTCTGGCAGGCCACCAGGCTTCATTAGCGCCCCCTCCAGGCTAAGTGTTGTTTGTTCGCTCTGGTCAAAAGCCAAAAAAATTATCTGGTGTTTTTTCCTACTGTTTTACGGTACTTTTGATGAGGTGAATTAAAAAAAATTTAAAAAATCACTTTGGTTTTGCTTCCCCAGGTCAGGTTTCTGAACTATGGATGCATCATGAGCATCAAAGTGCAGGACTTGTTCTCACATGTGGATAATCTGGGATCAGTGAGAGATGAGCAGGAGGAGAGACGCCATCAGGACGGAAAAGAGACGGAGAATTCAGCACAACGAAGACGTAACGGTCAATTCACATGCACTTACCCTTATCAGTGTCTATTCAATTTACAGAAATCCAAGTTTGTAACAATTAATTAATACACTTTGTTAGAATTTTTTTTCTCTCCTAAAACCTTTTTTGGATGAGAAATATCAAAGGACATGAACTTATGATGTCACAAGAATGTCATAAATTTAATGAGAGGATCCAATTTCTCTAAAGCAAATTAGAAGGAAAGCCTGACCTTTTTGAGAAAAATGGATGTCATTTTTAGATTCAGTGGTGCAAAACAATCCTAATTCAGTTGAAAAAGCAGAGACAACTTCCCAAAAAATTGTAATTGTAACCCAGTGTTGTTTATTGTATTTATTTACACAGCTGTTATAGTGACAGCAAGAATGGGTTAAATAAGATGGTTAGAAGCAAAATGGCAACGTATTATGGCCAGTACTGTTTGTTCACTGGAACTCCATTACCACTTCTTCACTGTGTTCACATTCCTTGTCCACTTTACACGTTTTTTAACTCAAAACACCGGTGGATGACTGCTCTACCACAGGGCTTAGCAAGTCTTCTTGGGAAAACTCTGCCTCGTTATTTTGCTTTTGGGTCTTAATGTGGGTGCTTTAAAGACAGTTGTAAAGTCCCTCTATATACTAAACTCTTTAACGTGATTGGTCTGATTTGCTGAAAAGTTGTGAGGACTGGGGAAAATTGAAAGTTCACGTGTAAATTTGCGAATGACATTTGTGATTGCAACACTGCAACTTTCTGGAGGGATGGATCAGGAGGCGGTTATGTTTGAATATTGTAACAAAAACCTGCTATGATTAGGATGGCTGGGCAAAGATACCTTGAAATTTGTTATGTGTAATGTGCATGAGGAGTGAACCTCCTGTCATGGATGAATGGATGGATAAAAAAAACCAACTAATTTTTCTACGTAAAAGTAATTTGACCACAAAAACTATTCATTATTATTATTATTATTATTATTATTATTTATTACCGTTCTATATGTATTTAAAAGCCTGACAGAAGCAGCTCAGGGACCTACTCTGAAAATCACTAATGAATGCTAGTGATCTCCAGAGCTTCAGGCAGCGCTGCATTAAAACCAGACATTCACTCTGTAGTCGCTGCTTGGGTCCAGCAACACTTCTGGAAACCATTGTCAGGGAACAAAGTCCATCGCAGCATCCACAAGTGGAGTTAAAAGAAAAAGAAAAACAACCAGAAACCAAATCCAGGAACACTGCAGCTTTGTTTGTTTGACCTGAGCGTCTTTACCGTGGACCGAGAGGAGGAAGAAACTGTAAAACTCTGTAAAAGCTAATCGGACCGTTTATTCGGAAATGACAGACGCGCTGTTCTCCATGTCGATGCAATCAGCACACAGTTCAGTAGCTGCCGTCTCTGATGTGATGGGGGTGCAGTGACGAGCATATCTGGAGTGACTCGACCATCTGGAATGCCCCATTAGTGCTGAAAGGAAAAGGTTTCAGAAGAAATCTTTTTTGGAGAAGCCTCGACACCGACAAACACTGCAGCGGATAAAGTTGGACTAATCTCTACTGTGGTCATTTGGAAGAGATTGACTGTTGTAATTTTGAACAATTTATAAACTTTTTATGTCAACGATAGATCAGATTAAAATAAAATAAAATAGTCAGTGAATGAAAAGGAGCAACAAATTCTTAATCCTAACAATGGGCATAACTGTCTAGTCAGGATTGAAGAAGAAACTGGACTTATTTATCTATCTGAAAAGCTAGCTTGATAGCAAAGTAGCTAGACAGCTAGTATGCTACCTAGCCAAGTAGGTAGCAAGCTTGCTAGATATGCGAGAGGAAGAATACCCAAAACACCTGAACCAACTCATTCAATTTAAAACTCTACCAAACATTAACACAAAGCAGAGGTAAACTTCTGAATTTGAGCAAAAAACTATGTCATTTATCAATTAATTATACTAGCATTTAGCAAGTGGAAATATTTTAGTAATCAAAACTGAGCTAAAACAGGAGATGTTTCGTCTGATCTAACTTTAGACAGGAACAGTTGGACGAGGGTGTGCTTCTATGCACAAAACTAACAAACGATACTCCAGTTTGTTAACAAAAGGACCTTAACAGCAAAAACAGGGGTTTGAGCTTTTGAAAACGTAACTTTAAAAAAAAAAAAAAAAAAAAAAAACCTCGGTATACTTTGCAGCATCAAAAACAAAATTATTTGTGTATTTCAGCAGGAACGCAATAAAACAGTTTTGGCCCTAAAAACAAGTCGTGAACATTCACCTTCCCTGTAATCTGTAAGACGTCCCACTGAACAGAGAAGACGAAAATCTTTTAGGGGGAGTAATTGTGCTGACGAATGAAAGAATTAACTCTTTTATCTTTACACGTCAGATTTGGAAGATTGGACTAATTTCAAAGTTGTAAAAAGGACCTTGTGATACCTAAAGAAAAAAAAATCTATGCTTAATTAACTCAAGTGAAGTCGTTAAACATCAAAAACATCAACTTTTTTTTTTTTGCCTAAAGGATTCAGTTTCCACAGAACAGGATTCCATCAGGCAGACTGTGGCCTGCAGGACGTCTTTACCTCCAAATTCTAAAAGCATGTGGATTCTTGGTGGATGCATTTTAACAATACATCTGAGTGCAACAAAAGAAAAGAAAAAAAAAGTGTTCTGTTGGAGGGCAAAGTCTTAAATCAGAAACAGGAGAGCAGCTTTAAGAAGCTTAGCCGCTTTGTAAGTAAACACGTTACACTCCGAGTTCTGCCAGTCCAACGACGCAGGGCAGAACAGAACATACTGCATGATCTCCTGCAGGGTAAACACATATCCCCCACAGACAAAGGCAGAAAGCACAACTTCTCACCGTTTCCAGTGGAAAAAAATAAAAGATTAAGAGAACCTTGGGTGCCGCTCTTGAGCCCCTGAAACCAAAATGCACTCATTGTTGAACACAGAAGCGAGTCATACGTGATAAACCTCTGGATTCTGCAAAATGTCACATGGGTTTTCTACATGAGAGCAATTAAACCTAAACGGCTCCCGGTAGTCTGCTACTGTTACATTTCTGGGCTTTTTCTCTTCCATGGATATGTAGGTATAGTCAAAGTAACAGTGCAGATGCTGTCTTTAGGTTAATCTGTTCTAAGAAGGTTTAATCAAAGTAGATGAGCTTTGGTTGCAGAGACATTGTTGGGGGTTTTTTATCCATGAAAAATGTTCCTGGCTCAGTATTTTATTACTCTACTTACAAGAAATTGTGAATGTCATTTGAACTCCCTGGGTCCTGGCACAGTCCACAACGTTTTCAACAGGATTGAGGACAAGCTCCAGCCCGCTTTGTGTTTTCCAATCCCAGATTCAATGTGCGTTTGGGATCATTCATTGTGGGACCAACAATTTCTGTCCCCATTTTATTGTTGACTTAAAAGAGAATTTGATGATAATCCTCTCATTTCATAATGCCATCCATTTTGTACAATCCACCTGGCACTAACAACAGTAGACGTTTCCCAGAGCATGACACTACTGCTACCATGCTTGATGGTTAGTGAAGCATCTCTAGGTTTGGAAGCCTCCAAGCACACTTTGTGGTTACAGGTTCACAGTGGCTTCACTGCAACGAGATGATTTTGTTTGCCAGGTTCGGGCCTCCTCTGTTTTCCTTTGACTGTAAACTACAAACGTTGGATCCTTCGTCTGTGGAGGTTGCTTCTTAAGGTTCACATGTGAAAACCAGTACAAACACTCAAGTATTCATGGGAGTTGGGTACTACAGCCATCTCCGAATAGAGGAAATTCACCAATTCTTCGGACTCTCATTAAACATATGTATTACTGCCTATTACAATAGTTCAAACACATAATATACCTCTATGTCCACAAATATGCATATTGGAGCTCGTCTTTGGACTACCTTAGAAGATTATTCAAAATGAAAGTTATTATAAATATAACCTACATTTGTATGAAAACGCAATTATTTGTGGGTTGAGTTAAGCCCAGAATGTTTCAGGATTGGGACACAACAGACTAAGGCAATTTGTTACAGCAGCTTAGTGTAAGTTTTCATTATTGATGCTATTATTAGATAAAACCATATGGGTCAAACAGGGATACCTATCCATAAATCAGGCTCTAATTAGGACAGTTCTAGATGCACAGCTGCTCTTTGGAAATTAAAATAGCAAACAAGATATTAAGATATAATCGCCACCATCTGAAATGGGACTTGCAAAATCCATTTATTTCTGAGAAAAAAAAAATACAGTTCCTCTTTACTCGTGATCTGATTTTCTCTTTAAATAATACAATTTTAAATTTCCTAACCAAAGCAGACAATAACAAACAAGCGAATCAGCAGGAATGGATAGCTGTGTTTCCACTGGCCGTATAAATCGCACAATGTAACATACATTGTTACTGAAAATACGTTAGCTTCATGGAAAAACACCAACTTTGAATTTGGTAGGATTTTTAATGACTTATGATGTAAACAAACGTATTCAGGTGTTATTAGAATTGTGTTTATTTCATAAAAACACCTCAATTTCAAAGTTGGGTTTTCTTGACATTAGGGGACATTTGTAATGGTAAGGCAGCTACGCTCAATATATCAAAATCAATCACAGTATCAATATGAGTCTGAACAGAAAGTGCATATTGATTTCATGGCCACATCCTATTTGAATCAAATTTATTCACAGCAACTAATTACTAAGTGAATACCGTACTTTAATCTGCATTCTATTTTAGGGCTCTAAAACTAAAATTCAAACATTCGATAAATAGATATCTTTGAAGCAGTTGTGAACGGGACTTTAGACTCACAACATCTTAACACATTCACAGCGTCTCTTTCTGGTGCTTTCGTCACCCTGAAAACCACAGTGAGATGTCAGGACCACCTAGAATTTTCACAGGCCCAGTCATGCATTTCTTCTTCAAAGTAAACTTTGGTTAAAAGCCCCTTTTTTCCCCTCAAGTTCAATAGAATATTACCCCAAGATCTATAGAGACCCAGTGTTTGGTCAGTGACTATGTTTCAAAGCTCTCTTACTTTAACTACTGAAATATCTTTAAAACCTTTGCCTTGCAGTGACAAAGTACGACCAAAGGCAATTATAACCGTGAGCAATTCGAATTAGCTTACCAAAATGTATATGTTTGGTCATTTTATTATAAGTTATAAGAATAAAACTATCGTATCTGAAATAGGGTCCTACTTCAAGAAGCTGATGAACCAGGAGTTTGATGTTAAGGTCTGAACATCAAAATCTAATTCCTAGGTAAGTGGCATTCCACTTCAGGGAAGATGGTTTTGCGTAATCCACAATCTCTGACGTAGCACTGGTGGGTCTGTGCCATACCAGAGGCACAAAACTCAAGCTCAGAAGTGGAGACTCTCCATGTTTCTGAGATGTGTGGTCCATGCTCACTTGCAATCTGTGCATCTTGTTTGCTGCAGCCACACGTAGCATCGACATCCATCGGAATCATGTTTTGTCTAGCCTGGTTGATTTCTTCCAAACCAGTAGATGGAAACACAAAATTCACATTTTCTTTGTTTGTTTTTGCAACATTTTAAAGTTTGCCTACAATTTGCATGACAATCACATGGAAACACAGCTGGACACACTGAACAGCCATAGAACATACTGCACACACACACACCTAAGGATAACTTAGACTAGTAAGACTCATGTTTTTGGGGGAAGCTGGAGTAAGTGGCGGGAACAAATACAAGTAAATAAAGAATGTAATAAGAAATAAAGGATGCAGTGTGTAAGTACTAATTTAGTGGGTTTACTGGGATTTATTTATTCAAGTGTACCTGCAGACTAAGTCCTACTAACACTTCTTACAGAGTCTTAGAACAAAGACACGAACACAGATGGTGGCCTAAAAATATCCATCAGGATATCATTGCAAATCACCCAAAATTCCTTCAATCAGCTCGAATGTACTGGATAAATCTCTGCTTCTTTGTCTCCTCTCATCATCACCTCCATCAGCGCCTCAACAGCCAACTGTCTGGCCTCATCAGTTAACACTTCTCAACAGAGACGAGGGCAACTTTCGCCCCCAGATCCCCTCTGCGCTGGGAACCCTCCAGTCTTCACAGCCAGATCAACCACTTCAAGACAAGGGCTCACACTCCTTTCCAGAGCAAACCGCTGCTGCCTGTGATCTTTGAGCCAAATACAAATTTGGTTAGGCATTGAATCCACTGCCAGTTCACACTTCCCACTCTCTAGATGGAGGAGGTTTTAAAATATAACCGACTGCGTCCTGAAACATATCCTCCCGCGTACTCAGAGGGATTTCTCTTACATGGAACATAAAGAGCTGCATTTTTGGTCTCAAACGTGATTTGAGCTAAATACTTACAAGAGGGATAACATGAAGTGGATGCATATCCCACATGATGCTAAGATGCGGGAACGGTGGGTACTTTTAAAACCTGTAACTTCTGTTCATTTGTATTGCGTCCAATGGAAAAATACATTCTTTACTGTACTCCATCTTTCGTAATATGGGATTTGCCCATTATGATCGATGGAGGAAATGATTTGAATTTCCTTCTTCTTGCTCTGCTCTTCAACTCTTCTGGGACTGGAGGTTGTATTTAAGATGTCTTTTTTATTATTTTTACTTTTGACTTTCTCTCAGTTGTAAAAAACAATACCATGTTGCCACAGTTACCAGTACCTCAACCCAAAAAACTATAAACTGGAGTCTACTAGAGTCTATTAATAGAACAAATCAGAACTATTGTCACAGCTACCTCAACATGCTGCCACCATGAGCAGCGCAATTCTAGAATTTTGCAATTTTTCAAACCTATTTTCGTTTTTTTAATCATGGGTGCATTCGCACTAGAGCTGTTTGGTCTGCTTTAATCAAACTTTGTCTACAAAGTCTGGTTCATTTGGGGAGGTATGAACGCGCAATCACACTTTTAATGTGGGCCACAAAAAATTTATTTGGTCTGCTTACAAACCTCGGTCTCGGTTTGGTTGAAGAGAACTCTAGAGTGTTTTAAATTGAACCACTAAACGCCTGGCGGACCAGAGACCACTCCCAAAACAGGAAGTTGGACTATAACACAGAGCATTCTGGGTAAATATAAACAAAACAAATGTGGGAGTCCAATGCTAGTGGGAGAAATGGCTTGTGATCTTTTGTCAAACAACAAAACTGAAATCCTACAACCACTAAAATCTGATCCATTTTTGTTTACATTTCATAAAGAAGGAAGTTCAGAGGTTTTCATGTTGTCTTTTTCAGTGGTGCAGCGCCTCCACAGGCAAGGAAGGGAACAGGTTTCTCAAAGAGTTTCGTTTTGTTGTTACAGTGCAGTGTGACAGAGAACCGCAGCAAATAAAAATCAAACAAATGTTGAATATTTGGTCCCCAATCGAACCGAGTCTACTGGCTTATCAGGTGTGAAAACAACTGGAACCTTCAAACCCAAACTGTGTCTCATGAGAGCCCTGATCTTTTGGGGAGTCTGGTGACTGTAGATCAGCTCAATAATCTGCCTGTTCTGTCCCATATCTCATTAATATTGCAGATATTAGCTCATGAATTATACATTTAACAAGTCAAGCTATTACAACCCACCCGGTGGGGAACACATATGTGCACATACATTTCAAAACAATGAATTTAGTATTTGATCTGGTTCCAAATGCAGTGTAAACAGCCTCATGAAGGAGCTCCAGAAAATGCTCAGGAGAGCGACAAGCTGATATTCTACTGAAGTAAACCTGGTCTGCTGCTGATGGCGGGGGGGATATTTCACATTCAAACAGTCACATACATCCAAGTCACAAAGGTCATGTGCAGCATGAAACATGAGAAAAGGAGCGCTGCTCAGATGAGACCAGAATTAAAGCTGAACACAACAATCTCGTAGAATGGAAAAGTTTGCCTTCTCACAGGTCAACAATCATAAACATAAATATCACAAGGGGGAGCTACAACTTAATGGTTTAGATCAGGGGTGTCCAAACCTTTTATCATATGGGACAAAATTGTCAGCATAAAGCTACTCGCTGGTGGAAAAAATAAATAAAATAAAATAAAATACTGTTTTCAAAATCTAAAATTCCTAAAAACGTGATTTTTTTTATACCTACTCAACAATATACTAAACACAAATAAAAGAAAGCAGCTCTTTTTTTGTAGGAACGGTATTGTAGATTCTAAACATCAAATGGTTTTTGCATGTTTTTCTTGTTAAACAAAAGGCATTCAGATTGCTCATTCTTCTGGGCTCGACTACAAAAATATCTTCTGTTCTCAACAATAAAACAGGACTTAGGTGAGTTTTCATTCGAAAACACTTGCTGTATTTAGCCAAGTTTTAATACAGCAAATAAAAGCAGATTTGGGTGTACTTTAGAGTAAAAGTCAAAGCGTAGATGTGCTGCTAGTTACCATGACAATATAAAGAAACCAGGAAGCTTGGAACAGATGATCACATTGTGTTGCATCCAACAGGTTCGAAAGTCACAATTTTGTCCTAATTTATTCTTGACTTGTGTTCAGAGAGCACAAAAAAATAATCAGTTCAGGAACCTTACAAGGTCCCCGGACCACAGTTTGAACACTGTTCGTTTCACATGAATGTGTTAGAATGGCCCAATCAACGCAATTCAAATTCAAAAGTACTTTATTGATTTCAAAGGGAAATAATTAAGTGATGTTGAAACTCATAAACATCCAAGATAAAATTGAGAATATATGGTAAGATTAAAAAAGTCAGTTTCCCACAGTGTATTATATAAGCCTGGCGGGCCACCAGACTTTACGTATTCCCCCACCAGGCTTAGCATTGTTTATTTTAGTTTTTCTAATTGTTGCATTTTTTAAGACTTTATAGTTGGTGTTTAGGTATTAATTTTCCAGTCCTCCAATAACACATAGCTATCAAGTGTTATTTTCTTATTTTCTGTCAACTTTGAACATCTTTTACCTCAAAAACATGGCTTAGCACATTTTCTGGCTGAAACCCCTGAAAGTGATGTTCACAGGTGTGTTCCTGATATGGAGCTATTTGTAAACAAAAATGAGCAAACATAAAAGTCAATGTGCAAAACACCTCGACAGATGAACAAAAAGACAACAAAAAGTGCTTCCATTACTGCAGCTTGAATCTAAATGCACACTTCACTTCTCTAAATAAAACGCGTTTCATTTCCCATTCACATCAGAATCAGACACAACTTTTTGTTGGTCTGTCACGGAAAATTGCCATGAAATATGTTGAATGTTGTGGTTGTAATTTGACAAAATGTGAAACTATTAGGATATATGAACTGTTCTGTACAATAAGCCATCACTGTGAGCCAGAGGGTCAGCCGAAGTTAAACAGAAAAGAAAACCTAGATAACTCCTAAAGCGGCCAGTTTCTCTACAGACAGTGGATTTCAGGTTTTGCCACAATTAAACTACAACCCAGAAACTGTCAGCTGCAACCAGAACTCCCAAACATTCACTTATTGTAACGTGCAAGTAAACACAAGAACATTTTAAAAAATAGCAACTCTTGACAGCTGTGCAAATGAGAAAATATTTTAAAAACCCAGAACAGTTGGGATGTTAAGAAAATGAAAAGGTTTGGATGAATTTGTGGCATTCAGGGCGATTTCTAGGTTTCCCAAAAAGAACTTCCTCTTAGCTGCGAATGGTGACTTTTCATTTAGCTTTGTGGAATTTTTTCCTCTTATAATCCTCCAATAATCCCATCCAGGCATGTTGCAGAAGTGTCTCTCTGAAAGGGGGACTATTAACGGATTATCCTTAATAAAGTGGCCGTGACTGCGCTTTCTTCCTGAGGGCTTAAAAAACTCCGCTAATCCAAAGATGTGTCACTCACTCCCTCATTCACTCACTCACTCACTCACTCACTCACTCACTCACTCACTCACTCACTCACTCACTCACTCACTCACTCACTCACTCACTCACTCCGTCGTTCTGCCGCAACTTTGGAGAGAAAACGCAGAGTTTTGCTCACCTTCTTCCGGGGCTGCCATTTCATCATATTTGTGAGGCAGGTGGGCGCAGCATCAAAGTGTCACAACAGTGGCAGAGGCATGTCAAACGCCTCGATAAGGACCGCCGAGCAAAGAGCAGTTAGGGAGGGATGTGTGTGATGTCGGAGGGAGGTTGTTATAATCCAGATATAATGAGGCTGCAGAGCGATCGGTGCGGTTATCCAGCAGCAGCAGCGGCGGCGGTTCCTGCAGCTCTTGACGCTCCGAGGACGCAACTGAGGCGAGAGCCGAAGGAGAGGAGAGCAGAGCAGAGGAGAGGAGAGGAGAGGGAAACCCAACACTGGCACACACCCCCCGTCTCTCCTACACACTCCCTCTCTTTCTCTCTTACACACGCAGACACACTGGACTTGGTTTTTTTTTTTTGTTGAATCCTAATAAGAAAAAGTGTTTATTGTCCTAAAATAACCTGGTATTCATACATGCCAAATATCATGCAATTAAAAGTGTTTTCCAGGCATGTGGTGTCATTTTATAGCACAATTAAGTAGCTCTGTTGCTTTCAATTGTTTATAAAAAGTATTATAAAATGACTGCAATTTATCACACAGAAATTGAGTCTCTGTCTCTTTAAGAAACTCCTGTTCTTTCTGAAACTCCACCTTCAGGAAGTATTTGAACCCTTTTCCATGCGTTGTGTGAACCTGCACACCTCAGTCTTGCTGTTGTAGCTGAATTTCACAACTGTGGGATAATAAAGGATATTTCTAAAATAACTTTCTGGTTGTCAAATTTATGAAGCTATTTTGCTTCCCAAGCTGCAGGCAGTAGGAACCGCCCAGCAACCTTCTAAGACTAAAATCAGAAGGTATAAATGTAATAATTACTGAACAGTGAAGAAAAGTGAGAAAGAAGATTCTAAAATTTGATGTTTCTTTGGATATTTTGTAGCATTGCCTATGGGTTAGCAGGAGCTAATGCAATTTGAGGTGCCATGACGTAAAACGTGTAGGCACCACTGTTCTATAACACGAGGTTAAGAACCAGAACTATTAAAAAGTTATTCTTTGTTTATTTAGAAATGAAATCAAGGACTAAGTCATATAGTTTAGCCAAAAAGTGTTCATATTTAGATTTAAAACTATCTTCATTTTACCATGAAGTTTGTTTTTCATAAATATGACAGGAATCTGTAAACAAGAGATTCAGTCTTGGAAAAAGAAAATAATCCACCTGATTTTTAATTCCATTTTAATTAGAAATGGCTTACTGAAAATTATTTCTATTTTTCTAAGCAATCACAAAAAATAAATCATCCCTCCGCAATACAGCAAAAAAAAACCCCAAAAAAACAAAACTCTTCTCATTTCTGACCAGCTTTTCCACATGTTTCCTCTGGGATTCATTTATCTGTGGTGGTGAAATCAAAAGCCTCCATGCCGTCACCCTAATCTTTAGCTCTCACCACAGATTCTTTATCAGATTCAGACTCCAAAACATTAACATCACTTCGAGTTAAGAGTGATATGTTTAAACTATATTAGATCTTAAGGAAACACACACTCCAGCCTGTTTACTAAGAAACAAGCAGCCCTTTACTTCATCACAGAATAATGAGCTGCAACTTAGACACTCCACAAGAGGGCGCTCATCCCATTGACTGGATATTCCAGAACTCTGATGATATTGATCTTTTGAGGTTGTGTGTGTGTGTGTGTGTGTGTGTGTGTGTGTGTGTGTGTGTGTGTGTGTGTGTGTGTGTGTGTGTGTGTGTGTGTGTGTGTGTGTGTGTGTGTGTGTGTGTTGCATCCTGTCCTGCCTTCCTGTTTTTGTCTCCTTCTTTCATTACTTTATTTAATGATGTTCTCTTGTTTCCTCTTGGTATTCATAAACTCACCAAAAATTAAGGCACTTCAGGACTTTATGGGAAACAGCAATTTATAGTTCTCCTCTTTCTTCAGCTCTAACAGTCTGGAATGGTATATTAAAGCTCTGACCAGGGGGAACGGGTTTTTCAAAGCGCTGTAGTTCGTTTTAACCCAGTGCAGTGTGAAAGTAAACCACAGCAGCTGAAAATGCAACAAATAACACAATTTTGATCCCCAATGGAAGTAAGTCGACCAGACTACCAGGTGTGAAAACATCCTAAGGTGCTTCTTTGTTTTGCATGGTAAAGTTCCCTTTATAAATGTAACTGTCTTTTAGAAATTGAAAAGGGTTTTCAAGACACTTCTTCATTTCTGCGATTCCATCAGCTATTCATGAACAACAATTCTTTATGCAACTCCTTTGAAAGGATAAGCGATCACGGCTGCCAGTCTCTGGCTTGGTCCCTTGCTTTTTCTGCACTGAATTCCTTCAAATTCATTGAAAAGTTAAAAATGTTATACACTACAGAGGAAGAAATATGCAAATCCCTTTCATCACCCCAGCCCCCTTTAAAGAATGTCTCTGTAAAATTTATGATCGTCTTGAGATTTTAACAACCCAGAGATCCTCTGCAGGTCGTCCATCCTTAAACATCATCTTTTTCTAGGCACTGCTTTTGAGCTAAATTAAAAATGATAATCAACCGAAGTCATACCTTTTTAAATAACATGATTTTTCTTCCCTACTGCAGCAGCTATAGCCTGTATTGCTTCAGACTCAGCATCTTCCTCAACTTCCACTTCTTTTACAAGTTCCCCTTTACTCTTCCTGCTAGTCATTCTCTTGTAGTTTGATGAAGATACCTAGAGTTAACAGTGATGGTGTCTCTTTCTGTTTAATAACCATATTGGTCATCTGTATAATACCATGAAACATTGGAAAAACATCCTAAAGCAGAATGAAAATATTACCAAATTGTGCTTATCTTGTATTCGAATGGAGTCCCTACTCCTTCCAGTGATTCCAGTGATACTGATTGGCCTGATGAGCCAATCAAAATATTCAAAGAATGCATCACAGCAGGCAGCCAAGGAGAGACTGAAATCATCAAGCTAGTTTTATAGTAAAGGGACTGAACTGAGTGCAAAGGTCCCTGCAGCAGTTCCCGCCTCTGTGCGTCTGGTCGCGTCGTCTGGTCGCCCACCTCTGAATTGTTGTCGTATCTCGGGGCAGGTCGCACTCAAACTGGACTTACCAAGCAGGTTCACCTGTACCGGGCATAAACCCTCTACCTGCAACTACGTTATTGTTGTCTTTACTTTTCAGAGATAATTTGAGGATGTCAGTTTTTCACACTGACAGAACAGACATAGAGGGACGTGGAGTGCGCTACAAATCAGAGGTTCTCTGGTGTTGCAATGGTCAGGAGGTGTTGTTTGAAATCAGAGCTGGGGAAGTGGTAGGGGTATTACTGTCGATGTGTGGAGCTAAGTGGGCAAGGACAATGGATTCCACAGAAAAACCTTAATAAGTAAAGTTAGGCTCTACAAAAGTCTGTAGAAAAGGGGTGGAGAAAATCAAAAGCCATCTTACACAAAATAGTTTCTGTGTGCAATGTTGTTGTTTTTTTTCCATCCGAGAGCTGAAATAGCTGAGGGATTTTTAGATGTTCATGTGTGCATTATAGCTCTATAACGCAATGGGCTTGTCCAATCGATAACCAATAAAGTTCACAGAGGGATGGTGAAGTTAAGCTGTAGTGACAGATAAATATCACTGAACAACACCATTCCTAAAGCAGAACAGAGACGCTCTGGGTGAGGTTGCCGCTGATGGATGACTGTCGTTTAAAGAACAAAAACAAATCCACTTTCACAATAAAGGCTCAGAGTTTCGGTTTATTACAGATGTGCAGTTGAAAACAGGTACTTGCATATTGTGTGTATAGCCTACATATAGATATATATAGATAAAAACTGTTCAGATTTTATTGCTTTTGATGCAAATTTCCTATAAAAATGCTATCAGTTGTTCTAAAAACCCAACTTCAAACAGACATCATCAGCCATGGCAGCCGCTGGCTTCCATTCTGAGTTGTCAAATAGTCACTAGGCAAATATTCAGTCTCTCAAAATGAACGGGTCAACAGACTTTCATATCTGGACTGTTTATGCATGACTGCAGGAAGGGAGGATCTTGAATCGATGAAAAGTAAAGTTCAAAAAGAGATGGTGAAGGTAAACCACATCGACACAAATATCACCAAACATGTTCCCAGAAAACAAGCAGACACACACTGAAGATGCATGCAACTTTGGATTGATGGACAGAAAGTTGATCGGCTCCAACCGGAGTCTGGAAATTAAGAAATCTGATATCTTATCAATCAGTGAACACACCGTAACTTTACCAGGATGAACACCAAACCCATCCTGACAGAAGTAGACTTGAAAGCATCAATATCACCTGCTCCTCAGCTCTTCAAATCAACCATCATTTATTCTCCATTAATGTTTTGAATGGCATCATACAAAATAACTTCCTTGATGTTTGTCAGTTTTTAGTATATCGGGATCGGTCCGATAAGTAGAACTAGGCTGATATTAATAACCTATATTTATTTTGCTTTGTGTTTCTGGAGGGGGAAGGTGCAGGGTTGGCATTTGCTTGGTCATGTGACAGTGACAATGATGCAGCAAAGAATTGAAGGAAAATCTATTTTTAATGTATCCTGTATAATATTGGCTTACAGCCAGTCTCAGTATTGGCCCAAATTTGCAAATTGGTGCATCCCAAATGGATAAAATATAAAATGTTTTATTTATGTGAATGTATAATGAATTTCACTGATCACATGTTTATGTGTCATGTTTTGTGTTTCCCATAATTCCTACAAAGTGTTTTTTGTGATGCCGTTGGATTAAACCGCAGACCGAGCTCAGATGTTATGATTTATATACACCAGGCTCATGAGAGCAAGCGCAAATAAATGGTGATGTAATACAGTTGTAACTTTGTGAAGGCAGCAAGAGGTATAAGGTAGCAGATGACAGACTGCACCTCCTCCTCGTCCACCAACCTCACTCTGCTGACGTCTTTTGAAAACTCGACACGGCCTTAAAGAACTCCGACTGTCAGCCGTATGACAGAAGTTAAAGTGCAGAACAGAAGTGCAGACACGTGAGGACCTGCAGCCAGGAGTCGCAGCGCATCAGAGCGAGTTAATTAGGATGATCAGCCTGACACCTTTCTTCTCTGGGCTGTGATGAAACCAAACACCATGGAAGCCATAAGACGTGTTGGTAAAGAGAGCATTAATAATTCACCACACTATTCTGACTGCTGAGGCGATAAGTTCCGCCTTTGGCTGAATTCTTATGAAAGTCAACGTCTCAATTGCTGGCATGTAACATATGCCACCTGTAGCTACAAGCTGCAGCAAATCTTTTCCATATGATAGAACAAAAAGCATGTACAGATTAAAGAGAACGTTAGAAATAAAACAACATAATGCTCAACTCAGTAAGTTGGCCAAAATGTGAAAAATTTGCCTGGTTTGCAAAAAAAAAATAATAAATGCATTCTATGATTTTACATATAATAAATTAACTTTTAGGTAGGAAATTATTCTTTGTCCAGATGTCTGACAAGTAAGGACATACTGATGTTTAGGTATTACTACTGAAGCAAGTTACATTAATCAGAAATTTTCTAGAAAAAAACTTGGAAATTTCTAAGTTTGAAAAGTCAAAAATTTGATTGAAAAAATGTTTTAATTTTGAGATAAATCTCTGAAATGTTCTAGACAAAAATGTGGACATTTCAGAGTTTTGAAATGTTCTAGACAAAAAATGTGGACATTTCAGAGTTTAAAAGTAAAAACATTTTTTTCTAGAAAATTTCTGAGATTATCCTAAAAATTTGGCCAGAAATGTACATTTTTCCAATAGCCCTTATGCACTGTCATTGTTTTCAACTTATTTTCAAAATGTTATCAGAAAACATCAAAGCAGCCAAAATATTTTTCATCCTCCTAAAAATGTGACTCCTGGTGACCTATATCACATTAATTTCAATGGCTGAAACCAAAAGCCAGAAGCCCTGCACACCCCTATCTTGTTGCCTCTGGGTAACATGATAGCTCCATAAAAACAAAATGGAGGATGCGTGGCCGGAGTTAAATTCCATTTAAGCATGGATTGATATTCAAAATTCAAGAAGCGTGACATGTTAATGTCTCTGTTTGTCATTCTGCTGTGCAAAGCAGACTAAAGTAGATCATGAGGATGCTTTGCACACCAATAGATTAAAGCAGATTATAGACAGGCAATAGTGATAAAATAACTCTGCAGCTGCAGAACACACAGCTATAACTGACATACATTGTATAGCTCAGAGCAGTATCAAAAGTGTGAATTCAGACGTATGAATATAGTTTAAAAACACAACACTCACTTTGGGATTAAAAGTAATTGTCAAAGTGTAAGTAGTGATTTATCGATGAGTCACAGTGAGACTTGACAGGTCCGTGGTGCGAGTTAGATGCCCGGAGCGACAGAACAGACGCCTGCTGGGTTGTTATAAACATCAAAAGCAAACTGGAGTATTGAAACCCCCTGTTTCAGTCAACACTGTAACTGCTGATGGAAGTATTTTCCCACTGATATGTGGGACCAGCGCTACGCTCTGAATCATATCTGAACTGATTTGTTTTGGTTTTCTAACGATGTCACACAATAACGCAGTGTGTCTGAGGTCTGTCTGCCCATCCGTTGTCTTAAGATTAGGTTGCAGGGGCAACAGGTTGGGATGAGCTTGGGAATCCCCAGCTCATTCTGGGGAATCCCAAGGCGGGACTGAGATCCCATCATTGAGTTCTAGCCCATCTCGACTGCTTCTATCAGTGTTTGATGTGTGTTTCAATACTGATTTTTCTTCCTTAAAATAGAATGTTAATAGTATTAACTAATCCAAAAGAGGAAAAGTTTAGTCTGAAAGAAAATGTATGTGCTTTTATACAATGGATGTAAATAATATGTTTCAACTATTATGGTGTTTTGACACCTGACAGTGTGGTCGACTTGGTTCGATTGAGGACCAAAACTGCTACACACAAAAATTTTCAGCTAGTGTGGTTCTCTTTCACTGCACTATGTCAAAAAAAAAAAAAAACAAACCCTTTGGAAAACCTGCTCCCCTCCCCACCTGTGGAGGCGCTGCACCAAGAACCACTGCAGGAAACAACCTTAAAACTCCAGACGACAGCGAGGCATTAAACCAGATTTTAGCAGGTGTAGGATTTCTCTTTTGTCTTTGACAAGCTATTTCTCCAGCTGGCGCTAGACTCGCACGTTTGTTTTGGTTGTTTTTACCCAGAATTCCCAGCTCTATAGTCTGCTTCCTGCTTTTGGGGTGGTCTCCTGTCTGCACGGTGTCAACGTATGCATTCAAACCCTTTGAAAATGGTTCAACTGCTCATTCACCGCTCCCCACACGAGGAAAGACTGAAATCTGAAATCATTTCCATTCAAATTTCTACGTTGTTGTTAAGGCCAGGCAGTGGGAGCTTAGTGCTACTGAACTAGAACTACACAGGCATGTAAATGAACCACGGTGACATTTGCTGATGCATTAACATGCTGACCTTAATGGTCCTCTTTTCCATAACCGATGCTTGTTCATGGGCTCTTTATACAAGATGAGGCCCAGAACAAGGCGAGGGTCAGAGATGGAAGATCATATGGAATTATACAAATATGATATATGTTTTAAATCTGCTAGCTTGGTAAAATGGGAACAGCTAATGTAAACATTAATGTCTAATTCTAGTATACATCGCACTAAATGGAATCGATGAAAATTTAGACATTTTGTTCTCATTTCAACAAACTAATAGGAGGATGATTCAGCTTCAGAATGTAAAACTCTGCATGCGTGTCTTACCTCGCAACACATTAAAGATTTAAAGTGATCAAATGCTTCTTTACCGAGTTAGACAACTACAGCTGATCTTAAGCCACACACAGCCCCCGGATCCCATCTATAATGTACAAGTAGCTTTAATGAAAGCGTGCGTATGCGACGGCGAGAAAGATTTGTTTACGCTCATGGCTGGTGCCAACCTCATTTCTTTTTCATAAAAACTGTAAACTGCACATTTGCAACCTGCTACAAGCGGCAAACAAAGAAGCAGCACAAGCGCGCAGACACCAGAGGCATGCAAATAGTGTTACTCCAGCAGACTGGAGTCATTAAAATACACTTCAGCTCCACATTATTTGGAAAAGACACAAGGATGAGATTCGACAATGGAGAAGGGGGGAAACGAAAAGGAGAGAAAAATCAACAAATGCTGCCTCACAGGTGAGCTACATGATATTAAGCAAACATTGAACCGTGATGTGGGACAAGCACACAGACACTGAGGAGCTACAGGGGGAAAAGCAGTAGTTCACGTTTGTTTCATGTCAACAGGGGAAAGTGGATGAGGTAGCAGCAATAACTTCAGTGTTCCCAAAACTATTCTCAGGGGTTTATTGAGATAAATCTGGAAAACAACAGTTCAAGAGGTTACATTCTGCAGCTATTTTATTGAAAGTGATTGGAAAACGTGCCACAGCTTCTGTGCAAAGATTCACCCAAACAGATGTGTGGGTTTTTTTAACTACCGTATTTTTCGGACTATAAGCCACTACTTTTCTCCCCACGCTCTGAACCATGCTGCTTATATATGTAAGTTTCCAGTATTTTTATTTTTATTTTTTTCAAACTTTGCGGGTGCGGCTAATAGTGAGGTGCAATCTATATAGTCTGGAAAATACGGTAATTGTCAGTGCAGTTCATCAAAAAATCTTCTGGAGACCAAGACCGGTCTCAAGAGCTACAACACTGACGACGCCTATATAAAGCTCTTGGTTCTGTGTGAACAAATAGAAATGTACTGTGCTACGTTATTCACTGGTCAGGTCCCCAGTCAGTTCTACACTTTCCACTTCTATTAAGTTTTAGGACATAATACAACCTAATTAATTGAAAACATTCCTTGCTTACTGATGACTGAGGTAAAAAAAAAAAAAAAGAATAAATAAATAAATAATATATATATAAGTTTTATTAACATTTGAGTTACACAATATATAGAGAAACTCAAAATATATTTTCAGTAATTACTGATCTTCATATCGGCAGTGATAACATAATATTTAAGTTATATTATTTCATACAATTATAAAATTTTAATCATTTTTCTTGATTAAAGTGTACCACACCAGGGTTGTGTCTGATCTTTGTTCAGATGCAGGAGGATCAGACTATGCATCTTCATTAGCCAGTAACGCGAGAGGCAGATATGTGATGGTGCGATGTGGACGTTAAGACATCCAACACAATTCTATGATAATTCAACTGAAAGACAAAAAGTCAGAAAAAAAACCCATGTTGTGTTAACACAAAACCGAGAACTTAAAGATCCATATTAAATGGTTACAACAAAGATTCAACTTGCTTAAAATATGTTTTTAAGGTTAAAAAAAGAGAAACATTATACCAGTCAGCCATGACACAGTGGTGTTATTTCAGCTTCCAGTACCAGTGCTAGAATGGTCACTGGATGGACTCTGCCCTCCTTCTCTTTTCCTCCATCCCGTTTTCTTTTACAGCTGGATAGCTAATCCAAAAAATGAAGAAAAAAACTGAAAAAGTCTTAAAGCTCTTAGACCTTGAATTGGTTGAATCACAGGTAGCTGAAGGTCTATTTGTTATTTTAGCTAAAGCTCCTTAAAACAGTTTTCAGCATAAGTAGATTATGGGTTTTTGGTTGTTTGTTTTTGTTTCTAAGTCGCCTCTGTTGCGTATGTTTTGTTTGATTCATAATGAATATACGCTTTGATTCAAGCAGGAGTTTCTGGTGTCCTTATTTCTGATAAAGTGACAAAAAAACTCCTGGGACTTTTGAGGGCAAAAACATTTATTGTTTAATGGGCTGAGAAAAAAATAATCACATTGACAAACAGCTCATTTATTTAAAAGTCAGACCGTCTCACATCGAGATGACAGAGTCAACCCCGACCTGCGACCCTCAACCTTTTCCTTCAGCAGCTGGAAGATGAATTTGTTAGAAAAACGGAGAGATGAGCTGGATATATTTCTACGATCTCTGTCTTAGTCATCTCTGTGTGCAGCATCATCACTCTGTCTCCTCACACGGCCGTCACTTCTGCTACAAACACACGGCAGAGGAACGCTCGCGCCTGCACACTCCAAAAAGTCAGCATGATTGAGCACTTTCTACACCAAACAGGGCCACTAGACACACAGACGCACAATTTGGCGGTGACGAACGTTGCAGCTCGGAGTGGGCCTGCATGTACAGCTACAGTTTGGACCTTTAATGCCTTTATGCTCCGGCTTCTATTGCGATGACAATGCTCATTTCCTGAATTATTTACACGTTTATCACAGCCGTTTTTATGACCAGCTACTGAAATCCCAGGTGGAGAGATATACAGGACCGTTTCTTTTCAATTAATTAGATTGTAAGCACAGTTTCAAACAAGTACTAACAGAAGGACCACGAGAACTAAGAAGGTACAATTATTTTAAAGAAAGAAGTTGCAAATGAACTGAGACGTTACAGCTTCTATGCATGTCCACCACGCAAGACGAAGCTATTTAAGAAAAAATATGTTAAAACGCTTTGAAGGTTCATGGATAACAATGAACAAGCAAACCTGTGAAGTACTGGGAGGTGATGGTCCGGTCAGATGAGAACAAAACTGAATTTTTAGGAGTCAAAGGTCATTGTACGAATTCCCCCATACACGCCAACAGGGAAATTCATAGATGGGAGCATCATGTTGAACATTATAGCTCAAATATATCATCTTTGCAATACTAGTGTCGCGAAAGCCGGACTGTGATGCAGCTGTTAGCCTTGCCACTAGAGGGCGCAGCCGTTTTGTGTGTGACGTTTTTGTTTGGTGTTCATGAAAGCAGCGGAAATCAGGAGGAGTTTAGAGGCAGTTTGAGTGAGACTGTGTGTCCATAAGACTGGAGGATAACAGTTTGTGCTTGAGAAGGATAAATGGCCAGATAAAGTGATCTGGACATTTTGCCTCATTTTCAACCAAGCTAAGCTAAGTGTTACTTTGAAATGGTGAATTTGATCAATTTTAGTTGTTTTCTTAAATTTTAGCATTATAAATTATTTTTAAAAAAAAAAAAAAAACAAGACTGGAGTAATGAAAAAAAATGTTTTTATTTTATTTATTACTAAATGTGACTTAGGCTTTAAGGTCAGTGTGCGTAGTTGTAACGCCTAAAACACATGTTTGTGGCTGTAATAGGTAATGGGTCATTTTTAGTAATAACATCACAAGTATTAACTTTATTGTGAACCAACAAAATTGGTTCACAATAAAGCACAATTCAAACAATGAGACGTACCACTTGTAAAGCACATTTATTGGCATCACTTCTTTTATTTCTGTTGTTTCGATTTTGAGCCTGAAAGTCAAACATCTGTGCCAAGAACCTAGACTTTGCAATAGTCCAATTGAAAATGAATGAGCTTCAGTCCTCCATCCTCCTACTGCAGCGATATTTTATCCATGCTCAGTCTTGGTGGCTTACCATGCCAAATAAATTTTCTAATTGATTTTTTAAGAGAGATGAAGAATGTGGTTGGGATGTGAACTGGAAGTGACTGAAACATGTATAGAAATCTAGGGAGGATATTCATCTTTATGACATTTATTCTACCTAAGAGGTAAATCCATCTATTTGAAGGAGGGTAGCCAAGTTGAGTTTAAAGAGATTTTTAAGATTACTATCAACAAACACCCCTCCCTAACTATTTGAAATCCTCAGGAGACCATTTGAAATTAGACATGTTTTTAACTTCACTGTGGTCAAATATCAATAGATGATATTGATGAAACTGAAAAAACAGATACCTTTCAAGAGCACTTGAAGGCGACAAGGAGAAACAGCCAGAAGTATGACTGACGGAAAACTAAAGAGGATCTGACAACGAATCAACGAGGCAGAGGCGTTTAAATCACTGGCATGAGAAACAAGCGACTCTAATTATGATGTAAAGAACGGCAGTCGCAGACCGAGGAAAAGTAATGGCTGAGTAAACACAGAAATAACATGAAGCAGGCATCTAAACGAGGAAACTGAATTTTCCCTTGATGAGCTCTGATGAAAGATCGTCAGGTCAAAAGCCGAAAAGTCTATTTACTCAGAGCGTCAAAACAAGAACTCACCATTACACAAACACATCAGCTAACAATAAGCACAAGGATTTCCTGCAAAGTTAAATAAACCCAAAATGACAAGAAAAATCCAAACCAAAGTGACAGAACAGAGCTTTAAAGCAACACAACAAACACTTTAAATGTTTGTTCGGACAAAAGCAAAAGCTTTTTTCAACATTCATCAGCGTGTGGTGTTGACAGGCTGCGAGTGTGACATAAAGTCTGCGGTGTGGCCGCATCGGTCTGTGTGGCCCCCAGGCACACAGACCGAATGAAGCCATTCATCTCAGCTCCCATACGGTGCTATATACACTCGTTCTGTGCAACGCAAACCAAATGCATGCTGCCCTCTAATCCGCTCATTCCTCTCTGCAGCCACAGCAGGTATTTCACCTGCTGTTGTTTCTCTTTTGTTCCTCGTGTGCACACACAGCATCTGCTCGCCAATCCCACGGCTCCCTCTTATCCGCCGTGTCCAGGATTCAAAATTTCCAGACGGCTGGTTTATTTGAATCTATATATAATAATCCTGACCGGCTGAAAACACATTTACATGCAAGTTTTTATTCATCATTGTTTGGCCTTGTTAAACAGATATGTTTAGGGCTAATGTCATTTTCCTGCTCTATTATCAGCATTACTATGTTCCCTGTTAGATATTATGTCTGTTTTTCTTTTTGACACACAGACATTTAGATCATCGTACATATTGTAAGGTTAGGCTAAAGTAACGAGTAAAAATAAAAAGCTGTTTTTGTAAAATTGCTATTCAAACCAACATAGGCCTATGTTGAAAATGTAAAAAAAAGATTTATTTAATAGTTGATTTGCTACTTTTGATTGGTTCTGTGTTTGGCTGGTGGTGTGCTTCCTTGACACACTTTAAGTTGCGAGCTCAGAGGAAGAAGAGCTCGATTTTATCAGAGTTGAGTGTGAGAAGAGAACACCATTAAGCAAACGTGCGAGATTTAAACGCACACGCCACACGTTATTCTTTGCTCACATAGATGTCTGCATTTACTGCGGTCTCACTGTGTGCTCAGATTGGTGGTGCAAATATAAAACCATAGTTACAGCACAAAAATAAGGAATTCAAATTTCTTAATTCTTCTCCACAGTCCGTGTCCCAAACCGATCTCTGGATTCCCACTGGAGCTATGAAATCAGCGATAATACAGCAGAGACACAAACGCATTCCCTCCATCTCTGACTGTGAAAAGCGAGTTAAGAGTTCAGATAGCGTAGGTCAAAGAGTAGCCTGATAAAATGAGACCTAGCAACGTGGAGATGTTTGGTTATTAGATCATCCTGTGCGCGCACGTATTGGTGTGTGTGTGTGTGCGTGTGTGTGCGTGCGTGCGTGTTTGACTTATCTTTGCACAGGTTTTGTGCATTTAGATAAAACCCCCATATTGATTCAGTAACAAAGCAGGAGGCTTCGGCATTGATCTCCCTCCACTGAGAACTCAGTTAGAGCAGAAAGGGGCTTCGCCCGTTAGCAAGAGCCATTATTGAATGGTGATAAAACCATTAACCCTTCCAGCTCAACACGTAACATTTCATCCAGTCAAAAGCCTTTAAGGGCTAAGAAGAACCATATTCAAAGGCATTCAGGTATTTATGTCCCCAATTGAATGTTGAATACATGTTAAATAAGTAGAAATTGATTCAAACTTTCAGATAAAAACAAGCCATTCTAGTGGAATAGTGTCTATGCTATGATCTGGGAGCAGGTTTAGGTTTGTTGTCTCTACCTCTCCGCTTCGCTCCTCCCTTTCTGAACTTATGATCTCTTAACATTCAGTATTGTTCCTGAGGCACTGGCTCCCTCACCTGAAAATCATCTGCTCAGCAAGAAACATGGCTGAAGAGGACCAGCAGGAATCACAGATGTTGCCAGACTGTCAATAGTTGTGGTAGCCTTGTTCTCCTAGTTGTTGTGCTCCAAGGCTTGTTGCTCTATCTCCGTCTCCCTGAACGCTGAGACTCGCTTACCTTGAATCTACTTGGTGTTACTCTTGTCCTCGAGCGCCTTATTCGCTCTTCTGCCACGATACACACCTCAAAACAATTGGGTCTGCAGAGAACTCCTTTCATGATCGATTGAGAGTCTTCAGCTTACCTCTCCCTGCCTTCCTCAAGTTTACACCATCTGAAGATCAGCAAATGTCACCAGAACCACTTCTTATAAAACTGTTACAATTTTACAAGAACTCACTCACTGAGCTGCAGATGAGCTTGTTCACACTTTGATCCACAGTAACCTCCCAACAACGACAACGCTGTCATGCGTGAATGCCAAACAACCAATTCATAAGTCACTTATATCAGCTTTGATCACGTAAAGTTCCAGACAACTCCAACCAAGCAGACCTACAGCAAAGTTTAAGTTCTTTATCCAACATTTTCACTAGCTCTACTATTCACTTTCATGTTCTCGTTCATGCCTGGTTCTTCCATCTAAGTCTACGACAAAACATCTAAGCACAATGAAATTTGATCTTACTCTTCTGTCGAACCAGGGTTTTGCACTGGTAAAAAGAGTTAGTGAAGGAGTTAGCCAAACTACTCATGGAACAATTAGCTTTGACATGCCTAAAATACCGAAACCGAGTTTGCACATACATTTTCCAAACGTCTAATCGGAAGTGGCATTTCACAGAGCGCGACAGGAAGTAGCGATATCTGGAGGGAAGAAAACGTTTAGCGATTCTGGAGTGTTTAAAACATCCTTCATCGCATTCAAAAAACAGTTCTAGCATTGCCCCTCAAAGATGAGCTTCTGCCTGAAACGCCTCTGGTCATTAATAAATTAAAAATAATGCTGGCAATATCCCGTACACATCTCAGCCTTCAAGAGTCAAACTGGCATCATGGAGGTAAAGAAAGATCAGGTGACTATAAAGCATTACACATAAAATGAGAGTCACGCGGGGGAAAAAAAACTAACAAAAAATAAACATTTATATGTCTCAAATTCATTGCAACACCATACAATCTATACTCAATTTAATGTTCGGGTCTGAGCATTCACTGCATCCTGGAGGCATAAACCTCTGAGCAGATTAAAACTACTGCAAAATAACTGCCACTAATGAGCTAACGGTGTCAAAGGCCTGTGTGTCTCAATGACTAAATTATTCCATAGCGACCAGTGAAACTACACAAGACGTATCAGTGCCTGTGCGTTGGACGTGCTGTTTATGCACAATACATCAAGTCTGCTTACTAATAGCTAATTTGCTTAGTTTGTGCCTTATGGCAAGGTTGTAGTCACTTGTCCAAGCCAACAGGTACATTCAGGTACACTCTACTTGAGCAGCTTGCGGCTGACAGGAATGCTGGTGGAGCTGCAGACCGGGCCTGCTGCGCTCCCTCAGGACTCTGATGAAGGTCGTTTTCAGCCAGCCAATATCACAGCGTCAGAGAGGAGAAGCCGCTAACAATTACACCACGCTGGAGAGATGTGCCTATTTAGCACCAGGGTGGTCGTTTAGCTATTTTCCACGATAAAAATAATAAAATTACTCCAACAAAAATAAAAAGAACACACATTGGGACTGGTTTTTTCTGTCGTAACAAAATAACCTGTTTCCACTTTAGCAAATTACAATGCCTAAGAGGTTTTATTAATGATATTGAAGAGAAAGATAAATTAGCTTTTCCACACAACAGTGTTATTCATCTTTACTACGCAGACACTGTGGTAGACTGCTGAATGTTTAATTAGAGCTTTGCTCTCTGGGAAACCTGATTTACTCTAACAAGCCGGAAACATTCTGTTCCACTGTCAACACTTTAAGAGGTGGTGTTATTCAAAATCAACCTTTTTTTAACTTTACGTAATGTTTACAGTGTTATTAGAAACATACCTGGAGTGTTGCTTTGATTCTTTCATGCGTGTTTGAGAAATCCTTTAATCTCCCTGGCAACCATTCAGCTGTGCAGAACACCTGGTAGGATCTAGCTCCGCCTCCAAGATGCAGCTCCTCCTCAGAGCTGCTGTTTCTAAGCATCTGAGCGCCGAGCAGGCCTCTGGAAGGCTCCTTCAGACTAGCCAGCAGAAACTAGCAAGCACCAGGTGGAACTGCCTATCTGCTAAACTCATTATACGAGCTATTTCTCAGTCCACGCTGGTAAAAACGTTGCTAAAAGGTAAATAGAGGAGCCATGTCATGATGGCTTCCTGAAGGAGGAACTTCAGAAAGAGCAGGAGTTTTTAAAGAGACAGAGGCCCAGTTTCAAGGCATTAATTAGCAAAGCAAAATTTATTTTCAGTCATATTTGATATATACAGCATCTTTATAACAACTGATATTGACATAATTACATTATTGTGCTATAAAATGTCACTATGTACCTGAAAAACACGATTCACACTTCGTCTTGAACGAGCCCAGTCTATTTCAGACATGCAAAGCTTTCAAGGAATCTTACACTACTAGGCTTTATGTCGTCGTGAGCAACAGTTCTCAATTTTCAATGTAATAATCATTATTACAAATCCAAATGCATTATTAAATAATGCATTTGGATTTGCCCCTCACACTGACTGTCTGACTCTGTCCCAGTCTCAAGTCTGATGAAACCTCAAACAGCAGGATGTTGAGCTCCATCACATTAGCTCTGACCAGAGTTATAAAAAAAAAACAGTAGTGATCAAGGGAACCACACTAGGCTTGTTATAAATATTATTTGTCTGATTTAATCCAGTGTAATCATGTAAATTACAAATCTTCACCCTTGTGGAGTACCACAGGGTTGAGTAGTGGGCCAATTATCTATCTACATATTTTTTCTTTTCTAACTGGCAAACTCAGATAGCATGGCTCACAGTTCCACTGTTATGCTGATGACACTTTATTTAATCATAAACCCATAAACCAATGAATTATAAAAAACTGGATGACATTAAACTTTCTGCTTCTGAGTTCAGACGATAGATAAATTGTCGTCTTTGGACCAGAACCTCTGAAATAGAAACTGATCGGTCAAATCACCGAGTCCTGGTGGCATTAATTTAACCTCTGATAACAAAATAAAGAACCTACACGTTATTTTTATATGTCACTTTAATTCCATACAAGTTCCTCTGGTTTCCTTCTGTTCTATCTGGAATCTTGAAACAATTAGAAATGTCCTCTCCAGGAGTGGCTGTGAAAAACTAGTTCATGATACTTCAGCACTGAACTGCTGTAACTCTTTATTGTCCGCAAAATGCGGTTAAAAGCCTCCAGCTGATCCAAAATGCAGCAGCAAGAGTTCTGACAGAAATTTAAAAAGAGAGAGATCATAATTCTGCTGGTTTAGCTTCCCTTCATCAGCTCCCTGTTTGCGTTGCCTCAGTCAGAGTGTCTGACAGTATCAATGGAAGTTAAACTTTATGGACATATTTGCTTGAACAGAACAGCATCTGTACAAATCAAATCAGAAAAAAAAAAAAACAATGAACGTATGGAGCAGAAGCAAACTTTACAAGCTTAAAAAGTCTTGTCTTGAATTCCTATTTAACATCCCTGCTGTGACACTGTGTGACAGCAAAAGCCGCCACAGCTTTTGAAGAGTACCACTTAAACCCATGAATGCATAATTTAATTTGAGGGTGGCGTTGTGGGGGGTGGAGGGGTTAAAGATAAGCAGGAAACATTCAAGACAGAATTAACCCTATCTGACAGCGAAACTGCTGAGCCCTCCGTTCGCTAATCCTTTGACGGCTGCACATTTCCCCACGAATATGAAAGTACGAGATGGAGAATGTTTCTTTTTTTTATATTATTACAGGGCTGCAACTAACGACTATTATAGTAATCGATTAATCCATTGATTATGCTGACAATCAGATGAAAAATGAGCACATTCTACAGTTTTTACCTAACCACTTAAGTCGTCTTTATTCTGTAATAGATATATATTTATAAATTTTAGTAATCGATTAATTGACTACTATTCTGATAATTAATCAACCGGGTAAATTTTTGCATATTTTACAGAAATTTATTTAACCGCTTAGGCATTTTTATACCATATTAGGAATACATAAAATTGCTAACAAACTAATTTCTTTTTAAAAAAAGAAATAAACATTTTTATGTCCAAATTGCAACAGCATGTAATACTTTAAGTGAATTTGGACCGTGTGAAGCTAAGCCTCTGCCATTTTAGGAGTTTTGGCTAAAATATATTTACAGGCAGGAGGGTTTTTTATCCTAAATGCAAAATATATATTCATTTTGTAAAGATTTGGCTTTATTACTGGTTTGAATGTGTTGTTTTCAGCAAGTCGCCCTTTTCAGAGTCTCTATACTCCAGTTAATGATTAATCAACGACTAAATTAGTTGACAATTATCGATTAATCGGGAATAAATCGATTAATCGTTTCAGCCCTAAGTTAGTATTGTTGATCATCTTCACCGAGAATGGGACAGACAAACAGTTGCTGCCACATGTGCCCAGTTGAGTTGCCGCATCCGGCAGTTTGGCATGCCGGTGTTGTGGAAACGCCAAACAGATGAGCCTGTAACTGTGTTTGTTTTTGTGGTGATGAGAGCTTAGACGATGTTTTATACACAGATTAAATGTGTCGGTTTGTCTATTTGTCTCGCCTCCAAACTTCAGGAAAAACAGAAATCAGAAATACCTTGGGATTATTTTACAATGGGGAAATATAGAGGAAACAGTCAATGGGCACAGCTTTGGTTTAGTTTTAATTACACTTTAGAGTATGTAATTATGCAGACTATTAAGTTGTGGGAACAAGGAACTACCAAATTAAATAGAAAAGTGTGGGATTCAGAGACTGATGGTTGAATTCTGAGGGTTGGCTTTTGAACCAGATTTTTTCTTTTTCTTTTTTTTTTTTTTTTTTTTTTAAGAGCTGCACCAAAAAAATAAGTCGGTTAATATGTTCGAAACGCAAACATCAGCTCTATTTCTGCAAAGTGACTACACCTTTGGCAGCCACTGGGGGCACTATTGCCTTCCAACAAGGAGGCCCTGGGTTTAAATCCTGGCCTGGGCTCTTTTCATACAGAGTTTGAATGTTCTCCACATACTGGCTGCTAGCAGGTTTTAATTGAAAAGCATTTCTTGTGAAAGTCTGCCTTTTCCTTCTCCTGTTACTTTACCAAGCAAAGAATGACACGACTGCTGCAGGAGGTCTGTCTGTTTTCAACAAGTTGTTTGAAAATGCAAGACAATGGATGAATGACTACAATTAAAAAACTGATTAATTTATGTTAGGTCTACAACACTGAATTAAGTTTAGTTAAATACATTTTTCTGACTATCTATTTAAAGGATTCTGTTTTTTCAAACTTAATTTGTTGGTTTAATTCAGAACCAATCAATTTATATTTTCTATATAAATATAATTAGAAATTCTGTACATCTCAAATACGGCTTTACAGAAAATTGACTTCATATTTGAACGCCTTCTGTCTCTTCTAAAAAGAGACAGAAGCACAAGGTATTCAACATGGCTCCTCCCTCATACAAGGTTTTCATCAGTGTAGCACTGAGAAGTAGCTGGTATAATGAGCGCAGTAGATACACAGTGGTACCAGGTCTTTGCTAAATGCTGCTGGCTAGTCTGAAGGAGTCGGGGAGAAACTTGGTAGCTTGGAAACTGCAGTTCAGAGGGGGAGCTGCGTCTTGAAGGCGGGGCTAGGTCCACCCAGGCGTTTTGTAGAGCAAAATGGTTGCCATGGAGATTAAAGGACTCCTCAACCGTGCATGAAAGAATCAAGGCCACACTCCGGGTATGTTTTTGATGAGGCAACTACATTATCACTATGCAAAGCTGAAAAAAGTAAATTCTAGGTAATAAAGATCAGCTTTATGGGTGGCGTACCGGCATTGCTCTAGAAACAGAGCTGCTCACCGGCCAGCCGCTGCTGCCAGTGTGCGCTTATAGATCTGCAGAGTGAAAGCCTCATCATGTGAAGCATCCCCACCATGCTTCGTTCACATCAAACTGAGACAATCTTTCATTAAGATCCACTCTTCTTATCTTCCCCCTTTCTTTGCACACACAGTTGAGCTGAGGAGCAAAAAAATCCTTCACCAGCAGCTTGTGTTTGGCTGCTAAGTCAGCAGCTTTTGGTTCGGGCTGGCTACGTATTAAAGAAAAAAAAAAAAAGTGTCAGTATAGGCACACATCTTCCGATTACCTGAAAATTAACCCCAACTCTCCTTGCAAGCTAAAATAAAACTCATTATGTTCTGCAGGAGTGTTGCAGCAGCAGGAGACGCAGAGCCAGCAGCATGGGAGAACATTATCGAGACGCAAAGGAAGCTGCAGCAGGCCCTCCTGCTGATGCACATAATGCGAAAGATGCATTTCAGCGGAACAAAAAGAGAAAAAGGAGGAGGAAAAGAAAGCAAACACTAGGTGGCCGATAACACAGAGCAGCTCCTGAGACAGATTTTTGGGGAAGTCAGTCAGCTGGGGTGGATTACACGGCCTATGTGTTACCAAGCCTCATGTGATGTGGGTCATCAGAGGGCAACGCAGTCGCTTTGGCAACAAGAACTGTTCACTTTCCTTTGGGGATGTGAGGGGAATTTCACAAGTCAGTGCTGCTCTCTAGTGGTTTCTCAAAAAATCCTCTTCATTCTTATTCTGGCACCAGGCGATGAACTGATCTGTGTTTCTCTCTGAGGTTTGACTAAAACATGTTTTTTGGAGGAGTCTTCAATAAGAGGAACGATACAGGTAGAATAGAGCGTGTCATTTTAATGCTTCATTGTTATGATGTTTTGGTAAATATGATCTGTCTTTTTATGTGAATTAGGAAGAATAGCGGATGCTGCTGATGCTAATGGGGATCAGAAAGAACAACAAACAACAAATAAACAGGTTTTGCATAAAAGTAGCATAACTGACAAAAAAAAGATAAGGAGTACATTTCTGCCAAAAGGGTCAACTAAATTTTGAGATGAAAATTTTATTTATTTATTTATTTCAGAAGATTTCTTAGAGATTTTCTAGAAAAAAACTTGGAAATGTTTCAGTTTGAAAAGTGGAAAAATTACAACAAAAACTAAACAAAAAAACAAAAACAAAGCAGACATCTACTCCAATCTACAATTGCACAAATATGGCATTGCAAAACGTTTCAATTTTGTAAGTCAGTGAAGCATAAGTGTTTCTTTGTTCCTAAAAAAAAACAAAACCTTTACATTTCTTTTGTGTAAAGAAAAATAAAGCTTTTTCAAAAACATTTTTTTACATGAATTGCTAAAACAGGTACTTTTAGTGTGATTCAGTTGTGAAAATTAATTGTAGTTATTCAGTAAAAAAAACTGAAAACTGGATTTATTTTTATACCCATTTTCAGCACTTCAGTTGTTTCTTTTTCCTGTTTATCTGACGTTTTCATAGCCATTATAGAAGATCCTATGAGGTTCTGGACCCGCAGGTTGCAGCTACATCAAACAAACTGAATAAAGATGGAAAATTCTGTATTTCAAGTTCACAGAAACTCATTTCAATGAAATCATTTCCTCTGGAGACTCCTCCCCCAACTCATGCTCTGTCTCTCCCGGCTGGCCTGGACGAAGCTCTCCACCGCTTTTCACTCTCGGCACAAAAGCAGCTTTTACTCTGAAGGAGCCTGAGCAGTTTGATGTGGGGAAGCTTCCCAAAAGCAAACCCTTCCTGCTCGTCCCACTTGAAGAAATGAGAGCGTCTTTGCCCGTATGCGAGTAATCGTCCGTGCAGCGTGCGGTCGGCGAGACGTTTCTTAATGACAGAGTTATCCAGAGCGACGCGGGGCCAACTCCTCTGGCTGCTCTGTAAACAGGCGGAGCGGGGCAGCCATCTGGTCTGCCTCCACCTTCCTGATGATCTGCACTGATTCCTTCTGAGTGAACCCTCAGAGTAACGTCGAGCTGAACCAGACTGCGGCTAATCGTGTGCCAGGAAAGGATGAAGCTGCTTTTACTTTAGTTTCACAAATCCTTCTCCTAAAGTTTATACCTCCAATCAAAATTATTCTCTATGCGTTTAGCGTTGTTGTTTCTCAAAACGTATGTATTGTGTTTAGTTATTGGTTGAAGTATCTCTGATAGCCAGAACATTAAAAAAAAAATCATACATTTTTTTCAAATTGTATGGCGTCGCCCCCATCGGGGAACACCCAGTTGGCTCCACCAGTCTGACTGGGCTTCAGCTATTTTGCAAAAAGAGAGGGAAGGAAAGAAGAAAAAGACTAATTTTGTTTTCTAGGTGCTGCAGAGACATCCCCTGAAAGACTCGCAGCTCTGTCTGGAGTGAAAGACTGTTCAAATTCAAATTCAAAAATACTTCATTGATCCCAAAGGGAAATCAAATGTTGTTGTAACTCATGGTAATTCAAATTCTTTAACGAGTCATTGGAGATCGCTCTAAATAGAGCTAAATACAAATCCATCCCGTAAAAGTTCAACAGATATTTTACTGTCCGGTTTTTGCCAGGCAGCGTCTGAAAATAATGACATTCAGGGAGCACAGCAGGGCCGTCACAATCATTTTCATGTTGGGTCGCGTTAAGATGATGAATCTCCTCAAAATGGCCGCTTGGAGAACCCTGTGTGTGTTGTAATGGGCCATACTGAAAACAAAGTTTCAAAATTAAAATTGACAGAATAAGGTCCTAACATTACATTTGATCCATTTGAAATTGAGGGGACTCAATTATCTCACTTTATTTGTCAAAATAAAAAGGGCTCTGTCATTCTGAAACATCCCGAGGAACTGAATGGGCAGCACAGCGCCTCCTTCAGGTTGTCTGTAAACTAACGCTTCTTCGCCTGTGAGCTGACAAATTAAACAGAAAGTTTCACTTTATCTATCAGCTTCAATATCTAAAAATAAAGTAAAAATAACAAAAAAACAATATTGTTTATCGTTTGGTCTTCAAAAGTACCAAAAAACCAGAGGCAGGTGTGTGTGGGCGACAGCAACCAGCCCGGTAGGTGTAAGGATATAAAAACTTCTTCTCAGTCAAAGGAAAGGCTTTCGCTCTTGCAGCAAGTTTCACTTGTGTGGTTTAGCTTCATTTGAATCACAAAGAAACAAAAAGGCTTTCTCAAAAATCTTCGCATCGGATGGACGAAACGAAAACAACATCGAAATGCAAAGAAGCCCCGCCAGCCTGCCAGCCTGCCAGCCTGCCAGCGCGCTGTTGTTATCCAGATAAGCACCCAAACTTCAGCGACTTTTGACCGACTCCACCAATCCGTTCCCATGACCGAGTCGCTCCATTTGTGTGTGTGCCAGATTCAGATAATGCGTGTTTGAGAGCGCTGGGCCAACAGACAAGTCAGTGGGGGCAGCAATGGGACAAACTGTGGCAGGCAAACACAGAAGAAGAAAAGGAGGAGAGAAGAAAGCAAAGATGGCCGACTGAAGGGTAGAAAGAAGGAAGTGAAGCAGAAAGAGTCTCTCTTTCTGGTAGTTCATCGGTTCTGACCTTAGCTTTGACCCAAAGCGAATGCTGCAGTGAGCTCACAGCAATGACACCGCCACTATGCAGACACACACACTCACACTCACACAAACACACACACGCACACACACAGGAATGCTGCTTCTGGTATTGTCTTTAAGTACCAAACTCGGGCCAAGGCCTCGCCAGGGTTTCCAAAACAAAATAACAGCCGTGCAAAGCTATCTCACACTAGCACACAAACACGCGCGTACACACACTGCTCGGATACACACCCAAACACCACTTCCGTCCATTCTCTCTCACTGTGAAAGGAAGCGGAGCGGAGCTGGCTGGGAACCAGCTGTCCCGACAGAGGTAGTCCTCCGACTGCCCACTTTCCTCTCTGAAAGGACTTGAAGGACTCGGAGTATATTCTCTGACTTTCCACTGTTTAGATGCAGGCGACCACTTCAAGCCGTTAGTGGAGGAGAGAGGCAATTCATGCGGTCTAAATCTGGTTTTCTTCAAGTGAGTGGTTTGATTTAGGACCATTACCATGGACGCATCATTAACACGAAGCTCTAAAATAAAAATACTTACTTTGACCAAGTAGTTTTTATTTAAAACAGCTTTCCAGTCAGCTGAGTCTTCAACATGTCATCAAGTTTGGCAAAAGCTGCATCTCCAGGACGACGGTAGGAGACGCCTGCTCCAGAGACGTTCCCTAAAAGACTGGCGGCTGCAGCCGAGCTAAATGCAGCTCTACGCAGCTTCCACTCTGGATGGCTGCATACAAATGTCTGAGACGCTTTAAAAAATAAAAATAAAAATCCAGACAAAAATTTGGTCTCCCCTCACAATTACACACTACTTTGCGTTGGTTTATCACAAATAACACTTTTACAAGGCATCGTAAAAGCACAGCTGGAGTTAGCCACATCCCACAAGCTGCGGACGTTTAACTTATATTTGAGCAACATTTTACGCTGGTGTACGGAAGACAATTAGCGCCAAGACATAAAAATACTTTTGACTTTTGATCTCAAGAGATTATTGTTCTTCTTCCTCTGACTTGATCGTTATTTACACTTTTAAATCCAATTACTCTGCTCGACCGACAACTACAATTAAAGCCGTAAGGTCATCAAAGGTCAAGCGTCTTACCTTGGGCCATTTGGGGTTAATTAGACGGGCTTTGATTGCGTCGTCCAGAGCCTTGCCGTGCTGGCCCAGTCTGAGGTAGGCCGCAGACCGGTTGCTGTACAGGATGCAGTTTTGCGGGTCGGCGGTGAGGGCCTCAGTGTAGAGACGAACAGCCAGCGCAAACTCCCCCTGCTGGCAGGCCTGGTTACTGCGGCGCACACGTTCCAAGAACTCGGCTTTGCTCAGGGCGACTGGACCAGCGGAGCCGGGAATCCGATCCCGCCTTTTCCCGCCTTTGGCCGAGGGGATCCCGGGAGATGAAGAGCGAGAGGATGAGGAGGAAGGGTTGGTGGCTCTGCCGGTGGAGCGAGAGCCAAAAAGGGAGAACTGTGGAGAAGACACAGGAGGAGGACATGGTGAGCAAGAAATAGCAACACAATCATGGGTCTATTAATAAAAAATATAATCAAAATGACTTTTTTTTTCTTAATTTTTTTTTTTTTAAATAACTGTGTTACATTGAGTGGCTGTCTTATTCAACTTGTTGCGATAGCTTCATAGTCGTACCACCATGCTAACAGCTACATAATCTTCATCAGACTACTGTCCGATATATTCCCATGGAATTTGATCTCATTAAAATCTTCCAGAAATATATTTTAAAAAAAAACCTACTCTTTGAACATATTCAAAACCATATAATCATCCGATCATCCGATTTTTGCGCATGTGTAGAAAAACAATTTCCTCCAAAAAAATTCAGAAAGTTTGAAATTAAGCCAAGAAATTTTCTCGAAAAAAAACTTTGAAAATTTCTGAGTTTCGTAAAGTTAATCTAAAAATCTCTGCATTTTTTTCTTGAAAATTGTTAATTTCTCAAACTCAGAAATTTTTTTGTTTTGTTTCCTAGGAAATGTCTGAGAAGTTTTGGTGGAAATGTACTCTTTTTTTATTATTATTATTATTCATTTCTTTATCTTCAATGGCCCTAACACGCCATCATAGAAATTTAATCCAGCATATTGGATTGAAATGTTGGATTTGTTGAATCCAACAAATGCCGTTTGTTGGATTCAAACATTTGTTTTTAAAAAAGGTCGGTCCGTAAATCAGTTGACATTGGAGACAGATCTGTACCTGCATGTCATGTTTAATGGCAGTTGGATCTAAAAGAAAACAAAGAGTAACGGAGGAACGATGTGATGTCGTGAGATCTGGACTGGCTAAACAATAAAAAGTTCATCCAAACGGAAACAGGAAAAAACTAAACCCAAATGCTACACTGAATGCATCCAACTACACAGGATGCGCGTTCGAACTAAAACCATCATGTGAGAATTATGTAAAGTTTGAAAATTTTTTTTAGAAATGATTCCATTCTCTAACGATGCTTTATAAAACAGACATTTCAGAAGTATTAAGTTATTTAAATGTAATTTTCCAGTATTTGAAGCCATCACTAAAACAAGGGCCCATTTGAAGAATGCTGTCAGTCAGTTATATTTTCACACACAAAAGAAACATTATGGACGATGGAAAGATACCCAAAATAACAGCAAACAGTAGCTGCCTCATATGAATTTTATGATGCAGTGAAAAACTGCAGCGTTCACGTCCCTGTTCCTGCTGTTCTGTTCCGTAACCACTGCAACTCTTCAGGAAGACGCGATGCGATGCGGGGGGGGGTGTGACAAAGTCAAACTGTTTTCTGCTCTTATTGCCGTCGCCGCGGCTGCTGAAACCTGGGATCAAAATGTTTTCACTACGGCCGAGAGCGAGGCGCTTCCAGAGAGCTGCCTCCCTCTGATCTGGTGTTTCCAAATCTGGGCCTTCACCAGAGCTTACACCAAGGCCGTCATTATCTCTCTACAAATCGCCACAGGCACACACACACGCACACGAGCGAAAGAAAGGGATTCCTATGCCTTCAAAATGCATCGTCCAACATTGTTGACGAAGACGCCAGAAAAGTTGAAGTGGTACTTAAGATTTACTTGAAATAGATCGGAGGCGCTTGTCAGCCTCACGTTTCTGATACGAGTAAAGCATCTGCTCTACGGAGGTTTTCACCATTTTAAACAAGCCTGTTTATCCATCTCCACTTATTTCAATGGGTTTTATTTCTAAGAACAAACCAGGACGATTGTGGCATCAAAGTAAACATCGCTGCCTGGATATCAACAACCTCTTTTGTTTTTTTTGTCATGACATCTTTATTGAAGGTTTTTGGGGTTTTTTTTCGGTTTTTGAAAATTGGAAGATTTAAAAGATGAACTTCTTTCGGGCTTTTCACAGGTGTGAATGAAGTGTTGACGAAAGAGAAGCTGCGTTGCTAAACAAGTTGGTTTGTTTGCCACTGTTCCCTTCACATTATCGGATCGGATTATAGTGGCCTGCATCTACAATCTTTGGCAACGCAGGCTGACAGAAGGACTTTGCTCCAGCATTTAGTCCGCCCCAAAATTTAGTCCGCCCCAGAATTTAGTCTGAGCCAGCAACTGGTCCATTCAGGTATTTATTCCATCCTACATTTAGTGTCCCCCAGCCTTTAGTCGACCCCTGCATTTACTCCGCTATTCCATCCCGGAAATCAGTCCATCCAGAATTTAGCCTGCTCCAGCATTTCTATCCAGCAGCACTTGTATCTGAACAAAGGATACTAATGGTTAATAATGAGTGGGTCAGTTGTTCTCAGACCTATTGTTGTTGACTATTGTTCTCTGCTTGACTAGTATCACTAGATCAACTATTTCCTGACATTCCACACTGCAAAACACGTAATAATAATGTGTATGATTCCTGCTGTCATCTAATCTGGCCAATATCGGTATCGGCCAACACTCAAAGCAGCGACATCGGTAATGTTGTATGGAACACCCTTCATTTTAAGTACATCCTCAAGAACAAAACAGCATCACCTGATGAATGAGTTTTGTGTTAGATGGTCAGTACTGTATACACACACACACACACACACACACACACACACACACACACACACACACACACACACACACACACACACACACACACACACACACACACACACAGAGTCAGGTGGGAAGAAGAAAGACTCAACAAGCATAAATCTATAGTTGTATAAATATTCCTGCATGTTGCATTTGCTCCGTCACACAGAGCATATTTAAGATGATGAAAGTTTTAGAGACCGTTCGAGCTGCAGTCAGTAGAGCAGCGCTGCAACAGGAACACAGCGTGAATATCCTGCTCAGTCCTTCCAAGACTGCTGGCAAACACACGCTTCCCTTGTCGCCCTGTCTTACTATTCACTGCCCCCGTCTCTGCCCGGGTCACAGGGAGGACATTTCTGAAGAACAACACCAATATATGAGGGGGGGAAACTCCAAAGCTGGAAGAACGACTGCTCCACCTGAATATGATCATTAAACTTTGAATTTAAGATTAAGAAGTATCAAACACTGGACAATTTCTCCAGTGACTCAAACTCGCTGATTAGATCTGCAAACATTCATCGTTCAAGTCGTGGCAAAGATTCTCAATTGGGTTTAGGTCTGTACTTTGACTGAACCAGTCATGGGCTCACTGTCCTGGCCCCGTCTGAAATCTGCTGCTTCCCTGTTTGTGCTGAAGACAGTAATCCCCACAGCACTATGCTGCCATCACTATGTTTCACAGTTGTGTTCAAGGTACCATCTGACCCTTCGTTTGTTTTGTTTTTTTGCAATATTTGCCAAAACATTGCATTTTGATTTCATCTGACTAAAGAAACTTCTTCCTACTCTTCTCATATTTTTAATTTCTAAATTGTTTTTTTTATTATTATTATCTTATTATAATTTCCCTTCCACATCATATAACACTGTTCCCTCCTTATCTCACATTGGGATGTTATGTTCACAATGATGAGCAGTGTTAGCTTTCTAAAACCTATGACTATTTGCTGGCTAGCCAAAATGTTGTCTCTTCATAGCACAATCAAGTGACTATGTTCAAGTCACTTTGGTTGTTATAGAATTGCTGTGTATATGTGAAATATGACTTAAAAGATATTTGATTTCATAATTTGAGCCTTGAAATTGGGCCTTTCTGTTCTCTCTGAAACTCCGCCTTCAGGAAGTCATCCTCACACGGCTCCTTTATTAATCCTTTAAAAGCATTTTTTTTTTTTTTTAACCAACTTCAGACTGAGAAGTGGCTTGAAGAATGAGCTCAGCAGATGCACAGTTCCACAAGATGTTTGCTAATTGGTGCTGGCTGGTTTGAAGGAGCGGAATGGCGGCACGGTGGGGCAGTACTGCTCTGAAGCTTAAAGTTTTCCACTCAAGAGGAACAAACCTCTGACAGGGGTCTCCAACACAGCACCTGCTCAAAATCGCATAAATTATTGATTAAGTGATGTAAAAATAAACTGTCAATTTTTGGCAGCCCTTTGTGTCGCATTGTTCTGATGAATTGCCTCTGCAGGAAAAAGGCTGGTGACTCATGCTCTAAAATCTAAAAAAACAACTGATTCTAAATATATTTATGAGCATATTTTAAATATAAAAATTATGTATTATTGATAAAACACTATTTTTGTTACTAAGCAGTCCATATATATGTAATTTGTACTATAGATGAGGTTATGTTGGATATAAAATGCATAAATAGTGGTGAAAAAGGAAAATAAGCTGTTGGGTTAGCTGTGGTGACTGTTAGCTGGAAAGCCCCCAAACCAAATTCTGCTCAGGGTCCCAAACAGCTTTGGACCGCCTATGTTTTCAGACTTTTCCTCATAAATCCTGAAGGATGTCAACACTTCATAATATGTGAGCAACCTGCATTTATTTACAAAAAAAAAAAAGCTCTTTTCCCTCCGGCAGTCGGCAACGCTTCTCCCCCCACCACCAATTTACGTTTCCACCGGCCTCACCTTCTCTTTCCTCGCTCTGGGCTTTTCCATCTCCGCTAAATCCTCCGCCTGCTGCTCCAAACTTTGATCCCGCAGCAGCGGCGGCGGCGGCGGCAGCAGAAGTGAGGGAGGGCAGGAAAAGCCTCCGACACCATCCAAAAACCGGCCCGCGGAGTCGGTCCCGTCGGTTCCCCGCTGATGAGTGCTGCCAGTCCGCTCGCGACTCAGCGGCACGCGCGCGTTACGTCGACACTTTCCAAAGTTTTCCTCGGCGGAGAGTTAATCCGCAGTGAACGCGCCATGTTCCCCGCTGCCGATCCTCCCCATAGCGGAATTTTTGTCCGGTGAGAGGCGGGGATCCGGTCGGCTCCATGGCTGCAGCTCTCGGCAAGGTTTCAATTACTCCTCATGACATCAGAGGGGAATTGAGTTACCTGATAGACATTGCGAGGCCCGACAAAAGCCGCACACAGTGACGGTGCGCGCGCGGGGGGAAACGAGCACCGCGTGGACTTGGTTCTTATTAGGCACGAGGGAAATTATAACCAAACATAACAGGAAACTGGGTCTTTTTTATATATATATATATTTTTTAAAAATCTCTAAAATATCCAGAAGCTTGTTTTTAACATTCCTGCTGGGAAATTAGATTTTTATAATCTTCCAGTTTAAACTACCTGGGAAAATGTTTGAGAAAAAAAAGTTTATTTAACATGGGCAGTCCACCCAGGGCGCCAGTCTGTTACGGGGCGGCGCCTGGAGAAAAATGCAGCTGTATATGCATTAAACAACTTTTCTCCTGATTATTCAAGCCATTCCTGTTATATTTCTGGTCTTAATTTTTATGGAAGTAAAAGTCTACAACCTTATTTCTAAGCATCGTCTCTTTTTTTCTTTTATCGTCAGCTACAAATTTCCTTTTCTGATGAATCAAAAGAAACACAATGAGAAAAAGTTTATGTTCATAAATCTAAACTTTTATGAGTGCTTCTTATGTACAAGTATTTACAAATGATTTCCAGCTCATTACAACGCCAACAAACATTTACAAAGGTTATCACAAGAATTCTGTATAAATACAACTTCAACATGCCCCAAAAGGAGCTGGGCTACGGACAGACAGCAGCTATCAAACGTGTTCACACCAGATTTTTTTTTTTTATGTAAAACTAAAAACATGACAACTCCCCTCTCCCCCATTTATCATGTGACATTTATCCTGTGCAACTTTTTGGAGAAAAGTTATTAATTTGGTGGGAGGGTCATGCTCTGGGGTTACTGTACTTTAAGTATAATCAAGGTGGTTCAAGCTCAAAAAAAATAAAGACTTTATTAGGGAAATATTAAAGTTCTGGGATGACCTAGTCAAAGTCCAGAGCTAAAATTGCCCTCATAATCGGATAGTTTTGATTTTCTTTCCTTCTCTCCGACATGTTTGTTTGTTTTTCTGTTGAACTCCACATAATAAATGTCACATTTGAAAAACATTTGAAAGGATTTATGACTGTCACGTTTTTTTTTTGTTTTTTTTTCCCACATCACCATCAGGTGGCGTCGTAACAAGAGTGTGAACATTTTTGAAGCCGCTGTCATTTTTCACATTTTCGAACCAGCCGGGGAGAGAAACAGGCACCTGACCTGGAGCAGATCAACACATTATATGAAGTGCAGTAGCAGAAACGTGAACCATCATCAGGCTCAACTTTCGTCTCGGAAGTAAGTTCTGCAACGTTCCACTAAAGAAGAAATGCATTTCCCAGATTCCAGGAGTTTGGCTTAAGCTCCACAGCGACTCAGAGGATGATCAAATAAATACATAATAGTGCAATAATCAACAGGGTCCCAAAGAAGTTTCAGTTCTTAATAAAACATAAGACATTGTGAAATAAATATCTGCCAGTTATTATCTCAGAAATATTGAGAAAAAATAAATAAATCTTTATTGTAAAAGTCTTTGTTTCCCAATTTCTTATTTTACTTCTTTATTCACTTTTTCTTACTAAAATACATTGCTGGGGGAAATGTTTGCTCCATGGAGAGAATAAAAGAAAAATGCCTTGTTCTGTTGTCGGCCTAAGAGCCGATTAAAGATTGCAGTTTCAAAGTATGGAAACCACCGCCCTCTCCTGGCCATGACGCAACATTGCATTCATTTCCAGAAGGACTAACAGCTTTAACGCTGATTATTATTCAGCAGCGTTGCCTTGGAAATAATGTCTGTAAGTTTTCCATGTTACTCTTTTTTTATTTAATGTTTCAACCTAAAAGCTTAATATATAGTAACTTTATTGAAGAGAGCTGAAATAAGAATAACAATGACTGGCTCAAGGTTGATTTGTATAAGCAACTAAGACTTAATTTTGCTGAATTATGAAATGTTTTTTAAATGTTCTTTAAAAAAAATCTTTCATTGAGGGGAAAAAACGTAAAATAGTTGAAATGTGTTTCTTTGTTTGAATAAAGTCCTATAAAACCATTTTTAATAATTTATTCCACAATGTCTTTTGTCGTCCCTGCTACCGGCCGTTCAGTTGACCTCTGTTCCTGTGACACGAGGCGGTTTTGTGCTTTGGACTTGTTTTTTGTTCCTCCCGGTTTGTCTGGGTCGAGTCATTCTCACACACAGCTTGTAAAGTCTCACGGCTCGGTCTTTCCTCTTTGCTTTCGTCCCGCCAGGCCTCCTGCCCTTCCGCCTCTCTGCCTGCAGGTGGCGCCGCTCCGCCCCTTCAACACCCGCTGGGTCCAGCCGAGGAAGTGCTGCTGTCACCAACGTCGCAGTGCAGCTGATGAATCAAAGCCGGAAATGAAAACATTTTAACCTCCATCTCTGTAATTTTACTTATATTAGTTTAGATTATATTAATGTAGAATATATAAGAGATAAGGGATAAATTATATGAATTTGTTTTTATTGCTTTCCGTTCAGAACTTTAGTTCACGTCAACATGCCGCATGGTCATTTTAAACTGTGAACGAATGAAATAAATCAAAATGAAATGAAACTGAACAGGCAACTGATGTGGCAACGAATAAATGTGGAGACGTCAGTTACATCTGTTGGCCTTTGCTGGTCGTTTCTCAAGATTTTGTCCTGACATAACATCCGTCGATTAACAACACTTTATTCTTCGGATGTGAAAAATGCTGATTTGATCTGGTCGCTTTTATTTGGTGCGGCAGACCCACGGGGGTCACATCGATCACAAATCTTTAGCTCTGAATTCCATTTGCGTGTTACGCCACGTTAATGTTCGTAATTCAGCGCATCTCCGCATTCATTTTTGTGAATTCAGAGATACTTGGCGGATCCCTGCTACTTATTCTATAAATCGTCAGCTTCTTGCCATGATGGAAGATGAAAATCTGTTACAGACTCTTCAGCCAATCAAACACTAACATTTTATCCAAATGTTTTCTCGTTTTGTACACCTTTGTTCTGTTGTGATGGTTTATTAAAAGTACTTGGAGAAACTTTTTACGGTGGGTTAATTAAAGAGTTTTTCCCACAGAGAGTGATTATGCAATATTATGCCCATAACAAAGCAGCATGTGTCTGTGTAAATACTGACTTGCTGCTTGACTTGCAGTCCTGGGGCAGGAAGCAGGACTGAGACACATGTCCAATCAGAAGAGTCTCCGCGTCGCTCAGTCGTCTCTGTTGAGTCAGAGTGTGGAACAGTCTGCAAGGACGAGCAGAGACACATCAAATACGTTTCAGAAAAATAAATAAATAAATTGAACAGTCTGTTCTGCTGTGTGTTACTGTGACGCTACGGTAACGTCCAGAGACGTAAAGGCCTGTCAAAGAGCCACCGTCTTACATAAGCTGGTCAATGTTTACACTGGGCCTGGTCCAGTTTTGTGTTATGAAATGTCTCCCCATGTCTGATTTGTGTAAGCAGCCACACACACACACAAGCACACACACACCCACGCACACACACAGAAAGGGGAGTGTTTTGTTATCACTGGGTCTGAGGTTGCTTTGCAAAAACTAACACATCTCAGTATTTTAGAGATGATGTATGAGTCGCTACACCGGTTTGCTGAAATATTTTTACCCCTTGAACTTTTTCAGATTTTGTCACATTAACACCATAAACTTTGTTACATTTCAATGGGGATTTTGTGCAACACCTGCCAACAGACGAGGACATCATCGAACGTAAAATGAAAATAAGCCATAAAAACAGTTTGTGCCATTTAAAGCAGAGTTAGAAGGCGGAACCGAAACGCAGCTCACTGGCCAATGAACGGACCAATTACCTGGACCGCCCATCAGTCTGAATCAGGGGTCGCGTTGACCAAATATGACACACAGACGTTGGTGTGAAAACATGTCTGGACTTACCTGGCGGTGCAGTTGCAGTGATAGAGCGTTCCTGTCTCTGTGTTGTGGAGGCCATATTTCCTCTGCTGGGGTAGGATCTTGTTCTTACACTCATCAAGTTCTTTGTACAGAACGCAAGACCTGTCCTCCTCTGAGGGGGGGGATACAAACATCAGGGGGGATTTCAGTTTCAGCAACAGAGTGTAAAACCAAACCAACTGCGCCAGGCGCCGTCAGGTTGAAGTACCTGTAACGGCGTTGTGCTGCCGAACCACAGCGAGCGGCGCGAAGGGTAAAACGTTCCCCGCGTCATCTCTCCTCACGGTCAACGCTGACGTCTGTGCGTCTGTGGCGTTCGAAGCATCGGTCGCTGCGGTAACGGAGGGAGTGACTGAGGCTGAGGGGAGCGTTTCCGTGGCAGCAGTGGAGGACGGCAGGTGCGGACGTGACGCGTTTGTTTCGTGGAGTAGTGCGGGTGCGGTGGAGTTGACGTCGGAGCAGGAGCCGTTGACGCAGCCCTCTTTGGACTCACTGGACTCGTACTGCGTGGGCGCGTGGACGTCGGCGTACAGCGCCGTCTGAGTTTTTTTACACCTGTGAGGTCAGAGCAAAGGGAGAAATGACGAGAGGGAAAATATTCTACGCAGGAAGATTTAAGATAACCAATACCGACACTGCTCCCTGGTTCTTCAAGATCACATTCATATTGTTTACTGTCAACAAAGAACTCTTTGAGTTGCCCTCCAAGGCTAAATAAGCTTTGACAAGATGAAGATGAAGGCTTTTTGTCAGCTGAGACTAAAAGCCTTCCCCGTTGACGATGTACATCTACTGTCAAGCACGGAGGTGGTAGCATCCTGCTGCGTGGGGGATAAGGTGGAGACCTGCCTATTTGTGGTCCAGTGTTTGCAGAAATGATCAAAATTTGCAGAAATTTTAGGGAAGATTTGCAGAAAATTCACCTACTTGCATTATTTATTGTTTATATTTTTACTCGTAGAGCATGCCTGAAACAGTGGAGAGAAAATGCAGCTCGGGAAGCTGGGATATGTCGGCGCAACGCTATTTGACACGCTGTTGGCTATTGTTTGCAAAACTGCTAATTCAGGAGCACCATCCATTTTTTTGGTGCTAATTGGCACTCAGTGCTGAAATGGTACATTTGCTGCTTGAGCTATTAAAATATGAACATACATAACTTTTTAGAAGGAGTCCTAAATACTCTCAAATTTTTGGGTGGCTCTGGTTGCTAAGCTTTGTGAATATCTGTGGTCCAACACAATCCCAGATTTTAGCAAAGGCATTAACTTCCTTATGCTTTCTTTCAAAGTACTGTCATTGTCTAAGTACATGCAAAATTGATTCTTTACACACACACACACACCCACACACACACACACACACACACACACACACACACACACACACGCACAAAAACTAAATTATTTGCTCATTGGATAACTTTATTTGTCTGTCCAAAAGTTGCGGCCAGTTCCTTGAACTGCTTTTGAAACGTTTCTTTCTAGAAACTGAGATCAATGCTCTCAAAGTATTGCTACATGTTGCCCGACGTTTGGAATCAAAGCAAGACTCACATGCCGAACCAGTTCCTCTCGGCGCACTGGAGCCGGTGAGAAAAGGTGAAGCAGTGCATCTTGAGCAGGTTGAAGAAGGTGTAGCCCACCACGTCAGCTATGCTGTCGTTCGCCTCCATCAGGCAGCTGCGAAACCTGGAGCGCAGAGAGCGTGCGGGGTTGAGGGGCGGAGGGGGAACCGTGAGCAAAACCACAAATAGTGGCGATTTCAACTGCTGGGGACGGAGCAGGCTTTGTTTGGGAGGCGGCGAGTTACTTGTTGTCACAGTCGCAGTGGGACATGGTGAAGATGTTGCTGTTGAAGACGCCGAAGTCGGACTGGAAGGACAGGATGGTGTGTTTGCACTGGTCATGCTCCCTGCAGCAGCTGTCTGTGTCTGAGAAAACTCCTGCAGGAGGAGAGAGCGTGGAAAAGGGAGTTTTGCTCAGAAGAAGTGGCTACGAGTTTTCATAAAGCACCTTTTATTGATGCACAATGAACAAAATCTTGTTTTTTCACTAAATTATTTTGCACATTTTGCCTTGGAAACCCACATGGAGAAAAACAAATATGAATATAAGAATGTTATGGGCAGGTGAGACAACAGACGTTAGTAGGCGAAGTCTAGTCAAAGCTTTCAAAACCTTTACTGGCTGTTAAGCACGGTGGTGGAGGCATCATGGCGTATTGCAAACATTTCCGCACCCATCAGCAGCTAAATGGTTATTAATATTATTCAACAGAATAAATTTTGAGAAGTGTTTTTTTTTTTTTTTGTCATAGATAAAATAGATAGATAAAATAGGCTCTGGATTTACTCTATTGAAACTATGTGGCGTCATCTTAATTAGATAAATATCTTCCTATAAAGCCATAAAACAATCTTTCACTAAGCCATAAAACAACAAACAATAAACAAATTGTAATGCTTATTGGCTGTTTTATAATTTCAAGTTTTTATCTTTGGACCAAGATAAAAACTTGGTTCAAAGTTTTTGTCGAAAACTTTGAACCACTTCCAACCATCCTCTTTGAACCATCCTGTCATTGAAATGTGCTGTAAACCTGGCTTACAGCACATTTCTTGATCCTTTGTGGATTAGAGAAAATTCTCAATAAATTAAAATCTCTGATGTGCCATTGGACAGCAAGTCGTTTTTTATCTGGAGCCCCAGATATATAAAGCTATATATGCTTTATAAAAATACGCTATCATTTTACGGGCTGATTAGCTATTTTTGATTTTAAAAAAAGCAATAAATCGGTTACACCTGATAGTGGCCAGTGAGAGGATAACAAATCATAAAGCAATTATCAAAAGGCACACGATAAAAGACGCACAACCGATAAAACTTTGACATAACTTTAAGTTTTATCGCGATATTTTTGAGGTAGTATCGCGAGAGCGATAAAAGTGAAAACTGTTGCTACTTTTATTTATTTATTTTTTTTTAAAATGACTATGGTGCAGCAATCATAGCAATTTGTAAAAGGCTTAAAACACCAATCACATAAAAAGTATGATTTGTATCACCAAACTGCACACAGTGACTGCATTTAGAAATATTTCCAAATGTACTGACATGCTATGATAGTGGAGAAAATACTAAAGCCCACATCTCAAAACATAACAGAGACTTTTTGTTGTTAAAATGTGAATAATGTGATTAGGTAAACAGTGCAATCTCATTTCTGCCTGTTGGATGATGGTCAGTTCAAACACAGCATCACTTACCCAAATCTGCGTATGACGGCGCCTTGTTGCCAGAGCCGCACCACAAAGTCCCGGGGACGATAAAGCCGCGCTTCACACGCGCATGTATCCTAACCCCTGACTTTTCACCTTCGCCTTGACCTCCGAGGCTCCTCACGTGTCTCCCAGCTGTGCGCTCCGGGAGATTAGCGAGGCTCGCAGAGGCCAGAGAGACGCAGCGACCCGCGTCAAACAAGGACTCCAGACCCAACGCTTCCCCCGCGCGGTCGTCGAATCCCCGCGCGCGGCCCCGGCACTCAGACAGGTAGCTCTGGGTCAGCGCTGCGTCATCGCTCCAGGTGCAGCCGAGCAGGGCGCGCTGCCCGCCGGACCAGACGCCGTGGTACAGGCGCGGCGCCGCGGCGCTGCCGCGCGGATCCCCCCGCAGGAAGCTGACGTGCAGTCGGCCGTCGGAAGAAACTTTGGTCCAGCTGCAGTGGATGGAGGCTCGCGCGGCCGTGCAGACCAGGAGGGCTGATGTCACAGTTATAGCCAAGAGAGAGGAGATGTGCGTCATCTTGGCGCATCGATGGAGCTGCGGCCGGATGAGAGAGAGAGAGAGAGACTGCTCCACTTTAACTCTGCAGCAAAGTGCTAAGTTCTGCCTCTGGGAGGTTTTTCATTCATTGGCAGAGTCCAGGTCGGTTTTAAATATGAAGGCGAAGAAGAACAGGAGGAGGAGGAGGAGGAGGGGAGGAGGTTTTCCGGTGGATTAGCATCCAGATCAGACACGTGACCAGACAGTGTAGCCAAACAACTCCCTATCTCTCTGCCCCACATTTACAGCCACAATATCATTAGTGAGACACACACACACACACACACACACACACACACACACACACACACACACACACACACACTATATGTTTTTAACTGTAAATCTGACTGATGCCTCAGTGGCGCTCAGACACACCCCCAACATGCTGAATGGAGATGTGACAAACTCAACTATTGATTTCCAGACATTTCTGGACTTGTCTTCTCTGCTGTGATGAATGAAGCTGAACATGTTGGATGTGTTGTGAAAGTCCAGAACAGTCGCAGCTCTATTGTTAGGCAACCAATGAGGGCTGTTTTGTTTGGCTGAACCAAAACACACACACACACACACACACACACACACGTACAAAAAAACATGGTTTGAGTTTTCATATTTTCACCTTCGTATAATAATGACCCAAGTCATTTTTGGCCATGGGTTGTTTTTTCTTCTTCTCCCTAACTCATCTTTTGGCAACAAAAGGTGGTGATTTTTGAAACAAACAAGAAAATCTTTTGGCAAAAAAACATGAAACATGATTATGTTTGGCCCATGAAACAGGTGTCATCATGCCATCTCATAATAGCATCAGTTTATTGGGTGCAAAGAGACGTTGACAATAGTTCTTAAAAGGAGGAATGAAAAGATGTTTATCCTTGTTTTGTTTGTTTTTTTGTGCCAATGTGGATTCTGATTCATGTTTATTCATTTGGAAAATGTCTTCATTGCTTCTATATCAATGAGTGGCATATTTAGACCTGTTTTGATTTATTTCCTCATACGTTCATGACCATCCTGTCCTCACCATTTTTAGTCATTTATTTAGTTTTAAATTGGGATTAAATACTTGAAATAGTCGTCTTCTTCTTTTTTGATGTTTATTGGCAGTTGGCAAGCAACGAAAATGGAGCATTACCGCCACCAACTGGTATTGCGTGTGGACCAGAACGTCAGATTCTCTCATCGGCTGCCGTTGTCTGGTGTCAATCGTCCATTTGATTCAGGTGTGTGGAGGACAAACGCACTCCAACACACCCAATCGTCCAATAAGAAAGCAGCAGTAGGAAACACATCGTCCAATCATTGTGCAGTTGTCTCGGGGCTCTCTTGGCTGACATGTTTATAGTTTTAACTCAATCTGGATTTTTTTTTTGCTTTATTGAAATTAAAATGTACTTTTTGTGTCTAAATGTTATTTCACATTTTTTAATCCATTCGCAGCTTTACGATACCAATGTGTTTAATTCACGTACAGCTTCCTGATGTCTCTTTTTATGGACCATCTTGGTTCTAAACATCAGCTTTTCACATGGGCCACGCGCACAAAATCATTTATTCTTCGTGTCTCGTTCACTTTTGATTTTGCGTATACTTTTGTTCCACTCGCCTGACGTGCTGAACTTTAGTTTCATTTAATTACACTCATTAACAAGTTAGCCTGGAGTTATCGGGCGTCTCTGCAGGATCAATACCTGAATTTATATCGACTGTGGATTCAAGGTCAGAGGGAGTCAATCAGGCCTGTGACCTTTCACCCACTTGGAGGGAAAGTGCATTATCAAGAAAGGTCAAAATCCACTTGATTCTCATCTGCGTGTCTGCATCAGCTGATTGGATTAGACCTCGCCTGATTCAGACAAAGTTTATGCCATGTCACAGAAAAACAAAAAACAAAACAAAATGCCCACACCGCTCCAAATCAAGTGCCATCATGTCTTTATTAGTTAGCCACATGTATGCAACAACGTGGGTTCATACATGCATCGGCAGCAATACAGGGAGAATAAACAGCTGCAAGCATTTCACCTGACTCTGAAACATAGAGTTAGATCAGAGCAGGAATCTTTCATTGTGTTTTATTGAACCGCTGCTTGGTCTAATTTAGTTTTATGATCATTTCATGGTCCATGCAGAAGCGTTAATTTTGCCTTTTGAAAGGCCCACATGCACAGGTCTTAGCTGCATGGAGCCGAAAGCCTTTCCACCAACGGTGTATGAAAGCCATTGTAGATAGAAAAAAATAAATAAATCGATTTCCGTCAAAAAACTCAAAAGATTAATGTTTGCAATTGCAACTCAGAAATGTGCGTGTTTTTTTTCTAGAACATTTCTGAGTTTGATTTCAAAATTTTTGTTTTTTTCTAGCAACTTTTTGACTTCTCAAAATCAGAAATGATCTTGTTTTATTCAAGCAAATTTCTGCGATTAAAAAAAAAAAAATTCTGTTCAATTTGAAACTTTTCAAACTCAGAAATTTCATGTCAAATTTCTGAGATTAATTCGACAATTTCTCTCTGTTATTTTGACGGTATTGTGTTCTTTCCCCTTTCCTCTGTCTACAATGGCTCTGATATGCCGTCATGCATCTCACGCCATGTGCGCCAAAACAACGGCGGAAAATTATTCCGGGTCGAGAAAGTTCTGGGCTGCAACCTCTTTTTTTTTTTTTTTACATTTGAATTGTGTTGTCTGGTGACAGATCGAATCAAGAAGGAAATCTCTTAAGGGCAGGAAACAAAAAAAGAAAGAAAGAAAAATGGAAGAGGAAGAACAAATGAAAAAAGCTTCTCAAACTGGGTGACAGACAGTAGGTGAGTTATTCCAGTCCATCAAGAAAAGGCTCGTAAATATTCAGGTTAGTTTACATCACTGGTAAAATGTCAGGTCACTGGTAGATTGCCTCTGTGTGCTGCAGTTACAGGGGCTACAAAATGCCTGCATAGACCTCAGAACGTTCATAACTGGGCTTTGTTGATTCAGTCTCAAGTTCATAATTGAACATATGCAAAGCGAATGGTCAGTTGGCACAAATAAAATATATATAGAGGCATATATATTTTATTTTGAACGACGGACACACCAGAATAACAACACACATCAACCAATAAGCTGTGATCAGACGCATCAGAGAAGCCGACCTCTTCACCCACCAATGACGTGGTCGCCGGAACGACATGAGGTCAGAAAGACGACCGGGAATTCCCTCTGTTGAGTCTGAGCATCTGTGCGCTCTTCAATACAACATCCTCACCTGATAGCAGCGATAACAAAGACTTTATCTTCCACCGGGAATTATCTGAACTACGATAAAGGCTCAGTTCAGAGGCAACTTTATCATGTTTTACAAGGTGTGATACGATAAGCTTCCTGGATTAGTTTAGGGTGGGTAGGTGAGATGGACATCCATGTTTGTCACGAGAAATTAAAAATTCACGTCGGACTTCTGGGGAAAGCTCCATACGAACACACGGAGGGATCGGTACCAACTTTAGAAACTGGAAAACGGCATTTTAGCAGAGAAGCGATGGAATAACGAAGCAGGTAACTGAATCGTCACGGCGTGAATCAATCCTCAAACTGGACGGTGTTGTCATTCAGCAGGACGTGCCAGCGCTCGATCTTCTTGTCTTTGTTCTTGAGGCATTCGTACCAATGTTTCAAACTCTCGCCTTTAGCCTGGATGCCGAGCTGACATCCCCCTGAAAACCAGACGCAGGAGAGCAGGAGTGACGTGATCATTTATACAGAAATGCATCCACTGACATAGATCGTCATAGCCTGACATAGATAACAGACTGATGCAGATTTCTCCTCTCAGAGGCAAAGACACAACCTCAACCTCAGATCAGATGGCGAACATGCGTCTGTGCCTGCGCCATTAGACCTCAGTGCTGCTTTTGATGCAGTCCACCACAGTAGGAATGAAGGTGGGGCTTGACTAGTTTAGATCATTTTCCTGATAAGGTGCTGTACTGGTGCAGAGTCATTAAATAAATCTGCTTTTCAGTTCATTCATGTCTGTGTCTTTAAAAAAAAAGAAAAGAAATGAAATGTTTTCATTGAATTCAGCGCTGTTTTTACGATACTAAACCTCAAATATCTGTATCAGTATCAGAAGCGATAAAAAGTGGATCGGTGCATCTGCAATTTTATGTGCCAGCTTGTGTCAAAGTACAGTGATGCAGCTAATGGTCATTGTAAAGAACATTACTGGGTGATAAACGATACCAGAAGTTATTACAATATATGATCAAATTGTTGCTTTTCTCAAGTAACATATCAATGGCCTAATAATGAAGGAACGCATTCTGAAATTTCAGTAAAGTTCACATTCTAATGAACATTTCATTCTGGAGCTGGAAGACATTTTAAATATCCAAAAGAAATAAACAAAACAACAGATCAAATGAATGATGAAGTCTCTGTAAACAAACTGACCAAAGCATCAGACCGAAGACTTTTTTTTAAATCCAGTCTTTGGTAGAAAGAGAGAAAAGAGGAAAAGCAGCAAATCTTGCAAATGAAAGTTTTTGAGTTTGTTTTAATTCATCATGTCTGGAGTTGATTTGTTGCTTATAAAACTAAGACGAGCCTGGCTCATTGTCACATCTTTTCCAATTTCGACACCACCACATATGAGCAACCCAAACGACCCCTGAAGTTATGAAGAAATGTGTCCATGGACTCACCGATGAAATCGTTGGATTTCCCCATGTCGTAGTCCCAGACCGAAACGTCCAGAGTTTTCTTGGCGAGCTCAGCGTGTTTGATTTCGTAACTGAACTCCTGAAACCCAGTGAAGAAACGCGGGCGCCGTTACATAACCTGCGGGCGGAGTCGGAGGGCGCGGTTCGGAAGAAGCAACTGACCTCGTTGAACTCCGGGTTGAGGGTCTTCTTTTTGATCTGTGTCTTGTTCTTGGCTTTCTTTCCCATGTCTGGCCTCAGACATCTACGGCAACGAAGAAGCAGAATGTTCTGGACGTGATTCAGTCGTCGACAAGAAGAAAAAAAACAAAACAGAAACGTAAAAGCTAACGAAATGAAGGCGGGTGAAAGGAGGACGCACATTTTGACGAAAGGGTCTGAGTAGCCGTTGGAGTCCATGGCGGCCAGGTGAGCGCAGCGGACCACGCCCACTACCAGACGGCTCTGCTGACTGTTGTACATCAGCGATATCAGGATGCGGCCTCTCTCCTCCGAGTCCTCGCCTTCCTTCAGCTGTGCACACACACACACACACACACACACACACACACACACACACACACACACACACACACACACACACACACACACACACACACCACACACTCGGCTAATGAATGCAGGAGCTTTTCAAAGAAACACATTTTCTCTGATCTCAATATCCTTTGTGCTGATCTCGTATCTGGACAGATTATCCTCCAATTGGAGCAAAGCATACGTCTCTAGGTTGTCATTATAGTTTTCTCTAAGACTGATGCAATATAATTCATATAATTTTGATGCCCTAGTTTCCTTTTCACAGCGTGGAGAAAAGAGATAGGGAAAGCAGGCTGTGGATCAGTTTGATTTAGTGAATCTATTTCCAAAGGTCAGACAGACTCTGCAGGGCATCACAACTGGAACTGACGTCTGAAGCCGAAAACACACACAACGTCTGTCGCAGTGTCTTAAAGCAGCTTTGTAAAAGCAAAAGCAAGAAACCTGATCCCACTTTAGTTCAGAAGTATCATGCTAACCTTGTCGAGGTTTGGAGGAATCGTGATGAAACTTATAGTAATGAGACTTACATCGTCCTCATAAAGTGCCATGCCACGAATTGACCCTCCGACAGCCTTCTTCACCTGCAAGCAAACCAAAGCATCTGTCACCATCGTAGCTGAAAAAAAATCCTGCATCTTTTACCTGCTTATCTCCCCATATGGATACCTAAAAGGGCAGTGTTATGTAAACTCTAACCCCCTCACAGCTCCTTCAGACTAGCCGGCAGCAATTAGAAAACACCTGGTGGAACTGTGAATCTGCTGAGCTCATCTTACTGGCTACTTCTGAATGAAATGCTGGTAAAAAACGTTGTTAAAGTGGTCAGTGGAGGAGTCATGTTGTGATGAGTTTCAGAAAGACTAGAGGCCCAATTTCAAGGCGCTGAATTATAAAGTCGCATTTCTTTTAAGTCATATTTGCATACAGTGACATGTAGCATTTTTACGACTGACGGTTGTCACTTGATTGTGCTATAAAATGGCACCATATGCAGAGAAAATACGTAACACTGCCCCTTTAGAGACATAAATATTGGTAGATGAGGCAAAATGCTGGTAGTTCCCTGTCTGACCACAAGGTGAATCAGAGTCCATTCAAAATATCAACTCTTATTTGGAGTTATGTTTGAGCGTCACTAGATGAATGGATATGGATGTTCAACAGTGAATTGGGTCAAATGTTCTTGCTTACCGGGATCACTCTCTCCAGGCAAACATTGAAATTCTTCTTCTGGTCGAACTTCAGCTTCTTGAGTGCCACCCGTGTCTCTCCAATGAATTCATTATGTCCAAACTTGTCCTCGTCGCTCACCGACAGCCTGCGGGAAGACGACCACGAGTCCTGCGAATAAAAACTGGCTTCCCGGTGACGCGGGTCAAGGAGATCGGCGGTACCTGAGCGTTTTGCGTTGCATCTCGTCGTCGGTGATGCCGTGGTAGACCAGCGTCTCGTTCCACACGGGGTTCAGGGTGGTTTTAAGCGTCTTGGTGCGAAGCTTGTTGGACTTAGAAACAGAACAGAACAGACTTTCTAAGAAAGGAGCAAACGCTAAAGGTTGCCTGAAAAAAGCCCACAAGGCTGATATATTAGAATAAAAAGCAAATCTCATGTTTCAATCACATTCATTGCACCCTTGAACTTTTAACTGGTCAACTTGTTGCAATAAATATGCTGATAAATACCTTACTGGCTCCGGGTAGCAGATGCAGCTTTACATACGGATCTGCCAGTCCATTAGAATCCATTGGTTTCAAACCCTAAAGGTAAAAAAAAAAAAGAGTGTTGTCGTGACAACGTCTTCATCAAAAGCATTGTAATGTATGTCATTCTTGTGATGAATGGTCACAGCCTTAAAGAACACCTGCGTTCAATTTTCAATCAAATGTCCTTTGTTTTTTTTCTTTTTCTTTTTTGTTCAACTTCTTTTGCGTCTCTGTTTTTTGACCGTATTAAACTTTGAAGTAAATTCATTTTCTTGGAGTGACGGAGACTGAAGGGCTGCTCTGCTGCATCTGGTGAGGAGATGCTGCTGATGTTGGTGCTGCTGATGTTGGTGCTGCTGATGTTGGTGCTGCATCCGTTCTGCCTCGTGTTGAAACCCTTTCCTTGACATGTTAACTTGTCAGATTTTACGTTTTCCTGTTTGAACTTGAGCTTTTAGTCATTGTTCTTTCTTTGTTGCAGTTCGTATTTGATCTCTTTCAGCCGCCTTGTTGTTTCTTCTGTCTTATCGTCTTCATAAGATAGAAGACGATCATTTCTGATTAATATTTCCTTCAAGGATTTTCGTCCTGGCGCCACTCCTTCAGTTGTTGTCTTGAGTTGCCAGGTCGTAGGTCAGCTTGGTGTTGTTTTGTCTTCCCTCTTTTTGCCTCGTCTCTCTTTCTGTGCTCCCTCTCCTTTCCCTACTGTACAAGCCGTCCTTCGGCTCTGTTGTCTTTAGTTAATGGCCTCCTGTCTCCTCTCATATTGTTACATCCTCCCCGCCTTGTGTTGCTTTATCGCGTCTCTTGCATCTGCTTGTTTTGTCTCTTGTTGTCCTGTCTCGTTACGTCTCCTTCCCTTCCTCTTTTATCTGCTCACGTTGGACCATCTGGCCTTGTTGTGTCTGACTGAATCTTGTTTTATTTGTCCCGTCCTGTTTGATCTCGCCCCATTTTAACATGTTTATTGCTTTAGCCACGCTCCATATTGTATTGCTGTCCTCTCCTGACTTGTCTCGCTCCGCTTTTTCTCTTTTGTTTTCTCAGCTTAACCAAATGTTGGTCTTTTCTTTTTTTCTTTTACAGATTTTCACTGTCATTTTTACAGGTCAGTCGACGTATATATATATATATATATATATATATATATATATATATATATATATATATATATATATATATATATATATATATATATATATATATATATATATATATAAATTAAAAAAACTCAACAAACCACTGTTGAAATGTAAGTTACTGCTAATGTGAAAACCTAGACCATTCAAAAGAAAAATGTATAAAATATCAGAGGGAAAACACAGCAAGTTCAAAAATTGATTAGTTCTAATGGCATTGGTTTGCTGGTCAGCAGAGATTTGACTCAAATCTAAAAGATGACCAGCTTTAAGGCACCTTTTCAACTTTTGTTTCTAAGTTACAGGACTTGCAATTCACTACAGTGAAACAGATTCGTTTGATTTTCAGCAGAACTGTGGAGGATGTCCTATTAAAAACGGAAAAAGTTCTGAAATGACTCATTTTTGTACTTCTTACATCACAAAACGTTTGAGTCGCGCCATGCTTTTCAGGTATATTTACTTTGTCTTGTTTCACCGTTTTGGTTTTGTGTTCACCTTGGCTTTAATGATGCAGCAGTGGAGAGCATGATTCTCCTGCTCATAAAGAAGGCTGAACTCCAGAGATCCCAGCGTGGCTGTAAGAATAACGACACAGACGCACAATTTACATTTGCAACTGAAAGTGAAAAAAAAAATAAAATGTTGACATTTTTTGAACAAATGACACAAATGGACAAGTTTCAAGCGTCTTACTGGCGTCGTCCGAGTCGTAGTCATTGTCGTCGTTCTCTGTGTGATCCGGAGCGAGTTTCTGAGCCGTGGCGTTGTTGGGAGGTGGATTCGCAGGTGGAGTGATCCTGGCCGCAGGTTTGTAAGTGGGACCCGAGGAGACGGCCGGTTGCCGCTTGCCCTCCAGATCCGCTGCTGGAACTACAGGCACGGTAAAGTCTGGGCCGTGTTTTCTTAGAAAGCGCCATCTGAAATGTTTGGACCCCCTTGTGGTCCCCCTGCAGCGTTGGGCTTATTCTTAGAGGGAGGAGTGTGATTTTACCTGGGGTGGGTGCCGTCTGCTGCGTGTTTGCCTGAGGCGCTTTGGACGCCAACACATGTCTCTCCGCCTTGGTTCCAGCTGCCTGAGTAGAATGAGTCTCATCACAGCTGTCAGTTGTTGTTCTTGCTGTCTGCTCCCATTGTTCTGACGCAGTGGACTGCTTCTGCTGAGGCTCTGAGGAGACAAAGGAAGATGATCAGAGCTGCCACAATCGTCGGCGCCACGGCAACTACGTCAAAGCTGCTGCTTCGACAGACGGACCAGTAATGGCTGCTGGGAGTGGGGACGGTAACAGTCACCAGCGCATCCTGGACCCAGTATCATACACACACATACTTGTTCAGGAAAGCTAATCACGTGATCAACAGCTAGATGTTACTACTGGTGGAAGCAACAATGAAGACAACAGGAAGTGGGAGGACGAGGAAGGATTGCTTTTGTTTGTTTTTTTTTTTTGTTTGGCTGAATCATGAACGTATCTCATGTAGCTGTTCACATCCGTAGCCGCCAAGCTTTTTAATGACTTATCACATGGACAAGCTTATTCACATGTGATTTTAATGGTTCGTTTGTGTTCATTTAATGGAAACACCTCAATTACAAAAATGTGTTTTTTTTTCAACATCAGCAGAATATCGACAAATATTTGTGTGCATTTGTATTGGAAATGCAGGCAGCAGAACAACGCCATGTAAAAGTTTTCATACCCTCATATGTAGAACATTTTCTTCCCTGATCCTGCACTGGCTCTACAGGCACAGCATGAAATATAACCGGCTGCCTGCATGGAACAAAAATAATATCTGGAGATGGTATCCTATCTGCCTGATTGGCTTTATGAAATCACTGCTGCATCTGGCATCAGAGTGGACGGATCGAATTAATGTCAATTGACCTTATGACATTCAACATTTTGGATTTTATTGTTTTGTTGTGTGTGCGTGCGTGCGTGCGTGCGTGTGTGTGTGCGTGCGTGCGTGCGTGCGTGCGTGCGTGCGTGTGTGTGTGTGTCTGTGTGTCTGTGTGTGTGTGCGCCCCATAAGAAGAAGTGCTGTTGTTGGGTTATGGGTCAGGCAGAAATGAAGTCAATGCAAAGTCCTTCTATGGCTAGAAATACTAACTTGTGTGTTTCAAATATTCTCTCTGTATTTTCATGCCCTGTACTGTATTGAGGATGAAACTACTGTAAATGTTTTCATTGTCATAAGAACTGAGCTACTGAAACGTGGAGAAAGGATTACATTCATACAATGTATGGAATATGAACATGCATGGTTCTACATTTCCTGTTTTTGCAAAATCAATACCCTTTTGACATATAATATACATTTTGCATATTCTGGTCTGATGTTTTAATTCTTCTTCTCCTGACATTGAAGTTAATCGCTTACACTTCCAAACACACACCAGGACAAAGTTACTGACTCTGTTCAGTTGAGCAATCCAGTCTGTGACAACATTAGGCGTGTACGTGATGAGCGTGTTCTAAGCAGCAAGCAGGGGGCGCTAGCACATGGTGCTAACTTGCCACTGACTGCACATGTATTGAAGCCATAGGAAACTTGTTCAGGGCAAAATTTATAGATAGATTATGTATTTTTTTTCTGGTGTTCGTGCTCTCCCCCTTTTGTCATGACGCCCTGGGCAACTGCCCAAATGGCCCACGTGAAAAACTGACAGTGAAATGTTAAAAACAGAGTTTATCATGTTGCCAAAGTGGGCCCAGGAAACGTAGCGCGTCATTCACACACACAGACACCTGACCAATGAATATCGGGCGCGACGTCAACAAGCCTTTGTAGGTAGAATCATGTTTCTGAATCAAACTGTAGGTGACAAGTAAGTGGAATAGTCAATGTTTTGGTTACCATCAGTCTGATGACTTGGTCTGTGACCTCGTGACCCCGTGTTGTACTCTGAGTTGGACTGAGGTCTGGAGAGAGGCAGGGGGGAGGGCAAGCCCTGCTGATCTCTTCCTTTATAAAACCAGGCCCCCGAACGTTTCTGAACCTGCAACGTCGCACAATAAGACGGTTAGCATGAGCCCAACCAGGACTGAAGTCATTCACTGAACGTAGTAACACAGCAAAGAGCTGAGGTTAAAATTAATGTATCAAAATGATTTTCTGATGTGTGGTCCACCGTTCAAAAGACGCCTCAGGACAGGTTTGAGTTTGTCAGGACTAGATTATAAACTAGGAGAACAAAAAAGGAATGAGCTGAATCCCGTGACCTCTACATCTTCTTCTGTAGTGTAATTTTAAAAGCATGGGTTAATAACTCGTGCACAATAAAAAAAAATAAATAAATCTATGTACATTACGTAATGTAGTGACAAAACCACAACAAAACATGTTACCAATGGCACCACAGGGTTTTATGTTGACATAGTTAGTCTGTGTGATAAGAGAGAGCTTCAGGCTCTTAAAGACACAGTCACTCATTATCCAGAAGGTATTGTGTAACAATATCACAAAGACAGCATAAAGCAGGACATGTTCATTGTCCCTCATCTGAATATTCGAAATGAAACAGTCCTAAATATATCATTGCTTCCTCCCTATTTTGATATCTACACTCTACTAATGGAAGCCAATTTTCCAGGTCAGTGGGCAGTGAAATACTATTGTGTGCTAAAGCATGGGTGTGAAGGCGAGAAAACGGCTCATTTCACAGGATAAACTGAGCTTCTGCTGGCAGAGCGGTGACATAACGCCGTGACTCAGACCCTGAGGGCCAAAGCCCCCTGGCTTCTCCTCCGGCCCTGCAGCTCACCTCTTGCTGCTCGTTGCAGATCCGGCAGAGCCACGTCGGGCAAGTTCTGCTGTTGATCCAAATCCCGCATTTGCTGCACATGTGCTGCAGGAAGACAAGCGCACACACGCGAACACACCGATGTGGGGCGAGTGAGAGAGAGAGAGAGGATTGAGCGCAACATGACAGGTGCACAAAGCACATATATTTTCACAGTTCATATGGCATTAACCCCCCTACTTGAGTAGTGAGAGCAGCGTGAGGCAGAGTGTCACACAGTGGGCCTGGGAATACATCAGAACAAGTTAGCACTCGGACCGCTGACTGCTCAGAACCTTTACAGAACCGCACAGAACTGCAGAATGTGTTGCAGAAAGTAGAAGGGCAGGAATGATTGCTGAGTTGAGAAAAAGAAAAACACTTTGAACATTCGTTTAAGTAGGGAGGCTGATTAGCTGCTGCCCAGAGCCCTCACGCCACCAGAGGGCCCCCAAGAGCACTGATAGTCCAAATATTCCTGTGAGTTTGCTCCTCCTGTGAGGTTAAAACCAACAGCTGGAACTCCAGCACATTAGGTAAGTTTCACACGTAGAGCAGCCCTGGAATGATGAATTATCTGCCGTTGACCTGTTGGTGTTGGGGGCCCCAAAGGAAAATCCACCTGGGGCTCCGAACAGGCTTGGTGCTCAGGTCGGATAAGATCAAATTTAGCAGCATGTTATTTTTAAACAGTGAATTAGATTGTTAAATTGATAATACTGTATAATCAAAACGATCATGTCAATTGGGAGTCATGTAAAAGCGAGTCTGCGGATATATTCGCTCATGTAATGACCTCAGGTCTCCGTTGTCCCGTCGACACGCAAACACACATATGGAGCTTTCTCAAATCTTCACTGTGGTCAAGAACAATGACCCCTGAGGGGTTAGGGTCAGTTACTCTGACCTGAGTATTTGCTTCATAGAAATGCTCTTATTACAGTCTGTCTGAGCTTGAAGTTAAGATGAAATGGGAGAACTGTGAATCCTTGCTGTACGCAGCCAAAGCCTTGCATTTTATCTGGTCTAATTTCTAGTTTGACATAAGAAAACTAACTTACAAGTGACTTTTCGTCAATATAGACGATGTTGTTGTAAATCAGCAAAATCTTTAATACTGATGAAAAAGAACGAGTTCCCCTTTTTAATCAATATTAAAGAATTATTGACTTAGAACAAGATCCTACCACCTACTAGAAAGTTGTGTGTGACACTTTTTCAACCTTTTGGTGTAAATATGTTGAAATTTGTGGTTTTAATGGGTCAAAAACTGCATTACAAAAAACAAGCAAAAACAAAAACAACCTCTTGTTAATCCTGCATTTCAAACAGAAATCCCTCCTCTGGGAGAATCTGCCTGTGTGTGCAGAAGACTCTCCGTCGTTTTTGTCGCCAGAATGACAACTGTACCTTTTTGCACTGCGAACAGAGAACAGCTGTGACCCCCTGCGCTCCGAAGGACGTCCCACACAGCAGGCAGCAAGACTGTCCGTCGCCACACGCCGTCTTCTTCATGCTGTCCAGGCGACTGGACAGACGCCTAAGGGAACATCCGAAAACGTATCAGCGCGGCGACACAAGCACGCCGCTGGGTTTTTACACACGCAACGTTTAACAGACAGCAGAGAGGCTTCCTGGACAGAGTCCAGGACAGCAGAGGCAGCGTTTCTCCGTCTCACTCGATGCGCTGCTGCTCCATGGCCTCCATCATGGCGGCGCGGGCCAGAACGCCGTTGATGATCTCCTTCTCCTCATCTGTAAGGTCGCCTCCCAGGGCGCCCCCAGACACGCTCATCGTCCACCCGGTCCTGCTGACATGAAACACGCACACACACACACACACACACACACACACACACACACACACACACACACACACACACACACACACACACACACACACACACACACACAAAAAGTGTTGAAATATGAGGTTCTGCTGCTGGAAGACCCAGGAAAAGCCTTTCAAAATGTTTAATCTGCATCTAATTTAAGAGAAAAACAAATCTGTTTAGAAGTGAAAAAATGTGGAAGACTATAAAAAAAATAAAAAAAAAACCTAGCAGTGAGTATATGAGCATGATCGTTAGCAGTTGCACCCTCCTCTTGGCTCTGATTGGTTGTTTTGGACCAGGAGGGGTGTATTTTGCAGACAACAGTAGCAGCTCAGGGAGTCGGTGGAGGACCTTGATTTTTTTTTTTTCACATTTTATTTGTCTCATTCTGCCACAATATAGTGACATGGTTTTTATTTAGTTGTGTGAAAGCCACATATCGCAGCTTGAATCCCAAACACAAGGATTTGCAGTAATCTCGGCTGGATGCAGATGGAAACACTGCTTCTAGTCCGTACCGGTGCTGAGGTCGGACAAATCATATTTTTGTCACGTTTCTCAGCTGAGTCTTTTCAGACTGAATCTAATCTGTGAGTCACAGGTTAACGATAAGAGTGAGCCGGCTGCACAGCTCCAGGCTCGACCACTTCCTGTTTTGCTTTACCTCATTTCACTTTTTTTGTCTTTGAACTTTTTTTGTGTGTGTAAATTATGTCCAAACCTCTCAGACCTGTTGATGTTTTTTATTGACTGTTGCAGCCAGACAGGGCCGCTCAGCCTGGGAACCTGAGCCATGCAGTCGATATGGAGAGAGAATTACGGGGCTCCAGGTGCGAGCCGGAGGAAACGTCTGAGTGAGTTGTGTTTCTCTCCCCATCTTGAAGTGTTTATCTTTCAGCTCCAGCAGTGTGATGGTCGGATGAGCTGACTAATGCTGCTGATGTTGATAATTGGCTGGAAGATGCCCGGCATTAATTGACTTTGAGGTTTAAGCTCTCTGACAGAGCAGAACTCACTTCTCCTGCCTGCTCAAATCATTTGCAGTCGTTTTTTGGAACTGAGACCATAAAACTGTTTTTTTTTTTTTTTTATTGTCCACCATAGGATCAGTTAGCCGTAATGTTGCGGCTTCCAGTGGCATTAAGATGTTAGATTTCTCTTAGACTTTCTATCCAGCACTGGAAAACAGGACGAACAGAAACAAGCAAAACACAGCAGACATGGACGCAACGTCGCGAATATACAGCGTTCTGAAGTTATTCAAATGAAGCTTAGAGTGCACAAAAACATGCAAGCGTGCCAAAATATTATGCTACCTGTCAAATCAATGCAGGTTTAATTTGTTTATATCAATCAGTCCCTCCAGATTTTTGAGAATTTTTGTGGAAATTCACACAAAATCAATAAATCTCCACACTTCTTTTTTTTTACACTCATGCAAAATTATTGCAGATTTTTCTCAAAAATTGTCAAAAACCTTCTTACTAGTGATAAACAGCCGCCTCGGTCTTAATTGATGTCAGATTACAGTGCGTGATAAAAAGTCATATTTACCGTCATAAATAAACACTGCAAATATTTCCAAATTAGTTCCACAAACACTTTGATTCTTATTGCAAAAAAAAAAAAAAAAAAAGTTACAAAAAGTATCACAAAATCCTGGAGGGACTGAAAAGATGTTCAATAATATTGTTTAATTTTGAGAAATCATTGATATTGTAACAGGTTTTATCAACACATGCTGGCACAACCGGCCCTTTAAGAGCCTTCGTGATCTTGATTTGGCCCAAAACGAAAATGAGTTTGACGCCGCTGCCGCTGCAAAGCGCAATATAAGTCTGACGTCATTTCATAATCTTACATTAGCATCGCTCATACCTCAGTTTGTTCAACTCAAGTCCTTTTGTTCCCATCTGCCCCTCCGTTACAGCCGGTGTGCTCCAGGGCTCTGTCCTGGGACCCTCATTCTTTATAATTTACCTTCTTCCCTCTTGGCAATATTTTCTGGAAATTTAACATTCTTTCTTGCTCCTTTGTGGACGACACCCAGCTCCTCCTTCCCATCTCGTTTCCTAACCTCCTGTTTACCGGAAATACACTCCTGATTCACTTCTAATGGCCTTAAACTGAACACACACATATGTGTATACTAAGAGGCCCGGTCTGATCATCCCATTCAAAATGTTCCGCTCATTGCTTAGTGTTGGCCTCCACAACAACGTTTTGAAGACATTTGATTGAAATGTAATTTCTTTCAGGGGACAAAGTTCCTTTGAATTTTAATTAAATGTCTGTTTTCCTGCCAGTGTCGTTTTTTGCCACACTCCCTTACTTTTCTCCAGCAGAAAACTGATATTCTTTCACAAATATGGAGTGCTGTTACAAATGCATGTAAAATGGGATTCTTTTCACAGAAAAACAATAATGACAAAAACCACTGCTGTCAGACCGGGCAGGAAAAAAAAACAAAGGATGGAGAGAGACGCTACTTCTACTCATCTGAGCTCTGTCACAGCTGCAGCTGTTAGCGCTGCTGGCCATTAAAATCCTAAAAATCTGCATCTGGTGACCGAGCGCTGCTGTGTGCTTGAGCTGGAAAAACGGCGCGTTAATTAGGGCTGGCTGTGGAAAGTGACCCTGCAGAAGCTAACAACGCCTGTTCAGCAGCAGCAGCAGCAGCACATTCTCACCACTCATTATCTTCTCATAAGAACAATATTAGGAACAAAGCAAGTTCTCACCTCTGGCCCAAACAGGCCTGCAGCACAAAGAGAATCTTATTGGTGACATTTAAGGGGACGTTTAGAGGGAAGCTTGCTCGAGTTCAGAGCCTGCATCTTGTTACCCTTTTTTTTTTTTTGCGAAAGACTCCCGAGATTAGCTGCTTGACCCCGCGACCACCGAATCTCAGACAGGAGACGGAGCCGCGGCTGCTGAGTAAGAGGAGCGCTGGCTTAACGGCTCAGCGCCCTTCAGCTCTCGCATCCTCTTCCTCGGCTCCCTGGAAACCTACCCATCCCCATCGCGTGGAAATGTCAAGGGTCGCCACGCCGTGGACGGTGCGGCGACCTGACAGGCGGCCGTCGCATCTGTTTGCGTGTGAGTGTGTGCCTCGAGGTGGTCAGGGTGAGGAGGAGCGGTAATGGGAATACTCTGATGAAAAATGGGAGAAACTCTGTAAACACACACACACACACACACACACACACACACACACACACACACACACACACACACACACACACACACACACACACACACACACACACACACACACACACGCCGACTTTATGAGTCAAGACTCTGCAGTTACCAGCCTGGAACATTTATAATGACAAATTAATAGATCATGAAGGCATCCTCCACTGTAGCAAGGGGAGAATTAGCATTTTCTTTTCTTTTTTTTTTACATCAGCACAGATAGTTGTCATGTTAAGTGGCTCCATTCTGAGTTACATCATTTGGACTGATACACACACACACACACACACACACACACACACACACACACACACACACACACAAAATATAACTGTGGGCACTATGAACACACATACTTTTCACTGCAGTTTGTGCTGACAGGATGATTTCCATACAAGCGTCATTTCATCGTTCTGTGGTTTCCGTTGACCATCAAATTGCACAAACTGAAATGACAAAAAATTTTATTGTTTAACGCAAAGATGCCAATTTCAGATAAAAAGTTTTTTAACTGGGATGAGGTGGTATTTTGGTCATATCAAAATAGATCTATTTAGCAAAACATCCGGCTGCTGAGTCACATGATCAGCAGCCGGATGTTACTACTGGCAGAAACCATGAAGGAGACAACAGGAAGTGGTAGGAGGAGGATGTTTTTGCCTGTTTTTATCAGACCGTGTGCAGCTAGCTGCATCAGAGCTCTCACAGCAGATGATGAGCGCCATGGCTGAGTTATGAATATATGTCATTTAATTGTTTACATCCGCCATTACCAAGATTTGTAATGATTTTTCACGTTGCATTAGACATGGTTAATAGAAACAGCAAAATCTGAAAGAATTTAATACATTTTGTGGTGTTTTTCCGGCTCCATGGAAGATGGAAATGCATTTACTGAATAAGTTCCGACATAGTGAACATTTTCCTGTTCATTGCAGCTGTGCATAACGTCAACATCTGACATAATTACTCTGTGCGTAGCCTGATGATTCGCTCCAAAGCAGAAAATGGAAACACACCTAACTAGCGTTTTCTTTTTTTTTTTTTTTGCAAAATTTGAAGTTTGCATGACAACTATATAGTAAAATAGCTATTGTTTGAATTACCTTATGCTCCACTTTGGGGGCCACACATTCATCTTTGCTCCAAAATCAATTAAAATCAGTGTTTTAAAGGAAAAGCTTCCCAAAGAGCGGATATGAAATGAAATGGGTGGAGCTGAATGAGACTGGCGTCCCACCACAAACACACATTACGGACTGGCAAGTTTACACACTCACCATTAGCGCCCCGATTTCATTTATTTTGCTTGTTCAATAATTCATCTGCATGGATCTTATTTCCGGGTGAAATGATAACAAACATTTTCCAAAGTAAGGCCTTCTGAGGGCCGTGGAAGGAAATCCAAAAATCCAAAACGGTACAACGTTGGACCCCATGTTGCTCTCTTCACTGACAAATTGAAACCTCCATATAATGGACCATGTTAAGCACGCATCCATGTATTGATCATGTAAAAAAAAAGAAGAAAAAGTCACTTAAGAAAATGTAACAGAGTAAAAGTAACCGAACAGCCCATCTCTGCTTGACATTAGAGGATGAACACTGAACACAGTCGTCGATTATGAATTATACTCTACTGAATAATGAACTCTCCGCTAATGGACAGAAACCACTTATAGTATTTTATGCGTCGTAGATTGCACACCGACTGTTTTCAGCAGTCAGCAATACACACACACACACACACACACACACACACACACACACCTGAACACACTGATGTGGGCTGAATGATTACCGACTGGAGCCCTGCTGAACACAGAACAGAACAAAAACTGCTTGTACATGACAGCATATCAATATCCCTCCTGTTTTTACCCCATTACTCTCAGTTTGTATCTCACACACACACGCATACATGCGCGCACACTCACACCTACACACACAGCGGTCGCGGCGGCGCTGCAGAGCAGCTCGGCGCTGCAGAGCTGACTGGGACAGACCCCAGAGTCAAACGCTGCTATATTCCCGTGTGGTGATGTCATCTCCCAGTTCAGGACCATCAGTTTCTCACAGCAGGTAAAATCTTCTCATTAAACAAAATGCATTTAAACGTGAAGTAAAGTGAGAAGGAGGGATGGGCTTCGTTCTGTGACTCTAATAAAATACATAAACCATTTTGGCATCACTCCCTTGTTTTAAAACCCTTTAAATTAATGTCTCTTTTGTTGCAGTGAAAGTGTTTTGCTCATTATCTTAGAAAAAAAAAAAGTCTACATTTAATACATTCTCTGTTTGGGGTTTATTCCCCCCAAGAAATGCTACAGAGTGGATAAAAAAAAATTTCAGCCCAAGATGGTCAGTCCATCAACACTAAAAAAAAACAAAAACACACAAACACACACTTTTCCTGTTCTGACGATGTTGCACATTGTGTATTTACATTCACATTTACAGTGGAGATTCCTAGACAGAAACCTGTTCTCGTAGCAAACAGCACACTCACTGAAAATGTGTCCAGAAAACTCGGTAGCTCAATCTCTGCATAAAACCACGCAGTGAACACAGCAAGCACTTCTAACGTTAACCTTTTTTGACTTGCCTAATTCTTTTGCGTGTCCTCACCGTCACTATCCTCTCTAAGGCCAAATCAACATCATTTAAAGTGAAGCGTCCTTTCTGCCTCCGTGTCTCTGCAGGTGCACCGGAGCAGATTCTCCTGCGACCTCCGCCGGCCCGTCACTGACTTTAATGCAAATTGACATGCAAATAAACACACACACACACACACACTCACACACACACACACACACACACACACACACACACACACACACACACACACACACACACACACACACACAATCATTTCCTCTGACTCGTTCTCATGCACCCGGACACGAGGGTTTGGCAGAGCGGCGACCTGCCACATGGAGTTAGCAGACGACGGGGAAAGCATTGCAAATGGATGAGAATTAGCAGACAACTGAGCGACTTTAATTTCAAGCGACGGTGTGGGCTTTCCGAGAGCGCCGAGGCCGCTGGTATGACACACACACACACACACACACACACACACACACACACACACACACACACACACACACACACAATAACACAAGTTATACTGTATGTTTCATAAGAGAGAAATGCATGATGGGCAGTAAACTCCCAACAGCCTACCTAATCCTTCTGTGTTTTCATCAACGCCAGGAGGCTTTAATGAAACTGCCTTGACTTTTGTTTCCATATTCATGTTTTCAAGATGAAATATGCCGACATACGTTGCAAGTAGATATTCATGTGTGTATGAGGACAGAATGTGAAATGATTCGGCGCTCGACTGCAGTGCCGTTGACAATGTGTTGGCTCCATCACAGGGTGCTTCTGTTTCCATGTTCTGGATCATCAAACAAATGCTAACATCAGCCAAAGACAACCTGGGGAAATACAAGAACGGCGTTTTTTTTTTGTTTTTTTTTTATCATGATTTTATTTATCCCGGGAAAAGGCCTGACACGACGAAACAGAACGGCGATGAACCGAAATAGCTCCACCTCGGACTATTTCGAGAACGTTTAATACGTTCCGAGGGGAACGTATTAAACGTTTCCCTCGGAACGGTCAGCAAAAACTGATAGCGTTGGCTCTTTGACAGGAGAGAGAAACCGTCTCTACGGTGGCCCGGAAGTGGAAACCCACTTCAACAATTCACTGCACACAACTCCACATTTAAAAGCACAAAACATATTCAGTAACACAACGATATCAACAAAGAACAACTACAAATGAAGAAAACAACATTAAGAAAACTGAAGAGGAGAGTCCCGTTAGATGTCGCTGATTGGATGAGACCATTTTTTGTCTGTCTGTCTGTCTGTCTGTCTGTCTGTCTGTCTGTCTGTCTGTCTGTCTGTCTGTCTGTCTGTCTGTCTGTCTGTCTGTCTGTCTGTCTGTCTGTCTGTCTGTCTTCTGAGCTAAACAAAGAGAGCGCAAATGTCAGAGTAATACAGCTCTGAAGTCAACCTTGGCTGCCAAGTCATAAAAACAATGTACAGTCACCAATTAAGAAACCAGGAACCAGAGTGTCATCGTCAACACACTTCATATATTATGGTTCAAATGCCACTAAAAGAAATGTTGAATAGTGACTTGTTTTCTCTCTGAGGAAAATATTCCTCGTGACTGAAAAACAGGCAGGAAATAATCCTTTAAAAAAGCAGGCGGAACGGCGAAGGTGAGGCAGCACAGACTGCGCCGATGTGCCACATCGGAAAGCTTGTTAGACCTGAAATGAGGTGAATCATCCCAGAAAAAAGCCAGTGTGGGTTTTCCTGGGCTTTGCTCTTCCACGACAGCAATCCCCCTTCTGCCCCCCCCCCACCCTGGTATTTATGATACACAGAACATTCCCTAAGGAGTCCAAACGCTCCCAACTGAGTTAGACAGGAACACTTCAACCCCCACTGTTTGTTTCCCTCGTCCATCTCCTCCCGCCCCCACTCACTTCCCCACAGCTGTCACTTCTCAAATCTCGTCATTTCCAGTGACTTCATTCACCAGCCTCTCCACGCACAGGCTCCGGTCTTATCGGACCCTTCAGCCATTCACCCTCACTCGTCCATCCGCTCAACACTATCTCGCCTCCCCCGTAGGTTTCCTCCACCCTCCCCTCCATCTTGGACCCAGATTTGTCAGAACAGTGAGGAAGCAGCTTACGGGGCTTAACTTCACAAAGGCGCATCACCACCTACTTTATTCCCCTGCGGATCTGCAGCCCTTCATCACACATATGTAAAGTGCGCACAAGTGCAGTTCTGACGACTGCTGCGTAAAACCCATTATAGATGCATGAGTATAATCTGCTTCATTAATCCCATCATGGGCGTCTCAAGGTTCGACATAAGAGTTGAAATTACTGATCCACCACCTTAAAGGGGAAGTCACATCAATATCAGACACTTGCTGCGTTTCCATTAACCACAGAATTGGACAAATTGGATTAGGGAAATAAATTCACTCAGTGGAAACACGGCAATTACGAAAAAAAAAATTTGTTGAAAAATTGTGTTGGGATGATTTTGTTTTTTTTTTTTTTTTAGCCTCCTCTAAATAGATGTATTTCCCAAAACTGCAACAAAAACACTCTAATCGTGTCACGAGTCACATGATCAACAGCAGGATGTTACTACTGGCAGAAACAACAAAAATTGTTTTAGTCGCAAAAAAAACATTTTTCCTACTGGCAGCGTGACAGATTGTTTTTTGGTGGGTTTTTTTGTCAGATAATGTTCAGCTAACTGAACATTAGCTGAACATTATCTGCTAATGTTAATTAGCTGTAAAATCACCTACTTTTACAGTAGGTGATTTGTAAAATCACCTACTACTATTCTGTAAAATCACCTACTACAATTTCCCCAAAAAGCAGCATAAGTAGCATCTTCCAAGTGTAAGGGGCTTGACTCTCCTACGCCTGAATAAGTTTATTTCCATGTGTATTTCATTTAATGCCTCATTTAAAGGAAACACTGCACTTGCAACAGTAGTGTTTTCTCAACATTAACAGCATAGATTTGAGCAAATTTGCAATAGTGCAGCTGTGTGTCAGCGTTCTCCAACTCAGTAAATAGACATGGCTCCTTCCAGTTACATCAATGAGATGGGACAAGATTAAAGTTTGAGCTGATAAAAATCCAGATTTTGGTTTTCTTTGACTCTTTCCTCTTTGATTATGATTTAGTTTCCATTTATATTTTGTTGCATCACCAGACAGCGAACTGTTCCCTAAATCCACAACACTTTGACACAAATTGACACACAAAGTGTCAATTTATCAAAAATATCTAACATTGGTGAGAATTTATTTTAGGGATTCCTCATGTTTTCTTTTCTAAGTAATATATTGTAGTGAAGTGATTCAAAAACCTCAGAGGATTTGACTAAAACTGTCAAAATAAAAAGCTGTCAGGCCTCGTCTTCCTGCCCAAAACACTTCGGTGACTCACTTGACTGCTAGTCGGTAATGATGCTCTGCAGGTTTGGCTTCTCTGAATGCAAAATCCATTTTCGTCCTGTTCTACGGTTCTGCTTCCTTCCAGATTACCGTTTTGCTTTTATTTTCTGCATTTACTTGAGAAATTTCGTTTCTCGACTTTATCGGGTGAGAAAGTTTGCCATTGCTCTCAATGCGGCCGACTTTCAGGCATCCAGCGTGACGAATTAAGTGGTGGAGCGTCGTTATGGCCAACAGTCCGCCTGCATGTCAGGATCGTGAATGTTAAATGGGTTTATATGTGGAGCACAATGTGAGTTGACAGATTGCTTGTCAGTCTGGATTCATGGTGAGCTGAGTCTTTAATTTAAGATCTGTGATGGAAGAGTGTTGCTCCATGTAATCCCTCATCATTCTCCTACTTCCTGCTGTCAGCTGCTCGCATTAACAGTAAAAGTAGAACATAGTAAGAGGAGTGAACATATTGGCAGCAGCTTCACTGTGGTGCAGTTTTGCTCTATCCGTCTGTGCGTGTGTCTATAAGGCTCGGTTGCTTTGAATGTTTTTGTTGTAGAAGATAGACAATGTGTGCAGGTAGAAACGTAGATGACAGGAACTGCAGGAACAATCACCTGTCCACTTCCTGCTTTTCAAATGTGTCCCTTTGAAGATGCATTTTTAAATTCATCAATTCAATCTGTTTGAGATGCTGGTAAGTTTGCCATCTTTCGCTAATTCACGCAAACGTATGCGCAGTGACACAACCGTACGTCTTTGAAAAGCATTAGCAGTGCTTCCCGCACAACCGACAGGGGACGCAGAAAGTGCTTTCTGCATGGTTCAAGTCATCGTCAAAACACTTGTCTATTTCAGCTGACCAAAAGTGCTGGAGCTCAGCTCAGGTTGCCGGGCAACACGCTAGGGGTTGCTAGGTGAGAGGACGTTCACGCCTCCAGGAAGCACAACATGCGACAAACACAAACTTTACTACATTGAGTTCTTGCTTTATATCATTTTTTTTAATCAATGTAAAATAATGAAAACTGTGAAGTGGAAGGGAAAGAATACATATTGAACCTTTTTATGAAAATGTAAAACTTTTCAGGTTTTTACTTGTGAAAAATAAACGACTTACTATTTATTGTCACCTTCTGAAAATGATGGCCTCTTATTTTTTACCCAAAGTGACTTTGGCAAGCAAAAAAAACCAAACAAACAAACAAAAATCACCAGTGACGATATGCTATTTTATTGTTTTTCAGTCCCATGAAATCCCGGCAACATATAGAAAAGTCTCGGTTGTTGCACCACAAAACGTAAAACGTTTAAAGACACGAACTTTGAACAACTGACTAAAGGCAAACCTGACAGTACCCCTCATTTTCTGCGTGACATTTTTCCGTCTTGGAGCTCAGCAAGTCTGATCTGCATGACTGAACAAGCATCAGTTAATTAAATGTACATTTTGTCGCAAAGATGTTTCGCTACCGAAAGCAGCTTTAAAGACAATTAAGTCTTTAAATGCTGCCGTCTCAGAAAGAGCAGACGGGGAGGGCGGGGGAAAGGAAATGGGGAAAAAAAAAAAACTAAAGTAAGAAGGATTTTCCCTGACTTCAGCAGCCAGGAGGTGTTGAGCTGGCATTACGCGTTTCTGCTCAAGCACATTTGCTACATCACTCAGCACCTGAATGCTCAGCAGCTTGTCTAATCCAGCAGCACCTTCCTCACTCACACCTCAGTCAATACAGCTGATTGAGGGCCAAAAGGGGGTATTCATCTGGGATTACACGGAGCATGAGAAAGAAGAGAGGGTTCAAAAACAAATCTGAATTGTGGCAGAGGATGATAGAGCGACTAAAAAGAGAAAACTGAGCGCAACAGCACTGCAAATCAATTCCACCCCTCTCTACTCACACACAGAGTCACTGCCATCTTTCTGTCTCTCCTCTCATTCCTGCCCGTTCGGGCCCTGGATGCTGCTCTGCCACTGCGTGTTAGGCTGACGGCTCCGTGGCCCCTTCACTTGGAGGACCGACGGTTTGTAAACGGGAGCCGGAGAGGACGGCAGCCCACCTCCTCCTCTCAGACGCACGGCCAGTTCCAGCGGCCGCTCGCAACCCGAGCACTCCGGATTCCTTATCTGCTTAAAGAAACGACTGAGCAGTCGGAGTCAGACCAAACAACAGTCTGCGCTTCCACCAATTAGAATTGTGCAAATTGTAATCACAAAAGTAAATTTGCTTAATTGAAACATTTCAAAAAAGCATCGCTTGATAAAGAAAAAAAGTTTTGGTGCGAGGATGAGGTGGCTTTTCGGCCATGTTGATGTAGATGGATTTCGCAAAACTGCAGTGGAAACACTTTGTTCCGAATCGCAGGAGCCGGATGTTACTGCTGGCGGAAATGGAGAAGAAGACGATGACAGGAAGTGGTCGGAGGAGGATGGTTTGGTTTTTTTTATTTGGACAAAGTCACAAATCGGAGCGTTGCACAGTTCATAAAACGCTGTCATTCAGATGTATGAAATTCATTGCCATGATTTTATTATGCCATATTTAAACATCTGTGCTGTTGTCTCCGTGAAACACTTTGATTTTTATGTGCGAAGAGGACAAAATATGTCCTTATGAATGCACTTCTAAGCATTTTATGTCCTCCAAACCCTCCGGCAGCATTTTAATTTCATGATTGATTCCATCATATGAATGTTATCAGAAGTTCAAATAAAACATTCATGACAGCGGCTATAAACATGATTCATACGCAGCAGTAGCAATGGGTTATGATTTGATCTTAAGGCCATTACACAGCCGGAGGACTGAAGCTTTATGTTCGAAGGTCTAAATCTTATTTCTAGATCCAGAACAACTACGCATGAGCAAATCCATTTTTATTAAGCTTACTTACAATTGGCAAGCAAAAAAGGTGCTTGCTATGATATTTGTGAACCTACACTACCCTGATCTTTGACAGTTCAGTTTCACGGGCACTCTAAGAAATAGTTCATGAGTCGTCATGCTTCAGAAAATAAACGATTCTGTTTTCACACAAGAGTAACCAAACTGCATTAACTCAGTCTACAGTGCAACCAGATGGTTTGCTGTACTTTGTGTGTGCAAAATGCAGCAAACATGTTGGCAGTCATGGAGTGACTGCTGTGAACCTTCTTGCATGGAGAGATGACCTGGTGGTTGGGACGGTCCATCAGCCTCTGTCACGGTGGACAGTGGCTGATTTTTGTGACCTTGTAGGGAGATCAGGTTTGTGGATCGGATCGGTTCCACAAGTTAGTCACGGCCAACTGCCAACCATCCAAAGGGAAGGAAATCAGGGATATCCTAACTCGCATGTGATTTTAATTTATTACTTAACGGAAACACGGCAGTTACAAAATTTTATTTATTTATTGTATTTTTTTTGACTGACATGAGGAGTAAATGAAAATGACAAGATGGAAGAAAACAATCACTAAGGAAAAGAGCGAGACAGAAAATAAGTGAAACAAATCCAGACGTGTACGGATTGTAATCCTATTGAGATTTTGCGGAGTGCTCAGATAATCCTGTGATCTCAAAATGAGGATTATTTTCAGCAGCTTATTAAATCCCCTCGAAACTGACATTAGCTGAAGGTAGTCGTTACGTGAAGAAAGAGACCCCGCCTCCTTTACTCTCTGTTGAGCAGGAGTTTTTCCTCCAGACCTCCCTCTGCAGGTGAACAGATGATCGATAACCAAACCCGATTGGCTGCTTGTTAATCAGCATTAACTGGAGTTAAAAGCACAACACAAAGCCAGATGAACTGGATCTGAACATAGACCCACTTTCTGACTCGTTATCGTCAGAGCTTAACGAGTTTCATCACATATGATCAAATATGTTATTCAGTTCCAGAACCAAACCCTCTTCAGCAAATCAACGCAAGATTCAAGACAATGACCATTTTTCCTCTGTGATTATTTAATATCGGAATTTTTGAGAAATTACATAAGTAAAACATCTGCAAAAAAAAAAAAACCTTTTAGTGTATTTTTCATTTTGAATAATACTTTTAAAAAATGTTCTTTCTTTATTATGCACGTCACTTTCACAATTTCCTATCCAAACGCAGTCGTGAAATCGCAGTAAAGAAAAAAAGTCCAAACGGACTCTTGTGTCTTCGAAACATCATTAAAACGAAACAGAGTGTCTCAGCATGGTCTTACCTGAGGCTGTGGGACAGACGAGGCGCTGTTCTCTGGGTCTGGTCCGGATGTGAAGGGCTTCAGCTCTCAGCATCCGTCCAGCAGCATCTTCTCCTCCGCTCTCCTCCTCACTGACAGCCTCTCCTGCCCCACGCGCTGTAGTAGGAGCTCTGCTGCCTCCCCTCCTCTCTCTCTCTCTGTCTCTCTATCTCGCTCTCTCTCGTTTTACTAAACCTGTCCGCTCTCATCACGTCAGCGCCGGGCGAAACGGTGATGCCTCAACTCTTGGCAAAGTGAATTAAAAGAGAGGCAAAAGAAGCAGTTAGCTGCTTCATTAAAGTATAATCCTACAGAACTGGAGGCAGATTCATGACTACAGTACAAGTCTGAGATAAAACCAGGAGATTTCAATACTTGATCTTTAAAAAAACATGCATTTCTAATTAGTAATTAATTAAAGAAAGAGAAAAATAATTGATTATTTATTTATTCAAAACAACACATGATCTGTTCTTATCAGATCATGTGTTACAGCATTTTTTGGAGTCTGTTGTAAATCACATTGTGGCTTCTACATTCATTTTTAATGAAATTCATTTCTTTAGCTTATATTTGTCACTTGAAAAATGAGTTTTTTTCTCTTATTAAAGGGGCAGTGTTTTGCATTTTCAAGTTGCATTTTATAGCACAATCAACTATAATCCTATAGAATTGGAACAAGTAATTATTATTACCTTCAGTTGTTATAAAAAGGCTATATATATATATCATATATATATATTTAAATATATATATATATATCAAATATGACTTCACAGAAATTGTCCTTTCTGATTTATAATGCCATGAAATTGGGTCTCTGTCTCTTTAAGAAACTCCTGCTCTTTCTGAAACTCCTCCTTCAGGAAGTCATCACAACATGGTCCCTCTATAGACCCTTCAAGGTTTTCACTGACAAATAGCTGATATGAGCTCAGCTGATGCTCCGTTCCACCAGGTGTTTGCTAATTGCAGCTGGCTAGTCTGAAGGAGCCGAGTGGAGCTGGAGGGAGTCGCAGGGCCGAGGAGCTTTATTTTCCTCCATAAACGTTTATGACAACCAAATTATTCTGCTGCTTTAGAATAGTGTTCATTTATAAATCTATAAATAAAGAAATATCAATAATGTAACTTGATGTTTTGCTTATTTATTCTGATGGACATGTTATTTTGCATTTAAAATGTAAATACAGTTTTTCATATATTAATTTTTTTTCATATCTAACACTCCTATTGGATTATTGTGTCATTATAATTATTTCCAGTTCTACCTCCCGTCTCGCTGAAATGTCTTCCTGTGCTTTAGAAACTCGCGGTGAATCTCCACACGAGCCCACTCCACTGAACAACATCTATTTTCGGAGCTTTATTTTCCTCAAGCAAAACAGCTGCACTTATTATGTGCAACACAACACAAATCCAACAGCCGCGCTGCAGCGTGCAATTAGAGCACCATGACGATTATGCAATTCCGTTATTCGGCTCAGAGATAACCGGAAGGCCTTTCCGCGGAGCGAGCTGTAGACGCTGTAGCAGTGACGCGGGTCTTTGTGCTGCAGCGCTGACAGCGGGCCGTCATGAGCGGGACCGCTTCTCAGTGTTACTGAACTCTGGTTCGGATTCGTGTCTGCAGGTTGAGCTGAGGAAGTCGAAGCCGGTGTCAGACTGTGAGACGGGAGCCGACTCACTGCTGCCCTCTAGTGGCATTTTAACTGAACTGCGTCATAAAATGCCGGGTCATTTCAACTTGGACATATAAAACATATATATATACTACTCAAAAAAATAAAGGGAACACTCAAACAACACAATAGAACTCCAAGTACATCAAACTTCTGTGAAATCAAACTGTCCACTTAGGAAGCAACACTGATTGACAATCAACAATGATTTTGTTGTCAGCACATTCAACTTTGTACAGGACAAAGTATTCAATGAGAATATGTCATTCATTCAGATCTAGGATGTGTTATTTGAGTGTTCTCTTTATTTTTTGAGCAGTGTATATAATCTAGAAGGATTTGTTGCTTTCAGCACAGTCCCCCTTGTGTGCAACGTAACCTTTACAAGGAATGGGCGAAATCTTTTGTCTCTAAAGCCGAGAGAGTCATACACCGAAAGACTTGGATTTTGTGAACAAAATATTTAGTTTGCGTACTAAATATAATTTGGAGTTACATCATTAGCTTCTAGTTCCATGTCCCATCTCTTCATATTTAGTCAGCAAGCTAAATATGTCTCTTCAAACTCAATGTTTAGTTTCAGGCTGAATAATTATTTAGCTGCTTAAGTATTTGCTTTCAAAACGAGATTTTTAGTTTGCAAACTAAGTATTTAGCTTCAAATCGAATATTTAATTAGCAAGCTAAATGTTTAGCCTTAAATTTAATATTTAGTTAGCAACCTAAGTACCTTACTAATAAAATATTTAGTTTGAAGTGTTTGGCTACATTTAAGGACAAATGAGGCACGCACAACCTTTTTTTAAAAAAAAAAAATCACATCTGCTTCATTCTGAGAGATCCATGTGAAATCTGGGACAGCATGTTGATGATGCCCTTCAGAGGAATTCTGGAAAGCGGCAGTGGAGCCGGGCGACAGAAAGCGGAGGGGGAGAGTTAATGACGAGCGACAGATAAATGCCAAACTCATGGCCACGTATGCTGATAGCTCTGGGTCAGTGGCATGTTGAGCGCTTGTGTGTGTGTGTGTTTTGTGGAGGCCTGCGTGAACTCGACGTGTTTTCGTTCAGCAAAGTCGTTGGTAACCCCGGGTGAGACGCCCTCACAGAGGCTGTTTGTTCCACTCCACTGTCTTTTTATGTGCATTTATAAGGAGCGGTTGGTACTGAACGCCCTGTGTACAGTAACAGCAGTTTGTTGGATCCGGGTTTTTTCATGTCGCGTTTCAAATGTGGAATGAAAAGATTGTAAGGGTCAGGGCTCAACTATGGGTTTCGGATCATCCTGAGCAACAGTTTTGGTTTTCCTAAGGATTTTCCATTGGTGAATTCCACCTTTCTTTTTCGAGGCCCATATTTTTATTTTTCACTTATATCTTAATGAATCTTAAAAAAAAAAAAAAGAAAAAAGAAAAACATCCCTTATAAGCTTTAGTATTTGTTCATTAAAACTGAAAAACAAAACAAACATGACCCTGAAGCAAACTTCTGCATCATTTGGCAAAAGGTTTTCTTTGGCAGCTGAACTTCCATTTCAGTTCCAGTTCACTGTAAACCACAGCAAGTATAAGACTTTGTAAAAATGAAATAAATCGCTGTTTCGGTGTTTTGTCTGCAACAGTGCTCAGCTTAAGAATCACAGTTTCAGTTAGAACTGCGTAAGCTGTGAAATCGTCCTCTTTAAAATCAGGAGGGAGTGTTGCAGAGCTGGATTTTAAGGTAAAAGACGACAAATAACTATGCAGGAGCATTTTTTTCATTTAGAAACTTGGATCCCCATCTTTGAATCTACTATTGGTGGCAACATGTTGAAGTAGCTCTGCTTCATTAGTCCTCATTGGTTCTTCTTGTAGACTTTTGTTTGGTTGAGGCATTGAATGAAGGGACAATTATTCTGTGATTTTGGATGCGTTTCTCCTTGAATTTGGCATCATTTGGATGCTAAATGTATTTGTGAGTGCAGTACATGGGTTACAACCATTGCAGACTTTTATTGGTTGTGATGGGAAGTTTCTCTGTTCTCATGCTTTTTTTTTTAAAGTGATGCATTTCAGTCAGTCAGAGTCAAAAGTCACCATCTCAATGGGCGTTGTGTTAACAACCAAGGCTTTGAAACAAAAAAAGATTATCGCTGTGAAACCGAGACGCCTCTGTGCCGTCGCAGGCTGGGTTTACATTCATAAGCTGAATAACAGCAGTGTTGATTCTTCAACAGGCCAAACAGCTGAGCAGAAGCCTTTAAAGGCATAAAATGATGAGCACTCATATTCTTTAGCTATAGTTGCTGCAATTTCAAGCTAGCATCTCGCCAGACTATCACCAAGTGAAGAGAGCCAAATGTTGCAAGCTGTTATTTACTTTAATTCTAATGTACAAGAATGAAAGGCTGCAGTTAGCTGGGTGCTAGCAGCTAGCACCCAAACAGTTGGAAACTAAAAATGTCACAGATGACTTTGCTAATGCCAGCAATTGCTTTTAATTGCTTTATTATACTTGAAGCAATATCTGTCTTCTTTTCTGTCAGGACAAAAAACTTATTTGTTTAATAGAAATAATTTAAACTTACTTTTGAAGGAGGTATAAATAACTGTGCCTAGGTTAATGTGTGGCAATGATAAAAAAAAAAAAAAAAAAAAAAATCTGGAAGCATTGACGATTCGCTTAGATAAGTAATATTCTGGGTGCAAAAAAAGGCTCATTTTCATGATTGTGACAGAATTTCACCATAACAACTTCAATGTCAAATTTTCAAAAATAATTTTTTTTTTTTAACCCTCCTGTAGTTTTAGGACGACACTCAGGAAAAGTGCGTCAGATGTCACAGTCGGACAGCAGGGAAGTGGGGTGGGTTGTTGTCCCGTCAGACCGTCAGTTCCTAAAACTACGCACACAAAAAAAACCTAGTAAGAGCTTTTGGGATCCATATGACCCCATCTCTTAAGACCGCAGGAGGGTTAAAGTTCACACATATAACATAAGCAAACTTTCTGCTACACTGATTTTTGGGGTTTTCGAAAGTCGTAATTAAAATTCCAAAAAATAAACGCTTGGAATATTCAATTCTGTAGGTAATGCATTTTTGTGAATTTCACTTTCTAAAACGAGTGACAAGAAGTTGTTGGGGTTTTTTTTCTCCATCTTTACATATACTCATTTTCTGTCTCCAACTGAAAAGGCAAATCCGAGACGCAAGCAACACACAAGACGCGAGACGATGCGTTAACAAGGCATGAGCTAGCCATTTATTGTTTAGAGGAAGTTAACATGGTTAACTGTATTCAAAGTCATACAATACACCTCTTAAGCTCTGTGAGAGGCTCCTCCCCGTGTCTCAGGGAGAAAAGCTGCGAGGAATATACATACAGTATATTTTATTGGCAAGTAGATATGTTTTAGCAAGTACATTCTCTTCTACTTGGTGTTCATGTACAATATACATGTCAAAAAAATATAGTTTGTTTGCTTCGGGATCCTGCTTTCGTGTTTTTTCTTTTTCTTCCTTTTTTATTTTGTTCAGGATGTTCATGACGAAGGAATTCACATTTAGTTGTTACTCGTTCTTAAGATGGCGCCGGAGCTAGAAGAGCAGCCATTTTACACAAATACGCGTTCTGCATAGAAGGCACCTCTATGCATTAAAATTGCTTTCATGATTCGTGGAGAAGAGCAATCATCTGGGAAGAAAAAGGAAAAGAAAAAGAAAAAAAAAAGCATCTGAGAACGCAAGCACACCACGGGAAAAACAAAGACAAAAAAAATAAAGGAAGAAAGCAAGCAATCTAGGAGAGACCAGACGAGAACAGAGTCATCCTCTCGAGGAGAAATCTGCATACAGTACACCACAGCACAGAGCGTCTCTACCAGAGGAAGGACTTCGATAAACTTTGAAGCAGGACAGATCCGCACTGGGAGAACTTCATGATTCCTACAGTAAAAGAGAAGCTGGTGGGCCCTGATTCAGTGGTTGTAAAAAAAAAAAAAAAAAGTGTCTCTAAAGGCAAAGAGCACAGCAACTTCCACTTCATTCCCCCGCCTCCCCGCCCCGCCCCTCCCCTCCTGCGAGAGATTCAGAGTTAGGACTGTTACAGTAAGTACAACCACAACACTGCAGTTTCTCAAGGCGGAAAGCAAGTGGAGCAACGCTTAAGTTACGTGTCTAAGTGAGAGTAAAGATTGCTCTGCATAAGTGCAGCTGATTGTGGAGTTTGACATTTTGAAAAAAAAAATTTAAAAAATCCCTCCAATTTTTTTTGTTAAAAAAAAAAAAAGAAATGTATCGTTTAAGAAAAAAAAAAAAAAAGAGAGATGCTGATTAGTCTCGTCAACCTGAAACTAGCCCGAAAATAAATCCAGCACTTAACTTCCTCTTGAAACCACTTCTTGTTTTTAGCCCCGTTCAGAGCCACAGCCCCTACACATATCTCATTCAGTCGGTTTGTAGCCATCAGCTACATTTTAGTACAGCTACCTGATAAAAATATATATATTAATTGATAAGATACAATTTGAAATCGTTGGTGCAGAAGTACTGCAAAGCTTACATGTCTTTTAGATGCATTTTAGTTCAATGTCACCCCAAATGTGCCTGCGGTGATATTAGGGTTGCTGCTGAGGCTCCACTTTCTGTTTAAAATGAATATGGCGTCACGGTTTCCAACCGGGAAGGTGAGGACTACAGAGGGCCTAAGAGAGAACGCTGGGATATCTTAAACCGCTGACTCTCTTAGGACGTTCTATCACCATTTCCGTCAGTGTCTGGATACATGTATTAACAAGCTGAGCAGTGGGCTCACGACACTGCCCTGTGGAACACCGGAATTAAGGAGAAGCCACATTTTTCTTTTTTTTACGCGTCAGTATATGTTAGTTGGAAAATCCACGAAATTTTGTAGAACACGACTAAATTCTGGAGTCAGCAGTTTGAGTAGGTTTTGATGACGATGCAAAAGAAAAAAAAAAAATTAAATGCAACCGTCTAACTGAACGCAAGCCTTGAAAAAGTGAACCAGTTCTTTTCACAAAATGTCAAACATTTTCTTTAAACGCTGGTTGAAATCACTTTCCTAAAAAGCCGAATGGATGCGTATGTGTGTGTGCATAAACCACGTCAATGACCAATGTTGCGTCTTAGAAGCTGAGAGATGTGCGATTGTTTCCTTAAAACAGTGATTCTCAAACTTAAGTACACGTGGTGTTTGTAAAAAAAGGCAATGGTACACAACAGGCATTTGTCTTCAATCGTGAAAAACGAAAATAAAGAAATGCACTTAAAAAAAAACCCAACAGCAACAAAATGAGGAATCAAAAAGAAAAAGAAAAAAAAAACTGTGGCAGCCATGGACCTGTGACAATGCCAGCAGGTGAAACAGACAACAGATTCCCCTGAAATCTCAGTATGTCAACATACTGTGTGTGGCAGAAATACAGGCCGCCGTGGTGACTCCTCCCCTACAAACCAGAATCAGACCATATATAAAAGCTAATTCAAGACTGAAACTGCTCTGCTGCTCAACAGAAAGCGCAGCGTTAAGGATACCCGGCTTCAGCTAAGGAATGGTTAATATACAGACTGAATTCCACTGAAAGAATATTAAGTCTATGTAAATAGAAGAAAAAAAAAAAAAAAAAAAAAAAATCATTTACACTCAAATTATTTGAGGCAGTTAGGGTTAACCAAAAAAAAAAAAAAAAAACCAAAAACAAAACCCTCATTTTTTAGAAGTCACTGGGTTATAAATCTAAATTAATATGCAATCATTTTATTAATTACAAACATTAATGGATGGTAATTTTGCCCTACAATGCAGAAACCGTGGAGGGGGAGGGGGGTTTCCTGTGTCGAAGGCAAACCGGTTCACATAATGGAGCTAAGAAAATAACCAATGAAAATAAGAAATCACTTGTGGGTTTGGCACAGGCCTTTTCTGAGAAACTCCTCACATTTTTTCTTCTAAATACTCTACCTTAACTTTGGTTAATAAAGAAAAAAAACAAACAAAAATATAAAATATACAGAAGATGAGCGAAGGTTAACTGTGTGTCCCCCCCCTGTTTGATGTCCCCAAGGCTTGAGCTGGACCGGAGCTGGGCTTTAAGCAGGTGACGCGTTTGGCTTCTCAAAGGCTCCTCTGACGATCACAGTGGTTTAGAGTTCAACTTGAGGGAAAATGGTCGAGTAGAAAGCGCGACAAGATTATGAGCCCGCCGTCCGGTTCTCCCTCAGGTTTTAGTTTGGTTGTTGTGTGTCCTATCCCCCCCCCCCCTGTTGCCCCCCCCCCCCCCCTCCCCTCCACCCAACCCCACCTCCTATTGTTCCGCATGGTCAAGTCTCAGGCGTCAAGGTGTAGCTGGCGAAAAACTGTCAGGTATCAGGATCCTGGAAGGGAAAACATAATTGGGGAAGGGAAGGAGGGAGGGGGGTTTTCTTCAAAATTGGTTTGAATACAAGATAGAATATTATAATAAGATCACTTCTTAGAGATGTCATCTGTTGATCTACCTTCTTCAGATGTCTGCCGTTTCTTATTTTGTTGAAAATTCAAGCATGGATTTTATTTCATTGACTTTGAACTTTTTATGAATCGCAGCATTTTTGCATTGACCAACTAAACGTTGTCACTTCTGTTGAGAACTCGGTTAGCAAAAACTAAAGCTGGGAATTTAACCAGATCATTTCGATGATTTAATTATGAACATTTTTAAGGTACGTACATATTTTTTCCCAAACGCAATTAATCGCATGGTTTGAATTTTTTATTCATTTATTTTTTTTAAATGCGAGGATTTTCTGGCCGGAACCTTCATATTCACACAATTCTGGTACGCCCGCAAATCTGACGCACAAATGACAGTTTTATACTCATGTATCTAAAATTAAAGTATATGTGGACACCCTGAATTAATCGATTCTATTTATGAATTGAACTGACCTCTGTTGAATTGAGTTAGGAGTTTATATATTTAATTGTCTTTTTTTTGGAATATTTGTCTTTTTTTTTTTTGCAAAAACAGATAACGAGCCAATGTCTGTTGATTATGATTGATTTATAAAGGCAGTAAGAATGGCAAACCATGCAAGGGGTTGAACAGTATAATGCAGGGATTTGATATATGCAGGAGTTACCTGGACCTGATGAAGAGTCCTGGAATTAAAGGCGAGTCTCATCTGAAGGTCTTCTGCTGTTGCATCAGGCCCACGTTCTCATAAACTCTGGAGCTGTCGTCCCTCATCCTGACCACACCAACACCGTTCAGTGAGAAACAACATCAGCGTTAGAAATATTTGAAAGTCGCCCCGTCTTCTCCCAGGACTACTCACTCTGTGCAGACGGGAGTCGGACTGGGCGAGCAGAGCGGTAAGGGGCTCTGCTCTCCGCCGGACAGGTCGGACAATGAGTATTTGATGTTGGTGTACTCGCGTCCTTTGATCTTGCTTTTCTGCGGACGGAGAAGAGAGAACGCAGGTCGTTACAGCAAACAGCCGGGCGATTGGAGACGAAGCCGTGACGCGGCTTGCTGCGCACCAGCTCCTCCTCGATGCGCCTCTGCAGCGTTTCGATGTAGTGCTGCACGGCCATGTAGATGAACCGGTACTGCGCCTCGGTCTGCACCATCCCTGAGCGCTGGGAGCGAACCATCTGGATGGTCTTCGGCACGTCGATGTCGCAGTCCACCCCTGTGGCGGGAAGGAGACACTTTCAGACGACGGCGTCTCGCACAAATCTGGTTTACAGGTTTTTGGGTCTTTGTCTCATGAAATGATCCAGACAACTTTTTTCTTTTTTTAATGTTAACCTCTTAAACTACGTTTCCCAAACTATTTATTGTTTGTTTTTGGGTTCTTTTTCTAATGAATGAATGTTTGTATTTTTTTTTATGGAGGTATAGACGAAAATTGTCAAGTTGCTAAATTTGGTAGATTTACAACAAAATTGTAAGTTCATTAGTATAAATAAAATGTAAAGGCATTTCGAGGTTACTAAGGTACTCATTTTTTTTTTTTTTTTTTTCCTTTTTCTGTAGTAGCCGTGTTACACACCATTTTGAAAATTATTTTCCAAACAGTATTTGTGTATTCTACCAGCATGATGGAATTAATTAGAAATTTACAACACTTTGTGTAAATTTCTGCTGTCACAACATGGACCAGTGCTGCCTATTATGTAAAATAAAAAACCTGACTTCTTGAAGTCAGAGGGTGCAGGCTATATTCAGGCGTGCTCATTAGTCCAGAAATTACGGTAGGTAACATCAGCGGATAATATCACACAATTACAGGTTGATTAAAAATGAAGGAAATCCCAACTGGTTCCCTTTAAATCTGCATAACTCTATGTTAATTAAGCTTTAATCATCTTTATCATTATGTTGTACGTTTATGTTATAAACAGATTTTATTTATTATTATTATTTTTTTAGAAATTAAATACAAATGCATGACGTTTGCTTGTCATAGTCGGCTTCATACCGAGGCTTGCTCTAGACTTTACCTCGCGTCGCAGCAACTGCACTTCACACTTTGAGCTAAAGATTACAGTGTTTATTGGGCCGTTAAGCGTATGCTGCGTTTGTGAGTTTAAAAGCGCAGTCCTTACCCTTTAATTTCCAAGTGAACCACAGAAAATTCTGTGGGCTGAAAAGACGTGCCGCTTCCTCTGTACCCTGCTGCAAAACACTAGAGGGGGGATCTACCTCAAAATGTTGGGTTAGAGCTAAAAAAAAAAAAAAAAAGTGGCGACGAACTCCACTGGGTTCAGCGTTAGTTTGCCGCAAGACTCGGTGGGGGGAGGGTTTAACATTTTGCTCACTACTGTGTTTATTTGACTTAAAGCAGCGTTCAGCTTCTATATGCTGCACAAATCTGGAACAAGCTTTCACAAAACCGCGAACCAGAGATTCTTAAAACCAAGGGTCTGATTAAAGCTGCCTTTGATGAGTAGTAAATAGAAAATTTATCCACACATTTTGTGTACTGGCTTTATGACTTTGATGACGACATTCGACAAAATGTAATGTTTACTGCTTGTTTCACAGTTGGTGACTTTACCATGTTTTTATAACGTAAAGCTGAACAATGCTGAAATGTTCTATACAAATAAACTTGACTAAAAAATGCATGTCATTTTTCTATTCTTTTCCAGAATTAACTGCATTATAAACGTTACACACAAAAAAATATGTAACTAAATGATTCCAAAGGATTTGCTCAAGAATCTCATCAGATCGAACAGGTAATGCTTTTCTAAATCACTTTTGAATCATTTTTGTATCCTTATAAAAAATGTTCTCACCTTTTTCTCTGATCACATCTATCAGGATGTCGATCACTATAAACGTCCCTGTCCGTCCGATCCCTGCACTAATGGATGGATGGGGAAAACCAAAGTCTGAGTTAAAGTTGTTTCTGTATTAAAGCTGCAGTATGTAACTTTTGCAAAAAATATGCTTTTCTTTTTTACATATTTACTAAAACCGTCGCCATGTTGTGACAATGATGCAGATATTCTGGGAAGACCAATCTCATCCACCTCCTCTGCTTTTGCTGTCTGAAGAAATGCAACTCTCCAGACAAAACCAGCCATTCAGAGCCAGGAGGCGAGTCTTAGCGCTGTCAATCAACCTCATCTACTTGTTGCTCAATATGTTAATGGCAGGAAACAACTCACTGATAAAGAAAAAACATTTATCCAGCATCATCGGTGGCTATGCCAACTAGCCGACCAACTAAGGTCTAGTGCTAAGACCTGCCTCCTGGCTCTGATTGGTTGATTGTTGGAGCAGTGGCAGAAGGCTGACAGTTTTAAGAAATATGTAAAAATATTTTTATAAACATTATGTACTGCTGCTTTAAGTCCGTGATTTTTTTATTTTGTGTAGATCTGCGAGTACCTGCAGTGTACTGTTATGGGTCCAGCATCCAAAATGCTCTCCTGTTTCAGGTTGACTTCCTCCAAGAAGTCCAGCACGCCGCCCGGGTCTGCGGGGACACCGTGGTCCGGCCAGGTTCTGAAGTGGTACTGCCACACTGTGCGTTCTGTGTTACCCTGAAGCAAGTTTGGGATCGCAAGAATAATGTTTTCCAGTCAGAAATGTGACACCGTCCATTGTCTGAAACTTTTAAATTCCCAACTCCTCATGGTACTGCTCCGACAACCCTTCTTGACGGGCAGACGGGCAACTCACCTGACCAACTTCGGACAGCTTCAGTTCTCTGAGGATGAAGTCGTGAGCTTTTGTCTCCTTGACGTTGCGAACGCGCATTGCGCCGTACTCCTTTAGAGCCGACATCTCGGGCCAGTACTTTACGCACTTGCTCTGTGGAGATAATTCCATCGTTTTCAAGTCTGATTTAAATCTGACCAGCTGGATTTAAAGGGCCACAGCTAAAGGACAGATGAAAAACAAACGGCCAACGCAACAAACCAATCTAATTCCAGGAATCCTTACCTTCCCTCGTTCCACCTCTTTGGTGGTCATCACAATGACCCTAGAGTTCTCCTGAAACACCATCCTCCAGAAGTCACTGATGGTGTTCTGCAAACAACCCTGAGTGGCAATGTAGCTCTTCTTCGGCTTGGCGTTGTTGCACTTTGAGTCCGCCTCCGGCTGCAAGCACACATTCAGGCCAAGCAACACAAATCAACTAGCAAAGAAAGAAACTGATTCTCTGGATTAAAAATGTTTTTGATGCAATATTCTAAGCATTAAGGGGTATTATTATAAGATTTCCATGCACATAGTTCCATTCTACAGCACCATCAAGGAACAATGTTAACGTCAGCTGTTATTTGTAACTAAACGTCTTGACTTGAGGCTCCGTCTCTTTAAAAATCTCCTGCTCTTTCTGACACTCCGCCTTCAGGAAGTCATCACAACATGGCTCCTCTATTAACCCTTTAACAACATTTTTACCAACGCTGCACTGAGAAGTAGCTCGAATAATGAGCTCAGGTGATGGGAAGTTCCAGCAGGTGTTTGCCAATTGCTGCTGGCTAGTCTGAAGGAGCTGAGCAGCAGAGTGTGTGTGTGTGTGTGTGTGTGCGCGTGTGTGCGTGTGCGTGTGTGCGTGTGTGTGTGGTTGGGGAGAGAGGCTGCTCTGAAACTTGGAAACTGCAGCTCTGAGGAGGCGACGCACCTTCTGTCCCCCCGAGAGTTTAAGAGTATTGTACAGCCGGGGGAGATTCAAGGATTTCTCAAATATGCATGAAAAAATCAAGGCAATACCTCATCTATGTTTTTGATGGGGGAATAACATTACAACATGGTGTAAAGCAAAAAAAAAAAAAAAAAATTATCAATTTTACATAATCCCATCCCTTTAAAGTTTATGGTTTTTTTTTTAGCTCAACAGAGAAAGTCATTACAATTAACAGCAATAAAGGCTTGAAAACATTGCCTGTGTGAGTTACTAAGCTTTTCGGTAACGTCCTAAATAACTTCTGGTGTTGCAAACGAACTGTCTCTGTATATGCGTGAGCCCTGAAGGCGGTGAGGGGACAGAAAAGACTACCATGATGATGTTGGCGTTGATGTAGTCGGAGCCGGCCTCGCTCGGGTCGCCATCGTTCAGCACGACGCGCGAGTGGTCGACTGTCGGCGCAAACAAAAAAAAACAAAAAAAACAAACCACTTAGCACAAAACCCGACTGAAGTCGTTTTATATCTAAAGAGCTGCGTGCGATACTCACAAGGCAAAATGTTCTTGTATCTGTTCTTGTTTTTATTTTCTGGTCGCTGACCCTCTTTGCGGCTGTAGAGCAGCTTGCACTCCTGTTGCTGCAGAGTCTGAACGGGAGAAAAACAAAAGAGACAGAATGATGTCACTGTGGGAGTTTTGTTGTTTTGTTTGTTTCTTAATAGGCCCTGAGATGGACTGATGGGGGCTTGGCTGTCTCTCAAAACTACTTGCAGAGCTAGTTTGTTTTTATTTATTCGGGTTTACTGTTGACTAAAACAACATTTTGTATTATTTGGTTTGGGACTAGAAAAAGAAAGATGAATTCCAAAAAAAAAAAAAAAAAGGGAACAAATTTCCCAAAAACTAGCAAAGATTTGAGTATCTGCTGTGGATGGTGAACACTGAAGTGTGCGCTGATGTCATATTCTCATGAAAATCGTACTACTTTCCCATTACTCCAGCTGTGTGGGTAATGGGCTTTATGTTAGTCTTTTTGTATTAAAAAAATGTTGAAGGTTCACAGAAAATTTGAATGAGTTTTTTAAAAAATACAATTAAAATAACTGTTTTCACTTCTGTCGAATCCACACTCAGATTATTGATTAGATTATGGCGATAAATAATAATAATAATGGTTTTGAGACAATTTCCAGGTATTATATTGATAATAGCAAAATGATCACCCTCTCAAAAACCAATACATTTGAATTTAAAATAGAAAAGAAAAAAACACTTCAAGGAATTTTAAAAAACATGAGAACCAAAAACAATAAAGAAAGAAAGACAACCAAAACTACAAATGAAATGGATTATGATACAACTGCATGTTAAAAAATATCAAATCATCAGAATGGAAATTAAATTAAAATTTAATTGAGCTCATTTTAATTTGTCGTGTGGATTATGACAGGTTTGGTGGCAACAAAATACTAAAACTTTTGTACTTCATTAAATGTTTGCGTCAAACCAATCATTTGGCATTGGAAAATAACTGCCCACGACTCTCATTATGCACATATATAAAAATAAGTTAATATTGAAGTAGAAATATTAAACACATTTCTACTTCTATTATTTGTTCTGTAAACAGCAACATTATTTTTTTTTTTTTTACCTCAAATTCTTCCCAGAAGCCTTGCTTGACCTTGTCCGTGGCCTCTGCTAGCTTGCTCAGCTCCCGAACTCGACTTTCGATCTCAGCTGCGTTAATGCGGGTCGTATTCAGCGGCTGCAGGGGGACGGACAGGTTAGCTTTCTACTGAGCAGAAATTGCCCTCCTGAATAGAAAACAGAGCAGACCTGCTTCAGCTGGAGGACGGTGCCAAGAGTTTCCACCATGGGGTTTTTCTTGTAGTGCTCCACCAGGTCTGTGAGGGAGTCGAACTTCTCTCCTCCCCCCACGTCGTACTTCAGGTCACCCTGGGGAAGAACGCACATGTTAGGTTTGTGCAGGTAAACGTGACCTTATTGTAGCGTCATACTGGAAGGAGTTAGCCTCTCTCACCTGGCAGCGGATCATGACGTGAGTGACTTTGGGTTTGCCATCGTTGGTGTCCGTTTTGTCGTCTCCGGTGCGGACCGACAGAACAAAATCCCCGGGGTGGCTCTGGCTCTCCCTCACCAGGAAGCTGCCGTTCTTGCCTTTCTCCGTCAGCAGCTTCTCCGCGTCGCGGCCTGACAGATGTCCGTGGAACCATCTGGGTGAAGAAGAGGAAGAAAAAAAAAAAAAAAAAAAAAAACCTTGCAATAAATCAAGAGAGTACCACAAAAACTAAAACATGTTGCAGTCCAAAAGGATCAAAGTATAGCAGTAAATTTCTCATACTTTCAAAAAGTTTGAGAAATATGTCTGTTGGTTTCCTTTGAGATGGCATGCATCAATTGAAGCCGAATTTAAATCACATCATTAGCCTGTAATCTGCTGTATGTCAACCTTACATTTCCATGGCATGAGATGATATTTGTTCCATGATGCTAGCAAAGCCAGGCTGCCAGGAGTGTTTTTGACTGGTCAAAAAAACAAACCTCAGCACCATTAGCACTGTGGCTCTCACACACCAAGCACACCACACCATGACCTCACCTCAAGATCCCAGTTATCTACACCTGAAAGTGAAACCGATGGCATGACCTACTTTCTGATTATTCTGCCAATGATTAACTCTACCCTTGACAGCTACTGCATTGAAATGCGGGCAGATGGATGGATGGATGGATGGATGGATGGACGGACAGACAAATAAATAAATGTTCTGCCCTGAAGCTGTGGATATATATTTAATGCCAAACCCTTGATCCCAATACACATACACTGTTTAAACCACAAATACATCAAAAGAAATATACATTGATATCAAAGATGTAATGGGACTTAATTTTCCACAAAACCCACTTCGCTTCCCCTGATTCAGACCAGTGTATTCATTTAGTTTCAATACAATTGCTAACCATACTGTGGTGTAACAGCAGCAGTAACATCATTTTTTCATTGCGCTACTATTGGTGCATTTTCTTTGTATTGCGAAGTCGGACGTTCCAAGTTGAAAATTTTGACTGGGAAAGTTGGAACTCGCCAAGTAAACCCGACTTTAGTATCCAATATGGCCGCCAAGTTTGCATGCAAAGCATGTAGATAAAAGTTGCTTCTATCTCATTAAACCAGTGGTACGTACAGGCCTTTATGTTTGAATGCATTAAATGGAGAGAAATATGTTATAAACCTATAAAACAAAGTCAAATGACTTTACAAGAAAAATGTAAGTTTTTTTTCTCCAAACTAAACCCCCATCACTTAGTTTAATCTGGAAAGTGTCAGAATTTGGACATGACATAACAAAACTGTTGCCCTGCGACAGACTGGCGACCTGTCCAGGGTGAACCCCGCCTCTCTCCCGGAACGCAGCTGGAGATAGGCACCAGCACCTCCCGACCCCGTTAGGGAGAAGGGTCAGAAAATAAATAAATAAATAGATAAATAGATAGATGGATGGATGGATGGATGGATGGATGGATGGATGGATGGATGGATGGATGGATGGATGGATGGATGGATGGATGGATGGATGGATGGATGGATGGATGGATGGATGGATGGATGGATGGATGGATGGATGGATGGATGGATGGATGGATGGATGGATGGATGGATGGGTAACAAAACACCTTTATGGGTACGCCTGAAAGGATATATTCATGTGACATTACCACATCATCGTCGGAGCTCAATGATGTGGATGTCTGATGACATACTCCGCTCACCTCTCTGATGTTGGGTCGGCACAGTTGAGCGGATACTTGAGCTCGATAACGTCTCCGTTTTTCTCCTTCAGCTGCCCGTGATGCTCCATGTAATACTGCACCAGCTCAGCTAGCGTGGCAAACTTCTCCCCGCCGTACAGGTCGTAGTAGTCTCCTGTGTTTTGGATCTTAATGTGGGTGACGGCTCCATTTCGCCTAAACAGAGGGAGTGGAATAAAAGTTCAGAAAATGTCAGCTTGCAATCAAATCAAAACAGTTTACAACCAAGAGAGCGATTTTTATTCAAAAATGAGTAAAGCCAAAAGCTATGTGGTAAAAATGCCTGAACAAAAAAATGTGAAAACACTAATTCTTTAATTTGCCTCATATTTTCAGTCTTGTAGATGTACAGTAAACAAGAAAAGATAAAGAACAAGGTTAATATTTTAAAACAGAGACAAGCTTTGAGTGCGTCTGTGGAGATAAATTAGGGATGCGTCAATAAATCGACTCCAATTTCCTTCACTTTGGGAGTTTTCACAGCTGATAGCAGCTCAATTGGAGGCCAAAACTGTGACATGTTGTACAATTTTAGCAGCTGTTGTAGATCTTTATCACACTGGACTGTGACAAACCAACCAAAACCATTCAAAATAAAAAATAAATAAATAAAAACTGTTCACCTCCTAGCCAATAGGGGCGCTGCACCAAGAACCACTGAAGGAAACTACACAAAAACCTCTGAAATAGACACTGAGCAGAACTTCCTTCTTCACAAGATCTAAACAGATTTTAGTGGTTGAAGGTTTTCCCTTTTGTCTTTGGGAGAAGAAAACGAGTCATTTCTCCCGCTAAAGTTAGACTTTGTTCTGGTTGAACCGGACTCGCCAGGGAACAGAACAAGAGTTCTGTGGATTAAAGTGGGCTGGTGTCAATCCATTTAGCTCTATTAAAAAAAAAATAAATAAAAAAAAAAAGAGGGAATCACCAGTTTAGGATTTTTAAATATCAGCAATGGGCCAGAAAACTGCAATTGGTAAACTATAAACTAATGTTTTCTTATTTAATCCGGGAATGCAGTCAAATAAGCCCTTAGATGAGTGGCGAGCATTTTGTGACTAACAAAAAAAAAGAAAAAAAAAGATAGATAAGAAAAAAAAATGCATGTCTCTTCTTCCTTATTCAACCCAACAGATTACATAAACTTAAGTCTTTGCAGGCGACCACCGCTCTCTGAGAAAATAGAAAAAGAGAACTTGTGGCAGGTCAGAGGCTCACCAGCATGTAACTGTCGCCAGCTTACTGGTGGCTGTGGGAGTTAAGAGACGAGACGTGCTGGTTTGAACCAGCAGCGACTGGTTCTCCCTTGTGAGAACGCCCCGTGTCCACCAGGCGAGCGGGACTTGTTTTGTCTCCACAGGAAGTAAATATGGAGAAAGATGAGAGAGCGTACAGCTAAAATACGACCCTGCGACTGAAATAACATCGTCTCTGTCAGCTGCACAGACTTAATGATACGTCATCTGAAAAATGTACGCCCTGACAGACCAGAGATAAAAACCACGTTTCGTATTAGAAAAAAAAACAACAAAAACAAAAATGAATGACGCTTATTTTCCTGGCGATCATTCAATCGGTTTAATATAAATGTCCTCGAATGATTCTACTGTCAATTTAGTTCTCTAAACACTTCTATGGCGACAGAGAGAGACGCACACTAACATGCTATTGCTTTAAATCCACATTTCCAGAAAACACTGAGCTTTCATTCCAAGTCAAGTTTGTCTCTGGCTTAAAGTCTAATATTTGCTCTCCTTTTAGGCCTGGATTGCTCCTGGAGAACCATCTGCTGCAGCTAACCGCCTCTCTGTCAGGTTAATTTAGTGAAGCTAGTGTTGGGTGATGTTGCTTAAAAATAAAATATCGAATCATTTTTACATACCAATGATGCTTTTAATGTTGATTTTAAAAAAAATGACCGAAAATATTATTACGACTTTATTCTGGTAAAATTTCAAATTCATTCTCACAATATTACAATTTTGTTCTGGTAATATTAGGACTTTATTCGCGGATTTCTGAAATAAATCCTACTCTGACCCTAATGTTTGATAACAGAGTTCACCTAATTTCAAAGACCTAATAAATAGAACCTGCAAAAACACACTTGTCAAACAAGATGGCTGCCATGGGTGCACTGACATCCCTCAGACCTGTGGAAATACGAGGAGTGGTTTTTATGATTTCGTTTTGGACAATCAATTTATTGCCCGACCCTACATAAAGCACTTGTCTGCAAAACATTAAGCTTCTAAATTGCGTATCTAATACTTAATCCCGAGTTTCTATTTGCTGATGCAACCGTTTTCAGAAAATTCCATTTTAGGTGACAAAACTCTGATGGCGTTTCCTGGAGAGCTTGCGATTATAATGTGTAGCGTGTTCCCCTTTCATTCTGGACAAATCCAAGAGGAAGCTTGCCAATTTGCAATTTATTGCTTTGGACATCCCATCTGAATTCCAACTGTGTCCTGAGCCTCATGGCTTACCGTACTGAGAGGGTGAAGTCTCCTGGATTGCTTTTGCTGGGTCTGGCTAAAAAGCTCCCGTCCACTCCTCGGGTCAGCAGGAGGTTCTCCGCCTCCACGCCTGAGATGTTTGGGTGAAACCACCTAGAACATGGAGGAATAAGGATGAACCATGACTGGATTCAATGTTAAATGGGGAACTAAGTTTGAAAAATATGACGCATCACTCCCATAACTACCCTTTTAAAAAAAAAAATAAAAATCACTGATCTTCCAGAACACAAACGCATGAAGTGGACCATCAATATAGTTCTGGCAGTTACTTAAGGTGGAATTTTTTTCACAATGTTGTGTAGCACTATTGAGATAACAATAAAAATCATAGGAAATTAATTGTTTTGTTTTCTAGATAATTGCATGCATGGCTGTGACTCCATAGCACCACAAACAACATTCTCATTAAAAAACAGGCTTCTTCAGGACACCACTTACTTTAAAAAAAAAAAAAAAAAAAAAAAAGGGGTCAGAAATGATAATCCACAGTAAAATGTTCTGGATGACACAACCAGTTGCTGACTAGCGCTGCTAATCCACCTCATTTGATTTTGCTGCTCTGCATCATCACAGGCCGGCAGAGATGGACGCAAATTCATCAATAAATTACAAACACATATTTCAACAGATGTGCAAACGGAACTTTATTAAGCGGAACTTTCTTTAATTGCAAAATATAAACTTCTAGCTTTTCTTGCTTTTTGGGGCTGAAATTGATTTTATTATTATTATTATTATTATTGCTGATTGGTTTTCAAAATGTTAGCTGGAGAAACATTTTCCCCAGCATTACCAGCACTTTCCGCCCATCCATTCAGACCAAATATAAACGTATGCTGAGCAGAGATGATATTTTGCATGTGATGCTGACTCGGTAGTTTTCCCCAGGACAGACTCAGTTTCTGACATGTCTCCCAGCGGGCCCAGTGTGAGCAGAGGTCTGCGGCTCCAGACCAACCCGACTTACTCTGTCAAACACATAACCTGGAGGAAGTCCTATTTTTAATCCTCTGCCTTTCGCACTTACTCAAATTTCACACATATTAAACGATTTCATCACTTAATTGCCTCAAAGACATTTCACTCAGTGGATGTCTTGATGCAGGTTATGTATGCAGATGATACTGGCTGCCCTTTAAATATATGCCCACTCATAGACTCATCAGCATCTATTTAGTATTTTGGAACTTTTTGAAAAAGAATGGAAGAAAGGGAAATGCAAGTCGTAAACCCTTGAAAATAGTTACATGCGAATGAAGGTATCAGACAGAGATTATAATAAAACTTTCTTTTAAAATCTCACCCTCCCTTCCAAAACATTTTACATGCTTGCAACAACCCCCATTAGCAACATTAGCTTAATGCTAATAGTAGTGATGTAAAATCTTACTTTGACGCGATATGATCGTATTCCTCAGTTTTGACACTTCATTTCTGACCACTAATTAAACCTGTTCCGTGTAAGTACCAGCTCACCATACCTAAGAGTGTCGGGCTTTATTATATTTGTATATTTATTTATTTTTAACAAATACCAGTTTCAGAGATGTGACATCTGATATAATTACACACTACATGGACATGGAGTGAAAAGCTCATTTCGCCAATATACGTTTGTTTTCTTCCCACCCCGGTGAAATGATACGCAGGGAAACGTGTGAATGTGAAAGGAGTTGCTGAAAAGGGGAGTATAAAGTGTTGTGTACTGAACATGTTCAGAGTGGGCTTTTCAGGTGACCGTTAGCGCTGCCCCCCGGCAACCCAGCCAAAGTTAGCTGTTTCACTCTCTTCGCTTTTCTTCCAGAACCTTCATTACCCCCAACAAACCGAACCCCAAACAGCTGAGGGCTGTTAAACGTAGCTGGCTCAGCTAACATTGTGACCAGACATTGTTTTCCAGACAGCAACCCCCCCCCTATTATCCCCCCCTTCTTACCTCCGAGATGTCATTTTTTTTTTTTTTTTCCGTTCCTTACTTCCTCGCTGGCACTTAGCGGTAGCGTCAACGAGCTGACGAACGTTTGCGACCGTTTCCGCTTCAGCTAGTCAATAAAGTGCTTCATCGGGCAACACCCGATCAGACCGGGCACTGAAAACTGGCTAGACATCCACATAAAATGACAGTAGCGTCCGCTGCAAAAAAGTCTCTAGGCCTCGGTCCTGAAGACTTCACAGCCAGTCGGCTGTTGGACGTCACCAAACATGCGACGCCACAAAAGGCTGCTCGGATTTTATTACCGTGAGCGGCCGTTTTCCGAGAACCTTGATTAAAGTGAGCTTTTGTACAGTCTCCGCCCGGGCCCACTCCGCTTACCGGCAAACGGTGTGATTGAAATGAAAGGCCCCAACAACCCTTACGTTGCGCATGCCCACTAAAATCCTCCTCATGTTATTTAGCTGCTGGAGAGACAGTTCATCAGAAAAAGTTAACTCCGGAGTGTGTCAGATCCAAGCAAACTATAATTGTCTTTAGGCGTTTTAAAGAAGCAGTTTCCCGCTGATTCTTGGACTCAAGCTTCTGTTTGTTTATTTGTGTACTTTGTTTTAGCATATTTGAAGAAACATAGTTGAAACCAGATATTATCACCAAGTATATGACAACATGTGGGTAAATAAAGAAGATTCTATTCTTAAGAAGAACTTTATTTGTAGCACATTTTCAGCAATAAGGTAGTTCAAGGTAGAACTATAAAACTAAATGTTGGTTGTCCATGATGTCGTACAAACAGAAAAATACAGTCATAAAACACACAGTCCACAATCATCCTTCAGCAAAGTACTATTGTTTAATTTTTCATTGATTATGTTTCAAAAGCAACTAAAAGTTGTGGTTGAGATTTAAAGGCACTTAAGAGATTAACTGCGGAAAACAAACTGAGCAATACATTGCCATCTTGATGATAAATTGACAAAGATGTTATTTGTGTGGCCACTGTGAAAATTATCTGACCCCTTCCAAATTGCTATTTTTGGTCATGCTTAAATATCTCAAATAATCAAGGAAATATCAATATGTAAGATGACCTGAGTAAATACATTGTGTGATATTCATTTAATAATTGCTTTCAAGAAACAAAACAAAAAAAGCAAATTATCCTGCTCATCTGAGACAGAATGTTGTAAAATCACACCAGCCTGACACATGAAACAAACAAATAAAAAAAAAACACTTCAATAGAAGTCAGAATTTTTAAAGTCATTTGAGTTTTGATGATTATTCTTTTCACTTTTAAGAGTGAACTTGAATAAGAAAACACAAGAATATGACGCCAAGTCAGCCCCTAATTTGAAAGCCATCTATCAAAGAACGTTGTTGTTGTTTAGGTTCTGCGTGGTGACTTGCTTTTTAATCACGACTTACATAAGATCACAGTGAATGTGTTCAAGACTTTCATCGGAATTGTTTCTATTGTGATTTGGAAATTAATTCTCGTCTAAGTTGTAAGGCGTCTCACCCTGAGGCGCTGCCGTCATGATTGTCCCTCACAGCTTGCCGTTTTAGAAACCGTACGTGGCAGTCAGAGAGCGGAACACGGCTGTAGAGTGGAGCTCCTTCCCTGTTCCAACTGTCCGCTCCTGGAAACACGGCGGTTTTCCTGTCTGTTCCGTAAAACAAAAAGAAGAAAAAAAGGGAGACACTCCTTATAGCGTTGGTGTTTTCAACACATCGTTTCAATTATGTTTACCATCTCAGAACTTGTTGTCTTGCTGGCCGTTCTGTGTGCTACCGCGTCCGGCTACTTTGTTAGCATAGATGCTCATGCTGAGGAGTGCTTCTACGAGCGGGTCAACTCCGGCACGAAGATGGGCCTCATGTTCGAGGTGGCCGAGGGAGGCTTCCTGGACATCGACGTAGAGGTAACATGCTTCCCCGAGTCCTTCCAACCTCCATAATCGTGCACTGTGTACGACTTGGAGCCATTACTACTTCAAACTCCGAACTGGCTCCACAGGCCCTGTGCTAACGTTAGCTGCTAACGATTAGCCGTCTCGCTGTGAAACGTCACATGAAGTTAAGTAGCTATGATCCGGATTTATTTGTGCCATTTTAGTCATTTGCAGGATATTAACATTTATCTCGTTGTATATATATATATATATATATCACAAAGTCGCCGTTGTGGTTAGGACATTGCAAGGGCGATGCAGTGATGACAAACTGGTTGCAGCTTTAGCATTATATATGGCTAAGCTACCATGTCATACAGTATTTAGGAGTATATTTTGAATTGCAAGTTTAAAATAGAGTTGAGCTTCGCTTCCCACAACTGTTCTGGAGATCTATGCTTCTAATTAAAAATACCCATATATGTAGATATATATTCTCTCTCTGGCAGCTGCCATATGTCGACCTCTCAATGATTTGGTAAAAATCGAGTCAGGGTTGCCAGGTCTCGCAAGAGAAGCAAGCAGAAAGGTCTTCGAAATCAGAGATGAAAGAAACGACACCTCTGGAAAAAAAACAACAACAACAATTTATGTTGTATTTCGACAGAAATAAACTCTTTTAAATACATTTTGCTTAGTAACCTGACCTGGCAGCTGACCCACCCACTGGGCTCACCTTGTTCCTGCTCTGGGTCAGTAAGACTTTCTTTATCCAGCCATTCATCTTTACGCAAGAAAAAAAGTGTGATCATGTTAGCTTTTACACATTCATTAAATTGTGATGGTTTTCTTTTTGCTTGAGCAGATGTATAACCATGTGCTAAATAAATAAACAAAAACAAAATGAAGCATGCAGACTAATGGATCCCACAGATCGATGCATGGCAATGCTGAGCTCCAAGATCAATGGATATTACAGTATACTCTTGAAGTCTTACCTCTGTGCTGGAAAACAGGGTTGTTCTGTTTCGGGTGTTTGTCATTCGTGGCGTTTATCGAAGGGAGAAGAAAATACTACAAACGTGATATTTTTTTTTTACCTCTCCCGTTTTTGCATTTTGCACAGCCGGTGTTACTGGATTGGCAGGTTCTGTGTTTTTTTTCCCCTGGGGAGTGAAGATCGCTGCTGAAAGTTGGAGATTTCTTAAAAGAGGCCACCATGTCCACCTCCATGCTGAGATAAAAATGTCAAAGGGAAAAACAGACTCCATTTAGCCATTTTCTTCTAAAAAAGAAATGTAACTCTCTCTCTCACAGCGTGAATGACTCTCACCCCTCAACATGTCTTGATGCAGCTTTACAAAAATTGTCCTGTCAGAACTTCCTTTCTCATTCTGTGTTTAAGTGTATACTTAAAATGCTTTTACTGGTACAATCAGAGACAGAGTAGTTTTTTATATTTTGTTTTTTTTTTTTACTCTCCGGTCTCTGATCAAGGGCAACTTTCTATGAGACCTATTATTGCCGATATCAGCTGCGTATTGCCATACGTGCATCACAGACTTGTACTCTTAGGATGTGATCTTGTATTGTAGAAGCTTCAAAGTGAGATTTGACTCATTTGAAATGAGTAGAGGATCAATATGATGGCATATAATGATTCCTGATTGGAGTTCCTCCCACTGATAAAGTGATCAATTTCTTACCCATTTCCATTAGTCATAATTTATTTAGCAGTGTTGCATCTACGCTGATTGGTCTATATTTATAAGATGTTAAAACTTGGAATAAATGACTATTAAAATATTCTGTAAGGGTAACCCTGTTGTACTCCTCCTAATACTGCAATATTCATGTCGCAATTGACTGTTTGGAGTCGTAATTGTTGGCTGATATATGCAAACTGTTGGGAACTTGCATATTTTATGTTGCCGCAATGCTTGGCCAGTCGGACAGTCGATCGGCAGGAGATGCTCTCATCAGATGGAGATGACGTTGCACAAAAATGCTTAATTTCACTGGTCGATGGAAGCGCAGATTAGGAGAAATACAGACAGTCTGCATATTATCGCAAGAGTGAGAGACCACAGGCTGCGGGTTAAAGCTCACAAGTGCATCTCTCCTCCTAGAGAAGGAAAAGACGTAGCAGCTGTGGATGGTGGTGTTACATGGGTCAACTTTTCACTACTTCACTTTTTTCCCTGTCGTTTTCTTTTAGACTTTCAATAAAAATTAGACATTACTGAAAATCTATTTTGAGATTCAGTTGAGTTAGTGAAACGGTTGGAAGCACAATGGCTACATCGTATAGTCAGTATGCGAATATGCAGGGAGCCAGAGGTCAGGAGTTTTTATTTGAGTTGTTTTGGTTCAAGTCAAACGCAGCAGCGCCTCCTACCGCCGGGCTCAGCGAGTTTTCTGGGTGAAACTGCACCCTTTCAATAGTTTTGACCCAGACACTGTTCTCTCTTCAGATTACTGGGCCTGATGGTAAACAGATTTACAAAGGAGACAGAGAGTCGAGTGGGAAATACTCCGTGGCTGCACACATGGACGGAACCTACAAGTTCTGCTTCAGCAACAAGATGTCCACCATGACGCCCAAGATCGTCATGTTCACCATCGACATCGGAGAGGCGCCGAAAGGCCAGGACATGGAGACGGAAGGTACTCGGATCGGCCACGTCTGAGTACACGGCCCGTTTTATGTGATGCTGTTTCTATTGTAAAGATTTTATCGTTTGAATGTCTTTCTTGACTTTACTTTGGGTAAATTTCCCTCCTTTATAGGTGGTGACAGCTGGGATGGTAGGGGCAAAAAAAGGCAGAATAAGTGAAAACTGTCATATGAAGTTTGGGATGCACCGTGGAGTTTTCTCTAACCGGCCTCGTTTTGACATTATAAACTAATATTACATGTTGTTTGCTACAGATGCAGCCTTAATGTTTGTTTTTTTAATGGCGTGACTGTTTGCACTGAGTATCAGAGAAATGGTGTGCAATGAAAAAGTATCTGCTGCTTTTATGGATTTCAACAGGTTTAGCTCGTCTTTCTTGGTCACTGAAGAGCATCAGACAGAAATGAACCGATAAACATGCACTGTCGGTTCAAGGTTACTTTGCAGCATCTCAATCCGCTTTAAGCACACACTGTGACCCAAACGCTCAGGAACCTTCCATTTTGTTTGGGTTGAACCTGCTGCATAAACATCCAAACGCTAGCTTACTTCAAGATTTTTCATCCAGAGAAAAAAAAAAAAAAGATCATGGTCATTCATGTCTTATAACGGCTAAGCAGCTCCAGACCATCATGCTACCACTACCATGCTTCACTGTTTGTATGGTTCACTTTTCTGAAAAGTGGGGCAACTTTCCAAAAAAAAGTTCCTCTTTCACCTTGTCTGTCCATTTTCATTATCCAAGTGTGACTTTCTATATATATATATATATATATTTTTTTTTTTTTAAAGTTTGACAGCAATCATTTAAATGTGAGTCAGATGAAATCCGTAAGCGGGGCAAATACTCCTCCACAGAACTGTAGTTGTAAAGGAATCGTGTCTCAGATGCAAGAAGGTTTTCTTTTGCATGTACCGCGTAAAAGCCCGACGCATGTCCTCTGCGCACACGCGCGCGGCGTCCTTCTGGATTTAACGGCTCGCTCGCTGCTCGTTTCAGCTCATCAAAACAAGCTGGAGGAGATGATCAACGAGCTCGCCGTCGCTATGACGGCGGTGAAGCACGAGCAGGAGTACATGGAGGTCCGTGAGAGGATACACAGAGCGGGTAAGGACGCAAACCCAGGAGCTGTTTGTTCTGATGAAGCGAAGTGAAATTTACCCTCACATCCTGTCTGCTGTTTCCCCCCTTCTAGTTAACGACAACACAAACAGCAGAGTGGTCCTGTGGTCCTTCTTCGAAGCCCTCGTTCTGGTGGCCATGACACTTGGACAGATTTACTACTTGAAGAGATTTTTTGAAGTGCGACGAGTGGTGTAGTTCCTTCCATCCATCCATCCCTGTGTGTCCTCCACTGTTCTTTTTTTGTTTTGTTTTTGTTTTTTGTCCCCTCCAACACCAAGACAGTTGTTTCCACACTGAAAGACAAGACTGGCCATTTTGAGAAAAGCCAACACCTGATTTGATCTGATGAATATTTTTTTGTCGTTGCTGCTCTGTTACCTGCTTGATTCCCTCTTTAATTGTATGTTTGGAAACATATGGCCAAGAGTCTGCTCGTAGACGTCGGATTCTTTCGTTCTTTTCTTTCTCTTTTGGGTTTGCCAGGATTTTGTCGAGGTTTCATTAAAGTCTAGTTAAGCGCTGGTTTCTCGCCAGGAAAGCGTTCGCTGGCGCAAATGGCCGAGGCTTCTGCAAGCGTGCAGCGCAAGAAAGATGTGAGAGCGCGTGCGCGGAGTCACCACAGGGGGAATGTAGGATTTCAATTGGAGTGCTGCATCTGGGAGGTGGAGGGTTGTTCGTAGGGTCAAAGTTCACCAGCTCCACTCATGTTTTGAAGTGTTATGGATTCATCTTGCAGCTGGTCTTTCTAAAAATAAATAAATAAATAAAAAATAAGACAACCTCTACCACTGTTATTGGATTGAAAGTGGAACATGCCGAGGGGAACTCAGTGGACATTTTCATGGAGGTTCGTCTCTGCTCCCCGTGTATTTAACTAAATCCGACCAGACCACTTGTTCACACGTCTAGTACGTTTTTACAGTTTAAAACTCGACTGCAGGTCGTGGAGGGTCAGATTTTAACTGAGCTGTTTGGATGACGGCTCCGAAACAGAAGTGAATGAAATCTGAAATCCATATTAAATGTTGACTGAGGGCGGGGTGGTAAGGGGCGGTTGGGGGTTTGTACACTTAATATATTTCTGTTTGGGCTTAGTTGCTTTTAGAGTTGTCGTCAGGTTTTGGGTTTCACAACAATACCGTTTTCAACAATACGCCATGTTTTGTTTCTGGAGCATGTTGAGTGCCACGCAGCCGTCAGAGCGCCGCGGTGTAATTCCTACGGTCCCTGAACGCTGCGTGGAACCAAACGCGCTTCAGTTTTGTATTAAAACAGTTTTGGCGACCTCAGCCTGCTCTGGTCACAGTGTCTCCTTTTGTTTTTGTAATTCCAACAACAACCTGCTTCATGGATCTGTACAAATGAAGGATGGCTTTCTGTGAACAAATGCCCCAGGTTTCATAATAAAGCAAATATTCTGTACGACTTTTTGTCTCTTTAAAACATCTTTGAGCAGCAGGTGTCTAGGATGAAAGAAGATTTGCCTTTGTTTAGGGATGCGCCTAAAAGTTATAAAAGGGCACATTGAGCAAGCTCTTAAAACACCAAACAACAACACAGCAACCCATATTAATCAAGAATCTAATTGGATCAAACTGTCATTGCCTTCATGTGGGGACGATGCAGAGCAGCTGTAGTATATTTTCCCCAACAGGAATAAATCTGCTGCTGATGGTCCTGGAGGGCTGAGTTGATCTGAGACTGTAGCTGTTAAACAGACCAGAGCAGAGAAGGTCAAAGGTTATGAAGCTATAAGCAAATTTGCTGCCATTTTACTAATTAAGCCCTAATAATATCTTAACCCTGTGAACAAGTTGGCTGCAGACTGATTTATAGAACAAAAAGCTCAAAGGGGTTTAACTATATATAATTTCTGATGTTTGCACCTCTGAGATCTACAATTTAAAACTGAGTTTTCTTTGTCAAGGCAAAGAAAACTCAGTAGCTGCTGGTAGGGGCCATTCAGGGGCCCCTAGAAATGGTCCAATTGTAACAGACCATAGATCTGAACCTGTAGCATCATTTATAGAGAATGGTAATGTTACATTTTATTGGACGCCTTCAGCTGAGGGAAAAAAAAATAATTAGATTTAGGATTTAATTAGAAAGTTTGCTTTATAAAAGTTTAAAGAATCATCTTGATAGTTTGATTGTTGTGTTACCACGGCTACAATATGGTGTAATCATCTGTCTAGGGCCCCATATTACTTTGAGCCAACCTGCATGAACAGCTGCTGCGATGTGCACCTCTGGAATCTCCCTGAATCCCCCGGTGGCCCCTATGTCAGTCCCCTGATGCTTTGGGGGACATTTTGATTCATTTAATTGTGGCATGTTTGGCTTTATGCTGCGGTTCTAATTATTGCTCCAGTATTTTCTCTGATGTTTATTTCATGACCTCTAAATGCTCTGGGCCGAATCTTCCTTTAACACTTGAGGTTCTGCAGTAACTTCTATTCACAGCTGTTCACCTCCAGCCCAGATCCCGTCAGCAGCAGCTTTAACCCACCTGGCAGAAACGTTAAGGAGAAGCAGAGCCAACAGTCAGCAGGTGGCACCGGGTGGTACACTATACATTATATTGCATGAGCTAAATTATGGAAAATCAAATGTTTTTTTGCCATTGGTGACGTACAGACGGGAGGAACATGCTCCAGTTAGTGAGAGATTGATCAATCCCAGTTGAGGCTCAACTCTGCTGAATCAGCAGCTTCGCTTCCAACCATTTGAATGAGAAAATGCAAAAAATTGAGCAATTTTGAAGAAAAAAAATAATCGGAATTGGTCAAGCTAAATGAAAAATTGGTACTTTAAAGTACAAACCACAGGGTGAAAATAGCAATATTAATTATTTTATCATCATATATTGTATTTCCATGATTTCCTGATCGCAGGTCACTGATTCACAATTAGTATCGAGTAACTGGCTTATCAAATTAGTATTTTTATCAACCCAGTTACACAGCAGTAATGATTTATGTAACTGCTGATGAAACGTAGCTAATTTGGATGTTTTCTAACTGAAAAAAATACAACACAACAACAAATTTATGCACCCTGGTTTGCTGAAGAGATGGTTTGAGAAAATACTCCACATGACAGTTTTAAATTGTTTTTTTCTTGAAAACTCTTAATCTGATTAATTTTTAATATTTGATTAAAGACAGTAAATGTCAAAACATTTAAACCTCCTGCTACAGAATTTAAAAGCACAGTTTATTATTATTATTATTATTATTATTATTATTATTATTATTATTATTATTATTATTATTATGTGGAGTATTTTTTAAAGAGAAAGAAAAAAACTTCAAGGGAATCTTGTCCAGATCAGAACAAAGCGCTTTACTGACATCTACTGGTGAAAAAACATATGGCGTCCTTAACGTTCCTTCTGCTTAAATCCCTTTCCTGCCGACTGTTGAATGTCTTTTGAACAGACTCGCAAACAAGAGCAAAATTATTACCTGTTCCTGTGACTTATGGAGATTTTAACACCTAGATAAGTTACAGTGTGTTTTATAGGGACACATTTCAGTAACAGCAACTCTAATCCTAAAATGTCATCTGACATTTTATAAATGATATGATAAATATCACTGGCTCCACAGCAATTCATGTTTTCATTGATTACTGGTATTGATGTTTTCTTTTTATATGTTTTTTTTTCCTAGTTTCACAATATGAAATAGAAAATATAAATTGTTTTGATTCAAACTTCAGATGTTTTCCACTTGTTGCTGAGGCAGTTACACCGATTTGTGACATCACGTTCTTCTGTGTGACATCATAAAGCTGCATTCTTGAATTCCAGGTAACAGCCAGGAAAATATCAAACATTGGTTCAACACTTTGCTATCGACACTGCTTGTTAGTGATTCATATATTCAAAAATGGCCACAGAAAATAATGAGGAGCTGATGGAGAAATTTGTCCAGAAATTTGAAGAGATAAGCGAACTTTACGATAAGCAATTCAAGGAGGTAGGCGACGGTATTTACAATTTAGAAGAAAAAAACAAAGCTCTGGAAGAAAAACTGAAAAAACTTAATGGAAGGCTGAATACAGTAGAGAAGGAGCTGGAGAAACATCTGGACGACGACCCGCCAATCCACGAGGTTTCACTGCTTAAATGTTTTGCCATAGGCTTCAGCATAGGCATTACATGTGTGACAGTAATCGAGACCGGTCTTGATGTCTGGATCGGTTTCAAAGGCACATTTTGATGACCCTAAGAGGAAAACTGATGAAACCTGCAGGAAAACTGATGGACCCTGCAGGAAAACTGATGGACCCTGCAGGAAAACTGATGGACCCTGCAGGAAAACTGATGGACCCTGCAGGAAAACTGATGGACCCTGCAGGAAAACTGATGGACCCTGCAGGAAAACTGATGGACCCTGCAGGAAAACTGATGGACCCTGCAGAAAAACTGATGGACCCTGCAGGAAAACTGATGGACCCTGCAGGAAAACTGATGGACCCTGCAGGAAAACTGATGGACCCTGCAGAAAAACTGATGGACCCTGCAGGAAAACTGATGGACCCTGCAGGAAAACTGATGGACCCTGCAGGAACATGATGGACCCTGCAGGAGAACTGATGGACCCTGCAGGAAAACTGATGGACCCTGCAGGAAAATGATGGACCCTGCAGGAAAACTGATGGACCCTGCAGAAAAACTGATGGACCCTGCAGAAAAACTGAAGGACCCTGCAGGAAAACTGATGGACCCTGCAGGAAAACTGATGGACCCTGCAGAAAAACTGATGGACCCTGCAGGAAAACTGATGGACCCTGCAGGAAAACTGATGGACCCTGCAGGAAAACTGATGGACCCTGCAGGAAAACGAATAGCTGGGACTGGAGCAGGAGCTGGAGCTGGAGCTGGTGGAGCAAAAGTCCGGCTTGGGAGGCAGAGGGTTGCAGGCCAGGACGGCATAAGCGGCTTCACGCTCCCATTCTGCCTCTCGTTGCAGCTCCACCAGACCCAGCTGATGGAGGAGAGCGGACCAGTACTCCATCTCCAAGAGGAGTCGGATGGTCACTCCAAGACGTCGGAAAGCGAAATATTGCTCCGCTATAATCCACCTGAAGTTCTCGATGCATTTATATATTTATAAGGTGGAAGCCTCTCCTCGGGCTGCCACCTTATCGTGGTGGAGGGGTTTGAGTGCCCCAATGATCCTAAGAGCTATGCTGTCGGGGGCTTCATGCCCCTGGTAGGGTCACCCAAGGCAGACAGGTCTTAGGGGAGGGACCAAACAAAGCGCAGCCCGAAGACCCCTATGATGACTACAAACCTTGGATTTAGTGTTCCCTCGCCCGAACGCGGGTCACCGGGGCTCCACTCTGGAGCCAGGCCTGGAGGTGGGGCACGTTGGCGAGCGCCTGGTTGTCGGGCTTTTACCCATGGAGCCCGGCCGGGCTCAGCCCGAAGAGGAAACATGGGTCCCTCTTCCAATGGGCTCACCACCTGTAGGAAGGGCCATAGGGGTCGGGTGCAATGTGAGATGGGTTGTGGCCGAGGGAGGGGGTCCTGGCGGTCCGATCCTCGGTTGCAGAAACTGGCTCTTGGGTCGTGGAATGTCACCTCTCTGTTGGGGAAGGAGCCGGAGCTGGTGTGTGAGGCTGAGAGGTTCCGGCTAGAAATAGTTGGTCTCACCTCGACGCATGGCTCTGGTTCTGGAACCAGACTCCTTGAGAGGGGCTGGATGTATTTCCACTCTGGAGTTGCCCACGGTGAGAGGCGTCGAGCAGGGGTGGGCATACTTGTTGCTCCCCATCTTGGCGCCTGTACATTGGGGGTTCACCGGTGAGCGAGAGGGTAGCCTCCCTCCGCCTACGGGTGGGGGGACGGGTTCTGACTGTTGTTTGTGCTTACGGGACCGAATGACAGTTCAGCTTACCCACCCTTTTTGGAGTCCTTGAAGGGGGTACTGGAGAGTGCCCCTCCTGGGGACTCCCTCGTTTTGCTGGGGGACTTCAACGCTCACGTGGGCAATGACAGTGACACCTGGAGGGGCGTGGTTGGGAGGAGTGCTCCCTCCGATCTGAACTCGAGTGGTGTTCTGTTGCTGGACTTCTGTGCTCGTCACAGATTGTCCATAACGAACACCATGTTCAGGCATAAGGGTGTCCATATGTGCACTTGGCACCAGGACACCCTAGGCCGCAGTTCGATGATCGATTTTGTCATCGTTTCGTCGGATCTGCGGCCGTATGTCCTGGACACTCGGGTGAAGAGAGGTGCGGAGTTGTCCACTGACCACTACCTGGTGGTGAGTTGGCTCCGGTGGTGGGGGAGGATGCCAGTCAGACCTGGCAGGCCCAAACGTGTTGTGAGGGTCTGCTGGGAACGTCTGGTGGAGTCCCCTGTGAGACGGAGCTTTAACTCCTATCTCCGGCAGAGCTTCAAACACGTCCGGGGGAGGCGGGGGACATTGAGTCCGAGTGGACCATGTTCCGTGCCTCCATTGTCGAGGCGGCTCATCGGAGCTGCGGTCGCAAGGTTGTCGGTGCCTGTCGTGGTGGCAACCCTCGAACCCGTTGGTGGACACCTTCGGTGAGGGATGCTGTCAGGCTGAAGAAGGAGTCCTATCGGGCCTTTTTGGCCCGATAGGACTCCGGAAGCGGCTGATGGGTACCGGCGGGCGAAGCGGCATGCGGCTCAGGTGGTTGCTGAGGCAAAAACTCGGGCGTGGGAGGAGTTCGGAGAGACCATGGAGAAAGACTTCCGTATGGCTTCGAGGCGATTCTGGTCCACCATCCAGCGTCTCAGGAGGGGGAAGCAGTGTAGCACCAACACTGTTTACAGTGGGGGTGGTGTGCTGCTGACTTCGACTCGGGACGTTGTGGGTCGGTGGGCGGAGTACTTCGAAGACCTCCTCAATCCCACCAACATGCCTTCCATTGAGGAAGCTGAGCCTGAGGACTTTGGGTTGGGCTCTCCAATCTCTGGGGGACGAGGTCGCCGAGGTAGTTAAAAAGCTCCTCGGTGGCCGGGCCCCGGGGTGGATGAGATTCGCCCGGGAGTATCTCAAGGCTCTGGATGTTGTAGGGTTGTGTTGGTTAACGCGACTCTGCAGTATTGCATGGACATCGGGGGCAGTTCCCCTGGATTGGCAGACTGGGGGTGGTGGTCCCCCCTGTTTAAAAAAGGGGGATCGGAGAGTGTGCTCCAACTATAGAGGGATCACACTCTTAAGCCTCCCTGGCAAGGTCTATTCAGGGGTACTGGAGAGGAGGGTCCGTCGGATAGTCGAACCTCGGATTTTGGAAGAGCAGTGTGGTTTTCGTCCTGGTCGTGGAACACTGGACCAGCTCTACACCCTCAGCAGGGTCCTGGAGGGTGCATGGGAGTTCGTCCAACCGGTCTACATGTGCTTTGTGGACTTGGAGAAGGCGTTCGACCGTGTCCCTAGGGGTGCCCTGTGGGGGGTTCTCCGGGAGTATGGGGTACCGGGCCCTTTGATACGGGCTGTCAGGTCCCTGTATGACCGGTGTCAGAGTTTGGTCCGCATTGCCGGCAATAAGTCGGGCTCGTTCCCAGTGAGGGTTGGACTCCGCCAGGGCTGCCCTTTGTCACCGATTCTGTTCATTACTTTTATGGACAGAATTTCTAGGCGCAGCCAGGGTGTTGAGGGGATCCGTTTTGGTGGCCTTAGGATTGCATCTCTGCTTTTTGCGGATGATGTGGTCCTATTGGCTTCATCGGGACGTGATCTTCAGCTCTCACTGGAGCGGTTCGCAGCCGAGTGTGAAGCGGCCGGGATGAGGATCAGTGCCTCCAAGTCTGAGACCATGGTCTTGAGTCGGAAAAGGGTAGAGTGCCTTCTCCGGGTCGAGGGAGATGTCCTGCCCCAAGTGGAGGAGTTCAAGTATCTCGGGATCTTGTTCACGAATGAGGGAAGAAGGGAGCGTGAGATCGACAGGCGGATTGGTGCAGCGTCCGCCGTGAAGCGGATGCTCTACCGGTCCGTCGTGGTGAAGAGAGAGCTGAGTCACAAAGCGAAGCTCTCAATTTACCGGTCGATCTACGTTCCTACCCTCATCTATGGTCATGAGCTTTGGGTAATGACCGAAAGAACGAGATCGCGAATACAAGCGGCCGAAATGAGTTTTCTCCGTAGGGTGGCTGGGCTCTCCCTTAGAGATAGGGTGAGAAGCTCGGTCATCCGGGAGGGACTCAGAGTAGAGCCGCTGCTCCTCCACATCGAGAGGAGCCAGTTGAGGTGGCTCGGGCATCTGGTCAGGATGCCTCCTGGACGCCTCCCTGGTGAGGTGTTTCGGGCACGTCCCACCGGGAGGAGGCCCCAGGGAAGACCCAGGACACGCTGGAGGGACTATGTCTCTCGGCTGGCTTGGGAACGCCTCGGGATTCCCCCGGAGGAGCTGGAGGAAGTGGCTGGGGAGAGGGAAGTCTGGGCCTCCCTTCTTAAGCTGCTGCCCCCGCGACCCGACCCCGGATAAGCGGCAGAAGATGGATGGATGGATGGATGGATATATACACTGCTCAAAAAAAATAAAGGGAGCACTTAAATAACACATCCTAGATCTGAATGAATGAAATATTCTCATTGAATACTTTGTCCTGTACAAAGTTGAATGTGCTGACAACAAAATCATAATTTCAGTAAATAAATATAAGGAATATACACACACATATACATATGTATATATGTAAAATTAAGATTTATTCACTTTTCAATTCCAAAAGGCACATTCAGACTCTGTAGGAGTGTTTTTCAGGGCTCAGTTCCTTTGCCCTTTTTCCTCTTCCATCCTGTTTTATATATATATATATATATATATATATATATATATATATATATATATATATATATATATATATATATATATATATATATAAGGAATTTCCACATTATAAATATATTTCCACATTACAAATGTGGAAATAGGAAACATCAATACTTTCGGGATGTAGCTGTATAATTAGTTGAGCTATCTGCTCCGGTGACTTTAAGATTTAGGATTTAGATTTAGGATTTAATTAGAAAGTTTGCTTTATAAAAGTTTAAAGAATCATCTTGATAGTTTGATTGTTGTGTTACCACGGCTACAATATGGTGTAATCATCTGTCTAGGGCCCCATATTACTTTGAGCCAACCTGCATGAACAGCTGCTGCGATGTGCACCTCTGGAATCTCCCTGAATCCCCCGGTGGCCCCTATGTCAGTCCCCTGATGCTTTGGGGGGACATTTTGATTCATTTAATTGTGGCATGTTTGGCTTTATGCTGCGGTTCTAATTATTGCTCCAGTATTTTCTCTGATGTTTATTTCATGACCTCTAAATGCTCTGGGCCGAATCTTCCTTTAACACTTGAGGTTCTGCAGTAACTTCTATTCACAGCTGTTCACCTCCAGCCCAGATCCCGTCAGCAGCAGCTTTAACCCACCTGGCAGAAACGTTCAGGAGAAGCAGAGCCAACAGTCAGCAGGTGGCACCGGGTGGTACACTATACATTATATTGCATGAGCTAAATTATGGAAAATCAAATGTTTTTTTTGCCATTGGTGACGTACAGACGGGAGGAACATGCTCCAGTTAGTGAGAGATTGATCAATCCCAGTTGAGGCTCAACTCTGCTGAATCAGCAGCTTCGCTTCCGACCATTTGAATGAGAAAATGCAAAAATTGAGCAATTTTGAAGAAAAAAATAATCAGAATTGGTCAAGCTAAATGAAAAATCGGTACTTTAAAGTACAAACCACAGGGTGAAAATAGCAATATTAATTATTTTATCATCATATATTGTATTTCCATGATTTCCTGATCGCAGGTCACTGATTCACAATTAGTATCGAGTAACTGGCTTATCAAATTAGTATTTTTATCAACCCAGTTACACAGCAGTAATGATTTATGTAACTGCTGATGAAACGTAGCTAATTTGGATGTTTTCTAACTGAAAAAAATACAACACAACAACAAATTTATGCACCCTGGTTTGCTGAAGAGATGGTTTGAGAAAATACTCCACATGACAGTTTTAAATTGTTTTTTTCTTGAAAACTCTTAATCTGATTAATTTTTAATATTTGATTAAAGACAGTAAATGTCAAAACATTTAAACCTCCTGCTACAGAATTTAAAAGCACAGTTTATTATTATTATTATTATTATTATTATTATTATTATTATTATTATTATTATTATTATTATTATTATTATTATGTGGAGTATTTTTAAAGAGAAAGAAAAAACTTCAAGGGAATCTTGTCCAGATCAGAACAAAGCGCTTTACTGACATCTACTGGTGAAAAAACATATGGCGTCCTTAACGTTCCTTCTGCTTAAATCCCTTTCCTGCCGACTGTTGAATGTCTTTTGAACAGACTCGCAAACAAGAGCAAAATTATTACCTGTTCCTGTGACTTATGGAGATTTTAACACCTAGATAAGTTACAGTGTGTTTTATAGGGACACATTTCAGTAACAGCAACTCTAATCCTAAAATGTCATCTGACATTTTATAAATGATATGATAAATATCACTGGCTCCACAGCAATTCATGTTTTCATTGATTACTGGTATTGATGTTTTCTTTTTATATGTTTTTTTTCCTAGTTTCACAATATGAAATAGAAAATATAAATTGTTTTGATTCAAACTTCAGATGTTTTCCACTTGTTGCTGAGGCAGTTACACCGATTTGTGACATCACGTTCTTCTGTGTGACATCATAAAGCTGCATTCTTGAAATCCAGGTAACAGCCAGGAAAATATCAAACATTGGTTCAACACTTTGCTATCGACACTGCTTGTTAGTGATTCATATATTCAAAAATGGCCACAGAAAATAATGAGGAGCTGATGGAGAAATTTGTCCAGAAATTTGAAGAGATAAGCGAACTTTACGATAAGCAATTCAAGGAGGTAGGCGACGGTATTTACAATTTAGAAGAAAAAAACAAAGCTCTGGAAGAAAAACTGAAAAAACTTAATGGAAGGCTGAATACAGTAGAGAAGGAGCTGGAGAAAACATCTGGACGACGACCCGCCAATCCACGAGGTTTCACTGCTTAAATGTTTTGCCATAGGCTTCAGCATAGGCATTACATGTGTGACAGTAATCGAGACCGGTCTTGATGTCTGGATCGGTTTCAAAGGCACATTTTGATGACCCTAAGAGGAAAACTGATGGACCCTGCAGGAAAACTGATGGACCCTGCAGGAAAATGATGGACCTGCAGGAAAACTGATGGACCCTGCAGGAAAACTGATGGACCCTGCAGGAAAACTGATGGACCCTGCAGGAAAACTGATGGACCCTGCAGGAAAACTGATGGACCCTGCAGGAAAACTGATGGACCCTGCAGGAACATGATGGACCCTGCAGGAAAACTGATGGACCCTGCAGAAAAACTGATGGACCCTGCAGGAAAACTGATGGACCCTGCAGGAAAACTGATGGACCCTGCAGGAAAACTGATGGACCCTGCAGGAAAACTGATGGACCTGCAGGAAAACTGATGGACCCTGCAGGAAAACTGATGGACCCTGCAGGAAAAACTGATGGACCCTGCAGGAAAACTGATGGACCCTGCAGGAAAAACTGATGGACCCTGCAGGAAAAACTGATGGACCCTGCAGGAAAACTGATGGACCCTGCAGGAAAACTGATGGACCCTGCAGGAAAACTGATGGACCCTGCAGGAAAACTGATGGACCCTGCAGGAAAACTGATGGACCCTGCAGGAAAACTGATGGACCCTGCAGGAAAACTGATGGACCTGCAGGAAAACTGATGGACCCTGCAGGAACATGATGGACCCTGCAGGAAAACTGATGGACCCTGCAGGGAAAACTGATGGACCCTGCAGGAAAACACTGATGGACCCTGCAGGAAAACTGATGGACCCTGCAGGAAAAACTGATGGACCCTGCAGGAAAACTGATGGACCCTGCAGGAAAAACTGATGGACCCTGCAGGAAAAACTGATGGACCCTGCAGGAAAACTGATGGACCCTGCAGGAAAAACTGATGGACCCTGCAGGAAAAACTGATGGACCCTGCAGGAAAAACTGATGGACCCTGCAGGAACACTGATGGACCCTGCAGGAAAACTGATGGACCCTGCAGGGAAAACTGATGGACCCTGCAGGAAAAACTGATGGACCCTGCAGGAAAACTGATGGACCCTGCAGGAAAATGATGGACCCTGCAGGGAAAACTGATGGACCTGCAGGAAAACTGATGGACCTTGCAGGAAAAACTGATGGACCCTGCAGGAAAACTGATGGACCCTGCAGGAAAACTGATGGACCCTGCAGGAAAACTGATGGACCCTGCAGGAAAACTGATGGACCCTGCAGGAAAACTGATGGACCCTGCAGGAACATGATGGACCCTGCAGGAAAACTGATGGACCCTGGAGGAAAAACTGATGGACCCTGCAGGAAAAACTGATGGACCCTGCAGGAAAACTGATGGACCCTGCAGGAAAAACTGATGGACCCTGCAGGAAAACTGATGGACCCTGCAGGAAAACTGATGGACCCTGCAGGAAAACTGATGGACCCTGCAGGAACATGATGGACCCTGCAGGAAAACTGATGGACCCTGCAGGAAAACTGATGGACCCTGCAGGAAAAACGGATGGACCCTGCAGGGAAAACTGATGGACCCTGCAGGAAAACTGATGGACCCTGCAGGAAAAACTGATGGACCCTGCAGGAAAACTGATGGACCCTGCAGGAAAACTGATGGACCCTGCAGGAACATGATGGACACTGCAGGAAAACTGATGGACCCTGCAGGAAAACTGATGGACCCTGCAGGAAAACTGATGGACCCTGCAGGAAAATGATGGACACTGCAGAAAAACTGATGGACCCTGCAGGAAAACTGATGGACCCTGCAGGAACACTGATGGACCCTGCAGGAAAACTGATGGACCCTGCAGGAAAACTGATGGACCCTGCAGGAAAACTAATGGACCCTGCAGGAAAAACTGATGGACCCTGCAGGAACACTGATGGACCCTGCAGGAAAACTGATGGACCCTGCAGGAAAAACTGATGGACCCTGCAGGAAAACTGATGGACCCTGCAGGAAAAACTGATGGACCCTGCAGGAAAACTGATGGACCCTGCAGGAAAACTGATGGACCCTGCAGAAAAACTGATGGACCCTGCAGGAAAACTGATGGACCCTGCAGAAAAACTGATGGACCCTGCAGGAAAACTGATGGACCCTGCAGAAAAACTGATGGACCCTGCAGGAAAACTGATGGACCCTGCAGGAAAACTGATGGACCCTGCAGGAAAACTGATGGACCCTGCAGGAAAACTGATGGACCCTGCAGGAAAACTGATGGACCCTGCAGGAAAACCGATGGACCCTGCAGGAAACACTGATGGACCCTGCAGGAAAACTGATGGACCCTGCAGGAAAACTGATGGACCCTGCAGGAAAAACTGATGGACCCTGCAGGAAAAACTGATGGACCCTGCAGGAAAATGATGGACCCTGCAGGAACATGATGGACCCTGCAGGAACATGATGGACCCTGCAGAAAAACTGATGGACCCTGCAGGAAAATGATGGACCCTGCAGGGAAAACTGATGGACCCTGCAGGAACATGATGGACCCTGCAGGAAAACTGATGGACCCTGCAGGAAAACTGATGGACCCTGCAGGAACACTGATGGACCCTGCAGGAAAACTGATGGACCCTGCAGGAAAACTGATGGACCCTGCAGGAACACTGATGGACCCTGCAGGAAAACTGATGGACCCTGCAGGAAAACTGATGGACCCTGCAGGAAAACTGATGGACCCTGCAGGAAAACTGATGGACCCTGCAGGAAAACTGATGGACCCTGCAGGAAAACTGATGGACCCTGCAGGAAAACTGATGGACCCTGCAGGAAAACTGATGGACCCTGCAGAAAAACTGATGGACCCTGCAGGAAAACTGATGGACCCTGCAGGAACATGATGGACCCTGCAGGAAAACTGATGGACCCTGCAGGAAAACTGATGGACCCTGCAGGAAAACTGATGGACCCTGCAGGAAAACTGATGGACCCTGCAGGAAAAACTGATGGACCCTGCAGGAAAACTGATGGACCCTGCAGGAAACACTGATGGACCCTGCAGGGAAAACTGATGGACCCTGCAGGAAAAACTGATGGACCCTGCAGGAAAACTGATGGACCCTGCAGGAAAACTGATGGACCCTGCAGGAAAACTGATGGACCCTGCAGGAACACTGATGGACCCTGCAGGAAAACTGATGGACCCTGCAGAAAAACTGATGGACCCTGCAGGAAAACTGATGGACCCTGCAGAAAAACTGATGGACCCTGCAGGAAAACTGATGGACCCTGCAGGAACACTGATGGACCCTGCAGGAAAAACTGATGGACCCTGCAGGAAAATGATGGACCCTGCAGGAAAACTGATGGACCCTGCAGGAAAAACTGATGGACCTGCAGGAAAACTGATGGACCCTGCAGGAAAATTGAAGAGCTAAAGGCTGAACTTGAGGACTTCAAGTTTCTCTTTGAATTTCAATGTAAAGAATCAGAAAAAGAATTTCTGAAATGCAACAAAAACAAAAAGATATTGAAAAACAATTGCGACAGCTGTCCAAAAACGATGAAGGACTTTGAGTCTGAGAAGCAGCTGGACGAAGAGAAGCCACTGAAGGACACATCCCTACTAAAATATTTGGCAATATATAAATATATATAAAGAGATAAAATAGAAGGAGTCACAGGCTGTGATTCCTGAGGAAAAAAAAAAGGAGAGATATTTCTTAAAGCATCTTGCAACAGGCATTGGAGCAGATGTACATTATATATATATATATATATATATATATATATATATATATATATATATATATATATATATATATATATTATTTTGTTTAAATTGAAGTGAAATGAAGGCTGCAAACTTTGTTCTGCAGCGTTAGCTTAAACTGGTAGCTATAATTGGTAGCAACGAATATTTAACAAGCCACCGTCTTCTTAATTCAGGATTGAAAACTTCAACAAAGAGCATAGTATGGTTTTTATTTGTGTCTTAAGTACGACTTTGTCTTTTTATAGCAGTCATAGTAACTGAAAGCGGGAAGAAGTGAGCTGCATTTGCACATACAGTTGTGACGTTAGCGCAGCAGGTGCAAAGAGACCGTTAAGCTGTTGCTAAGAGACGAGCTTTTTTTCTGGCAATGAATTGAAAAAAATATATATATTATATTGGCTAATACTATTATATATTAAATAAAGTATCATCCAAACTCAGCATATAAGCTAAAGTTGTAGTCATTGTGACTTGGCTGTTACCACTGATTCAGAGGTAAATCATTTCTGTCCCAGGTTGAGCTGTTTTTCACCGTTCTAGTGTAAAAATACCTCTTCCTTTTAGTTCGTTTTTTAGTTTGTTTTATTCGGGTTGAATATCAGTTGAGGAGCTGATGGAGAAATTTGAAGAGATAACCGATCTTTACAATAAGCAATTCAAGGAGGTAGACGACGGTATTTTCAATTTAGAACAAAAAAACAAAGCTCTGGGAGAAAAAACTGACAAAACTTAATGGAAGGCTGAATACAGTAGAGAAGGAGCTGGAGAAACATCTGGACGACGACCCGCCAATCCACGAGGTTTCACTGCTTCAATGTTTTGCCGTAGGCTTCAGCATAGGCATTACATGTGTGACAGTAATCGAGACAGGTCTTGATGTCTGGATCGGTTTCAAAGGCACATTTTGATGACCCTAAGAGGAAAACTGATGAAACCTGCAGGAAAACTGATGGACCCTGCAGGAAAACTGATGGACCCTGCAGAAAAACTGATGGACCCTGCAGGAAAACTGATGGACCCTGCAGGAAAACTGATGGACCCTGCAGGAAAACTGATGGACCCTGCAGGAAAACTGATGGACCCTGCAGGAAAACTGATGGACCCTGCAGGAAAACTGATGGACCCTGCAGGAAAACTGATGGACCCTGCAGGAAAACTGATGGACCTGCAGGAAAACTGATGGACCCTGCAGGAAAACTGATGAAACCTGCAGGAAAACTGATGGACCCTGCAAGGAAAACTGACGGACCTGCAGGAAAACTGATGGACCCTGCAGGAAAACTGATGGACCCTGCAGGAAAACTGATGAAACCTGCAGGAAAACTGATGGACCCTGCAGGAAAACTGAAGACCTAAAGGGAAAACTGGATGGACCCTGCAGGAAAATTGAAGAGCTAAAGGCTGAACTTGAGGACTTCAAGTTTCTCTTTGAATTTCAATGTAAAGAATCAGAAAAAGAATTTCTGAAATGCAACAAAAACAAAAAGATATTGAAAAACAATTGCGACAGCTGTCCAAAACGATGAAGGACTTTGAGTCTGAGAAGCAGCTGGACGAAGAGAAGCCACTGAAGGACACATCCCTACTAAAATATTTGGCAATATATAAATATATATAAAGAGATAAAATAGAAGGAGTCACAGGCTGTGATTCCTGAGGAAGAAAAAAAGGAGAGATATTTCTTAAAGCATCTTGCAACAGGCATTGGAGCAGATGTACATTATATATATATATATATATATATATATATATATATATATATATATATATATATATATATATATATATATATATATATATATATATATATATATATATATATTGTTAGTGATTCGTTTGTTCAAAAATGGCCACAGAAAACAATGAGGAGCTGATGGAGAAATTTGAAGAGATAACCAAATTTTTTCCAATAATGGCCCCGGAAGAAATTGAGGAGCTAAAGGCAGAACTTGAGGACTTCAAGTTCCTATAAAAGGAGAGATATTTCAGTAAAGCATCTTGCAACAGGCATTGGAGCAGATGTACGTTATATATATATATATATATATATATATATATATATATATATATATATATATATTATTTTGTTTAAATTGAAGTGAAATGAAGGCTGCAAACTTTGTTCTGCAGCGTTAGCTTAAACTGGTAGCTATAATTGGTAGCAACGAATATTTAACAAGCCACCGTCTTCTTAATTCAGGATTGAAAACTTCAACAAAGAGCATAGTATGGTTTTATTTGTGTCTTAAGTACGACTTTGTCTTTTATAGCAGTCATAGTAACTGAAAGCGGGAAGAAGTGAGCTGCATTTGCACATACAGTTGTGACGTTAGCGCAGCAGGTGCAAAGAGACCGTTAAGCTGTTGCTAAGAGACGAGCTTTTTTCTGGTAATGAATTGAAAAAAATATATATATATTATATTGGCTAATACTATTATATATTAAATAAAGTATCATCCAAACTCAGCATATAAGCTAAAGTTGTAGTCATTGTGACTTGGCTGTTACCACTGATTCAGAGGTAAATCATTTCTGTCCCAGGTTGAGCTGTTTCTCACCGTTCTAGTGTAAAATACCTCTTCCTTTTAGTTCGTTTTTAGTTTGTTTTATTCGGGTTGAATATCAGTTGAGGAGCTGATGGAGAAATTTGAAGAGATAACCGATCTTTACAATAAGCAATTCAAGGAGGTAGACGACGGTATTTTCAATTTAGAACAAAAAAACAAAGCTCTGGGAGAAAAACTGACAAAACTTAATGGAAGGCTGAATACAGTAGAGAAGGAGCTGGAGAAACATCTGGACGACGACCCGCCAATCCACGAGGTTTCACTGCTTCAATGTTTTGCCGTAGGCTTCAGCATAGGCATTACATGTGTGACAGTAATCGAGACAGGTCTTGATGTCTGGATCGGTTTCAAAGGCACATTTTGATGACCCTAAGAGGAAAACTGATGGACCCTGCAGGAAAACTGATGGACCCTGCAGGAAAACTGATGGACCCTGCAGGAAAAACTGATGGACCCTGCAGAAAAACTGATGGACCCTGCAGGAAAACTGATGAAACCTGCAGGAAAACTGATGGACCCTGCAGGAAAACTGATGGACCCTGCAGAAAAACTGATGGACCCTGCAGGAAAACTGATGGACCCTGCAGGAAAACTGATGGACCCTGCAGGAAAATGATGGACCCTGCAGGAAAACTGATGGACCCTGCAGGAAAACTGATGGACCCTGCAGGAAAACTGATGGACCCTGCAGGAAAACTGATGGACCCTGCAGGAAAACTGATGGACCCTGCAGGAAAACTGATGGACCCTGCAGGAAAACTGATGGACCCTGCAGGAAAATGATGGACCCTGCAGGAAAACTGATGGACCCTGCAGGAAAACTGATGGACCCTGCAGGAAAACTGATGGACCCTGCAGGAACATGATGGACCCTGCAGGAAAACTGATGGACCCTGCAGGAAAAACTGATGGACCCTGCAGGAAAAACTGATGGACCCTGCAGGAAAAACTGATGGACCCTGCAGGAAAAACTGATGGACCCTGCAGGAAAAACTGATGGACCCTGCAGAAAACTGATGGACCCTGCAGGAAAACTGATGGACCCTGCAGGAAAATGATGGACCCTGCAGGAAAACTGATGGACCTGCAGGAACATGATGGACCCTGCAGGAAAACTGATGGACCCTGCAGGAAAACTGATGGACCTGCAGGAAAACTTATGGACCCTGCAGGAAAATTGAAGAGCTAAAGGCTGAACTTGAGGACTTCAAGTTTCTCTTTGAATTTCAATGTAAAGAATCAGAAAAAGAATTTCTGAAATGCAACAAAAACAAAAAGATATTGAAAAACAATTGCGACAGGTGTCCAAAACGATGAAGGACTTTGAGTCTGAGAAGCAGCTGGACGAAGAGAAGCCACTGAAGGACACATCCCTACTAAAATATTTGGCAATATATAAATATATATAAAGAGATAAAATAGAAGGAGTCACAGGCTGTGATTCCTGAGGAAAAAAAAAAGGAGAGATATTTGCAACAGGCATTGGAGCAGATGTACATTATATATATATATATATATATATATATATATATATATATATATATATATATATATATATATATATATATATATATATATATATATTATTTTGTTTAAATTGAAGTGAAATGAAGGCTGCAAACTTTGTTCTGCAGCGTTAGCTTAAACTGGTAGCTATAATTGGTAGCAACGAATATTTAACAAGCCACCGTCTTCTTAATTCAGGATTGAAAACTTCAACAAAGAGCATAGTATGGTTTTATTTGTGTCTTAAGTACGACTTTGTCTTTTATAGCAGTCATAGTAACTGAAAGCGGGAAGAAGTGAGCTGCATTTGCACATACAGTTGTGACGTTAGCGCAGCAGGTGCAAAGAGACCGTTAAGCTGTTGCTAAGAGACGAGCTTTTTTCTGGTAATGAATTGAAAAAAATATATATATTATATTGGCTAATACTATTATATATTAAATAAAGTATCATCCAAACTCAGCATATAAGCTAAAGTTGTAGTCATTGTGACTTGGCTGTTACCACTGATTCAGAGGTAAATCATTTCTGTCCCAGGTTGAGCTGTTTTTCACCGTTCTAGTGTAAAATACCTCTTCCTTTTAGTTCGTTTTTAGTTTGTTTTATTCGGGTTGAATATCAGTTGAGGAGCTGATGGAGAAATTTGAAGAGATAACCGATCTTTACAATAAGCAATTCAAGGAGGTAGACGACGGTATTTTCAATTTAGAACAAAAAAACAAAGCTCTGGGAGAAAAACTGACAAAACTTAATGGAAGGCTGAATACAGTAGAGAAGGAGCTGGAGAAACATCTGGACGACGACCCGCCAATCCACGAGGTTTCACTGCTTCAATGTTTTGCCGTAGGCTTCAGCATAGGCATTACATGTGTGACAGTAATCGAGACAGGTCTTGATGTCTGGATCGGTTTCAAAGGCACGTTTTGATGACCCTAAGAGGAAAACTGATGAAACCTGCAGGAAAACTGATGGACCCTGCAGGAAAACTGATGGACCCTGCAGGAAAACTGATGGACCCTGCAGGAAAACTGATGGACCCTGCAGGAAAAACTGATGGACCCTGCAGGAAAAACTGATGGACCCTGCAGGAAAACTGATGGACCCTGCAGGAAAACTGATGGACCCTGCAGGAAAAACTGATGGACCCTGCAGGAAAACTGATGGACCCTGCAGGAAAAACTGATGGACCCTGCAGGAAAACTGATGGACCTGCAGGAAAACTGATGGACCCTGCAGGAAAACTGATGGACCCTGCAGGAAAACTGATGGACCCTGCAGGAAAACTGATGGACCCTGCAGGAAAACTGATGGACCCTGCAGGAAAACTGATGGACCCTGCAGGAAAACTGATGGACCCTGCAGGAAAACTGATGGACCCTGCAGGAAAACTGATGGACCCTGCAGGAAAACTGATGGACCCTGCAGGAAAACTGATGGACCCTGCAGGAAAACTGATGGACCCTGCAGGAAAACTGATGGACCCTGCAGGAAAACTGATGGACCCTGCAGAAAAACTTATGGACCCTGCAGGAAAACTGATGGACCCTGCAGGAAAATTGAAGAGCTAAAGGCTGAACTTGAGGACTTCAAGTTTCTCTTTGAATTTCAATGTAAAGAATCAGAAAAAGAATTTCTGAAATGCAACAAAAACAAAAAGATATTGAAAAACAATTGCGACAGCTGTCCAAAACGATGAAGGACTTTGAGTCTGAGAAGCAGCTGGACGAAGAGAAGCCACTGAAGGACACATCCCTACTAAAAATATTTGGCAATATATAAATATATATAAAGAGATAAAATAGAAGAAGTCACAGGCTGTGATTCCTGAGGAAAAAAAAAGGAGAGATATTTCTTAAAGCATCTTGCAACAGGCATTGGAGCAGATGTACATTATATATATATATATATATATATATATATATATATATATATATATATATATATATATATATATTGTTAGTGATTCGTTTGTTCAAAAATGGCCACAGAAAACAATGAGGAGCTGATGGAGAAATTTGAAGAGATAACCAAAATTTTTTTCCAATAATGGCCCCGGAAGAAATTGAGGAGCTAAAGGCAGAACTTGAGGACTTCAAGTTCCTATAAAAGGAGAGATATTTCAGTAAAGCATCTTGCAACAGGCATTGGAGCAGATGTACGTTATATATATATATATATATATATATATATATATATATATATATATATATATATATATATATATATATATATATATATATATATATATATATATATTATTTTGTTTAAATTGAAGTGAAATGAAGGCTGCAAACTTTGTTCTGCAGCGTTAGCTTAAACTGGTAGCTATAATTGGTAGCAACGAATATTTAACAAGCCACCGTCTTCTTAATTCAGGATTGAAAACTTCAACAAAGAGCATAGTATGGTTTTATTTGTGTCTTAAGTACGACTTTGTCTTTTATAGCAGTCATAGTAACTGAAAGCGGGAAGAAGTGAGCTGCATTTGCACATACAGTTGTGACGTTAGCGCAGCAGGTGCAAAGAGACCGTTAAGCTGTTGCTAAGAGACGAGCTTTTTTCTGGTAATGAATTGAAAAAAATATATATATTATATTGGCTAATACTATTATATATTAAATAAAGTATCATCCAAACTCAGCATATAAGCTAAAGTTGTAGTCATTGTGACTTGGCTGTTACCACTGATTCAGAGGTAAATCATTTCTGTCCCAGGTTGAGCTGTTTCTCACCGTTCTAGTGTAAAATACCTCTTCCTTTTAGTTCGTTTTTAGTTTGTTTTATTCGGGTTGAATATCAGTTGAGGAGCTGATGGAGAAATTTGAAGAGATAACCGATCTTTACAATAAGCAATTCAAGGAGGTAGACGACGGTATTTTCAATTTAGAACAAAAAAACAAAGCTCTGGGAGAAAAACTGACAAAACTTAATGGAAGGCTGAATACAGTAGAGAAGGAGCTGGAGAAACATCTGGACGACGACCCGCCAATCCACGAGGTTTCACTGCTTCAATGTTTTGCCGTAGGCTTCAGCATAGGCATTACATGTGTGACAGTAATCGAGACCGGTCTTGATGTCTGGATCGGTTTCAAAGGCACGTTTTGATGACCCTAAGAGGAAAACTGATGAAACCTGCAGGAAAACTGATGGACCCTGCAGGAAAACTGATGGACCCTGCAGAAAAACTGATGGACCCTGCAGGAAAACTGATGGACCCTGCAGGAAAACTGATGGACCCTGCAGAAAAACTGATGGACCCTGCAGAAAAACTGAAGAGCTAAAGGCTGAACTTGAGGACTTCAAGTTTCTCTTTGAATTTCAATGTAAAGAATCAGAAAAACAATTGCTGAAATGCAACAAAGACAAAAAGATATTGAAAAACAATTGCGACAGCTGTCCAAAACGATGAAGGACTTTGAGCCTGAGAAGCAGCTGGACGAAGAGAAGCCACTGAAGGACACATCCCTACTAAAATATTTGGCAATATATAAATATATATAAAGAGATAAAATAGAAGGAGTCACAGGCTGTGATTCCTGAGAAAAAAAAAAAGGAGAGATATTTCTTAAAGCATCTTGCAACAGGCATTGGAGCAGATGTACATTATATATATATATATATATATATATATATATATATATATATATATATATATATATATATATAGGGCTGCACAGTGGCGCAGTGGGTAGCACTGTTGCCTTGCAGCAAGAAGGTCCTGGGTTCGATTCCCGGCCCGGGGTCTTTCTGCACGGAGTTTGCATGTTCTCCCTGTGCATGCGTGGGTTCTCTCCGGGTTCTCCGGCTTCCTCCCACAGTCCAAAAACATGACTGTCAGGTTAATTGGGCTTTCCAAATTCTCCCTAGGTGTGAGTGTGTGTGTGCATGGTTGTTTGTCCTGTTTGTCTCTCTGTGTTGCCCTGCGACAGACTGGCGACCTGTCCAGGGTGTACCCCGCCTCTCGCCCGGAACGCAGCTGGAGATAGGCACCAGCAACTCCCGACCCCATTAGGGAGAAGGGTGACGGAAAATGGATGGATGGATATATATATATATATATATATATATATATATATATATATATATATATATATATATATATATATATATATATAATTAGTGATTCGTTTGTTCAGAAATGGCCACAGAAAACAATGAGGAGCTGATGGAGAAATTTGAAGAGATAACCAATTTTTTTCCAATAATGGCCCCGGAAGAAATTGAGGAGCTAAAGGCAGAACTTGAGGACTTCAAGTTCCTATAAAAGGAGAGATATTTCTTAAAGCATCTTGCAACAGGCATTGGAGCAGACGTACAATCTGATGATTGCAACTCTGTGGCGAGCTTATGCTTCATGGACCCTGCCTCATCACCAACCAGGGGAGTTCTTGTTCTCCAGAATCAGGGGGTCCAGCCAAGTTCCATGCAGGGTTTGGGTGCAACTAAACCTGGCAGGTTTAGGGTAAGGGTTAGAACAAAGCTCACTGGGGCTTGGCTAGTTACAAGGGCACCAGGCGACTGGCACTGGGCTGGGCCTTTCCTGGGGACTCCCTGGGAAAGTGCCCAACCCTGGGAGCCGTATCCTGAAGCCCCCTCCCCCCGGCCGAGATCATAGAGCTATGTATTTCTGTAGTTGTTCGCTGGGGGACGCCCAGTTGCCAGGGTGCCAGGCGACGCTCTTTCTAAAATTGTTCTTAAAACACGTGTCCTTAAATTACTACATTTACTAAATTTTTTCGAATTACTACATTTTTTCAAAAACATTTGTTAACAACATTTGTTAACGTGTTGCTAAGGTACAAAACTTTTTTTCTGGTAACAAATTGAAACAAACTAAAGATCAGATTTTTATTTTTATAAAATTTACCTACTATACGTTTCTTGTATATAAGTGGATATAAATAATATTTTTAAAAAAAGATATTATTTTAATAAATGGAGTTTTGAGACACTTCAAAAGAGCCGAAGAATTACTATGTTTTTTAAAAACAACATTTGTTAAGCTGTTGCTAAGAGACAAGCTTGTTTTCTTGTAACGAATTGAAACAAACTAAAGACCTGAGTGTTATTTTTATAAAATTGACCAACTTTAAGTTTCTTGTCTCTTTAAAAAACACAGATGTTTTATGAACAATTAGAGTGTTTAGACACTTTAAAAATAGCGGCAGAATTACTATCTTTTTGGGTCAATATTTGTTAAGCTGTTGCTAAGAGACAAGCTGTTTTTTTCTGCTAACGAATTGAAACGAAGTATAGATTTGATTTTTATTTTGAAAACATTTACCTACCATAAGTTTCTTGTGTTTAAGTAAATAATATTTCAAAACCACTACTGTTTTATGAACAATTAGTGTTGAGACAAGAGCGGCAGAATCATTATATTTTCCAAAAACAACAATATTTATTAAGTTGTTGCTAAGAGAAGAGCTTTCTTTCTTGTAACGAAGAAAGAAAGCTCTTTCTGAGTTTTATTTTTATAAAATTGACCTACTTTAAGTTTCTTATCTCTTTTGAAAAACACTTGTTTTATGAACAATTACAGTGTTGAGAAACTTCAAAACAACGGCGGAATTACTATGTTTTTTTTTCAAAAATAAGATTTGTTAAACTGTTGCTAAGAGACGAGCTTTCTTTCTTGTAAGGAATTGAAACAAACCTGAGTTTTATTTTCACAAACATTATTAGAAAACAGAAATATAAGTGTCATCTTTAACATGTCATTTCTGTCCAAAAGGCAAACAAAAAACATTAAAAAAAAACCAACTTAATTTATCTTTCAGCAACAGCTAATGTAGAACAAAGGTGATTAAACTAAAAGCAGTCATTAAAAAAATTCTCATTAATATTCAATTGCACCAAGCATGTATAATATGACTTCATCCTGTTCTCTTTTATTATCAGGCAGTTTCTTAAAGAGGAACCTCTTCATTCAGATTGTCATAATCCGGGTCTTGCGGGTCGGAACCGCCTCCCTTACAGTCAAACACCAGCAGGATGTTTCAGGCGGGGCGCAGTGAGGAAGAAAAGAAGGGAAAAATGAGTACAAGAAAAATAAACGGTAAACAAGTTATTTTTTTAAAGCGTTCAATGCATTCATGCACCTTATTTTGGTGGCGTTATTAAAACGACATATGTTGATTGTAATTGTAAAATTGAATTTGTTGGGAAAAATATCTGTTGAATGTATTCAATTGTGCTTTTACAAGTCCAGAACAACACTTGTCGACCGTCTGCGCGTGACGTCACTCTTTGAAATTCGGCCCGTTCCGCCATGATGGACGTCTGCCAGAAAATTGACCTACGGCACCCTAATGTTGCTTTTAAGTAGTCGAGTTCACGGTAAAAATGATCGCAGGATGCTGCGCGCCCTATTCACCTGAATGTTGTCTCTGTCGTCCGTCTTCTCTTCCTTAAACGTGTCTTTGAAGTGGAGATGGTTGAATTCAGCGGGTTCCTCTGCTGCTTTTCTTCGCCTCACAAACAGAAAGTACGGCAGCGCCAGCACTAAATGAAGAGAAGACTCAGTCATCAATCACTGCGTGGATGATTGTGTGGTAAATTCTATTGCCCTGATGGAGCAAGCAGCTTCTGATCCCCTAAAGCCTCATCCTATGATCACACAAGTTCCTCGCATTAATCTTGTTAAAAAGGATCAAATTACTACATCTCTTTAAGATGCAGTGGACCCATTTATTCCACACCAGACTAATGTGTTCTCTAAAGAGGGGACCTATCTCAGGGGTTGGATCATTTAGAGGCTGCTGGAGTCGTCGACTGGAAGACTTGGTGTTGAATATGAATAAAGTCATTGTAATATTAGTTTTATCTGAAGCATGCACAATTGTTTAGTGAACTTTGTCGATTGTAAATTATTACATGCCCAACTTCATGGACGTCAGTGGTTGTCTTGTGTTTTCATGATAATAACGCATGAAAACATACGAGTTTCCAGATTCTCAGTTTAAAATGGTTCTTGGTCTCTTGAATTCAAAGCTGTATCTTCAAACAGCTTTGAACAGAAGCTTAAGATTCAAACTCACTGAACAGCAGCATCAGGATGCCTTTCAGGATTCCCAGGGTGACTGACTGGTTGGAGCCACCGACAGTTGTCTTCTGGCAGGTCACTTCTTCTCCAGTGCAGTCACACACTGTGGCTGTGACTGTGCTGACCTGAGACAGACCTGAGGTGTCTGAAACGGTCATGGCTACAGTGTAATCTCTCTCCTCTAGCTCACGGTTCAAAGTCAGAATAATCTCTGTTCCTGCGAGCAAGAGAACAAAAATGTATCAGACACTCCATCAGTTCCAGGTTTCTCATTCTTCTTCACTTGAACAACTTGGGTGACACTTGAAGTTCTGACAAGAACAGCAGCAAACTGGGTAGCATCGGAGAACGAGAGATGATGAGCAAAGATGTTCGATCATCCGTTTCAGCTTAGATTACACTGTAGTTTCAGCAAATATAATACATATAAATATATGTTCTGCCTCGAAATGCAGATTCCTTCATTCGTTGGCGATGCTTGTGGACTGAATCACGATGAGTTGGGTTTATCTCGGATACATACTGGCGTCGTTCGTCCTCGCGGTCCAGTTGGCCTTGGCAGAGTCATCTAACCTCACGCTGTATGGAGAAGTAAAGCCTGGTCCATCTTTATCTGTTACAGTCAGCAGCAGAGGAGCTGGATTCTTGTTGCACACCTGAACAAACCAAATGGATTTAAAAGCTGATGATTATGTTGCTTTATATTTGTAGTTTAAGCTTTTGCCATCTTCAGTGATTTAACATAAAAATTCAGTTCGATACTAACAATATTTTCAAACACAGACAACTCTACACAACAACCAGGCCTAAGAAATGTTGATCTCCTAACGGGGGTACGTACTCTAATAGAACCTTCTTCAATAAAGGGGGCGTTGTCGTTGACATCCTCAAGTTTAATGATCAGAGTTCCAGTTCCTGTAGCTGGGATCGGATCTGGAGACATGACAGGCAAACAGCAGTGAAGCATGTTGACACCTTCAATGATCCTCTGAGGAAGGAGTTAAAAATCTTTTCAAGAAAAGAAATATTGTAAAGAACTCTTTTCAAGTCAGTTCTAGCATTTAATTTTTGAGTAAATCCTGGAATTGAGATTTTCAAACTCTCATTCCTGCCTTTTTGGGGATAGAGAACATGAGATCATTAGCTTATTAGCTAATTATTACAACATAATGGATGAAGTGGATGAGCTTCAAGCCCTGACAAGGACTCGGAAAGGGTACAGGTAATACAGTGTAATGTGTTTTACTGAGACATGGCTCCAGGGTTATATCCCCAACTCCAACATCTCTCTAATTTTTGAATTTGAACTCAATTGAAATTTAGCTCAAACCATTGAATTAAATTCCTTTTAACTTCCACCATGATTTATGAAGAGCTCCTCCAAAACCATTCAGACAGTTAACCGTCACACCCACCATCATCATAAGCGGCAATCACGGCTCTGTATTTGTCTTCCTTAACAAAGCTGGATTCTCTGTCCATCTGGTTTCTCACTGTTATCACACCAATATCACGATCAATGTCAAGCCAGCCGGCTGGGTCACTGAGTATTTCATACCTGGACATCAAGGACAAAAATGTATGTAAATGACAAGACAAAGCAAGACTTTATAAGCAGTATGACAAAACAAAACAAAAAAAAAAAACCCATCCATCTATAGTAATGTTTCCTGCCTGATTAATTACCAGTGGGAAAACAAGCTTGGTTCAGAAGTACAACATAAATGAAATTTATGCAGTGACTCTTCAAGTTGGAGGATTTTCCTTACGTGACCGTTTGTTTGCGCGCAACGTCTGGATCAGAAGCTGTGTACATCACCACAGTGCTGTTCACGTCAAGATCCTCCCTTTTAGACACAAGCCGCTCTACTGCTGCAAAGATGGGAGGCTCGTTGACGTCCAACACAGTCACCACCACTGTGGCAGTGGAAGTGACCAATGAAACAGAGGGAGCAAAAGGAACCTCATTCACCACTGTGACCAGTAGAGTGTGCTTACTGGATCTCTCAAAGTCCAGACCCTGGTTTAATGAAAGAAAAATCATCTCAGATCAACTGATCAGACATTAGCGGTACAATCACTTAACTATGCTATGTTGATAAAAATGTGCCTTTATTAAAAAGAATCACGTTTATCAGTTATGCTCCAGCAGTGAGAACCTGCTGGTCCTCCTACCTTAGCAGTAGTGATGATTCCTTCCTGTTTGTTTGTCCCTGTTTCCAAAGTAAACAGTTCTAGTGGATCTCCGTCAATGATGCTGAACTTTGCCTTCCAGGCTGCAGTATGAGGCTCATCCCCGTCTGTCACCAGCATCTTAACAACTAGAGCGTCTGCTTTATTCTCCTTAACTGTGGCCGTGTACTGAGACACAAGATGCAGACGTCATAAGAAAAAGTTCCACACGATCATTGTATGATCATCTATTATCAGTTTGTGATTTGTTTGACATTTCATGGACTCGCTAGTAACATTCAGGGTGATCTACTGCTTTACTGATCACCTACTGCACAAATCGACTCTGATGAACACATTTAAATATAATCAGCAGATTAATGAAAGAAGTCGCGTGTTCTACTTACAGAAGGTTCTGTAAAGACCGGAGCGTGATCGTTGCTGTCCGTCACCATGATGGCCACTTCGGCAAATCCAGTGAAACCTTCTCCCTTCATGTCAGCTGCCTTTACTGTCAGTTTGTATTGAGGGATTTTCTGTTGTAACAAACATGGACTTGAGTCAACAACTTTGCCTTCGAGCGACAAATTGTTAAGTCCGGTGCAAAACTTTACGCTGATGGATCAGTTGGCTGATCACTGCATCACATGTTGGGAGAAATAATCTGAAGTGAGTTTTATAAAACTTGCCTCAAACTTGTTTAGTGAACTAAATTATTCTCCACATGAAGGTTGAATTCTGACCAAAATGGTATCAACAGGAAATCTGACCGTGAGACGCTCTGACTACCCTAACAGTCTTTGAAATGTGCTATAGAGATGAAGTTGATTGATTCATTGATTAACTATCGTCAGAATTCTCACCTCTCTGTCCAGTCCAGCTTCATTAACTCTGATGTCTCCAGTTGATGAGTTGATGGTAAACATGTTGGGACTGGGCTGCTCTGGACTCTGGCTCATTATAAAGTACCTGATGTCAGAGTTGTTAGTATTTGGTTCATCAGCATCGGTGGCCACGACCTGAATCACCTTAAAACCTAATCGAGAGGAAACGCGAAGCAGGTCAGTGAGAGCAGAGACATCAGTTTATCAACAGAGCTTTAACGGAGAGGCTGAGCTGAGAAGCTCTTCTTGTCTTTGCTGATGATTCCAGGTTCCTTTAGGTCATTCAGGTCAAAGGTCTTTCTAAATTTTGACCACTCATTAAAAGTCATCACAGTGACATCAACTGAGATGATGCAATTGTATTTAAGTTGTTGCTGAGTTTGATAGGTGAGGCAGCACATTCAGCTACAAGACAATTCAAAGAGCTTTACATGGCTTAGATAAAACATACACTTCAGTGATATAATGCGGGAAAGCAAAGAAAAGTTAGAAAGGCTCAAATTACACATTAATGAATATTTATCAATAAATAAATTGTCCTCGATTTAAAGGAACTCAGTGTTTCGGCTGTTTTGCAGTTTTCTGGAAGTTTGTTCCAGATTTGTGATGCACAGAAGCGGAATGCTGATTCTCCATGTTTGGTTCTGGGTATGCAGACCAGAACCAGAACCGAGGCCTCTGTCCGACTGCCAGCTTTCTTGTTGCTTGCCACCATCAGTGTGTGAAGTTTTGTGAAAAAAAAAAAAGGAGGGAAAAAATGTGTAGCATACACCGTAGAGTGTATGCCGAGCCAATTGGTGGCGCTCTAACACTGCCACAGAACGACAAAAAAAAAGAACAACACTGAACGTCACCATGTTATTCATCAAAGTGAGGTGAATGTGGGATCCAAAGAGAGCTACAGCAGTCAGAGTTAAAAAAAAAAAAGTCTCAGCTCACATGTATGCACTGAAACATGAAACCGATCCACTCTGGGACCCTCTTTCAGAAACGATCACTTCTGGTCTCTCAAAAAGCCCAATCCGTGTGGACAACAGAATAAAAGAAAAAAAAAAAACTTGCGGATAAATCACGAAGGCTAAAAGTTGCAAATATTTGTGACATTTTCAATAAGATTACATTTATGCACTTACATCTACACATGTGAACAAAGACATTACTCATGTGTGTGACTTTACCTATTAGTGAGGCCTCTGGAACTTCTCCCATATAGATGGACTGACTGAAAACAGGTTGGTTGTCATTCCGGTCAATTACATTGATTTTAATTTCCTTACGCTCCTCTGCAGCTGTGCCTTCCGTTGTCGTAGCATGGACTGTGAGCTGTAAAATGATGCCACTTTTTTAATCACCGCAACAATTATATTGTGTCTTCCTACTTTCATAATGATGAAAAATAACTTGATTTTTACTGTATACATTTTTGTGCAGGTTCTGAAATTATTTCATTTTCTAAAAAGTTTTCAGTAATTACAATTACATATTTTGTAATAGATCGAGTTACTGGATCCTCTTTAGAGTCAAGTGAAGACAGGAAGATTTTTGATCACATCTGTGGAATCGTCTGAGGACTTAAATCTCGCCTGAGTTTTAATGTTATGAGATTTAACATGCCACCATGTTACATCGCAGATATAACGAAATAAATCAGACAGAAAAGCATCAGGTTTAAGGCTGATGTCAGCGTCGTGACGTTGGTATAGTGTAAAACAAGAACAAGACACGTCTAAAAAACACAACATTAAATAATGAAACCAGGACGACCACGAAAGGCTGAAGTAAAAATGAACTAGAACATGACTGATAAAACTTAAAGGCAAAATCACAGAAATAAACAAAACCCAAGAACCCAGAGTCCTGACAATCAATCACACCTGAGAGTCCAGTGGACTCAGTTTGATTAAGTTGCAGCATTTGTTGCATTTTCTCTTTCAGGCTCCACTGTCTAACGAACTTAAGCATCCAAAATATCCATTTACCTCTTCACCTGTAGCGGCGCTGCACCAAGCGAAGAAAGTAACATAAAAAAAAAAACTCTGAAGAAGACGCTGAGCTCAACTTCCTTCTTCCTTCACAAAAATGGAGCAGCGTCAGAGTTTGACGCTTGGAGGATTTCTATTTTGTTTTTGGCAAAAGATCTTCTAATACTAGACCTGAATCAAATAATGAAACTATTTGATGATGATTTTATGAAACTAACTATTACTAGTTTCAACTATTTGAAACTATTCATAGAACTGAGTCTGAGGTTCCTGGGCTCTTGATTTTCTCCTTGATTTTCTCCTTTTTTTTTTTTCCATCAGAGTTTGACTGCACATTCACACGTCCCCAAACCAACTGGACTTTCCAGTTCTATTAAAGTGGCGAAACAGGACTGGTGTAAATGAGGCACCCAACAGAGAGCAGAGAAAACACTGACCATGTAGTTGTCCTGTTTCTCTCTGTCCAGTTCCTGTGTGACGTACAGAGAGCCATCGTCTCTGTTCATGGTGAAAAGACCAGCAGGATGCTGATCTGCTCCAGGACCAGTGATGCTATAATAGATCCTCCTCCCCCTGTCTGTATCAGAGCGGATCTGGACAACATAGATCAGGGTTGAATAGAGACAACTTCAAGGACAGCAATTAGCAAAAACTGTTCAGTGAAGAGAAAATGATTGTGGGCTTCAAAATGTCTTCTTATTATCTTAAACTTAAGAGATGTTTTAGTTAAAGCATTTATTCTATGTTATTTCTGGTATAAAAGAAACCCTTTTTTTTCCCCACTTTGGAGCAAAATTCAGTTTCACTAAACACAAAATGAAATATAGAACGTTTGTAAATGCACATTACAAACACATGATATAAATAAAGAAGAAAATACACTGCATGACATTTTTCTGACATCTTAAAAAAAACTGTACAGCATTTTTGTTCTTGTTACCATAGCAATAAATAAAGGATAAGGTCCTCTAGAATTCTCAGGAATGTCTAAGGGAGGGATTAAGAAGTCTCTCTTCCTCCTCTTCAGTCCTGGACTGGATTTGGTGAAATCCAGGACGGGGATCTGAGGACCAGCTGGATCCTAAGGAAACAAATATTCTGTCTGTAAATGACTGAACCGACCTGTGAAGGTCTGGTGAGCGATGTAACCAGGGTGGAATCTGGCCCTCGAGGGCCCCCTGAAGACGAGTATCAAAATAATCTCATAATCCTGTTACTATGATGATGAGAAACAGTTCACAAAGCTGCTTTTTAGTCCACCATATAATCTGTTTGTTTGGCTAATATTCATTAAATGTGTGTCACATGATGCAAAAAAAAAGAAAGAAAAGACACTCACACTGTCTCCAATATGATGATTGTCTGTTCCGGTTTCCGAGGCTTTTTTGTTCACTTTTAATATTAACATCTCTGGCTCAAATCCAGGCTGAGATGGCGATTCCTCTGCAGCTGCAGTCTAGAAGAGGAGAAGAGATACGTTTATTTTAACGGCTCATTTCTATTATATGGTCTCAACAGTTTTATACATTGTTGGAAATTTCACATTTTTCACTCCATCCATCCATTTTCTGTCCCTAATGAGGCTGAGAGTTGCTGGTGAGAGGCGGGAAACAGCAGCGCAGAAACAGACGGGACAAACAACCAGGCACACACACACACACACACACACACACCCAGGGAGAATGTAGAGACACGTCTTTCTGCAAACTCCGTGCAGAAAGACCCCTGGCCGGGAATCGAACCCAGGACCTTCTTGCTTCAAGGCAACAGTGCTACCCACTGCGCCTACATTTTTCAACAATGTAACAAATATTGTTTTGTAGATCAATTTGCCTGTTAAAATGTTCAACAGAGAATAGTGAAGTATCATGCAATATTCAGTTTGATTACAGACACCCTGAAATCAACGTCATTAATAAGAGCATGTTAAGATCTGTCCTGCACTAAGCAGATTGTTTCAACTTGCATTTAGAAAGGGCCAGAACCCTGCAACTTTTACATTTGTTCCTTGTACTATACTTAAATTAAATGGTCAAACGGCCTCATTGGCATTCAGTCCAGCTCTGCAAAGTTCTGCTGATGACTGCATGTTTGAGCCAGGTGTGCTGAAGCACAGGTGAAGGAAACCGGCCCTGGAGGAACGCAGTTTGAGACCCAGACGTTGAGAAACTGTCCGAGCTGTGATGCCTCAGTGGTTACGTTTCTTACATTGTTGGAAATGTAACGTTTTTCAATAACAAAACAATAGTCATAAATGTTGTTTTGTGCATGTCATACATGTTTACTACTTTTAACTGTCAGCTATAAAACACAAAATAACAGAGAAACTTAAAAAAAAAAAAAAAAAGAAATGGAGAAGTGTTAAAATTAAAGGAGTTTGCTGGGAGTGAAGAGGGAAAAATTCTTACCTGCCGCAAGAAGATCCAAACACTCCAAACTACAAACCAAATGGTCCCCATTTGTGTGTGGAAGCTCTTGTGTTTTATTTTTAGGAATCAAATGTTTTGGAGAGACAGAGAAGTCAGCATGTCAAGACTCTACTGCAGACTGTTATCTTCTGAGTCTGCCACTAAATGTTCACACTGACCACAGCATGCACACACAACCAAACCAAAGTCATGAGTTCTGTTTTTTTTTTTCACCAAACACTTTCTTCGGAGTGTTTGGTTCGGAAATTTGTTGAACCTCTGATCGCATGAAGATCGTATCAGACTGCCGTTAGTCTGATATGATATGGATATGTAAGCAGGCAGGAAATAACTGCTGCTGATAACTGCAAATATGACACGTGAAATGCAAATGATGAGCTGGCTTCTGTGGGGCCCAGCGCCCCTCAGTTTACGAGAAAAAAAAACAAAAATAAAAAGATTAAAGAGGAAAAAAGAAAAGAAAAAAAAATACTGCTGAGGACTGAAAAATGAAAGGTCTGACACACACACACACACACACACACACGCTTGTGTGCGTGTGTGTAGGCGTGTGAGTGTGTGCATGCGTGCGTTTGTGTGTGTCAGACCTTTCATTTTTCAGTCCTCAGCAGTTACCAGCAGCAGTTATTTCCTGCCTGCTTACATATCCATATCATATCAGACTAACGGCAGTCTGATACGATCTTCATGCGATCAGAGGTTCAACAAATTTCCGGAGACAAATTTCCGGAGACACTCCGGAGAAACAAATGTAAATAGGTTTCTTGCCTTGTGACCAACTAACACAGAATTCATGTTGTAACACGAGACGCACTATTCTCTAGTGAATTATTAGTCATACCCAATATTGTTAATAATTGTAATATTAATATTAAAAAGGGTTTTTTTTTTTTCTTCAATAGGTTCCGAGTCATGTGCTTCATTGACTCAAAATGAACATTTTTGATATTTTAGCATCTTTTCGTTAAAATGTAGTATTTTTCTTCTATGGCTTCTGGGTCATGTGACCTATTTGCACTAAATCAGTGTGAAATTGTTCTACTAGTCTTTGAAGATGAGGCTCGCCTGCTTTTATTCCATTTAAACATTTTAGTCCTTGTCAGTAGGACATGTGAGCTGTTAAAAACCAAATGAAATTAACGTCACAAATGCAGGAAGACCTAAAATGGGGAAGATATTGAAGAAAAAAGTAGTAGGAGTAGTTCTTTGACCTCTTTCATGAGCTGAGTTTATCTTTTTGTCATTTGTAATCTGTGGGTTAAAATAAAAAAACCCTGTTTTTCTAATATTTCCTGTGACGCCCCCTGTTTTTAACTGGGTCCATCACACACGTCTTCACAGTCTAGTAGAACAATTTCACACTGATTCAGTGTAAATGGGTCACATGACCCAGAAGCTATGGAAATATACTACATCTTTTCAAATAAAATAAAAAAATTCTAAAATAATATCAAAAGGTTCCAGTTTAATAAAAATGAGTGTGATTCTAGAACAGCTTCACACTGATTTTGAGTCAATAGGGCACGCTATGGAAGAAAAAAATTTTTTTTAATATTACAGTTATTAAAAATATTGAGTATGACTTGAAAATTCACTAGAGAACAGTGTGTCTCACGTAACAGCAGCCTAGATGTGGAACTTAAATGCTTGCATGAAAACCAAATAAAAGTTAGAATTTAGAAGAAGAACAAATGGGGAAGTTGGAAAGAAGAAGAAATCATATCACAATTTAGAAGTGGCCATTCCAGGATTTAATTGTTCTCTCTTTTTGAAAAGAGAAACATGAAACGAGGACATGCAATTATTGCAGTCAGATGGAGGCAGTGGAACAGGTCTGATTAGAATGTAATAAATATTCAGAGGGACATCAGCATTTAAAGTCAATACAAGAGAGGAGAAGGGATTTTCTGATAAATATTTTAGGGAAATGAATCAAAATCGATCAGAAATCAATTAATTAGATTTTTAAAAACTACTAGGTTATTTAATTGTTTTGAAAAGTATGTGTGGGGGTATGTGTGTATGCGTGTGTGTTTATGAAATTGCACACTTATATTGTTCAATTGTTAAATTCCCTCTGAGTATCGTTGATGACAACACTCCAGTCCGGTAGGTGGCGGTAAATGCATCGTAAGTTGGTTGCCATTTGCCAATAGAACATAAAAGAAGAAGACAGCTTGAAACGGAGTGGAAAGCGGAACCAAAACATGCCGGCGTGTAAACAACTACGGAGCGCACCGGAAGAAGGTCCATCGTGCAGAAAGGCTGACCATGTGCTAACGGCGTTAGCATTCTGCTGCTACGTCTTCTTGGTTTACCTCCCAAAATGGAGAACATTACAGACGGAACATGGGACACTTTACCTGTCCAACTAAACGAGAAGATTTTACAAACACTTGAGGAAATGAAATTTACCTTCATGACACCTGTACAGGTAACTTTTATTAGCCTTAAACCCTTGTTTCAATCCATGCTGCCCTGAAAGTCCACCTGTCTGACTGATGGATCTCTTTTCGTTCTAGTCGGCTTGTATTCCGCTGTTCATGAACAATAAAGACGTTGCTGCTGAGGCGGTGAGTGTAAACAAGTTCTTTAAAGAGGCCGAGACGGAGCAAGAACTAGAACTGAACCAGTAGGATTTACTGACACGTTGATTCTGCTCCAAACTAACGTGATTCAGGAGACGTCGAATGTGTTGATCTCGTGTTGAGCTAGTTGTTACAAAAATGACAAATGAATAAGTACAAGGTACCAAAAACATCTGCGTTGTCTCTGTTATGAATGGAAATATATCTGATGAAGGAGCGCTGTGATGATGATGATGATGATGATGATGATGATGATGATGATAAACTCACAGTAGTAGTGATCATTTTAATCACTTTCTTATTAGGACAAAAAGTTGAAACAGGCCTGTTTGTAGACGCTCTGTATCCAATCAGATAGAAGGATTCAGTTTGCACATGTGCAGAGCTGACAGGTTCATCATCTAAAGGGCTTGCAGTTGCTATTGGTCTACAAAGTTTTAACTCAAGCAGGATGAATAAATGCATGCCACACTGATCAGCTGTAAAAATTCAGAATTATGGACTTTTTTTTTTTTTATCTAACTGAAATCTGAATGAAATTTATGAAGGTTTATGGTTATAACATAAAATATGAAATGTTCAAGAGATGCTTTGAAGTTGCTCTGTGTGTTTAACGTGATTTGGCTCCCTCTGCTGGCGGCTGAACGAATATACACCTTGGATCCAACAGTAGATATTAAATATGATATGGTCAAAACTGAGGATATAGAGGTGTTGTAATTATCAAAATCATGCAAAAACAGTTATTTGGAAAAGATCAGGAAGCTGTGCTGCCATGACAACCAGTCGTTTCTTAAGGCGTTTGCTGTTTTGCTTCAGGTCACCGGCAGTGGGAAGACTTTGGCTTTTGTCATTCCTATCATAGAGCTGCTGCTGAAACGCGAGGAAAAACTCAAGAAGAAGCAGGTAACCGTGACACCGAAGCAAAAAAACATGGCTACTTTAGTCTCTGTAGCATTGTTATTTATCTTTTTTTGGATGCTGGGAGGTTTGCTGTCATGTGGGATCCGCTGAAAAGATCAGGTGTTTTGTGCAGGTCGGTGCTCTGGTGATCACTCCCACACGAGAACTGGCCCTGCAGATCAGTGAAGTGATGGGAATGTTTATCCAGAAGTTCCCAGAGTTCACGTGAGTTTATATATAAAAATAAAAAAAAAAAACTCCAAAGAGTGAAATATTATAGATTGGAATTGTTTCAAACTGAGCAGGCAGATTTAACTACAGGCATTTTATTTTATTTTTTTATCAATTTGCACTCAATAATCAATTTCACCTTTTGGTTCTCAGGCAGATTTTGTTGATTGGTGGCAGCAACCCGGCAGAAGACGTGGAGAAGTTTAAAGAGCATGGGTACGCGACGGATTGCAGTCCGACTTTAACTGGATGAAAAGCTGGCAATAAATAGACTTCCTCTGTTTTTAATGGTGTATCACTTTCTTCTGTTAGATTTCATCATGTGAACAAAATGCTTCTGAGTAAAGTTGTCATTTTAATATGTAACCGAGGGCAAATATTTTACATTTTTACAAGAAAAATGAAAGCTGTATCCCAGTGGTGGCAACACCATTAATCCGCTAATAGCGAGCTAATGTTTTGTTTAGCTCTTTAGAGTTTTTGCTAACATTGATAACATTTGGTCCAAAGAATCACTTTCTCAAGAGCAACCGTACAGGTAGATGTGTCATGATAGCCACTTAGCTGTGTGTCATCTATCGCTCATTGATGAGAGCGATAGTCTGTGACAGTCGGGTAACAGCATTTACTGCGTTAGCTTCCACAACATACCATCTTATTGTAGTGCCTTAGCACTAGCTTCTGCTAAATACCATCTTGTTTTACTGCTTCAGCATTAGCTTGTGCTAAATACCATTTCTTTAAGCAATAGCTTCTGCTATATTTCATCCTGTTAAACCACTTTAGCATTAGCTCTTGCTAAATACCATCTTGTTATATCACTGTAGTATTAGCTGAATTAATGTTTAAGATTAGCGCTGTAGTCCTCAGTGTTTGGTGGGAACGTGTTAGAAAGCGATTGTCGTGCTGTAACGTCCGTTTTACGTTTTTTTTTTAGCGGCAACATTGTGATTGCGACGCCGGGCCGCCTGGAGGACATGTTCAGGAGGAAGTCAGAGGGGCTGGAACTGGCCAGCGCAGTCCGGAGCCTGGATGTTCTGGTTCTGGATGAGGCTGACCGGCTGCTCGACATGGGCTTTGAGGCCAGGTACGAATCAGCAGGAAACATTTCACAGTCAGGATGGAGGAAAGATCCTAATCCAGGATGAGTTCACGCCCTTAAAAAGTCGTAAATTTATGTATCTAAAATTAAGGCCTTAAAATTTCTTAAAGTCTCAAAAAGTCTTAAATTTGAGTTGATGAAACCTTCAGTAACCATGTGGTTTCAAATACAGTCTGGATGTGGTTTTTTTTAATTATATTCTCTTGGTTTTGAACTAAATCTGCTCCTAGCCAATCAGGTTGCTCCTAATTGTTCTGTATTTCACCCCACTCCCTCCCACGTCCCCCCAGCCTGAACAGCATCCTGAGCTACCTGCCCAAACAGAGACGGACGGGCCTCTTCTCAGCCACCCAGACCCAGGAGCTGGAGAAGCTGGTGAGGGCCGGCCTCAGGAACCCCGTCCGCATCACGGTCAAAGAGAAGGGTCAGGCCGCCTCGGCCACCCAGAAGACCCCGGCCCGCCTCTCCAACTACTACACCGTGAGTGACGGAGCGAACAGCCCGCCGTTCAGCCCACAAAGCGAAGACGGCGACGACAAAACGCAATACGTGTGCTGTCCTTTCAGATGTGCAGAGCACAGGACAAGTTCAACAACCTGGTGGCGTTTCTACGGCAACACAAGCATGAGAAGCAGCTGGTCTTCTTCAGGTTTGATTGGGTTTATTCATTTGTGGTTTTTGTTTTGGTTTAATGTTTTTTTTTAAAACAATTGTTAGTTGCAGCCCTCATACAGATCCACATTTGATCAGTTTTTGAATTATAAGAAACTACTTGATATTTCTGCACTGTTTAGCAGTAGCCTTCTTCTTCCTTCCTTCTGTTTTACTATTGTCATCATTAGATTATTGTTATTTTAGTATCATTATTGTCATCATTAGTTTTTTGTTATATAACACATAATGTAGACCATATGGTCTACATTGTCAAGGTGTCGGTAATCATTCCGATGCTGTGTGTGCGGTTATTCTTTAGTCGTTCATAATAATAATATTATTATGTGTAGGTTCTTTAGAATAGTTAATTGAACAGACATATTAACACCAATATATGTTCTTAATGACAAGTTCATGCAAATTAATGCATCTGCAAGTGACACATTTCATCAAACTGAGATAAGGGGTAGGATTAAATAAATGTTAACTTATTTTTCCCCCTTTTCCAACAGTAAAGAAGTGGTAAGCTAGTTGTTTTGTTCCTGGTTATGCATGCACACGTTTTGTCTGACCTGTTTCCCTTGTTGCTTTCAAAAGCACCTGCGCCTGTGTGGAGTACTTCGGCCGAGCCCTGGAGTCGCTGGTCAAGAAGGTCACGATCCTCTGCATCCACGGCAAGATGAAAAATAAGCGCAGCGGTATCTTTTCAGACTTCAGGGCCTTAAAGAGGTAGGAGTCCGCCCGCCGCGGTAAACCCGTGCCGCCACGTGTTTGTTTTCAAACGTGTTGTGACGTTGCAGTGGGATCTTGGTGTGCACCGACGTCATGGCCAGAGGCATCGACATCCCCGACGTGAACTGGGTTCTGCAGTACGATCCCCCCAGCAGCGCCAGGTTGGTGCAGTTAGTTTCAAAATTATCCTATTAACATTAAAACAATATTACTTTTCTAACTACTTGGCTCCAACCATTTTTTTCCTGTCTGCTCTTTTTTTTTTTTTCTCGTCAGTGCTTTTGTGCATCGGTGCGGGAGAACGGCGCGTATCGGTAACCGTGGCAACGCCCTCGTCTTCCTGCTGCCAATGGAGGAACCCTATGTCAACTTCTTGTCCATCAACCAGAAAGTGAGTATGAAGCTGGGTCCTTCGGCGGCGTTCGTAGCCGTCGGCAACAAGACTTTTTTGGATCAGCCATGCAGGAGTTCATACGCTGCTCAATCTGATAATTGATGGTTTAAAATAGTCGTCTAGAACTCACTCAGATCATTCAGCTCTGACGTTACTCAGCATGAAGTCACTCAAAGGAGGATCAGAGCTAATGTGATACGAGATCCTCAGAAAATGACACGCATTTAAATCCTGAGTGAGATTTAAGCAGATTTTTTTTTCTCTATTTTTCTGTTGCTAATGGTGATCTGCTACGGAGCCCCTTTGAAGACATGGGACATTTTGTTTATTTTTTTGCAATCTCTGCAATGTTTTATTCCTGTTGTATTTCGTGATATTAAAGTTCCTTAAAAGAAACCAGAACCGGTTGCTAATCGGTGCAAAGTGATTGGGTTCACAGTATTGCTTGTGTCCTGACCAGTGCCCGCTGCAGAAGATGTCTCCTATAAAGGACGTGGTGGACGTGTTGCCCAAGGTGAAGGCCATGGCCCTGGCCGACCGCGCCATGTTCGACAAAGGCATGAGGGCGTTTGTGTCGTACGTCCAGGCTTACGCCAAACACGAATGCAGCCTCATCTTCAGAGTAAAAGGTGACAAATCCTCAAAGCCAACCGTATTTTTTTTATTTTTATTATTATCCCCAAACAAAACAAAGAAAATGAAATCTTCTTGTGTTTTTTTTTTTTTTTTCTTTTAGATCTGGATTTTGTGTCCCTGGCCAACGGCTTCGCGCTGCTCCGCCTGCCCAAGATGCCCGAGCTGAAGGGGAAAACGTTTTCCGACTTCGTGGAGACGACGGTGGACACGGACAGCATCCGCTACAAGGACAAAAACCGACAGAAGCAGAGGCAGAAGATGCTGGCCGAGCTGAAAAACAAAGAGAAGACGGAGCTTCCCAAGAACTTCGTCAAGAACAAGGCCTGGTCCAAGCAGAAGACCAAGAAGGAGCGCAAGAAAAAACGCTGCGCCAAAAGGAAACACGACGAGGTAAATGAAACAGTAAAGCTGCAACTTTTATTAATATATATATATATGTATATAGATATATTTCTTTTACATATCTGTTGAAACTACTAATGTCCAGCTACCATAGTCTGTCATGAATGCTAAGGCTAGTTAGCATGGCCACTAGATAAAGTTTTCCTTTAACGGTAAGGTGTTTCTCCACCATTAGCACATTTAGCAGCGCGTTCACGACCTTGATTGGCAGCGCTAGGACCCTCCTCCTGGCTGTGATTGCTTGTTTTTGACCAGAAACGTTTCATTTCTTCAGACGGCCATAAAAGCTCAGGGAGGAAGTGGAACAGATCGATCTCGCCTCATAGTGACAGTTTTAGCAAATATGTAAAAAATATACTCTTCAGAAAAGTTACGTACTGCAGTTTGGCTCTCATGGCTTCTATTCTGCCTCTGCAGGACTCCGACATGGACGAAGAATACATGAAGGAGCTTTTAGAAGACACTCGCCTCCTTAAGAAACTAAAAAAAGGCCAGATCAGCGAGGAAGACTTCGAGCAGCAGCTCACAAACTCGAAGCAGGAAGCAGGCGGCCCGTAAACGTCTGTTTTATTGTTCAGCGAAGGGACGCGGTTATAAATACAGTTTGATGAGTTCGTCGCTGACGGCCGACGGAGTGAGGACCCCCAGGTCTGTGAAGAGCAGGGTGATGAGGGAGGGGGGCGTGTAGTCGATGACCGGGTGCTCGTCCGACAGGTTCCGGATGCTCTTCAGGGTGTCGGCTTTGTACTGTGCGGGGCAGGAAGCACGAGTCAATAAATCTGGATAAATGGACGGAAAATCATTAAAAAAAAACCAAACACAAAATAAGGAAGCCGCACCTTAAACTTATCGGGCACGTCCTGTTGGTTCAGCGGATACAGACGAACAAATTTAAAACTTTCTGCAACGACGTAGAAGGGCTTGTTGTGAGCCTTGGAGCACAGAGCCATCTGATAGGTGCCAATCTGGGGAAACACACACACACACACACACACACTCTAGATTCTGTTGGAAACGCACACCTGCCCCGTGTTCACACAGACCCGATCTGATACGCGCGTTCAACTATCCTCGAGTTTGAGTTTCACCCGGGGCCGCGAAGGGAACGCACCTTGTTGATGATCCCGCCGCTCTCGACGACTCCCTCTGCTCCGACGATGACCAGGTCCACCTTCTCCAACACGTACCTGGAAGACGGAGAACTGAAACTAAGCAGCTTTTAAAAGCAGGTTCATTAAAACGGTGTGAAAGTAAATATCAAGCATTTTCCCTCAACTTTTGCTCGTTCTCTTTCTGAACCATCCGATCTGTTATTTTAAATACTGAAACAAAATTTTAGGTGATCGGGTCAGATTTTCTTCTTTTTGGGCGAAGGGCCGATAATTACTTGAGGAACAGATTTTATCTCTGCAAAGGTCTGAAACTCGGCCACTGTCCTGACTGACGGCACCGCACTGTCACTGACGCGGCAAATTTGCCGCTACATTTAGCGACTTTTGTGACAAAAATAAAAGAAAAAAACCCAGACACAAATAAAAGACATGTAATACTGTTGTAAAAAACCTAAACTCCAGTTAGAAGTAACTCTAACTGAGTGGCTGGAGGCCTTAAATGTGACTAAGAAAGCAACATTTTTACACCTGTAGGTTTGTTTTCTCTGATGAACGTCATTAACCAGATAACTGAGGAGAAATTTATTGAACATTAAAATGATATCTAAAATAAAAATGAACCTGGACTTTTTTTTAACTATACATTGTATTGACTGACCAGCAAAAATTTGTTATTTTTTTATAATAGCTTTATTTTCTCTTTTTTTTAATAATGGAACTGATGTAGGTTATTTTATCTTAGACATGTATTTTCCAGTTGGATGTTTCCAATAAAAATCCAACCAGCGACGAAAGAATGATTGAATAAACCATTTGTGTTTCCCCCTCCAGCTCAGAACCCCAGAGTAGCTTACCCTACAGCTGCATCCAGCACTACCGTTACTGGAACGTTGAGTTTCTTCAGGGCCTCTGCCATCTGCCGCCTTCAACAAAAGGAGAAAAACGCAGAATCATGTCGTGTCCTGCGAGAAAGAAACTCGTCCTCGCTCCCTCGCTCACCCTGCGGCGTCAGGCTGCGATTCGGTCACATAGACGGAGAAGCGCTTCTTCTCCGCCGCAGCTTTCTCCAGAACCCGCAGGACCACTCTGGAGTACGAGTGAGTCAGGATTTTCTGAGAGGATTGACAGTGGGGGGGGGAGGCACGAGGTGAAGCGAGCGCAAAGAGCAAGGAGACGAGACGGGACCGGTACTTACAGCTCCGTCTTTGATGAAGGTGTGACAGAGCTTAGCGACTTTGTTCCTGGACATGGAGATCTTCTCTAGAAACAGCTCTCCTCTTTCCTCCATCACCTTCTTACAGCGAGACAAGTCCTGGAGACAGAAACGCCTGTTATGGAGCGCAGACACCGATCTGGGTTAAGAGTTTTTATTTTTGGAAAAACATGGATCAGTGGTGACCCATGCGAGGAATTATTGGCCTTTTAAAATCACACCAAAACAATCCGGAAGAAAATGGCGACTGGCAAATTTAACTTTATTGGATATTTGTAAGTCCAAAGCCAAAACCCACCTCACATTTTCTATAAAACATCTTTATGAGCCAAAGGCAAAGCTGTTTGGAAGATGTCCTCCAATTTATTAGATGATAAATTTATTTTAGAAAAATAACATCATGCAGACATGGTGGAGGTAGTCACAACCATCTGTTATTTCTAGAGTCTTGCATTATCAAGAGGCTAAAAACAAGAGGTTAAAAAACAAAATCAAGAAGTTGACTTAATCTTGCAAAGAACTCCGTTACAAATTTCAATTGAGTCCCACAACTAACGTAAAGGTTTTGAAATGGCCTAATCAAAGTCTGAATTTTGGGGACGCTCAAAAACGTGGCTCAAAATGTCTCCACGGCGACGTGAAAACCCGCTTCACGCCGTCAGCCATCACAAACACTACAACGTGAAACACGCGTCACCTCATGCTCCAGGGATGTGAGGCTTATGAAGCGCAGGAACAGCTCTCCCCCGGAGGACACGGCCACAGAGGAGTCCTCTCCCTTCAGGCAGGCTGTGGCCCACGTCAGGCTCTCCCTCAGACCCAGGATGGTTTCACCTGGACGGACAGACGGACATTCAGACTGAGCCAAACACATTCATGTCCCGATTAAAGCTGCAGCCAACTATGATTTTTGACAATTGATGAATCGGACAAAAAAAACAAACATTGGTTTTTTTTTTTTTTTTTTAATTTTTACACATTAGAAATACAACAAAATACACACAAAAAACATAATTCAATATCAGTCAGTTTTTAAAAAAAATGTTCAAGCTTAAATTGCAATAATGTAGCATGAAAGCTTGATTATTTGTAGCAAATCTGTTCTTTTTTATTATTATTAATTCATGGTTAGCAAATGGTGATTAATATATATTTTTAACAGACAATGGAAGCTAAAATTGTTGCGGTTGCCAGGTAACACTGCAGCATCCTCAGATTGTGACTTGGTTAGCTGAAAGTTTTTGGAACGGCTCATTTTCCAGACACCAAAACTTCCTGCCAGAACATGGCTGGGTGGATTTTCTAAGAACGTCACTTGTTTTTTTTTTTTTTGTTTTTTTTAGAAGCAGTAGAAACCCAAAATGAAAGTACGAAAACATGCAAAGAGTGGATTTTGCACAATAGTTCCCAATTAAAATAATAATCACGCTTGTTAAAATGAAGCAAAGTGACATAAACTCACCTGAACATGTTGATTCCATTAAGTCTTTTTTCAACAACTACATAAGGTAAGGCAGTTTTATTTATAGAGCACATTTTCAGCAGCAATGCAATCCAAAGTGCTTTACTTGAATTAGAAGGAAACAAACAAAACAGTAGAGTCACAGTGAAATGTACTCCTCCAGTGATCACCTTTGTCTCTCTTGAGGAACTCCAGCAGGGTGCGGATGGCTGCCACGGCAGAGGCCATGTCCGGGTCTTTCCTCATCTGAGCCCTGAAGTACTCCACCAGTTCTGACCAGAGACCACAACCAGACAGGCGGGATCAGCATCACCCAGAACCACACCCTGCAGGGGACGGGACTCCGCGAGAAACTCACCTTCTTCATTCATCGTGGAGTCCAAAATGGAGCCTGAAACTCTCTTAGGTCAAAACAAAGCCCGAAACTTTTAGCTCTGTTTACTATAGATGTTGTTTCACTGGACCAGATGTTTGTCACCTGCCAGAACTAAACGCACCGCGACGTTACTGACTCAAATTACCCACAAATATTTACATTTATATACATTTTAAGGCTTTAATAATATCAACAATAGTTTTTAAAAAATTGCCAAATTTTGTCTAGAAATATATGCCAGTCCCTTTCTGCTGAATTACACGCTATTAGCTCATGCAGTTGTGCCTGTTGACGTGTCGCAGAATGATGACGTAAACCTCGTGTCAGCTTCATGGGCCGCTCAGAAAAATAAAACTCGGGAGTTAGAGGAAGACGCATTTGAATGTATGTGATGGGGAAATAAAGTTTGGACATAGAAAGATGCCCGGTTTAGAGCAACGGAGACACGCGCAGCGCCTCGGGAAAAGCGAAACGTAAAAAAACCCCACGCTAACACAAATTGCGTGAGGCTTGACGACGGTGAAAAGCGATCAAATGGAAAAATGTTTAAAAAGCAGCACAAAGGAGAGGAGCGTCAATTTGGAATCGGCATTTCACAAAGACTTTACTATCTTGGGTACACAAAATAGCCTTTAAAATGCATTCTTAAATGTCTTTAGGATTGTTTTTTCAGTTAAATATAAATACATTGGGATTTTTTTCTAAGGTTTCTCACAAAAGGTACATTCTGCAGTTCTATTTTTCCATCACCAGAGGGCGACGTTTCCCGTTTATAGTTTCCTTCGGGTTGTTCTCCCCCCTATTTCTTTAATTCCTCTTCAGTTGTACCATTTCTAACTTAGCAGTGACACAAAATAAAATAGTAAATAAAGTAAAATAAAATAATAATAATAACCGTGTTGGATTAAATTAAAAAAAACAAGAATTACATTTTTAATTACATTGTCTTATTTTTGTTTTACCCTCTTCAACTCCCCATTCATCTTACTGACAAGAATATTCTCCATTGTTAAGTTGACTTATTCCTAATCTGCATAGTATAGATGTAAAATAATAACACGCTCGACAGCAGCAGAAAGAAGATTTGCTACAGTAAATATAAATCTTGAGTTCGGGGGTCTCTTCAGACTTCCAGGGGCCACTCTGCCTCCCCACAGGCCTCGGCATTTACAACGATTCTTTAAAGAACCTGGATCTTGTGACTTGCATTTACTTTCCTTTTGGGATTAAGAATGTATTTTCAATTTGACTTGAAATGTGAGAAATGAAAGCGTGACGCTCTAAATGTATATGAACAAATTGCTTCAAAGTTTCAAAGGTCTCAAAATGAAAACAAAGGACTTGCCAAAAACCCTTAATTTAGAATGAATGCGTTCAAAATTAGACAGATGGATAAAAGATACGAACCCACGAGAAAAGTAACCAAGCAAGATGAAGATTTTCAAAGGAACAACACTCCTGAGAATTCCCCTTTTGTTTTTTCTCCACATTTTGCCAGTAAAGTCGTTGCTTTTTGGGGCTAATTGTATCTGACAGACTGACACAAAGTAGTGCGCAGCTGAAAAGCGGGAATGATACATGGGATTCAAAATTATTTACAAGAAAAACATGAAAGGAGTGTTTTGGTTCATATTCCACCTTCCCGAATCGATGCTTTGCTTAATCCCTTCTCATGTGCGTTCAGGGTTGGTGCCCTGCTGAAAGAGTTGACCTCTGCCCTTGTCCTCCTGCCGTCCACGGCCTCTCACCAGTTTTCTTTCAGGATCGCCGTGGATTTGCCTTCTTGGTCTTTCTGATTCCGGTTTTTCTCCAGCGTCAACAAATTATGCGACTTCTAAAAGGCACTGACCTATCACACACAGTCATAAAACAACTACAAGTATTCATGTGAAGAAAGAGAGAAAGGGAGACAAAAAAAACCAACAACAAATGAATGGAAAGAAGATGTCAAATCTAAGTCAGTCTGCATTGTAGCAAAACTAAAATAGCAACAGAGACACAGAATGACTTCAAAACATCTAAAAGGAAAGAAAAACATCTAAACAAATGAAAAGAAGAAAAACGAGGAAAGCAGACATTGTTAGAAAAAACAAAAAGGTTTTATTGTGCTTATTGTTCGCTTGTATCAGCCTGGTTGTGAGGTGCTTAATTTACTGATCTAAAATTATATCTTATGACCTCCTAAGGCCTTATTGTTATTGTCAAAAATCCACAGATTCCCTCCGAAAACACGGCGAAGTTTTAACTCTCCTCCTCTGCCTCTCGGCGGCCGCTCCAGCTCGGAGTTTTGGGCCTGTGCTCTTTGTTCTGCTGCTCTCTGGGCTCAGCAGGCGAGAACACATCTCCGTTCAGTGTGCAGCTGCAGCCGGCAGGCCCCGCTCGTCCTCCTCCCCCCGCTGCTCCGACTAGGCCCGCGCAGGCGCACTGGCTCCTCTGTGCGCTCTACTGTTTGCATTGTCTGAACTGCCGGCGAGCTTTAAAAATATTATACCCACCGCGGCAATGTCGGGCAGGTCGGTCCGAGCTGAGACCCGGAGCAGGGCGAAAGATGACATCAAGAGGGTTATGGCCGCTATTGAGAAAGTACGAAAATGGTAAGAGGAACAAGATAGAAAAAAAGCAGGCTTCGTTATCTAACACGAGAAAGGCTTGCTTGTTGGGGGAGGAGAGGGAAGGAGCGAGACGGAGAGAGGGATGAAATAGAAAGATAAAGGGCAGCTTTTTGAACGGCGTTCTCAGCAGATGTACTTGCGGCTCAGGTGCGACCGGGGCGCTCCAGCGAGGAGCGCCTTCCCCGGCTTCCGCGAGCCTCCTCGCGGGGGAAACGCGCAGCCTCTCGCCGGTGTTTTTCCGTTGATTTTTAACGGCAAAAAAAAAAAAAAAAAAAGGGTTGAACCCAGAAGCCATTTCGATGTAGTCACATGAAGCCATTGCTGCCGAGCTGCGAGCGCAGGCAGGCGGGCGGGCTTTTAGCGGCGAAACGGCCGACAAGTCTGGACGCTGAGGCACATTTTGACGACGGCGCTCTTGAGTCGGAGCACTTTAGTCCGTGTGGAGTTTTAAATTAAGCGCTTTGAGTCGCCCTTTAGGTCTGCCGGAGAATAAGACTCGGTGGGGGTTGGGAGAGGGAAGTAGGCTGCTGTAGTGCATGGCTGAACACGTAGTGACTCAGTCTTTATCTTTTTTACACCAGAAAATCACATTCTGTTCCTTTTAAACAGCGCAGAAAGCACATGTTTGTTCGGCGGACATGACATTTATGGACGTGGCCGTTCAACTCCGCCCGCTGTCAGAACTCAGTCTGATGTGCATTTATTCAGGCGGATTAATCAAACGTCCCCGGGTCACAGGCAGAAGTTTGGTTCTGCTGGAACTTTGGTGTTTTTATGTTTCACGACATAAAAGCAGCACAGAACGTGATGGAGTGATGTGAAATAAATATAATATATATTAGGTTATTGTTCATCTTTATGTCCTTTTCAGTTTTGAATCAGCTTGGTAACATCAGAAGATTGAATAAGTTGGAAATACAAGTTTAAAACATTTATTCACTTTCTTAATTTTGCTTTTTATATCAGGTTTTTCTTCCACAATGTTTTCTCATGATCTACTTTTAGCGCACTAATTTCTAACTCCATAAATATGAACAAAGTTTCTACACCTTTCCCTTACTTTAAAGAAATTTGATTCTAAATATGTCATTTTGCATTAAAGATGAACACTAAAGGGAAACTTTTTTTTTTTTGGCCAACACTGGTTTAAAAGCTTAGACCGACCAATATTGGCAGATTGAATTGATTTTTTGATCGGGCAGCAGAAGGTTGCTAGAAAAATAAACTATAACCAAATTAAAATTTGTTCCTTTCTTTCTTAGGATTTTTCTTTCTTTTAAATTTCTGTGGTCAACCAGTGACACGTTCAATCAAAGTTATTCTAATCACAGATGAAACCCTCAGAGATGTTTTGTTTACATTTCTTTAGGTTTGCATAAATAGTAACCTGTATCTGGTACGTTAGTTAAACAGTACCAGATACAATGATAAAATAATGTGTGCGTACTGGATTATTGTTTATACAATAACTTACTTATTGTAAGTTTTGACTGCTTGTTATGTTGATTTTGCTTCATAATAATGTTGATTCTAGTCAGAAAAGCACATCCACATAATATAGGCATTTATATGATAATAGAATTGTTTCCAGTGGTTGAATACTATCATTTTAAAATCTAGATTTAGTAATAAATCACTGAATTAATGTTTAACGGTTTCAGGTGACACCGTTAAACAATGATTAGAATAAGTGTCATTTTAATGACGACTTAATGACTTTGTGTGACTAAATTAAAGAAAAACTTTAATACACACAAATAAAAAAACTCATTTTGATTTCTAAAAGTAACCTGAACAGCTAACGCACTACTTAGCTGTTTCAAATAGCAGCAATAAATGAAAACATTTAGGATTTTCCCATGTAACATGCAATATAATGTCAGAGAACCTCAGAAAACTTTCAATGAAAAGCTTAAAATATTCACAGGACGTTCACAATAAATCCCTTTTAATAGTTTTATTAGTTTTTCTGGTATAAGATAGTATACTAACTTATACCACTTTGAATCGGCTTGTTTGTCTGTCCAATCAGGGAGAAGAAATGGGTGACGGTCGGAGACACGTCCCTTCGCATCTACAAGTGGGTCCCGGTGACGGAGCCGAAATCGGACGACGTGAGTTTGTGATCATCAGCAGGCCGTTTGCTGAAAATGTCGCGCGTAAGCGAAACACAGACTGTAGCTCACTGTGTCTCCTGTGGTGCAGAAGAACAAAAACAAGAAGAAGGGCAAGGACGATAAATACGGCTCCGAGGTGACGACTCCGGAGAACAGCTCCTCTCCGGGGATGATGGACATGCATGGTGGGCTTTCTGCCTTCGTTTTCTGTCTTGTGCTCGCTGGCTGCGTGTTTTCTGACTCTCGGTCTGCCCTGTGCCAGATGACAACAGCAACCAGAGCTCCATCGCCGACTCGTCCCCAGTGAAGCAGGAAAACAGCTGTAGCACCAGCCCCGCCCCGGAGTCCAACGCCGCGTCTCACCGCGACAACGGCGAGGCCAAGACTGACCAGAGCCCAGACAGCAAGAGAGGTCAGACCGTCACAGACACCATATATACCAGTATACACCAGCATGTCCCAGTATATGCCATCTGCTGTTTTTGTCTTCATCCACAATTTAAAACAACCACTTCCCCTTTGATAAAACCACACTGCACACCTGTGTTGGTGTGCAACCTCCTGGGAATTTAACCGTCGACTTTTCTGTCTCACTTCTTTGATCTCAACAAAAACAAGTAGTTTCTGCTTGTTAGCCTTATTGAATCTGTTGCTCTAAATAACAAGGTTAAATGGGCAGGATTATGTTTTTCCAGGCACATCGTGCCATTATTTTATAGCACAATAAAATAACTATGCTAACTTTCAGTTGTTACAAAAATGCTATATATATATATATATATATATATCAAATATGACTATGAAGTCATCACACCATCACTCTGTTTTTATGCTGGTAAAAACATTAACATTTAACGTTTTTGCCTGTGTTCCACTGAGTTCCAAGAGGTGTTTGCTAATTTCAGCTGGCTAGTCTGAAGGAGCTGAGCAGGTATGTTGTGAGGGGCGGCTACTCTGTGAGGTGAAATCTTGGAAGAACTCAAAAATTAAAATCATTTCTGAACTCTGACTCCCAATTCCAGAGGATTTGAAAAAGCTACTTTATGGATGCAAAGTAGGACCAAAGAACACCAAACCCAAATGAGGCAGATTAGCAGTGGTGACCAACAACTGATGATGTCATACAGGAAGCGTAATGGTGCGTTCACAAGAAACCCGTTTCGCACGTCTGGTTTACGTTCCAAGGCTATGTAGAACGCCCATCGTGACACATTATGCGCGCCTAGCGATTTGAAGCACGAGACGCTTCAAATCACGCCCGACGTCTGACAAATAGGCCAGACGTCAGCCGTCTGGCCTATTTGAAAAACAACGGCTAGAGCGATTTTTGACACGCATCAACATAGTCTTTGAATGTATAAAATATAAAATGTATAAAGTATAAAATATTATAAAAGTAGAGTAGAAGAGTGACATGGAATAAGAACAAGATTTTAAAAAAAGGTGCTGCACTACAAATTTAAGTGTAAACTTTTGCAGTTTGTGTAAGACATCTCGCGCTGCAGAATGTATTTTTTCCCTTTTGTCACAGCATCTACATCTGCTGGCTTTGTTCAAATTTAGTTAATGAACTTAATATAATTTTAGTTCCAGCTCTTTGGGTTCTGATTCTGATCTTTGTGTTACCCCAAACAACCACTTGGGGTCAGTAGAGTGTCGAAAAAGGGGCCATGAAAAGAGCACACTGTCCCCAAACGCACACTGAAGAGTTCTTGTCTGTATTTGCTGCCTGATGAAGAAGTGAGAAGTTTGTCTGAGATTTTTTTTTTTTTTTTCTTTTTTACTGTGTTGTGATTTCAGGGAAGAGCATCCCTACATCAGAGACCTCAGAGCGAGCACAAAGTGCCAAGAGAGACAGTCTGTCCTCAGGGGAGAAAGATTCCTCAGACAGCAAAGCCACTCAGGTATGAACACGCCTGCACGTCTCTCTGCGAACCTCTCAGAGGAGCAGTAACCCATGCAGGGTGTTCAGGTTTTCACACGCTGCTCCGGATCTCTGTTCTACCTGCTTTCTGCTTTCTAATAATGCAAAAGTTCTGTAAGCATAAATCTCTGAAAGAGTGAGAGATTTTACCCTTTGTTGTTGTGTGACTTGAAAACAGGACTCATTTCATAAAAAGCCCAAAAAACACAAACAACATTTAGTTTCTGTTTCACTCGTGTTCCAGATTAAAGTCCTGAACAGTGACTTCCTACGGCACCCACTGAACGGCTACTGAATATTTAAAGACCTCTAGTGTGGACATGTTGCCCTTGAGGCATGTGTAACGTTCTCACTCAGTCATTAAAGGCCCCATGTGGGGTTTTGACCTCCAGCAGCAGCTGCTAAATGCTAATTAGAATTAGCTGCAATGCTAATCCCAGTTAGTATTTTAGCTCACTTTGATTTAAAAGCTAAATCTGATAGATTGAAAGGAGTGAGTTAAAAAACCCAAACAGCATTTTCAGTTTCTTTGTTTTTTACCAACAAAAAAACAACTGAAAAAAAAAGGCGTTGTGATAGCCCAACATGCTATTGAGAACATTTCAGCTCATTAGGAGTTTAACTCATTTTAGCTTTTAAATTGATTTTTGTCATAGTGAATGCAGTACAGGTCAACCTGCTACTGGTAGTCTACATGCTATCATTAGCGTTTTAGCTAGCTGTTGCATTTTAGCTTACACAACGCCGCTTGCATCCAATATATGACTACAAATCCTACAAATGTTTCCTTTTATCATATAATTGCACAATTTGATATTTTGAAAATAAATTTTCTTAATGGAAACAGCAATTTTGAAAAGCACACAGTGATAATGGAGACGCAGCTAGTCACTGGTTGGGGCTGAACAAGGTGAAAACTGCCGTCTTGGTGCGCCTTTGCTCATCCGATGTAATCATGCTTTGTATTTTTGTTTTTTTTGCTTTTTTGTTTTTTGCTTCCAGGATCTACAGGAGGAGAGCCCGCCCAGCAAGAAAAGCAAACTGGAGTCCTCATCTCAGGACTTTGAGGAGAGCTAAATGTTTCGGGCTGAGTCATTCTCTCCTTCACCTTCCTGTCTCCCTTCCTCTGTACCTCCTCCCATTAACTCTAGATGATTTAGGGCTAATGGACACACCGGCTCTCCTCTTAGATTGTTTTCTTTTTTTCCCCTCCCTGCTCTTCAAAACCAAGGGGAGAACGGACGTCTCTCTTCCTCATCGCTGTTTCCCACTTCCCGTTTCGCCCCCTTCTCCCAAATGCTCCCCCCTGCCACTGAGGGAGGATGGATATTACCTCTTGTTCAGTGGTTCCCCCCTCCGTGCTTCCTTCCAGTCCTCCACATTTTGTTTTGCCAAGAGAAGCGCCAGACTCAAGCTTCTGGACAGCGCCGGCAGCTCAGCCCCAGCCACCGCCAGACCAGAACACAAAACCCCGACCCGCTTCTGTGACTTAAAGAGCTCTGAGATTAGGACGAGGCCGATCGCAGACGCTGCTCTGAGATCACTCTTTTGTTTCACTGCTAACGGTTTAGCTCAGGATAAGTCAAGGGGCTAACCTGGTCTCAGATCAGTGGCTGTGGCAGCCCCCCCCCCTCCCCCCTTCCCTAAACCCCCCACCTGTAAGGCCACGTCTCGCTTTCAAACCTCCCGATTCGCCTCCTGTTAGACTAATGTTCTCTTTTGTTTAGGGGATGTTTAGTTATATCTTCTTTTTTTTTTTTTTCTCCCTCAGGAGGGTCAATGCACTGTTATGGTATGTCACAATCGATCACAGATAGATTTGCTGCTGTAGTGGATGTCTTTTATCTCTATCCATGAAAAGTTCTCCATGTTTGTGTTTTTATTTTTTATTTTTTTCTCCTAAAGTGAATTAGCTCGCGGTTTTGTAGAGGAAGAGGGCAACGGTACACGCCGAGACGGACTATTGGATAAGTAGTGAGGAAAGACATGGTTGGAGCGCGTCCCGGAGGTGTGTGCCTTGAGTTGTTACGACTAATACAAGTTTTTAGTTCAAGCAGGTTTGGACTTAAGTTTTGGTGCCATGCTTTGTTTCGTTTTTTTTTGTTGTTTTTTTTTTGTTTGTTTTTGGGGGTTTTTTTGCCTTATAACTGTCACTAATTAGTTTTTCCAATTATTTATATTTAACTCCACCTGTCAGGATATTTTCTCTGAGGAAAAGATTTGGTAGATATTTGCTTCCTTGCTGCGAGTAAAAAAAAAAAAAAAAAGAATAATGTGATTTAGAGCGACACCAAGTCGGCTGTACGTACGTAAATCCAGGCAGTTATTTGAGCAGCAAGGTATCGTTACGCCCGCTCGCTTTCCTCCCAGCAAGGAAGTAAACGCGTGCTACTCCTATAAAACGCGTCAAAATTAGGTTTTAACACTACCCAGAAGTTGATCATGTTCATTCCTTCGAGCACCTGCAAACCTCATCCATCAGAACTTCCCGTTTCTTTCCACATCACCGTCGACTCGCGTCTGATCGTCTTATTTCCCTGTACTGGTTCCGTGTCACCATTCGCCACTAAAGGTCCAGTCTCTGTTTTTTTTTTTTTTTGTTGTTGTTTTGTTTTTTTTTCGCTCAAACATTTGGTTTTAATCCTCCTTCAAGGTGCTGTCTGTCGGCTGAATCCATACGCACGTGGCATAGTGCCCCCTGACTGTGTGCTGATTGGTGCAATTTACTTGAACTTTAAAGTACGGATTCAGACCTACGACCTCTAATATAAAAAAAAGAAAAAGAAAAAAAAAACCTCACTCATGTTCAGATTTACTTTCATTAATCAATCCTGAATGAATTTAGATCAACTGAATCACTGCGAACCGTGACGGGACGGGGCTACGATGCATTTCACAACCCAGAATCAGATTTTTTCAGCAAATCAGCATTCACGCGGATGGAGAGGAAGGAGTTAAAACATTGTCTCGGTTCAGAGGGTGGATTAGCATATACCTCATTCCCAATCCAGCAGAGCTGGAACTTTAAAAATGCTATTGTATTGACATTAACAGTTATAAACAGCATTACATGTACACTCAGTTTAAGAAAAACAAATTCTCACTTATGTTGTAGCGTTCACTTGATTGAGCCGATTGATTTATAGTTTGCTCATAACTGTGTGTAAAAAGAAAAATGAGAAGAAAAAAAAAAGAGCTGTGAGATGAAAAAAAAAAAACTTTTTTTTTTCCCTTGGGACCATTTTTTCTTTAGATCGTGTACAGATTTATGGTTTGGTTTGACTTATTTATTCCATGGGTAGTGCTTGGTTTTGTTTTTATCATGTCAAATGGTATTGTTTTCTTAATAAAAGTCATACAAATGCTCTGTCTGTGTCCGTCTGTTGGAAACTTCTGTAAATGGAGGACGCTTCAGAACAAATTTGGGATTTACTTTTTAGCAAAATGTCAATTTTTTTTATCTCCATGCTTTTGAATGTTACAAGTTGATCTCCTTGGATTTCATTATCCGAGTGATTTATTTATTTATTTTGTATTATTTATAAAAAAATTTTATATATATTTCCTCTTAACTTCTTACCACATAGACCTAATCTTTATCCCACATCTTTTAAATCCCATCTTCGAACAACACTGACAGATTCGGTTAATAAAGTATTGTTTGATATTGTGTCTGTAATCGTGAACCCTAATAAACGCCAGTGGAGCTTTGCGCATGCGCCAACCGGATGCAAATTCTCGCATGACCTTAACATAAACCCAACCTTTATCCTACACATCTGAAATCCCACTTTAAATAAAACTACACTGACGCGTTCGATGAATAATAGCTCGTCATCGTGTCAGTGAACCCCAACACCAAGTGGCGTTTGCGCAGGCGCGAACCGGAAGCAAATCCTTGCATGAACCAGGAAGGGTTTCCGGCTGCCGGAGCCTGGGAGCGGTGTCGGGTCTGAGAGTGGAGCGAAAGGCTGCAGCTATATATTATTGGCTAGACTCCTCTCACAAGAGGCGTAACAAGGCGTGCTCGAAGTATGCCAACTAAACCTTATTCAGTGAGAATGACATTCTAAAAGTGGGATTGACCCTAATAATGCGAGCGGATGTTCTACTGAACCAGCAGTTTTAAGAGTTTACTGTGCGAGGTAGGGACCGGCCCCGTTTTCCGCGTCTTAATTCACTTTTTTTTTCAGCTGCAGTGAGTCGTTGTGCTGCATTAGCTTAGCTAGCCTGCTAAACTCACCCGAGGTGCTAACGGTGACAGCTGGTGAGTCCACGTAACCTGATGAATGAAAGCGCTCAAAGCGACGTGTAGCGTTTCGTTTTAGCTCCGTTTATGCAGTGACCGCAGTGGCAACATTATTTATGACTTCAGTTGTGCCATTTGATGTTGAACCTGTCGGCACATTGCTCTGCTGAGCGGCGCTTTCAACCCATAAAACAGCCGCATGTGTTAGCCTGCTAAGGCTACTTCAGCTGTGTAGCAAATTAGATTAAACTGAGAGCTAAACCAATACGATAAAATAAAATAAATGATCTCCACATAAAGCAGCAGACTGTCAGGAAGGAAAAAGGTTGAGCTATTTGGTTAAAATGGTGAGATCGAGACTTCATTCAGACTGATCCAGTGTCTGGGGAGGAAATCGGATATTTCTTCTCACCTGTTTTTCGAGCTGTGACATTTAAATATCGGACACGTGACCTCAGACTCGTAACACGATCTTGCCTGCGTGTAAAAGTGGATGTTTTAGCAACATGTTCAAGAGTCGTTTGGCCTTTTCAACCTGATGTTGTCTTAAATGAATTTGGTATGATGCTAAGGTTATGTAGTTGGGTTAAAAATGAAGGCAGGCTCTCCAAACCATGTGGCAGATTCTCAATTTATATCTAAATATGTAAAGGAGTTGCCTCATCAAATCACTACCATTTACATTTCCAATGTCTTACTATGATGCGTTCGCTGACCAGTAAAGGTTGCACCTTTTTAGCTAATTTCACCTTCATTTCAATCAGTGAAACAGTGATGCTATTTCAACGGCCTTTTTGTCGTTTTCTCATAAATGGAGGCTTTTTTTCGCTCCACCAAAATGACAAAGTTGTGAAGGGAAAAGGACATGGTGAAGGGTGGACATAAACATAACGTGAAACATCACGTGAAACACCGTGCCAACACTACTTTGTTTTCTTGCTTCTGTTTACTTTCTGATCGTTTCTCTTCACCTTTCCCAGATCATTTGTGATGGCTACTACTGAAATGGAATCCGGGTCTACAGAAAGCAGGTCCGAGCAAGGATCGTCGGACCCCGATTCGAAATACCCACTTAAAGTTCTTTACTGTGGAGGTACAATCGATTAAACTCAATCTGTCGCGTAATCGCGGCGTATTTCGATGGCCTCTAACCCGAGTTTTTTTTGTTTTTCTTTCCTGCAGTGTGCTCCCTACCCACAGAGGTGAGTTTCAGCTCTAGACAGACATTGCACTCGCATTATGTGGACCGTAAAACAAGCGTCTGCAGTTTATTTCTTTGGAGAGTTGTAAAAACTGGTCATGTCTCCGCAGTACTGCGAGTACATGCCCGAGCCAGCCAAATGTAGGCAGTGGCTTGAGAAGAACTTTCCAGATGTGTTTGCCAAGATGACTGTAGGTGAGTACCTTCAAGGTTTTCTGTGGATTTTTTTTTTTTTTTTTGCTTCGCTCCCCTAAAATGTAAAGAGCTTCGTTAACGGCGGTTAGATAGAAAGACCAGTTGGCCTGTGCAGGTTCTCTTGCCTTTATGGGCTGCATTACAGTAAAGGATGTAATGCAGCCCATACATCCTTCTGTTATTGGATACTTTTTAGGCTACCAAGCCAATAAGTACAGAGTAAGATGGTGTATTTAGATACACCTGGATGGCAAATCTAATTCCAAGTTGAAGAATGCACATGCAGACGTGCCCTGGAGGGTGAGTCTGACAGTCAGAGCTCTCCCACAGCAGAGCAAAACTGGACAGTGGCTGATTTGTTCGACCTTTGTGGAGGTAGATATGATTTGTTTCTTGTACTTGCTTCTCACTCCTATCCTAATTTGTCCATTATGTTTCCCTGGATAAGTTAGGATAGGTCTGTTGGCCATGCAAAACAAGTTAATGACACTTTTTGCACAAGAGATGAGATTTTAGTTTGCTCAGTTCTGCCTATGTTGAGCGCTATTTTAGGGCATCTTGTCATTTTAAATCCAAATAAGCTGCTGCCGCCCCTCGCCCCCCTTAATTCAATGTTTACACTCATATATGAAAATGGCTGCAAACAGACGCGCAACTATGCATTTTTGAAAAGCATTAGTGAAGCCTCTGGCGTGCAGCAAGTGATTTCAGCAGGGAAAGTCAACAACAAAGCATTTATCTTTTCCAGCAGGTCTTTATATTTTGCATAAAGGTCCCCCTTTACAATAAAAAAACAAATATTCAATTTCATTCCTCAGCAACTGGAGTAGCAAGGTAAAAAAAAAAAAAAAAACTTAATCAGGTTTCTCAAAGTAAGCCAATATTTACTCTGGTAGAAGAATATCATTTTTGCAAAGCTGGTTTTAATTCTTCTTTTTGCGTCTTTGGTCCCTCTGGTCCGGCAGGAAATGCTCCCAAACAGGAATCCGGCACTGGAGAAGCTCCCCCTACAGGCGAAGAGGAGGAGAAGAAGAAGCAAAAACGAGGTATGACTTCACATATTAGTCTATATCAGGGGTCCCCAGAGTGGGTCCCCAGAGTGGGTCCTCGAGGGCCGGCATCCTGCATGTTTTAGTTCTTTCCTTGGTGGTAGTGACAACCTTTTCAGAATGTCAATGATCTTCTTAGGCCTCTAACGAGCCATCATTTGATCCAGGTGTGTTAAATCGGGGAGCGAACTAAAACATGCAGGAAGCCGGCCCCCGAGGGCCCATCTTGGGGACCCCTGGTCAAAATATTCATATTTAATGTCTGTGCGCTGTGAACGCTTGCAACCAAAGTCAAATCCATTGCTTGCATGCGCAACCTTTCCCAATAAAACTGATTCTGTTTTTGGATATGATGCACCCTCGGGTTCATCTTTCCTGAAGTTTCTCATCCCTCAGCACCACTGCTGTCGGCATGGAGATCAATGATGCCTGCGACTCAAATCTTGCTTTATTCTCCTTTTATTTTCAGGCGGAAGAGGCCAAATTAAACAGAAAAAGAAGACGGTGCCTCAGAAAGTCACAATAGCCAAAATTCCAAGAGCAAAGAAGAAATACGTCACACGAGTGTGTGGCCTGGCAACATTTGGTGAGACCTGTGCCGCCTCCCTCCGTCTGTGCACGGCGATGTTCGTCTTTTTGCACGTTTGTCTGAATGTCGACCCCTTTGTTGCAGACATTGATCTTAAAGAGGCTCAGCGATTCTTTGCTCAGAAGTTCTCTTGTGGTGCCTCAGTTACAGCCGAGGATGAAATAATCATTCAGGGAGATTTTACAGATGACATAATTGACGTCATTCAAGAAAAGTGGCCTGAGGTAAGAAAACCGTCTTCATGGAAAAAGTTCCATGAGTTTTTACACTTAAGTGTGGTAACATGTAATTCAATCTATAAATTCAAACACATCTGGTTATAAATATTTGATTAAAACCTTAGAGAACTGCGATTTCAAACAACAAAATTCATAAAGGGCTGGTTTGGTGTTAGATTTGTTTCAACTTAGCATTTTAAATTATAAATACGCATGGATATACAGGAGAGAAACCTGACATGCATACTTAAATAATATATTGACAAAAATTAAAATTGTATTTTTGAACATTAGATTTAAAACGATTACAAAAAGGTAGCATTTAAAGCAAATATAAACTTTTATCAAACAGTAAAATGCTCTTTTGTAACACTAAATTTTTGTAAAACATGCTGTTTTACAAAAAATGCAAAGCACTTTTAATGTAAAGTGCTTTACATTAAAAACTTAAATGGTTAAATTGTAAAGCACTTCTTTAGTCAAAATTATCCTGATAATTGAGACGAAAAATTTTTGACTAAAAAGGGAAAAATTTGCAAAAGAATAGTTTAAGCAAACCTTGATGATTATTTGAGACGATAATCTCCACAACACAGCATTTTAACAAACAAACGTAAAGCTGCCATTTTGAAATTTAACCAAGATGGCGGAACCCGCCATCTTGGTTAATCATTTCTGGTCTCTCAAAACGCCAGATCCATGTGGACACATAGACTAAACGACACAAAAACCCTCTTTGCTGATGCACCTGAAATCCTCTGTGTGTGGGTGGGGCCTAAGTTAAGAAAAGATTAGTAAATAATAACAATAAGGCTTTGGAAAAGACTTGAGAGATTGAGATTTAGCTTTTTGCAGAACAATGATCATTAAATGCGTCCAGAGCCACAACTGAATAGTTTAGATCAAAGCACGTTCGTGGCCTAGCCAAAGTGTGTTTTTGTTTTCTTAGTGTTTATTTGCTTGATAAAGTTGCCGGCTTACTCTTCAAAATCTGGAAAACGTAAGCCTTTATTTTATGATTAGTTTGTAATTCCAGAAGCAGGATTTGATCAGGCAAAACCTTTCACACAACAAAACTTTGATTTTAGAAAACGGTTGCTGTGCAAATCTGCAAACACAACACACCATTTCTGAGTTGAACCTCGTTGTCCCTCTGTAGGTGGATGATGACAGCATCGACGATCTGGGTGAAGTCAAGAAGTAAAGACCAAATATGCACTTTCACTGGGATGGATGTGACCTGTAACATCAACAACAACCTGGCCAAATGTACACATTAAGTCATTTTATACCTATTTTATTTACTGTACATAAAATGGTGCGGACTTGGCCACTCACTTGGCGGCAGTTTTATTTTTTTTTTTGTTTTTTTGTTAGTCAATAGCTGCTTTCTCTTGTTTGCCAAAGGCGTGGTATGAATTAAGTCCTTCACAAATGTTCTTCACTCAAGCAAATCTGTAGGCTAATAAATTTCATTCTCCTCCATCTGTTCTGCTGCTCCTCTCTTCATTCCAGGTCGGTTTTCCATTTATGTTTTCGACGCGTTAAGTGTTTTCTTTTCCAGAGTGGGCTTTGTCGTCATCGCCTACTTTATGAGTCCCTCAAATGACCTCGGGTTACTTGTTTTTCCTGCGACTTACTGCTCACCCATGAGTAAACCTATTCCCAGGTATAATAGTTTTCTAATGAAGCTCCCATCCCCAGACGGATAACATTTACAGTTGTTATAATGATCCTTTGGGTCAACACCACTTCCCCACAGATAACGCACAGATGCTCGCTTCACTTTGGAATTAGCATGTTTGTCCAGAGCCCTTTGCATAAGTGCAAGCATGATTCGCTGTTCAACTGAAGACACCTGGTGCGCCTCGTCTTTGATCACTCAGAGCTGCTTGTTGTTCATCACTGGTGGGTCAGAAGATGAATAGTTCCCGTTCAGACATCTGTTGTGCCTTTGAGTCCCCCATCCTGGACCGGGTTCTGCCTCCAGTTCTGGTCCTGGAGTTCATGTTTGGATTAATGGGGAACTTCTTGGCTCTGGGGATGTTCATCTTCTACATGGACACGTGGAAGCCCAACTCCGTGTACCTTACCCATCTGGCGGTGGCGGACTCCATCGTTCTGTTCTGCCTGCCCTTCAGAGCAGACTACTACCGGCGTGGGAAGGACTGGATCTACGGCGACATCCCGTGCCGCATCCTGCTCTTCCTGCTGGCCGCCAACCGTGCGGCGGGGATCTTCTTCCTCACCGCCGTGGCCGTCGACCGGTATTTCAAGATCGTCCACCCGAGGAACCCCATAAACCGCCTGGGCCTGGGGTACGCTTTGTGGGTCTCTCTCGGCCTGTGGGGGTTGATATTTCTGGCCACCGGGTATCTTCTCGCCAACGAGCACTTCTTCTACAACAGCAACCGCACCCAGTGCGAGAGTTTCAACATCTGCATGGGCTTCACGCCGCTCTCCACCTGGCACAACGCCTTCTACGTCATTCAGTTTTTCCTGCCGACCGCCATCGTGGCGTTCTGCACCATCAGCATCACCTGGCAGCTGCGGAACAGGACGTTGGACAAACAGGGGAAGATCAAGCGCGCCGTTCAGTTCGTCGCGGCCGTGGCTCTCATCTTCATCACCTGCTTCCTACCCAGCACCGTCTCCCGCATCGCCGTGTGGATCCTGAAGATGTGGTACGACGAGTGCAGGCATTTCGAAGAGGCCAACCTGGCCTTCTACACGTCCGTGTGCTTCACCTACTTCAACAGCGTCCTCAACCCCGTCGTGTACTATTTCTCCAGTCCGGCGTTCAGCGGCTCCTTCAGAAAGGTGCTGAACAAACTGCTGGGCAGGAGCGACGAGGAGGCGGCGGAGTCATCCGACAACAACGTGTCCACCGTGGACAGAGACGGCGTCTAGAGCCGCTCAACGGGGGAAACGGCAAGCAGTGAAAGCGTGTTTTAGGAGTTAAAAGGTGAACAAAGTAGCGCACTTCATATGTAGCAGACTTGTGGTCATTTTTTGATTTTAAGCGGAGCGCGCGAGAGCTGTCTGAGGTTCTGACCCCGCGGTTTGTTTGTTTGGTTGGGTTTTTTTGCCCTTTTTTTTTGTTTGTTTGTTTGTTTGGGTTTTTTTGCCCTTACGGTTTCAGGAACCGTCTCGACACCCCGCCGCCTCCCCGCGGAGCTGGAACTGCGGGAGTTGAAATTTTTCGGTAAGCAAATCGAAATATGAAGCAATTCAGAGCGTTAATGTCCAGAGTAAATGCTGATGGTTTTTTTGGTGACAGGAATCGACTCCATTCAGCAGGAGTGAAGCTCTATAAGTGAGCTGACGTCATTGTAACTTTTTTCTTTTGCGTGAATGCTGGATAAGTTGAGCACCAATCAAATCAAAACTTCAACATTTTATTCTACTTCTGTCTGAGGCTTTCTAAAAGTCTCTTCATTTTAACAACATGCCTCACACGATACACATATTTTCTAAATCCAATCTTCAAAATTTCTTGATTTTTATGTATATGCATATATAAATGCCACCAGCTTATATATATATTTACACTTTTACTGAGGAAGTTAGGTGTCATGCTATAACAAAACCTAATCAGAATAAGCATATTCTCATAATAAAAGTCTAATTATAAAAGTTTGCTTTTTTATTAAGTAATACATTGATTTGACTTTTTTTTGGGGGGGGGAATTTGATAAAAGAAAATCTGCTAAAGGTTGAAGACCTGTGACTTCATCCAACAACAAGCATCATCTCCAACCTCTGCCATTTAAAACTCAAACACTGGAGTCACGATGGCTGAAAACTGAGGACTTCATGTTGACAGTTTTGACTACCTTGCTTTTAGGTTTAGTGCTTTTTTAGTGTTTATATAATCAGTGAAAAATTTAATGTAAAGCAAACATGAGAAATGAATGAACCTCAACTTAATGACTGGGAGTTTCATTTTTACAAAAAAAAAAAAAAAAGACATTTGTGCTAAAAGTGATTGTTTTTCTTCCGTATTGTAAGTTTAATAAGAAAATATTGAAATTCATTATGGCTGCTGGGTTAGGGTCCGTAAAGTAATTGTTGACAAGTTATTCTTTTCACATTCTCCCTCATTTCAGTTCCAAAATTAAACGTCGCTCATTTTTCCACGGCTTTAAATTTTACTATTCTTTTCACTAAGCCTACGTTTCTTAATGGATCCATCGTTTTATATGTTGAAGTGTGAATTGTTCCCCTTCCCTGATTGCTGTACCTAATACTCATTTTAAATGTGAGAAGGAAAGAAAGGTTGCTGCTGAAATATGGAAACTCAGAGAAGTAGTGGATCATTGGATTCGTTGTAATTATTTTTCTATTATAGTTTTGTTGAAGAAGAAAGGCCAATATTCCTGGAGGATGAAGTGAATGTAACTGTACTAATTGTAACTTTGCCTGCAGTAAATAAAATGTTTACAAAATAAATGTAATCAAACTGTGGAATCCTTAATTCAAGTAAAAAAAAAAAAGTTCTTAAATGAACTTACTTTCTATGTTAAAATGCCAGGTTTTTGTGAAGTAAAAAAAGGTCAATCTGATCCACCGTCAAATCTTTGTTCACATATGTGATATGCAGCTACTTTATATCATATTTTGATTCAAGGAGCTGCAACAGAGACCATCGGGAGTCAAGAACTGAGTCTGACAGCAAATCTGGAAGATTTGGTCAAGCGACCTGATAAATTTGGAAAACTATTGCCAAGATGAGATGTGGGGACTGTGACAGTTTGCGAGTGTGAGACTGAAAGCTGAAGTACAATAAAAAAAAAAAAATACTCAAAAGTTAAATTAAGAGTGTGTTTGCCTATGAAACCTAATTTTACCTCTTTATTTATTCATTTTTCCCGTTGTTGTTTTTTTTTTTTTTGTCAGGCAAACTTCACAGGATACACCAGCAAGTATTAATTCATTCAGAGTTGGGTTTCGGCTCCCAAAGAGCATGACTAACTTCAGATGTTTCCAAAACTCGCATTTTATATTAAAAATGACAAAATATCAGTAAAACTCGCTGTGATATGAGTTTTATGTAAAGTACATGATTGTTTGCAAAACACACAAAAGTGGAGTGGACTAAAAATAGAACGATAGAAGGGAGTGACAAAAGAGAATTCTTTTTATTTGAACAAATTTATTCCAGAGTGGCGGTTGTTATATTCTGGAAACTAAAAATGTAGCTTCATGTTGCCTTCAATCGTCATTTATAAATGACTTGGAAAATGGTCTGAAGCTGAGGTGTCCGAGCTTTTTGTGCGCGTCCTCAAACCCAGCATCATCTCTCAGGGTGACGTCAGACTGTGACAGTCGGGGCTGGGCAGGGAAACGGGAGCCGCTGGAGAAACATGTAACGGTGCAAGGTACGCCGCACCTTCCCTCCACAGCCCTAACAGAGACTCAATTCACACAAAAAAAACAAACAGACCAAGTAAGTCTGCAGAGCAACTTTTTCTGCCGTCGTCTGCCTGAATTGTTGGAACACCCCGTCACTGGGCGGTTAGTTGTCTCACATTTACTAGTAGTCGGCGCTTCATTGGGAGCTAGCTACTAGCTTTGGCATTCCAGCAGGCTGGAATTCAGGCTTTAGCTAAACATAACAACGCTACAGTTTGCGCCGTGGGTTTAACCGCCGAATGGCTTCTTTAAACCGCAGCACGCTGGCAACGTTTCAGTGAGTTCGCGGAGAGTTTATTGGAAGCGATGTAGCGCTTTGCCGCAAAGTTATCCCGCTGGAGCTCTTTTCAAAGACAGAGCCCAACCCAGATGTAACCGACAAACAATCCGGGCCAGCATCGTTATGTGTCCACTGGCTGACGGGCGAAATGCTCTCATTTGTGGGTGACAGTGTGAAGGTGGAGACAGAAAAGAGCGTGGGCGTGAGAGAGACCTGGAAGCCTGGTGCTGGTGTTTGACAGCTGCAGGTGTGTTTGTTTTGGTCTGGCTGGGTGGGGGAGACAGACCCGCCTTGGTGATGTTGCATCCGAGGATCGCCCCCTTTTCATTGGACGGTACATTTTAATCCACAAAATGTACTGCATTGTATTGTAGCTCTTGCTGTATGTTTACAGTTGTTTTACTTTTGCAAGGTGAACTTCTGCCCCAAGTCTGCATGCATTTTACAACCTAAATAGACTTTCTTCCCGCTTCTGGACTGCCCTGTATTAAGCTTCATCGAGACTGCCAACCCCCCAACTTTGATTAGGCTTTTCTGCTGCTGCTGAAGAAAAGCACCCCAACTGCACAATGATGCTGCCACCACCATGTCTCATTATGTCTCATACGCATGTATGAACGCTCAAATTCAGTCATTTGCCACAAAATTGGACAGATTTTCAAGAGGCAAGTGTCATCCAAACTGTACCATAAAGACGGCTCAGTCCAAGAACTGTTGGAAGCCGAGAAGTTAAGCATTTGAGTCTGCTGGTGCCAACTGAATGGTGTTTCATTTCACTTTCTGATGACAACTAAAGACAGGTAGAAGACACAAATTCACACTGAAATGAAAGCCGGTTACGCAGTAAAGAAGTTCAAGAAAGAAATGCTGATGCCTTGCAGACTTTTCTGTTGTTGCTTGCGGAAGATTTCTGACGAGTTACGGACAAACGTAAATGAAAACAATCATCTGTGACGCATCTCCCCGGGCATGAAAACACGACGACTAAGATTCAGAAGTGTGCCAAGTGAAACATTTTCACACTTGAAAGATAAACTTGCTACGGCGGTGTGCAAACTAAACTCCCATTCGTCCTCGATTACGTCTTTGGCATTCATATCTTGTGATCTCTCCTTATGGACAAGCGTCGAATGGTTCAAATTTTCCTCGAACTTAAATGTAATCCAGGCTGAATTGTGTGTGAAACAGAGTGTGTGTTGTTTCAGCCAGCGTGAGTCATCTGTGTGGTAAGGCTTCTGTTCACCACCTACTGTATGCAAGCTGAACACCAAGCACGAGCGCTGCAGGACCTCACGTTTATTTACTGCTTATTGCAAATAGATATTTTTCAGACAGTATTTATGGGTTGTGCAGCATTTGGGCTCAAAACACTGGCACAATTTATCCCTCTCTGAAGAGAGGATAGTGAAAGAGGTCTTATTATTATTCGTTATATGTTGTCAATTGCACACTTCAAATATGATTAAAGTGATATTATTATTACTTTTGCTATTGCTGTTCTTATTTTTAGTGGGTTGCATTGAAAGATGTTACTCACTTTTTGGGTTGATTTCCATGTTTGGGTTTGTGTGTTTTTTTCCCAGCTTTCTTCAGTCGCATTGAGACACAGGGTGACCGGGGTGGTGGGGAAAGGCCGTGTCCCCCCCATCCTGATCAAGCCCCCCAACCATGGACAAACAGGGCCCCATCACTGCCCCAGGCAAATCAAGTGGGCTAAAGCCTCCCACTAAAATAGCCCGTCCATCCGCAGTACCAACTAGGACTTCCCCGTCATCTGGTAAGAGTTTGTCAGAATATCTTTGATGCTGATCAAATAACGCTCAAATAATTCTCCGGCCATAAAGGCTCAGAAGTGTGTTGGCACAAAAAAACACAGTACAACGAGACTGTAAAAGCAAAAAAGTCCTTTGATCATCTCTAAAAGTCTTCCAAACTTGGGTTTGGAAGACTTTTAGAGATGATCAAAGGACTTTTTTGCTTTTACAGTCTCGTTGTACTGTGTTTTTTTTTTCTTCCATATTTAATTGGGATAATTTTCACCTGAAAGTGATATTTTAATGCTTGTCGAGTGTCTCCAAGAAGTTAGATACTTCTTGGTCAAATGAATCAAAAAGCCATCAGTGTCACTTCTACATGTGAGCATTGGGCTCTGGGTGAATCTTCGTCAGTGCAGACAAAGCGTTTGCGTGGTGTCGCATGTAATTATTGAATCATTGCTGCCAAAGTGCAACTGGGTATCAACCAAAAACCCACATTTTGAAGCTGTAGTTGTGATGCAACAAGTTTATTCAAAGTGCTTTAAAAGAGGAAAACATCTGTTTTAATTTCAACCTGCTTCAACGTTTTTCTTCCAGGTGCTTCAAAGCCAGTTCCTCCTGAAAAGTCCTCATCAGGTGTGACCTCCCCAACACAAGATGTCCACACAGACTTTAAGGTCGGCGACAGAGTCTGGGTGAACGGCAGCAAGCCCGGCTACGTTCAGTTTGTCGGCGGCACGCAGTTTGCTCCCGGACAGTGGGCGGGCATCGTCCTGGACGAGTCCATCGGAAAGAACGACGGGTCGGTAGCGGGCGTGCGCTACTTCCAGTGTGAGGATGGGCGGGGCATTTTCACACGATCTTCCAAGCTGTCCAGGACGCCGCTGCCGGAGAAGGAGGCCAACGGAGGGCAGGCCAGCCCGGTACAAGCAGCCCACGCAGCAAGCAAGGCTACACCGGCTGTCGCTGCCCCTAGTGGTAACAGACTGAATGTCTTTTGGGGGGGTTTTTTGCCACATTTTGTCAAACTACAACTAAAACAAGCTTCTTTGAACATTTATTTTACAGCCTTGCCCTTAATTGGATTTTAAACTTGACTTTGAATAAACTTTGCCATAAACTGTTCCATTTTAGTAATGTTTCTGGAAATGTAGAGCCAAACGTAACTAATAAGATTCCATCTCTAGTACTTTCCTTTGTCTTGGAGCTGAAAAATATTTCCTCTCCTCCAGCTCCAGTCTCCGGTGTAAAGGCCAGTGGTGTCCTGAACCGTACGGTTAATTCCACTGAGTCTGTGTCCAACCTGTCTGACCCCGACTCCCTGAAGAAGGTCAGACAGGAGCTGAGGCTGGGAGACCGCGTTTTGGTAAGAAAGATACTGAACTGAACTGACCTGACCATACACAGCAGGACGTGGAGCCGTTCCTCTCCACATACTGCTTAAGCTAACCCGTCACAAACGCGTCTGTTTTTGTATGATTTCATTCTAAAAGTAACTCCGGTTATTACAACGTCTCCGCGCAGGTCGGTGGAACAAAAGCGGGAGTGGTGCGGTTTCTAGGAGAAACAGACTTCGCAAAGGGAGAGTGGTGTGGCGTGGAGCTGGACGAACCTCTGGGCAAGAATGACGGAGCTGTAGCTGGGGCCAGGTGAGGAGGACTGATGCGTGGGAACTGTGTCTCTGCTTACGACTAGTGTGTTTGATGAGTCATTCAGTGAGTAGGTATGCAAAGTCCATTTGATTTTATCAAATGAAAACTATTTGTTTTAGCACAGTCATATGATGTAAAACAGTTTTCTTGCAAATTAGTACAATCAGAAAAAATAAATATTGTGCAAATATGTGCATTGATTTTAGTATTTCGGTACTATTCTATACATATAAGTAAATATAGCTTATCGCTTTTATTCTGGCCTGTAATGAATTTTATCCAATTTAACTTTTTTTTTTTTTTTTGGACTTGTCTTCTCTTTACTGTAATGGAGCTGGGAGATCATTTGCTGCAAAGCTTTCAGTGCCAAAGAACCCTTGAAAACTCTGTGGATGTAATAGCATTTTGCAGTAATCTGGTGGTTGGATAGTGTAAAGAACAATAGATTAAAAACAGCAAATATCTAGCTTATTCTGTTGCTTAACATGCATTTAATTGCAATAAATGTAAAGACTTCACACACATCTTTACCAGCCAAAAATCTGCTTTTATCTTCCCACAAACAAAACATGAAAGAAAATCAAGCAACGCACAGCGAGTTCATCCAGCGTAGCCAAACTGACGGCCGGGCGCAACCTGTTTTCCTCCCAGGTATTTTCAGTGCTTGCCCAGGTACGGCCTGTTTGCTCCCGTCCACAAGGTGACACGGATCGGCTTCCCCTGCACCACGCCCACCAAGGTGAAGAACTCCCTCAGGAGTTCCACTTACAAGAGGAGTCCGAGCGCGTCCTCCGTCAGCTCCCTCAGCTCGGCCACCTCCTCCATCAGCGGCAAGCCCAGCCGGGCGGGACTGGTAACATTCACGCAGATATTGAAGCAGAAATACAAACCTACGCTGCAAAAACACCATTTTTTTCCTGAGTATATTTGGTCTAGATTCTAGTGCAAATGTCTTAGTTCATTTACAAAGTACTTACAAGTAACTTTTCAGCAGGAAAGAAGAACTTGTTTTAAGTCAGTAATTGATGAAAAAGTTCCAGTTTCAGATTATTTCACACATAACAAGACATTTCCTCCATGTTATATGATAAATAATCTGCCTGGTATTTTTGTCATCATTATTAAGTAATTATTGACTTAAAACAAGCTCCTATATTTTTCTGAAAAGTTTCTTGTAAGTTAGTTTTGTCTTATTTCAAGCTTAAGATATTTTCATTAGAAACTAGACGAAAAATACTTTGTAAGATTTTGTTTTTGCAGTGCAACGTAGAGCTTCATGTCTCCTATGAAGTAGCTGAATGTTAAATGGAGCGCAGTTTAAACGTCTGGTATTAAAAAAAAAAAAAAAGGTGTAAAGACGTTATCTGACTAACTCAAACATTAATAGATACCACTTTCTTGTTAATGCTTGCAAAAATATGCACAGAGAAATGGTTTTAATTGGACCCGTGCAATAGTTATTTCCCTTTATTTACCAAAAAAAATAAATAAAAACTTTATTCAGTTCACTTTGCAAATGTCTACGGACTCACAAAACGAAGCGCGTTTGGGTTGTCTTCCAGCTGACAGAAACATCTGTGCGGTACGCTCGCAAGATTTCCAGCACCACGGCGCTGCAGGAGGCGCTGAAGGAGAAGCAGCAGCACATTGAACAGCTGCTGGCAGAGAGGGACCTGGAGAGGTGCGAGGTCGCCAAGGCAACCAGCCGCGCCGGAGAGGTGGTGCACGAGCTGGCAATGCTGAGGAAAGGGCGGGATCAGGTGAGCTCTCTGCACTTGAGCAAAAGAATTTCCAGAAAACCTGAAAAATAAACGTGTGACTTAAATGAATAGCTTCAATGCTTTCCTTGGCTGTTTACTATGCTTGGTAATGCATCCTTTAACCAGGGGGCTTATAAAAGCAAGCAGCATCCATTATGCTTATTTCCTGAGGTGTTACATGTAATAAGGGAGCATGGTGAAAAGATAGCTGTGTGGGAAAATAACAATTCTGAGCACTCTTAACGAAAGAACCAATATTAACGAAAAATAATTGTAGATTTTATTACAAAAAAATATTGAGACAAATATAAATACTTAAAATGTTTACCTGACAGTAAAAACAAGGATATCTGAATCCAATTTCATTTAATAGCTCAAGGAATACACAGTTCTTTGTAAAGGTTTTCTAGCGCCTTAATTTTTTTAATATTGAAAACATTTAACTTTATAGGATTGTACTGGAATTTTGTGCGACAAGGAAAGCCCAAAAGTTTCATTAGATGTGTATATGTAATCATCCATCTTAATCCTTAAATAGCGAAAGAGGCATGCCAGACTAATTGCCATCATAACTCCAAATTATTGGTTATTTAATATTTTATCTAACATTCTGGTGTTTTATCTGATTCATTCATTTAAAATTACAATGAATGAATCCCACTACTGTGGCATCATGTGATTCATGTAAGAATCAGATTTTTCTAACTTTTTTTTTTTGTATTTGCACATGAGGATAGCTGGCTTCTTTTCCGACACTGTGTACTGTCTGTGGCCTCTCGGTGTGCTCTGTTCAATATCTGGCATTCTTCCAGCTTATCATGTATTTTACAGTACGCACTGGAGATGGAGGCCAAGCTGGATCAGTTGCGTTCTATGGTGGAAGCCGCTGATCGAGACAAGGTGGAGCTACTCAACCAACTAGAGGAGGAGAAGAGGTGGGTCCTTCCTTCACTCACTCCTTAAAGCACATTTTAGATAGGAGTTATGGTTCCGTTTAAGGTTGTTAAACTAATAATTCAGATTGCCTGATGTTCTTTTTGTATTTCAATATTGGAATTTATAACAGGAAAGTGGAGGACCTGCAGTTTCGCGTAGAGGAGGCATGCATCACCAAAGGAGACCTGGAGGTATACAAAACACTTCTTCACATGGCAGAGTGGGACAATATGTCAGACTTTTTAAGAAGCCTGTGACAGCTAGCTCTGCTTTAAACATTATTTTAATGGATGTCCACCTGAGGTTTCACTTTCCTTAAAAAGAAAAAAAAAAAAAAGAGTAAGACTGAAGTTTCTCTTTGTCCTACACTCTGTGAATCCTGCCCTTTCCGCCCTGTTCAGACTCACCACCCCTTTTATTTATTCATCCCGGAGTTGGGTTACTCTTCTTCTCAGATGTCTCTGCCATCTTTCACTGATGTTGTCGTCCTTCCGCCATCTGTTCATCCTCATGCCTGTTCATAGACGTTTTTACCTTCACCTCTCCTGTTTGCCTTCATCCTCAGCTGTGCTTGTGCTGTTTGCATTCTTTTTGTTTAACACTAGAGACAAATCGAATTGGGTTCCTATGCTGAACGCAAGATGAATGAATAAAATTGAGCAGATCAGTCACTCTCATCGAGAACAGAAAACCCAAAATGCTGCAAAAGAATCTTCTTTTTCACTTTGCGCTCTTTGTTCTGAAAGCAAATACTTTTTCTCTGTGTCGCGCAAAGCTGGCATGTGAGCGCTGCATTGGTGTGTGTTCTCCTTCTCTTCCTGCTCTCTCTTACTAACAGACGCAGACCAGGCTGGAGCATGCCCACATAAAGGAGCTTGAGCAGAGCCTGCTCTTTGAAAAGACCAAAGCTGAAAAACTCCAGAGGGATTTAGAGGACACTCGGGTAATGCTGGCACCCGCAGTCCCGACACCAGGGCTGAGTCACGGCCCTTTCCCCACCGGGTTTATTAATGATGCACAGCGTATGCTAGGAGAGCTGCAGCGTCGAGGCCCTGTGGATATTGTCCACCGTTGTGGCGGAGAAACATTTAACAACTCATCTGCATGTAGCTTCTCTTTATAACCCAGGTTTATCTGAACAATATGCATGTGTGCATGAGTTTAAACTGATATTGTTTGGAGATGACCGACACAAGATCAGCCAAGAAATATGGCTGGTGGCATTTTCTTCTTGCCAGCAAATCCCACATAAGAACTTAAGTCCTCCACAAATGATTAATTATCTCTATTTTATGTTAAATAATTGTTTGATTTTGAACCAAAATCACAAGAAAGCTCCAGAGTGTATGTGGAGAGACGCACCGGTGAGAATTTAGCATGATTTCTGACCTTCAGCTTTTGGAGAAACTTTGATCTGCTGATAACAATTCTGACTGATTTTGAATTCATTTACGGAGCTATGATAAAAAAAAGATAAAATAGGAATCCGAATCACTTTCCTGCCATTTCCAGTAAACAAGTTCCAAGGCCCGGAAATTGCTTTGATGTAACAATGCAAAAATAAATAAATAATACAATCATATATGAACATGAAAAAGAAAAAAATTGAAAATAACATTTTTCTAACCTGCGATTCAGAACCTTTAAACAGGTAGTGTATGAAAAATTGACTTTTTTTTAAGCTTTATATGGTGCTATAATGTTATTCCCTCATCAAAGACATATCTGGAGTCTAATTATCTAATTATTTCATGTATGTTTAAGAAATGCTTAAATCTCCCGTGGCAACCATTCAGCTGTGCAAAACGGCTGGATGGACACAGCTCCTCCACAGAGCTGCAGTTTCCAAACTTTCCCGCTCCACCCCTTCAGACTAGCCAGCTGCAATTAGCAAATGCCTGATGGAACTGGTCAGATCAAGTTTTTCTAATAATGCTGTAAAGGTCTTCAGACCTTGGAGATCTCCAAAACAATTATGTGGGACTTGGTGGCTTTAAGACAAATGTAGACGACATCTTTTATGCTTTGAAAACCTTTTACCTGTTGCTACTTACTGATTGGTTCTCTGATCAAGGTGGTATTTCATACTGGAAAAACAAACAACTCAGATTTGTATTTGTCAAGTTGTCTTTGGTACTGTTCATCTTGTATATTTTTAAAACTTCAGAAATTTCTATTTTAAAGTAAAATCAGAGGAGCTCAGTTTTTTTTCACAGATTACCTACCTATACCATCCTATACACCGAAATCTTTATTTCATAGATGTTCCAGAATAAAAAAACAAAACAGGAAAACCCACAAATACTCGGAGCATTTAGACGTATTTGACTCAAGAGGCAGTAGTGCTTTTAATCTCGTCAGCGGTGCGTCCTGTGCGACCTCCACGCAGGTTGCCACGGTGTCTGAGCGCTCCAGGATCATGGAGCTGGAGAGGGAGGTGGCGGACTTCAAGCTCAGACTGCGGGCGTCCCAGCAGAAGGAGGACGCCGCGTCTCTGTCTCAGCAGCAGATTGGCAGCCTCAACACCCAGGTGAAGTGCCAGGAGAAGCAGATCAGTGAGCTGAGCGTCGACCTGGAGCGCAAACAGAAGGAGCTTCAGTCTGCGCTGCAAGACAGGACGTCTTTACAGCAGCAGCTGTCCAGTCTGGTAAGAAGAAGAAGTAGTGAAGAACCTCTGGAGATGTTGATGATTGTTGAAAACAGGCGTGATTATTTTCATCAAAAGGAGAGATTACAGCAGCCTCTCCCAGGTGCAACTCAGACGTGTTCATGATGACGTGCAAATTAGATTTTTTTTTTAAGCTTTACATCATGTTATGATATTTCCTCATCAAAAACACACCTGGAGTGTTGCCTTGATTCTTTCATGCATGTTTGAGAAATCCTTTAATCTCCCATGGCAACCATTCAGATGTACAAAACGCCTGGATGGACCTAGCCCCACCTCCAAGGTTCTGCCTCACAGAACGCCCCTCCTCTGTTACTCCCTCACTCAGCTCCTTCAGACTAGCCGGTAGTAATTGTCAAACACCTGGTGGAAATGCACAACTGTTGAGCTCATTATAGGAGCTACTTATCCTATAAAAACTTCTCCTGGTAAAAACATTGTTGAAGGGTTAAAACAGGAGCCATGTTGCGACGACTTCCTGAAGGCGGAGTTTCAGAAAGAGCAGGAGTTTTTAAAGACACAGAGGCCTAATTTCAAACCGTCGCATTACAAAGCAAAATTAATTTTAAGTTATATTTGATGTATAGAGAATTATTGTAACATAGCTACTTGACTGTTTCCATGAAATGGAACTATATGCCTGGAAGACATGTAATAATGCCCCTTTAAACCTCTGATGTTATTGAATCCTCTGAGTTTCTCTTATCCCAAAGTCTGGATTACATTGGGGAGATGGGAGTGCTCAACAATGCTGTGGTCTCCATTTCTCAGTAATGCTTTTGTCTTACTGGACTCTCCATGTGCACGGTTCTCTGGATTCCCTCGACAGCTGCTGCTGCTGCCGCCGCTGAACAGTTTCCATACCAAGCAATTATGAGGCGAGCTCCCCACTGAGCCGTGGAAGAAAAACACAAACAGTTTGCAAAGTTAAAAAAAAAAAGAAAAAGAGGATAAATAAAATGTATGGTGTCTGCTCTGAGACCCTGGGCTGGACTTCTCGATGCTTCCTGAAATATGCAGCCCTCTTTTGTAATCATCTGAGCACCTTCCAGGCAGCTTCAACGTTTTGTTTGACATTTCAATCTATTCGAAACCAGAACATGGCAAACATATGGTTAAAGTAAATAATGACTGATCCACAAACTTAGTACGACTCTAGTTTGTCTGCTTTGATTAGCTAGCTAGCAAGCAAATGTTAATGAACTGCCTTTTTGTTTTGTGTCGAAAAACTGAATCTTTGCCCAGGCCTACATTTATTACCATAAGGTGTTTTGCTTGTGGGCATTGTGAAAGTAGCCTCATTAACAAAGGTATTTTATCCACAATCTTGCTCGTTTTCATCATTATTTCCTCCCAGTTAGCTCAAGGTGCAGGAATGCTGCTGTGTAAGTGAGTAGCATGTAATCACTGCTGATGGTTCTGCGTTTCAGAGATGCAAGCTGGAGGTTGCTGAGGAGGAGAACAGGGCCATAACAAAGACCATGAAAGGTAAAGATACCACTTGTACTGTCTGCTGGTCGCAGTATGCGATTAATTATCGATTTTCTTCTTTGTCTCATTTGACTGACGGTGTATTTCGTTCCCTGACAGAGCTGGAGAATGCCGTGGAGCAGTCAAAGAAGGACCTCCAAACCCAGAGCAGAGAAGTGGAGCTGAGGTCCCAGCTGACAAAGGTAGCACCCCACATGGACTCGGTGGCAAAATTAAATCCATTACGTTTCCTCAACATCCTGGATTTAAAAGAAACAAACAATTTAAGTGATTGTTTTTTTCTGGGTTTGATTTGTTTGCTACTAATTTATGAGCCACTTTAAGAGAAAATATCCTTTTTGATCGCGGTGTTTCATCGCCAGAGACAATGTACAATACATGACTTGAATGGCATGTTCTCGTGTCCATGTCTACTTCTATGCTTTGTGTTCAGAATTATATGACTTATTTGACATATTTGGAATTATTGATTGCACTTTTTGAACCACTTCTAAAAAGGTTTGATCCAGTTTATTTTCACAAGTTTGACCAAGATAGTCAACATATTGTTTTTGTTGGTTTCTCTTTCTTTACTGGTGCAGAGTTATCAAATGCATTTTTCCTGATTTCTTGTATCGGATTGGTATTGTTACGGCCCGGCTCGGAAAATTTGAGCCGACATCAACATCCGATATGAGCATTGCTGGTGGAGCCGACAAACAAAATTTACCGAATGATTTAATTACGAAACAAGTATCACATGACCAAACCTCTCCAGAAGCACAAACAGCAATGAAACGGAAATAAAAATCGGTTCTTCATACATGCCCACTTTTATTTATCAGACCGATACCGACAGGTTAAAAAAATTGACTAACACCGGTCGATTAATCGTGCTCTCCTAGTTTATTGAGTCACCAAAAATTCAAACTCTTCACATTTCCTCTCATAGATGTCTGAGTCGCTATTGTTTATCCTCGAACCAACAATTTTACGGGACAGTTCTGAATCTTTAACATAGTTTGTGGAGAATATGAATAAGGCTATAGCTGTTGTTTTTTTCTTTTTGTGGCACGAATCTAACTAGAAAAAACAGCAGTTTTTATAAATTGGCAGAACAAAATTCATTTGGATGTTCGAACAGCCTTTAACCATATTATATTCATACTAATTTCTAGTTAGGCGTATTTAGCAGCATTAAAACGCTACCATTTTAAAGCTAACGGTAACCCCAGGCTGTTATGATTTTATTAAAACATCACCAACACACACGTTGCTTTCATTTCTGTTCCTGTTCGCAGAGGCAGTCTGTTTCTGGTTTATGTAAAGGCATTGTGGGAAAATGATGTTTTACAATCAGCTCTGAATTCAGCTCAGTTTGCGTCACGTCACAGTCAGAGCAATATACCAACCTGCGACAGAAGGAGCCTGATCATCCAATCACCTGACATCTTTTTATGCCGATTTCAGGTCAAAAAATCAGATGAAACCCAATTGCCGTAAAAGTCCTAAAAGCAAAACCTGTTCTTTATTCCACGACATCTGAAGACCAGAATGGAGAGGAGAGAATTTGCTTTTGCCTCGAACGTTTCTGCACAGAGACTTGGATCAGCTGTGGCCAGCATTTCCATCACCATAAACTCTAAACTATCAGAGCGCTCTTGTTCGGCTCATTTACTATTTATATCTTGGCTTTTATCATGGCTTTCTGCAGATGGCAGACATTCTTGCTGCAGGTGCAGAGAGAGCGAGAGTCGATAAACAAAAGCAATTCAAGCTGAAAGCTGCCGTTGCCATGCAGACGTGAAGTTTCTGCTTTTACGATTTCTACGTAGAAAGTGCTGCTTTAAAGAGTGAGGCGTTCTTCTTCCCTAAAGCCGGAGCGTTTACACTCTGGCTCTCGCTTTATGAAACTCATTCCAATTGGATGATGAAGTGAAATAATGTCTGCTGCTCCGTCCCTTAATCGGAACAAGACTGAGGCTTTAAGGTTTGTAGCTTGTTGTATTTGTAATGTGTTGAGCTCGTATATATATATTTTTTTCCTCAAGCAAAATCCCTGTTCAACTCTTGAACCAAGCAGCAGAAATATCTTTGTTGAGTTTACACGACTTTGTTTCGACAGGTCAGCACATACACGTGAAAACAACCACAGGTGGAAGTGGGAAAGCGTTTTTAAAAGTCAGATATTTCTGTTGGTGAAGACCAAAATCCAAAGAGGAGAACGAGGATTTACATATGTGAGGAGTAGAATTCAGCCTCTATATTCAAATTCTGCTTCGTTTAGTCGTCTGTGCTGCGCAGGTTCTTTTTAATATTTTATGTATATTTTATGATGGCTGCCACATTTGATTTTACTGTATTGTGGGAAGAAGTACTGTTGTCTTCACCAGGATGCAAATGTGGGGGCGTGTCTGTTTGCTGTGCAAATAAGCACTTTTATCCATTTTTTGATGTGTATTAAAAACACACAGATGATTGTGTTTTTTATTATTGGTTAAGCATAATACATTAACTAACTATGTTTCAATACAATCATTTAATTATTTTCTATGCCCGCTTAAGTATTTTTTTGTAAAAGTAAACAACAAAAGAAGTAAACAGTTGTAGAAGTGCAGACATGCATGCAGGTGCAGGTAGATGAAAACTTCTCTTTGGATTGTTATAAAAAATACATTCTGGGTAAAAAATGTTTTGAAATCATATCAATCACTTTTAAAAGAAGATTTAACCCTCCTCTATGTTTCACAGTATTTACAGTGCCTTACGTTTTTCTACGTGTCACGCCACCACCACACACTGCATTCTGTTTTGTCTGAATTTTTATGGTTTGGACCAACATAAAGTAATCGTAATTAGGAAGTAGAAGGAAAATGACACATGCTTCTGTTGTGGCAATTCTGAAAAAAAAAAAAAAATATATATATATATACTTATGCTCGCCATTGAATTTGCATGGGATTGAGAAAGAACAATGGGGAGAACTTTCAGTGTCTGGACGTCTAGTTCTGTTAGCTGCAGAAAAAAAAAAGTGGTTCTTTGAAGTTCTGGAAGCAAATTCAAGCCATGTTGTATAATTATTCTTCTCTTTTGACAGTTTTGAGGCGTGCCAATATACATTGAACGTTGCAGCGGTAGTCTGGTGTGGATTCTTTAAAGTTTTCTCATTATGTTTTGCAGACGACGGAGAAGCTGGACAGAACGAACGTGTCCTTAGTGCAGATGACTATAGAGAAGAAAGGTCTGGAGTCGCAGGTAAGGAGAGGCTGATGGAGAAATACTGCCGGCAGGTCTTTGTTGGCTGTACTCCTCCTCATTTCCTTTCACACTCATGTCCTACACAATAATGGTGCATCACTCTGACAGGAGAATCCCTGTTCTTTTCAATATCAGAGTTTCGCAGGTGATGGATAAATACCTTTATTAAATAAAACGTGGAGTAAGTCATTGTTAGCTAACTTCCAGCTGTTAGCAACTAAAAGAAATGACATTTATGCTAACATTAGCATTTTAGCTCATTTTGGTTGCGTTTTTAAAGCTTTTTTGCGTGCTGAATAAAGCGTCACCTTTTTTTTTTAGCATTTTATCAAAACTAAGGATTTTAAGCAAATCTTTTTTGTATTTAATGCTTTTTGCATGCTGAGTGGAATATGTTACTATTGGACTCCATGCTAATGATAGGCTCTATGATAACTTTAGCAATGCTTATCAGAACTAAGCATTTTAGCTGATTTTAGTGTAAAAGCTAACATAACACACTGAATTGAGTGGAGTTGATGTTAGTCAACAAACCTGAAAGCAGTAGGCTGATGACCGTGGAAATTGGTAAAGCGAAGTTGGCTTTAGGTGTTGGCCTTTGAAGTTTTGTGTGCCTTTAAAACAGCTCACTTTAAATCCCCATCATTCTTCTCCTTGCTGAGCTTTTTTTTTCGTTGTAACTGCAACATTTTCAAGTGAGACCTTTTCCGCTTGTCTGCATGCGCTCTGAAAGGTTTTGCACATGTGCATGCATGAGCTCAGCATGTGCAGCCTGCAGGGTTTCTGTTGTACATTCACGCTGACTGGATCTCTGCACAAGCTGCTCCAGTTGGGGGAAAGTCAGCCGCTGCCTTCGCATTTAATTAACCATGAACGAAACCCTGCAGCCTCTGCTGTCTCCCTCTGCTATATCTGACTTTGTATTTTTATCATCTTCTTTCATCACCATCATCATAAAAAATTTTTTTTTTACTTGAGTACTGCTGCTCAGTCTGTCTGCAGCTCTCTGGCGCCCTCTTGCTTTCTTCCCGGGCATTGGCAAAGAGTGAACTCTTTGCTAAGCCAATCATTACAACTCACTTTACATGTTTAATTTCAAGACTATTTGAAATAAGAGTTTTCCCACTGACCTAATATATTGGTGAATATCTTTCACCAATATATTTGGAATATATAGAATATATTTTAATATTTGACCCTAATAGCCAACTGTGAGAGTTGGAATTGTTCTTTGGGATGTTAATATTACACATTGAAGTGATAATTTAGATTTTAAGTCAAGTTTATTTGTGTAGCTCATTTCAGCAGCAAGCCAGTTCAAAGTGCTTAACACCATAAAACCATAATACAATAATTAATTATAAAACAAACAAAAATGTACATTTCGTCAAATGCCACCATCAAAATCATCAAAATGTTGATATTTTAATGCGTATCCACATATTATTAACCGAAGGCAGCTCCAAAAGTGGATCTTATCCCTGATTCGAAGGAGCTCTGTGTTTTTGCAGTTTTGCAGTTCTCTGGAAGTTTCTTCCAGATTTGTGGTGCATAGAAGCTGAATGCTGCTTCTCTGTGTTTGGTTCTCGTTCTGGGGATGCAGAGCAGACAGAACAAAAAGACTTGAGTGGTTTGCAAGGTTGATGCCACATATGCAGCTCTTTAATGTACGTTTTCGGCACAATTTGAACATTTTCGAGTAGTGGTCTACTCACTTCTGTTGCCAGAGCTTTAGAAGTTAAAGGTGTATAAGTTAATGGTTTATACGTTGATAGCATGTGAGAGAAAATCCACATTTAAATGAGACAAAGCAAAAATTGGAAATAACCTCGACAGATCTGTTGGGGTTGTAGATCAAGAAATGAAATAACAAAATAGGGCAAGTCCTCCCCCCCACATCCATAGAGGAGTCAGAGGCAAAGCAGACGATGGAAGTGTTTTGATTGTGCTGCAGGGGAGAGCAGAAACTTTGAAGTTATGGAGGGAAATAAAAGCGCGTGTTGCTGAGCAATTATACATCTGCCTCTTTGCTCTGCTCTACCCTGATGAGGCTGTGATGTAATCCTGCACATGTCACTGTGAGCGGCGCTATGTGTGTGTATGTGTGTGTGGGGGTTGTGGTGCTGGGCAGAACACTGCTGTAGTTAATGGCAGCTGACGTGAGGTTGACCTGTCATGTTGGACTGAGAAGAATCCATCTGATGAATAACATTTCCCCTAAACCGATAAGCTGGTTTATTTTTGAAGGAACTTGTCAGTTTAAGGCAAACCAAGTTGTGTTTTTAGTTCATATCAGGCTCCAGGTCTCTACTGTCCTACCAGGGTTCCTGTTTTGTCAATTCTTAAATAAGCTGTGATGTGTTTGGGATTCTGCGGAAAAACTCATTTAGTTCAAAGTTTCCACCAGTTAGCTCTAGATCTGAGGTGAAGTGGAGGAAAGTGGAGGTAGTCTTGAATTTCTTTTTTCCACCCGTTAAGTTTATTGGACTTGAAGAAATTGCAACAAGACCAGTCCCACAGCATGATACCGCCACTACCGTTAATGCGTCCAAACTTCATGGGAGATGGGCAAAAATGACCAGTTCAAAGGTTTTGGCAGACCTGTTATTATTATAAATAATACATTTTACTGAAAGAGACATTGTAAATCATGCTAGATCCAAAAGAAAGAGTTATGAAAATTAATACTTTCTTTCTGCTCAACTGGCTTTTTTTTTTTTTTTGGAAGAATGTTTGTTTTTTACTCTTGGAATAGGAAAGGACTTCGGGTCTCTCTTTCTTTCGCTGTATTTCGTCAAGTTCAATCCCTGAATTAAAAATAAAGCTGAGTGCCCCAAAGTCTCCAAGTCATTGGATCCCATTTACTTTGAAATTACTGCGGCAACATTTTCACTTTTCCCTAGATCACCATTTGTATCAACCAGCTGTGCTGAACCAAATCTGCTCAGCACAGGTGAATTCCAGACAGATCAGTCCAGGGACTGCTTAATGAACTGCTAGAGTTAAAACGGTTCTAAAACGAGAGCATGCTAACACGAAGCTTCTGTGACGTCCTTATCAAAGCATCAACATCAAGCCCATGCTTTCCCACTGCTCCGGGTTTGTGGCTGGAGCTCAAACTACATATTTGTTATCGAATTTTTTCTGGAAGACAAAAAGATTGAAAACATGCTGAAAAGTCAGGAATCAAAAGCATCTTTATTGAAAACAGAGGAGCACACAGAAAATGGAGACATTAGGCGCTACGATGCCCTGTGAATGGTAAGCAAAGGTTTGTGAAGAGGTGTGTGTGTGTGTGTGTGTGTGTGTGCGTGTGTGTGTGTGTGTGTACGTACGATAGGAGCATCTCAAAGTGAGCTGCCAGGAGGCGGGGATGAGAAGTGGGAGGAGCTTCTGCAGGCTTACATTATGTAAGTGATCTGCTTGTTCAACCCGACCCTCAGAGAGAGAGAGAGAGAGAGAGAGAGGCAGAGCAGGCAACATGCTCTCTCTGTTTCCCTCCTGCAGCCGCGCACGGCGGGGAGACGAGAACTGATGCTTTGTTGATGCTCAGCTTCTGTTCGGCGGCACGTGAAACGGGCAGAACAAGAGCGGAGGCGACCCGGGCGACAAAACACAAGCCGCTGCTTGGACTTTTTTTTTTTTTCCGAGGGAAAAAAATATAAATTAAAAAAATCCAGCAGCCTAGGTATGGACATTGCTGCTCTGCATCAGGGCTTCTCCAGTAACATCTACTCAAATCATTACCAGGTAGGACGAGTGGTTGATGCCTCAAACGCCTCATTTTCAAACACAAACTCTGATTGCTTTTTTTACTGCACGCTTGTCCCCAAGTTTGCATGTAATCATTTATGTTCAGGAGTTCGGCGTGTTGAGCAGATGGCAGGTTGAATGTGCAGATAAACACTAAAGCAATGAGCAGCGTGAAACTCCCCCTGCACGGCTGATGTCACACTTAATAATGTGGTGAAGTGTAACATACAGTGGAGGTCTGGCGGGTCGACTTCTTCATATTGTCATAAATTTTTTTTAAAAGCTTTTAATGAATTATTGATGTCCTCATAGCGCTGTGGATGATGCTGCGTCGCACGTGTCTCGTCAGGAGTGATTCCTGATGTGTTTGGAGCCTCAGTCGGGAAGCAGAACGTTTTCTTTGAGGACAAAAAAAAAAGTTTAACAAGAGAGGATATTGCTGGTGCTTTTATTTTTATTTCCACGTTGTTTCAACTCACTGTTACTGGCGAGCAAACACTAAAAGTACTGCGAGATTAAAATAAAATAAAGCATAAAGGCTTTCCAAACGTTTTGGAAAATGTGAAGGAAGACCATTTTCACCCTCGCTGTTTATGCTTCGTAAAAATCACCTTTTGATGAAGTTGCAGCTACAACTAACCAGCTCAGCACTGTTAGTTTTTTGCACATTTTTTTTTTTGTAAAATGTCTAAAGCTCAGTCAGAGTGTCTGCAGAGCATCTGAATATCAGTTCTGAAGTCATTATGGGCTCAGCAACATTATGGACTATAGGACTGGGGTGATGTTCTCTTTCTTCCTGGTTTTAGTCAGAGCACCAGCAGCAGCGTTCTGGATCAGCTGCAGCTGGAGAATTGATTTATTTTCTTTTTGTAGGCCGACCTGTGAAGACACTGTTACAGTAATCAGTGCGACTAAAGATAAACATATGGATGATTTTCTCTTGCTGGGACATTAGTCCTTTAATATCGGAGGTATTCTTCAGGTGGTAGAAGGTCGTGTTTGTTACCGTCTTTATGTGGCTCTGAAGGTTCAGGTCAGAGTTCATCACTGCATCCAGATTTCTAGATTTTTTTTGTAACTTTTTTTTTAAATATTGTGTTTAATTTGATCACAAAGGCCATTTATCTTAACACAGCTAGGATTGTTTCAATGTGATATTTGTTATCCCTAATAATTGAATATCTGAAATAAACGTTGGCTTGTATTTTATAAGTTAAACATTATTTAAATTGGGGGAATTTTTGTCACTTCAAAACATAAACTTTTGATATATTTTAGTTTACCTTGTCCCTGCTGTTGAATGTCAAATACCAGTGAAGACATTATTGATGACAGTGATAAATATAATAGTTAACTGAAACTCATGTTTAGCTCATTTGGGTTGTTTATTTCTCCAAAGTGGGGTGCCGAAAAGTTTGAAAACTTACCTTGAAAATTCCTCAAGTGTGTGAATTCAGTGGGAAAAGTGCCAACAATGATAAATGTGCTTGCTTCGCACGAGCTTGCTGCTCTTTTCTCTCTGAGCAGGAGAGGCGGTCCTTTACTTCCACAGAGGTTTTAACAGTCGTAGAAACTTTCTTTGCCCCATCAGTGCAATGTTTGCATCATGCCCTCCCCGCCATAGAAAGCAATCTAAGTCAGCGGGGATGTTGCCACCGAAGTTAACGAATTCTCTCTTCCTCCACTTTGGTCTCTTCTTCAGCTCGACACTTTGAAACAGCAGAACTCCAGATACCAGGAGGAGCTGAGCCTGTCGAAGGAGCGCAGCAGCGCCGAGAGCCTGCGGATTGGCATCCTCTGCAAGGAAATGTGAGTTCCCAGCATAGCTGATGTTTTTTCCTGCCTCTGTGTCGGTGACCCCATGCCTGCGAGTTCATTATGCTGGAGCTGTTCAATTTACCTCCAGGGTCTAAACTGCCGATTAAAAGCCTCCCTGGATTTTCAAGCTAACTAAAATTACGCCAATAATTCAGCTAATGTGAAGCAACCAAACTACTTTAAGACTTAAAAATACAACAAAAAAAAAAACCTTTATTAGCTCCACTAATTGCAAATGTTTTACAAAGCAGCCCCAGCTGGAGCTGTTGGTCTCCAGGGAGATTATCCATCTTGAAAATATGCTACAAAATAAACTAGAGCACTCTATTAGGTGATTATAAATGCAATGAAGAATATTAAAGTGTAGCTCTCATACCTTTACATTTAATTTTATTAACTGCCAGTCTGTGCTGTCACTGAAACTGACTCTTTAGTGTTTTAGCACTGACTACATTAGGTCATCCAGACCTGTTAAAGTTAGTCAAAAAAGCATTTTAATTACATTTTTCTGTTTAGAAACAGCCACTTCAACTAGAGTGGAAGAAAGTACATAAAAAATGTTCACTAAAATCACTAATAAAAAGATTCATAATAAGATTAATAAATAAATAAATAAATATATGTTTTTTTTTTTTTTTTTAAAAGGTTTTGCCTCATCGACGTCAGCTGTGACGTTTAGGTCTTGTTGTCCTCACATTTGGAAATTTAACAATCTGAATTTTAGCTGAATCCTGAACTCTGTTTAAGTTTTATGCTGTCCACATCCTCAATGATCTCTGATAATGGGCTAAAGTAGAAGAAGCATTCAGCCTTCCTGTTATCTGCTGAAAGTATCCATCCATACATCAGTCCTTCCTTCCTTCCATTATTCCTTCCTTCTTTCCTTCCTTCTTTCCTTCCAAAAATTCTGCTGAGTCATTGTTTTGTGCAAACCCAGTTTGTCTGAGAACAAACATGGCAGGTGTTGATTTTTATTGGTCAAATCGATGGTTATACGGGCGCCTTGTAAAGCGATGACATTTCATAAACTAACCTAAATCATAACCACTGCACATCTGTGGATAAATAAGAGAAAACCTTAAAAGTCATCATTTGGATCAGTGACAACACTGATGAAATGTCCTTGGACTGCGTTTATTTTTACTCTGCTTCATGTTTATGTTGATCTCCAGCCTGACGCAGAGGTTTATTTTTAGATTTTTCTGCTCGTGTGAATCCGTCATGTGCCCCACGTGTGTTTGTGCTCATGTGCCCCATCCTGCCACACCCCCCTCCCCAGGCCCCCTCTCTTAGTCATCAGTAACCCGAGCTTGTGACGTCAAGAGCTCCAGATTGATGCAACTGGCTCACTCAAAGCCATCAATTTTGAAACAAACGCAGCAATTCGACAAAACCAGCCCAGTAACAGGGCGGTGTCGTCTTGTCAGCTTCTAGTAGATCTAAATATTTTAGATGAAGTAAAATGTTTAAATGGACAGATCGTGTCGAATCTCTCCATCCTTCTCTTCCTCCATCTCGACTTGTCCCAACAATGTGCTCCTCCATCCTTTCCGCATCCTTCCTGTCTTTAATGTTACGTAACCGCTCTTCTCCTCCTTGGACCGCCTGGCTCCGGCATAGCCGCTTCTCCCGCCGTGCCATCAGAGTGTGTGTGTGTACGAGAGAGAGTGTGTTACTATGCATTTGTTTGTTGGTGTTGAAACAATGAGGCTTTCATCTTTCTGAAAAAAAAGGCAGTGTTCACTGCAGCTCACATGTGTGCTTTGTGTTTGTGTGTGACTAGTAGTCGAAAAAGTAGAAATGTTGACACAGTGAAAGACAGGAGTTAACATTCACATTTAAACTTGGCTTTACTGGATGTTTTCGGCTGGTTTTAGTTACAGTTTCTATTTTTTTTTTTTTTTACACAATTGAACTTACAGGTGACACAAAGCCAAATTCTGCTGGACATGGAGTAATTAGTTTAATCTGTTGAGGAAATTAAGTAAAAGTAAGAAAACAGTACAGAGGTTTATCAGGCTGTAACAAGGATCCTATCAATCGTCCCAGACGATTTGCACTTGACTCACCCTGCAGCAACGACAAGCGACAAGATGGAGCTAAAACCTGGAGAGGTTACTCTGCTGACTTAAAAAAAGGAGTAAAATCTCAATAAAAGTTTGTGAGGTTTACTTCGGGCTCTGGCCTGTGATTAAATTCAATTAGTTGAGTTGGATGCACATCTAAACTTCAACGTTGATGTCTTGATCTGGGAGGTAGAAATAGCCACCTACTGGACTATTTCTAGTACTGCATTCAGATTTCACTGAAGATCAGGAGACTCTGCACACAGCCCTGTGGGATCCCACTGATTAGGTGAAGACATGTGAAAACCAACTGTTACCTTTTGGTTGAGTTATTTCTTAAAAACAGATATTGATGGTATGAAAGAAGACATTTATTCTCCATGTATTTCAAGTTCCTAACTCATGGAATTCCTCAACACTTTTATGTTGTTGCTAATAGACATATTATTGAGAGTAGCATAAAAGCTTAAAATGATCTGATCTTGAACTGATTGGTGCTTTCAGGATCACAACAACCTCAGTTTGATTGTTGCCTTTGTTTTCCATGTTGCTCCATTAGAATCTGTCTGCCGGTCACGCAGCCTCAAACGGATAAATACATCACAGTTGTTGACGTGCCGCAGAAACTAGGTTGAATTTTGTTTATCCGTCCCAGTGAGTTGGGATGCAGGGTGGGTAGCATGGAAAGGCATATTTTGCACGGCGCACATTTCCCTTCCGAGTGTGCGCGCTGCCTGCTGCGGCACAGCGCTGGGATTGTGGAGAGCCATGATGGATGTGATTAAACGTCATGCAGCCAGATACCTCACCCAGATGGCACCCGGAACATGTTATTAGTCTCACGTAGCTCCAGTGATCTGCCTCTGACACAGATCCATAGAGCGACCCACATGGGAACAAATCTCAATTTGCACAGGAAATCGTTTGGTTCCGGTATCTAAAAATATCTGGGTATTTAAGTTCGCAGACAAAACAGCCCTTTCATGCTGCGTCTCAGTCTAACGCAGATTATAGCGAGTACTTTACATTTTCTGATTGGATTTTTTTTTTCTCTCATTTCTTTTGTCATGCAGTATTTAGTTTTCTATAAATGCATGTACAGCGATGCCTTCTTGTTGGGGCTAATTATGCTTTTTAAAATCCTAATGAAAAAACAATTACAGTCATTTGTTCTAATCAGTTCTATGAAACTGCACCTCAGTGATTCTCCTGTTAATGTTTGCGTTACATTGCCACCATGAGAACTACCACTGTCCTTACTGTAGCCTAGTAGTTAACAATCCAGACTCTCCTCATGGTAGCTCTGATGAATGTCTGCACGGTTGACACGTTCAGGTTTATGAATATTTATTAATAATTCCAACAGTACTGAAAGATTCAAGTGTTTTAAACAACTTTTTAAATTTGTCTGTGAAATGCAGTGTAGAAATGTTGTAACTTTATTACCACTTAAAATGGCTAAAATGACACAAAGGCATATTGCATGAGGTCCACATCACTACTCAGTAGTTTGAAGGAGATGAGAAAAGAACAGAATTGTGTAAAAATAATCTTTTCCTCACAAATAAAAAAAAAAATCATTAAACACCGATTGATGAGCGTTTATTGTGAACAGATAACAGGTCATCTTAATTTTTGGTGGCTGTACATGTAACAGAACTTGTGACGGTATTTATTTGCATATATGCACTGTGTGTGTGTGTATTAAATATTTGAACACGTGTCTCCTGGTGACACTGACACAGATGCCTCATAAACCTGGCTGCCCTGTTTTTCTGACGCGGCGCCTAAACGTGTCGACCCCTTTCTGTTCCCCCTCAGTAAGGAGCTGAAGCTGGCCTCCCAGAAGTCTCAGCGGCTGGACGAGGTACCGAATTTCTCCCAAATCCCACCTTACGTAAGCGGCTCCCTCTATCCTGTTATGGATCCGAGGGGGTTTGTTTATTCTGAAATGGAGATTTGATGAATGGGCTTTGGCCTGAGCTCCTGCCGTGAATAAACTGCTCAAGCCGAGACGGATTTACGATCTATTTAAATACGTCTATGTTTGTGTGTTTGACTCGCAGCGCAACGCGGACCGCAACGGTCAACAGCCAGACATGAAGACCAGGTAAGCAACAAATGTGCATGTTTGCTTATTGATTTATTCTCTAGTTGAGCATTGATGGAGCCTACTTTAACAACTGTCTTAATATATTTGTGATACACAGCAGATAGTTGATTGAATCAGTTTATGCAGTTTTCTTTTGCATGTTCTGCACATTCTGAGCTTTTTGTGTTTGCAGATGGAACATCTATTGTCGGTTTGCATATAATATTATCATCTTAAGGTTTCAGGAATTCAGTTTTAAATTTGATTTTTTTTTTTTTTTTCGTCCAAAATTTGGCTTAAACAAATTTTGTTTTTTTGTTTAAGCCCTGAAACTGAAAACATCTGAAAACAAAGCAGCTGTGAACATCGGTTCTGCGTCAGCCAGAAAGAGAACTTATGCGCCGTAATCAAAATATTTAAACCGTTTCTGAAACGTTTACGCAGAACCTCATGCTTAAAGTGAATATTTTAGACTGGGTGAAGAGATCGGCGACAGGAAGTGAGTACGTCGTTTAAGATCTGAGTGGAACAGGTGAAGGCGAGCGGCCAGAGGGAAACGACGAAGCTTCAATCGGAGCAGAAATAACAGATGGCGAGGCAGAGAGTGTAGTCAAGCAGACTTGAAAAAGGTGGATGTGATTCGGTGAGACAGCGTCTCTGCTTTCACTCCGACTTGTTTGGATGACTGGAGCAGAGATGTTTGTGGATAGTTGGCTGGATGAAGCCTGAATCATCTTTGTTGGAATTCAGACATAATCCTTGTTTTTTGTAGTTTACTTTACAAATGCAACGCAGCTGTAAGCTGATTATACTTCATGTTCAAATTCATATTTCCACCCAGGGAAAGGAAAGCAAAAGCTTTAAGCAGTTAGTTAAAAATAGATAAATAATGCTTCGTTTTGACGTAAAATCAAGTTTGAAGCCGACTCTCCAAACGACTGGAGGTGAGGAGAAGAAACTCAGCTTCAAGCCGAGTCCATGCATTTTTATTTTTCTGATATTACTTAATGTTCATAAATTTAGATTGAGAGTTTCTTTTGGAAAAAGTCTGCATTATACCATGCAGATTTTGGGTTAATTATCTTCAATGCTTCACACTTTGCTGTTTAATTTGGATTCCTGCAAGTCTCAGAATGTCACAGTCTAACTTTCCTGCCGCCACGCTTGAACTTATGCAAAAGAAAAAGATGAAAATGTGGTGGTGCGATGGTGAGACAAACTTGCAGCAGCTAATTATTTGCCAAAAACGTTTCACTTCTTACACCTTTTAATGGACAACATAATAGATCAGGAATGGGCCAGTGATTTTGTTTAAGAGCTATACGAGTAACCGTGGTTGCAACTGAGAAGTTAACTAGTTAGTAGTTAATAATCGGAGAATCTGCTCAGATAGGCAACTCACAGTTAACAACCACTTAAAGGGCCGTGGCTATTATTTAAAATGAGAATCTGCTGAGCTCGTCATACAAACGACTTCTTAATCCAAGCCAGGCAAAAACATTGAACAGGAGAACGTTGTTGTGATGACTTCCTGAAGGTGAAGTGTCGGAAAGAGCGGGAGCTTCTTAAAGGGACAGTGGCCCAATTCCAAGGCGCCCAGTTGTGACGTCAAATTTCTTTTCAGTCATATTTGATAAACGCAGCGTTTTATAAGAACTGTAGGTAACATAGCTCTGTAAAATGGCACCATGTGCCTGGAAAATATATGCTACTGTCCCTTTAGCATACATGCCAATTATAGATTTTAAAACAGTTTGAAGAGGAGTGATGCAAATGTATGTCCTTGTCATGACTGTTTGTACGTAAATGTTTCAAAACCTGACTTGGTCTTTCTTGTAAGCTAAAGGAGAGCGCAGTAGTCGTCTTTCAGTAACTAGTTGTTGCCAGGATGTTTCAACAGCACTTCCTCTGGATCACACACATTGGAATGTAAGAATAGTGTGATGCAAAACTGCAGTGGTTTCGGAAAATCTCAACTTCTTAAAACCTCAGTATACCTTGACCCAGAAAGCTGGCTCCTGCTGCAACAGCTGCGTTTCCTTTACAAATGTGCGCAAAACTTTGACGATATTCCACTAATGTTGAAAAAACACAATTTTGCAGACGTTTGTACACATGGTAAGTCATTAAAAAAACATGCTGCGCCATCATCCTCCAACTGCTTCCTGTTGTCTTCTTTTTTGTGGCTTCTGTCAGTGGCAACGTCCAGTGGTTGATCATGAGGCTCGTGTGATGTGGAAAAAAAGTGTTTTTTTTATTGCAGTTTTGTGAAATAAATCAATTTTGATACAGCCCAAAAAAAAAAAAAAAGAGCTCATCCTAGATCCAAATCTATTTTTTAATAGAAGATTGAGAGCTTTTTTCAAAATTGCTCATTTATTTCCAAAATTTAAATTGAGCAAATGCTAAATGGCCAATGCAAACACAGCTTCTGATGTCTTTATTTTGTTAAGAATCATTTCTGGTTTTGGTTATTCGAAGCTCAAAGTTTAACATCCTTTGTAATAATACTTCTTTTTTTTTTTTCTCTCTGTAGAGAAGCTCTTTCAAATCAAGACAAGGAGGGAGATGCGGATCTTCAGAAATCCACGGGAGCTTTGATCTCAGACAAAGACAGAGAACTGGAAACTCTGAGGAACGAGGTACTCCCATCAGAATCCCACCCCTCGGTCGTTTCTCCATCGCAGGTGTGGAAGGTGTTTTCCGTCTTTCGCAGATTGCCGTGCTGCGCGGAGAGAGCGCCATGGCCAAGACGCTGCAGTCGGCTGTGGAGACGCTGGAGAACGACAAAGCTCAGCTGCAGAGTCGAGTTTGCACTCTAGAGCAAAGGCTGATGGGAAGCCAAACCTCAGACGATGAGAGCAAGGATGCTCTCCCATCAGGTGGGCAAATATTTCTTTTTGAATTGTAGTTTGAGAGCAGATTTTTAAAAAATGCATCGTTTTTTTTTTTTTGTCTGGACGCTCTCACAGGCGATCCTGTCGTGCAGCAGCTGAGAGAAGAGAAAGAGTTCGCTGAGGGACAGGTGAGGCCGTCTGCAGACACTTCAATAGATCCAAAGAGATTCGTTTCACCTTGTGCCGTATTATGACACGTGATTTAAACAATTATCTATATGTTTGGCTCGGTCAGATCAACTTCCTGAACAGCGTGATCGTGGACCTGCAGAGGAAGAACGAGGAGCTGAAGGTCAAGTTGAAGAAGCTGGTCTTGTCGGAGTTCAACGGAAACGACGGCACAGACGGGTAAAAAAAAACAAAAACACCACTCAGCTGCTAAATATCACTTTGAATATAAATTTAAGACACTTTTACTGGTAAATTGCATCTTTATTATTCATTCTGACTATATTCTTGTAATTAAACATGAATGTTCTTAGCCTTGCCCTAAAGTGCCACACAAACAAATCATAGAAGAGATGATGGAAATTAAAGCCGCTTTTGAAAATATTTTGTCGCCAAGCTTAAAGCGGAACTTAAAAAAATGAGTGAACCTCGGATCACTGAAAACAAACTGTCTGCAGTTTGACAGTTTGTTTTATTTTGTCTCCACTTTTACATTAAGTGGAAACAAAATGTAAAAGTCTAAATGTTCTCCTAATGCAGAGATGCAACAAGGAAAACCAACTTACCCTTTCACTGTTCTTATGTTGTTATTTAGGCTTTTATATATGACTGAGGTAAACGTTTAAAATGTAAAAACAGTCCATTATCCTCTATGAAGCTGCCGCCAACTCAAACACAAAAAACCCCCAAAACGATATGTTTGTCCGTGGAGCGTCTTCAGTGATCGACCTGTTAAACGGTCAGTCATCTCTCTCGTTCTCTCTGACAGGCTTGAGGAAGCGGTACCAAAGCGTAAAAAGAAGTCGGCTCCTCGTCTGTTCTGCGACATCTGCGACTGCTTCGACCTCCACGACACGGAGGACTGTCCCACGCAGGCGCAGAGCCCCGACTCCATACCTCACACCACTTACCACGGCAACCCGGCCGACGAGCGGCCCTACTGCGACATCTGCGAGGTCTTCGGCCACGCCACTGAGTCGTGTAACGACGACCAGACCTTCTGAGGCGCGCCGCCGCCGCCGGCCTCCCGCTCCGTCGCCTGATGCATTTCTTACGCTCCTTCTCCAATAAATCCCTCAGATTATTTCCATAATGTATTTTTATACCGTGTTGATGCGTAGAGCTCCGATCGACTCTCCTAACGTAACTGTCTTGCTCCTCTGAAAGACGGGGTTCTGATTGCGATGCAGAATGCTCGTCCAAATACGCTTCGTCGGTGCAATATTGATGTTTTTATCAAATGAAATTTGCTTTCTGCACTCATTTTTTTTTTTTTTTTTTACATGTTTAGACGTTTTTGTGTTTTTTTTACTAAGTGGAAGTGATTTTCCGCGTGTCGCTTCTAGGCTTTTGTTTTCAGCAACAATGCGATGCAAATTAATGAAAATCAGTCGAAACTGAAGGGAAACAAAGGTCTGCACTGTTTTCGTTAACTAATCAGCAGCACTGCCACATGACGCGTAAAATAAACGATTTATGCTCGGCTTTATTAGTTAACGTCTCTGTCCGGTTCGAGGGCGAGTCAATCCTAGTTTTTCTCATCTGTGATAAACATGATATTTAAGAGCGCATAAAACACTCCTTAAAACACGTGAGGAAAAACTTTTATTTAAAAAAAAAAAAAAAAAAAAAATCTTGTTTCAAGAGAGCAACAATAATTCAGTGTGAAAATCTTAAAAAGGAATATCTCATTTTGCATACAAGAAGTCAATAATTGGAGCACAAAGGGAAAGTCGCCAACATGTATGGAGAAGAGAAAACCAGATTCATAAATTCATAAGCTGCTGTCAATTTTGAGGAATATTCTTTCGTCTGCTCCGCATTTTCTTACGTTATAACCACAAACTTTAATGTTCTTTAGCAAACCTCTGGCCCTCAGGAGCTTTATTTATGCTGAGGCTCAGAAACACTCATCTGGACTTTTATTTTGTATCAGCGAATCTCTTGGGTTGGGTTTTATTTGGGGGCGTCGGAGCGATTGAGGCTCAATACAAAACACAAAACTATTTGTAAAAATTGGCCTTTTTACATCTAAAGACAATTTGCTGCATTTTTTTCTGGGGCATTAAAGTGAAGAGATTTGAATAAAAATATAGATTCCTACTTGTTAATAAGAAACGCCGGTTTTCGTTCCGGGTCTTTTTTTTTTTTTTTTGCTCAATTTCAGTAAATCCCAATAAAATATGATGAGATTTGTGGTTATAACGTTAGAACATGTGAGAAATATGAATTAATTTGCAAGACATCAGCTCACAAATCAGGCTTTGTAATGATGCTTACCTTGAAACATTTTCTTATTCTGGAAATATTACAACTTCATCCACTGAATATACCATCACAGCACAATTTTTGATCAAAATATCCTCTATGTATCCTCTGAGCACAGATTTATTATCTAACCTTTTTTATTTTTGAAGCTATGACTTATTACGATTGAAATTATATATTTTTTTATTAACGGTTGCGTATTTCTTTTGCAATGTTACACCGTGTTTATGAAAACATACCAACTTTCTAAAACCCTTGTAGTTTGACCGACGTCGGCACTGAATGGTACCTGATGGGAACGATGGGTGATGTTCTGTAGAAAGTAGATGCAGGACGCATTTGGGTGGGGAAAAAATAAAACTAAAAGACGACGCGACAAAAAAAATCAAAGATCAAAAATCGGGAAATGGATCCAAATTGAAAATATGAAGCTTGTGTTTTGCTATTTTCCATCCTTACATCGTGGGATTTGTAGCTGTTCTGGTCGTTGGTGTCATGAGGTTTTTTAATGCTTTACATTTCTGCGACAGCTTTAAGGGGAGCTTTTTGTCGCAGCTTGCTTTAAGGTCAAGATTTCAACCCTCCAGTCCGACACGCGTCTCCTCAGCTTCTTGTCTTCTAAGTCAGGGATGAACATATCTGCGTTTTCGCCTTGCTGTGCGTTGCCGGTGAAAGTGACAGGCGGTTTGATGAAGTTCCGTTTTGTTATTTGTCTCCTGATGTTTTGAAAGCCAGCGACCGCTCTTACAGGGAAATAAGCTAGCACTGATGAAGTTTAACGCCTGTAGTAGGACTACTGTAGTACAGGAGACTGACGTGGCGTCCAGCCTGGTATTGCACTCTCCACTTTAAAGATTTGGTGTTTAAGCAGGCTGTGGTCTGCAGTTGTGACATTATTTTTGTTTTGGTTTTTGGGAATACTGCTCTCCAAAGCTAAGAGTTGACATTTTGCTTGTGACGCTTATTCACTTTCAGAACTGGAAGAAAATTCAAGACATTCCCGTTCTTCCTATTGTGATTAGTAGATTTCCTTATTTTGACCTTTTCCATGAGGCTGCAGTATGTAACTTTATTTATAAAAATCTGTTTTATACATGTTTGGTAAAACTGTCACTATGTTCTGACTGTGTGGTCTGAGACAGATAATCTGCCATCTCCTCCAACTTCTTTCTAAGCTATTGTAGCGATCTGCAAAAATGCACAACTCTTACTACTCTTAAAGGCTAGTGGAACACTTAGCTTTTTTTTTCCTAAGCATACTTTTGTCCTTTTTTAAATTTTGTTTGATGCCGAGTTTTTATTCATTTTCCAGCTGTAAATATCGGTGTCATAAACAAGCTTTAGCTTTGGAGCTCAATATTCACCCTGTGCTCTCGCTGAGCGAAGCCAACAAGCTGCCAGCTTGAGCTTTTTGTTGAAGGCTGAACGTGAACAGGCAGATTTTCGAAAGTGGAATTTAATTTCCTTAAATTAAACTCCTGTAGCAACCACCTTTGGACATGTTTTGTTCTAAAGCACAAATTTTTGGATCATATTGAATCTTCCCGTGTAAAAGTGATGCAACGAACTGTTGGCACTAATCTCTGTAAATACCGATCAGAGGTCTCCTTCTGACGCATGTGTACACGGTGCCATAAAACAGAAACACAGCTTTTAACGTGTGCTGCATTTTTATTTTTCTGCCAGTTAAGAAGACTGAAAGTTTAGAGGTTTACACTCCCAGTGGGAAAACGCTTTGCAGGAAACTCTATGCGTTGTGTACTTTTCAAGTGACGACTCTAATTGTTGGTGTAATGTTTTATATATGTAACATCTGCACAGACAAGTATTTTACAGACGTGGATATGATGTAAAATGTCACTGTTTTCTATGTACTGTATATTCCTGAACGGTCCAATAGAAATTCTACGACGGGTTTTCTGTTGTCCTGATTTCTTTTTAGTTTTTCCGGCCGTGTCTCAAATAACTACATTGAGAAGTCATGGCAGAAACAATAATCCCAAAGCGTCATGCTCTCTGGTCCCGGTTGAGTTTCAGCAAAACTCCCAATAGAAATTGGAATGAAATGCGAAGCAGGTACAAAATGTGTCCGTAGATTGTCACAAACGTGAACATATGCTCATACATAAATAACTATGAGAGAACAACTATGTTACAAAGCCTTAATAAAAGGTGAAACTATAATTCATGTGGAATTATCAAAACCCAGCTCAGCTCGTCCCTGGAGTTTCTTTGGATGATTTTGTGCTAAATGGCGCCCTCTTCTGTTCAATGAATAAATAAATTAATTTGATTCAACCAAATCTTTCATAAAGTAATCCTTTAGACATGAAGTTAATTAGCAATAATTGGCTTGGTGTAGTAATTGTTTAAAATACCAGTGGGAAAAAAAATGCAACAAACTGGTCAGTATTCATAAAAAACACACAAAAAAAGATTTCCACAGATAAATCATTTCCAACATGTTTTTCAAAGTAAAAATAAATCCATTATAGCAATTTTTCTGAAAATATGATCTTTTCATACCTCATCTTTCCCGCCATGTTCCCGTACTATTATTTCCCACCCAGTAAATATCCAGTCTGGCTAAATTGACAGTAGGTAAGTAATGACAGTGTCACTTGATACATTTATGAATTTACGTCTTTGTATGTTGTTCAAATGTTATTATGCTCAACATTTTTATTTATTATTTATTTTAATTAATTTATTTATTTTCCAAAATTCCTTTCGGCCGTCATTCTTTCTCACTCAGAGAGAAATCGTTCTCTCTTTTATTTTGAAATTTCTCCTGCATTACTCTGAAAAGCCAGGCTGGACGAGCGCCGATGACGTCAGGTCTTAACATCTGCACGTCATTAGTCTCAAAAGTTGGTGAGACGTGAAACTTCAGGCAGCAGCACAACCTGCCGTGCTGTATTCCTGCTACCTCGTTTTAATTTCCGACATTTATGTGACGTCACCTTCATACTGCTGCATTGGTTTAATCTCACAGTTGAGTTTGCGTCAGCAGAGGCTGCGGTACGTTAACCGTTATGGCAAGCCGTTTTAAAGCTTTCAGTCTCCGCTACGCCCTCAGCCGGAGCTCAACGAGAATGGCTGACCGTGGATGTGACGTCAGGAGCGGGAAACAGCTGTGACATCATGGACGGCAGAAGAAGACTGTTCACCTCCGGAGACAGCGCCTTTCTGAGAGCAGACGGTAACCGGCTACCCCGTCCGCTGAAGTTATGATGGATTTATTAATTTATTTTTCCATCCACGTCACTTTCACTGTTTGTTTCAGACGGAACAGCTTCACTGTGGCACAGCACTCCAGTTAAAGAGGTCTGGCTTTTATTGTTGTCCGTCAATTAGGGCCATTTCCGGTCTGGAAATGTTCAAAATGGATACAACTTCTTAAGAGGCCCAAATGACTGTGTTTCACAGTGATAACCACAGGCAGTGTGTTTTCTGCTGGTTTTCAGAAAGGTAGTGTTTCTCCACTCGGTGGCAAACAGCCATGTGGTCCAAACGGAGGTTCGCCAACCCAGTGGGTCCCAACAGGTTCCTGCTGTGGTCCCAGTGTACAAGGTGCTGAGGTGAGGTCAAAACTGGCTTACTGTTCACATCTTAAGTATCACCACGACCAAGGACAAAGTTTTTTTTATTATTATTATTATTTATTGATCATTTAAACAGAACATATATACTCGAATATATCTCCGCCAAATATGGGAGGCATTGAAAGAAAACATAATGCAGAGCTAAACGCTAATGTCATCAAAGTTCAGCAGTGAATGAACCAACATGTGAAATGATGTTTTCAGACATATTCCCTTTAGATTTTAGCTTCCAAATAAAGCAGTGGAGTAGTTATATAAAAGTGGTAACAAAGAGAAATGTAATATTTTATATAATTTTACATATCTATTTTTAGGCCTGTTCCAATAAATAATATATCAATTAATTGCGTGATAAATTGAATTAAAGAATGTTTTCTTGTTTCTCTCTGGATGACAAAAGTCTTCAGTCTGGTGTTTTGATCTCAACTAATGCTTTGAAGGGAAGTTTTGTTTATAGAGACTTCATAATTAATTGTCTTTGTTGTTTCTGTTGTTTTATTTATGTTGGATATTTAAATGTCCTCCAGTTCCAGTGATAAAAGTTCGCTAGAATTTAATGTTTATTCAATCTTTGACATCGTTATGCCGTTACCAGTGTAGTACTGGGAAATGATCTAAAACCAACTATATTATCGTTTATCACACAGTGATCTGTGTCTGTAAATATCTTGACGCAATTTACAGAATTGTACAGAGTGTAGAGAAGGGAGAGAGGATGGCTGGATGAATAGGTGATGGATGGATGGATGGATGGTTAAAAAAAACTTTCAGTCGATGGGGTGCAACATCTGGAAATGAGAATATATTTCCATACCTACCCACACCTTTTAAAACGCGTACAGTGAATAAAGTTGAGTTCTTTTCCAGACTGCTCAGAAACCCGGACGGTGTTGGTTTATAAACTAAAACCCCTGACTGCTTCCTTTCTTTTTTGATGTTTTCCATGAAGCTTCCTGTGAAAGACCTGAGCAGCTCCACCATCCAGAGGCAGAGGAGGGAGCTCCAGCTCCTCATGGCCGAGCTGAAGGACAGAGAGCGAGAGCTGAACGCCATGTCGGCTTCCCATCAGAGACAGCACCAGGCCTGGGAACAAGACCGTGAGGCTGCGCTGGTGCTGGAGCAGAGGTGTTCCCGTTTGGATGGTGAGAGCACAGAATGCTGCTAAAGGGGCCAGAATTGTGGAAAATCGACTTTTCACATAATACTTTCTTTGCATCATGTTATAATGAAGCAATCCGATTGGAGGATCAGATCAAATATTTCTGTAGTTCAATACTTCCCAATTGAGGTTCCTTAGCTGTGGTCTGACACGTACACTTGGCTTGACTTGATGTGGAAATCACAGGGTCCTTGGAATAGCACTGCTTTTCCAAGGAAGCTAATTGTTCACTGTCTTTTGTTGGAACTGAAGCATCTTGCCCTTCGACATGTTCAGTGAAGAAATTAAGGTCAGTGCGACGTTCTGATTCAGGCAACACTTTCCAGAATGTCTTCTTAACGTTGCTGGGCAGAGGACCATTATTGATGTCACTATTTTCTTTCACAAACGTTAGATCTATGGAGGCGTCTGATTCTGGGAAAGATTTCCATAGTAGCGGTGTCTTCTTGATGCGCTTCGACTGTGTCTGTTTCTCCCCTTTTTATGTGCCTATAAAATACACAGTACATAGCAGCAACCCATCCCGTCTCTTTACTGGATATCCAAAAAATGCATGAACTGAATTACACCAACACACAGCAGAATCAGAAATTCCACAAGCGTTAGCCTTCTGAGGCCAGTCACTATTATTTTGAGGAGAATCTGTTTTCATGCAAAAATGTTCATCTCACCTGATGGCATTTAGCAAATGACTCGTGTGTGTGCGTGTGTGTGTGTTTTCTTGCAGATGAGTTGCGGAGGTGCAACGAGGTGATCGGTGTCCTGACTAAACACGTGCGGGTTGTGGAAAGCAGAGAGAAAGAGGCGCAGACGCAGCTTGGCGACGCTAAGCAGCTGCTGTGTGAGCTGGAAAAGAAGCAGCAGCCAATCAGCCAAAAGTGTCAGGACTACGAGGTCACGTGTGTCCGCCCAGTTGTACAGCTGCTTGTATTGGCAGTAGTGTCAGGACTCAATTATAACTCTTAATAGAGTTAATTGCAACATCTGTGGTTCATCGAAACAAAATAAGAAACGTGTCCAATTGAGAAACCCCTTTGTTCTACATAACTGTTGAATAAACTGACAAGAACAAATATATTTAGTTCATTTATTATTTATGTCATGTCAATGTGAAAATATCTATTAATTATGGTGGGCCTTCAAAATTTTATAAGAGTTTATGCTGTGTTGTTGTTGTTGGGGTTTTTTTTGTACTGCCAGTTCCCCACCTTATCCAACCTCAGTCCCAGTCAAACAAATACTTTTTTCATTTTTTTGGAGGCAGCCAATGGAAAAGAGAGGCAGGGAAAATGAGGTCTGGTTTTTGTGATATTTTCCAGGTGAAGAACCAGAGCCTCAGCTCCGCTGTCATGGCTCTATCAACACAAGTTGGTTCCCTTCAGGTCCGAGAGGAAGAGCTGAGCTCAATGCTCAAGATGAAAGTAAGTCCCTCAGACTCGCAGCTTAATCCAACATTCCTCACACGTGTGACGTTGTTACTACTCCACGAGCGTCCTCTGTCAGGACAAAGACCTGGTCGAAGCGTCCGCTCGTAACCTGGAGCTGTCGGCGAGGCTTCAGGACCTGGAGACGTCGCTGGCGGAGAGTCGCTCTCAGGAGAACAAGCTGCTGAGAGACTCGGAGGAAATGAGGCGCCGTTACAGAGACGCGAAGCACGAGGTCTCCCAGCTCCGAGGTAACAAGCTACGACTTTGTTCAGAAAACTACGAGAGCTGTTAGTTTTTACAGGAGAAACCAATCAGATTTTCCAGTGCTGATCGCCAATCAGACAAAAGAAGACAACAGTGATTTCCAGCATGTTGGTCAGTGTGTGGACTCTTTCACTGCTTCATCTGGAACGACGCGACATCGCTGACGTGACGTTTTCTGATTACTGAAGAACAAAATGTAACTTTGCAACTGGCTCATGCTGATAACGTGTTGAAGAAAATAACATCAAAAAGCTGTTTCTTGGCTAATATATCGAATATGTTAAAGAACTATTGTTAACGAAGGTTTTAAAAATCGTGATTGGGATGAATGTGTTTTTGTTTTTGTTTTTTACAAGTTGTAGTTTCTTCATCTTATCATCCAGGACACCTCAAAGTCTCTGTCTTTAAAAGGATGAACCTCGAGGCTGGTTGTGTGTCGGACACCGTGCCGGTATTTTCTTGACTGAGATGTTGGCGTTTAACCTGCGTGTCGCTGTGTTTGTAGCGGAGCTGCAGCAGCAGGTGAGTCAGAGCAGCAGGCAGAGAGAGGAGACGATCCGTCTGAAGCAGGAGCTCCAGCTGCTCCACGCGGACCTGGCCCTGACTGGTACGTCACGTCACACGACCTGCTTCTTTCTCCGTAAACCCTCAGGTTAATATTTCTCATCGGAGAGATTATTCAATTCATCAATATATTACCTGAAAATGGCCTCAACGCTACAATGTTGTCGTTTATCGCGACAGCGCTGTCGTAGTTTTGAGACTGGCAAAAATTTGTGATTGCGACAGGCTGGCTCTCATCGTTCACTGCTTCAGTGAAACATTTCATCGTGCTGCCAATACCAAATGGTCAACCACACTCACAAAATGGCAACCAGATAGAAATAAACATTGGCTTTTATTATTGGCTCAGTTTTACTCTCCGATACCGATATGTTAGAAAATGACTAATATTGGCCGATACCGATGTGGCGCCGATACATCGTGCATCCCTAATCTAAGTGTGATCTTGTTGTTCCTCGTTTCAGTGTTTTTTTTATTGTTTTGTCGTCGTTAAATGTTAAATGTAGTCACATCGCTTCATTTTTGTGACGGTAGCATAGCATATATTAGCTTAAACTTAACCATACTACAACTTTTGTTTTCATGTAGCTTATCATCCAGTGTAATCGTTCAATTCATTTTCTTAGCTGTTGTTTTTATTAGTACCATTAAATTAAATATTTCCTGTTTAATTTAGGAAATTAAACATTTATTTTGTGGATGGAGCGGGTACCATCCTAAGTAGTTTATATTGTATAGCTCAGTATGTGTTGCCTTCCTCATGTAGCTGGATTTTCAAACATTTTGAAAGCCATGAATTATTTCTCTTCCATTCCAGAATTCTGCACTACTCTCTGTTGGGCAATCGCATGAAATCCACAAAAAACATGTTGCGGTTTGCAGTTGTAATGTAATATATGAAGTACAGAGCTAAAATGAAACTGGTCTCTCTTGTTCTGTCGCTTTAGTTTTTCAGCAGGTCTGTCTTAGAGGTGTGTGATTTCTGTCTCTACTAGCCGTGTCAGAAACCTCAGCTTGTCCGATAAAGTCCAACCTGCTGATCTCTGCTGTTAACAGGCGAGGGCGAGAGCTGGAAGGACGAGCTGCTGGCGCTGTCTCGGTCCAAGCAGGAGCGCATCATGTCGGAGCTGCTCTGCCTGCAGCAGGTACGGCGCCGGATGGCAGAGAGCAGCTGCTGCTGAACGTCACCGAAGCGCTCGTGTGTCTTTTCCTCGTTCCTCCTGCCCCCGTCTGGAGATTTTCCTGTTCGTCTGCATGCCTCGCTGTGCTTCTGCGGCGCTTTCACTCTCACAACGTGGTTCCGGTTCGCTGTCGCCAACATAAAGGCTGCGACTGCAGGCATGACGTTAAATGTACAAACACAGATTAAATCCCGTCTTTTCCTCTACATCAGGGGTGTCAAACTCAAATTAATTTTGGGCCAAATCTAGATCATGAATGTTCCTAGAGGGCCGGTTGTGCCAGAATCCATTGATAAAACCTGTTAACAAACCGTTAAAATATAAACACATTCTTAAAATCAAATAATATTGAACATCTTTTCAGTCACTCCAGGAGTTTGTGATAGTTTTTGGGATTTTTTGCAAGAATATGACTTGAGTCTTTTTCAGGTCTTTATATGTAGGAAAAAAATAGAGTAATTCTTAACTTTATTCTGCATCCCATTGAAAACAATCCATCTATCTGTTAGTCTGCCAAGTTTTACACATTAAGAAACATCTAACATTAAATTTCACATATTTATATGAATGTTCCATCAGATTGATTAAAAACTCAAATCTGACCGGAGAAATGCTTTGCACTTTTCAACGCGAACCTCACAAGAAAGAGCAGCAAAGATTTTCCTGCTTTGTGTGTGTTTTCCAGGTGTGTGAGAACCAGAGGAGTGACCTGCAGCTGCTGCGCCTGAACCAAGAAAGCACACAGAGGGAAACGCACCATCAGCGATTACCTAGCAGGTGACAAGAAAATACATTCTCTTACTTCAGACCTCCAGGACCAACAAAAAATCTGAAATTAGATATTTTTTGAGAGGAAGTTTTGATCTGCTAGGAAACGACAACAATCATTGCTCAAAGTTAGAAAGTTCAGAGTGAAGGCGGTGGAGCGTTGAATCCTGCAGGTGTGACCGGCCTTGACGAGCCGAACGTCTTTGTGTCCCAGCCAGGACGAATCGGCCTGTGACTGTGTGGACGTTCGGTCCCTGAAGAACCTGAGACCTGATCTTGAAGCCTCACCAGCAGCTGGCGTTCACGACTCCAACAGCAAACGTGGAGGCTTTCCAGCAAACATGACGGATGTAAGATGTTTTATAAAAACTGTTTTAAAGGGACAGCACGGTGTAATTTTATTTATTTATTTATTTATTTTCAGTTTTGCATCATGTCATGTTATTCCCTCATCAAAAACATACCTGGAGTGTTGCTTTGATTATTTCATGCCTGTTTGATAAATCCCTCAATCTCCCATGGCAACCACTCAGCTGTGCAAGACGCCGGGTGGACTCAGCTCCGCTTTTAAGACGCAGCTCCTCCTCTGAGCTGCTGTGTCCAATGCTTCAACTTTGACATAACAGAGCACCCATCCCCCTGCGCCTCCCGCAATCGGCTCCTTCAGACTAGCCAGCAGCAATTAGCAAACACCTGCTGGATCTGAGCTTGTTTTAGGAGCTGCTTCTCAGTGAAACGCTGGTAAAAATGTTTATTGAAGGGTTAAAAGAGGAGCCATGTTGTGACGACTTCCTGAAGTTTCAGAAAGAGCAGGAGCTTCTTAAAGAGACAGAAGCCCAATACCAAGGTTTTTGATTACCTTGGAATCAAAAATTTCTTTTAAGTCATATTTGACATATGTACACAGCATTTTTAATATTTGAAGCTAACATAGTTACTTTAGTGTGCCAAAAAGTAATGCCAGATGCCTTTAATATACATAATACTGCCCCTTTAATAAACAACAAGCTCAAATTTCTTCCACAGATAGCATTTTTTTGTTTATTCTAATCTGAATGTTTGGGTTAAGAATATGTTAAGATTATCGGTAAATAATGGTAATCAACCAAAGCAGTGATATTTATATGAGATATCAATATTGCCCCAGATCGTCATATTGATGCTTTCTTAACCAAACCATCCCCACTGAGAAGCATGGTGGTGGCAGTAGCATTGCTTTTCTTCAACAGGGACTGGGAAGCTGGTGAAAGATCAAAATGTTCAAGGGATTTAAACTGAACATGTAACATACGAAGTGCGACTCTGGAGCTTCATGCGTCGTTCTAACGACTGAGTCTCCTGTCTGCGTCTCATCAGGTCGCCGATCAGCGGTCAGCATGTTGTCTACAGCAGCCGTTGGGCAACTCCAGGTTGCTTCCAGGAGCTCCTGAAAGCAGCAGCAGCAGCAGCAGCTTGAGACGTCACGCCTCCACAGGTTGCAATTCCAACTGTGGGACGGCTCAGCCACACACAGCCCACCACCACCCGAACACCACGATACCCACGGTACGGAGAGGGCGTGGCAACCTGGATGCTGTGAAAGCTCCTCCAGGTCTGGGCATGTAAAGATGTAAGCGCTTTGTTTTCCCCAACAGACGAGTGACGCTCCACCCAAAGCCTGCCTCCATCACAGTGCCGGCCAGCGAGACTTCGGGGTTTGACCAAAGAGTGGATTTCCTCTATAAATCATGAACCTTCAACCTCCACAATCAGAGCAGCGAATAACAGCATTATTGTGTCTGAGAAGAAGAGACTTTTTACCTTTTACCTCAGGAAAAAACAAATAATAAAATGACCTCAGTGTTTTTTTTTTATCTTGTATTTTTAACATTTTGTACAATTTTATAATCTATTGTAAATCTGATTTGCTTAGTATTTCTTTTAACCATGAGGCGTTTTTACATAATGTGCTGTGTGAAGTGGGGGTGACGTGAAACCAGTCCTGCAGGGCTTTCCAGTTCCACTGCCTTCACATGGTGACTCACAGGAAATATCTAAACTCTGTCTTGCTTTTACATCTTGTCACCTGGATGATCTCACACTACTTGTTTTTGTTTTTTTTCCCATGTAAAGATTTATCTTGTACACTTCATATCTCCTGTTCTTATTTAGTTGATCTACTTTTAATGTGTGGTTGTTTGTGCTCTGGAGACATTTTTCCTCCATTTTAAGGTTTTATTTTGGAATTTTTTTCCATGTCATTTGGAGCAAGTGAAAAATCAAGTTTAACAGGAGCGACCTGGTGACCTGACGCACCTTCAGTCGCTTTCTGTCTGCAAGGATCGCTGGACGTAGAAGAGTAGTCGCCTTGGGTTTATTCGTCTGACAAGATGAGTAAAACGAAGAGCAAAAACGACGACAAAACAGAGAAGGCCTTGGCTGCGGAGAAACAACAGTTTGGCAAACAGCAGGTGAGAATTAAAATGGCTTCCCAAAAGAGGAATTTTCTCTTTGGTTCAATGTTATTTTCCCAAACTGTGGTTTGGCTTCAGCTTGGTGTGTTGCCGCATTATTCTTGAATCTTGAACAGTACTGTTCAATCAGAATGTGTGTCCCGCAGCTAAACTCTAACATGACTTCAAACATAAAATGTTTCACTTTGATTCATTCAAAGCTGGTTCAGTTTGTCTTTATTTGGGTTCTATTGAGTGGTTATAAGTAGTCAGTATCATTTTAGCTTTAATATGTTGCATATCTTTAAAGTAAATAAAAACAGATTTCTTTTTCTGCAGGCTAAAGCTAACAGTATGTCAGAATAAAAGCAAATTTATGCCATGCTGAAAAGTACAACCTTTAAAATGTCTTAGTTGTTCACATCAGTACGTTTTAATCAAGTGTTGGATTTATAATTTAAATGGAAATGTGATTATTTCGATTAGATGACCAAGTTGGTCCATCATTGACCTTCACATTGCAAACTAAGTGCTAGGTTAATCCAGCTATAATAAATAAATCTGAACATAAAATAACACATTTTATTGTTTGTTTTTTGTTGTTCTTTTACATAAATTTCCCCCACAGTCATTCCAGTCAGATGCACATAACATGGCTGAGTTGGGGGTTTTTTCCATTGAAGGTTATTCTTTTATTTACCGCCTTCTATTTAAATAACCACAGCTTTAAGAAAAATAAAAGACAAAAACAAATGTGATGGTGCTTTGAAGGTTTCTAAAGTAGCATTTCCATGGACCAGTGTGAAATATGACAACTGATGTCCACTTTTACTTTAGCCTCCTTTGACTAGCCATTAGCTTCAGCTAGCTTTCATCCAGAACTGAAGAGTGTTCAGCATGTAAAAATGATTCAGAATATTTTTTTAAAGGTCACACTGAGTAAAGACCAGAAAACAACTGAGGTTTTTTTTTTTGTAATATTGTTAATATCAGTTTTAACTTTGCAGGTTTGAAGTGTTTTTTCTGTTGTCATTTCTTTCAGCTCCAGAGTCTCAGCAAAATTGCCAACACAGCTGAAGTTCCACCTAAAGAGAAATATGTTCGCAGTATCCTTTAAAACTGTACTTAAAAAGAATTATTATGCCTACTAGTAAATGGAAAATTACTTTAGCGATTAAGGAAAGCTGTACACAGGTTAGCGCTGTGCTTCTAGCATGCTAACATAAAGCTAGTAGCTTATTGGTGTAAAATAATGGCTTCTTGCTGGAAAGCAGAAATTTGAGTTTTGCCTTATGTTTTTTCATAAATTACAATACTTGGTGCTTCAGGTGAAAACTTCCCCAAATAGTTTAACATAACAGGCCATCTTAGCAACACGCTTTTGAAATGAATGTAGAAAATACAAAGGTTTGTGAGGACTAAAGATTAAATACATAAGGGGGGGTGAAAGGGGGTTTGCTGTCTCTATTTGTCTTTGCTTTATTTCTTTCTGGAATATCTTTGATAAACTATTTTACTATCAACCTGAGTAAACACAAAAAGCAGTTTTCACTTTAGGAGTTAAAAGAAAAACTATTCAAATGGACTGAAGCCTGTGTGAAAAACTAATTTCCCACTAAACCTAATAACTGGTTCTAATAACTGAGACATTTGGGTCATTTTGGTCCACACTCAGGCCACGCCATCTTAACTGGGTAGAACTCCAGACTTGGACTAGGCCGCTCCAAAGCCTTATTTTGCTTCTTTTTCTGAACATTCACAGGGGGAACAGCTGTCGTACTTTGTAAAATTGTCCTGCTTTCATAATCCAAATTCACTAGATTGTTAATGTCATGAATTGATCATTCTAATCTTCAGTTTGTTAGGAGGACATTTGTTTTTATTTTTCTTGTTACAGCACTGTGCACAAACAGTTCTTATCAGATGCTTACATAATGCCATTGTGAACATGAATATCAGTCATTTTAACCATGTTCAATTGGACTATTAGCTTTAATTTCTAATATCAGAGTTGAACGTGCAAATATGAATATATTGTGCATTTCAAACTCATAAATACAAACTCTTTGTAATTTATGGTTCAAAAAGAGTTCAGTTTTTAAAAACGTTTTGCAATATCACACATCCTAAGCTTCACTGCTGCTGAGGCGGTACAAAGTGACGACCAAAAATGTCACTTTGTGGCGTTACTTAAAGGGAAATTGCCTAAATTATTCCAACTTGCAACCTTGAAAGCCTGTAAAAGCTTTGCAGATCTATTCGGTTTTGTTTCCATAGATCTAAAAGTGATCTAACTTTTAAGAGTTTATTGCTTACTCAGTGGAATCTCTGCAGAGTGTTTCTGCGTTAGTTCATCTTGTGCATTGGGAGTTTCCCTGACATCGATACAGATATAATTCTGGGGACTCACAAAGAGGGCGGAGCCACCACCTTCTGGTCGTACGTCCCCAACCTGCCTCTGTCCAGCCAATCCCTGGTCAGCTGGAAGGTCTGCTACCTGCTGCACAAAGTGCTCAGAGAGGGACACAGGAATGTGAGTTTATCTCTACATTGGCTCAGTGTAACTTCCTGTTTACATCCTTACGTTTGACCTTTTTTTTTTTTTCCCTCGACCCGCAGGTCATTACAGATTCTCACAGACACAGCCGCAGCATCAGAGACATGGGAGTGCTGTGGGTGAGTGATGCATTTAATCTGCACGTTTAATCACACAGAAAATTCAAAAGGCCCTTCAGTATGCAGTACAGTCAGCAAATTCAACAAAATCCCAGCATGCGCTCAATGAAAAGTTGATCGGTGGATTGTTTTTAAGAAAAACTACCAGGTTCACATAAAGCAGCTAAACTTCTAACCCACTGTCTGTGTTTTCCCAGGGAAACCTGCATGATCGATATGGTCACATTGTTGCCTTGTCTGCTAAATATCTCCACCTCAAAATGGAGTTTCATGCAAAGGTGATACATCTTCATTCTGTCGAATTACTCAGGTGGAAATGATCTGCTATTTACAGTGTTTGTTTGTGCTTATGCTTGAAAAGAGAAGACAGCAGGGTGAAAAGACAAAACCTAAACACAAAGTGCTCTTTAAGATAAAATCAAATACGTTATTGTTGATCCCAGTGGGAAATTAAATTAAACATGTCTGGAGTTTTCCTTTTCTACACAATTAAGCAGAAGAAAAAAAAACCAGCTTACCCTTAGCACAATGTCTTTATCGGATCCCGACGGTAAACTGAGCCAAAAATAATCTTTCATCCTGGAGCTGGTGACCCTTAGATTGCTAAATGTAATGTTTACGACATGTCATGTCATGTCAGTGTAGATCATATATTGCTCCAGAATACCAGAATGTGAATGGTCTTATTCTGCTGGGTCAAAAGTCCAGAGAAACCTCCCTGGCTCCTCCTCCACTCGGCTCCTTCAGACTAGCGGCTGCAGCTAGAAAACACCTGGAGTCTGCTCAGCTTGGTGTACAAGTGGAACGCTCCTCAGAATGTTGTGAAAGGACTTCTTGAAGGTGGAGTGTCGGAAAGAATAAGAATTTTTTTTAAAAAACAAAACAACAGAATTTCAAGGCGTCAAATAGCAAAATCAAATTTCTCTTAAGTCATATTTAATAAATAAACAGCTTTTTTTATATAGTAACTGAAGGTAACACAGTTACTTGATTCTGGTATAAAATTATACTATGTGCCTGGAATATGAATAAGACCGTCCCTTTAAGAAGTTGAAAATGGATTAAGAAGCGTTTGTGTGACGTTCCTCAACAGCACAAGGTGATTCCAGGTAACCTGGAGGCCTCTGACGAAACTCTGGAGAGAGAAGCAGGAACTGACATGACTAAAGTGTAAGTTTCCTTCTTCCTGGCTTCTGCCGTGGCATCAACTTGTGTCACAACTATTGTATTGTCTTTATAGGGGGTTTATTTTTATTAATTAATTTGCCATTAGAGCCTGCCTAATATTTTGTTATATGTACTTTTGTCTCTATAAAGGGACTTTGACTTATCAGCTGAATGTCCTCATCATGTTTTTATGACGGCGTTGCAGGCTGGATATGACTCAGGAGCTGCTGGATTACCTGGATGCTGGACTGAAGATGGCTGAGACGGGTGAGACGTCCACATTCAGCCCGTTCATATGAGAAAACGTGTTGGTTAGATGAAGGGAAGGAGCCGTCACGCGTTCACAAAAACCTAAAACACGGGCTCCCTCTATGTGACTGAAAGTGAAATGTTGTGTTTCTAGTTCTCCGTCAGATGGACGCCAACGGGGCCAAATCCACGACCCCGGCCGGTCAGTGCAGGCTGACGCCGCTCATCCCGCTCATCCTGGACTGCAGCTACCTCTACCACTTCTCTGTCCGGCTGCTGTTCAAGCTGCACAGCCGTGAGTGGGAGCCTTTTGTTGTTACCTTAGCGACCTCTGCAGAGTCACGTCCAGCTCTAACCGTAGCCCCCCTCCCTCCCCTCCAATAAATTCCCAGGTATCTCTGCGGACGTGCTCCTCGGACACAGAGAGAGATTCCGTGACCTTTTCACGAGGTCGGTCAGGACGACTGCATCTATTCATCATGTAATGAAACAGGCAGGACTGCTTTCTGTACTTACTTGTGCTTTTGTTTTGTTTTTGCAGCCTGACGCAGTTCTTCAACAGAGCCAGAGAAATTGAGTTCTTCAAGAGCATCATCCAGATCCCAGACCTCCCAGACGTAAGCGGAGATGAACGGCGGCGCACCGATCGACGTCTCCGAGCCGATCACCGATATTTAAAAAGCCTGACATGGCAGTTCCAATTTTGGCCACTTTATCGTGTGCAAAGTTGATTAAATGTTGCGACAGATTTGCTAAATTTTCAACAGTGGGGCGACTGTTGCTAACCGAGCAAGTGCAAAGAAAATCAGTTCGCTCATTGTGAGAACTAATGACACAGAAATATGTGGCCGTTTTATGATTTACTAGAATTGTGGGCTATTTTTTATTTCCCACAACAAAAAACAAACATGGCTTTTAAGCATAATGGACCAGTTTTTAATTAGAGGTGCACCAATTACAGTTTTTTGGCCGATGCCAATTTTTCTTCCTCAGAAAAGTCGCTAAATATAACAACAAAGTTGCTAAGTCGGTAACAGTCTTGGTTGAAACCCAACACCCAAAACTAAGGAAATCAGGGCTGATTGATCGGTGCACCTTTCTTTATAACCGCTTCATTTATCAGGTTTCGGGTCAGTAACCTGTTGGTCCCCGCTCCCCAGGGTCCTCCCAACTTCCTGCGAGCCGCTGCCCTGGCCGAGTACAAAAAGCCGGTGGTGCTGATGCCTGGCGACGATCATCCGGAGGAGGACGAAGCGGACGTGCAGCCCGAGTTGAGAGAAACGCCGCAGATGTCACAGGTGCGGCGCTTCTGTACATGTTGAAAGACACGCGTTTTGCCGTGACCCGTGCTGAAATGCGTTGTCTTTTTCCAGCAGTACTATTTGGTCAGCCAGATGGGAGGACCCGAGGCGTCTCTGGACTACAGAGACACTGACGGCAGCGGCTACAGGAGGGAGCCGGAGGCGCTGAAACCGGACGTAGAGCTCATCAAGAGCGAGGTGAGATGCGGCCCATCATGCACTGGGAATGCAGAACACAGAATCAAAATCCAGCGTGTTTTTTCTCCAATCCAATTTGGACTTTTCTAAATCAGAATGTCCCTTGTTTTTTTTCTAAGATCAATTTAAAAACGTCTCCATTTTTACCTGAAAACTTGCTCCTCTGTTTCTCTGTCTACACCAGCCCAAACAGGCTGTCGCTGTAGACCAAAAATGAAATGTGTGGTGGAAGCATGGCGTGTGTGAACACCCGGCGTCTTACATGGACCTCCTGTTTTCTCCAGGCTCAGAGATGTGTGATAGAGTTAAAGTCTCAGGTGAACCGTCTGGAGGCGGAGCTCCAGGAGCAGCGCTCCCACAAACAGGTCGCCATGGTCGAAAACGAACACCTGCGGATGGAGGTGGAGGCTCTACGCAGCGCCAACGTGGCCAACGTCGGCGCTCAGATCGGATACAAAGAGGCGGACAGTAAGTGCACAGATTATTCTATTTTTTTTTTAGCGTTGAGACTATAAACGGAATCAGTCGGGCGTCAGTAAAGTCCTTCTTTCTCTGTTTTTTTTTCTGTGAACAGCCAGAGCTCAGGCTGCTGAGGTTCGCTTCACGCAGCTCAAAGAGAGACACGCAGAGCTGGTTACGAGCCACGCCGATCTAATGAAGAAGGTCGAACTGAAGCTTAGCTCTACTCTCAGACCTGTTGGTGTTTTGGCTCAAACCCAGGATTTCTTTCTGTCCTGCTGCAGAATGCAGAAACCGTTAAGATGCTGTCGAGTACAAAGGTCACGCAGGACGACCTGCTGAGAGCCAAGCAGCAGCTGGAGCGTGAAGTGGAGAACCTGAGACTGGAAAAGAGAAACGCGGTGAGAATGTCTCTGATTATCCATCACAAAAACAAACCCAGTGGATTCGGACTGAAGACTTTACTCTCGAACAAACAGACCAGTCACCAGCAGCAGGAAGTCGATCGGCTGAATCAAGAGCTGCTGGAGCAGAGAGCAGAGATGGCCGTGCTCCGCAGCACTCTGGAGAGTAAAGAGAAGGTAACACCGAAACGTTTGGTTTTACACGAAACCTTGCTGCATCGCTGACAGCGTATCAGAGCCACAGTAGATTAAAAAAAAACAACAACAGCATAAAACAGAGTAAATCTCTGCCAAAAATCTCAGAAATTTTGATCTGAATCTCAGAAATTTTCTTGGAAAAAAAAATGTGGAAATTGTCTGAGCCTCAAACATATGTGAGAGAAAAGCTGCGGAATTTTGAGATTAATCTTATAAGTTTTTTGGAAAATACGTAGAGATTCTCCAAGCTCAAAAAGTCAAAATTTTGTGAGAAGAAACTTGAAATTTTCTAGAAAAAAAGAAATTTCAACTCAGAAAATGTCCAAAACTTCAATATTTCCAACATCACGAAGTCAGAAAATTTCCTTTTTTTTTTTTTTCCATAAAATTTCAGAGTCTGACCTAAAGTTCCTTTTGGGGGAAATTCACTCTTTTATTATTTTTTTCTTCTTCTTCTTCTCCTTCTTTTTCTGTCTACAATTATCCTTAAAACGCTGTCATATTTATCAAACTCAGACTAAAACATGTTTTTGGTTTTTCAAAAATAATTGAAACGTTATATTTTAATCCATAAAGTTTTGTCTTTTTGACATTTTTAAAAAAATTTCTTAATCACAGAAACTTCCTGAAAATGTAGCAAGGAGCGATGAAAGATATATCAGCACTAACATCAGCATCAGACAATGTAAAGTCATTTTTTTAAAGGACAAGTATTGATCTGATGACATCAGCAACAGATATTTATTTCCATTTTGGTGCATTTATATTTATTTTACAATTATTCACAAACATTTTTTGTTTCTCTCTAATGACATTAATGCAGAATAAAGGATAGAGATGTCGAGATGCATCTCCTTGTATCTCAACATCTTTGGTCAAAAACAACAAATTTGTAAAATGTGAGAATCTGTTTCCCGTTTAATCATTTAGACCGGGGACTTTTGGAAGAAATCAAACATTTAAGGAGTGATTTTCTTCAATCGCCCGCCTCACGGCTTTTTGTTTTCCTAACCGATTCTCTCCAGGAGGGGACTCAGGTGAGCAGCAGCCTGACGGCGCTGCAGGCAGAGCGGGACTTGCTGCTGCGCTCCGCCGTGGAGAAAGACGCAGAGCTGTCATCTCTGAGGCAGCTGGCCCAGCAGCAGCAGAGCTCCATGGATCTGGAGAAGGAGCGGCTGAGCCGAGAGCTGGAGGCCCTGAGGGCCCAGCTGCAGCAGCAGGTACCAGCCGCCGGCGCCGCACCACCACCCCTGGAGGCCCGACGCTTCCGGAAGCGGCTGGAGTTTGTCTCGTTCGCCAGAGTGTTGAGAACGAAAACAAAGAATATGTGACCCTCTACTTTGCTTTCTTTATTTTGAAAATTCTTTCAAACTTCGATTAAATCAAACCTTCCTTCAAAAAGTTTTTCAAACTTTCCTCTGAACTTTCTTCCTTTTTTCTTTCCTAGTTTTCTTTCGAACTGTCTTTTCTTTCCTTCCCTCCGTTTTTTCCGTCTTTAATTCCTTTCTTCTGGTCTGTTTCTAGAAACAGCTCCTGTCAGGTTTAACACCTGTTAAAACAAACACAGCAAAGACAAGAGAGTTAGATTCTTTCTACTCGCGAGGAGAACGGACAGAGATGTGCCTTCAGTTACAATCTCCTGCCACTCTGAAGCCACATTTGTCTGCTCCTCTCTTTTTATTGTTTTCAGGATCCCTAATCACAAGGACGCTGCAGCTCTAAAGGGAGGGGAAACAATTTATCACATAGCTGCAGCACTAATTGTCATTTACTAACTAAAGTCACAAATTATTCTGCACTGGATAATCTCGTTCCAGACAGAGTTTAACAGAACGTAGTGAATCTTCACAGAGACAGTTTTATAGCAATCCAACAGGTCAACGCAGCAGAAACTCCTGGTCAAGAGATGACACTGCAGGAACCTGCTGTCTCTGCTTCCCATCAGTCAGATCTTCTGAAGAAAGGAATCAGAGTGAATCAACAACATAGAAACATTCTTAATTCTACAATGAGGTTAAACAACAAAGACATAAAAGAAAGATAATAATGACAAGGTTATATGAGAATAACTAACATTTGATTAATAATGTCACAATTTCTCCAACAGCTCCATAAATTCATGCCAGTGCTCTCCAGTGTTTCTGTAACTCAGGGGAAACTCAGAGTGAAGTCTCATCTGACACGTTCAGTGAACTTCAGCCTGCAGATGCTCCAGCAGAGAGAAACAGCAGAAACATTTTCCTCCTCTCTTCAGCGTCAGACTTCCTGTTTTTGCTCCGCAGCTCGCCATCAACGCGCAGCAGAAGCTGGAGATCGACCGGCTGACGCGGGAGCTGGACTCCACCCGAGCGGAGCTGGCTCGAGCCAACGCTCTCCTGCAAAGCAAAGAAATGGTGAGACGATTTCTGGAAACTCCTTTGAATGATCTCCTGGTTGCAGCTCATACATATGCGTGTGTGTGTGCATGTGCATGTGTGTGTGTGCATGTGCATGTGTGTGTGTGTGTGTGTGTGTGTGTGTGTGTGTGTGTGTGTGTGTGTGTGTGTTGTTTGTTTGTTTGTTTGTTTTTTCTTCCCCCCGTCTTCAGAGCGGCACCCAGCTGAGCAGCACTCTGGCCGGCCTGCAGGCGGAGAAGGATGCGCTGCTGCGGTCGGTCCGGGACCAGGAGGCGGAGCTGAGCTCTCTGAGGCAGCAGGCTCTGCTCCACCACAGCGCCCTGGAGCAGGAGAGGCAGCGCAGCAGCATGGAGCTGGGAAGCTTACGCTCCCAGATGCAGCAGCAGGTGCCGCAGCGTCCGCCTTACCTCGCCTCGCCTCGCCGCGCCGCGCTCCGTCGCTCTGATTCGGTCGGTGACTGTAAGGGTTGTGTTTTGTGACCCAGGCCTGCCGGGAGGGCGAGCTGGCCCAGAAGCTGCAGGACGAGCAGTTCTGTCTGCTTCAGTGCGCCGTGGTGGAGGCCGAGGGCATCATACTGGACGCCGTGGCCAAACTGGACGACCCCATACATGTCCGCTGCATCAGTTCTCCAGGTAGCAAAAACAAAAAAAAAAAAAAAGCAGGGACGACACTAAAACGCATCTGTTAGTCGGGCTGCAAACTTATCAGAATCACACAATCACAAAATCCAAGAAGCTTATTGTGAAGACCTGCCTGGTAGCAGGAGATACTGGCTCATTATTTACGTACTATGGAGTCAAAGTCTCTTGTTGTTTGATGCAGCATTAACAGATTCACCAGGTAAAGTCAAGAGTAAAGGAGTAAAACCATTGAAATGAGGTCAATATTTACTGTAAAACATTCTCAGAATCACATTTTCATTCTTTAGTTCACACCAGAACTGAATCCAATCCAGCGTTTAGCCCGCCCCGGCATTTTTATCCATTTGCATCCCACATGTCAAACCAGCTGGTTAATAATAAATGCATTAGTTTGTTCTCATATCCTGTTGTTGTTGACTGTTGTATTCAGTTTGAGTTATATCACTAGATCAAGCTTTTCTAACTTTCTGCACTGCAAGAATAAGTAATAAAAGTGCATATGATTCCTGCTGATATCGTATCAGGTCAGTATTGGTATCGTATTGCGTCTGTATCGTGACTCCCAGAGACATAAAACGCTCCCTTTCCTCAAACCTATAAAGGTCCGTTTGCGTTTTTGAGCCACATATAAATCACCGGTCCTTCTTTCTTTCAGATTATTTGATAAATCGAGCTGAAATCACTTTGGGCTCTATTGATAAAATGCAGCAGAGCCACATGGTCTACCTGGGAAACAGGAACGGTGAGATGAAAGACACGCACAGTTAGCCTCCATGTTGACCTCGGACGCTGAGCCCGACTCGTTTTCTCGATGCTTTCCAGACGCCAGTGGCCTGCTGAGAGCCGTCACCCAGTTTTCCCACCTGGCCGCCGACACCATCGTCAACGGCTCGGCGACGTCGCACTCGGCTCCCGTCGACCACGCTAACGGTGAGTAAGACGCTCTACCAACGCTCCGGTCCTCTCGGAGGCTGCTTTCCCGTGCGCTCAGCTGTTCTCCGCCCCGGTCCAGGTTTGACGGACAGCTGCCGGGAATGCGCCAACCACTGCCTGCAGTACCTGAACGATCTGAAATCTCAGGCCAACTTGCAGCGAGCCAACCCGTCCGCCATCCGCTACATCGTCCAGCGCATCCTCGCCATGGGACAGGTGAGAGGCAACGAGATTCATCACAATAACAAAACTAACTGTAGTGTTTTAATAGCAAATATCAGTGGGTGAGAAAGTCCTTATCCACAAATATGTAGCCTCACCTTGTTTTTGTTGTTCAGGAGCTGCGACCCAAAGGACAGGATGTGCTGAAGGAGGAGCTGGGAAGCATGGTGGATAAGGAAATGGTTGCCACGTCAACCGCCATCGAGGAGGCTGTGCTGCGGATGGGCGTACGGACAAAGTTTACAGAATTTCGCTTCAGCTACCGGGCTCGGTGGACGATAATTAGAGCTTGAAATGAAGCAAATTCAGAGTATTCAGTGTTTGATCAGAAGATTAAATCAGTTTGTAGAATCTGATGGGACGTTTTCATATGGATTATGGAAATGTATCAGTTTCCATTTGTGTCTTTTAGGAGATTCTGTCCCAAGCACAGAAAGACACCACCGGCCTGAAGCTGGAAGTCAACCAGAGGTAAGAAGATGCTGAGGAATGGACAAAAAAAACCCCAACAAGTTTTCCTCCTTCATAATAATCATAATTTTTAAGCAAATGAAACAATCATGAAAGAATAAAATCAGTTGAAGTTGTCAATGTAATATTTCTGTGTTTGTCCCAGCATCCTGGGATCCTGTTCAGATCTGATGAAGGTAACGCATCTCTGACTCCAGCTGCTCGTCGTGAACTCAGTTTAACGAAGACGCGCCAACAGGATTTATTTCATTTTATTTTATTTTATTTTTTATCACGTTCAGGCTGTTCATATGCTGGTCACGGCCTCCACCGACTTACAGAAAGACATCGTGGAAGGAGGCAGGGTGAGTCGGAGAGAAACCTTAAAGCTAAACTTCCCGTAAACAACATCTGAACACGTTTCTCTCTTCTGTTCTGAGAAATCATTATTATTCAGATTAAATCGAACGTTACTGATTGGAGTAGAAAAGCTTAAAGACAAAAAGCATTTCACACACCGACTAAATAAACCTAATGAGTTTATTTCACCTGTTGCCTGTGAGACGGTTCATACAAAATTCACTCTACGTTTATTTTCGTCTTTGTTTGGATCAGTTTTTTCAAGATAGCTTATTTAAGGGAAAAATAAATGTGGTTGGATTTATTAACTTTCTTCAGAAAAAGTCACTCCTTAATATTAATATAGACAAATAAATACAAAACTTTAATTAAGTTAATTAAGGTTAAAACCTTACCCCAAAGAGTTCAATAAAATCTCATTTTATTGTGAAAATCATAATAAGTGCAAACATTATTTAAATCCCTCTTTATTTTTTAATTACAATTATTATTAAAACCACTATTTTTTTTTTATTAGTATGTTATTTTATTACATTCCTTTACAAGGACAAAAGACGGAACAATTGATCAAATATACACAACTTACTTGAAAATATTCAATTTTACAATAAACATCTTTTTAAGTTCAACATTTAATTATTTTGAGTATATTCAGGACGTAAGGTTTGTTTAATTTTGTTTTTTTAAATATATTTTTCTCATTTTGTTGTAACTTTTGAAAATGAAATGAGGTTTTATCCCAGTTACAGTTTCTTATCTTCAGCTTTAGTTTCCCATAAAGAAAATCATTTGCAAATAGAACAAATAGCCATAAAGCTTAACTTCTTTTATAAATTTATGACAACAAAAAAAAATGTAACTTTAAAAAAAAAAAAAAAAGTTCCTTAGATCTGATTTGATGGAAATTGACACCATATGAAATATAAAGTGATGCTTTTCCACCTGAAACGTTTAAATGGCTATGCTCTTTCTCCGCCTGCAGGGGGCGGCGTCTGTCACCGAGTTCTACGCCAAAAACTCTCGCTGGACTGAAGGACTCATCTCGGCGTCCAAAGCCGTGGGCTGGGGAGCCACTCAGCTGCTGTAAGGATGAACTCAAACTGCAGCTGCCGATTCAGGCGCCAGCGGCAAAAGGTTGCAGAAACGGGTGGAGAATTTGCCGCTGACTCGGGTTTTCCGTGGTCACCTGTTTGCTTCCAGAGACTCGGCTGACCGGGTCGTGGGAGAGACCGGCTCTTATGAGGAGCTCATCGCCTCGTCCCATGAGATCGCTGCCAGCACGGCGCAGCTGGTCGCCGCGTCCAAGGTACGAACACGAGATCACGTTCTGACATTTTGCAAGAGAACAGAACATTTCTGAAAGATGCGCTTTTACATTTAAATAGAGATGCAGAGAACTGTAACATAAAATAGAGATAAATGTAGAGAAAAAGACCTTTAAAAAAACCCCACAGCTTACATTTCAGTCTTCATCACACAGTAACAGCTTCCACACAGAAGATTGTTGTCAGAAAGAGATTTGATCTTTGTGTTTTTGACCCACAAGTCCCCCATAAACAGCCTATTTGAAGACCACACCAGCAGGGGCTAAAATGAAAGTCGTAGCCTATTTTCTGAGGATTCAACTCTAAATGTTGCTGCCGTTCCAGGTGAAGGCTGATCGCAACAATAAGAAGCTGCACACGCTGCAGCAGGCCTCTCGGCATGTGAACGACATGGCCGCCCTCGTCGTCACCTCCACCAAGCACGGACAGCAGCAGATCTCCGACCACGGTCAGAGAAACAGCTCAGGAAAAAACAACAACAACAAAAAACTGGCTTCATCTTGACCTGCCTCAGTCTCTTTGTTCATCTAGTTTCGTCTGGCGCTTTTACATTGGACATTTTGTTTTTCTTTGCAGGTGTGATGGACTTCTCTGGCATGTCTTTAATCAAGCTCAAGAAAGAGGAAATGGAAACTCAGGTAAGACATCAGAGGAAAAACACAATTTCTCCTGCAGATGCTGACTGGAAGGAGACCCTCCAGGCATAGTGGTGTCCCTGACATGCCTGAATGAAAAGGCGGAACGAGCTGCTATGCTTGTCATTAGGTTTTCTAGAGGTTTAGCGATGACTTCTACTGACTTCCATCTAAAACATGAAGAACACTGGAGCTTAAAGAGCAGAAAAGGACACATTAGCTTAGCATTATAGTGACTGAAACGAATATAAGAATGAGTAAATGATCAAAAGAATCCTTTAAGCTTGAGAGTTCACAGCTCAACCTTAAATGAGAAAAATTACTTTCTGCAGAACAATAAAAGTTTATACCAGCTAAACTAATGGCACTTATAATGAGACATTGTTCTCATGGTATAAGTGAAATAATCTGAACTTTTTCTATCAATATTAAGGAATTACTGGCTTAAAGTGAGTTATTATATCTTGCTGAAAAGTTACTTGTAAGTTAGTTTTGTCTCATTTTAAGTGTACTAAGAACTGGGAACCAGACCCATAAACACTCGGTAGCAGTTTGTGTTTTTGTAGCGTGTGGATTAATTGTTGGAGCGGCAGGGTTTACGCGGATGTTCTGTCTGAACCCGTCAGGTGAAAGTGCTGCAGCTCGAGAACCAGCTGGAGCAGGAGCGAGTCCGCCTCGGGGAGCTCAGGAAGAGGCACTACGAGCTCGGAGGCCCCGGGTCCCCCGACGCCAAAAATGGCGCCGACGACGACAGCTTCCCTCCCCCTCCACCGCCCACCCTGCTGGACTCCGCCTCGCCGCCGCCGTCTTTTTCACTCGCGCAGCCCTTCACGAGCACGCCGAGCTTCTCGCTGCCTCAGTCCTACACGCCCTCTCACACTTACGCCCCGACTCAGACGTTCGCATCTTCCCAACCCTACACCCCCCCCCCTCAGAGCCTCACCCCGTCCCAAACGTACGCCCCCTCACAGCCCTACACCCCGGCCCAACCTTACGCTTCGTCAACGCCTTACACCTCAAGCCCAGCCCAGAGCTACCTGCAGTCTCATTCGCTGTCGCAGCCGTCGCCGCTCCCATCGGCCGCCGCCCAGACCAAACCGGCGACTCAGCCGCAGAGCAACACCGAGTCACACAAACTGGCCTTCAAGAAACCAAGCATCTTCGTTAAATCCGGAAACTTGCTGAAAAATGCGGTAAGTTCCAACTCTTCTTGATTGAAGTCTTACGGTGCTGTGAAAAAAGAAAGAAACTGTATCTGCCCTCAAAAATGTCTTCAGGGTTTCAGGTCGTCAAACACGTTTTAATATCAAGATTAATTGAGGAAATAATAATAAATACATTTTCAAATCATGATTTTACTTATTGAGGTTAAAGGTTCAACTCGGACTTGTGTTGAACCTCCTTCTGCCTTCACAACCAGGTTTGTAGAATCAGGAAATCCCTTGAACAGAATACATCTGTCCACATATAAGAAGCCCAAAGACATTAAAAAGCCCCCGATCCAAAGAATGATGAGAAACAAAGCGTCATCTCAAAGGGTTACAGAGGTATTCCTCAGACTTTACGCCTCCGGTGAACTTCAGGAAGAGCCGTCGTCCACTGAGGGAGAAAACATGGAGCAGTGGTGAACTTTCCCAGGAGCCAAAGTTTACTGCTGCAGCACGTCAACAACTCATCCAGGAGGAAACGCAGGACAACATCTAAAACACTTCAGACCTTACATTTCTCCATTGAGGTCAGAGTTCACGATTCAGCAACAAATCCGACTGAATGAAATGGCATCCACGAGAAACCCCCCCCCCTCTGACCAGAGATCACAAAGGCCCTGTTCACATTTAACAAAATATCTTAACTTCGAGGAACATTTACTGTTTGCTTGATCATCTGAAACGCTGAAGTACCACAAAAAAAACGAAACAAAAAAACCCAGGAATGGTTTAAATGTTTAGTTCTTTGTTAATGTTAAGCTCTTCCTGTAATTGCTTACATTATGTGAGTAGATGCTGCGTACGTGAATCTGCTTTTTCTCTGTTAATTGCAGTTCAAACGAGGCGAAACTGGAACCGGAGAGTCTTAGAGTCGACTGAAGACGACGGTTCAGACTTTGTGACGTCAGCCTTCGCTGGAGATCACTGGATACAAGTTCTGCGGTTTGAAAACGGATGACAATTGAATATTTTTGCAAACATTTTGAGACTCGCTCTAATTTCTCGATTCCCTAAAAAAAAGAAATGGTTTAAAATCTGTTTTGATTTGTCTCGTTTCAACGCGTCACTCTGATATCAGTACAACTTCGGCTTATTTTTGCTGGAAAGGGAAAAGACGGCATGAATGCTATTGCAATAAACTCCCCTCTATGAGCCTTTTCTTACTAACCTGTGCGTTACTGATTATAGTGATTAATCACGTTATAAACAATCATGAATCAAAATATATCATTTTTATTTATACAATATTTATCAGTTTTGTATGTTGTGTTATTCAGTGACTGATTTGAGGCATAGCTTGGGTGGATGTTTTACACTGGGATGCAACTTGTACTCTTGTACTCTTTGGATCCATTGACAGCGAAGTCGTGGCTTGTGATGGATGCTTAAATGATTTGGGTTGCTGTCACATGATTGGCTGATTCACTATCTGTGCGTCAGCAATTGACCTAATAAAGTGACCACTGAGTGTAAATTGCCCCATTATTCCTAATTGTGATGTGTGTGCATGAAAACAACAGGTAATAGTAACAGGATTACTTTTGCCAGAGTTTGAAAGGAAAAGTCAGAGAATTAATCGTGCCTCTCTTATTATTATCTGTGGCATGTTTTTCGTATGATGGAACAGTTCATTAAAAATATCAATGATAAGTTTTCCATGCGCTACATTAAGACTGCGACCTCATTCGCCTGTTATCTGGCTCATGGGCAGGGCGGCCCACAGTGTCACTTGTATGGAAATAGCCTCTTGGAGCATGGAGAAGGCGCGTCAAGATAAGAAGGATACAAGCGGAAGTAAGCAGTTTTCTTTTCAGAATAAAAGCATAAGACTATAGTTCCTTGTAAATGTAGAAAATTACCACTCACTGTATTTTAAGGTATACACAATAAAAAAAAAAATATTTTAGAAGATTTTGCATGTGTTTTTTGCCAGTTAAATAAAATAATTAAAAAAAAAACTTAACAATATTAAGTTATTTGATAATTGTGGCAGAATAAAACCAACTCACAAATAAAAAAAAAAAACATCGCCATAAGTTCCCATGAACATATATTTTGTAGAGTACTTGCTCATATTTTTCATATATTCCATCACTAAAAGAGCGTGTGCACCTGAGCATGATATGTGATCCATTTCTTTATTTTTCTTGTTAACTGTGAAGTAGCTTTTTCTGCCCTGACATAAAAGGAGAAGTTAACCCAAGTACTGGAAACTAAAGCATCTTCAGTCGGATGTGATGTTGGTGAATAAGAGAACTTTAATATACTCTGGGTGTGCAGAGTGTTGTGTCCAAGCATGGAAAGTTGAGTGGGAGAAAAAAAGGCTGGGAGAAGCAACACCAGAAATGCATGGTAGAAACTGCAAGGCGGGGTTGTCAGTCCATTGCAGATATTGTATATGTCTCATATATGTCACATTTTCTTCTAGAAAAATAGACCTGCATAACGTATATTATGCACAGCGCCATGTTTCCCCAGAAACCAGACACAGCATCCCAGCTATCAAAGATGGTGGTAGAAAACTAGTTTGGTGGAGGCAGTTATACCTCAACCTGATTGAAATGCTGAGTCCGTGCAAACCTGAATGAATTAAAGTCACATTGTAAAGAAGAGTGAGTCAGAATTTCTCAATTATGATGTAAAATGCTAATAAATTCATAAAGAAAGCAACTATTTTGAGCTACTTCAATGGCTAATTATTTTCCACACAACACCTTTCTATGTATTTATACATGTATTTATGGCCTAATAAATAAGAATGTTTTCAACACCTCAGGTTGGCTACATGTGGATGTTTTCAGAATTCTTAAAAGACTACATCAGTTTAAAAAAGAGAAAGAAAAAACAAACACCTGCTGGAAATCCCAACCTTCCAGCAGGTGGCGACTCTGAACAGGTAGGACGCTTTTTCCACAAAACAATAGAATTCAAGGAAGAACAAACTGACCAATCGGGTGGCAGTGACGTCACGAAACGTTTACTTGGATTTCGCAGAATGTTTGAAACCAGAACGCTTCTTAAAACTAGATGGAAAAGCTTCACCTTCAGGTTTCAACAGCGTCGACGACGCCATTTTTGACCTTTTAAAACTGGTTTCTCTTAGCAGTATAAAATCAGGGAGGGAAAATGTCACAGCAGGGAGACAAATAAACTAGCATTTTTTTATGTAGCCATAGCAGAAGTTAACCGTGTACCAGACGGCTTGTTGCTTTTGTCACGAAGCGACGCATGTTTTGTCTACCAAGATGGAGGTGGCTGTTAAAGGTGAGTTTCACTGCAAGAAAATTAAAAGAGGCTGTTTCAAAATATTGTCTTACATGTTTCTTTGAGGCAGGACAGTTTTCTGTCCAAGTTACATTGGTCTCAGTGTCTCGCGGACACAGACTGGTCAGAGAGAGAAACTGTTCCCCTCAGTTCCCCTCCCCTCTGGACACAGAGGCCCAGTGGAGGCGGTTCTGATGAGACCCCGGCGTCAGACAGAACTCGCTCTAGAGTCTCTTCCGGTTTTGGATACACTGGAAAGTTTATTTGGAAAGATGTGTGTCTGGTTTCCCTTCTCGGACCTGTTATCCTGAAGAAAGGTTTGGAACAGAAGCAGTAACTCTGAAGCATGGTGATGGCAGCATTATGCTCTGTGGCGACTTTTAGTGAAGGCAGACGCTGTTATCAAAAGATGGTTTCTGGAAGTGACCGAAGCAGAGTTGGCGTATAGTGAATGCTGAAGTTGATGTAAAAGTTTCTTCAACGTAGAATTCATTTAATACTATGCACACTGTAGCAGCCAGGTTACATTTACTCCTTCATGTTTTTGAATGATAGAAATAACACGGGGTTTGCTTTGTTAAAATTAAAGCAACTGTCAACATGAATCGTCATGGTTTCATCAGCAGTTTGGACACTTAGAGATGTTTAAACCTGTTCTGTGAAAGTAATATTATAAAAAGCAAAACCTGAAGCTCTTGACCAGAACATTAAAGTAGAACGGGGTAATTGCGACCTTTATAGATTAAAAGAGAAAGCAATTAAATAAAAAAAAAATTGACCATTTTTAGATTAATTCCACATATTTACAAGAAAAAAAAAGTTTTCTGTGATTTAAGGCATATATTAAATCACAGTAAAGATTTCCGGACATTGTAAAGTAAACTTTTAACGTTTACTGAGATTATAAAGTCAGACATTTCCAACCAAAAGGGATAAATGAAAGAAATGGGAATCTGGAAAAGTAAGTGTAGATCCAGGCTTTTCTCCAGGATCAGAACAACATCTCACCAGTATGACATCACAGAGTACACCTGAACCTTTGTGTTGGAGAGTGCTCCGTTTTTTTTTTCCTTAATTACCGTATTTGTGTGTCCAGGGAGAGCCAAACGGAAGCACCTGAATGCGCAGGAATGTGACGAACTGGGGCGAAGCGAAGACGGCACCGATGCTCTCACCAGACGCAACGCAACGCAGGGCAGGCGAGACCCCAACTCGGGCCTTTACCCCAGAACCCCCAGGAAGCAGCGGCGGAAAGGTAATCCACTCCAAACCTCCTGCTACTGACTGTGTGGAACAGATATGCTGATCAATGAGCAGCGGTGGTAAAACTACTGCTGACCCTTGTACTGAGGCATATATTTTTATTTCAGCTAATTATGTGACTGTCACAAAAAAACAACAAAAAAAAATCAATAAAAATTGAAGTTCTCTACTCTTTTGTATCAATTTTCAGGTCCGTTTGTTTTAGGAAGTCCATCTGGGCAGCAGAAGGTCATTCATGACTTTTTCTCCGTAACAAAAGTTATCAGCTCCAGTCCGCACAAATCCTCCTCCATGCCCTCCACATCAATGCACAGAGCGGGGTCGGGGGTCGCATTCGAGGAGGACGAGGAGGACGACGACGACGACGTCAGCTTGTTAGCAACCCCGACTGCAGCCGAGCTCGACGCTGAGGACGAGGACGAGATCGACGACGACAGTCTGTTAGCTGCTGAGATGTTGCCAGTGAAGGTTTCCTCCACCGAGGCCCGCCTGCTGGAGGCGGACTATCTGGAGGGAATGACGGCGGAGATGTTCGGAGACGACGAGGGCTTTGACGACTTCGAGGAGGAGGAGGAGGAGGAGGAGGAAGGGGAGGTGGAGCCTCTTCCTGACGCCCACTTTGGACTCCTGGGCAGCGACAAGGCCCTGCTGCGCCCGCAGGGCTGCGTGGACGACCTCCCGGAGGAGGTGCTGAGGGAGGTGCTGTGTCTGGTTCCTGCCGCCGACCTTTATCGCAACGTCTGCCTGGTGTGCCATCGCTGGAGGAACATCGTTCTGGACCCGAAGGTGAGACCCATCGACCCAAAGCTGACCCGGCGGCAGGTTCTCTTATGGTCAGGTCACATTTCGGCAGCAAGGCCAGTGTTTTAAAGGGCCAGTATCATGTAATTTAAAAAAAAAACTATTTTTTTTTTTTTTTAGCTCTGCATCATGTTATAATGTTATTACCTCATCACAAGCATAACTGGAGTCTTGCTTTGATTATTTAATGCATGTTTGAGAAATCCTTGAATCTCCATGGCAACCATTCAGGTGTGCAAAACGCCTGGCCCGACCTAGCTCCGCCTTTGAGGCGAAGCTCCTCCTCTGGGCTGTAGCTTCTGACCTTTCACCTCACAGGCCAGCCCTTCCCCATGACTCCCCCACTCGACTCCTTCAGACTAGCCTGCAGCAATTAGCAAACAGCTGGAGGCACTGAGCTCATGCTGTGCTCATCATATGCTGGGAGCGCTGGTATAAACATTGTTACAGGGTTTAATGAGGAGCCATGTTGTGACGACTTCCTGAAGGTGGAGTTTCTTAAAGAGACAGAGGGCCAATTTTAATGTGTTAAATTACAAAGTCAAATTTCTTTTAAGTCATATTAGATATAGAGAGCATTTTCATTACAACTGAAGGTAACATACTTACTTGATTGTGCTATAAAATGGCACCATGTGCCTGGAAAACACAACAACAACGTCCTTTAAACTTACCAGCAAAACCGTCTAAACGTTCCGCCGCTCCGTCTCCCAGTTTGTGCCTTTCAAGAAGCAATACTTCCGCTACATGATGAGAGAGAAGGAGACCGTGCTGGAGGTCGGCTGCATTCTGAAAAACAGCAACATCACCTCCCCTGCACCTCCAGAGCACAGCATCCGAAACCTGGTGGTGTAAGTCTCACCCTTCAGTGTCGTTCGGGATCAACATAAGTTGTTTTCCAACTTATTGTTGTTTATCTATTTATTTTCTTTTCTTTTTGTTTGCGTCGTTCAGGCTAATGGCTCAGCATAAAGTCGGCGAGCGTGTGAAGCCAGACGACGTCCTGAGCTGCGTGAGCAAACACCGGCTCTTCCCTCAGGCCGAAGCCGCCGTCAGGCTGCGCATTCCTGACATCCAGAAGTTTCTCCACCTTGGCATCAAGGTACGACTCTGTCGCAGGTTGAGGAGCCGGTTTACATCTTTATGCTGTGAACCTGATTGGCGGGGGTTTCCGTCTGACCTGCAGGGTCCCAACCCGTACGCAGTCATGGCGGTCATATTGGTCCTGAGTGAGAGCGTGGGCGACGTGCAGGCCCTGGTCTCTCTGCTCTCCAGCTGCATGACGCTAACCACCATCACAGAGTATCTGAGCCACATGGCCTTGATGCTGCTGGCTTTGGAGAGGAACAAAATCAAGATTGGCTACAGGTGAGACCAGCAGGTGGCGGTGTTGATGTTCAGATGGAATCATTTTTACATTTTTCTCCCCTTCTCTCTCCTCAGGTTGCACTACAACATTTACTACGTTCTTTACTTGCTGGAAAACGGTCCGTTTTCTACCAATTCTAACCAGGACGGGTGAGTTCAAAGGACACTGGCTTTTATTAGCATTTAAATGTGAAATATAAAATAATAATAATAATTCTAACTATTGTTGCCCAATATATGGGCATCAACATCTGTGTCGGCTGGTTTTGGTTATTTTTTATAGCATATCGGTCTGATAAGTTAAACAGTCTATCCATTCAGCACCAATACATAGTCCCTGACAGTCTTCTATGTTTTTTATTTTATTTTTACTACAGTGAAATTACATGCACAAAGGAACCTATTAATGAAATTCAGACTGCGTCCTAACTTGTCTCTGTGAAATCTCACGAGGGTCCTAAGATTTTCCGACTTGTGTGTTTGTGTGTTTGCGACAGACTCCCTCAGATTCATCTCACCAGAGAACAGCAGGAGATCCTGAGCCACGACGTCCAGGACGACCACGTGGTCAAGATAGTAGCGTTTGCAGGTATCGTTTGAGCGTTTCTGCTGCTTGACTCCATGAGTTTTAGCTGAGCTTCAGGCTCAGTGATGTGAAAAGCATGACAGAGCACCGCTTTTCCACAGTGGGTTGGTTTAAGTAGCTGCGTTTCCACTGATCATATAACTAAGCAGTTTGACATTTGAAAATAAATTCACTTAATGGAGACACGGCAATTTAGAAAAAAGTTTTTTCTTTTTTGTTTTTTTTTATATTTAAAAAATGTCTTGGTGCTAGGATTAGGTGGGTTTTATTTTTTTGGTCATTTTAAGTTTGTTTAATTTATAAAACTGCAATAGAAACTTTTTTTTTTTGTCTCACACAAGTCACATGATCAACAACTGGATGTCGCCACTGGCACAAACCGGACTTACAGCCTGAACAAACTTATTTGCAATGAAATTGCATGTGGAGTTAGTTTAGACCATTTGGTTCATATATTATCTTATATCCAGTCAGGAAAGTAATTGGTGACAAATAAGCTAGAAGAGCAGAATAATTTAAAAAGGTTGGACTTTTTAACAGGACGAAGGACAAAGTGTCTCATAATTCCAACTCAGTCCTGCAGTTCCTGCCCTTTTGATTTGTTTGGCTCTTTGACACCAGAGGGCGACCTTTCTCTTTTGGTTCAGTCCTGTAGTATTTATAGTATTTATAGTATAGAGCAGCCAGCCAGCAGCAGAACCATTATAATGAAGCTTAAAATAGGTTTGTTGAATCAGAATAGAATCAAGACTTAAAAACTCAGTCTGTAGTCCTCTCTTAGTCTCAATACTGTTTTGTTTGTTTTGGGCGTGACACAGGCACGGGGAAGACGACCACATTGGTGAGGTACGCCGCTCAGCGTCCGCACCTCCGCTTCCTCTACGTGGCATTTAACAACTCGGTGGCTTCCGAGGCCCGACGGCGCTTCCCTCCCAACGTGGACTGCAAGACGGCCCACTCCTTGGCCTACAACGACATCGGGAGGAGGTGAGGAACCTGTTCAGGAGGCGGCGGATTGCTGCTGCGCATTCGTTGACCGGATTCGGTCGTCTCGGTCTTGGTCTTGTGTAAGACAGGCGTCACTTTCTGACTGTACTGTCGCGCTCTGCGTCGCAGTTACAAGACTCACGGGAAGCTCACCTTCAACGTGAAGCCGTTCTCCATCAACCTCGTCCTGACTGCTGGATTCGGAGGCTACAGCAGGGCCAAGGTGGTGACCACCGTCCTGAACGCCTTCATGGCCTCGGCGGACCAAACCATCGGGCCCCACCACGTCCCCTACGACTACGCAGTCGGCAAGGGCTGCAGGCATATCATAGAGCCCGACGAGCGAAGGGTAGACGCTTGCACCGCTTTCTCTCTCCTGACAAATGCATCCGGGACGAAGCATAAACGTTTTCTTTTCTGCGTTTAGTTTTTTATCGCCGAGGCGAAGAGCATCTGGAGCAAAATGAAGGACTTCGGAGAGAAATCAAAGCAGGCCTACTACATGCCTCACGACGGTACGGCGTCTACAGTGGAAACGTATGGAAGCTAGAGCGTCTCACGTTAAAACTGGACTCTTTGTTGCCTAGGTTACCTGAAGCTGTGGCAGCTCAGAGACCCGAAGCCCTGCCTGACGGACCGATACGACGCCATCTTTATCGACGAGGCTCAGGACTGCACACCAGGTACTGCGGCGTCTTTTGGCACATGGCTTCTTGGTCGCCTGGTTTCGCCCGGGTTTTTAAGATCTGTGTTCCTCCGGTCAGCCATCATGGACGTCCTGCTGGCCCAGCGCTGTGGGAAGATCCTGGTGGGAGACCCCCACCAGCAGATCTACACCTTTAAAGGAGCAGTCAACGCCCTGCACGCAGTTCACCACACACACATCTTCTACCTGACTCAGGTACAAACCAACACTCTGACTCTTCTCATTATACTCAGATTGACTCAGAGTATAACGATGGAGGGGAAACTGCGCTATCTTTTTGTTTTCTTAGAGTACGAGTTGTAATCTTGTGGCTAGTACTTTATTCACTTTTGAAGATTTATGATGAAAATGGAGGTTTGAGGTCCTACCCATTACAGACTGATAGATATTGCAGCAATATAATTCAGATACATCCATGATTCCCAATCAACATCGACTTGTATTTTATTAGCTTCATATTCAAATGTGCTACCTAAAAGTAGTGCAACTTATATAATTGAACCTCGTCGCCATTTTCATTTTTAACAGGAAGTAGTCGTTGGTTTTTGAAGCAATCTAATTGGCTGACATACTGTATACTTTTAGCTTTGTGCTACACCGCCCCCTACAGGTTTGGCAGGTTTAAATCAACCCTCAAAAACTGATTTCACTGATTCCAGTGGATGAACATTTTGATTCCAGTCCCTTGTGCACAATTTTATTCTTTAAAATAATAATAATTCAATCAGTTTGGTTTCCTTAGAAGGCAAACGTTTCCTCCAATTGATGAAATAAACTGAACCACATAGTTTCCTTAAGGAATGCATTTGTTGTGAATTGGAGCTGAATAAATGAACTGAATTGAATTAGGTAGAAGACACAAATGTATGGGAGAACTAAAAATATATATATTTAAAAAGAAAAAGCAGGCCATGCTTTATTTACATTTATTTACCACCAGGTGTCATTTTCCTCCCGCTGCAGTTACCCGCTGCAGTTACCCTCTGCAGTTACCCTCTGCAGTTACCCTCTGCAGTTACCCTCTGCAGTTACCCTCTGCAGTTACCCGCTGCAGTTACCCGCTGCGTATCGATCCAACACATAAAATCCCTGTAGAAAACAAGATTTGTGGTTCAACGAGTCTGAATTCTTCTGGAAAGTTTTCTAGTCTGTTTGAATGTGAGAAAGTAAGTTTAGCTATTTTATTGTTTTCCCCTCAAATAATAACAAGCTGCTTTTATATTTACTCAATTATATAAATATATATATATATATATATATATATATATATATATATATATATATTTGCCTAATATAAAAATTCAGATGTAGAATAAGTGTGTAGATCACAAATTATTCTGACTATATAGAAAGTTTTATTGAGGATGAGATGTTACCGACTTTAACCTGTTTATTTAGAAAATACGTGAATCTGATGAGCGGCCATTTTAACGGTTTTTAATTATTATTCTTGTTATTATTACTCTACTTTCTAATTAAAGATAACTCTCACACTGCAATGGGCGACTGCAGTGTGAGAGTTTGTAAAGAACTTCACTCATCTTTGGCGTTTTGTCACTGAGAAGCGTCAAATCACGCTTTGCGTTTTTTTGGTGCAGAGCTTTCGGTTCGGATCGGAGATCGCCTTCGTGGGCGCGGCCATCCTGAAAGTCTGCAAGGGCGTCAAGAAGATTCTGGTTGGAGGGATGCAGAAAAGTAAGAGCTGCAGATGAACAACTGAGAGTTTGCTTCAGGCTTTTACTTGAAACCGCAACGATTATTTTAGTGGTCGATGATTCTGACGGTTAATTGATGAATTGGTTTTAAAAAAAATGCCACATTCTGCAGATTCTGCATTTAATCACTTCTGCTTAGTTGATGCAATATTAGAAATTCCGACTATTTTACTGTTTAAATCCAAACGTTCTGCCAGGATTTCCATCTGTGATTTGATCAATTATGAATACAATGGATGGATTAATTAGTCTGCCTCTTCAAAAAACGGGTGTTTTTGATGAGATTCTGCTGTGAACTGTGCAGGCGGTGTGTGCGACGAGACGGCAGAGAAAGCCCTGGAGGCCATGAAGAAGGGCGAGAGCCGCAGCCCGGGGAAGATCGGCGTCCTCTCGCGGTGCAACCTGGGCGTCTTCAACGGCGCCGTCCAGCTGACGGACGCCAACCTGCAGTGCCGGATCCACTTCATCGGCGTGAGCGTTCGCACCCACAGAGGATTTAAAGTAGAAAAGAGAAGTGGTCGATGTGAGCTTCCATTTCTGCCTGACAGGGAGTGAAAAACATTGGGCTGGAGAGGATCATGGACATCTACCACCTGATGACTCAGGACGGCCAGGAATCCAAGAAAAGAGGCGAGTGTCCAGGCATATAAAAAAAATGAAAGAAAAAAAAAAATCTTCTCAAGCCGATGAATAAGTTTGATTTGATTTTTAAGAACTTCAGGTCATTTCGAAGAACAGGGAGCAAAATAAACCAAACATTAAAATGAACCTTCAGAAAGATCCAGTTGAGACTGAAGAATTCATACAGATGGAAATAATAGAGTTTATGCAATTAATTGATTTGTTGTTCATAGCAACAGGCCCAAACATGACATGATCCAAATCACAACAGCAAGCTGACCTCTGAATGGCTCTCAATAAAAATAAAAAAACACAAAAAAAACATGAAATTAAATGAAAGTTTGTAGTGTCCTAGTCAAACTATCAATTTAATCCACTTGAGAATCTGTAGCATGAGTCATTATTAGTCCACAAGAATTTAAAAAGTACCCAGAAACTGGTGATGAGTTTCACATGGAAACATGTGAAAATGAATCAGCCTTACGCCTCTATTAATGCCTGCCACAATAACAAGTTATGCCAGATAATAAATTGTCCCAATAATGACTGCAGTAAACAACAATATTGCCAATTTGAATGTATTGATAGGTTTGCCCTCTCATAGCCAGGCTTTAATTTTGACTCTTAACGTTGGATCTGGAAGACGTTTAGAAAAGTCTCAAATGAAACACGACAGTCAGCAACCACAAATAAAATGGAACTAGAAACCACACGACCGAAACTGCAGGCGAAATGAATGAATGACGTCGTCTCTGTAAACAAAGGTGGCCTTCAAAAACCATGACTCATCAGAATGGAAATAATCCAGCTAATTTGAAGTTCTGATGCGACTGAACGATTTATTGCTTGACGCGACAGATTAGGAAACCAGAGTTTTCTTAATTGTCCGCACTTTAGATTACGGACACGCTGAAGTTTGCGGGTTTCAAAAAAGAAAGCAAATAAATGACTCGACGCGAGAGTCAATATTTAACTTGTACTGCCCCTGTCAGCCATCAAAGACCCCCTCATCCGGACCTTCTTCTCAAACAAGGAGAGCCCCTACTTGGCCTTTAAGAAGTACATCATCCAAACCGAAGACAAGGAGCTGGAGGGGAAGCTCTGCATCGTGGAGAAGTACAGAGAGCGCATCCCGGAGCTGGTGGCCCGACTCAAGGCGTGCGCCGAGGCCGACTTCCACCGAGCAGGTATGAGCCAACGAGGAGCGGGCGCTTTGCCGCATGTTTTTCCATCCTGCGGTTCGATTTACTCAAGTTGTGATGAGAGTAAATGTTGCGGTGTCGGTAAAGGAAGCGGTGGGTTTTAGATGGTTGGCTAACGCCAGCGTGGAGCCCCCTGCAGGGGGTCGTTGTTGTCGCGGCGCGTCGCCTGAAGGCTGGCCTGACAGAAATACAAAACAAGCTTCTGAAAATGTTCTACTTTTCCTCGATTGTTTTAGCAATTATTTTAATGCTGAAACTAACAAACATTTTAGTAATCACTTTATAGGGTTTTTTTTTTTTTTTTTTTTTTATTGTACAACGTACATTTCATTGCACATTATTCTTCCATGATGACAGGAGAGGCATGATGGCTGCAGCTCACTGGCAGTAATACTATGTGTTGTTCTTTCAGCATGTTTTATAGTCTGAACACTCCAGTAAGCGATTAATCGATTGATCGTGATTAATCATGACTAATTGTCTTAACCCTCATTTTCTCTGTACCCAGACTTTATCGTTGGAACTGTCCACAAGGCCAAAGGTCTGGAGTTCGACACTGTGATCGTCACTGACGACTTCACCACCGTTCCTGCGTCTGGCCACAACCTGTGCCGCATTCAAGACTTCTCTTTTTGTACGTTTCCTTCCCCCGTCTCACACACACACACACACACACACACACACACACACACACAGTTTCTTTTACACACACACACACACACACAGTTTCTTTTGGAATAGATCAAGCTGCCATGATGAGCTGTCCTGTCCCACTGACTGGGCTCGTGCTGTTTTTACCTCTGCAGCCAAGATTCCAGCTGACGAGTGGAACCTGCTGTACGTGGCGGTGACTCGCGCCATGTCCTCCCTGGTCGTAACGAAAAACATCCTCCGCATCCTGACTCTGGCTGGGGTGAGACGTGATCACGCAGCGCTTTCATCACTCCCACTCTCTCCTCACAGTCCTCACAAAGTGGCACAGTCTGCTCAGACATCCACTTTCACCTCCCGGTTTCTTCCTGTTGTTCTGATACTCGACGCTCATCGTGTCATGACGATTCGAAACTGGTAAAGTAGAACGTTTTGGCAAAGCATCGTGAGGCATCGGCTTCTGGACATTTTGCTAAGAAGCCGTCAAAAGTTTCAGTTTAAAGATAACGAGGAGTTTTGGTCTCTGAACATAATCCAGATGTAAGATCCAAGATGGACATGATCCAGAGTATCTTGTTAAAAAGAAATTCTATCCACCTCTCTATCTGTCTCTCTTCATAAATTGTGCTTTTGAACACTCAATTTATTTGACTCTTTGAACCTACAAGAATATGTCTCCTGACTTCATGCATAAAAAACATTAATAAGAATTTCGTTGTTACTTTGGTTGCTTTAAATTCAACCCCATAACTGGACAACTTGACTCCTCTATGAGTTTAACTCTGTAACATAATTAAACTAATTCTTCCAGTTGCTTTGAGATCACCTGTGCCTTGATGAAAATAATTAACTAATAAGTGTATTTTATTTCATTCTGAATCATAATAATTAGACTGAGAAGCAGAATATCAGAAGTAAATCGTGAAAATACACTTTAAATATTAAATGAGGCTTTTTTTCATTTGCTCACTTTTGAATCATGCTTTAAACTTTGCATACAGTCTGACAAATACTAGCTTAATATTTTCTGTTATTATTTAAAAAAAATTATAATGTATGACGTTACGGGGTTGAACCCAGTGTCAAATCTATCTATCTACTTAACTCTCTGGGATTAAAAGCAAGTTACTGATTTTGTCACTAATATTTCCCACATTGCAGTAAAACAGGGAGATAAAGTTTGGAGATTTTACTTGCTGTGCTTTCAAATATAGTGAAAAAAAAAAAACCCAGGGAAACCACAGACGAGGCTCTGAGTTTCTGACCCCCAGCGTCTGAGTCAGCAGGAGCCAGATCTGTTTTTAGTTCAGCTCCTCAGACGAACTGCTTCCTTCTAAAGCTGCCTGGAAAATACGTCGCTGCGCAAACTGGACTCCTTTGTTCCTTTTCAAAGAACAAGCACGGCTCAGACCGCAGCAGAGCGACAACAACATGAAAGCTTCTGAAGTTTCAACCCTCCAACTTGTTCTGATGAACTCGGCTGCAGGTGTGGGACTGCGCTGCGTTCTCATGCTGTCAGCGGCGTGTGTGTGTGTGTGTGTGTGTGTGTGTGTGTGTGTGTGGGTGGGGATGGGTGGTGGCCTGCTGCAGTGGTGCAGGAAGTGGAACTGTGGTCTTAGAACCTTCAGTGTCGACCTGTTTCAGTGCGGACGGCGTTTTCACTGATGGTTACTTAGCAACTCCAGCTCAGGTGTGTGTGTGTGTGTGTGTGCGTGCGTGTGTGGTGTGTGTGTGTGTGTGTGTGCATATAGAGTGTGACATTTTGCTTGTTCTTTGTAAAATGACTCCGGTTCACCAAACAGCCTTGCTTGGTCGTCTGTTAACACCAGATTGTCAGTTTAGCCACGGCTGCTTGTGGCATTTGGCTCTGGACTTTGACTAGGACACTCCAGCATCAGTAGTATGCTTTGATCTAAAATATTTCGCTCCAGCACTGAACGGTTTATTATTCCACTGGGAGGTGAATCTCTTGTGATCAGGGTGATTCACAAGCTTGGGTATTGGTACGCCGCACTTTTCAGATTGGAGTTTGTTAAAAGAAAAAAACATTTTTTTAAAAACAGTCAAAAACCATAAAACCATATGTAATGTTTCTTCACTTGCTAATTAAACAACACTTAATCAATCTTCTAAAATCCCAATAAGAAACTGAACTTTGTGTCGAAATGAAAACATGGAGGAAAGAATCCCAACCAAATCCATCCAGCTGAAGTTTCCACAGTCAGTTTGCGGTCTGACCTTTTTCACGCCGGAAATGCAGCAACTGCTTGAGTTCTTTGGAATAACTGGCAGCCGAGGCAGAAAACGATTTCTGCAGAAATGTGACTCAAGCAGAATGACATGAGATTACATCACGGAGAACAAACTCTGGTTGCAATCAGGAGACGCCTTCTGGCAGCGAAACGTCCAGGCTTGACCTTGTGAAAAAGAAAATCAGGCCGCGGTTGCGAGCAATCGAATTACTCTTCGCTGTCGACGTAAAAGCTAGTTCGGTTTTTAACCGTCTCCCCTCGTGTCATGGGAAGACGGTCGACCCTCTTGGAGCAAGAGAAAAAAAACGGTTTTCGTTTTATAACTGTTTGTTGATCGATCAGATTGATCAACTCCGCATTGACACGTTTACGTTTTCAGGAATACTTCCTCAAGTCGAAGATGCCCAGCTGTCTGGCGCCGGGCGGCGACCCCCTGCCGTGCTCCGTCTCCGAATGTCCCAACTGCGTCACTCCTGGCTCGGCGTTCGTCATGGCCAGACAAAAGATGCAGTGTGTAAGGCCACTTCAGATCTTTACTTTTATTCATTTGTTTGTTTGTTTTTTTGCGGTAGGGAAGTTCTGGGTAAAACTGTTTTTGTAAAAAATAAAATAAATCAATTCTTTCTTTCATCCAGACCGAATGGGTGACTAAGGAGGGGCCCCTGTGTGAGCGCTGCGTGTGGACCCGCATCGGGCCCACCGCCTTCCTCATGACCGACGACGTTCTCTCCATGGCCGAAATCCCACAGCAGCTCCACGTTCCCATCCACCACCCGTTTTTCCTGGAGCTATTTTTTTGATTTTGTCTCCCAGGCCTGGAAATGGAAAAAACGGACTTCTGTGCAATACAGTCGAAAAACCAGAACTGGACGAGTGTGTCGAGTGTGACGAGTGTGTCGAGTGTGACGAGTGTGTCGAGTGTGACGAGTGTGACGAGTGTGACGAGTGTGACGAGTGTGTCGAGTGTGTCGAGTGTGACGAGTGTGCGAGTGTGACGAGTGTGACGAGTGTGACGAGTGTGCGTCGAGTGTGTGAGCCAGATCCGTGTTTGTTTCACCAGAGACGCAGAACCACTGGCGAGTTTTTACTCTACCAAAAACCAAATAAAACTTCTTAACTTTTAACATTTGCACATTTCTGCTAAGGATATTTTACCTTAAAATTCTGTTAAGATAATTCAGTGTTGAGTGTTTTGTAATGTATACTGAAAAATTACATTTTCATTTTCTCTCACATTGTGTCTTTTCTCACATTGTTTCTTTTCAACACAATAAGCAGATTTTTTTCACTGCTGTTCACAGGATAAACCTGCTTACAGTAAACCTCACACACACGGTTCACTAGACCCCACTAAAGTCTTCCAGCTCATAAATTAGCTCCACATGTGACTGCGATTCTGCAGGACTATAGAGAGGCTGTTGTTGGTTGCGCAATTTTATTTTGGCTCCTAACGTTGAAGGACAGATGGGAATATAATCTCGATAAAGACCGTGACCGAAATCCCCGACGAGAGTCGGGAACGATTCTGCACGTTCCAGCACTCGATGGAAATCCTCGATTTGAATTTCACTAGAACTCATAAGCCATTTAAAGACTTTTGGTTCCTGCGTTTGCTTTTCTGTAAAGGTTCTGGCAGCTTGACGTGGAAGAAAATTCCACGAGACAGGAAACGGCAAATTTTTCTTCGCCATTTGCCATTGCATTTTGCTCCTCAGCGAGAAGAGAACAGCTGCAGAATGATCCCCGTCAGAAAACCCACACCGATTCATTCAAAGTGTTTCTGTTCCTCTCGTCTTGCAGCGAGGGAAAATTCTGAACTCAAAAGAGCTGCAAACATCAGCATGTTCAGATACGTAGAGGTTGATATTAAACCATCTGCTGTGAATTTAATGTCAACTTGGAAGTATGAAATTTAATGGTTCAACAGACAAAAAAAAAACAAAAAATGTTGATCCTGATACAGAATGTTTTTAGAAAGCGACAGAGGAGGGATGACCGTTTCAGCCTCGTTGGCTTCCTCCACCGTATTTATTCACTTTTCCAACAAGCTCACAGCGTCTTCCTGCTGCAGCAAAGTTCCCTTTTGCTGAACATCTCTCGGAAAAAACAAATCCAAGCTAATCTTTTAAGCGCAGGCTTGAAAATTCCATTTCAAATTCAATTTCAGCTACAAATTTCTCAGAGAAAATAGAAAACAAATGCTCCTAGCTTTTAGCTTAGTGAAGCTAAATTAAATGATTTCATTTGGTACTGTTGAGTTTCAGGTGTTAAAATGCCATACACAAGTTTTTTATTTTCATTTTTTGTCCCCAAACACAGGAGTTGGAAGTTCTGATTTCTGAGTAAAAACATAATTGCAATTTAGGCGTTTGGAGGGTCAGAGGAAGGGAAACTAGAATTTCACATCAACAGTAACCAAAATGGAAAGATGCTTTAGCTAAAAAATAAAAAATTATGATTAATGCAAGAAAAGCTTTTACAATCCTATTCCTGACAACATTCGATAGAAACTGATTTTGTCTCGCGTCTCCATTTTTGATGGACTGAAAACAAAACCCTTGATTTTCATCACTTTAAAAGAACAGATTGCTCAGTTGTTCAATACATGGTTGGTCCACAGAAGGTTTTTTCGCTGCTGCTGCTTTTTAAATCCCTTCAGATGCAGATTCGGAGCAGACGTTCACCACGGCAACAAGCTCGTCTCTGAAAAGCCAGTCGTTCCACTGCACCTGATCACAAGTCACTGACTGTGAGATGTGCGTCTCTCCTGCGCTTTGAAGCTCTTGTCTCGTGCCTCATCGTCAAACTGACACAGCTGTGGTCCAACCACAGCTGTGTCTTCTCGTCGGGTCTGTTCGTTACACAAGTGGATTGTTTCGAAAGTGTCTCGTTACACCAGTGAGTCATTTTAGATGGGAATTGATTTTAGATGGAAAATGATTCCTCCCTTTTATTTTATTTTATTTTTTTTTTTTTTAACATGACCTGGCTGAGCTGTTGGAGGAAGTCGGGTCTCTTGCATGACTTGGTTTTTGGCTCTTCACTGCCGCTTCTAATGAGTCAAACAACAAGGTCTGGTTGCATTTCAGTGCTGAGCTGATGCCACAGAAGGCTGGTACCGTGCTTTGCTGAAAAAGCATCCGTGAACTTTTTAACACTCAGTCAAGTAAAAAAAAAAACATTTTTAATTAGAGATTTTTAGGTGACAAACTGGTGCACAATAGTAAGTCGGACAGAAGATGAATGGAGGTAAAGACGAGGAGATTCTAGAAAACCTGTTAAAAACCATAAAAGACAAGGGCTGAAGTTAACCTTCCAGAAGGAACAATAACTAAAACCATAAACACAGAAATGTTTGTGTTCATATGATGTTAATTGAATGTGTCAAAAGTTTGTAGCTGTAACCTACAAAGAACACTAGTTAGTTGTTGACTAGCTGGCTGTCTGAAATGAACACATGATGATTCAACTGTATATATTGATTGTTTTTATTCAATGTATTAACTCCAGGTCATCTGGTACATGATGGTCAAATTCTAAAACAAGCAACAATCTGCGTCATATAAACAGAAGATCCCAGTTACTTCATGTGCTAACAGATTAGTACTTGCTGCTGCTGCTATGAGGCTTTAGGTCAAAAACAAACCTAGAAATCAAAGACAGTATCAAACAAGAGTCAGAAAAAATGGAGACGGCGCCTTGTTCAGGGCACAGACAAACACAAGAGACATAAATAAACAGGATGGCTGCTCCCAGCCAGCAGGGGGCGCACAAGAATTCTCAACTTTGCATTCATGAAAAACCGAGCTTACTTTTTAAAGGATAAATAATTTAAAACATTTTTTTTTATTAAATTCCATTCATCCATCCACAGTAAAACACACATCAGAAAAAATGTCAATGCAAAAAAAAAAAAAAGTATATATAGTCCTATATATGTTAACTTTAAGCTACTGATGTGTTTGGAGGGCGTAAGCCAGAGCCTGGTGAATGTTTTTCTATTTGCTCATGGTAAAAAAAAAATGTTAAAAAATGATGATGATGATGATGATGATGATGATGATGATGATGATGATGATGATGATGGCAGCAGGATGCTGAAGGGGAAGCTGCCTGTGTCTGTAGCTGCAGATTAATCAATGAAAAGATCGTTGTCATGCCTTGTAATACTGCCTACGTCAAGAAAATTACACGAAACTGATCCAAAAAAACTTCATTTTGTTCAAGTTGCTCATAAGAAAACAAACAAACAAACAAGAAAAAAAAGATGGCAAATTCCTAACTAGTCTTCCAAACCACATTTCTCAAAGCAGACGATGGCGTCACGTTTATGTAAAGTACAGGTTCCTCATCGTTTCTTCCTTCCGCCCTGTGCTTCCTCTAACGTTCTATATCATTGCCAACTTTTCAGCTTCCTGCTCCTCTGGATCTCTTGGAGGATTCGGCTTCTTTCTCCTCAGAAAACAACAAAGAGACATTTTTGTTGTTTTGTTTTTCGTCAGCACAAACATTAAAAACGTTGATGTCTGAGAAGAATGAAAAGGTTCCGTTGAGCAACTTACTGTCGACACAGGAAGAAGACGACGGCGCACACGACAAGTAGAACCACTGCAATTAAACTGATGCAAACTGTTGTCGTTTCACCTAACGGAGAAACAAAAGCACAATCCGCTGAAATCATTTCTCTACCGTCAATCCCTTCCCATGAGAAATTATCCCGTAAAATGACAAATCTGCTAATTGTTCCAATGGAACGGATTCTGCAGCCCAGTTCAATGAGTGTGCACTCAAAGACGACGCTGTCGTTTCGTGCCGGTTCTTCCAGACTGGGCTCGATTTAGTTTTGCCTCTGGTGAACTGCGTGTTCTGGTCAGAAGACAGTATTATGGAGCCGCCTTTCATTTCACTGGCAAACTAAGATTCCATGCTGCAGACAAATCGAGTTCCAGGATCGCCTCAATGAGTACTTACCACTGTAAATCATTTAAATACAAACCCAGATTATTTTTATTTTTATTTTGGACATGTTGGAAAAATTCTGCATCACAACCAAATACTTGTGCTTCACTCAGCTCGGCATGCTGGATGCCTGAAACTGATGATATGATAAACATTCGGTTCCGGATGATCTGAAGATCTTTGTCAGTTGATGTATGTATATTAGTAATGGTTATTTATCCATATTCTATTCATGCAAAAGGTGAAACAAAACTTGCTCTTTGCTGCCACTTCTTGCTCAGGTGATGCCATACGTTGCTATTTGGAAACTAAACTACCTCAGTATGTATTTCCTGTGTGTTTGACGGCAAACACTCCATGCAGGTTTGATTTGAAACAAAAACAAAGCACCTCGTCCAAAAGAGGTGCTAAAAGACAAAGCTTTTCTAAAAGCTTTTTGTCTAAAAGCTTTGTCTTTTAGACAAAAAACTTTTAGACAAAAGCTTTTTGTCTAAAGCTTTTGTCTAAAGACAAAGCTTTTCTAAAGCTCCCATGTCAGAGCCTGTTGAAGTTCAGCAGGTTATTGATCAGAAACATGACCAGACACAAAATGTACCTCCTTCCATGGCTCTCTCATTCCTCAGACATTAATCTTACAGAAAACCTTCGACGTGAGCTGAACAGAGGAAAGTACTGAAGAGGACGCTGGACGATACAGGGAGATTGTGTCCAGAGAGGCCTCTTATGTCCGACTGACAAGAAGAGGGTTGTTAAAAGTTGCACCACCAGGAATCGCCAGTAGATTCCTGGTTGAATCGTAGATCTTTGATTCTACGATTCAAGGATCGTAGAATCGAGTTACGATCTTTGAATGTGGGGTTTCGTTTGCGTTTCTGTTTTGACCCGTTCTTTGTGCTTGTGGTTAATTCCTTCTATCTCGCAGTGTGAGTCATGAAGAGGGTCGACCTCACAAAACCTCCTTCCTCCACTCACTGTGGTTTGCATTTTATCTTTTGCACCAACACACGCGTTAGAAATAGATGGCTAAATATAGGCAGTGAATCAACACTATATATATATATATATATATATATATATATATATATATATATATAAATATATATATATATATATATATATATATAAATATAAAGGGAACCAAGCAACCGTTCTATTTACCTAGATTCTTCCCAATTTGCCTTAGCAAAAGAGAAGAGCAAGACTTCATCTATCTCAAATCCAACAAGTTTCATAATCAGTGTGACTTCTTTGTGTTATATTTAGTTTTTTTTCCTCTTCCTGTTTGCAGGACCTTCGTCCATCCTCCAGAGCAACAGAACCTCCACATATTATCACTAAAAACTAACTGACACTCAGCTTTTTAGATGAGCTACGTTTTGCCACAGACCCGCATCACTCGGACTTCAGATGACTTCCTTTCTTTTTCTTTAGGACTTCATCGTTCTTACCCAGAGTGTGGGGAGATAGTGAAGGGTTGGAGGTGGAGGTTCTGAGGGTGGAGGAAGGTCCTGCAAACAGGAAAAGAAGATAGCATCAGCTGCTGTGTGTGTGTGTTTGCAGAACTATGTTTATCTGCCACAGCCATTTCTGGCATCGGCCTTTTGCTTATTTATTCTTCCAAGTTATTTTAATAAAAACATCTTCACTTATTTGTTCCACATATTATTGCAATATATAAAAACCTGAGTAAATGCTGCAAAAAAACCCTAACCCTACCATACCCCTAACCCTACCATACCCCTAACCCTAACCCTAAAAGAAAAGATTGATTTTCCTATTATTAAGAGTGAAAAGCCTCCATCAAGTATCAAGTGTTTTCTGTATATAAGTACGAAAAGCAAATGTATTTGAAAAACATGTTGCAGAAAATCTGAGACTTTTTTTTTTTCCCCTTTTTCTGCTGTCCAGTTTGGGGCCCGAGCTTTCCACACGAAGAGTGTGATAAAAAAAAAAAAAAAAAGCCCCAAGAAAAACCCCCAAAAAAACCCACTTGATCAACTTCACAGCTTATCAAGTCACACAAAATGTCATGGAAAATTAGTCAAACAAATCAGCAGAACCAATGACAGCAGCAGGACAAACGCAAAGTTCTAGATTTGACTGTATGCTGACGACCCGTTGCTATTTGTGGAAGAAGTTTTTGAAAAAGGTCAAAATTCAAAACGGCTTTAACGTTTTGAATTTTGCTAAATGTCGGTCTGGTTTTTCTGTTTGATGTTAACGACACCAAAAAGCCTTTTCAACACATCAACAGTCGTTGTTCAGCCGGGTGGAACCAGATGAAGTCTCTTCTCAGAGATAACAGATCGTTTTGTTACGCTTCGACGAGAAGCAGTGGTTCGTGAGTCATTCGGCACTTTTTTCTCTTCACATATGTTGTTGCCGACACACACACACACACACACACACACACACACACACACACACACACACACACACACACACACACACACACACACACACACACAAAAACAAAAACACAGATGACCTTCTTGCCACAGCAACTTCAGCTGCTTGGCTCTTAAAAACACATGAAAACAATTCAAAAGAAAATAAAAATGTGAACAGCTGTGAATATGCCAGGCAATCAAAAACTCTTTGAGATTCAAGTCTAATTCAGTCCTCTTTGATTAGAAGTTCAGTAAGTTTGAATAAGTTTCATACTTATTTTTAGTCACTGTGTGACTGTTTTGGGCTTTTTTTTTTTTTTTTTTGCTTTAAAGAAACGTTGCAAAAGGCACACGCTGTGCAGCTGTAGGTTTTACTCGCAGCTACTGATAAAATCCCAGCTATATTCCATTTAACATATTATTTAAATTAATTAGGTGAAACTCAGCTCTTTAGATGAGCTAAGTTTGCCTCAGACGTCAAATGACTTTCTTTCTTTTTCTTCATTAGTGCTTACGTTATTCCTCAGAGCCTTTAGCGGACGGATGCGCCTGCTCGACATTTGTTGCTGTTTTACTGATTGGATTTCATTGTTCTTACCCAGAGTGCTTTGCTCCGTCTTGGGAGGTGCTGAAGGCTTAGAGGTGGAGGAAGGTCCTGGTGGGGCTTCTGGAAACGTGTGCCAAGAAAAATGGAGACTACATCAATAACATAGACTGCTCTCAAAAAGCTATGGCTATTTGGCTGTCAGGTGACATTTATGGAAATTTTGGCACGCTACTATGAGAATATCCAATTATGGTGGGGCATTTATGTAGAAGCATGCTATGTCGAGTCACAAATAACGTACTGGGGCAACAGCAAGGTGTGCAAAATGCAGTGAAACACTGAACAGCTAAGACACATACATTAAAAAGTTGATCCCTAAAACGTTTCCTTAGTACATAGAAAAAGAACATTTGTTTCGTACCCGTGCTAATCGTTGGGTGTGTCCGGAATGTCGGGTGAGCTGAAACGAAAAAGGAAAAGAACACTATGTTCATCAGCGTGAAAGTTTTACATTTTCAAAGTGAAGTCTAAGAAGGCCCAAGACAAATGGCATCAAAAAACAACTCCGATCTCAAAATCATTGAAGTGGTTCATGCTCATATTATTATTTTTTTTAAAATAAAAATATCAAACCTTAAATGATTGGCATCTTTGCACATTAGCGCAGACATTTTCTGTTATTTACAAGAGCAAAAAGAGGTTAGGAGTGAAATTGATGGAAAATCTAAAAAGCCTTGATGTCTCCATTGGCCTCGAGAACCAATACCGCTCGGGGTTTCACGCTTTTCAAAAGTCGTCTTATGATCTGCTGAGGTGTAGCTACTCGTCCCACTCTTCTTGATGGTCGGCCCTCTGGTCTCAGAGATTCTCTGGTGCAAACCCTCTACAGTACATAGTGAAGCAGCTGGCAGATTTTCTAGGATTCAGGTCCGCAGAGAGTTCAGATCCAGTACGGCGCTCTCTAGCAAACGTTCCCTCATGATGTGTCGTCAAAGAGCTGGGCCACTGTTGTCCACAAGGATGAAACTCGGTCTGTGTTCCTCATTCGGAGGTACAACAACTGAATTAATGGAGTCATTCAGGTATTACTGGCTTGGCATTATACCGTTCACAAAGTTCAGTCCAGTTCTATATTCGCTCGACCCAACCTCGTCCTGAAGCCACTGTGTCTTGCAGACCTGGTTTCAACTCACTCCTGATTAACAGCCTTTCACTGAACCACAATCATGTGAATCAGGCATGTTAAAGCAGAGAGAGATCTAAAACATGCAGGGCTTTGTGCCTTGAGCACCAAGGTAAGGAAACACTTGAGTAAACACACCTGCCCAGAGTGTAACACCACCGCCAAAGGCTGATCAGGTGACAACAGTGGCTGATGCATAGGGCTTTCCCTGATATCTACAATCAACTTTTACCAGACAACAGTCCACTGCTTCCTTGTTTAGCGGAAACGCTTCCGCCCTTTGGTGGAAAGACTGACGCTTCCTGAAGGCCATTAGAGCCAATACAATCTTTAGGAAAAAAACAAGTTTAAAGAAGATCACATTAAGTCAGTGGTTCCCAAAGTGTGGAGCACGCGCCCTATGGGGGGCGCGGTGCCATTGCAGAGGGGCACAATGAATGAAAAAAACTCTCAGGGATCTGTTCATGTTTTAACCCCATATTGCTTTTTTTTTTTTTTTAAATGTATTGATGATAGCAAAGTTGAATATTGTTACAAATTAAAAAAAAAGAAAGAAACATGTTTGAAATAACACTGACAGCAAAGAATACTCTTCTACAATATAGAAGTAAAAACAAAACAGCTACACAAACGTTTTTCTGAATAGTGTGTACACATGCAACAACCAGAATATTTTCTATTACTTCATTTTCTTGACTAATGAAAGTATCTTCGTTGACAGTGACTTAGCAAACAGAAATAGGCTCCATCTAGGAATCTGTACACTTGCTTATGGTTTCACGTCACGTTGCTGGACACTGACAGAGACAGACAGAAATCATGCAGATTTATTTTTCTTAAAGAAAAGAAAAGCAGTTTCCTACCCGTGGTGGCTGGCGGTGGCTTATAGTTTGGGTCAACTGAAGAAAAAAGAAAAAAAGAGCACAGAGGCTTAATCAACATAAGATATGAAAGAGAGGGTTTTGAGTTTTCAAAATAAGACTTTGCTAGAAGCAGGTCTCAGTTTGCCAGCAGTAAGACGATGCTCTGGTCCTAAACAGAGATTTATTCTCTGTTTAGAATCAAACCAGATTAGGTGAATCTAATCTCAGCCCAAGACAAATGCCACCCTGAAACAACTCGCATTTGAAAATACCGTCACAGTGGTCTATGCTCACCCCATTTTAACAACCTTTGAAGAATAAATTGTTGGCATGATGCGCATTAACGCAGACATTTGCAATTACTCTGAAAAGGAACATTCTGTGTGAAACGTATTCTGTGAATACGTGTAAATCATTTCCAGTTGTTGGATCTGATAGTGAAAGAAATGCAAAAACTAAATGTATTGGTGGCTTAAGTGAATGCTGCTTAATTTAATTAACAATATTTACATCCCACTGAGGGCAGCATGGTATTTGAATAGCAGGCGACATGGAATGATATTGGTGAATGTCACAATATGGCACATAATACCTCAATAAACATTAGAAAATGGTTCTTTGGGGTCTGCAGAGAACAAATCTCCAGTCATCAGATATTTATCCAGCTACAGAAAAAGAAAAAAACTAATAATTTCCATCTCAACAGCAAGGACTTAGTGAAAAAGTTTCAGCTGTACAGATTCTCTTCGATCTTTCCTGTCAGCTTCAGTTTCAGGAACAAACTAAATGCCAGTCATAGGCGACAGGGGAAGGAGCCAAGGAAGTTACCTACAGCAGGCAAGATGACAACTGAACTTGGGAAGCCAAGCTAATTGATATTAGGTCGATATATGAAAACCGATTCTCACATTTTGCTCCACATTGAGAGCAGACCTCGCTAATTTAGCTAACTTGGCAACTTTGCTGCAATATTTCAGACAAACAATAAAATCGGTATTGCCTTTTAAGATTGTCTAGTTGATCTTTAAATACTATCTCTATCCTGCATCTGCTGCCATTCGGGTTCTCAACAGCGAGGCAGTAACTCCTGTTTGCTCAGTCTGTCACTAAAACAGCTTTTGATGGATGATACATTTTCCCAGTAAGTATTGCGATAAACGATAATATTGTTGTTTTGAGAAAATCGTCAAGTACTGATAAAGGCGTCATAGTGCAAGTTTGCCCTCTCAAAGGCCAATAAATATACATTTTCTGAAGCTCTGTAAATGCCGGAACTGGAAGACGCTTTAAATACCCAAAATAAAACGTGAGGGCCAAAAACAATAAATAAAACTGCGATAAAAAGCCACACCCGACACAAACAACAAAATTCTGTAAACAGATTCTTTAAACAGAATCTCACCTCCAACGTTTTGTCAGCTTCTTGAACAAAACGTCTTAAACTGCTGCGTCATCTGATTTCTGTACTATGTAAACATGTTTTTGTTTTCCCCCACCTGAAAATAGCAGATCGTCCTGTTCTGGTCTGTAAGTTTAGTTGAGGTTTCACTTCTGGCTTCTTCTTCTTCTTTGCTTCCTCATCTTTTATATTTTCCATGTCTGTAAGGTCAAGTTTGTACGTCTTGACCTGTAGCTTCAGGAATATCTCGCTCGGGGCTTTTTTTTTTATGTTTTTTTGTTTGTTTGTTTGTTTTTTGCTTGTCATCTCACTTGATTTCGTTTCTGCTGTTCTTCACCTCTGCTGGTTTTTGGTTTCTCCTCACAAACAATGATTCAGATATTCAGTCGCCACCCGAAGTTTTCAGTATCGACTCAGCTCCCCGTCTTTGAAACGAAAGGCCTTGGCGCTAACATGACAAAGTTTCCTCTTAAAGAAATGAAAGAGAAATGAAAGGATCTTACCGATACACTTGAACTTCTCGACTGAGGATTCAAACCAGTGTAAAACACCGTCCGTCTCCAGACACTTGATCAAGTTTGACGTTCCGGCTTTTCTCGTATAGCCTTCAATACACTTATAGCGATATGTACTGTTGAAGCATCCGCCTTCTCGTACAGTAAAGTCTTTTGGAGGAATCTCTGGACATCTGCATTTGTCTGAAACAAAAACACACATTGAAAGTTGTTCTTTGGAAAAGCAAACGAAAGATATCAGGACAGCACCTCACAGGAAGTGCTGAGCACACCTTAAAACAGGGTTTTTTTAAACCAAATTTGAAAAATAACTTGAATTTTTTTATTGCTAATTCTATTAGTTTTGCTCAAGTTATAATTGCGATTTCAGACTTATTAAAAACTGAATTATTAGCTGTAAATTAGAGCATTTTTTTAAGTTCAAACAAGCATTCTTTTCAATACACAGTGGTGGAAAGGATCATAACTTACGCTTTTATTGTAATTTTCTTGATGTATGTCATTTCTAACTTCTTTTTTTTTGTACAAGTATTTTGAGTTGCTCTTTGCTGAAGGTGCCACATAAATAAAGTTGCCACATCTTGCAAGAGAAAAAAAATCTTTGGCTTCCTTGTGATTTACTTGATCTGCAAACCAAGAAATATTCTGACGTCGAATTCGATGCCGTCTCTCTGACTATCTGGGCCATCGCAGGACTGTGACTCAAAATACAGCAGCGAATCTACAACAAAGAATGTCTGAGGGGAAAATGTAGTGTGTCAAAGACCGAAGTAAGACTTCAGACCTGAAAATCGTCGAAATGATGCGAGGCCGCAGGATGCGTGAAACGGCAAAGAGTCGACCAAAATCTGTGTCTGACTGATCAAGTCAAAACAGAAACCAAACTGCTTTCAGGCCACATCTTGAGAAGGTGCTGCTGCAAGCTGCCGAATCATAACATCTTAGATTTTACACACTATTTGTGTGTGTGTGTGTGTGTGTGTGTGTGTGTGTGTGTGTGTGTGTGTGTGTGTTGTATGCTTGAGATGAGAAATAAATTATTTTATGACACTTTTAAGACACTTTGACTTTTTTTTTTTTTTTGCACCTGAAACTTCCTTCAGACTTTATCTATACCACAGTTCACATCAAACCCCGCAATCTGGTTTTATATTGAATATGAAAATTTTCCGGTTTATGTGGAACATTATCTAGACATCTATGTATGTTGAGTTTTTTTTTTTTTTTTTTTTACATGTAAAGGTGGCTTAACATTAAGCCAACATAGGAGGTAGTATTGGACACATGAGACCATCACAATGACCCAATTGACAAAGACTAAGTCTAAATTATAAAAACATTCATTTTAGTATTGACTCTATTTAAACCTATATAGATATATAGATATAGATATATATATATATAGATATATATATATATATATATAAATAGAAATATGTATATATATATATATATATATGTTATGTATGGGTGACCTTTGTTCTAGAAAAAAAATGCATGTGTGTTAAATTTGAGCCCTACCACCGCTAGAAAGACGCGTCGCTCCCAGGAGACAAACCATCACGGCGCAGACTGAGAGTCCATGAGGATCCATCTTCCAGCCGGGACGACGATTCTTGTACGATCATGTCAGCTCCCGATCTTTATACCGCCACCGCGGCCCGATGTGGAGGGACTACTTTTACTTTCACTCGCTGCGAAGGCCCGCCTTTAAAAAAAAAATCGCTCTGCCATATTTGTACTTCGAGTTGATTTTGGTTGTTGCAGTGACGGCGAAAGGCACACCGGTTACTTCCTGTATTCTTCCAATGAGCCATTTCTTCATATCCAAAGTTTCGATTAAAGAAACGATTCTGTCATCGTTTCTCTAAGGTCCACAAAGCGCTTGCCTCGAGTTCAACATGAGCGAAGTTCAGTTCGGATCAATTCCCACGTCACACATTATTGCATAAGGCCGCACAGTCAAACAGAATCTATTTCTCACCTTCTTCATCAGCGGCGATTGAATGACAGCTGATATTCGTGGTGTAACAGCGCCCTCTTGTGACTAGACGTTGCAATAACAGACATCATAAAACGTTTAAAATGCATAATTTTATCCCTAAATATTTGATATTTATCTGTCTGGACGGTAAACATTTGAAACCAACACTTAGTTGGAAACTTCTTGTGTACGAACAAGAAGTTTCACTTGTTTAAACTACCTGTATTTTGGGCTAAGCTTTTCTTTAGGTGGGCAGAGCGGTCAGTCATTGTAATCCAGTAAGAGCAAAGGTTACTTCAAATGACGTCACTTAAGTCAATATTATGGTCCAGAAAAACTGAAGAATCACTTCCGCTATTCTGATGAAGAGGAAGAAAACTTGTATCTCAAAATTGTGAATTAATGATGAGGTCTTGGTAGTATAATGAAATGCTATCTCCTTATGAGATGCTAATCTGAAATTAGCTCATCAGCTAATCTCTACTAATAGCATCTCAAAATTATGAGATGCTGCAAGCATCTCATCATACTAGTTAAAGCTATTTAAGACTTAGTTATATCATAACACTGACTTGGTATCTCATTATTATTTGATAGTAAGGATATTTTTGTAGTTTTATCATTATTGTCTCATGAAATAGTTCAGTCATACTTATGACACTGAAGTTTTTTTCCCATCAGAGTGGCGGAAATTGACTTCCTTTAGAATAACTCTTTTTTTTTTCTGTTGCTACTTACCAACATCTGGATTTAGTTTTAACAGTGGGACAATTAACCAACAGGGGATGAATAACAGAAACTTAAGTAAAGATATATGTATCAACACATAAAAACAAAACACACGCACGCCTTAATCCTAAATGAAATTCATTATTTTTTATTAGAAGCAGACTTTATTTTTTGGAGTTTTATTTTGAATCGCCTCACCGGAAGTGCTGCTCTTTCGCCGCTGCTGCCGCTGAGCCATTGATGAAGTTTTTACCCGCTAGCTTCCAGGGACATCCGCTCCGGCCGGACAGCAATGGGACGACTGCGGTTTCCGTCCCAAACAAATCGATCTGAAGCGCGTAATGAGCGTCAAACGTTGAATAACTGGTTGTTTTAGTGTTTTAAATACCTGTATGGTTTATTTCGGTCCTGGTCGCGAAGCGGCGGAACTTGGCTGACCTGCTTCGTCTCGGGGAAGGAAGTTTGTCGCGGCGAAGGAAGCGGAGGGAGCCGGGAGGCCCGAAACACCCCGTCACGATGGAGGACTTCGGCTCGGCTCTGGAGAAGAACGTCGCCGACCTGACGGTGATGGACGTCTACGACATCGCGGCGGTGGTGGGCCAGGAGTTCGAGCGCATCATCGACCAGTACGGCTGCGAGGCGCTGTCCCGGCTGATGCCCAAAGTGGTGCGGGTGCTGGAGATCCTGGAGGTGATGGTGAGCCGCAGCAGCATGAGCCCGGACGTCGAGGAGCTGCGGCTGGAGCTGGACAGGCTGCGGCTGGAGCGGATAGACCGGCTGGAGAAGGAGAAGAAGCACAGACAGGTGCGGCAGACTGACCGAGGCTCGGTGTGGTTGCTGAAGAGAAGTCGCTTCATTAAAGTGTTATTGAAGCACACGAATAAATATGTGGGTGAAAAGAAAGTGTCCATTTACTAGACCCGGTGTGCTCCGCTGTTGAATTGAGGCCGCACAAAATCATTCAAAGGGCTGCAAACAGCCCCCGAGCCTCACCTTGAGCACCTCTGATATACAGTAAATTGTAAAAAAAAATAAATAAATAAATATATATATATATATATATATATATATATATATATATATATATATATATATATATATATATATATATATATTAAATTTGTCTAAAAAATTTTATAATGCAAACCTAAGTTCTTTGAGGGCTTTTTTAAAAATTAATTATTTTTTTCTGTGCAAAGTCTCAATAAAATCTGTTAAATATGCGCTGCAGGGTAAGAAACCAGACTTTAGGAAATAATTTATAATAAAATAATGAAAATGAAATGATTTAATCCGAGAATGCATTGAAACAAACAGCATAAAGACGTAATAAAAAAATAAATAAATAAAAAAAGCTGGGAGAGAAAATATCAATATGCAAACATAACATCCGCTGCGGCCGACATGTGAAGGCTGTGATTCATCTCTGCCAGCGTTCAGTCGCTCTGGTTCCAGGTCAGCTCCTCGTGACGGTGTCTGAGTCTGTGGCCGGACTGATTAACCGGGTCTCGTGACAGTGAGGAGGCGGCTGGCTGGTTGCGCGCGCGCGCGCAAAGTGCGTCGAGTTCCACGCGCGGAATAGCGCAAACGCTCTCGTGGGAGAAACGTGAGTAGGACAGACAGCAGGTTGAGGGTTTAGTATCCCCCTGGTTACTTCTTCTTCTCTCTTTCTGTCACAATAAGAAGCTGAAATGTTTTCTGTAAAGTCATAACTAGTCGCCTAGCAACAGTGACTGACCTTCTTGGCTGGGGTCGCTTGCTTTTGAACAAAGGTCACCGGATGACATAAACTCTCTGGATTTAGTTTTTTTTTTTTTTTTTTGGTTTGTTTAAATTTTATTGTGAAATAAGAGTAAAAGAAAATTATGGTAGTTATTTAGATTCAGCTGGTTTGCCTTAGTAAAGGGGCACGGCTATTGCTTTTAGGTGTGCTCGCCTACTTTCAGCCAGCTGACAAGCAGTGCACAGCAACAAGTTGGAGAGGGGCCATCACATTGTTCTAACTCTGCCCTCCATGGTGAGGTTGATCCGATAAGTAGATCCAGAATTCCTTAACGTAGGGAGATAATAACTGAATTCTGGTTCATTTATTTATTTAATCAGACTTTACTGAGGTGTAAAATGTCAACATAATGACTCAGACTTCCTGCACCGTCAGGACGCAGGCCCTGAGCTGGCCAGGATGTTCACACTGTCGTACAATGAAAACTCACGCCTCACTCGTTGTCATTTAAAGCGAGACGGGACTGCTTCGTCTTTGGGTCTGGGTCCGCAGCAGATGGCGGCGCTTCACTTTTGAGATGGAAGCGGTGTCATAATTCGTCGCTTGCCAATGTGTGTGCTCAGGAGCTGGAGCGGGTGGAGGACGTGTGGCGGGGAGAGGCCCAGGACCTCCTGTCCCAGATCGCGCAGCTGCAGGAGGAGAACAAGAACCTCCTGTCCAACATGTCCCTCAAAGACTCGGTGAACGAGGAGGACCTGCAGAGGCACGAGGGTGAGGCCGGCGCGTCTGACAACCCGGTTTAGAGACCTGGAGTCAGTGTGGGGAAAACCATAACCGGAGCTACATCGTGCGTTTGCAAAACCAAAACATACCCAAATCATAAATGTTCTTTGTTTTTGTGTTTTGAGAATCTATTCATTGGCCTTTTGAACTGATGTGATGGAGGTGAATTTTCCACACAGAGCCAGTTCATACCAGTTACGGCACTAAATAATCCGCTTGCCGTAAAATGGCTTCGGCAAAAGTTGGGAGAAAACACCAGAATCTGTCGTTTGCTCTGTAGTGGTTGAATACATTTTTAGAAAATGGGATCGTCTGCTGAGTATTTACTGAACCGACTGATGTGTACATGATCGCAACGGAGATGAATAACATTTGAATGATTTATTAAAACACGACGAGATGAAAATTGGACTCAAAGCTTCAGTTGCTGAAGAGTCACCCGAGGACAAAAGGTGGAAGACTTTGCAGCGTCTTCGTCCAACCAAAACCGTCTTAAGTTTATAAAGTTAGCTAATGCATGCCGACGTATCATATTAATCTCCTCAATATGAATGTTACCTGTTTTAAAGGAATGAGCCCAGTTCTCTTTCATTTCTCTACAGAAGCTGCTTCCCACACACTAAAAAGAAATACTTTGTTCTTTTTAAACTCCTCGACTTCTTTCGCCGTTTTTGAGGTTCGGACCCGGAAAGGTCAATTTTGTATTTTCACATTGTGGAATTTTATTGTTTGTCTTCACAAAAAAACAAACAAACAAACAAACAAAAAAAAAAGATCAAATAAATCCTCTACATGCCTCTCAGTTCTTCGCTCAACGGCCTCGCACAGAGCCACACACAAAGAAAGCCTTTCTCTGCGTCCGCCTCGTCTCGACCTCTTCGTCGCCCCACACAGAGGCCGCAGTGATCCCGACGCCCCGCCGGACAGACCGGCCTCAGTGCTGGGGGGAACACCTGCCAGGCTCGCAAAGCAGCCTCCGCAGCTCCCCCTCCACACCCGCCCCCCCCTCTTTTTCTACCCATAAACACTGGGGATTAAAAAAAAAAACAACATATAAAAAAAAAATGTCAGAAATAAATCTTCTCAATTTGCAGTCCCAACACTCGGCCGCTCTCTTGGTGGTGTCCAGGTATGACGGAGAGGGAGAAGCAGGTGATGATGAAGCTGAAGGAGGTGGTGGACAAGCAGAGGGACGAGATCCGAGCGAAGGACCGCGAGCTGACGCTGAAAAACGAGGACGTGGAAGCAGTAAGGCCACTTCCTTCCTCCTCCGTCGAAGAGAGCGGCGGGAAAAACCTGCACCGCAAAAAAAACCACGACGCCTTACTGTGTAGTTTTGTCTGGCTCCTAGCAAGAATACCTCTAAAAAATATCTCTACAATACTTGGAGAAAAAGATGAAATGACTTACAAGTCACTGTTTTTCTTTTTAGTACGTTAGTAATTCCTGATTATTGATGGAAAAAGCGATAGTTTTGTGGAATTACTGACTTAAAACAAGCTTGCAGAAAAATTATTTGTTAGTTAGATTTTCTTATTTCATATGAATTAAGATATTTGCACTAAAGACTAGATCAAATGTACATGGTAAGATCTTGTTTTTTTCTCACAATGTTCTCCACGTTGTTGCATTTCTGCCTTACGTTTGATAGGCAGGTAAAGTTAACCGCTTAACGCTGTAGTGCAGACAATCTCAACCAGCAAGAACCCGTTTGGGTTGTGGTTCGGTGGTGGGAGTCGTGTGAGCGTCTCCCTCCCACATCTCCGCGTTTTCCTCCCGCAGCTCCAGCAGCAGCAGTCTCGCCTGATGAAAATCAACCACGACCTGCGGCACAAGATCTCCGTGGTGGAGGCTCAGGGCAAAGCGCTGATCGGGCAGAAGGTGGAGCTGGAGGCCGGCGCCCAGGCGCAGGCGCAGGAGGTCTGCGCCCTGCGGCAGGAAGTGGCGCGCCTACGGGAGCGTCTCCACGGAGAGCCGGCGGCGCAGGGCCCCGAGGAGCTCCCGGTGCCTCAGCCCCCGTCACCGGCAGAGGTGAGAGACGCTCGGAGATCCTGTTCCCACCGAGTTCAACCTCAAGGCTGACAGATACTCTTAAATATATCAGGGGGAACGCTGAGACGTTTCGAATTGAAATATTTGCTCGTGGTCGAATTTCATGTCGGCAGAATGAAACGGAATGAGATAGTGAAAAAATAAAGCTCCTCCCATAAATGCAGCTCTCCTGGTCAAAAGCAACCAGAACGCAGTCAGGAGGAGGGTCTGTCAGCACTGTCAGTTAAGCTCGCATACGCGCTGCTAAATGTGCCAGCGGCGGAGAAGCAAGACGTCATTCCTGGAGAACTTTACGTCCGCCGCCAGGCTAACTAGCTTTAGCATTCATGGCAGAACAAGCTGAAGCCTAGCAAAGAGCAAGGGCGAGGGTGTGAGCGTTGCATCCACGAGAGTGATTGACAAAGCTAAGACCCTCCTCTTGGCTCTGATTGGTTGTTTTTGACTGGGCAATGGATTTCTGCAGTAAGTATTGGGACTGTGGTTTTGGAAAATGTAAACGAAACACATTTTTAAAAAAATGAAAGTTAAATCCTGCAGCTTTCAGTTCTGCTGAAGATCTCCCGTCGCATTTACCTCAGAGACTGACAGTTTGGGGAATAATCAAGTGTTTTTCACTTCGCCAGCGGGATAAGAGCGCCGCAGGGGTTTTGAGCGCTGAGGGTTGGTCAGACAGAGCGGGCTTCGAGCCGCCTCCGCGGACCCATGCGTCCTTCCTCAGCTCAGAAGGACGTGACGATGAGGAGGCCGAGGACGAAGCCGCGTTGCTTTGGGTAATGCAGAGCCGGCGTGATTTTTCGCCTTCTCCCCCGACGACGACGGCGGCTTCAGAGAGCTGCCGGTCTAACGGCGTGACGCGGGCGGAGTGGCTCTGCATGGCAGAATGAAAACTAACACGGGCCAGCGGGGATTTGTTTTTTCCTTTCCTGCCAAGTGGGTGAGAGCTTTCAGATGACTGCACTGACTGTACCTCTAAATATAGATCGGCATGACGACTCAACCTCAGACGCCACTTGAAGTTGTGGTTTCAGTGATCAACAAACCCTGAAAGGCTGGTTCACCTTCCAACCAAAATGAAACAAGTGGGGGATTGTTTCTTGTTTTTTGAGCAGGTGTTTTAGGCAGCAGTACACTTTCAGAAATGTATTTAGACGTTACATTTAATCATATGTGTGTTCCTTGGAAACTCTCAGTGTGCAACAAATGAAATCAGTTAGAATAGATCTTGAGTGTCTGAATATGGAAACACGTTTCCCTGTGGAAAATAAAAGACATCATTTCTCCACCAACCACCACACCTTCCACGGCACTTAAAATCAGCCATTTTTAGCCGATTAGTCATTAAAACTATATTACATGACTGCTACAATATTAGCAGAAGTTTTCCTAAAGTAAGTCATTTTTTGCCAAAAAAATGAAGAAAAATTTTTTTTGGAATTTGGAAAAAATTGCATTTAAACATATGATTTCCGACGTTCTTCTTTTAAAAGGTGAATCCGTGAGAGTCATTTCTAATCGGTTCCTGCGTGGCTTAGTGAGCTGCATGTGTTTGAGGTGTTTTTCTTTAACCGAATGCGATTGTTTCTGGTTTGCTGAGCTGAAAGTGAGAAACGCGTCACAGCTTTAAGACAAAAGAGACACGGACAAACTAACGACACGTCTGAAACAAACAAACAAAAAAAAAACGCTCATATCTGACTTGAAGTCCAACATCTGCCACCAGGAGGCGATGTGTGACGAGGACATGCCTGGTGTGTTCCAATATTTCACCAAGGTATCCTCGCCTCGTACCCGCTTCCTCCTTCTTCCGTCCTGGCCGGTTTAGTTCACTCTGTGTGATGCGCCGCTGTCTCGGCAGGAGGCGATGTGCGAGGAGGAGTCGGGCGGACTGGACCCGAAGGACCCCAACCGGCCCCGCTTCACGCTGCAAGAGCTGAGGGACGTCTTGCACGAGAGGAATGAGCTGAAGGCCAAAGTGTTCCTACTGCAGGAGGAGCTGACGTACTACAAGAGGTAGATGGAGCGGAGTGTATTCCTTCTAGCTTATGACTGGACCAACAATAACACAGCTGCTTCCTTTCAATCGTTCTTCTTCTGGCTTTCATCCTGGACTGATTTCCTGTTGATGCGATGCTATGTGGAACAAAAAAAGGTCACTTTGCATACAGTGGTTTCTCTTTAGACGTTGGTTTGGTTCACATCATGGTGTGTTTTTTTTTTGTTGCATTGTACCTTTAAATCATCTTCATCTATATATACAAACATTTTTGAACAAATAGTGACACTTTTCCACAGCGTCATTGCTCTGTCTGTACACATTATATACATATCTACATTATGTAAATGTTCCACATTATAAATAGACAAAAGAAGTATCAATAATACTCTCAAAAGTTATAACAATGAATACAATACAATCACCCAATCATAAAGGTATTTTTTTTTACTGAAAGTGTACAGTGAGTGCAAAAATCTGTCTACTATCTAAATTGTCCAGTGATCTGTGTCCGTCTTGCAACATAAATTGGGGGCTCGTCCGGGATCTTTATTTTTACACTTTGGCTTCAGAGGCTGAATGAATCCAGCAAAAGAAAAATATGAGAGTCCTGCTTCAAAACTTAATAAAAGCTATTTATTTAGTAAAGTTTCACAATTAAAAAAAAAACGAGCACTTTTCTAAATATTTTCTACACGTTCCTCAACTTGTGTACTTCAATGTTTTGTGACGCTGGTCCAATTTTCATTAATTTCTTCACGTGGTACAACATGGCTCTGTCTGACTTAGTTTCCCGCATGCTTTTGTTCATGGCCAACATGTTATTGTGTAAAATGTGCTTTTCTTCATCTGTTAGCGTATTCAGAGGAAACACCTTTGTCCTGCATTTTCCACATATATGTGCTTGACGACCGTAATCGTTTCTTTTCACAGCGATGAAGTGGACTGTGACATCGCAACCCCTTCTCCATCTCCCTCCCCTGAGCTGAGGTCCCGCTCTCGGTCGTCCGCCCAGCCCGAATCGGGAATCAAGCGACTGTAAGTGGCACCTTCACACCCACAAACACACCCGACCTGCAGCAGCCGGTCACAGTCTCCCTCCCTGCTCTGCATTAAGGCCAATGATTAGTTTGCATGTGCAAAGCAAAGGGCGTCGTTTTGTTTTGTTGCTTCAGCCGTTTATCTCCCAGAGAAGCGGCTCTGCAGGGTCATAACTTTATTTCAAGCTTGTAACATTACATCATAACCTCACACACACACACACACACACACACACACCCCAGAAAATCCTTTTATTGGTGATCTCAGTCAAGCAGCACATTGCGTCGATCTCTTCCTGCGTTTGTCTGGCTGTGAAAATAAACAGAGCCAGACTTGTTTAGAGTTCAGCAGTGAAACTTGCTGAACTCTAAATAATTGCTCTTTGTGGCTGCATGGGAAAGTTGATGTTCTCTAAAAACTATAGCTACCAAACAAACCCAGTGATGTACAGTGAGTAAACGCTGCGTTACAATAAACAGGAAGGTAGAAATCTGACGATCCCAGAAATTATTTTCCCACTTTTATTGTTGCCTTTTCTGTGTTTGTCACCAAGACTCTCCTTCTACACTTTACAAACATGATTGACTTTTTAAACAGTTGTTTATGAAGGCCTTTATGTGCAGTTCAAAATGGCTTCTCCTCACATGTTGACTTTTTCGGTGCTTGAGACTTTATTATCGCTTCATGCTTGCTTCACTGTAGTTCAGGAGAACTAATAATAACTACAAAAGTTTAAAGAACAGCACTATGTATTTACAGTCAGGAATACAGCAGTAGCTCCGTTTCCACTACAAACGTGCGCAAAACTCTGTTGATATTCCGCTAATGTGAAAAAACCCAAACAGACAAACAATTTCACAATTACTGCGTTTCAGTTAAATTGGAGACGCAATTGAAATCACACGTGAATTAGTTTGTTCACGTCATAAGGCATTACAAAACTTCCTCCTTCCACTTCCTGTCATCTTCTTCATCATTTCCGCCAGCAGTAACATCCGGTTGCAGAAAAAACACTTTTTATCAAGAAACTTGAGGTTTTGCTTTTGTTTGTTTGGTTTTTTTTTTTTTCGAAATTCCCGTTGAGTGAATCTATTTTCATAATTTCAGATTGCGCAGTTGTATGGTGGATGGAAATGCAGCTGGTGTTTCATTGTGTGTGTGAATGAACTCTGACATGACTTTTGTTACATCCCCCCCGCTCCCACCTTCCTCCTCCTCTTCCTCCTCTTCCTCCTCCTCCTCCTCTCTGTGCAACAGGATCTTCACAGCCATAATGCCGATGGTGGCGGCTGGCTTGATCCCAGATGACCCCACTTTACAGCCAATCAGACGCCTCATGTCGCTTGTATGACTTTTATTTTGTTGGTTCCTGCTAACAGCCTCCACCCGTTGCATGCGCCTCACCTTTGTAGTATTCTGATTGGCTGATTGTGGGGCTGTCTGTTTGTTGTGATGGATCATTTAAAAAGATCAAATAAAATCAGCCAGTCAGAATAGACGTTAGTTTCGTTGTTTCACTCGATCTCTCTGCAGCTCACTGAATAATTCAGTAGAATTGACCGATTGAATCACTTCGGCCTTATGTTCTTTAGTGAATCATTTTCTAATGTTTGCACTGATCACGGCGTGGGATTGTTTCACCACGAGATCCTCCAATCGTGTTCCTCGTCTTAAAGCGGCAGCTAGACCGATCAAACCCGAAAGCAGCTGTGTGGAAACAGGAAGCATCACTGATATTAAGTGTTGCTGACAAAACGTATGACGTATTTAGCAATTTGGCTCTGAGACGTTAACACCTGAACCGCAACTCGTGGAGAAGTTGTAGCATTTAACAACCACATAGCCAGAGTTCAGAAGCGTTTTCAATGGCTTCACAGCACGAGTACATTAGAGTCACTGCAAAAATACGATGACTTTAATCAGGATTTTCTTAGAATTTTTATCCTCCAAATTAGGACTTTTTTTTTTTTCTGTCAGGATTTTAACTGTTTTTCTTCAAATTTTGACTTGAATCTAAAAATTCCCACCTTTTTCTCAGAATTCTACAATTTCTCTCAGAATTTCAGACTTAAATATTAATATTCTGACTTAATTTCTTACAATTCAGACTTTAATTTGGAATTAAAGTCTGACTTGTTTGTAAAGGTTCTGACTCTTACAGTTTGTACTTTCATTTCAGAATTCTGACCTTTTAAACGTTTTTTTCTTTTGGACTAATCTAAAAATTCAGACTTTTTTTTTCCCTTGAAATTCTAAGAAATGAAAAGTTTCTCCAAATTCACATTTCGATGACAAAATTCTGACTTCAGTCACATAATTTAGACTTTTTTTTAAAATTTAATAATTACAAAATAAAAAAGAAATGAGAAGTATTTTTTTTCCTATTAGGCCAAAGCATCTCCGCTCAGTGGGAATGGGTATTTGTTGGATTTTGTTCCATATTACCTGCATGGACCAAGTTAAATAACAATTCTGCAGCTGCTTCTGGGTCTTATGGAGTCGGAGAGCAATAAAACAGTTAGATCAGGTCTTTTACATCATTTGCAACCTTTTTCCTAATGAATGTCCCCTAAACACCAGATTTTTTTCACTCAGTTTTAGCTCTGAAATTTAAACAAGATCTTAAACCACTACCACACCCTTTCCCCAAAGAGCCCTGAAGGGGGCGACATTAACAGCACTGTTCTCATAACTCCTAACGTGGCTTTTCGTGCTTTTCGTTCAGTTCCTGACCTCACAGACGTGACGGCGTTTCAAACCTGTCCGTCTCGTCTCTTCAGGTTTAGCTTCTTCTCACGCGACAAGCAGAGGGGCGCGCACATCGGCGGCGGCGGCGTCAGCTTCGGGACCTGGATGCAGAAAGACGACGTGTACACAGAACAAGCCCAGGAGGCTCTGCAGCATCTGTAGGATGAAAGAACACAGTCCACTCCTCCCCACGCGCATCAAACTACCGCGACAGGAACGAGAGGATCTTCTCGGAGAAATGCCTCAAGAGGCTTATTTAACTAGAGACGACGCGCTGTCAGTTTAGAGACTGCGCAGCGTTTCAAGTGCCAGAAAGTGTTTTAGTTTTCCAGGAATGGTTTCCGCAGCAGGTGGTCGACCCACGTTGAAGGACGGAGAGGGTGGATGTTGACGAGAAGACGAGTTGGGAGCGTCAGGCAAATTGATTTCGACTGAAAAGAGGAACGTTTTTCAGATTTGTCCTTTTTTTTTTTTTTTTTTTTTAATCAGTAGAAGGGGAAGCTGCGAGGGAAAATCGGACACGGTTCGGCTTTACGGTATCTCAGCGTTTCCGGCCACGTCGGTCCTGACGTGTGACCCCCACCAGCATCTAGCCGCTTCTGAGCGGCTCAACTCTGCGTCTAAATCATGATTTAAAGCGGTTTCCATCTCCATCCAGGAGAAACACAGAGGCCCTGGAGGCAGCGGAGGCCATTCCCGCAAAGAAAACGCCGTGAGTGAGTGACGGTGAGGCCATGCCAAAACTGCAAACTAAAACTCAAAAACAAATGATAAAAATGGCAAACTTTGGCTTTTTGCCAAGATTGAGATTATTCCAATATCACGCCATGCACGTCTTCAACACTTTTTAGCAGAAGAAATGAAATTTAGGAGATCTCATCTCATCAGGTTACGTTCGGCAACCTCCCTAGTTCTGATTAAAAGACCTAAATACGTGTCGTATCCCTGAGTCAGCAGATTTTCTTACATTAATATCTTGTAATTTGTACGTAACGGTAACAATGTTTTAGTAAAACAAAGCGGACAAGGATTTTTACGTCATTGTAGAGCCAAAAACATTAATGGGGTTTAAAAACGTTATAAACACGTACAGTTGACACTTTCATTTTGTGGGAGTGATTTCTATTTTCTCGCCCATCTTCAGCAATAAAAGTGGATTCAGGTTTCGCCTTAAAAAAAATATAGCTTTCAAATCGATCACTGTAGCTTTGTCATAGAGTTACAGTATAATAATGAATCATTTTGAGATAGCTTATGTTAAATTTGATGTTAAATATGCGATATTTCACATCAAACTGTTGCGACGTGTCGGATTTTCTGGGCAGGAGTGGGATTCCGTAGGAAATGTTATTCGCTCTTTTTTGTTCTGACTCATCAGGAAATGAATCATTTTCTCCATCGATCAGCAATACTTTCCTACCAGTTCAATCTGAATGTGTACAATAATCCTCCAGTAATATGCTTGTGCAACTCTAACGGTGCCAAACTCTGCAAGACGGCCATGAAATTGAAACGGTGGGCTTTGGTTTCGCCGACTCGACTGAAACATTTAGTCTTTCCGTCCGCTTCGTTTCATGATTTCACAGCAGACGTTTCTCCGTGTTACACTACTTTTACACAAGTCAAAAACGTATGGAAGGCTGCGTTTAATAAAAAAATATTATTTTGTTTCATATTTGTTATGTTTTTGCAGTTTGTGCTTCGTTCGCTGCAGTGAGATAAGCTTTGTGTTTTAATAGTGACGGCACTTTATCCTCATCTACGCTCCTCAAGAGAGCCGGAATAAATTATTGTTTAAAGGACAAGAATGCTATACAGGAAGAACACGATGATAAAGGCAAGTGTGTTTGTTTGTGTGTGTGTGTGTGTGTGTGTGTGTGTGTGTGTGTGTGTGTGTGTGCAATTAAGCAATTACTCTCTCTCTTTTTTTTTTTTCCACATAATTAAGCCTGGAAGGACAATAACACAGAGTTAAAGGGAATCCAGACAAAGCAGCTCAATATTTCTCTTTATCATGTCTGAACTCTAACAGGCAGCTGTAACAAAAGCATCATGGCTCCGATTCAAAACTGTTTCTTTAGTGATTAAAGTCATTAACGTGAAAAGGGTGTCGTGTTTCTTCATTTGACTCCACATGCTGATTTTAAAAAAAATGTTTTTCCATCCACATAAAGTGAAAAAGTAACTCGTCACAGACGAACAGGAAGTGCTCTTCACACCACGGCACTGCGAGTGTCCACACTGAAGAGTGTTTCCTGTCTTGTAACTAGCGATGGTATCACTAAAAGTATCACCAATAGGGTCATGAAAAAAAATGATTTTATATTTTTTTCTTTTTGTCAAAATGTCATTTTCAAACTAATGTTGCAACCGAGAGCCTGCTCCTTCACGTCTTTACATTTTCCAAAACATTATTTGCCATATTTGCATAAGCAAGGTTAAGGAATCTTTTTTTTTTTTTTTTTTTATAATTGGGGGGAAAATTTAAACCCATTTTGTCCCACTTGTAAAGAATCACTGGTTTATGAAATCAAAACTGTCAAAAATGCCAGTGTACGTTTTTTTTTTTTCCTCCTTCTTCAGAAGCTTCCCCTGTGGCGTTGCGCTCCGTTTCTTCTCAAACAGAAACGGTTTCTTTCCCTGCCCTTCCCGTCACAAGGCCTTCGTCCTAAAGTCTCTCACCGGAGGCGAAAGACGCGCAACAAGGAGTGGGTCGAAATCGGAGAGAGAGGATCAAGATGTTCAGAAACCTCAAAAAGATGAGATGCGTTTGACAAAAACTGTCCGACTGGCGACTTCCTGCAGTTGCACTGAATTCAGTTCTCAACTTCATGCTTGAATCCCAAAGCTGAAAAAAAAAAAAAAAACCCTCCTGAAAGCCCTCATCTTCCCATAAAAACAAAGCAGATGCACCAGTCCTAATATTTGCATATTAAATCTTTATTCATGAATGCTTGAACACCAGCATCAAGATTTCTTCGGCGCTACAACAACAATTTTCTGTCCTAAAACTGTAAAAAGCCAGTTTTGCCCACTTAAATATTTATTGCATCTGTTCCATATCGGGGTTTTTTTTGTTTGTTTGTTTTTAAATGACAATGTAACATACTTAGAAATGTTCATATTAAAACATTTTACACAAGCGTTAATCCTACCAAACAGAAGTTATGTCAAGACAGGAAATGACAGCGGCTTGACATTTCTCCACTGGCCTCTTCGTACAGACGAGACGCGTTTGCTTCTGTGGAAATGAATTGTGAATTACAAGAAAGAAATGCTGGCAGAGCAGAAAAAAAAATAAAAAAGACTTTAAAACACTTAGAAGTACATATAAATAACAAAATAAATGAACGAGAAGGTATCGGAATAAAGTTACTGCTGATGCAAAAAAAAAAAAAAAGGCCTCCTGCACAAAACTGCCAAATTACAACATGTTGGTTAAAGGTGAGCAAATGAAATGAATGCCAAACTTGAGTATCTTTTCCAACTGGCTCAAGTTCTATGACAGAAGCGACCGACGACCCAAGAGCTGAATCTTCAAATTTCACGCAGCCTTGAAACCTGATTGCGAGGCGGCATGCTTAAACGCTGAAGTGGAGCAGAAACTCTCTTGAACCAAACGTTCCCTGATCGGTTTCAGACAGCAGCAAAGCCGGCTCCGCTTTTAAGCTGACAGGACAAAATTCTTGCAAGAATCTGCTGATTGATTCTTCTCATTATGTAGTTGGATCGTAATGTTTAACCTTCTGAAATCAGCTTCCCTTCCATGTTAGCTGTGCTGTGAAGCTGCAGCAGGAGCTTGGTTTAAAAAACAAACTACTTATGTTAATAGAGGGGGGAAAAAAAACTGAATAATTTTCCACAAGTCACCTTTAGGAAGGAGAGCTGGGGTTTACCAATATTAAAAATCCACATCATCATCAGAACACTAATAATAGGGTAGTAATCAACAAGTTAGAAGGAATATGAAAAATGCTCAGAAACAAAAACTGCTTTTCATTGTTATTCACCAATCAGCTTGTCGGTTTTATTCAGCAACTTCCTAAGCCCAACTGACTGAACTGAACGTATAAACCCACCGTGTTCCCCATTTCTACGCTCAACACAAGAAAGACCATAAATAAACACCATAAATAAAGACCATAAAAACGAAGAGCGTTTGGTTAAAAAGCAGTTTCTGGTCTTTGTCTGAATTGACGGAGTTCAAAGTTCAGAACTTGGCTTGTTGTTCAGACGAACGCTTCCTGTAGAGGTCAGCTGTCGAGCGACACAGATCATTGATTCAAATCAAATATTTACGGGGGAAACTTTATACGTGTTTATATGGGGAAGAGAAACAGAATGAGTTGGCATACCAAAAAAACAAACAAACAAACAAAAAAAACAACAATGTACCTCAATACCAATTCTATGTGTGAAGTTAGAAAAGACAATATTGAGCAAAGAAGCTGACAGTTTATCACTTGTAGAAGTTAAATCAATAAAACTTTGATAACTTTAGGGGTAAATGGTCCACTGGCAGAACTCTGAAATTAATACTAAAATAATGTGACATTTTCTGAAAAGGAACCAGATCTGTGTTTAGAATGGCCAGATCCAGAAGCCCCGCCTCTCTCCACATGAATTCACGCCATCACGTTTGTTGCGCCTCAATTACTTTATGACACTAATGTGGAACAATTGAAAACGATCCGGTTTTATCCACGTAAACTCAACAGACGTCCTGCTGCTCTTTTGATCTGAGAGGGTTTCCAACATGCTGTTTTGTTCCGTTACAAATGTGCACAAAATTGCCAACATTCTGCTAACGTAAAAAAAACAAAAAAAAAACGCAAGTGCGGCGTTTCCTTCAAACAAGACCCACAAAATCATACAACAGAGTTTGTTCACACGAAAACGCACTGCGGCGTAGTCATCCTCTGACTACTTCCTGTCGTCATCCTCTGACTACTTCCTGTCGTCATCCTCTGACTACTTCCTGTCGTCGTCTTCTTCGTGATTTGTGCCGGCAGCAACATCCCGTCGTTGATCAAGAGACTCGGGTCTCTTGATCCAAAAAGCGTTTCCATTGGAGTTTTGTCAAATCCACCAAATTTGATTTAAAAAAACAAACAAAAAAAATCATCATCCTGCTAAAAATATATTATCTCTTTTCTTCAAAATTGGTGTTTCTCCTGTGTCGATATCAGCACTTCCAATACTCGATGAGCCAGTGACTCAAACGTGTGTCGCCCAAATCAAAACCCTTTAAAGATTATTCTGTTATTCTATGTTGCTTTCTGAAACACTTTGTTCAGCGTTCGGTGATGACTCCTTTCATGGCCGACGGGTGGAGGAAGCTGGATCAGCGTATCGGCTAAAGATCAGCGGACATTTAATCGATCAAATCTTAACATACACTTTCATTCAAGCAGTTACAGCAGAAAATCCTGCAAAGGAATCGCAGAAACGTTTATATTATTTTTGACATTTGTTTCTTTTTTTCAATTCAAATGTAACCATCGTGTTTAATATTAAAAAATACATTATCATCTAAAAACAAAAGAGGAAAAAATAATAATAATAATATATATATATATATATATCACACTGGTTATTTCAGAGTTGCACAAGCCTGCGTCACATTTTGACTTTTCACCGAGCGTCAAAACATGATCGAAAGCCTCCAAGATGGCAGCCGAGCCAGGAGCGTCACATGGTCGCCCGCGGCGGCGGCGGCAGGCAGACGGTTTCCATGTGGGACGGCGTGTTGGAGCCATCGGAGGCAGAAGAAGAGAAAAGAGGAGTGAACTTCCAAGAAAGAACTCGCAAGCTGAGGGGCTTTTGGGTTTTTTTCTTTCAGATTTTTGACTTTTCAATCTCACAAATTTCAGAGTTTTTCTACAAACTTTCTGACATCAATCCCAGAATTTCTTTCCGTTTTTTTTTTTTTTCTTGGAAATTTACTCCTTTTCATTTTTTCCTCCGACCTGCTAATGGCCCTAATATGCTGTCGTATCCATAGCTGAAGTTCATTGGAGCAAAATATTTTTCCTAAAAAGCCTCAGGGGTTTTTTTTTTGTTTTGTTTTTTAACTTGGATCTCGTAGTGTTTGTTGATCCAAAAGGGAGGAGGGGTTTGAGAAGCTGTCCGGGGAAGTATTGCTAAGTATCTAAGGATAAATTACAAAAAAAAAAAATAAACAGTATAAAAAATGCTGAGCATTAACTACCACCTGCATGCTGTAGAGGCATTGGTCTTCAGGAAGTACAAAATGTACAAAAGAAATGTGCTGCAAAACAACCAGAATGTTTCAGAGACACATATAAATAAAAGTACGCAGGTCCGTCCGGTTGGAGCAGACGGACCTTAATCGAAATGTAAATAGGTACCCTAAGCCCCCCCGCCCCGCCCCGCCCCGTTATCGACCACCCAGCGTTCTCTGCACGGCAACAAAAGGGGTACACATTCTGTTTCTAAGGCAACATGTCCGCTAGCTATGAGAAACACAAGTGTCGCTGACCGCCTCCCGTCAGTACTTGAGCCAGGGGTGAGCGGCGATGGAGGCTTTGCTGCGGTCCCCGTAGTCGTACAGCAGCTCCTCGCCCTTGTCGATTTCTCGGGAGGCGACCAGGATGAGGTGCGGCACGCCGTTGATGTCGTGGAGTTTGGTTTGGCAGTTCCCGTTTTTGCTGTGGTTTATCAGCCGGCCCATCCGGCCCGTCTCTTTGGTGGCGTCCACGCTGCAGGGAGCGGAGGGGGAGGGGGGGGAGTGCAGTGTGGACATTTTTGATATTTTTATTCACCCTCTTAATATTTCATATCGAGTCCAAACAGGAGGACGGACGAAACCTTTTTCCTACCAGTACGTTTTGCAGAGGTACTGAAAGTAGTACATGTAGCAGCCGGTGGCGGGGTTTTGCGCGTACTCCGCCTCCCTCTTCTTCGCGTCGGTGATCTGCAGCAGGTCGCCGTGGTACTCCACGATGTAATCACCTTTCTGGAAACACTGCGTGGCGAACACCGCCCTGCCCTTGCCCTCTATGTGCTGGACCTGCGAACGGAAAGGTCTCCGTGGTGACACCGGGCACGCCGACTTCAACGTCAAGCAAATTCCGACGCGTCGCCGGCAGCGAACGCTTCAGCGAGTGTCAGGGGTTTATCTGCGTGGATCCACATTACCTCCATTCCCTCCTCGATGCCGTTGATGATGAGATCGTCGATGAGCTTCTTTTGTTCCCACTGGTGAGGCAGAGCAACTTTATTAATGTCAGCGTTCAGACACAGGGTCGGACAAATCCACAGAGATAAAACATGAGTACCTCAAAGGAATAATAACGGGAAGTAAAGTATTGCATCACAGGAAGAAATATTAAACTTCTGATTGAACTGTTGACCTATCGGTACCAGCAGTTTGACCGAAAAACACATTTGTGGAGATTCACGGCAAAAAAAAAAAAAAGCCCCACTAATCCATGCAGGTTTCGCATTAAAGTATAATTGTGAATTTACTACAAAGTTTCTGCCAAAAATGATAAAAGACAAATGGATTTAAATGACTGACTCACCTGCAGGGGGCAGTGTTCCTTACTGCTGCCTCAAAGTTAGCGAACTTACAGTCGACCGTGAACAACAGCGAGCAGCGAAACGGAGCTGATCCCCGTTTTAGTTTAGAGTCACAGCAACGTCTCCTTACCTTGAGTTCAGTTTTGCTTTTTCTTGAGCTCCGTCTGATTGGATAGAAGTCGGTAACTTTTCGGTTCTGGGAGTTTTTGCCTCCTTCCCTTTAGTGGGGGAGAAAAAGAAAAAAAAAGAAAAAAAGAAGAAGAAATACAAAATGGTAAAGAATTTGCCATCCACTATCAACACTGCTTACAATTTAAACTCATATTGCTGTTGGCATGAGAAAAGACAACCTCACCTTTGCTCGCACCTCATCACTGCTGGCGTGGAAACTAAACTGAACTGAACTGAACTGAACTGCACTGAACTGCACTGAACTGCACTGAACTGAACTGCACTGAAGCAACCAAAAACTGAAACGGTCAGCTGACAGCCGGAGAACTTAAGAGCACGGCCATGATAGGATTAAAGCTCCACTGATTAACGGCCGTCTTCATTTGACTCAATCAACAGTATTGACTCTTAACACGTTTTTAGTGACGTACTGTTTGCTTTCTCACAAGCAAAAGTTTTCCTGGACTCTTTTTTTGTTGTGAGGCTTGACGATTTCATTTGACTTATTTGGAGAAAAAAAAAAAAAAGAAGAAGCAGCTTTTGCACATCCATATTTTCTTACAACTGTTGTACTTATTTGATAAGAGGTGATTTTTACTTTTAGCCCAGTATTTGATTAAACTGTATTTTAAGTAATTTTTTTTATCCGCAACATTATTGTCAAAAATATGTCTTTAGTTCAGAGAAGAACTATTGAACATTTCCATTTTCACTTCAGCTCATTCTGCAGTGACTGTAACTCTGAATTCCCCCACTAAAAGCACCACTGGCATCAGTATCACTAAGACATTTCATTAATACTATCATGATATTATTCCACTGCATCATAATCAGGGCATGCGTACGTTCTCCTGGTGGATTTCTTCCCCATGACTTTGGCCCGGGTCCCTCTCCTCTGGTTTCCGTGGAGTGCGCCGCCGTTGTTGTGGTTGCCGTGGAGGGAAGCGTGAGACAAGCTGTTGCCGAGGGGCATGGGGAGTTCGTGAGGGGGGCGATGGCAGAAGAGCTGCGGGAGGGTCGGCTGGTCGGTGGGCCAGCAGGGCGGACGCTGGCCGCAGGCGCTGCCGGCCGCCGTCGGATCCGGCTTTGGGTCTCTGAGCGTGGCGCCGACGGGGTCCGCTGTCCTGGCTGGGTGAGAGACGGAGAAATATCAGAGGTGGGTAGAGTAGGCCAAAAAAAATATGTTCAAACATGCAGCGGCCCCGTAGGACGACAGAGAGGACGATGCCGACCTTCAGGTTGACTGGGAAGGTCGAGCTGCGGGACGCAGACGGGAGAGCCCCGCCCCTCCTGCGTCAACCTGATGCCCGTCTTCTCGTCGTGAGCTGCAGGCTTGGACTTGGCGCAGCCTAACGCCATCACTGGGTGAGGGCTGCACACCACTTCCTGTAAAGAAAACAACAACAATCAGAAACTGTCCTCTCCAAATGATTCTGGGGCTGTAAAGTCTGGGGCTGTTTTGCAGCAGGAGGAACTGGTGCGCTTCACAAAGTAGGAAAGAATATCCAAAGTGGTTCCAGGCAAAGCGGCGACAACAAAGTCAGTGTTTTGGTGTGGCAGTCACAAAGCCCTGAATTTATCGACAGAGCTGAAGATGCGAGTGCGAATGAGGAGGCCAAAACTCCAGCGAACACCGCAGCAAATTATTGTTCTAAAGAATTTTAAAATCTTGTGGAAGAAAAACCCAAAAACCTTTGACTCGAGTCAAACAGTCTAAAGGCAATATACAAAATACTGAGGCGGTGTATGTAAACTTCTGATCTTGAAGACAAAACTCCGACCTTCTTTGATTATTGAGGCATTTAGCAAACAGAAATTATTTCAGCAAATCTATCTAATTCAAAACAAGAGACGTTTGGCCTGATTTAACTTCAGACAATAAGACATTTTTATTTTTATGTATTGAAACTTCCAGTTTCATATGTGTTTAGTAAATTCCTTAATTTAGCCCAAAAGGGAAAAAAAAAAAATTAAAAAAAAAGTGTACCGGTAAATACAGGATCTGAATGCGTGTTGCAAATCTGCCCGGATACAGCTCTACAACCCAGGGGCGCCATAGCGACAGAGAAACCATACCAACTTTATTTATGAAGCCCTTCATACACCGACAGGACCAAAGTGCTATACACAACACAATGCAATTATAAAATAGAACAGATCGAATATGAAATACATATTAATATACAGACACAATAAAACAAAGTGAAACATCTCAGATTATGCCTAACGCCACAGAAAAAAGATGCGTCTTAAGAAGGGAGTGAAGAGGCCTGAATACTGCCAAAGGAAGATCAGTCCACAGAAAAAACACTTTGTCTTTGGCACCTTCAGGAGCAACTGATCAGCTGACCTGAGGGAACAGGAGGGCGTGTAAGAATGCAACAGCTCAGACAAGACAGGGAGGGGCAAGGCCATTAAGAGCTTTAAAAACAAATAAAAGGATTTGAAAATGAATCCTAAGATGTGCTAGAGCAAAGATTGGTCAGGATTTGCCAAAAATCACTACCTTTGTCTTCTCTTCATTAAGTTTCAAAGAATTTAGGGCCACAAATCATCCAGACATAAAAACAGAGACCAAAAAGAGGCGGAGTCTGCGTTCTTTAGTGGTAAGTATATCTGTGTGTCATCTGCATAGCAATGAAAAGCAATGCCAGATTTTCTAATAGAAACCCCTAAAGCAAAGATGTGGAAAGAAACGTGGCATTCTGATTCACCCGTCTGAACGGGCAGAGTTTCATTCTGCCAAAACAAACAAACAAACAAAAAGAAAAAAAACACAACAATCAAGACAGTGAAGCTCGAACAAGGAAATCAAGATTCTTTAAAAAAAAAAAAACCCCAAGAGGCGACGTTCACTAAACACTCTTAGCTTTCTGTTTACTGTCGGATCTACGGTCAAAGTGAAACTAAAACGCAAACGGCCTCAAGTGAAAACAAAACCGAGGTGATAATCCTGGTGGAACGTGGAGAGTCTGTTTTTATTCAGCACTATTTAACATACAACATATAAAATCAGAAATTTTTCCTTGTCCTGCGTAGCAATTCCAAAATGAGGATGTTTGGCAAATTAACATAAAGTCATGCAGTATTGGGCTGGCAGTTAAAGGGTTAAAGGTGAACTGCTCAAACTAAAGACAGAAAAAAAACTTTGTGAATAAAAAAAATATTTATTGTAGATTTAGGTATTACTTTATTTGACTGCAGTCTTAAGAGTCACTCTCTCCCGACCCCTCCCTTTTTTTTCCCTATATTTGATTTAGGAAAATTATATTTCCCTTCCAAAAGTTATCGCTGATAGATCCCCCGCCCCAAAAAAAGTTACGTGCTAAAAGACTAAACGCAAACAGACGTCACCATATCGCTCAAAAATAAACGAGCGGAAAATTAATCCAGAGGTAGCAAAACTTTTAACGAAAGGTTCGGAAAGGGCTGAAGCCTGAGGCCCAGATTTACTGAACCAGGAGAAGAGCAGTGAGGAACAGGCGTTCCCCAGGGCTGCCTGCTCGGCCCCTTTCCCGTTTGCTTTGCTACCCTATCACTACACTGCCAATTCTAAATCCATATTTGCAATAACATCTGCTTGATCACAAAAATATTGTGAGCTTTATCAACAACAACAGATGAGTGGCACAACTGGTGAGCTGATGCCAAGGAGGAGAGACATGAGTCACTCCTACCTTGAGAGAGATTTATTATTATTATTAATAATAAATAAATAAAGTGTATATTAAAACAAATCTCTTCGATACCTCTACAGTGAGGCTGTACGTTTTGAATAGCTGATGTGGGAGGGGCCCCTGGATGCGGGACCACGCTGGATCCTCACCCACTCGCTCCACTCAGCCTGACTAGTCCCTTTAAATCCGCAGCACATCTACAAACAGGCCCGCTTGTCACTAACTCCTGCTTCAGTCAGCTCAAACTGATGCGTGCTTTCACGTCAAACTGAGAAACACTGGGGGCGGGGGGGAAGGAAACACGCGACATGTTGGTTCTGTTAAACGCAACAAATTGCGGTTATGTGACCAGCTGATACGCATGTAGCGGTCGGAACTCACTAGCTGACGAACTAGCCGTTAGCACTGTTAACAAAAAGATCCCATCTGCAGCTACAGCAACTACACAAACTTATTATTTTAAAAAAACACGGTTAACTACAAGATGACTGTCTGGCATCACTTCTAGAATACAAACAGGTTATCACCCCGATTCTGGGTATGTTTTCACCAATACTTCCCCACTTTGGCTAGCTTTGTGTAACCTCTTTTACATGATGCCCAAACAAGCAAACTTACCCCGTTCATGTCCGAGTTGTTTTTGTGACTCCCTGCTCCCGACAGACACCCACTCAGAAGCTGGCCTCGGCCCACTCCCACAGGCCGCGTGCTCCTGACACAGCCACACAAATCCACGAGGTCCTATTGCACTTCTGTTGGACGGGGGAGCCGCCGACAGCTCAACCGCTGCAGCCTCCACAACCCCACTCCGCCATGTTCCTCTTGTGTGGAAAATGAATGAGAGGAGTTGGAACGCTGTCGCCCCCTGTCGGTCTTCAGCGGCAGTGCCCGTGTGCTTGGAAAAAATAAATAAATGTTTGTTTACAACCCAAGCACTGCGTTCCTACACGCAACAACCAAACCGCAGTTTTTGTAATTCCTATTGTTTTAAGCACATAAAAATGTTTTTCTAACATTTTATTTTTTTAATTCAACTATAAACTAAAGGAAATAGAAAGTATGTTACTCGGAAAAGTAAAATGAATACAAAAACACAAATTAAAAGTTAAATGAAATAATGTGAGGAATGTTACTTATTTAGTACTGTATCATAATCACTGCGTAGGTACAATAAAAATATGAATTCACACAACCATACCAGGTATTATGGAAAAAGATTAGTGTCAATTGGAGAGAAAAAAATGAATTCTGACTTTGATCTCAGAAATAAAACAGGCATTTAAGACAGTTCAAATTATGATGAGATTATGTCTGAATTCTAAGAAATACTGTAAGATTTTTTTTTTCAGAGTCTCTAATCCTATTTGATGTGTTATTCTGTCTGCAATACCAATAAATGTTGAGTTAAGAAGTAGAACTTGACTAAAATACATTTTCATTTTTTGTGTATGATGCTTAAATGCGAAAACAAGGGGGAAATCTGAGGTCTGTACTTTAGCACCCCCTACGGGCAAATAAAGTTACAGCAGTCAGAGCTTTCTAAGATAAAAAAACTATTTATTTGTTCAATTAAACAATTTATTTCACATATTCTACACTGTGAGGTACAATATGTTGGGAATGTACTAGTATAACGCAAATAATATGATTGTAAAGATTGATGATTTTATTTAATTTTTATATTACATTTAGCATGTATATGTGTATATTCCTCAGTCATGACTGGAGGTTCATTGGTGGTGATATCATAAATCAGTACAATAATAGCAATTCAATCAATGTGAAATATGTTAATTTTGTTTTTAAGTCAGTGGGAAAACTCGCCACACCTTTTTTCCAAACTCACGGTTTGGGGGGCAAAGGGCACAAAATGCAATTTGACCTTTTTCCACTGTGCTACACTCCACAGAGTTAACCATCACATTTTGAAAGCTTAAATGTAGAAGGGGAAATCTCTCACTCATTAAGTCACTATAAACATGACACTGACTGATGAACTTTGAACTCAGTCAGTCATTCACTACAAATATGAACTATATTTTCAACCTATCTTATATATTGATTTGAAACGGAATATGTAACAATGTATTGTTTATTCTATGTTGCATGACTTTGTGTTTTTGTGTTTATGATGTAAAGCACTTTGAAATGCCTTGCTGCTGAAATGTGCCATACAAATAAAATTTGATTGATTGATTGATATAAGATAGGTTATATATTATATAGCTATATCTATATCTATATATATATAGACATCTATATATCTCTCTCTATATATACTTGTTTAAAGTTTAATAAAAAAAATCTGTAAGCTGCCCTGAAGTAAATAAAAGAGAGAAGTTCTAATACAAATACAAAGAGCAAAAAAGGAAGAGAACGAAGAAGAAGCATCCACCGTCGTCACTTCCTATCGGGACCTGTCAGGGTCACGTGACGTGGTATTAGCTCGCTGACTCTGCTATGTTTTTCGTTTGTTTCACTGTTTCAGATATGCGACGTTTCATGCTTTTATGGGTGTGCTGTCGTCGAGGGACGCCCCGCGGCCGCTCTAACGCCAGTTTTCAACGGCCTCCGGCGAGCACTTTTGCTCTGAAAACAGCAGCCGTGGGCCTGCACGTCACGTGACCAGCATGCGACGGTGCGTTTGATAAAAAGATGGCGTGAGCTCGAGCAGAGAGGACAAACAAGCGCCCGAGCTGCAGAGAGCTGCCGACCGTAAGCTGCAGCTCCCGTATTAAAGTAACGTAAGTGTGTCTTAGCGTGAGAAATTGCTGTTTTTTCACAGTCTTGATGAAAAACAAAGTTAATTTGAAACAAAGTCTTAGTTGTTGTCACATTTTTACATTCAAGTGATGGTTTGTTTCCAGGCTTTTAGTCTCCGTATCCTGGTTGCTAACGTTAGCAAGCGACATTAACAGAGGCACAGTGCGCGTGCGAGAACCGTTAATAACGCTAGAACAACAGGGGCCGTCGGCTCGCTGCTTTAGCCTCCACACTTAGCTTTCCTGAAGCAGGTTAGGAAGGACAAGGCTGACCGCCTAGTGAGTTTATCTTTTTAACAGTCTGCCTGTTCATTTTTGCTAACGTCATTTATCAACAACTGATTAACTTCAGCGGCGCCGCTTTAACGAGCTACCTGTAAACTTTAGGAGCTGTTCTGTTACAACGTAAGCCTGCATCAAGTATGCTAATGTTTGCTAATGATTAAATATATAGCGAGAAACGGGGGAATAAATGGTTTCTAACATGTGGAGCTGTATCGGTGGTCACTGTCAGTAACATTTAGCTGTAATTGTGTGATTTTCTGTCAACATTTAGCCGCGCTATGCCAAGCATCATGCACGCTTAATTTACTGGCAGGTAGTTAGACCCCCCTGTTGCCTGTTTTATCGACGTGAAAATGAATGAATGCATCGAGGATGTTTATTTAGCTTCTGGATAGAAAGCAAGCTAGCAAAGGAAAGCTAAGTCACCCTGCTCTCCCCAGGCCAGTTTAGCTGGTAATTTCAAAAGTGAAAGGGAGATGTTCACGAAAGTATGTGACGTTGTGTCCTTAAAACGGATCACTAGTACCCCATAGTATATGAATATATCGTTTTTAAACTGCAGTTCGGCAGTGTACATGCAAGATAGGCGTTGAGGAGATTCTACGTTGAGTCGGAGTGTGCAGGAAGTTGTAGGCAGGGCATTGCAAACACGTGTCTTGTTTTGGGTCACTTTGAAACAACTCGTGGCTCAGACCAATGAGACATTACTGGGATTATAAATATCTTTACTGTGTCCCGATCAGAACATGTTGGCTATCCTGGGGGCTGCTGTTCACATTTTAAACGCTTCATTTTTTGTTTCAACCCGAGATCTGGTTCCTTTAAGACAGTCATGTTTTTAGTCTTACACACTGTAAATACACATGTAATTAATTGGGTACCATAGCTTTAACCTGTGTGTTTTAAATGCATTTGTCTGGATATAATTATTACTTTGTACTTAATTTATTGCCTGTTTGGCACTGCACGTTACACTTGTGGCTCTGTGGTGTTCACTATAAATCATTCAAAACTGTTTTATGATTAAAGATCATACAATGCATTTGTTTTATTATATTCAATTAGTCAATGATTGAATTTTTCCATAAATATTGCACATTTAATTATTATATTTGAGTTTTTATTTTATGCTAATTTGGTTCCATTACTAATGTTGAGGATATTAGAGGGTTAATTTTTTGTTTATTTTGAACATATGTCGTACAGTAAAAGTGAACTCAATGCTTTAGGATTCTGCAAGGTGTATTATAATAAATGCTGACAGTGTTGCAATCACTGTGGAAGATTATATTCCACCGACTTAGTCTATGTGTTTTAACATTGATTGGTGGTAACATTGCAGGGTTTTTTTTATAGACATAATGTCCTTCAGGTTCTTTGCTGGTTATAGTTTGTTCCCACTAATGAATCCCACCTCATCTCTTTGACCTCCCTCTGATTTTTACTAAACTCAAAGTGCATCAGATATTTACTTTCTGGTTGTGTTCATATACTGAAAACTGTGTCATGTTGCATATTTCTTCAGTGTTTGATCTGTAGTGGCAAACGGAGCCAGTCAAGGGAAATTTGGTGGATTCAGATCGTTGGTTGATTTTGTGCATCTGTTATATATTTCTGCTCAATCATTGGAAACGTTGCATTTTTCATTTCTATTGATTTTCTTTCTTTATTTTTTGTTTCTATTCTAGAAAATGGAAAAGTCAGAGTTGGTTTAATGTTCTACTTTAATTTGCAGATGGATCCTGGACAGGATTTGCTTCTCGCTGCTCTAAGTGAGAGTGGAATTTGCCCAAATGATCTCGGGCTCTTAGATGTGGATTCTCAGGATGTTACGCAGCCTTCTACAGCCCAGCAAGTGAGATGACCCTCAGTTTATCATCAAATAAAACGCCGATTTGTTTGTATTTCCACAGTGTGAACTGCAGTTCTAACCTCTGATCTGGTTTCAGTCCATTTCCATCAGTGCTCTGGATGTTGGTGTGGGAGCAGAATCGGTGGAAGTTGTTCGATCTGAGCCTCAAACTGCAGTCCCAGTTGTTACAATCAGAGTAAGTGGAGTTCCTCATTTCATTCTCACTGTAGGAAAAAAAAAAGGTTTTTACAGGAAAATTCTTGACAGCAGTAGTTACCAGAGTTTTCCTTTGAAAATTACAGACGTCATGTAATTAATGCTGTAAAAAATATGTAAATTAATTGTTTTGTTATGAATATGACAATATTTTTCTGTTTTGTTTTTTAACCATCTATTGATTGGTGCATACATTCAGTGCATACTGTTGCTGCAAAAGCTACATAGACATTTTGTTTGACAAAAGGTTTCTGTGACTTGAAACACCACATTACTGTTTTTCACTTTACGATATTTTTTTGTGCTGGTTTTGCGTAGTTTTTTTTTTTGTAAACTCCTCAGCTGTTTATTCCAAAGTTCTGTGGTCGCCAAATCACTAAAAAAAAATAACAAATAATTCCCTCTGCTTGTTTTGTTTCCCAGCAGCATAAACCTCAGCCATCAACAACCACATTTGTCTTAAATCAACTGAATCAGTTGCCGTCACTAGGGGCCGCTGCTACCAAGCAGTCAGTCACCAACCCAATCAAACATACCATAACAGTCACCAAGGTGGTCCATGTCGCCAGTTCAGGACTGCGTGCTTCAGCAACCCCCCCACCCTCAAGTGTTCCTCCTTCAGTGTCCACGCTAGTGCCTTCTAACAAAGATCAGGTGTGTTTTCAACATGCTGCTTTTGATTTGGGCGTCTATTTTCGTTTTGGAATAAGTTGCTCATAAGGTTTTTCTTTGTTCTTGTGTCCAAGCAGATTCAGCTGAAAGACCTCCTTCGGCCCAACAAAGTGAAAACCACTATTTTAAAGGGCAACAGTCTGATGGAGCTGATGAAACTTAAACCTCCACCTGACATTGCTCCACCTGTGGCAACGGCCACAGCAACAGGCACAGGTAATCCGTTTGAATGGGGGCGAGGGGGCAGTCTCTGGGTTTAACTTGCAATTTTTGGGTCTTAAATTGTAATTTTCATTGTTAAAAGTAGACAATACTTTCTAAAATATATAATTTGATTACTGCTTTATTTCAAGGCATATAATAAATGACAGAAATCATTAAATAACGGGAATAAATTCTACCATGACTCACTAATCTAGTTGTAATATTCAGGTATTTTCTGTGTGTTTCAGGTGACATAAACAATGGAATCAAGAAAGAAGTGTTTGGCAAAGATACTACCAGGATCTGGATTAAAGATGACATTAAAATGCAAAACTTTTCAAATACTCTGGTAAGTTTTAATAAGTGCTTCAATATTTTAGTAAGAGTAATTTTTGTATTTAAACGTGTGTGTGTGTGTGTGTGTGTGTGTGTGTGTGTGTGTGTGTGTGTGTGTGTGTGTGTGTGTGTGTGTGTGTGTGTGTGTAGAAAACTGCAGGCCTAAAAGAAGAGGATGAACATGAGGAGGAAGAAGAAGAAGAGCTGGGTCACGCAGAGACGTATGCAGAGTACATGCCTTTGAAATGTAAGAATATAAAATGTTAAAAGTCATGTTTATTTTCCCCTTCAAATTAGGATTCATCTTACAAAAATGAGATGGTTCCTTTTTTCCACAAAGCTGAAACATTTAATAAAAAAAATGCCTTGTCATTTTTATCCAGGTCCCCTGAACTCTATGAGCAGAACGATTCAGCAATTTTAACCAGAAAAACTTGACAAAATATCCAGATCATGTGACATAATTCTCAAATCTTAGAGAGGGTTAGACTATAACCTTTCCTAAGGTTATAACCTTAGCGAAGGTTACAACCTTCTAATTGACCTACCAATTAGATAGGTCTAGCTACCTAATTGACCTTAGGTACCTTAGATCCAGGTACATTTTATTTCATAATCACTTTTTGTGAAACATGAACTGACGACCCTTTGACCTTGTGCACGCAGTAAAGATCGGCCTGAGGCATCCGGATCCTGTGGTGGAGACCAGCTCTCTGTCCAGTGTCAGCCCTCCAGATGTTTGGTACAGACTGTCCATCCCAGAGGAAGTCATTGATCGGGGCTGCTTGTCAGCACTGCAGCTAGAGGCTATCACATATGCTGCTCAGGTAAGAAGGGCCCATTACATCAGCCAGATCATATAAGAGAGTTTGTGTCTCCTATAAAAATGATTAAAAAAAAAAGTTTTGTAAAGCAACAGCTGCTTCAATATTCTACATTTCTCAAACTCAGACAATCTATATATTACTGAGCCTGTTACACCTGACATTGGATCCAGCCTGCATTTTATAGGTCTTTTGATGTTGTTGTCTCTGAAACTAGCAAAAGATTAGATCTGGTCCTATCACTACAGTAAGGACCATAGAATATTGAATCAGTTAAAGCTCTCTAATGTCTGTGCAACTTTTAGATCGCACATATTTTGGAGAGAACTTTTCATTTTGGACAGCAGGCAAATGTGACACAAATGTTTTTTTGTTGTTGTTTTTTTTTTGTCCTCCACCATATGCGACCTATATCTAACTTTTTCACCTCAGTCTGAACAGCCCGATTCTGATATTTTGACTCAAATTTCCAATCTGTCCCTCCTCCACATGTGCTACTAAATCGGATTGTTTTCAAAGCGTTTCAGTCAGAGCCGTCATGTCGCATTTTATCCGACTTTTATGTCATCGATGTGAGACATGCGACCTAATTCAATGAAAAGTCCCAGAATGTTACACAGATGTAACAAGTTCATAAAACTGCACAATCATTCATAAGAATCACTATATAAATCATACCTACTTCTCTTCCTAATTTTTTCATTTGCTCAATTGTTTTCTAATTGTGCTGCAGCAACATGAAACATTCCTACCCAACTGCGACCGAGCTGCCTATTTGATTGGAGACGGAGCTGGTGTGGGGAAAGGCCGGACTATCGCAGGGATCATTTATGAAAACTACCTTCTGGGCAGAAAGAGATCACTTTGGTAAATAACCTTAAAGATTTCTATTTTAATTAATTTCCCTTTGGAGGCTCAATAAAGTGTTTTAGATTGGATTTGAATTTTGTCTTGATGGACTCCCTCACTGAAAAAATGTTTGCTTTCAAACTCCTAATGATTTTGTTTCCTAAACATGCATTGTGTCCTGTTCAGGTTTAGTGTCTCTAATGACTTAAAGTATGACGCTGAAAGGGATTTGAGGGACATCGGCGCCAAGAATATCCAGGTCCATTCACTTAACAAGGTAGGATTTTAAATTTATACCATAAACACTAGCAATTTGAAATGCCTGTTTTTGTAAAAAAAAAAGGACTATGATTATATCATTTTTAGTTTAAATACGGCAAAATCTCCTCCAAACACAATGGGAGTGTGAAGAAAGGGGTGATCTTCGCCACCTACTCATCCTTGATTGGAGAGAGCCAGTCGGGAGGGAAGTACAAGACCAGATTTCAGCAACTTCTCCACTGGTGTGGGGAAGACTTTGATGGAGTTGTATCCTTCCTCACATTCATTACTGGATTTGAATATACTGATTCAAAAATAAGGCTATACATGTGAATAATTGGTGTATTAAAAAAAAAAAATAAAGGTGTGACTTTCTTTAACAGGTTGTCTGTAGATTGTCTTTGATGAATGTCACAAAGCTAAAAACGTTTGTCCCATCGGCTCCTCCAAGCCGACTAAGACTGGCCTTGCCGTTTTGGAGCTACAGAACAAACTTCCCAAAGCTCGGGTTGTGTATGCCAGCGCTACCGGTTAGTGGACAGACTCAAACGGTTTCCCAACCAAACTCGTGAATTCCTGCAGAAATGAAATACCAATACGCTATTTTTCATTTCCACGCATCATCCAGGAGCCTCTGAGCCACGAAACATGGCTTACATGAACCGGCTGGGAATATGGGGTCATAAGACGCCGTTTAGAGAGTTTGGCAACTTTATCCAAGCAGTTGAACGCAGGTAGGATTTTTTTTTAATTATTATTTTATTTTTATGGTAGCATTTATTTTAAAATGTTTTTGATTTGAAAGGTCTACTAAACACCTACACCTGCACTTTGTTTCTTTACTTCCAGAGGTGTTGGTGCCATGGAAATAGTTGCTATGGACATGAAACTCAGGGGGATGTACATAGCCAGACAGTTAAGTTTTACAGGCGTGACTTTCAAGATTGAAGAAGTCCCTCTAACTCAGCAGTACATCAGCATGTACAACAAGTCTGTGAGGCTGGTAAGTTAAACAAAACATTTTAATTAGTGATGCAAGTTATCAAGGAATGAGTTAATCTACAGTTGATTGATCTAATCAGTCGACTAACAATTAATTGAGAAGCGTCTGTTTTCTCTTCTGCCTTTCCGTACCATAAAGGCCTAAATTTTTCATAATAGGTTGAATGGAAAAAACCCCAAAACAATTAAGTTTGAACTTAATTTTGTCAGCTGTATCAAATACCCTACAAAACAAAATGTCACAAATGTAAGACAAATCTAAAATTTTAAGTTAAGATATTACCATATTGGTAACAAGATTGGGCTTTTGTGATGTTGCATTGTTGTTGTTGTTTTTTTTTTTGTTTTTTTTTAGGGGAAAAAATCACCTCCATTAAATTAATAACACAATTTAACTCTTCAACTCCTGTTAGACCAAATTTTATGATATTAAAACTCAGATGGAATAGAGTTCTTGTGTAATATCCACTTCTGAAAATCTTTCTAAAAACATTAATGAAGTTGCTACTGAAAAAAAGTGTATTGTCACAAAACACACAGGAATTTATATTTTTGCATTTCTTTTGCAGAAAGTCATTACAGGGGAAAGAAATAATATTTCCATATTGATATCAAGTTTTGTGGGAGTGGAAAAGAAAGCTGTTTGATTCTTCTTTTTCTTTAGCATCATGATTTTTAAACAAATGTTTTCTTTGACTAGAGGGGAAGAAAACTGATGCCAGAGTTTCTAATAAAAAATTTTGTAACATTTTTGGACTATAAAGTTACAACACTCATAGTTTCTTTTAAAAATGACATTTTAATGCCCTGAGTCTTTTATTTTTTACAATGTAGCATCGGGCCTTTTTACATGTTTGTCCTTAACTTGATCTTTATTAGCTCCCCTTTATGGGTAACTAAGATTTAGCTGCATTAAAGATTTGGTTTTATGAGTAAAAACAATCATGTCAAATCACAGAGTGTTAAATTGAATATTAGTACATTTTAATGTGTATTTTTTTTTTGTCATCTTGGAAATATGGCAAAGTTCACAGAAAAAGCTGTTGGTCGCAAAAAAAAACAAAAAAATACAATAAGATCAGTTTTCAAAAGTAAAGTTTTGAAATGATTTGTTTCACTATACTGAACTTGTGTGATTACATAGAATTTACTGTATCCAACAAGTCAGAACAAAACACATTTCCAGCAAAGTCTTAGGAAAGCAAAGATGCCTTTACTGTGATTTAGAATATTTGTTTTTGTTGTTGTTGTACTAAACAGTGACCAGTCCCGCCAGTTTGGATGTCAAAGTTACGACACAGTGGCGCACTGTCCCAATTCTCACATTTTTGCACCCTTGTAAACCTACGCATTCAAATCTTTATGTGCACTTTACTGAATCCACACTTGTACAATTTAACACAATAAGTTGTTGGGGTTTTTTTATACATTAAACCCAAATTCTTTGCAATCTACCTAATAAAGTAATTCTTCCCACCCTATTTAAACCACATCTGATCTTGTGCCAGTCATTCAGGGATGGAACATTGATACCTAACCATTTATTTGTGCTAGCTATTCCGGCCGCTAAGCTTCAAACACCACATGAGCGTTTAAACTCTTCAGTACAAACGCTTATTTGTTTGGATTTTTGTCCCACAAATTACAAAAACTCCCCCTTCGATTGGAACTAATTTTAGTCTAACAAACCATTACTCTACAATTAACTAGGCCGATTGGTTTAGTTTGCATTAATTTGCTGCGTCCAACAAACTGAATCCTTCTCTCCGTGCATCACAGTGGGTTAGCGCCCGCGAGAAGTTCCAGCAGGCTGCCAACCTCATGGAAGCAGAGCAGCGCATGAAGAAGTCCATGTGGGGTCAGTTCTGGTCCGCCCATCAGAGGTTCTTCAAATATCTCTGCATTGCCTCCAAAGTCCGCCGGGTGGTCCAGTTAGCCAGAGAGGAAGTTCAGAACGGAAAGGTAAAATCGCCTGGGGAACATGCAGCCTCGACAGTTGCTTTTTTTGTTAAAGGAAATGGAAGAAATTCAATGGTTTTCATTAAAAATGAATCGTTATTCTCTGCGTTTAAGCATGCGAGCTGTTGTTTTCTCTGCAGTGTGTGGTGATCGGTCTGCAGTCCACTGGGGAGGCCAGAACACTGGAAGCCTTGGAGGAAGGAGGAGGAGAGCTCAACGACTTCGTGTCGACGGCAAAGTGAGGACGAAGGAAAACTTTCTGAGAAAAATGTCAATGTAATATTGTGGCTTCAATGCCGTGACTTTTCTCTTTTTTTATTATTATTATTTTTATTATTGCAGAGGTGTGCTGCAGTCCCTGATAGAGAAGCACTTCCCAGCTCCAGACAGACAGAAGCTTTACAGCCTGCTCGGCATCGACCTCTCTGCAAAAAAAACTCCCTCTCCTGCTGAGAATGCAGCACAGCCGGAACAAAAGGGAAAGAAGAGGAAAGGTAGCGCAAATAAAATGAAATAAATGCAAGAGTAGGAGCCATGACAATTAGTTTTTACATATTTGTTTTTACTATAAAACCTTTATTTAACCAGATAAATATCCAGCGTGATCTCTTTGACAAACAAGCGTTTAGACTCGAGTCCACGACTTGGTCTGGCCAAGAAAGACGGCAGCACACACATAATAGAGGCGACAAATGCACAAGAATGTCAAAAGTAGATATTAGAAAGAAATATCAAAAATGCAATCAATTTGACAATAAATCGCAGTAGTAATAATCAATCATAGGCAAGAGAGTAACTGACATTGCTGTCATTCACTGTCGCTGCAGGTTCAGAGGCCAAAAAACAGCCTAAAAAGAAGCCTCGCAAACATGGGGGCCTGTCCGGTACGAGTTCAGAGGAGAGCGAGTCAGAGGAATCGGACAAAGAGTCTGGGAAGGACAGCGACGACAGCTTCAAGTCTATCAGCTCAGGAGACGAAGACGACGATTTCAATCCATTCAGAGACGAGTCTGACGAAGACGAGGAGGACGGTGAGTTCAGGAAGAGTTTAAGAAAATCTGCACTATGATATTCTTTGACATTGGTTTACTTCTTCTATCAGGCCATACAATTTACTTACTTATGATTATTTTTCCTTTTTTACATTTGTTGTGAGATAGGTCTTAAATTCCTTTCAAGATGGCCTTAAGTCTTTGAGTTGACGAAACATTGAGTTGAACTGTGTCTGCCACCCCATTTTTTTCAGATCCTTGGCTAATCAGAAAGGAGCCAAAGAAGGGGAAGAAGGAGAAGAAGAAGAAAAGGAGAAAGAGCATTGATCCGGACTCAATTCAAAGTGCCTTGTTAGCCTCGGGGCTGGGCTCCACCAGGCCCGGTTTCACCGCCTCGGTGAACGCCCCCCTCACTCCTGCTACCGGTGAGCATGTTGCCTTGCATACAGCAAAGTCTTAATCCTGCGATAAAGTCTTCTGGAAGCAAACGTTTTCCTCAATTCGTTTCAAGTTAAGACAGAGAGCCAGGAAAGCTGCCTAACGAGTCAGGACTCGGTGGAACTTGCCCAGAAAATGAAGAAGCAGCTGCTGGAACAACTGGAGGGGTTGGCAGAAGATCTGCCTCCCAACACCCTGGACGAGCTGATCGACGAGCTGGGAGGGCCGGAAAACGTGGCGGAGGTGACGGCCGCTTAGAGCCACACACTGCTCTGGTTCTGCTGTTTTAACTGAGCCGTGTTTCTTAAAGCGACGCGATTGTTCTCCACTTTAGATGACCGGTCGTAAAGGTCGCGTGGTCAGTAACGATGACGGCAGCATCACCTATGAGTCCCGCTCTGAGCTGGACGTCCCTGTAGAAATCCTCAACCTGACTGAGAAACAGAGGTTCATGGATGGAGAAAAGGTAAGGCAGTCATCATTCTGGAACCTACTGCTGTGGGCTTTTGAAACACATCTGTAGTTTAGCTTGTCTGCTCATATTATTGTCAAACAAAAGATTCCATTTGCTCAATTTACGCTCAAACACTTCAAGGATTCTTTTTTTTTGTTCCTCTTAAAGCTGCAGGTTCCTTTCAGCATTGTAATGTGCATTGATGTAAACTTTTCTTTGTTCAATGAAATGTCTTAAACTTCAGCTGAAGCTGTTTCTTAGGAAGGATCATCTGGTTTAGTCATTTGGGTTGCAAATCGTTTGAATTTGAGCGATTCCAGTTCCCATTCCCCACTTTGATTCTGCTTCCAAACGATTCTTGATTGCTATACTATTCAGAGACGAGGCAAAAAGTCTTTTAAATGAGCAACAGGTAACCAGATGTTTCTGGATGAAATAATCTCAATTCATTTTAATCCTACTACCTTTTTTTCCCCCACATAGCTACTCTCAACTGGATATTTATCACATGTACTTGAAAATAAATGTTACGGATCTTCTTTTCACAGGAATACACTCGCAAGAGAGCGTTATTCATTTTCAAAAGGTTGATGAAAGCACATTTACACCAGCGGTCTCAATAACTGAATAATTTCCACTTATGACATTTTTTGATGTCAAACCCTCTCCAGACGGGATGTTTTGGGTTAAATCTCTTTGTTAGTGGACTGATCATTTACAAATGTAGAGGACAGGACTCTGATCCGCCACCTTGGGTCAAACTTGGTTCTCTCCTGTTCTATGTTGTCATATATAAGAACAGGACAGTAAAACGAGTTTCCATTTTTACCAGATGAATTTATGAAAAGAATAATATCAGCGCTATGTTTCAATAGCACTTGGTTCTGAAGTATTATGTTCCAAATGGTCAAATTTAAGGTTCACAAACCTGTTCATCTAGTTCAGTTGAATGTCAGCTCCTATGAACTTATCTTTTATCAATATTAATAGTTTGGAGATTAATAAATTACCCAGATTCTACAGTAAATTATGAGATAAATACCACTGCTCTACCACTTTAGTTTTTTCAGTTTTTTGTGACCAGGGCCAAAGTCATTAAGTTAAGTTGTTCCACATTGGTTCTGGTGACAGATGGGAAACACTTTTACACCTTGACAGAAGTGCTTGATTCACAAGACGACACAAAGTTGCAAATGACTTCAACGCACAACGTTACAAAAACAAGTTTCAACTGGAAGAACATCGTGTCGTTTGGGAAAATGAGCTCAAGACATTATTTGAAGTTTATGTAAAACATTTCATTTCACTATCTGGTGTTTTAGTCACATTTTGCAGAGACTACACACAAAGGTTTTTTTTTTGTTTTTTTTAGTCTTTTAAGTAACATGTCGGCCATTTTGTTGTCCACCAGAACATAGCCATCATCTCGGAAGCGGCCAGCTCTGGTATTTCCCTGCAGGCCGATCGGCGCGTGAAGAACCAGAGAAGGAGAGTCCACATGACCCTGGAGCTGCCGTGGAGCGCAGACAGAGCCATACAGCAGTTTGGTGATTACATATTTCAACCTTTCTTTTACCTGCAATATCTGATAGTTCTGTTGCAGACAGAACATTCACTGAAATGGTTTTTCCACTGCAGGGCGAACACACAGATCAAACCAGGTCACAGCTCCAGAGTACGTCTTTCTTATATCAGAACTGGCAGGAGAGCAAAGATTTGCATCCATTGTTGCCAAAAGACTGGAGAGCCTGGTAAGCACATTCATATGTTTACAACTTGTATAAATGTGGTTAAAATGTATGCAAATAAAAATCAACCCGACTTGATCTTTCTGTCAGGGGGCTCTCACTCACGGAGACCGACGGGCGACGGAAACTCGAGATCTGAGCAGGTTCAACTTTGACAACAAGGTACCGCCGGTGTTTTAAGAGGAGGAGTTTCGGGCTTTGTCGGAGCCGCTCTGACTTGTCATGTTTTCGCTGCAGTACGGCAGAAACGCTCTGGAAATTGTGATGAAGTCGATAGTGAAGCTCGACGCTCCGCTGGTGCCTCCACCCTCAGACTTCAAAGGGGATTTCTTCAGAGGTACAAGTTGCAAGTTGGATTTTCTTTATGTCACGCTTTAAAATCCATTAGTTTTGTTTTTTTTTTTCCTTCCACTTTCGCTCACTGAATAATAAAAATAATAATATCATCTCTGTTCTGTAGAGATTCAGAGTGGGCTAATAGGTGTGGGCCTCATAAATGTGGAGGACAGATCTGGAGTGCTTACACTGGACAAAGGTGACTTTTGAAATTGTAAATGAATCCCTCATCCAAAACAGCAAAAATAAGAGCAAAATGAAAGCGAACACTTTCCATTGCAGACTACAACAACATAGGGAAATTCCTGAACCGGATATTGGGCATGGAGGTCCAGCAGCAAAATGCCTTGTTCCAGTATTTCTCCGACACTCTGGCAGCAGTGATCCAGGAAGCCAAGAAGAATGGCAGATATGACATGGGCATTCTGGGTAAGTGGTCATAGGGCTTCGTAACCCTGGTAACAGCAACCTAGTTTGTTCCCTATGCTGCTGTGGGACAGGGAATTTAAGGTGTATTATGATTTTTTTTTATTGCGATAACAATACATGTAGTAAGAACTATTTATCCCATCTTTTTCATTTATTGTCTTTAGATAACTATGTTGTAGATGAAAGGAAGCGCTGCTTTTGAAAAACATTCCCATTTCTTATTTGGTTCTTAAGAACACCAGTCGCATAAATAAGCATGATTTGTATCAATAAGCTGCACACTCTTACTGTATTTTCAAATGTATTGCTATTTATTGATGCTTTCATTGAACAAACGATGGAAAAAATGGTAAAGGCATCAGTCCGGATATTTTTGAGTGCGTTTTAAACATCATTTCTTAAGAAAGTAATTGCGGTAAATGAGAATCAATATGATAAATTCCCCAATGCTACTCCTACTGCGTGCGTTTATCAACTTTGTTTAATGTAGAAACAAAGAAGAAAAAAATGTTCAAATTAAATAACACTTATATTAACAGGTTAGTATTATTTTTCTAGGTGAATTAACAAAAAGAACAACTTTAAAAAATGTTCTAAAATGAGAACATCTAATCCAGATCCATCTCAAACTAGGAGAAGTCTGCTCTGAGTTCAAACCCAAAAAAGTGCATGAGAAATGTCAAATCGGAGGATTTCTGCTTACATTTGTAGAGTGTGTTTTCTCTTGACGATCACGCCCCATTTCATCTCAATCATTCTCCCCTGGCGTACGTTAGATCTCGGCTCAGGTGACGAGAAGGTGAAGAAGCTGGACTGTCGAAAGTTTCTGACGCCAGGCTACACTACATCAGGACACGTGGAACTCTACACCGTAAGTCCTGTAATCATGGTCTAAAAATGGGATCACAGAGATGAAACGTTAGCGACGTTCTGTTCACGTTTCGCCTCACAGGTCGGCGTGGAAAGAGGAATGTCTTGGGAAGAAGCGACGCACGCCTGGGCAGAGCAGAACGGCTCAGACGATGGCTTCTATGTCCAGGTAGAAAATTATGAGACAGGTTTACAAAAAATACCAAAAAATATGAATCATCTTGTATGAGAAGTTTCAAAGGGAAGACTTGAAAATGAGTTTTTCTGTATTGTCAAACTATCTTGACTGCATTTGGGACACATTTATCAAGTCTTTCTAACTCTTTACTGTAGACGTTTTAAAGATTACAGAAATATTTCAAAGTCTACATTGCATTGTTAAAATATGTCGTTTACCTAGAACTTGTCAAAGTTTTGAAGATTCCACCATGCTTACTCCACCTGATTTATCAATCAGTTCAAAGTGCAGAACATCGCAAAAACATTAACGTCATAAAAAACATACAGGGAACAATTGAGAAAACCAGGAACAACCATTACATTATGAGTGCCATCATCAATACACCTCAAAATATTGATAGATGTTCATGTATTATGGTTCCACTGCAGCTCAAAGCTTGTGGGGTTTTAATCTTGATTAAAGGAACTTGGTGTTTCAGCTGTTTTGCAGTTGATTTCTTTTTGTTCCTGGAGGATGATTATGTTGTGTGCTCATATTTTCTTGAGCCAAAAGATATCGCACAATATATGGAATCACAACTGCTAAGTGCAGCATCTGTGTGTTGCATTGTGATTGCAAAGGACTTCTTTGATGCTATATTTGGTGTGATCGAATCATTTAAATGCGACAGAACCGCGCTCATTCTGCGTCTTAGTAGCTGAGCTTTTATAGCTGACAGAGAACAGGAAAGACGCTGTTTGTTTAAAAGTAAAGGGTTACTCGTAATCTATTTTCAGCAAAGAAAAAAACACTAATAAAAAAACCCATCTAATTTATTTTTTACATCAGCATGCTATATAAACTTTTGCTGACTCTTATTTCCCTGTCCTCTTCCACTCGCTTCTTATTTTAATGTTTTCTAACTTTTAAACTCCATCTAGACTGTCATTTAACCAACCGTCCGTCGTAAAGTTGCCCTCTCTTAGCCGTCCACTTGTATTTCTGTCTTTGGTTTTGAACACGGTGTACGGAACACAAATAAAAGGAACCTTTCCACTAAACCGTAGCAGCTTTTCAGTGTCACACACACACACACACACACACACACACACACACACACACACACACACACACACTTTGAGATCAGCAGGAGGGGCAGAGCAAACTGACAGAGAAGAGCTAACCCTGTTCCTCACTCAGCAGCAACAGTGCGTTTGGTAAATGGACAATCTGTGTTAACGGCCCCTGAAATTAGAGTAAATAATACCGTAAATGAGAATTCACATAGAGAATGATGAAAAAAAATTTTTTTTTTTATTACTTATATTATGAATCCAATTAGGTTTTGTTTTTGTTATGAAGCATAAATTGATTTGCTTAGATTCAGCTCTTGAGCTTTTGAAATCTTGCAGGACCACTGGAGTTTTTCAGAACTTTTGACCGTTTTTCATTTATAATCTCAAACATTTTTATCCTTGTGCTCGAATTTAGAAGTTAATTTACGGACTTTTTAGGTAAGTGAATAAGAAACATGAGCATTGTCTAGTTTAAAATGATGTTTTTATCAATCAGGACATTTTTTGGAGTCACTTCAACTTTTCTGGGGATTCTTTTTGGGGGGTTTTATTGCGTGCTTTACACATTTATTGTTCTTTTTTGTTGTACTTTTCACACATTTAGCTCAGGTTGAGTTAAATTCCAGCCATCTTAATTAATGGCATTGTGCCCTTGGGCAAGGCACCCAACCCTAAGTCTGTTATAGCTCTTTGTTAAGGCAACTGGGTGAATAAGATTCATAGCAACGGTGTGGTATGACTAAAAAAAACCCAAAAAAAAACAACTATAACTATATAACTCCATTGATTATGTGATCCAGATTTTCTCCCAAAGATTGTACCTTTTTGGGGGTTTTTTTCTCCGTATTTGTGGATGATATTGCTAAGCCAGGATTCCATTATTTCCTTCTTTTTCTGTGCATGATTGAATTTCAGATGAGGAATAACAGGAAAACAGCCATCCTGGTGAAGGAAGTGAACACTAAGAAGAGGCTGTTCCTGGTGTACAGGCCAAACACGGGCAGACAAGTCAAACTGGAAACATACGCCGACATCAAAAAGAAGTTTAAGAAGGTTTGGCTTCTGTTTGAAATTATGGAAACATTAAATATTTTATGAATCCTGATTTTAAAAAAACATTTTTTATTTTCCTTTGTCTCTTCTGTTAGGTTCTGTCAGAAGATGCCAAGCAGCACTGGACTGACCAGTACCAGTCATCAGCAAAAATATGCTCTCATGCGTACTGGTGTGTACACTTTACACGCTTATCTTGCACCAAATGAGCCACACTAGCGGTGCCTCCAACTCGCAAGTTCAGAAACGGCTTCCCTAATCTGCTGTTTGAATCTGCCTGTAGGCGCGGCAACTGCAAGAAAGCCTCGGTTGGTCTGCTGTGTGAAGTCGGGCTGCGCTGCAGGACGTACTACGTCCTGTGCGGCTCTGTGCTCAGCGTGTGGAACGAACTGGAAGAAGTTCTTTCTCCAGTCAGCGGCAGCAACGTGAAGGTGCAGATTGTCCGCCTGCGCACCGAAGATGGTCAGAGGATAGTCGGTAAGCTGACCTGCTGACCTGCTTTCCCAACTTCAAATGGGAAAGACTCAGAAGAATTTGCTTTCTCCCCAGAAAGCACGTTTTTCATTCCGGCAAAAAAAAAGTTTTTAGAGCTGCAAACTAACGATTATTTTAGTGATCGATTATTCAAACGATGAAATGAAAGAAAAATTGACGCGTTGTGCAGTTTGTACTCTTAACCATGTGACCTTATTTTATACAATGTTAAAATAAGGATCAGTTCCTTTTTTAAATGAGAAAATAAACATTTAATGAGAGCGTTCTCCTGGCGCACGCTCGGTTTAAAAAAAATAAAATAAAATTCTGCAAATATCAACATTTGAAAAGCTCACTGCTTAAAACAATACGGTGTAGTGTTTTATATTATTATTAATAACTGCAGAATTTAAACCAGGTGAGGCTTAAAGTGCCACTTGAAGAGTTTTGGGTTCAACATTTTTACAAACAATGAAGGGTTTATTTTTTTTAAATGCAAAATTTATATTTTTGTCCAGTTTTGTTTTAATTATTGCTCTGAATATGTTCTTCCAATCGATTGTATTTTTTTTTTGTTTTTTAGAGTCTGTGTGTTCCATTTAACGATTATTAAATTACTAAATTATAATTTTAATCATTGATTAATAACAACTAATCAATCATTTGAATAATAGATGAATCAGATATCTTAATAAGCGGTTAATCACTTTTAATTGACTATCAGTTATCTCAGTTATATTAAGAATCAATTGCGATTCATTGGCTATGTTAAGAATTGATTAATTGTGATTAATCGGTTATTTTAATAAGTAATATTCCTCCTCCTCCCTTAGGGTTGATCATTCCAGCGAACTGCGTGTCTCCGTTGATCAACAAGCTGTCGACCTCAGACCAGAGCCAGCAGCTGGCTGTGCAGGAGCAGCAGAAGAGGCAGCTGCTCCACCCTCAAAGTCTTACACATGTGCTCAACACATAATGTGGCGGTTTGAGCCCAAACGCCGCCCTGACCCCACGGTCCACTCAGGAGGCCTCTGGCTCCGGCCGTGTCTCGGTGCGCTGCATGCTTCAGGGCTGCTCCTCTCAATCCTCCACTATTGTCCCCTGAGGGCCCGGAGGCCGGCTGTGCCGACTGTCGGGACGAAAAACAGCGGCCAGTCGTTCTCCCAACCCGGCGACGCCGTTGTGTTGTACTCTGATATTCAGAGTGAGGTTAGTGATCCGGTCCAGACACGCCGCGAAAACTCAAGTCTGTTCTGTTCAAATTGGGCGCGCAGCAAAAAAACACCCAAACTTCCCGGGTCCAGGCTAAATGAAACCAAACCACTATACCTCTGAAAGTGAGAGGACTCATTTCTGCGGCCGTCTGATGTTCAGCCACCACCATAGTTAACAAAAACCCCTTAAAGCAGCAGAGGGATATTATTTGCTGTTTGATTGAGGTCATTTGATTTGGGACAAATTTCTTTCCTGCTATAATCCTCACAATCACACAAAGACCAAAACTACATTATGGTGAGGGTCAGCTTGCATTTCACATAGACCAATTTGTTTTTCTGTTTTCTGCAAACGGGTCTCAACTACTTCAGCAAGCTCTGAAGGTTTGTTTTACTTTGTAATTCATAACTTAGAAAAAAACACATTTAGTCAAACAAAGTCAGCTGTCAAACACATCCATACTGCACTAGGAAGGAGAGCGTTAGTATATACATGAACCTTGTGTTAGTTTTTTTTTTTTTTTTTTAAGAAAAGGAGAAAATCAGAAAATTGTTACTGAAACAGGAAGTTCAGTGAGTTTTTAGTTGGATTCAGTGTCTGAGTTTCATTCTTCATTTTGTAAGCAGAATGAAGAAGTGAAATAAATGGTTTGAGATCTATACGTGTCATTTACTGTTAGGTGGTGTACATGTAACATTTTCAAAAGGCATTTCTTCCCCTGCATGTTTTTTTTTTCTTTTAAATATTGCAGTTCATTTATTAAAAGATAATATCTGGGTCCCAGAAAGCAGTTTCTGTTCTTTGACAAATAAGTTACTGAACATCAGTACACTACCGCTAATCAGTTGTTAAATGTCATTTACATCGCTTTATTTGCTGTTCCAAATATTTTTGCTAGGCTCTTTGACGCAAAGGTGAGGAGATAACTAAACGATACTCAGCCAAGAGAGGCTTAAAAATACGAAAAGACGCAGTCATTACAAACATCGTTTTGCTTTTCACAAATAAACAGCTCAGGGGTTTATCTGTTCTAAAAATGCAGTGTATGTGAAATGCCTGACCAGAGCTTTTATTTAGCGCTTCTCAGTGATCTGTAACCGGATTTTATGACGCCGGGTTAGGACCATTATAGAGGGAGGAAAATAAATACATTTCCATGAAAAGACTGGGGGCTTGTTTCGGATAGAAAATTTCTGAAAATCTCAACATTTTTGAGAAAATGAGATTTTCAGAATTTTTCTGTTTAGAAAGTCCTTCAAATTGAGTTTCAAGTCAAATTTTTGACTTTTGAAGCCCAGCTAATTTTCAAAAGTGGAAAAATTGCAACTTTTGAAATTCAATCTCAAAATTATTTTTTTTTTCTTCTTTTTTTTTTTTGTGCAGAGATGTACTTCTTTTTTTCCATCTACGGTGGCCCCATCACAGCATCATAACATCTGAAGCTTCTCTTTTTGTTGCGCATATTCCCCCCCCCGCTTCTCTGCTTCCCAAACCCATCCCTCGAGTCCGGTTCACATCTAATCCCGTTCCTGTGGACTCGCGCGCCTCTTGTGAGCCTTTCGGGTTTTGTATTATATTCCACGTCATCTGCACTAAACGGGACAGAACACACCGTCTGGGTGCATGAGCTTTACTGAAACTGAAGAATAAAAAGCCGGGATGTATTTTATTTTTCTTTTGTTTTGTTTGTTAGTTTTTGTTTTTTTTAAATGGAGGAATGCATCCTGACCCTCTGGATTAGACACGGCTCCATTCACGAAGTCTGCCTCCTCTCCTGACTGACGACGCGTTCGGAAAATGCTTTGTATTATTTGTACAGTTTGAAAATCTTCATGCAGCACATCTCTTTGGACACCTGGGGGAAGGTACTGCTTCTGTGTTTAAACTTGAATGTGCACCTTGTAAGCCAGCACCTCATGTTTTGATTCCTGGGGTGTTGTGTGTGTATGTGTGTATGTGTGTGTGTATGTATGTATATAAGAGGCCGAGTAATTTGTTCGTTTGAATGCAACTAGATCGTTCTAATGTTAAAACCCTTGAACTTTTTTTCTTCCTATTCATTGCACGAGTTGCACTACTGACATACAAAATTTCAACATTGCGTGTACATGCATCTTCAATAAAAGCTTGGTATACTTCTATCTTGTTTAATGTATTTTTTTCCAATGCTACCACTAGGTTTAGCTCATCGAATAAAAATCTAGGAATTACTAATGATCCCAACATATTAGCTTTCATATTGTCATTTGTTTGAATGTTCTCTGAAAGTATTCATACTCTGTTTTTTTTTTTATTGTATTTTAATAAAATTCTACTGTATGCTGGCATTTAGTGAGATTAAATCACACAAGTTCATTGAGTCGCCTTAAATAGCCTTTATGAATGTTGCCTTTTTGTGAACATTTGCTGATTACATATTTTATCATTTTAGTGCTTAATCTAGACAACATAAACAAAATGCCGCAAAGTGGCAGAATGGCTGCAGTCAGTTAAAATCTTAATATTTACTCAAGAACTAGTGAATTAGACTTAACTCAGAATGTCACATTAATTCAAATTTATAATAGAGAACAATAAAAGGCAAAGCTTAAATCACTCGGCTTCTTTATGAATTCCAGTAGAATTTAGCTGTTTTTTTTTTATTTATTTTTTGGCAACTTCTATACTTTAACATAATAAAAACACACCCTTAATCTGGTTTGAAATGGATTTGCAGAATAGGTCTGGGGTCCTGACTCTAGGGGTCAGACATTGTGACCAACCATGTGTCCTTCAGGGACTCCTGGGAAATAAAGAGCCCTGGAAAGACTCCATTACTTCACATGGAAGTCGGCCACATGTCTCCTGAACCGACCGATGAGCGACTCGGTGGCCGAAGCCATGGAAACTCCTCCACAAACAAAGTCAGGTATCACTACTTTCATTACTTTTTGGGTTTTGTTTTTTTTCTTTCACTTTTATATATGTATGCATGTATTTTTTTAGTTTTAGTTTTGTCGCTTGAATTAATAGTCCAAACTACGCGTGTTTCGCGTTGAAAGCACACTTTTCTGTTGTAAATTTTAAAAAAAATAAATAAAAATGCAAATGTGACGTTTCAAAAACAATTTTTTTTCTTCCCCCCCCCTCCTTTCTTAATTACTCAACGGCGTTTTCCTGATTAAAGTCCTCCTAAAGTGTGGGACTGGAGTTAACTTTCTCATCACTGTTGTTAAATGTCAGAGGAAAAAAAAATAAAACCAAAAAAAAAAAAAACGCGTGCTCGGCTGCGTGCGGATTTCTCGCCTTCATGGTGGAAATCCCGTTTTTTAAGTCGTTTTTCTTGATAAAGCCGCATTGGATGGCGGCGGCGGTGGAAAAGCGCTGTGGGTGTCAATATAAAGTGACGGCCATATTTGCCGGTGCCGCTGTTGTAAACAAAAAGTGAGAGACAGACGCTTCACTGAATTTCGGGTCATTTTTATTTCTTTAATTTACAATGTCTTTGGGAATGTCTTACAAACCCAATGTCCATCAGCACATTCCGGGAACTTCTGGGAACCAGGGTAAGGAGAAAACGTGGGAGAAAATCAAAGTATCCGCTTGTTAAATCGAGTGTTAAATTCGGGGTCTCGGAGAATACCTGGAGAAAGACCGTGTCTGTAGTTTTTGTCCAGTTATATATATAGGGTCAGATCCTGGGAGCTAGGCTAATTCATATCCGCCATTATTACTAATGTAAAAGAGCGCCATCCGTGAGCCGAGGCGGCGGAAAAACGCGGTCGGGAGGCGAGGCGAAGCGTCGGGGGTTCCGAAAATGTGGTTCTCGGTGGTCCGGGGCCGCGGTCCCGCCGCGGGGTTGCGGTTCCACGGTGACAAAAATGTATCACTTATGTCTTCTTTAGCCAGCCTTGTTCCGTTTCCTCCATGATGCTCCTCGGTCGGAGCTGCCGATTGATCTGCTTCTGGGAAATTTTATGTTTCTTCGAGGACATCTGGTGGCGGAGAGGGAATATTACAGGCAGACAAAGCACCGGGGTGGAGGGCTCACAGGGTTCAACAGTCACTTATTTTTAGAAGGTTTGCCTTCTATAAATACTCGACATAGCCAGTTTATATCTGGTTATATATTTAGTTAATCACAACTAATCTTGCTTTTATGATTGATCTGGTTTTTATACATATTTCCAACACGTTTGGACACTTTTTCCTGTATGAATCTACAAATCTGACGCTGTTGTTACACCTGAACTTTCCGCATTTAAAATCCACTGACTACGCTTGTGTTAAAACGGCGTTGAAAATAAAATGGCATAAAAACAGCTCGCACATCAGCGTTGCGCCTCGGTAAGAAGCCGTGACATATTCTCTCTTTACTGTGCACCAACAGCTGGAAACCTTCTTTCCCCCTCAGCAGCTAACCTGGCTACACTGCAGTCCTACAGGCCCATCCTGAGTGACTACGGACCTCCATCTCTGGGATTCTCACAGGTAAGCTCTCAGGACGCGCTATTTCCGTAACGTTCATTCAGTTTTGGAATCAGAAGAAAAACGCTCCGCGTTTTTGTCCCACACGATTCCAACGAACTAACAGCAGACGTTCCTCAAACTGCCAGGCACGGCGGTGGAGTCATGATCATTTGGGCTTGAGGGAAAGCTGTTTTAGTCATATTTCTGAATTTAAAAAAACAAAAAAAAAAAGGCACATTCGGTTTTTATGTCGGCGGCGAAACACCCGGAACGAAGACCTCTGCGTTGAAATGTTTGAATCTCGCAGGGCTCCACCGGCAGCCAAGTGCCTCAGAACAAATACGCCGAGCTGCTGGCCATCATCGAAGAGCTGGGGAAGGAAATCAGGCCCACGTACGCCGGGAGCAAGAGCGCAATGGAGAGACTGAAAAGAGGTACGGTCCGAGGGCCATTCACAGCGAGCAGGGTCTGAGCGAACATTTACATTCACGCGTGCCGGTCTGTCGTCGGTTTTGATGAGACATGTCCGACTCCGTCTCTTTCAACAGGGATAATTCACGCCAGAGGCCTGGTACGCGAATGCCTGGCGGAGACGGAAAGAAACGCGAGGTCCTAGCCATAAACGCGTATTCCTCCTTGTAAGAAGAACTACTTTTTTTTTTTTTCTTCTTCATTTTTTTTTATTTTTATTTTTTGGCGGGAAGTGTGGGGGTGGGGGGAGTGGGAGCGTGCATGGCCCTTACGTTGCGAGGAGGAAGTGAAGGAAGAGCGAACAAAGGATTGAAGTGCAAGCTCTTAGAGAGAGAGAGAGAGAAAAAATACAGTGATGCAGTTCACGACTCTTAGGAGTTCTGGAGAATTCTTTCAATCGGGATCTTTTCATTCATTTTTTTTTTTTTCTCCTTGGGAATCAAAATATTTTTTTAGTGCTCCACCGTTGGGGATCTTAGTTTTGGCTTGTTACATAAATACATTGGTATACATTCATTTTGTTTTTGTTTTGTTTGGGGTTTTTTATTTTTTGTTTGTTTTTTTTTTGCATGCGAACGGGCCCATGGGTTAACTGTAGACACTGCATGGCTTGTACAGAAGTAGATAGATTTTTTTTTTCTCTCTTTGTTTGTTTTTATTTTTTATAGTATTGGGTCTGTGTTTCAGATCCTTGTAACAAAAGACTTGAGTGGTGGACACGTTATCGGACGCATTGGTTCATCTGTGATGAGATTGGTTTTGGTATTAAAAAGACGAAAACAAAAAAGGAAAATGCTACTACTTGCATCTTTGTATGTATTTATTACTCTGTGTAATAAATTGTATTTTCAATACAGTGGACATTGTGATTCAATGCGTTTCAATTTTGATACTGTGCTTTGATATTTTTTTATTTATTTTTGAACAGTTCTGATGGTGCGTAACCATCGGCAACAAAATATTGTCTGTGCAAGTGGGATCAGCCGACTGGCATCTCGGAAGCTCAAATAACACCTGAACTATGACCCCCAAATCCCAGAGTGGTTAAAAAGGGAGGCCTTCGTGGATGCAGAGCCGCACCAAGAGAGCGGCAAAAGCAGACGAGTTAAGCGGGTTGGCAGCCAACGACTGATGATGTCATCCACAACACGGTACCGCGGAACATCGTCTCCGTTGGCATGTCAGCAGTCACGAGATGTACAGCGACATTCAAATCCCATCCAAAGCTACTTCAACAATCCCAATGGGAATTCTTCAGTCAGAGGTCTTGTCAGATGCGTTGCAGGACTGACTGCTACCAAGGATCCTTCCTGCCCACAGCATCACCATCCATGATGGCCCTTCCTCACTAAAACCTTATTGATAGTGACTTGTCTTGTTCTCTTGACGCTTCTGCTTAATGTTACTCGTGTTCCAGAGATGTAAAAGGTTCTTTGTTAATCCTCCCTATTTGCTCTAACATTATGCACTAAACTCTCCTCCTTTGTCTTCTTTTGGATGTTACTAACTGCATTACACTGCCACATGCAGGCCTGGCATTGTCACAACATATTTAAAAAGAAATTGTTTCAGTGAATGGTAACATTTCTTGAAATTATGAGGCAGTTACTGCAAGTGAAGATGTTAAAAGGAAAACATTAATATGATCTGGGAAGCGCCTGAAAACTTAAAAATTGTATGAGTAAAACATTTCTTTTGGTGGGCCATCAAAACTCCATCAGACTTCAAAGGCAGTGTTTTTAGGCTCTGAATAAAATAATAAAAATAAGAGCTATTCGATATTTTAGCATCCTTTTGATGGAGCTGTCCGTCTGTCAGTTTGGCCCGACATTGACACACTCCTCATCTTCTCCCCCCGACCAATAGAAATAAAATGTGAAAATACTAACCAATCACACGTCTGTATTTCAGATCTCATTCTGACCAATCGCGTTGGGGGCTGTAAACGTTCAGCGGACAGCGAACACTGCAGTGCAGCAGCCAACCAGCTCACAGCTAGCGAGTCCGACTACTCTGAGAGAAATATGGATATAATAACATTAGAAACCAACCGGTAGGTTCACTATTAATTGGCGTAAGCTGTACAGGCCACATTGCCTGGTGTTGTGACGCGGTTTGCAGTTGAATGTCACTGCTAGTCCTGTCCTGCTTCTCTCTGTGTTTCTTAACCTGTAATACACCAACTTAGCCGAACTGAGCTAACTGGCTAACCATTTGAAAGGCTCGTTAGTTGCAGGTGTTGTTAGCTGCAGCTGGATAACTCCGTCCAACAGATCCTGGCAACTTTGAGTGTTGGTGCTGCACAGGCATGATAGCTCTGACAGCTAATGCTGCTCCCACTAATATTTGTGATGTCGCCTGCCTCTTCCGCGTTAATCATTTCTGCTTATTGAATTAGCCGCACATTAATTAAACGCGCCGTATTCAGGCTAGCTCTGAAATGAAAGGAAACGTGAGCCCCTGATGCTTAAAAGCACAGAGCCTGATGCTAATGCGTCACACTGACACCTGAACGCCATTTTATTTATTTATTTTTTGTTGTTTGTTTGTTTTAAATACACGTTTACCGGACGTGCGACGTGTAAATATCGCGGCTGTGTAGTAACTCTGGGATGCACCAATAGTGCTGTTGCAGCAGCCGTGCAAGACGCTCCCTCCCACTCAGCTCTGCTTTGCCTTTTGTTTTGGCTCCCAGCTGTCAGAGAGACCCCCTCCGGACGGGCCCGTAACCATGTCCACGGATGACAGCATCTCCGAGGACGCGTCCAGCTCGGGGGCTCTGAGCCACTGCCACGCCAGCGCCGACGGAGATGGAGGGAAGGAGAGCGAGACGTCCCTGGTGTCCTCCGAGGGGACGTCAGCCTCGGGCCTGGCCGTCCTGGAGGAGAGGCACGCCGTCTCCCAAACTGCGGGAGGCGCCGGGGAGGGCAGGCATGTGGACATCACACCGGCGTGCAACAGGATCAGGTGCTGCCACACACACACACACACACACACGCACAGGCACGCACGCACGCACCGTGCTCTGCGTGGAAAATGGAGACTTGACCTTTAACGTGTAAAAGATGCAATTACTCAGATGCTCTGGTTTGGTCTGTCACTACAACAGATGTTGCTGGACAATGATAGATTGTTGTTGGGATAAACCATGATACTGTTGTTTTGAGATAACGATATTGTACAACAGTATATCGGTAATAATAAAAGAACATATTCTCAAAGATCAGTAAGCTTTTAACTCTGGAGCGGGAAGACATTTTAAGTATCCAAAATAAATAGACAAAACAACAACAAAAAAAATCAATTATGAAGTTGCTGTAAGCAAGAAGATCAATTTTTGATTGAAAGAGAATCACAGAAACGGGAATGTATATGTTTGCCAAGAAAGTTCAAAATTTAGAGATTAATCTCAGAGATTTTCTAGAAAGAACAAGGAAACTTTTGAGTTTGAAAAGTTTAAAGTTTTCATGAAATAACTTTGGAAATTTAAGATTAATATCAGAAATATTTCAGAAAAAAACTTGTGTCAAAAGCAAAAAAAAGTAGGCTTTTTAAAAAAAACCAAAAAACATTTGAATGTTTTTTTTTATATTAAAGTAGAAAATAAATAAAACAAATTAAAATAAATTTTTCAGAAATTTTTATTTTTTTTTATTTAGAAAAATGTCAGATTTTTTAGCAAAGACTTATTCTCCTTATTTTCCAATAGACAGTCATATTTTCTTGATTGATGTTTCGATATATACTGTACTTAGTGTCGGTGTAACAGTTTTTAAATAAGAATCTTGACTATAAGACAACCTGTCCTGCCTGCCCTTGTAATATTTTTCATTTCTTAAACTTTTCTTTAAAAAGAAAAGTTTTCTTTTTTTTTTTTGTATCATTTCGCAAAGAAAAATGATACAAGAAAAGCCTTAGTCTCTCTTTTACACTGTTTGCCCGTATCCTGTAAGTAATTTGAGTGCAATGTTGTCGTAGGAACTTGTGTCTGAGCACAGACGAAGCATTCGAGCACGGGAAGACGCTGCCGTTCATCAACCCGAGCTCCCTGGAGACCCTGAGGGCCTTGGTGCAGGAGATTCAGAGCAGCGGAGAAACAGACCCTGAGATCTGGAAGGACTGTGAGGTGGGAGTTAATCACACAGCCTGAAAGACAAAACTACACAGACAGTATGTAAATGAGATCCGAAGCTGTCTGAAGTGAAGCCAGGAATTGCTGCTTTAGCAGTTGTTCTTCTGCAGCCGACAGCCTCGTCTCTGAGCTGTCACTTTCAGTTTTTTCTGTGGATCGCACCTGTCACTTCTGCAGACACACACACATCTGCAGAGAGCCCATTGCACCGGCAGAGCACCACACTGCAGCTCATCCTTTCATACACAGGAAGTGATGCGCCGGGGAAACACTGACGCAATTCAGTTCAACCTGAAAGTGTTTGTTCTTGGGTCACTATCCCTTTAAAGACGGCGTCTGTGGGAACGAGCTGCTCCTGGAGTTCATCCACAACCCACATTTTTGCTCTATGATTTTGCCACTGATATGATTGCTTTTCATTATTTGGTAAACAGTCCACATCAAAGTCCAGGGGAAGCGTGGAAATCTGCCCTTTTGCCCCGTTTCCTCTCATGAAACACACTCACTTCCACTGCATTCCAGCTCTTTGGGGGAAGTAGCACTGCTTACTCCATCTTTTTTTTCCTGTGATAAACATTCATTTGACATACTAATTTCAGACATATCTAATTTTTTCTTCAGAAATGAGTAGTTCCATTCTGCTTTTACATACGCTACAAAATCATGCATGACTGGTGTTGGGTTTCTATTGTTGATGGGTTTCTTTTCTGTCACAAAAATGACTTTAAATAATTTAAATAATAACCTGAGAGACGTATCGCGATTTATTTATACGCTGTACTTTCACCAGTTTTATTTTTTCCTGCCTTTAAGTAAATGTTTGATTTTTAAACTTTTTTTTTTTTAGTGTGTATTTTGTGTCATATTATATAACGTGATGATTCCTCATCTGTGTTGGTGTGTGAAAACTACAATGGCGTATGAGGCTCCATTGTAGATGATGGATGAGTAAATTTCCATCAAAACACAAACATAGTTTGAGACTAATCTCAGAATTTTTTTTTTTTTTTTAGAAAAATCGAGGAAATTTATGAGCCCCAAAAGTTAAAAAATTGATCAGAGAAAATGCTGAAATTTTTAATCTGCAAGAAAAAAAGTCTTGAGACTCATCTCAGAAATTTCCTTGAAAAAAAAAAAAAAAAAAAAAACCTTTAAATTTCTGAGTTTCAAAACTTGAAAAATTTTGTCTTTTGGAACTCAGAAATTTCCACATCTTTTTTTTTTTTTTTCCCTTGAACATTTCTGACATTAATCTCAGGTTTTTCAGCAGCAGCATACTCCGCCTTCATGGAAAACAAACACCTGCATCAGATTTTTCTGCTTCCTCTCAATAATTGAATTCTAACAGGTTTATTGTTACATTGCAATAGTTGCTCCTTACATTATGGCTTCTAACAATGTTTGCCGGATATTTTATTCTTTTTATTACATTTGAATGAAGTGGCAGCTTAAAATATTGCAAGGAAAAACTTCTGATTACTAACCTTTAGAAGCTGTGAAGTTAGGAAATATTAACACTAAACAAGATTAACCGTTCAACTTACAAACTGATTGTTTGTCAAACTGTTTTTGTCTTCATCAGGGTCGATGGTTGCATTTGTTTCAGCTGGTTGAAAAGCAATACCAAGAGCAAATACTTGCTCAGCAAGAACAATATCAGTGCCAAATACAGGTAAGCAAATGTATGCTATCGAGTTCTTTCACGTGATGACATGTTTTTCTTCTCCTTTTAAATATCTTGTTTGTTTTTTTTTCATTTTGTTTAGTTGATTCAAGATGAGATTAAGGCCCTGGTTCAGCTCCAGAACCGCCAGACCAGCAGCGGTCAGCCGCAAACGGACTTCCCCTCCGTCACCAAAACGTCCCCGGACGCTAAAGACTGCATCTTCTCCATCATCTCCAGCGAAAGCCCGCTTCCCAGAAACGTGCCGAGTGACAACGAGAGCTTGGGAGCCCCCGTTCTCACGCCCCTCAGCACCCCGTCCCCTCAGCCTCCCGGGCTGGAGACCACCAACCTGGCGGAGGAGCGGACCACCACGGTGCTCAGCAGTGGCTATGGAACGCTGTGGGAAACTGGCTTCGAACCCGGGGTGACTCCTGATGAAGACGGGGAGGACGGCGACGGAGGCCGGAAGCACGGGTGGACCAGCATCCTCCAGGAAGACATGCAGACGACTCTGGCTGAGTACCAGCAGGACTTCTCCAGTGAGCGGCCCAACGCCGTCAATGAACCTGTTCCATCCGTGTACCAGCAGAAAACGTCCAGGTTTGTCCAAACCTCAACCTGTTAGAGGGGCAGCGTTACGGAAAGTCATCGGTGTTATTCTCTCATCAGAAACACTCCTGAAGTGATGCTTTGATTCTGTAATGCATCTTTGAATCCTTTAATGGCCTGTAGCAATCGTTGGCTTGGCCTGTGAGCTGCAGCTTCCAACTGTGGCGGTCAGAAAATGACCTGCACTGGCTGCATGTGGGCAGGTTTCTTTATGCTGATAACTGGATCTGGTCAAAGTTGGGTTCATCACAGAATGTGCCACAAACTATTATATCAACGTGTTGCTGTTGGACCTACATCATTTTATAAAATTCATCTTTTATTTGTTAGATTGGGGAAATGGAGAATGAAGTTGGATGTTTTTAGTTAAAAACAAAGCGTATTTTCTGCTGTTTTGGCAGCGGCGGCAGCCAGCAGCTGACCTCCTGGGCCCAGAGGCAGAAACTCAGAAGCAGGAAGACCAAGGCAGGACTCGGCACAGCACAAACCCCAGACTACCAGGAGTTACCTCACAGCAAGCAGAGTCTGCTGGAGAAACCAGATTCACACGACCAGGTGCTTTCACAGCTCACCTTCTAGGACGAACATTTGTTGCGGTTTTGTTTTTGTCCGCTTTGGTTGTTCTAACCGTATTTTCTTGCTCCTGACTCTCATCCACTTATCTCCGTTGTGTTTCAGCATCGATCGGCCGGGCTGTCATCCAGCTCTTTCCCGCTGCGGCGCAGTGACAGCCTGATGTCAGAGGCTTCAGGTAATTCACAGACTTTGATTAAAAAAAACAAAAAAAACAAAGCCAGAGGAAACCATGCACTTGAGTTTTTATCTTCTCATGAGGTGACCATAATAACATTTCAGACTGTCTGACAGCAGTAGTTTTGATTTGATTCTAAAAGCTGTCTGATGTTCCTTTGACACTGAGTAAAATCTTATTTATGATCGTATTGCAGGTCAGTAGAGAGCAGCAGTATCAGTGTGAATTATGGATATATTTCCAGATCAACAGTGATGCTCAGTGTCCTCACTGTATTTACTGTTTATAGTGCGATTCAGTACTTTAGACTGGCCTTCACCAGGAGGTCAAACTCATTCTCATTTTGGGCCGAATAGAGGTCATAAATCTTCTTAAAGGGCCGGTTGTGCCAGAATTTATTCTGGCCAGTCAACTAATTAATTTGTCAACTAATGACAAATTAATTCAGCTAATCCGTCATTAGTTACCGTAATTAAAAGCTGGTCGTTCTGTGTCTCCTGCAGACTCCACGAATAATAATCCTCATTCTATAAGTACTTCTTAAAAATAAAATAATATTGAAAATCTTTTCACATTGTTCAGTCCATCCAGAATTTCTCACATTTTTTTCTGATATTTAAAAAGTATATGTTTGCAAGGAATTTTGCAATATTTGCAACTACGTGAAACGTTAAATGTGACTTTTCGTTGCTCGCCGTATCGATTGTGGACTTTAACTTGACATCAATTAAGACCTATGCAAAAGTGTTGTAAAAGAAAGTACCGCCACCTGCAGGTTGGAATTATCATCACTTAAGCTCATTACCGCAAAGTAATGCGAAGCTCTGTTGATTTTGCATGATTTTTGGCAGAATTGGAACTGCGTAATCTGGCGACACACGTGGCCCACACCGACATAAACATGCAAATGAATGAATAATGTCAAAAGTGCTTACAGCTGTTTCATTGCGTCTGCCTCAGGTCTGACTTACTGGCGCCTGAACGAGTGCGATCTGTATCGGCCCCTTCCGGACAGCTTTGACAGCGGAGCGTACCTCCTTCTGCAAGAGGCTTCCATGAGTCTTGTGAGTAACTCCAGCTGAGTCACATTCGGCCAAATTCAAACTTCCCGATCCGCCCTGCTGTGCTACGCGACGTAAACGTCGTCATCTGTTTCTGCCCTGTAAAAGAGCCGCATGAGGCTCAGATGTTGACTGTATGTGCTGACAGGGACAATGAGAGTATCAGTCAGAAGGTGGCGCTAAAACACACTTTAAGATAAAGAAGATTGGTATCTCTGCATCAGCTCTATGTACCATGACGTATCAGGGCCATTGTACATAGAAAAACTGGGGGAGAGGCCAAAAAAAAAACGTTTGAAAAGTTTAAATGTTTTTAGATAAAATAAATATATTTTGAGATTAATCTCAGAAATTCAATAGAAAAAAACAAGGACATTTCAGAGTTTGGAAAGTTGAAAATTTTGTAGAAAAAAGTCTGAAATTTTGGGATTAATCCCAGAAAATTTTCTGGGAAAAACCTGAAAATCTGTTTCAAAAGTAAAGAAAAAAAGATGGACTTTTGAATTTCCAAGTTTTTTTTTCTTGCAAATTTTTGTGTAGCAATTCAAATTCAAAACTACTTTATTAATCCCAAAGGGGAATTAAGTAATCATAACTACATCTGGTTTTGTAGCTAAACAAATAAAATAAAGATGATTAGTGTGCTTTATAGCGCTATCTATGTCTTTACTCAGTTTATTGCCTCGAGATTTGTGGGAGTCAGATCTTTAAGGGATGTAAAAATGTTGCAATGACGATGTTTTTGTGAAAAAGTCTAGTTGAATGAAAAGCTGAGGATGGTTCTGTGTCTCCAGCAGACTCCGTCCCAGGAGCCGCGGCTGTCCCTCAGAGAAATCTACCACAACAAGCATAAAGATTGTAAACAAACCGACTGGGAAGGATCTGTCACATCCAGCCCTCTATCACCCCAGGTTTGTCTTTTCATTCAGAGAACCAAATCTGTTCTTCCCTCTTCTAACATTTGGTTTTTGTAGAAAACTGTCCGACTCGTTGCTAACCTTATATCTCCGTTGCTAAGATGCTGACATTGGATCCGGCGGCCGGCACGCAGCAGTCAGATCGAACGTCTGGCTTCACTTCACCTTCTCACTTCAGCAGCCCGTCGTTTGCCCCTCCGGCCCACCCATACCCCAGACTGGGGACGTCCATGACCCCCGACAGCATGGTGGAGGGCAGCGCCCATCCTGGAGACACCGACTGCGTCTCTGACGCGTCCAGCGCTTCGACTGCTGGACAGCCTCCCGCTAAGACGCAAAGTTCCCGAGGGAATCCGTCACTGGCGGTCAGAGAAAGCAGCCAGCAGCGCCGGGCGAGTGTGCCGTTAGCCAGTGAGGAAGAGGGGAGCCGCACCCACACCAGCACCCTGAAGCCCGGCGCCGCCCCTGCAGCCGGCCAGCCGCCGTCAGTCAGTCCTTCGTCTCTAGAGGACCCCGTCGTCCTGTCTCTGTGAGTCTGACGTGACAGACGCCTTGAAGACAATATTCACCCGCCTGATTTCAGCTTGTAAACTTACACTAAAATCGTAGGAGGAGCGTATATTTGTGACTTGCTATAGAAAAAATGTTTGTCGTTATAGCGATAAAACTCGTCTCGCTAAAACGAGAAATTGTTTTGTTTGTGCAAGTTTTATATCTCGTTATAATCAAAATATGTTCCCATTTTTAAATCAGGACATCAGGGCAATGACTTTTTATGATTGTAAACTGTCACCGGTGTATAAAGCAGAATGTTTCTCATCATAGTGAGAAATATGTCTTGCTAAAACAAGAAAGTTTCTCATTTTTACGAGTTTTATATTTCATAAGGTGAAGGTTTCTGGGTTTGAGACACAAAACTCGTTAAAGAGAGAAAACATTGTCAAAAAGTTTCCTTTCTCCTTATAACCTAAATATGTCAGAGGTGTGTATTTTTTCTTTATCTTGACCTTCTGACAGTTTCTCATTAAAACAAGAAAGAAGTTTTATGTTGTTATACCATGAGAGTTTCTGGATGTAACGAGATACAAAATTGGCTAAAACGAGAAGGTTTACTCATGTTTATGAATTTTGCATCTTGTTATAACAATTTCTTGTTATTGTGAGACATAAAATTTGTCTTGTTATAACGTGAAGGTTTCTAGTTTAACTGGAAACAATTTGTTGCAGAGTTTTTTTGTTTTTTTTACATTAATAAGTTTTTCACCTTGTTATAAGTTGAAAGTGTCTTAAGTTTCCTTTTTTCCTTCCCTTTTTCCCCGCAGACTGCGGCAGAACCTCAGAGAGAAACACTCGCGACACGTCGCCGATCTGAAAGCCTACTACGAGTCTGAGATTCAGATCCTGCGAGACAAACTCAAACTCCGAGATCTGCCTCAGGATCTAGAGAAGAGCAATCAGGCCCTCACAGAAAGGTTTGCAGTCACTCACATGACTGTTTGTTGCTTTGTTGCAAACCAGATAAAGTCAGCAGAAACGTAAAATAACCAGAAAAACAAGCAAAAGCCAAAAGTAGGAGTTTTTAGCTACATTTGTTTGATTCATTTTATTCATCCGTTTGTTCATCTGCAGGTGCAAACATCTAGAAAAAGCTCTGGCTGAGGCAACAGGTCGCATTCAGGAACTGGAGGCAACAAACATCTTGCTGGAGAAACACCTGGTATCTGAACGTTTTTTACACAAAATTTGCGACTCATTACCTCAAGGGAACTTATCATAATTTCCTAAACAAGCAAAGCAGAGATAGCAAGGAGCTGGCAGGCCTCACAGAGGGAAGCTACACCGATGTTCAGGCATCGTTTTGAATACGGGTGACTCTGTTTTCGCAGGCCGCATGGCCGGAGCGCTACGCTGTGGCCGGAGCCGCCGTGACCTCCCTGCAGCAGCGGCTGGAAGACAGCAAACGCTCGGCCAAAGAGAAAGACGGCCTGGCGGCGCGCTTAAAGAGCCGCGTGCGTCAGCTGGAGGAGGCGGCGCAGAAAGCCTGCAGGGAGGCAGACGACAAGGAGGCCAGGAGGGAGAGAGAGTACAAGATGCTGCAGGATGTGAGTCTGAGAGTCCATGAAGGTCAAAGTAGTAGAAAACGTCTAATTGAGTTAACTGCCGGGGAATTAATCGAAATGAATCGCATTTAATTGTGAACTATATATAGCAACAAAATAAACATTTTCAAATCAAAAACCTTTTTTTCTTCTAACTTATTGATTAAATATTAAAGGTGGGCGTTTATTGTATTGTTTAATCATTTATTATTGTGGTAGCTTTTAAAATTGTGATAAAAAAATTCTGATATTTTATCTAAATATCAGAATTTGTTTCAAAACATGAAACTGCCATGTTGTGGTAATTGTTCATTTTACAAATGATTTTTTTTCCCACTGTTTGTTCAGCGAGAGCATCAATAGATATCAATAAATTTGAAAATATGATTAAATACAGTTGCTGTGTGAAGTTCAGTGATGCAAATCGCACTGCTATGTGTGACTGATGTCCTGAAGAAGCACCTTGCATATAAGTGGGTTAGTTTTTTTAAGAGCAGTTTGTGTTTGTGGGTTTATGTTTGATGTGATTGTATGCAGGCACAACCATATCTAGAAAAAGACGTAATAAGTAGTTCTTATGTCACTTTTATCACTATCGAAATAATACCACAAAGTATCGCGGTAAATCTTTAAATTCACATTACACAGGCCTGATAAATCGACAATTAATGTTAAAGTCCAAGCCATAGTAACAAAAAAAAAAAGAAGAGATAGTATCTCTAACTCTGTGCAAATTGCTGCTACTCATAAGACCCTGAATAAGAAATGTTTGATAACAGAAAAAAATGACAACGTTTTTACACCAGTGGAAGAATTTAGTCATTCTTTTTGTACAACTACATCAACTGGCAGCCATAATTTATAACACTTCACTGTTTTCCCCTCAGCTCCTCAAGGAATACGACTCTCTGACGAAGGAACACGAAGCAGCAAAGGTGAAGTCATTTCCTCTGATATTGCAACATTGTGTCACGTCTTCATTAACCTCAGTATTGCGAATATTTGTCTTTTTTTTAAATTATTTTTAAATATTGGCATCAGTTCCATAAGTAAGACAGGACTAATAATAAAAGTTGATGTTTATTTCCATACTGTTGCTGTTTGTTTGGGTTTCATGTGGTTTTGTTTGGTCGAGTGAAATCGATGCGGCGAAGCAGGTTTAATGTAGTCTGTGACATATATTTCATAACAAACCTCAATCTTTCAAATGGCATTAACTTCAACACAGATAAAGTCACGTTTAGCTAACTTCATGTTATGCTCCTGTTTTTGTTTCTACAGAACAACCTGGTGTCAGCAGAGAGCAAGCTAGTCGACGCAAACGACCAGATATCTGAGCTGAAGAGGTAACACTTACTGGTTCGATTTGTAACTTTTTAAAAATATATATAATCCAATTCATTTTGATTTCTACAAAATGAAGACGTATGCAGGGTTGGGCAGTAACCAGCTGCATTTACTTGAGTAACTTTTTGGAAAAAATGTACTTTTAGTAGTGTTTTTACTTGTACTTTCTACTTTTACGTAAGTGATTTTATTATGACATTTTGCTACTCTTACTCAAGTAACACTTCAGTATACGCTGTCCCCTGTGAGTAACCTCACTGAATGAAGAACAATAATGTTTTAACCAAACACGCATCTGTAGGTTTCATTAAGGTTTCATACATTTTATATTGAAAGAAGTTGATTTGGAAAAGTGCCTCTTTTGCCTGATTTTAGCTGCATTTCCATTTCAAATGTTTGCAAAAGTTTGTCCATTTCCGCTCATGTTGAAAAGGGCAAAATTTCGCACTGTAGTGTTTCCATTAAATAAGAAAGGCAGTCGAAATCGGTAAGTTTGTTCACATTATAATTCATTAAAAATGAATTCTTCTACTACTTCCTGTTGTCGTCTTTGTCGTTTCCTTCAGTAGTAAGAAAACAAAGGAAACAGTTGTCATACAAGCACGACTTGTATGACATGAAAATAGTTTGCATTGCAGTTTTGCAAATTTCACTCATAAAATAAAAATAAACACATCTCAACCTAGTGCAAAAACTTTATCAAAACATTTCTGTTTCTTTCTAAATGGGCGTGTGTCCATTAAGCAAAATTATTTTTGTAATTCCAATTTATACAATTATATAATAAATGGGAATGCAGCTTTTGTTATTTCGGAATTATGTCATTAATATAAATTGCTTTCATTTTGGTCTTTAAAGTACCAACATTTCCACATAATATTATGTTTTGGTCCATCTGGTGATTTAATTTGATTGATTTTTTTTATTTTTATTTTAACCATTTAATCAGTACTAAGGTATAATTTTTACCAAATACCTTTCTACTCTTACATAAACCCAGATTACCTGACCTGTCTCCTGCTGTATTTATGACCCCGTCCATCTCCGTGAATCTCTCCTAGAGTCATCTCAAAGCTGGAGTCCCAGGTGATGCAGCTGGAGCACGAGAACCAGGCCAGGATCCGCTACGGCCCCCACAGTAACGCACAGCCTTCAGGGGCGGGGTGAGCTCCTCAAATGCTGTTCAGGCTCAATTTTGAAACCAGATATTTTCATCATTTTCAATTAAAAGCTATAATTTCCTTTTTCTCTATAACTAAGTACTTCAACATGGCAAAATGAGGTTATGTTTTGGTTTTTACCGTTTCCGTTTTTGTAACAAGCGATACTAACTGCGGTGAATTACTGTGCTGAATATGTCTGCAGTCTCTTCCACCATCCCGACTTACTGCTGTCGCCCAGCAAAGGTAAAGTAGAGCCTGACGTCACCTGGAGGAGGTCCGACCAGTCGAATGGCGGCAGAAACTCCCAGCTAACTCAAACCAGCCAATCAAACGCTCACAAGCGATCTCCTTACCCGATCAACGACCAGTCGTCTGGAACCGGCAGCTCTGCGGACGCCTCTTCCTCTGGCGGCAGCTGGAGGTGTGTGTTCAGAGTCGGGGGCACGGCTTTAAAGCCGGACGCCAGCGCGAGTGTGAACGGTTCGCTTTCTGGCATGCAGGTGTGCGTCTCCACCCGAGTGCGAGCAGATGCTGGCTCAGAGCAGACAGCAGGAGCAGAGCGCCGGTCGGAGAGACGGCTCCAGCCCCCTGACGCCCATAATGAGGGCCCTGATCGAGCTGGAGGAGACCAGAGCCACGGAGACCCGGGCCCCCTGTAAGCCCCACATTCTCACAGCTGCACAGGGACCCTCAGGGGTCCGCCTCCTTTACAACCCAGAGAGACGGTGGAATAAAACTCATTGAGAAACACAGATATTAAGTCACCTTCAAGAAAAAGAAAAAATATCTACAACAGGAATGTTGTCATCTTTAAAGAACCACTAATTTATTTCCTTTTTTTCATCTGTTTTGAACTGCTTACTTTACCAAATAGATTTTTTTTTCTTTTTTTTTTTTACACCTCCTCTAGGAAATTTGTTTTGAGTTTTAGATGAACAATTTTTTTGATTTTATGTTTTAAAATAAAATATTTAAGCTTACATAAAAATAAAAAAATTTTTCTTTCAATAAAATGTTCAAATATCACAGAACATGTCCCAAAACAATCAGTTTACAACTTTAAAACAAAAAAAACCTACTTCTGATAGGAATTCCTTACACTACAGATATTAAAAAAAAACTATTCAAACCAGCATTTGTTTATCATCTTTAAATGTTCAAACATTTCTCCGTTCTTAATCAGCTCTGGAGCTGCAGGTCGCACATTCTTGGCCTAGTCAAAGTCCTGACCTAAGTCCAATAGAGAAACAATGGGAAGACTTGAAAATTGCTACGCGTCCCATCTGACTGAACTTCAGCTGTTTTGCGTAAGGAAACATCCAAAAAAAAATTGCGGAAATCCCAAAAGAGGAATGCTCAAAGCACAGTTCAGGTTTTCACTTGTTAAAAAGAAATATTGAGCCACATAACATCTAATTAAAATACATTGTGGTTAAAAAATGGAAAGTTTTAAAATGTATGAATAGTTTTTAAAGTCACTGTAAACAATGTGACTTCCTGTATTTTTTCCACCTACAAATAAAAGTAAAACCGTCTTGGAGGCAGACGCTTTGTTCATGTTTCATCCTAAAATGGACCAAATATTTCCAGCAGGATTTTTGCAGAGTTATTATTTCACTTAGCGCAGGAAACACGGCTGCTTCCTGCTCGGCCTTGAGGATTTTTATTTATCCGTGTGTCTCAGGGGTCGGCCATCAGAGGGCCACCGTTGGGTTCGTGGAGCGGAAACACAAAGAGCCGGTCCGGAAGCGACCCGATCTGGTTCTGGACGAGACGGAGGCCGCAAAGCCAGGAGGAGGGGCAGCGGCGGGGCCCGACGGCGGGGGCGCGAGAAGCCGCGGCGCAGCGGGCAGGACCGCAGCCCTGCTGAGGGCCCAGAGGAGTCTGTCCCCCGAGGGCCACAGGTCCTCCTCACTGCCACCTGCAGCTCATAGAAACGTCCCGACTGCTACGCCAAGTAAGTTCTCACAGGGACGCCTTCATCCTTGGTAATATTATCTCATTACTTCAGTCAATAATCCCAAAAAATGACTGTAAATTTGACACAAATGTTGTATCTTGTAATCTCTTCTTACTTTCTCGGTTCTTTTATGTATAAAATTCAACCTGGGATGTTTCTTTGTTTGTATTATGCCAATGTTTTGATGATTGCTGATAAAGACTTAAAGTAAAAACAGCTGCAGCTAATATACCGTTGCTAGCTAGCTTTGCCATCAATATGAACAAATTTAATGGCAGGACATACAATTTTCTGTTGTACATTTGTTGTGATTCAGTTCTTATTTTGTTCATAATAGCCATAAACAGTCTTTAATTTAAGTTGGTGAAACTTGCAGAAACCTCGTCGTACTCGTCATGCATGTTTGTATGACGGCCACGGCATCTCCGCCTTCCTTTCTTCTTCTTTTTAGCCAAGAGGGAGACGTTACTCACGCCCCTGTCCGCCATGTCCAGCCCTAAACGCTGCCCCACTGAGAACTACTCCACTGCTTTTGGCCACCTGATGCCGAGAGAGGAGCACCTGATCCAAAGGTGAGAAATGAAACATCCTGCAGGCCATTCAGGGCCGAATTGTCTTTTTATCGCAAACCCATAACCACCGTGACCCGTAGAGGGCAGTAGAGAGCAGAGCGGCAGAAAGAGTGCAATGTCAAGATATGACACGAAAAGAAGACGGTTAATTTGATCTTTTTGAGGAACTTTATTTAATATGTAAAGAACAGTTTGTGTTTATGGCGACATTTAAAATGGCAAAAGACGCCGTTTTGTCATTTCTTCATTCCGACCCAAAAACAGTTGGTTTCATTACATAAAGCCTGGGATGTTGCATTTGACCTGAAGATATTGGACTGCAGCCCTTTTAACACATTTTGTCTGGCTAGTCCGCAAATAAGTTATCATGAAATGGCCGTAACTGCTGCTAGCATTCTGAAGGCGGCTTTTAGACACCCTCACTGAAACCATCTGGGTTTGGTCAGTCCACACAGCAACGGACACGGCGACAGGAGACGGCACTCGTTCCACAGCAGCAGTCCCAGGAAGAGACTCCACTTCACATCAGCAGAGGAGAAAGGTAATGCACAAAATCCTGAAAGCCCTGGTGGCCGCGACACACCAGCTTAATGCCTCTGATTATAAATGTCAATTCTTCTTCTGTTGTTTCTTTATTTTTCTTTCTTTCTCAGAGCTTCAGGAGCCGGAGCCCTGCGGCCGCATGGAGCCACTGGACAGAAACGCCCTGCTGGGCTGGGAGCAGCAGAGAGACGGTGGCCCCGAGCAGCCGGACCCCTCAGTGGCCCCGGCTCTGCTGCTGGCCCCGGACAGAACCCAGTCACTGACTGAGGCTGAAAGACTGTTTGATGAGCTGACGCAGGAGAAACTGCAGGTGTGCTGAAGAGTCTGATGCATCTTGGTTTCTTTATTTTTTCATGTCAGAAGGATAAATTTGAAGGTGCAGCTCTGACCACACGTTCAGCCGCTTACATGAGAGGTTCATAGGGTCGCTCATTTCAATCCCTCCTCCTGCTTTTATTCTGATCTAATGAGCTTCAGTGTGTTCACTGCTTTATCTCTCTCTCTGTGTGTGTGTGTGTGTGTGTGTGTGTGTGTGTGTGTGTGTGTGTGTGTGTGTGTGTGTGTGTGTGTGTGTGTGTGTGTGTGTGTGTGTGTGCGCAGATTGAGGCAGCTTTGAGCAGGATGCCTGGAGCAGGTGGCAGAGTGAGCCTCCAGACCCGATTAGATGAGGTGAGGTACCAGAAAACAATTATCAACTGATTACTCCTGACCTGTCATTTCAAAACAAAGTTCATTTCCTGTTTTATTATATTAAAAATAACATTAGAAACTATTAGCATATTGAAACAATAAGTGAAATATTTCACGTAAGGGTTTTCTTGCTTAAGCACATGGATAAGACTTGAGAATCCCATAAGAGCAATTCAATCATCAGGTTATATAAAGTATTAAATGTGTCATAAAATATATTGCGACTCTCAAAATATGTTAAATTGAATCTATTTATTCTGAGAATTTATTAAAAATTGCTTAAAAAGTTTGTTTCTAAATGAATGCCTTAAAATGTCTAACATTCATTTTTAAAAACTAAGTTTAAAAACTAAGTTGGCCTTAAATATGTTACTTACATATCTTAAATTTTGTATTGACGGGTCTATTTAATCTCACATATTCACAGTATTTTTTTGTCGTGGGACTTTTCTGTCAGGCAAAATCTTAATTTCAAAGTCTTACATTTGAGTTGTTGAAACCTGGAGAAACTCGCTATCGACACTTAAACCTGACATTGATATTAAATCTCTTGTATCATTTTATCCACATTTGTGGAACAATTTATCGTTCGGCAAAATGTGTTGCTGCGTCAAGACCGGACAGACGATGTCGACCGTTTTCCTGTATGGGTGGAAGTTGTTCAAATATTTTGCTCTTCTCTTCTTTCAGGTCGCCTTAGAGAATCGTCTGGAGAGACTGAACCGCGAGCTGGGATCCATCCGGATGGTTCTGAAGCGATTCCATGTCCTCCGCTCTTCTGCCCACACATAGCGACCTCCGACCTCTGCCACGGCTCGGTGTCTCGGCACGACAAGCGGCACTGATTGTCTTCTGAAGAATCGCCTTGCCATGATCTCACCTGTACATCGAACACGCTCACCACGTTTTTCTACGTACGATCGAACAGTTCTCTGGGATATTTTTTTACGCGTCGGGGAAAAATATCGGAGCATTTTTTTGGAATATATTTTATTTTTTAGTAAAGCACAGATTTGTAAAGTCATTTACTTTTTTAGTCATGAGAAGAAGAAAAAAAAGCCAATAATGTGATGTTTTACCACAATGAAGAAGAGATTTTAAAAGTTTAAAGATTAAGATGTGAAGACACATTCACGCATGAAACATCACTGCCTTTAATTTTTAATTTACAATTATTTACATTACTTCATGTTTTTACATATCAGTTGTTGTTGTTTTTTTCTTAATTGTCTGTACATTTTCACTTTGGGCCAAACTTTTTGAACTTGAATGAAATCTGTGTTTACTTGAATGAAAAGTCTTTTCAGTTGTTGGTTTATTTCCTGAATGACTTCATTTCTGCAGCAGCAGATCAACCAGTCAAGTCAAACCAGCATCCAACCTTTTCACTCAGATTCTCCGTCTGTTTCCACTGTGCATGGAGTCCTTGCACTGTTTCCTTTCCTCCATGTCGGTTTCCTACAGCGACATGTTTCCAATGGACCTGTAATGCTCTTGCACAATAAACTTCTTTTATAGAAGTGGCGTTGGCACTCATTTTGTTTATAAGCTCAGAATGATGTCGTCTCCAGGTCGAGGGCCCGGTGACCCACAAAGATTTACCTTAGCAATAAATTGAAAGTATGTTGTCCCCCTCCATTGGCTACTTTGCTAAGTAGAGTTTCTTCACGGGGGAACAGGACAAAAATGAATCGAAACAAAATGAATTTAAAGAAAGGGGAATATTTCATCTTTTGACAAATTGTTGATCTAATTGGCCGGACGTCAGGCCACAGTAGTTAAACCACATAAATAAAGTGAAATAACACTTATGAAATGATCACTAGACAATGTATTCCTCAAAAACAAGTCATTTTCTGTTTAGCACAGGAAATAAGTTCCTGTGCTAAACTTTTTCAATTTATCCATTTGAGAAATAAATGGTTTTTTCTTCACAATATTTATTTAAGCCAAATGTTAATCTAGTAGTATATTTATTATTTTTATTATATTGGCTAAAATCACTGTATATTAAATGAATGAGCTGATTTTTTTTTTTTTTTTTGTACAGAATGTTTTCACGCTGCAGGATGGCTTCACGGACATGCGCCCGTGTGTCAGCAGGGGGCGCGCTTCCCTTCTCTTCCAGGAAGGCGGCGGGTCCTGCGTTGAGCCGTGACCGTGTGAACATCCAGGTTGTTCTCTTCTTCGGCCCGGTTCTGAGGACGCAGCGCCGAGGCGGAGACCCGGACGAAGCAGCTCGGCGCCGCGGCGGAGGAGGCGGCGAGGCCGCGACGAGAGGCCTCCGACAAGCGGACACCGACCGGGGAGGGACAGCGGCAGGATGCGCAACTTCCCCCCCTCCCTGTCGGATACAAACATCACCTGGCAGCAGGTTCGTCCTCTCGCCGAGGAGCTTCCCGTAGATTAGCGGTCTTACTTTGACAGAGCCCTTTTCACTGCTCATCAGCCTCCGCTGACTCTCGTCGATCAGGAGCATAATGCGGACGCTGCTGCTCAGTGGTGGGGCGTTTATGTGTTGGGTCACATGGTGAGTACATCAAGGCGGCTGACCGGTGGAGAGTTCAGGTAACTGGCTGAGCTGCAGCTGCAGATGACCGCACTGCTGCGGGTCTGTCACTGAGGGGATGTGAGGAGACGTTTCAGCGCCTCTTGTGGGGCTTTTGTCTGCAACTTTGAAGGTTTTGCTTTAGTGGTTGAGGATTTTTTTTTTTTTAATTTATTTATTTTTTGTCATAATGATGCTCAGGTGTCTAGGATGCTTCTTCTGAACTATTTAAATGTTTTGTTTTTGGTTTTTTTTTAGTTATTTTCATCTGAATAGTGCGGGGTGTGTATGCCACATTTAAATATTATATGCTTTAATCTGGCCTTGATGTGTTTTAAGTGTCAGATGTGTAGACTTGTGAGAGCCGTGTTATCTTTCTGTGTTGGAAAAATGAGTCAAACCGTATCATCAACATCTGGGTGTGTTTCACTAGTGCCACTGTCAGAGGCGGTCCTCGCCTGTTTGGCTTCCTGGGCGAACTGCCCCCCCCCAGCCCCCCATCCCCACTGATTTTGTTTCTCTGAGCAAAGAATTTGGTCTCTACTAATCTCACCATCTCTAAGGCAGGTGTCTGTTAACTGAAGTCCACAGGGAGCTCTCGTTCTGCAACTTTTTCAATGACTCAAGTTGTCAGCACATTTGAATATAACGAATAATTAATCAGTGCAAAGTGTAAAGACATGTTGGGGAGATGCCGCAGTCATTTGACGATGCACATATCGGTTGCACGGCAGGAGTTGAAGATGCGTTTCTGCACAATTCAAGTCGACCATCAGATCCATCTGACCGCTCCACCAAAACGGCCTGGTAGTTGGACTACATTAGCAATTGTTGGCCTTCAAGGTGCTTCAACGTTGGAGCTCCGCTTTAGTGACTATTGGGTTCTTTGTCACCTCTTTGGTCAAGACGCAAAAGTTGGTCTGACATCCTGATCCAGGGATGATTCCAGTGATTTAAAACTTTTACTGACTATTAATAGTAAAGACCATGTTGGCTTTTGTTTTAGGACGTTCAAAAAAAACGTCCAACAAAAACCCCGTAGGGTTAGGGTCAGCCCATCCCTTAGGGTTATGGCTATTTAGGGTTAGCCCTTACCCTAACCCTAAATACATCTTCAGTATTTCTGTGTCTTTCCCCCAGATTTGTGCCTTGACGCAATCCAGTTTCTAAAGTCTTCATTTGACTTGATGGTGCGTTGGAAACAGGATCCACCTGAGCTCAGTTTCATACCAAAGGGTGAAACTGGTTTAGGGAAGAAAAAAAAAATAGAAATGCATCAATTTTAGGATGCGCTGTGTTTGCTTCCCGGATGCATTTATTTTGCAACTATGTTACTTCATAAATAAATCATAGAAATATTTCTCGGTTTCACTCACTGCTTAGCAACATGTCGCTTCATCTGACACTTGCACACTCCTGCCATTAAAGCTACTAGAATGTGAAGGTGAAAACGCAGCAGAAGCTGTTTGTGTAATCTGACACGGCCTCTTAACGTGCTCAGGACGACGCTTTGGAGAAGCCAAAATGTTCCAGGAAACATACACAATACTTGGATGCCAGCGAAGTGCGAGGGATCACAGCGATTCGCAGATGGTTTATAGACCGCAAGGCAGTCCGTGACCTGCTCAGGAGATTAACCCTAATGTAGGCAGTGGAGCAGACAGGCCAATGGAAGTGGACGAAGAATAGAATAATTACGCCTCAACGTCAGAGTGTTTGCAACAAATAGTAGTATTTTAAAAATGTTGCTTTTTAGGTTGAGCTTTTTTTTTCCAAAACCAGAGTCCACCTGTGGTAAATTGGACCTGATTGGGAAACACACACCTGTCTATGTAACTGGCAATGCGGGTTAGAAAGACACGAAGGGATTTTTCTGTGGACGTCTGGGACGAGATTGTCTTGAGGCGCAAATTAGGGAAAGGCTCCGGAAACGTTTCTGCTGCTCTGAAGTGAGTTCAGAGAGTGGAAGAAGTTTGAAACCAGCAGGAACTCTTCGTAGAGCTGGCCAGCCTTTGCCAGGGAGGTGACCCAAGAACCCAATGGTCAGAACTCCAGCGTTCATCTGTAGAGAGAGGAGAACCTTCCAGAAGGACAACCAGGACTGTGCGGCGCTGTATTTTATGCACACGCACGCTTTATGCATGAGGACCCAGGTCATTACTATCCCTAGTGGTGAGAGCATCGGGCTGTGCAGATGTTTTGCCACAGCAGATACTGACAGACTAGTCAGTATACAAAGACATCATGGATTCAAAACCTGCTCCAATGGTTCATTTGTCAGCAAGACAACAACCCAACGCTCATGGCCTGAGATCTATGAGCAATCACAGCAGGCGGCTGTGATTGCTCACCACTCTTGTTCTTGTACAAGTTGAGCTCCTGAATGACTCCAGTATGAACCACGCCCTTTTCCTCTGCATCCTCCGTAGCTGTCATACCAGGGCTTTTCCCTGACAGCCTGCGAGAATCTAGGCTACCTCTGGAAAAACGAGACACATCCTTCATTTCTTTCCGCTCGCTCAAAAAAAAGCCCATGCAAGGAACTTTTCCCATTAGAACTGCCGGCAGTGTACGCCCCGGTGTGCAGGATGAGTCATCGGTACTTATGCTCGTTTCTGGCCCTGAAGCTGCCGTGTGTACATGATGTAGTGCAAGGCAAAGGCAAATACTGAAGCATCGGCCGTAACCCGGCGAGGGCTTTTGAAGCTGTTGTTCTCTTGTTCAGTCAAACGGTTTGAGAAGTGGCGTATTCTCTCCTCTTCTGCATGAAGGAGCCACACAGATGTGCGAGGCAGAGTGGGTAGAGGACGGAGCTGATTATTGAGCTGAAGTGATTCGGTTTGCTCCAATGAATGCTGTCAGGCAGCGGTTGCCACAGAAAGAATGAGTCATAGTATTGATCAACTTCCCTTTTTTCATATATCCATCCATCTCTCTCGCCTTTAAACCTGCGGATCCGAGGAGAGTCGGCATGTAGGCCGGCTGAGAGCTGCATACCGACAACTGGGAAGAGGGCATGATGGGTAGGGGACGAGGGGGGTGGCGCCTCATCACGAGAAGCCACGTCATCTCAGTGTGTGAAATCTATTTTTAGCAGCGTAAACAGAGGGATTCCAGCCCACTTGGATGTGGCTTCACAGTCAGGACTGAGTGGTGGGTGAGGGGTGGCTGCCGGAGCGTGTGACGCTGGATGCAAATGAGCGACTTTGCCTATTTCTGTCTCTCAGTCTGCTGCTGTGATCGCCTCCGTTTTCACAGCCTGCAAATAACCAGCCGGTCTTTTCGCTGCCTTTTTTTTTCCTTCTTTTTGTTCTAACCCTGTTTAAGATGTAAACCGGCGTGTGCTACAAAGAATAGGAGGTTAAGGGCACATTTGAGAATTACAGATTCAGTTAAAAAAAATCATTTAGGTTGGAAAGATGGTCCAAAGACTCTTGATGGGTTTTTTTTGTTTGTTTGTTTTTCCTCAGATGAAAACATACAGGCAACTGTTGGGGTTCAACCTTTGTGGGGAGCTACCATTTTCTAGGTTGACTGAAATAGAGTTTCAGGAAGTAAGTTGAAATTTCTGAAGAAATTTAAAAGAGGCCCGGTGAAAGTGTCTGTCGGATCCAAATCAGGGGTTCTGATGCTGAGAAAGGTTTCGCCAACTTCAGGTCAAAGTGTCAAAGCCTAAGCATCTTAAAATAACTGACAGATTTGATTTGTGTTTGCTGCATCTCCTGAAAACGTGCAGCATTAGCTCAAATGCTAAAGTTAGCTAAAACGTTGCATATAGCTCGTGTCACTGACTTGCTCCATTTAGAGTGCAAGCATTAACATGTTAAAATTAGCGAAGACGCTAAGCTCAGCTACCATGCTATAAATGGCGTGTGTGCTGTTGCTAGCATGTTGTCCGTTCGTTGGACTAACTGTAGCCTTTATATCAAAATTAAATGTAGCGCTGTTAGCGTGAGGAATATGACTGTCATACTGACTCAGTCCTTCCAGAATGTAAGTAGCAGAGCATATGCTAAACTCAGCTAGCGCACCAAGATCAGCTTCAATGCTGCCTGAGCTAGCGCTAGCATGTTCACTAACACTGACATCGTGTTAAAGCCAAAATGAGCTGGAGTGCTGCAGTTTGCAGATTGATCTCCACTAACATACGCCACATAATATGGAAACACGAGTGTGTGTGGCCCATCACCATTGTCCTGACTCACTACATTCAGTATGAAAACTTAAGTTATTTGGTTATTTATAATTACACTGTGGTGGCAGTGTGTGGAAGATGTGTTTGGACGAGGGCCGAGTGTCTGGCAGGTGACTGGCTGGCCGGCGGACGGTTCGGGTTGCTCTGTGAATGGAAAGCCGTCCCGTCTGGCCACATTTTCAGCTCACAGAACTGCTGAGCACTCACTCTAATTAACGTTCCCACAGCTTTTACAGGACGCAACGAGGCGTTGTGTCGCCATTAAATATTCAGCCGATCACTGATTTGAGGGGAACGCGCATGAGGCAGAGGCCTCGGAGCCGAGCACGCACACATCTCCACGAGGCATTGGAGTGGAATGAACGAATCCTTGTCGAAACGAAGATCGAAATCAACATGCAGTTTTAGGTTTTGCGGCTCGTCGTGCGACGTGCTTTCACTCTCGTCTGATGTTCTCTCGCTGTTTGATGAAATCACCTGGCCATTACATATCCTGGGGCTTGCACGCCACACGCTCCACCATATCGCCGACATTGTTGAATTTAGTTTTCAAATGACAAAAACAAATCCCATTTGACTATTTGAGTGAAGGCTAAAAATATTGTGAAGGATGAGGCGACCACTCAAGGCCTGTCATAATCAAAAAATGTTGCTGGGCGATAAACTGCCCCAGAAGTTATTGTGATAAACGATAATATTGCTGTTTTGAAAAAGTTTTTAAGTGATACAATTATAATGGCATAATAGTAATAATGCAAGAATACCTTCACAAGAGTCAATAAACTTTAATTTGATAAAAACAACTTTAGAAAACACAACATGATTAATTTTGTAATTGACAAGGCCCCATTTTATTACATTTCTGTGAAAAAAGAAATTGTGTAGGGCCCCCTGTTGGTCAGGGGCCCTTGGAATTGTTCTAACTGTCCCTCCTATCCGGCGCCTCGGGGTAGCATAACTTATTTTATCACTCAGTTTTTACAGCTATAGTTATGGGCTGGCTACGCTAACAACATGCTAAACGTCAAAACAAGTTAATGGTGGGTAACTATGGCAACCAGTGACAGTTTAGAAGCCCACTGATGTTTTCTGCAGTCCGGGTGCGCGCGCATCAGTGCGCTGAATATCAAATGAAACTGTGACATCACTATGTGACGTCACAATGTGACATCACAATGTAACTCCAAAAGCAGAATTCTGACATCACCAGCGACTACATAAGCTCCTCACATCGATCTACTTTCATCACAACCTGTTAGCAGCCGTTGTTGATACGTGTCTCTTGAGAATTTATTCAGCAGTTCACAGTAAGATTTTCAACTTTGTTTGGTTCGCATTTCTTGTGGAGATCGACATCAAACTTAACACGAAATCTTTACTGAGTTTCTATAGAAGTGATTTATCTTAGAACCTGAAACAACCAAAGGTCATAATGCAGTCCAACCAGCCTACAGTCGAAGAGCTTTCATCCAACAACATTATCGAAAGGGAATTACAGCCACCCAAGCCACCAAAGCGCAAGAAGAAGAAGGTGTCATTTGCAGTCTGGTGGGAGCTGTACGCACCTGAGGAGTTAAAGATTTCTGCTGATAACATCAAACAGCAGGACGCTTCACTGGTAGTTGAAAAAGAATCAATTGCCAAAGAACAGGACACAGTGGATCAAAAAGGGGACAGACCAACACCTGAGAGTGAGTCCAATGAGAAGAACCAGGTACCATTTAAAACCTGGTCGGAGGAACACGTCCCCATTGACCAGGAGATTTCTGCAGGAAACATCAACAGCAGAACAACTCACTGGTCAGTGTAGAAGAGTCCATCACTAGAGTGCAGGAGACAAATGAAATAGAGAAGGAACAGCCCTCTAAGGCTCAGGAACAGCCACCAAAGACCAGGAACAACAAGAAGAAAAAGGTACCGTTTCAAATCTGGTTGGAGAAACAGGCCTCTGGTGATCTAAAGATTTCAGCTGAAGGTACTACAACGGAAGATGTTTCACCAGCTACCGAAACACCACTGGTCACTGAACCGGATTTAATCTCCAAAGCACAGGAGACACTGGAACAGCAAGACGACGAACTTCTTCTTCTGCCACCAACAACCAGGCGCCGCAAGAAGAAAAAGATACCGTTTCACGTTTGGTTGGAGAAACAGCCATCTGCTGATCTCAAGATTTCATCTGAAAGTTTTGGACTGGAAGACACTTCAATTGTTGCCAAACAGGAATCGATCTCCACTGTGCAGGAGACAGCAGAGAAGGAAGAGTCCTTTATGTCTTGGTCTGAAAATGTTAATGCACAGGACACTTCTCTGCCTCAAGAAGTTGGTGATCAGGAAGACTCCTTGAAAAATGAGGTTTGCACCAAGGAAACACCACTGGTCACTGAACCGGATTTAATCTCCAAAGCACAGGAGACACTGGATCAACAAGACGACGAACTTCTTCTTCTGCCACCAACAACCAGGCGCCGCAAGAAGAAAAAGGTACCGTTTCACGTTTGGTTGGAGAAACAGCCATCTGCTGATCTCAGGGTTTCATCTGAAAGTTTTGGACTGGAAGACACTTCAATTGTTGCCAAACAGGAATCGATCTCCACTGTGCAGGAGATAACAGAGAAGGAAGAGTCCTTTATGTCTTGGTCTGAAAGTGTTAATGCACAGGACACTTCTCTGCCTCAAGAAGTTGGTGAACAGGAAGACTCCTTGAAAAATGAGGTTTGCACCAAGGAAACACCACTGGTCACTGAACCGGATTTAATCTCCAAAGCACAGGAGACACTAGAACAGCAAGACGACGAACTTCTTCTTCTGCCACCAACAACCAGGCGCCGCAAGAAGAAAAAGATACCGTTTCATGTGTGGTTGGAGAAACAGCCATCTCCTGATCTCAAGATTTCATCTGAAAGTTTTGGACCACAAGATGCTTCAATGGTCACCAAACAGGAATCGATCTCCACTGTGCAGGAGACAGCAGAGAAGGAAGAGTCCTTTATGTCTTGGTCTGAAAGTGTTGATGCACAGGACACTTCTCTGCCTCAAGAAGTTGGTGATCAGGAAGACTCATTGAAAAATGAGATTTGCACCAAGGAAACACCACTGGTCACTGAACCGGATTTAATCTCCAAAGCACAGGAGACACTAGAACAGCAAGACGACGAACTTCTTCTTCTGCCACCAACAACCAGGCGCCGCAAGAAGAAAAAGATACCGTTTCACGTGTGGTTGGAGAAACAGCCATCTGCTGATCTCAATGTTTCATCTGAAAGTTCTGGACTGGAAGACGCTTCAATTGTTGCCAAACAGGAATCGATCTCCACTGTACAGGAGACAGCAGAGAAGGAAGAGTCCTTTATGTCTTCGGCTGAAAGTGTTAATGCACAGGACACTTCTCTGCCTCAAGAAGGCGGTGATCAGGAAGACTCCTTGAAAAATGAGGTTTGCACCAAGGAAACACCTCTGGTCACTGAACTGGATTTAATCTCCAAAGCACAGGAGACACTGGATCAACAAGACGACGAACTTCTTCTTGTGCCACCAACGACCAGGCGCCGCAAGAAGAAAAAGATACCGTTTCATGTCTGGTTGGAGAAACAAGCATCTGCTGATCTCAATGTTTCATCTGAAAATTCTGGACCGGAAGACACTTCAATTGTTGCCAAACAGGAATCGATCTCCACTGTGCAGGAGACAGCAGAGAAGAAACAGTGCTATATGTCTTGCTCTGAAAATGTTACTGCGCAGGACACTTCTCTGCCTCAAGAAGTTGGTGATCAGAAAGATTCCATGAAAAAGAAGTCTTGCACAGAAGAACCTGTGATTTTTGGGCACCTGGCCACCAAGAGGAAATCCATCTCCAAATCACAGGAAAAAGCAGATCAAAAAGGGGAGAAACAGACACAGTCGAAGCGCATGAAGATGACGCCTCTACTATGGAAATCTTTCCCAGAACCAGACGCCTCCATAGATCTAACGTTTGTGACAGAAAATAGTGACATCAATAATGGTCCTCTGCCCAGCAACGTTAAGAAGTCATTCTGGAAAGTGTTGCCTGAATCAGAACGTCGCACTGACCTAAATTTCTTCGCTGAACATGTCGAAGGGCAAGATGCTTCAGTTCCAACAAAAGACAGTGAACAATTAACTTCCTTGGAAAAGCAGTGCTATTCCAAGGACCCTGTGATTTCCACATCAAGTCAAGCCAAGTGTACGTGTCAGACCACAGCTAAGGAACCTGAATTGGGAAGTATTGAACTACAGAAATACTTGATGAGACAGTTAGACGAAATGTTTCATGTTAATCGTAAATTAAATGCGAAACTCAGACACCAGCAAGAGCTGTTGAGGAAAGTACTTTCTGAGCAAGAACGAGGCAGGAAGTCAACTGGGTGGGGAAACAAGTGGGTTGAGTGATTGTTGTGAATCGGGAAAAGAGGAACTGTTGCTAATTGGACATTATAGATAATATTAAAAAGACAGGACATCAGTCCTCATGTTCATCCATTGTCAAACTTTTATTACTAAATCTAGACGGAAAATAAGAACCAGATTTATTCATTAGAGGGAGATTTAGAAAAAGAAAATGTAAACAACGTGGAACAAAGAGATTTAAAGAAGTTTAAAGCTATACAAATTGGGAAAAATTCAATTATATATATATATATATATATATATATATATATATATATATATATATATTTATATATATATATATATATATATATATATATATATATATATATATATATATATATATAGTTGGGTGGGTCCAGTCCCACCCAACTACCGACCAATAACCTGCCTCTCCACAACCTGGAAGCTCATGTCAGGCATCATAGCGGCCAAGATAAGCAAACACATGGATAAATGGATAAGCACAGAAAGGTATCGGTGTAAATAGCAGAGGAGCCAAACACCAACTCCTCATAGACCGCACAGTTGCCCGAGACTGCAAAACCCGACACACCAACCTGTGCATGGCTTGGATTGATTACAAGAAAGCCTATGACTCAATGCCGCATACTTGGATCATTGAATGCTTAGAGATGTATAACATCAACAGGACTCTGAGAGCCTTCATTGCAAATTCGATGAGGCTGTGGAAAACCACCCTTGAAGCCAACTGCAAACCACTTGCACAAGTGTCCATCAAATGTGGCATATACCAAGGAGATGCTCTGTCCCCCGCTACTGTTCTGCATAGGCCTGAACCCCCTCAGCCAAATTATCAACAAGACTGGCTACGGATACCGACTCAAAAATGGGGCCAACATCAGTCACCTTCTCTACATGGATGACATCAAGCTGTACGCCAAGAGTGAGCGAGACATCGACTCACTGATCCATACCACCAGGATCTACAGCACGGACATTGGGATGTCATTCGGACTAGAGAAGTGTGGTCGGCTGATAACAAAGAGGGGGAAGGTGATCCGCACAGAAGGGGTCTCACTCCCAGAAGGAACAATAGCAGACATAGAGGACAATTACAAGTACCTAGGTATACCACAAGCAAATGGCAACCTCGATGAGGTCACAAGGAAAGGAGCCACAGCTAAATACCTCCAGCGAATAAGGCAAGTCCTGAGAAGCCAGCTCAATGGCAAGAACAAAATCCGTGCGATAAACAGCTACGCCCTGCCAGTAATCAGATACCCTGCTGGAATAATTAGCTGGCCAAAGGAGGAGATAAAAGCCACAGATATTAAGACTAGAAAGCTACTGACAATGCATGGAGGGTTCCATCCCAAATCCAGCACCCTGAGACTGTACACGAGCCGCAAGGAAGGAGGCAGAGGACTAGTGAGTGTGAGCACCACTGTCCAGGACGAAACAACTAAGATCCATAAATACATCAGGGACAAAGCCTCAACAGACAATGTGCTCAGTGAATGTCTCAGACAACAGGGGAACGGAGGTTGAGGTGCCAGAGATACCATCATGGGAGGACAAGCCCCTACATGGGATGTACCACCAGCAACAACCCAAGTGGCTGATATCAGTAAATCCTACCAATGGCTGGAAAAAGCTGGACTCAAGGACAGCACAGAGGCCCTCATCATGGCCGCCCAGGAACAGGCCCTAAACACCAGAGCAATAGAGGCCCAGATCTACCACACCAGACAAGATCCAAGGTGTAGATTGTGCAAGGAGGCCCCTGAGACAGTCCAGCACATAACAGCAGGGTGCAAGATACTGGCAGGAAAAGCGTACATGGAACGACATAACCAAGTGGCAGGCATAGTGTACAGAAACATCTGTGCAGAATATGGACTGGAAACCCCGAGATCAGTGGGAAACACCCCCAAAGGTGGTGGAGAATGCCAGAGCTAAGATCCTGTGGGACTTCCAGATCCAGACAGACAGAATGGTAATGGCGAACCAACCAGACATTGTCGTAGTGGATAAACAACAGAGGAAAGCCGTTGTGGTAGATGTAGCAATACCAAGCGATTGCAACATCAGGAAAAAGGAGCACGAGAAACTGGAGAAATACCAGGGCCTTAGGGAGGAACTGGAGAGGGCCTGGAAGGTGAAGACCACAGTGGTGCCTGTGGTCATCGGGGCCCTCGGGGCAGTAACCCCCAAACTGGAGCAGTGGCTACAACAGATCCCAGGAACAACATCAGACATCTCAGTCCAGAAATGTGCAGTCCTTGGCACAGCCAAGATACTGCGCAGGACCCTCAAGCTCCCAGGCCTCTAGAGGACCCGAGCTCAGAGGATAAGAACCACCCGCGGTGGGTGAGAAGGGAATTTTTTTTATATATATATATATATATATATATATATATATCTTTCTCTATAAATATACATATATGTCGATATAGATCTATATGTATATATTTATATGATCTATCCATCAGAAAATAAGACAACCACATTTGTCTTATCAAATATAAGACATCTTTGTATGTCGATACATATATATACATATAGACATACATATATATATATATATATATATATACATATGAACACTGGGCTTAGCAGGTTTTCTCTAGCAAACCCTGCACTGTAACTGGAGGGCATCTTAAATATCCAAAATAAACAAACAAAACAATGATATATAAATTATGAAGTCTCTACAAACAAAGTTGTCCTTCAAAGAAAGAGCTAGTTGAGATCAAAACACCAAACTGAAGACATTTAGCATCCAGTGTTTAGTAAAAAGAGAGGAAAAAAACAGACGATGGATCAATCATGGCCATGAAAATTACTGAGTTAGTTTTAATTCATCATGCGATTCATTGTGACCTGGACGGTTCAATGTTTCAGGTGTTTTCCAGCTCGCTGTCGACCTGAAGATACTCTGTCTTGGCAACACATGGCGAACATGAGCGATGCTCTGCGTTCTGGGTGGATGGTCATCTCTGTGCTAAGTGACTGCGGCTGAAGGGAGCTGGTGTCAGTGCTGCGGTTCTCCCAAACCACTCTGGCTGAGCAAAGCTGTATATTATCCGGGCTCTCGGGTCTGGACCCGGGCCAGCCGCTAATGGTGCTGGGCGAAGGGACTTCTCTCTCCGCCGGCCTCCTGTTCCCGGCTTCGTATTTCCTCAGCGGCAACATTCAGTTCGCTCTTCTTGCTCTTCTTGCTCTTCTTCTTCGGTGTTTCCAGTCATTGCCGTGAGTCGTCGTTGCTCCGTTTGGTACTCTGGGTAGTTTTTCGCTCCTGTACCAGACGGAGCTCAACATCTTGTCTCTTTTGACGAATCATGAATGCAGCCCCACGTTCCAATCAGGAAACAATCCATTTTTACCCCATTTGAATGAAGCAAACATGAATTGTAAATAATTGGTTTTACCTCAGATGATGCGATTTTTAACTCCCTGGCACTAATCGTTTTGAATTAGTTTCCTCCTTTGTGCCGAACACGCTCCGCTCTGCTCTCTTTCATCTTGTTTTTGTTTGCGCATTAATTTTTCATGATCTCATTCATCGTTGCCGAAGCCGTTTGTCCTTTGCTGGTGCATAAAATTAACTTGGCGTGCAATTTCTTTTCACTGTTTTTCATGACTTGTCCAGGCGTACAGAGATCTGTCCTGGTACAAAAAAAAAAAAAGAAGCTAAATCAGTGAATGATATCAGGATAATATGTAATTGTGATGTATTCCTACATATCCCCCTGTTTTCTTTCATCAATGTACTTTAAAAACAATGTCCTTATGAGTTTCTCTTTTTAGCTCTTGCTTTTCAGTCCAAACCAAGCCTGTGCATTAGATCTGGTGCTGCAGGTCTTTAGGTTAAACATCTATTTGTTATGCACAACTTGAACGCATGCTACTTGAGTTATCACTTATCCTCCCAAATGTTGCTAAGATACTGGCAAGATACGTTTTCAGATTTATTTTAGATTTTTTTTTTGTTTTTTTTATTCGAATAAACACGAATATTTGACTCAGGATGCTCTATAGTTTTGTTGTTGTTGTTGTTTGCTGGCTGGAGGAAAAGCGAAGCTCTGCACATTCTGACAGCGTCTGTCTCTGGATGACGGCCGCCGTCCTCCTGACAATCTCCTCGGGTTTTTTTTTTTTTTGCATCATCCGCGTTCAAAGTTTGAAACATTCTCTGACTCAAAGTTTAGCCCCGGTGTGTGGATGAGTCACCGTCGTCACTCGCAGACAGTTTCCTGGAGTCTGAGACTCTCACAAAGGAGTCGCTTCTGGCTGGAGACTGGATGTAAAGTCAAAGCAGGCGAAATAAAAGCGCCTGAACTTTATCGGTTATTTCAGCGGAGCTTCGGGCGACCGGCCTCCCCCCTCCCTCCGCAGACGGTGACGCATCGCCTGTCATTTGCCGAAACACTCTGAAGCAATACAGTCGAAACGTGACAGGCGGCCCCCTCTCCGTCCCCCACCGGGCTAAAATTAGCGCCTCCTCTCTCATCAGCGGTCCGTCACGTCGGGACCACGCAGCATTTGCTGCCTCCATTTTTAAACATTTTGTTTTTGTTGTTATTTGTAAAGCTCTCTCATGCTGTGGCGTTTTGAGCGGGTCGGGCGGTCGCTTCATCTGCAGGCGAACATCACTGGCGTCCTCTCAGCTGGCGTCAGACTCAAATCACAACACATCTCCTAATGTGTGCCGTGCAGGCCGCAGTTCTTGCTCTTTTGATTCATTGATTGTGGAAGGAAGTTATTTCAAAACTTATCTTCTGCTTTTTTTTTTTTTTTTTGTTCCTTTTTTTTCGGCAGCTTTTTTTTCAACAGACGATCCTTGTGCTCTGAAGTCACGCAGCTGGGCTGAAGGTCGGCGCTCGGTGCGGGAGATGGACTTCAGGTCAGTGGGGTCGTCTCCAAGCCGTTTTGCTTTTTCTTTCTGTTTTTTTTTTTTTGTTGTCGTTTGTTTTACTTACGCTGACCTTTGACCTGCAGAAGTACTCTCCCCGGGGTCACACAGGGATTGTGTTTTGGCTGCAGCTGCTCTGCTCAGACTTATTTTTACCTCTTAATTATTCAGTTCAGGCCAGCTGTTCTGTGCCGCGAGGCGGGTCAAAGGTCACGAGTGAGCCGGTGCCGACTTCGACCGTCATTAGGATCAGCCTGTGGAAAGATGAGCATTATGTGGGATGATTACTGAGAGCCATGTAATCATCCCCTTGATAGTAGAAATTATTATTGAAAGCAGCTCCATGTGTTAACTCTGGTGATCTTTGTCTGATTTGGAGGAAACGATTAATTGGATTAATTGGATTAATCGTGATAAATCGACTCATTGGAACAATTGTCAACTAATTTAGCAATCGATTAATCGCTAGCCAGAGCATACAGACTCAAAAAAGACCATTTGCTTGAAAGCACAACATATATGGAGCAGTAATTATGCCAAAAGTGTACAAAATACATATATATATTGCTTTTAACATTAAAAAATAACTTTCTTCATCTGTAAAAATGTTCTACCCAGAACTTGAATGGCAATTTTAGCTTCTGTAACAAAAAAAAATCTTCTATTAAGCACATTTTGCTATATTTATTAATCTAAATAATAGTCACCAGATCATTGCTACACTGATTTGATGTTGGGTCAAACAGAAAGTATTTTTTTAGTTGCAGATGCTTCCTTTGGTACAAATAATCAAGCGTTCACCAAAGGGATGCAGTCACTGCATTTTAGATGATGAAAAGTTGTCTCATTGTTTGTTTATCGCGTCTTTTAACGTACTTTTAATATCGTATTTTAAAAAAAAATGCGTATGTGGCTAAATGGAAAACGTGCAAAAAGTGAAAACTTCTCTATCTGGCTAATTGGTTCACTGTCAGAATAATCAATTTCAAGAATAATGAAATGCGAGGGAAATTAATACTTTTGCAAGGTCATATTTGTTGGATGAATTTCATTTCTAATGGTCACTCTTGTTACTGATCCATTTCAATTTTGACCTTTTCCGCACTGTTTTTTTTTCTTCTTCTTCTTCTTTTCTTTTTTTTTTTTTTTTTTTAATAAAAAACCTCAAAGTTGCGTCTATGTGCAGCGGGTTCACAGGAAACGCAATTTCCAGCTCTGCAGCTAAAATTACACTGAACCGCTGTGACCTGTCTTTGCTGTGCGACAATGAATTGATTTAATATATAAATACGGCTCTGCAGCGAGGCTGTAATCGAACACCCGCTGCAGCGCGCCGTCGATAAATGCCGTTAGTTACATCACAGGCGCAGGCACGGGGGGGGGGGGCGCGGGCCGGGCGCGGGCGCAGGAGGGGTCGGGTCGGGCCGGAGCGGAGCGGCGGAATGATGAGTAACAGCAGAGCCTGGTGAGGAAAGGTGCGCCTGACAAGATCACAAATCACAAATTAACAGCAGATGTTGCTGCTGTTGCTGGCGTTTGGAGTGATTCTGTTAGCGCCGGTCTGCTGATGCTCAGATAAAACGCGCCGCTTCCCGCCGTCAGAGCCGGACAGCAGCTGCTCGGATGGAGGTCCGGCAGGCAACATGTCCACAGTGATGCTCGCGTGCAATGGGTGGCTCCCACTGCAAAAAATAACAAATAAAAACAAGAGTTTTTTCTCGAAATTGCCAAGTTTCTATTAAGAAATTTGTACTTTTGTCATTTGAATTTGCACAATTGAATGTTCAGCTTGTGTTAAGGACAAACTGACAGCTGCACAATCCCCTATAGATCCAGTTTGGCTGCAGGTGGGATATTTTTAACCGAAAGCCCACCGAGGCGTGTGGGCTGGGTGTAATTAATGACATGTGAGTCATGGCGCTTATCCAAGGCTTGCAGCCCCTCGGTTAGCACACGTCAACAGGCTTCAAGCACAGAATGGATGGAGAGCCGAGAATAATTATTAATATTATTATTGTTATTGTGCAATTTACAATCCATTCATCAATCCATTTTCCCTGCAGGGTCACAGGTGGTGCTGCTGTCCGTCTTTAACGGTCACATTATGCCTTATCCTAAAAGATTTCAACTTAACTTAGAAAACTGTCTGTAACATGACAAGAAAACCCGCGTGACGGTTTCCAGAATGACTCATGTTTCTGGCGTTAACGCTGGCAAACCATAAACAGCGCGCAGAATATTCTGTGGACCGAAACGACGCTCACCTCTGAGGGAGAGCGCCTGCCTCCATGCGCGATCTCGGCTGCCTCATTCAGATTCTGTGGCCGAGAGTCGCGGCAGGAAAGGCAGGAGGGTCACGACGCCCTGCAGACGTCGTGCCTGATCGCCGGGGCCGCGGATGCGAGTTGGTTGCGCGCGGCTCTAAAACGGTGGCGCGATGGAGCACCACGGCCAGGGTGTGAGCGCTGGCGCAAGCCCAGGACGTTCAGGGCCCAGGCAGCAAACATCTGAATGAGTTTACAAGGTTTTGATTACTGCTCCCGAAACAAACTGTAAACTGGTATTAATATTGTCGTTTGAAAGTGTTATTAATCAGTCTTACACTGATTAATAATTAATATTGACATTAATCTAGTGTCTTTCTTACTTTTCTCTCTACTCCATGTTTTCCCAAAGATGGGACTATTATGTTCTTTTATCGTTTTGTCTATAAACGCTTAAATAAATCTCTACTTCCAGCCTCATAGATGTGAACAATTTGAGACGTTTTAAAGTGACGGTGCTATATTTCTTCACTTTACACTCGGCATCTTTAACGCAGATCCATCCACCCACTGTCTACTTGTCCCTACTGGTGTCTATTTGAAGCAGTCTTAGTCCTGCTAAGTATTTAGCCTTCAGCTCAATATTTAGCTGACTAGCTAAATAAGTAGCTAGCAAGCAAGCTGAAATCAAAACCCTTCAACTGTCACACTTGCATGGTAGCCAGTTAGTCCATGAGGCCATTGGCTAAGGGGTTCATTCGCTAGCTATAAATGTAGCTTCCGAGGTAAATATTTACTTTCAAGCTAATGGTTTAGCTTGCTGGCTAACTATTGTCAGTAACCCCAAATTACTGTGTCACTTTACAAACCGCACTCTTATACTTTAGGCGGCTCCACTCAGAGCAACTCTGGTAAAAACGTTGTTAAAGGGTTAATAGGGGAACCATGTTGGGATGAGTTCCTGAAGGCGGAGTTTCAGAAAGAGGAGAAGCTTCTTAAAGAGGCAGAGGCCCAATTTCAAGGAGTTAATTTAGGAAGTCAAATTTCTTTTAAGTCATATTGTATGTATATATATATATATATATATATATATATATATATATATATATATATATATATATATATATATGGGATTTTTATAACAGCTGAAGTTGACATAGTTACTTGACTCTGTCTGGAAAACACATTATGCTGCTTGTTCATCTAACATACTTTAGCAAAGGAAATGCCAAAGGTGGAATTTATGATTTAAAACATAAAAGCAGAATCTACTCATAATAAAAGATCTTCTCAGATATCTTCATTAATTACCTTAAGAGCTCTGATTTACAGTGAAACCGCAGACGCTCTCTTGTTGCTTTTTCGTTTTGTTTTTTTGTTGGTTTTTTTCTTTTTTTCTTTTTTTTTTAATCATTGAAAATAAATTCCATCATATCTGCTGATTGTGGCTCGGCGTTACGCAACCGTCCCCGCTGAAAAGGCAATCAATCTGGTGGGGCCGCGCCGCCAAAAACCCGCTGCATCACAACAACCGTCGCCAATCGGGCTCCAGCCTCACGCGTCGCCATGGTAACTGAGCTTCCTCTGTGATGAGGAGGTGGGGACAGCTGATGGAGGAGAGCAGAACGGAGAGAGAGAGAGAGAGAGGAGAGAGGAGAGGCAGAATCTAAAGCTCCTCTTGGATTCTGTTAAGCTGAGGGCGCTTCGAGCTTCACCGAGGGGCCGGGATGCGGCGGGGAGTCGCCCTGTGAGCCGTGGAGTCTCGCCAGGATCAGGATCTGCAGCGACACCCCCTCGCTCCTTCCCCTGCACGTGGATCCATCCAGCAGCCGAGAGGTAAAAACATTTGGCTCGTCCCCCGCTTCCTTCTCATGTGAAAATAAACGACACGCTGCTGCCTGTTGGACTCGGAGCGCTCCGACAGCATCCTGCAGGTGGCGGGGCTTCAGGCATCCTCTCCTGAGATGTAGCAGGTGTGTGAGGGAGGGGAGGGGAAAAAAAAAAAGGCAACAGACTCACATTTGACAGAATTGAAATATCTAGTCGCTGCGTTTTGCAAGTCAATCTAATCTCCTCATCAAATGCAAAAGCGTCTGCATTACACTGCGATTCTGGGAGAAAGAAAAAAGTTTGCCTTTCCCAGAGTCTGAGTTAATATCTAATACATATTTCTGATCCTTTTAATTGGCTGGAATAATTGAGTGAAATTATTATTTTTATTTACACGCGGCAGTGTAGCCAGCCTCCTATAGATCCATAAAATGGGATTTCTTTCTTTCTTTTGTCTTAAGCAAACACAGAGAGTCGAGGCTTTATTTTAACGCTCTTGTCAAGCAGTGAGTAATGATCTGCTGCAAACTCAGTTCAGTCTTGATCCCAAGTGTGGAAATAAATCATCAGATACTATATTTATTACCACACGGAGCAGAGAGAGCACTTAGAAAGCCTGCGCTTGCAGTTCGGCTCCCGGGCGAACTGGCTGCACAAAATCTGGCTGTATTTGGTAAAAGCGTAGGGAAAAAAAAAAAAAAATAGAAGAAAATCAAGAGCCTGCCTGTCTCTCTTGGCTTTACTTGTTGCATATGTTGTCTGAGTCATTCGGCCCTGCTGGCTCGTGTGTTGTGATTAACAAATGCAGAGACAAATCCAGTCAGGGGATCTTGTCAGAGCAGCACGACTCCTCCATATGCCGAGCGAGTCGACCAGATGAATCCTGGCGGCGCAGCAAACTGTGAGATCATCAATCCCGCTCAGGAATCCGGCGTCCTGCCGCAACGCTGGAGAAAGACGGATCCCGGGGAATCCATGTGAATGCGAACAGGCTGTACTCTCATACGTTCGCTGCTCCTCAAGCGCGTTGAACGTTTTATTTTATTTCAGCATTTCCCCCTTGGCTTTTTTGCATTATTTCATTTTCTTTGCGGCCACAAACTTCGACGTGTCCCATTGGGATTTTGTGTGAGGAAAAGTAGCAATGCATAGCAGCGTGGAGGGGAATCCAAAACCACACATGGTTTTCGTTTATTTTATTGTTTTTACTCATTAAAAATTGCGAAATGCTGCAAATCGTGATGCAGCCTGCTGGGTTTCTTTGGAAAGAAACTTATTAAAGACACAGTATTATGTGTCTGCCAGGCCCATAGAGCCATTTAAAGCATAATTAACCTTCAGCAGTTGTAAAAATGCTGTGCACATTAAATATGACTTAAAATAAATATGACTTTGAAATCTAACGCCTTGAAATTGGGTCTGTTTAAAACTTCTCCTCTTTATGCAACTCACCACAACATGGCTCCTCTATTAACCCTTTAACAAAACATGTACAAGAGGAACGTGTTTTCTTATTAGCTGTTGAGGGCGCAGTGACTCGCCCGTTTCCCACAGTCGGTCTCTGATTGGTTGATCAGGCCCTCATGATGACTCCTCAGCCGGTCTTGTGGTTCAGCAGGAGACATGAAAACAACCGGATCCAAGAGAACCAGAATCAACGTAACAGATTCGGTTGTGGTTTTCGTCGCAGTTTTTGCTTCGGGTTCCTCAATTCTTTTGCGCAAAATTCCAGCGACATTTAACTTTTTCCTCACCGCCTGCGTTGCGTTCGGCACTGCTCAGCGGCTTTCCTTACGTGGCTTTTCTCTTTCCTGTCTCCGGTTAACCTTTGCATTAACATCGGAGGCCAGAATTGATCCGTAAGTCTCTTTCTTTGAACTCTTGGGAGTCGGGTGAATTTTGATAAAGGTTAAATCTTGGATCAGCACAGAGAAAGTTTTGAAAAGGTATTCCTCGTTCAAAAAAAAAAACTCTCCCGCTTTCTCCACATAGAACCATCATAGACTTGCTCATATTGTTCACTTCCTTGTTGGTTTTCTTTCTCAATGGATCAATAGACATTAAAAAATAGACGGCGTTTGATAAAATAACCCTTGATTTAAAACAATTACCCGTGCCACAATAAAGCGATTGTTTGTGACAATGAATAAATAAATCTTATAAAAACTAAGAAACGCTTTGCTACTTTCAATTTGTCCTCAAGATTGAGATCTGAAGACATGAAGAAATTCATCTTCCAAATAAAATTTGGATAGATGAATGTTTTAATGTATTGATGCATAGATAACATGTATGTACAATAACATACGTATTTGGTTTCGATACATGCATGCTGTCATTTTATTCATCTCACCTTACAGCTTCCAGATTTTGTGTTCTTGTGGAGATATTCTCATTCAGTAAGCCTTGACATTAGCATTGATGTTAGCATTGACATTAGCATTAATATTAGCATTGCTGTTAGCATTGTTGTTAGCATTGATGTTAGCCGTTTCTGCGCGGACATGGCTGACTGTTTTCTGTGAACTGAATGAATGGAGCCGTATTTAGATTCTGACTGAGGGATTTTTTTTTCTGGCTCAAGACTTCACTACAGAAAAATGACTCCATCAGGGCGTGTGGTATTTCTTCTCGGTGCTTAGAGCCTCATTTGCATTCATGAAAAAGCTGTTTGGAAATGTGTTTCTGACTCATCATCCTCAGCCGACTGTGGCCGGTTAAATTTCAGCGTCGCCTCAGCGTCGCACTACGACGGTGTATCACAGCCAGACTAAGAGATTTTTATTGTTTTAATTTACGAGAATAAAGTCGCAGTAGCTACTGGGATGCAAGCAGGAAGGAAGCTTTAAAATGAGAGCAAAGCTTGTATTTATCAGGATCTGACTAACTTGTTGTGCTCCTGATAATAATTTGTTGAAAAGTGAAGCATTTCCTCATTTGGAAAATGGAAACCAAAGCATGACGTCACAAAATGCAAATTACAACTTCATTCTCCTGTTATTCGACTTTACTCTCTTATAATTCAGACGTTACGCTCATATTATATTGATTTTATAGACATATAGCTTTTATAGACATATAGACTTTGTTCTTGCATTATTATGACTTTATTCTTGAAATGTAAAAAACAAAACAAAATAAAAAACATTTCTTAGCCTGGCCCTAATTCTCTGCTGTCGTTGTACAGATTTGCTTTAACTGGAACAAGTCAGGGTTTCCCTCAGTGTATGATAAGCCTGGCGGGCCACCAGGCTTCACTCTCACCCCACCAGGCCTGGCATTGTTTGTTTATTTATTCCAGGTTTCATAAATGTTTGTCTTTGACTGTAGCGGGTGTTTAAGTATTTTTAACGCCGTCTTCCACCAAGTGGTGCTTTCAGAAACACAGTAGGCTCCCATACCAACGCGGTCAGCTAGTTTTCTAGGGGAAAGCCGGAGAATTTGAACTTAATTAGAATTTTTCTTTATTTCATTTGAGACCAAGTCGCCTTGTGCATCAGGTGCTTTGAAGCCGATGTTCTCACTTGTGATTTTTCTGGACGCCCCTGTTTGGCTGAGATTTGAAGCTAAAGATGCTTCAAATCTTTTAGACCTTTTGTCTCTTAATGTGAAGGTTTTAATCCAGTGACATACAGTTTAAAAGGGTTTTTGGCTGTGAACTCTGTGGAACATGATGCTGCTAAATGACGACCACACTAACACACGTCTGAGAGCTTCGAGCCTTTAGTGACCTAAATCTGATACTGAACACTGAATATCATCTGTTGAAGTGACGCACAAAAGAAAATATCCTTATAGAAAGCTTTAGGATGGGGGGCGCCGACTGAGCACATGCCTGAATGAAATGCAAAATGTAGAAACCAAAGCATGGCCACTGCAAGGTGGTTATCAGAATGGGCATCCAAAGATGCGGCGATGAAGAAGTTCTAAATAAGTCCATAACGTCGATTGAAAAAAAATTAAAAATTAAAAATAAATCATTCAGGTTTCTGTTGTCTCTGAATGTGGCTGCTGCTTACTTCGCCATCTGAACCATTGTCCATTCCAGACAAGTGGCTCCATCCGTGAAACCCGATATGCTGTGCAAACAATTTAAAAGGAGATAAACGCAGATATTTTCGGTGGGTCATTAACCCCCCGGCACCCCCCCCAAACCTCGGCCTTCATTTGTGGTTCACACTTCACTTGGTCCGGCTCAGTGGATGGAGGCCGCCGTGTTTGATGTGATGACTCATCGCTTGTTGAGCTGATGGAGTCAATAAAACATTAAAGTCAGTTTGCATAAGAAAAACAACAACAACAATAAAGCTATAAAGACTGAGCTCGTCTGCGTACGTGTCGGTCGTCCCGTGTTCGTCGTGTGGCTGGAGGTCTTTGTTCTCTCAGGATTCAGAGGAAGATATTTCCTCTGATTATTCATCTGCACTCAGCCTCCGTTTGCTGGACGTTTGGATCTTACCGAGGTTTTGATTTTCAGGCATCCATCTGCGCCGCTTCCTCCAGACGATGTAAACCTTTTTGCCTCGTTTAGTTTGGTTTTCTTTCTTTCCATCCATCCCAGTTGATCCCAGTTATCAAACAAGTTGAGCCTGTTATACAAATTGATTTAATTTTTACATCTGAAACGAGCAGGTTGTGAGCTTAATGGTGGATTTTATTCATTTCCTCATTTTGTACCCAAGCACTCCGTTTCCTCCCTTCCTGTAAATAAATCATTTTACACCCATTTACATAACCCGTCATCTGCTAGTTCTTCTCTCGTTGCCCCGTTTTTTTTTTTTTTTTAATCATGTCGATAAATTGTCATAACAATGTGGAAATCTTCCGATTGGATTTGTATTTTGTGGAAGCGATCACTCCATTTGCACTGAGTTTTGGTTTTATTTCCTGATTGGGCCAGTTGACTTTTATGAAACATGACGGATTATGACCCCTGACCCAACGCAGACCAACCAATCAGCCTTTTTCTGACCAGAACTGGTTTCCCCTTTTTTCCTGCAGATTTTAGTTTTAATCAGAATTAGCAGGTTGTGAGTAAAGTAGATGCTGTTTTTTTTTTTTTTTAAAGAAAACATCTAAAACTGAACACCCTCAAATCTGATTCTCAGTACGCTACAGCAGTACAATTAATGCCCATTCGTAGCCACTTAGAGCAATATTTTCATGAAGTGAGGAGCTGATGAATCTCAATAAAGCTTCCATGGTCTCCCACTCTGCCACGCAGTCGCGCCTAATCATGCACAGATGAAAACACTCGCCTTACACACGCCACCCATTAGGCTCCGGTGTCCAGCTCCCTCCCCTCTCAGATGTACAGCCTGTTATCATCTGCTGAAGATTAAGCAGGTGCTTCCACATGACACCCCCGCCCTCTTCCTCCTCGGCCTGTGATTGGCTGACCTGGTTCACATGGCAGCAGGTGGATGAACTCGGCTCAGATAGACGGCGAGGAAGGAAGGCGGAGCTGAGAAGTTAGGGTGTCTTTAGATTCGCGATGGGAGTCGCTGAACCGTCTCCATGGACGCAGAAGAAAAACACCTAGCATGTCTGAGTGTCAGGTTGTGCTAATGAAGAACATTGTATCTTTAATGATGGGTTTAACAATTATTATCCTTTTTTTAAAAAAATGTTTTTATCCAGAACATCATTTTTATAGGCTAAGCCTTACTGAAAACATAAAATATTATCTTCCTTAGACTCTTAAAGGGGAAGTATTATGTGTTTTCCAGGCACATTAGTGTTGTTTTATAGCACAATTAAGTAACTGCGTTACCATCAGTCGTTACAAAAATGCTCCAAATGTCAAATATGACTTAAAAGAAAGTTTACTTAGCTATTTAACGCCTTGAAATTGGGCCTCTGTCTCTTTAAGAAACTCCTACTCTTTCTGAAGCTTCGCCTTCAAGAAGTCATCACAACATGGCTCCTCTATTAACCTTTTAACAACGTTTTACCAGCATTGCACTGAGAAGTAGCTCCTATAATGAGCTCAGCAGATGTTCAGTTCCACCAGGGGTTTGCTAATTGCTGCTGGCTAGTCTGCAGGAGCTGAGTGGGGGGGATCGTGGGAAGGTCTGCCCCGTGAGGCAGAAACTTAGACGCTTGGAAACTGCAGCTCAGTGGAGGAGCTGCGCCTCAAAGGCGGGGCTACGTCCCCCCAGGCGTTTTGCACAGCTGAATGGTTGCCATGGGAGATTAAAGGGTTTCTCAAACAAGCATGAAAGAATAAAGGCAACGCTCTATTTATATTTTTGATGAGGACATAACATTATAACATGTTGCTATATTGTTATAACAACATGTTATAATAATGTTATTGTAACACGCTCAAAAAAGTAAATTTGATGAAACACTTCCCCTTTAAAGGGAGAACAGCTTAAACTGCAAACAAAAACCTGAGTAAATACAAAATGTAGTTTTAAATGTAATTATCAAACATTTCAATTTTTTCTTTATAAATGACATAATTAAAAAAAGTATTGTTTTTTTTCAGGTTATTTTTCTCTGGCACCACAAAGGAGAAAAAAAATAAGGAATCTGGTAAAGGGGGAAGAGATGATTTTCACATTTGTGTATATTCCTCTAACGCAGCATAAATCAGAGAAATTGCTGTTAGTTTTCGCTGATTCCCGGCGTAGACTCGCTCACCGGGAAGCACCATCACGGTGCACATCATGAACGTGAAACGCATGGCGCTAATTTTACACTCGTCACGGATCCTGGCGGTTGGTAAAGGCCCATGCTGGGTCAGGATCCCAGCACGGCGGAGCAGGCAGCGTCGGCTGCGGTTGTGTAAACAAAACATGTAATTGGATCACTGGAGAGAAAAAAGAAAAGCCGTCCTCTTAAGGACGTGATTAGTGTACGCTCACCGGCTGCAATAAGAGTTTGGCGGCCTGTTTCTTATCTCGGTGTCCTTAAAGGTACGTTTGCATCAAGAGATGCAAAGCACTTTAATGTTGTTGTCAGGTTTCCACATCGCAGCGACCATATTTCTAAAGGAAAGGGAAACGTAAACATAGACTGTTTTAGAATGAAAGAAATGACCATTTCTGTGTTAGCTTCATGCTCAGTTCACTTTCCTGTTCATTTCTTGGAAAATAACAAAGAAAAGCTCAACATTAAATCAACATGGATAGCACAGGCATGTGGGCACACTTAATAAATCAGCGCTGTTAATCATGCTTGTGTACTTTTAAAAATATATATATATATATTATTTAGGGATCCCCATTAGTCTCTACCACAGACTATTCTTTCTAGGCCTCACACCACAAACGTTACAATAAAGTCAAAATAAAAATTCAAATTTACGGCCTCAGCAACTTTAACACTTCACAAACATTACAAAAGGACATCACCAAAGAAACAAATAAACAAAATCAAAATATAAGATTTCAACAATAAAAGTTTAACAAACTAAATAAGTGACCTTTAGAGGGAAGCTGTTCCTCGGTGGCCGTGCTAACTAGCCTCAGGATTCCTGTTAGGCTGTGCTGAACCTGCTGTAGCGTAGCAGAGAGAAAGAGGGAGGTTATGAGCAGCGCATACATGACTGTGATTGACAAATCAGAACCGCTTCCTGGTTCTGATTTGGTTCTAAAGCAACTCTGAACAGGTGGGGTCTTAAGCCTTGATTCGCAGCAGCTCAGTGTTTCGGCTGCTTTGCGGTTTTCTGGACGTTTGTTCCAGATTAGTGCTGCATAGAAACTCAACACTGCTTGGTCCTGGAGAAACCGAGCAGATTATTATTACAGATTTATTGTCCAGCTCCAACCAAAGCTTTACGCAGTTGAGAAATTGCTAGAGAAAAGTCGGACCGGATAGATAAATACGTCCACACTGCAGAACCTGCAGAGGTCACACCAAAGATCAGTCCTTCAGTGGCATCGCTGCTGCATCTTTGGTGCCACGGAGTTGGGATTTAGGTTGCAGGAGGATTTCAGCGCTGCTGCTGGGTCAGTGGATTACCTTGTAATAGATCTGCTGGAGCACACACACAGGATGTGTTGGCTTGTATATGGAGGGCTTTAATCCCTCAGACAAGCATGCTAACTCCTCCTATGGCTTGTAAGTAAGCCAGAGGCTGAAGGGACGTTACAGAGTTGTTGGGTTTTTGTTTTGTTTTTTTCCTCCCCACACTGAATCTCGTTTGTTTTTCTGTCTCAGACTGGGGGGAAAAAAATGACAGCCGGCTGCCTCCTCGCTGACTGACAATGCTGCTGGGTTAGCAAAGCCCGACCGAGAGGAGCCTCACCTCCGGACCCAGGAAGGCAGAGTCGGTTCTGTTCCAGCACAGCCATGCTGATCAAGGAGTACCGGATCCCCATGCCGATGAGCGTGGAGGAGTACCGCATCGCTCAGCTCTACATGATCCAGGTGAGCACTTCCTGGTTCCTGCCGACTTTCTGTAAATGTTTCGGCTGAGGAATCTTTTAACGGGGTCATTAACCTTTTCTGATTTTGCTGTGAATGTTCTGTGATCTTGTCTGTGCGCTGCCACCCTTCTTAGCCGGGATTTTTAACCTGAATGCGATTTTCCTGGTGAACTAAAGGTGAAATGAAAATAACTGCATTTTTTCAGGCACTTTGAACCTTTGAACTCTGGGGCATTTTTGGCTTAAACCTTTTTGTTTCCTTTATGAATGCAATTTGAAGCTAAACAAAGCTACCTGTCATTAATATACTTGTCAGATAGACTTTCAGTTACTTAAAGCTTTTTTTTTTTTTACATATTTGTTAAAATCATCATGATGTTGTGACAATATAATATCTGACAGATAATCTGGGAAAATATTAGCTCCACTCCATTCTTCCTGGTGTGACTCACTCAGAAACAACCAATCAGAGCCAGGGGGACGGTCTTAGCGCTGTCAACTACCCTCGTGCTCACCCTGTCCCACATGCTCGTTGCTAAGCTACAGCTGGTTCGCCATCTAGCCTGCCATCATGCTAAGGCTAGTTAGCAGAACTATCTTTGATGGCGGATAAACCATTTTCCTGGAATGGAAATATGTTCTTCCATCATTAACACATTGGACTGCGTACAGGAGCTTGATGGACAGCGGCAAGGCCCTCCTCCAGAATCTGATTGGTTGTTTTTGATTGGGTGCGTTGCATTTCTGCAGACCGCAGTAGCAGCTCTGGCAGGAGGTGGAGATGCCACGTCATCACAACATGGTGACGGTTTCAATAAAAATGGTCAAATTTTTACAAAAAATTAAAGTCAACATGTTTTTGTAAAGTTACAAACTGCAGCTTTAAAGACTTATTTTTTAACATATAATCACCTTCCTAAAATAAATGCCTTACTCATTTTTTGCCAGAATGGATTTTTTTGTGCCTAAATCATCTTTTGTCAATTTTTTGTTTGTTTTTGGTCTAAATCAGTTCAATTTTTATCAAAGTTATCTGTGCTACGTTCTACTGTCACAGCAAAGAGAAAGTTTGATCAAACAGGTAGAGAACGTGTTTTTTTTTTTTTTTTATTGTTTTATATAAGTTATACACTGTAGCTTTAAGGTCACAGTTTTTCTCTCTCCTTTTTTTCCGATACTCACTCAGTAAACTTATTACGGGAGTCGAGTCTTCCGCTGGCGGAGTTGTCAGCCGATACCCGATCAGTCTCTCATAAACAGACTTTGGTGTAACTACAGCAACCAGCTGACGGGAGGAAACGTTATGTTACTGATTGCTTCTAGTGTGCACTTCCAGTCGACCTGCTGAACTGGTCAAGAGAGTCTTTGTAAGTGAAAGTGAAAAGAGTTATTGGTTGTTGCGTTCAATCCAAACTGGAGTTATGCCGACTGTCAAGTGGGAAAACACAAGTTGTGTATAATAGACTCATATAAATTGTTTCTATCATGAAAACCAAATTACAGATATGTTTCTACCCAGTTTTTATGCTAATTTTGAGCATAATACTTGGGGCAGTGTCATGTAAAACTGACTTTTTTGAGCTTTGCATTATATTATAATGTTATTCCCGTATCAAAAACATACCTGGAGTGTTGCCATGATTCTTTGCTGCACGTTTGAAAAATCTTTTCATCTCCATGGCAACCTGTTCAGAACGCCTGGGTGGACCTAGCCCCGCCTTCGAAGACGCAGCCCCTCCTCAGAGCTGCAGCTTCCCAGCTTCCAGCTCATAGAGCAGCTTCTTGTCTCCCCCACTCTGTTCCTTCAGACTAGCCAGCAGAAATTAGCAAACAACTGGGCATCAGCTGAGCTCATAATAGGGGTTACATCTCAGCGCAATGCGTCGTATCAACCCAGTTTAAAAGGCTGGATCAGGGGCAGGTATGAGGATTTTAGCGGGGGTTACGAAGCGTTGCCTTGTTTCAGCTAATATCTCATGCGTGTGATGGAGGGCGGGGTTGAAGGTGTCCCTGTGTCTTCCTGCAGAACAGGACCTGAGATAAAAGCGAGGTCGCGGTGTTGCTCTGCAGACCAGACACTGCTCCACATGTCTGGGCTTTATGCTTCCGTTCATAACTTTGTGAAAACAATTAAAATGTCATTAAAAAAAAACAACAACGCTTCAGTATGAATGCAGCCTGTGTTTACTTAAATCAGGGCAGATTAAACAAAGGATCCCATTTTAGAGCGACATGTTCCCGCTTGTGATCCTGGAGCTCATTACTGACCAATAGCAGCGAAGCAGCAGCCGCGTCAATTCTTCCTTTTTACGTCGTTTAGTCTATATTAGGTTGCATGCTAGATATGCAACCTAATATTCAGACTCATTTAAATTTGCTCAGATGAAGTTATTGATCTGTGCAGACAAAACACAAACAACATGTTTGCTTCCTTATATCATAACTTTTCTTATGTGGACAAACATATAAATACACGACTGTACAGAGTTAAACACACACGCGCACACACGCACTCACACTCACACACACACACTCACGCCGCTCCTGCTCCTCGGCGTCACAGTTGGAGGGCCTGTCGCCGGGGTAACTGGTGACATCACCTGCAGCGGGGCAGCTGCTGCCATCATTTGGTTTTGTGGCGTGAACGAGACGTGGTGGTGCAGTCGCCATGACGACTTGGTGTCCGAAGCTTGCTGCTGGAAAGAGTAACATGAGATTCAAACGCCACTCTAACAAAATACGTGATATCACCATGACGTAATAAAATGGCACAGCTTTCCTCGCCAGTGTGTTGAGGAACATTTGTGTTTTTGAAATGTTTTGTCAGAGGAAAAAAAAAAAAAAAACCTAGATGAGGTGTTGCCGTGCACTTTCTGAAATTTATTGCACTTTTGTAATTCGGAGCACCTTTATTATTGCTATTAACTTATTGCCATATAGCCATAGATGCCACAGCTCTTGAGAAAACATCGCTTCATTAGCATGAAGCCACTTTGGTTATTAGCCACATATAAACATCCCACTACTTTGCATCAATGCAAATGGTTTTCATTAATGCTTCAAGGCTTACAGGGGCAGTATTATGTGTTTTCCAGGCACATGGTGCCATTTTATAGCATAATCAACCAATTATGTTAACTTCAATTATCAACATAACAAATGCTGCGTATATTTAATATGTCTTAAAAGAGTTTTTACCTTGAAATTGGGCCTCTGTCTCTTTAAGAAACTCCTGCTCTCTCTGAAACTCTGACTTCAGGAAGTCAACACAACATGGCTCCTCTGTCAACCCTTTAACAATGTTGTTACTAGAGTTGCTCTGAGAAGTAGCTCCTATAATGAGCAAAGCAGATGTGCATTTCCAGCAGGAGTTTGCTAATTACTGTTGGCTAGTCTGAAGGAGCTGAGTGGGGAAGCAGCACTGAATTGACTTAGTGTTTCTTGTCTTAAACAGGCTTAGATGTACAGAATATAACAATGTATTTGATGACGCTGCGCCGCTGCAGCACACCTCAGCACACCAGCAGCTTCACAATCTTGGACAAGCACGTAAAAAAAAAACCTTTAATTTCTTCAGTCGGTACAATCAGGATTATAAGAGCCAAAAATAATAAACTGAAACTGACACGAATAATGCAAAAATGTAAAAAAAAAAAAAAAAGAATCTTTGTAAAAATAAATTACAGTAAATCTTTGTTGAAATGGTTTAAAATGTGTAATTAGCAATTCTAAATATAATGTAAAATAAACAATAAAGCATGACGTCACTCGGAGCACAAAACGTAGAATTAGACTGAATAGATCTGTATTTGTGGATCAGGCAGATTGTCACTGATACCTGCCTGGGAATGTTTTTCAGTATCGGGACCGATACCGATATTAATAACGGATCAGTGGAACTTTAAAACTGACATGAATTCATTTCTATCCTTGATGTTTCCTTACGATGCAGCCATGTTTACAGCTGGACTTCTAGCACCAAGTCCATCCCTCCCCTCTGTCTGTCCTCAGGGTGCCGTTGTCATGGCGACCGCTCGCGTACGCTCGTGAAAATGCATCGCGGGGGATAGGGGGGAGGCCCAGGGTTTTCTCCGCGATTGTGTCTTGCTCCCGGTTTATGCTGAGCTTGTTCTGCCACATAAATGATTCAGGATGGACTCGGGCCGAAACGAGATCCTCGGGAAAGTCGCCCGGCACAATTCACCGGTCGGCAGAGACGCTGCCCACGCTCTGGGAGTGACGAATCAGTTCTCGTGTCTTTTACATTATATCTATAGCTGTGTTAGAAAGCACTTTATTTAAAGCTCTCAAACGGGTTTTTTTTTTTCCCAAAATCTTCACACATTACAACCACAAACTTCCACACACCCATTCAATAAATTAGATTATTCTTAAAAGTTGTTTTAGGAACTTTATCATTAAGTGACAGACCTTATTTCTGTTCATTGCAATAATTTAGTTAATAAAGTTAATAAAAACAGGACAAGAAATAAAAAATCACAATGAACTGAAACCTTAAATAAAGTGTGTTATGAAGTCTCTGGAAACAAAGTTGCTCTATAAAAAAAGGACTAAATCTGTCATGTGATTAATTGATTCATTTATTGTTGCGAGATTAACATTAATTATTAATAAACAGAGAGCAAAACGTGCTTCGTATGAGATTTTTTTTTTTTTTTTTACAGAATTTCAGCCACTCCTGTTTGGAGCACATTTACAGACAAAGAAGGTTTTTTTTTTTCATATTTATATTCTACATACATGAACTTTTTTCTTTTTTCTGTTACAGTTTCACCTTCATTCCCGCTTTAAGCCTGCTGTGCTTTCAGCACGCTGCCTTTTTCTGAATCTGCATTGGCCAGTTAACAACTAATTGATTACGAATTGAATTGAAGAGAATCTCAACAATCAGTTAATCGCGATTAAGCCGATTAATCGTTTCAGTCCGACTGGAATCTGCTTGAACCGATGTGTTTCTCGTCCTGTTGCTGCAGCAGCTCGTGTTTGGGTGAACTGACGCTCGTTGTGTTTGTGTGGTCAGCCGTCTGCGTGACGGACGGATCGCTCGCGTTGTGTTTTTGATGAACGGGCTGCGTCTGCGTCTGTTGGGCTCTGGGCTCCGATCGTCGGCGCTCCCGCACCGCAGTCTCAGGGGCCATCATTTGAGCCCCTCGGCTCCTCACCTAAATCACATTACCTGCTAGATTACAGCAATTTCCCAGCTGTTGGCCTCCTCTGACCTTCATTACTGCGTCGCTTTCCTAAAGTCTTCTGGAGAGCGAGCTCCATATCCAATCTCAGCTCTCGCTCTTGAGCCCGGACGCCCCACTGCTGGCCGTTAATAACGATCACGACGATTTGTTTATTCCTGGTCCTGTTGCGACGGACATCGCTACCGATGCAATGAAATAACTTCTCAATCATCTGGTGGGAACAAAGTATCTTCCCCCTCCTGATTCTACAGTGTGACATGAACGTTTTGGACCGTTTTACTCATCAGAACCAGAACCCGCCATGCAGAACTATGACATGCAATAACTTTAATGTCATGGAAGACATTTGACATCTTACAGTTCCAGTTTTCTTGGTCAGTCGGTGGATCGGAAACATGTTGCTCGGTAACTCGATAAAAACCCGAACCGCTGAGACTTTTGCTAAAATAAAACTCGTGGTGATGCACACCAGCAGTCCTGACATGACATCTCCGCCGCGGCAGGGAAAGTCGAATGTTTCCCTCCCGTAACAGAGCGAGCCGGGCGCCTGCACGAAACCCAGATGGTATCAGTCTGACTGCCTCTTAAGGAGACGACGCTTGTGCATAAACTGATGGTGTAATCTCAGACTCCCTCTGCAACAGAGAGTCTTACAGGATCTGTGGCTCCGACCATCTGCTGCCCCTCATTGGGAGGAAGTGGCGCGCTGAGCCAAGAGGAACCCAGTGATTGGACGCCTCTCCCCTAAACTCATCTGTGATGATTAAGTTCTGTTCGGGCGTCGGATTGTTTCGGGGCAGAGCAAATGGACGGTATCAACGTTCACGGCTTGATTTAAAGTAGGACAACACATCGATGTATCAAATGTGTCACTTAAAGTCGGAGATGAGGTTCAGGTTTTCCACCGTCACAGTGAGATCAGTTGATACAGACACTGTTATGTTAGTAATTGTGATATTTTTCTCTTTCTGGAATCCAGACATAAAAGAATTCCTTCGTCTGGTTAAACTTTTAGTTTCATGCTACCTATCTGTAGGGTCAGCAGGTTTTTGAAAAGGTTTGTATTACTTGACGCTGGTTCTGATCCAGTGGTTCTGATCCCGCTGCCTGTAGGGTGTGGAGCGTTTCTCTGTTTCTCTGACCTTCGCATGGCGCGGCCCTGGGGCGAATTTGCTGCTCTCTCCACGTCTTTGAAGATTGACAGCCATCTTAAACACTCCAGTTTGATGAATCTTTGCCTCTGCAGACTTTAAATTGGCTGATAATGGCCCGATAACCCTTCCCAGACTGATAGGCAGCTGCGATTGTTCCTCTGAGATAAACGGGCGACAACTTTGCCGGAGTCGGAGCTGGACTCTGGCTGCAAGGAATTCAAAGGAAAGCTGCCTTATCTTCTGATAGCAGCTTCTCTTTGCGCGCTTCCTGCCTCTTCGCTCGGCTGCTGCGTCATCCGCCCGGCCGCGAGATGTGATGACCAGGTAGGACGAGTCCCGGCTGAGGGACAGGATCGCTTTGCAAGGGCCGCAGGGATTTAGGCGGGCATTAAAGAGAAAGACCAGAGAATTGAGAGGACAGCACACGATGACTGATGAGGCCCGGAACCGGCTCCGCTTGAGATGGAGGGTGCTGTTAAATCTGCGGTTTCTCTCATCCTGGCATTTTCTCAAAAGCCTGATGATTTTGCAGCAGAACTTTTCCATCCCGTTGGGAAAGCTGCCCCAGTCAGTCAGTGTGATCACCTCAGCCACTTCATACTTCAACATAGCAAATCACTCACTGGTAGGAGCGAGAGAGTAAAAGGAAAATAAAAAAAAAAAAAGTAATGGAATAGAATAGAAATAGCCGCCTCACTGTTACCGAATCAGCAACTTTCTTGCTACATTTAACAACAATTCAGACAAAAAAGAAAAAGGTACTGGCCAAAATCTGATCTTTAAAAGCTGCGATGTTAGTAGGTGAGTGCGCGCCTGTAAATATCCTTTATCGTCTGCCAGTGCGGGGGAAAAATCTGCTGCATAGCACATAAAAACAGAAATTAAGAATAGGTGTAATTTATAGCACAAGAAAAACTAAATGCTGTGCAGTTATTAAAAGTATCAGGGCTGAGACGATAAATCGGCTCCCATTTCCTCCATGTGTGACCGATCCTGTCGATCGGCCGATAGTGAAACCGATCTTATCCTATTATTGCAATCATATAATTGTACCTCTGAGGCTGGCAGCACATCAGAGAAGCTCTGTTACTGTCGTTGAGATATTTTCTTTTTTTTTTTTTGTCTCCAAACTTTCATTCTTGTGTTTCTGGGGAAAAACAGCTCTTTTTGGGGGGGGACGGTTCCGTCTTGTTTTGGACGCTGTGCAGCTGAACTGATTTTTCTTGACTTCATATGAGTCGCATGTAACTTCCCTTTGGGAACAATAAAGTAGTTTTGAATCCACTGATCCACCGTCGCCTTTTAAGCTCAAGTGGTGCAAAAACGTTTGCACCGTGTTAATTCTTCCCAGAAGCTTTCGATGACACTGTGAACCAGGCAGCATTTTGAATGGATGCTTCATTCCCTTGTTGCTCCTTGATGAATCTGAACACGTCTCTCCTCCTGCGCCGCCGCCGTCGTCCGGCCGCCTTGCAGAAGAAGAGCAGAGAGGAGAGCTGCGGCGAGGGCAGCGGCGTGGAGATCCTGGAGAACAAGCCGTACGAGGACGGACCGGGAGGGTCGGGCCAGTACACCCACAAGGTCTATCACATCGGCAAACACATCCCGTCCTGGTTCTGCGCCATCCTGCCCCAAGCCGCCCTTCGTGTGGAGGAGGAGTCCTGGAACGCTTACCCCTACACGCGAACCCGGTGAGGAAACGCCGCGCAAAAAAGGGCAGCGCGACGCCGTCACGCGCACACATGCTGACGTAGCGCACGCTAACGCCACAGTGCGACAGCAAAATGAGGTGGAAAACAAATGGCATTAAATTTTTATTTAAAAAAAAAAAAAGTTATTCATTGCCTTAAAATTTTGAACTCGTTAAATCTACGTAGTTAGTTCATCAAAATTAATATTTTAAAATCCCAGATTCACCAAGGCCTACTCCATGTCTTTTGTCTCACTACAAGCATTTGGGAACTTTTTCCAGAAAACAGTGGAAGAAAGTTTATTTGGTTCAAGCGACAAACTTCAGCATAGTCACTCATAAAAATAACAAATTAGAGAAAGCTTTGTCATTTGCGTATTTGACAGACTGTTTGGGATTTGGTTTCCGTCCCTGTGGACGGCTCCTCTTGTTTTCCAGGTACACTTGTCCATTTGTTGAGAAATTCTCCATCGACATCGAGACGTACTACAAACCAGACACCGGGAATCAAGCAGACGTCTTCAATCTGTCCGCCGCTGAAAAGAGACAGAGGACTGTCGGTGAGTTTACTCGTCTATCTAAACGGCCGCTCTCCGGGTCATTACTCTTGAATGGTTCCTTTGGGATGCTCTGCGTTATTGTCGTCCCCTAAATAAACAGGAGCCGAATCGGTGCGGCAATATTTGCAGGGGAAGCTGCGGCACGCTGTAGTACAGGGGCATGCAGGCTGAGGCTCTGCATACTAAAATTCACCGGGGAGCAGAGGAAATGTTGAATCTACTGCCGACACCTTTTCTGCAGGGCCTGATTACATAAGAGGCAGAAAAATCACACATTTGTCTTCTGGCGGCTCGTTATCGGTTCTGGTTCATGTCTGCAGCTCGGATCTGCCTCGGTCTAACGATCCGTTGTGCTTGTCGCAATCAAGACCCCATAGACATCGTCAAGGACTACATCCCTCCCCATGAATACCTGGTGGAAGAAGACCCCAAGCTGTACCAGTCCATCAAAACCAGGCGGGGCCCGCTGTCCGAGGACTGGATCGAGGAGATCAACCGCAGCCCGGGTCAGACCGTCGTCATGTGCGCCTACAAGCTCTGCAAGGTGGAGTTCAGATACTGGGGCATGCAGTCCAAGATCGAGCGCTTCATACACGACGTAGGCAAGTATTCGGGTTCTGGTGTCGAGATAAACAGCCTCTGATGTCTACATTGATTTCCACAAGCTGATCCATAAGTGATCCATATGTTTTGGACACTGACCTGTCCAAAACATATGTTCAGTGTCCAGTTTCTCAATTAATCGTATCTTGAAGTTCTAGGGAAGTACCATGAAATAAACTCATCTCAAAGTTCTAGGAAAGCGACATATCAATTCTAAAGTGAGAAAATAGTCTTTAAGTTAAAGAAACAAACCTTTGGATTCGGGGAAGGTGCCATGCAAGTTCTGTAAAGTAACGTCTACGTTTGTAAAAGTAATCTGCATTTTTGCAGCATCTGTCTCAAAGTTCTTTGAAAGAACCAGATCAATTCTAGAAAGTAAACTTAATGTTAGATGAACTCAGCTTTGGGTTCTGTTAATGTAGCATGTGGGTTCTGGAACCGGCGCAATTTTGGGTAGAAACTGTACTTTTAAATAAACTATTCTCAAATTTGTAGGAACGTACCATAGAGGCGCTCGATAGCAACCATTAAACTAATTTACGTTCTTTGAAAACACCAAGTAAATTCTGGAAAGTAAGTTATTGGAAAAGCAACTCTGTAAGTTCTGGAATGGTGAAGTAGGAAGTTCTTTAAAATAATCTGAATTCCAGTAAAGTGTGGGCCGCATTGCGTCGCGCCTCCAAAACCAAGAAGCGTTGGCCCAAATGAGTGATTGACCAATGACTGTTTCAGGTCTCCGCAAAGTGATGGTCCGAGCCCACCGGCAGGCGTGGTGCTGGCAGGACGAATGGTACGGTCTCACCATCGGGGACATCAGGCAGCTGGAGCTGGAAACCCAGTTAGCTTTAGCCAAGAAGATGGCGCAGTACAGCCTGAATGAGGAGGGGGGAGCAGAGACCAACGGCTCCTCCGTCAGCCAAGACCAGGAACAGGCGGGAGAGGACCCGGGGTCAGCGGCGGAGGTCGAGGGGCCTCGAGGAAAGCTTGGCGATTCCCTGGAGACGCGAGGGGAGCTCACCAAGCAGTGGTCCACCTCTTCCAGATCGTCCAACAGGTCATCAAAGAGAGGAAGTTAGTGGAGCTCATTTACTTCATTACTGTGTAGCGCTGCACTCCCTCTGCTGGTTGCATATGGTTACTACATCTACTAAGTCAAACGGATTGTAAATGTAAACAGTGACATTCAAACAATATGCAGAGAAGACAAGAAAGAATGAATGCACCTCTGAATTGTAATGAACAGATTTCATTCCAAAACAATCACATAACTTTTATTGGCGTTTGATTAGAAATAAGCCAAACGAAACGTTTTGTTTTATGTTTGCAGCAAGTCCGTCTCACCACAGCATTTCAGAGTGGAGGATGCAGAGCATCGCCCGGGACTCTGACGACAGCACGGATGACGAGTTCTTTGACGCCCACGGTAACCATTATCGTCACGCCAACATCCAAATCGCCACCTTACGAGCAGCAGCTCAGGACTCAACAGATCGACCCAGTTCGTCGCACGCGCTCCACTGGGATCAGGACCGGGCTGTCCTTTTGGTTTCAGACGTTTTTAAAGCGCTTGATGATTCCTAACCCGATTATTTCCTGACAGATAAGAGACATGCTGTCATGAATGAAGTCAAATATAAAATGCCACCAGCCTAAAAAACCCAGAGCCTATTAAAATGAACTGGATGCAAAAGCGAAAAATAAATAGAGCAAATTTGTGTGACATTCAGCTACTCATTAGTAATTATAGTAATTAGAGCTGAAGTGGAGGTTCCCAGCTTTGTGCGTCGGTGGTGTAAATGGCTCCTCATGAGGGGCTTTTTAAAGCTCACCTTTGTTTCAGATTATGAAAAGTTATGTTTTCACCCTTCACAGAAATCACTCCTCAGTTTCCACAAATCAGCTCCCGGTTCTGAGCAGCACCTGAAGCAGGCTGCAGCCCTCAGGAGCTTTTTCCTGCTGTTTTTATTATTATTATTATTATTATTATTATTATTATTAAAAGCACCACCTTATTTTCAGTTTTCCCATAGCACAGTGCAGCACTCGATGCTCAGTATTAATAAAGTGCTGCGGAAAACTTTGGGCACGTCAAGGAGAAAAAAAAAACATTCTCGATGCCAAAGAATGTGGATAAAATAAATGTTCTTGTTTGCAGATTGAATTTTTTTGGGGCAATTTAGAGTAAAACAAAGCAACTTCTGTGCACATTCTTCCAAGCATGGACTGTTTGATTGTTGTGCAGGTGAAGCAGACGGATTGTAAGATAGACCTTAACAAAACAAACTGAGATGCAACAGAAAGCAAGATGCGTTTCAGTTCCATCTCATGTGATAGATGTAACTTTACAACACAGCGAAAGGAAAATTATAGATATTTTTGGAACACTATATACGAAAAGTAATGTAAAAAAAAAAAAAAAAATCGCTTGCTCATGCTACATGTGAGTCCTTGTGGACGTTTTTTTTTTTTGCAGAGGACCTGTCGGACAACGAGGACATGTTCTCCAAGGAAATCACCAAGTGGAGCTCGAATGACCTCATGGACAAGATCGAGACGACGGAAGCGGACGAGGCGCAAGGTATTCACCGTAATCAGTCTGAAGAAAATTATAATTATAATTGTAGGTAAAATAATCCACCTTTTTTTTAAAAAAAAAAGACAAACATCTTTGTCTTTTTGATTCCTATTCTGACAGAAGCGTATCAGGAGTTGAGTGAGGAGTACAGCGTCACTGAGGACACCCAGATGGAGGTACAGGTTTCACTCTGACTCTCACTTTAACTCCATGGACAAAATCAATCTGTTCTATTCCCATCTGCTAAATAACCTTTGACCCCCCATGCCGGTGTAGGTGGGAGGACTACCCGTCCCCTGCAGCCTCCAGCTCTGTTTACACTGTTTTCCCCATAAATAGACATGCAGGGCCCGGCTCCTCACTTCGCCTCGCCCCATTTATAGATCCGGGGGTTTTATGAGTTTGGCCAGAAGAGCATGAAAGGCTGCATGTCCATTTGACTGGAAGTTTCAGTTTCAGTCACACCAGGAACTCATAAAATAACAACAACAAAAACACAAACTAAAATGACTTTAAAAGAAGTTGAACAATTATTAGGACAAATAAAGTCCGTTGTTAATCCCTAAAATGTTAAGTGAACTAACGAATGATATTCTAATTTATTGAAAATGAATTCTGTCCTTTTTTCATTCAACTACAATGTTTTCTCATAAGTCATACATGAGATCATGCCAGGGTTTTGCTTCCAAACCTGGGAATGGCTTCATAATTTATTATGAAGTGTGAAAACGGGGAACTTTAGTGATTTATGGCTTTTTCTTGTATTTTCCTTCCGTGTCTCCGTCCCTGTTATCTGCAGGACTGTCCGTCCCAGCAGTGTCCCCAGACGTCCAAAATCCACGTCCTCGTTCTGGTCCTGCATGGTGGTAACATACTGGACACCGGCTCTGGTACAACACCGTGTTCATCTCATCTACTTTTTCAGAAAACCAAAAGCTTTCCTGCAGCACTCTGACCTCTGTTCATGAAGAAAAGTCTCATCAGAGTTCAATGAAGATGTAATAAAAGGAATATAGATTTGATTCAGGTTAACTTTGTGAACATATTAAATTGGTGAGGTTTTTCTCTAAGCCTAGATAATGTGTTTAAAGATAAATCTGACAAAAAGCAAAGACAGTAAACATAAAATTAGTCTCTTCTGTTGAGGAATAAATGGCTTTTTATCTCTTTTTTTCCCCCCAGTCGCTTAAATTGCAATTATTCAAATTAAAGGGGCGGTATTATGTATTTTACAGACACATAGTGCCATTTTATAGCACTAGCAAGTAACTATGTCACCTTCAGTTATAACCAGCCTATAAATTTCAAATATGACATAAAAGAAATTTGATGTCATAATTTAACGCCTTAAAATGAAGTCTCTGTCTCTTTAAGAAACTCCCGCTCTTTCTGGCTCCTCTATTAACCCTTTAGCGACGTTTTTATGAGCGTCTCACCGAGAAGCTGCTCCTATAATGAGCTCAGCCGATGCTCAGTTCCACCAGGTGTTTGCTGATTGCTGCTGGCTAGTCTGAAGGAGCTGAGTGGGCAGGTGTGGGAGGGAGGGACGCTCTGTGAGACAGAACCCTAGAAATCGCAGCTCAGAGGAGGAGCTGTGCCTCTAAGGCGGGGCTAGGTCCACCCAGGCGTTTTTCACAGCTGAGTGGTTGCCATGGAGATTAATAGTCTTCTCAAACATGCATTAACGAATCAAAACAACATCCCAGGTGTGTTTTTGGTGAGGAAATACTATTATAACATGATTTACATAATTCCGCCCCTTTACGAATGGAGAGAACAGATTTACTGAAAGACTGTTGAAAGGTTGATGAAAGTTTTGTTTGTTTGTTCGACTGCAGGTGAACAGAACAGCAAGCAGGGAGACGTGAACACCCTCAGCGGGGCTTTTGAGACCGTGATGAGGGTCCACTACCCTGCGGCGCTCGGACGCCTCACCGTCCGGATGGTCCCCTGTCCCGCTGTCTGCGTCGACGCTTTCTCGCTCGTCTCCAAGTGAGTGACGAACGTTTCAGTGTCCCGTCGTGGAACAAACTCGGCCCGCTGGGCTAAGCCGAGCCAAACTGACACGCTCGCTCTGCCTCCACGACCCGCAGCCTGAGTCCGTACAGCTACGACGAGAGCTGCCTGTCCAGCAGCCAGGACCACATCCCGCTCGCCGCTCTGCCTCTCCTGGCGACGTCTGCGCCGCAGTACCAGGACGCCGTGGCGACGGTCATCCTCAGAGCCAATCAGGTGTACAGTGACTTCCTCAGGTCTGCAGAAGGAGCCGCTTTCAGCGGCCAGGTGGGTCAGAGTGGTGATGGTGGCGGAAGGAGCGTGTCCGGGGGAGTTTTGTGACGGTTGGGCTTCGCCTTCGTCTTGCAGGTGTGCGTCATCGGGGACTGCGTGGGAGGGATCCTGGGCTTCGACGCGCTCTGCAGCAGCTCCGTGACGGTCTCAGAAAGCCAGAACAGCAGCAGGCGGGGCAGCACCATCAGCGTCCAGGTACGCCTCTGTTCTCTCACCATGACTCATCTGACTGGCTGCTCTGAGTTCAAATAGTCAGCTAAAGTTGTGCGTTTGGTTAAAAAGTGCATGATATCAGTTGTTAACAGACTGAACTAAAACTTTCACATTAATCTGTATGTAAATATGCAGAATCATGTCAGTCTGACTGGTTTAAGCTTTGCATCATATTACAACATGACAAAAACAGACCTGTAGTGTTGCTTTGATTCTTTCGTGCATTAAAGCCCTTTAATCTCCCACGGCAACCATTCAGCAGTGTAAAACGCCTGGGTGGACCTAGCTCCGCCTTTGAGCCACTGCTCCTCCTCAGAAGGAGTTTCCGAGCTTCCAAGCACAGGGCAGCCCTCTGTGAGGCTCCTTCAGACTAGCCAGCAGCAATTAGCAGACACTTGGTGGAACTGAGCATCTGCTGAGCTCATTGCAGGAGCTACTTCTTAGTACAACACTGGTAAAAATGTTGATGAAGGGTTAATGGAGGAGCCATGCTGCGATGACTTAATGAAGGCGGAGCTTCAGGAGGAGCAGGAGGTTTTAATTTAAAGAGACAGAGACCCAACGTCAGGTTGTTAAATCGTTGTCAGATTTCTTTTACTTGCCACATTTTTATAACAACTGAAGGTAACACATGTACTTGATTGTGATATAAAATGGCACCAGGTGTCTAGAAAATTCATAATACTTCGAGCCTTTCTGCTTTAAAAACCTGACAGAACATGAACGACTCAAACGCGTAGAAAATATAAAAACATGTTCTCCATCTTTGATTCTCAGGACACAGAACTTCTCTCTCCCGGTATCATCATAAACAGCATCTCCCCGCCGTCGCCGTCCCTCGAGGGCAGCCGCCACCTGAGCCGCAGCAACATCGACATCCCGCGCAGCTCGGGGCCCGACGAGCCCAACAAGCAGCTGCCGCGCAAGCGCAGCGACTCCTCCACCTACGAGCTGGACACCATCAAGCACCACCAGGCCTTCCTCTCCAGGTGAGCTGCAGCGGGAGGCGGGAGTGCCGAACGCACCGCGAACGGGTCCAGCTCACGTGTGCTCTCCGCCGTTTTCCCCTCCCGGGCAGCCTGCACTCCAGCGTTCTCCACGGGGAGCCCGGGTCCCGGCGCTCCAGCAACAGCACCATGCTGGAGGGCGGCTCCCTGGGGAAGTTCGACTTCGAGGTGACCGACTTCTTCCTGTTCGGCTCGCCTCTGGGGCTGGTGCTGGCGCTGAGGAAGACCGTGGTCCCCTCCTTGGACGGTGAGGAAGGCTCGCTGGTTTCTGACGTTTGGTGTCAAGAGGTCAGAGGTCACGTCTCGGTCCTCAGAGACTGAGGGGCCATGACGTGCGCGATGGACGAGCTCACGTCGGTCTGGCTGCTGGCGTCCCTCTGGGGTTTTGATGGGAAAACATCAGATTTCCAGTCAGTCAGCAGAACATTTAGATTTTCCTTTATTTCTACTGAGAAAGTTCAGGAGAAGAGAAACAGAACATCAGTTTCTAATTCAAACGAAATCAACGCAGGACATTTAAATCTCCAGCTATTTGAAAAAGTGGAGTAAGTTTAATAAAGTACGACATTTCAAACAAAAACAGATAACATATGTACGGCTATGTTTTCCATTCTAGGCATTTAGAATAGAATAAAATAGAATAGAAATGAAATGGCCTTTATTGTCCCAAATCGGGGAAATTATTAATTAAGAGCAGGAAATAGAGACATGTAGATTCACACGGAGATAATAAAATATTAAAATCTACTTTTTAGTGTCTTTTGTGGACACTAGCGAACTTCAAAATGATGTTCTGTACGCTAAGTGGAAAATTACAACATATTATATGCAGTTACCAAAAATACTCCAAAGAAATGTGCAACTATGGAATTTAAACATGCACATTAAAAAAATAACAAGCTATGTGCAATTTTTGAAAATTGATGTTGGCCCTAATTTGGTATCGCAAAATAGAAATAGTACAAAACAAACATGACAAATTAACAAGCAGAAATTATTTCTATGTTATTATTTCTACTGGGCCTTTTTCCACATTCCTCTGTAAACTTAAGACATGAAACTGACAACCTGCTCATTCATAAACCATAAAGCTCAAATAGGACGTTCTGTAAATATATTGCTTAAATAAACTAAAGACTGGATAAAGCTGTTCTGTGTTCTGCCCGGCTGCAGTGTCCGCCCTGCGTCCAGCCTGTCAGCAGGTCTACAACCTGTTCCACCCGGCCGACCCGTCCGCCTCCCGCCTGGAGCCGCTCCTGGACAAGAGGTTCCACCTGCTGCCCCCCTTCAGCATCCCTCGCTACCAGCGCTTCCCTCTGGGGGACGGACACTCGGCGCTGTTAGGTGGGACAGCAGACACACGCGTCCTGCCGCCGATCTCCGCCGTGAACTTTAAACACCAGGAGATGTCGCCTGTTCTTTTTCTCTCTCCGCGTCTTTAGTGGACACCGTCCAGAGTCACCCGCAGCTGCTGATGGAGTCCGGCGGCGGGCCGTCCCAGCGTTGCCATGACAGCCCCGCCAACGAGACGTCCATCCTGGTTCCGGTGCTGAACTCTCAGAGCTCTCTGGTCCACGGCGACGGTATGTTTCCAGTCCGGCTGGTCTTTGCTTTGGTTCAGGAATGTTGAAGCGAGCGTCTGCTTGCAGGTTGACCTGCAGTTTAACTCTTTTGTGATCTTTATCTGGAATAAAAAGCCTGATCAGGCTGAAGACAACAGCTGGCCTGAGAGAGCAAAGGGAGTCAAACTTGTCCAATCTCAAAAATATCTCGGCGGTTTTACTTTTCCTTTCTTCCTTTTTAAACCATCAACATGTCAATTTATTTTTTTTTCTTTCTTGTTTTTGCTTCCCTCTTGTTCCTGCCCTGCAGCTCCCTCTTGTGGCCGTTGTGTTATTGTTTGCAGCAGACTCCTGACTCTCTTCTCTGTCTCCACAGCCGACACTCTTCAGTCTCATCTAAACGCTGACGGTCTGTGTCCGGCCTCCACATCGCCGGGGGTCCCCCACCTCCGCTGCAGCCGCAGGGCCAGCGAGGCCAGCCTGGCCAGCCAGGTGTCGGGTCTGGCCGACTCCTACACGGCCACCAACATCGCCACCAGTAAGTCCGCCGGACCGACCGCAGCGTTGGCCCGGGATGTGCTCACACGCTGACCCTGTTGTTCATTCGTCCCCCCCCCCGCCTCCAGCAGACAAAAGCCCCTCTAAGAGGCCCAGCCTGCTGTCGCAGCTGCCGCTGCCGCACGGCCGATTCGCCTCTCGGAGCGCGACTATTCGCTTGCACAACAAAATCCGTCGGGTGTTCCCGAGAGCGAACGGCGTGGAGTCTGAGCCGAGCTCAGACCCGAGCTCTGACATGACCTCTGACCTCACCGATGTCAGGTCTGACATCACAGACCTGAGCTCGGTGCCCCCGTCGCCCAGGCTGCTGAAGAACATAGAGCAAGGTACCCTGGCAGCTCGCAGTGAGCGAGCGGCGCTGCAGGACCGTAGGACCTCTCCTCGTCCCCTGAGCTTCGCCCGTCTTCCTCTTCGCTCTGTCTTCCTCTGCAGTCCTGTCTCTAGGAATAATGATAAAGAACCAAACCCTGACCCTTCTTGTAGGCGTCCAGGACGTCTGGCTTTAGCAGAATGAAATAAAACGAATCGCCTGACGTTTCCTTTGACACCTTCCTGCAAGTTTGCCTTTCGAACCCTCCGAGTGCGACGCTGCTCACTTCCTGTTTTCATCCGTAGAGCCTAAGAGTTGAAAGCCTTCGCCGTGGTTTAGACCGTAGAGTCCGTCTGAGCTCTTCCCCTCTTCCCGAGGAGGAACCTGACCGTGAACATGAGCCAACAGTAAGCGCTAACTGTGTCTCTCTGCTCCTCACTAGTTGCGTCGCGGTGGTGGGGCAGCAAGCGCATGGACTACGCTCTGTACTGTCCCGACGCGCTGACGGCGTTCCCCACCGTGGCTCTGCCGCATCTCTTCCACGCCTCCTACTGGGAGTCCACAGATGTCGTCTCATTCCTTCTCAGACAGGTTTGTGCGTCACTCAGCCCAGAGCAGGAACTAGAACAAACGTGGAATCCAGAGAAGCTCCTGTTAGAGAAACTAACTCATCACCTCAGACCAACATTCAGCATCGAGTGTTTAGAGCAAGACCTGGAGAAAGATCACAAATCTAGAGCAGACTTAGAAAGTACCGTCTACTTTATAGAATCAAACATCTAATCTGATCAGGTCAAGAATCCAGAAAAACCCCAATTAGCTTATAAATGACCTGACCTGTTGCTATGGAGAATCCAGGCAGTCACTGTTAAATCACCTCGGCTCTTATTGGGCCAGTTCTGGATGTTCGAAGTAGTTTGGTTGTTCTGTGCGGTTACCATTGGTAACAATAGCACAGCGGTGTCAAACTTATTTTCAGATCACGAAGGCTCTTAAAGGGCCGGTTGTGCCAGAGTGTGTTGATAAAACTTGCTAAATCATTTTATTGAACATCTTTTCAGTCCCTCCAGGATTTTGTGATACTTTTTGTGATTTTTTTTGTTTTGTTTTTTGCAATAAACATCAAAGTGTTTGTGGTACTACTTTGGAAATACTTGCGATATTTATTCATGACGGCAAATGTGACTTTTTATGACTCCCTGTATGGATCATGGACTATAATCTGACATCAGTTAAGGCCGAGGCGAGTGAGAGTTTCTGACGATTGTTGAGGGAAATCTGCAATAAACTCCCAATTATAGCGCAAGAAGCTGAAGGGATTTTGTTGATTTTGCGTGAATTTCCATGATAGTTCTCAAGAAACCGGAGGGACAGATTGATAGCAAACAGCAACCTGCAGTACATGAGAGAAGGAAAAAGGGGAAATTTCCAAATTACTCTTGAACATTTTCTTTACATCAGTTCTGTTTTGCCTCTGTAGGTTATGAGACATGAGAACTCCAGTATTTTGGAGCTGGACGGTAAAGAAGTGTCAGAGTTCACGCCCTCCAAGCCTCGGGAGAAATGGGTTCGCAAGAGGACGCACGTGAAAATACGAGTGAGTGTGTTTGGAGTCGTTTCCTCGGAGCAACGCTTGAGAAAAAAAATCAGCTGCAGACTCAGATCTGAGCTCCCCGAAGGAGATCTTTTCACTTTCATGGAATGCTTTATTAAAACAGTTGCCCTCAATTTACCCTTTCATGCTTTGACCGTCACAAAGGTCAAAGGGGCATGTTTCACGCCGAGCACGGCCGTCTACTGAAACCCGTTCTCTGCTTCCGTCAGAACGTGACGGCCAACCACCGCGTGAACGACGCCGTCTTCACGGAGGACGGAGCGCAGACGGTAACGGGGCGCTTCATGTACGGCCCTCTGGACATGGTCACTCTCACCGGGGAAAAGGTGAGGCGAGGAGGCGGCGGAGTCGTCGCGGCGCCGGCGAGACGCTGACGCTTTCCCGCCCGTTCCCTTCTGCAGATCGACGTCCACATCATGACCCAGCCTCCGTCCGGGGAGTGGGTCTACTTCGACACGGAGCTCACCAACAGCAGCGGACGCGTCTCCTACGTCATCCCGGCGAAGAAGCGACTGGGCATCGGGGTGTATCCTGTCAAAATGGTGGTCAGGTGTGTGAACGCGCCACTCCCAGAAGCTGTGAAAAAGCATTTCAGTTCATCTGTTTATTTAATCAGGTTGAATCAGGTTGTAATTAATTGATTATATTCTATTTGAAAACTAACGTTTTCAGTTCACCGCTGAGTTATTGGATAGCGATAGATGACCCCAACAAACAAAAAGGTTTTTTTTGGGGTTTTTTTTCATTTTTATGTAGGTTATTTAGCCATCAGATTGGCGCAGAGTGCTGATGCGCCCAGTCCGTTTAGAACGGGGGGAAAATGTCTTTAGTAAATGGAAAAATCTGCCGTTCATACCAAGAGATTACTGATTTAAAACAAGCTCCTCAGGTTTCCTGAAAATGTTGTTTTATTTCAAGTGTAATATGATATTTCCACTAATAACTAGAGCAAAAATTTGTTTTGCAGTGTCCAGAAATCGAAAGCTTTTGCATTACAGATGTAATCTGTGTGTGATACGTCAGGTTGTCGTTAAAAAAGTCTTAAACGTATGAATCTAAAAATAAAGCTCTTAAATTACCTTGGATTCATTTGAGAAAAATAAGCCAGCCTTAAACATGTCAACCTCAGGTCTTACATTTTTTTAAAAGGTCTGAAAAAGTCTTAAATTTGACTGTCTGCAGATGTATATATTTGGAAAAAAAATATATATATTTTCATATATATACATCCAAAGCATGCCAGTGTGATTGTGGCAAGAAAATAAGTTTTCATGTATCCCAGTTGGATCTTCTAACTCTTGCTGGTATCTGCTTCTTCCCCCCTGCCGTGTCTCTAACAGAGGCGATCACACGTTTGCAGACAGTTACCTCACCGTCGTACCCAAAGGGACAGAATTTGTGGTTTTCAGCATCGACGGCTCGTTCGCTGCCAGCGTGTCTATAATGGGAAGCGACCCCAAGGTCCGGGCCGGAGCCGTGGATGTGGTGAGGTACGGGTAAACGGCGCGACGACCGGCAGGCCGTCGGGCCGTCCGGATCCTCTGACCGCCCCTGCGTCCGCTTCCGTCCAGGTACTGGCAGGACCTGGGCTACCTGATCGTGTACGTGACGGGTCGGCCCGACATGCAGAAGCAGCGTGTGGTGGCCTGGCTCTCCCAGCACAACTTCCCTCACGGCGTGGTGTCCTTCTGCGACGGCCTCGTTCACGACCCGCTCAGACACAAGGCCAACTTCCTCAGATGTCTCATCAGTGAGGTGAGGCGGGCGGAAATCCACAGGGCTCGGTTTCCTGTCGTTCCCTCCACGCTTTGCTCCCTCATTCGAACAGAAATGGGCAGAATGTGCCAGTTAGTTTCCTTTTTTGTTTTTTTTCAACCAAACACATGTATAAAGTTCTTTTCTGCGTCCTGTGAACGCACGATCGGCTCACCTTTAAAACCCGCTCTCCCTGCTCGGCTCAGGCCCACATGAGGATCTTTGCTGCCTACGGCTCCACCAAGGACATCTCCGTGTACTCGTCCGTCGGCCTGCCGCCGTCTCAGATCTACATCGTGGGAAGACCAACGAAGAAGATGCAGCACCAGTGCCAGGTACGGAACGGACCCGACTCACTGACGGACCCGACTCACTGACGGACCCGACTCACTGACGCCCTGCAGGAGCAACCAGCACAAAACTCAGAGCGTCAGTGTTCAAGTTAGTCATAAAGTAATGGTGCAGTATGTAATAATACAACATCAATAATGCAGCTTTGTGTATGTTTAGCAGTTACAGCTGCATTGCGTGATCACATTTTATATTAGACAATGCGGAGCTAATATAATAAATTCATATCATATAAGATAATATAATAATGTATGTAATGAAGGATCACATGATGCTTCTAATAACCATCATGTTGTGGATCCAATAAGCAATTAAATGGAAACTTTGATCAATAACTGTTGGGCCTTTTCATGCTTTCTGTCAGAACCGTTCAAAACGGCTTCAAGGCCAAAACTGGATTATAATCCAGTTCTAATGGTATTTTATCACATTTTAAAGCCTGTTTCAGCAACAAGACGCTTCAAAGAGCTAAAATGTGACACAATTAATCGATGTTCCAGTTATTATTAGCAAATGGGTGTTTCAGCCTGGATTAGAAGGAAGTCGGAGTTTCAGCAGTTTTTCGGTTTTCCGGGAGTTTGGTTCTGGTTCTGGTTGCAGAGGCTGATATAAAAGCTGATAGATCCTGAATCTCGAGGGAAAAACACTCGAGATTAAAACATAAAACTCATTAATAACCCAGGTGGAAAACTTCTCATCCAGGGAGTTTGTATTTCAGTGTTTTCACATGTTGATTTGTGACAGAAATGTTTTGTTTTTTTTAAACCCTACTGTCATGTTGAAGCATTCGTTCACGAACTTGACCGTCTGACCTCTCCTGCAGTTCATCCCAGACGGCTACGCGTCCCACCTGTCCCAGCTCCAGTACAACCAAAGGTCTCGGCCGGCCAAGTCCACCTCCACCTGCATGGTCCTGAGGAAGGGCAGCTTCGCCCTGGGGGCGGCGGGAGGGGATTTCCTCCGCAAACGCAACCACATCTTCCGCACCATCTCCTCCCAGCAGCCAGGGGGCTCCGGCTCCGGCAGCCAACCGGTACGGACCGAGCGCACGCTGAGCCAGTGCGAAGGAGAGCGTGAGCGCTCGTTTGCCGCCGCGACCCAGAGGAGCATGAGCATAGCGGCGGGTTGCTGGGGTCGCGGCAACAAGGAGGGCCCCAAGTGAAGTTTGCGCAGGGAGCCAAAGACGCTCCGTGATCTCTGGACGGGGACAAAGACGGACGGGTCATAGGGAGGCAGAGATCAAAATGTTCTGTAGCATGATCCTCTTACCGTCAGACTTTCATAGGATGCATCATGTAAAAAGAAAATGAAATATTATAAGCCTTAAATGAGTCTGGTCTAACGGGAGCGTCTCCTCGCCGTCCCGCCATCATCCTCATGAGCTCAGGACTGTTTCATCCTCAATCCAACACGAGTGTGAGGCCAAGAAGTGTCTGGCTTTTCCACTAGAAGACTCTTCTTAAACATTTAGTGAAAAAAACCACTAAATGTTTAATTAGCAAGTTGAAGCTAACTATTTAGCTTCATCTTGCTAATTACATACTTAGGAAGCTAAATATTTAGTGTCAACCTACTTCAGAAGGAGTTAGCAAACTCAAAATTAAGCTAGCAAACTAGATGTAGCTAGATGCAAAATTTTGTTTCAAGTGAAAATAAGCTACCAATGAGCATTTATGGCTGCATTTATTTCATTTGGTAATGGCTAGCCGTTGCGAGCGAAGGTCGGATGGAAAACGCTGGAAAACTCGTAGAGCTTGTAAGCTAACACAGTTAGCGTGTCCAGTTAGCGACACTTAGCAAATCCAGTTTTTGGAGCCTGACTGAAATCTGACCCAGTTTCTGACTTCTGAGATAAAAATCAAACCAAAACTCTCTGCTTTTATACACACTAAAAGAAAAAAAAAAGGTTTAATTTGGAAGTCTGGTTAATGTGTACTGAAAAACACATTAACCAGACCGCGCTTTGCGGCCTGGTTAATGTGGCAACGCTTTGCGACTTTGTCATGTCTAGTCCAAGTTCCAGAACAGGATTGTTTATCGTCCTTATTTTTTTTTTCAGTACACATTACAGGAGAGCTGTAGTTGTTTTTCCGCCCTTTTCCTTTCAGCGTGGCCTCTTGGCCACTCAAGGCCTTAAATCCCACAACACTCTGACTCTACAGCGAGAACAGGAAGCAGAAAAACAGGGCATGCAGCATTAAGCACCAACTGAACTCTGTACAGTCCACAGCAACTATCCCTTTATATAACCATCTGCTTGCAATGCCTCAGGCCCACCTGCTGGCGGCGCTCTGGAGTCAGACAGACGGTGTTTCCAAGCTTTGTGCTCTTTTTGTGTTTCCACTTTATGGACTCGGTGTTGCTGATTGAGGACGACGACACGCGAAGCAGGAATTTCACATGGTTTTTATTGCACCAAAATGGCCGAAGAATGCGTGGAAGTGTTTCAGCCTGAATGTTTCGTGGTGCGTTCAGGGGTTAATGTTGAGGTTGGGAGGGTACACCTTGTACCTCACCTTCGCCCAAGACGACGTATTATGGGTTTTGCTGCTTCTCTTCTACTTAACTGTAGATCTTCATGCAAAATGGACTTTGGGAAAGAAGACATGTAATGTCATGTCTTCTTTTCCTCATCATCAAGGAAGAAACAGATGATGAGTTAAAGGAAGGCTCTGTAGATGATTAGGTTTTAGGGCAACAGTCAGGTGCCTGAATGGAGACTAAAATCAGCTCCGTTTGGGACAGAGGTTCATCTCGCTTTAAACCTTAAAAATGTCCTGAGCACAACATGTGCTTCCATTTTAAGTGACGGAGGAGCTGCAAGCAGAATGTTTTCGGTGAAAACTGCAGGAGCGTTTGCAGTCCGCTGCAGAAAACTTGCACAAATGTAAGAAATAAGCAGCGGGGGAGGGGGGACAGCAAGACAGTCTGCAGAAATATAGAAAAGAATGGTTGAAAGGGAGTGAAAACTTAAGTCAATGCAAAAAAAAATTCCAACTAAGAGTTTCAGATGCTTATAAAGCTAAACTAGATGCTATAAAGCTCATAGTGCAGTCAGAGCAGAATGTAACTATAATTTTAGCTAATATACTACAGGTTATGGTTTACAAAATATGTTTCACAATATTAAGTTACTCATTTAGTTTGCAGACAAATTATTTAAGCTAAAATGCAAGAGCCAGCTCAAATATTTAAGATAGCATGTAAGCTACCACTGTTATGCTGACATGGAACTCTCCATTTAGAATGACAAATCCCATGTAAAAGCTAAAATTAGCCGAACTGCTAATACTAGCTAACACGCTCTCAATAGCAAGTGGGCTATCGCCAACACGCTAACATTTACTCACTCCATTCAGTCTGTTAGGTTTAGCTTTTAGATGAACGTGTGCTAAAATGCTATGTTATTAAAGAGGGCTAGCTCTAGCAGGTTGATGTGCCGTTGCGTACTCTGTTCAGTATGCAGAAACCCATGTCGGCCATGATAGCAACATGACAGCGTTACCTAACATGTTGGCTAACATTAGCTTAATTCACTCAGTAAATCAAAAGAGCTAAAAGGCTAATGTTTGCTTCAGTGTTATTATTATCACGTTGGCTTACTCTAGGATGTTGTGTAAACTTTGTCCATTCAGGAAGTTAACTTTAGTTTTTTAGAAGAAATTGGGTAAAAATATAATCTTATTAAATGCTAATATAATCACGTTGACTCATGCTAGCATGTTGGATAACATTGACTTAATCCATTACGTAAGGTAGGTAGCGTTAGTTATTAGGTCGAAATTAGCAAAAGAGTTAATGTTAACAACGCTATTTATTTTAGCGTATGATTAATATTATTCAATTACTTAAAAATTACATTTGCCAGCTGTAGCCACAGCTTTTTAACAACTTATTTCAGTCTTTTCGATATTTCATATTTTAACAGATCAATATTTCCTTTTCACCCTCGCTTAGACTGGAAGCGCATTCAAGACACAGGAGTTTAAAAATGAGCCCCTGACTGGATTACAGTTCAATTCATATAATCTGGATTGAATTGGATTAGCTGACTAAAGAGTCCTTCCCTCCAGCCTGTGAGAGTTTTTGGAAGCTCTTGTCTGTTTCCACTCTATGTGACCAACAATGTCTTCATCAAACGACAAAAGCCAAAATTAATCTCTAATACTGTAGTGAATCAACTATTTAACCTCATTGTTTCTTTTTGCACTAGGTAATAGTTGTTGTTTATGTCACCGTTTTTGCTTGCTGTGTGTGTTTTTGCGTAGAAAGGACAACGAGGTCGGTGTGATGAACGTGCCAAACTTTGGCTGCAGATGAAAACCGGAAGATTCAGACCAGAAATTTTGAAAATGCGGCTCAGTGCAGCCAAAATCAGACGCAGTTCCAGAAATTTACATCCCCTCATTGTGAATATAGGGCTTGTAATCATTTAACTGAACCATTTTTGTTTCCCAGGATTGAATTATCACACAAATTACTGTTGTTGAAATCTATTTTACAAACTTTAACTTCTGCATTTTCGTTCCAGAGTGTATATGAATATGCAATTTCAGCCAAATGTGTACATGAGCACATAAAAAAAAAACAACAAAAAAAACACAATGTATAACTAAAACTATCTTTATTCTGATTGGTGGCTTTTTCTTGCAAACTATTTGAAAATTTTTGAAAATAGCATTTTTTACAAACTAAATTGGAAAGAAAATTACACTAACTCATACTTTATATTTATAAGTGACCATTCATTGACACATTGAATTGTTAATTGAGATAATTCTCAGGCAAATATGATAATTTCAGCGACAGTGCAGTCAGAAATTGTTGTTCTGACAAGACATTCGCCAGTAAGATTTGTAGAAGAATAAATGAGAAAACAACACGAGCTTCTTAATGATGTGGATTATGCATGGGCCGTTTAGCAATGTCACAGTGTATCAAAGTCTCAAAAAAAATTGGTATTGGCCGATATTAGTCTTTTTTTTTTTTTTTAGCATATCGGTATCGGCCCAATCGGTATCAGACAATATTAGTATTATTGTACTGTATTGGTCCGATAAATAAAACTGGCTCGATATTGACAACCGATATTTATTTCTATCTCGGGGAGGACGGGAAGATGTCGGTCATTTGTATTTGTTTGGCCAAGTGATGCAGGATTGTTAAGAGTTTGACAGAAGCAGAGCAGTAGTGATAAAGTCTGCGATGTGGTACTTGCTCTTTTTTTCTTTACGGTGTCAAAAGGGTAGTTAAATACATTTATAATATATATAAAATTGATAAATATTCATTATTAGCAATTTTGTTGTCAGCATCGGCCCAAATTGTCCAATCAGTGCAATCAGTGTATAAATGACTGAAACCTTTCATGCTGTGAGAATCTCATACTGACCCATGGCTACTGTAGCTCCGTTAGCATCCCCTCTGTTTACTTCTACATTTCATCAACCCAGACTGATGATGAATGTTTGTTCTGCCACACATTTCAGATTTAATAATCCCCCCTTGGCTGCTGAGCCGGATCAGAGTGTTGCTTCATGATGGACGTGTCTGTGTAAATACTGTAAAGACGTACATGTAGAACCTCAGTTTTAGTCAAGGGTCACGATGTTGTTCTGGAAATTTCAGGTAAAAATATATTTGAAATATGTAGCATTTTTGTCTGACCGTTTGGCTCCCATTAAGCCCGGAAGGTTTCCGATTTTTTTATGTTTTTTTTTTTTCCTGTGCATCGTTCTCGTTCTGGTTCCACCAGAGGTCAAAGTTTACCGCGACACAAGCGACTGGACGAACCGGACACGCCACCTGCACACGCCTCTTTGTATTCAAACCTGCTGTTGGCCTGTGCTGCATCTCCAGCATTTTATAGGATTTCATGAAACAGTTTTTCAGCCTGGAGTGTTTTACAGAAAACTTTTGACTTATAACCACAGACTGCTTTTACCAGTCACAAGTACGCGCATGGAAACCCATAAAGAACTGTTTAGCAATCTGCTGCATGTCCTCTGTCAAATTGGAACCACTTAATAACAACAATATTAGTATTAATAATACGGCAATTATGTTGTTCAACGTTTCTCCATTCCTCAATAAAATGTAGATATGGGGAAAAAAAAAAACGGTGTCGCTTTTGGATTAAATTGACATTTACACAATATTTTGTTCTTCCACTCAGATTTGTTGCAAAAAGAACTGTTCATTTGCGGCATTTCACCTCAGATGGGAACAACAACAGTTTATTAGCTCCCACACATTAAAAGGCATTTTTACGTAAAGTTAAAAAAAAAAAAACAAAAGGGATACATACAACAAACAAGAAGAAGTATTTTTTTATTATTATTTTGGCAAAAGAAAAACTTGTTTTCAGAAATGTCCTGCAGGTGGCGTCTTTGATCACAGCGCCCCCTCTGGCTTAGTTAAGGTCAGTTTAGTTTCAGTCAAACCTTTTGACGCAGCGTGTCGTCACAAACACAGCGGCTCATTTTCCACACCACGTCAGAGTGCGTTTGCCCCGCGCGGAGATGAGGGAGGAGCAGGAGGGAAATCCTGCACATATTGCACAAAATGGCAAAACGCGGTTTATAAAACTGGCCAAAAACAACAGCTTGACAGTAACAATAGTAAAGATAAGCTATGATTGACCATATAAAAAATTCTCTCAAAAGGAAAAACGTATTCACATGTAATTGTTCTTGAACGTAGCACTCATGACGTATGCACACAAATTCTATGGAGGGCCGAGTTGGAATTAATTGGCTTCAGAGCGTCACAGGATCGTCAAATAAGCGGGATGAAGAGGGAACCTGCCCTTTATGAATGATAAACGACGTTCACCAGGCGCCGCCTTGCGTTCAAAACGTATATCGCAGCCAGTGAATAATTTGTAACTCCGCCCCCTGGAGCTAAATCAGACCTTTAAAGTCGAGCACTGATCTATAATAGTTTTACAGCAGACAGAAAATTTGTGCCATATTTATTTCTGCATAAAGTTAATTGTTTCCTTTATATAGACATATTAATATGTCTATTCAATGAGGCTGCTTAAAAATCATTTTAAGCAACTTTTCAAATGTGCTGTTCTGATGTTCTAATCTTAAATGTGTATGAAATTAGCTGTAAGCAGAAATTCATCATAATTACCTTACAGACTAACGAGGGTCTTCTGTAGACAACTTTTCGTCAGAGTGGACAGAAGTCACATGTTACCCCACATGTGACCTTCCATTTAATATCTACAGGCTCCTGCAACATCAGAATTTAGTAATATGATTAATTTCCACAGCTATGCAGATGATACACAGCTCTACATTACAATGTCACTGGGTTATTATGAGCTTATTTAAGCACGGTGCAGAGGCACAGAACAAATCAATGAATGCATGTGTCAGAAATGTCTTCACCTGAACAGAAACCAAACTGAAATAATTATTTTTGGACCTAAAGAGGAAGCATCAACAGTCTGCACCCAGCTGATGTAGTGATGGACCTGAGCTTCAGAGTCACATAAAGACAGTCTGATAGAAGTCGGCCTTCTATCAGATGAAGAACATTTCCAGGATCAGAGGATTAACTGCCTTTGGCTACAAAGAGGCAGGACCAACATGGAGGAGCAGCATTCAGTTTCTACGCGTCAACAAATTTGGAACAAACTTTCAGAAAACTGAAAAACTACTGAAACACAGAGTTTCCTTAAAATAAAGGCTAAAAGCCCATTAGCCAGCCTTGCTTCTAGCACTACTATAATAGCCATTAAATGCCAATATGCTTTACTGTCATTGTTTTAAATTTGAACTGCTGTCAAATATTTGTGCCCATGCAATGAAGGAAATGCAAAGTATGAAAACAGCTTTGCCCTTTAAAGTGCAATGTGTGACATTTGACACATGTTCACCCTTAATGCTGAACTGGAGCATTAGATTGCAACACTTTGGGTTATTTTAGTTTGTTCTGTTCAGTCAAAAGCAAAGTGTCAGGCAAAGCAATAAAGTTTTGATTGGATTATTAACATACAAAGCGCAGGAAAAAAGTCCTTCTCCTGGCAGCAAATTGAGACTTTATTTTGAAAGTCTGATCTTTACGTGCAGCAGCAAGAATGATAAAACCCTGTGGAGAAATGTGCATAAAAATTGCATAATTTTTGTTATCAAGAGATCCAAACCTTCCTGTAAACTTTAAAAAAAAACATCTATCTATCTATCTATCTATCTATCTATCTATCTATCTATCTATCTATCTATCTATCTATCTATCTATCTATCTATCTATCTATCTATCTATCTTAAAACTAGTAAAGATCAGGGCTCGATTAGTAATGTCTGATTTTGCTTCATGCATGTCCTTCCATCAGCGCCCTCTACAGGTGACAGAAGGCTGGCTTTGTAATTGTCTTTATGTGTCGCTGAATGTTCAGACATCTTCATTGGATATCGACATGAGAGGGTGGAGTTCCTAATTAACCTTTGCTAAGCGTCACCAGGTGAATAATGAACGCTTTGATATGTTTTACTTTCTGACAACCAGATGTTAAACAGGAAGTGGCGCTAAATAAACAGCAGGTTCCACATTTGATGGCGTTTATTAGATGCCAGGTGACGCTGGAAAGCGCGCGCATTAATTCCAAATCGGCCTTCCATACAAACCTTGTTGAAACACTGAACGGTGGGGATGGAAGAGCACGTCTGCTCTTTTGTTTAACAGGACGGATGAATGAGCGGGAATTAAATGCATGACCAGCAGAGGGGTCAACATGTTTCTCAGTTTGTTCCTGTGTGTACAGCGATGTCATCATGGCGCCTTCAGAGCGCTCGAGGCCTCTTGGGGGTAATCTGTTTGCTCGCTTGTTCTTCTTCTTGGAGAGCACAGCGGAAAGACTTGACTTTATCTGAAAGAAGGAATAAAATCATGAATTTTAAAGAGTTACACAGTTAAAAATGGGTTTAAAAAATCCCACAGAGAATTAGAATGAAAACAGTTATGGAAGCCGTATAGAAACCTTTTTGTTGCCAAGATTATCAGGTGTTGTTGATTTTTGGCTTCATTACTATGCAAAATGTAAACTTTTAAACGTAGACTTTAAACTTAGACTTTTTTTACTTGGGCTGCTAGAAACCCAGAAATCTAGAAATAATTTTATTTTTTTTATACAAATTTATCAATGTTTTATTTTTGGCAGCTTAGTGCGACCTACTGCGAGACTAAGCTCAGAAAATGTCTAGAAAATAAAAACAAAGAAATTTCTGAGTTTGAAAATTTCCAAGAAAAATTAGTTTTGAAATTTTGAGATTAATATCAGAAATTTTTGCAAAAAAAAACCTTTTAACTTTTCAAGCTCAGATATTTCAATGTTTTTTTCTCTCAAAACTTTCCAAGTTGAATCTATTTTTCAGCAAATTTTCAACTATTTAAACTCGCTCAGAAGATAAAGCATAGAATTAGACCGAACAGATCGACCCCTATGGATTAGGTACATTATCACTGATGTCTGATCTTGAATTTGTTTCAATATCTGAACCAATGCAGATATTAATCTTGGGCCGGCGAGTGTCTAGTTTGGCGTGGGGCAAACTGTTTAATAACAGCGCTGATGTTGCATTTACCCCTCAGCTCGGTCAGAATGTCGATCTTCTGGTCCAGGATTTGCTCCAGCTGGGTTGCATAAGACTCGACGTCGTAGTCCACCTCCTCCGTCATCTCTAGAAGAACCTTCTCGTCTTCCAGCCAGCGGATCGACTCCTGGCAACAGCAAACTGCACTGTGACGCTCTGCTGACATCTACAGGTAAGGCTCAGCAATTACATGAAGATCCGAACATTTATCCTCTCTTTAACCTCACAGAAACACATCAAAGCTCTGCGCGTCTGCACCGCTGTACCTGGAACACGGCCCGGTGGTCCTCCAGCACCTGCTCCTCCATCTCCACCAGCTGAGAAACGACTTCATGGAAGGTGAAGAGCTGTGGAGAAACCTCTTCCTCCTGAAAACAAACAGGAAACAGAGACCTTTCTGTCTCGCATAAAATCACTTTGGTCATTCTGACCAACATAAAGTCTGATTTAACTTCAGACAGTGTGAAAAAAAACAAAACGTCTTTTTATTCGGTGTGTAAAAATATCTGGTTTCGACTGTAAATGTTTTTGCATTTCATTACAAAACTGTGCAGTTTGAATATCCAACACGTTCGAGGACTTCACCCAGAAATCAAGCACTGCCCAAACCTTGACCGCACCAAAGTGAAATTCAAGCATTTCCAAATTCACCTCTGAGTGCTAATGTGTCCAAAAGTGACAAAAAACTTAAAATATAACATGAAGCACTACAAATACTTTCCAGATGTGTTTGAGCATATAGATTTTAATCTCCATGTTACTGTACTGAGTTTGTTATATATAGAGTTATATATATGTTATATAGAGTTATACGTACACCGGCTGTTTCACAGAAATGTATTTATACTGGGTTTTTTTATTTATTATACTATGTGTAATCTGAATCTACTTGTGGTGATCTGCGGTATTTTCCTCATGCTTCAGGTCCAAAGACTTTTATTTTTAACTACTGTCTCTACTTTCCTGCTTTCTTCTTCTTCTGTGGTTTGCGACGTTTTTGCTTACGTTCTGTTCGCAGAGCAGCTTGAGGTCGTCTCTCTGCGGGGAGCTGCCGACCCCCCACTGGGCCTCCAGGACCTCCAGCTGGGTGATGTGCCCCTCCTGGTGGCAGTCCAGAGCTGCTACAGGGTCCGCCGTCAGCTGCTTCATCCTGACAACAGGAGGAAGAATGGGGGGCTTCAAGGCACAGGTTAGGACGCGAGGTCTTGAAATAAATCAGTTAAATCACTTTGCACAAACTAACATAATGCAAATATGGTTTTTTCCACTCATTAAGAGACCCAAAAGCAGCATCTCAGTAACTACAACTGATCTGCATCGATTTGACTGAGATAGCTAAACAGAAAATCATGCCGCACTTTTCAGATTTAGCACCGTGATCCATTTCCAGCCAGTTCTATCGCCGCCATGTTTCACTATCAGGAGCTTGTCGTCACTATAGTGTTTGTGAAAGCGTCTTCTTTCACAAGAAAATGTCTCTAAATAACAGAATAAACATTAAAGCTTGACGAAAAGGCCAGAAGGTGCAAGAACACGTTGTCAAGGCGATTTGGTAAATCACTGACATTTCAACATTTTGGACAGCCTTGAATCACATTCAGCTTTCGGTCACTAAACACATCATTTATGAGTAGTTTTGGTCCCTTTTACTGAGTTTAAAAGTGGAAGGAAAATATAAAATCTGGTTAAAGAATGAGTGAAAAAAGAAACAACTAACAGTTTGTAAATGGTAGATCCTTTGTTTAGGACACCTGTCTCCAAGGTAACAACTATAGAAACTATTAGATATCACAGAGGGGCTCAGTCTCTCCTCAGTGAACCAGTTTTATTGCCACGTGGAGTTGATTTCTTAAATAACAGCAGCAGCCTGTTCAGATGTGTGGTCACAAAGGCATCATGTCTGCCGTCTCCCAGAGATGACAGATGGACGTTTCTTTGGGGGAAATGTTTTGCATGACGTAAACGAGTGCAGCGATCGTACTCATAAGTGGGTGAGAGCTCCGAGCGGCCGCCTCCGCTCTGAGAGAAGGGAATGTCTGACGGACTGATGCCAAACTCCTTCACCCTGCAGACAGAAGAGGCCGAGGTCAGAGGTCAGACGTGTTTAGTGTGTTTACAGTTGCATTAGATATTGACAGCAGATGTTCAATATTTGAGGCTGTGGACAGACAGACGGCTGGTGGCTCATTGTGAACGTGTGAAACTACATTTATGTGAGTAGCTTTTTGGGGAAAAAAATACTTTTTCTACTCTATTTTTACCAAGTAAGATTCAAGCAAACATTTTTTAACCAATAATTCACTAGACACACGGCTGCTGTTTTTTGTTAAAGCTTTCACTTTTACATATTTTCATTTTCATTCATACTCTGTAGATGTGTGTTTATTTTTTTCTATTTGGTTGTATTTTATGAATTTGTGATCAGCTGATGAACAATTGAACACTTGGATTATGTTGTATTTTTTTCTGCTTCTCATTGGGCTTTTGCCTCTTCATACACTGTTGTTAATATTTTTCTTAATATTTTTAATTTGTATTTTTAATTGTGCAAAATAAGTTTTATATTGACAGGAATTGATTTGGAAAAGTGTTTGGTTTGCCTGATTTTTTTTTATTATTTTGCAATTACATGAATTATTTTCATTTTGGTTTTTGATACACCAAAGTCTCCACATCACTTTATATTCTGATCTATTGATGTAATTTTTCAAAATGAAATAAATGATGTTTTGACTCGCTCTGATATTTTTCTAGCTACTTTTTACTTGTACTTCAGTGAAAATATGAACTCGTGCTACTTTTACTCAAGTCTAATTTTTGGCTGCTCCACCCGCCTCTGCTATGTGACACAGTTTCCTAAAAATCTCGTCATAAAACATAAAAAAAACATTTGACATGAATGTCTTCTAATCACAAGAAACTCATTTTACCTGTTGGCATATCTCAGAGTGTTTAATGTGTTTTCACAGGAGGCCATCCCAGGGGAAATGGTTGCTATCTGGAGACAGAGAATCATGATGTTGCTGTGCTTGTTTGCAGCAGCGAGCGCAGTGTCCTTTGCTCCTGATGCCTCACCATGCATGTTCTTGAGTTTTCTCCGATGAAGGAGTCTCTGAGGACTTGGGTCAGCTTGCTGGCTCTGAACGGAGTGTGAGGTTTGTTTCTGCCGAGGGCGCGGATGCATTCCTGCAGCAGGAGACCAGGAAACCCAAATTCACTCAAAATGATTCAGCATGTAACTACATACCCCGAAGAAGAATCTAGTAAGCATGGCATGCTGGTGACTTTCTGCTCCAGTTTACATGTTGTCTCGTTTTTAAGTCCACGTTAGCTTAGATTTATTTTTACCCCATCATGTTTAATTAATTTCACGGGCTTTAACCAGCCTGGACAAGTTTAACGGGCTTATTTTGGGGGGGCAAAATGAATCTACGTAGCTGAAGGTAAACAACATCAGCAGGCAATGCCCCCAGGGCCCGGTTAAAACCAGGCCTGGTTTTAGCATGTTATAAAAATGCAATTTATTGCTTGTTTTTTTTTTTTACATAAAAAGGTTCCGGTCAGAACCTTTGTATTAGCCCATTTTTGGAAACCCTGTAAATTTGTTGTATGAGCAACAAATCTTTGCTCATTTTTGCTTCAAAAAGCAATTTGATTTGACGTAGGAAAACACTCTCGTCGTGTTCAAGTTATGCTAACCAGAGTTAGCCTATCAGTGGAGCTATTCAGCCCTAACGTAGCAACTCAGTGCTAAACATGTAGCAGCAGCACAGACGTTCCCAATGCTAAAGTCAGCGTCTGCATGTCTAACAAATATTTTCAAAGTTCCACAAAAGCTAAATGGGTATAATAGCACTCTGCACCGATCAGATGGGTGAATAATCTAAGTACATTTATAAAAATATATTTAAGAATGATTTAATATAGGAAGCAAATAAATAATAAGTAATAAAAAACATTGTTCCTTGCTAAAATGTCATTGTTCATATCAAACTGCCCCCTGAAATAAACCCAATACTAAAGTAATTAAAAATGTTTCTATTTAATATAGACATTGCAGGTGATGCTGCAGCATTTCCACTAAATGTGCTCAGAGGAACCTGAATACCAGCATGTCAGTGACACAGAGCGGCCCTCCATATGAGGCCGGTCTGCTCTGCATCTGTTAGAGCTAATCAGGTTAGCCAGCGGCGTCTGGAGCCGCGGCTCGCTGACCTTCAGCGCCAGCAGGCTCTTGTTGATCTCGGCTCCTTCCAGTCGGGTCTGCCGATCGGCGCTGGACGTGTCCGCGCCTCTCTCGTTCCCCGCCAGGTCAATGAGCGAGAACTTGCCGTGCATCTTCCCCCGCCGCCGCAGGATGATCTGGAACACGGCGTGGCTCCGAGAGGAGTGAGCGTTCGCTGAGGTCTGACCCGAGGTCCTGGAAATCCAAACTGTCAGTCAGATGTTTTCTAAAACAAACTACTGCAACGTTTGGCTCAGAGTTAAACTCCTCTGGCGTTCACCTGCAGCTGTTTCCCATTTCGATGAGCTTGAGGACGTCCTCGGTGCATTTCACCTCCCTCTCCTGCAGCCCCACCACCTGCACCTGCTGCTTCCCATCCTCCAGGACCCGCAGCTTGGCTTTGCGGTTTAGCAGGTCGAACACCTTTAAACACATGCAGAGTTACTGTGTAATTAAGCCGCTCCGCTGACCTGGGTCCAATCAGCTCCTTGGTTGTTGAGACGCTGACCTTTCCGCTGTAAATCTCAAAAAATGTGGCAAAAACTTGCAGATCCAACTTCTTATAAACGGGTTTCTTCAACATGAGAAAAACATCTCTGGCTGCGTGAGAATGAGAAATGAAACCCGGTTAATTCGAAGAAATGTTTAAGGCAGCAGTGAAACAGGAGAAACTGACCCGACAGAGCATAGATGCCCTTTGAGCAGTCCTGGTTCTTCCCAGAAAAGTCTCCTCCCATTGTCTGAAATCACACACAGTTCAACAGGAATGAAAAACATGAGAGGAAAAATGTTGCAAACGGGGCTGAAATGATTAATCGGATCAATCATGATGGATCGGAGAGTCGTCAACTAGTTTAGTCGTTGAGTAATCGTAAAATTCATCATATAGGCTTTTAAAAAAAGGCGTTTTGCTGGATGAACACAGTCACTCAGAGCAGTGATTAAACCAAAACTGCAAAAAAGAAATTATATTTTGCATTTAAGATACAAAAAAATCCTGCCTGTGAATGTTTTCCACCCTAAACTCATAAAGTGGCATCTTTTAATTAATTTCTATTATTGTATGAAAAATGCTTAGATTAGAAATCGACGGAATGTGCCAACTTTTTCTATCTTATTAATCGTCACAATTACGAATCGATTAATCACAAGAATAATTGACGAATCTTTGGAATAATTGATAGATTAACCAATGACTAAAATAATGTCGTTATTTCAGGTTCACATGAAAGCTCTCACGTGTGTTTTTCCACTTCCTGTTTGTCCGTAGGCGAAGCAGGTGGCCATCCCTCTCTCAAAAATGGTCTCTACCAGCGGCTGGGCCGTAAACCTGCAGCAGGGAAGAACGTGTTAGCAGCGAAACAAATACAAACGTGAGACGTACCGAGAACTTCTCTGTTGACCCGTATTGGAAAATATTCCAATGATTGGCGAATCTCAAAACTCTGGCTTTTTTCTGGCCAGCGAACGCACCACACTTGTTCTAACTGTTATTGTTCTAGCTATTATTTAAATATTCCCAAGGAATGTAAATATCATAATTTGTTCTTCTTAGCGCGAGGTAGGGGGATGTTTAAAATCAAGTCGGACAAATTATAGAGAGCATTCAAACATACTGAAACACAAAATCAGCGATATCGATTGGAAATCTCCCCCCAAAAAAACAATCACCTGCAGGAGCTGTCAGATGGATGCCCAGCTATGAAAAAAAAAAAAAAACAGAAAAACCTGGACACACCTGTAAACCATTTCGTTGGTGGAACTCTTGTCGAAGGCGTAGTCGAATCGGAACGTCTGGTTCTCCAGGAAGCGGGTCAGGTCCACTTTCTGCTTGGGCTCGTGGACCATCACCACGTCCTTACTGGGAATGGTGATCACGTCCAGATCCTTCACTGATAACTCTGAGGAGGGAGCACATGCTTGGATGGAGCAAGCGTTTCAACCGCACACGTACATTTCACAAGTCCTTGTTTATTTTCGTGTTAAGTATGAATGAGGATTGAAATAATAAATGTCCCATTTACAACATCAGTCAGAAGTGAAACAATGTTGTTGTAGCAGTGGTAGGGATTATTGTTGTTTTTTTTTTTTTTTTTTAAATAAAAGCAATATTTGTTCATGTTTTATTTTCAATATTGTGATTCATAAGCTGCAACATTTTCACTCATTATTATCCTACCATGTGAATCTCACAGCAGGACATTATGCCTATTATCTAGGATGTGTATTTCACTACGAACTCTCATTTCTTTGTCCTGAATCCAGAGCTTTTTTTTCCCTACAGAATGCTGTATCCATGGCAACAACATCTACTTCCTGCCGCTAGTGAAATCATGTGTGAGCTTGACTGTTGGTTTGAAGCTCAGCTACAGCACAAGGCTTTAACTATGAACTCAGACACCATAACAATCAGTTGATTATGAAGACAAGACGGCGTGAACGCGCTCATCTTACCTTTTTTATTTAGGGGACGAGCGCGAACACACACACAGATCCTGTGCTCCTCAATCTGAAACAGAAAAATCATTCTCTGTTGTTCCTTGAAATCATTTTCATTCTTGAATCGATTTTGTCCTTGAGAACTACTCCTCCACCGCCTCTTTTCCTCTGCTCATCCTGCAGCATCTCCTGCTGTCCCTGTCTAACCTGTGTGGCCTTTCTGACTCACAGCATCGTTGGAGGTCAAAGGTCTGTAGTCCAGGCTGGCCCTGAAGTCTCTGATCATGCACATGATCTCATAGTTGGGTAGATTGACATCGACCTCCTGCGGTGAGACAGAAAAGAGAAAAACGACAACAAAGAAATCAGCGAGTCTTATTGCCATAAAAAATGTTTTTTGTTCGGTTTTTTGTTGCTGTATTTTTTACTTTGCAATGCTTTGTGAACGTCAGGACTAGTGGACTCTGATTTGCTTTCCACTTCAAGTAGATTTTATTTAAAACAGTCCACTTGTTTTATCAGTCCTGATTCTGTGTCTAGAGGACAACAGACTGAAAATAAGGAATGGATTTGTTTAAACCAGTAAAACAAAAAGAATGCTTCCTTCACAAACAACCCTCCTCTTTGCTGCACATCTCTATAATCAACAATAGGTGAGTGAATGCGTGTGTGTGTGTGTGTGCGTGTGTGTGTGTGTGTGTGTGTGTGTGTGGGGGTGTGTGTGTGTGTGTGTGTGTGTGTGTGTGTGAGAGTGTGTGTTCTGTCCTCACCTGCGCTCTCTTCTCTCTGAGCTCTTGCTGCTGCAGACGTCTCTTCTCTCGTTGCTCCTGCAGTTTCTCCACTTCCTTCACGCAGTTGGATTTCCTTCGTGCTGGAAACGACAAATCAATGAATTTCATTTTATTTTAATCTATATTATTTAATTTAACTTTTATTTAAAGGGCAGTATTATGTATTTTCCAGGCACATATGCAATAATTATAGCACATTGTAAGTCTGCTTACAAAGAGATCCTGGTTGAACCATGTGCAGATGCACAGTTCAACCAGGTGTTTGCTAATAGCACCGTAAGTTGTTACAAAAATATAATTTATAAACAATTGGGCCTCTGTCTCTTTAAGAAGCTCCTGCTGTTTCCGAAACTCCGCCTCCAGGAAGTCTCCACAACATGGCTCCTCTATTAACCCTTTAAAAACGTTTTTACCCCCGTTTCACTGAGAAGCAGCTCATACAATGAGCTCATCAGATGTTCAGTTCAACCAAGTGTTTGCTAATTGCTGCTGGCTAGTCTGAAGGAGCTGAGTAGGGGAGGAGCTTTGTCCTTGAAGGCGGTGCTCAGTCCCCTCCACGCGTTTTGCACAGCTGAATGTTTGCCATGGGCGATTAAAGGTTTCCTCAAACATGCACGAAAGAATCAAAGCAAGACTCCAGCTATGATTTTGATTCTATAATCACATTATAACATGATGTGCAGCTCAAAAAAGTAAATTTCACATTATCCAGGTAAATTGATTAAAAAGCTGCAAGAGCTGCATCTTGATGAGTTTCTCTTTGTATCCACGTTAGTCGTCCAAACAGCCCCAGCAGGAACTGAAACAAGCGCTGCAGTATGACTCCACCAGCAGTGAAAGAGGCTTTGACTAGACGGAGCCCAGCTGTCTGGGACTGGGAGCATGACATCACTGGATGGGACCGCATCAGAACACAACAACAGAGGGGCTGGACGCAGCACTCAGAACCAAAACGGAGCCGAGCGCGTTACCGTTCTGCTGCTGCTGCATCAGAGTCTCCTTCACTGCAGGCTGGGGGGTGATGGAGGGCGGGGGGGGTTCTGCAGGCTGGCTGTGCTGGCTGGGACGGGCCCGGGTCGTTCCCACCGCTGCAGCTGCACAGCAGAGCGGAGCAGAGCAGAGAGTTGGTCGTCGTCACAAATTGGAAAAGAACCAGAAAAGACAAAAAAGTTGATCTTCAAATTCAGAGATCAGTATTTTCTAGTTAGGGCTTATAACTAGTCACAATTAAGTCGATTAATTGTGACAAATCGATTATGAATCGTCTGACTTCAGGCTATAAAGACAAATCCATAAAATACACACAACTTGGACAAAAAAAAATGTTCCAAGGGGAATGTCCTAGATAAATCATGTTTTCTGACTGTAAATTCAAACCAAACTAATGTGTAATTTAAACAACACATCAAACATGTTTACATGTTCACCACTTTACTCCATAAACGCTATTAAGACTGCCATGTAGAGTGAGCATCTTCAGCTAACTTTAACATGATACCACAGAGCAACAACCTGAGATATTCTAGCATTTCAATCAAATAAAAGTATATACAACAATCCAATCAATCAGAGTGACTGGATTAAAAGATTTTATACCTGATCAACAATTATTAGTGACTAGGCAAATCCCACCGTTTTTCCTGATCAGTGAACAAAGCACGCATTAGCATAAACAGGTTGTAGCTGACAGGTAAAACTGCAAAGCTGCAATGGAAACACTTTTTTTATCGACTCATGAGTCACATGATCAACAACCGGATGTTACTACTGGAGAAAACGACGAAGAAGACGCCAACAGGAAGTAGCTGGAACTCACCTGTTCACAAAAATATTTCATCACAGATAGCCACATTTTTGATTTGCCAGAAGCTCAGGAATGTACAAAATCATACATCAGGGTGTCAAATTTCCACTGTCTCCATTTTCCATAAACAGACATTTGTCTCTAACTTCACCAGGAAGTGTCCAGTAACAGCAGGGTGTCAATATTTCTTTAACTATCAACAGTGGGAGTATTCAAAATGGATAGCAGGTCAAACATACCTCTGTTCTCCCGTGGAGCATTTTCAGGTTTAGGTATCGCTGTGATCCGTCGGGTCTAAAAATGCAACAAAAGTCAAATGTTCGATAAAAAAAAAAGAAAGAACAAAAAACACCCATGAAGTCTCAAAGTTTAAACCAAGTTTAAACTTTGAGAAAATGAATCTTTTCTTAGTTTGAAACAATGAATCTGTCATAAGTCGTATTAAATAGTTGCAGTGGCAGGATTTATTTTAAAATTCCACACATTAACCTAAAAACAGGACATTTCTACTTGATAACAGTCTGTTGTTGAGTGAAGAGCAGACCTTGGGGACTTTGCTGGCTTTAGTGACGCCAGACGGAGGAAGAGGAGTCTCGGGACTCTGAGGTATTTCTTCATCAGGAACGACGTCCGGATTCAAAGCGAAGATGCTCTCCAGGTCGATCTGAGGAACACAAGACGACCACAAGCTGTTTATCTGTGTGAGAGCTGAAATAAAACCAGAACGGTGTAATTACAACGAGTTTTGGTTGTGGGGGATGGGAGCAGCTCTAACCCAGAACATTTATGATCCACTGTGGCACATGACATTTTATACTGTTAAGTTTAAAAGGTCTATTTTCACACATGATTTGTTTGTTTTCTTTATTTCCTGTTTCAGAGATAACTTCAATAACGTTGTTTAACATATAAAATATATCAAACCCTTATTTCATTTACACAGATCAATAAGTCATTGTGTGTTATTATTTAATAATAGGTGTTAAACCTGACATATTGGTAATAAATTTTCATCACATCAAAAGAATCCGAGCTAATTGTGTTTAGCTTTCAGCTTGTATTAAGTGCTCAAAGCACAATGTATTTGAAAGAGACAAACAAGTCTCTAAAAGATGTTCTCGCTAAGTTTTTTGGCGTTTAGCAACTAGAAATAATTTTGGGAATTCTAACTGACCTAAACCAAGAAAAGTTTATCCTGATTTAAATTCAGGCAGTGAGAAAACAAAGTGTTTGTGTGAAAATATCTGGTCCCAACTTTAAATAATGTTTCCCAATTTAGGCTTTTAAACAAATGTTATATTACACTCTACTACAAAACTGAGCAGCTTGTATATAAAACACTTTCAAGGACTTTTATATAGAGATCGCATTCCATATAATGCGATTTCTGAAATTAACGCGTTGTCAGGGTTTTGAAGCGCTCTGACTGCGGTGCGTTTCAGATCGTGATTAATTCGACTTATTGGGATAAAACACAACTCAGAGCAGCGACAGGTGTACCTCCTTCCCCTTGGTGTCCCCGTTCTCGATCCACTCCACCGTCACGCTCTCGTTGTCCTCGTGTAAGGACGTGACCATGGCCTGGTGTATTCGCCCTGCGGTGAGGATGCAGACACAGGTCAATTCTGATGCATGACTGCAGGCACTGCTGGATCCTTAAAGTCAAATCCAAACTAAACCAGCTCCCCCAGCCATGGTCAGTTTTTTTTTTAGTTTTTTTTTTTTAAAAAAGCTTTTCTTTTTGTTGTTTTTGATTGACAAAAACAAGCTAAATCAAAGTGTTTCGGGATGTAATTTTACTATAAAAACCATCATGAAGCCAATGGGTGTGGCTGATGTGACTTTTCCCTGTCAGTCAACTAATTAGTTGTTCAAACTGATCAGCTGCTTGAAACTAAAATCATCATAAGGGAGACAGCAGTGAGGCCAAGCCCAGCAGGGATCAGCTGTTTCTGTGTTTTTCCTTTAATGAGGTATAATGAAGTCAGAGGGGAGAGGCCCGTGCATCCATCCTCCAGCCCAGCACTCAAAGGCCACAGCTGGATGCTGCAGTGCAGGCAGGTGGATGAATACACCCCGTCCCACACCGGAGGCTTTAATGCCTTGACGCAGAGGCAGCGGGGCAGGTGTTCATCCCGTTCACAGCCGGACAGCCGCGCAGGTGGCCGGACCCGCCCGCCCGGCCCGCCGGCCGGCTGGCTGTCTGTCGGTCTGCTGCCCCGCAGGCCTCCCGGCTTCAGACCAACATGCGACAGTACGGGGCGGAACAGCCGCGTGTTTACAGGCTTCTCCGCCTCACACCGCGCAGCTTTTTAACGCTACGGACCCGGAGGAAGTGTTCATGTGACCATTAGCTAGCAAAGGAGCCGTCGGTGCTGCTCGCGCCTCTCCTCCGGACCAGCCGGATGGAGCGGCGTGCGCGTGCGCGCGCGCGCTGCCGGGCAGGCCACGTACCGTCGCTTCGCTTTATTTCCACGTAAATGCCCACGAATATCTTCCCGAAAATCCCGGCCATTTCTCCCCCGTGTCGTGCTCGCCTCGTCGCCCAGTCCACTTTGCGCGGTGCTGCGGAGACTGAGAGGTCACTGGCGGAGAGGAGAGGCAGCGGAGAGGAGACAGGAGAGGAGCTGGTGCGCATGCGCGCATCTCTAGCCAAACCTCCAGCATCCTCTGTTAGTCCTCACCTGCATTTCATTTTGAAGTACTTCAAATTGCTACTTAATACTTTTTGTTCTGGGGTAAAACTACGACAAAAATTGTGCTCAAGTATGAGATCTTCAACATATTTTTGTTTGAGTAAAATTAAAAAGCAGCCATCCAAGAAAATGCCCAAGCAAGAGTAAAAATGAAGTACTTGGTAAATAGGCTACACAAATTAAATGAGTCAATATCAAGAAATTATATAGTCAAATGAAATAAACATGAAACGTTTTTGATATTTTCCAAAATAAAATCCATAGAAATAACATAATTACAAAATAACAAAATACAATATGATAAAAAGAAACTTTTCCAAATCTATTACTTTCAATATACTCGTTGACATCAAATGTCGTATTTCAGTTTAATGGTTACATTTTCAATTCTACATTGTTTATATTGCACAGCACACTTACAGCATGACCGGAGAAGAGAAATATACTTGGACTTAAGCACAAGATGGCAGCAGAAGCCTTCAGGAGGAACAGCAGCGTCTTCCTCTGCATGTTTTATAAATGTGTACTCATAATACGATAAGGCTCTGTTATGTATTGTTATTGTTAGTGTTTAGCTGTGATTATATTTTAATGACGTATCCCAGCAATCCTTCTGCTCAAAGTTTGATTATAAATTTCTAAAACAAACAAAAAACAAAACATTAGGATTAAGATACACAAACCAAATCTGCAGATGTTTCTGTGTGAAACAGCTAAAGCATTAGATAGAAGTTAAATAAACTAATCAGACGTTGGTGGTTAATAATAAACAGACATGGGATGAATTTGCTTCATATTTTTGTTGCTCTAAATGCAGCGCTCTAATACCCTGATGCCTGAAAGGCCTTTCGCCCCCTCACTAAATCCAGATGTTCTATTTATGCGCTTTGAAGAAAGCCAATATATACTGTCATTTATCAATATGCCACTGCAATTATTTGTACATTTTGATGGCAAAGAAATAAACTGTAAAGTATTGAAACTGCACATTTTGAATATGATAACCAAAATTGAGCTGTGCAAGGGAACGAGAGCCGCCTTCGAGAAGCATAGCTGCACTCAGCCCCTTCAGACTAGCCAGCAGTGGAACTGCTGAGCTCATTATAGGAGCTACTTTTCAGTACAGTGCTCTTAAAGTGATAATTGAGGAGCAATGTTGTGATGACTTCCTGAAGCGGAGCTTCAGACAGAGTAGGAGTTTTTGAAGAGACGGAGGCCCAGTTTCAAGACAATAAATTAGAAAGTCAATGTTCTTTTAAGTCATATTTAAAATACATAGCAATTTCATAGCAACTTGAAGGTAACACAGTTACGTGATTGTGCTATAAAATGGCTCTATGTGCAGAGAAAAAAATGATTAATAGAAACCACATAAACCTTTCGCCCCAAACGTAAAGGCACCACATGGTGCATGATGTTCTGTGTTCATTAACTCTTCAGAAAGCAAAAGCAACCAAATGAAAGCCCAGATGATTAAATCTCAGGTAGTGGCGGCCGACGCCGATGGATGCCGCTGTCATTGGGAGTAAGACGGGCAGATGCTTGGCTCAGCTTCTGTCACTGCATCTACGGATAAGTCAAACCTTCCTGTCCAACGTGGGGGACGGTGTCCTCACATCCCACGCAGACTGTCCATTTAATAAGACGGCAGACTCCTCTGGTTTAATGGTGTTAATGTCACATTACGGTATCACAGAAAATGGGCTGCGGTAGAAAGCGCTGATGAAACCCAGACTGCAAACGCATGCAGGCGTATTCCTGTGAATACTTTGCATTATTTTACATACCAATCCCCCGTCTTGTGCAGCAACAGCAAGCAATAGGTCTGTTTTACAATCATGGATAATTCATGACGTGCACAGACAGTGCACATGAAAAGCCTCTGCAGGCAGCATGGAGCTGGGAAGTGAAATTCCCTTCTCTTCTTCTTGACGTCACCTTTATCAAGGCCATGAATTGTAACATGTTGTGTCTCATTTGCTGCCAATGCTCACAGTGAGGAAATGCAGACACTTGTGAAGACGGTATGCACCACTTGTTACAATCTGGTTTCACTCAAACAGAGTTACGAGACATGCAAGAGGAAGAATAACAAGGGCAACATGCGAGACTTAAACGTTGCAGCAATCCACTTAGATTATTCAAACTTTATAAATGGCCACCAAACATTGCGGGTGTATCCGCATGTAAACAAAACAGATACAGATTTAACTCGTGTGGCACATTTCAGCAACAAGGCAAATCAAAGTGCTTTACTTCAGAAAAATATTATAAAGTTATGAAACAGGAAATAAGCATTACATTTTGTCAAATGCCATCACCAAAAATCATCTAGTACGTGACGATACTAGATGATTTTTTGAAAGACCAGCCAAATATGTTGGTCTTCAGTTGCGTTTCCATTACAAATCAGAGCAAAACTTGCCGATATTCCACTCATGTAAAAATGAAAAAAACAACAACTCACAATTTCACAATTGTGGCGTTTCCATTAAATATGAAGCACAACTAAAATCACATGTGAATATGTTTATTAAAAGAATAGTTCTGATTTATTACAGGTGAACCCAAATCTAATTTTGAAGAACTGCAGCATTTATTGCAAAGTCGAGGTAACGCGGGGAAAAAAAGACACAAAACAGATTAAAAATTGAACAAGACCAGATGACAAAACATCAAGAAGAAGTTACTTTATGGAGACCGACAGAAATGTTTGTGCACACAGACAGGAAGAAATTTCCTTTTCTTCTTGCACCTCCATCCGCATCTCCATTGTTTCAGGCAGAACTTAATGAAAATAAGTTTTTAGAAAAAAATCCAAACATCCTCTAAAATACTGTTTCATATCGGTACGTTGTTACCTATAAGATGAAATCACAGGTTTGGTCTGCCTGTGACAGTCCACCCACAGGTAATTAAAACCCACGGTCCAACGTGAGGGTAACTGGGCCAGGGAGGTCAGAACACTTCTCATTGGGAGCAAAAGCAGGGGAGCAGGGGGCAATCAAATTACCGTTCATTTTACTGATTTCATTTTCATGGCGGAGGCCGCGTGACAGAGGAGCGGCTTCAGTGGGTAATGGCTTCTGGCAACAGTGGACCCTTAGTCCTGTTCAATGAAGCTGCAACGTCCCTCCAGGGAATCGCTGGCAGTTGGAGCCGGACGGCTTCTCATGTCCTCAAGTCATTTTGTGAACCCCCCAAAAAACTTCCTATTAACCTCAACCACTGTTCACTTAAGCATAAAAATTTATTCCTGCTCGTCTTCTCCATACGACGAAATGAACGGTGTGTGTGGAGGTTGGGATGCAGTTTTTTGGGTTAGAAGTGGAGAAAGAGCCTTTACTTCGAAGGACACCGTAGGACCGGGTGCTGCGCTCCTTCTCTGCTCCTCGTCTCGGAGGGTTTTTTTCCCTCCGTCTCCCCGTTCGCTCATTAGGTTTTCACGGGCTCGCTCCAGACTCCTGAATCCCATCTTTTGACCCGGGAGAGACGGACTGCAGGGGGGGATGGGAATGAAGCAGACACACTCGTGTATTTTCCGCCACAGCTGTCAATGTGGCAGATCTCAAAAGCAATCATCAGACTTAAGAATATTTCGCTGTAATCTTTTTTCACAAGGTGCAACACCGGGAATATTAAACTTTACACAGCTCTGTTTAGATACCTTTTTTTTCTTGTGGTTTTTTGTGTGTGTGTGTGTTAAACAAGACCAAGAGGAATATTTCTGAAAATTTTGAGACCATTCATGTAAATTATGACATCAATAACGGAAAAATTACATGAAGTATTTCAGACTAATGCACATATCAGGGAACACAATGAAGACACAAGTACAGCAAAAAATGTGATATTATCAATAATTGAACATCTCTCCACATTGATTTGAAAAAAAGGGCCAAGAGGAAACAGTTGCATTAGTAGTATTATTTACTTTACAGGCATATGAACAGTTACCTTCAGTTGTTATAAAAATGCTAAATATATATCAAATATGATCTCTTTAAGAAGCTCCTGCTCTTTCTGAAGTGGAAGTCATCACAACGTGGCTCCTCCATTAAATTTTCTCAACTTTCACTGAGAAGTATCTCCTATGATCAACTCAGCAGATGCACAGTTTCACCAGCTGTTTGCTAATTGCTGCTGGCTAGTCTGAAGGAGCAAAAGCCTAGAAGCTGCAGCTCTGAGGAGGAGCTGCGTCTTTGGAGGCGGGGCTAGGTTCACCTGGGAGTTTTACACAGCTGAATGGTTGCCATGGGAGACTAAAAGTTTTTCAAACAAGCATGAAGGATCCAAGAAAACACTTTAGGCAGGATTTTAATTAAGGGATAAAATTAGAACATGATGTAAAGCTAAAAAAAAATGTAAATTTTACATAATATAAAAGGTCTTATGAAGATTAAATTTATCTGGCAGCACACCAACCCATAGCATCTATTCTCATCAACAAAAGCATGACTTCACCAGAAGAAAATACATTTCTTCTGTCACAGGGGGGAGATAGTGATGTCGCCTGACAGATCTGGAATGATTCTGCAAAGAAAAGTGGGAAATAAAACCCGTGTTACATATAATTTTAACGAGGGTGTGTATGCTTTTTTTTTTTTCTACGTACCGTACATAAACTAGACCTGCTATTAAATACATTCTTATGAATTAAACTAATTACAGTCATGTTTCTTTGGACCGATTGTGTTTTTCTGCGTCTTTACACAGACCGGCCTTTAGTTCAGATTACGTCAAACAAATGACAAAGAGCAGATCAGAAAATAATCTTTAAAACATGCTGATCGTGTGTTTGACGTAGCAGTCCTTAAATCACTGACCTTGTTTACTCTAATGTCCATCAAAGCTAAAACAAGGACACTTTAATGAGACTAAATGTAGCCATATGTACAGCACTGCTGGGTAACATGACCATCAATTCAAATCCAAATCCAGCCTGTTTTTAACGGAAATAATATTCACGCTATGAATGCAAAGTTTGGAAAGTATCAAATGGTTTTCAGTTGACGTATTTCACTTTAATTCAAGCATTTGTATTTCCTAATCATAATAATCGTTAACACAGCCAGACTGTTTTCAGTAATAACTTTTAGCCTGGATTTGAATTCAGCTCCACAATACTTTACGCAACACAATACGCCATACCCGGCTTTACTCAAATATGACAATTTTGCCCTTTATTCTTGAGCACAAACTCTGTCAGGCTGAATGGATATCATCAATGACTTTCAGCTCTGTTGTTATGAGGTTTCTGCAGGAAACTGTCTTCTCCGGCTCTTATTGTATGAGAGGAAAATCCTTTACCGTCCACTTGACAGTGATGAACTGCTTTGTGTCGGTCTATCACAGAAAACTCCAATTACATACAAGTTTGTAGTTGTGATGTGAGAAACTTTGAAAAAAAAAATAAAATAAAATAAAAAATCTAAGAAGTGATTGATATTGATCTTTTTCCAAATAACTGTACCCCAGCTTTAAATTGTTACCCTTTAAGGCTGGATCTTGAGCACAAAACGCCGGGGTCCGTCTGACGGTTCTCCTCCCACTAAACCGGTCCGTTTCGTTCTGCCGTCTCGTGAGTCGAGTTGGAACCGCGTCGCACGCAGATCCGATCCTCGCGGCCTATCTCTGTCCTCAGAGACCAGAGACGGCGTAAATCGAGGAGACCGTTTTGTCTCTGGCAGACATGAAACCTTGTCGTTTTTGCCTCTGCGACTTGTCAACACGTTTCAGAACCGACGCGGTTTGGGATGGCGTTCGCTCGGCTCTTAACACGACTCCATCGATTCCCCTCTGCCAACTCGCCTGGTAGCTGCAGCCGGCATGCCCTTCCTGTGGCACCGCTTGTCACTTATCCCCGGTTCTCCAGGCCGGTCGTCACTGAGACGCGATAAAGCTATTTTCTAGCCTATCCAAAAGCTGTCAAACTTCTCCGCCGAGTGGGCAACAATTAATTTTCTCCTGTGACAATGCTTCAGGTGTTGTCTGAAATTGGATTGAATGTCTTTGTCAGCTTTTATATGAAACTGTGCTCACAATCCATTTGATTCCGCCCAGTGGGGCCCCCAGCTGTCGGCCGCTGGGTTGATGGGATGCTGTGGATATTGACGCTGCGTCAGATGACAGCTACCAGATGACAAGGACTGATTGTTGCTGGACTGTTACAGGAGGAAGTGCAATGTATCACTATATAAGTGTATAAAGCCACAGCAAAAGTTTGTGTTTGGTTACAGTGCCAGGAAGGGTCCAAGCTGGAGGAGTCCAAACTTTTTCATATGAGGATTAGGGTTAGGGTTAGAGTTCAAATTCTTCAAGTTCAAAAGTTTTCCCATGACAATTAGAAAAAGTTTAATTTTGATTATTTTTTTTTTTTTACCGGTTGAACGATGAACCAAATGTGCAATATTTAATAAAAAACTAAAAGTTAAAGCTGCAGTGTGCAACAGTAAAAACATATAAAACATATTTATGAATATGTTTTTTACATGTCACAGATCGACGATGTGTACAAAAAAAAGCATCAAAGAATTGTTCAAAATCCATACGGGGGCCACCTGCAGTTCACTTGCAAATGGAAGCAGCAAAGATGTACAACTCAACCACATTTTTAAATCGATTTAGAGTTCCTAACACTCGGAATTGCGATTTCTTTTTTTCTTTTTATAGAATCGATTTCTTTCTGCGCCTTTTTTTTTTTTTACATCAGGGCCTTAATCTCCCTTTCTCTGCCTCTGTAGTTTCCATTATTTTCTCTTTGGCAAGTTCTGTTTGCGTAACAATGTCTGACTGCAGAAAATGTGCATTTCATTACCTAGAAATCTCCCAAACAACAATCAGCTGCTAAATCCATCCTCATGATTAAACATAAGTGTAATTTAGGTGAATTGTTATTATTATTGTTATTATTATTACTATTTTTACTAAAGAGTCCTTTACTTTCTCACTGTGCCAAGAGAAGAAACTGTGCACAATCCAGCGCGCGCCCTCAGAGCTCTTCGCCACGACAAAGCTGCTGGAGAGAAAACATTTTTCATCATGAAATATGCATGGTGTATTCAGCAGAAAACATGTCATCGCCGTCCCACTCTGAATTGCTTCCTATGATCCATCTTTTATGAAAAATGGATGCGTTGCTCTGCCTGTGAATCTCCGTGCAGCCAGCCAAACTTCTGTTTGATTAGGCAGAAATCAAAGCGAGGCGTCTCCTCGAGGACTGCCTCGTCTTCATTCAGATGCACTTTGTTTCCCGCATCGCGCATGATGTTAAATATAAAGTGGAGAGCGGAGGGTTTGTTCTCAGGCATGAGGATCTTTTTCTGTCTTTGTCAGTCCGAGGGTAACAAAGGAAAACCGTCGCGCTAAAGCCTCTTCGCCGTTCAATCTACCGCCATGCTTCAAAATATACAAACTAATAATGACACTGCATACTTTAACCAAACATATTTCTTGATTTGTGAATGAAAAAAATTATTTTTTTTTCATTTTAGACAACTAAAAATGAGTCAGCTCCACTGGAATAATGATCATACAAAGTATTATTATTCTTGTTAAGGCTCAAGATTAAGTTTCAGCTGAATGCATTTGACTGCAGTTACATTGTTTAACCTTCAAGCGGTGCTGTGTGCTACACTGTGTGTGTGTGTGTGTGTGTGTGTGTGTGTGTGTGTGTGTGTGTGTGTTTTTCTACATCTTTTACAACAGTGATCAGTGGACCCTGCCTCCAAAAGGGAAGAGCATGTCGACATTCCACGAGACAGAATGAGGCTCTCCTGTTTTTCTATTTGTGCTGATCTTAAACACACACACACTGCAAATTTACAGAGGGAGGAGTGGTGGGGGACCAATTTTTCAGAAATCCACAGAGCATCAAAGTTGGACCATCAGCACACAGATCCAGAATCTATGTCCTGGCACAGCTTTACAGTGGACCCTGGGAGGTGGTGGTTCATTTTTTATGGCTTCACCTATTTGCTGATTGTTCTGTGGATTGTGGCTCTAATTTACACAGAGCTTCATTTCTTTTTCAAAATGTTATGTTATAGCCTGACCATTGCCTTCCTGTCCTATTCGGCTCGATTAAAATCTCACTTCACAGACAGTCTGGGCTTTCTCCCATTCACCTGGATTCCCTCTGGTAGAATTTCAACCAGGCCAATCAGCGAGCAGTTTTAAAATTATAGTTCAGCTGTAATTTTAGCAATAGCAGCCTAGGAGGTTGGTGTTGGCTGCAGGTCTGTGTGCTCTGATAAGAATCATATTATTTCCACATGTGAATACTGCAGGCAGAAGGTGGATGAGGGTGGATTTGGTAAGTAAAGGCAAAAGGAAGAAACTTTGCTTTCTGAATTAACCACAGGGATATGCAGTACCACAACCAGAAGGACAAACACAGAAAAGCAACGTGGTTCAGGCAAATACCTCCATAACGTCAGGTTGCACAACTGAACTGTGATCAACTTTATTACCGCATTATCCTACAGGATCGTTTAGTTATTTTATCGTGCTGTGTGACCTTTTGCCAAGCTTTGCAGTATTCAGTCATTGGATCAAAAGTTCTTCACACCCTTCATATCCAGTGACATTTCGTAGGTTCACAGGTTGCATATGTGGCCCTTTGGAGAAAGCAATCGACAGCTTCAGCATTTCTCTGTGGACCCACACTGACATACAGTGCAGTGTGTGCGCGTGCGTGAGTGTGTATGTGTGTTTGGAGCACAAGGCAAAATGTCTCCCCTGCACAGCCCAAGGGAGAGCTGTGTACACAACTCTGCAAATTCACACAAGGTGAAAAGGTCACCGAGATGCTGCTTACTCATCTACTTTGCTCATGTTGGGATTGGGGAGGCAGGAGGTAGACAGAGGGAGGGAGGCCGCGTGCCTTCTTCACACCTGAACCCCCAGATGTCATGGAGGGGGCAGTGCATCATTGCTATGGAAACCTGCTTCCAGCTATATTTGATTTGATCTTTGATCGGTAGAAAGGCTCCTCAGATTGCTGGCTTTCTCCTCTTCGTTTGACGGGTTTCTTGGAGTTGGAAGGCGCCGGTAGCAGATTGCGATTGACTCGTGGAGCTGCAAAGGTTTATTTTTGACTTCAGGTGATAATTGTACTGGGAAACTGTGGGCTCCATCTTTATGCTGTTTTCCTCTTTCCCACAAAGGAAAGAGGAGTGCATCTTCTATGTTGGGGTGTAGCAGTATAGTGACTGCTCTGCAAACCTTCATAAGAGAAATCTGCAATGGAAACTTAAACCATGTCAACTGCCTCCTTTTGATGCAGAGGAACAGTGATTCAGCTTCCTACATCCCGGATCTTGTTCCTTAAGTCATTAACTAGATTTCATGACCGTAGGTAAGGTTGAAAATTAGACATACCAGTGGAGGACAGTCTATCAGCATTCATAAACAAGACACTTTAACGCCTCAGCTTGAGGCAAAGACTAACCTCCCGAATCAGAAGAAGCAATCCACCTTTTTCCACGAATCATGGCTTCAGAATTAGAGACGGTGACTCTCACTCTAATTGGCTGCGATTAGACTGAAGATGTCAGCAGAACCACGTTGACTGCAAAAGGCAAAGATATCACCCTATGCTTCCCAAACCTGACACTCTCTCTTCCAGGCTCTACACCTTATTATTCTGTTCATGAACACCACAAACACAACCAGAGACCAGAAGCAACTCTGGTGGAGACCAATCCAAAACTTTATACAAAGAATGATGGCACAGTTCTCGCTTTGGTTAGACACGAACCAGTCAGCATTAAAACACAACCCTTGGCCACTCTAGTCAGCCATTTCCAGCAATCTATCCTACCAACAACAACTTAGATTGCTACCAGAGTTGAGTTTTTCATCAACTCTGGGATGATGAAAAACTGGAATTACTCTAGCTAATACTGCTGGCCGTTGTGTCTAGACGCCCATTACCTACCCGCTACTAAAACAGTAGAATCAATACCATCACAGCGAGTCATAATGGCCCAATTACTCCTGGTAGGTTTGTCAATGTCACGTCTCAAAGGACACCAACAAAAGGCCACAGCAGCACACACAGTCAAAGTGTTGTACATCTGTAACCAGCGCAACCATGCTCCAATGTGGCTGGGTTCAGTTTTCTGGGCTACAGCTCTCTGACATTTGAGACAGAAAGGTAACTAAGTCTTGTGTGTGTGTGTGTGTGTGTGTGTGTGTGTGTGTGTGTGTGTGTGTGTGTGTGTGTGTGCAGACACACACACACACACACACACATGTTTGTCTTTGCTGTGTAGAGAGGATCACAGCAAGACAGCACACTCATGATATGGGTACCAAATTTTTTGTGGGAACCAAAATCATGATACCCACGAAGTTTGCATTGAATTCAATAAAAAAGAAGGTCAGAAGGATGCTCTGTCAATTTTTCAGGGATGTCCTTAAAATTCACAAAAACCAACAGATTGTGGTTAGGTGTGTATAAGATAGTCACTCAGTATCGACCCCTAGCGGTGAATTGTGGTACTGCAGGGAACACATACTTACACAATACACACCATTCTTACTTTAGTGCATTGTTGAGACAAATAAAAATATTCTTCTGTGGATTGTTTTAAATGCCTTGAATTTTTTTTTCTTCCTTTTTGTTCATTTATAACCTTCACATTTGGAATCATTGGCGTGATTGAAGATTTGTCTTAAAATTATCTTAAATGATTCTTTAAATAATTGCTTCAAATGTGTGGTAACATCAGGACCTCATTCAGTTCAAAAGAAATGGAAAATTTACAGCTCTCCCATTTTTCTATTCATGTCATCATTAAAATGTTTTGTTTAATTTTTGTGGTTTTGTGTAATTTTAGTTGAATATTTCTGCCCATATTGTTTTCAAACTGCTACTTTGTATTTACAATGATTGCAATTAACAGATGCTATTAACATTGGTTTTATCAGGGGTAGAAAATTTGGTTTTACATTTCAGATTTGACAAGACTACAGAATGGCAGCATGTTTATTTATGAGACTAAGGCATATGCAGGATAGAGAGGAGGATGGAGCTACGACCTCATCATTAAAAAAAAAAAAAAAAAAAAAAAACTAGCTGTAGTGACCACACTGAAATATAAAACCGGCATCCTGAAATTTATTCACTCTGGAACACGTTTTCAAAAATTATAGTTTCTGGTTTCCTAAGACTCCGAATCCATGTGGATGCACAGCCTAAATGACAAAAATGTCTATACATACATTTAAAATCATCTGTGTGGATGGGGCTTTAGGCTTGTTAAAACTGTAAGAACATGTAATGTGAAACTGCTGCTTTACTTGTAGTTAATTGAAAAGCCCATTTCCTAAAATACTAATATAGATATACTATTATTATTATCATTACACACTAATATTATAAGTTTCTACAAATGACTGAAAGTTAGCTATTTACCCAGCTCAGAAAGAGACAATACTATTGACGGAAGTTTGGTATTAACTGAGGATTCTCTTTCATATTTTTAATGCCTAGACAGCAACTCTGTACTATTCTTAGGTACTTCCATATTAAATAGCTGTGTATTTACAGAAAATAGTACTAGTCAATATATAAAATATTGCACTTTACTGCCTATTTATTGTTTTCATATTTTGACCTTAAAACAGACACGCCAATGGCTCAGAGTAATCTAATTTATTTCAACTGAAAAACAAGTACCAAAGTATGGTACTGTGACACAGACCTGCTTTGCCATTGGTGTGTGACAAAGCACTGTACCAGTGCTGAAAGAAGCCCCTCCATGTTTTACAAAAATGAAAACAACAAATGCAGAAAAAATTATTCAATTTCAACTAGTAAGATAAAACAGCTTGGAAGAAATTATAAACCTATGTGATTCAGAACCCATAGAAGCACTGAAAAGATGCTTAGTACAAATGTCTGAATGTGCCAAAACTTTATCCAGCTGAACAGAAACAAAACTGAACCATCTAGAGTCAGTGCACAGCTTCAGTTAATACAGCTAGAAACTAGAGATCAAGTCCTAAATCTAACCAGACGATTCATACATCATTAATGATGAGGTGCAGGTGGAGTAGTGATGGACTCTGACCTGAATCCTCAGAACCACATAAAGATAGTTACAAAGTTTTCATTGTTGACTGTGTTTTCTGTGACTTTGTATTTTTGTGTTTTTACTGACATAAACCACTTTGAACTACCTTGTTGCTGAAATATGCTATACAAATAAACTTTATTGACTGACTGATAAAATAGGTTAAGAAATACAAAACATCTAAGGTTTAAGGTAACCAGATATTTACACTCAAAACCATTTTCTCTAAGGGAGAATTAATACCATAAGATGGACACAAAGCCAACTCTAGAGAAAGCCACAACCGAACCACAAGGAGAAAATGGCAGTTGGGAAAGATCAACCCTTCCTCTTGATATGCACGTCATGAAATGAGGCTGTTGGTTTGCAAGAAAAGAAATGAAGTCATTCAGCAACAAAGATAGTGACCAGCAATGTGGAAATTTGGGGCAGAATGAGCAGGCTCTATAATTCCTACTTGTTTGATGTCATTCAGTAGTTAGTAAGTTAATAATAGACAATATTTCAATGATTCATACATAATTAATGATGAGGTGCAAGTGGCACATAAAAAAAGTTATAATAGTGTTTCATGAATTCATGTATCCATCTATCCATCCATTTTCTTCCGCTTTATCCGGGGTCGGGTCACGGGGGCAACGGCGCCAGAATTCATGTATATTGGATAAAGATATTTTGAACTGAATACAATGTCATTTAATATCCCATGTAAATGTGTGCTATGCATAACACATGTTTGGTACAACATGCTTTGTCCATGTTGAGAACAGGGAGGACAAGCATTTCAGTAATCAGAGTTTAATCCACACCACTTCTTCAGATGTGGTCATTTGCAACAAAGTACCAGTTTATATAATTCATTTTAACATCAAACAAACAATCTGGAAAAAAATATGTGTTATGTGGAAGACTACGCAAAAAAACAACAACTGGGAAACCACTTGTAGGGATTAAATGTAAACACATAGAAACTTCAGGAAGCCGACACAGGAGAGGAGGGAACAAATCCTGACTTACCAATTACACATTTACAATTCTTTGCATTCCAACTGCTTTCAAAACAACAAGCTAACTTTAAAAACATAGATTAACATAGAACTACTGTCCATGCCATCAAATCAAACAGGCAGTCCTTTCAAATTACTTCAGGAAGATACTTGATTCACCCATCTGGTGTGTCTGTGCAAACACAAAACATCTAAAGTCTTCAGGAAGATACTTGATTCACCCATCCAGTGTTTTGTGCAAACACAAAACATCTAAAGTACTAGTCAATTGGGTGGTTGATCGTTCCCAATTGCCATTTTCTCCTTCTGTTTCGGTGGGTGGGAGCTCGCAGTTTGTGCTTTACTTGTCTCCGCCCGGGCGGCGCTGACTAACGTAAGAAGCGCACCTTTAAAGGAACTCGCAAAGCACCCTGAGAAAAGCAGCTCAGCACGTGGAAGTGTAAGTACCGTAATTTATCTTCTCGTAAATGTATTTTACTGTACCGGTTTAATTAAAAGATTGAATGAACGGTGATACTAGCCGAGCTTCTTTTTAAAACTCTATAAAGCCACATAAAGGCATACCACAGGCGTAAATCGAGAATTTACTTCAGTCTATATCAACAAGATCGTGTTAGCATTAGCTTCCCGTAATGCAAGCTGTTTTCCTTGTGTCCCGATCTACTGATCTCGGTTTAAATGTTTAAATAATTACTGTATGATACTCCAAAACATATGCAAGCTAAAACATTTCACGAGAAAATAATATCCTGAAAGCCTTTCTTCCAATTATGGTGGAAAGTTCCTGATTGACTTGAACTACTAACACTGTTTTCACTTTGAAATGCAAGTTTAAAAACTTTATTTGAACAAGATGGTTTTAAAAATGATTCCCTGTCTATTTAACAGGATAATGACGTCAATACCACCTAGACGAGATGCAGCTGAACATGCAGCAAGGGCCACTGATAAGACAGACAGATTGGAAGTGAAGTTCATCAATGCCAATAAAGGTGGGTCTGTGTGCATGAGAGCTTTACAATTCAGATATTTCCACAAATAACATTTGAAAGTGTTCTTGACAAAATCATTTTTGAAACAATGGATCTCATAGTATATAGACTTCTGATCTGCCGTTTATGTTGTTTTTTTTTTTTTGTGTGTGTGTGTGTGTGTGTGTGTGTGTGTGTGTGTGTTTAGGACGAGGTGTGTTCACCACGACTCCTTTTAAAAAAGGAGATTTTGTGGTGGAGTACAGAGGAGTTTTGATCAACTCTGAAGAATCAAAAAGGAGGAGGACACAGTATCATAGTGCATGTACTGTCTTCATGTTGGACTTCTTGTGGCATGAAAGATGGTGGTGGTAAGTCCAGAGTTGAAAATAAATCAATGTAAGTTGGCAAAACTTAGATCTCTTCAAAGCCAATGGCACTGGTTTAAGAAGTGCTGTTTTTTTTTTTAACGTTATATTTTTGCCAAGATAACTAAAAGATATTAAACAGACTAACATTTGTCTCTTTCTTCCCCCCCCACACCTTATTTGTAAAGTATTGATGCATCCAAAGAGAGAAACAGTCTTGGAAGATTAGTCAACGATGACCACATAAATCCAAATTGTAGAATGAAGACGATATTGGTAGATGGAAAGCCACACCAGTGCTTATTTGCCATCAAAGATATAAACCCTGGAGAGGAAATAACTTACAACTATGGAGGAAGTGACTGGCCATGGAGGGAGAAGGTTTGTCATGGAGCAATTTCAGATCCTATAGAAATGACTCGTCAAGGTTAAACCTAAGTTTTTATCTGTTTCAATTGATGAAGTTAAAATACTGAAGAGTGGAATATTGCATTTTGTGGAATTGATTTGGGAGCAAGTACAATCTTATAGTTTTGATAGAAGTTCGTCAATCATTTTCAGTGTATGACCTGGGAATGTTTGAGAAAATATGTTAACATAGTATATGTTTTAAAAATCGTCAGCTGCATTTCTTTTGATTAGTCAATGGTTTGTGTTGTTGTTTAGATGGTCAGTGGATTTGCCCAAATGTTGGCCAGTCGTCTTACAGTATTAACTGAGTAGGTTTTTTTCTGTTCCTAAGGTTGACAAAGAACCAAATGTGACTGAGGGTGACGAGTTTGAGCATGCTGACTCATCGGATGAAGCTCCACCCACGTCCAAGTCCTCCAAGAAAAAGGTATTTATTTCATTGTGCAGCTAGTCCTTCTTGAGACGTCGCAGAGATTTGTCTGTATGGTGACATTGGAGGAAATGTAATATTTCCTTCAAATGCTCTACAAATTGTGAACTTAACAGGCTTTATTAAGGAGTCCTGGTAACACACAGTAGTCTGGTCTGATGTCATTGTGGGGTCTATTGTGGCTGTTTGGGGCCTTACACATATTTCTGGTATTCAGTACAAGTGAGGACCTCGTTTGAGGTTTCTTTTGGTCAAAGTTTTATCTCTGTTAGGAAAATGATTATCTTAGTTCATTTACTTTTATTTGAATGGTTATGTTTTCATGTTATTTTCTTGACTCTTTTCTCTTATAGTATACTCTTGACTATCTCTTAGGTTTTCTCTAAAGGGTTTAGAGACGTTTCACACATTCCTGTGTTAGGAGCTGCGTTGATCTTTATCTGTATCCTGTGAGTGGCCGTCGTTGTGTCCTAACAATGGGACATCAACGAAAGATTTTCAGAACATCCCTTAGGATCATTCATTGGTCAATTGGTTGTAATTGCTTGCATGATTGTGTAAAAAAGCCCACCCCTTTGGTTGTTAACATAATAAAAGGCAGTTGAGCACTGGGAGCCGGCGGAGTTGAGCCCAGACGGTGTTTAGCGACGGTTCTCCGTGTCTGGCTCTCTCCCCTGCGGAAAAGTAATTGGTGTTTTTGGTTGATTCTTGCAGGTTGGGGAACAAAATAAACCCAACAGTCTCTTTCTGTGCAACTACAGATCTTGTCTGCCCTCAGTAGCTTTGCTCACATCTGGCTTAAGACACCATGTCTGTTTCAAATCAGAGAATATGATGAAACCATGTTTACAGGCCCGTCCTGTGACGTCTTCTTAATAAAAACATATGAGCCGGTCAAAGTGATACAGAAATTTGAGATTTTTTGATGAAGGATCTGCCCCAAACCAAGCCAGAAATAGCTACTTAGCCGAGCATTACATCTGTGATTCATTGGCAATGTGCCATGCTAATCGTCAGCTGCATTTCTTTTGATTAGTCAATGGTTTGTGTTGTTGTTTAGATGGTCAGTGGATTTGCCCAAATGTTGGCCAGTCGTCTTACAGTATTAACTGAGTAGGTTTTTTTCTGTTCCTAAGGTTGACAAAGAACCAAATGTGACTGAGGGTGACGAGTTTGAGCATGCTGACTCATCGGATGAAGCTCCACCCACGTCCAAGTCCTCCAAGAAAAAGGTATTTATTTCATTGTGCAGCTAGTCCTTCAAAATGAACTGTTTTCTTTTTATAAACAAATAACTGTCTATTTTATTTTTATTCTAGGAACTACTTTCAGGGTCTTCACCTGATTCCAGCTCTTCGGATGAGGATCACTTGTTCACCCCTAAGTTAAGAAGGACCAAACGTATTCAGGTAAGTTACTCGTAATTTCTAGTAATTGTCTTTTTTTTAAGTTCACATAGCGATCATGTGATTTTTTTTTATCATTTCTTTCCACATATTTTATTTTAGATGAAAAAACTTGATTATTTTGAGTCCGATGACCTGTTTGACTCGTCATCAAATGGGAGTGAAGACGAGTATGTCCCTAAAAGATGCGAGGAATACTCTGAAGATACCGACTCAAGTGAGATTATGGAGACTGATGATCAGAAAAGTTTTCGTCTCAGACTGTTTAGGAACATTGAAGATTTCGCAGCTACAAAATCTGCCCCTGGAAAGGAGCAAAACAATAACAATTCTACCAACCAGGGATTTCGGAGAGGACGTTCACCTACAAAAAAGTGTAAAGAATCTCAAACAAAACACAAAAGGCTACATTTCAGTCCTTCAAGCTACCTCACTAAAGCCATAGCTAAGGCTCGATCAATTGATCATAGTGGAAGTTCAAGTGAAGAAGGTGCTTCTGCTACATCAGCATCTGTTGCAGAAGACAATGGCCCATCAAGTCCTTCCTCTTCAGTTGTGCAGGATGGATTCCCTAATGTTCCTCCTCTCATATCTGCCATTGAGAAAAGTGAGAGCGGGTCACGCATCTACAACAAAAGACACTACTGTTTGTACTGCAAAAAGGGATTCCTAAAAATTGCAAGGCATTTGGAGCATGTTCATCACGACAAACCCGAAGTTGCAGAGGCCATAGCTTTTCCTATAGGCTCCAGGCCGAGAAAGTTACATTTGGAACATTTGAGGAACAGGGGGAACTTTGCCCACAATGTTGAGGTACTAAATAGTGGTACTGGAACACTCGTCCCACGCAAGCAACCGAGCACAACAGCTGAACCACAAGACTATCTTCACTGCATCTATTGTCAAGGATTCTACACAAGAAAGCTTCTCTGGAGGCACTTGACAACCTGCAAGTTTAAACCAAGGACTATCAAGAAACAAGGCAAAACACGTGTCCAGTCTCTTTGTGGCTTTGCTGTACCCCTTCCCCCAGGCATAAAGGCGGAGTTCTGGAAAATGTTAAACACCATGAATCAAGATGACGTTTTCACTGCTGTGAAGTCTGACGAACTCATCATAGAATATGGGCAGCATCTTTACAACAGACTTGGCGATGATGCTTCAAGACACGAGTATATTCGCCAAAAATTGAGAGAACTGGGAAGATTGTTGATTAATTCAAAGAAAACAACTCCCATGAAGACAATTGAGGATCATATAAAGCCTGGAAAGTTCATGCTGGTTGTAGAATCTGTTAAAAGCCTAGCTGGCTTTGTTGCTGAAACAAACACGTACAAATGCCCAAGCCTCGCTATGAAGATTGGATATAGCTTGAAGACGATATCAGAGCTTGTTGAGAGTCGTGAAAATGTACAGGGGAATTCCAGAGCAGCCAGAGATGCGCATGCGTTCCGAATTCTCCATGACTCCAGTTGGAATAAGTTGGTCTCATCTGCATCGCTGAGGACACAGCAGGCACCAAAATGGAATGCTCCACAGCTGCTTCCCTTCACTGAAGACGTGCTGACTCTTCATTTGTATCTCAGTGAAGAACAACAACGTTCATACAATGAGCTGTCAGAAAAAGCATCTCCACAGACCTGGAGAAATCTGTGTAAAGTCACCCTTACTCAGGTGATTCTGTTCAACAGGCGGCGATCCGGAGAAGTATCAAAAATGCCCCTTTCTGCGTATCTGTCCTCAAAACCCAGTAGTGATCAGGATGATCTAAAGGAGGCTTTGTCTGACCTTGAAAAAAAACTGTGTGAACACTTCAGAAGACTTGAAATCAAAGGAAAAAGAGGCCAAAAGGTACCAGTGCTATTGACTCCAGAAATGCAGCAGTCATTGGATATGCTCATGAGCAAACGGCAAAAATGTGGGGTCCCTAAAGAAAACAAACACTTATTTGCAAGACCATCAGCCATGAGCTCTTATTGTGGTTCTGAGTGCCTTCGCTACTTTGCAAACGCCTGCGGAGCCAAAAGACCAGACAGTCTCACGTCAACAAAACTGAGGAAGCAAACGGCAACTCTTTCTCAGATCTTAAACCTCAGCGATACGGAGTTGGAGCAGCTAGCTAAATTCCTTGGCCACGATATAAGCGTTCGCCGCCAATTCTACCGGCTCCCAGAAGGCATTCTTCAGCTGGCTAAAATCAGTAAAGTCCTCATGGCCCTAGAGCAAGGGCGTCTGGCGGAGTTTAAAGACAAGAACCTTGATGACATAGCCATTGACCCTGAAGGTACTCATTGTTTTGTATCTATGTAAATTATTTCTATATGTTGTTTTTACTTTTGATATTGCCAATGTGGCAAACTATGGATCAAGTTGTGGTTCTCTTTTTGAACTAATTACTTTATTCACCCATGTTTTACCCCATTGCAGAAAATGTGAAGTTGGACAGTGAGGAAGAGGCAGAGTGTGAGGCTGATGCTGAGGGTAAGTGTTGGATCCTAATTCCAAGTTCCAGTCACAACACTGGGAAGAAAAAGCAGGATTTGATGCAGACATCCATTACATTAAAGTTACTGTGTTTCTCTACAGATATATTTTTCATTTATTTATTTTGCATTGATTTAACCAGGTAGTCAATATTGAGATGCTGCTGCTGCTTATCATTTCTGGGTCTCCATTGAAATTTATTATTTTTTTTAAGGAAGATCTGGCCATGACAGGCAGCGACATAAAACGAAACAGCTACAAACATTACATACAAATAGCATCCACAAAAACAAGTGTTAAACAAATTTATATAGTCCATTCAATTACTGATATTTTTTTCCCATTTCTATTTTAAGTCTTTTAGTTCAAATAATTTTAAGTAAATAAATGAATACATCAAACTTTTTAATTTCCATTTCAGAGGATCAAGTTGCTTCCACTGAGGAACAGATGCCAGATGTGGACAACAGAAATGCTCAAACGCCTTCACAAGCTTTCACAAGCAAGTCGTCCAAGAAGGATAACGGTCAGTATCCCGTCCATCTGGATCTCCCTTCCTGGGAGAATGCCATACAAAAGGCATTGCTTCCTTAAATGACAAAACATTATTTTATCACATGTTAGTTGATTCTTTGTTGTGATTATTATTTTTTTTTTCTTACCCACATCAAGATCACAAACGCCTATTTTCCTCGCAATGTTTTTTTTTTTTTAATGAACATTGATTTAATCAGGTTCTACAAACAAACGTGTTTGAAGAACAGATGAAAATGAATCATCTGTACATCTTTCATTTTAACACTTTTTTTTTTTTAGAGATTGTTTTCTGTTTTGTGCAAATAATTGTTTATCATTCATTTAGTTTATCTAGATGTATTTCTTACTGTAGGCCGAGGAAGATATTGTGGTAGCAAATGTGTAGTTTATGCAATATTGTAGTGTAATTTAATATGTAAACTGCGAGAGGGTTGTTGTGCGTCTCAAAATATTTTTTTTTCATGAAGATTATTCTATATGTAATTGCAAGTTTAGATCTGTCAAATGGAATAATTAGTTTAGATATTTCCAAATGCATCTTTTTGGCATAATTGATGGTTTCATGGTGAGTAGGAGGGGTCTAATCAGGCACAATTTAAAAAAAACAACCTTTAAATATATTGCTGTGGTAATTTTATTTCATCTTTAAGTGCTTGGAGTATTTCAGGGCTGCATTTGTTTTACACGTGTTATTAATTTTGCTTTTGAAGCTCGCCAACTGCGCAAGAGGAAGACTTGGGAAGAAGAGGAGGTCCACGCAGTCGAAAAGCATCTGATGGCGTTCATCAACAGCAGTCGAGTTCCAGGGAAAGCAGACTGTGATAAGTGTTTAAAACAGGAACCTGTTGCACTCAGACACAGAAATTGGCTGGCGGTTAAGTTTTACGTTAAGAATCGCATAGCAGCTCAGAAAACAAAGGATAAAAGCATTTAACCTCATGCTGCTTTTCACTTCTTGTAGTTACTCTATCATGTCATAGACATTTCGGTTTGCTGTTGTCTTTTTTTCTTTCTTTCTTTAGTGTATCTTTTAGTTTTGGCTTTGTTGCAATACTTTTTTTTGACTGTAATTTCAGTCTGTATGTTTTAAGTTCAATTGCTGGTTTGTCAAACGTTTACAGGAGAACAAAGCATTCTGTCAAGAGCTTGGTTAACCAATAAATGTTCATTCTTCAGCAGACTTTTTATGCCTTTGTCAATCATTTAGTACATGGAAGCAAAGTAAAAATGCCCATCATGCATTCTCACATGCATGAAAAGTATATAATATCTGAGTTGTTGTTACAGTTTTTCAGGGTAATACTCTTTTTAAAAATGTTTTCTTTTAGGGTTATTGAAAGGACTGGGAACTGCAGGAAAATGCTGATGAAATGTTTTTAAAACTATCTTTATAAAACAGCAGCATAACACGCTACTGGAAACCGACCCGTGCCTACTTCCTACTGGTTACCGTCTCCTGCTGCTCTCTGTAACCAGCTGTTGCTCTTGCTTTCAAGTCTGCCCACCCTTCCAACCTTTGCCAATAATGATCATTAGACCTGGTCCATCTGTTTCATCCTTTTAATTACCCCAAGTCTTCTACCACCCCTAATGCAACCCCTTTTTAAACCGGACAAGACCTTCTGCCTCCATCAGGATCCATCATATTAATGACCTTTTCCTTCAGGAGGAACCATCAAGCCGCTTTCCCACCAACTCTCTTTCATGTGGTCCGAAGAGACAAGAAGCTGGCGTTTGCGCTTTGAGTCACAGAAAGCAGTCGTATTCCTCGCTTTGAAGGGAATCCAAAATGTCACAAGCTGGAGGGATTGCTGTCCATAAAGCTTTCATAAATGTCACAGCGAGCGAAGCGGCCAATAGCAATTAGGTGTTTCTGGAAAAGGCCAATTCTTCACAACAGAGATCCTGGTTAATGACGCACGGCGGAAAAGAAACTGTTGAGCTGATCTCTGTGCCAGGGGCTGTCTGATCTAACGTTTGATCAACTTCCTGTCGCTGTTTCAGGACATTTTTTTATTCTTCCCCTCTTAAGAAAAAGTCAATAAATGCAATACACTCACCTGATTAGCATTTACTGATGTATGAAGTGAAGGTTTTGTTGCGTATGAAGACATGGATCTAGGCCAGGGTTCTTCAAGTCCAGCAACGATTAGTTATACTCCTGGTCCACAACACCTGAATTAAATAACCTAATCACTTCATCAGTATGCCTGACATTCTCCAGAGTCCTGCTAATGACCGGATTGTTTGACTCGGGTGCAGAGACACATCTAAAGGTGCAGGACTTGAAGGGTCCTAATCTACTGTAGGTACAGGGTGATGGACGAGATACAAAATTAGATTGAAAAAGAAAATTATGGCTTTGTATAATAAAGGGAATGCTAACTTTTTAAAGGAATACGGTGCATCGCATTAGCATTCTTTTCCACATTTTATCACAGTGCAACCACAAACAGTGAGAACTACCTATGCTACTGTGAATGATACATGTTTCAAATTTTCTGTTTTCAATATTCTGAATTGGATTGAGGTCTGGACTTTGACTGGACCACTCGAACACATGAATTTGCTACGAGCCAAACCGTTCTGTCTGAATGTTTGGAGCCAGTTTAGAGATATTTTGACACCTGCTAGCATGTTTTTCTTGCCAATTCATTACATTTGTTCTTCTAAAAGAACAAAGTGCCCACAGCATGATGATGCCACCACCGTTTATCATCTTGGATGGTGTCTTTATCACAGAGTGCTGTGCATTAATTAAGTTTTGGGCTCGTCCATCCAGAGCACCTTGTTTTGCTTTCTTTCCAACAAGGCTAGCCTAGCATCTAGCAAGAGGAGATGCTAGGCTAACTAGCCAGCTAGCTCAGCTCCAGGCTGGACTGAAGGGCCTGCTGGGATCAAATGTGCTGCATCAGGATGCATGTTGGCCGCGTGCAAACGTCTGAAAACGCGCCTCACGTGGTCATGCAGTGGAAGAGGCATTTCCAGCCTGTCTGATTCAAGCTGTGTGCGAGGATCTCCGTAAATCTGCGACCAACTAGTTTACGGTGATCTGCTGGATCTGCTGGAGGCCTGCAGATGCGGAATCTTTACAGATTCTTGTTCACTAAGTGGTGAGAAAGAGTAAAGTCCAGATTGTTCCCCACATTTATCTCGCTGCTCCAGCATTAGCTGGCATGTTGTTGTCAGTGTGCTGAAATACGTCATGCTGCCAAATTGGAAGACTATTTAGGGCATGTGATGGGGAAGGATGTTAAAAGGATAACCATAAGGGAAATCAAAATTACAAGAGAATACAGAAAATGACTCACTGAAGTGTCATTTTCTCCATTTCTTTGTGATGCACTTATTTCCTCTTTTGTTGGAAGATCCCTATTTATTAGGGATACTTTTTTTTTCTTTCAGTTTTTTTTATCAGCTGCTAACATTATTTTTCATCAAATATTTTCATTTTCAAAACCAAAAAGGAAAACTGATCCAGTGTGAGTTTTCTTGTCAGCCTCTCTCTCTCTCTGTCTCTCTCCCTCTCTCTCTCTCTCCCTCTGTCTCTCTCTCTCTCTCCCTCTCTCTCTCATGCAGTAGCTAACTGAGACTTTTATGACCAGGTTGTTAATTAAAACGCTGATTAATACCTGCACAGCTTAAGCACACTAGTTACTTCTCCTACATCATCCCTGTCTCTGGATTAATGTTTCTTTTTTTTTTACCTGCTTAAAAAAAAATCCAACAAATACTGATATCTTTAAATATATGTTTATATTTTCTAATCAAACCCAAAGAAGCAAAAGACTTGTATTATGAAAATTGCTTCACTTGATTGATTCTAACCTTCCTGGAATATTTTCTTATACCACGGCATGAAGCGGTGTAATGTATTCCCCTGTCAGATTTATGATTACAAAAATAATTAAGGGAATTAATATATTAAAGTTCATTTATATGCCTTTGTTAACAGTAGGATTTCACTTTGGGGCATCTATTACCTTTATAATTGCATTGTAGGGTAAGGGACGGATAATTAATGTGCTTTAACAAGGCTCAGTCTGTTATCTCAATGTGAGGGAGTTGATGTTTCTCCAGGTAATTAAATGTTAGGAGAATTAAGGGAGCCGTATCAGCGAGGTGTTTAAAATTACAGCTAGAGGAGTCACTGACGTTTCAGACGTGAAAAGGAAACTGTGTTTTTGGTTGCCATGACGGCGTGGCGGCCCTGCATTGTCATGTTTCAGCCATGTTTTCTTCTCTTCTTCCCAGATTCAGACACTGGATGTGTTTGATGAGATTTCTTCTGACTAAAAAAGCCTTTTCCCCACGTTTGGGGTCGAGTCCACAAGGGAATGCCGGGGTTGTGTGTGTGTGTGTGTGTGTGTCTGTGTGTGTGTGTGTGTGCGTGTGTGCGCATGTGTGTGATTGAGGCCAGCTGACAGGCAGCTGCAACCAGGTTGCTGGAAGAGCTTAAAAAGAGCCACTCATAAAGGTTCCTGACTTCATGCAGATATTATTATTACATTTTGTCCCATTATAACTGCAAACATCAAGAGCATTTCATTGGGCTGCAACAGGCGATTATTCTTAGTAAAACGATTATTATATAATTTGGATGATTAATCATTTAAAAAAAGAAAAACTTATCCCTTTTTCAAATATATCAGTTGAAAATCTGGTAAAACTTTGAAACTGATGTCCAGTCTGACTTTTTTGCAAAGCAGAAATGGTGCCAGAATTCAGCCTACAAATAATAATAATAATAATACATTAAACTTATATTAGGACATGTCGAAAACCGCAGTGAAAGATGGTTCTACAAAATGATTATCTATGCAAAAAAAAAAGTGGAAAATGCACCACAGATTGTGGTTCAATGCCTGCAACTGGTAGACATAATCATTCGACACGACACAAAAATCCTCTCAAAAAACTAATTTAATCAGAACAAAATGTTGATTCTTTAACAAGTTTATAAAACAGTGATTTAGTTACATAAATAAATTGATCAGTGTATCAAATCTTCATGTTGACATGGTCGTACAATCATTTACCTGACGTAATAAATAAAAAAAAAAAAAAAAGGGAACGATATTCGTTTCTGAACGATATTCGTTCCTGAACGATATTCGTTCCTGAACGAAGACGCTACAAAACAGACGACACCGGAAACAGATGAGATGACCTTCTTAAAGCAACGCAGCACTGAGCCAGTCCAGCTGCGGATCAAACAGGCTGTGACACAAGAGGAAAACAGTTTGGTACTGCCAGACCGCTCCACATTTGGTTCGTTTAAAGCATTAAGACAAGGCGAGATGCAAGGCTGTTCCTGTGAGTGGAGAGAGGAGAAAAGCGAAGGAGAGGCGGAGGAACAGTCGAGAACCACCGCAGAGAGCAACTTTCCGTCCAGCACAAAGTCGAGGGGAGAGAAGAGGAGGCGTGGACCGAGGCGAGCAGCGGCCGCTCTGCCGCCACAGGCCTCTCTGTGTCCGTCCTCAGAGATCCTCAATGTGCCTCTGTGTTCGGGGGAACCGTTCCCGCCCCGCGTTCCCGCAGCTCAGTCCGTGTCTGTGTGGCGGAGCGGAGCGGGCGGCCGCGTCGCAATTCCTGACGCGACGCAAGCCCGACGTCAGGACGCACTGATATGTTTTTGTTGTTGTCGTCATTTTAAAAAAAAAAAAGGAGAAAAACAAAAACAAAATAACACAAAAGAAATAATAAATCCAAAGTAATGCAGCTTCAAGTATTGTGCCTTACATAGAATATTTTGTCATAAATTAGTTAATGTACATGTTGGGTTTTTTTGTTGTTTTTTTCTTCCTATAATCAGCTTTCATATATACAGGACACATTAAATGCTTACGTTCTCTTTTTCTGTCTGCTTTTGGAGAGAAATCCCTGAGATTGCAGTTTGACAACTTCCGCATGAGCGAGCGAGCGCGCGCCGACACCATGGCGACCGATGTGTTCACGAGAGCAGTCAGAACGTAGGACACGCCCTGAAGCCGGGGGGGAAAAGGCGGGAAAATGAACTCCCGCCTTTCGGCATTTCCTCATGGAGGAGGAAGGGGGGGGTAAAGGAGTAAAGCTGGATTTTGTTGAGTTTTTTGTTTGTTTGTTTTTTAAACAAGAGGTACTCGTCATTTCAGATGGAGTCGCACAATTTGGTTTAAAGCCGTTCGTCTTCACTATGAGGCCGTGGATGAGGGGAGTCAGAGGAGTGCAAAGGCAGACGATTCAGCAGCAGCTCTCACTTTCACATAGGGGGAAAGAACAGAACATCCAGGTACGACTGACACTTCTTCAGAAGCTCCAGCTTCTCACACGTCCACACCAGGGATCAGATGCAGAAACTCTGTGTGCTCTAAAGCTACCTCTGCTCCTTCTCGTACGGTTGAAATGTCACCAAAGTCGAATCCAAATTGGTCAGTTTTTGGTCAAATCTTGTAGTTGAATAATCCACACATTTTTGACTTACATCTAAATGTACTCATCACTTTTTACACCGGGGAGGTGCTGGTTGGTCATTTTCATTTTCAGGTGGACAACGCTAGCTAAAAAGTTAGTAGCGCTAACCCTAAAACATTGGTTCCACTGATGCTAGTCCATCATACCAACACGGTATGTAGCAGAAGCTAATGCTAATCCACTGAAGCAATAAATTCAGCCATGTTGATTCACACCTGGTGTCACTAACACTTGTCAGGAGAGGAAACAGACATGCTGTATAGACAGTCTTCACTTGTTTCAAAATAAGAGCACCATAATAACCAAAACTTCAACATACATGTTAAACTTAAAATGTTAAGGTTTACACGACAGCCAATTAAATTAGCGCTTTAGACTTGAACCAGAAAAATGTATTAAAGGGGAAGTTAAGTGCGCTAAACTTTTTCAAAGTTAGCAAAAATGCTAAAGGACGAAACCAAAAAACAAAAATTAAGCTTCACAATTAGCATGTTAGCAAACTGGTATTTGTCAGTTGTTGACAAATCTGGAATATACAAAGCTAAATTTGCATAATTTTTTTTCCAATTATCTATTGAGAAAACTGACCTGAGACACGTTATTCCTACGAAGCTCCAGTCAAGACTGGAACAAATTATTCTCAGTTTATAAACTGGGATTCTGATTCTCTTGTGTTGAGTGGGTGCACTCAAAAAACCAAACTAGATAACGTTCGCAAAAAAGTTAGATGTGTTCAGTATCGGCAAGGTGTTTAAATATTTTCATTCACGCTACCATGCTAGCTCATCCCAGTGACATCAATGTTTTGACCAACAGTAATGGGAATCACAGGGATGCACTGGTTTAAAAATAATCTGATATTAATACTGCCATCATGGGCGATACGCGATAATTATATATAATACAAATATTTTACTCCTTTTTCGACACCGTGTTAAAGTTACCACGTCACTTACATTGTTTCTCTGCCTCAGTTAATACCCATAATCCTGCGCTGTATCCTTATCACTGTCATATGGCCAAGCAAATACCACACGACGAACCTCCTCTCTTCTCCTCACAGAAACACAAACAGAAACAGGACGGAAATAATCATCGGTTGTTAACGTCGCTCCACTTTTGATTATCGGACCAATTCCAATATGTTAAAAAAATTACCAACATGGGCCAATACCGATGTTATTGCCAATAAGTGGTGCATCGCTACGGGAAAACTCATAATCTAAGACTTAGCCAGGTAAACTTTGCCTTTACTGAGTTTAACACTTGTGAAAGTTGCTACAAAGTAGCCATACTTTTATTATTTAGTGACTAACCTGGGAGGAGGAAGGTAGTATTTTCACTACCCATTACACACAGTTTCATACATCTGCCCCTTGGTGTTGCTTTAAGGTTGTTATTGATTGAAAATTCCTGTTTTATATCTTCATTACTTTCGGTCGTTCCGAAGCCAAAATTTCTCGTCTCGTGCTCGGCACATTTTTACATCTCAGTTTATTTTTGGCCTCGAGACCTTGTTCCTTATACGAGAGCCATCAGTCCTGAATCACAGCAGTAAGATTCCCGTACAAATTTTCCCAGGACGAGATTCGGTCATTCAACCGAACCTCTCTCGTACGAGCATCATCAGCTTCTTCTTGCCCTTGTAGATCTGTTTCAGGTTGTCTATGAACTGCGTGAACTGGATGTGTCCGTCGTGCGCCATCAGAAACGTCTCCCTGGCCTTGCTGAGGAACTCGATGAACTCGCTGTAGTGGCGCGGGCTGATGTGCGTCAGCCGAGAGTGCGTTGTGTTGATGTAGGCCCCGATGGTGGCGTCCAACAGCTGCCTGAGCGGAGCCTTGTCCAAAGACATCAGCTTCCCAGAGTTCCTGCGGCTTTGCAGCGCCACCATGCCCGGCGTTGTCAGCGTGCACCGCCTCAAGATGTCCGACAACACGGTGGCGCACTTCACGCTCTTCACCACCAGGGGGATGACGGCCGCCAGCTCGTTCTTCCCCAGCGAGTGACTAAGGGCGCACGCCCAGAGGACGTCGTTGATGGCCGGGTGCGTGTCCTGGTTGTAACTGAGGTTAAGGTGCGTCATGGCTAACGTTGCTAGTTTGTACGCCCTCATGGGATAGCCGCGGTGCTCCATGTAGCGGGCTATTGTAAACAACTGGGTGTAGTTCATTCCTGTGGCGGCTGCGTCCAGTACAATCCGATAGGCTGTCTCGAAGGCGATGTGGTCCTTCTCGCAGAGCGTCAGGGCGGACAGGGCACAGTTTTGGGGGTCCTTCATGGCGCACTGTAGCGCCAGGGTGCGAGCAGAGTTGGACAGTTTTTCCTGCTGGTTGCAGTCCAGATGCAGGCGGACGATGGTGCTGTTGGACATGATGGTGCTGGCCACCACGCTGGTCGCCTCCGTCGGTGTGAAGAGTGTGAACCAGTTCTGCATGATGTTGTCCAGAGCAAACACACCTAGAAACAGAGGAAGAGAGACGTAAGCTTTGACTGGAATTAGGATTTACCCGTCAGAGGGATTTAGAACAGGTAGTTTTCACACTTGATAGTCCAGTAGACTCGTAGCAAATGTTACAATTTCAGTCCCCAATTGAACCATTTTCAACTGGTGCATTTTGTGTTTACACTTGATTTGTAAGACAAACGTGTATTACCTCCCTTGCCTTAGCCATTTCTCAAACATCTGCATTTGTTTTGGTTGTATTTACCCAGAATGCCCTGCTTCCTGCTTTGGAGCGGTCTCCGGCCCATTGGACATTCACATATGCATTCGAACCGTAGCTGAATTCTCTTAAACCAAGCACGGACCGAGATTTGTAGATGGACCAAAGTTAGCTGTTTTTGGTCCACATCAGAGTTTGATTACGCATCCAAACCTTCCCAAACGAACCGGACCTTCTAGGCTAACGAGCTGATATTCGACTAAAGCGGAATAAACGGGGCTGGTGGGAATGCATCCTCAGGCTCATTAGCATTCAACAATATCATGGAGCAAAGTTTGACAAAATAAAGTGTTACCATTCCTTGTGGTGTTCCTCAAGGCATAATCTATGGTCCTTCCCTTTTTTCTAATTTTCCAACAATTTTCTTCTGAACTGGGAATAAATGTCTATAAGGTGGAGCAGTAGATTGAACTTTTGGCTCACTTATAAATTGTCCTGGTTTCATTTCTCAGCCAGGGCCTTTCTGTGTGAAGGTTTGTATGTCCACCACAGTCATGGTTTTTGCTTAGCAACGTCTGGATAGTGGTCCAGCTTACTGAACCCAATTAAAAAAAAATGTTTTTCATTCTATTCTGTTTTGGATGATGACTCAATCATACAGCATAATCGTGTTGTTTTTTTCACAATCTCCAAAATACCCAAAGCATGATGGGTATTTTCTTTTGCTCAAAATCCTCTTAGATCTAAAATGTTAAAAGTGCTCAAGTTTCATTATTGGAAGAAGGTATGTAATGAACTTTAGAAAAGTAGAATTTGTAGATTATGTTGTTGGTTTTCCAAAAGGCAATTAGACTGAACTGAGGTCAAAAACAAATCAATGGGGAAAAAAAAAAACAAAAAACATGCAAATCAAATTTTAATGCAAAGCAGTAACTTCAACAACAAAGCACTCAACACAGGCGTCTCACAGTGAAAAGAAATTTCTGGAAAAATTCCAAGAAGCAAAATAAAGAAATCTTTATTACTCCAGAAATTAATGAGCGTCAAAAAATAGAGAACGAACAAAAACCTGGTTGGTTTTAAATCAGTTTCCCCTCAAATTTTTTTTAACCTTCTAGTAATCAAGATTTTCTGTCTGTAATTTTCTGCTTTGACGTGTCTCCACTCTGTATCCCCAACTGGAATGTTCTCAATGCTTCCATTGAACCGGCCCCGGCCCAAACAGGGACTCCTTGTCACTCCCCTTACGTTCACATGAAATCATCTGGGAGGAGGGCTTCCCTCCGGACACAACTTCCTGCCTGCTTCAAGGAATTGCGAGTCCAAACATAAAGACCCACTTAATCAGCCGACAATGTTCCGTAATTACCGCCGCGCTGGTCACTCCTCGGCTCTCGCCAAGAACCCCCTCGAACCCAGCTTGTAATGTGGCGCAGGGTCCGGCCTGCCGGTTCTTGAAAATAGCTCTCATCACCAAGCATGTGAGGACACAAACACCCTGAATCATTTCTAACAAGATGTTTGCTTTTCCCATCTGTCAGCAGCCAGAGGGCACAGCGGGCTTGTTGGGTTTTTCTTTCCACTGGTTTCCATCAAACAGCAGCAGCAGCAGCAAGACTCGCAGCAGCAGCAGCAAGACTCGTATGAAAAGCCAAAATAGAGCAGAAGTCATCATACCTGCATGTACGACCAGGGATCGGGCAAACTTACATTTCACAGTTTGGTATTAGACATTTAACTCATTTATAAATGACAATCAAGAGTTCAAAATGTGTAGTTTTTCGTTCAAGTTTCTCAGCTAGAAAATGTATTTTTACTGGTCTTTTCCATGTGTCTTCTGTCTGTTTGAGTGTTTCAATACAGCCGTCGTCTCACTATGTTATCAATCAGTTACCAATGTCTGAGAAATATGAAGTTGTGGCAAAGTTGGATAATTTTAACAAAAACCAATAAACACACTTGACATTCTAAGTCCTGCTCTGTTTCAGTTTTACAAAATTAACCAGTTGCAGAAAAATAAAACCCTTATCCTTGCACCAAAACTTTTTAGTGGACTGTTTTTTTTTTTAATTTGCAAATTTATTTTCAAAACGTCAAATTGCACAAATATATAGTCAATGAAAACGCAGCCACCGACTTCCTTCCTCCTCTAAGGTTTTCTTTTGGCGGCGGAAACCAAACTCACCGACTTCAGTGGCGCACGTGACGAGCCAGCGCACCATCTCTCTCCGCCGCCAGTTCAGCGTGGACAGGGTCAACCTCATCACCTGCAGGGACACGAGAGGCTGAGCAGAGTCGGCATGGCAACGGGCCGCGGAGGCAGGGAAAAGCGGCGCTTACCTGGAGGCCCAGCTCCAGGGAGACTTTGAGCAGCGTGAGGTCCGGCAGGCTGTCCATCAGCGTGGCGATCTTGAAGGCGTCCTGAGCCAGCTTGAAGATGTGAGAGGAAGAGTGGATGTTCTTCTGGATGGACTCTAACACTGTGTGGAGCTTGCAGGCGTCACCTGAATAACACGGCAAAGCCAACACATGGAACATGGTGGGTGTGCGACATCCAAGTGAAAGGCGGTTGCCGATCCTTCTTTCTGAAATATCATCCTCATACTGTCTTTTCTCCCCACTCTCACAACCCATCGCTGCATTTTTTCTGAGCGTCTTCACACCCATGAACAGACGTCTGGTTTTTCTGTCACTGTGGTGTGGAGAGTTGAGTTGCGGCTGAACGGCAACGCTTAGTCTCTGCACCCAAAATTTCCGCTGACTAATAACACAGAGGTTTCTGTTGAGGAGCGGCTAAAAGCAACGTCACAATCACACCAGTGAACCCAGTCAGAAAGTTCACAGCATGAAGAAGATGAGGGGGCTCATTCTGGAGGAGTGTTATACAAGGTGGACATCCTGTTGGGAGTGTTTGATTGTGACCTTATGCGACAAAACAGTAAAGTAGAAACATAACAATACATGATTACAGATGCGGGTCTCTGACACCTACACCTACAGAGCCATAAACGGAAGTGTTTGCACTTTTCTTCTTTACAAATCAGCCCAAGTTCAGTCGGGTTGGATGGAGAGCGTCTGCAAACATCAACTGTCAAAGACTGTCAGCTGGATTTAAGTCTGCTCAAACACAAACCTTTATAGCCCTTAGAGACATGTTTTTTTTGTTGTTGTCTTTGATTCAGCTAAAGCTAATTAGTTAGAGCTGACAAAGAAAGACATTTCTGAATTAAAGAGCAGTTTTGGGATGGCCATAGTGGACCGAACAGCGTTCTGTGAGATGTTCAAGGCCAACCCTGGTTTGAATTCTCCTCAGCTTTACCTCTTAGCTTTAGCTTTACAGTTACTGGAACTAATGTTTATGATTAGCACTTTAGCGTACTAGCTTCCACCAAGCATTGTGCTGATGTAGCGCTTTCGCCGAACCAATGTTTATTATTAGTGCTTTAGCATATTAGCTTCTGCTAAGTACAATGTTGCTGTATAACTTTACTGTTATCAGAACCAATGTTTACAATTGGCACTTTAGCTTCCGCTAAGCACCGTGTCAGTGTAGCGCTTTAGCATTAGCACAACTACTGTTTGTTATTAGCACTTTAGCATTCACCAAATACCAGCAGCTTTAGTGTTTAGCTCTATGCTTAGCTTAGCACTGCTAGCTAAACTAGCAGTGCCCACCTCTGGTCTAAACTGTAGAGAAATGAAGGTCTTGGTGTTTTGGTGTCTGTGCGTACCTTTGGCAGCTGTGAGCATGGTGGAGGCCAGCTCACACTGCTGGCTCTCGATGTGGCTCAGGGTGAACCAGCGAGGGTAGCGATTGGGCACCACTGACACTATGTGCTGAGGCCGAGACAAGTCAGTTGAAGGGGGCGTGGACTCCAGGACCGGCAACCTGAGAGGAAAGGAAAAAATATTTTTTTTTTTATTTGTGCTTCCTTAGATCTAAACACACAATTTCTCCACTAACGGCGACATTTCATGAAGGTAAAGAAGCTATCAGAGTGTAACGTTCCCTTCAGAAGATCAATCGATAGCTTCTCTTTGTGCACCTGCACACCTGAGCTCAGGTCTGAGCTTCAGGCTGCGAGCTCTGAAAAGCGGATGGGTTTAAAAAGAACAATCACATTTTTCTGCAGCCCAAATCACAGCTCAAGCTGCTGGAGTTCAATCATTTGGCTTTTTTTTTTTTGTCTTCATTACAGAAAAACAAAGCATCAGTGCAATTTAATATAGGCCAGAGAAGCGGTCAGGGAGAACACCAACGGCATTTATTTATTATTCACACGCTTTTGTAAAAGTGCCTCTCTGCAGTGTTCAATTATTCAGTGAATATTCCAGCAAAAGGAGGTTTTGTCATTAAACAAGGTCTCAGCCAGCTTCTAAATCAGCCGCAGCGTCGGAGCAGAGGAGGCCTGAGGGTGGTGGTGGGGTGAGGGGAGGAGCCGAGTCACAGCAGGACGCCGTCTTCACGTCGCCACATCACAGCTCAACGTGCACTCATCGTCAGTTTGGGCTGTTAGTGATGCAGTTCCAGCAGGGTGGAGTCACAAAGCAACAATTAATAACAATGACTCTTAAAAACCAGAGCTGGGGGAGTGATGGTTGAATTTAGAGAGGATTTTCCCAAAACTGAAACATTAATATTTCGATCAAATGTCCGTCTGCATGTTGCAGCACATTCCAGGGACCGATCCCCTTTTTCCACTTCCGATGCAGATACCTGAGGTTTGATATCGGCCGATACCGATCCGATACAGAAAAACAGAACTGACTTAAAATCTTTCTTTTTCACTGCCGCGTCCTCCCGCTGCCAACCTCCACACATAAACTGGAATCTCTCACTTAGATTTTTGCGACAGAAACAGGCGATAATCATCACCCTGTGTGAAGTGTGCATTATTGCAAATTACCCAGCACTCACAACATCTAATTCTTGTCCTTTTTTTTTTGAATGCCAACAAATTTAATGCCAACAATAAAATCCTTGACATTCGTTTAGAAGTCATGGTCAAGGTCCTGGGATAATTCTGGCCTCAAATAATCCGTGAATGATCATTTGTCATTAGTCCTACGAGGGACGAACTTTCGGCTGGAACAAAGAGTGGCAGAGCTTGCCAGCAGGGGGCAGTACAGGCAACATCACACATGGCTTTCAGAAAGTTCCACTTGACTTTAGGAAGTCCGGATTTTGGACGGTGAAGTTCAAGTGGAGACTCAAGACTTGGAAAGCTATGAAGTGGGGATGAAGATAATCATCTGAGTGGTTTCTGCCATTTTATGTCCCTGAATTTGTTTTGTAAATGTAGGAAATGTGTGAACCACTTCACTGCCATAGTAGAATGTGATTATTATTATCCCACTCAAAATGACAATGAATAACCCATTGATATTTATTTATTCTAATGATCTGACTGACAATGGCACAAACGATACAATTGAACCGCTAAAAAAAAAATCAGAAACAGGCAACAATGGCGTGCGACTCACCTCATGGCCCTCAGTGCAATGCTGTACGCCAGCTCGGCGTCGTGAGGTAGCAGGGAGGTGAAGAGATACTTGGCAAACGTGTGCATGGGGACGCTCTCTCTGTAGAGGACTTCCCCCAGACCGCTGTAAGGACCGGCTGGAAAGACAGAGGGGGGGGGAAACGGTCACAACCCGGAGCAGACAGGAGCCGCCGACAGGATGCAGCAGGTCCGTTATAAAAGCCAAGAGCGGCAGCCGGAGGTCGGGGGAAGACGTCATGGTCGAACATTAGAGCACCCTGACTCTGAGACGTGACATTTGACGCAGATTTATGTTTAAAGATATGAAAACATCGTCAATAGACGGGCCAAAAGCAGCAGCGCGTTAGTTTTGTCACTTTTGTGAACATTACAGTCTCTTTAAGAACATGTTTTCTTAAAAAACGTTTTCAGAAATTGAAAGAACGAAATAGTTCGCTGCAGAAACACAAAATATATCACCAAGCATTAAAAAAAAGCACTAGTTCCACTGGCAGATTATTTTACTTATAGATAGTGCTTTAAAAAAAGTAGCAGTAAGGAATTATTATCTCATAACTGGATCCTATATGTCGCTGAAAAGTAGCTTGTAAATAATTTTGGTTTTATTTCAAATTTAATAAGACATTTGCACCAGAAACCAAACCAAGTAATAGTTGGTAAGATTTTGTGTTTTTTGCGCTGTTGGTTGCTACATTTAGCTGCTGCTAATTTGTGATTTCTTTAATCATTTTTTTCATGTCACTCTAATCTGTCCGGCCTGGTTTTCTTTGCTGACTCGGCAGAAAGTCACCAATTAAAGGAGACAGGAGAAACTGTCCATTCTCTATGCAAACTGTCCATCAACATCAAATTTGATGCCAAAGTTGAATTTCAAACATTTCACACCACATAAACTCAAAATTGTACCAAGTATTTTTCGGTTTGGTTATTTGGGGATCAATAAAGCGTTTTTGAACTGAAGTACGTCCTGACGCACAAAACCCTAAAATCGTCTTTTCCACCATCTTTGTCTGTGGTCTTCATTACAAGCAGTATCAAGTATAAAGCTCATAATGAGGCAAAGTCAATTGTCTCGTGAATCTTCACCTGCTTTTGGACTGTGGAACAACAAGAAGAAAGGTCAAGCTCGGGGTCAACACACAATACTTGTTAGTGGGTTTTGTGTGAGTGGGGGAAAAAAAAAAAAAAAAAAAAAGGGAACTTCACGGGACGCTTCCTTTACCAGCCATTGTCTAAAAGTGAGCGAAATGCATTCTGTCTTCACCCTTCCCTCAGTAATGTACGAGCAGCCACTTCCTGTGGGCGTCTCCTTGGTAATCACGACCAACCGGGGATGACCGGGCCTCATGTGAGGGGCTGACCGCCTCTATCATTAGTGGGACTGAGAGCAAAGGAGGCTTGAACCACGACGAGCCGTGAGCTATTTTTAGCCACACACACACGCACACACACACCCCCACACACACACACACACACACGCACACACACACACACAGATATGTACACTACGTCAGCAGCCGGCAGAGCAAACGATACAGACACGTGTAAATTAGCATCGCAAACACATGAGTGTGTAAATAAATGAACGAAGGGAGCAGTGAGTTCATGCTAAGGTTCACAGACAGAACAAATGTTCAGCCACAATCAAATCACCATGGTGCAGACTAGCAGAATACAGAGCAAACAACATGTTAGCGAAGGTTGGTAGCATGCTATCGTGTACGCAGTACAGTAGGACCGAGGTCAGCTTAACGTTAGCTTAGCGTAGCTGAAACCGAGTTTTATGTGCACTTTTTGTGACTTTTAGGGGCAGTGCTCTGAAAAAATAAACAGTTCTGAGCTCTACATCATGTTATAATGTTGTTCCCTCATCAAAAACATGCCTGAAGTGTTGCCTTCATTTTTTTTTATGAATGTTTAAGACATTTTTTATCTCCATGGTAACCGCTCAGCTGTGCAAAATGGTTTGTTTGACGTAGCGCCGCCTTAGAGGACGAAGCTCCTCCTTAGAGCAGCAGAAGTTACAGAACTCCCGCCTCCCTGTCACTCCCCACTTAGTTCCTTCAGACTAGCCAGTTAGCAATTAGCAAACGCCTGGTGGAACTGCTGAGCTCGTTTGCTATGCTAAAACAGACTGTTTTGGCCTTAATTGAACAGATTCATTTTCAGTATAACTACAGGATTTGGGGTTGCTATTTTTCAAAATGCTTGCTAATATTTTGCCAAGTTTATTACATTAAATAAAAGCTTATTTCGGTGCAGCAAAATTGGCTTTCCAGCAAAAATCTCTGGATAAACAAGGTTGTGCTTATTATAAAAGCTTGGTTATAAGGAGTCTTGTGTTGTATTTAACATTTTCCTCTGTCAGAAAATTAGGCGGGTAATAATTTTACCCCGAATAAAGTCTCCACATATACACAAGTCAAACTCGTGTCATTCTTAAATTTTAGACATTTGGCCGCACGAAATCTAAACTGTAAAAATGTGAACGGTGTCTAAAGATAAATGAAACGCGGCTGTAGCGGCGATGCTCACTCACCCTCCAGCAGAAGCGCGGCCTGCTTCCGGAGGATCTTCACCAGCGCCTCGTCCAGGTCTACTTCCTGGAGCTTGGCCAGTAGCTGCTCTTCGTTGCGACACACCTTCTCCTGAGCGTAGAGGCCGTCCGGCATCGCCCTCTGCTGGCCCAGGCCCATCAGCGCCGTCTCCACAGCCAGCGCCGCGAACGTCTCGCCTTCCTCCAGGAGAGCCAGCGGCGGCGGTGGCGGCGTGTAAACGGGGTTCTCTGGCCTCCTCCAGGGGCCCAGGGAGCCTGTTGGGGGCAGAGGAGAGAAGAGAGGATGACTCAGCGAAAAATAAACGTCCCCCCTGGGTTGTGAACCGAGCCGCATATTGATAAATCTATTGATTCCTTTTCTCCCTGCACTGCGCGCTTCCTCCTGGGAGCAGCGATCATGTGTTCAAGAGCTTTAATGATGTCTAGGCAGACCTCACCGTTAGTCCCAGGGGAACCCACGCTCCCTGAAGAAAACGCGCTCCCTCACGCGCACTTACACTGATAAAAACAACGGCTTTAATTGAAAACCTTCACAGCTACGTCGGCACTGAGGGACCGAAACTATTCGGAGGCAGCCGACTCTTCATTGTGTTGCAGGTTTGATTTCAAACTGATCGCATGTTTCTATTTTTAACCATCTACTCAATGGTTCATTATATATATATATATTTATATATTTATTTATTTATATATGCATTTATGGGGAGATTAATTGGGGAATTAATCTCAGAAATTTTCCAAATACAAAAACTCTAATTTCTGAGTTTCAAAAGTCAATTTTTCTCTAGAAAATGTCTGAGTTTTTTTTTTTGTTTTTTTTTTTGCAGCGGAAATTTACTGGATTTTTTTCTCCCACTCAACTTTCCATGGCAACTTTTTGGGTGAAGCCCTCTGAACAGGCAGCTTTCATTATCATTAACCTTCTGTGGGCCTCAGGATGTCCAGTCAGAACATGACGATTATTAATTAAATAAAGTTTCATTTCTAATCGGTGTTTTAGGCCGAGCTTTATGGGAATCAAAACTTCGGCTGCAGGCCACTGTCATCAGAATCCACAAAAATAAATGAACATTTTCTGTTCTGAAGTACACTGGCAGGAGCTTTAATGTAAGAAAGTGAAATCAGCGAGGAAATAAAACTCCGTCTGCAGCTCTTATTTTGTAAATGAGATCCTGGATCTCGATGGGACAACCTGTCGAAATAAAAGTTCAACAGATAAACTAACATTCTTCAGTGAAAAAGCTAAAGCACAATCTCTAAGTTTGAAGACCTCAGATGGTCGACCTGACAGTCTGTCCAAGTGACCTGAATTCAAGCGTCGAAAGCCTGTAGAGTCTTGATTGACTTTTTAAATATGAAAGTCGTCTCTGAAATGGAGAATAATTTCATAAAGTTTGAGATTAACAACATCTTAAAGCTCAGCTCCACTCGGTGGAAACAAACTCTAAACTGCCTAATAATTCAAGGGGGTCTTGAGTGCAGGGGCTGCTTTGTGAAATAATTGTACTTTATCCCAGAGACGCGAGTGCAGGGCTGCTGTGACGTCCCGTCTGGCTGTGGCATGTTGAAATTCGTCTGCCTGCATAATTAATGTGTTTTAATTGGAGTGTTTTTCCTGCTGCATCTCTTATTCATGAGCCGGTATTGGAGGATGACTGCAGGCCAATCAGCACGTCTGTGTCATCTCTGCCGATCACGACCCGAGGCCCTGCAGGTCTGACGGGAGCGACGCGATCGCCGCAGCGGGACGGTGCGTTTGAGGACGGCTCGGGCTGCAGTAAAGGAAAACGTCTGGGTGCGTCTAAAAGCATCGGGATGCGTCTATTTCGATACGACTGGAGAAAACAAACGAACAAGAAAAAACACCTCACCCCTGCGCAAAAAATGTTTTTTTTTAGAAGAACGCGAACGCTTTTTTCCCCACAATTGCCGTGTTTCCGCTGAGCAAATTCGTTTTCGGAATTTCCATTTCCGCTATTCTGTGTTTAACCGAATCGCAGCTGCTGTTAATCCGTGAGCGTCTACCTGGGACGTCGGCGGTGGCTCCATCGTCGCTCCCCCGTCCCGTCTCCATAAGGGTGGCGAACAAAGTGCCTATGGGGTCCAAAGGGTGGCCCACCCAGCCCTCCAGGTTGGTGATGGATGTTACGCCCCTGTGGAGCAGCTCTGAGGGAACGAGCACACGGAGAACCAGGGATCAGATCAGGATTCAACTACGTGTTCCAAACACATCGGCAACTTTTACCCTGTGTTGATTTGTCACCCAAGATACAAAATCTACAGAACGAAACCTGCAGGGGTTTGAGTTTCTCCGAAAAGCGGCGCCTCAAACAAACCTCCACTTTAGCAAAGGAAGACAGACTGACCTTTTCTGTGGCCGCGGAAAAGCTCCAGCTGCTTCTGCTGCTGCCGCCGCAGCGTGTTGACGATGGCGATGGCCAGCCGCAGCGCCTCTTTGGGGTAACCGTGTGACCGCAGGGCGTCCACTCGGGCGCACGCCGTGGGAACGTGTTCTGATTAATAACAAAGGCAGCGAGAGGAGACGTTTTTACTTTATATATATATATATATATATATATATATATATATATATATATAAAACACTAGTAATTTTCTCTAGTTTCTGGTGCAAATGTCTTAATACGCTTGATGTTGGACAAAAGTAACTTTTCAGAAAAACATAGGAGCTTGTTTTCAGTAAATATGGATGAAAAGTTCTAGTTCTACTGGCAGATTATTTCATTTCTAACAAGACGTGTCTCCCGTGTTGTCAGTGAAATAATCTGCCAGTCGAACTTGTGTTTTTTCATCAATATTAAGGAATTATTGACTTAAAAAGCTCCTTTATCCATAGCTGCTTTTGTCTTGTTTGGAACTAGACCGAGCAAACTGGGCTCTCTCACCGTGCCACAGGGGCCACCCTCTGGAGTCGAAGAGGGAGCCGTTGAGGTTGTCGTGGTAACAGTAGTGGTTGTAGTGGTCCTCGGTGATGATGTGCTGCAGGTGGGTGTCCTGCCAGTGCAGGTCGCAGGCCTCGATGGCGCGCGTGAAGACGGTCCGGTGAGGGCGCGTCAGAGCGTCTGCGGAACGGGGAGTTGCAGCGTTTCGTCAAACCCGAAATGCTCTGGTCACTTCGGGTTTGACGAAGTGACCAGAGCACTTCGTCAAACCCGAAGGACTCTGGTCACAACTCGACCAGGTGGCGACAGGAAGTTAGCACTTTTTTTTTTTCACATCACGAGTAAAACAGGAAGTGTCAAGACCACAACTGGCACAAATAATGGTGCTAATTTGCTAAAACAAGGATAAATGAAGGGCTAGAAGAAGCTCTTCTTCAACATCTGTATTTCCGATATAGATATCGGAAATTGGTTCAAGAACAAAACACTAATTAAAAAAAAAACAATGCAGCAGTTTCAATAATGTTGCTTACTGTATAAAATATTATCATTTTAAATATTCCCACTGAAACAATCCAAACTAGTCATGTTGAGGTAAATAACCTTCCTGCTCAAATTCAAATCTTAAACAAAATATGCAAAGAAAGCTACGTTTGCTGGCATTTATCAATTCGGAATGATTTCGGTGATCCCATCGGACCCAAGAAAAGAAAAACTGAATCTGATTTAACTTCAGACAGTGAGGGGAAAAAAATAAAATAAAAATCAATGTGTCTTTTTATTACATGTATGGAAAACATCCGGTCTCGACTGAAAACTTTTCTAAATGTTAGATTGGACTTCATTTTCAAAACGTTCCCGTTTGAATTTCAAGCGCTTCCCAAACCTGGAACGCAGCTGAATGGAATGCAAGCATTTTGAAGGGTTTTAAGCAGCTGTACGAACGGCGTCACGAAATAAACGATAAAAGTGCGCATGCTTCGTGCCGATATCGTATCGGGTCAACGTCGGTATCGTATCGGAAGTAAAACGGAGACACACTAATGGCACCACAACAGTAAGATGTCAGAATGACACACGGCTGCAGAGACTGTGTGGATGGAAACACCAGCAGCAACAGAAACCCCTCCTTCCTTCTGACAAACATTATTTTGCTACCTGGGAAAAAGGGAATTTCTCTCATGTAGTGAAAGCGAGTGAAATAAGAAAAGGCTGCAAGACCTCCACTGTGTTATTAGGCTCATTCTATTAGCCACACTGAAAGGGTAATAAGGCTCACAGGCACCGAGACTGAAGCATGGAGACTTGATTAAAATAGAGGTGGAGGAAAGAGGAGGGCTCGACGGCGTTGCTACGGCAGCAGAGCGAAGGGAGCGCACTGATAAGGTGACAGAGAGAGAGAGAGGAGATAAAACAGGAAGGGCCGCGCTCCTCTCACCTGGATTGCCGGGAGGCCCCTGGGGCAGAGCGTTGGTCAGATTGATCAGCTCGCTGCCATGGTTACCGTCCTCCAAGGGACACACGTCCACGCCGTTCCACCTGCGGAGCTGCCGGAGCCACGCAGGCTTCTGCTCAGGCTTACAGTGAGGGTTCAGGACGATGCACATCCACAGGGCGCCTGCACACACACACACACACACACACACACACACACACACACACACACACACACACACACACACACACACACACACACACACACACACACACGACCCGAGATCACACACTCTGCTCCGAGATGCAAACCGCTGAAGGAGAGTCGGCCAAATACGACGACGTATCGGAGGAAACCCGAACGAAAAGCAGAGATTGCGACGCAGAAAAGCAAAAGGAATAATTATTGTGTCGATGTCAGAGTGATGTTGCTTTAAAAGTTAACATTGTGCAGATATGAGATGAAATAAACACGCCGTATTAGGGCTAATGTAGTTTAAAAAAATACTATAGCTTTTTTTTAAAACGGTACATCTCCACAAACAAATCTCAAAATTTTCCAGAAAAATGATCGTGGACATTTATGAGCTTGAAAAGTCAAACGTTTTTGAGACAAAAATAAATTTTGACATTAGTATCAGAAAAAACTTCAAATTTAACATTTTTGAAAACAAAGTTGAGAATTCTTGAGAATAAAGTCGTAAAGTCTAAGGAATAAAATTGTACGACAATAAAGCTTCAATATGTGGAATAAAGTTGTAATACCAGGAGAATGAAGTAGTAATGTTATAAGAGCCACTACCAGAAAAACAAATAAAAATTAAAATGAGCAATATTTCATTATTCTCGTAATGTCGCGCGACTATTTTTGTCTCATTACAACTTTATTATTGAATCATTGCATAAATTCTCCAGTGAGAGTGAAACGGTTCATATGAGGCCAGATCAGCTGCTGTTCACAGTTAAAGTGAGTCCGGCTTAAAATCCCATCAAATCAGGAAAGCACGAGTCTTGAACCGCCTCGTCTCATTAACGCGTCATCGGGTTACTGCAGAGGATCGCCGCACTAAGGCCTGAACCTCACGCCGCTTCATGTCCACATACCGCATCTTGTTACAAATGGATGCTGCGACAGAAAGTTCTTTTCGATTATGCAGCAAAACAAATTAACGCCAACATGCGCATCGATCGGTCTTATGGAATGGATTAGCGACGCCGGACGGCGGTAGCGTCTCGCAGCAGCTGCCGTCCGGCGTCGGTTTCTGCATTTCGAGGCCGTACCTAGCTCGTCCCACAGCTGCCTGTACTTGTCAGTCATGGTGGTCCCCTGTTGCCTCCACAGCGCCAGCCGGGGGTCGCCCATGAACTGCTCTGTGATCAGCGTCAGCATGCGAGCGCCGTTGGAGTCCCTCATCCTCAGCATCTCTCTCACCTGGAGGGAACAGGGGAGTTCAGGTTACACGTAAACGTGTAGTATTGTTTCTTTTTTTTTTTTTCTTTTGGCAAAAAATAGAATTTTACACACACAAAAAAATTTTTTTTTAAAAAGATACGGAAACGTATATAAAAAAAGTGTAAATAAAAGAGGAATCTGCATGGCTTCATCTAATGAAGGTGAAATCACCAATATGAAAGAAAAATAGGAACCGGACGAGTGTTGATGGTTTAGTTGGGTCAGAAAGTTTGTAAAATAAATCACACATGATAACGATCTCACTCAAAATAGAATATAACAGCCATCGTTCATTAAACATTCACCAGTTATTGCACATGAGAATGAGATTTGGTTGCATTGATTCTCCATCTGACTACTGGAAAATAAATAACTTCAGTTAAAATTGATAAAAAAAAAAAAAAGACAAACAAATAGAAATACTGGCACAAAGTACAAGGGAAAAAAGCATTAAAAAGAAAAAAGAATGTAGAAAACAAAACTTTAATTATTGATTCAATTTGACAGAAACGGAATCTTGTCTTTTGCGTCACAGCACACGTCACAAGTTATGGAAGAAGCAAAGACATCGACACACATCCTTGCGGTATCCCAGATCTATGTAGCTCCATTGCTAAAAAAAAAGAGAAGCACACAGAGAGCAGAGCCCTCTCTGGGCGGCTGGGCGGTTGGTACCTTGCTGAACAGCAGGTTGAGCTGCTTTCCCGAGCCATGGTACCCGCCCTGGGAGAGAAAGAGCTTGACCTGCTCCTGGACCTGTTCCTCATCCAAATGCCAACAGTTCTCATCGTCCACGCTCGCCCCCGCCGTCGGATCTGGAGCTCCTGCCATGAAAAAAAAAAAAAAAAAACAGACAGAGGTTAAACTCTCGCAAATTGTTGATCTATTTATTTATTCTACGTTTGGTAGAATTTCCTATTTGCCTCAGAAGTCCCAACTTTGACCTGAGAATGACATCATCGCCAGCTCAACGGGTTTAAAGGACAATAGTGAGCTGCATGCCAATGGTTGTATTCAGTGAGGAGACCAAATGCTTCAACTCGTATGCATTTTATGCAGATTTATACTTTGTGTGACAGAATGACGTTTGAAACTTGAGCAAAGACAAGTTTCAGCCACCTTCAGCTATGCTAGCAAGCTATCTAATGCAAATATCAAAACAAAGTATAGACTTTAGAAAACAAAAGTTTAATCATTTCATAAATTTGACATAGCTAGTAAGTAATTAGCTAGCAAAGTATTTATCTAGATAGCAAGCAAAGCCATCTATGTATGTATGTAGCCGTCAAACTATGTAGTGATATCTATCTATCTATCTATCTATCTATCTATCTATCTATCTATCTATCTATCTATCTATCTATCTATCTATCTATCTATCTATCTATCTATCTATCTATCTATCTATCTATCTATCTATGACATGTCTTCAGAATCCCATTATGTTCCAGGAATCTAAAGCAGGTGGAGTATCTCTAGCTTTCTCCTCACTTGACCAGGCTGGACACGTTTTGGATTGTTAGATCTGGACAAGTGAAAAGTGTAAGAGCGGAATCTGCCCTTCAGTTGAATTAGTTGGAAATGTGAAATTCCGACTTAAGAGTACAGATGATGTGCAGAAATTTTATTGAAACTGTTTTTGTGTGTGTGTGTGTGTGTGTGTGTGTGTGTGTGTGTGTGTGTGTGTGTGTGTGTGTGTGTGTGTGTGTGTGTGTGTGTGTGTGCGTGCGTGTGTGCTCCGATCAAACAGAATGCGTTAATGTGTGCTCGGTCAGCTTAACCACTGATCGATAGCATTAACCCAATCGATCAGCCCAGAAGAGGCAACTTTTGGAACACTTAACAAGTGTCTCTTGGGTGAACCGAACGCTGTAAAAAGGTTCGACCACAGAAAGAGTGAAAGTAGTTAGGCAGAAATATGAAGTGCAAAAAAGTGTCCGGGACAATCAGGAAGCTGCAAGCTTACAAACAGACTCGTATTTTCAGTGTGTAAAAATTGATTGAAGCGGCTAAATAGTTATTACTGTGGTATGACGTGCGCTGCATTGTGATTTTACTTTATAGCTTATTATAAAAACGGAGACAAAAACTCAGACGTAAATTATTTGTTTGGAAAATTGCCATTCATTTCAGGTCCAGGCCATTATCCCAACTCCTGTGGTCAGCAGAGGAGAAGCTCTTCTGCATATTCTGTCGAGAAAACCAAAAGCAGGTTTTCTCACAAGCATCACCCACAAGCTGGTCTGAAACAGCGCAAGCATGAAAACAAATACCTGCGTCTGCTTGAGTGCGTGTTTGTACGCATGTTAAGAGCTCAGCCCGTTTGTGGGCCCCGAGGCCCCTGAGGGCCCCTCCACTCACCGTGCACCTGGTTGATCTCGGAGTTCTGCGACAGTATTTCGTCGGCCAGCTTCTGCGCCGTCGGCAGCACGTCCGTGTGATGCACCGTGATCAGGTACTGGACGAACTTCTGCAGCTGGTCCCTGTTCATTTGGAACAACGTCTCCGAGATGGGCAGGCGCAGCTTGACCTGCTCGGGCTTCCGTACCCGGTAGAGCGAGAGCGCCACCACGTGGGCGCAGTAGAAGATGTCCTTGTTGCCGCAGCTGCACGTCACCGACGTGATCTTGCAGCGGTCGAAGCTGACGCTGACGTTGCACAGCAGCTCCGGCTCGGAGGACGTGGCCGGCTCCCGGACCGTCCCGCTCAGGTGGAAACCTGCACAGAAACATGTTCGCCGTCAGCCGGCGGGAATGAAATACAGTTTTGGACTTTCAGCTGAGGTTGCGGAGTTAACTGGAACTTGAAAATGACGGTAAGCATCATCAGACGCAGGTTTTGTGGAGATGTGCCGAGAGATTTTAGTTTTCAGCTTAACATCAACACTGTTCGGTGTGGGCACCTCGACTGAGTGAAGAGTAGGACTCAGAGCCAGCCGCTTTCAGTATTTCTAAGGTTTTTACAAATAAAGTCAGAGGCGGCACAAAGGGTAAGGCCAAAGATAAAATGTTATTTCAAAAGAAAGCTGCAGTTTCTTGGGAGACATTTTGTGCGATCGTTCATATTGTGCTTTTTTGGGTTTACCCGAAGTGTTAAGAGGATGATGATGGCCCGGGATGTTTTTATCACCCTTTTAACGATTTTAATTGCATTTCTAATTTGATGGTAAAACCGCTATTGTGAAATTGTGTTGGTGTTTTTTGTTTTTTTTTACATTAGCAGAATATCAACAAAGTTTTGCACACATAGGTAATGAAAACGCAGCTGGAAATATTCCAATCATTTAGCAGGTGACTTAACTCTTCATCGGCGCAGACAAAGGGTCTGGATAGCATGAGACGGGTGACGTTTTCGGGTTGTGGCTACATTATTTTAGCGCTCATGTCATTACATGTATAAGGCATCTCAGAGATATGGAGATTGTGAAGAAAGACATTTGTGGAACTGTCCCGAAAATCGTTTGCAACCTGACTCAGTCTGAGGAGGAATATTGGAGCAATATTTACTTTCTCCTCAGCAGAAATATCATACAAAAATGTATTTACTGAGGAATTTGAAGAGCCAATAAGATTCAGAGTTGCACTGAACGTGGCTAATATGATATTTTGTTCATTATTCACCGATCATATCCTCACTTCACCGTTAACCTGCCTGTCACTCGTTCAGAGAAGCGCAGGCCAGGTGAAAGGGTGCCAGAGAAACACACACACTCTCATTTCCTTTTCATTTCCCTTTCACAACACCTCTAATGCTCGCCTTCCCCTAATCGCCTCCTTCCTCTGTCAGCACCGACAGGATCATTTCACCACCGATACAAAGTCCTGCCATTAAACTGTCAACCTCTGGCCCTCTCAACACGGAGCCTATAGAAGCGTTTGTGAAGAACATTCGTATGAAGGAGGGATTGAACCGACTTCTCAAATCCTGTATATTTGAGTTTCAGTCGAGAATATACCGCAGGCGAAAATGAGATTGAAATATTAAGCTTGGAAAGACACAGCAGATGGACAGGCGTTGGCAAAGAACACCAACACAACAAGCACTTTTACAAGCAAACCCTGGAACAGACAACCTGACAGGGTTGGTGGGTTGACAGATGGTCTCAGAGGCACGGTGCTACACACCGTAGGAGTTCATCGTCCACAACCAGCCTGTCCCTGTCTCAGGTTCGCAGCACGGCGAAGACCGACCAGTTCGTTCTGCCCAACGAGAAGCGGAGCACGCAGCAGTCGCTCGGATCGCAGGAGCATGATGTGCTTCTCGCTCCCCGCTGTCGTCTGCACAACGCGGCCAAAACGAGAGGCTGATGAGCTACGAAGCCAAGACTGTGACAGCTGACAGGCGGCTTTATTAGGTGGCCGTCTGAACTAAAGAAAATGGAAAGCTGCGTCAAAGACTCAACCTTCTGTCAACTCGGTCTACGGGGGAGGTTTAAATAACACGACTGCTGCTCTCACAGGCGAGAACCTCTGCTGTGTCTGGAGAATGTGAAACTCAGACAGGCTGGTCTTACAGCAGTACCTTAGTGGCATCTACTGAGAATATTACCCTTCTCTGAGTCTCTACTGATTGATGCCTCAGACATTTTGATTGTTGCGACATTTCTGGGAGTGAGGTACTTCAAACTCAGGACGTCTTTCTCGTAATAGCAAACATTCGGAGATGGAGTTAGAGCAGGAAGCATAAAACTTGCTCTGACGTAAAAAAGCTTCACGTCAGAACATCTGAACTGTTCCTTCAGGTTGTAGTGGACCGATGAGTCTCTCATTGACTATAACCGCGTTCCCATCCAATTGTCATTTGAATTTAAAATGTTACAGGAAATAAAAATCCTTGGACTGGTTGGAAAAGGATCAACCAGTCTGCGCAAAAAAGAGTCGATACTCAGATTAATACAAATCCACTAACACTTGTATGCCATGCATCCATCAGCTTCCATCCACTTTGCAATGTTCTACCACTTTGCCTGGGTCTGTCACATCAAATGCTACTAAATACTGCGAGGTTTGTGGTTATAAACAACAAAATGGAGGAAGTTTAAAGCAGTATGTATCCCTTAGCAAGACTTTCCACAACAGAAAGTCAACAAGTGCAGTATTGGACAGATCAGCTAAACACCACTGCTAACCCGCTCTACGCCAGGTTAGCTGTGGTGTTTAGCTCTTTCACAAATCTGGAAACCTGGAACAAACATCCAGAAAACTGCAAAAATGCTGAAACGTTGACTCCAACCTGTTTATCATTTCCACTGATTCGTAGTAACTGGAAGATTGATCGATGTGTTTGATGAGTATTTGCCGGATGATTTTGACAAACTGCAGTGCTTATTGCTTGTTTCGTAGTTGCTGACTGTACGACGTTTTATGGTGTAAGAGGAATTTGAAGGGCCAAATTTTGCTACACAAATAAACTTGACTTGTGTTTACGATCTCATATCTTCCTAGTGAGTAAACTGGGTGATGCAGAATTCTGCAATGGGTGTTATTGCTACTTATACTAAAACAAACACACCGTACATAGATAGTATGAGCTCCAGACCCTGACCTGGAACATCAGGTCGAATTTCCACTTTGCTCACAGCTTTCTCCTGTGTGTGTGTGTGTGTGTGTGTGTGTGTGTGTGTGTGTGTGTGTGTGTGTGTGTGTGTGTGTGTGTGTGTGTGTGTGTGTGTGTGCGAGCTTGTGTGACATAGCTGACACATATCCATCCCAGTATTGTGGAAGAATCGCAGTAAGCAGAGTGGGTGTTTTGTCTGCAGACACGACGCACACCAAAGCCAAACCAAACGGGAGCGGAAGGAGTCGACGTCTGAGAGTGAAACCCCGTGTAGAAACGGAGAAAACGCCGTTTCACTTCTTACAGCTGCTTTTCCTGCCGAGCGCACACACACACACACACACACACACACACACACACACACGCACACGCATGAGTACCAGACCACACTCTACTCAACCGCCGGGTCCACATCCTGTAACGAGGAGACAAACACAGCGGCGTCAGCGGCGTGGCCCCGCCCCGGTCATGCCTGGCCCACAGCTGAACCTCTGACGTAACAGAAAGAGAGACACCAACTCGGCAGGAGGAAGGAGCGCCGCTGTGCAACTGGAAAAAAAATAAATAAATAATAATAGAAAAAATGTCTATGCCCTCAGCTGAGTGTGAGAGAGCACATGTGGGAGCGTCAGAACTGGCTCCGAGCCAAACCCCTGAGCTCAGCATTTTGTAATGCACTTTCTTTCTCTCTGTCTGCGCTTCACGGCTTGCATAATTCAGCTGCAGCAGCCGGAGCTAACACCTTCCGCCCCGCTGCGGCACATGCCATTTGCATGTCATGATGACGCGCTCAGTTGGAGATATCACGTACACTGCTCACTGCTGTAAGTTCAAAACTTGGTCACAAACGAGCACTTTCGATTTAAAAAAAAAAACCCAAACAAACAGACCATGAGTCTGTTGAATAAAGTAAAGTCAACACAAAATATCACACGTTGAAAAGTCGCTAGATGTCTTCAAAACATTTTTCAGGAAGAAAATGGAAACGTTAAAACCTTTACTGGCCTCAAGTCTTCAGAATGTCATGTCTGAGGGTGTTTTCACACCTGATGGTCCAGTAGATTGAGGACCAAAGTTGCAACATTTACAGTTTCAGCCGGTGCGGTTCGTTTTCACACTGCACTGTGTCAAACCAACCAAACCCTTTGAAAGAGCAGTTCCCCTCCTCGCCTGTGGTGGCGCTGCATCAAGAAACACTGAAGAACACAACATGACTTTCTTCTTTACAAAATTTAACAAAAAAACAGGAGTGGTATCAGATTTGAGCAGTTGCAGGATTTTTGTTTAGTCCGTAGCAAAAGACCAGAAGTCATTTTTCCCACTTAGCACAACACTTCTGCGTTTGTTCTGTGTTTACCCAGAAGGCCTTGCACTATGGTCTGCTTTCCTGCGTGACCTCCGGTCTGCTTGATATTCAGATATTGTGCGTTTGAACGGCAAAGGAAATGACATGTTTAGAAATGCAAATGAAAGCTTGGGTTAAAGGATATGACACACTAGGGAAAGCCCTCTTTAGGGCGTACCTTAGACAGAGGCTAACAAAGGAAGTCACCAAGTACTGCTTGTTGCCACTTTTGTCCTGCTAACTCCTAAAGGTAGCATGAGAAATGGACCAGCTGTATTTTGGTATGGAACTCATGAATTCAACTCTCTGACTCTTCTTCATCTTCATATATCCAGAATTTTCCATGGAGGACGGATAAATCCTCTATAATAGATTCAACGGACAGCAAGTTTTAGGTCTTTCTAGATATGTTTCTTGAGAAGGGACCCTCAATATGCTTCTGAAGCCATCTCTTTGTTTTCTTGTCGGAGGGATGGATGGTTGCCTTACGTTGAGCTCTCTGGAGAGGGCGTTCAGGCCAAAATGTTCCGTTTTGGCTTCAGAAAACATTGTTTATTGAAACAGCTTAGATAACCCCACACTCATGCAAGCAACTAGTTTCCCCATTTTACCCCTCCCTTCTTGTTCTTCACCCCACTCCCACCATTTCCATTTTCCCAATAGGGGCTAAGAATATCTAATTATGTCTGAGAGGGAACTGGGGAAAAAGAAAAAGACAAAGAGAAGGCGCAGCTAGCTTCGTGCGACTTGCTGCAGGGCTTCTTGTGTGTTTCCATGGGCACCGCAAAAGACTTGGCGTAGCTACCGATAGTATTTTGGGACTTTTATACGGGGGACGTTTACAAGAAACTTCAGAAATGACAAATAGAAAAATTGTTTTTGGGGAAAGAATAATGGGGAAAAAAAAAAAAAGCATGTTCAAATTACAGTGAGGTTTTAAAACTACTATTTTCCCCGTTTCTTATTTAAACACACCATGCAACAGAAACGGAGTAACACTGCTTGTTTAACGTCTCAATTACAGTTATGCCAGAGGTCTCAGAAGCTGGACGGGCTGGCAGAAGAGACGGCTTCTCCGCCAAGCAGCACTTTGAGTGTTTAAGTGTGTGCGTTGTGTGTGTTATTGTTTTGGTGACAATGGGGAAGCTAATCTCTCGCCCGCGGAGACACTGAGGTGTCTCTGGGGCTGGCAGAAGGAGCAGTAAACAACCAATCAATAGTGATGCCTGACTAATCACAACCTGACCGAGGCGCCTGGTTTCAGGTGAATTTAGACAGAGACAAAAGTGAATGAATATGAGAGGACGGCTCTCGTATATTTCTGAGCACTGATGAAATCGTTCCTCGGCCGGTAGCTGGAAATACAGTTAACTGTGATAATATGGGAGTACAGTTGATTATACATGTTTTCTTATAATATTAGAAAAATTCAGCAGGAAAAACGGTGACATGAGAATTATGCTACCTGTTTTGGCTTTGCTTTACCAAGTAAAAGCCAGAAGAGATTTTTATGCGTTGATATTCGTAAATAAATAGTATTTTGGTATTCATGCGGAAATCTAAAAAGCAAATGTTGTCACTTAACTAAAATAACGGCCCAAGTCATTTTGTTGCTAAAATTATTTCGGGACAGTGACAAAATAGAAATGGCCTAACTGCCTTTGGTTAAAACTGAAAAGCAAAAAAAAATACAAAAAAAATATTATTGCTGTGTCTAGAATAATAAAACTTATTGCAAAAAAAATTTTGAATAAAATCAATAGATTTTATTCAAATCTACTGATTTGAATAGTAGATTTGAATAAAATCCCCCACCTGTTGCCACCAGCAGCAACAGGTGGGGGAGAGGTAGCTCTGCATTAGTTTTATACAGATGGAGAAAGCTTCAGTCACTCTGCACTTTCTTTAACAGCTCAGAGAAACAAATTTAAATCGAAGGAGGGGTGAGATTTTTGCCTATTTGTGTCTTTAAATTTTAAAATGACTGATAACGCTGCCAGTTATTACATGCAACAACAGAAAAAAACAGGAACTGTGGGCTTTTAATCCAGCAATGTTAAAAATGTTGCCAAGTATGCCTTTGTTTTTTTTTTTCCAGAAAAAAAAAAGGAAAAAAGAAAGAAACTCAAGCTAACTGATTTAGCTAACTTCTGCTAGCGTTAGCAAACAGCAAATTAGCGATGGACTGTAAACCAGCAAATGAAAGGCGGCTCTTTGTGCTTCCTTCTATAAAACATACCTAAATGTCTCTAATGAAAATTCACGGAGTGATATATATATATATGGAGGTGTGTAGATTGAGTTCAGGGATTACCAAACTAACAGCCAGCTGTACTCGGGAGCCCCGTTAAATGAGGTGATGGGGTCAGGCCAGGGGTTATGAAAGAGCTGATGGCTGCATCTTGTCGCAGGTTCAAAGGAGGTCACTGAGGATTTGAGTGACCTGGGTCAATCTGTGTCCTTCTTAAGCAGTCACCTACAGCTCTGTCCTCGGAGAGCGGACATGCTAATCAACGCTTAGCTCAAAGTCTGCCTGGCGGCGCTTGAAATGTTGATGTAGCCTTTCACCGACTCAAATGATTTTGGGGGACAGTTATCTCTTTCTCCTCCGTTTCCGTCAAGTCCAGTGCAGTGGCATCCCTCTGCTTTTGCAACAGAAAGACTTAACTGAGCTCCAGTATCACACTGTAGCAGGATCTAAAACCAAACAGACAGAAATTCCTGAGCTCCATCCAAAAAAATAAAAATAAACAGGAAATCACCCTTATCACACAGTCATATGAAAAAAATGACAAGATGCATTCTGATGAGGCTCGTTAGGCAGATTAAATGTACCTGTCACAAATAACCTTAAGCAGGCTTTAAGAATACTTTCCATTAAGTCTACCTTTCTGTTTTTAAAGGGGGTTTTTTGGGCTGATGTAATATTCTAATCTTCAATGTCGCCTTTTCATTTTCTGTAAAACACTTCATGAATAACACCGGCCAAACAACAGAGACTGGAAACATTCAAAAAGGCGACTAATGTTACTTTGCAGCAGCAAACCGAAAAACCCTGACAGAGATTAGCTGCAAGTCAAGTCTGACGAGGCTTGTGTGGCTATGAGGAAATATTTCTGGCAGCATTTCTGAAGAGAAAAGAGCCAAGAATGACCATGAATGGATCAGAATGACAAACAACTATGAAAGCCCTCAGAGAGGCAGGATTTGATACCGCTTCCATGTAATTTAACATGAGGACTAGAATAACCGAATCCACTTCAGTGGCTTTGCTTCTCCTCCAGAGGGGCCGAGTGAATCCACTGGAAGGATTACATGTCCTCTGATGGTATTTAAATGTTTTATTTACAACATGGCCAAGTGTGTACTGGTGTATTGGACACTTTACTGATGAAATCCCCTTCTGATCTTGACTCATTTCTTAAAGGGCCAGCGTTATGTGCTTTCCTGGCACCTAGAGCCATTTTATAGCATAATATAGCACAATCAAGGAAATATATGTTAACTTCAGTTGTTATAAAAATGACATATATATATATATATATATATATAAATATATATATATATATATATATATATATACATATATATATATATATATATATATATATATATATAAAAGTTCTTCCTAATTTAACACCTTGAAATTAGGCTTCTGTATCTTTAAGAAGCTCCTGCTCTTTCTGACACTCCACCTTCAGGAAGTCATCACAACATGATGACTTCCTCTACTAACCCTTTCCTAAGCACAGTTCCACCAGGTGTTTGCTAATTCCTGCTGACTAGTCTGAAGGAACCGCGTCCTCGGAGGCGGGGCTCGGTCCAGGTGTTTTGCACAGCTGAATGGTTGCCACAGGAGTTAAAAGGACTCCTCAAATGAAACAAACAAAGCAACACTCCAAGTATGTTTTTGACGAGAGAATAACAGCACAATATGATATGAAGCTTAAAAACAAAGAAAGATGATTTGACATTCAACTTTAACACAAAGATAAAACCAGCTCCTCCATGGAGGATCGGATGCAAGTTAGCCTGAAGCCCACCGGGGGTCTTGACATCAGTGCTCTTGCGCGCCAGTGAAAAATAGCAGCCGTTGGAGGTTTGAAAAGCAGCTTGTGAAGGGGCAGAGGAGGATTTTCGCCTCGCTGTCTTTTCCTATTTAAAAAGCATTTGTTTGAGTGCTGCCTGTTCCCAGTGTGCTCAGCGGCAGTCATTTGTTTAGCCTCTGAGGGCTATCAGCAAGCCAGGCCGGAGCTTCTCCTCTCCAAATGCATTTGTTCCTACTCTGGAGATGCGGTCCGTCTCAGCAGAGCTGCTCACAGAGCTGCAGCCCTGCTTGCTAATGAGCCCTGGAGTCCCATGAAGACACAAAATCAAATAAAAGCTTTTAGCATTCACTCACACACTCTGATCCGAGTGTACTTAACTCTAAATACAGATTTCCATGACACAAGCGATGGATATTGTCTCAATCATGCAGTGTAGCAGTAAAAGTTTCGTGAAGCTAAGTTTGGCTACGAAAACAAAAAGTTAGCAAGAAGCTAGTCTAAACACCATGAGGACAAATAGGACGTAGGAATGAAACGATATGAGAATTTGATATTGATATCCGATATTAATACTGCTCTTATGAGCGATAACCTTTGACCCTGAAAAAACATGATTGCATTGACTTCACTGCTTCAGGTAAACTCCCCACAATGCTTTGCTGCATCGCTATCACATGCCTCCTAAATAAATACCAGCTGATGATATTGACTCAGTTTTATTTATCCTACCGATAGCAAAGCCCGTCGCACAAAGCAATAAATCAGTTAAACCCGTGATAAATTAAAATTAGCTCACTCATTTCCATTTTGATGATTGACATTTTTAAAGATCTGCTTTGTTTCTAGAAACTTCATGATAAACTTCATTTACAGTTTCAATTGTGTGTGTGTGGTTTTTATTTCCTTTTTATTTAGTTGTGATTTATTTGGGGTCTTTCAGTTTCAGTTTTAAATGTGCTTCTTCAAACTGAAGTTCATTAGTATTTGAGCTGGCAAACTCAAATTATTATGACATTATCTTTGTATCAAAACAACAATATTATCGTGTATTGCAATAATTTCTGGGACAATTTGTCGTGACAGGCCTACCGATGCCCATGTGTAAAAAAATTATGAATTGGCCAATACTAATGTTTCATTCATTTTGCATGAATGAAACGGCCATGAATGGGTGAATGTCTGAATGTCGTGTGGAGCCCTTTGTGGCTGTCTGGATTTGATAAAGCAGTAAACAAGGCCTTGCTTGACTCACTTGCTTTGGAACTCAGCTGGTTCAAGTTATTATTTATTAGTACTTGCTTCCGGTTTCTTTCCGTTTAAGGTAGATTTCTCTTGTGTCTCATCATACGGATGGTTCTTTTTTACACCCCAATGTACCTCATCATGGTAACCGTCCCATGTCTTGCCTAGGGTTAGCTTGAATGTTGACGTGCTTTTTAACTTGTGTTGAACCGCCCAAATACAAACTTGGGCGGTTCAAGTTTTTATTTGAACTCGTGTCCCGAAATTATTGCCAATTTGTTTGCAGGAGACCACAAATTAAAAGTACATAAAGCAGCAATTCAACGTCTCACACTGCAGGAGCTGTTAAGAAGTGCAAATTTTTACTGTGGATGCAAATGATATGCAGATGACGTTGTACTCTAAATGATGCCGAAGCCACAGTGCCACGGGGAAAGTCCATGTTGATCTGGACGTTTTCCAGGGTTGTTAAATTTGGAAGGAAGGAGACGTTAAAAGGAGATGCTGATATGACCCCTTGAAAAAGTATTCACACCCTTAACCTTTGTTTTTTGGGACATTTCTTCACCAAACTGTAATGGTTTTTAGTTGATATATTATGTGATCAACCAAAAAAGGCGAGATGTTTTTGAATATTTTTTTACAAAATTGATATAAATCTTTCCAATGACCAGTCACATACTAATCCAACAAGTTTTTATGCACCATGACTCCATTATTAGATGTTCTGATCATCCACAGCGAGACTTACATGAGTCAGTAAAAAAAAGAAGTATCTCTCTCTCTCTCTCTCTCTATATATATATATATATATATATATATATATATATATATATATATATATATATATATATATATATACACTAGCCTCGCTCCACCCTGGAAAATGAAGAGTTCAAACAAAATCATCAAAACCTCCAAACGATCTAAATCATTCAATCCCTGAAAATGTTGTATGTAACTTCTGACTGCACCAGTTTTTGTCTGGTGTCTCAACATGTCAGTTTTCTTGTTGGATGTTGTTCTGGAAAACACTTCATGCATGTGTTGTCTTGTTGAGTTTCTTCTTCCAAACACATAAAGCGATAAACCTTAAGCCGCGTCAAGGTGCGGTTTTTTTTGTTTTTGTTTGTTTTTTTTCAGTGTCACGCTCTACTTGTGCCTTTACAAATAATTCTTGGTTGCTTAAATGAAACTGCATGGAAATGACTTGGATGGGCATGCGTGTGTGCAACGCCTAGCCTGAAAACGTGCTCGGCTTGTTCTCGTCTGTTTAACTGCCGGTCATATGGCATGCCTGTACGAGAATGTTTTGCTTTGGTGTCACAGCAGGGTGTGTGTGTGTGTGTTTGTGTTTGTGGGTACGCAACGTGGGTAAGGGGGGTGGTGGGTGAGGGTTCCTTAGTGCCAAAACAGGAAGCTGGTCTCTCACCTTATCATGGCAGTACATCGTACCGTGAGCCTCACTTCTGTTTGGGCTAAACAGAACAAACAGCTTGCTTCACGTTTCTGACTCAACCTGAAGATAAATGCGACTCCCTCAACAGTCTAATGATCGGCGTTTCTCTCGTCTCATATCGTCCCTCTGCTCCCTGTCTGAATACCTGCTAAGCATCTCCTTTACCACCTGGGGCCCATCTTCCTGTTCAGCAGCCACATGACTCGCCGCACTGACTCGCCGGTTTCTGTCTGTCCTACCCCAAGACAGAGGGCCTCTGTTTGATCTTTGTCTGAAGGGGGATGGATTTACGGTTTCTTTTTTTACGTTTGGTCTGCACAATCTACGGGCTAGTCAAACCTGATTTGGAAGAGTCCATACAGATTAGATTCTTTAAAGTACGGTTTGTGAATCGTTTACTGCATGTTCTGGACCAGGAGTTGCACTTTTTTTTGTATTCTTTGCCTGGTCCAACTACTTAAAAGAGTAGTATTATGTAAAATCAACTTTTTAAAAATCTTTATATCATGTTATAACATTATTTCCTCATCAAAAACATACCGGGAGTGTTACCTGGACAATTTCAAGCATGATTGATAAATCTTTCAATCTTCTGCGGCAACCATTCAGCTACGTAAAACGTTTGGAGCGGCTAACGTTTGTCCCGACCGCTTGGCCGCCAGTTACCACAAATTGTGTGTGCTGCAAACAAGCATCCTCCTTTGCAAAGACAGAAGTGAGGAGCCGAACGAGTCGACTGTTAAAGGTAATTCAATATTTGGAAGAGTGGCCCAACAAGGACTGAACGGCTCAGTTCACTTCTGCAGCTTGCATTGCTAATTCAGGAAGAATACAATTCTAAAACAGAGCAGAAAATTGATCGTTCACAACTTCTCTTTTTGTTCGCTGACTGCTGTGGATAAAATTCTACCGGAGGAATCCAAGTCAATGGCAGAAATCCCAGACGGAGCAGTGACGTGAGATTAGAATCGGAATAGACAACGACCAGGTTGGGAAAACAAGGTCTTCTGAATTTTTTGGTTTTTCCAACAAGTATTGTTAAAAGATCCCATCTTCCTGAACCCAAAATTAGATATAATCTTATCTCAAGAGACGAGAACATAGTTACTTTACTACTTGCATTAATTTTAGCTCTGAATCAAAAGATAGCTCATTCGGAGGCGTCTGCAGATCACTGACATGCTGAAATTGACATTGACAGTAATTGGGTTTGTGTCAGTAAGTGCATTTCATCAAATGCACTTTTAAACCCACCAGGTACAGTCCGAATTATGCCACCTAAATAATTTGACAAATCCTGTTTCATTCTGAAATGAAGGCCCTTTAAACCCCTTTAATGGCTCCTCCCACCGCCACTCCCAAGTTCAACTGCCTTTTAAAGCTCAGTTGATGCGGTTTTTAAATCCCCTTCCATCATATGTACAGAGATGACTCACGTCTAACAGATAAAAACAATGACTCAACTTGTAGGCGCATGCCAGGCATACTCCGCTCGTGCATACCGGATGAGCTTACAGGGCTTGTGAGAGCTTGTGTCATCCCTGAAGTGGTGCGCAGAGCTAACGAAAGCGATCAATCGGTCAGCCTAATTCACAGAGCATAATTAGGGTTTCAGGTTTATCGCCAGCTGAGCCGGTTGGCTTTACCGCAGAAGAAGTAGAACTCAGAGAAGCGGTGCCGTGTCAAACAGAAAGCTGAGCCGTCAGTACCAAGAAAAACCAGCGGCGTTAAACATTATTTGAAACTGGATCTTCTTTTCTTTCTTTTTTTTTTGCCGCATATTGAAACTTATCGTCGCCTTCCTGGAAAAACAGCCGAAGTAATTTTTTGGCCAAAAGTGATTTTGGCAAAAGTAAATCACCACCGCTTTCTTTCCAAAAGATCCTTAATGCAATAAATAAATAAATAAAAATGTCATGCAGTTATTTTAGGAAGTTGACTAAAGCTAAAAGCGAGTTACCCAAAACGGTCTTTGTTTTTAAATCATCATTTACCAGAACAAGTTCAAAGATTAGTTCATGTCTGGGACACAGAATGTGCCTTGTAGTTTTGCCACGTAGTTTGGTGTCATTCGTGTTTTACTCATTTCCATTATGTTGTGGGATCAGTCACCGACATGTCAGATCACCGCGACGCTGACGACATTTACAAAAGTATAAACCCCCCATTTATCTCAAAAGTTTGAAACGTAAAAAAAAAAAAAAATACAATAGCCTAATGATTTTATACACGTAAATGAGAGAACAGGTCGACATTTCTCATCCGGATAGCTTGGTTACAAAAACTGCCATCACAGTAGCGCCACAAAATATTGTGATAAAACTTTAAGCTCAGAAAGTTTTCCGGTGTTCCTCTGAACTCTGATGATTTCGTACTCGAGTTCAGATGAACGTTTCGACCGGTGCCAGCAGCAGTTTGCCCGTAGGTGTTGAGTCAACAGCAACACATTCAGAATCAGCTTTACAATCTCGTCCTACTCGTCTTCATTTTGACATGCTGCACAGTTGAAGCTCCAAGGCCCTCGGGAGCGTCTGAGTCAGACGTACACAAAAGCCAGGAAAGAAAGGAAAAAGGCCTGTAGCTACGGTCGGACCAGAGGAACGAGATCATTTGCTTTTTTTTTTTCTTTTTAATGGCAGATATGAACAAAAGTGCACTAGGTGGGGCATGCAAAAGAGGCAGAATAATAAAGTGAAAGCAGACAGGAAATGCCCGGTGGTTACAGATCTCCGTGACGACAGCAGGCAGGTTTAAACGTCGTGTCACAAAGTACCCGTGTGGGGCAACTTGGTGACACAATGCAAACATGCCGGCAACTTCTCTCTCCGCGGGGAGATAAACGCCGACAACAGATGGCAAGGAGCGTTATCTGCTGGAAGAGCAGGTTCCCCGGCAGGAAGGAAGCGCGTCGATATGCTCATTTGTCTTCTTCACACTTTTAGGTCAAATATCTCACCTTAAAAAAATGTGTTTTAAATGAAATAGGGGAACATATTAGAGATATTTGTGGAAGCAACGTAGAAGCTGAAGTTGGTGTAATCCAGGGCTGCTGTTGCCAGGCAGTGACATCAGTTTCTGTTAAAACGATCAAAAAGCTCAGGTCTGAACCCTGAAAGCTTTATTTTCCTCCGTGAGTCGATTCCGACTTGCTCGATGAACAAGGGAACCTCGTGAATCCTAAAAGCCGAATATATTGTAAGCGTCTGGTTTGATTTAAAAAAATAATTCAACGGACCCAACGAAGGGATCAACAGCGCTTTACGCCTTTTTTCCTCACAGCGCAACCGCAAACTTTCATGCAGTCTGCCTTTGAAGCAGTGAAGGATACGCGATTGTTTACGAGTTAAACTCTATAAAATGTGGCGTTCATATCTGTCTGGTCTCGATAACCCCAAATAAAAGAAATCCCGTCAAAATCAAACTTTGAGAAAAAGATCATAAGAAGTGATGTTTGCTGCAGGCCATGTCCAGCAAACACATGGAAGCAACACGTCTACTGGAGGTAAACTCTCATTTAGCCGTTGCTTCCATATGTAATTCCACTTCATTCTCGTTTCCCTTCAGAGCGCCGTCTGGGATTTCTTCCATTGAGCTCAATTTCTCCGGCTGAATTTTCGATTGGGCCAATCAGAAAACAGAAAGAGAAGTTGAGAACACTGACACTGATTTATTTTAGAGTTGTAGCCTGCCTGCATCTTTAGCAGTGGCAGCGGAGGAAGTGAACGAAGACGGTCAGGCCGTGTTGGCCAGGCGTTCAAATATTAAGCAGTTAAAGTTGTGCAAGAGGAACATTTAATGAACTTTATTTAAGACGCTTTATTTGGTGTCTCGACGAGGTTGTTTACATCAAACACAATTTCTGATAGGCCTTGTGAAGCGAGAGCATCACGTTCGTCACGTCTGAATGTCAGCGATTGGCTAAAATTCCATCCAATCATTTGAAACTTCAACAAAGTCCATGCCTCCAGGAAGCAATAGTTTCTCAATAGCCAAAAGTCCAGACCAGTACAAAGTGAACCGTAGAAACAGGGATCAGTTTTTACCAGGATATCGGCAAGAGAAATAACGCTCTTGGATTGGCTGCTTTGTAAATGCTACTGCTAATAATAGCTCGTGAAGTACTGCCTTTCTTTCATCTGGCCAACCAGACCAGTTCAACAAAGTATTGGTTGAATAAAAATACAGAATGTGAACTATGGAGTTTTTCATCCGTTTCACAATTATGCACCACTTTGTCGGTAGCATAAAAAAACAACAAATAAAATACATTCAACAGTTTTCTGAGGTACTGTTCTGAGATAATGGCACAGTACTGTATGATACTGTACTGCTCCAGATAATATTCAAATGTTAAATGAACAGAAATTATGATAGAAAGGGGAAAGAAAAACAGGATTGGAGGTATCCAGGTGCAGTGGCACAGAAAAGACGGGCGCATCGCTCTTTATTAGCAAGCTCTGCAGAGAGCTGAGGTAACCGCCTCTGATGGATGGCGCCTTTAAGTTCCCATTATAAGGTAAGCATTACTCATAAGCAGCTTTTGATAAGCACCCAGGTTGGAAGAGACGAGTCGCCTGCTCTTCAAAGACAAAAGCCCCGCCTTCTCCTTCAGTCTGCATCAGTCGCCACGGGATCCTCAGCCTCCTTCAGAGGGAACAAAAACATCAAGAGCAGAGGGAGAGGGGAAAAAAAAGGTACCTTTGGTTGAAACACTCAAAGCACTTCATCTGTTATTAACAAAACTGCTCTGTTTGCAGAGCGGTGGCGGTCCAGAGGGTCCTCTGGTAAAGGGGGATGGGTTTGGATGGGGGGGTGTCCGGGTTCCCTCGAGGCCTGGAAGGAGACAGGCTTTGACTTGCTGTGAAGTTGCTGTGAAGTTGAGGAAAACTCCCCAGACGCTGCCAAACAGCAGACGCCGCTGCACTGTGGCAGGCGGTGAGGCAGCGGACGAAGTGGAAACCAAGTGACACAAGCTGTTTTAGCAATGACACGTCCAGAAACTGAGCTAAGAAAAGCATTTCAGCTGACTTTAGCTTTCAGATTAGGCTCCCGATAAGAAATCCTCACGGTATCATAACCTTGAGTAATAACGTTACAAAAAGATTTAACGCTACGGTATGTAACTTTTACAGAAATGTGTTTTCTTCGATACTTGTTCAAACTGTCACCATGTCGTGACAGAACGGTATGAGATAGACAGAACGAAAAACATTAAGCTCCTCCACTTCCTCCCAGTACTACTATTGTGGTCCACAAATATGTAAAAACAACCTATCAGAGGCAGGAGGAGTGTCTTAGCGCTCTCAATCAGGCTCATGTACAACTGAAAAACCATTTATCTGCCATCAAATGCTAACTAGCCTTAGCATTTGTGGCAGGCTATGTTGTGGTGAACCAGCTGCAGAGCAAAATCAGTAAGAAAAAGGAGGAGTAATGTGAGCAGGGCGTACACAGGAGTGATTGACAGCGGTAAGACCCCTCTCCTGGCTCTGATTGGTTGTTTGACTATTATGTTGCTTTCACATAATATCTGTCTTTACATTATAATGTCTTGACATGATGTTCATTTTAACACATCTGTTGAAAAAACTGTTTTCAATAAAAGTTGCATACTGCAGCTTAAAGGCAATTATTTTTCCAATGAAAAAACAATTACTGTTGTTTAAAATAGAAACTCAACAAACTGTCAAACTATTGCCAAAATAAAACACTGCATATTACAGCTATGATGATGATGAGCCTTACCTTCCTGAATTGTTCTGACCTGAGACTTTAAGAATAAAACAAATCTCCAATATTCAGAGTCCATTGTGAAGAGCGCTATTCTTTTTAGCCGCTACGCTCTTTACAGAGACAATGGAAGTATTACAAGCTGGCATTAGCTACCTTACTCGATGGTGTGGGACTTTCTTCAGCACTGGTACTAAAACAACTTTTACACCCAAACAATAGTATGAAGTGAATACTGGAAGTGATTAAACCATAACTGTCAGGGGTGTAACCTGACTGCAAAGTATTAAAAAGCCAGAATAATTCCCACCTCATTTAGCTGGTGTGAGCAAGAGATTCGTCTGTTGTGAAAAACAACAACAAAAAAAGAAAAAAAAAAGATTGAAAATCTGAGATGTGGTTTGAGCTTTAAACATTGTGTCTGTGGCTCTGGAGTTGCCTCGTTGACTCAACGGAGTCAACCAATAACGTGGCTAACGACGCTCGAGTTACAGCAACAGCGTGGACGTTTCAGCTACTTTCAAAATAATTACGTTTTGAAACAGTGAAGGCTGTAAAAATTGAAACAAAAAACCATTACCGCCAAGTCCGTGAACTCTGGAAGCGGTACGAGAAAATAGCGACTGGCTAACCGTTAGCTGCTAACAAAGGCAAACTTAGCATCTGCTTCGTAGCTTCCCGTAAAATATTGAAAAGGCCGGTCAAACCTGAGTCTCTTAACTCTAGACTGAACAGATATTCTGTTAAATCCACTTGGAGATTTAGAAAACCTTTAACATATCAACAAAAGCTACAAAAAGCATTGGCCGTGGCTTTTTGGGATTAGGATAAACTTTGAAAGTATCCAACATTACAGATGTTTTAAAGGACATTGAAATCTTTAGTCGATAAGTGATAAAATTTTTTCGGCTAAAATACTGCAAAAATACAAGCACTTATTTATCTTATGAACCGTCAGGCGTGGTCTTCTCTCTTCAGCTTGTTAAAATCCCAAATGAAATGAAACCTCTGGTTCTTGACAGGACAAGCAGATTTCAAAAATATGGAGAGCAATTACAAATCTTACGAGACGTTCAAGATAATTTAAAGTAAGTGAAACTAATCAGATGACTGGATTTGTTTCCTTCTTTTTGAGGGCTTTCCCCCCCCAAAAAAACTTTGCAAATATTTCCACTAACCCAAACTTCTCTTTTAGTTCAATTGACTGAGTTTCTGCATGTTCATTTCAGCCACAGCTTAACATGACTTAACAACTTCTGTTAATCACTTTAGGTTAAAACTGTAGACACATCATCACCAGGCAAGAGAGAGAGAGAGAGAGAAAAAAAGAAACATCAAGAGAAACTGAATAGTTTGTTTTTTCTCCCCCCTCCAAATGGGAAATATCTGATTTGATTTTTAATGAGGAACAAGAACCGCCATCATGCGGCATTCTGGGCCATGAGAGAAACTTCAAGAACAAACCAGGATTTATCGAGCTAATCGAGGGAAAGCGATGGAAAATGCGTTCCTCCCCTCCTCCTCCTCTGTCCGCCGCTCCGCTGCCAGCTGAAGGTTAATGATGAAGGGAAGCAGCAGATAAACAGGACAGAGAGACGAGCACGAAAGGCCGGGCCGCTTCGGAGCCGCTGCAAGCTCCTTTATAGTGTTACAATTCTGAATGAAGTCAAAATAAAAAAAATATTTACAAAAAAAAAAAAAAAAAATCACAAAGACCCTCGAACCATCCGTTTGTGGGTTTACAGAGAGCACTGCATTCTGGATTTTTCATCTAAATTGCAAAGAAAAACATGGCGAAAAAAAATAACCTGGAAGTAGTGAGCAGGTCGACACAAAGAAAAACGAAAAACAATTAGGCAGAACTTCTGACCAGCAGCAAAGGGTGGTGGCTTTCCTTCTTTCTTTCTTTTAATTTTATGCAGGTATGCTTGCAGTAATGCAAAACCATTTTTCAAAATGGCAGGTTTTGCCAATAGCCGCTCTCAGAGCACGCGCCTGATGTTGCTATGATAAAAATTGATCTCGCGGAGCATCGGCGTGGCAAGTCCTGCACACACACACACACACACCTATACACACACACACACACTCACTCCATTAATCCTGGCCAACCAGCTGACAGGCTGAGCGAGGTCGTCCCTCTGCACACACTTGGAGCTCTGCATGATTCAGTAGGCGCACGCCGATTCATCGATTCTTTATAAACTTGTAGATGAGAAGCAGTGATCAGTGCACTCAGAATCCTTAAGCGTTCACATAGGGCTGAGTGTGTGCGTGGGTGTGTGTGTGTGTGTGTGCGTTAAACTGCTCAAGTCAGCACTGTATCTTACCACATTCACATGAATAACAAATGAACAGAAAATAAAGTGTTTCAAGAGAAGTTTTGAAAAAGTAGAAGGTTGTAAAAGAATCAATATATCGTCGAGAGATATTTTCCCATCTGTATTATCTGATGGTCCAAATCTGATTGCTTGAAGGGACTCGACAGAATTTGGCCCAAACCAACTCCCGCCTCTATAACGAAATGTCTTTTTCGGTCGTGATCAATTGTTTGACAAAGTCACAAAATTCTACATCTGCTTTGCCATGTGACAACGTATGACATTCAAGTAAATATCTGCACATTGGATAGCGTCGCTATCCGCTATACTGTGTGCAATGGCGAGATAAACAACGTTCCTCTTTTAGCCATGTTTATCACAGTTCATGTTGTTTTATAGACTTTAAAAAAAATATTTCCCACACTAAAGGTGTGGCCAAGATTAGGTGCATTTTTTTGTGTGTGTGTCAACTTCATGACTTTTAAAGATCCCACATGTCTGCCTTATGTGAATTGCAGGAAAAGAAGATACAGCTTACTAAGTTAAAGTGGTGGCGTTATGCACTTTCCAGCCACATAGTGTCATCTTATGGCACAATGTTACCTTCAGGAATGCTGTATATGTCAAATATGACTTGAAAGAATTTTTACTTTGTATTTTAACTCCTTGAAATGAGGTCTTTGTCTCTTTAAAAACGCTGCCTTCAGGAAGTTGTCACAACATGGCTCCTCTATGAACCCTTTAACAAAGTTTTCACTCGGGTAAAAAGAAGCAGCTCCTATGAGTTCAGCAGATGCACAGTTCCACCAGGCGTTTGCCAAGTGCTGATGGCTAGTCTGAAGGGGGGGAGAGAGAGCTGCTCTGTGAGGCAGAAGCTTGCAACTACAGTTCGGAGGAGGAGCTACGTCCTTGAGGGCGGGGCTAGGTCCACCCACGCGTTTCGCACATCTGAATGGTTGCCATGGGAGATTAGAGGATTTGCCAAGCATGCATGAAAGAATGTAGGCGACTCTTCAGGTATGTTGTGGATGAACATGATGTAAAGCCTTAAAAAACGGATTCACTAGGACACCGTCCCTTTAAAAGTTCCCCTGCTCTCCGATGGCATTTCAGTTTGCCAGGAAAACAAGCGTCGATGCAACCTTCGACCCCGCGCCTCTGCAGCATATGGAAGCAAATCGGCAGGGATCAGTGGGAGGCGCCGGCAGCCGGAGAACTACCTTGACCCTCTGTGAAGTGCAAACGGCTTTAACGTGACCTCAGGGTGGCAAACACATGACGCCATATGTTTTCTCTCCGCATGCAGAAACCGTGCGCCGTCCTGCCCAGGTAAACATTATGTTTACATCATTCCTTTTTCTCCCCCCTCCCCTCCTAAAATAGCCACGTTCCTGGCCTCTATAATCACTGCAGCCTATATTTCAGCTCAAACCTGTAATTCAGACGAAGCCTACACACCAACACAGTCATGTAGGAACGGCAGCGAAAGCCGTGGATGGAAAACTTGGCCTAATTTCAGTGTTTTTTTTTTTTGGTCTAATTTCTAGTCCAAATATCTTAGCACACTTGAATTAAGACAAAAATAAACTTTTTTTAATTTGCACTAGAAACTAAACCTGAAACACTTTGGTGAGAGTTTGTGTTTTTGCAGCGCTATTTTTAATTTGTGAACGGTTATTCCGGGCTTTTAGTTTTATTTGCTTCCAAATAAGGCAACCGCATGAAGCTGATGTGTAATGGCAACCAAAACAAACATGACTGCTTCTGCTAATTCTCCGATTTCCTTTTTTTTTTTTAAACCATAAACGAACGACGAGTAGAAAGTGCTCCGTTGTGTTTCACTGGATGTAAATGAACATATAAGGAGAGTAACAGACACAGTTACCGAGTTTGAGAAATTAAAAAAAAAAAAGCGTCTCAAGTCAGAGGCTTCTTCAAAAGCACTGTAACACAGGCTGCTACAGGAGATCTTTCATGTCCACAGCCATCAAAATTTAAAGTAACTCTTAAACTTCGATAATACCGAGTTAAAAAATTACATTTTTTGCAAAGAAAAAAATTTAATGTTTTTCACAAATGTATTTTGAATTTATAGGAATTAGTTCCCAGACAACAAAATATTCCAACATATTTTAAATATTCCATCCTTATTGCTGTATTAGTCCCACATTAGCTATTTCTTACAGCTAAACCCCCCCCCCGAAAATATAACGTTTCTCCCACAGAGCTTAAAATTCTAATGATTTTATTTTACTATGATTCAAAAATGAACGGCAAAAAAGAAGGATACAGTTTCCATAAGCCGAGGCAGGGATGAAGCTTTTATTTAGACCGGTGTACATAAACATACCTACAGCGTTTTCATAAGACCGACTCGTCTCGTGAAAGCTCGAGAAGGATTTGACTTTTAAATTGTCGTGCCGCCGTACGACAGTGTGCTGCTGCTTTGTGTTTCTATGTTGGCCCGTCACACAGCATCCAAATGAAAATGAAAAATGTGAAAACTATCAAGAGGTGTGAATACTTGTACCACTGACGCTTTGTTTGGAACGGTTAGAATAAAAGTGTCAAGCCACAGAAAGTCGTTGTTCTGAATCCCCTCTGCTTGATTGGTTGCAGATTTTACCCTGTGATGCTCTAAAAAAAAAACAAAACAGGATGTGTTTCTTCCTTGTGACCCTGAATGCAACCTGCATCAGACAAAAAGCACGAAATTAGCAACATCTCACCGGCTGAGTTTGATTGTAAAGGACAAAAAAAAAAAAAAAAACTTCTTATCTTAGCTCAACTTTTACAAGTGAATAATAGAATAATTACCTTATTTATGGGGCAAGTTTTGAATATTTTTGATCCAAAAGCGAGGATTTCTTTCGAGTTGAACTGTGCGGGAAGGCAACCGGTAAGCTAGTTTTACTCCAAAGTTCATTTAGAAACCAGCACACTTCCTGCTCACAGTTGGATAACAGGGTTTACAGACTGTCATGGCGGCTATCGCCGGGGAATAACATGGGATTGAGCACTGATTTCATAGGGCACGTTTGTTGTGGGACTTGTGGAGCTGGTGGGGCCTGCAGCACGTGTGTGTGTGTGTGTGTGTGTGTGTGTGTGTGTGTGTGTGTGTGTGTGTGTGTGTGTGTGTGTGTGTGTGTGTGTGTGTGTGTGTGTGTGTGTGTGTGTGTGTGCCAGTTCATTTCCTCAAGGTCCACTGTGAGAAAAACCTCCCACCCTCCTCCGGTGCGGCCCACACGTGGGGAGATTACATCTTTTATTTATCACTCCCCAGCTCTGTTATTCTAGCAAATTCCAGGCTGGAGTCCAATAAAGCCAAGAAACCCTCCCTGTGTTTGTGGACTACTGTTGTTCCTCTTCGGAAGACGGATGGAGGCCAGATTTAGTTTCAGACACTTAGCACACATTTCCCCCGCTCTATCTGGGAATGCTGGCGGCGCGGTGTTTGGAAATATGTGCTGTTGTGATGTTGCTGCGGAATATTTGTGTTGATGAGATCGATTTTCATCGCTCCTCTATTTTCCTCTCCATTATCCAGATGTCCTGACCAATCACTGTGGGCTCAGGCATTAACATCTAAAGTAGACGTAGCAATCAAGGCCAGGAAGAGTCCTTGAACCTGCTGAGATAATATACTGACATTACCGGGATTGCAAATATACTCTGGGCTTCCGGTATTGGCGGGGGTTTATGGAACAGCTGAAAACTGTGAATACTAGAGATTCCCTCTAGAAACACTTCAAACTCCCCATTTTAACAGTTCAAACACCTGAAGACAAGCCAGTATTCATGGACATGCACAGTGGCAGCCGTTTCAGGATTAACGCAAAAGTATGGACGAACCGATCCACTTTTTTCACTTCTGATACCGATACCTGAGCTTTGGTAACTGATACTGATCGGCCGATACCCTCGCTACCGAGAAAGGAACTCTAAAGCATTAAAACATCGTGGCATTTCTTGCTCAAATGAAGTCTTTTATCTGAAGGAGTTTTAGTCCACGCTAAGGTTATTGTCCCAATGTGAAGAGCTTTAAGCTTGCTTGAAACTCTTACTTTGAAACAAGACAGGAAGTAGAGCTTCAAATTATGATGTCACAATGACAGTTTGCTGGCTAGCCCAAAGAGACACCCATTTGTTACTGTTCACAGAGTTTGTTACATACATTCTTATGTATGTAGCAATGCAAAGATTTGGGCCAATATTGATATCCGATATTCATATTGCTATTACAGCCGATAACCGATGTTATATATATTTCACTAATATTTCGAAACCTTTGGGGAAAAACCAGAATCAGATCAAAAATAAATATGTGGTGTTCATATCGGCCCAGATCTGTTTAATTAGACCGATACCGATATGTTCAAATTTGACAAATATCGGCCGACGCCGCCGATATATCGTGCATCCCTGTAAACTTTTATTGTGTGTGTGAAAGCACAATTTTTCAAAAATATTGTTTAAATATTGAACTGGATGTAGTGTTATCTATACCAAAATGTAATACTCATTATTACTTAAAAACTGTTAAGCAATATAGCTGCCTTTTCAACATCTATCCGTAAGTCTACGTATCAAAATCAAAATAACAGAGTAGCATGTAAGATCAGTGTTATAACCAATGTCTCAGATCATTATAGAAATTATTGTTTTTTTGTTTTAACCTTCATGTTGATACATTAGAAGTGTTGTATTTTTACTTAAGGTTACCCAACCACTTCCACATCGCACGGTGGTTTGTTTTTGGGGTGACGAGTTAGAGAAGTCCTAGAAATCAGACTGCATTACCATTCAAATGAAGCATGGAGAGCAATGGGATTACAGCCTGGTGTGAGAAGATGTTCCCGAGTTTGGCGAACCCACAGGTGACAGATGGCGACACAATCAAAGCCCCCAAGGGCAGACGGCGTCAGGACAGCGGCTGTAGAGCCACGACCGTCTCCGTCGGCGCTAGATATCGGCTCCGGCCCCTGCATGCCGCCGATTTCAGACCAACCGACTGGACATTGCGGGACTGGTTGCGAATCGTGGCCCGATTGAAAGAGCAGTGAAAGGCCCAAACTTCACAAGAAACCAGTTCTTTCACCGAAATGATTTCTGCTTACAGGGAGAATGAAACAACTGCAGCCAACGGGGAGCTTGAAATACACTAATAAACACGTACATGTGGGGGAATACAAAACAAAGTCATAATTTCAGAAAAAAATCATTGCAATTAAAATGCTCAGAGGCTCGGGTGTTAAACTCCAAAAGAAGGTCTCCTTAAAAGAGACATGTTAAGAAAAAAAAGTATGCTAACTTTGTTCTGCGTTTCGTCACCGATAGAACAGAACACCGTCAGCTCTTCTGTTATAAGGTGTTATTGAAAGAAAAATGGATCACCAGGAACAAATAAATAAATAAATAATCAAGCTTCCATGCGCACATGCCCCGGATGACGTCACATACGGCCCAAATTCATCCCCTTGTGACTTTTTTCCATGGAACGTATAATGAAATTTACAGAAACGTCTGCCTATTTGAGGATTTGGATTTTTTTTTTTTCCGCATTTTATCTAAAATATTGTTAGCAAGATAAAAAAAAAAAAAAGAAAGAAATTTAAAACAGCAGCCTGGGAAGCTAAAACAGTCTGGTGAAATTCTACTTCTCGTGCTATTGCCTCATTCCGCTTTTTGAAAATGCACTTTTGTGAAATCCTCCCAGCTTCGTGACAGAGCCGTGTTTGGTTATAGTCACCATTAATCATTTGGTGAAGAAGAAGAAGAAGAAGAAGAAGAAGTTAAAAAAGAAAAGAAAAGAAAAACACAACTTGCATGGTTCCTCTGAGGAGGAGGAGGATGGATGAAGGGGGGGGGGCTGACACACAAAGAACCCTCTGATTCATGCCACTGAACGCCTGCAGTTGTCAAACACAAGCACACAGGTGTCTGTTCCTGTTCCACACGCTGTCAGTGAGGTATGAACAAGCAGACATATGATAACCCCCCGGGGCTTGTTCTCATCTCATCCCCACCCCACACACACACCCACCTCAGGACGTTCAAAACATTCCAGGCTCTAATTTAACCACACAAACGGAGCATGTTTGACTTTCTCCTCTGGTGATGTGTCTGCTGATCAAACTCCTCCCGTGCTGACGGAGCAACAATGCAAAAATTTTTTTTGTTTGTTTGTTTTTTTTTTAATGATCACCGAACAGCACGAGGGACAACTCAGTGAAATGTAACGCGTCGGTTGAGACCCACCCTGCACACTTCCCTTATTACTCAATAGTTAGGACGGTCTAAAGCTGATTTCGCAGGTCCGACTGAGAACCGGTACGAAACTAAAGCAGACCGTGAAGCAGACAGGGACGCTTTCGCTATGACTCGCTTAACATGTTCTGTGTCGCCTACAGTAAATCAAGAGATCTTTTTTTTTTTTTCTTTTTTTCTGTCATTCTGACAAAGTTTCACAGCAAGTTCTGGGGAAATACAATGAAGGTTTTGAAGCCTTTTAAATTCCCACCGGACCTGAACTAAACAGGATTTAAATGCCCCAGTCATACACTCGCATTCACGCGCACAGCCGATTTAAAGCCCCTTTGTCTCCCTTTTGTTGTCACTTTATCTGCACCTTTATCGCCGCTGCCGTGGTCATTTCTGTTGTTTGCTTTCGTTCATTTCCCAGCGCTCTTACGCCCGGTCTCGTCTCCCCCACTCACCGACTTGCAGTACGTTGTCCACGCAGCCGCTCTCCAGCAGAGCGACGCCGCGTCGGAACGGCAGCCGCGTCTCGTCGCCGCTCTCGCCGCCACTTCCGACCTCCTCCCCGCCGCCGGTGTTGAACGACGAGTACATGCAGATTTCCCGTTCGCTCCTCGGGAAGGACCAGTACACTATCCGCCTCTGAACGGGCTCCGGGATCCGCTCGAAGCGCTCCTCCACCCGCTGGAACGGCCACTTCTCCGCGACTCTCCTCGCCGCGATGTCCAGGAGAGACTCCGGGCTCTGGGTTCGGCTCGACTCGCCCTGGGTGGCAGGCGAGCCGCCGCACAGAGCCCCGGCGGCCCGCTGGCCTTGCCTACATGTTGCGCCGAAGCCCGGCCGGCAGCAGAGCCGCTTGGCCGGGGGCTGCTGCACGCGCTCCGCCATCATAGCTCCGCTTTCACAGCGCCGGAGGAAGTGAACGCACCATATGATGTGGACGGCGAAAAGAAAAGGTTAGCCAGGGTTTGATTGTTGGCCGTGTATACCCAAATCATCCTTTTATGGAAACATGGGGGCAGGGCTTCCCGAGCTTGTCAAACCCTTTTGTTGACAAATTAAGCGAAGGCGGAGTCTGGTTGGTTTGTCCTGTACTACAAGGGGGGCGGAAAGGTCCGACCGGACGTTTTAACTTGGTCGACACACTTTCAAAAGAAGCTTTTAAAAGCTATAAGTGTCGAAAAGGAGCAGTTCTCGGGCGATAGTTCAGCCGGTAGGAAGAGAGAGCGGTCTTTGTCTGGCAGCGAGCTGGATGCTGAGTGCCTATAGGCGGCTGTCGGCCTGTCAACACTGGAGCCTCGTGGTTTTTCAGGGGGAGGGGGCAGTGAACGTAGCACCGCCCCGTGACATTTACGCTCCACTGGAATGTGAAACGTTTCAAGAAAATACACATCGTTATGGGAAATGTGGAGGCCCTTTAATGCCAATAATTAAAAATAAAAATAATAATAAAAAATTTATATTATGACTGCAAGTGAGAAGAATATAGATGAAATGTGCAAACTATAATAATGATCATAAGTTGGTGAAAAGCAAACATAACAGAATTGTTCACGTATTTAAAGACGTGGAAAAGGAAACAGGCTTTACAGAGCGCGATGCAAACTATTTAAATGTAAAATTTGAATTCAGAGATTGGTATACTTCATACCAACAGACGACTAGGCCTCAACGCAGAGTTCGCTTTAACCTTGAGACCTTTACTGCGTGTTTTCCCCTCTTCTGTCTTCCTGTTTCCTTCACTTTGAATATTAGGCCGCGACATGTTTTTCAAAACGCCTGTATTTGGATTTCGTGTGGAATTGTGTTTACATATTGAGTTTGGCATGTCAAAATCTGCATTTGAATGAAATAAAGTGCTTCTGTCTTACACTTTTAACCTCCTCTTAAATTTTGTGATGTTATATTAGCTGTAAGATGAAAATCTTTAATAAAGGTTTGAAAATATCAGTCTGCATGCAATTAATCTATATAATGTATTTCATTTAGCGAATTGAGTTACTGAAATAAATGAACTTTTTGTTAAATTTGTAATTTAATTGAATATGGAACATTTACTGGATGTCTTTCATATCCTATCAGTATATCAAATAACACACAGAAGACAAATATGCAATATGATGTTAAAATACAATAGTAAAATTCAGATTATGGATTTTTAAAGGAACTATGTCTGTGACATTTATAACAACAAAAGAAACTGCAGTAAGCACAAAAGCTATTAACCATGCTAAGCTCCAACAGCTTAGCAGGACAGAAGCATGTCGTTTTCACACAAATCCACTTATAAATGAGCTTCAATTCGATTCGGTTCAGTAGTGCCAATTCACAACAAATGCCACCCCAAAAAGCCCTTTTGCAAAAACAAAAATAACACATTCCCCAAAACACGACGTCCTTCCCCAGCCTGTCCCTCTGGAGCGGCGCTCTGCTCTGAGCAAAAAAAACCAACTAAACTCCCTTTATTCATGGAAGTATTTACCTCTTTTTATCAGCGCCGGGGGAACGATTCCAAAGACAATTCCAAGCAGTTCCAGTGAGCATAAAGACAACGTTCTCCTCCAGCGTAATGAGTTTATTTGTCGTTTTCTCTTCCATTTACAGTACCACCTGCTGCTGCTGCAGGACAGCATCATCACCGGCCTCATTTCGGCACACTAGCTCCATGCTGCGCAAATGATTTAGGCCCCCATGTTGGAAATCTTGACTGTTGTCTCATTTTACCCTGCAGACAGCTCAGAAGCAGCACGGTAATGACTGAGCCTAGTCACTCAGCGTGGTGGGAACAGTTGGAGGGCCGCGAGACGGCAGCGCACACACACACACACACACACACACACACACACAAACCTTCGAATTCGAATTCTGACTTCGTGGCGTTTGGATTGATCCGTTTCATACTGCGCTACATTTAAATTTCAGTCATTCGTTGCAAGAATGAGGTTTTAATCTTTCTTCTGGAATCAAGTAGAAATTAGGTGGCAAAAAAGAGACAATTTAAAGGGACAGTATTATGGGTTTCCCAGGCACAAGGGGCTATTTTATAGCATAAGCAAGTAACTATGTCACCTTCAGTTGTTACTTAAAATAAATTGGATTTTGTAATGTAACGCCTTGAAATTGCTCCTCTGTCTCTTTAAAAATTCCTGCTCTATCAGAGACTCCGCCTTCAGAAAGTCGTCACAACATCATTCCTCGAGTACACAACGTCTTCACCAGCATTTCAACAGAGAAGTAGCTCCTGTAATCAGCTCAGCTGCTGGACAGTCTCATCGGGTGTCTGCTAATTGCTGCTGGCTAGTCTGAAGGAGCTGAGGCAAAAGCTCTGTGAGGCGGCAACATGGAAGCCGAAGCTTCAAGGAGGAGCTGAGACTCGAAGGCAGAGCCAGGTGCCACCAGACGTTTTGCACCGCTGAATGGTTGCCACGGGAGACTAAAGGAAACATGCTTGAAGGAATCGAGGCGACACTCCAGGAATGTTTTTGATGAGGGAATGATATTATAAAATGATGTTAAGCTCAAAAAATTTGATTCTACATAATACTGTCGCTTTAAACGTTGTGTACGTTAGTTTTTTCTTATTCTGTGTAATGCCGTTTGCCAAGTACATTGTTTTTTATGAGTTTTTACTAAATCCCACATAACACATCCTCTGAAATTCCTACATTTTAGCATCGACACTGTCCTAGTTTCACCTCAAATATCAAAACTTACAAGGTGGACTGTCAAGAAATTTGATACAGTACTCACCATTACAGGCATATTTTCACAACTTGACTTCTGACGTTGAAAGTCAAATTATGCATATCAGAACTAACGTTTCACATTCCTCTATCCCTCCATTTATTCCCAAATATGACTGTACTTCTCTCATATTTGTACATTTCCAGCATGGCTGACGAGTGTTTAGACGTGGTTCTGTTCCCTCTTCATTTAAACACATTGTTGCCAAATACATTTTCAAGAAATCCAGCTTTGTCCTCGTGGCCAAATAAAACGGGGATCGTTTCTAAATTTCCTTTCGTTTCCCAATCTCTTTTAATCTTGGGAACTTGTTGCTTTAGTTTTGTTAGACCTCTGACTCTGACATCACATAATCGAAATGAACAGACTTCATATCTTGGTGAGGATCTGCGGAGCCGTTTTTGTGGTTTAGATCTTAACTTTTAAAACAGAAACTTCAGTGTCTGTGTGAACCACATGACTTCAGAATCTGCTGCTCTAATATGTGGGGTACCACAAAGCCATGCTGTTGGCACACTTCCTTTATTATACGTATATATTTTCACCCTCTTGGGAAGACTATTAATAAAATTCATAACATCCTCCATCACTTTGATACGCAATATATTTACTGTCTTTGAGCTGTCTGAATGCCTAAAACAAATTCGCAACGTGAATAGACAAAGTAAGTCCCTTCAACTGGACTCTGAGAAGAGATCATTTGAGAAATATATTCAAATGAAGAAGGTCGGTGTTGAAACAGGAATTTGAGTTGATTATTCATGTCTTTATCTCCTTGTGTCTAGAGTGTTGAGACACATTTTCCACACTCATTGATAAGAAAGTCCTCCATTTCCTACAGTTGGTCCAAAACTCTGCAGCGAGACGCCCAGCTGGACCAAAAAGAGGATTTCATGTCGATCCGGTTTTACAGTCTTTGCTCTGGTTACCACTATAATTTTCTGTAGATTTCAGGGCCACAATAGGTCCAACTTTTTCCTGTATCACTGACTTGAAAGAGTCTGGACTCATTCAAAAACCGGCGAAAGATATTCTCATCTAAGCGAGTGTTTCATTAAGATATTTTGACATGTTGCTGTTTTCAGTCGATTCATTTGATTCTGTCTTGCTTTGACTTTGATTTTAAAGTCTTTTAATTACTCTGATCTAGCTTTACAACTTTCACCTGTAAAAATCAACACATGCTACTTACATGGCATTTATAAAATCCTGCATTTTCTGTCCCTGTCTGTGTTTGTCGTGTCTCGCTCCTGAATGCTTTCACAAATGTCACCTTGGTTTTGTAACCCTTCAATAAACTGTGCAATTAGTCGGTCTTTTCATCAGGATCACCTTTATTTCCCTGCCGAGGCGTTTCCAACGCTGATTTTTTTATTTTTGTAAAGCTTGTACTTGTCTGAGTCTTGAATTGATTTGTTTGCACGCACATTACTGGGTTGGTTTTTTTTTTTGTTTATTTCTTTGTATTCTGACCTGAAACTAACACAGGTAGAAGGAACGCAAACCTAAGGGAACAAATGAATGAATAAGAGAAGCTAACACAAAGGAATAAAGTAAAACGGTATGGTCAAAGTATATTAGCAATAGCAACAAAGAAATGATCAAAACAGAAAAGCAAATCATAAAGACCCACTTATACAGCTGAAGAAAGTCAGGCAAAACCTTATTTCAGTTTAATTGTCAGTAGGAATACATGTGGGTTGCTATACAGTAGAACTGAAAAATTATATACAGTATTCTGTGAGCAACACAGACTCCACACGAGGAGTCTGTGTCAGAGGAAGGTTGAGATTTTATAGTCAAGCGCAACAAATGCCTCCATTTCTTGTGACAAATTCCTCCTTTTCCCCACAATCCAAATGGATTTGTGGGAGGTTTGATACCACGAGACTCAATGCAAACTGCCCTACTTGATCAAAAGGATCAAGTCGACCGAACCATCCCAAAGCCGGAAGTGTAGCTTCGACCGTTTCGGGTTGCAGTTCCCTGGACGGTGCAAGTTCCGGATCTTTGCAGGAACAAAACGGTGAGTGCGTGATTATGGAAGAAATGTGGCAAATTCACTTGACTTCCGCGCAACTTCTGCTACCTTACCAAAAGGTGTACCCCTCATCAACCTGCTTTGCAACAGAGGCAGACAAACGCACGAGAACTTCTCCCAATGTACTTACACACCTGACTTCAACTCAACTGCTGGCTGATGACGTGCCGGCATTTCCACGTACAGACTCTCTGCTGAGTTACGATGGCTGGCGAGGGTGATGATGGCAGTCTGGCTCTCTCCTGGGAATAATCATACACACTCAAACACACACACACACACACACACACACACACACACACACACACACACACACACACACACAACACAGACCTTGGTATCTGCTCGTGCCGGGCTCATTTACATGTTCATCAGTATGCATGAAATCTCTTGCTGAACTTTAATACCCGAACTGCTGCATAATACACTATAATGAGCGTAAGAGTGAGTATGACAATTAGAACTGGCATTAATCACTAAAAGGGCGGGGACGGGAGAGGGAAGGAAGGGAAGGACGGAGCAAAGGGAGGATGAAGAGGACTCTGGAATAAAGAAAGACCCCCAGAGAGGGAGGAGAGCGAAGGAGGGGCCTGACGGACGCATGTGAAGAGCATCGGCGAGAAGGAGAGAGCGGCGAGAGAAGGCAAAGAAGAGTTCCTTTGACCTTCCATCGGTTTCCTCTTGCCTTCTTTTCTCCCTTTGTTCTCCTTCCTCTTTAAAGAAAGGGGATTACGGTTTCTGATGACGAAACCTCCACTCCTCTTTTCCCCCTCATTGATGTAAAATGATTCGCAGGTGATGAACATTCAGCCGAAAGCAACAAATATGATCTCAGCTGGGTTTCCGTCACACCTCTGAGCCCCCTTCCCTCCCCCCACCCCCTCCAGCAAAGCACAGGTGTAAATTTGCCCCTCAGCCTTTTCCGCTATGCTGCGCTTGGTTGATGGTGTTTGCCGCACGCATGTAAGCAAGATCTTTTAGTCTGTCGCTGCTCTGTCTCACCTCTGGCATTAATGCTGCGATGTGCTGCAGTATTGTTCTCTGTTGTGACTTCGCCGTTACAGTGACCCTAATCCTAATCCTAACCCTAACTCTAACTCTAACTCAGCCATGATGAAAATCGTCTGTCATTTTATATTTGAGGAAAAAACGATTGACTCATAATATCCACTGCCTTTAGCAAATCACAAGCACATAAAATGGAGGTAGAAGCAGAGGAGTTGCATATGTAAGTGGTGCTAATGAAAAACTTGCCAAATCTTTTATGTCAAAACCATTGACATACATATATATATATATATATATATATATATATATATATATATATATATATATATATATATATATATATATATATATATCAAGTGACTCTTCATGACAAAAACTATAATGCCCCACACATGGAAGTAAATGTGTTTGGCCTCACCTTGAACGACTGAACAGCTCCAAGCCACTCTTATTCTTGATTTTCCTTGCTAAGTGTCAGCGACGCTGCACATGGACGCGTTGCCGTAGCAACCCACAATCCAGCTGATGTAACAAAGTTACAAATGAGAGAAATTTCTTATTCATTTTATATTGAGCATTTGTGAATTTGATCTTATTCGGTTATTTGTATTTGTTGTTTTGTTGTTTTTGCCTTTCTGCGCTCTGCCTCGTTTGTGTCGGCTCGGCTTCCGTAGTTCGTCCCGTCGTTCCGCGCTGCTGCGGGTAAGTTTCTGCTGCAAGATGTTTGTTTTCTGTAGGGATGCTGTTGTTCATCTTGAGCTCTCTACCACGAGTTGTTTGTTATTGTTTGTTGGTGTGTTATTTTGCAGTTTTGACCGTCGTGGTGGGGTTTTTATAAACAGTTTTACTATAATTTCCTTTATTTTTAATTTTGGCGTGAGCAGCCGGCGCTAGCTGGTTGAACATTGTTTCTATTTTCACATTTAGGGCTCGAGTGCAGGGAGAGGGACTTGAAGAGGAGGGTTGACTTGTTTTCACTCTTCTCCCCTCAGGTATGTGTTTTTCATTTAAGTTATATATTTTTTTTATCTCTGTTTATTTAACTCAGTCCCACTGTTTTGTGGACACCACAAGGAGGAGTTTTTCCTCCTTTTTCTTTTAGTTTATGATTTTTGTTAGGAGATTTCCTTTTTTGTTGTTGACTTTTGTTGGCTTTATTGAGTCTTTTCCTGTCCATGCAGAAATCCAAAGGCCACACTGTTCCGCAAACACGAACCACAAATCAGGAGAAGATTGATTCGTGAGGCCGGTTTTGTTGCCTGTCTCTCATGTCATTCGTTTAATGAAACCTGACCGTCGTAGTGGTAAAAGCTCTGGAAGTCACTCGAAATAAAGCAGAAAAGTTTCGCAGTAACTTCAGGTTGCCGCAAATGCAGCAAAACTTGAGGAGTAAACTTCTTTTCTGAAGAGGTAGCAGATTTTCCACCACGAAACATTTGAAGAACAAACACAAATGTCCTTACTGTAGTCGACGTCTTCAGCCATAAAAATCGTATATTGCAGATGTGGGAACTAGACTATGAGGTTTAGGGTTGGCCTGCATCAGCAGCCTCAGCCAACGTTTTGCTATCAAAACAACGGACGCTAAACATTGCAGCGTGATAGATTTATTATTATTAATAAAGACGTAACAGCATGAAACAAATTTCCCCGAGGCGACGGATGTGAACTTTGAGAACTTGATTCTTTGGCACAAGCTTCGCAGTACAGCTCTGCGGTTTTTTATGCTGGTTCATATCCTCAATAATAAAAAGACCCCAGCTGTTTGTACATTAAACTGATTAAAACCAGAAGTCAGCTGAAGTTGGAGACAGATTACTAATGATGAAAGGTATTTTCTGTAACTTTTTTTTTTTTTCAATTATAGTACGTTTGTGTTTCTATGAAGAGTTTTGGAGTTCACTTTCTGTTGTTGTGACTTCAGTTTATCAGTAAATCAATTTTTCTGTAATCATAGCAGTGAGATGCTTGAACAAGAGCTTGAAAGTATCAATAACCTGCAGCATGAAGCATAAATGACATAAATACAGAGTAATTTACTGTCTTTTTTATTAAATTACACAAAATATATTTAAAGGTCACTTTCTGAAGAGTATAACATTCCCACACACACAGACACACACACATTAAATACATCTCTTTATCTAATGTCACTGTCCTTAAGCTAGGCTATATATAAAATTGAAAAACTCTGACAATAGCTACGTTTACATTGCAAATGTCTGCACAACTTGATCTATATTCCACTAAAGTCGAAAATACACAATTTTCCAATTACAGCGTTTCCATTAAATGGCGTGATCCTCCACCAACTTCCTGTTTTCTTCTTCTTCGTGGTTTGCGCCAGTAGCAACATCCGGCTGTTGACCATGAGATTTGTGTGATGTGCAAAAAAAAGCTTTTCCATTGCAGATTTGCGAAGTAAACCAATTTTAATATGGCCAAGAAACACGTCTTAGTGGCAAAACTGTTTATAGAACAAAATTGCAGTGTTTCCATTAAGCAAATTTATTTTCAAAAATGTCAAACTGTGCAATTATGTGGGCAGCTACTGTGAGTTTCATAGGTTCTGAGTGTTGAGACACTATAAGTGGACCCAGATTCTCCGAAGTCTGTAAGACAACGTCACACTGTAGAGTCAGATTTATGTCCTCAGATCATAACTAACACACACAGCCGGTGAGCTCATCTACATTTTCGACTGCTGCTATGGAGTTGACACATTTCTTCCAGCGTTTGACCCTCCTTTGTCCTCACAGCTAAACATTGGCGCACATGCGTGTGTGTGTGTGTGTGTGTGTGTGTGTGTGTGTGTGTGTGTGTGTGTGTGTGTGGGAGGGGGCGTAATATAAACTCCATCTGCATTTTCATAAATCAGACAGGCAGGTTTGTTGTCACCCAGCTGAGGGTACCTCAGAGGAAGGCCTCGGGGTCTGTGGGGATTATGTGAGTGTGCGTAGGTGTGTGTGTGTCATAGCATAACACATTCTCAGTAACAGCATCAATGGCTCCTCATGGCTACAGCGTTCTTAATGTTTAAAACACATTTCCTTGTTTTTCTCTCTGTCTGTGTCTCCATTCTCATTTCCGTCCTTTATGAATCCCATTGTCCTTTCAGTACACAAGGTTGCCATGCCTGGTACGAGGGTGAAATTTTAAGCTAAAACAAAACTGTTATCCGAGATATCAAATCCCTAATATCCATTTTATCATTTATTGATTCCAGAATTAAATGTTTCCTGCTGTATAAAAGAAAATAATGTCTTGCTCTCCTTTAGTAAGACTCACTGGAAGCTTTCCTGAAGATGCCAAGATGTTCATTAGTTCTTAATGAACATAGTTCTTGTTCTATTTGATAAAAACAGTTGTGTTGTTTCAAATGTTCAAATAAAGTACAGCAGCCTACAAGGTAGAGCGTAACTAGGTAAAAAAATAAATCCTTTGATCTCCCGTAGCAACCATTAGGCTGATCAAAATGCCTGGGTGGACCTAGCCCCGCCTTCGAAACAAAGCTCCTCCTCACAGAGTGACTCCTCCACTCAGCTCCTTCAGACTAGCCCACATCAATTAGCAAATACCTCAGCTCACATCAGCTGAGCTTATTATATCAGCTGCTTCTCAGTGAAATGCTGGTAAAAAAGCATTGTTATAAATATCAATAAAGGAGTGTTATGATGACTTCCTGAAAGCAGGGTTTCAGAAAGAGCAGGAGTTTCTTAAAGAGACAGAGACACAATATCAAGGCGTGAATTTACGAAGTCAAATTTCTTCTAAATCATATTTGATACCTATCTTTATAACAACTGAAGGCAACATAAATGTAAAATGTAGCTATGTTTGTGGCTAGAAAAACACAATACTCCCTATTTCAAATTTAAAGGTGGAGTGGAGGGTGGGGGAACTTTCTAGATTTATTTTTAGCTTCTCTAACTTTTGTCTCATTTCTTTATTTTTATAGTAGGTGAAACAGGGACAGAGAAGGAGAATGAATGACGGAGGGGGGAAAAAAACACTGACCCAGAACCTCTGGGCATGTCACACAAGCAATTTAAATTAATTTGAGACTCTGAAACGTCTCCAAGCCCATCATTTAGCGCACGACGTCGTGCTTTGTTCCTCCCCAATTACACAAAGGGAGTTTTAAACTGTTATTAATCCGCAACCTCTTCTCCTAAAAGTTTGGTTCCCAGTGCGAAGGGTCCCCGCCTCCGCCCCACCAGCCCACCCTCCCACTTCTCGCCAAAGATAGCGACGGCGTTTTAAGAGTACGGGTCCCATTTGATCTGATCCAGAGAGTTTGCGGTGGTGAAACTGATCCCCGCGGTAGATGCGCCGACAGGCCCGGGGAGCCGGCAGCCGAATGAATTAGGCAGGGATGGGAGGGGAGAAGAAGATGACTTTCTGTTTGGTCTAGCCTCTAAATAATACAGCACGATGACAGCCAGCAAACAAAAGCGTTTGTGTTGTGGCTGAGCGATACCGTGTACAGGATCCACGGAGGAATGGTTGAATTACAGCTGGGGATGGAAACATCTTTTTTTATGCTTTGTTGGCTCTTAAAGATTGATAGGAAGGGGAAAGGAGAGAGCAGCGCTGTGTGTGTGTGTGTGTGTGTGTGTGTGTGTGTGTGTGTGTGTGTGTGTGTGTGTGTGTGTGTGTGTGTGTGTGAGAGAGAGAAACCGTCTCAAACAAAGCTAAGCTAAGCAAAGGAAGCGCTCGAGCAGAGAGGACACTTGTCTCACTTCTTCTTCGCCTCTTTCTTTTTTTTCAGCGCAGCTTCAGGGCGAAAGACAACAAATGACTTTCAAGTAATAGTATCCATATTGCCCCCCGAATGTGATTAAACATAAATGTGGGAAGTCTCGGCTCTGAGATTTGTCCCTGAATTATTGACAACGCCGTATTATTACGCTCGCGCGCAAAGTATTCCGTCTTACAATGCTCATTTCACCCCGCGTTGCGTTTTTTTTTTTTAACATTTCTGCATCAGAAAAATAATTGAAACGCCTGTGAGCTGCTGAATATTTAATTTACCTCCACCACTTTTTTGTGTAAATTTCACAGGCTTAATAATGACTTTATGCGCCCCCCCTCTCCTTCCCCTCCCTCCCAAAAAAGAGATGAATTTTTTAGGCATTTTAAATAATTAAGCCCGAAGTGTTTGGATGGCGGCTGAGTCTCGATAAACTAATCTGAGCCTGATGGGCGCGGAAGGGAGCGAGGGAAAATGGGGTCTGAGAGGGACATTAGAAATGAATTATTTTATCAGCTTCTATTTATTATTAACACCGAGAGATCCCATTAGCATTCATAGACAAAGGGGCTCCTGGGAGGGGGCCCTGTGGATTTCAAGGTGATACATTAAAACTGAAAAGTTAAAGAGGGCGGGCAGGAGGGAAGTATCCGTGGCGGTCCATGATCTGCATACTAGCAAACATCTTTTAGCCAGTGAAGTCAGCAGGGTTTCTTAAGGTGGATTTTCTTATATTAGGGAAATAATGTCCTTTTCCAAACTTTCAAGGTTCTCGTCTCAGAGAAGTATGCTAGCGGCTAACGGTTAGATATCTGCAAAATCAACGGGACTCTTTCTTACCACAACACACAACAATATTCATTGCTATTTTGGTTTGTGACACATCTTATTCACTTACAGATAGACAAAAATAAAGCTTGGGTGAGCTGTGGAGGTAGGCACCACACGTCCTGGCAGGTATGAATTAGATACTGGACGTCCACTTTGTACCTGAAATACTTGGGTATGAAACAATGAAATCTGAAAAAGTGTAGAACGGCAAAGGGTTGGGAACGACCAACAACTGACTCCAGTGTCCTCCATAGTTTTATTATTTAACCGAGTTCAGTAAGTTAAGTATTTATACCTGTGGCGGAATCTTTGAGGAAAGAACAAAAAAGAAAAAAATGATCCAATCTCCGTCTGTTTGATGTGAGTGAGGGCCTGATATCCTGAGCTGAAGAGTCAGATCCCCTTTTTCCTTCAGATCTAATAAAAAAGCTAAAAAAAAAATACATATAGTTCCGATCTCATTTCCATCTCAGCCAACAGCAGCCTGCACACACACACACACACTCACTGGGCCTTTTATGAAAATATCCTAAAGTCAATCAGGTTCTGCAAATTTTATGAGCTGGCCGTCGCCCTCCTGAATTTCTTAACAGGTTGTCAAAGTAATCAAGGAGCTATGAGCGCTGAATCAGAAAATCAGCTCCTCCAGCCTGTTATTAACAGACCGTTCCCTCGTCTCAACTCTTCGCTGCTGCTGTCCTCCTCCTCCTCCAGCAGGCCTGTGTGGTCGCTCCAACAGCCTCATAACCACAAAATTCAGGAGTGAAATGCAAGATCGTTCCTTATTACACACACCGAGAGAACTTTAAAGGAGAAACAGAGTAAGATCAAATCTTCCTGCTGCCGCAGCCCCATCTGCTCCGCGCAGGGCCGCATTAAAGATGTGCGTCGCAGTTTTGGTGCCATAGAGAAAAATGATTTTACTCATGAAAATTACGATATCAGCGAGTGTGAATTAGTGCGCAGTAGGTCTATTATGTTCCCTGGCCAGCGGCTCCACGTCGTTTCCAAAGAAATCTACTGCAACTTTGAAATGTTCAAATACGTAAATATTGCCGGTATTCATTAAAATGCCGAGTTGTCAACATGACTCGCCTGGGATCAGACTGAGTTTTACATACATAACAGTAAAATAATGTTTGTAAAAGAACGTTTACCTAAAAAAAAAAAAACATTTTTGTGTCCATCCCCCCAAAACATTGATGCGCTGAGCTGCTGCCCCTCTAAGTCCTTTTATTGTTGTCTGTCACCTCAAAGCAGCCTCCTCATTTTCCTCTGACCTCTGACCTCAAAGGTGGTTGAAAAATCGGCAGTAGAGTGGCAGTTTCTGAAATACTCAAATTGCCACATCTATGCACCAAGGGAACCCTGCTCTATGTGTGGTGTTTGTATTTCATTTTTTTAGAAAATATCACACTTTTAGTCTTTTATTTTGAAAGGAAACGCGGAATCCCGTAACGTCTGGTTCCAGATGCAAATCTTTCGACACAGTCCACGTAAGTTACTTTAATTTCCTTTCTGCTTTTGTATAAACAAATGAAAATAAAAATACATTTTTACGTTTGATCCCACATGGAAATGAAATGAAATGAAAAAATGAAATTTATGTCGTGATAATTATATAAGGGCCCAAGCACAAAGATCCTAAAAGAATTAACATAACGGAGAAGTGATAATCAGTTTTAATACTCGTCTAATCTAGGACAAACTTCCAGTAAAATTGTAGAGCAGCTCCACAACCAGTTTAGAGCTGCCTTAATGGGAACACTGATCAATATATTTGATGGATATTTGCTTTTGATGATGACAGTTGACAAAATGGAAGGTTTGTCTCATGATAGGTTGCTTCATTATGTTTTTATGGTTTAAGGCACTTTGAACCACATTGTTGCTGAAATGTGTCACGTAAATAAACTTAATTGATTTATTGAATAAGAATATGACAAAAATAAAATGACTAATTTTGAAAGAAAATAGAAATCTGGAAGCACAAGGAGCACTACATGGTGGGCAAAAGTGAAATCCAGCAAGTAGTGACCGAAAATGAGGAGCTTACATACCAGGCATCTCTATTCACTGGAATAGAGAACCGATGGAAGATCGTTAATGAGCTGCAGCTGTGAGACCAGACATGTAGACGAGAGAAAGAGAGGAGGAGGAAGTAAACACAAAACAGGAAACAGAAAAAAGACATTTAACGCGGACAAAAATTACGTAAATATAAAGACTGGCGAGTTAAAGTGAGATCCAGTCAAAATTAAATAAGCAGTAAAGAATAAGAAAACTTAAATGAAAGCAAAAGAAAAGAACTAATAAAAGGATGAACAGAACACAAAATGATCAACCAGAATTATGTCACTTTATTAGAATATCTCAATATAATTAATCCATTTTGGCTGCCAAGTGGGGCATCAGCATTCAATATGGCCGCATGAAAACATAAACTGGTTTAGTTTATGTATCTGGGGGAAATAAATAAAACCAAACCCATTTGAGAAACAATAAGGCTGAGTTGGGGTTTGCCAGCAAAATGTCACCATGACAACAAGGAGGACTCTTCATTGGATGAAATACAAGCAAAATAAAAGGAAGCTGAATTTCTTGGAAATTTGCAATTGTAATTCAAGACACTTTGAAGAAACAAACATTAACCGAGGATTTTCCTGAGCTCCTCTCTGCATTTTCTTAGAATCGCTTTCATTTTTTGGATATTTTTTTTTTCTTCCAATCTCCAGGCTCCCTCTGTTCTGCTGGGGAGGTTGTTGGGTAATATCAGAGGATGTGTAAGCGCCTGGAGTGGTGGAGCTCCTCTGTGACCAAATATTCATCTCCTCTCCACACCCAAAAGAACCCATTAATATTTCCAATTAATGCAAATAACCTTAAATGATGAATAATTGTCCCTGTATCAGGATTCAATTACCTTTTAAACACCGTCGAATTGCTGATTGAAAATTAGGAATAATTATTTTTCAGACAGAGGGATTCTAGAAAAAAAAAAGTGTCTCCAGTATTCAGGAGAGAGGTAAAAGATTTCACCACAACATCGCCAGTACTCTGGCTCTACAACATCACTAGGTAATTATGGTTAACTAAAACTAAAATAACAAAAACTGAATATTTTAGTTAACCGAAACAATCAATGTTTTCAACTTCACAGTTAAAGTCGGGACACACCTCTGAAGGGTATAGCCTCAACATCCTCACCAGTGTTCACAATTGCTTCCGTTTTGTTTCATTCTCACACAATGTTTCGCCACATATCACAGAGTTCAATCCTCCGATGACATTACAGCATCCTCTTGTCACTCCCAACAGCCTGCTGGGTAAATTACGCAGTGCTCTCAGAGGTGTGGTTGGTTTTCTCCCACTTGGAAAAACAGATCACATTGGATGTGTGCATGGTGAGCTCAGCACAACGTCACATTACATGTCACGGTTTCTTGGAAGCAGCTGATCTAACTGTTTGGTCAGTGTGCATCAGTTTCTTTAAACCCAGCAGCTACAAATGACTAACTGATGACTGAAAAGAGCATCAAGGCCAAAGGTTCAACGTGTCCCTCATGTGTGAAACAACAGCACCATCTGCAGGTGGAGGATATACTGAGTTGAACGTGCAAGAAAAAAAAAAAAAAAGCTGTTCTATGACTGTTCTATGACGGCTTCAGAGGTTTACTGTATTAGAGATATTAGACATGGAGATCAAGGAGGACAGCGGACGAGTCGGGGAGAAGGTTGTGGCAAAGTTTAAAACAAAAATTAGGTCACAATAGAAGACATTCAAGGTTAAAAAAAAGAAGAAAAAATCTCGCAGAGAATTATTAAATCCATTTACTGGATGTGAAATGAGGTCATAAGTTCATTACGATTTGCTATTTTATTAGCAAGTAGTTAGCGTTAGCCTCAACCGCCTCGAGTCACAGAATGAAATGACAATGTCAGCGTGCGACGCAAATGTTTACATGACAGAAAAGTCTAAATTACAAAGAATACCAACTTTAAGACCTGTGATTAACAAATTTAAGACCTACTTACAATTTTTAAATGAATTTAAGACATTTTAAGACCTTAATTTTAGATAAGTGAATTTAAGACTTTTAAAGAATCTGCTAAACATACGGATATTCATAGGGTGTCTACGACTGTATATTGGTTTACATAAATCTTCATCTGTGATTTCATTAGTAAACAAAGAAATCAACAACACTAAAACATATTTTGCTAATGATCTTAGGCATATCTATTAATATCTTGAGTTAAAACACAAGTTTCTTTGGTTGTTCCCATGGAAACTCTTTTCTTCCAAAGTGACCGTAGCAGGCCGTGGCCTGGTATATCGGCCGCTTTAGTCCCAGCTCTCTGTAAATGACAGGAAACAGTGTCACACACACTGCTTTTATTTCAGGGCTCATACGTGATGGGGTTGGGGAGGTGGGAGGGACTTCATGTACCTCACAACGACTCCAGGTCGGAGGTCAAAGTTCTTCTTCACTATCTCCAGCAGCTCGTCTTCGTCCCTGTCCGACGTGCCGTAGTGGAAGACGGTGATGGAGAGCGGGTGACTCACGGCGATGGCGTACGAGATCTGAGAGGAATAACACAGAAAGCATCACGAGCTGCGTTTCCACTGACCATAGAATTGCGCTATTTGGCCATTCCAAAATAAATCTGCTTACTGGAAACAAGGCAATTTCGAAATAAACTCATTTATCAATAAAAAAAGATTTGGCGTAGGGATGAGATGTTTGTTTTTAGCTGTATTCAAGTTGGTCTAATTTGCAAAGCTGCTAATTTTTTCACACCACATGAGTCACATGACCAACAACCAGAAGTTGCCACTGGCGCAAGCCAAGCAGAGGATGACAGAAAGTTAGCAGGATGACGGCTCGGCATGTTTTCTAACGGCTTGTTGCGTGAACAAATGTATTCAGGTGTGATTTTAATCACGTTTCTTATGTAATGAAAACACAGCAATTGCAATATTGTGTTTTTTCGTCATTATCGACAATATCAATATCGACAAGGTTTTGTACACATCTAATTTAACTTTTAACATTTATTTTTTACACAAAAACATGGTGGACTGCACCAGTGCCCTTACTACCAAGCTTGGCGTGGGTTTTCCAGAGGAAACCCTGCATAGCATTTCATTTACAGTTACCAGGAACACTGCGTGGGTCTCACCTGAACGAGGGCCCTCTTGCACAGCCCCGCTTTGACCAGAGACTTGGCGACCCAACGGGCCGCATAGGCACCTGACCGATCCACTTTGGAATAGTCCTTCCCTGAAAAAGCTCCACCTCCGTGGCCGCCCCACCCTCCGTAGGTGTCCACGATGATTTTACGACCCGTGAGTCCTGCGTCACCCTGTAGGCCAGATAACATAAAGCCAACATGTTGCGTTCTAAAAAGATCTTTCATGCCTGTAGTTGTGTCGACGCCAACCTGTGGGCCTCCCATTAGAAACTTGCCACTCGGCAGCAGGTGGTAGATGGTTTTCTCATCCAGATACTTGGCAGGAACTACAACTTTCACCACCTTCTCCATCAGGTTGTGCCTGATCTCCTGCAGGGTGATGTCGGGGGTGTGCTGCACGGAGATGACCACGGTGTGGACGCGCAATGGCTCCAGAGCGCCCTCGCTGTCTCGGTATTCCACCGTAACCTGACGGTCCGCGACAGAGACAACGGGGCTAACGAAAACAGAACAAAGACAAAACGCTGAAGGGTAAGTTTCCACACCTGTGACTTGGAGTCTGGTAGTATCCAAGGACACTCTCCGTTAAGCGAAAGCTCCCTCATCCTGTAGTTGAGTTTGTGAGCCAGCAGGAGGGTTAGAGGCATGCACTCCTCTGTCTCGTCAGTGGCGTAGCCAAACATCAAGCCCTGGAAATAAGAACATCATGTGATTAAAGGTGTCCAATGCTTTTTGGTCTGGACTTCAACAAAAACTAACAGATGGATATGCTTTGATTGAAGCCTTCCATTATAGATCTGTTGACATTTCCTCATTTGCCCCTGCCTGCTCCTTCCCCAGCTGCATCCCCTCACCTGTAATTAGCTCTTCTGGTTGTATTGTCATTGTTTCCTTCATTAAGCCCTGCTGTTCCTCTCCTGCTCCTGTTTTCTGAACGTATTTTGTTTGTTTGAATACACTTTGATCAAGCTCATTCATGACTCTAGTCCTCGAATGAACTCGATGGTCCTACCACTAACAAATTCAGATGAGCTCAAAAATGTCCATTCTGATGATTAATACTTTTTGAAGGGCAAATCTGTTTACAACGACTTCATAACCCATGCTATTTACAGTTTTGGCTGTTTGTGATTTTTATTTTTTTGTGGTTGTCAAGTTTTATTTGGCAATAAATTTGCACTTACCCATGACAGATGCAAAACAGCTGGCTGGCTGGCATGCTATTAAAGGAATATTAACAGCTACTCAGTGGTATGAGAATGTACGAGATTAAATCGTCCTGACCCAACAAATTTAAGACTTTTAATGTAAGCCAAATTACATTTTTTAAAATGAATTGAAGACATTTGAAGGCTTTAATTTTTGATATATAAAATTAAGACTTTTTGAGGATGCTCGGACTCTCTGTAAATCACGTGCATTTAAAGTAGAAGGTCAAATACTGAACCTGATCCCCAGCCCCAATGTCCTCCTGATCCCTTCCTTCAAACACACAGTCTGATATCTCCCCGGCCTGCGGCTCCAGGGCCACCAGCACGTTGCAAGTCTTGTAGTCAAAACCTGAAGACAAAAACAAGCCGCAGGTTTTTGATCTATTGCCTGGTTTTCTGGGGACATTCCTGCAAACGTCCACAAATAAGTCATACCTTTCGACGAGTCATCGTAGCCGATCTTCTTGATGGTTTCTCGGACGACAGACTGGAGATCCACGATGGCTTTCGATGTCACTTCTCCAACCAGTAAAATCATGCCAGTCTTTGCCACACACTCTGGAATCAGGATTTAGCCAATCTCTTATGTTTCAGCTTTTGTTTCATGTGACAGAGTTTCCACAGTTAACATTTTTTAATAAGCAGATTTAACATGGCTGCCAACAACAGTATTCTACAGGGAATAATACACAATATATCGGAATCCAAATTGTACCGATTTCATAAGTAAAACTGAGCCAATATTAACAAACGATGTTTATTTCCATCCCATTGCTGTTTGTGTTCGTGGAGGCGGTTGGTCGTGTGGTATTTGTACGGTCGTGTGGCTGTGAAAGTGATGCAGCAAAGGATTATGGTGTGTTTAACTGAAGCACAGAAATATATGATAGCACTGCTGTGTTTTGTTTTTTTTTTTTGTTTTTTTTCTCAAATGGTGTTAGAAGGGAGGAAAAATATATACAAGTGATGAACAGGAGAGATGATTACAGAACATCATTTATGAGATCAGTGAAGTTCAGACTCACCACAGGCCACCTTAGAGTCCGGGTCCTGACTCAGGTAAGCGTCCAGGACGGCGTCGCTGATCTGATCGCACATTTTATCTGCAGAAACAAAAGACATCAAGTTTAAATAGAGAACGGGAACAGAAGTGTCTGGAAAACAGACACTCACCGGTCTTCACTGAAATAATATATATTTGTTTAATCGCTGAGTCATTAAAGCAATCATTAAATTATTGTAAAGTTCAAGCATGTAAGTTTTATGAAAAGATCTTTTTTTACATGTTTGTTCAAACTGTCATGTCGTGACATTACGGTATGAGACAGATAATCTGAAAAAAAAAAAATCAAGCACCTCTTAATTTTCCTAGTGGTAACTAGAAACTACCAATCAGAGCCAGGAGGCGGGTCTTAGCGCTGTCAATCTCACTAACTTGCACTGTGCTAATGCCACTTAGCACAGTCACGGATGACGCGGATAAACGGTTTTCCTGTAACATTTAGCTTTTTCTCTGTAATTAGCACATTTAGCAGCAAGTCTATGAGGATGATTGGCAGCGTTAAGACCCTCCTTCAGGCTCTGATTGCTATTTATTTATTTATTTACCAGAAGCAATGTATTCCTTCAAACAGAGGAGGTGGAGGATGTTTTCACTGATTATCTACTTCATACTATACTGTAACAACAATGGCGCTCGTTTTAACAGCTGTATACAAAAACGTATGTATAATAATTTTAAATAAAAGTTGGCATTTTTGAACATCCATACAAATGTTCTGAACCTTTTCTATTCAACTTTCTTTCGCATGAAAATTTCGTGGCATAAACTCAACGTTTAGTCCGTTTTTCTCTTTAAGTGCCATTGAAATGACTTCAGCTTACTAACAGTTAGTATGATACATGCAGTATCGTTTTCAGAACAGCTCGACCGAATCCGCACATGTGCAGACAGTGTGTTCTGCAGCCTTCCTTCGCTATTGTGTGCGTGCGTGCGTGCGTGCGTGCGTGCGTGTGTGTGTGTGTGTGTGTGTGTGTGCGTTCGGAGTCGGTCTTTGTGCCGTGCGTGGTACAGTACCGGAGTGTCCTTCCCCCACAGACTCGGACGTGAACAGGAAAGTTTTCCCGCTGCGCTTTCCTCTGCTCGGGTTCATCTCTGCTGGAGAGAGACGCGGGTTTAGCGGAGTTCAAACGTGGCGACGCAGAGTTACAAAACAAAACACAAAAATTAGAGCTGGATTTGTGACCGCAGTGGCTGTAAAAAGCAATGATTCACTTAGCATAGAGGTTGAAGCTCAGGTTGGTTTTTGATAAGAGTCAGCAGGACGAAATTTTTTTCCCTTCAGCCCTGCAGCGGAAGTGAGTTGCTATAAATCATCTAGGTGAAAGTTTGCAGGGCCTTTCCGAGCCTTGCAGGCTGACCGCCTTCCAGGAATGTTTGTCAGGAGAGGAGCCGCTGGGTGTCGCTGTGGTGTTACATTCAACTGAAACCAGAGCACTTTGACTACAGTGAAATGCATGTAATATTAGTCCCTATGGTAGACCATTACTGCCATGTGTTGCTCTCTGTGCGGTTTGTGGACTGAAATGTCGAGTTGAGGGAACATGGGCTGCAAACACACATGGTTGGTATAAAAGAAAATGAAAAATTGACATTTTTCTTAAGATTTTGACTTTAACCAGAAGGCTAAAGTCAAAATTAATTCTGAAAAAATAAGAATTATTATTATTTCTTTTTTGTCAGTGGTCTTCGTCCTCTTCCACAGGTTGGTGTAGATGGACACTTGTTAAAAAGAAACAAACAAAAAAAAAAAAAGCAGCCAGCAAGTGAAATTTGATCTTAGACAAAAAAAAAATTCTTCCGGCCCAGAAAACAAACAAATCATGCCAAAAATGTTACAAACTGTACTCCTACGTCATAATAACACGATCGTGTGAGACCCTATTAAAGTTTTCAATCAACGATTTGTAGGTCAATTCCACACAAATTTGGCTATTTTGTTTGCTTAAATAAAATTGTACATGTTTAGTTTCTTATGGAGCAAATAAAAATAAAAAATAAAAAAAAAGGCACGTTCTCATTGGGATTTAACAAAAATTATTTTTTGTGTTGACTTACAGAACGGAGACAGTGAGAAGTTGCTTTGATCTTTGGTCACTTGGAGAAGCCAAAAACAGCAGTATCAGTTTTTTTTTTCTTCTTTTTTTTTTTTTTTTTGCTTTAGCGTTCTGTTGGGAAACCCCAGATTTCAGTATCAAAAGGAAAGTGAAAAATGCCAACTGTAGAAATCTGGTGTTGCCTCCCGGATTACAGACAAACCCCAAACATTACAGTAAACGTTGCTTTAGACAGTTTGTCTAAAGTCTTTAAGGTTTTAGTACCCTGCAGCCATTTCAGTATTTTTGCTGACATGCAGGATCCTCAACGTCCGTTGATGTGACTCATGGCCAGATCGGCTTCATCTGAGGAAACGTTCGACTTTCTGTTAGACCAACGTTTTTTAAGCTTCATTTATTTCATGTTTGTCTCTGTTGAATTAATGCACAAATTCCCCAGGTTGTTGTGTTGTAAAGCATGTGAGGAACAAATACAAGAAGAGAGAAGAAAAACTGCATTCGGCTTCAGATTTTATTCACATTTCAGTCTGTCAACAACTGGAAAGACTGTTGATTAGAAACTTTGATACGTTTATTACTGCTGTTGTTTTAAACGTTTTTACTCCACTTTAGACCTCTTAGGTTTGCAAGAATGTCTTAGATTTTTTACAAAAAAAATCAATAATATTGGACCAGAAATTGATTAGGGCACTAAGCTCAAGAGAAATGCAAATAAATATAAAACCTTAAAAAGAAAATAACAAAACTACTGAAGCTACTTTCTGCCATGAAAGAAAGAAGGAAAAAAAAAAATCATCCTTAAGGAAGTCATAATTATGAGACAGAAAGTCATAATCTCAACTTTCAAAGTTGTTGTTCTCTTATAAGTATGACTGTGAAAGTCTAAATTTTGAATTTCTGTCTCATAATTATACTTTAAAAGTTGAAAACACTTTTGGTCGTCCTGGTTTGGTCTTCTGTTTCCTTTCCTGGCAGAAATGGGCTTCCATACAAAACAGAGCAACAAGTAGAAAGAGACAGAAAATGGTTGAAACCAGGTCCAGAACTACGACAAGAAATGAATTTTTTTTAAAAATAGAAACGCTCAGCAACCTTAAAGAGGCACCAAGCTGCTACAAATAAGTTATGAACTCAACAGGTGTTTGAAATATGCTGTAAGGAAACGTGGCTACATGACTTCAGGAGGTAACTGAGTTATTTCTGGTTTCGTGCTTCATAGTTTACCAGCTTTTATGATTCAGTGGGAATCAAATGGGAGTCAGAACCAAAACAGCGCATTACAAACACGATGACATACAGTCTTATTAAATTACATGCAAGATGTGAGAACATTTGTGGAGATTTTATCTCCACAAATTGTTAAAAATAAAATCTTAATCGCAAAGGAAATGGATAAAAATACACGATTTGTTTCAGATACACACATAAAGCCAAGAAAAAAAATTATTCATACCTCTAAAAAAAAAAAATTGAGGTCAAAGATACAAACAACTCATAAAATAACTATCACATCATAACTTTACATAATGTACAGCCGGGTCACGAAGATCAGACAATACATAATTGAGTGTGTAATCTAATAAAACCTAAAAAGAAACTGCTGCTTCACTGTGGCAAGCGGCGACTGAAACAACGAGCCGCCACTGTGCAGGATGAGGAAATGAAGTGTAGCAAGAGCGTGACTTCACCTCACCCCCTTTATTGCCTTGCAAATCTGCCTGTGTCGAAAACACACTCAGCCCTTTGCCCGGACATATCAGCAGAGCGCCGGCCTGGATCCTCTCCAAACAGCTGATGGTAGGTAAAAAAACAAAAAGGACAAAAAAAACCATAGAAATGCAACTAAGAGATGTGTTGGACAAACTAGTTATTTCCCCCACCCCCTCATTTAACTATTAGAGAAATCTCTCTTTTTTTTTGTCTTGTTAATGAATATGCAGCAGCTCTAGTTTCTGTGAAGCAGGAAATGGAAGCGCAGCCTGAATGAGGGCAGAGTCGCTCCAATTCTTTGCTGGTGATGGTAAACGGCTCTAAAGCCATTGAGAGTTTGATTGAGGCAACTGCTGGTTAATGGATAACTGAGCGGAGGCTCAACCTTTAGCAACAGTTTGTTCAGCCCAGGCTGTGTGAGTCATATGAGAGAAGAAGAAGCTCCCTGAAGATCCCCTGCTTCTGTTTACCACAGGTGGGACTGCAGCTGGAGGGCTTTTGTTTGATTTCATTCACATGAAGCTGAGTTTGATCCGTTGGGATTGAAAGACACGATGGTAAGTGTGAAATTTTTATTTCTTAAACACAAAAGTTTAGTGTAGGGTTTATTTTAATGGATATTCTATATATTTTAAGTGGCTCCCCGGTTTTCAGCTCGACTCAGTTGATGTCGTTTTGAGATTTTAGAGCCAGTTTATGTCAAACTGATCCAGTTGAAAATAGGTCAGGCATCAAAGCACTTCCTGTACAGAACAGTATCAGGAAGAGAAGCCCGCAGCAGGAACTCCTCTGTGTGCTTTTGCCTGCGAGACTTTCAGTTTCCGTTAAATGTTTGACCCCAGCCAAAACTGAGAGCGTCGCCACCATTTGTGTCCCGTACAGGCCGAAGCGAACCCTGAGCCGTCCGCCGCTGCCTCCTCCGGCACGTTCGACCAGGTGCAGAGTCAGGTCAATGAAGTTAAAGTTATTCTGAAGGACAACATCAACAAGGTGCTGGAGAGGGGCGACAAACTAGACGACCTCATCGGGAAGACGGACGACCTCCAAGCATCTGTGAGTATGAGATGAAAACTGAAGTGGAAGCTGGAACCACTGACTCTGTGCTTCACGTACCTTTGAATCTACGCTAACACCAGCTGCGTTTCCATTAAGTTACGCCATTTAAAATGACAAAACTACATCTGCTTAATAGATATAGTTTATCTGCTTAAGAGAAACAAAAAGGTGTAAAACTGTAGTGAGAACACATTTTTCACATCATATGAGTCACATGATCAGCAACCGGATGTTACTACTGGAGAAAACAGCAAAGAAAACAACAGGAAGTAGGAGGAGGAGGATGGATTGTCTTTGGTTCTTTCCTCTGATGTGCGGCATCGTGACTCTTATAAAGTTGTGTCATTCCATCGTGTTGAATCCATCGCTCTTCTAGAAAATAACCGACTACAATTTCCCCAAAATGCGGCACACATAGCCGCTCCCAAGAAGGCGGAGCTTGCCACTCCAACACCTGAATAAGACGCCATCGTCTCCTCTAATGTCTGATAGAATATCTCTCATGTAACTGTTTGCAGCTGTCCCTGCCATGACTTTTAATGACTTACCAGCGAACGAACCTTCTAGACACAGATGTCTTTAAACTACGTTCACTTGTGAGACAATCACTGCACTCAGGCGATCTCTAGTCACTCATTGTGAGACGACCAGCACCAGTTGACTGGACCTCTGTTGAATCGGGTCGGTCACTTTTAAACAGTCACGTGATCATTTCTGTTATGGTGCATATTTTCATAGAAATCAGTTTTCACTTTGATATTATCATGGTGAATAATATAAAGAATATAGCTTAAAAATAAACTAGATTACATGAGAGGATAAACGATGGAATAAAAAAAACAGCATTGTCCAAATTATTCTGTAGAAAAAATGAATGTAATGCTCAATTATCAATCTGCATATGTTGTACTAAATTTACAAATGCATATATTGCATATTGTGCTTTTTACCTGAATGTTTTTACTAGAGTGTTTTCTCTTGAAAAGCTTGAATCCACACACAACTTAGCATCCGCAGATCAAGTTACATTTCTATACAAATTAGCCTGGGAGCGCTAGGGAAGTTTTAAATCTGTGCCTGAAGCGTCACCCAACAATCGCTGACATATAAGGACAGCTACATTCAAGTTGTTTAATTTCCAACTTAATTTCCCCTTAAAAAACAGCAACATAATTGATGTGTTTCAACATTCTTTGATGCAAAAATGAAAACTTTGGATTTTTTTGTAGATTGAAACGCCGTCACATTAGTGTCATGTTCATCCGAGGGTTTAAATGATGCATTTATTTATTTTTGTGCCAAAATGTTCTTATTCCAAATGGGATGGTTATTGTGTTAAACACAGAATATAAATGTTTTATTTATCCAACACAAAAGGAGGCCTTCCTGAACAAGAAATTGAGAGAGAAAAGAAAAAAAAAGAAAAGAAAGAAAACATGAAAGTGTGGTGATGGCAGAATCATGCTGTGGAGTTGTTTCAATGTCAGTGGTACTGACACTTGGGTGTTTCCATAGGACATAATGATTCCAAGGACAAATTATTATGCTGAATTATTGTAAAATAACACTGGATTTTGTTTTCCTGGTTTTAATTGTTATAAATTTACCAAAGTAAAGCTAATCTGAATCTCAATCCAACAGGGACAGAGCGCATTACCCGGTTTTGCTGAATGTCTCCTTCGTTTGGTCTGTTTTGGTATCAAAACGGTTACAAACATCACGTTCCTTGCGCCGCTATTCACATCGTCACGTGTGACAAGTGTGTGTTGAACTTGCAACCAAAGTACAACCTTGGTCGGGTTTTGGATTCTTTATCCAAAACCCGACCAAGGTTGTACGTTTACCTCATTCACTTTATCAGCAAAAAGCCCAGAGAAGGAAAAAAAACAAACAAACCCTGAGTTAGGGTTAGGATTAGGGTTAGGGTTAGGGTTAGGGTTAGGCTTGGAGCGAAGAAGAGAAGAAATGCTTCGCTCCAAAAATGATTAAGAGAACAGATCAGATATGATACTGTGTTCAGAAATAGCAAGTTACATATTTACTTCCTTTGATTAAAGGCAACTCATCAACGCATCCAGACACTTCAGTGTAGTCAGTGCACAGTTCTGTACTGCTAGCAGATTTGCTTTAAGTGAAATCATACTTTACCTCACTTCTCTGCTCATAGCAACAGAGTTAAATACACTAACAACGTAATCAGAGGTCAGATATTCACCAAATCTTTTAAGCCTTTAATAGCTTTGACTATATCATCAAATTTCAAGGTGCAGGCGTTTTTACTTCCTCAAAAATCAGATTTAATCTGTATTTGCTCTACGAGAGGGAAACGTAGTTTACAGGTTGGAACAGTGATCCGGAAATAAGCCACAAAATTTATGAAAAGCATCGAGGATTGTAGGAGTGAGGTGGAAATTCTTTTCACACACTTTTACTTTATTGTAGCCTCTATTTTACGGGTGTTCTGGAGGTAAAACGTTGTAACTATATTGATTATTTTGACCGTCAGAAAACAGACGATTCACATGTTGGTTGCAGAAATATACACTGGCCCGATGTGAGCACTTTAAACTTTAAAGACACATTTTATGTTGTTTAGCCAAAAGAGTAGATTGCAACATCACAAATCGTCAAGGTAATCATCTCATTTTGGGATTATTTTAGATTAAATGTCTTCTATAGGTAATGAAAAAGCGGTCAAACTACACCACAGTGTCATGCTGGGAGTCCCATATAACAGTGTTGTTTTGAACAGTAATGGTTTACCGTACTTTTCTACAACGCCGAATTAGAACCAATGCAGATAGAAAACAAAAAAATAAAAGGAGTAAGTCTCCAGCAAAAAAACATAGAAATTTTGAGATTAATCTCAGAAATGACATTAGCTATTTCTACAGAATTAGCAAAGATTCTTTGCTAGAAATGTACTCCCTAACACGCTTTCATACTTCCCTGTATTTTAACGTATTCAAACCCTGCTGATACATTATCGCCAACAGCAACCGTCCAGTGCTGCTTGTGTTATTGTCATGAAAAAGAGTCAGAATGTAAACAAAGCAGTTTGTCATCGGCCCGATGTGACGAGCGGTCATGTTTAAAATGGAGGCTGATGCTGGTGAGACAGCAACAAACTCTCACGGGACGAATTCAAATTTCATTCAGTTCCACTTCCAAACTAAACATTCAGACTTCCTGCAACGCAAAACGCAGCATTTCCTTTATTCACTGAAAATAAATTCATGCCCAAGTTATCTTTCATTTTTTTAGAAATTCAGAGCTGCTCTGGAAAATCACATCAAATGAACCAAGCAGAAGAAGCATTTGTCCAATTCCAACACAAATGAACCGGTTTTCCAACAGAACTTAGTGAAACAGAGACGTCCAAACGTTTTGCCAGGTGGACCAAAAATCTCAGTTTGTTTTTTGTACTTTTTTGTTTTTGTTCTTTTTGTTCTTTATATTTTAACTTAAATAAATGAAAGAAACAATAGTTTTAGTAAAATGAGCAAAGATTCACAAAGAAATTGGATCTCTAAATCATATGGATCTGTAAATGTGAAGTCTCCATTTTTCAGGCTAATGAAAAATAAAAAATAACATCAGGATAGATTTCTGTCTTTCTTTAAAAAAGCAGTCAGTTCGAGTTTGGTGAATTAGTGCACCAAGTAAAAGTTGCTAAACGTTTGTGGACCTGCTTCCCCATTCGACTAAATCAAAAGCAAAAAGTCTGCAAAGTGCAAGAAAAAAAATGCTTATGTCATACTGAAAAAAAATCTGAAGATTTTAACATATCGGCACTAGAACTCCATCCATCCATCCATCCATTCATCCATTTTCCGTCACCCTTCTCCCTAACGGGGTCGGGAGGTGCTGGTGCCTATCTCCAGCTGCGTTCCCGGGCGAGAGGCGGGGTTCACCCTGGACAGGTCGCCAGTCTGTTGCAGGCGCTAGAACTCATTTGTATCATTCTTGTTGTCTGGGGCCACACAAAATCATTCCATGGTCCTCAAATGGCCCTTGGCCCACACGTTGGACACCACTGCTACAACCATTTGAGGAGCCAAAGTGAAAAACTCTTCAAACTCTGCAGACAGATGCTAATTTGTCCTGTAGTATAAACCCTTTAGCTTGCTTCACTCATGTAAACATGCAGTAAACTATCACAGTTATTTTGAAACAGAAGTATTATGATGGTACTTATGTATTTCACAATAAGAAGCCTCAAAAACGGGTGGAGCATAGTCACCGGTAGCGACGGCCAATTGAAGCCTGGTGAAGCAATGAAGCTTCCCGGCCCACTGCTTCACCCAAAGGTCCATCGGTGGTTCATTCATTTCTCACTAGTGACATCTGCTGGTCACTCAGAGAGACGTACTTAAAAAAAAATGAGTAAATGCAATATTTTAGTAGTAATATTTACAAAGTAATAATTAAATCCTATTTAACTCATCTTTTTTAGTTATTCAAATAATTTGTAGCCAATCCTGGTATATAGTGGCAACTTTGACAGTGGACGGTTGTTTTAGTGTATTCAGAATGATGTCAACTTATATAGGACATTTTAAGACTCTAATTTCAGATTTAAAAAAAAAGTAAGACTTTTTAAGGATGTGCAGACACCCTGCTGAGTGAAGTTGTCCGACTTCACTTTGCAGGAAGAAAGATGGAAAAAAAACACACCTTGTGTTTGCCTATCACAGCAAATCTAAGAAAGCATCCTGAAGTTTGTTGTTGTAACATTAGAAAACAAGGACGAAGTCCAAGAATATAGTTTCTTCAGTCCTTCCTTCACAGCAGCTTTGTTATAATTCGCTCCGTTTGCTGTTTTTCAGGCCGACTCCTTCCAGAGAACGTCGACGCGGGTCGCCCGGAAGTACTGGTGGAAGAACATTAAAATGATGATTCTAATCGGTGTGATTGTGCTGATCATCTTGATACTCATAATCCTTGCTGCCGTCAAAGTCATCTAACCTTTGACCTCCGAAGCGGAGGCAGTCGCCACCATTCAACTCATTTGCACACATAAGAAGTGTTGTTTTATATCTCAGAGATGTGTATGTAAATTTAAACAGAGCATGACAATGACGATGATGTGAAGTTGGGGAAAAAGAAAAAGAGATTCAATATAGTAATAATTACGTTTGCTGGCATGAAGCCATGACACTCCAGATGAACGTGAAACCAATTTGATCCATGTTCTTCAACAAACACAGACGAGAGCTCTTGTTTGGTTGTTGTCGTTTTTTTTTTGTTTTTTTTATTGTTATTTTGATCATTTTAATGTCCGATACATCACGTGTATATAATGTACGTTTATGGATGTCAAACTCTGTAAGAATATTTGTATTATATGACTGATGAAACACCATAAAGCGGGTAAAACTGTGATCTCGTCTCTCTGCTGCCGTCTCTTACGGGCGCCGGGCGGGACGCCGCCGAGCAGCGAGAGCGTCAAACACAAACCAAGAAAAGAACGAGGACGGGAGAAAAACCCTGAAGCGATCTAAACGAATGCAAGAAGAAACAAACAAACAAAAACAAAAAAACTCCCAAAAAAAGGGACACTGAAATACGTGGGTAAGTACAGGAGAAATGTACGGTGGGTTCAAAGCAGTCTTCCTTTAGCTTTCATAAACTAGCCATGTCTTTAGCTGGATCGTCTCTGTGGCCGACGCTTTCGCCGCCGAAGCCTGCGGGAAACAAACAGGAACAAGTCAGCCGTGGACGAGCGACAGCTCTGCAGCTACTAAAGAAAGACAGGAATCCCCTGTTTTTAAACGGCCTACATGATAAAAGCAATTCTTTTTTTTTTAGCAGTTTTGCAGCTTTAAAATGTGTATGAATTAAACTGGGGATCCTGACGAAGAAGTCAAAATACTAAATGGGGAAAAAAAATAAATAAATGAATAAATAAATACGTTCAGATCGGTCAAAAGATACACATTATGGTGAGCATTACATGCAAATTTCTGGTATTGTGACATTTTGATTGTGTGATTGTGCGTCTGCTTTTTTTTTTTTTCAATCAATGGATATAAGGAGAAAATGTGTTACAGGGAAAATTAACAAAAAGAGGAGTCTTTTCCATCGCTGTCAGTAAAACAAAAACAAGAACAATACATTTACACAAATGAAAAGCACTTTAACACATTCGGCTTGGCCATCTCAGGATGCATAGATGGTTTTTCAAGAAGAATAATGTGGCTTGTTTGTGGGGCAACAAACAACAACCCCTCTGTCATTGCCCAGCTTTATATAAACTGTCAAGAGCCTTGGTGTGATACTGATGAGACAGCGAACAGACCTAGGCACAGAGAACGGGACTATGGCAGCAGTACAGTGTACCGTCCGGCATGCGCATACGGATTATTATGCTGGATCATCAGGCCACAGTTACGGATCATCCACAGGGAATCAACGCATCGAGTCATGGTGGTCTTTTTTCAGAAGAGGAAGGTGGGTACATCTACGTTTTTCAGATGTTTAAATGGATTTGTAAAGTATGTCCAAACTCTTTGTGTGGAAAAACAAGGTTCTGGTGATTATAGTAACATACATGTATGTAAGCCAGATGTTAGTGAAGCAAATTTAGCTTTATTGTTGTCATGACAACTTCATAGGAAGTGCCTATGGAGTTGACAGTCACATGGCTATCGTGTTTCCAGGTAACAAATGATATTGAATTTGTTTCAAACATTTATTTCCATACATTTATAGCATGCTTTCAATGTTATGGACCTGGAGAAGGACAGACAATCTTTTAATCATTTTAATATGAAAAAGAACAGAACCGTTTCTAATTCAATGTATCCTCAGGTCTCAGTTTTGGATGGATTTGTTCGGAGATTTAAGAGACTCTGGAAAGTTCAATGGAAGCCGTGAAGCACCAGTGCTTGCTCAGATTCTGCTTCACCAGAGCTCTGCAGAAAGACCTGGACGGATGCAAAGATCTCTGGAATAACCACAGGATCCGGCCAAGCAGACTTGCATCATGTCCTGGGGGGATTCCAAACGAACTTTATCTCTTGCCTCACAGGTAATTGACATCTTCACAAATAGAAATATATGTAAATAAATGTACACCCTTCACATTTCTGCAGGTATTCAATTATATTTTTTCATGGGATAACAACAACAAAATTTCACTTTGACACAATGAAAAGTAGTGTGAGTACAGCTTATATGTGAAGGGTGTATTTACTTTTGTGATACATTGTATAAGCTGTCACTGATAGTGCTCCCTTATACTGGCTCATATAGCCAGCAAAAAAAATAAGACAATTCCCAGTACTTGTACTAAATAGAGAAAATATCTGTCACAAATTCTAGTAATTATATTCTGACTTTGCAGATATGGAACAAGAGATTGTGGATTTCCTGTTGAGGACAGCGATCTGGATGTTTTCCCAGAAGCAAGTCAGGCGACAGAGTTGTGTGATGATGAAGACATCGAGGAATACCTACAGCAAACCAGGCAACAACATGGACAACAGCAGCAGTCACAAGACTGGGAGTCAGCCATGGAATTGTATTTATTGCTCAAACACATAGCGAGGCTGTAAACACAAACAAGCAACATCAAACCTTTTAATATTTTGTCTCCTGTTCATTTTGTCAGTATGAAGTGGAAACTTCATTGTTATTCAGAATCAAACTTTTTTTTATACACAAAATTGTGCATGTTGTCTGAACTATGAAGATAAAATTTGCTCATTACGCTTTTAATACAATGCAGTTTTGAGTATTTGTTTTAATTTAATCTGGTTTTAACTTGCTTATATCTGTGAGAAAACAGAACAGGAAAAAGGTTTTGCAAAACAAACTAGGTTTTTTTTTTTTTTTAACACATTTAACCAAGAAATCACTTTTTTCAATTTCAGTAACATCCAAATCCCGGAGCATTTTGTATTCCAAAGTCCATGTTAGCCCTAAAAGCAGCATAAGATTCCAAAAGTGGCAGTTTAAGTGTGTTTGCACAGGTGTTTGCAATAGGAAAGGGCGAATCACTCAAAAACTCAAGATGAGGGGATGGCATCATGCCTGCTGGTGGAATCGCTGTGAGACCCGTTGCAAACATCAGGACTTCCTCTAGAGATACAGCAGTTGTTTTCTCTGAAAGATGATAAACAATGTAGTTAATAGATAATGCCTTTACAAATTATTTATTTTTATTTCTGTTTTCCTCCCAATAAAACAAACAAACAATTTTAGAATAACAATCCGTTCTTACTAACCTTTGCAATCAAGCAAATAATCGGCCCAGAAGACGATTGTTTTGCCCTCCTTTTGCCGCCTGTTGCTTCCTACTGGGCTGAGATCCGGTTGGAACATGGTCTCCAGGTCTGAAGCAGTCAGAGCCTCGGCAGAGAAACATAGGACTGGGGACAGGACACTGGAATGCTGCTGCAGTGCAGCAAAAAAAACAAAAAAAAACAAGACTTGCCAGTCCATCTTTGAATGTGTGAAGGATAGGCAATGTACTGTATTTATAGCATATATATATATGAAGTCAAAAAGAAAAACTAAAAATACAAAGTAAGGCTAATTTTCCACAGTCCTCAAAAGTTATCATTGAAAGTAAAATATAAAATTGAAACTTAAAAAAAAATTTTTTCATTGTGCAAAAACAGCAAAATTGTCATGCAACAGTATATTTTTATAAATCACATTGAAACATTTTTCATGTGCCATGCCAATGATTAATCTGTGTAATGGTGAACAATGATTCAAAATCTATTGCACATAAAATTCCGAATGGATGATAAAAGTGGTGAAGCTCAGAATTTGGCAAGTATTGCTCTATATATTCTAACCTTTCACACAATTTTTCAGAAAGACACAAAAAGATGTGTTACCAACTACAGATAAAAAACAATTAAGGAAAGAAGCTGGTTAAATTTGATGTCTGATCGACTAATGTCATATCTCTAATTTGATCGCAATCGTTTTATACCTAATTAGTTTTTCTTAGTTAATTACAGTGTCATGATGTCAGTGGCAGTTGTTCACAGTATTGACATTGAGCATCGACACTCAAGATCAACGCTCAATGATCTTGAGTATTGAGCGTCGAACTTCAGAATAGTTTTTAATTATTTATAGCTACTTATTAATTACCGTTGAATGGCACTGTGGTTTCTGTCAAGGATCTGAGATACTCCTCTACAAAAGCTTTCTTCTCAGAAGTCTTCACACTTCTGAAGCAGCCAGCAGTTTGGAACATCCCGCTGTTTTGCAAAATTAAATTGAGCAGAGATTCATCTGAATCAGCTTCCAGGACCTACAAAACAAGCAGTTTTTCAGAAGAAGTACAGAACTGTAAATTTAAAAACTTCTTTGTTATAAATACAAACATAGCATTAGCATTTTGTGCGTTTGTAATGTAACATCTGTTGAGACAGGCTGAAATCGGGCCTTTCACAGCAAAAAATTAAAAAAAATTTGTCAAGCTTTGATATAACAAAATGAGTATTTTGTCATAATCATTTCGTAATCTCAATCTGAAAATAATCATAATAAATAAATAAAGTGAAAATAGTCTCCAGTTGGCATACAATAAATCTATTCCCTATGCTTAGGTAATTTCCTACCTGTTTCAGAACTTTTCCTATCTCCTCATCTTTAACATGTGAAACTTGGATTCCCTATCATGTAGTCGACCAGGTTCTTTGAGAGAAAATGTGGTCCCGGTCCCCCATGTGCAGTACATACGGCAATCATCTTTCCTGCTAAAAAATACTCATCTTCCCTGGCAGCTGTTGTACAGAGCACAGAATTACTGTGGGTAATTAAATCTTAGATCTGCTTATGACAGAAACATAAGCTGATTTTTCTGCAAATTTAGATTTTAGAAGTGCTACCACTTCACAAACCTAAAAATGACTCACCTCTCGAATTGCACACAATGTAACGACTTTCCGGGGGTCCATCAAAGATAGGGCGATTTCTCAGAACGGCCATGAGAAGCGTGAGAAACTCACACCCCGGGCCACCTGTGTCCAACCCTTCCTCCAGCCAGCCAGCATCATCGTTAAATTTGATGAACACGTCGTTCTTGTCGGCGTATGTGCTCCTCTGAAAGCCCCGAACAGCTCCATCCCACACACATATATTGAACCGGCTGACTTTCTTGTGGTCAATATCCATGGCCAGTTCTGCAATAATATCATGTGGCTGCACATTTGTTTCTCTAGAAAAAGCATTATGTGATTATGCATGAGCAGGATGCTGGTTAATTTCATACAAAATATTAAAAATTACTAACGCATGTTCTTCTGGGGGCAGGTCTTGCTTTTTGTCTTCTGTTAAATATTCAATCTCATCATCATCATCATCATCATCATCAATAACAATGGGCTCAAAGACATTGGTGTAGTCTCTGTGCAGCAAAAACTTGCACACAATATAGATGGGGAGGAGAGGGGGGGACTTCCAACTGTCCTTCACAAAACATTCCATTTATGTCAGAAGTTACATTTACAACATTCAAAGTAAATAAATGCACTTTAGATGATACAATAGATCTATCAGTATCACCTTGTCATGATGACACTACGCACACCCTTCTTCTTTATGACAGAAGCCATTACACGCAGGTAACAGGAGCTCTGGACAGCAACACATTGACTGGTGCCTGGATCATCCAAATCCATAACCTGAAAACAGAGAAAAGAGTAGAGTAAAACTTAATGATTGACTACTCTACAGTTATTTTAATTATCAAAATATTTCACTGAAAGGTTTGAGATAAAAATCTGTGGATTGTGGGGTGACATAATAAAAAGTTGTATATTCAACATTTAAAAACAAGCATCTTGAAAAAAAAACAAAAAAAACCCCAAAAACAATACAGATACATCATTGGACATGTTCCCATAACCACATAATTTACAAATCCACATTCAACATGTCACCAGTCCATACTGTATGAAAATGCAATGAAGATTATAATACTATTGATACATGTACACACATCATGCTACGATATGTCCCTAAAATATAACTAACCGTGTTTCTCCTGGAAACGACTGCTCTCATCCATAGGTTCCCATGGCTGAAGAAAATGAAACACAATTTAACATCTACATCGTCCAATGAAGCTTAGGTGAAATGCGCTTGTTGTGATCACTCAACCAAATAAAAGACAGACCAAATACATTTGAAGTTGGACTTACCAGTGTATCAGCAACATCAAAGTCGGAGGATTTTCTAATAACAATTTCTGGGTCAGAATCGGACAAGTCTGACAATTTTCCAACTGCAAAACAAGAGGAAAATGAATCGCATGACTAACTCAGTAATTTCCATGGCCATGATTGATCGATCGTCTGTTTTTTTCCTCTCTTTTTACTAAACACTGGATGCTAAATGTCTTCAGTTTGGTGTTTTGATCTCAACTAGCTCTTTCTTTGAAGGACAACTTTGTTTGTAGAGACTTCATAATTTATATAATTCATCGTTTAGTTTGTTTATTTTGGATATTTAAGATGCCCTCCAGTTACAGTGCAGGGTTTGCTGGAGAAAACCTGCTAAGCCCAGTGTTTATATATATATATATGTATTCTTACATACATACATACATACATGTACATATATATATATATATATATATATATGTATATAGATATAGATACATATATATCTATATGTGTATGTATGTGTATGCATATATGTATGTATATATATATACATACATATATACATATGTATATATGTCTATATGTATATATATGTATCGACATACAAAGATACGTCTTATATTTGGATAAGACAAATGTGGTTGTCTTATTTTCTGATAGATCATATAAATATACACATATAGATCTATATCGACATATATGTATATTTATAGAGAAAGATATATATATATATATATATATATATATATAAAGATATATATATATATATATATATATATATATATATATATATATATATATAATTGAATTTTTCCCAATTTGTATAGCTTTAAACTTCTTAAAATCTCTCTTTGTTCCACGTTGTTTACATTTTCTTTTTCTAAATCTCCCTCTAATGAATAAATCTGGTTCTTATTTTCCATCTAGATTTAGTAATAAAAGTTTGACAATGGATGAACATGAGGACTGATGTCCTGTCTTTTTAATATTATCTATAATGTCCAATTAGCAACAGTTCCTCTTTTTCCCGATTCACAACAATCACTCAACCCACTTGTTTCCCCACCCAGTTGACTTCCTGCCTCGTTCTTGCTCAGAAAGTACTTTCCTCAACAGCTCTTGCTGGTGTCTGAGTTTCGCATTTAATTTACGATTAACATGAAACATTTCGTCTAACTGTCTCATCAAGTATTTCTGTAGTTCAATACTTCCCAATTCAGGTTCCTTAGCTGTGGTCTGACACGTACACTTGGCTTGACTTGATGTGGAAATCACAGGGTCCTTGGAATAGCACTGCTTTTCCAAGGAAGCTAATTGTTCACTGTCTTTTGTTGGAACTGAAGCATCTTGCCCTTCGACATGTTCAGCGAAGAAATTAAGGTCAGTGCGACGTTCTGATTCAGGAAACACTTTCCAGAATGACTTCTTAACGTTGCTGGGCAGAGGATCATTATTGATGTCACTATTTTCTGTCACAAACGTTAGATCTATGGAGGCGTCTGATTCTGGGAAAGATTTCCATAGTAGAGGCGTCATCTTCATGCGCTTCGACTGTGTCTGGTCCTCCCCTTTTTGATCTGCTTTTTCCTGTGATTTGGAGATGGATTTACTCTTGGTGGCCAGCTGCCCAAAAATCACAGGTTCTTCTGTACAAGACTTCTTTTTCATGGAATCTTTCTGATCACCAACTTCTTGAGGCAGAGAAGTGTCCTGCGCAGTAACATTTTCAGAGCAAGACATATAGCACTGTTTCTTCTCTGCTGTCTCCTGCACAGTGGAGATCGATTCCTGTTTGGCAACAATTGAAGTGTCTTCCGGTCCAGAATTTTCAGATGAAACCCTGAGCTCAGCAGATGCCTGTTTCTCCAACCACACATGAAACGGTATCTTTTTCTTCTTGCGGCGCCTGGTTGTTGGTGGCAGAAGAAGAAGTTCGTCGTCTTGCTGTTCCAGTGTCTCCTGTGCTTTGGAGATTAAATCCGGTTCAGTGACCAGTGGTGTTTCCTTGGTGCAAATCTCATTTTTCAAGGAGTCTTCCTGATCACCAACTTCTTGAGGCAGAGAAGTGTCCTGTGCATTAACACTTTCAGCCCAAGACATAAAGGACTCTTCCTTCTCTGCTGTCTCCTGCACAGTGGAGATCGATTCCTGTTTGGTGACAATTGAAGTGTCTTCCAGTCCAGTAATATCAGATGAAACCCTGAGATCAGCAGATGGCTGTTTCTCCAACCAAACGTGAAACGGTATCTTTTTCTTCTTGCGGCGCCTGGTCGTTGGTGGCACAAGAAGAAGTTCGTCGTCTTGCTGTTCTAGTGTCTCCTGTGCTTTGGAGATTAAATCCGGTTCAGTGACCAGTGGTGTTTCCTTGGCACAAATCTCATTTTTCAAGGAGTCTTCCTGTTCACCAACTTCTTGAGGCAGAGAAGTGTCCTGCGCAGTAACATTTTCAGAACAAGACATATAGCACTGTTTCTTCTCTGTTATCTCCTGCACAGTGGAGATCGATTCCTGTTTGGTGACCATTGAAGCGTCTTGCGGTCCAAAACTTTCAGATGAAACCCTGAGATCAGCAGATGGCTGTTTCTCCAACCAAACGTGAAACGGTATCTTTTTCTTCTTGCGGCGCCTGGTTGTTGGTGGCAGAAGAAGAAGTTCGTCGTCTTGCTGTTCCAGTGTCTCCTGTGCTTTGGAGATTAAATCCGGTTCAGTGACCAGTGGTGTTTCCTTAGTGCAAACCTCATTTTTCAAGGAGTCTTCCTGATCACCAACTTCTTGAGGCAGAGAAGTGTCCTGTGCATTAACATTTTCAGACCAAGACATAAAGGACTCTTCCTTCTCTGCTGTCTCCTGCACAGTGGAGATTGATTCCTGTTTGGCAACAATTGAAGTGTCTTCCAGTCCAAAACTTTCAGATGAAATCTTGAGATCAGCAGATGGCTGTTTCTCCAACCAAACGTGAAACGGTATCTTTTTCTTCTTGCGGCGCCTGGTTGTTGGTGGCAGAAGAAGAAGTTTGTCGTCTTGCTGTTCCAGTGTCTCCTGTGCTTTGGAGATTAAATCCAGTTCAGTGACCAGTGGTGTTTCGGTAGCTGGTGAAACATCTTCCGTTGTAGTACCTTCAGCTGAAATCTTTAGATCACCAGAGGCCTGTTTCTCCAACCAGATTTGAAACGGTACCTTTTTCTTCTTGTTGTTCCTGGTCTTTGGTGGCTGTTCCTGAGCCTTAGAGGGCTGTTCCTTCTCTATTTCATTTGTCTCCTGACTCTAGTGATGGACTCTTCTACACTGACCAGTGAGTCGTTCTGCTGTTCGATGTTTCCTGCAGAAATCTCCTGGTCAATGGGGACGTGTTCCTCCGACCAGGTTTTAAATGGTACCTGGTTCTTCTCATTGGACTCACTCTCAGGTGTCGGTCTGTCCCCTTTTTGATCCACTGTGTCCTGTTCTTTGGCAATTGATTCTTTTTCAACTACCAGTGAAGCGTCCTGCTGTTTGATGTTATCAGCAGAAATCTTTAACTCCTCAGGTGCGTACAGCTCCCACCAGACTGCAAATGACACCTTCTTCTTCTTGCGCTTTGGTGGCTTGGGTGGCTGTAATTCCCTTTCGATAATGTTGTTGGATGAAAGCTCTTCGACTGTAGGCTGGTTGGACTGCATTATGACCTTTGGTTGTTTCAGGTTCTAAGATAAATCACTTCTCTAGAAACTCAGTAAAGATTTCGTGTAAGTTTGATGTCGATCTCCACAAGAAATGCGAACCAAACAAAGTTGAAAATCTTACTGTGAACTGCTGAATAAATTCTCAAGAGACACGTATCAACAACGGCTGCTAACAGGTTGTGATGAAAGTAGATCGATGTGAGGAGCTTATGTAGTCGCTGGTGATGTCAGAATTCTGCTTTTGGAGTTACATTGTGATGTCACATTGTGATGTCACATTGTGATGTCACAGTTTCATTTGATATTCAGAGCGGCTGATGCGCGCGCACCCGGACTGCAGAAAACATCAGTGGGCTTCTAAACTGTCACTGGTTGCCATAGTTACCCACCATTAACTTGTTTTGACGTTTAGCATGTTGTTAGCGTAGCCAGCCCATAACTATAGCTGTAAAAACTGAGTGATAAAATAAGTTATGCTACCCCGAGGCGCCGGATAGGAGGGACAGTTAGAACAATTCCAAGGGCCCCTGACCAACAGGGGGCCCTACACAATTTCTTTTTTCATAGAAATGTAATAAAATGGGGCCTTGTCAATTACAAAATTAATCATGTTGTGTTTTCTAAAGTTGTTTTTATCAAATTAAAGTTTATTGACTCTTGTGAAGGTATTCTTGCATTATTACTATTATGCCATTATAATTGTATCACTTAAAAACTTTTTCAAAACAGCAATATTATCGTTTATCACAATAACTTCTGGGGCAGTTTATCGCCCAGCAACATTTTTTGATTATGACAGGCCTTGAGTGGTCGCCTCATCCTTCACAATATTTTTAGCCTTCACTCAAATAGTCAAATGGGATTTGTTTTTGTCATTTGAAAACTAAATTCAACAAAGTCGGCGATATGGTGGAGCGTGCGGCGTGCAAGCCCCAGGATATGCAATGGCCAGGTGATGTCATTGATCCATTAACTATTCATATGAGTCATTTCCAAGCTTTTACTTTTGAACTACAGATTTGGATACAAACAAAACAATGATTACTCAATAATGAATCAATAGATGATTTACTGTTTTGACTGATCATGAATTGACAGTTTGCTGTTACTGTTAAACAATTATTCTGTATAGCTGTGCCATACAGAACTTTCTTTAAGCAAGTCTATTAGTTAAAAGCTGCTTGTTTTTGGTTGGAGCCATACCAGACCTACCTGAACTTTCTTTTTTTCCTTTTGTTTTAACCCCTTTCTCCCAAGAGAATGCTTTTGTCGCTCCTCATTTTTCTTTTTTCTGTATTCAAGGAAGGTGCTGAGGGCTGGTGTAGGGCAGGATGGAATAGTTTGTTGTGCTAGAAGTAAAGCATAGAAAAAATGTCGCACATCGGCATGAAGCAAACGGCGACTCAAACAACGAGCCGCCGCTGCGCAGGATGAGGAAATGAAATGGAGCAAGAGCGTGACTTCACCTCAACCCCTTTTTTGCCTTGCAAATCTGCCTGTGTCGAAAACACACTCAGCCCTTATTTGCTGGTGATGCCATTGAGAGTTTGATTGAGGCAACTGCTGGTTGATGGATAACTGAGCGGAGGCTCAACCTTTAGCAATAGTTTGTTCAGCCCAGGCTGTGTGAGTCATATGAGAGAAGAAGAAGCTCCCTGAAGATCCCCTGCTTCTGTTTACCACAGGTGGGACTGCAGCTGGAGGGCTTTTGTTTGGTTTCATTCACATGAAGCTGAGTTTGATCCGTTGGGATTGAAAGACACGATGGTAAGTAAGTGTGAAATTTTTATTTCTTAAACACAAAAGTTTGCTGTAGGATTTATTTTAATGGATGTTCTTTATACACTGTCTGGCCAAAATAAAAGTCGCCACCTGGATTTAACTAAGCAAATGGGTACAAGCCTCCTATTGGATAATTACTGCATAAGCGATTATCTTTCAGCTGGCAACAAATTATTTAACCCCAGCTGATGCAATGAGTAACTCCTCATTTCTCAAACAACCATGGCAAAAGACATCCTGTGGTCGTGGAAAATATGTTAATCTGTTCAAGAAGGGTCAAAACATTGGCATGCATCAAGAAGAGAAAACATCTAAGAAACTACTGGAATTGGGTTGAGAACTGTCCAACGCATCATAAAAACTGGAAGGATGGTGGGGAACCGTCGTCTTCCAGGAAGAAATGTGATCGGAAAAAAATCCTGAATGATCGTGATCGGCAATTACTTAAACGTTTGGTCAAATCAAATCGAAGAAAAACAATAGCAGAACTCAGGAGTATGTTTAATTCTGAACCCAAAAGCATTTCCACACGCACAATGCGAAAGGAACTCAAGGAGTTGGGATTGAACAGCTGTGTAGCCGTAAGAAAACCTCTAATCAGTAAGGCTAACCAGAAAAAAAGACTTCAGTTTGCTAGGGAGCATAAAGATTGGACTCTGGAGGAATGGAAGAGGGTCATGTGGTCTGATGAGTCCAGATTTACCCTGTTCCAGAGTGATGGGTGCATCAGGGTAAGAAGAGAGGCAGGTGAAGTGATGCACCCATCATGCCTAGTGCCTACTGTACAAGCCTGTGGGGGCAGTATTATGATCTGGGGTTGCTGCAGTTGGTCAGGTCTTGGTTCAGCAACATTGTGTGCCCAAAGAATGAGGTCAGCTGACTACCTGAATATACTGAATGACCAGGTTTTACCATCAATGGATTCTTTCTTCCCAAATGGATCGGGCATATTCCAAGATGGCAATGCCAGGATTCATCGGGCTCAAATTGTGAAAGAGTGGTTCAGGGAGCATGAGACATCTTTTTCACACATGGATTGGCCACCACAGAGTCCAGACCTTAACCCCCATTGAGAATCTTTGGGATGTACTGGAGAAGGCTTTGCGCAGTGGTCAGACTCTCCCATCATCAATACAAGATCTTGGTGAAAAATTAATGCAACACTGGATGGAAATAAATCTTGTGACACTGCAGAAGCTTATTGAAACAATGCCACAGCGAATGCGGGCTGTAATCAAAGCTAAAGGCGGTCCAACAAAATATTAGAGAGTGTGACCATTTTTTGGTGGCGACTTTTATTTTGGCCAGGCAGTGTATTTTCAGCTCGACTCAGTTGATGTCGTTTTGAGATTTTAGAGCCAGTTTATGTCAAACTGATCCAGTTGAAAATAGGTCAGGCATCAAAGCACTTCCTGTACAGAACAGTATCAGGAAGAGAAGCCCGCAGCAGGAACTCCTCTGTGTGCTTTTGCCTGCGAGACTTTCAGTTTCCGTTAAATGTTTGACCCCAGCCAAAACTGAGAGCGTCGCCAACGTTTGTGTCCCGTACAGGCCGAAGCGAACCCTCAGCCGTCCGCCGCTGCCTCCTCCGGCACGTTCGACCAGGTGCAGAGTCAGGTCAATGAAGTTAAAGTTATTATGGAGAAAAACGTCGAGGAGATCATCAAGAGGGACGGCAAACTAGAGGACACCATGAGGAAGGCGGAAGAAGTCCGAAGATCTGTGAGTATGAGATGAAAACTGAAGTGGAAGCTGGAACCACTGACTCTGTGCTTCACGTACCTTTGAATCTATGCTAACACCAGCTGCGTTTCCATTAAGTTACGCCATTTAAAATGACAAAACTACATCTGCTTAATAGATATAGTTTATCTGCTTAAGAGAAACAAAAAGGTGTAATACTGTAGTGAGAACACATTTTTCACATCATATGAGTCACATGATCAGCAACCGGATGTCAAATCCAAAGCTGGGTTTTTGACACTTGGGTGTTTCCATAGGACATAATGATTCCAAGGACAAATTATTATGCTGAATTATTGTAAAATAACACTGGATTTTGTTTTCCTGGTTTTAATTGTTGTAAATTTACCAAAGTAAAGCTAATCTGAATCTCAATCCAACAGGGACAGAGCGCATTACCCGGTTTGCTGAATGTCTCCTTCGTTTGGTCTGTTTTGGTATCAAAACGGTTACAAACATCACGTTCCTTGCGCCGCTATTCACATCGTCACGTGTGACAAGTGTGTGTTGAACATGCAACCAAAGTGGAAATGAGATTCGCTCTGTGATCAGATTCAGGTTGTACGTTTACCTCATTCACTTTATCAGCAAAAAGCCCAGAGAAGGAAAAAAAACAAACAAACCCTGAGTTAGGATTAGGGTTAGGGTTAGGATTAGGGTTAGGGTTAGGATTAGGGTTAGGCTTGGAGCGAAGAAGAGAAGAAATGCTTCGCTCCAAAAATGATTAAGAGAACAGATCAGATATGATACTGTGTTCAGAAATAACAAGTTACATATTTACTTCCTTTGATTAAAGGCAACTCATCAACGCATCCAGACACTTCAGTGTAGTCAATGCACAGTTCTGTACTGCTAGATTTGCTTTAAGTGAAATCATACTTTACCTCACTTCTCTGCTCATAGCAACAGAGTTAAATACATTAACAACGTAATCAGAGGTCAGATATTCACCAAATCTTTTAAGCCTTTAATAGCTTTGACTATATCATCAAATTTTAAGGTGCAGGCGTTTTTACTTCCTCAAAAATCAGATTTAATCTGTTTTTGCTCTACAAGAGGGAAACGTAGCTTACAGGTTGGAACAGTGATCCGGAAATAAGCCACAAAGTTTATGCAAAGCATCGAGGATTGTAGGAGTGAGGTGGAAATTCTTTTCACACACTTTTACTTTATTCTAGCCTCTATTTTACGGGTGTTTTGGAGGTAAAACGTTGTAACTATATTGATTATTTTGACCGTCAGAAAACAGACGATTCACATGTTGGTTGCAGAAATATACACTGGCCCGATGTGAGCGCTTCAAACTTTAAAGACACATTTTATGTTGTTTAGCCAAAAGAGTAGATTGCAACATCACAAATCATCAAGGTAATCATCTCATCTTGGGATTATTTTAGATTAAATGTCTTCTATAGGTAATGAAAAAGCGGTCAAACTACACCACTGCTACAACCATTTGAGGAGCCAAAGTGAAAAACTCTTCAAACTCTGCAGACAGATGCTAATTTGTCCTGTAGTATAAACCCTTTAGCTTGCTTCACTCATGTAAACATGCAGTAAACTATCAGTTATTTTGAAACAGAAGTATTATGATGGTACTTATGTATTTCACAATAAGAAGCCTCAAAAACAGGTGGATTATAGTAACCAGTAGCGACGGCCAATTGAAGCCTGGTGAAGCAATGAAGCTTCCCGGCCCACTGCTTCACCCAAAGGTCCATCGGTGGTTCATTCATTTCTCACTAGTGACATCTGCTGGTCACTCAGAGAGACGTACTTAAAAAAAAAAGAGTAAATGCAATATTTTAGTAGTAATATTTAGCAATAGTTTAGTAACAGGAGAGTCAATTAAATCCTATTTAACTCATCTTTTTTAGTTATTCAAATAATTTGTAGCCAATCCTGGTATATAGTGGCTACTTTGACAGTGGACGGTTGTTTTAGTGTATTCAGAATGATGTCAACTTATATAGGACATTTCCATCCATCCATCCATCCATTTTCCGTCACCCTTCTCCCTAACGGGGTCGGGAGTATAGGACATTTTAAGACTCTAATTTCAGATAAAAAAAAAAAAAAGACTTTTTAAGAATGTGCAGACAGCCTGCTGAGTGAAGTTGTCCGGCTTCACTTTGCAGGAACCTTGAGATTAGGGCGATCGCGAAGAGGCTGTTTCAACCTCAAAAAAAGGTGGAGAAAATCCCCGAAATATCTGTTAGAAAGATGAAAAAAAAACACACCTTGTGTTTGCCTATCACAGCAAATCTAAGAAAGCATCCTGAAGTTTGTTGTTGTAACATTAGAAAACAAGGACGAAGTCCAAGAATATACTTTCTCCAGTCCTTCCTTCACAGCAGCTTCGTTATAATTCGCTCCGTTTGCTGTTTTTCAGGCCGACTCCTTCCAGAGAACGTCGACGCGGGTCGCCCGGAAGTACTGGTGGAAGAACATTAAAATGATGATTCTAATCGGTGTGATTGTGCTGATCATCTTGATACTCATAATCCTTGCTGCCGTCAAAGTCATCTAACCTTTGACCTCCGAAGCGGAGGCAGTCGCCACCATTCAACTCATTTGCACACATAAGAAGTGTTGTTTTATATCTCAGAGATGTGTATGTAAATTTAAACAGAGCATGACAATGACGATGATGTGAAGTTGGGGAAAAAGAAAAAGAGATTCAATATAGTAATAATTACGTTTGCTGGCATGAAGCCATGACACTCCAGATGAACGCGAAACCAATTTGATCCATGTTCTTCAACAAACACAGACGAGAGCTCTTGTTTGGTTGTTGTCGTTTTTTTTTTGTTTTTTTTATTGTTATTTTGATCATTTTAATGTCCGATACATCACGTGTATATAATGTACGTTTATGGATGTCAAACTCTGTAAGAATATTTGTATTATATGACTGATGAAACACCATAAAGCGGGTAAAACTGTGATCTCGTCTCTCTGCTGCCGTCTCTTACGGGCGCCGGGCGGGACGCCGCCGAGCAGCGAGAGCGTCAAACACAAACCAAGAAAAGAACGAGGACGGGAGAAAAACCCTGAAGCGATCTAAACGAATGCAAGAAGAAACAAACAAACAAAACCAAAAAAACTCCCAAAAAAAGGGACACTGAAATACGTGGGTAAGTACAGGAGAAATGTACGGTGGGTTCAAAGCAGTCTTCCTTTAGCTTTCATAAACTAGCCATGTCTTTAGCTGGATCGTCTCTGTGGCCGACGCTTTGCCGCCGAAGCCTGCGGAAACAAACAGGAACAAGTCAGCCGTTGGCGAGCGACAGCTCTGCAGCTACTAAAGAAAGACAGGAATCCCCTGTTTTTAAACGGCCTACATGATAAAAGCAATTCTTTTTTTTTTAGCAGTTTTGCAGCTTTAAAATGTGTATGAATTAAACTGGGGATCCTGACGAAGAAGTCAAAATACTAAATGGGGAAAAAAATAAATGAATAAATAAATATGTTCAGATCGGTCAAAAGATACACATTATGGTGAGCATTACATGCAAATTTCTGGTATTGTGACATTTTGATTGTGTGATTGTGCGTCTGCTTTTTTTTTTTTTTCAATCAATGGATATAAGGAGAAAATGTGTTACAGGAAAAATTAACAAAAAGAGGAGTCTTTTCCATCGCTGTCAGTAAAACAAAAACAAGAACAATACATTTACACAAATTAAAAGCACTTTATCCCCCAACACAGTAGAGTCCAAACCAGGCTTAAGCTCATGGACTACTTTAGCTAAATAAAGAAACAAGCATTTGGTTGTTTAGGAAAAATACATATGTTAACATTAGAAACTGGAAAATCCAGAGAATGACGAATGTATCCTTTAGGAAAGCAAATCGTTATTTATTCATACATTATCAATCGTTACTTGTGGGGGAGTAAGGGCCTGTGAAAAAACCACAATTACATGTGTAGATTTTTTTTTTAATTCTTACATTACAAAAGACAGTCGCAGAAAAAAATATATATATAAATATATACTTATAAAATAAATAAAGGAAACAAATGGAAAGAAAGATGACAAAGCTGGACGTGTCCCTTAATTGTTTTTTTTTTTGTTTGTTTTTTTTTTTTTTTTTTTTTTTTTTTTAGATTAGAAATGCGGATACAGGATGTTGTAAGACCATACCAAACGGCAGCATTCGAGAGCGTATGCTTCTCATACCCGGTCCGCATTGAGCGGGCCCTGAGAGTATCTGGGAGTCAGCTCATGGCCTGCAAGGAAGCTCCGCTGGCAGGTACAAACAAGGTATGTCAGAGTTAGGACACAACACACGCTTTCTTTCTTTTTCTCTTTTTTTTTCCTTTTTCTGTTTTTCCTTTTGCACATCCTTAACTTTGGCATCCATTTTTTTACTGTAGTAGCAGTAGTTTACCTGTTAACTTTACGGTTTAAAAACGAAGAAAAACAACAACAACAACAACAACAAAGAGAAGGTTGCAAAAAATGAACAAAATAGAGGCAGCGGAAGATGCGGCTGCTCTTAAATAATTGTCACAAGAGCCTTTTATACGTTACCACTACTGTAAAGCACAAGAAAGAACAACAAAATTACACAAATATAAAAACACCAAAGTTTTTCTCATTGTCTTTTTGTTGCTAATTGAAGTTTTTCTAACAGTATGCGGTTGGTGGTACGTACCGACTTGGAGGTGGACGGGTTGTCCCTTTAATACGGTTTGTAACTGTTGGTGTGACCACCACGCCGTGGTGACTTCCCATATCCACCAGACTGATCTGCAACACACCGTCACGCCGGGTTACCTTGGCAACGGCAATACGCGTATCGACACGTCCGCAAATACTCACTGTTGTAGTCAGTATATCCATAATAATTGTTGTAACCAGAGTAATCGTAGCCTCCATAGCCACCATATCCTTGATTGCCATAACCATAATTCCCATAATTCCCATATCCCTGATTCCAGTAGTTACCATAACCCTGGTTCCAGCTTTGGTTAGGACCTGCAGACAAATAACACACAAACCACAATGTATTAATAGAAGATCATCTATACTTTTTTTTTTTTTTTGCCTGCCAAACTTCAAATATGAACTTTATTTTAGCAACAACTAAAGCAGATAATAAAAAAAATACATTTTTGCTGTGGCTCTGATAAAATTCTATGTTTCAACCACATAATTTGACCATTTAAGAGTAAAAAACAAAGATTATATCACAAAGCATGACATTCAGAATAGTATAAATAGGAATAATACGATGTTCTTTAAGTGCAGTAACCGATTAATTTTGGGAATTATTACTTTCTCACGACAGCAGATTCTGCCGGACGAAACATTTTCCCAGAAATTATTGTGACAATCAATAATATTGTTGCTTTGAGAACATTTTCAAGTAAAATGCCGTTAATGGCAAAAAATGATACAAGTTGGCCCTCTCGACGACTAACAAGCTTTAATTTTGGTAAGAACATTTACCTATGGAACACCTTAAATGTCAAAAATAAGACTTAAAGGCAATAAAACCAAACAGAACTAGAACCATCAAATAAAATGGACTGTAAAAGCTCGGTAAACACAATTTCCTTTCAAACGTTATTAACGGTGAGATTAGTTCTCATAAATCTGTTTTGGGTCATGTGCTGCTTTCCTGCTCCGTTCCCTGAACCGACCACCAGGTGGAGCTGGAGGTCTAGCGTGAGAAACTCACCCCCACCTCTCCCTCGAGACCTGGAAGAGTATCCTCCTCTGCCTCCCCAGTACTGCTGCTGCTGGTACTGCTCCTTGGACACGGCCACCTTCACCTCACACTGAGGGAGCCAATCACACTTGTTTATTGTACCTTTTAAAGACGCTGCTGCGCGCATATTTATGAAGCTACGAGACAAAAAAACAAATAAATAAAAAAACCTTGCTGAGCCCGATATTGTGGTACTTTTTCTCCATGATCATCTTCACTGGTTCCTCCTCCTTGAAGGTGATGAAGCAGAAGCCCCGCCGCTTGTTCGTTTTGGTCTCCATGGGAAGCTCGATGGATTCCACCTGATTGTTTGACAGCACAGACATGGCGTCCAGTGGGTTTGAGAAAAATAGCGCGGGCACATTTGTAACTTCGGAGACCACGCACCTCTCCAAAGGCACCGAAATACTCTCTGACTTTCTCCTCGGGCGTGTCTGGGGACAGCCCACCGACAAAGATCTTCTTCACGGGCTCCTTGCTCTTCATGGCCTTTGCTTTTTTGGGATCAATCACTTTCCCGTTGAGCTTGTGTTCCTTCTGTGAGGCAACCTTCGTGGAAAGAAAGCAAATAGAACAGCGGAAAAGAAACGGAGCCTTTCCAAGGCACGTTTAACTTAAGAACCAGTTTAAGAAAACACCAAATACATTAGACTGATATCACAGCAGACTTGTGGATGTATCTCAGAAAAAAACAAATACAAAGAAAATGAATGCAACTCTGCAGAGATGCCGTAATGGGGACTGCTAGCTAAAAAGTTAGTTGAGCTAAGATTATAACACTTATCATAAGTATTAGCTCCACTAACACTACAGCGCTACCAAGACCTTGCTTAGCCAAAGCTAATGCTAAAGTCCTACACAAACATGGTATTAAGATAACGATGAAATGCTAACCAACATGATGTTTAGCATAGGCTAATGCCCAAATGCTAACTTTAACTGAAATTATATCTGCCCTTGAAGCACAACAACCACCATAACAATCGACAAGCTAACTTTCAACACAGACGTTGAACTTTACTTGACTAAAGTTTTATAAAACGACAAAGTAAATTAGCACTTTGGAGCTTATCAGAAAAAATTACATCGGGGAGAAGCTAAGTGCGCTAAATGTTTTCAAAGTTAGCCACAGTGCTAAATGGAAAGGGAGCTCAACTAATGCGCCCTCTTCTTCTTCTATAGCGCTTTCTGGCAGTTTACAAACTTTGTGCAGTACTGCCATCAACTGGACGGAGATGTAATTCAGAAATTCATTTTCCTTATTTATCTTCAATAACTAAATTATACTTATACAATCACACAAACGTACAAACTAAATCCTCTCAAATGCGCCCTCCACTGCAAAGACGGTATAGAAACACCTTAAGACGTTTCCATTGTGAAATATTTCGCCAACAGTAAGTTCAAACTAGAATTCAAAGAAATAAAATGTAAAAAAAATTTTTTTAAATGGAATATTTTGCTCCAAAACTTGAAGATGCACAACAGTTTCTAGAGAAGCGCAGCCTCCAGCAGCAAAGGGATACCTTTTCAACGCTTTCTGGATTTTTAAAGAGCACGAAGCCGAAGCCCCGTGAGCGCCCGGTCATAGGGTCCAGTTTTAAAGTGCAGTCCACCACCTCCCCGAACTTTGTGAAGTAATCCTTCAGGTCCTTCTTGGTGGTGTCCCAGCTGAGCCCTCCAACAAACATCTTCCTGGAAACAAAACAGTCCACTTCCTTTACTGCTGCCCTGTTTACAATGAATGCAAGTGTCATTACATTCATAATGATGTAACTGCAAAAGGCAAAGTGGATAGCAATGCAATAAATGTGGTTGGAGCAATGTGACTTTGTGACGTCAGAGGAAATCCTAGTTTGAATATTGTAAATTTATGAATTTGATCATAAAACAAGAATAATCACTTGCTTCTGGCAAATTTATGACTTTGACTGATTTTTCTATCAAACATATACTTAAGGAGCAAAACAAGTCCATCCATGCACCGTGACGACAAACTGTTGCAAGCAACGCTGCATAAAATGCCAGTGTTTGGACTTTTATTACAAACACGTTTTGCTTTCCTCCAGACGTGTTCAGGTGCCAGCGGAAAAAGTTGGTCATTAGGAATCCGTATAGGTGGCAAACCATGACACGCTGCGCACCTGGGTTAGCACGTCACAAACAGTAAATACGAGCGGAGTCGCCGTAAAACATACCCTTCATCCTCCTCATTTTTACTGGCATCAATCTTCGACCCGTCGGCCTCTCCTCCCATCAGGCCACAGTCCCCAGAGGCGGACATGGGATCGTCACAGTTGCCCTCCCCATCCTCCTCCATTCTCATCATGCTCGGGTCTTCGCTGAATTCATAATCTTCCGACATGTCTCCGATTGATCAGCAGACAGCGGCTCCAGAGGGGAAGACAAAACGACACAGTGCGAGAAGGAGCTAAGCTAACGGTAAAGCTGACAGCGAGAGGCTCGAGAGGCAATTTGTTGACCAGTGCGCTTCGAGGAAAGAGCCGGTCCGGATCAGGCTCGCAAAAAAAAAAAAATCTATCACAGGCTGAAGTTCAATAAGCGGATTGCGTTTCGGAAGGAAAGAGACAGAGTTTTGCATAAATTTAAGGGTTAATTTCTGAGCGTCGTTTTGTTTTCATCGCAGTGACTCCTTCTGCGCTTTCGAAACACGTCAGTAAACAAAGTGGAGTGGCGAACAGCGCCACCTATCGTTTCAGAGTGTTTAACGGAAACACTCCGTTGAAGAATAAATAACTAAAAACACCGTCAATTGACAAACACAACAAAACACTTGAGCTAAGTTTAACCTGAAACAATACAAACCCACATACATATATTAGGGGTGACTACCAAGTTATTTAATCTGATTTTTGTGTTAAAATATTGCTGAAGGGGTGGTAGTAGTGTCTTATTATTTTACCCCCCGTCCCCCGACCCAAAAATAGCACAGCTAAATGTCGTTAATTATGTTGTCGGAAAATATTTGAAAACACAACCCTGCGTATTTAATTTATATTGTGTTTAGATAGAGAGCTAGAGAGATAGAGAGAGTTTACAAAATACCACTCACAATATGGCGTCTACCTTCACGGCAAAAAGGGTATAATATCGCCTCCTGTGGACTGGAGGCTGAAGTGACAGAGCAGAACATGTGAGCTGGTCACAGCTTTGTGTGGTAGCTAACGGCGGGGTAATGGCGTCTTCAGTCAGTTAGAGGTAAACCCCTGGTTTGCCGTGTTTTGCTGCTAAACTCTACCGTGTCCCACCTGTCCGGCCCGGAGAAGAAGCGGGAAAGAGAGGGGCTGCCGCCGGGCTGTAACATAGCACTGCTGCTGCTAGCTTAGCAAACGTCAGCTAACCCACTGCCAGCGGTAAACGCTCGGGTCAAAAATGGCCTCGGTTTCGATTCCTGCCTGCACCACTGCACTTTTACTGGACATCGAGGGAACCACTACGCCAATCACGTTTGTTAAGGCGAGTTTTATTTGTTTAACTCTTCAGTCTTGTTCAAAGAAGATTGGGTCGTGCTAGCTGCTTTTCTGGTCCCGACGTGCTCACAGTGAAACATTGTTTTTTGGTTAAAAAAAAAACAAAACAGCAAATGTCTTCATATTTCGTGTTTAGCGTTCCTGCTTTTATTGTTTGCTCGGAAATCATACAGATCCCTTATGCTGGCTTCACGTTCTACGATTCGTGACGTAAATAGCGCTTTCCTCTCGTGAAGGTCGACGTCATCAACCAAGCCCCTTTTAGAGATTGTTTTCTTTTTTTTTGGTTCTCTTATCCAGTCACGTCTGTTGCCATGGGGATTTGCCAAACGTCTTTGCATTTTACTTAAGAAGCATCAAGACCAAGGGGGCCTGAATGCACCATAATATTAGATGCACTATTTATTTATTTTTTAAAGAAATACAAACAATTAACTTTCTGTGTTGGTGATTTTATGATCTTTTTCAGGACATACTGTTTCCTTATATCAGAGAGCATCTGGAGGATCATCTGTCCACGCACTGGGAGGAAGATGAGTGCAAACAAGACGTCCACCTGCTCAAGAAGCAGGTGCGTTGTGTGCTACACCGAGAATCACCGGAGATCTGGGAAACACTCGGCGACTCGACAGAGGAGGAAGAGCTGACGGCTCTCCTGCGCTCCGATCTATCAGCCCCTCTAAAAGCCCGGCCTGTCCTTTCAGATCGAAGAGGACATGAGGCAGAACCGGGCGTGTCCCGTCCACACCGTGGACCAGACGGTCCACACGGACGAGGAGAAGGCCATCAGGGAGGTGGTGGAGAGCGTGATGTGGCAGATGGCGGCGGACAGGAAGTCCACGGCGCTCAAGCAGCTGCAGGGCCACATGTGGAGGGCGGCCTACACGTCTGGGAGAATCAAAGGCGAGTAAGTACGCCGATGTGTTCGCTCGCTTCCCACGATTTAAAAAGAATAAGTATTAATGTCTTCATTTAAAGAAAAACACACATGTCTTGACGACGTAGTGTCCGTGTGTGTGTTTGTGTGTGTGTGTGATCCGTTTGCGAACAGGATCTACCCCGACGTGGTGCCGTCCGTCAAAAGGTGGCGGGAACGCGGCCTGAAGGTTTACATCTACTCCTCTGGCAGCGTGGAGGCCCAGAAGCTCCTGTTCAGACACTCGGTGGAAGGAGACGTTTTAGACGTGAGCCGCTCATCTAGACGTTTTTTTGGGTTTTTTTGCTCCCGCGAAGTTCGGACCGGCTTCGTTGTCCCAACTGTTCTGATCCTGTGTGTGATTCCAGCTCTTCGACGGCCACTTCGACACCACGATAGGAGCCAAAGTGGACTCAAAGAGCTACGAGAGGATCGCCGAGCGGATCGGCTGTCCGCCGGAAGAAATCACCTTCCTCACCGACGTCAGCAGAGGTGAGCCGCGCCTCGCCTTATCGGACCGGCTGGACCGGACCGGACCGGCCGGTCACACCGGCTTCCTGTCTGTGCTGCTGCTTCAGAGTCACAACGGCTCTGAAAACCGTCGACTAAAAACGACGAAGGAACAGCTGATGTTTAAAAACAAAACCAAAGACATAGATATAACTGCAAATTCAGATTTAAGCTCATTTCCGGTTTTTCATGGAGCGATTGTGTTTAATCTCAGTAACAGAATGACACTGAAAGAACCAGTCAGTTTATTTACAATCATTTTTCTTATTATTCTGGGAACTTTTTGCGAATGTCAACATTCAATAAAGAAAACGTAGCCCTCATTTCAGAAAAAGTGTTATTTACATTAAAATCTGAAAAGATTAATGAAATAGTTGCTGTATGAAAAATACAGCAGATTTTCTGTCATAGATATTTACCAAAAATAGTTTTTGTTGTTGTTTTTCAAAAAGTGATGTAATATTTGTGACTCCAAGTTGCTTTATGTAGCTGGACCGATGAGACAAAAATGTCTCTTTGGATTGTAATCATTTTTGTCATCAAGGTGAAAACCAAATATTTTTAACACTTTGGCTTCACTATGTGACTGCGCCATTCGCACTGGACTGGGTGTCAGATTATGAGGCTTCGGGTGTCAGATTATGAGGCTTCGGGTGTCAGATTATGAGGCTCCGGGTGTCAGATTATGAGGCTTCGGGTGTCGTTTCATTTAGGTCAACAGATTGAAACTCCTGACTCTGTCGTAAACGTTCGGCGAGCCGTTGTCGTGTTCGGGTTGCGGAGCGAGCCGGCCTGGCAGTGAAAGCTTGTGTCGAATCGTCTTGACTCGTCCTCACCCGTGGTTTTTTGTGGTTGCAGAGGCCAAAGCGGCGGAGGAAGCCGGGCTGAACGTCCTGCTGGTGGTCCGGCCCGGAAACATGGAGCTGACGGACGAGGAGAGCGCTCACTACAACCTCATTACCTCCTTTAGTCAAGTTCAGCTGACGGGGCGAGCTTAACGCTGACGCAGTCCGCTTCTCCTCTCCCATCCCTGATTTTCTCTTTCTTTTTTTTTTTTTATCTACTCTGGTGTTCTTGATTTTGACTTTTGGCAGGAACTGGGACTTTTTATTACTGTCTTTTGTTCACTGTATGGCTGATAATGTAGCCTTGAATTCCTCTTCCTGAGACGTTTCCACATTTTGTTATTTTCCACAGCTCCAAACTTCACTGTATGTATGTATATATATATATATATATATATATATATATATATATATATATATATATATATATATATATATATATATATATATATATATATATATATGGGCTCAGTCAACTGTGTTTTCTTGTAACGATGAAAGCTTGCCATGCGCCCTGCATGGTTTTGAAGCAAAATTCTCTACCAGTCGCTTAGGTAGATCTCTGCTTTGACTAGACCGTTCTAACACGAGAACGTTGCTTGTTAGGGTCACTCCACCTCCGTCTCAAGTGTTTTACGGCTTTCCAGCAGGGTTTATTTCCACCAATAGAAACCCCACAACATTATGTTGCTACACTGCGGAGATGTTTGCATTGTTGTGGCTTTTTTTTTTTTTTTTAAACAGTTCTTAGAATATCGCTGCGAATACATAACCCTGTTTGTTCTCCGACGAATCTGTGATGCCTTCACAGAACATCTGGATTTCTCAGTCTCTCCGAGGAGATGCTACGAATGCAAATTCAATCGTCGTCCTTGCAATTTTCACCAGTCGTTGCGACTTTTCTGAAAATCGGACCAATCTCTTTCTGACCAGCTTTCAGTTTCATCCCTTTCTGACCAGCCACTGCAGCTAAAAGACGAGTTGACCCACACGACTCTGTCATATCAGGCCTGTTGCTGCCATTGCTCGTCCCTTTTGCTGTTGCTTCCCACATATTTAAATTTTTATTGCCGGTCAGTGAGATATTGAACGTTGGAAACGAGGCAGCAGCAGCAGCAACAATGACGTGGGGTTTTTCTGTTTTGGTTTTTTTTCTGAAAAAGAAAAGATTACAACTTGATGAGAAAATCAGAGGAAAGGGAAGATTATGTGCAACATTTACTTTTTTTTTTTTACAAGACCATGTTTTGGCAAAAATAAAGTTTAAGAAGAAAAATCACAAATTTATGTAAAAGGTGCTGCAAAATGAGTAACTTTTGGCCAAAACGTAGCAAAAACAACTAAAAGATTCTCTGTCCAATGTAGTTTTATTTAAGGGTATCAGAGTAAAGCAGTTGAATAGGAATAGCTTCAGATTTTCATTAGCTTCTACTTTACTATTATTTACTCCTCTTTTTTTTATTTTTTGTTGGTCTAGTCCATAAAATACATAGAAGTTTGGCAAAATGTGGAAAAGCTGAGTGCTCTTAGCTTGGCGTTTGTTTCCCTGAAATCACAGCAGGAACGCCTTCTTCATTTGTAGAGTGACATAACTCTGACCTGAAGTGGGAGGTCGGTGTCATGGCAACCCGAGCTGGACGGTGAGACTGCGGATGGGTGCCGCCGTACAACCGCAGAAAACCGTGAGGTCACTACTTGACGTTTGAACTTTTTAGGTAAAGCGTGTGTCTGACTGCCACTTTCCAGCTGTTTGTGTACGAGAGTGACGTAACCGTTCCCCCGTTTTGTAAAAACGTCGTCCGCCTGTGCGACCGCGAGACGACGCGCTTCAGTCGGGACCTCTGGTCGTGTTTTAGAGCGTAGAATCACTGTGTAGAAGCACTCTGGCGCGGCGCCGACGGGAAGCGCTCGCTCCCTGCCAGAGTGCGAAAGTCTTAACTCAACCCCACCGCAGGCGGGCGGTGTCTGTCTTAACGTGTGCCGTCTGTAACGGAGGAGAGAAAACGATCAAATGTGTAAACGGAGTCGGTACTAATCCAGAAATAAACACCTTCTCTCACACAAGACGCCTGCGTCTCTTTAGTTTCAACAGTTTTTTTTTTGACATGACTCTGGTATGCTATGATTGAATATCTAAACTTTTACTAGTAGGAAACTGTCAGCATCTTTGCTTTAAGAAATTAGTTTTTAGTTTGACTACATGCAGGTTATACATAAAACCTTGTGTGAACCAGGTTTAAATGGAGCCACGGATGTACAATAAGGAACAAAAGATTCCATCTTATTTCACTCACACTTTTTCCTTCCACTCAACTTTCTGCCCCATCTAATATGCTTGGATACATCAATGGAAGATCCAGCTTTAATAACTTTGTGGTTTTCTCCTCAATGTGGAAGGAGTCAGGTGCTTATTTATTTGTCTTATGCATTTAATACTCAGAATTAGTAAAACTGATTTTTAGCTTTTCATAGCTAAAAATGATCGCCAGAATGATTGACATAAACATCTGAAGTATTTGCCTGTGTGAGGAGTCCGAGACGGACTTTTTGGTCCGATCTGCTGAAATGAATGAGCCTTTCACATGTTTGATGTGTACAAAACTAAAATAAAAATACACATTTTTCTGTCATGAAAATCTCAACTTTAATAAGTTGAACACTTTATAGCTTTAAAAATGTAAAATCTGTTTGGCATTTCTTCCAGGTTAGTGGTATGATATTTTTACCAAGCCTAACCAGCCATATGTCACATCCAGCTTAGCGGTGATCAGCACCAGTTAGAAGAAATAGCTAACTTTCCTTAGATGTAGACATCAAGCTGTAACAAGTATCTTATTAAGACATCTCAAAATATATCACGAAAATAAATAAAAATCTATATGTGAAACATTAATACAAAGCATGACATTGTAACCAACTTGAATAGTGAGATATGTTCATTGTCTGCAGGTGTTCGAACACAAGACCTTGTGGCACTCCTATAGCTCTGGCTGCAACTCTCTGGAGCAATCAGCATCTTTACGCTGACTCTGGCGCTCCTCCGTGTCTCTGCACACCACCTCAAAGCGGCAGTGACGAAAGTCGAAGGCAAAAGTGCTGATGTATATGAGGAAGAGCATGACCACGGCCCACTGGCAGCGAACCGTGTGCATGTGGGGGATAACGGTCAAGCCTGCATTGGGAGAGTCAAGGATGAAGACGGGAAGGCAATGACTGGACATTAAATCTCACAAATATAACACTAAGACAAAAAGCAAACAGTGGTGGGCTGCTAATAGCGGAGCTAATTTTTCAATCAGTGCTTTAGCCCTTTTAATAATTTTCCTTTACCCAGTGCTACCTGAGAGTGAAAGGATACCATACTTCAGTATAATGCAGAGAGAGATGGCTGCAGACAGCACCAATCGGCCGACAGCAAGCACCCTCCCCTGGTTGTTCAGGTTCACTTTCCAGGTGATGTAAGTCTGAAGCCAGCAGTACAAGTTGCCCAGTCCAAACGCCAGTAACGTGCCCACGTTGTGAGTCACCAACATCGCCAGGAGCTACAGAAACAGACGCGAGTCAGTCTGTCGCAGTGTCATTAAGTCGATTTCTTAATGGTCAGCGTTTACCTGGAAGTTTCCCACAATCGTCATCCCAAAACAGGCGACGGAGAAACACGCCACACTGAAAATGTTCAGCCACCGCTTGTCTAATTTGGTCTTCAGCTGAAAGTACCTGAGGACGCCCACGACAAACGCTGGAACAGAGCAAAAGCAGGAAGAGCCACAGGGGTCAGCGAACCGATCACGATCAGAGAATTCATTCGAAATAGAACAATTAGGATCCATACCGCTTAAACATTTACATATTTTGCCAAACAACAACCACAAACAATATATTTGATTGGGATTTAATGTGAAAGAGCGACACCAAGCGGTGTACAATCGTGAGGTAGAAAGAAAACGATACATGCTGCTAAACATTTTTTTTTGTAACAAATAAAAAACTGAAAAGTGTGGTGTGCACAAGCATTCAGCCTCTTTTTTTTTTTTTTTTCTCTGAGTGCAACCGATTGCCTTCAGAAGTTGCCCGGCGACGCCTTAACGCCAGCAGCCCGGACTTTGTGTCTGAACGGCGTTTCTTTACCTGCGAACGCTGCCAGGTTCAAGATCTCGCTGAAGTAGCAGCTGGCTGGGGGGAAATTCCCTGTGATGCTGATAAAAACACAAAGTATGACAAAATAACGGCAAGCGGCTCCAGCTTCACTGTTCAAAGGAGAAGGTAGGACAAACGCAGTGTGTACCTTATGAAAGGAGGAAGTGCAGATAGATTTCCCTTTCTAGAAATAAAAAAAAACAAAAACAAAAGAAGATCTTATTCCAGGGCTGCACTGAGTAAATGTTGGTCGTCCCTCAGAGAGGGTCAGTCGTACCTGTATTCCGAGGTCAGAGGCAGCACTTTCCCATCGTAGAGAGCTATGAAGTACCTGTTTGAGAGCACAAGGCGGCAGAACAGAAGCACAGAGGCGTGTTAGCAACAGGACGCGCTGCAGTCCTACATATTCTTCTTACAGTTTTAAGACTAGAAAAACCTTTTTGCCATTTGATTGTCCAACTCAAAAGCACATCAATAAACTTATCGATGACTCATGCTGATTCTTGAGTTGTTTTTTTTGTTTTATTTTTTTTTGTCCAATCTCTATTTAATGTTCAGGCATGAACTCTTTTACTTTTTTTATTTTCTGAATAAAGGTCAAAAAGAGGTTGAACTTACACGACCCAAAGTCCAGCAGCAGTAAACATGGAGAGGATGGGAGGCAAGAGAACCAGCGGTCTGCACCACCACGCGTTCACCATTCTGATGTCACACACACACACACACACACACACACACACACACACACACACACACACACACACACACACACACACACACACACACACACACAGCATTACTTCACATGAAGATAATGAACTCTTTGTCAGCTTTAAAGCATACAGAAAACAAATAAGTGTTTATATTTTTCCATTTCCAGTTGTCAGTTTTATTTTCATGCACAAATACACATTCATATATATATAAATATATATATATATCTCCAATAAAAACTCTCCTTATATATATATATATATATATCTCCAATAAAAACTCTCCTTAGCAACTGTTGTTGCACAGGTAAAAGCAGCCTATGAAAACCTCTCTGGCCCTTTCATGCATGAATTATGAAGTGTTTTTGATTTTTTTTTAAAGCATAAAAAAGGCAGGATTTTTTTTTCTAGTTGATCAGTTGTAATTTTCTCCAAATACAAAGTTGTTATTTGGAAAATAACAACTTACATCAGTAATATTAGTCCTAAGGAGATACTTGATCTTTTTGTTTTACCTGCAAGAGTCCTGTGCAGTGAAACTGGAGATCCCCGAGTTGCTTTTTCGTCTAAATGTTCTTGCACTTGCAGTGGTTGCCCAGTAGATGGCAGTGTGTTGAATGAACCTCTTCATTGGTCAGCGCGTTCATAACATAAAAATCCACAAGAAACACAAGAAAATGGCTTTTAGAGAGCCGTCCACTGCAGCGACACCGAAGAGCATCACACTGACACATTGACTGAATGTCTCAACAAAAAATAAATACAAAAAAATGACATGCTCAGAAATAGCTCGGTTCAGCAGCAGCAATTTAACATTAAATCAAAGGAAATCAAACCTTAATCTAACGCATTTCCCAAACTCCTGAAACCGAGAACACTAGAAGGAGACTTTGAGGGACGGAGGACGGAGTTTGAAGCTCTGCACCGGCCTGGTGATGATGGGTGAGTGAGTGAGTCTGCCTTCATCAATCACAGAAATGACCGATGAAGGCCTGCAGGTTCTGATGAGCCCTTACCTCAGCTCGAGTGCGGCGCTCTGGTACTGGAAGAGTGCAGATGTTTGGGCTGATTTCCTCTCTGGATCCTCTTCACCTCGCCTTCAGGCCTTCTCACTCCGTTCAGATGCAAGCGAGTCGACTGCTCAGAAGGAAAACCCGCATTCCTCTTCTCTGCAGGAGACTTTATAGGTCACTTCCCCATAGCGCAGTCTGCTTCACTTTTTCACCATCTTCTCTTTTTCAGTCAGAGGCGTCATCAGATATGTTGCAGGACTGACTGCTACCACAGCTACTTTCCTTTCATTTCGCTTTAAATACGGCAGTTTTGAAATGAGTTGAATTAAACGCTTCCCCTTCCTGTAATTTCCCTTTAGGTATTTTTAAATTGAGCTGAACTGAATGCATCTCTTCTTAGAAATATTGCATCTTTTATTTTTTTCAATGAAACTAATTATTAAAACACGTTTTAGGGCAGATGAGGCTGATTACATTTGAACCCGAGCTGCTCTGTCATATCTGGAGGGAGAGTTTTTACTGTCGCCATGTTTTAACGCTGAAACTGTCGAGAACACAGAGAAATCTCTTCCCCCGCTAAATGACAGACGGAGGGAGTCGGACGTAATGACATCACAAGCACGTCCCCGACACGAGGCGTCACGTTCCTGCGTCCTAGAAACGGCAGGAAGGAGGAAGCGGGAGTTTCACCGTGAGAAGCCTTACCCGTCCCTGGGTTCGGTGGGTTTTCTTCAGGTGGGTTCGGTTTAAGAGAACATGGACTCTCTCCCGCCGAGAGCAGAAAGCTTGGACCTTCCCCGAGGCTTTAGCTGCGTTCAGACCGGTACACGGACGGGGAAAGAACCAGGATGTACCAGGCCTCCACGGACCGGTTCACCTTGTTTGTAAACAAAGAAGAAGAAAGTCGGACTCGCTTCTGATTGGCTCATTTAGTTTCTATGGCAGGAGCTCCTGCATGGAAATGCAGGTGAAGGATGGAAAAGACTGAATCATGGCATTATAAAGTAATACCATGATTTTTATCATTTAAAATAAATGTACTTAAAAAAAAAAAGGGTTCTTGATTTTAAAAAATTTTATGTGAGCATTTTCACAAGAATATAATCGAGTGTGATTCATAGAGTTTATTAGTAGTTTTACATGTGCTTCTTTATAAGTCTGAATAAACCAGAGAGAACAAAGTGGCTCCAAATAAAATCACAGATTCCTGGAAACTCCAGACTGCACTTCAAAAACTGAGACAGAAATATAGAAATAGGACTTTTTCATTGCCTTTGTTATGTAATAAGCACAACATTGCTCATATTCCTGCGCAGACTTAAATTTAACATTATTTATTGTACCATGTATTTTATGCTCTGATGTAAAATAAATGCAATTAAAATAACTAAAATAAGAAAACAATAAAAAAAATCACACAAGCAACTAAAATCTGACTAAAACATTTTTTGATTTTTGGTTAATAGGAAAACCTGTTTTTTTCCCCTCCAGTGTCCTACTGGTGTTTTGAAAATGTATTTATGTGCTTTTCCCATCGCCGTAATTTTTAGCCGAGACTCACTATTCCGGTGGCGACTTCAAAACATTATTATTTCCAGTTGCTCAAACTAAAAAAACAAGACAAACAAGGCGTCATCAGATTTGTTGCAGGACTGACTGCTACCAGAGGTTCTTTCATTTCATTTTGCTTTAAATAACACAGTTTTGAAATGAGTCGAGTTAAACACTTTCCTTCTTTTAATTTCCCTTTTAAATATTTTTAAATTGTGCTGAATTGAATTATTAGAAATATTACATCTCCCTCTTGTTTTTTTGCAATGAAACTAATTATTAAAATAGATTTTAGGGCGGATAAAAGCAGGATAACATTAAGCTGATTACGTTTGAACCCGAGCTGCTGCTGCTGTTCAGCCGTTAAACCTGGTGACAGGAAGAACGTTTCCTGGCAGCTCTAATGACAGCTCTGTCACATCTGGAGTTATAAAGAGTAGAACAATAAAAAAAAAAAAAGACAAAAAACAGAAACAAAGACATAAGGTAATTTGTAAATAAATACTATTTATTGAAAATATTGCCTGTAGTCAGTCAGAAACAAAAAGACTTGTTTTCTCCTAGAACATAAAGCGAGGTCGACCAATCAGGCAGCAGCTCTCATCGTTGCTGGAATGAATTATCAAGTACAGACTCCTTCCAGGTTCCCTCTGAGGTCCGATGGATCAGCACAGAATTTTCTCCTAACACTTTAAAGACAGCAGAGCCGAGTGTGTGTGTGTGTGTGTGTGTGTGTGTGTGAGAGCATGCATACGCTGAAATACGATAAGCTTGTTTCCATAAAGGTCATTGCACGCTGTAGAGCCTCGTGATTACACTGCTAAAAAACATCAAAGTAAGACAAAACTAAGAAAAAAAAACGAATCGAATAAAAACATAGATATTCTCAATAGGAGGGAGTTTGCTGCCGCGTTGGTCCAACGACGTGTTGGTCCAACGTGTTGACCGCAGCGCCACCAGTGGTGAAAGTAAGCGAGCTGAACGTAAGATCACAACACAAACATGGATTTGTGAGAAAGTAACTGGCACTAATTACATAATACCCAGTTTGTTTTAAGTTTATCAACATGATTTTCTGAAGGCTCATTGCAAATTTTAAGGACCTAAATAAAAAAAAAAAGAAAAAAAGAATAAATTTGTGAATTGGAAGGCATCGAAGCGTTGATGTAGTGCACAGATTAGAGATTGTAAAGACGAACAAGCGAAAGTTTCCTAAACCTGAAACTTGTCGCATCGTTGAATGAAGTGTGAGCGAAAAGCATGCAGCAGAAATCTGCTATTAATACATAATTAATGTTAGCTTTAATTTGTGACATTATAACACTGAGTAGGAACACAGACGTGCCCTTAAACGTCCCGTTTTTTTCACCTTCATCTCTCCTGACTGTTTTTTTTTCTTCTCTATTATTTTACACAGTTTTACCTTAAAAAGAGGTTTTGCATATTCATTGCCGCATCTGATTTAAACCCGTGGTTCAGAACACGCCAGCCCGCGTAAAGGCCGGTGTGGTATTTTTCTGAATAGCCCTTGATTTGACTCAATATTTACTTTCACCACCGAGCGTGACCGACCGCATGGCTTGTTTGAGTTGCGTCGTAAAACAAAAACAAACAAAAAAGAAAAAAAACAAAAAAACGCAAATGGCACTAAGATCAGCCGACCGTTAACAGCTGAGAAGTCTCAGGAGTCGTTCGCGTCGCCGACCGAACAAACGAAGCAGCCCGCGAAACGGGCGGCCGGCGGCGCCGTGGCGACGCGCTCGGACCTCAAACGCCGAGCTTGTTGGCTTGCGTCAGCACCACCTTCAGCACGGGCATGAAGGCGGACGTCTCGCTGAAGTTGCTGCTGCTGACGATGTGGGTGTGGATGTTCAGGCCCTCGGCGTAGGAGCGAGACTCGACGGTCCTCGCTATGCTGTGGAGACCTCCGATGATGGCAGGGGAGAGCTGAGCGGAGGAGAAACAGCAGCGTTACAAATAAATTCAATTCAAGACAAAAAAAATAAAAAATGTTTTTTCATTTATGGAATAAAGTCTTAATCTTATGAGAAAATCTGGTTACGAGAATAAAGTTGTGGCGCAAAGTTGTAGTAATATGAGAATAGAGTAATCAAATACAAGAATGAATTCATAAAATTAACAAATAAGTGAAAATTCCATCAAATCATAAAATATCAGAAGAAAAGTTGTGGTAATACAATAATAAATTCATGATATGAAAACTATGTCATAATAATACAATAATAAAGTCATATTATCCCAAAATAACATGACTTTTGGTATGACTTTACAACTTTAATTATTAAAATCAAAGTATATATTTTTTTGATATAATAAAAATAAATTTTTTTTTATTTATTCATTTTATGAACTTTATATACAACAATATAAAGTTGTAAAAAGTTGCATATTTGACCACTTTACAGTCGTCAAATGTGCTAACAAAATTATCCCACAGCAGTTTAGATGAATTCATGTATTAAAGTGGTCTAGTCAAAGTCAAAGACGTGCACACATACTGGTCATCCAATCTGGGCGTTTTGCGGAGAAACATTTGCGCCAAAGTCGCCGTGGCAGCGAGACACACTCACCGTCTGCTCTCTGAGTTTGTCGTAGAGCGCTTCCAGGCGTTTGTTGGCGTCGTCGAGCTTCCTCTTGGTTTGCTGTGAGGAGAGGACGGATAAACACAGGATCACGTGTGTTGAACGGAGACGGAGGACAGGCAGAGCTCGGCCACCACAGACTCACAGGGTCGGTCGCTACGGCCAAGCACTTCTGGATCAGACCCTCGAACGTCGTCTTCAGCACCAGGTGTTCGTCGGGGATGGGCTTCTTCATGATCTTCTCAGCAGGGATCGACTGCAGAGGCTGACAGCAGCGAACGGCGGCCGCGATTAGAGGCATTGTACGTTTAAAAAAAAAAAAAAAGAAGGAAGGAAGTATATTTTGCGAAAAATTTTTGACTAATCTCAGAAATTTTCTAAAAAAAAGAAAGAAATATGATTGAACATTTGTTAGCAAAAGACGTCAGAAATGTTGATTTATCTCAGAAGTTTTCTAGAAAAAACACAGAAAGTTCTGAATTTGAAATTAAAAAAAACGTTTTTCTTAAGTTGAAAATTTACTAGAAAAAAACCCCTCAAAATTGTATTTTTCTCAGAAATGCTCCAGAAAAACAAACCTAGGAAATGTCCAAAAGTCAAAAGTTGTACACTTTTGAAACTCAGAAGTTTCCAAAGTTTTTCTTGAACATTTCTTAGATTAATCTCAAAGTTTCTGAGCTTATTGGTGGAAATGTATTCATTTATCTTCTCCTATGTCCTGCGGCTCTCATGCCGAGACGACATGGACAGGCGTCCATTAGATCCGTACCTGGATGGCGTCTCCTGTCGGCGCTCCGGGTGCGCCCTCCATGTTGGAGTTGGGCATTGAGGCTGGGTTCATGCTCTGACTGGGGAGCTGGGTCTGGTGCATGCCTGAGTATGGGCCCTGGGGGCCCTGCAGAAAATCCTGGGGGCCTCCAGACGACATGGGCTGAGCCTGGGGGTCGGCGCCCGGCGGGGCCAGAATGGGAGCCGTGATCGGGGCGGGTGGGGTGTAGTTCTGTGGAACCTGCTGTGGAGAAAAAAACAATCATAAAAACAAAACATTTGCTCTACTTCAGCATCTAAAAGCCATATAATTCATTATAAATAATAAATGCAGACTTACCTTCTTCTTTGGGGCTCGGGTCAGAGCTGGAGGGTCGTTCCAGCCATTCTGGGGTCCTACACACACACACACGCACACACACACCTCAGCGGTTTGTTTTACCTTTTCAACATTAGCCAACACACAATGTTCCACATTTGGCTTTTTTGACTCCTTTAACAGAGCGAGTTGAACTCAGACACAGCTAGAAAACTCTTCATTATTCAGCATTTCACTCTACATGTGTGTTTATACACAAACATTTCATATAAAGACAGTTCTTTATGAAATTCAATATCTTTAAAACTGGTGACCAAGTACAACAATCGTTTAAATTTCACATGAACATACATCAGTGTTTTACTAATGAATGAAAGCGAAATTAAAGTTTGATTTCTTTGCCCGGATAGTTTGACGACCAAAACAAATCAAGTGCCGACTCCTTGTTGATTAATCATTCTGAGCTTAGAGACCAATGCGGACTTTATTGCATCATTAATTTGAATCATTACCTACAGAAAGCCATGCAAATTAACGCCACATCATTTCTACGTTTTCCCAGTCACGATTTCTGTCTGCCTTTTTTGCTCTCAGCCAATCAGCGAGCCAGCAGCGACCAGGAAGGGAGAACCGCCGTTTCTGACCCAGCCTGCAGCGTGGCTTCATCTTGTATTCAGTTTAATCAACATGACTAAATCATGTCATGTGTTGAATATTTTTAATTTCTGTAGAAATTTAGAAGAAGAAAAAAAATCTCAGAGACATAATTATTCTTCAATCCAACAATATTTTTTCATTAAACTCTTTTTTAGTTGAGCAGAAAACTTTTGAACTAATCTGTGACTTTAGGATTCTCTACAAACACACGTCTGCCAACAAGGACAAGACATTCTGTTAAGTTAATTATTATTTATTCTGATTATTAATATTTTTTATTACAACCATCAACTGTTTTTAATTTTTTTTTTAAATAATGTTTTTATTTTTCTATTGTATTTTTAACAGTAGGGCAACACAATGAGGCTAATGTTAGCATTTTAGCTCATTTTGACATGTAAGCTAAAGATAACCTGAGTGGAGTAAGTCACTGTTAGCCAACATGCTACTGAAAGCACAGATGCTATTCGTAGCATTCCAGCTAACCTTAGCATCTCAGCTAATTTTACCTGGAACACTGATGATTGCTCAGTAAATGATAGCCCAGAAGTTACTGATAGCATCTTAGCTAACAGTAACATTGGGCTAATTCTGAACATTCTTACAAAAACTATCTGATTGATTAAACTTGAGGACTGCAGAGCATTCGGGTCAATTTTTATTTTACAGAAATTTTCTATTTATTATTACGATTATTATTATCAGTACCATTACCTTTTTACATTTTGTTTTACTTTTAATTTTAACTTTTCTAAAATGTACTTCATCTTCATTACTATTACTATCCCAATTTTTTTTAAAATATGTAATATGCTTATTTTTACTATTACTATGTCTAGTAGTACTACAACTACTATCATAACTAACGTGAATCTTTCTAGTTCGGCTCCCTGTGAGAGTGAGAGAGCTGGTGAGCAGGACAGACAGAGAGAGTGATGATCAGAGCCATGCAGACCTGTTCTCTTAGAGGCGGGGATCAGCCCGGGGTCGGAGTCTAGCTGTGTACCTGAGACTCCGCTCGGTGGAGGATGCAGAGGAGGCGGCATGTACGACACGGGAGATCCTGGCCCGCCGTGCTGGAAAGACGCTCCGGAGGACGGCGGAGCGGAGAAGGAAGACGAGGCGGGAAAGAAAGGAGGGCGAGAGGGAGGAGAGGAGGACAGGCTGTGGCTGGCAGGAGGCTGGCCCGGATAGAGAGGAGGCGGGACGGGCTGGGTGTACTGAGAGAGGAAGCCCGGGGGCTGAGGAGGGGAGGAGGGCTCAGCAGGAGGACTGTGAGGAGGAGCGGTAGAAGAGTACTGAAGAGGCTGATAGACGGGAGCCCCCCCAGCTCCAGGCGGGTACTGGTTGATCTGGGGGTAGGCTGGGAGGCACACGGGAAGTTCTGTTAGTACAACAAAACAGCTGCGACGACATGCAACAGGACGGCTTCACTGCAGGCTCTACGTGCAGCAAGAGAGGAGTCGACGAGCAGAGAGCTGAGAGCTCACAGACGAGTCAAAGGCATTCCAGAATCAGGCGTTAGAATCTAACATTTCCACAGACAAATGTTGTTCTAGAGAGCAGAGCTGAAGGCGTTCACTGGAAATGACAAGTCAGAGAAAGTTGCCCCTATGCTGCTAGTTGGACTGGAGGTCAGAAGGATGCTACCTTCTCCCCCGAGCCCTCTTTTACTTTCAAAGACAAATCTCACTGTTTGGGAATATTTCTATTCATGCTTTGATTGAAAACGCTGCCAACTGTCACTTTCACAAAGGAAAGCTGCTTTAGAAGCCCAGTTGGCAGGACACAGACATGAAGTCAGTTCAGCAGGTGACAGCTGAGCAGATAACCTGAATATCAGATCGTACACATGTAAGAATTTATGGCAAAAAAAAAAAAAAAAGCATAACATTTTACACAAACACCTGAAATCTAGTGGTGAGAACACTTCCACTAATAGCGGAGCTGATTTTTAGCCCAGTGCTTTTGCTAACATTGAAAAAATAAAGTTTAATTAGAGCTTCTGCTAAATGTCGTGTATGTTTTTTTTAACCACTTTAGCATTAGCTACTGCTAAATATCATGGTGGTTTAGCATAACTGGAACTCTAATATTAGTTAGCGTTAGCAGAACTAATGAAGGCCGCATGAAATTCCTAGTAAGTCAAACTACATGACCAGTAAGTTTAATTTGGATTAGTGCAGCTAACGTTTTAGCTAGCGGTGCCCACCACTGCCTGGTTCTGGTTCAGAATACCAGTGTCTCATAGTGTGAGGAGCTACATCAGTTCAAGCCCTCTGAAGTGCTGATCTGGTCGTATTAAGCCCGATTAGTGTATCTGGGCATCACAGGAGCTTCGTTTGAAAGTTCTGCAACTTTGACTGGATAGTAAACGTCATCTATCTGGTTTCTAAAACAACAAGACATCGAAACTCACGTTCGCATCGACAGCTTCATTAAACCTGGAGACCAATAACACACTTGAAGTCCCACTTACGCTGGTACTGATGAGAGTACATGTAGCCAGGAGTGGAGGAGGCCGAAGGGGCCGCTGGTGTGCTGGAGGCTGGCAGGCCGAACATCGGGTTTGGAGGCTCCGCCTGAAAGATTGAAGCAATTTCAGTGAAACCAATAGCAACAGAAAGAGGGCGAGCTAATTACCTACTAAACTGGCTCCCACAAAAATCCATTCAGCTACAGGCTGCGGTTCATTATCAAAGGACGGCAAGTGTTTACGCGTATGAAGAAAAATGCAAGTCGTGCAGTGAAATAATCCATACGGAGACAATTGGAAGACAGGAAACGCATCAGAGCCTCAGGAAATAAGAGGAAACGGTTGACAGGAAGTGGCTACAGAAGCGGGCATCGCCATAACGAAGCAACAATTTTGGACATGGAGCATGGGTCCGACACATAAAAGTTGGATTTATTTTATCGTTTTGAAACAAGATGCATGTCAAGTCAGGGATGGAGGTTTGTGTACCTGCTGGTCTGGGGTGTTGCCTACATGAGGAGGAGGAGGAGGAGGAAGAGGGACATTTGGGAGGGCTGTGGGAGTTTGGTTACTCCAGGACGTGACGGTGGAGGCAGCCCTCACCTGAAGCAAACAGAGACACAGCGTGATGCAACAGAGGAGGGATGGCCACAGCATGGGACAGAGGGAGAGGAACGCCACCAGGAGAACATCACTATGACGACGAGTTAAAGGGAAAGCTTCGGTTTTTAAAAAAGGGATGGAGTACCGATGAGCAGTCGGAGTGAGCTGGGTAATTCTTTTTATTTAAAGCGGAAGCAATGTGTGTTTTTCAGGCAGATGGTGTCATTTTATAGCACAATCACGTTACCTTCAGTCACTTTAAAAATGATACATACGCTGATATGGCTTCAAAGAAATTTAACGCCTAGATGTTGTGACTTTGTCTCTTTAAAAACTCCTGCTCTTTCTGAAACGCCACCTTCAGGAAGTCATCACAACATGGCTCCTCTATCAACCCTAAAGAAACATTTTTACCACCATGTCACTGAGAAGTAACTTATACAATTAGTTCAGCAGGTGCTCAGTTCTACCAGGTGTTTGCTAAATGCTACTGGCTAGTCTGAAGGAGCTGAGTGGGGAATCAAGGAGGAAGGCAACTTGGAGAAAGCTTGGAAAACTGCAGGTCTGAGGAGGCGGTAGATCCACCCAGGCGTTTTGCACAGCAGAATGGTTGCCATGGAGATTAAAGGATTTCACAAACATCATAAAAGAATCAAAGCAACTCCAATTGGGTTTTTGATGTGGGAATAACATGACCCCTTGACGGGTTCGTTAGGAGAACATACCGGCTGGTAATACTGTGGCTGAGGTGGGGCAGAGGCAGGTGTAGGGCCCGGTGCTGGAACTCCTGCAGCAGGTTGAGGGACCATCGCCGGCTGGCCCTGGGGGAACGGATGCTGGGGGAGAGCTGGGCGGCCGGGCAGCTGAGATGCAACTCTGTGGGTTTGTGCCGGCGCTGCTTGCTGCCCTAAAGCCCGGATCAGACGGTCCCGGAGCTGCTGCACCGCAACCTGGAGGGACGGAGATCGAACCGAGACCCAACACTCAGTAAGCACAGCCAGGCTTAGGTCTTGCGCACTCAAACCCATATGTGCACTTCGACTGAGTACACACTTCATAGAGGGGCGTAGGGTGCTTTTTTTTTTTTTTTTTTAATTAATTCACCAATTAGTCCATACAAAACAAACATTAGACTAACAAACTCTAGTGTATTTAGGTTTAACTGAATGAACCGTGGTAACAGCGGTGCTGCAGACCTGGTTGGTGTTGTCGGGCAGGTATGTGATGGCCGTGGACAGACCGCCCTGAGAGGCCAGCAGGCTGGCGTACTGGCTCATCTTCTCAGCCAGCAGGATGCCGATCGCTGCAGGTCCGGAGCGCTGAGTCAGCTCCACCGCCCGACGCAGCACCACCACCTTCTCCACCAGGTCCTGAGGCAAACGAAGGCGGGATAATGTGAATAAAACATGCTTAAGATCCATCTATATTTCGGTTTTTATGTTTGTCTAAAGGTTTCTAGACACAAAAACCACAGATCACGTTATCAAGATTCAAAGTGTTTTTTTTATCTTAGTGTTTCACACAGGCATGCCAGTGATGCTGCTGTTTTAAGGCATATTGAAACTGAAGGATATCTCACGTCAGTGACATTTTCTAAACAAACTAAAAACCTAACACTTTGTGTAAAATAATTTTTTTATATTTCAATTTAATTAAAAATGGGTAACACCAAAAAGCTCAACAGCGCCCCCCGAAATTCAGTCAGGCCAGTCAGTGTTTAACATAAATATTGGAAATAAGTAACAGACAAAAAAAAAAGTCTCTTTGGACCAAAACCAGGAAGTTTATCGTTTATCATTTATTATGAAAAACTCAAGAATTTTGATGTATCGACTGCCTTGATAAATTTCTGTTGATGCGGTTAAAGTAGGCGGGCTGCACAGTGGCACAGTTGGTATCACTGTTGCCTTGCAGCAAGAAGGTCCTGGGTTCGATTCCCGGCCTGCGGTCTTTCTGCATGGAGTTTCCACGTTCTCCCTGTGCATGGTGGGTTCTCTCTGGGTACTCCGGCTTCCTCCCATAGTCCAAAACCATGACTGTCAGGTTAATTGGTCTCTCTAAATTCTCCCTAGGTAATGGTTGTTTGTCATGTAATTGTGTTTGTGGTGCCACAAATGCTGTGCTGCAAAACTATTTACCTAAAGAATAAGTAATTTTTTAATATTTTTTTTTACCAAAAATAGTACCTCAAAATATTGCAATAAAAGTCAAAGGCTATATCGCCCGCTCCTACAGGAAGTCGGCCATCTTGAAGCCTCCCCATTCAGGTTGCAGCGTTAAGAAGAAATTCACAAACCTGCAGGGAAAGAGGGCAATGTCCGTCCTGAGCTCTGCTCCAGCAGGACACCAGCTTCTCCACGTTACCCGCACAGATGTAGCACAGACAGGCCTGAGACTGGAGCTGCGGGTCCTCTGCTGCCTCCAGTCTGCTGCCGAGAAGGTCTGACAAACGGAGGCGTAAAAGAAGGTAAAGGTAAATGTGGCAAAACTGGGATAAGTTCATAACAAGAACAGGCGCGTGACGCCTCACCGCAGAGGGAAGAGAACTCCTCGGGCCGAGCGTAGGTCATGACGGCGGCCATAGCCTCCCTCCAGTTCTGCAGATCGCACGTCTTCAGGATGTCGTGCCAGTCTTTCATGACCACGGCGCTGATCAGCTGCGGGTCAGATGCAGACGTCCATCATGAATAATAGACTCTCTTTAATGAGCAAACTCTCACAGCGGCGGTTTTTCCCCTCCAGGAGTCACCTTGGTGATCTTGCTGTTTGCTTTGGTGAAATACTTCCTCTGGGTTTTCTCCAACAGGTCGGCTCCTCCGGCGATTGCCAGGATGATGCTGTCTGCCATTCGGTTGTCATGGAGACAGAGCTCCACGGCGCCCTGAAAGTCTCCAGTCAGCAGGGCCTGAGTGATCAACCCGTCCACATCTAATGAAAAGAAAGTAAATAAAGTGACATTTTTATATTAATAGTAATATTTAAAAAAATAATATGCTATAAAAAATCTGCATAAAAAACATCCTGGCCAATCTTTAAAAAGGACCAAACGTTATTTCCTCAACAATTAAAGCCAAATTCATTCCAATAAATAAAATGAAGTTTAATTTGAGCTTCTGCTACATGCTATGTTGGTTTAGCACATTAGCATCAGCCACTGCTAAATACTATGTTGGTTTAGCACATTAGCATTAGCTACTGCTAAATACTATGTTGGCTTAGCACATTAGCATTAATGTCAGAGCTGTCAGAAAACCCAGTGTTTCACAGCATATTGTGTAAGGAACTACATCGGTTCAAAACCATATTTTAAATATGTTGTCATGGAAAAAAAAAAAGCTAAAATATTTCAACACAGTTTTATGGATTCTTTCTTTCAATCTCTCTCGTTGAGCCGGCGTGGTGATACCTTGACTGACGCTGAGATGGACTCCTCCTGCAGGAGTGGGAACCGGAGGAGGGATCTCTGCTGGCGTCGCAACAGGACTGCTCTCCTCCACCTCCACCTGGGCTGTCACGTCCTGAAGCATAAAGTGAAATGTTTTCTACAACTACAAGCTGCAGAATAACTTCAAATCATTAAAAAAAGACGGAGAGGACACGCTTTGATGCAAGGAGTACAGCAAAGGATCAATTTTGTGGTCCAACACATTTTAATCTGATTGTTTCCTTTTTTGTGATTGTCATCTTATTTGTAATGAGTTTTATGTCCATAAGTCCTTTCTAAACCTGTGCAACGCATTTTGCATTGCAATTTTTTACATATTATTTTCTCATATATTTTTTACAAAATGGTTCTGAAACAAATTTGATTGGAGATAACAGGTGTTAGGAATCACAACATGCAAACAGAGATGTTTTCTGTGATATTTTCAGAATTCAGAAAGTCTGACATGGCTTCATGTTGGATGTGCAATTCTTGCACTGCACAAAAAGCCCCAGGTTTCATCGTTTTCAATGGAAACGCTGCTTTGTTTGCCTAAAACGCCCAACACACTTACATCTACGATCCTTTCTTTTTTTGTTTTTGAGACTTACTTACAAGCCAAGAAAATTTAGGGAAGTTCTTGAACAAAATGCAACCGAGTTCAACTGGAATTTTCTTTTGCGCTGCCGTGTGAACGGGAGTTATTCAGCATGAACGCAGCACCGCCACTTGAATGAACCCACATTAATCTGACTGACAGATATTCTCATTGATTAATCTCCTCTCAGTGGCTCCTAATAGAGAATCACCAGCGGTATGCAGCGAGCTGAACAACTGGCACCGAGGACGGACAGCAAGACTAAAGCTGCACAAACTTTCCCCAAACAATAAACCTTCACTTCCAGAGCAACTGCATTAAAAACTCACCTACGTGAGCCTGTGTTTAGTCGTGCAGTGATATTAAATGCAGCTTAAGAATAGTTCTCATCAAACTGTACCTCATTCAGAGGAATCTCCTCCTCTTCGTCCTGTTTCTCCTCCTCCTCCTCCTCGTCGTCTTCCTCCACCATGTTGGTGTCCAGTTCGCTGTCAGGACCATCTTCCGGCTCCTCGCTGTCCAGATCTGGAGTGGAGTTCAGCTGGAGCGCGGCCGCAGGCTGGAGGTTTGAGGCAGCGATCAGGTCGAACGCTGCCTCCGGAGTGTCAGCAGGGGGCGCCAGGCTGAGCTCCGCTGGAGGCAGCGGAGAAGCGGAGGCGGACAAGTCCGGCTGTAGAGCAAAAAGACAAGTTCGGGACTGAGACGAGACGAGACGGAGGATTTGAGGAAAAAAAAAAAATAAAAAAAATACAAAGAAAGAAACAAACAAGCCAATGTCTGATTTCATTGGTTGGAAACATCTCTGGGTTTCATGTTGTTACAAGGAGTCGATGTATGGAATGATGGATTGAAGGACGGACAGACATAAAAATGATGGACAAACAGACAAAAGTGTTGGGAAAAATGTTGGACAGACAGCTGGATGAATGAAGGCACAAAAATGGTGGATGGATGGATCCAACTATTTACAAAAATACAAAAAAGTGAGATGAAGACTTTAAATAAAACAAAACTCCCCATATTTATTCCTTACCAGAATTTTCTTGCTACATGAAAGTGACCTTAAAACCATTTTCTCTGCTCTTCATGGCTGCTTCAAAGTTAAATGTCGATTTATATGCAAATTATTTTGATTCGCTTTCTAACAGGGAAGTTTGTTAAGTAGGATTTTATTTCAGTTCGCTCTTTTTTTCAACTGAGTAAAAATCCTGAAGCTACAAAAACAGGAGATGAAATCTTGCAACACTTCCTTATTGCACAACCTGACAAACCCACAGCCACAAGCCTGATGATACACAACTGTCATCATAATAATAACAGTTATCACTTTGGGCAGAAAATAAATGTTACTAAAACAATTAAGTTAGTGCATTTTTTACTAGCTTAGCAACCATCTGCTAAATTGGTACTGCAGCCATAAGATGCAGCATTAGTCCAACGCCATGCTGCCTTTGCTCTGAGAAAAAGTTGAGCAATGAGCACAATTTTTTTTTCTGGACGCATCTCCCAAATATGCTAAGAAAATTCCTTTAAAACATACAAGTTAAGCGTTTCAGCTTACCTGAGGGACGTTAGCAGGTTTCTCCTCTAAAGCTGCCGAAATCTGTGAACATCACAAACACATTAATCACAAGTCGTCGAGATGAACAGACAAGCTTGAGCTAAAGCCAGGCGATGTGAATGCAGTCACCTTGGAGGCGACCTCCTCTTTGTTGTAGCCCAGGAGCTCCAGGTACTTGCTGCGAACATCGCTTTCGAAATTCACCTAGCAACCAAAAGTCACTTAAAAAACGAGTGTGTTTGTACTGGGAACTCTTCTTTGAAACAGGCCGACGCTCCTACCTTCAGGAAGGACCAAACTGTTCTCTCAAACTCGTTCGCAGCCGCGCTGATCTTCTCCTGGCAGAAGTCCACGAAGCCGCCCGAGCTCAGCGTGGCCTGCAGCCGGTCGGAGCGCTCCAAGAAGGCCGTTTCCGTGACGACCTGACTGACGTGAACGACGTGGGATGCGGGCTGCTGAGGCTTCGCGTTCTCCAACGACACCAGCTTCCCTCCGAACTGCGAGAAAAAAACAAAAACAGAACAAAAAACACAGAGTGTAAACGATGCCGGTTTCCACTGATTAACGGAGCGAAGCTTCACTGACTCACGGCAAAGGAGGCTCCCACTGGTCTGCGGATCCACTTGGGGGGCTTCTTCAGGGGGTTGACCGCAGCCGGAGCGGCGGGGGTCTGCGGCAGCTGCAGCGGAGGCAGCGGCTGCCCCGTCCCAAACGGGTCCAGGTTCCCAAAGGAGTTGCTGATCTGAAGCGGAGCAAAGAAAGACGCGCTGGAAATCTCACTAACTCTCGCAGCACAAAGCAGAAACGATAACAGATGCAGAAGCAGTCGTGCTTTTCACAGCTTTTACCGTGATTTTATGTGTGAATTTTATACAGATACATAGGTGAAAATCATCGAGTTTCTTTTCGTTTATCATGCGGTTCATTTGATTCGTTGTTTAAATTGCAATGGGCTTAATACTGAAGCCCTCACCTGATCGGCGTGCCTCTGGCTCTGCGCCTGGCTGCTGCCTCCCATGATGGAGTAGATGTCGATGTGGCCGTCGAAGCCTGCGGCCGACAGCACCGCGGGGTTCCTGGGGCACCACTGGATGTCAAAGCACCACTGGCTGCTGGTGGGCAGCTCGTACAGAACCTGGAGGTTTGGGCCAATTGTTCTCCCGTGAACCAAATGCTGAGAAGGCGAAGAACATTCAGACGAACCGGCGTGACAGACGGTGGGGGAGGCGTTACCTCTCCTGTGTTGGGGTTCCAGCACAAGATGCGGCTGTCCTTCCCGCAGCTCAGGAGCAGCTCCGGATCGGCCAAGCTCCAGGCGATAGCCAGGACCCCTCTGCACAAAACAGAGCAGCGTCATTAGGGGGGGGTGCCCTCTAAGAGACTGAAAGGTTTTCACAGCCACTCGGCTCCTTCAGACTAGCCAGCAGCAATTAGCAAACACCTGGTGGAACTGCTGAGCTCATTATAGGAGCCTGAACAGAGGAAGGGAAGAGAAGTTTTTACCGCGTGTGGTGCTCTAAAATCTTGAGAGGAGAGGAAGCGAATCGCAAGTCCCACATCTGGATGACCGGCAGCCGGTCGTCTTCGGAGGCCAAGACCAGCTGAGTGGCCACTTCAGGGTTCCAGGCCAGTCCAGAGCAATGCATCTGGAGGCAGCAGGGGAGCACAGCAGCAGGGTGAGGGCCGCTCCACAACAGGGCAGAAACTAACGGCTATTTTTAGTGATCGATTATTCTCACGATTAAGCAATTAATCATATAAAAAAATGAACAATTCTACGAATGTTTCGTTTAAGCCTTTTTACCTAAGAAATATTGGAACTATATTAAGCATTTCAAATAAACAAATTATTCAATTCCTTTTTAAATCAGATTGTATTGCCTAAAATGCAATAGCATACAGTTCTTATGGTAAATTTAAAATTGAAACTTGAGGAGTTTTGGCTAAAACTCATTTAATTGCAATATATTTTGCACAGTTTCGGCTCTGGATGTGTTGGTTTTCTTTAAATAAATGGCCTTTGCTGGGTCTCTGTACTCCAGTTGACAATTAATCGATGACCAAGCTAGTCGTCGATCGTTCCAATAATCGATCAATCGCAATGAATCGTTTCAGCCCCGCTCCGCGATGTCCTGCACGCGCTCGGCGGAGGACCTACTCTGTTGCTGTGGTCGCTGACTTTGATGATGAGGTCGTTCTTCCGCAGGTCCCACACCGAGGCCCTGCCGCTCGGGCAAGCCGAGGCCAGGATGTGCTGGACCTGTTTGTTCCACGCCACGCAGCTGATGTCCTCCTGTGGCTTTAAGAAAAAAAAAAACCCCGATATGTTTTAATACATTCGACAGAATGAGTGTCAGCAGACTCAACATAGACAATATGGAGAGTGAAGTGTGCCAAATTACAAAATATAAAATTACTTTTGAAATAACTTAAATGTGCCATTAGTTTTTTGAAGTGTAAAGACATACAGAAATAATTTGATAAATATAGAATTCATTATATGTGTCTCATGTGAAAGCATTGATTTCATTTGAAAGACTACATGTTATTATTTTATGATTTAATTAATTATTCCATGCTCCTATGCTGAAGCGTATCGTCAATTGATACGCTTCATGATTTATAACTATAGTTTAAATTATAGGCGGGATTAAAGCAAGACCTGACATCTGATTGGCTGATTCAAACATGAGATTAATACATAAAGTGCTTCAGTACAGAAAGATTAAATAATTTATTTCTAGTTTTTAAAATCAATACCGTTATTTGAGGAACAAATAAACAAATCTACGAATAAGTCATTTTCGTTTTTCATTTCCAGTTTTATCAAATGAATGACAATTGAATTATTTATTTAGTCTAATTTGGCGCTCTTCATGTTCCACAATGATGTTTGAAGGTCATCTCAGTTGCAACGTGAAGCCTGGCATTTTTTTCCAACTTTTTTTCCAAAGTCAAAGCAATTTTTAACTTTTAGCTGAGTTAGATATTAATGAAAACTGAAAATGCTGCAAACGTAAAAGTACCTGCGCTTTAGGTCCTGGTGTCATGGGAGAACCAAAATTATTCATGTCCCAGATGTAAATTTCTGATTCATTCCCACCAGATGCAACCAAGTTTGACTGCGGAACAAAAAAGGGAAAATAGTCAGAATAAAAATCACCTTGGAAAAAATTCATACCCCTTAAACTTTCCCAGTTCAGGTAATCAAAAACCTGATCCGATTGGTGCTTTTCACTGACACAAACCAGCATCCAACAAGGAAAGTAGTTTTCAAAAATAGCTCATAACTAAAACTAAAAAATGTGTCGTGCATTTTATTATTTTGAGACCATTATCAAGTAAAACACTGATACAGGTTGAATAATGCAAGTTCGTTCTCTCACAGTTCAGAACACTTTTGTTCAAATCTTGTTGGGAATTTAATTTGGATTTTGTTCAGAACACTGCTGGCTGAAACTGGAAGATGTTTTAAAATATCCAAGATGAAACATGACATCCAAAAGCAATGAATCATAAGGAAACAGAAAAAAACAAACGAAACCATAAATAAAATACATTATGAATGACTGATCATCAAAATGGAAACTAATGAACTCATTTCAATTCCTAATTGAATGACAGCTTATTGAGGCAATTTTAGCAAGTTCTCACTTAAAATGTTACCTGGAAATGGTTGATGTCGAGGGCCCTCACTGGCCCCGTGTGCCTGACGCTCTCGGCTACGATGACGTCGCTCTCTCCGGCCATGATCTTGGCGGCGTCGTAGAGGATGACGTTGCCGTTCTCCGCGCCGGCGATCAGCACGCCGGACGGGTGGCCCTCGGCGTCCATGCCAGAGGGGCCCCACACCAGTTTATGATATCTGTGGGAAGCAAAAAAAAAACAAAAAAAGTGAACGTGTGAGAGGAGAAAGGGCAAAACGCACACACAAAAACAGGAGAAACAGAGAAACTCTTCTCCACCTGTGAGCGGAGGAGAAGCTGCCGCATGACTTCATGTCCAGAGACGGATCAGCCAGGTCCAACTCGAAGATCTCCAGGGAGGCACTGGTGCTGAAGGAGGCGTCCAGCTGCTGGGCGGACGTTCCTGCACAGACAGAACCGGAGAAGTACAGCATTTAAGCAAACCGGTCTTCCTTTCCTTATAGCGATAAAACCACGGAAGCAAGTCATTTACACAAACCATGGCAACCGAGACTCCAAGATTCACTTATATTCAAGAACAACTTTCCTTTTGATACCTTTTGGTGTCAAAAGACAAAAATAATAAAATTGTTGTCATTAGGCTCAAACCTGTTGCCAGGTAGATCGGGTGGTGCTGAGCCGGACTCCAGCTCTGAATGGCTGTGCGGCTGATCTCTTTGAGTTTCATCCTGGACAAAAAAAACAAAACCAAACAAAAAAAAATGTTAGAATGTGACATATTAAAATTGAAATTATGACAGAACTGGTGAAAGCTGTGCTGGTTTGTTGGGAGGGGTGGGCCATCATGCAGCTTTTCTCCCAACACCGTTTTTTTTTTTTTTTTTAAATGTCACTTTTTCGACTCTATGTTTATTTTTTTTCTGGAGTGAAGATTTCTGCACACTCTACCCTCGCTTAGAAGCTTCATTACATGGAGCCAAAAAAACACATCAGACACACACACACCTGCTGTTTAAGCTAAAGTGAGAAGACCTATTGTTTATACACAAAAAGGGAAAGAAAAATCATTTTTAAATCATATTTTATATTGGTATGTTTATTTTTATTTTAGCCTTTCAAATACCAGAATAAGTATATGACATATTATTTTTTTGTCATTATAACATGTTAAATACAATGTTACTCAGTACTTCAGTAGATTTTTGTATTTTCTTCATCCCTACTTGAGTCATTCATTAGACGGACACTTATTAGTTTTACTTCAGCAGAAATATGCTCATTTATCTCCCACTTGAGTGCAAATCGTCGGCTACTCTACCGCTTCTTCATTTAATCACAGCAGATTTTTGCTTTCACGAAAATCTCTGTGAAGTCTGCAGACCATTATAAGATCGAGGTGGATAACTATTGCAGATGATCAGACTGTAGTAACACTGCTGTTCAGAGTTAATCATTCTAGAAGCAGAACAGATGCAGCAGGCTGAACATGGGACCATTTTTAGCTCTTCCCAATCCTGATAATGTGCATGGATGCAACAACAAGAGAGTTGCCACAGTGTGGATATTCTCAGAAACAATAGTGAACACTGAAAAGTTTGAAATGGGACCGGTTTGAATGGCTCGTGCTGCACAAAATTGTTTATATTGATCTTCCAGAATCTGATCTGTCCTTAAAGAGACAGTAGTAACCTAGCACGGCTTCAATGACACTTTAGAAATATTTAGTGGCATGTTTTTCCACACTTGAGTCTGATTCTAGGACAGCTTAGTTACAGAATAACAGACACAGGCCTCGTTTTCACACAGCCTCTGTGATTCATATCAAGTGACAGTGGGGGGAAATTTCACAGAAAAGCGGATTTCTCTCAAGAAATTGAGAATCTGGCTTGATTTCGCAGGGAAAAACACCCGAGCTAACAGCAGGAAGCTAACAGCTGATGCAGGATAGCAAAAAGCTTTAAATAGTGGAAACATTGTTGCTGAAACGCAGCCCGCGTGTCACTGTCAACCCCACAAGCTATCCGCGAGAGCGTTACCTGTTTATCATTAGTGCCGTAGTAGCTACATATGCAATGAAAGTCAGTAGCAGACCTACACACTCGCAGACTGAGATCTTATTACTTCTCTAAAGCGGCTTACCTTCCCCTCCGAACCGCTCCTCACATGAACGCAACAACGAAACAAACACACGCAGCCTCCGGCCTGAGGAAGTTCCCGTTTCGAGTCTGCTCCGGTGAATAACGGGTGTGTAGGCAGAGGAACGGGCTACCGGGTCCCGGCTGCGGACTCTCAGGACAGGTTTCCACGTCCCCACTGGTCTCCATCAACGTGGCACTAAGCAACAACCTCCTCCCACGAAGAAGAACGCCGGCTTCCGGGTAGACGAACCGCACCGTCTTCCCCTTGCTAAGAAGCTAGGATAACTCATGCTAATTTCGTCAAGAGCAGCTGTTCTTGATAAAAATGCGTCTTAAAGGATTTTATTTGAGTTCTCCGTACATTTCTAGTATTTAATGAATAAATATAATCAAATGTTTAAAAACTAGCAATACTACCTTATAAACTATCCAAAAATGACAGAAATAAAAAAAAAACTACACGTTTCAGCGCTTCCACACCTTATATTTAATGAATTAAGCATACATTCATACATTGAAATTTAAAAACAGACATATTACTTGCGATAAACGCGTCTTGCAGTTTTCTTAGAAGCCAAGTATTTTTTTCCCCCGAAGTAACCCTTCATATTTTCTGATCTGAGCATCCTATTTATTAATACTGTAATTTTGTTTCTAATGTTTGGGTTTTTAATTTTCCAACAATATATTTTTTAAATTAATTAAGTTTTTAACTGCTCAAACTAAAGGAAGCACTTCTATTTTTGTTGCCATCTTTTTTGCTTGCAATCTTGTATGAGTCAAGGTTTGCCAATGAAAATGTTATCCAATTCTGTTGATATCAACATAAATCATCCAAATACTCAACGTCTGATTATTATAACAAAGGAAGAATTATTATTTTAAGACATTTTCATGTTAAATATTGTTTACTTGAGGCTTATTCGCTTTTAACAGACACCGTTTAGAAAAAGGCACAGACAGTTTGGGGGAAAGAAAAACTCTTCACACCGTGTCTACTTCAAAATTTATTTGCTAAATTACAAAGAAAAACAAAAGACAAAGTGGTCAATTTTTGTAAGGGGCAGTTGTGTCAACACCACCCAGATGTCCAGTGAATCATCTCCAACTCTGTATTCTGCAAACCAGGCCAACTCTGAAAGAACAACAATGAGGAAATGTTAACCGGTGTAGAAAAGGCAAAACCTCAACATGATCTTAGGAAAAACACCCTCATTTTGGTCTTTATCCATAATCTTTCCCATACATGCATATGTATGGGTCAGATGGGTAGTGATTGATATAATCATTGGGACAGCGATGCACATGGCAGAAACATAACCGGATGACAATGCGTACCTGTAAGAATGAAGAATCAGCTCCTCTTGATTCACATTCTGGAAAACAAAATGAGGTCAGCCGTTTTAACAAGCAATGTTCTAATTAATTCAACGTTGAGGAATATTTAGAGTCTCTTACACAAACGTGCTTAAAATGCACATAATGAGAGAAGAAATGACAACTAAACGTTTTAATACCCAGGTAGAAAGAAAAACTCTCGGACTCCCCCAACACGCTGCCGCTGCACGTTGTCCAAGACGTCCTTTTCCGCCTTCCTCTTCTTCTACTGTGGATTAATGGTTGTCAGCAGCGAACCAACCAAGAAGGTGTCGCCACCCACCCGCAGCTCTAACTTACTCACTTTCTGCCGCTACCGCCACCTAGCGGCTGGAATGTGCCGAGACGCGTCATTCCCGTATTACGTTTCTTTTTTTTTTTTTTTTTTTTTTTATTGTAAGCAAAGTATTTTCATGAGTTATGATAATTCATCGAAGAAAAGCTCGCATCCCAAGCGTAATAATTGATATCATCAACGTATCATTGTGAGCTGCGCGGTGACGTAGTCGTCTGTACTGTCGGTCCGCTACTGGCAGAACACTGCCATCAAGTGGTGGCATCGGAAAATTAAATATTTAGCAAACTTCAGCTTCTTGCTTTTCACTTTGACACGTGCAAACATTCTGACCTGGTGGGGAAGAGTGTGTTGCACCCTGTTAACTAAACACAATGGTGACTGCATATGAACCTGATTTAGGGGACTTTCTTGTAAAAATGGAATAAAAAAAGTTGTTATAAATTGAAGTGTTTCAAACGCAGACAAAAATTCAACAATTGGTGATTTCTGACATGGGCAACCACCCAGGGCGACGCGAGTCCTCAGCATGTGTAATTTTAAAGCCGCAATATTTCTGCACATACAATAGTTAAAAAAATAAATTGATGATACTGAAGCGGGTAAGAGTATATGAAATGAAGCGTCTTCGTGTGACACAGGCCCATAAAATAAAACTCTTCTAAAAAAACCAAAACAACTTATAATCATTATAATATACTCAATCAGAAAAGCTCACAATCTGCATTTTAGTTAACACGAGCTCTTTTTGAAAGCAAGCACAAAAAAAAAAAAGTATGGGACGTGGCTAAATAGAAAACAGTTCTTGCGTTTCAAACAAGAATCGGTTTACTTCCTGGAAACGTTCAACAAATGTTTAGTGACGGAGAAGAGGAGGTACAATTTCAGAGGTCAACTTAATTAACAAAAAGACAACACTGTTCATACTGCAAGGAGGATTATGTGCATCAATTTGTGGAGCGTATATGGAATGGTATGAGAGGGGAGTTGAAGCACAGCACAAACAAGCAATTTTGCAAAGCAATACAAAAAAAACCTAAAAAATTAGGAACTACTAATTGAGGAGGGGTTGTAGTGATGATAGAAATTGAACTAGTCCCAGAGAAAAAGTTATTGATCGAGTTCTGAAGTGTTATAATGAAACATGAACTGTATCAAATATGTAAATAACGCTTAGAAATTATGACATATTCTATGAAAGAAGAGGAATGGGAATACCGGGCAGGATTGAGGGCTGCATAGCAGAAGTAGAGAAGCCATGACGATGGTAAATATTGGTTAATCAACCATAACAGCAAGATTAATATCAATATTGGCCAAAATTTTCATATCGGTGCGTCCCTAAAATAGACTGTTTGTGGGTTTATACATTTTTTTCTTTCTTTAACAAATGCAGCAAGTAAACCTGGGAAGCTCCTTCCAAAAACTGGAACAAAACTCATCTCGGCTGCGAATGTCCAGTCTGACTGTATTTTCACTTTGGGTCTAATGTTGCAAAGTTCTGCTTGAATTCTGGGTTTCTGAGCAGCGAGGGCCTGTTGCTTTTGACCTCCCCGCGGCCGTCGCGCTTTTTAACGCTGGCGTCAGCGTGCGAGCAAAGCCAGCGGTGTGTCGTCTGCAGCCGACGCCACAGCCGTGCCTCCCGAGTTGATGCGAGAAGACAGTCAGTCCCCGAAACCACGCACCGCACACATTATCACACATCATCAGTGCGACCCCGCAGGACCGCGCGAAGGGTGTTAATTTACTCTTTTACGACCGCGGGAGGGTTAAAACTACATTTGAAGTCGGACGAAAACAGCTTGTGTACATCTCGGTAATTTGTCGTTATCGGACACAGGAACGTTCGGTCGTATGGATGCAATGTTTTCTCAAGTCAGCTGTGAGTTCATGAGCAGTATGCGTTTAATAAAGCACAAAAGAGCACCTGGGGAAAATGTGGAACTCTATCAGTCCGAGTGTGTTCAGCTGCTACGAGGAGGCCTCTGCCTCTCTCTCTCTGTCTCTGTCTCTCTTTCTCCATCTTTCTCTCTCTGTACACCTGTAGAAAATCTCCACTTACTGCTGCTGGAATAGCTTAGCCTCGCCTCGGTTAATAATCGACAGACTGCAGAGCTCTAAACCTTGCATATTAACACTCACACTTGATTACAAAGATTTGTTAAAATAAATATAAAAAAGATAGTTCGTCTACTGATGAAGACAGATAAACTGTTGACATTAAAAGTTCTTGGAAAATGTCAGGATGGCAAAAGAATAGAGTGTACAAAACAAAAACAGAGAGGAGAGGAGAGATCCGGAGAGCCCTTAGAGGGCAATAAATCGGGCTGAAGTTCATGTTTCGGAGGCAGTGTGCTCTGTCCTTTTGTTTTCCAGCTCAAGTCCGTTAATGCAGCTCAACTCCGGCAGTCTGGAGGATCTCTCCGCTTTCAGCGTTTCCGGAGAGCGGCCAGATGGTCCGGCTCTTCCTTGTCCAAGAGTTTGCGGGACAGAGAGCCAGAAGAGTTGGGCCTAGCAGTTGATGGAGGCGCAGTCTGTTTTAGCTTTCCCGGCAGAGCTGATTATGCTCATGAGGCAATGTCCGAACTCCTCCAGGATCGCCCTCTCCGCCTCCGCCTGGGGCTGACGAGTCTGTTCGGCCCGTTTGGCCTGCTCTAGTAAACACTCGCACGTCGCTTCCAGCACTTCTTTCGTTACGAACGTGTACGGCAGCCTGCGGCAGGAAAGAAAAGAGCCAAACGGCATGTTTATTCGTGTTGATTTTTTTTTTTCCTTCCTCAAGTTCCAATGTTTGCAGGGCTAAGATGGACGATGTCATTTTACAGTGGCAGCTGCAGGCTAGGCGATAATGAAGATTTCAATTAAATTAAACTGCCTTCCATTATTTTACGAAGGTGACGATACGGATTTTGATTAGACGGAACGTCCATCACTCCTGGATTGCACTAGAGAAGAAGGGTGGCAAGAACACACCCCTGAGGAACGCCGTTTCTGATAGATCTTATAATGGCGACTCACTTCAATTTTCAATTAAGTTAACGACTGATGGCAGCAGAAAGGCTCAAAACAAACCTTGTTAAACTGTACATTTTCATATATTATAGTTCTTAAAAGATATGAAATGGCAAAAAAAACCAAACAAACATAATAAACATTTCTATTTAAGTAAACATTAGAAAAGGACAGAAGTGTTTTGAGTACCTCCCGCCTCCACTTGATATAATGGGAGTCGTCCTCATCAGCAGGTCTGAGATCTGTGAGGACAGTTTGGTCTTGGCTGCCGTCTGCTGCTGGACCCTCACTTCTGCCGCGTCCGCAAGGTGCATGAGCGTCTTTCTCTCCGGGCTCTCCTCAAAGTTTTTGCAACCGATGCATTTGCAGATGGACGAGCACATGATCTTTGCCTTCAAGGTGAGAAATAACTTCATTAAAAAGGAGAAGAAAAAACAAAAAAGGGATTTTCTTTTCTTTTCTGTTTTGAATGAGACAGAGGTACACAGACCTCATAGCACTCGCAGTAGTTCTTCAGGCAGCCCGACCGCTTGCAGTTGCAGCCTTTGCTGTGCCGGCGGTCCGACTCGCCCTCTTTGCCTTTGCCAATTTTAGGTTTGAAGGCCTCTGGGTTTCTGTCCAAGCAGGTCTGCAAAAAAACCAAAAAAAAAACAAACAAACTTCCTCTCAGTATCCATCAAACGGTTTAAGCGACAGTATCCCTGCAGACACCAAACCTGGGAACTACCTTAATGGCTTTGAGTCGTTCCGTTTCGTGCTCCAGGTTGTTGAAGCAGTTGTTACAGTTACAGTTATTACAAAACTCTCCGTTTGCAAAGCAGTCACAGTACCTGAGGGAGGAAACATGAGAAAACTTCATTTTGATGCTTTGCGCCTTTGCTAAAATTGTCTGAGAACTCGACATCAAGCCTGAGCGGCAGAAGTAAAGAAATTCTGCCACCTGCAGGTGGGAGATGGCATCATTTAAATCCAAAGTTTTGGATTTAAACTTTGGATTTAAATCCAAAGTTTTGGATTTATTTGCAAAATAAAGAAAAAAATAGCAATAAACTCACAATTATTATCATATTACATAATTTTCAGGAAACCTAAAAAAAAAAAAAGTTATGTAAAAATATGGAACTTAACTTTACCAAAAAATATTCATTTAGTAAACAACACTTAAGACTGGGAAACATTTTACATATCCAAAAATTAAAAAAAATAAAAAACTACAAATTAAACTAACATAAAAACCACACACACCTGAAACCATAAATAAAATGCATTATGATATCAAAACAAAATTGCAAGTACAAAGAAATCTAATTCATTAGAATTGAAATTAGAGATCATATTACTTTGTTATGCGACTAATCGATCGTCAAAAATCATGATCGTAATGAAAAAAAGGTAATCTTGTGATGAGGCAATTTAAACATAAAATTTCATTATGATTCAATGTAAAAAATTAATAAAAAAAAAATAAATAAATAAAAATCAACCATTATTGTGTACTTTTTTTCCCCTCACTCATTCTTCCTTCTCCAGATCTTGAGAGTGATTAAAGCTAATTCGACACTTTCCAGGATGTTGGATGAACCCTGACAGTGAACACATGTCCCACCACCACGTTAACGGAGCAAAACCAGTCAGACTTACAGCTTGAGGCACTGTGACTTGGTGCAGTTGCATGGTTTTCTGGGTCTCGAGGTCGTCTCTGCCGCCGACACGCTTTAAAGCAACGGATTATATTACAACACGGACAAATCAAAGAGAACAAGTACGGCGCCCAACGTCATTAGAGACAGAGTAAATGCAATCGATAAACAATAAGTATAAAAGCTTTCCCGTCTTACCCATTGTAAGGTAGTTTGGCCTGAGTTTGGATGCTGCTGGACGCAGGAAAACTAGAGCTGCTGGCGAGCGTCACAAACTGCGACTGCTGGAGCTGCAGCAGAAGACGTTCCCGCATCAGAAATGTTCTCTGTATGCTTCAAGAAAACCAAGAAAGAAAAGCAGTGCCGACCTGTGTGACGTATTGTGCTGGAACAACGGCGTAACCCACGTTGCTGCCGCCGGGGGCAGATGTGAGGACGGTCCCTGGGGGCAGGTTGGTGAAGTTGGGCTGGATCTGGGGCAGAGGGGTGGCGGGCATGATGAGCCGCTGCGGCGTCTGAGTGGCGGTGACCACTTGTGGTGCAGATGTCAAGGGCTTAGGCGCCACCTACAGGCAGCAGAATGCAAGAGGACAGCTTAGGAACATTCCACACCCAACAAACCAGCGACCACACAGCGTCTGCTTTACTTGTTTCATTGTTTGTGCTTGGACGACTGGGACAGACATCCTGACCGCTCCGGTGTTCACCACTAGAGGTTTACCTGGAAAACATAAAACAACAAACAAAACAACGATTAATTTAGTAATCGATTAATTGCTGATTAATCGGATAAGACAAAAATTGGCACATTCTGCAGATTTTTTATTTGACCATTTAAGACTTTTATAAAAATATTAACAATACTTTAAATACAAAGAAATATTTAAATTCCCTTTTCAATTCTTAAATGCAGTTGTTAACGGTATTCTCCAGTTAACGATGAACTGATTACCGAATTTGTTAATGATCATTTCAATAGTCGGTTCATCGTGATGAATCGTTTCATCCCCATTTCCTGCCAACACAAGAAAGCAGAGGAAGCAGAAGGAGTGGAGCGTTTACCCGTGGGCACTGAGCTGGTGTTGGGAGCGCTGGGCTGGCCCACCGCGCTGGCCGTGGTCGCCGTGACGAGGCGGACGTAGTGAAACCTGCTTCCCTGCACCTGAATCTGCGGCACGTTCGACTGGGTGGCCAGAGGGATGATGGTCCTTAACTGGGAGCCGCCCACTCCTCCCACGGCGACGGACTGGACAGGCTTAATGTTCTGAGGCGGTTCAGAAAGAAACAGAGCGAGGTCTTCAGACGAATGGTCATTGAGCAGAAAACCGATAACTGGAATAAAGAGAGAGCAGAGGATCCTGCAGACATGCAGCAGGCGGCCTCACCTGCGCCGTCGTCTGGCTGGTGGCCACCTTGACCGGAGATGCAGGCGCCGACTGCTGGACTGCAAGAATTTGCTGGCCAAGTGCTACATTGACGGGCAGAGCTACCGACTTCTGGCTGGTGTTGGACGGCGGGGAAGCCACAGACACCACGGTTACCTGGACGACACAAAGAACATGCAGATCAAATATTTACATATCAGTGTCTAAGCTAAGTTTTCTCTGAATACAAAAGGGATTTATTTTTAAGTACACACAAAAAAAAATCTATAAACACACACATATATATATATATATATATATATATAGATATGAATATAGTATTGCATAAAATGATAGCATTCCTTTAGCGTACACTTGATAATTTTAGCTAAAAAAAAAAAAAAAGAGAGAAAACTTACTTTACTTTCTGCTTTACTTAACATCAATACTGTGAAGAGTTGATCTGCTGATTAGTGCTTTGATTAATAATTGGATACCAAAAGATTTAGTCTTTTTACACAATTTAAAGCAAGCGAAGCTCAAAATATGCACTTGAGATTTGAGCTTTCACGCGGAAAGAAGATCATTTTTGAAATCTTCAAAGCAAAACGCAGAAGTTTTTTGCACAATTTTAGTTTACTCACTGCTCTTAGTGTGCTGTTCTTTCAGCAACTGGTCATTTTTGAGTCTCTATAATCAAGTTAACAATTAATCGACAATTAATTCAGTAATCGTGCGGGGTTTCCTCCAGTGCATTATCAGCCTGGCGGGCCACCAGGCTTTACTTATGCCCCCACCAGGCTTAGCATTGCTCATTTATTTTAGTTTTTTTTTTAAATGTCTGCATTTTTTAAGACTTTATAGCTGGTGTTCAGATATTAATCTTCCAAACACACATAATTGCCAAGTGATATTTTCAAATTTCCTGTCAACTTTAGACATTTTTTAACTCAAAAACACAACGGGACTCTGGATGAGTAACTGCCTACGCCCCAACCACCAACCACCGGGCCTAGCAAGCTTTCAGGGGGAAACCCTGTCGCGTAAAACAACAAAAAACAAAACAACCTCTCCTATTAAGCACCTTTTACCATCCAGTTATCAAATTAAATGATCTTATTTGCAATTTGTTACGCATTTCCAGTTCCAAATGAAACAAGCATACGTGGTTAGATAAAAAAAAAATCTGCAGAATGTGCCAATTTTTACATCTGATTGATCAATTAATCACCAGAATAATCAATACAGTGACCAGTAACTAAAAGCACCGTCAGCTGACCGGGCTTCAGAGCTCGGCGTTCAGCACCATCCTCAGCCTGAACACACTGAACCCAGCAGATCTCCCAGCGGATCTCCCTCCCAGCAGATCTCCCAGCGGATCTCCCTCCCAGCAGATCTCCCTCCCAGCAGATCTCCCAGCGGATCTCCCTCCCAGCGGATCTCCCTCCCAGCGGATCTCCCTCCCAGCAGATCTCCCAGCAGCTCACCTTGCTGGGAGTCTTCAGAGGCGAGATGGCGATCTTTTTGCCAGGAATGCTCTGGATCGTAGTGTTGTGGGGCTCGGACAGCGTGATGGTTTTCGGCGACATCACCGGAGACGTTTGTGTCACCACGCGCCCTGAAAACGCACCGCGGGGCATTAACCAAGCAGACATGCACTGAATGCAGCAGGCAGTCCTGGCGTCAGAGGAGACGCTTACCTGCGATGACAGGAGTCACCGACGTCTGCGGACTCAGGCCTTTGCTGCTGACCGTCTTTGTGATTATGAACTTGATTGGAGCAGTTGAGGATGCTGGTGTTTTCTTGGGGATCTAAAGGACGCGAGTAATTACAAAAAAGAATAATAATAACAACAATAATAAAGAGGCTTTGGATACAAACTGTCCTCACAATCAAGAGTTGTGGAGAGCTGTTGCCGGGTAAAGTTGGAAAATATTTCAAAGTCGAGATGCCGATTGGCTCCAACCAAAGATGGCTGATTTAAAAGGCGCTCCAACAAGTATTAGCATAAGGCTGCACGCCCTCATGCTAACAGGCTGTTGCAGTTTTTGCTTTTTCTTCCCCTCCTCTAAGAGTCGTTTGCTTTTCAGCTGAGTCGCACTGCATGGGAGAAGGTTGCAACTCACAAACTTCTGGCATCTTAACAGGGACCTACAGACTTTGTGTAACCTCTTACGATTCATAACCCTGTATGCCGGGCTCTGTTAGGCGTTTGTTTACACAAAGGTCTACGGTTACTGTACCAGCCAGGTCTGCAATCTACTAAACCTTTGTGCGTGTGAAACATTATTTACAAAACAGAACACGCTCAGCACATGAGCAGAGAAGATGTTTAATAGAGAATAGAGTTTAGATTCATGGCCCGAACCAGAACTATTTGCTTGATGGTCAGGCTCGCGTCGGGCGTCTGTGGTGCATGCAGAATGCTGCAGGTTCATGCAGAATGCTGCATGCAGAATGCTGCAGGTTCATGCAGAATGCTGCATGCAGAATGCTGCAGGTTCATGCAGAATGCTGCAGGTTCATGCAGAATGCTGCAGGTTCATGCAGAATGCTGCAGGTTCATGCAGAATGCTGCAGGTTCATGCAGAATGCTGCATGCAGAATGCTGCATGAACCTGTGCTAATCTAATTAGAGCAGTAGATAGCTTAGCCTGTTGAGGAAATACAGATAATATCTCGGGTGTAGAAGTTAATCAGACCAGGTCGGGTTGGATTTTTTTTTAAGGATCAATACAAACTATAATAGAGAAGTGATGTGGGTTAGAAAGTAGGTAAAGAGAGAGAGAGAGAGAGAGAGAGAGAGAGAGAGAGAGAGGGAAGCCATGCAGCCTTTATAGACGCCTCAGTAGTAGCGTTTCGATTGATCATAAGATTGCGCAAATTGGAATTATGATTAAAAAAAATTTGCTTAATGGAAACATGGCAATTTTGGGATAAAAAAAAAAATTGTGGTAGGAGGAAGTTTTGTTTTTGTTGAATTTATCGGAATTAGCTAATTTGGCCAAACTACAACGGAAACCATTTTTCGCGTCACACAAATCTTCTCAACAACTGGATGTTACTAAAAGAAAGAGAAGACGACAGCATGTAGTAGGAGGACGATATGTTCAACGACTATCATGAAGAATCGTTAATTCAGATGTGATTTCCATTGCGTTTCCTATTTAATGGAAACGCGGCAATTGCACAATTGCGCTTTTACACAACTGACAGAACATCTCCAAAGTTTTGTGCACGTTTGTAATGGAAACGCGGTTACTGACAGCAGAGCACACTTTGGCTCGTGTTCAGTCGGTTGTTTCAGTGCATTCACCACTCGGGTGAAAAAAGGACAGGCTTTCATTCTCCGACCAGAAGACAGAGTGTGAAACTGGCTGACGCAGGTCATCGATACATCAGTAGTCAGGTTAGATCCTCAGTGGTTGTTCCTTTCATTTATTGTGTTATGAACACAAACTAAGGATTATTACCTGCATGGTCTTCAGCTGCTGGGCCTGTAACGTGGTCACCTGGTTGCCAGTGCTCCCCACCACTGGTTTCAGCTCTCGCCCGATAGTCACCACTTTGAACTGCGGCGTTGGAGACTTCGCGTCCCCTGAAGTCTGTGAAACCCCGGGCTTGTTGCCCGTGTGGGGCAACTGGAGCACTATCTGCTGCCCCGACTTCCCCATCGTCGTGACCAAAAGTTTCTGCCCTTCTTGCTTGATGAGTTGGGCCGGCGCAGCCGCAGCTTTCGCCGCCTCCGTGGCTTGAGCCGAGGCCACCTTGTTCAGGATGATCTGGTGGTTGGCGGCAGAAAAGGCGAACGGAGTCGCGAGCCTCTGCGTGCCGCTCGTGGAAACCGTCGTCCCGGTGAGGCTGTCTGTGGTTTTGGTCACAGCTGTGGAAGTAGCCAAGGCGGGCTTGACGGTGAACAAGGTCGTGATGGAAGACTGACTCCCGGGAGCGGAGTCTGCTGCCGCAGCGGCGGTCACGGCCTGGATGTGCTCCGCCGGAGCGGCGTTGGAGCAGATGTTTAAACTTTCCGATGTCGCGGGAGCGTCTGTTTCCATGGGGACAGACGTGTCATGCGGGGGCTCCGGCTGGGAGTGAGGGACCTCCTCTATGGCCTCCGTATCCATGATTTCATCAGGAAGGAGACTGTTGAGCTCCGGTGACACCACATCCATGCTTGCTGTGTCCTAGCTCTCAGTTAGGCCTACAAAAAACAAAATAATAATTAAACAAAAACAAAAACTTTTCTATTAGACATGTCAAAAATGAGAAGTTTCAAAACTGAATGGAAAACAAGTCTCTAATGAAACAAATCCATAAAATACCCAAAAAAGAAACGTCCATTTTTTTTTTTTAATTATCATTATTATGATTTTATTGGTGCACTGTCATGGTAATAAACTTTGCTGGACGATAAATTATCCCAGAAGTTACAGTGATAATCAATAATATCGTTGTCAAGTCGTGTGGTGACGGCACAACAACACATCTTCAAAGACACACAAACTTGAAGTTCTAATGAACATTTAATGCTGGAGCTGGTGTTACTGGTGTTAGATATGAGCAGAGATGCGCTTGTTGAGGACCGAGACTGAGGCAGTTCATTTCTCATAAACCCCATTTCTATCAAAGATGTATTTTACATTCACAACCCAGAGCCTTTTCTTTAGATGTCACGCTTCGTTTGCACGGTGAATGCATTTATCTGCTCATTTTTCTTCTGCAAAGCACGCCGCAACCCAAAGTGCCTCCCTTGCTTTGCCATGGTAACTGAAACCAAAACAATGGGAACGAAATTAATAGGACGGTTCATTAACGGGACGGCGACGCGCACCGAGGGTTAAACAACCATAAAGCTAGCCAAGCCACGGCTAGCGGGGGACTTGACACCAAAAATGCCCGCTTTGAGAACTTGACCTGTAAAGGGAGGGAAGATGAAAGGAGCGCAGTTTGACGAGCTGGAGGCTCGTTCGGGTTTTGACAGAAGCTTGACAGCTGACGGCGGGTCAGCTAGGCCGCGCCGTTCATCTCCGGCGTATCTTTGTCTTTGCCGCACTCTGCTCCACGTTAATCCAGCGAAACGCTCACACATGAACCCCCCGCCACCCGCCGTCCCTCCCGCCCCGTATTTACTCCACACAGACGCACTCGCTGCTCCAAGTGTTTCCCCAGGAGCCTGGAAGGGCAGCCGACAGCCGCGGGCCGCGTTAAAAACAACCCGAGACGCGATGTCGCTCGGGCTGAAAGACTGCAGGGGGGGGAGAAAAAGCGTCAAGCTCGCCGCGTTACTATTTCAGGCCGGAGTTGGATTTCGAAAGATCCGCCATTTTTACCTCGTCATCAACTCGGCTAGCTCTCCGGCTAACACTGTCCATTTCATATTCTCTCGCCCCCAGTCGACTTTTATAGAGACAACTCGTTTATAAAAAAAAAAAAAAAAGAAAGAAAAAACGTCAAGAAAATAAGAAACTTGTTGGAAATGTGCACTCGGCGATGCGGTACACTCTTTCTACACGCTGACAGTGTAAACAAAGCTAGCTTTCATTAATTGCTGCTGTCACCTGAGAAATCCATTTAGAAGCACGCCACCTTGGACTGCTACAGTTCCCAGTTCAAGCTGCTCTAACTGTGTGTTTCAATAAAACGAGCAGCACTGTGTGGTCTGACTCGACTTGTGCTCATCAGCAATAATTTACACATCTTGTATTAACAGGTCAGTCGCTTAAAAGAACAAAAATCGCGTCACTAGACCGACCGTAACCTGTCATTGTCCAGCTGAAGGGCTTACTTTATGGTAAGTTGACCAACCAGACGGTTCACAAAATATCCTACATTGAAAAAAAGTGTTCCCTTTGTCCCGAAATTGTTTAAACATTCACCTTACTGTACATGATCCTTCCTCGGGAGACTTTGCGCCTTCCTGGCTATCTTTATGATCAGTAGCAGCAGCTTCATGAAGCCAGCCCAGCGGGCAGGACAAACTGACTGTACTAGCGAAGTTGCTGAGCTGGCTAACCCGAGCTAGCTAGCACAACATTATACCTCAACATTATTTACATCCTCAACTTTGCAGCTTCCGGTGGGATACGCTGCAGTCTAGCGTAGATGAGGCCGATATGCAGCCGTGCTTACCCGAGATTTCAACGCTGGGCAGCGTTTCCAGGTGAAGCGAGGAAAGGAAAAGGCGATTGTTCAAAATACCGCGCCGAGCGCCATTCCTCCCTGACATTTCACAGAGCGGCCACGCCCTCCACGTTCGACGTCACAGTGACACTTTGTTTAAAGGTACAGCGCGGTTTTTACTCATAATAGAAATGTAATTAACGTCGTCACAAATCTGAAACGGGTTTTAGAAATATATAAATTCGAAACAGCGGTGATATTAAGCAGGTTTTCTTCATAAAGAATTACAATGTACACTTTAAAACCCATGAAATTATAGAAATAGCACCAACAAGGACACTCCAAAACATTTCTGATGATGTATTGGTCATACCGTGTGTTCGGTCTTTGCTCGATCTCCTCACTTAGTCCTACCATTTTTTTCCCCCCAAAAAAGAAAAATCCACTTAATTATGATGTGGGCCAGGTTTTAGTCCTGGTCATATTTTCTGGCCTCAATTGCCACTTGTTTTAAATTTATTTATCCAGAAACAGCTTCAGACGCTGAAACTACAGAAAAAAAAACTTTTGTGGGAGACATTTTACCTGTATATGAACAAATTACAGCTGCACTTGAAAGTGCAGTCTCTCCTGGTTGGTTAGGGTTAGTCCCTTACGTCAGAGCGTTCAGCGTGCGCGCTCATGTGGACACTTCCAGCCCGCACATGCGCAGAGAAGAGAGGCTAGCAAACCGGCTGTTGTTGACATTTTTTTAGCAACACATTTCGCGACGATGGCGGCTGAAGTGAGACAGGAGCTTGCACAGTTGATGAATTCAACCGGATCTCATAAGGATCTTGCTGCCAAGTACGTAGCTATCAGTGGACAGTGACACAAGCTGCTAATAAAAATCAGTACGCTACGGAAACGCCGCATTCGTGTTTAGCTAGCAGCAATGTAGCTTTGTCAGACTTAGCTATGCTAATATCATTCACTCAGTTTTATTAGCCAGCTAACAATTTATTAGACTGAACGTTTCAGTCTAACAGTGTAATTTAAGAGTATTTTGTGTTCACGAAGCAAGAGGTTACTCTGGGTTATTGATGTACTTTTGCGATTCTTGCTGACCTGCATGGAAGCTAACGTTGCTTTTTAATTTGCAGGTAGTAATAATAAAACTAAAACGAGTTACAATTGGGCTATTTTGTCGTATCACACAGACACATTGCGATGTTTAACGGGTTTAGGGAGAATGTCAAGTGATCCGCAGATTTTGCGGGTAAAATCCTCTGAGTGTACAAATACTGAACAAGATGCATATTGAACTTCATTTTCACTTGCTGTCTGTATCCCCAAAAAGCAGTCTGTAGCGATTCTTTTATTCTTCTAAGAGTGAATGACTTAAACTACAAGGACATGTCTGATGTTGAGTTGATCAGGACTTTTGACTTGCAGAAAAATGATCAATTTCAATCACTGGCCTGGTGATTGGCATGTCCAGTTTTCTCGCTGAACTGTTTGTTTCTTCTCATTACCTTAACATTAAACATTTATGTCACATTTTTAAGAAGACTTCCACAGGAAACCTTAATAGTGCGTGTGATCGGTAAAATCTCTGCAGATACCGACAGATTTTGGAGAAAGCCATTCAGCTGACGAATGCAGAGCAGCTGGAGTCCTTGAAGGCCTTCGTCGAAGCGAGTACGCATTACTCTCATATTGTCCTCATGTGGCCAGCCTCATCTGCAAGTCTGTTTCTTCGAGCGACTGTGAAATGTCACGCTTTTTGTTTTGTTTTTGGCAGTGGTCAACGAGAACGTCAGCCTTGTCATCTCGAGACAGCTGCTGACCGACTTCTGCACACACCTGCCCAACCTGCCGGACGCCACAGCCAAAGCGGTGTATCACTTCACCTTGGAAAAGATCCAGCCGAGGGTCATCTCCTTTGAGGAGCAGGTAGATTTCTTGATGTTCTCCCACAACCTCCACGGAGATTTCCTTTTGTTTGTAAAAATAGTTTTTCGCATATTTGTTAAAACTGTCACCACGTCGTGACGTATAAAGATGGCACAGACAATCTGTGAAAAGATTAAACTTCTCAGCCGCTCCCGGTTAAAAACCACCAATCAGAGCCAGAGGGCGGGTCTTAGTGTTGTCAAACAGCCTCGTAAACGTGCAGGGAAACAATTCACCGTTACAGAAAAACCGCCGTTATCGGCTAACTAACCTTAGCATCCACAACAGGCTCTGCTGACGGGGAGTGACAATTTAAACAAATATGTAAAAAATATATGTATATTTTTTATGAAAGTTGCATCCTTCTGCTTTAATTCCTTGTAATGTTAAAGAAAACATGCATGGCTAAATAATGCTCCTGTGTCTTCAGGTGGCGTCAATCAGACAGCACTTAGCAACCATTTATGAAAAGGAGGGAGACTGGAGAAACGCCGCGCAAGTTTTAGTTGGCATTCCTCTGGAAACCGGGCAAAAGTACGCAGTTCGTTTACAGATCAACGTTCAGATCTCTGGAAACGTTTCACGTCTTTGAACGCCTCTTTGCTTCTCCCCTAAACACAGACAGTATAACGTCGACTATAAGTTGGACACGTACCTAAAAATTGCCAGGCTCTACTTAGAAGACGACGACCCCGTGCAAGCGGAGGCCTACATCAACAGAGCCTCGCTGCTTCAGAACGAGTCGTCGAACGAACAGCTGCAGATCCACTATAAGGTGCGCCATCTATTTATCCAAAACACAGCCGGGCTGCAAAGTGTTCAGGGTGAAGTCTGTCCGCCTCTCGTACTGCGGCTAAAGCTGTTGCTCTTTGCCAGGTGTGCTACGCCAGAGTCCTTGATTTCAGGAGGAAGTTCATTGAAGCTGCGCAGAGATACAACGAGCTGTCTTATAAGTCTATCGTCCATGAAAGTGAACGACTGGAGGCGCTGAAACACGCCCTGAACTGCACCATCCTGGCCTCCGCAGGTACAAGAAATCTGACTTTGACTCGCATTTTTCAGAAATGATCTCATCAGGTCTTTCCGTGCTTGTCATTATATCAAGGATGCATTAATATGAACATTTCTGTCAGTATATTCCATATTACTATTGCTGGCTAATAATCAATATATATAACAATCTTAATCAAAAAACGAAACAGAAACATTTGTCCATTTGTAGCGTACTCGCCACAAACGGTCAATAAAGTTCCTTGGCGAAACACAAAAGAGAGAATGAGAGGAGAGGAAACAGGACTGCTGCGTAAACAGACTTCAAAATAAGAGCATGAATACAGGCTTCTTTAACCAAAACTTCAACACAGATTGTCGAGCTTTATTCAAACGGAGAGTTTACCAAGCAGCCTAGAGGATTAGGATTTATTAGGAACATTTATTTAGGGGAAGTTAAGTATGCTATTTGTTTTCAAAGTTAGCTGAAGCACTTCGCCAAAAAAAATGTTTTGCTAATTCTGGCTACTGCAAATACCACTGACCCTGCCACCTTCCTCTTGAGAAACACAATCAAGATGGAAATAATTGTCGGTTGTTATTATCGGCCAGTTTTACTTATCGAGCCGATTCTAGTATTTTGAAAACTCGATAACTTTGGCTGATAGTGCTTCTTTGTGTTTTGTTTTTTTTGTGTCGTGCTTCCCAACATTCTGTTTTTGATCCGCTGCAGGTCAGCAGCGCTCCCGCATGTTGGCCACCCTCTTCAAAGACGAGCGCTGCCAGCAGCTGGCCGCCTACGGCATCCTGGAGAAGATGTACCTGGACCGCATCATCAGAGGGAACCAGCTGCAAGAGTTCGCTGCGATGCTGATGCCCCATCAGAAAGCCACAACGGCAGACGGTAACAACACAGGACTGATTTTTTGTCATTGTTTTTTTACACAACAGAAACTCATATGTTGCTTAACCGTGCTTTACACCAACTGTGACCAACTTTCTTTCTTTTTTTTTTTAATGAGTCCTTAGATAATTTGGTCCTTACCTTCAGCAAAGTTTAATCTTATCATGTGCAAACAAAGCTTATCAAACATGAGCAGTTACGATCAAATCCGCAGCAGATAAACTTTTTAATCATTTTTTGTCTGAACAGTTTTGATTCAGATCTGATGGTTTGTGATGATAACAGTAATTCTCCTTTTCAGAAAAAAATAAGCAGATTTAGTTTTAGCAGATTTCTTTGGGTATTTTACCGCTTCTAGTTTTAGTTGATTTATTTTCAGGGAACTTTAAACTTGAGACAGTCTGTGTGTTTCATTGAAAACCAAACATGCACCTTCACAAAGTTCAATTTCTTTTTCGGAAAATTCAAACAAATGCGATTGGAACCGATCCTTTTTACAAGAAAATGGTGGATCTGCTGCTTTTATGAAATACAGTCATTCAGGATGCGCCGTTCTGAGAATTGGAGCCGATGATTCTATCCAATATTTATCTATACATACATTTTTCTATGCTTTTAACACTGTGAAAAAACCTACAATCCTCTGCTGCATCATTGTCATGCAGCCAAGCCCCTCCTCTTCCAGAAACACAAATGGCAACAAGACGTTAATATCATCTCACTTTTATTTACAGAATCCATACGGATATGTTTTTTTTTTTGTTTTTTTTGTTTGTTTTTTTTTAACTTTACAAATTTGGCAACAGCTTGAGAAACTAGCTAGAGGAACTCTCTCGTTTCAGGCTCCAGCATCCTGGACAGAGCCGTGATCGAGCACAACCTGCTGTCGGCCAGCAAACTCTACAACAACATCACGTTCGAGGAGCTGGGGGCGCTGCTGGAAATCCCCCCGGCGAAGGTGACGGCTTAGCGTTCTCATGTTCAAACAGGACGTTTGCTCTGCTGCGGATGTGCGTGTTTGTCCTACAGATTACGTGTTTCGCCGGCAATAAGCAAACAACGTCTCTGTGTCCAGGCTGAGAAGATTGCGTCTCAGATGATCACCGAGGGACGCATGAACGGCTTCATCGACCAGATAGACGGCATCGTTCACTTTGAAAGTGAGTCTCTGTGATCTGGCAGGGTGATCGGTTACGATTATCGCTGAGTTCTAAGATTGTCGTAAAGGGAAGATCGGGGCACAAAATTGCTGATATAACCTCTTTAATTTGGGAATTTATTCGTCCTCAATGGGGGATATTGGCATTTCAGTTCAGTGTGTCCAAGAGAGCAAAAAACAAGCAACATAAAACATGTTGTTTGGAGAGGCTATCCTTTCATTAGAAGTTAACTGTGTAAGATTGTTTGTTTTTGTCTGCTGCAATTACTTTTTAGTTGCCTTTGCACTGAGCAAAATGGACCATTTTGCACTAGCAAAATTGTTCCTTCTTACGTCCTGCAGGGGGCAGCCTCGTTAAACTGCCTGCATGTCGTCCTTCACCTGGTTGTTCTCTGTGTCTCTGGCAGCCCGGGAGCCCCTTCCCACCTGGGACAAACAGATCCAGTCTCTGTGTTTTCAAGTCAACAACCTGCTAGAGAAGATTCGCCAGGCGGCTCCAGAGTGGGCGGCCCAGACGATGGAAGCCCAGATGACCCAGTGAACATCAGCACGCCTCCTCCCCCCGCCCCGCCGACGCCCGTCTTCCTGCTCAAACAGTGTCATTTCTGAAGCCCCAATCATTAAAACGCCCGAGAAGAACTTCATGTTGTTTGTATTATTTATTTATTTATTTTTTTTTAAATTATGAATATTGTTGGGCTGCGCAGTGGGTAGCGCTGTTGCCTTGCAGCAAGAAGGTCCTGGGTTCGATTCCCGGCCCGGGGTCTTTCTGCACGGAGTTTGCATGTTCTCCCTGTGCATGCGTGGGTTCTCTCCGGGTTCTCCGGCTTCCTCCCACAGTCCAAAAGCATGACTGTCAGGTTGATTGGGCTTTCCAGATTCTCCCTAGGTGTGAGTGTGTGTGGTTGTTTGTCCTGTTTGTCTTTGTGTTGCCCTGCAACAGACTGGCGACCTGTCCAGGGTGACCCCGCCTCTCGCCCGGAACGCAGCTGGAGATAGGCACCAGCACCTCCCGACCCCGTTAGGGAGAAGGGTGACGGAAAATGGATGGATGGATGTATTTTGTTTAAATAACAACAATCCTCCAGCCGTGGAGGAAGCCAGTGAATGTACTTTCAAGAGCGACTAATAATTAGCATGTTAACAATCTGGCCTCATATGCTGGCATGTAATAAGGTTGACAATGAGCCACGTCAGAGGCTGGTGAATACTTGTTGGTACAAAGCTGTATTTTCAGTGAAGAGAAATAAATCTAAAGTCACTTGTTGTTGAGCTAAATAGTTTTAAAAGTCGTAAAAGGAAAACATTATTCAAAAATAAGCTTCATGGATCATCGGTGCATGTGGACAGCTCTATTAAAGCAGGAGTTTGGCTCTTATCTCATACCATCCAGGCATCTGACATGACAACATAAAGACATCTGACATGCGCAAGGTCATGTAGGTGTGGGTAATTTTTCCCATTGCCTGGTAGTTATTTAAGAGAAGTAGGAAAAATTGTGCAAAAAGATCTTCCTTGGTGCTGGCTTTAGAAAAATCTATCCAGGACTATGCTGTGGTATTGAGACTATTAATACATAGAATAGTCTCAATGCAAAATAGTGAATAGGAGAAGTAAACAGTGAAGAGTAAATTTCAACCAAAAAATGAAAAATAATAACATTCTGAGGTTTATCTCAGAAACGTTCTAGAAATGTCTTAGCTGATTCTAAAAAGTTCTAAGTTTTTTTTTTTCTTGCAAAAAGGGTGGAGGCTGGGGGGAGGGGGGCGGACGAAAAATGTAAGAAAGAGGATATTTTGCAGACTCGGGAGAAAATCTGCAACAAAACGAAAGAGAAAAGGAGCAGGAAGCACACAATAACCTCAGAGTGTCTATTAAAACCCATTTAATTTAAAATCAAGCTTTCAGGCGCTCCAGTGCCTTCCTGTGGAAGATGACGACATTTTTTTTTTTTTTACAAGCTGGTGTTGACAGACACGGAGAGTTTTACAACATAATGATATTATACATCATAACCCGGGTGGGACTAATGGCAGGAGATAAATGTGGAGCAAAGGTTAGCGGATGAAAGAAAAAACAAAGAATCATGAGGTTACTGATGGCAAAGTTGAATGGCACAACGTAAAAAAAAAATTATTTTTTAAATGACGTCATAAACAGATTAATTGTTTCATCAAGAGAGAAAGACAGGCACCACCTTATCATCAGCAGTCCAGGGTGAGGGGATAAGAGGGGGGCGGGGAGGGGGAGGGGGTTACGGATTCTCCGTCTTCATGACGTCACGTCTATAAGCCACAGAGGAAACACGCGTCAGTTCCGCCTTCACAATGACGCAAACGCCGGATGGTTTCCGCTCACCTGTTCAGAAGATGCCCTGCTCCTTTCTGCGGTTGATGTCCCGCTTCAGCTGGCAGGTGGCGCACACCGGGCAGCAGCCGGCCGCCCAGTAATCCCGACACAGCGACCCCTGCAGGAGCACAACACAGCCCCTGTGAGAGGATGCTTCCTCCTGACCGACCCGATGAGGTCAAGAATGTGCCCGCTGAAACAAAACAACAACAACAACAACAAAAAAAGCATGGATGCCAGGAGGAAGTCCAGTTTGTGTGGGCAGAAATGCGACGTGCGCTCAGCAGGGGGTTTTTACGGGCTTTAAAGAGGAACTGGGAAACAAAAGAGGTTCATGCAGCTCTGCGTGTTTTTGGTTGACTAGATTTTCCTAAAAAAAACAAAACAAACAAAAAAAACACTTTCAGTCTTCTCTTTCTGCCAAACCCGAAGGCTTTTTGATCATCCACTTTTTGGCAGAAAGAGAAAAATGATAGCCTAAATTTTGCAGAAAAAAAAGAAAACTGAAAAATGTACAAATCGCAAAATTGTCGAGCAAGTTTTCATTCATCGTGCGATGGATTAATTTATTGCGACAGGGCTACGTATTCGTGAAAGAAATGGAAAAAAACACATCTTTAGGGGCCATCCCCCAAAAATGAGAGCCCTGGGCTACTGCCCCGTTAAGTCCATTTTAAAGTAAGAACAACAAACTAGTTGTGATTCCCACCCAGTACAAAATGCCGGATAATTCCAAAATAAATACATTATCTTGACAATGCAGCTAAACTTCCTGGGAAAATACTGCAAGAACACAACACTTTTAGCTTGTGGAGGTAAAACATGAGCGTTTTAGACGCATTTATTTTTTAAAAGCTTGTTTAAAGTGATGTCACTATGTGGCCAGATGCCAGTGTGGCGACAGTAATGTCCCTCATCTGTCACTCTGCCAAGGCAGCATGAGAATCACAGGTTTGTCATAAAAGTATTGTAGTAATAATACTTGGATGATGTATTAAGTTCCATCTCAAAACGTTTTTCTACTTGTCGGCTTTCTGCCTGCTGCTGTTTGTCAGGTATACAGAGGCGGTTCTGGCATAAATGGTTCCCTGGGCCCTGTGGGCTCCATGCCATGCTTACACTGTGAGGATGGACAATTCCCTACTGAGCGGACAGATAAATATTCAACCAACTTTTGAAGTTGCTAAAAAGATACTTATTTTAACCACCCATGCTCTGAAATAGTCATTTAAATATTAAATTAAATCCATTTTGTCAAATTACATTTCTGGGTTCTTTCAGGTGCATTTATTTGAACTGTTTCCCACAATGCTGCCTTTAACGGGACATTCTCCTCTGACTTCCTACAGTGGAAGTTGTGAATTCGACGTGCTGCCGTTGCTTCGGGAGCTCACCTTGATGTTGTATCTGGTTCTGTAGACGGCGCGGATCGGCATGCCGATGCCGCACAGGCAGCACTCGTCCATGTCGCGGGCGACGGAGCAGCACAGACACCAGAAGCAGAAGAACCCGTAGCAACCTTAAGACACAACGAGATGTACCGCATCAAGGGAAACGTGTTTCAGCTGCGACGTCAGCTTCCGGTGTTCCGTTTTCATGCTCAGCTAAGTAGCTTTAGCTCAGCGTAGACAGACTGACCGCTTAAACTGGAGAAGCTTCACATTTCCATCATTGGACCCATTGTGAGATATGGACTTTATGTTGAAATATGTCAAGAAAAAAAAAGCCACTGTAAAAGAAAATACATAAGAACTTCTATGCACTTCTTTGGTAATGATAAGCGTTTGGTAAGAAGCAGAAATCTTGGCTGTTGTGGCGTGACAAAATACAAAAAGGTTCAAGAGATATTTTTTTGCCTTTTTACCACCTTCTGATTGCTTTTTATTTTTTTCTCGCTGAAATTGCAACAGAGAAATATTGTAAAGTGCGAAACATAAACGTGGCGCTTGCTTTACAGCGACCTTTCGCAAACTGGCAAACAAAATGCTTGTGTGGTTTCCACGGCAGCAGTCACTTTATGCTGTACTTTTTACATAGAACGCTGCTGAAAGTTAACATTTAACTTTTGCAGACTTCTTCTTATTAATGTAATCCAGCTGTAATTTCAACCCCTTTTTTTTAGAGTGTAGCAATTGAAAAGTGCTGAAAATGATCAAAATTAAAAAAAAAAAGAAAAGAAGGAGTAGAAAGCTCCTTACAGGTTCCACAGTCATCGCAGCAGTCGCACAGACCGGTCTGGAAGTTGGAGGGCTCGTATCTGCCCGGTTGGTTGGTCACAGCCATGACGACGACGACGGGGAAACTTCTCCCTGTGTGTGATGAAGAGAATCCTGAATCACCTAAATCTCATCCCTCCCAGGTCTCCGTCAATCCCTCCTCGCCTCAAACGGCGTGGAAGCGGCGGCTTCCAGGGAGGCGGTCAGAAGAGTGAGTCTTACCAGGTGGAGATCAGAAAGACGGCGATGCAGCTGAGTTAGTCTCCTGGGCGACAGGTAAGAGAGCAGGAGGCGACGGCGGCCTTTATATGAGCAACCTGAAGCTGGCTGGCTGGGTCCGCCTGCGTGTGACGCCCGTCCAATCGTGGCGACCCGGTTCTGGAAAACAGATCTCTAGACACGCCCGTACACACCCTACCGTAAGGTAATAAAACCTCAGCGGTGATGAGGCTGTTTCCTCTTTCTGTTTTTTTTCCACTTGCGTCTTTTCTAGGAAACATCGACAGCTCATGTGACGTTCCCCGTCGGGCGCGAAGGCATCACACTGAGGTGAAATGTGAGACAAATCCTGGAAGGAGGTTCGAAGGTGTGTGAAAAAGATTAGAGATAAGTTAAGGTTCTGATAGAGAGGTGGAATTTGACCCATAATGTGTTTCGTCAGCTGGAGGCAAATGTTGAATGTGAGTGCCTTCGGTAAAAGGGGAATGTCACCCGAACAATCCCTCAAATCTATCTGTGATGCTTCATATTCATAGACTTTTTTCCTCTCATGATTTCATTAGATGCCATGAAAAAAAAACCCCAGAAAAAAAACTCAATTTGCTCACCACAAACCTGCGTAATGTCGCATTTCTCCACATAAACTGTCAGTCTTTTAAAAATACATTGTAAAAAGACTGAAACAAAAGAAGGGCATATGAAAACATGCTGACATGATGTTCTTATACAGCACACTCTCAAAAGCATGAACTGAAGATGGTTTAAAGCTTCATTTTTCACGTTTCTCTATTTCCTTTCCGTATAAAATTGTATTATCCTCCACACCCGCTAAATAAATGTGATTCGTGTCAAACCAGCTCTGAGACTTTGAGAGGCCATGTTAATTAATAACGACCCGCCCTTTAGCACCGATAGCATTAATGTCAGACAACAAAAATGCCATGCAATATTAATGACAGGCCTGACAGCACGCCATAAACACCTTATCTTGCATGAGTTGCGCTGTTAGTTGGTGGACAGTTTTGAATTTTATGGACGCTGGTTACAGGAAGCTAGATTAGGTTATGTAAAGCCTCCCATCCTGGACCGACTCAACCGGGGGGTGGCCCCGCTCCGACACGAAGAGCGAGAGGATGTTTCTATACTCACTTTTATTGTGCTACTTTAATTGAGTTAATACACAATGACTATAAGATAGGGAAACAGTGGTTTTCAAACTTGTTTTGCACCATGGGCCAAAAACGTTGGAGTGGCATCATTTTGTTTTTGCCATTAGAAATTCAAAAAGTGACAACGGAAAAGCATTTGGAATTTATTTTCTGGATTTTTGTTTCGTGTGTAATTCTGTAAAGCTGACCTATGACCTATTATGCGGGCTGCACAGTGGCGCAGTGGGTAGCGCTGTTGCCTTGCAGCAAGAAGGTCCTGGGTTCGATTCCCAGCCCGGGGTCTTTCTGCACGGAGTTTGCATGTTCTCCCTGTGCATGCGTGGGTTCTCTCCGGGTTCTCCGGCTTCCTCCCACAGTCCAAAAAAAAACAAAAAACAAAAAACATGACTGTCAGGTTGATTGGCCTTCCCAAATTCTCCCTAGGTGTGAGAGTGTGTGTGTATGGTTGTTTGTCCTGTTTGTCTCTCTGTGTTGCCCTGCGACAGACTGGCGACCTGTCCAGGGTGTACCCCGCCTCTCGCCCGGAACGCAGCTGGAGATAGGCACCAGCAACTCCCGACCCCGTTAGGGAGAAGGGTGACGGAAAATGGATGGATGGATGGATGACCTATTATGCTTCCTCTGCCAGATTAGAATAGGCCTATCCTAATCTGCATTATCAATAATTTTTTTTTCACCAAAATATTGACTGTTTTTAGAAGCATTTCAGAGCCAAATGGAAGTTTAAAAACGTACAGTGTAAAATTTTGCGTAATGGGTCCCCTTTAAAAACCATTCATACCCTCGAACTTGTCCATAGTTTGTTGCACTATATATGATTTCACATTATAACCACAAAATCTATGTCTTTTATTGAAATTTTACACAACAGAGCAACGTACATGAGCACTCAGTTGGGTAGCTGAAGGGAACTGATGAGTAGCTTTCAAATTTCTTTGAAATGACACCATGGACTTCAACTAGGCCATTCTAAAACATGAACAGGCTTCAATCTGAGCAATGAATTTGTAGAGCTGGCTCTATATTTGGAAACTGTGTCCCTCTGGCACAGAAAATGGCTTTTTGGATTGTAAAGGTTTGGATTGTGGCAATAAACGTGCACCACAAAATAATAATAATAATAATAATAATAAAGTCTTACTCCAGGTTTTCTTCCAACATGATGCCGCCAGCACCAGTGTTGCATTTCTCTTCTGCATAAAGAACTTTGCACGTGAGCCAAAAAGCTCGTTTTGAGCAGGTGATTCATTTCATTCATTTTTCAAACATAAAAATATGGATCTTTAAACGATCAAACACCCGGAAACAGAATTACACTGACATGACATATAGCACCATATTGCTCAATACTGCTCACTTTTAAACCGTAAAAGTCATATGCATTGGGACACATTGACACCCTGTCCCAATGTGTCAACACCATAAACCTTGAAGCTGACACGCCAGCGCCACACCTTCTCCCCTGTTTTTTTTATAAATAAGAAAGTCGCTTCACAACTTTTTTTTATTTATACCCGCAGATATATTTGCATATCCGTTGCTTTCCTCCATGTATCTCTTTCCGTTTTGCACACACAGTGGCGCTGCTCCCCCACGAAACCGCCCGGGTCTTCCTGCGTCGTGAGCTCACATAATGACGACCTGGCTGTAATGACATGGGCTCCCGACATAATGAGCGGCTGTGACTGAAACTCAGGAAGGGGCATGATTTTCAATTTCCGACAGAATAAAGATAGACGCGCTCCAAATGACTTTGAACAGGGCTGTCATTAGGCTGCAGCTCCCGGGCAGCGGCTCCACAGGTCCACGTGTGTTTCAGTGGAGCAGCAGAATGTGGAGATGTGCTTTCTGATTATTTCTAAAAACAAAGCAAAAGAAAAAAAAACATTTTACACTCCCATTTATCTGACTGTTGCTAAGACAGATTTCAATACAAACCGTGCAAATCATACTGTGTTATTGTGGAGATGGTATCAAAATGTTTCCATCAAAATGTTGTTTTTATCTTTTTTTTTGTGTAATATCTTGTGAGACCATAGCTGAAATTGTAAATACTACAAACAAATTTGGATTTTTGTCAAGATTGTAACAAAGTAACAGTGATGTCAGATTTTCTGCCAAGTTATCAGATTGTTGAGATCTGAATCGAACACGCTACTGGATTCAGATCTCTCTTCACAACTTAATCTAGGCTTTACCCATTAACTCCGGACTCCTCCAGTAGAAGTTCTACCGGGCCGATCAGCGAGCAGGAGGAGAAGTTGGGAACGTCAATTTTCCGCGATGTTTTACAATCCGAACATGCCTGGAGTTTTAACAATGGCAGCGGTGGAAGTGAACAAATCCATTGTTGACCAAGATTCCAAATATAAAGTAGGCAGCCAAGTTGCTTGACTCCGCACTTCTTTCTTTGCAGTGGAGGGTGGTTACTTACAGCTTACACCAACTTTGGGTAAGCTTCATAGCATTGGAATGGCGCATCACAGATGTCAGGGGCAAACAATTGCCTTCAATAGTTGAGACTCTCTGTATGAAACAAAGCACAGAACATGGGACCGGTTTTTACTAGGCTACATGATGACTGGATTATTGTTCATTTTGTGTTTTCATTATCTATCTGAGAAAAATGGAATTTCTTCACTTTCTGATAACCTGAAGAACGACAGCATCACTGTCTTTCTGCAACAATTTGACTGATTTGTTTGTTTTATTTGCTATTGTAAATGTTCCTAAGCATTTGTCTCATTTGTAAGCGAGCGAAAAGTGTCGTCTCTTCAGTTCATCCAGCTGACCAGCAGAGTGCAGGTGGCGGAGGGACGAGTCAGCTTTACGTAAAGCTCCACACGTCGTAAATCCTGAGCAAAACTGTCACTCTGGAGCTTTCACTGACATTCTCAACAAAAGAACGTGGAACCACTAAAATGTCACGGTGGGAGATTTGACCGCTTTCAACGCAAGCAAAGCTTTTTGAACTCTTGATATACCTTTATAGCTGTAATTGGTGAATAATGGCTCTCAATGTGGTTCACTTCCAACATCATAGAAAAGCCTCTGTAATGATTTTATGTCTTCTGTTCTTGAAGTTCTTCAGATCGGGTCATGAAGTTTTGCTCTTTGAGGTCTTTCAGTGTAATTCATGTGGTCAGACAGGTTCTGTTTCAGTGATTTCTAAACATCAGATTGTGTTTTGTTCCTGGGCCAGGCTGGTTTGGACAGACTTTCCCCCGTAATCAAAGTCTAAATTAAAAATCTGAAACACCAAAGTGTATCGAAACTGAATGCGGGAGGAAAAGTGAGTTTTCCCAAAACTGTTACGTAAATCCAATATTACTCTCATTTGAGGGTCTCTTTGAGCCGGTCTCACAGCATTTATTTCCTCAGAAATGAGTCTGAACCAAACAGAGAGTAAAAGATCAAAACCAAACTGTCGACAACAAGAAGACGCCAGAAGAAGCCTCGCCATTGTTTACCGGCCTCCATTTTGAAGTAACTAATGATGTGAAAAAGAAGATCGAGTATGAAATCATTTAGATGGTCAAATGCTTTCAAATACTTATTTACCGTCGGTGGGTTTGAGGTAAAGACTGCAGGAGAATTTGTGAAAGTCTTCACTTAACACGTTACTCTTTTATTCGCTAAGCAGTTAACACAAGCAGTTGCCAGCTATGTATTATGTGCACACTTTGGCCAAAAGATTTGGTCAAAACGTTGGTTTTTACACAAACTAAGAAGCTGTAACCAAAAGTCTTATTAGATCGTATGAGTTTATTTTTTTAAAAATCCGATCACTTCTAACGCAAAACTAAACTGAACACAGACTCCTTTATTTTCACCCAAATGTTACTTTATTCAGGAATTCAAGTTACCGTCGATTCTTCTCAACTCAAGTATTTTGACTTCAGATTGAAGCTCTATCCCTGTTAGAACGTCGACTGAATCAATGGGTTGATTTAACCCTAGTGAACTAAATCAATTGAGGATCGAGGACAAAAATAGAACACAAATAGAACACACTAGTTTCAATTCAGCCTGTGCTCTAGTGCAAAGAGCACAAAGTCAAAATCCTAATTTGACTTGGAACTGAATCTGCTCAGTCTCTAAAATTTTAAACTTGGTTTGTGTTTGATTTAAAAACAACCAGGACTTTACAAAAAAAAACCCAACAACTACATCTAAGGCACTGTAGACCTTACATGCATTGGTTATGGTTCATAATTCAAAAAAGAAGAAGAAAGAAAGACTTGGGGGCGCAGAGGGTGGGGCGGACTGCATCCACGGGAAGGTTGTAAGGCAAAAACCACCGCTGACCAAAAACACTCAGAGGCTCATCTCACATTTTTCCAAAATATGTTGATGATTCTTAAGACTATAATGAGGCATGGTGAGGTAAAAGCGGATTATGTGGATCTGTTTTTGGAAGGTGTGCATCTCATTACATTTGGGTCAACATTGCCAAACATGGTGGTGGTAATCAAGAGCTCGGTATTCTAGAAGAAAACCCAGAAGGAGAGAGTCCTGCCATCGGTTTATGACCATAAGGCGAGGTCTGGACTGAAATCCAATTGAGATTTCTTGGCATGACCTTAAATAGGTGTTTCTTGCCTGAAAATCCTCCAGTGTGGCTGAACTAAAAATAATTCTGCTCAGAAAAGTGAAAAGTGTGCCAAGGTTCCTTCACAGTCTGATAGCCAGTTGTCTAAAATGCTAGATGGCAGCTTTAAGCTCTATTGTTGGCACTAGGGATTCAACCAATTAATCTACCAATTAATGGTTTAATAGATTCAAATTATGACGTCTTCTTAGACCTTCTTCTGAGTGTTTTAGTTTGGCCGACGTCCAGCAGAGGGCGCTGGTGGTCATCCTTACGGCGGAGCCGTACAGAAACAAAGATGGCGGAGCGACACCCGAGAAACCGCCCAGAAGGAGCCTGTGGAAAACGCACTTAATGCGGCTCCGTTTTGAAATGTAGCTGCACGAAAAGTTCACCTGACTGGCGCTCATTCAGTCACGTCGACTTCTCATTCAAAAACTTACTGATGTGATAGAAAGGTAAGATGAATAAAGCAGAAAATGTGTAGCACGATGGAAAAAACAAATACTGCGTCAATGAGGTCGGGCCACTTCATGGTGTAAAACTTTAACTCTCCTCCCAGAGCAAACAGTATGTTAATGTGTTATTATATATAAATATTTCTATGTGAGAAAGCCATAGTGTTCAGTGTTTAATACCGCGAACGCAAAATAACGTAAGATTTTAAGTTATTTTGAGTATCATGAAAAATGCGGCCCTTTTATATGAAATACGGTTACAATAGAAATTTCGTTGAATCCTGTTCAATGACAATAAAAGCTATCTATTCTATTCTACCTATTCTATTCTCTTGACACCAGAGTTCAACTCGGGGCTCTTAAGAAAATGGCCGCCTATCAGTTAATTGACAGTCGGTGCGGTGGCTTATGGGGCTCGCGAGCGGTTAAGCTTCCGGGTTGATTTGGGTAGAGGCCCCCTTAATAAATGCAAACTTGGTTTCAAACCTGAATTTTGTTGCGTCTGACCGACACTGAAAAGACGAACGTGAGACACGGGAACGCGCAACTGCAAGGCTTCAAAGAGCTCAAGTGTTATTTCAGGCCAGCACTGATAGACATGCGCACAGCTGATGGGAGAGAGAGGCACATCTGCACTGACGTCACCACCAAAGGGGAAAAAAAAGAAAAGAAAGAAAGCAGCCAATTTGAAGCCGTCCTGGACATACCCGGTCCTCTGCGCAGTGAGGAGAGGCAGCCTCCCAGCCAACTTTTGCTGCTGTTTGATGCACTCCCCCCCCCGGCTCTCCTCTCTCTCTCTCCTTCCCTCCTCTATCCAAACCTTCCAGAGCTACGCTGAGCCACAAGCATGAACACAAAGTCCAGATTATAAAGGAAAGGAGATAGACTTTGAATGGACCCTTCTGCTGGAAGTCCAATAGTACTATAAAAAAAAAAAAAAAAAAGCTGAGTAAGAACTCTTTTTTTTTTTTTTCGGGTGTCCCCACGGGCTGAGGGGGGAAGAACTCACTGCAGATCCAGCAGAGGATGGCAGAATTCAAAGAGGAGATGAGAAGAGCATAGTGGAGGAAGTTTGTGTGCGGAACTTTGCAAAGGAAAAAAAAAAAGAAGAAGAAGAAGCTGGAGAAGACTTCTGTGCCGAGCTTCACTTTGCACACTCGGACCGGAGCTGACAGTGAGGATGGGCATGGTAAATCTCTCTCTCACCTCTCAGGGAGCAGGTCGGTGTCTTGGCGCTGCGTTTCTCTCGGTGCGTGCAGTTAAAGCCTCTCATGCTGGCGCTTTTGCACACACGGCCGCAGTTTTATTTAGGGCGACGCGAGGTGAAGCCTGGGGGGGGGGTTGTAGCTCTGGGAGCCGGTTGCATGGAAATAAACGCAACGTTTTACGCACAGGTTTTTTTTTTTTTTGTCTTCTCCCTTTTCTGTCTGCAGAGTGTGAAGTTCCGCAGGACGGCCGTATGCAAACTTAGAAGATCTCCACGTTGCGTGCAGCAAATAATTAGAATGTTAATAGTAATAATAACAAGCGGCGAGGTTTATTTTGATTTGTTGGGGCTCCCGGAGGGTTGCGTTTGAGGGACCGGTGTAATGCATGCGGGCCGGCTGCCAGCTGTCTGGGTCAGAGTGGCCAAGTCGGCTGCGCTCTGTCTGGACCGCTGGAGCTCCACAGCTGGGGGAAATGCACTCACAGCCCGCCGATGTTCTCCACGCACTTTCGCCACGCTTCTCTCCACCCCACCGCTCCTGTGTGTGTGTGTGTGTGTGTGTGTGTGTGTGTGTGTGTGTGTGTGTGTGTGTGTGTGTGTGTGTGTGTTTTCCACCGGACGTGTCCCCGCGTCATGAATCATCGACGTGCAGAAATTCGATCGCGCCGACGTTTTTTTGTTTTTTTTTTGCGCCTTTCAGCAACGTCACAAATCCTCCGGGTTTTTTTTTAAGTTCCCACCGAGTCGCTTCATGAAACTGTCATCAGCGTGTGATTTAATGAGACGCTGAATGCAAAGTGAGGAATCTGTCGAGGAACCTGTTGAGACTGGGAGACGGGTTCATCTGCGAAGCTTTGGTCTTATTCTGGCTGAAGATGAGGTGAAGCAAAACCTTGTGTTCAACCAGTGTCCAGTGGTGGTGCACTGCCTCGCCGCCGCCGCTCCCACAAGTCAGCAGTTTGCAGAACCCTCTTTGGTTCTCTGGTCTTTCAGGGTCTGGCTTTCCCAGTAAGTTTGGGTGATGAGCTTCGGCGAACGTCAGTTTAAAGTCACGCCATTGTAAGGTCTTGTTGTCTGCTTATTGAGTTTGAGGCAGTATGTAGACTGGTCTCCTAACTCCACAAAGGCCCCCATTAGTTTTCCCTTCAGAGGAACAGCATCCCCGCAGTATGGCGTTTCCACCACCGTGCTTCACAGAGAGCGCGTTCTGCTTGACGCACAGCATCAGGTCCAGCATTTTACAGGCAGGGAAGAAAGTTTCACCTTGGTCTCATCTTTGTCACCCACATGGCTTTTGGCAGCCTTTCAAACAGGACTTCCTGAATGATCCTTTTAAACAATAGCTTTCTTCTTGCCACTCCAGGTCAGATCGTGGGCTAATGATTCCCCTTTCGGTTGCTTCCTCAACCAGACCTCTGGATCATTTCCAAAACACAGTCAGTTTAGATTGACTGCTATATCTAGGTAGGTTTGCCACATTCTTCGGACTAAATTGTAATTTGTGTGATCTTCGCATTTGGAGATATCGTTTTATGACCTGTTTTCAAAGCAGCCTCTAACCAAGGCTGCTTTGTCACCAGGTTCTCTAAAACCTCTTCTCCTTTGAGTCTCTGGCTGGTTAATGTCTGGTTCAGTTCTAGCCAAGTTGGTGGGAATGTGTGTGAAGGACAGTGGGTCCACAGAAACTATCATCAGTGCTCTGATTATGTCAATTGCAGGTTTCTCCAAAACCTCTTGGCATGTTTATTCACTGCGACGTTAGCCCGTCCAGTTGAGGCAGACAGCATCAACTGGATAATTGATAAAAACATTTCAACCTGAAGGTTTGACTGTTCAATTATTGATTTTGCGTCGAGTCTTCTCCCCAACTACTACGATCTTGTTACAGGTTGATAATGGCGGCCGAGATGTCGTCCATGAATCCACTGACCAATCAAATCGCTTGTGCGCAATACTCAGCTAGGCCCGGCTTGCACCCGCTGATTAAAATAAAAATGGGGTAGATCCATGCAGTATCTGCAAAGGTAGACGAATCTGGCCGGGGTTGTCTGAGGAAGATCCGGTTAAAGCCACGACCATAGAGGAAGTAGCTTAAAACTATGAGGCAAACAGCCTGAATTTCCATAGCACTTTTATTGAACGAACCAGCCCTGTTAATCCGCTTTAATTGAACTCTAGTTTGTTTGTCTACAAAATCCAATTCATTTGGGGAGGTGTGAGTGCATATTCAAACTCTGATGTGGACCAAAACCAGATTTGAGCAGTCTAAATCTTAAGCTAAAGAGGATCAAGAACCAGAGGAACAGCTCAGAATCTGTTGACAGTTGGTTTGCCACTGACATGCATTAAATAGATTTTTGTTTTTTTGTTTTTGTTTTTTTGGGAGACGCCCCTTGTGTTTGGGCAACCTGAGTGAAGAGTCATGTTGCCCAAATCAAAACAACTGATAATTGTTTCAATTTTTTATTTATTTATTTATTTTAAACTCATTTGTCGCTTTATATAATTTCAAACTAAAATGTGCTTTTACATGTTATGTTTTTTTTAAACCACATATTCAGATACATGATCAACAGGTTGATTTCAAAAGCAGTAGTTCTGGCATACGGTAAAACCCAGTCTGATGACCTCCACAGGAACGCAGACGGGTCAGTCAGGACAGGCGACCGGGACAGAGCCTCTGAGTTCTCGACTTCCGCCCGGGACCGATGGAGGACGGCGTTTTCCCCCGAGCTGCTGACATGCATTCAGAGGCCTGTGAGATGTGGACGGGCTCGCCTTCGGGGGAAATCTGAGACCTTGAATGAGCCGCGGGACACAGGCGGGAGTGTTTCAGTGAAGAAGAGAAACCATGGACCTGTTACGGCGCGGCGCCAGACTGACTTTGCGCCTCTAACCCGACTGTAGCGCCCTCTAGCCGCACCCCATGTCACAGCCTTCCCCGAATTATGGAAATTTTGTGGAAGACGCTGACTTGGACACTGAGCCTAGTGGTGATGGCAGCTTCGGAATTTCAAAGACTTTCTCACAGCTCTCAAGGTAGGACAGCACAGTAAAACCTAATTAAAAATATATACAAACTCTCTGCCTCAGAGTTGTTTAGTTTTCATTAAGTTAATTGACTGAGTGACATTAACTTGTGTAATTTTACTGAGTGTAATTTAAGCAAACTTAATGAATCCATGTTGTAAATATTTAAATGGCACCTGAAGCTGAATTATTATTTTTTTGTATATTGTCACCTTCCTAAATTTTTTTCATTTTTGCCTAAATCGTCTTTTTGCAATAATCCCCACTGATTTTTATTTTTATTTTTTTTCCCCCAAATCCCCAGCCTTTCACATCACCTCAAATTAATTAAATTCATTTTTAAAAGGTTTTCACTTCCGGAGGCTGTCAACGTATTTAAAGATGCTGTATCGTGCATTTTCCAGGTGCATAGTGGTATTTTGTAGTACAATCAACTAACTATGTCACCTTCACTAGTTAAAAAATGTTTATATTCAAGTATGACTTGAAAGAAATTTAACTTGAAGCCTTGAAATTGGGCATCTGTCTCTTTAAAACCTTTTGCTCTTTCTAAAATTCTGACTTCAGGAAGTCGTCACATCTCTCCTCTATTAACCCTTTAGGAATGGTTTTACCAGCTTTGCTCTGAGCTGAGCTCGTATAATGAGTTAAGCAGATATGCACGTCCACTAGGTTGTTTGCTAATTGCTGCTCTCTATGAAGTGGAAGCTTGGCAACTGCAGCTCCACTTTGTTTTTATTCAACTAAAGTCAATATTATAATTTGCCATACACCCAAAAATTCACTGGCCTTAGTTTAATTGAGTGTTAGCAAAACCTTCACTAAAGTCAAGTTATATTCACTCAACTTTTTTCAATAAATAAAATGTTTTGGTGTGGGACAATTGGTTAAAAAAAACCCAACTGATTAATCTTTTTGCTCTTCTTCTCTCGCGTTCCTGCGAAAGAGGAGTTCCTGTCTTACCTGCAGCACTACCAGCTGACCGTCCCGGTGCGCGTGGACGAGAACGGGAACTTCCTGAGCTACACCGTGAAGCACCAGCGGCCGGGCCGGCGGAGGCGTGCGCTGGCGGACCCCGCCGCCGACCCGCCGGCCTCCCGGATCTTCTACAGGCTGTCGGCGTACGGGAAGCACTTCCACCTGAACCTGACGCTTAACCCCAACCTGGTGTCGAAGCATTTCACGGTGGAGTACTGGGGCAAAGAGGGGCCCGAGTGGCGTCACGGCGTGCTGGACCACTGCCACTACGTGGGCTCCCTGCAAAGCCAGCACAGCACGACCCGAGTGGCGCTCAGCAACTGCAAGGGCCTGGTGAGTACGACGCGCGCCTCTGAGCCGACGAGGGCACGAGACGATTCACGCCGCTTACCTCAAACAAGCCCTCACATAAACGTCAGATAACTCACACATGCCGCCGCTGCTGCTCAGCCGGAGGATCCTGCTGGTTGTCTTGGCTCTTTTCCACCTGGCAGGCCGAGTCTGCTGGCAGCTCAGAGTGAGGTCATGCTCATGTAGGAGAAACAAACAATGTCTGCGATCTGGGAATGTGACGCCTCAGCAGATCGGCTCACGTTCCTCCGGTTGTCACGTTAAGCTCACGTGTCTTGGGGGGGGGGGCCCACAGACGAGCGCTCTCTGTTTTACCGCGCCTCGCGAGGAAGCCCCTTGCATTTCTTCACCACAGACGTCGGCGCGTTTTTATTAAGGTTCAACGTGCCAGACAAACGCAGAGGCTGTTGGTTTTTTTTCCTTGCGGATAGTTTCTGACCAGAAAATGTCCCTCTCACAATTTTTGCTATTTGAGTTATTGTTAATTTTTGAAGGCAATTGGTTGCTCTGAATTTTATTTTGGGGTATTCGATTAAAAAGGGTCGATGAAACAAAGTCTGATCTGGTTTCTTTACATTCGAGTTGAATGCTAACTGTTAGCTTAGCAGACTGCACTTAAAATTCTCAAGATGTTGTTAATAAATCACATTTTAATCTAAAACTATATACTGACAGAATAAATGTTTTCAACTCAAAAGACCCTTTTTGCTACTAAATGATTAACTAAATACATATAAAAGCTTAATATTTATTGCATCCAGTCTGTCAGTTGTCAGTCATAATAAAAATGGTCTTAAAAAATTCTCTCATTAATTTGGCATTTAGGACGTAAAAAAAAAAAAGAAAGAAGTTTGTTTTGATTTCATGAGTTAAAAAAACAAAATATATATTTTTTTATACAGTGTATGTAACCTTCTGGTTTCAGCTCTTCGTGCATGTGCAGTTGAGGCATGCCGCCAAGCACCAAAGTCTTAATACGCCTTAAACTTTTCACATTTCTTCACCACTAATGTCAGGGTGTTTTATTAGAGTTTAATGTCCCAGACAAACTTAATGGCAACAAGCTCTGTGGCACAGCAGACGCTGAGAAGCACTCAGCAGGGAAAATAATAAGCCAATAACATAACATCTCTATAGACGGAGATCTCCTATCGATCAGAAATCATTTTAGCTGATCTTTGCTTTTTTTTTTTTTTTACCTGTATTGTCGTCATACCCAGACTTTTGAGAAACATAGGGCTCCTTTACACAAAAAGTAACTTGTTTCTTAAACAAACTTTGAGGGAAAACTTTTTTCTAAAAAGTAAAACATTTTATGTTTTGCTAATAACAAGTTTGTTTGTTTGTTTTTTATCATTGTAACAATATACATTTGTATTATTACTATATTTAATCAGGAAAGACCCAGACAGATTTAAAATCTCATTTGACCAAACAGACATTAACCTTACAAATAAACTTTTACTAAACATTTTAAGATATAAGTAAAAACAAATGATCCATAATGACAAACATCCATCCAAATGGATACTGCTGTGACATAATTTTATCTTTTGAGAGATACCGGTTTCATTTCCTTTAAAGCAGCAGTGTCATGTAAAATCAACTTTTTTGAGCTTTTCATCGTATTATAATCTTATCCCCTCATCAAAAATATATCAGGAGTGCCGTTCATTCATGTTTGAGAAGTCCTTTACTCTAATCTCCCATGGCAACCATTCAGAGTTTCAGAAAGAGTAGGGGCTTCTTAAAGGGCCAGAAGCTCAGTTTTAACACATTAAATCAGGATGTCAAATTTATTTTAAGCCACATTTGATTTATACAACATTTTTATAACAACTGAAGGTAACATTGATACTTGACTGTGCTTTAAAATGGCACTATGTGCATAGAAAACGCATAATACGGCCGCTTTAAAAGGAGAATCTTTTGAGTCATTTTCACCACATTTTTGACTGGGGATTTTTGTCCTTTATGCCATTTCTGTATAAATCAGGACAGATAACATCATATCCATTCAATTCATACTTTATTTGGACTTTTTAAAACCGTATATTGTTATTATTATCCTTTATTTATCTGTTTTAGAAGAGTGCAATAGTTTGTGTTAGTAGTCGCATAAAAATAAAATAAATGTAAGTTAGCAGTTCTAATGTGACAAAATGGTTATGAAAAAAAACAAACTCCAAGGGATATTAATAGTTATGCAAGGCACTGTAAAACAAACTTTTAGAAACACTAATAAAGTGTCTAATTATCCTGTCTGGGCTTTTAGTCGTCCAGAGACTCTGTGACTGTCCAGTGTCTCCCTGCTAATCAAGAACTTGGACGAGGTTTTAATAGCTGCTATCCCTCCGTGCTTTGAGTAACTCTAAAGAAGGAAGAAAGGGCCCAGCTTCTTATTGGCAACCAGAATCATGCGGAGCAAACATGTGGCCAAATGTGTTGGCAAGACCCGCGCTGAGTATCATAAATTGAATTAGTGTTTGCTCCTTTTTTCTTTTCTTTTTTTTTTTTTTTCCCCCCCTCCAGCACCAAAAATGGACAAAAACCTTGTCCTTGCTTTAATGTAATCAGCTGTCTGGACGGTATGAGATCCTGACATCACACACTAGTAAAACCTTTGCATCGAACGTGTTCCTACACGGGAGTGTGTTACGTGTTGAATTGCTTTTATTGTGGGTTTTGCGTAGCCAAGGCTGTGTTTGCTATAAACCCCAACCGATGGGGCTTCTCATCATTTATGCTCCACACAAGCTCTTGGAACAGGAAGAGGAATGTTTTAAAGTTTGTCTTGGGATAATTGATTGTTTTTGGTTTGTTAAAGAAACAAAAGATTACCGATTCACGTGTACGTAAAACACTTCTTCACTGGACAGAGTACGATTTTTATAAAGTCCTCTCCGTTTCTGAAGACTGAATATGTGTGTGTGTGTGTGTGTGTGTGTGTGTGTGTATATATATATATATATGAGAAATCAGAACTAAAGTGGCAAATAATGAGATGTTTATAATTCCAACTTGACAGATTACCTTTCCTGATAAAGACAATATTACTATCGCTAACTATATACACGTTTATATATGTGTACATATACATGTTTTTGCGATTTATATAGGGCCTTTTGTAACTTCCTTTTGTACTTAACTCTACTGCAGCAATAATATTTATAATTGAAAAAAAAAGTAACAATTATAAAATGTAGTAACAGTAATGTTTGCTATCAACCTGGCACCATTTTGAGTCGTTTCAGGCAACAGCCCTTGTCCAATGAACTTTTATGTTTCGTCAACTTCACAGTTCTACCTTTCCAGCTTTATTGACGGCTAAAACGCCTGAATGTAATCCCTGAAATTCTGGTTAATAAAATGGCTGCCAGAGGACAAGAATAATGAACTCGGTGAAAGAACAATCCAATGACTTTTCACGTAATATCGGCTTGTAAGGAAATCTTCCCCTCGGTGCTAGCATCTGTTTTGTTAGCACTGGTGCTTTTAAGCTGCTCCTTTCCTGTAGCTGCTAGCGAAGCTAAATGTTGGCACACACATCAACGAGAACAAGTAGAGATTCTACCTCAGCAAATTTCTTTTTCCCTTTGTGAAGGGAAAAGATAACAATCATAACAAGTGAGACCAAATGACTACCAACAAATTTATTAGCATTACCACAAACAAAGGCATGCTCTGTTCTTCGATGGTACTATTCGGTGAAGTTAAGAAGGTTTCACATAACGACTGCTGGCATAAATTTGTTTCTATGCATGCTTCTTGGGAAAGTTTTTATAGTTTCAGGAGTTCCTAGCTATGCCCATTAAATGGAGAAAGCAGTCATTGTTAGAACAACTTCTATCCTGGTGGCTATTGTTTGCTGATATTGAAGCGCCATCTTCAGCTTTACTGACATTGGAAACCACTGACGACATAAAAGCTGGTGTTGTTTTTGGATCTTCGAAGCGACGGCTCTTTGAAGTTTTTAAACGGCTATTTTTCTAAATTACTTTAGCGATTAGTCGTGCTGCAGTGTTAATGGCCTGTACGTAATTAGAAACAACAAGTAGAGAATTGGTTTCAGCTGTTTATTATTTATTTCGCTCCTTTTCTAAAGCAGTGCTACCACGGCCACCTTGCGTTTCGTCAGCACCTGTGCCTTTGAGCTACAAAGGGCAGCAGGAAGAAACTACTATGACACGCTATTGGTGAACAGGGTATCTAAGAAAAAGAAGAAATAACAAAAAAAAAAAATGACTTTGTTTTTAAATCAAAAGTTTTCCTGCTAGGAGGAGGTGGTTTTCTGGTTGTATCAAAATTGATTTGATTAGCAAAACTGCAGCAGAAACACTGATGTGTTTAGTATCGCACAAGTTGCGTGATCAACAACCGGATGTTGCCACTGGCAGAAAAGTTGAAGAAGACGACAACAGGAAGTAGTCAGAGAAAAATGGCACAGCATTTTTTTTAAATGACATGTTGTGTGATCAAACCTGTTCATGTTTTCATTTCAATCACTTTTCTTAGTGGAAAAGCCGCCATTGTTAAATTGTGATTTTTTTTTTTTTTTTCCACATTAGCGGAATATTGACAAACGTTTGCGCTCATTTGTGATGGAAACACAGTTATTGACGGGTTTCAGAAATCACCTGATTGGTAACTGGAGTCCTATAGCTGTGTGCTGGTTTTAAATAGAGCGGTTCTGAATTGGCCAGACCACTATGAATTACATGTGGTCCACACAAACATGACTAATATGGAAAAGTAGCATTAAAAATAAAACGGTGGTGAAAGAAAATCATAACAAGCGAGACCAAAATACAACTTTTTTTTCATTTATTTTTATTGCTTTAGTGCAAAACAGTGTGTGGAGGAAAACTAACACTGCAGACTAAGCACACGATCCCCAAACAGGAAGTGGCTCCATCATGCTGTGGCGATGCATTTCTTGTTCATTGACAGGGAAACTGATCAGAATGAATGAGATTCTGACCAGGAGGTGATTACTCTGTAATCCTGGAAGAAGCTAATTTCTTACACATTACAGTACTTTAGTACTTTGTTAGTCTATCAACTAAAATCCCAGGAAAACACACTGAAACGTGTTGCTGTCATGTGAAAAAAATGATGCACCGAAGTCACAGATGTGATTAAAAAGTAGTAAGCTCGCTATGTGCTTCAGTGGTTAGCTCTCCATTCCTTTAAACAGAATGAGAAGTGAAGGTATTTTGTGCACCGACTCGTATTATTAAACAAAGTACTCCACTCCCATTTTCCTACAATCTATAGTTTGTTGGAGCCGTTCGATCACAGAGAAAACATCTCCCCTCTGCGCGACGACTCCAAGCCAATTAGTGGATATATGCCAGATGAGCATTTTCCATTTAGGTATATTTTGAGAGTGCACTCAAATTGCCTAGCAACTGTACAACTACAGTGCTTTCTAAGACAAAGAATCATTTGTATAAGGTGGGCACTTAAACAGAACGGGAAGCTGTTTGCCAGGATTGACATATTATGCCAGATCTCTGCAGCTATCTTCATTTCATAACTCCAGATATCTGCATTTTATCTTTGGACAGTGCGTTTTTCCAAACACAAATCAACTCAAAATTAGCCTGTTTATATGATATCGCCTCTGAGACTGATCTGGTTTTTATTCAGTGTGTGTCTTTATTTTATTTTGAATTTTTTGACCTGTTTCTTACTGTGATTTTCTTCACCCAACCAGCACGGCGTCATAACAACAGAGGAAGAGCAGTATTTAATAGAGCCTTTAAAGAACACGTCCTCCGCCACCTCCAGTGAACGGAACCTGGACGGAGCTCAGCAACATGTTATTTATAAAACGTCTTCCATCCCCTCGCCGCAAGAGCAAAGCCAGGAGTTCAGCTGTGGCATTTCAGGTTGGTGAACCTCCATCTGGGTTGGATTCTGTGAGGGTGGAGCTGACGTAAAGGAAGAGCTAAACATAGCAGGTCAGAGGAAATGCTGGTTTGGTACCAGGCCCGGGTTCTGGTAGACATAACTGGACCTCTTGTGTGCCAAAACGAGCTCCTGCGGCAAACACCTTTCAACCTGTAGGAGCAAGCGTTCACTTTGACTCTCACAAAAGCCCCTTCAGGGAGATGCAGTGTGGTACTGCAGCGCTTCCACATTTTGTGGGATAGCGGCCACAAACTTTGGCGCATCTCCTTGGGATGTTCTGTGACGGACCAGCATGAAGTAGAACGAAGAGAGAGACCACAGTTTCAAACCATGTTACAAATAAAAATGATAGAAGTTCATCCCCCTGAGTTAAAACTGTCTTTATAGTTTCAGATGGAAATATTTTAGAGTATTCCTTTGTCAGCTTTGCTTTTCTAAATACTGATGTTTTATCCTGCGTTCTCTCTGAAATGCTCAATCAGGTTGGATGGAGAGGGTTTTTCAGTTGAACTGACCTGTGGACTTTCAATGGGTCAAATTAATACCTCATAATCTATTTGATCATAGCTCCAGCTCTATGCTTTGGGTTGTTGTCATGCAGGAATGTGAACCTTCGCCTCAGTCTCACGTCTTTTAGACCTAAAAAGGTGTATTTAGCTCCATTAATCCCTCCGTCAACTGGGAAAAGCGTCCACACTGAATGATGTTGCCACCACGTTTCACGATGACGGCGCTGTCCCCTCATCGATCTATTTGCATGTAGGTGAGAACAGAAGGTTTTTGGGTGTCACTACCTTCTTCCACATGTTTGCTGTGTTCAAATTGGACTTTGTGTGGCTTTCCTTAAGCAGTGCCTTTCATACAGGCTAAATATGCAGAGTCCCCAGAGGATTTTCCCAGCTTTGAATTTCTGCAGTTCCTCCATAGCATTTTTGTTGCAATTCAGCCGCTTGTTTACATGTCACCAGTGATCGGAGTGCTTTTTGACACCGTGTCTCACAGGGAAAGCTTTCAGTAACATCCTTTGCAAAAATGTGAAGTACGGCATAGGGTACCATCGTACGGCGTAGAGCGTACGCCGTATGAATAAGGGACGAGGCCTTATTGTTTTCAATACGAAGTGGAAGCTAATGGTCCAAAGCATATGCATGTTTTGACGACGTTCTAAAAACACAGCAACATCTCGTCTCCTGGCAATACACCTGCTCTAGAGTCAAGGTGTCATGGCGGCCTCGTCTTCTCCTATCAACATCCGAAAATAACGTCAGTTTCCAGACAGTGGTCTCATGTAAACACGGCCTTAGGTCACTTTACGTTCTGCCAGTTTTCATATTTTTAAGTGTAAAATATCTTAAAAGCCTTGTATAATTTCCTTTCACTTTACAATGATGTGATTCCTTGTGTAGGTCTGTCACATAAAATCTGAATACATCAAAGAGTGTGACATTTTCCAAGCAATAACCTTTAATAATAGGATAATTGTTTTTAAAGAGGGAAAAAAAATATCTATCCAGATGTGCTGCAAATTGGAAAAAAAAACTCAGGTGGATACTTTGGTATTTGGTCCAAGAGCTTTATAAGACGCAGGAAAGACGTGTGATTGGCTGGAAGCTAGCATGTGCTAACACATACCACGTAAAGGCTCCTCCCACATGCATCTGGGTCATAAAACAAGCGCTGCAAAGGTTCAAAGGGGAACATTCCCGATCTGCCTCTATCACACACAATAACAACGCGTGTCTCTGATAACAATGTGTCGTCATTCTGATTGCCCGGTTGCCGCGTCGTGACACTCTCTCTTTGCCTCCCTGTCGTTCACAGACCTCACAAAAAGCAACGCACCTTGCCAGTTTAGCACACCCTCCCCTGTCCACCTGTCCCCAGCCCCTCAAAACGCCAGCCAGCAGCCGGCCGGCGCTCACAGGCGCCGGAGGTCCGTCAGCTCCGAGCGCTTCGTGGAGACGCTCGTGGTCGCAGACAAGATGATGGTCGGCTACCACGGGCGCAAAGACATAGAGCACTACATCCTGTCTGTGATGAATATTGTAAGTTTGGTCCTACTCTTTGCTCTAACGTGTTGCAGATGTCCGCGGTTAGCGCCGGATTTATGGACTCACGGGGCTAAGACATCTGACTTTGTGTCTTTCCTTCTTTTCTGGAGGTCAGGTTGCCAAACTGTACCGTGATTCCAGCCTGGGAAATGTTGTGAACATTATTGTGACCCGTCTAATTGTTCTCACGGAGGACCAGGTACGTCCGAGTCTCTCTTCCTAAGCCTGAATCATTCACCTTTTCGAGTGCGAGCTCTCTTGTCTGCAGTGGGTGTAAAGACGGATGCTCTTGGCATCAGTGAGCTGCCGTATTTTTATTTGACTGCCGTGGCGAAAGGGGCAGAGGGAAGATAGACTACTCACCATATGGACAGCGCGTTACATGAAAGCCGCGCTCCAGCATCGCTCCTCAGGGAGCTTTGATTAAAGGTTTTAGATGCACAGAACATACAGTACGGTTGACGGGAGAAACATCTGCTTTTCCAAAGATACCTACAGTTGAAACCACATATTTACATACGCTGAATAAAACGACACAAACATTTTTCTCCCCCCCCCCCCACCGTCTGAAGTTAAATTAGACCAAACTTTTCTTGTTTTAGCTTTGCAAGAATTCCCAAATTTATTTTCTTTTGCTAACTGGCAGAAAACTTTATATTTTTGTAACTCCTTGAATTCAAATGTTTTCACATTTGACCAGTTTAATCAGGCGTAACCATTAAACTGCATGGCTTGACAAACATTTTGGCAATTCTAACTAAATTAGCCCAAAAAAGTTTAGTCTCATTCAAGTTCAGACGGCAAGAAAAAAACACTATAGTTTATAGTATACTCTGCCCACATGAAGACAAAATATTATCCTTACATATATTTATATAAATCAAAAACTTATGATGCTTCATTAAAAATGAGATGTTATAAAAACCCCAAAGAGATGGCGAGCTTTCAAACGGAATCGAATAATTACATCCAACATGCAACAAGTAGGCCACGACAGAGGACAGGATGTGTTGATACGAACAGGTTTGTACTGTATGCATCACTTGGCCGCATACAGCTGTTTCATGCTGCACTGTGTTGCACGTGTGTCTCTCCTAGCCAAACCTGGAAATTAATCACCATGCTGACAAGTCTCTGGACAGTTTCTGTAAGTGGCAAAGGTCCATCCTGTCTCATCACAGCAGCGGGAACAGCATTCCCGAGAACGGAATGGCTCATCACGACAACGCTGTTCTAATCACCCGGTAAGAGTTGGCCTGCCGCTGCCGCCACAGGCTTAGCTTACTGCCAGCACAGCGGTCCAGCATTCGATCCAGTGTAATTGTCTCATTTTAGAGCAAATAGCTTGCAGGTTACTCAGCAGCCGCCAGCTATGCGCTACCGGTTCAGTTCGGTTCGGTTCACATCTGTACAGTATGTATACCTGCCTGTGAGGGAATAAAGAACTCGGTCCTGGAAATAAATTGTGCTTTTACAGACGTACTGTACCTGTCACCCTGCAATTTATGTCAAGGCTGTTAGCATAAAGCAGCAAGAATTCTGACGTTAGCTGGAAAAAGGCTTTAATGTATCCAGAAGTGTTTTGGCCAGGTTTCATAGCAACTGGAAACTGTATTCTCCTTCTGGTTTGCTCTGGAGAGGAAGGCTTTGATTGACAGGAGTTTTTGGTTTCTGTACAAAAAACAGCTTTTCCATCATTAGTGAACACTTTCATGTTGTCTGTCACTTGATGTTGTCCAGGCTCTTTTTTTTCTTTTTTTATCGGTTCTAGCTGAACGTGGTGAGCACAAGAGGCTACATTCACCAGACAGAAGGTAGTAACTATTGTTGCAGAATTAAATGTTTAAACTTGTCAGAAGGCCAAGTCAGGCATAGAGAAGAGTCGGATTTATTTAGGGCTGTCACCATTTTAAATGTGCGCAAAACAAAAAAAAACAACACAATTTTGCGATCGCAGTGTTTCCATTTAAATGAGAAACGCAGTCAAAATCACAAGTGAATAAGTTTGTTTATGCAGTTAATCTTTAAAAATGGCACAACATGATCCTCAATCCACTTCCTGTCGTCGTCTTCTTCGTAATTTGCAGAAGTAGAAAAATTTGGTCATGTGACTTATGATGTGGAAAAAAAGCTTTTCTTTGGCAGGTTTTCAAAATAAACCAATTTTATTACAGGCAAAAATCCACCTCATCTTAGCGCCAAAACGTTTCTTTTTCTTTTTTCTTTTTTTGATCAAAAATGAGAGTTTTTTGAAATGGCGGTTTCCGTTAAGCAAATTTATTTTAAAAATGTCAGATTATATTGGCAGTTATATGGCCAAAGGAAACGCAACTAATGTCAACACGCTAACACTTGCAATTAATCTAAAAAGTTCAATGTGTTAATGTTTCATAAACCAGATGAATCCCTTTGCCTATCTTGAACTAAAAGCCTCTGTACTGTGAAGGCCTACCTAGTTCAAAGTGGCTCATGCCTTTCACGGTCTTGTACTGCGTTCAACAAAGCAGAGTCAAAAATGGAAGTGAAAAGATGAGCGAGGAGAGTCGGACTGGTGTGCTCAGCGGCAAATTTTGCTTTAAGAAACCCCACGTCTGGAGCGGGCGCTCCGGTCAGAGACTGTGACTTTTAGTTCAGGTCCCCGCTTTGGTTTCTTTGCTGCATACTTTCTACCCTTTTACTTTTTTCCTCTTTCTGTCACATTAATGTCGAATAAAGTCCACTAGTCCACAAAAAAAAAAAAAAAAAACAACAAAAACCAACGTCCAGACAACCAAAAAATCCCACTGTGATGGTCGTTTGAATAAAATCAAAGTAGTATGTAGCCAACTTATTGCAACAGTGTCTTCTTTCCTTGAGTAGTTCTTGGTGCAGCGCCACCACAGGTGTGGAGGGGAACAGTTTGCTCAAAAGGTTTGGTTCATTTGAGATTGCAGTGTTGAAAAGGAAGATATGACCTGTCAGGCTCAGAAAACGGCATAGATTGAGGGAATCGATCAAAACAAATAAATGTTGTGAAGGTGACTGTGACTCTCAAAGGGAAGAAGGTCGCAGAAAAGGAAAGCAAGGAGGAAATTCAGTTAGTGGTGCTCTTGAATTTAATAGATTAAAAGCTTTGGCAGTGATTGGATCCTTCATTTGAATTGTATGATGTGTTGTTGGAGCGTGTCAGAGTCTTCTTCCGCTCTATTGGATTACGTCACTGTGGCGTTATCGGCGGCCGAAGCCTTTCTGTTTATTCTACTTTGCGTTGGAGAGCTGCAGCTCTGCAGCTACGGCTGCAGAAAGCTCCGGCAGTGGACAGAGGAGGGAACCAGGTGTTTTTCTAGAAGCAAACCTGTCATGACTTCACCATTGTTATACTAAAGGCTGAGATTATATCTGGCCAGACTGTGATTAAACAAAGAAAGAATGGAATGGCCAGGAGCCAGTGGAGGAAAAGCTGCGTAGACATGAAAAGAAAATGGTTAATTTAACGTTAATATTTGTGTTTCTGTCTTTTTTTTTTTTTTTTTTTCTGAATCTGTTTTTAGATATGACATCTGCACCTACAAGAACAAACCCTGTGGGACTCTAGGTGAGTTGTTTAACTTCACTGGTGATGACGAGTTGTATTGGTTTTCTCATTTGGCCTTCAGACAAACTTTATTTAGCAACTTTGTGTGTCTCTGTCAGAAGAACTCAAGACTGTTCCTGTAAGACATAATGAGAAGGATGTTTTAATTTGTGTTAAAACCCAAATTAAAACCCCCACCCCCACCCCACACATACCTTCTTGCTTGTTGGCTGAGGCCGGGAGCCCAGACCATGGACAAGTTGTGGTCAACTCCTCTTGGGTTCCTCCAGTTCATAAAACTCCTCCGTGCCTGTCCTTCAGCTCTAACCTCTGTTTGTTTAAGGTGTTTACACATCCACTGGCGGCTTTCGAGAAGAGAGAGTGGGGGCGTTAGGGAGGGGAGAGGAATGGTAGAGATGTTGGATTGAGGTAGAAAGAGGAGATGGACTGCAAGTAGAGGAGGTGGAGTTGAAAGGAAAATGGAAGGGGAAAGAGACAATTACAGGGAGTGTTAGGGAATGATGGGGTGATGACCAGGTTTTGCTGATATTGGGGGATGAGTCGGGTGGGAAAGGACATCAACCAGTGGCAAACTGCCCCTTCAACTCCACCTCAAATCTCCTCCCTGTCCATCTCTCCCCGTCTTATCTGGGCGAAGGCCCCGCAGGCTCCACAGTATGTCTCGGAGGTAATATCGTGACCTCAGGGGTGCTTTGACAGATTGACCGCATTCGTCACATTCCCCCCTTCCTGTTCCCCCCGTCGCCTTAATTGCCCCGGCATCTGCTCGGCTTCCTCGCCGTCCCCCCCTCCCCTGCTTTCCCTCTCTTCGTCGGGGATCACGCTCGGAGGTCAGATCAACAGACCTTTAGGGTCGCCGAGTAATCACCGGGCTGGAAGATAATGTGCAATACGCCCTGGTGTTAAGAAAACAGCCTTCAGTGCGGTGTGTGTGTTTGCACTCAACACACTCTCATCCCCTCCCCGCCCAACACACACAAACATTCTCAGGCTAATCGTAGAGTAGCCACCCTCCTTCCTTTCCCCTCCCTCACCTCTTTCTTTCTTCACCTTCAGGCTCCCTCTTTCCCCCCCACGGTAATGGTTTCAGTAGCCTCCTGATTTGCGTGTCTATTCTTGTTTTAGCCTCTTAGCCAAGAGGATACTAAAGCCAAGCCACCTTAAGTAGGGAGTTCTGTCAGGCTCCGCACGAAAATGTGGAACAGTGTTTCCCACCAGTCCAGGAGGTGGAAAGCCAAGCAGTGCCGACCTTGTTGTGAATACGGTGACAGATCAGGCTAACCTTGGCATGAAGCGCATCCTCCATTCGTCCATCACATGACAACAGCTGATCTTGTTGTATTCCATTCGGATTTGATGTGATAGGAAAACAGAAAGTAGCATGTTATTGTGCAGTAGGAGAGAGTGATACATAGCTTTGGGGTATGTCTTCCAGTTTTGGACACAAAAAAAATCCCTTTTGTCCTTTCATTCTTGCAAAATAGGGAAAGTCATTCCTTCCCTTCATTAAAAGGATTCAGTTGAGTTGCTGATCAAGGAGCCACCAGTTCATCTCCCTTTGGAGGTTTTTCCGGCGAGTCTCTGGGGAATACCCAGCACTCGATTACAATGACGTTCAGGGTTGCAGGGTTTCCCCAAGAGTGTTATAACCCATGTGGGTCCACCAGGCTTTACCTGCTCCCCACCCCACCTGGAATTTAAATACAGTTTTCTAGACAGAGAAAACACTGACAGTAAATACAGCTTAAGCTAGGTTTATAGTTGACACATTAAACTGGGCCTGTGAGAGGTCGCCCACCAATTGCGTCGTTACAGCCTCTGCCCATTGGTCTATTATTTGCAAATTCGGGTACCTGCTCGTGCACCTTCGAATTTTTGTAACTTTTAACATTTTCTTAACACAAAAACACGGTGGGCCGCTCGCAGATTGTCCTAGCGGCCCACCACTGGGTTTAGCAGATTTTCTGGAGGAAACCCTGAATGGTTGGCGCACAGTTCAGGAGCTATGAATACTTTTCAAGGCTCAGTAAGTGAAACTGCACGAGAGCCGAGAACAAAAAGTACGCCTGGATGTTACTGGCCCTCGTTCAGTTAAATCATTTCTTCTCTTGTATCCTGAATTGTAACAATATTGCAGCTAACTTGTAAGTTTTCTTGCAATCAGGTAAGATTCAACTCGATTAGATTAGGCCAGATGGTCTCGAGCAGCACTGCTTTGTAAAAAAGAAAACAAAAAAACTGGCCTTTAAAAAAAGTGTGGGAATGGTTTTAGCCAAAGTGAGCCATTACACAATAACTCAACACACACTCTCAAACAGACTCACACACCTGCTTCGTGCTGTTATATGATCCCCTCTCAGGCCGGTAGATGTAATCTGTGAAGAATTGCAAGCGGTCCCCTTATCTGACCTGTCAGGCTTTAAGGGAGGAAAAAAAAAAAGAACCTGCGACACCTGGATTGTGGAGCAGTTTTGGCTTTAACCTCACTCCCCCCGCCCCCAACCCTTTTCCACCTCTCTATGAGGAAAACAGAGACCGTCTGACAGGTTTCTGCTGAGGCACGGCGCTAGCAATCCCTGCCTTTGTAGCCAATACCCCGTGCCGCAAACCTATAGGTATAAATCCATAACCCTCTCCAGACATTTCCTGAGTCTTTTTTTTTTTTTTTTCTAAGTCAGCCATGCGGGTGATTTCAAACTAAAATCTCCATCCTGAATCTCCATTTGCGCTTGTTGAGGAGTCACCCGTTTTATGACCATGTCTCCTAAGAATGCACTGCCTTGACCCTGTGTTTGTGTGTCTGTCTGGCGTGTGTGGATCTGCAGGCTTGGCCTCTGTGGCTGGAATGTGTGAGCCGGAGAGAAGCTGCAGCATCAATGAAGACATCGGCCTTGGCTCGGCTTTCACCATCGCACACGAGATAGGCCACAAGTGAGTTCTGAAGGCTTTTTACAGCGAGATACTAACGTGAAATATTAGGTTTGACGTACTCCCCGATGCAAAATGCAGACGAAACAAAACGGTCGAGTTTATAAGCGACTTGTTGGGATTCAAGAGTTTCAATGTCAGGACTTTTTCATGTTTCAATATCGGGATAGTTGCAGAAATTCAGCATGTTTGATCTTCGAGTCAGAATCCTTTATTTTAAGGTCCAACCAGGGATTGGGTTTGCAAATGTGGCGAGACAAGCAGAGCAAAGCAACGGTTGCTCTGTTTTAAAAATGTAACATTGCTGTCCTTGATGAAATAAAATGGAATCAAATTGAATCGAATCTCAATCAGATGCTAATTGTGTGGCTCTCTAGAAAATTAAATTTCTTAAAAATGTGTAAAAAATTTCTGCGATTGTGCTTTTTTTTTCTAATGATTTTAGCTTGTCTTGCTAAAATGTTTGCACTGTATCTTGTGGTGCATGCACACCAGCCATGTTTAGTCCACTTAAATCGAATTCACGTTTATTTGATTAGAAAGTCGAGGTGTGAATGTGCAATCGAACTCTGATCTGGACCAAAAAATAAACAACCTCTGGTCCGTCTACAAACCTCAGTCTGGGTTTGGTTGGCACGGTTCAAATTCATATGTGAACGCCAAGCGGACTGGACACTGCTCCAAAAGCAGGAAGCACTCTTCAGCGCAGGGCATTCTGGGTAAATACAACCAAAATAAACGTGTGTCTAGCACTAGCGGGAAAAATGGATTGTAGTCTTTTGCCAAAAGACAAAAGAGAAATCCTACAGCCTCTGACGTCGTTTCATTTGTGTTTAAGAGAGAAGATCCGCTAAGTGTCTTCTTCAGAGGTTTTTGTGTCCTTTCCTCACATGTTTATTGATGTAGCGCCACCACAGGTGAGTGGGGGAATTGATTTTTTTGAAGGTTTTGGATCATTTAACATAGTGCAGAGTGAAAGAGATCCACAGCAGCTGAAAACGTAACAAGTGTTGCAATTTTAGCCTCCAGCTGAACACAATTTACCGCGTGAATACAACCTAGACTTTTAAAGAAACATAGAATATTGTCCTGTTGTATGTTTTGTCTTTGAGAGTCAACTTCCTTTCTATTTTTACATAAACATCTACTGTCTTTCTTTACTTCATTATTAGCTCATTAAAGTGGGCAAGGTCATCTGATTGTTTTACCTTTGTACTAAATTTTAAAGCTTGTTCTCCGAATAGTCTTTGGTAAGTTTCCGTTCCAAATGTTGCAGAAGTACATTCTGCAGCAATAACTCTCAGTTATATGACTTTATCCGTCTGTCAGATTGTTGTTCAGAAGGTTTGACTCATTCTTCTTTGTGACATTAGCCCTCTGTTCTTGTGCTTTAACCCAACTTGTCAGTTCTTCACTTCACCCCTCGACTGATTAGCTGGTTTTAGATAAACTATCTCTGAACATGCTGTTGTGCTTTACAGCCAAACATCTCTGCTGACTGCAGCCTGTGCAGAAACTTTCTCAGTATTTCCATTAAATAAGACACCCGATTAAAATCACATGTGAATCCGTTTGCACACGCGATGAGTCATTAAGTCCAGAAATCCTGGACTGTTCCTTTTGACGATTCTGTGACCGGATCTCGCACGGGAGCTCGTGAACAGCTGTCGTTCTTCAAGTTGCGGTGAACACCAGTAGGTTGGAGTTTGATGGATTGCTCTGAAATTTAGTACAGGCAATCAAGGCCGTTTTGGGCTCCTCCTGATTTCTCATCTTGCCCAATTATGAGATGCAAATTTGAGTTTCTCTGGTACTTTGGTTTGCAGTCCATGCCGACGTCTCTCCAACTGCCAGATTTAGAAAATATTAGGATTCTGTAGTATTTATATTTGCCAATTCTACTCCGACTTATGAAGCCGTAAACCACCGTCCTCAAGCCACTTTTAAAGGTCACTCAATATTTGGAAACAGGTTCAAGACAGACTGACTGTCTTTGTTCACTTCCTCCACTGCTGCAGCCTGACTTTCCAAAACAGCACAGAAAATCAACGTCATCATTCACGACTTAGAAAGCCCCAATTGAGCTGTGAAGCGAAATTTGAATCGAGCGGAATCGCGCAAGAAGGCAATGGCCGGGTTACCAAAAACACTGTTCAACATGACTGCCATGCCTCTCTCGCGGTAAACTCCACACAGGACCTGTGGAGCTTTGTGTTGCGCGTTGTGAGCCGGAGTCAGGTTTCCAGGCCGTGTCGGTCAGGTGAAGCTCGCCTCGGGTCGTCTCTGAAAACCTTTGATCCCTTTCACGACTCCGACTCCTGGCTCCTAAACAAACATCACCTCCTGCTGCTGCTGACGTGTCTCTCCACCGACATGTCTCTGCTTCTCTCCACCTGAATATAAAGCAAAAAAAAAAAACAATAATAATGATGATGTATTAGTCTATGTATCCATGTCGGGGAGAGGTCAGCAAAATGGCGCTTTCCTTTATTATGTCTCGTGTCTGCCTCTGTTGCAGGGCGGTTGTAAAAATAGTCTCGGCTTCTGGAGGATGTATGAAAAAATAAAAAGATTTTCAAAAACACGCGCCGCTTAGCGTGGGCTTCACCCGGCCTGATTTATTTCCAGAGTTGGGCAAAATGTCATAAACGCCAGGCTTAGAAAAACAGCTTGAGACTGCGCGATGCGGTCGCGTTTGTTATATACATCAGACCTGATTTGTGCTCCTAAGAGTCTGATTTGACATCCTTTTCCATCGCTCAATTTTCTTTCCAGACAGATAAGGCTTTTTGTTATTTGATGATGATTTTTTTTTTTTTTGGCGACATAAATCCTTCCGCGTCTGAACACAAGCTGTTTAGGGGTTTCTCTGTTCTCGGATCCAAGGGATTCCTGCGTCCTGGCTGCAGCCGGCCGCCGCTCTCCCCGGCGACCTGCTCAGACCTGCAGGCGCTGATTGACAGGCAGGCATCCGAGCGGTGATTAGAACTTTTTTTTTTTTTTTTTTGGTTACTGCCCAGACAAGGTTTGACCTCTGACCCCTGCCACCACATCTGTTTCAGAGCTCCACTGAGGTGGATATGTCCTCCTCTTATCGGAAACCTGGAGCTTCTCTCATGTCTCTCTGTGCGTTTGCAGGAAAAGGCCCGCGGTTGCTCCCGGCTGCGCTCATTCACCTTCCTGTTTTGTGCGTTTCAGCTTCGGAATGAACCACGACGGCATCGGCAACTCCTGCGGCACCAAGGGCCACGAGACGGCCAAGCTGATGGCCGCTCACATAACGGCCAACACCAACCCGTTCTCCTGGTCCGCCTGCAGCAAAGACTACATCACCAGCTTTCTCGAGTAAGTGGATGACGGTCGCTCCCCCCCTTGTGGGACAGTCTGAGTGGGTTGGCCCTCGCCTGCGTGTGTGTGTGCGTTTTGAGCCGAAGAGGAAAAAGGTGCTTGGATGTTTTCCTGCTCGCTCCCAGATGTCTCGGTTTACAACCTGCTGCCTTCGGCTGCCCCTAGCGTTCCTCAGTAGGTCTCTCCCCGCTCGCTCACGACCTCCTTCTGGCCGTCTGTGACGTCGAAGCGCTTTTCACGTTCCGCGGCAAGATCCACTCAAAGGGCTTTCCTCTCTATGAACTACACTCCCTGGCCACTTTCCTTTCATTTTTATTTCATTCACTCAGTAAAGATCAGTGGCTTAGGGCTGCAACCAACGGTTATTTTAGTCATCGATTCTTAGGACAATGAATCGATTGACTAAATTAAAAAAAATAGTTTTTTACAGTTTTGGCTTAATTTCTGCTTTGTGTTTTTCTTTGTGTTTTCATAAATCACCATTTTTGAATCTGTAAGCACAAGTTAACAATCAGTCAGTTATTAAGTTAGTTGACGATTATTTCAATAATCGATTAATCAAAATTAATCAGTTATTATTAAGAGCTTTTCAGCCCTAGAATAAAAGTGCTGACTAAACTTTTGTCCTTGGGTTGAATAATCGTCTGCTTGAACTCTACCATACCTGTGCCTTATATGAGCTTGTTTTTAGGACTCTTTGGGTTTTTACTGCCTTTTCTTTTTCTGCGTTTCACACAAGCGTTGTGTGTGTGTGCGTGCGTGCGTGCGTGCGTGTGTGTAAACTCTAATTATCCTCGGTTTCGCTCTCAATCGGAGCGTTGGATGTCGCGCAGGCGTCTCGGCCAAATAAACAACCCTGGCTGAGGTATTGGCCTAGATCGCCCATCTTGCTTGAACAAGAGTTTTTCTTTTTGTTTAGTTTCATAGGGATGTTTTATGAATACCCTCACTCACATTTTAGGAGTCATATATTCTCCCAATTTGCCTGCCAGTTTGTTATAAATCCCCAAGGTCAAGAAGTCTATTGAACTCAGTTTTAGTGTTTTGTTTTTTTTCCTGCATGGTTTTTGGTTGGAGTGAATCATCCCGCTGGCCCCGGCGCTGCCAGCGTCCTCTCTGTAGTGACATGACTGAACGCTGCGTGAGCTCATTGATCGCTGACTGTGCTGCTTATTAGAGGATATTTCTGTTTACTCTAACGAATTTGTCCGAGTGCAGCAGACGGGAAGACAGTTTTGACTTTTTCCAATTTTCCCTGTCTAAGCTGAATGATTATTGGTTTTTCAGATGCGACTTTGGATACTGAGGCTTTATAATCCAGTTTTATTACTGTGGTTTTGATTGTTTTTTTTCTATTTTATGATTAGTTGAAATGTTTTCCAGTTTCATTGTTAAATGTTCTTACTTTTATGACATTTAATAGGTTATTATTATGCTTATTGTTACATTAGCTTTAAGTGGTCTCAAAAGAACAATATTATTGTTTAGCATTATAATTTCTGGGACAGTTTATCTCCAAATTTTGCCAGACGACAAACTGTACCAGAAATTGTCACGAAAAACAATAATATTGTCGCCTTGAGACTATTTCAGTATGATAATGGCTTAATAAAATGAAGTTCACTCTTTCAAAGATCAATAAACTTTAATTACCATTGAACAGTTGGAGCTGGAAGACATTTTGAATAGCTAAAAAAAAAAACCCCTAAAACAAACAAAACAGAAAATAAAACAGAAACTGAAGTCTCTGCGAATAAGATTCCCCTGGAAACCAAAGCGCCAGACTTTTTTTCTCCAGTATTTGGTAGAAAGAGGTAGAAAGACGAGAAAAACAACCAGTCCTGCCAAAGGAAACGATCACCTTTTTGATTCTCCTTTCATTCTCAGACACTCAGAGCCTTAGAAACTGTTTCAAACATCGAGCCGTCCGCCGTGCTCCCTGGTCTCCATGATGCCGTTTGATCACGTAATGTCCTCCAAGAAACCTCTGAAGCCAGAAACGCAACAGGCGGGCGCATACGGACATTTAAGCCCCACTCAGGTGTGAGCGCACAACTTTGAACCCACTCCAGATCTTTCTCTCGCAGCCTGCGTTGCCATTTTATTGGCTCCTCCATGGATACAGTCCAAGCAGAGACATATACAGTATTGTATCAAAGAGCCGTGTAATCAGAGAGGGCTGGTCAGTTCCTTCCTGCTGCCTCCGGTGGAACGTTGCTGTTTGTGCATCTCTTCCCTTTGATTATTAGGCGTCGGTGTGTAATATCGACATTAATGACATATTATTTTGGACCTCTGTCAAGCGTCCCGCCGCGGTGGTTTGGTAGTTAAAGCGCATGAGTCAAGCGGCAGCAGACGAGGTGTGCTGGGTCCCGCGGACGGCTGCAGCCAAGGCTCCTTCGTGTTGGAAACAGTCCTAATGTAGGTTTGTCTTTTCGACAGCTCAGGTCGGGGAACGTGTCTGGACAACGAGCCTCCAAAACGAGATTTCCTGTATCCGACCGTGGCCCCGGGGCAGGTGTACGACGCCGATGAGCAGTGTCGCTTCCAGTACGGAACCTCCTCGCGTCAGTGCAAGTATGGGGTAAGAAGGCAGCATCTGGCACGTTGCAGTAATGCTTTAAGAATAATAAAAATAAAAATAAAAAACTAAACATTTCGAATTTTTATAAATAAGGTTTTAACCTAAAGATAAAGCCTGGAATACAGTTCATTTAAGAAATGAAAACATGAGTTAAATACTGGTTAAGATTTTAAAATTAAATAGCGACACCAAATGATCACACGTGGAGTCGGATATCACAATTCTACAAAACTGTTTTGCAGAACAACAGTAGATTATTGCATAAGATACGATTAAAGTAAGCTGTGGTAAATAGTTATAAAGGCCTTTAGATTTATTTACATGAAGCACTAACTTTGTACTTCAGAATATTTTTTAAGGTCTGCATCAGTTCTAGCCATTGATACCAGGAAACATCTATAAAAATCCAACAGAATGGTATCGGTATAGGAAACAAGGAAGTTCCAGACACAGCAGTAATATGAATGAAAAACAAAAGTGATCCCAAATGGCTCCCTGTGGGACTCCATATTGAATTAAAGCAGGGTTGGATGCACAGCCACCGATCCTAACAAATTGGGGTCAGTTGTTAAACAGCCATTTGAAAATGTTCCTACAAACCCAGAATGTTAACAGATTTAACATTGAAAACGTGGGGAATAAATGTGTCCAATTATTACTTTTTTTTATTTGTTGATAAGGCTGTAAAGTTACTAAATAATTCAGCTCTCAGTCCACTTTCCACATGAGCAGCTTCATTGTAAAACGCAAAGACTTTTCAACAAGTGGACCCAGATTGCTGCTCATTACATAAATATTTTGGCGCAAACCAGGAAAAAAAAAGTCAACTAATCTCCACTAAGCAGGGATTTGCTAAGAACATGAGAGATTATCTGGGTTATTTCATTTTATTGAAAGAAATATCTGACAGCAGATTACGACAGACTCAAAAATGACGTCCCGTTATTTTGGCCCCTAAGCTCATAATGGTGGTTTTAGATCAGGACGACAGACATGCAGTTATGGAGACAATCCAACACTGCTAGGCTGGAGGTTTTATTATGGAAATCAAATGATAATGCCTCCTATGATTGATATGCGCCCCCTATGATCACAGCTCCAGAGGAGACCTGAGGATAACAGGTCTAATAGATTAAAATGCCTCGTTTGTGTATATCAAACACCAACTATTAACTTTTTTCATGATTTTTTTTTTTTTATTGTTCTTATACTATTATATGATCCGATACCTGATGGTTTACATCTTGCCCATATATGCATAAATAAATGTGCAGTCATTTTATGGTTGCAGTATTTCACTGCTAAAAGATGTTGCCTAACACTTCATTCCTCTGGCTCAGTGTGTGAAATAACAGAAGAAAAAAAAAATGATTTGCAGGGTTAAAGATAGAGAAAATGCAAAATTACATCCAGAAATCTGCACTACGTTCATTAATCTTCTGCGTAAAAAATTCACTGCCACGCGTGGATAAATAAAGCAGAGTTGCTTGAATGAAGAATGATAAACTGAGGCCCGTCAGTATTTCATATTTTATTAGCAAAGAAAGAAAAAGGCAAATTTAGCCCTAAATAAGCAAAGAGAGATTTCCTTTACAGTTTCTCTCTCTCTCTCTCTCTCTCTCTCTCTCTCTCTCTCTCTCTCTCTTGTTGGGATCTGGCTTCTACACAGTTTTTGCTTATAAATTACAGAGGTGTGGGAATGAGCTGTTTGTGCGTTGTGACACATTACTCAGACGTGTAAGATTTAACGGAACGAAAACCCGCTTGGCTGACTTCTTCGTTTTGTTTGGGATTCAAACAAACATGATCTCATGAAACCGTGTAATAAAAAACAGCAGTCTGACATCTGCCCGGTGTCATCCTAGCACATTTTAATTACGTGTGCTTTACTTTTTGTTCCCTTTAAATTATTGTGCAAGTTAGAGGTCAGAGGAAGGAAAATAACACCGCGGCGTGTTTGCTTCATGTCAGTGGACGGCAGAATATCACTGTAGCCTGTCCCATTATCACAATGAAATGAAATTAATTTGATGTATGTTTTATAAATAACAGCGCCGACATATAGGGACTAAATCAAAGCGTTGGGCAAGCAGATATGAATCCTTATTACCTAACGTTTTTGTAGAGATGCCAAGCAAGTACTGGAGACAATCCTGCATCCTTGCTACTTTGATCAAATTTTAAAATGATTGGAAAATTAGCAGCCAAATATTTAAGATAGTTATCTCAGGAGTTAATGTCTCAGTAGTTTCACCTTAAGGTCATACCAAGTGATATTCAAGTAAATTAAAAATGTATCTGAACTTTCGCAACTATGCATCACCGTCTGTACAGACGATGCTAACGTTTAGCCGCGATGCGTGTAAATCACCAGTTGAGTGTTATGAAGCTTACTGGAAGCTGAATTACTCTGCGAGCAACCGCGACGAGAGAAGTGCCAAAGACAGGCTGTCTTTAATTCAGTATTTGGAGGCTCAATTGAAGGAATGGCTTCGCTCACTTCTTCTGCCACCATCTCTAAAACTACAGGCTAACTACAATTCTAAATCGGTGAAGAGAAACAATGTCAGTGATCACAACCTCTCCTGTTTACTCTCCTGATTGGCCCGCGAGAAATTTTACCGGCGACAATCCAAGTCAATGGGAGAAATTCCAGAACATCATGTGAAAAGAGATTAAAGTGGAGTGGAATTGCGTCATTTGGCAGTGACCAGCATTGGATGTAATGAGTGACCTATACCTTTAGATTGAAATTCAAAGAACGTGAAATATTTAATTTCTTTGAGGCTGCCCTAACCCCAGTAGGGTACACACCTGAAAGGAAATAAAGCTTTGTTAAAATCTACCACAATGAAAAAGCAAACCTTTCTTGAGCTGAAGAGCACACAGGCAGTATATTACTTTGTGTTTTTGGTATTTTGGTGGGGAATTGCCCAACAAAGTTTGGAAACACTGGTGCAGACCAACACGGCTGCAATATTTCACCGACTATGGGCTTTAGAGGCTTTAACTAAACGCACCCACGCTGACGACTGAGCCCGGGGGGTCATCACAGACTTTAAATCTCAGCTTGAGACTGCGTCAGAGGTAGGAAAAGCATTACAGTCGTCAAGAGAGGATGTTTGGGTCTTTTTACAGAGGTAATTTAGCTCCGTGGATCCATCCCATCGTTGAGTCGCACTGGAAGCTTGGAAGCTTACCGGCATAGATAGGAGTTCTTCCCAAGTGCAGTGGAAGCTGGAACCTTTAAAATAAAACAAACACCATTTGATGGCTGTATTAGAAAAGTCTTTTTTTATTGTCAGCTTGTCGTTGGCTCGCATAAATCCATCCTACTGCTCATCCCCGTTCTTTGAGGTCTGGACGGTTTGACCTTTGAGTGTGGCTGATGATAGTGAACGGAGCGGCGCGGCGGCTTATTGAAAGCAGCTGGCAGAAGGGGAGAACTTGCAACCCGAGAGTGTCAGTTTGCTGCTTTATTTAATATGGACACTCTCTGGGAGCTGCAAGCTTATTTACTGACCCCGGGCCTCAGGATCTATGCGTGGAGCCGTAACTTTCTTTCATTTGCCGCTTACAACTGTCCCGTTAAAAAAAAGCCTTTGAAGTCGAGAGATCGGGGCAGTCCAGTTTGGCTTAATGGGAAATCTAATGCGGGGTTGGACCAGGCTGTTCTGGTAGCACGGATGATCCGTTTATGCTGCCTTGCTTTTCTGCGGTAATCCAAATGGATTCTATAGGAGTTCCAGGAGGGGTGCTTCAGAACTACTCGGCAGAACCGGCCCAAGGCAATGAGAGTGAAGCGGCTGATTACCACTTAGGGATCTCACACCACCAAGGTGATGACTTGATGCTACACATAGAACTGTTGCCATAGCAATTGATTGACAACAGCTCCCCTTGTGTATCAGGATTCAACACCAAAAAACATGCAAAAAGGTCCCACACAAAGCACTGAGCATTGAGTCTGTTAAAGTATCACTCTGTCAAGCTCAAAGTTTATTTTGCGATTATTAATAAATGATCGTCTGAACACAGTGGTGGATGATCGGCTAATTTAAACCCCTTTTCTACTGATGATCCGTCACAGTTGGTGTGTGTCGCCCCTTTCTTTCTTAACTGAATCGAAACACCAAATTCTGCAGCACATCTACATGTTAAATGGTCAAAGTCAAGCTAGCATATCTGACCTACTTCCTTCTCTAATTTTTAAATTCAAACTTTTTCTCGACCTTGAAATCCAGTGGTCGCAGTGTTCACGGTTAGCAGCAAAGAACTGCGTTCCTTTTTCTTTTATATGTCGCACGTACATTAAAATTTAACATTATGTTGACAACTTCACAGCTAAAACCGCTGTTTGTCATCGTGACGTCACATTTGAATGTGACATTTAAGAATGCCACTTTGAAGTGTTTTAAAAAATAAAACTTATTTTTTAATAATGTGATTTTTAAGAAATGTTTTCTTTTTAAAGAAAAAAATTCTTGTTTTTTATAGTTGGTGTACATATAACAGATTAATTTCTTTCTGATGCTACATCAAACTTGCCAACTTGTTCACTGTAAATTTAATGTTTGTCAGTTGATGTTACTTTTAAATAATTACAACAGTATGGCACACTTTAATACCATTAATTTCTGCAAATCATAATAGGTACGTTTACACACATAAAGTAGCGTATGAATGAAAAAGCATCAGGTGTCGACATATTGGCATCGGGGCCCCAAATGAAAATGTGCTTGCGGCCCCACACAGGCTTAGTCTGGCCCTGCCGCTCAGTAATACTGCAGATGTCTGTCAGGGCTTGGAACTTGTCTTTATCTTAGACTTGGGAGGCCTGTTGCTCACCCATGGTTTCCCATAATGAGGCGCCAAAACGGGGATTTCTTGAACTGATGTCACGGTCCCATGTGGTTCTGAGGCAAATGCGGAAAAAAAAGAGAAAAAAATGTTAGTCATGCTGCTGATCCAGCTGACTCTTCATTTCTCATAAAAGCACATTAAGAGCACCGGATGACCCTTGGCTTATTGCTTAAGATGCACTGTGATCTAAAGCATATGGCCTCTTGATGTCAGAAGACGACGCGGTCTCAACTCCTCTCGTTTTCTGATTTCATCTCAAACGATGTCGATTTATAGATGAATTTCTGTCATTTATCTTCTTTTTTTTTTTTTTTTTTTTTTTTGCTGCTCTCACAACTGCCAGGCAGCAGAAGAAAAACACCAAGAGGAAAACCACAAAAATCCAATGATAAATCATCCTCACTCTTTTCCCAACAGTTCACCCCCCGCAGCCCCTCAGTCTGCTGATGTGATTTATTCTGACCAACTTGCTTTTTGCCTTCTTTCCTAGGAAGTGTGTAGAGAGCTCTGGTGCCTTAGCAAAAGCAACCGCTGTGTAACTAACAGTATCCCGGCTGCAGAGGGGACTCTGTGTCAGACTGGCAGCATTGAGAAAGGGGTAAGTAAGCACATGTTTGTTTGTTTTTTACATATAAAGATTATTGGAAACAACCCAAAAGAACCCCTCTCCCAAGTATTCCACAGTTTCTTTTCGCAACAAAAAGAAACTAGTTTCTTTTCCAGACTCATGAGGTCACCCAATCTTCAAACGAGCAATTAGAAGATTGAACCTCATCTTAAACCAGGGATGTCCAAAGTGTGGCCAGGGGGCCATTTGTGGCCCTCCAGATGATTTTGTTTTGCCCCTTGGTTCACAATTTAAGAATTAATTTGAGATTTTTACATCCAAATAAAAACCTTCTTAAACATTTATTTAGGTACAAGATGAAGTATTAAGATGTTTCGCTAATTCCAACGAGCATTGCGCAACCTTTGTTGAAAAAAAAAATAAAGAGGGAAAAAAAATGAGTACAAACGAGGATGATAAAACCCCAAAACGTTTTGGACAATATTTATTTGTTGTTGGATACAGCAACTATGCAAGACCCTTTTTTAAAAAAAATAAAATGAGCTTACTTTCGTTTTATTACACTAATATCTTTTTAATATGTTACTGAAGAGATAAATGCCGTCCAGACTCATGAAAGAACTGAAAACACTCATTTAGCTAGCTAACGGTTAACCAGTCGAGGAATTAGTTTGTGTTGCACTGTGTCACAGCATCCTTAAAGTCGTAGCACCTAAAGTTAGGTTCACAGTTGATGCATCTAAGCTGGCAAAACAAACCTGTTCACCTCCTCACCTGTGGTGGCGCTGCACCAAGAACTACAGAAGGAAACGACACGAAAACCTCTTTTGTGGCTCATTTCTCAGATTTTTGAAGAAAGATATCTGAAATCTGAAGATTTCTTTCTTCACAGAACGTAAACAAAAATGGAGTGGCGTTAGTTTTTTCCAGTTGTAGGATTTCTCTTTTGTCTTTAGCGAAAGACTGCGACCCATTTCTTCTGCTAACGGTTCACTCAGACGTTTGTTTTGGTTGTATTTTACCCAGAATGCCTTGCGCTATAGTCAGCTTCCTGCTTGTGGAGCAGGAAGCTGCTCCTGTCCGCGTAGCGTTCACATATCCATTTGAACCGCACCAGAGTTCACTTCAACTGACCTGAGACTGAGGTTTGTAGGCCGACCAGAGTTTCATTACGCATTCACGTTGGCTAAGTTTTAAAAACATCTAATACTTTCTGACACTTCATCACATCTTTCTTGAATCTATAAAATAAAATAGCGTTTTTTGGTAGTAAGTTCAGGGGAAATGTATACTTTTACAAAGCATCATAGACATACATGCCTTACCTTTTAAGGCCTGTAGGCTTTCCTATTAGCTTTTCTTCCTTTAAAGAAGAAGAAAAGCTTCTTTAAAGGAAGCTTTTCTTCTTCTTTAAAGAGATTCACCAATCTCAACTTGGTGAATGTCACCAAGTTGAGATTGGTGACATTCACCAATCTCAACTTACACGTGGGTTCTTTTCCATAAATATGCTCTCCTCCAGTTGCTACTGCCATTCGCGCACACACACACACACACACACACACACACACACACACACACACACACACACACACACACACACACACACACACACACACACACACACACACACACACACACACACACATGCAATCCTGATGAGCTGTAGGTCATCAGGCCTCTGATTATGCCAGTCAGGTTAGGGGGAGACAGTTTTAACGCGGATTACGGCGGCCATTGTCGCCGGACGATCCGAGCTCCAAAAAGGGAAGAATAGGAGAGCGTCACGAGCTGTCGCCTGTGATTACCATTAGCCGGTTGGAGCCTTTGAGGACCGGAGCTCACGTACGGGTGTCCAGGACTACACAGGGAGGCCCCAGGTTGAAACCAAAAAGAGGGTCGGGGGGGAGAAATATGATTGTCAGCCGTTTCTCTTCCAGCGTTTGAAGAGCAGAGAAGCAGAGAGTTTGGAGGGAGAGACTGTTGGAGGGAGTGGAGGGGATAAGAGAGAGTCATTCAAGCTTTTGAGTTTTTACTGTCTTCAAACGAACCCACGGATATGAATTATACTCTAAAGTTTTGAGTACCGATCCCTTCATCCTCTCTCTCCCTCTGCTAATGCTAATCTTGTTTAGACAGGGCCTCGGCACATGAATGGAGCGAGTCAGACAAATAGAACGGCGGCCCTAGCGAAGCCCTCACCTTGACCGTTTCAGTTTCACTTTCAGCGAGACAATAACCCACTGACCCAGTTGGAGAGACAAAAGCCACTCTCTGATCCCCTCCTCCACCTCTAACGCTGACCGGCTGAGCCCCTGAAAAATAACTCGCCGCTCTCTTTGTTCCTCTCCTGCCTCGGGAACCATCACACATCCACGGAAATTGTCAAGCCATGAGCTAGAATGTTTCAAATAGTCACATAATAGCCGAAAGTTTTTCTTTTTTCATGATGTTTTAAACAGCTTTTTTTCTTTTTTGTTGCGCAACTATAGGGGTTGTGATGCAAGGTTTTCATTGATATTACGTTAACCACTGTCACAAAGTGAAGTTCCTTGCTAAGAAACTTCAACCTAATTAATTGCTTTATTTATTTATTTTTTTTTCCGTATAAAGGATCCTTTATATTCGTGTTTCTGTTACACCAGTAAATCTGACACACAAGCGACATCCGCCAAAAAACCCCCATCAAAGTCTGTTCTTTTGGCCAACGAAGGGTAAAAGTTTGCTTTAAAAAAAAAATCTGATTGGACGCTGGAACAGACTGTTGCTCAAGTTGTGCTAAAAGAACTTAGCGTATCAGCGACGCAAAACAGGAACTCAAAGCCAATCAGGGTTCCCACTGCTAGCATTTGTAAAGAGAGATTTTTCCGAAAAAGTTCCATGATTGATTCCTGAAACACTTGAAAGCTGAATGGATATAATAACACTTTGCACCAAACTGAGGGTTTAATAATCTCCATAACAGATTAAAAAGTAGATTAAAACATAATTATTGTTGAGCCTGTATGTCTATTTCTTCAATAATTCAACAGCAAGAAGGTTTGTATGTTACTTGTTTTGTTGATCTAGTTTTTGATGAGGATGGGACTCATTAATTACAGACACAACAATTCATTTTTGTCAAGTTCCACTGCTGCTTAATAACAGATTTAACTCTATACTAACAAAACCGTCCTGTTTTGCTCTCTGCTTGTTTTCGCCCACCCATGACCAGTGGTGTTACCAGGGAGAATGCATCGCGTTCGGCTCCCGGCCTGAGAGCGCGGACGGCGGCTGGGGGCCGTGGTCCTTGTGGGGAGAGTGCAGCCGGACCTGCGGAGGCGGCGTTTCCTCCTCCATGAGGCACTGTGACAGCCCAGCGTAAGTAGGCAAAAGTAAGCCACAGCAAGCCGAACACACACATCCAGGTCCTGCCTACAAGTGTGTGTTTGTGTGTATTCCGTTTGTTGCATGTGCGCGACATCCACGTGGGAGCAGAGCGACAGGAACTGGGCTGTGTTGTTGTAAAATACGTTCTGAAATGGTTTTTGGGTGGATTTATTCCTCATTTACAGACTGAAAAAAAAACATTTAATTTATGTTTTATTAGCATTTGCTTTCAGAAAGCTTGAGGCAGTGGCATACGTGAAGCAAATATTTTGGATACTGAAAGTGATTATTAATAGGCTTTGGAAAATGATCTTCCTAAATTTGACATGTTTCCTTTTGAAAAACAACAAAAATTTAAATGAAATCGCTTTACACTATTCCTAATTCACTTTCCGGTGAAATGTAAATGTTTTATTTTTTTTATTTTAAAGCAACAAGCGCATCCCCGGCCTGCATGTAGACATCTGGGGATTTTTTACTCTCCTTCCACTGTCGCATGCTGTTGTTTTGGAAGCAGAGGTGTTACATCAGACACGCCACGGGAAGACAAAAAGGAAGAGACGGCGAATGAGATGAGGGGTGGGGAGAGAAACAGGGTGGGAAAGGGAAGGCACCAGCGTAATGTGGACCACCTGTGTACGGTAATCAGTGCAGCTCAGGCATCGGTGCAAAGTGGAGGGGAGGGATGAATAAACACAGCCAGAGGAGCCTCGAACACATTCATTACAGGAGCCTCTTTTGCACTGAAGTGGAAATAATCATGGAGGGAAAAGAGAGGCTAATGAAGGAGAAAGGAGGGATAAAAGAAGAAAAATAAATCCCTCAAAGACAGAGTGGAGGTAGAAAAAAAAAAAAAGAGAGATTTCTGAGAAGAGAATGGTTCTGGAGTTACAGAGCGCTCGTCTCGTCCAAACCTAAATGTCACGTCACACTTAAGGGGTCTCGGCGGAGCTTGGGTTTCATGACTGAAACGCAGACTCAGCAAGGCAGCGCATTCACACACAAACACGCTACTGTGTCCCGGCAGAAGCTTCGTCACCAAAACTCGTCCCCGTGCGGAGGCCAGCCGCTCGCTCTTGTGTCGCATCCTAAAAATAAATAATCGTTGTAATTCGAGATGCTAAATTAACAATGTCTTGTTTCCCCCCCATTCATTCAAATCTCCTGTTCCTTTCAGCCCGTCTGGAGGAGGCAAGTACTGTCTGGGAGAGAGAAAACGGTACAGATCCTGTAACACCGACGTGAGTCCATTTTTATGACTTTGCCTGAGGGGAGAGCATTTATCATATTTATCATGTATCATGGAAAACTTCTTATCACAATAAGAATTTAGATTTATTGTTGTCATGATCAATTTCAGTTATTGATGTTATAAAAACAGCAGGTAAGGTAACATTGTGATCGGTAATGTTATTTCAGCCACTTTTTACTCCACAAGAGCATCAATTAATACCAATAAATTAAAAAATGTGATTAAATGCAGGTACTGTGTACAGTTTAATGAAATAAATCACGTTTTAAAGTAAGTGGTGTCCTGAAGAAGCCTGTTTCTGATAGGCTTGAGCTTCAAGAACAACCTTTGTGTTTGTTGCACTATGAATGCTGTGCCATGCAGCCAACATCTTGCCTTTTTTCTTTTTTTTTTTTTACCTAAAAAATAAGTAATAAATTAAACTATAATCTTAATCGTTATCACAACAGTGACACAAAATTTCACAATAAAATTTTATCGTGCTATAGTCGCCACTTAACCGACGCGAGTCCAGTGGCTACTTAGGGTCTCCACACCACCAGGGGGCCCTCAAGAGCACCAAGTTGGGATGATAAAAATGTATATATATACTTATATATATTTAAAATAACAGTGACTAATATGAAGTAATTGCTATTACGCTAGCAAAAAATGATTTCTATAATATTTTGTATAGTTCTTACACAATAAGTTCATCTTTTTCTGCTGATGGTGGAAGTTTGTTACGCTGTTATGGAAATATAATTAAACTTCCTAACTTGCTTCCTCACTGAAAGTTCAACGTTTATCAGCTGATATGCTTTCAAATAGTGAAAATATTGTGGTGCACTTCAATACCACTCTGTATTTCAAAATCCAAATAACTGCATTTTTTTTCTTTTTCTTTTGCTGCTCTTGTAAGGTTCAGAGCTTTGCTTTGTGCAAATATTTAAGATGGCTGCAAACTGAGACCTCTGTTCAACTATTTCTGAAATTGTCGTTTGGTTGATGTTTCTTTTTTTTTTTTTTTTTTTCCCTCTTGGTGAAAATTGAAATAGTTTAAGCCCTACTAGACATTTAACCACAAATTTTATAAATAACAGCAGCGAGCAAGCGGCGAGTGCTTTCTTTGGAAAACAAACAAGAGGCCCCGACCGCTGCTTCATACCGCCGACCGATCTCCGTCCAGGGAATTCTGCGAGCGCGTGTGTGATGCTCGGTGAAAAACACAAATGCTTCCCTGCGCAGACTGCGGTTTGTGTTGTTTCTGTTTCTAAATCAGATCAATTATTTATCGTAGAACCGATTCCCAATGAAAAGTAAGCTTCAGGGAAACGTGCCTGCGGACCACAGTTCCCGTTGAGTCAACAATGAAACGCTGGAAGACGCTCAGATTTTTTTATTTCATTTTTAAATTGTCCTTTGTTGTTGTCTCCGCGGGAGATCCTGGCGTTTTTATTGGCCCGTTGCTGCGAACTGGAGGTAGTGGAGACGGCGTTATCATGATCGGCCTCTGCGTCGGTAAACTTACACACAGATAGCAAAAGGCGTTTATGTAAACTTTGGTTCAGGAGAGTTGGAGGGGGAAAAAGATAAAATCACTGTTTTTATGCTTTTCATGCATTGCAGGATTGGAAAGTTCCAAAATAAATATGAATAAAATACATTTTGGGCAGAAATGGTGCGCTTTGTGGCGTCAGCGCGAATACTTTATATTTAGGTGGAATTTCCAGATGAGGCCGAAATTATTCATACCCCTGGGGTATTTTGGTTAAATAAATCTTTTAGCTTATTAACATCACTTTTTGACTGAAAGTAATGTTATCTCCAGTGTTTACTGGGTGAGAGGCTGGATATAACATGGATCTTTACTTAACATGTCTGGCATTTAAATCTCATGAAAAGGAGAAAAAAAAGAAGTGAATAATGTTTAAGTGTTTGATTATTAAAATCCTAAGTATTATTTTTTTTTTTCCAGGCTTGCCCAGCTGGGTCTCAGGATTTCAGGGAGAAGCAGTGCGCTGATTTTGATAACATGCCTTTCCGTGGGAAGTATTACAACTGGAAGCCTTACACTGGGGGTGAGTTCACAAGATCCTCTTGAAAGAAGCAACAATTACAGGCTAAAGCCAACCTTTAAAGGGCTGTTATTATGGAAAATTGACTTTTTTGAGCTTTACATCATATTTTAAAAACACACCTGGAGCCTTGCTTTGACTCTTTCATTCATGTTTGAGAAATCCTTTAGTCTCCGTGGCAACCATTCAGCTGTGAAAAACACCTGGGTGGACCTAGCTCCGCCTTCGAGGATGAAGCCCGTTGTCTGAGCTGCAGCTTTCAAGCTTCCGCCTCACAGAGGGACCGTCCTTTAACGTCTCCCCAGGCAGCTCCTTCAGACTAGCCAGCAGCCATTAGCAAACACCTGGTGGAACTGAATATCTTTATGGCTCATTATAGGAGCTACTTCTCAGTGAAACGCTGGTAGAAACGTTGTTTAAGGATTAATAGAGGAGCCATGTTGTGATCATTTCCTGAAGACGGAGTTTCGGAAAGAGCAAGAGTTTTTTAAAGAGACAGAAACCCAATTTGAAGGCTTTAAATTACAAAATCAAAAATATTTTAAGTCATATTTGATATATTCAGCATTTTTATAACAACATAGTTACTTGATTGTGTTATAAAATGGCACTGTGTGCCTGGAAAATACATAATATGGCTCCTTGAAGATCCATAAAATGAACCACAGTGGTCAGATTTTACATATGGAAGAGAAACTGATGAATGAATGGAGACAGTGGGAAGAAACATGCTCCATAAATACCCTACTCTCCTTTTCCATACCCGCTCAAACATTATAAATACTTCAATTGGAGCCCAGGCCCGTCCAACCTGTCCAGACTGCATACGAAGCCTGTTTTGTTGAAGCGCCTGTCGTCCTCGCCGTGTTACCACTGACAGCTCGCAGGCCCGTCTGGAGCCGTGTTCCCCGTTCCCTCCAACAAAGAGTCGCTTCTGTTTGATGTCTGCAGAGTTCCTGACATTCCTCTGAATCCTTTCAGCCGCTGCTGCTGGACCAAACTTGGAGTCCTGGACTCCTCACTCGATGCATTTTGGGTCAGCAGTCAACCAGAAGATGAGACATAGTTGTCTGAGTCGAACGAGCAGAGATTTTGGGAACCGGTCGGTCTTTGAAATTCTTGCAATGCAAGTGTGATCTCATTTGTCAAAAGAGCTGTTCAGTTCAACTGTTGACCTCTTGACCTACATTGCTTTGTGTTTACGTAAAAAAAAAAAAAAAAAAAGAAAGAAAGAAAAAGAAACGGACAGCATAGGTACGCTGATTGTCGTTGGCAGGTCGTTGCGTTTCTTTTGAATTGCACAATTTCTCTTTTTGGTGAGCGGATTTTAGTTTGTATTTCTCCGCGTTTACGTTTTGTCAACACCGGCTGCAGCTCAGCGTGCGGCTCGGGTTCTGCGAGGGTTCGGGTCACGCCGACCTGTCTCCGTGCGCAGGTTCTGCTGGAGGTAACGACGTGTTCGCTGTGTGTTCCAGGTGGCGTGAAGCCCTGCGCACTCAACTGCCTGGCGGAGGGCTATAACTTTTACACGGAGCGCTCCCCTGCTGTCGTCGACGGCACCCGATGTCAGGCTGACTCTCTGGACATCTGCATCAACGGGGAGTGCAAGGTAAGGCGAGCAAGCATCACTCATCTGGAATGCTGAGCACATGCCAGGATAATTTACCCTAACATCTGAAGGAAAAACTTCAATGGTGGTGGTTTTTATACAGAAACACATTAACGTTTGGATTTGTGCATAATGTATGTTTTATATAATCTCTTATGGAATCTAGCTTGGTAACTTTTGAGTACTTTAGCTTCCAACTCAAACAGCCTTCAAGAAGAAATAGTTGAGATTATTTTAGCAATAAAACGTGACTTGCAAAAGTATTCACAAACTGAGGGGGGAGGGGGGGTAAAAGAAAAAGCTTTTTAAAACCAGAGATTGAAATCATTGCCAGGGGCGACGCTAAGGTTTAAAGACAAGGGGGGCTTCCCCCCTGGAGTCACACAGTGTGTTAGCAAACATAGCGGGAAAGTACAACAATAAAAACGGAGAAGTTGCTTTTCTACTTTTAAAATAGTGTTCAGGATAATAGAACCTCCTCTACTGCAAAATATGACTGCAAGCAGTTAATGTGTATAATAAAGTGATTTCCTAGCAAACATTACTAACAATGCAACTATTATATAATTATATGTTGATATAATGGTGCCACTTTACAATAAGGTGTATAGATGACTAATAAATAGTTTATATATTATATATGTATGTATGTTATCACTCAATCTATAAACTATTAACTTATAAATTATTAATAACTGTTATGCTTTATGTAAAGATGAGAAGGAAACTATATGATAACAAACTACATTTACTAATGCATATTAGACTAACATGGCATAACAACTCTAGATATAATATCTATGTGAACAGCTTTGGCTCACTAAAGCAGTGGATTTTGTCTGATGTCTCCTGAGTTCCTGACATTCCTCAAAATCCTTTCAGCCGCTGCTGCTGGACCAAACTTTGAGTTCTGGACTCCTCACTTGATACATCTCAGGTCAAAGGTCAATGAGAAGATGAGACGACCAGTAAATTTTGTCTCCTTAGTCAATGCATAACTCACAGTTGTCAGTGATTTATAAAATATTTAGAGGTGAATTAGTAACATATCTACTAACTATTTTCAGTCATCTACAGTCATGGCCAAAAGTATTGAGAATGACACAAATATTATATTTTCACATGATTTGCTGCCCTCTGGTTTTTATGCGTGTATGTCAGATGTTGTCATCACATACAGAAATACAATTGCAATCATATTATGAGTAACAAAAGCTTTTATTGACAGTTAGAATGAGTTAATGCAGCAAGTCAATATTTGTAGTGGTGACCCCTCTTCTTCAGGACCTCTGCAATTCTCCCTGGCATGCTCTCAATCAACTTCTGGGCCAAATCCTGACTGATAGCAGTCCATTCTTGCACAATCAATGCTTGCATTTTGTCAGAATTCCTCGGTTTTCGTTTGTCCACCCGTCTCTTGATGATTGACCACAGGTTTTCAATGGGATTAAGATCAGGGGAGTTTCCAGGCCATGGACCCAAAATCTCTATGTTTTGTTCCCTGAGCCAGTTAGATATCACCTTTGCTTTATGGCAAGGTGCTCCATCATGCTGGAAAAGCCAAAGTTCATCACCAAACTGCTCTTGGACGGTTGGGAGAAGTTGCTCTTGGAGGACATTCTGGTACCATTCTTTATTCATGGCTGTGTTTTTAGGTCAGACTGTGAGAGAGCCGACTCCCTTGGCTGAGAAGCAACCCCACACATGAATGGTTTCAGGATGGTTTACAGTTGGCATGAGACAAGACTGGTGGTAGCGCTCACCTCGTCTTCTCTGAACAAGCCGTTTTCCAGATGTCCCAAACAATCGGAAAGAGGATTCATCAGAGAAAATGACTTTACCTCAGTCCTCAGCAGTCCTCTCCCTGTATCTTTTGCAGAATATCAGTCTGTCCCTGATGTTTTTTCCTGGAGATAAGTGGCTTCTTTGCTGCCCTCCTTGAGACCAGGCCTTGCTCCAAGAGTCTCCGCCTCACAGTGCGTGCAGATGCACTCACACCTGCCTGCTGCCATTCCTGAGCAAGCTCTGCACTGCTGGTAGCCCGATCCTGCAGCTGAAACTCTTTTAAGAGACGGTCCTGGCGCTTGCTGGTCTTTCTTGGCCCTGGAGCCTTTTGGCAACAATGGAACATCTCTCCTTGAAGTTCTTGATGATGCAATAGATTGTTGACTGAGGTGCAATCTTTCTAGCTGCGATTCTCTTTCCTGTTAGGGCCATTTTTTGTGCAGTGCAATGATGACTGCATTTGTTTCTTTAGAGATAACCATGGTTCGAAGAAGAGAAACAATGATGCCAAGCACCAGCTTCTTTTTAAAGTGTCCAGTGGTGTCATTCTTACTTAATCATGACAGATTGACCTCCATTCCTGTCCTCATCACCACCCATACCTGTGTTAATGGAGCAATCACTGAAACAATGTTAGCTGGTCCTTTTAAGGCAGGGCTGCAATGAAGCTGAAATGTGTTTTAGGGGATAAAGTTCATTTTCTAGGCAAATATTGACTCTGCAATTAATTGCTGCTATGCTGATCACTCTTTATAAGATTCTGGAGTATATGCAAATTGCCATTATAAAAACTGAAGCAGTAGACTTTGTAAATATTAACATTTGAATCATTCTCAAAACTTTTGGCCATGACTGTACAAGGGGAGACTTATTGTAAAGTAGTGCCAGTATAATTAACAAAAGATTTTGATTTTCTGCAGCGTTGTTTGCAAATTGGCTCGGCTCATTCAGAGTGGATGGAGAGCATCTGTAAACAGCTGTTTTTGGAGGCTTGCGGAAAAAACAAAAAAATGAATTGTGACTTTTGATCCTCGCCGTGCTGCTCTTCACTCAGCTCAGCCCAAACAAGAGGCAGAAAGCGAGCCGCAAACAAAACAGTAACGACCTGGCACGGCGGCGCTCGCAGGGAAACCCATTATTTAGGTCTGTTCGCACAGACTTCATGTAGCAGCCTCCCTCTTAAATAATTCTGGAAGAAGTCAACATTTTACAGTTATGGTCATTTGCCCAATTATACTTAATTCCCTTGAAAAGAGGAGAAAACCCTCCCTTCGGTTTGTCTGAGTAAGCTCAAAGGAAAGCGGAGACGCACGCGCTGGAAGCCCGCATTCATCGCACGGCCGTAGCGCGAGCTCGCTCTGATAGCGCGTAATCTTAAGTGCACTCTTGTGATTGTAAACGCCGGCCGTTTAATTTTGTCAAATAAAACGCTCCGCCGTCGCTCTATCTCGGCTTTTCCCTCCTCTCCCTCCTCCTCCTGCTCGTCGCTGGGTCGTCTTTGACGGCTGGATACCGATTCCATAAACACGATTCGTGAAGCAGAAAGAGAGAGAAGAGAAAAGAAAAAACCTTATTCTCCAGCGAGGAACAATCAGGCCTTTGAGTCTCTGATTGCGATCGAGTGACGCTCTTATCAGGGCCCTGCAGCCTCACTCTGGATTGTTTCATGGTAAATAAAACAGCAAAAAGAAACAAAAAAAAAAAACTCCAGTTTTTATTGAATAACGACTTTCTTTATATTTGAAAAGGCCGATTTAATAACAAGGCAAAATACGGTTTTATTGAAAGGAGTTGGCAGCTGGTGCTCGCTTTGTTTTCATGAGCATAAATCATGTTGTGGGGCTTGTGTGTGTGTGTGTGTGTCCGTGTGTGTGTGTGTGTGTGTGTGTGTGTGTGTGTGTGTGTGTGTGTGTGTGTGTGTGTGTGCGCGCGCGCAGGAGAAGGTTTTTCTGTGTAATCTTCCAGATGCAGCTGAAATAACTTTTTGGTTCCTCACTTAAAGTATTTGCTTTGACTTCCACCTGACCGTACAATTTGATTCCAGCTTGGCACAGAAACGCAGCGGCTCTACCCACAACTTTAATCTGATTCTCATAAAAAAATTTTTTAAAAAAAGAGAGTGGAACCAACACACCCGCACACACACACCACATTGTGTGTTGTTAGACGGCCTGAAGCTCGACCAGCACACTTTTGTTTACGGTTTGAATCCTCCGACCCGCTTTTATCTCTGATGTTCTGATCCTTACGCTTTATTTTTCCAACTCAAAATTGCTTAAATTCTGACAATTAAAAGAAATATTAACGTATTATTTGTATTTTATGTGCCAACAAGGAGCAGCGCATAATGATTTTACTTTTTTCTTCAATTTTACAACAAAAAAAATCTGAAAAGCTTGACATACATTTGCATTTGGTTCCCTTTGAGTAACATCATAGTTGAGGTGTAAAACAGAGTCTGTCTGCTCACAACATCTCCGCTGTGAAACATGGTGGTGGCAGCATCATGCAATGGGATTTTGCTTCCAGCAGAGTTGATAGAGGCCCCCACAGATTCGAGGCTGAGGCAGAACTTCACCTTTGGTGCGCTGATTGCAGTTTTCTTTCCGACTGCCGATTACGATTTTTAAAACATTTGACCTTCCGATTGCGATTTTGCACGATGCCGATGTTTCTGTCTGCAATGTTGCTAAACACAGGAAGAAAGTTGCTGAATTTGCAACAGGTGTGACTATTGTTAACTGCGAACATGCGAACATGACCTGGCTAACAGTTATTGTTGTGCTAAAAAAAAAAAAAAAACAATATATGAAAGGAACTGGAAATGGTTGAAAACTGAGGTGTCAAATGACAAATCAAGGTGCTGGATGTCAGTAAGCTCCTAATGTCAGGTGACAAAATGAACAACAAAGCAATCCTGCAAATCTAAACTCTTCAATTTTGAACTTAGCCGAATTATCATATAGTTAGTGTTGTCAGAATATTGAAGAGGATTAACGTTCTAGCAACAACACACACCCGCTGCATTTTATTATTATACTACAGCTCATGTATGAAATGTCTGAGTCTGGAGTTGAAACAGTGGAGGAAGTGGCTTTCCATGAGGCTGTGGGAATACTGGCTAAATAAAAGGTGGAGGGCATTGTTGACTTCCCTCATAAATAAACAGAAGACAAATCCTTCCCTCTGAAATCCCCCACAGTGGACGAGCCCGTCCTGTTTCAGCCCTAGGAGGGAAGTGTGTTCATTTGTTTTCTGTTACACTGATGCCAGCTCTCCATATGCAGCAGCTGTTAGCTTAGCATAGCGAAAACCCTGGAAAAAGACAAATCGCTGGGACGGTACTGCCGGAAGGACACAGCAAGCCTGCAAAGAGCACAAAACGCTGCACAAACCTATCCCGACACGGCTGCTCTCGATTAAAAGTGTCGCAAAAGATAAGAACATAAGTTAGAAGCAAAATTGTCTCACTCTGGTCCAGAAAGAAAAGCATTCGAAGCATGTATAAAGGAGGGTAACGTCACTCCACTGAAGAGATAAGTCGGCATGAGAGCCTTGAGTAAAAAAATAGAAAATAAAAGACAGAAATCACCATATTATACAGTATAACTATATACTGTATTTTATTTTATTTTTTCCTGACTTTGCCTCTCTTCCTCTGTTGCCTCCAAAGCATGTGGGCTGCGACAACATCCTGGACTCGGCCGCAAGAGAAGACCGCTGCCGTGTGTGCGGAGGGGACGGTAGCACCTGTGAGGCCACCGAGGGGCTCTTCAACGACTCTCTGCCTAGAGGAGGTAAACCATGTCTGACCTCTTGCCCCGACGTTCAGGAGAAGAGGGTCGACCAGTCACAGTTGTGTTTGATCTCCACTGATGAACTGCAGTAGTGAGATAGCACTTGCTGCTATAGTGTGACTCAGCCCTCTTTTGGTAAACCGGTCTCGGTTGGAACTGGGAAGGTAAACGTTTCCCTTTATCATGATTACCATTGCTGAAATCAGCCGCTTGATGTTTAGTGCAGTCTGGGTTTGTCTATAGAGAGCAGGAGTACGAGAAAACATATTTCTCCTTCTACGGTACGGCTTGTAAACCATCTAAAATACGACGTGCATGATGGACAGTAAAAAAAGAAAAAGGGGGGAAAAAATATGGAGCCGTTTTGTCCTCCTGCAGGGTTGCTTTGTCCTTTTTGGGTTGTTGGTTTGGAATTTAATCTATACGTCCTCCCACTTAGATTCAGACGTAACTTTACGTCTCGTCTGTGCTGGAGTAATATGTCACTGCAGGAGGTTGGTTAGGGAGGAGGAATCACTGTCCCTTCAAATTATCTTTATTTATTTTTGGATTCCAGGCTACATGGAGGTGGTTGAGATCCCAAAAGGATCGGTTCACATCGAGATCAGAGAAGTCGCCGTGTCAAAGAACTACATAGGTGAGTCACAGACGGCAGTCGTCTCCTGTTTGTAATCTCATTGAGAACAAGTTGGTGGTATGAGATTCCAAAATATGTTGGAATCAGCAGGGACTTTCTATGGAGTTCATTTCCTGTCAAAATATTCCAAACATTATACCAACTCCCATCATGGACAAAATGATCTCTACTCGCATACAAACCAAAAGTCAGAGACAGTTTAGATGAAATTAGGCATTTTCTACCCCTTCAAATTCATATAGGAGTAACAAGAAAACATGAGAATGAATGTGTCACAATCGCTCCGTGAAGATCTGGATCACTGCAGGGATTTCATATTCTTAGCTATATTCAAACTTTTCACCTCTTCCAAAATTAAATGTAAGAAATCAGACACGAACACGCAGCAAAGCAAAACTCCAAGCATTTTAAGAAGATTCCCATACAATCTCGTTTTTTCGCTGATGTGTAGAGGAGTTAATTTACCGCCTCGCCATGATTTAGCAGTTTGCTACGCCAGGCTGTTTCATATTTAGGTCCACGTCATCCACATTTCCTCACGTCTGTTTTTAAAAAAGAAAAAAGCAAATTGAAGAATCCCATCATCTAATCTGCTCTTGCTTCAGGCGAAGCCGTAAAACACAATCTCTCATAAGTGGGGAAAAAAAAAAAAAACTCCCTGAATTCTATTAGTAACCACCTTGGCATAAGACTCATCCACTTTATTCCAGACTAAACCAAAAAAACAACAACAAATAAATAGTATTCACATCGCTGGCAGCATCAGAAGCAAAACAATCAGACGACCGGATTCAATTAAGTCAGCCCCGCGTCTTATCATTAGCCACAGAAAGACGTGTGGCAGCGTGTTGGATTTATAGCGGACGGCGTTGATGGACGACTTAAGTCACACTCTGAAGCGGAGAGCCGCGTCGGATTTATAGGGCCGTGGTGACAGCTGCCTGCTCCGCCGGGAACACCGAGGATATGATGTTCATATATCACAGTTTAAAGACTTGCTTTTTTTGGGGTGGGCTATTATTTTCCCGTCCGAGCGGTTTGCAACTTTGTTATGAATTTCATCTGTGACCTCAGTTGATAATGATAATATTGTTCTTATGTAGCGTTGCCTGACTTTCTGCTCCTCTGGTTAGAGAAGTTTGGATTTTTTCCCCCCAGTGTTTTATTAGGTCTGCATGAGGAAGCATAAATACAGAGACGGGTGGCGGCTGAAGGGTGACGGCGGTGAGGGAGGGGAATATTTGCAGACTGCAATGGTCAAAATCACAATGCTCGCGCTCAGTGCCAGATGTGCTGAAAATGGATTTATAGAAAAAGGAGGAGGCTGTGGTATGTTAAGCAGCGTTGTTTGTCAAGTAAAAGTTGTGGAGGACGATACAGAATGTCAGAATATTGAGTAACTGCATAGTTTGTTTTTCCTGATTGGATACACAGAAAACGTAACTTTGAAAACGATGCTCTTGTGTGAATTCAGTGAACAAGTTTGAATTAATAGTGGATTTTTTTCTAGGCCTCAGCCCCCATACATTTTTGATTAAATTTATTGTGTAAAGTCAACTTTTTTGAGTTTTATATTATGTTATGATTATCAAAGACAAGCAGAATATCACTTTATTTGAAGGGGCGTGCATGAGACTGTCATGACACCTGTCATGTAATGAAAGAGTCTTCACGAATGTTTCCAACTGTTGTCATAGAATGCAAAGTTGCACTAAAATTAGCATAAAATATCCATTAAAAGAGTTATTTACCAAATGACGCTTCATGACGAGTCTTAAACAGGACAACCTTCCCTCCATGCAGGAAGGTCATCCAGGAAAAGAGCAGATAGTATCTCTGCAGACCCCACACATCCTGGATACAAACTGTTTACCTTTATGTTAAAGCATCTATTTAGGAAATTAAGATGTTTTGATTTTTGTCTTGGTAAAAAAAGTGATATATATTTATTAAAAATAATTGCTAACCTTCTCCATAGTGAGTAGGACATCATTTCTAAAACTGCTGGTCATGTCTTTGCATGTTTCCTCTGGTGTTTGGTGATGAGCTCCAAGTCTTTAAAGTCATAAATTCTCTTTGCAAATGCTTTTTCTTTTTTTTTTTTCTTTTTTTTTTGTTGTTGTTATATCTCAGCTCTAAAATCCAAAGAAGACGATTACTACATCAACGGAGCTTGGACCATCGACTGGCCCAGGAAGTTTGACATCGCCGGGACGGCCTTCCACTACAGGAGACCCACCGATGAACCCGAGTCTCTGGAGGCGCTGGGACCCACCGCCGAAAACCTCTCTGTTATGGTAGGAAAGCTGCTTTTTGGTGTCAAACTCAGAGCTGTAAAACCATAAAAAGTGCTAAAAATCTAACTTGTATTTCACAACGGGAGAAAGCGAACGAGGAATTGGCTAATTATAGTTTGAAGTTGTGCTCATAACTTTCAACAAACACGTTTCTTTCCCCTCCTCATAAAATCTTTGGTAGTTCCAATAAAATCACTGCTTTAGCACACTTGACCTCCAATAAATGTGATCATAAACTATTTTACACCCAGTGGTGTTGCTGTTTATGCATCATTTCCTTCGATCTTTCTCTTTAGGTTCGTTGGTGAATTGCTGTGTTTTCTTGCCATTCGAGTGGCGATGAGAGAACAGTGCGGCGATGAACTGTAATGCCCTCATGTCTGTCGCACTGTTAGCAGGATGAACATGAAGACATTTGCTAATGTCTGCATGCCCCTTGAGCTTTTCCACTACTGGCCTACATCACCCAGGATGCTGTGCATTGAACATTCTGTTGAATCTATTCATGTCGATCGCCCCATTTACTCTGATATCCCAAAAATAAAATCTTTCAAAAGTCAACTAATTTGAAAGGGAAATTTTATTCAGTGTTTCTGTGAAGACCTCAGACATCTGTTAAAGGATATTGGTGAACAAAAAGAAATCCAAACTGGTACTGTATCTCTGATAAGATTTGAAAATTGATGTCCGGATGTCTAGTCTGACTGAGCGTTAGCGTCTGAAGGGACTGGAAGCTAGCTCAACAAACCATAGATGCAGAGAGGCTCTTTGTTTGTAAAAAACATCAAAAACCAAGTATCCTTTTTTTCACATCTACATTTGACATTAAATTCATGCTGTATCATTTCATGGCAAACAGTGACAGCCTATCACACAGTGAAGGCTATCAGTGTTTACAATGTGGGAGAGTGAGCCAGAGGTGCCCAAAGTGGGTCCTGGAGGGCCGGCGTCCTGCATGTTTTAGTTCTCTCCCTGGACATTCCTACTTCCAATAAATGTCTGCTACGAGTCTGAGAGGCTAAGTGAACCTCTGTGTTCCCTACTGTTGTTGCAGGTTCTCCTTCAAGAAGACAACCTAGGAATACGCTACAGGTTCAACGTTCCCATCCAGAGGACAGGAAGCGGTGACAACGAGGTGGGATTCTCCTGGCACCACCCCCCCTGGTCTGAGTGCTCAGCTACCTGCGCTGGCGGTAAGCCTGGGATTACTGTTCTTATTCCTGTTGCCAAAGGAATTTTTTTTTCTTTTTTTTTTTATGTGAAGCGTTTCAGCTGCAAGAGAATGTTGGGGCCAAATGTCAGACAATTAGTAAAATGTTCAATGTTGTAGTTTTCGCACTTTTTACATTTTAATTGACACGTCAAACATCTTGGAACGGTGGAAAAAATGAATGCATATCATGCGTTTGTTACCTTCATGCTTTTGAAATGAGACTCTGTCACTAATTTGTGTCCATGGACCATGAAAATGTGCAAATTGGAATTACGAAATTGAAGTTGCTTAATGGAAACATGTCAAAATTGTACCGAAATTAGTTTATTTCACGAAACTGAAAAGAAAACACTCCTTGCATCACGCGATCAATAACCACATGTTTCTACTGGTGGAAAGGTGACAAAAACGACAGGAAGTGGTAGGAGGAGAATGACGTTTTTAAAGACTTACCTCATGAACAAACTTACTCACGTGTGATTTTAATTACAACTATTTCCTGATTGCATTTCTTTTTGCAATCGTAAAATTGTGTTTCTTCAACATCAGCAGAACATCGACTAGGTTTTGTGCACATTTGCAAAGGAAACCCATGTGGAGGTTGTTACCTAGCAACCATTTTCTGGAATCAACCTGGATCTTCATATTTACGCACATGTTACGTCTGTTTGCCTAAACTTTGACTGTTTTAGATCAGTTAGAATTATTCAAATGATTCAGCATTTTCTTAAAACCCAGAACAAAGGTTAAATTTTTTTTCTTGTCTTTTCAAAGTGAGAAGTTTGCCTACATTTTCTTAATTTCTGGTGTTGCCTTTTGACCCATTCTTCTTGACAGAACTAAAGAAGCAGAGTCGGTGTCATAGGCTGTCTTACTCACACACATTTTCAGCTCAGCCAAGTTGTAACCACTCAAAAAATGTACTTTGTTGTCTTTCCGCCTCTCTGAGATGTGAGAATGCTGCCTGGCTGATGTCTAGAGATGTTGTTTCAATATTTCCACATATTGTTCATTCCTCGTCACGTTCTGTTGTGTGAAGTAAAACAATTCCTTATTCAGCCAAACACACACAACGCCATGCTGCCGCCCCGTTCTTCACAATTGGTGTTCTAAGGCTTGACACGTCCCTGTGGGGCCTTAAAGTTTATCCAAAAGAAAAAAAATTGAATCTGAACCTAAACATTTGCGACTGAAAAGTTATTCTGAACCTGAGAAACCCCCCCAAAAAAATAATGTCGTAACTACTTTTCAGATTCAAGATGCTTTTGTGGTGAGCTGCGATTCGTGATTCCACATCTGAGGCCCCGCCCCCAAGCTAAAACACAGCCACAGGTTTGGAACTGGAAAATAAAAAAATCCAAACCTGAAAAAAAAACTTTATATGAACATTTTTAATTTCAAATCTTAATTTTTAAGGTTTTTTTCCCCATTTTTTTTTTCCAGTTCCAACATTATCTTTGAGTCTCAAAATATTTCTGTTTTGTTTCAGTTTTTTAAATCAAACTTTCTGACCCCTTTTCTGATCCCTCTGCCTCTCCTGGATCGTCTCACCCTTTTGCAACACAGAGATACTCAAGAAAAACAGCCATGCAGAAGATGCAAACGCACTAAAGGCAAAAACATTAATTACATCCTTCTAGACTCTTGACTAGTCTCTAATTCAGGTGTGCCAAACTCATTTGTCGAGATTAGGAATGTCCTTGAAGGGCCAGTACTCCTTAAAAATAAATAATATTGAACTTCTTTTGGCATTAATGTAATTTGGTTACATACCAAATTACTGCCTGGATTTGATTGTTGAAATTATTGAAACACACAACCGTTATCTTTTCTGTGGGCCTCAACAGGGATCTCAGAACAGCTTCTTGTTGCATATAGTGTTTATTGTACTAGCAAAACGCTATAATATTTTTGATTTGATCCAGACTAATGAAAATTCATTCTGTGGATGAGCTTTTGGTTTACCAGTGCTGCGCAGAGATGTGACCGCTCTACCCGTCTTACAAAATCAGACATTCAGTCTGAAACCACAGGGAAATGCTGCCCGTGGCCTCAAGAATAGCAAACCCAAACCTTTTAGCTCAAAAGATATGGGTCTCATGTTACAATAAATAGCGCTTCTATGCAGTTGTCAAACGTGGCCTGGACTGGGTTTGTAATATTTTGTAAAAGCATGACTGAGTAAGCTTGCGGGTTATTCTGGGGAAGGATTTCCAAGTCGACAGCACAGCTATTTTTCTGTGGGGAAGCACGTTTGGCTTTCCTGTTTCCTAAACTCCACTTTGTATTGTAAATCACAACTTTGCAACTTGAGCCAGATGTATGCGTCTTCTGACCATACGGGGATTTAAATCAGCAAAATGGGGTTTAATCATTCTCCCTTTTGATAGGACGAGTTCAAGGAATCACTAAGTGGCATTTAGTATGTCACTGAACTAATAATATGTCCAAAACAAACACTTTTTGACACATTACAACTGAAACTGTTTAACCACAAGGCCTGGGCTATTCATCTTAACTGCGTTTCACTCAGAACCCAGATGGATAGACTTCCTATTCTTCACACACACACACACACATACAACCGTATCTCATTACATTTGCCAGACAAGTCTAACGCCGGATATGTCCCTTGAGGGTCCAAACAGACCCAGCACAGGTTAGTGTGCCACTTACACACACATCCTTGCACACACATTCACACAGCGGACGGTGTGACACCGATACGGTAGCCCTGGCTTTCTCTGGCAGGAGCCAAAGTAAAGAGCTCCCTGCTCTGTAAAAACCATCTGCCAACATATCCCGCAAAGAATCGGGAATTTACATGTCTGGATCTACTGCAGAACGCAAACAATACCCAAACACGGCGCCTGGCTTGTATCTGAAGGGCCGACTTGCCGTATTGATCTTTGTTTTGTTGGGTTTTTATTTTATTTTATTTTTTTCTTTCTCCCAATTGCAGGCTCCCAGAAGCAGGAGGTGGTGTGTAAGAGGCTCGACGACAACTCGGTGGTGCAGAACAGCTACTGTGAGCCAGACAGCAAACCGCCAGAGAACCTGAGAGACTGCAACCCTGAGCCGTGTCCTCCAGAGTTCGTAACGTTTCAGCTTGTAATATCAGCTGGTTGGGTTTGGGTCACATACACAAGGTGCCGATGACTACCATTGGTTTTAACTGTCAAGTTGTCAACATGACGTGCTAAATTTATGTATAAAAGTAAATGGGATTCAATGTTTTGCTACTAGGTAACATTGTCCAGGATTCCACGTTTCATAGGTCAGTAAAAAACTTTAATCAAACACAAAGAGCGAGGGAGAAGGAAGTAGTTCAGTTATGCTAACTTGACTGTGATAACTTGACATGTAGATGTGCTGTAGAATCCGGTGTGTTTTGGTTCAGTTGGAAAAAAAATAAAGCCAACTCTCACACCAACTCCGACATCATCAGTAGAGTAGTGGTTGATTAAATTAGCTAATCAGCCACTGCTGCATTCTGACAGTCATTTATTAATAATCGCAAAATAAACATCAAGCCTGAAAACATAAAACTGTAACAGATGAATGTTCTGTTCTTAGTGTGGGAAATATTTGTGCTTTTTGGTGTTGAGTCTGTACTCCAGTGGAGCTGTTGTCAGTCAAACAGGTCATTGTCAAAACTTATGGATATTCACATTATTATACAGCATTGTTGTCATTTCTTACCATTTCCTATTTTATCAGTAGGAAATGTTCAGTGAAGTCTGATCAGCTCGTTTCGTCGTCCACAATGGCGATCTCTCAAGAGCAATGAGTCTCTTTTCTCTAATCCAAAACCTGGCCACAGGTTTAGACCCAACATTTGGTTAAATCTACCCAACCTCTGTCCCAACAATAATGACAAATGCAAGCCTGCTATTTAGTCTTTTTACCTTTTTTTTGGTTTTGTTTATTTTCTAATATTTATGCAATTATAAACTTCTTTCATTCAAAAAAAAATTCTTACATTAATTAGCTTTTTTTTGTTAGTTTTTTTTTTACATACACTAAACACGCAGGGTCGTGTACATTTTGAACGTATCCTGCGCTGCGTTCTAGCATAATTTCCATCTCCGTTTCTTACAAAAGCGATCTCTGACGACAGCTCCGCTCTCTCCTGTCCCGTCTCCCCCAGAGCACAGGAAGAACGTCGAAATGATGTTACTGTTGTAGACAAAACAACGTGCAGACGTTCACGACTGAAGCGACGCTAAACTGCTTCAAACAAGTAAAAAACATGAGGAATGATAAAGCATCAAAGGCATGAGAAATGATCCCATGTTCTGCCTGCTACATTTTGTTTTAATCAATTGACACCCCTAATAAAAACTTTTTCTTTTTCACAATTAATTAATCACAGCTGCCCTGCAATTAATCAGACTGAAATGTGTAATCGTTTGACAGCCCTGGTCAGTTAGCAAGTGAATTTAGTCTCTGTTGCAGTGTTTTATTTGAGAATGTCAATGAGTTCACTAGACCCCAGTTGCCTTCACATTTACCAGAGCTCACCCCAATAGAGCGCCTCCAGGATGCGGCTAAGTGGAAGATTTGCATCAGGAATGCGCGGCCAACAAATCTGTTGCAACTATGTGATGTCATCGTGTTGATATGGCCCAAAATTGTCTGAGAAATGTTTCTGACACCTTGTCCAATCTGTAATACAAAGAAGGAAGGCAGCTCTGAAGGCAAAAGGCATGGAAGATGTAACTACTGAAGTGGAGGATGAGTGCAGACGTTCATTATCCGCGGTTGTGTTCGCCAGAGTCGGACGTGCCGCGTCGCATCTATTTTGATTAAAGCGGCGGCGTTGCATTTCTGCGCTGAGTTATGGCGCACACATGACATTTGTTTCTGCTAAGGAAGGCAAACAACCCCTCACCGAGTCAGGAAAGGCCTGCTAAAGAGGACCATAAACATCACTGTTTTAGAATCGCCAGGTTTTATGGGCTCTGCTAATGAAAGCTGACACAGATGTTTGACCAAGTTGTTAATTCTGTATACATTCCAGCACATGATGTAATATCTCATTGGCTGAAAATGTTTGGAGGGCTGTTGTTTTATGATAATTTTTTTAGTGTGTAGACAGACTTGAACAGGAATGTCATATTTTCTCCAGACCAAAAGCAGCTTTCTGGTCTGCGATACGACGCACCGGACACTAAAATACGCTCATCGTTAGCCGGCTGCCAAGTAGCCACGATCGGCTTACTGACATCATTCATGTTGATGTGGTTACGTACGGCCAACAAGGTCCTAATTAGTGATGAATATTTTTTTCTTGGTAAGTTTTACAATACGTTTTTACTTTCAGTAGTTGGCTAGTTGTTGAGAATCTAGGCGTAGGAGGCTTACACTTGATAAGGCTTGCTACACTTGCCAACCTTATTATGTCCCTTTTCTAAAAATAAAAAGCACATTTTAAACACACTTTTTAAATTACTGATGTTACCCTGATAAATTAATCTTAAACTTTTGGGAACAGGTGCAAGGCAGGTCGGGTTCACCTGGGCATCAAGTCAGGACACAATAAAGATAAATGAAAATGACACAAAATGTCTTCTTCATGCATCACATTTCCATTTCTTTAATTGGATTTCTGACCGGACAAAAGGTCATCCTGTATCAGGAGAGAAAGGTTCTCCTCTGCCTCTACTGCCTTGTGGTGTTCCCCTGTTGTTTTCTTTTTCTTTTATTAGCTGGCATCTTTTTCTCTTTTTTTTTTTTAACTGATATTTTCCCCAATATCTATGTGGATGACATACAATTAAAAGTTAGTCACTGGCTCTGTTGAAATGTGTCTTGTTTTTAAAAGCCAACAAAACAGAGACGCTAATCAAAGCTGCTGAAGTTTTACATCTTAAAATCAAGCAGGCGGATGTTTCCTTTAGCTCATCAGGTTACTCTGTTGTATCAAATTTTATCTGTTTGATTCTACTATGTTTTATGACTCGGTGAATACAGAACTAAGTGGCCTAAATTAGATTTTTTTTTTTTTGACTAGATTTGAAGTAACTTCTGGAGCTACTAGCAGGTAGTTTGTTCCACTAATTATAGTTTTCACAGGAAAAGCTGATTGCCCAAAAAGTTAAAACTTTTGTTAGGTATTATTATACAAGTTTTGTTGTTGTTGTTGTAATTTTCCTGTCTCAGTAACCTTTTTTCTTTTCTCGGTCAGGTGGTTCATCGGCGACTGGTCAGAGTGCGGAAAGACGTGTGACGGCGGGACGAGGACCAGGACCGTCCTGTGTATCAGGAAGATTGGCCTCACTGAGGAGGAGACGCTGGAAGACGCCGCCTGCCTGACTCATCGACCCATTGAAAGAGAGTCCTGCAACAACCAGTCCTGCCCGCCGAAGTGGGTAACTCTGGAATGGTCAGAGGTAAGACGACGTTTTCTAGTTTGTTGAGGCTCACTGTGCCGTTGGGACCTTGGGATTTTTATATGATGTTTTACTCTCGCGCCTCAGTGCACGCCAAAGTGTGGCCCCGGCTTCAAGCACCGCATCGCATTGTGCAAGAGCAGCGACCTGACCAAAACCTTCCCGCCCACCACCTGCCCGAGCCACAACAAACCTCCGGTCCGAATGCGCTGCAGCTCGGGACGCTGCCCTCCTCCTCGCTGGATCCCCGGGGACTGGGGACAGGTACGACTGGAGCGAGGGTGCTAGATTGACCCAATAGGGCGTCTTTTGGGGAAAAAAAATAAAACAACTGTTTTTGGGCTGGTTGTAAAAACTTTGGCTGCTTTTCACAACATCTGACTGGTTTTTAGAAAGTGTTCAGAGGAAAATTGTTTCAAAATAGTCGACATCCTGCGGCAGAAAAACACAAAGCGCTTTTACTAAAATTGTGTGTTATAATATATAAAGGTTTGTCGTGTGTGAGAAAAAGCAAAAATATGTAACTTAGGGTAAAACCTCTAAAACACATCATGCTGTTTCATATTTTCAAGCAATGTTTGAACAGAAAACATGGTAGTTTTTGTATAATTTACACCTGAATGTTGCACAGTGAGCTGCTGTGACACGTATTTGTGTGTGTGTGTGTGTGTGTATGTGCTCAGCGGTCTAAGCGTTCCAGCAGGCCTGTGTGTGATTTTTGGCAGTAATATCCTCCTGGCTGTTTGAAGTTTATCTCTGCCTCGGAGCAGGACTCCCTGTCACTTCCAGGAACCCGGTTTGGACGGAGCGACACAGAGGAGTAGCATTCTTCAGCTCACCCTGACATGACTGAGTGCGTCCTGATATGCTGAACACTTTACAGCACAGCTGATTCACACGGGTGAGAAGAGGCCAAAACGTTGTGCGTCACACATAGCTGTATGTGCAAAAAAGAAAAAAAGTATGGCACTATATTTTTGCAGGATTGATCTGTAATTTAAAGTGAAAGTGGTATTTTTAAACGCCATGTTCGCCTTGTCGTGATGTCATGGGTTTGTTGCATCAGAGGCAGCAGCTTTTATCCATGCGTGGGCAGAAAAGAGAGGTCGAAAGTCTGAGGGCAAAAGGTCAGGAGTTCAAATCCCACATACGTGGCACCACTGACGCACGCCGTCTGTCAGGGACGGCCATAATAAAGACGCTCTAATTGGGAAGGGATGACATGCGAGGTCGCAGATCTGCACAGGGAGATGAAATCTTTGAAGGTGACAGGAAGAAGGATGTTGACTCGCTCTGCACCGCCGCAGCCAAAACTGCTTTGCAAAACTTTGCCGCTTCAGTTTCTGTGCTCACCAATCGTTCATTTTCATTTTTATTTTGCTTTTTTTTTTTTTCTTTTTTTTTTAAATTGAGGAAAAAATTGTCTTTATTTTGCTGAATAAAACAAAGTACAGGTAAAATACATATATATTCAGCTTTATTTTTGTTAAAGTAAGTTTGGCAAAACAACCAAATCATATAAAAACATTCGATGACATCACACCCTAATGTTTAGAGGATGATTAGGGCCACAGCAAGAAAAAAAAAACAATAATAATAAATCACTTTTTTTTTCTCAGAATTCTGACTTTAAATCTGAGATTTTTTTTTTCCATTTAATTTTTTTAAATGATTTCTGACTTTAATTTTGAGGAAAAAAAACATCTGATTTTTAGTTTAAAATCAGATTTCTGAAGAAAAAGTCTGAATTTCATCCAATTAACATTTTTAATATTGATTCTGACTTTGATCTCAGAATGTTGACATTTTTCAAGCACGCCTTAATATCCAAACAGAAAAAAATCACTTTTTTCAATCATGCCATCTAAATAAAGCGTAAATGCGTAGAGACAGAAAACAACAGCGGTGATGCTTTTCGGCCACAGGTGTGTTGTTCGACCTCATTGTAGGAAAATGTTGTTTACTGCAGTAAAGTCAAAGGTCACCTGGCACCTCCTGTCTTTGTGTTTTATTAGCCTTTGTTTGTTTCTCTGTTTCTTTTGAGAACTTAAATGGGCCAAACATCAGTTTTTTATTACAACTGGCACATTGACAAAGGTTAGTCCAGAAAAAAAAAAAAAGAAAGAAAGAAAACACTTTGGGTCACATCCCACCAAAACATTCATTAGTTACCTCCAGAAGAACAGCGTCAGAGTCAGCTTGACCCGCATGCCGTCAGAGTTTGCTCGTTTTAATAAAACATTTCATTCTTCTGGGAATCCATCCCGATTAATAATATTTATTAGATACTTGTGTGTTGCTTTTTTGAATACAAGAGATTCTTTCCAGCGTGGAAAGATCTTACAACATGTAACTTTGAAACAAAGGTTACAAAAAAACCCCATAAAGATGTGATTGTCCATTAGCAAGAGGCATCTCTCTTCACATGTGGACACTTTTGTTTTGCTGGATGGATGTTTAACAGTTTGTCTTGGTGGACTGGGAACCAAGTTTGAACAGTTTCTGCAACCTGCCGTCCTTCAGCTCGGTGGTCCCCGACCTTTTTATTACCGCGGACCGGTCAAGACTGGGCAGTTTTGCTGTGGCCCGGGAGAGGAACCGTCAATGTTTCTCCATGTTGGTGTTCCTGCTAAAGCATTTTTTCTTTTTTTGCCCTGATTTTCCCGTAGTGACAATCTTACAGTGTCCCGCAGTGTGTGGTGTGTTACGTGGCGGTAACACACCACACACTGTCTTGGGCCGATTGTCGCAGCCTGTGGGGTTTGACCTGACTGGGAGCAGAACGCAGCCTGTTGAACGTGACAGGTAGCCAATCAGAAAGCGCGGTGACGTAAGAAAGGAGGGGAATCCCAAACATGGCGCAAATGAGAGTCCTGTGAACATCGGAGGTGATATGTAGAAATGTTTATTACTATATGTAAAGGTCATTTTTATATATGTTTATTATATGTGGTTAGGTTTATTCAGTTAAAAATGTTCACTACGAAAAAACAAAACTCATCTCCGGATCATAGCGCAGCAAGTAGAGCAGCTGCTCCCACCGTCATTTATCAAACGTCTTTTCTTTTTGTTACGTCTTTCATCGCTTAAAATGAGACCACAAACCATCACTACTGCTTCTACATAGTCATTTGCAACTTGTAAAGGGGCTTTTAATCAAATACTATCTGAGGTTTATGTCTATATTTAGACCTGAATGTAGTAGTTTTACCTTGTGTGGCTTGGGAAAAATCCAAACGTTTGCACCCAGTTTTCATTTTCGAAATAATAGAAATTCTTTGATTGACTGATTGGCCAGTCATACAAATGAAAAGTTCAATGAAATAATTCTTACTTGAAACGCCTATGTCGAGAGCAGTGATGAACAAAGTACTCAACTCTAGCACTTGAGTAAAAGTATTGATGCTCATGGTCAAATCTTACTCCACTACAAGTAAGAGTTGATCAGTCAAAGATTTACTCAAGTTCAAGTACTGTAGTACTTACTTTTGAAAAATGCACGTTAGCAAATGTACTCTGTTAGAGTCCACCACTGGACGATGGCCTGTAACCCTACGCATTGTGCCAAAAGTCCTGGAACTCTTTACCATCATCGTTGATGATACTCTGCGGTGCCTCTGTTTCAGTGTTCAGCTCAGTGCGGCCTGGGTCAGCAGATGAGGACGGTCACCTGCCTGTCCTACACCGGACAGATGTCCAATGAGTGTCCAGATCCCCTCCGGCCCGCCACCATGCAGCAGTGTGAGAGCAAGTGCGATGCCATCCCAAACTCCAACAGTGACGGTAAGACCGTCAGACGAGAAAGTCCGGCAACGGGCGCACAGAAGAAGAATAAAAGCTTTCGGTCACCGAACGGCCAAACACCGAGCAGAAAGGGTTATAAACCATCTCTGTCTTCATCTTCACAGTTCTGCTGTGACCCAAACACTCCTGGATGACACACACCTCTACACTTTGCCAGCTACATTAATCTTTCCAGTGATGTTGGCTCGTGGTCAAAGCGAAACAGCTCGAGCCTCCATATACACTTACACATGATGGATGGCTATTCGGATGCGTACAGAGGGGGCTTTCGATTAGGCCGAATGGAAAACGTGAGCAGCTTTTACAGGCTGGCTAATGGGATTAGCTGTAGGCTAATTGTTCCTTTACGGAGAGCAGTGAGGCAACGTCTCGTTTCATTTGGCTCTGAGGAGGCAGGGGCCAAAGCCTAATAAGGGAAGACACTCTGATCGTGATAAGGCATTTAGAGCACTGCCTGTCTGGCATCCAGCAGGAGTTTTAAGTGTGTGTGTGTGTGTGTGTGTGCGTGCGTGTGTGTGTAACCCAGAAATGGCAGTCAGCCCAGTTAGTGAGCGAGGCCAGGATCTGTCTCAGTCCTAGTTTCTGTATCCAAGTGTAGCTGCAGAGTTTTGTTCTGTTGAGGCCCCTGCTCCACATAAACTAGCTGGAATTTAAGTGTTAGACCTGGTTATTTCACTAATCTATGATCAATAGAAGAACATTCTCAAAGCCTAAGTACACCTGCAACTATCAGGCTAAATAATATAGATAAAAATATATCAAAAATATATATTTTGGTCTGTTTCACAGGTTAATTCTATTGATTGAATTCTTCCTGCAGCTTTCGTGGAATAACACTTTATGGCCGTTAGTGACCTCAGAGTCAAATATCAACACAAGTTAAAAAGTAGAGATGCACTAATGAGAATTTTACAGCAAATCTCTGTTTTCGTAAGGTTTTGAGCAGCTGATGCTGAAATTGGCCCATCTTGAGTTCTAGTTTTAGCTAATAATGGTGACAAAAGAAGACGACCTTTCCTGCTCAGTGATTGTGTATGTTTGGAGCAGATGTGATGTTCCTGCATGTAAGAGGGTATAACTGTTTGAAATGAAACACAAAAGAGCTTTACTACCATGTAGCACAGTTAGCATGATTAGCCAAGTGGATGTCTCGTTGTAAATTTCCAATTGCAGAGTTGGGCAATTCTGCTGATTGGACAAAAACATTCCCAACGGGGGTGCAGATGAATAACAAACATCTTCTTTTCTGGCCTAAAAAAATGATAGGCACAAACATGACAAGTATGAGATGACTTTATCACTTTAATTCAACTGAAAATGAAAATGTTCAGTTCAGTGGGATGTAACACTGTTAGCAGCCTTAACAGCACCATTTTACAGAACGCTGTTACCGTGTCTGGTTCTCTTTTGTGTACGTCCGAAGCGCTAGCTAGTTAGCTCGAACTAGCTCCTGAGGATGTACTTGCTTCTCCAACAAGCTCATAGTGACCCAGTTTGAGCTTGAACAACCTTCTATGTACCGATATTTCACATTCTTGTCATACTGACTGAATCATGTCAGCCGTATCTGAAAATCAAAAACGCACGAATGAAGAACACATGCTGGTCAACTATTTAAAAGGCTTGCATGCTGATGAAAGCTGTTCCCGCTCAATAACCAAACATTGTTCCTTTTTTTTTTTTTTCCACAGAATGCAAAGATGTAAACAAAGTGGCTTACTGCCCGCTGGTGCTGAAGTTCAAGTTTTGCAGCCGAGGCTATTTCAGACAGATGTGCTGCAAGACCTGCCAGGGGCACTGACCCCGGCGCAAAAGCAACGAGAAGTGATGAAGAACGGCATGGTTACGAAGACAAAGAAGATGGAGGGATAAAGCGCTGAACAGGAGGAACAGTGAGAAAAAAGAAAATAGGAGGGCTGATAAAACTGCTCAGTTCTCGAATGTTGGAAGAAGAGACCGGAGCTGCCGGCCGAACAAAAACAAGAAAAGGCCTTCCATGTTTGTCGGAGCCCTTCGTTCTGCCCTCCTTCCTGGTGGAAACCACACCACTGCTCAGTCCATAGCGCTGAAAGAAACTCTTCCTTTTTGCTTTTTGTGTTCTTTCGCTTCTGTGAAGTGGAATTTAGAAGATCAACCGCTGGATGATATTATTTTTATTATAATAATAATCGATGATATCATCGTGAGCCTTCCTGCGCGTTTTGTTGTGGCGTAAATCCGAAGGGCTGGACACGTCGCTCCTCGCACGACGTACCCACGAGACGAACGCCAGAAAGAGCTGGAGCCGCTCCGTTGGCTTCCCGCCTTTGAGAAGGTGCTGGGTTGACGTTTGGCTTTGGTGCACTTTTTCCATGTAAATGCTCCAATTTACAGTTCAGACATAGTCGAGAACCAGTGTGTACTGTATATTTATTGTACAACAACAAACAGAGCGTCCTCGGATGTCTCTGTCAAACAGTAGCCTACTGCCATGGAAGGGAATGTAATGTGATTGAGTTTGTAATCAATAACGTTGTGTGCTGGAATGGAATTATACTGTAATCCATGTTAGAATTGTGTATACTGTACGGATTTGTGTATTATAAATGATATTAATCTTAAACCAGAAGCTAACACGTGGTTATAGAAGCATCCGTTAGTTCTCGCAGAATTTCGCATCAACCCCAGATAGACCGTCTGATGTTGCCTGGACCACATGAAACGTTGCCAACAAGAAGCCTTTTCTCAACTTCTGTTCAATCGGAGCTCAGCTCACGACTGAGGGATTCATTTTGAGGAAGCGTTCGAAGCACCTTGTTCATTGGAGTAACGGTATGGATATTATCCTCTTACGCTACAAAGTGGTACAGTCGCTCAGTGAAAGCTGGGAAGAAATTGGGCAATAATGTGACCAATTGAGTCTTTAAAAAAATAAGAAAGAAAAGATCTAGATCAGGTTTCGCTTTGAAAATTAAGTGCCAGCCTTGTTGCGTCTTGCAGTTGTGGACATCAACACCTCTAGATCTCACTGAACAAAGAGGGATGTCAGATGTATCACCGACGCTCAATTGGATGTGGCATCGTCAAGAGTTCCTACTGTTACGTTTGTTTTGGGTCAATGAAATTGTGATTTGGAACGTTCTTGATGGTTTTGAAAGCGTACGAATAGGAGCATAAGAAGTTGAGTGGATAGCCGTGGTCCTCACATTTTGCAATGTCTTCCCAACGTCACTGAACACTTTCAGGACTTTGGAGGTTATTGGAACTGGGGAGGTCCCTGTTCAGGAGCACTGGTTCAACTTTTTCTGAGTTGACTTTTTTTGCACTTCAAAAAAAGTCAACTTTGTATAATCAACCCATTCCTGAATCCTTAACGTATTAGGACCAGTCAGTGTTTAGTGAATCCCTTTTGATCAGTCGCTGTTATTTGGAGGTGTGATTGGCTCAGCCTAATTTTAATCTCTTTTAAGACCAAATATTAGTGAAAAAGATCTCAAATTGATGAGCCATTTTTCAATAAGTTTCTGTTAAAATGTAAAATAAAGTAACCATAAGATAAACATAAATCGGTGTAAAATTCACTAGAATATTCACACTGGTGATTTTTACTCAAACATCATTGTGTCGGTCCCTCTTAGCTTAGCTGCTAGGATTAGCCTCCCAGTACAGCTACGTCTGGTAAGATGTGACAGAACTTGGCTTAAAAAAAAAAAAAAAGTTGAACTATTGCTTTAAGTGGCTCCCTCTTTTCCTCGTCATTTCCATTTTATTCTCCGTTTTTTTCTGGTGTTTTTGTTTTATTTCATTTTATGTTTTGGCTTTTTCCTCCTCCTAGCCTCCAAGACTTAGAGCCTTCCTGGGCTTCTGGTGCTATCAACAGGTGCTTCCATTCAAACTCTCCGGTGTGCTTCAAAGTTCAAGTTTGAGCCAAATAAGACAAGTTGATATACTTGTTGATATCTCTGCTGGTAAATGCTGGTTGTGTTTTGATTTGATTTGATTTTTGATTTTTTTTTTTTCTGTTTTCTTTTTACGTGTTTATACCTCACACTGGGAACTTTTGCTGTTCAAATAGGGCAACGCTGTTCGTCCAGTTGATCAAAATGGACGCTTGCCCGGATGTAACAGAAAGGGAAACACCTCTGTGGCGGTACGGTGGGGGGTGGGGGTCAAATCTGAGCGCCCACACAGGAAGAGCATGAATACGTCTCTGAGGCTGTTGACGACGATATTCTGATTTTGCTGCTGCTACTTCTTTTTTTTTTTTTTTGAAATATATTTTTTTGGTAGCCACCTTCCTGTGCTGTCAAATTTTTTTTTTTGTTTTTTTTTGTTAGCCGCAGAAGCATTTTTCTGCAGGGACTGACCCAGCTGTGGGGACAAGCAGCCATCACAGACCGGAGAGTTGAACTCAGTCCAGCTGGTACTCATTGCTGTGAACCTGGATGTCTGAATGTCGCGTCGCTCGAGTCTGTACCTGAAATCGCCAGAGAAATGGTCAGCGTCATGTGATTAAATTGCATTTATTTTATATTCAGTATTAATTGTTGGTAAACTGTTACTGCTTTTTTTTTTTTTCTTTTTTCTTCTTCTTCTTTTCGGATGTTAATAATGTGCTAATTTATTGCTGTGTCTCACATGTACATTTATTTCACTGCATGCAAACTGAAATTAAGCATAGTGAAAGAAGTGCAGTGGTGCAGCTCTTCACCATTTTTTTTAAAGGTAGAAACAATAAAGAGCTTTTACAGAGGGGCATTTGTTAGTAGATTTTCATTATTTGCGGTGCCTCACAAAAGTATTTACACCCCTTTGGATTTGTTTCACGTTTTGCCACGTTAAAGCCACAAGCTTCATATCAGCATTCTACACAATAAATTATTACAAAATGGTGTGTAATTAGCTGCGTTTACATTAAAAAGGTGCACAAAAGTTAGTTCATATTTGGCTCATGTCAAAAAAAATTGCTTCCAGATGAATAATAAATGTAGTTGGACCCTCATATGAATGTTTGTCTGAGAGATAAGTCATTAAGACGGTCAGTCGCCAGGCCTAGTCAAAGTGTTTTGCTGCAGCTTACAGATTTTCTTCAAGAAGCGCCACTTCAACAACATGAAATGTGGAGTTAATCTTAGTCCACGTGAAACATTGTGATACTGTAAATGAAACGATCTGTCAATGGGACAAGTACTTTTTCATCAATATTAAGGAATTATTGCCTTATAGAGGCTGTAATGCGTTTTCCATCCATATTTTAGTTACATTTCTTTTAACAGCTTGAAATTGTTTCTGAAACTCCTCCTTCAGGAAGTTATCGCAACATGGCTCCTCTATTAACCCTTTAACATTTTTATCAGTATTTCCATTGAGAAGTAGCTCCTATAACGAGCTCAGGTGTTTGCTAATTGCTGCTGGCTAGTCTGAAGGAGCTCAGGGGGCGAGGGCTTCTCTGTGAGGCGGACGCTTGGAAACTTGCTCAGAGGAGGAGCTTCATCCCTGAAGGCGGAGCTAGGTCTACCGAGGCGTTTTGCACAGCTGAATAGTTGCCATGGAAATTAAAGATTTTCTCAAACATGCATGAAAAAAACTTATAAAAAGTTGACTTTACACATTTAGTTTGGTTGAGCGCTGAGAACTAAATATTGGCCTGAAGGGGAGGAATGATGCTAGCCCGTAGGCTAATCTGCATGCTAACCATGTCCATAAAGTACTATCATGTGCTTTAACAGAAGTTTTTAGTTCCAAAACTCCAACTGAAAAAGACAACTTGATTTATGAACGTGTGAGGCATCGAAGGGGAGCTGAATACTTTTCACAGGCCTTGTACCATCAGGCACGTTCAAACATTTGCAGATCAGATAAGAACAGTTGGTTTTAGAGGGTGATAAACTCTTGTTCATTCATTCAGCTCCTGGAAAGCACCCACAGCTAGAGAACAACTGCTGGCATGATGTCAACAAACGTGTTACCAAAGCTGAAGAGATCCGTTTACACGCCGACTCGGGGTATGGCGTTCAAACAGGGGGAAGCACCCATAATTCTTACCTTTCTTAATCCAATATTTCGGTCTCATCAACTTCTGAGGCTCGACAGAACAAAGGTGGACCACCGGGAGGAGCGTCGGATGCCTTCCCTGAACCGCCTCAGCCATTGTTCCTGCTTCGCCCGAGATTGAAAGAGCTCCGTCTTCGGAAGCTGTAGGGTTTCCACTCTCCTTGGTAATTAAGTCCAAATAAACAGCCACTAAGCCCAGTCGGCTGGGAAATGCCGCCGTCTCCGTCTAATCCGCGGTGTCCGATTACAGAAAGAGAATGGTGGCCTGTTTTGGCTTAGCGGAACCGGTTGAGAATAAGGCCAGCTTCTGTGGGGTTCTGGGATTACATTCGCTCCAACCTGCAGAGCTCAGGGAAACGCAAAGAGACAGAGAGAGATCCTGGGCTGTTCAGGAGTCATCGTACACTCATTTATGACATAAATATAACATTATTTCAGAGATTTAATGATTTACTTGAACTTTGCCCTGCCGCTGAACTCAGAACAGAAACTTTAAAGGGGCAGGATTATGAAAAACATTTAGAGATTTAAATTGTTACAATGTCATTTCCTCATCCAAAACACACCTGGAGTGTTGCCTTGATTTGTTCATACATGTTGGAGAAATCTTCTAATCTCCCATGGCAACCATTCAGCTGACCAAAACGCCTGGTTGGATCTAGCTCCGCCCCCTTGAGAACACAGCCCCTCCTCAGAGCTGAAGTTCCCAAGCATCTGAGCTGGCGCCTCATTCAGCCCCTTCAGACTAGCCAGCCGCAATTAGCAAACATGTGTTGGAACTGCACATATGCTCAGTATAGGAGCCACTTCTCAGTGAAATGCAGGTAGAAACGTTAATGGAGGAGCCACGTTGTGACTTCCTGAAGGCGGAGTTTCAGAAAGAGCAGGTGTATTTAAAGAGACAGAGCCCAATTTCAAGGCGTTGCATTACAAAGTCAAATCTCTTTGAATTTATATTTGACAAAGCAGTTTTATAGCAACAGAAGATAACAGCTACTTGATGGTGTTATACAATACATAATACTGCCCCTTTCAATAATCGGGTCCAAGTCAAAGGGAGTGACCCTTCAAATAGTTTGGAAATGGACTTACAACAACTTCTGAGAGTAATGGATCACAGTTTCTTTTCAGAGTAATTGCTGATGTCTTCCTTCTTGGCATTGTGTAAACACACACACATCTGGACTCTTCAGACCAGCAAACCGCCAGAACCCGAGCTGGTCACACAGCTGCTAATGATCAACTGCATTTGATTAGCAACCGCTGGTACACTTAGCCTCCCCGAACCCCCACCGAATCAGTGAGAGTCGAAGTAGTTTTCCAAAACAATTTGTCTCCCACCCCCCATTCGTCTCCTCGACTGGCACAACTGGTCCGATGTCCCAGTGCCTGCCGGTGGAGACATGGTGTTCACAGCCTGTTTACGATAAGAGGTGTGCAGAGGACGGGGAGCAGATTTCTCCTCTCCTCTGCGATTCTGCACTTCAAATGGAAACCCAAGGAGATTAAGAGAAGCCACTGCGTTTTGCTTATCGGCCATGAAATGCCTCAACAGCTGAACCGCAGAGCGAAGCCGCGCAGATACGGAGATATCAGCAGGTCTGAAGTCCTTCAGAGAGAGTTTCTGTCCTTTTGAAGAGCTTTAGGCTCCCATCCAAACCGTGAACACTAGCTGGGGGTTTTTTTTTTATTACAAACGCGCACAAATCTTTGTCTGTATTCTGAATCAGCCTGTTCACGACCGAATTCATGACTTGTCTCGTGAACGCAAAAATGTTTTCACCTGTGAATTTTCATTTCGTTTCTCAGCTCAGTGGAAACGCCGTCGTCCCGAAACCGGTGTTTTTTCCCCACATCATCTGAACACAGACAAAGATTTGGACATTTGAATCCATACGGAGCCACTCAGCGGTTTAACATGATCCGCTGGTCGTTTGACGATAAGCATGACCTCGGATGGCGCGGAGTGGGACACGGTCCACGCGCTGAGTGACTCAAGCGGTACAAACACTCTCCCATCCGAACCTGGCGCTGCAGAACAAACAGACCCAGATGGTGTGGCTGGAGATGGAGCATTCACAGACCCGAGGGGGGGAATGAAGAGGAAGAGGTTGAGGGGGGGCTTGGGAGGGGGGGGGGGTTGGGGGGTATGACAGGCAGGAATGTTGGCCTGGGATGGGAAGGTCACGGCTCCAGCACCTGCTATCAACAGGCCTCTGTCGTGTTAATCCTTCCTGCTCTTTCCCACAGCTGAGAGCTCAGAATGAGCCGTTTGCAATCAAGAAAAAAAGAAAGAAAGAAAACAACTTCAACACTGAATGAACCAGGAGGATGTGCGAAGAGAAGCTTCAGCTGTGCCCCCCCCAAACACACACACACACACACACACACACACACACACACACACACACACACACACACACACACACACACACAGCTGGAATAATCTGGGAAGCATCATCCAATCTGAAAACTGAACTTTTTTTTTTTTTTCTTTCCAACATGCGATCTTGAACATCCACCCAAAGAAAATCAAATTCATAAAATGAAAGAATGGCCCAGTCAAAGTCCAAACCTAAAACCAATTGAGAGTCTGTAGCAACACCTAAAAATTCGCCTGGTTACGCAGTTCCTCTGTATTCTCATCTCAATAAACTGATCCATCTTAGTTTTCTCCCTTTGACTTTGATTCCTTCAGTAGAATTCCTACCAATCAGCAAACAGAAGAAGTCGTGAACGACGACGTTGATTTTCTGTGGATTTTCTTTCCCAGAATTGTCGTCCGCCTGTAGTTTCATCAACAGCAGCGGAGAAAGTGAACGAAGCCGTTCGGTCCAAGTTGGCCTAAACACTGAAATAACACCAGCAGCCATCTTGTTCGTCTCGGCGTTTCTCTCTACCAAAACACAAAACGGCTTTTTATGGCACAGACGATTTCTGGTTCGCTTCATGACACCCAAATAGACAAATGTGAGCAGTTCGGTAACGTTTGTCTTTGTTTAACTCTGTAAAAACTTTGAACAGAGTCCACGCCTCCAGGAAGCAATCCTTCTCAACAGCTGAGAGTCCAGACCCTCTGTTTTTACCAGGCTGCTTAGAAACATCTGTTCACAGATGGTCTGTATTCAATCTGGGTGAGCTTGAACTGTACGACTTTGTGTTCCTCCAATACTCGCGTGTGTGTGTGTGTGTGTGTGTGTGTGTGTGTGTGTGTGTGTGTGTGTGTGTGTGTGTGTGTGTGTGTGTGTGTGTGTGTGTGTGTGTGTGTGTGTGTGCGTGTGTGTGTGTGTGTGTGTGTGTGCTACAAGTTTATTAAAGGTTTAAATCTTCTGGATTTGCATGGATCACAATTTGGCTGGAGGGAAAGTCACCTCCAAGGAGTTTTCCCTTCTCGGTCCGATGTCCCCGTCCAGCCCTTCCTGTCAGCGCAGGGAGAGGACAGGTAAGTGGATTACGTGCATGAAGAATCAATAGCCAATCACTTAGGCCACTGGAGTAAAGTCCAGGGCATTTCTCTTTGTTGTGAAGAGAGTGTGTGTGTGTGTGTGTGTGTGTGTGGGGGTGTGTGTGTGTGTGTGTGTGTGTGTGTGTGTGTGTGTGTGTGCGCTGCCTCGCTTGGGTAAATGGTGCTTTATAACAGCAAGAACATTATGAAGCGCATCACCAATGAATTATGTCAGGATTTATCCTCCCCTGCCCTGTTCGCCTTCGGCTAATAAATGACAACAAGCTAAAGGGGACGGACGACGACAGGACAGCTGTCCTCTCTGGTTGCATTAAATTGCTCACATGTCCTTCCCAGAAGAAAGGAAGAAAGGTGAATCTCTTCATAAAATCCGATCAAGCTGCGATCGTCCCAGTCGACATTTTTTTGGCAGCTACCGGGAGGCGAGTGTTCTCTGAGATCGATCACTTTCAGTGACCTGTAACCGTTCTTTAAAAATTAAAATACACTGAGTCATCTTTTTTTTTTTTTTTTTTAATGGGTTCTGTAAGTTCTACTACGTGTTATCGCTCCGCCTTCTCACTGCGGCAAAACGGAGGCTGTAAAAGATGGAACGATCTGCCTCAGAGCAATTCATTTAATTAAAAGACAAAATCTTTAATTGGATCCAAGTCTTTCAAAGTCCCTGTTCTTTTGTCCATCTGACTTTCAGATGGGACAGACAAAACTATATAAAGAAGCAGTCAACATAAAACTTTAAAGCCTGACTCATATAAAACAGGATGTAAGGAGAAATCGGTTGGACGGCGCAAAAGTTTGCACTGTTTGCCCTACATGGAAAACATCATACGTGGGAGAAAACATAACTTTGGCCACTGTTGGCATGGTTACATTTTGAGTACAAAAGGACAGGAAACTAGCTGGTTTATCATGCTAACACTGATCCCAATAAGATGTTATGGTGGTGCTGTGGAACTGGTGCATTAAGCGGAAATGTTGAGGCAACATCTCAAGACATAAACCAGGAAGAATCAACGGTTTGGGGACAAATGAGACGTCTGAGTCGACGATGCTCAGCATACAGTCAGCATGGTCACAAAGAGTGACGCTGGCATTCGGCAAATGAAAACTGGTACAACTATCTGGCCAAAAAGGTAAGTCTTTTTATAAAAAAAATAATAAGAATAAAATAAATAAAGCTGCAAGCGGCGTTGATAACTTTTACTCTGTCATGCCTTATGAGCAAAACATTGTCCTGGTCTGTCACTAAAGCCCAATAAAATACTCTGACTGTAACATCACATCACTGACTGTTTACTTTTATATTTGCTTTATTCTCTGAGCAACATCAAGACCGCACTTCAACGCTGCTTTGATCCGTTTTGCCTTTGTGACGGTGAATCTGCATCGTTCAGAGATGAGGCGTCGCAGAGTGTGAGGCGGCAGCAGCTTCTCTGGCTCACTTCACCGACTAAATGACACTTTATTTACTGCTGCTTCCAGCCTTCAGATTTCAGCCAAGTATTGATTAGAGTCTTCCACAAAAATATCTGCTCAACCCTAATTCCTTTATAGTTTGTAATATGTAATCATGTAAAGTGACTTCAATCAATAGTTTTAGGTGTTTCCCAAAGTTGCTTTGGACTTTTGAGCCGCTTCTTCTTGAATCTGCACATTGTTCCTGTCCTTCAAACAAAAACAATGCTGTAAAGTAACATCTTAAAGACTTTGCCTCTTTAAACCATCCTGTAGCAACAAGCATTAGCACCACATTCGAGCTGGCAGAGAAACGCCTGGAGTCTTTCCAGAGCCCCGTTCTCTGTTCGCCATCTGGGTTCACCATCTGGACAACCGGGCCTCTGACACGGGATGGGGTGTTGGTACCTGGACCTGGGAGTACAGAGTGCGTTGGTGTGTGGCGTCCAGTCTTGTGTGTCCTTATGTTGTGTGTCCTTTGTGACATTGCAAGACCCATTTTTCCAATGAATTCTACCGACGTCGTCAGGCTCCTTACATGGGGAAACCTGACATACACACAGGTGTTCAGAGATGCATCCAATCTTCTCTGGCTGCCATTAAATTCATCTCGTGTCCATTAGGACTGCGTGTTTTCCAGTGACTGTTATTGACATGTGTGCCTGTCTTTGTAACTGTGGTTTCTTGGTTGTTGTTTTCTCTCTTTTCGCAGGTGTTAGAGGCAGACTTTGTGTTTTTTAAATATTCTCGTTATCCTTTTTTCTTTTTTCTCTCCTCCTCTCTGTTTTCTATTTTCCCCTTTCTTTTCCATTTTATTTGCCAAAATGTCTGTAGTGTTTGGGGTTTTTTTACCCATCATGCTGAAATATTGAAAAACATTTATTCTATGGGTCTAAGCTTTGAATTGGGTACTTCGCTTTTGCCGTCCTTTGATATTTAATTTCTTTTATGTGGGGTCAACTGATTGCCTCGGGGTCGACTTCTGGGCAATCAAAATCAGGGGACGTCCTTTGAGTTCCTCAGACAATCATTCTTGGTTGTTGTTTTCTCTCTTTTCGCAGGTGTTGGAGGCAGACTTTGTTGACTCAATGACGAAAGATGAAGCCGCCACTGCCACATTCAGCCTCATGCATCCAGCATGCAGAGGTGAGTGGATCTTCATTTTTGCAGGCAACATACTAGCTTGAGATCAAGGAATGTTGCCAGCGGGTCTGTGACGCAATGCTTGCGTTGTACCTGTGCTGAATTTAGATCAGTGGTGAACATGAACAGACTACGTAGTGTGTGAAAGCTGCAGTGCTAATTTTGTGGCAGCTACAAATGTTTCCGACACCATGGAAACGCAGGTACTGTACAGATGTTATAAATGCTCCCTCATTTGTTAAAATAGGTGTCTGTTTTTTTCCTCTAAATAATTGATAGGTCAGAATTAAGAGGCCTTAATGAAAATGACGCAATCCTTGATTTCTAATAGTAGAATTTTGAAGTCATCGTCGATTTTGCTGCGAAACGTTTGGCGTCATTCAAGCAGAAAACCAAGCAATTGGTTGAAACTGTTTTGTTTTTGTTTTTTTGAAGAAAGGTCACAGCGACGTTTAAATCTTCAGGACGCATTACTGGGCGAACCACAAACATCTGTGCCACATTCTGCACTCCGTCCAGCCGCGGTTCGTCCGTTTGAGTCGGACTGGCCAACAAACTGACTCCAGCATCACCTCGCCGTCACGGTGGCTGGAAACACAAAACTTACACGATCAAATTTAACCGTCAACCGCTGCGTCCGACAAAAGCTAATATCTAAAATACTCCTATTAATACGGCAGCACATATACTCTGACTGTTTGGCTTTCAAGCTTGCCAAACCATAATATTACAAGCTATGTGATTGTGGGTCTCTTTAAATATCTTTCATGCTTCAGACGTTCGGTGAATTCCTGGCCTGTATTTCCTACAATTGGAATAAGATGTTTGCTGGAACTTGTGTAACTCGATGCTAAATAATCCAACCCCAAAGTCTGGGGTGAAATATTTGTGATGTTTTTAGGGTGGGGGGAGGGGGGGGTGTTCCTGTTGACGGAGGGGTGGGGGGAGGGGGGTGGTAGCCTTGGTTTTAGCCACAGCGGTGTTCTTGAGCTGCTTTCTGAAAGACGAGGCATCGATTCTTGTTCTGTTCTGACCAATTACCGCGGCAGCCGGCGTTGGAAAGCGTCCTGGAAGCTTTCGGAGGAACATGATTCACCTCACTTCCCTGCACTCAAACTAGACCCGTGTCCTAATTTTAGCTCTGATGGAAACACAAGAACTCAAAATCTTTTTCGGTAGATTTTGAGTTATGCGGAGGGTGGGGGGAGAAAAATAAATAAATAAACACAATGAATCTTATAAAGTGGCTGTGAAACTTAAGCAAAGACGTGAGGACATTCATCCAAGCGAAGCATGTAAAAGCGTGATGAGTCCTGGATCAGGAAAAACCCGGACAGCATCCTGCGCTTCCAAAACCTTTCTGTCATCTTTCATTATGTCGCCGCGTGAACTGTAACGGCGCAACGTATAAAACCGTCTGACCTCTGACCCACGCGTCTGGTCATGAGACGTGACCCAAAGAATGAGATCCTGGAAGCTTCTCAAAGTTTCTCTGGTTCTGCTGGAGGTTTTTCTGTCCACAGTTTCCACATGACGAACCAAGACAATGTAAAATGAACTCAGCATTATCAGGCAGTCTGTAGAGAACTAGTTTTAATGTTTTGGAGTCAAATAATTAGCTCAACTCGACTAAAGTTGGCCTGATTTGGACTTTCTGTACCTAATGACTATGTGACTGTGATGAGCTGGTCTTATTGGTACTAAATTTGGACCGAAACCGATCTTATGACCCGCCTTTCTTTTCCAAACGCCTTGATTCGATCAGGCCAAATTGAATTTGACCTTAAACCGTCCACACATTTTAGCTGTTTGAATTCATTTCCATTCGTTATTTTCGTTTTTTTTCCCCTCCATTGACGACAAAGGAGCTGCTGGCTTTCTGCAGAGCCAGAACGAGCAGCGAGAACACTAACTCAGTGTTTCACTGCAGTCACAAGCACATGTCTGCTGCGTTAATGCGAGCTTGGAAAGTCCTGAAAGCCGTCCTCAGAACCGAGGCTCGGGACAAAGAGCTGACAGCAGAGACAAACGCAGCGACTGCTCTGTCCTTGGACGTCTGAGACCGAGCAGCCACGACGCATAAAACGCTTCAGTGTTAATCGACGGAGTCCTTTCCTCGAAACGTCGTCACCGTTTCTTTGGTTGAACTCAAGTTAACGTATCCGACAGTCTCAGGTGGACGGGTCAGGAGCGGCGTGCCAAACGCACATATGTAGGAAACGGACGCCAACAGAAGGCGACACAGTCTCCATCGCAGCTGAGCTGAGCGACTTGTGGCTGCAACTTGTGCTAATTGCTAGCGGTTGTAGGCGCTAACTAGCCAATAAAGCTAATATCAGCTCACAAAGTGGCATACAGTGTGGGGAACATATTTCTTTAAAGTTTGAAATATGTGAAATGAAAAGAAAAAGAAAGAAATGTGCGTCTGGTTGGTTAGTTGTTGTTAACCATATCTTGGACGGTAGATACGGAACACCATCTCAATGCGTCTCTACGTCCGTGTCGCCTTCGACGCCGGCGGGTTTGGCGGAACGTCGTTTCCTAATTGGAATCCCGACTCCAGGAGGGGAATCTCATGACGTGTATTCCCAGAGTGAATTGGGCCTGATCTGTGCGACTATGGCTGATAAAAAGGCCAAAGGTCAGACTGAGCTCACAGGAAGCAAACAGAAAGACAGAGGAACCCGTGACGCGCGAGACTTGCTGCCTGTGACGTGAGCTCATCGAATATTAGAACCATTAGAACGATCTCGGCTCCTTTACAGCGACAAAGTGAAGAGCGGTTTGGTGCTCCGAGCTGTGAGCGGCGTCACCATGACGACAGATTACACCGTCCTGTCCTTCTCTTCAACCGTCGATTACCGATTTATGTGTCAGGCGACGTCCTTGTAAAAAACAAAAAAACAGTCAAATCTTTCCTGCGCATCTTCAATCAAATAAGTGGAAATTCTTTGAAGTTGAAAGGAGTAAAGGACGCGACCATATAAGCAACAAAACAATTTCTCTTCTTGGAAATAAAACAAATACAAAAACGTAAGACTTCCCCAAAGACGTACTTGTGATACATTTTTATTTCTTTTTTTTTTTACATGCATTAAAATGATTAAAACAATATATTTTTAGCCCTAAAGACGACATCGGCTGCATAAGAGTAACTGGGGAGCTCTTTAGGCCGCGCGCAGACAGGAAGAAGAATTACCCTGAAAGTGCAGAACTCTTTGAACTCGGACTTAAAAGCTTCAACTCATTCGTCATCTTTTTTTTTTTTTTTCCTTGTTAGCTTCTCTAAGTAAGTCAACAGTAACACATTTGAAGTGGACAAGGGCCCCAGAGGAGAACACGGTTAGAGGATGGCTGTCTCACCTGTTTCACATTTTCACCACCACGCAGGCACCGGGCGTTCCCATAATGCAACATTAACTCTGCCTATTATTCCAGACAAAAATGGAAACACAATCCCATTAGCGGAGTTAAGAGAAATGGTGTGTAGGAGCACACGCACACACACACACACACACACACACACACACACACACACACACACACACACACACACGTGTGCAGCAGTGGCAAATCACTTATCCAAAAACAACCAGAGGTTAAAACTGCTGCCAAAATATTCAGCCTGAAAACTTTTCGTCGTGACACAACTGTGACCTTCGACGCATTTCACTGACTTGATGAGATAAAGCAGAACGTTTGTGCGAAGCCAGAATCCAGATTTACTCCGACTTTTGATCTCGGAAGACTGAAGTCAGAATTCTGAGAAGATAATCCGAATTCAGGGATAAAAGTCAATTCCGAGTGAATCCTTTGCATTTTATTTCTCCTTCACTGGCCCTGATCTTCTTTTGACTAAAAGTGATAAAATGTGAAGCGGATTAAGGATATGAATTGCCTTCTAACTCAAACACAAGACATGGTTTGTTTGTTTTTTTCTCCGCGTTTGGACTTCGTTTGTCCAGAGGTGACTAACGAGGACGGAAGAGCCGTTGATCCGAAATTCACATAAACGTGGTTTATTGGATCTTTCTGGAAATCTTTACAGAGTTCTTCCCCCCACAGAGCAAAGCAAACAAGTCAGAAGTGAAAAGCCTCTCATGTAATGATCATCTACAGTTTGTCAATAACAGCTGTTCAGTCACAGATTAGCTGAGCCCAGAAACCTAACAGACTGTTTGGCCGGGCAGCCCGGCGCGTGACCCCTGACCTCGGGGACTTCACCTCTTGGCTTTCTTCTCCTTCATGATCTTCTTGCTCTCCTCTCGCCGCCGCTTGTTGACGGGGTTGCGCGGGTCGTAGATCTCGAACGTGTCCTCGTCCTGCATGTTGGCGTCCTTCACCTTCCTGCTCTGCTCGTCGAACTGCAGGACGTGGGCCATCCTGAACCAGACGGAGAGAGGCGGGCGGCGGTCAGAGCCAACTTCCCACAATCCTTTCTCACGAGCTACGACTCCGTTTATGAATGCGGGTAAAAATCTCGACGTTCTGCTGAAGTGGGAAAAGCACAACTTTGTGATTATTTCCATGAAATAAGAAATGAAACTAAAATCATCAGAGGCTGCAGATGAGGCGCTTTGGGGGAAAGTGCAGTCGGCCGTTTCACAGAACAGATATAGATTCAACGTGTTTGAATGAGACGCAACTTTTCAAACCAACCAAAAGGCAAACAAACAACAAACCAACGAAGAAGACTACTTCCTGTTTTCTCCAGTCAGTCTCCTCTCCTCCACCGTCTGTAAATTCCTCCGAGGAGACGTCAGCGTCAGGCACTTCGCAGATAAACCGAAAACGTTTCCTCAGCCGTCGGAGGCAACAACGAAGAGGAGAGCGTCTGCTGTCGCGCGGCTTCGTCTGCGCGAAGGCGGATCAGACGACTTTCCTTCACTCAGCCACAAACAGCAGAATTAACTTATTAATTACTGAAAGATGTGCAAGTATGCATCGTCCCAGCACATTTATTTATTTATTTATTTTTTTACAAAGTCCAGAGTTTTCCCTCCCGGTTTGAAAACGACTATTGATGGATGATTCAACTGCAACTTGGGGAAAAAAAAAAATCAGGAACTGGAAGGAAGGAAGGAGGGAATGACAGAAAACGGAAAGAGAAGAGGAAGGAAAGGAGGACACGAGTAAGGAGGCGACCTCCTGAAGAAAAAGAGAGAGGAAGAAAACACACAAGGAAGGAAGAGAGAAGGGAATGTGGAAGGAAGAAAGGAAACAAGCGGGAAAGAAAGAGGGAAGAACAAGGAAGGAACAAATGAAGGAAGAGCAATGGAACAGGGAATGCAGCCTGGAATTACAAATATTGTTTCATCATCTTTCTATATTTATTTTTATTCTTTTCCTGACCTGGAAAATGCTGGAATTCCACAACTTTCTAACTTATTCTGTGCTGCTGCAGGCTTTAGGGGTAAACAAATGATTTGCTCATTTGGAAATTTCCTACCCAAACTTTTTTTTTTTTTTTTTTTTTAAATCAAAGCCATCTGAAGAATAAAATCTACACACATGCCAGATTGAACGTTTCGAACAAAACACCAGCTCACGTACAGGAATGTGTTTCAGTGTGAGGAGGCTGCAGCGCTGTGCATCCTACCTGAACGCCTGACCTCACACACACACACACACACACACACACACACACACACACACACACACACACACACACACACACACACACACACACACACACACACACACACACACACACACACACACACACATTTTTGGAATTTGTACAACTTTTAACAGTTTTTTTTCACACAAATAATGGTGGGATGCTTGTGGACAGCCCTGGCGGCCCCACCACCACAGGTCCAACACGTCTTTGAAAAACAGAACATGAAAGGAAATCAGAGCTGATTTCCTGGTGGCCATTTCCAGGTTTTCCGAAGGAACTCCGGTTCTCTCTGTTCAACATGTTTGGCATTTTCTAGCTTCCATACTGTTGGCTCCTCCGGGTCGGCCAACTGTTTGGGCTATAGCTCTGTATCAGCCTCTGTGTGTGAGTGTGTTTCCTGTATTCAATTGTCGTGACAGCTCATCTAGAATGTCGCAGCCAGAGTCTGGCGGGCTCCTGTGGAGCCCTGCTGCGTGAGCGGGGCTCCTCCGGTAATTCATCTAGCAGCCTCGGTGATGACAGCCTGCCGACCGCTCGGCCTCTGCGCCGCGACGACGTTGCGCGGCTTCATGGCAGCCGCGCTCTGCTGCCGGCACGTCAGCTTCTCCTGCGTTTCGTAGCGGACAGCGGCGACACGACGGTGACGGTCGGCCAATCGGGCGTCTTGCAGACGCTGGGAGGATGTGAGTGTTAGCTGAAGGGGAGGAAGGGCTTGAGGAGGGAGAGAGCCAGGAGCCGTAGACACACACAGATGGAATAGTTTACCTCCTCTGGCCCAGACTTGACTTTGAGTCTCTGACCTGTTGTAACCCACATTCTGTTCACAGTTCCTCTAGAGTGGCACAGACTTCCCACTGTTTTTTTTTTTTCTTCTTCTAGGACTGCTATGCGACCTGCCCGGCCCCCCCATGCCCCCCCTCTTGTCCCTCCACCCTACCTGGCATAGTGAGGAGTATCTTTGGCCGAGAGACGCTCCGAGCGCCAGACGACGCTTCTCGCAAATTCATTAGGGCCCCCCCACACGCAGCCAGACTACACATCCAGAGTGTCTCAAGACTAATAGCAAGTACAGATTTTGTTTTTCTAAAAATCTCTCTCCCCGCGCACAGACACTTTTCTCAAATTCACACACATGGTATTCATTTCGAACCCCTCGCTCGGTGCCGTTTGAGATCTTTGGTGAAAAACAGAATATGAGAGGAAAACACAGCGTCAGGGCTGATTTCCTGATGGCCAATCTGGTGGCTGCGAGTAACATGCTGAGCCTGACAAACGCAGAGACACGACACGCAGAGACACGACACAACATGCAGAGACACAACAGAGACACAACATGCAGAGACACAGACACGACACGCAGCGACACGCAGAGACCAACACGCACACGCAGAGACACGACACGCAGAGACACAACACGCACACGCAGCGACACGACACGCAGAGACACAACACGCAGAGACGCGACACGCACACGCAAGTACAACTTGAACTTTCGCACACATCCACAACAACATAAAGTGAGCTGTAGCGCAGAGAGAGGCCGGGTTCACCGCCGGACCCGATCCCTTCAGGATGAACTGAAATTTATGGGAATAAACGGCTTTTAATCTGGAATTTAAAATACCGAAGTTGGTCCTTAACAGGGCCCAGAGGAAGACACTGTCTGAAAAGTTACAGAAAAAAATGAGTTCTTGGTTAAAAACATGATTATTCTTCAATCAGTGAAGAAATTTGACTCAAGTAAGAGGAGCAATAGTGCATAATAAACCTACTCGAGTAAACGTGAAAGCAAAGCATAGCAGGAGTAATTTTTACTTCCTAACTCTGCTCCTGGATGACATGAGCTAATGCTATTACTTTAATGTTATCTCCATGGAGACGGACAGCCCAGCGACGATGTTCTTTTAAATCGCAAGCTTCTCCAGACCAGAGCTCAATCGTCTCTGACTTATCGGCTTTGCTGTAGATGAGGAAGTTAAAATAGTCAGATTGTAATTAATCATATTTTCTGCTCTCAATTAGAAAGGACCTTTAAGAAATATCGCTGCGGTATCTGAAATGGTTCATCCCAGGAGGCATCGAGTTTGAAACTGTTGCATTGTGAAAGTCATTAGGCTCTTATAAACGCTGCTCTGAACAAATCTTAGAAACAGTAACTATGACAACACTGCTGAGCCAAAATGGCACATCAAACTGTGTCCTTATTGGATTTACAAGACTTGGAAAACGTACAGCCTCAATTTAAAAAAACAAAACAACAAAAAACAAACAAAAACTAAAAAAAATACCTGGACACAACATGAAACCGTGAATCTCACTGACCATCCTTTGTCGTCGTCCTCTGCCAGCTCCTCCACGTCCTCCTCCTCCTCCTCTGCTCCCTCGGTGATGGCTGACGACAGCTTGGACTTGAAGCTGCTGAGCAGGGCCAGCGTCTGCGAATTCATCGCACATCCGTCTGAGCTTTCACGCCTCCGGGGCGAGCGAGTCGGTGAACGAGACGTTACCTGCTCCTCTCTGTTTGAGCCTTTCTTCCGTTTCTGTTGCCTGAGCTCCTCGTACTTCTTCCTCTCCTCCAGGTACTCGGCCACGGCCTCGCTGGTCGGCTTCTTCTCTGTCAGGAGGACGACGCGCAAATGCAACACAGGTGAGCGGCACATGCAGACATTTCCTCTGTTTCGGAACGTTTGAAACCAAACCAAGAAACACAAAAACGCAACTTTATATTTATAACAGCCTGGAAAAAAAAGAGATAAACTTAAAAAATACTTTGAAAACTTCTGCACAGGTTAGGGCTTAGTGACATGGACTTAATGTTTTATCACGATATTTTATTGTACTATTGTGATAACGATAAAACTGATGACGGGAAATATTTATCACTCATTTTTCAGGTAACTTTAAAATACTATTCTTGGGGAAATACAAGCTTTTCTTGGGAAACCAGTCACATGAATAAGTGTGATTAAGTTGTTCACGCTGACCGTGATAAAAACAAATATTAGAAAGTTAATAAATAAATAAAAGCAGAAATCCCTCCATTTATTCCACCAAAACCAGGTGGAATAAATGTCTAAAGGTGCAACGACCCACGCAAAAAATTAAATTAATAAATTAAATGAAGAAATCAGGATGAACATGAAGCAATTCTAGAACAAGCAGAGAATAAATATTAATCCAGATGAAGATTATACCGATAATCCTATAAGTACCATCAGTATATCGAGATGGCGTCTCTTCATAGTCTACGTAAATATCTGGTTCCGATATGAAATGGGATGCAGTATTAGACAAAATCTGAATGGATTCTGATCTGTTACAGTCAAACCTGAGCAACAGCGTTGACTTTTATTTTGAAGCACGTTCAAAGAAATTAAAAACTGCACTTTTGAAGACGGTTGTTATGGACGTAACTGAACCAGGACCCCGGTGACGGCAGAGTCATCTGACGTCAGACCGGCGTGTTCTGTCTGGACCGTACTAAGCGTACATCACTTTGTCTCGCTTAGAGACGAACATAAACAACCTCTGGCAAAAAAATAAAAAATAAAAAGACATCTAGATCCACAGCCGACACAACAGTGTAAAGTTCAGCCCCAAATGAATCACACGGCTGGCAGATTTAGATTCAGACTTATTTTTACTCGATGAAGGAGTTTGTTTCTCCAGGAATCACCAACTCTTTCTTTCCAAAAGATGTTTTAGGCACAAAAAAAAGAACAAAAAAAAAAACAAAAAAAAAAACCTTTTGGCAAAGAAAAACGACTTTCAGCTTTATTTTAGGAAGGTGGCCTTATTTAGAATGCCTTCAAAGAGTAACCAAAGTCAAATTATTTTATTCAACTCACAATTTTATTCATAAAGGGACAAAAACCCTTTTCCAAGCTGGCCTGTCAGTCTGGGACAGGTTTTAAAAAAAAAATCATGTCTCAGACTTTGGGACTCCAGTGAACCACAGTGAGTCATTGTCCACTAATGGAGAAAACGTGATACAGTGGTGAACCTTCCCAAGACGGTCCGGCCAACCAAAATTACTCCAAGATCCAGATAAATGTGGAACAAGCCGCCCAGAAAACGCCAAAATGGCCGAAACACTGACTTCCTTTAAATCAGGATAATAATCCACCTGTTTGCTTTGCCTTTGTGAATCGTAAGTTTGACATTGATCGACGTATTGGGTGTGTATTTGCTTGATGATTTTCATAATGGCATTTGACAAAATGTAATGCGTATTGCCTACTTCATAATTACTGACTGCATGATGTTTTTCTGATGTAGGATTTCCCCCAGAGTATTATAAGCCTGGCGGGCCACCAGGCTTAACTTGGGCCCCCACAAGGCTAAGCAGCACCTGCTTATGTTAGTTTTGTTTTTTTAAATGCGTTACATTTTTTTAAGACTTTATTAACATTCCAATAACAAATAGTTATCAAGTGATATTTTCAAATTTCCTGTCAACTTTGAACATTTTTTTAACTGAAAAACACGGCAGGCCGCTGAATGGCTGACTGCCCGAGGGCCCCAACCAGCGGCCTTAGCAAGTTTTCAACCCGGTGATGTAAAGCGCGTTGAACTGCCGTCTTGCTGAAAAGTGCTATATGCAAATCAACTTGAGTCATTGATGCATCGACGACTCGTAAGGCCAGGAAACCACGAGGATTCGTCCTTCGTTTGCCAAGAGACATCGTGAGGATCCACAAGACTGAAGCCAACACATCACCATTAATCTTTCATTTTGCTCATTTTATGCTGTGTTTTTGTGAAAGATGTGCATGGAGACAATTTGACCACACAGATTACCCATTGCATCCCTGCTCTCATATCCCCCGCCGTAACTCGGTGAAGCCGTTCCGAAACCACCAGCGCTGCTTGTGAACGCCTCACAATCCTGATCGGCTAATCTCTCATCGGCACCAACAGCTGGGAAACGGGAGCTAAACACAGCTTTCGGAGCGAGATTTATGATCGCCACCTGGTGATTTTGAAAGACCAACAGGACTGGAGAACACAGTCCGAAATAAAGTTTATGGATTTGGCGGAACATCCTCGGCTATAAGCGGCACGTTGACCTACTTAAACTCTGGGAGGGTTTGATTTGAAAATAAACTGCAGGGAGATGAGAGTCACACGTTCTGATGCTAATCGGACGTTGAGATTTATTTCCAGGGGCGGTTTTACTTTTTCGTGCTTTAAATTCTAACGATCTGAAACGACGATCTGTTTTGATTGGCTGCGGTTTCCGGCGAGCCCGCCCCTAGCTGCTAACGAAAGCAATTCTCTGCTTTATGCTGGGTCCTTGGGGCAAATCCCAAGGTTTGAAGTAAGAGCAGACAGAGCAGACACTGAGATGCATGCTGCTACGGTGCAACCCCACAGATAATACGATGGAGGTAAAAGGAAAATTAAGCCCAACTCATGAGTGGAAACACTATTCAGGAGCAACAATCCGCATGCTGGCCCTGGCAGCTCATGCAGTCAGCAGCCTACCGTAAATCTGCACTCCGACACAGCCTGTGAAGTCAGAGTGGCAGACGGTGAGCACTGTCTGCTGGCTGGAGGAGCTCTCTCTTTCCACAACAAAATGTGATGTCACACCAATGGCGAGCACAAGGAGAGTTTTACCTGACTGGACGCGATGTGCAGACAGTGGCTGGATGCTCTGACGTGTTTGGGTGAAGCCAAATAAACGAGGTAACAAAGTAAACACCAGACCGCCGGGTTTTATGAAGGTATGAGTTTCAACGTCACGTGTTTCTGTTTAGTGTGTTGGTGTTTTTGAGGCGATTTATTCAGGGGATTCGATTGGGGAGAGATGGCACGAGAAAACTGCGTCAAAAGTGACGGGACGTTGACCCATAGGTCAACGTTTAGAATGAAAACAATGTAGATGAAGGGAAAGTTCAAACAAAATACAAATGTACCCGTCATAATAAAAGACACTCAAACTCTGTCTGAACAAAAGGGTCTTGAAGCAAAGACACAACAGACCTGACAGTCTCTGCCGTCTGTATAAAAAAAGGCAAATCGTTCCAATGTGTACAAACTGCAAAAAGCACTGATCATCTCTGAATTTTAACCTGGAACATCTAAGAGAAACTGGGTGGTTGACCAAAGTACTCTTACTGGCCTGTGGACAGAGATATGATTGAGGCCAAGCCAAAAAGAACATCTTAAAATCCATCTTAAGGTAAGCAGGAAGTCAATGAAGAGAGGCCAGAAATGGAGATACGCGTTCTCATATTTACTTACTTGTACTTGTTAAAAAAAAAAAAAGACAAGCTGCCGCGTTTTGGATGCTTTGTGGGCGACGTCAGATGATTTATTTAGTCCAACATGCAAGGAATTACAATAATCAAACAGAGAGGTAACGACAGCAGGAATCACTTTTTCAAGGTCTTTGGTTGGAGGTATGACTTCACCTTGGCAATTTGTCTTAGTTGGAAAAAAACCACAGACTTCACAAAAGCATCTGTCTGTTTGTCAACAAGTCAAAGGGCCAAGACGATTGAGGGTTGGACACTTCCCCAATCCAGAACATCGCATCAGAGTGAATTACATTTGTTTTATATCCTGTAAAGCATCATGTTACAAGAGCTGTTTGCAGCTCTAAACAACGTGCGTTGGTGTTGGTGTTGCACCTCCTGGAGTCTAAGGACGACGGCTTCAAATGAAGGCAAGTCTTTCGTTTAGCTTGGTTCAAAGTTGGTGCTGAGGAATCACGAGTTTCCGAAGTAGAACTTGAGCTTGAAGATGTGGTCTCATGGTTTTGCGTATTGCAGATGTTTGCAGGTGGTTGTGGTCGCTAACCTCTGCATTCAGGCTGTCCAACTCCACAGTAATGTGTTTTGTTATCTTTGTGAAACGGTGCCTCAACCCGAATGGGACGGTTTTATGCTTGGTGGCGGACATTTTCCCACAACTGAATGAACCGCAACTAAATTCTAACTGATCAGACCAAATACAACACTCTTCAGTGTGGAAGTTTTTACTACGTGAAGTTACCTGTATAAAAAAAATGACCTTCTAATATCAAGAAGGCATTAATCTGGAGAGACAAATCATGAAGATCAATTTTGTGCAGAAACATCACATGTGAAGACGGAAAAAATAAAAAGCCTTGAACTTCGGTTTGTCTACTGCATTGCTCTCCACTGTGCTGCTTCAGGGGAAACTTTCCTCAAATTGATTTACGAGGCCAACAAGTGATCTCCTTCCATCCCACCCTCGGTCACCTCTGCTGCTCGGCCTTCTCGCTGCAGCTGCCTTCTCGGGACACCCTGGATGCTGACTGATGATGCCCTCGGGTTCCACACGAGAAACACACATCACCGTCTCCAGCTGTCGTCAGCAGCTACTATCTAAGTTTGATGGCCTTTCTAGCTGCATTCCTGCCCCTCTCCTGTCACCTGGGCTCCGGGGGGCAACAAATCAAGCCGCTAATGTTGTAGCAACCGAAGGCCGTCGTGAATGACAAAACGCTGCTTCCGAGAGATGAAAACGTTCCTTATCTCTTCCAACAATCGAACAATTTTGAAGGGAATTCACATAGGGGTGAGGTCAAGCTGTGAGGCAACGATATTCTTTACCATCTGTTAAAGAGTGCCCAGTCAGAAGCCTAACAATACGCTCGTAACGTTCCTGCAAAGACAGGATACAAGAACGCATCGTATTAGAAAACTATTGATAAACTGTACCGATCACTAATAAATTCACAGGGAGAAAAAGAAGACAATCTGACATTAACAACTGATGAAGGGGAGTTAATCTGTACACAATAATGGATGACAACAAGCGCCCCCTGGTGGAAGAATATGATTTGCTTTCTTTTTGCACACCAGCCTGAAAGTCTCAATATTGACTGTTGGAGGCTGTGAGGAACCGAAGTGATTATCCTTCACTAAAACTAACCAAACAAAAACTGAAATTGGGGAAACATCTTCTTTAACTGAAATAAATATAAACGGTAATTAATGGTAAAAATTATAGCTAACAGGAAGTATAATGTGCATTTATAAAACTAACGGGGACATACTGAAATTGTAGATATAATATGTTTTTCTTCCATGTTTATGAATCTATTTATTACTAACTGAACAAACAAAAAGGGTAAAAAAAGGAGCCGTTTTTCAAAATTATTTTTACAAAATTAAAATCTGAAAAATATGGTTTGCATTTGTTTTCAGGCTCCGTTGAAAACGTCTCTGTAGAACCACTTTTCAATGCATTCTAGTTCTAACATCTTCATATTATTATATGGATTTCTGGGTGTGAACTGGACGCCACACACGACGCGCTAATTCTGCTCTCCAGAAGTAACAATTATGAAAAGTTGAATGTGAATGCACATTAGGGCCCGCGCTGACCACAGGCGAGGTCTTCGCCGAGACGACGGCTGAACTCGGGAGAGAGATTTAGGGCTTGAGTGACGGTGGTGTCGATATGAGCCCCGCGACTCAGCTTCGCCGTCTCCCCCAGTGGGAAGAGATGAAACAAATCCTCGCCGCGGCGCTCGTCTGCGGCTGAGCACAGCACAGAGATTTACGGCGCTCGGGCAGACATCCGTCTCCCCTGCAGTGGTCATTGGCCCGAGACATCGACGGATTCCATCTGATGGAATTAACCGTTTCTTCCAGCGCAGAGATGTAATGAGAGCCTCCTAAACTCAAGTCCTGCCTCAGGCTCAGCTGGTATGGAGGTACAAAGCGTAGCTTGGATACCTTCTATGATAAAAAATAAGCTTAAGGGAGGTGAAAAAGTATCTTCCTAGATGCAAGTAACAATTAGGGATGCGCCGATCCACTTTTTTCACTACCGATATCTGAGGTTTACCATCGGCCGATACCGATCCCATGCAGCAACATGGAGCTGAATTGAATTTTTTTTAAACACAGATATAAATTAATTACAAATATGTTTGGTCCCTCTGCACCAGTACAGCACACGTAAATACACCAACAGCGTCACAAGCTTGGTCAAACGGGTCAAAACAACCCAACTTTAATTTGTTGAGTCTCTGCGATCAGTCAGTGTGAAATAAATTAAGAAACTGACCAATTACGTTGGTCAAACATGCAAAAATATAAACTGCAACAAACAAAAAAATGGTTCAGAAAGTGCAAAGTAATTATATGAAATTAATAATAAAGCACATTGTCGCTTAGGGCATAGAATTAGACTGAATAGATCTGCCCTTATGGATCTGGCACATTATCACGATACTCTATCTATAGTTTAATTCAATATCAGGAAAGATACAGCTATTAATATCGAAACAGTGCATCCAAGAAAATCCTCAAATTATACCGAGACCAACTTTACTTTCTTTCACCAAATATATTTCATAAAATCATACAAGTTGGGATTGGTCTCAGTTTCTGTACCAAAAAAAAAAAAAAAAAACCCAACATGAGTGTTTGTGGAGAGAAAAACAACGTTTGAGCAACTAAACCCCTCATCGTTGTCTCCTATAAATTTTGGCTGATGGTAATCATACAGTTAGGCTGGTTCCAGAAGAACCCCCTGCAAGCATTTCTGCTGTTGCACAACAGCACACACACACACACACACACACACACACACACACACACACACACACACACACACACACACACACACACACACACACAGAGCATGAGGCTAACCTCTGTGCCTAAGTGGGTTTTGTAATGTAAAAAATGTGCTTCAGCACCAACAAAAGAGAGAGAAATAAAAAAAGACAACACAAACCGCCCACCTCCCCCACACAAAAATTGACAAGAGCATGACAGACTGCGGTGTGGTGAGGACCCCGAGGAGATCTGGGGTCAAGGTTTACAGAATCGCCTTGGCCGAAACTGCAGGCTTCGCTATGGTTTTGATGTGCAACTGTGGCGGCCACTCAACAATTTCTAACCATGCAATTTTCAGCAACTTTAACACAAAAATGCAGACCCCCGGGGAGAGGATAAACTTCTGCAGCTAATTGACTAAATCAGAGGGTTGTCTGACTTGGTGTACATTAGCAGAGAATGCAGCATGGACCACCCTCTTAGAGCGTGTGTTCACACTGAAAGCTGGAGTCATGACAGAGTACTTTTTAAGCCATTAAAAAAAAAAAAGGCACCTAAGTTATTATAAGACGCATGTACGGTTATAGTTTGTCCTGGAACGCCAATAAATTCAACATTTAATGACTTGCGCTAGTAAACGTTTACATCTACATACAGACAAGTAAAAGCTATGCACATACCCTCCTTGACTTCTTCTGCAGGAGGGTTTGAACGCTCTTCTCTCCTTTGCTTTATGGCCTGCAGTTCCTTCTTCAGCTGCCGGACCTCCTTCTTTAATTCATCGCTGTGAGCAAAGGAAGAAACTTTGAGAAAACAGACGCAACATGCAACCAGTTCTAAACCTGCAATAAAGAGGGAAGGTGAGATTGCAAGTGACACAAAATGACAATTAAAGCCAGCGTTTAATTTCATTTTCCTCACATTGTAGATATGGAAATACAACGTCAGGTGATGCGAGTCGTCTCAAACATTGATGAGACATTTTGACAATATGTTTTTACCGACACGGCGGGGCTTTCCCCACGAGACTTGGGTCCTAATTTGTATAGAATAGAGCAAAAACATTTCAGTTCAAATTTATCTCAGAGAAAAATGTAGCCATTACTGACATACTTAAATTCTATACAAAATCTTTTGGGATAATCTGAATTGTGAGAAAAGACCTTTAAAAACCGTTAAGTGGAAAAGTCAGTTATCAAAAAGACCAATCCGAGATGGTTAAGGGTAAAGATTGTCAGCTCAAAAGTCAAAACCATTACATCTAAAGTTGAGATAACCCAGTCTAATGTTTGGATTTCTGAGTCTAAATTCAAGATGACTGACTGTAAGGTCAACATCACTGGATCTCACATCGGTCTAATTCCAAGATGGTTGAGTCTAAAGTCAAGGCCACTGGGCGTAAAATCAACATTATTGGATCAAGATCTCTGGGCCTTATGCCAGGTTTACTGGATGCAAAGTCACAAACATTAAGTCTAAAGTCCAGATCGGATCCAAGATCAAGACAAGTGAGTCTCATGTCAACGTACTCAGTTATTGGGTCTAATGTCAAGGTCACTGGGTGCAAAGTCAAAATCGTTTGGCTTAAAGCCTTGATTACTAGGTCTGTCGAGATCATTAAGTCTAAACCCACGCCCATTGTTAAAAGTTAAAAATACCCTTGAGACAGAAGTCAAGATTAGTAAGAGTAGAGCAGAAACATCAAGTCTCAGATTAAGGCCATCAAGTTGAAAGTCAAAAGCAAATTGGTAGAACCAGACCATGCAGATATAAAAAACCCACAAAAACAAAAAGCTTGTGTTTTACATTGTGATGTAAATTTATGAGCAGCTCAGTTCTTAAAACATTGGCCAAAGTTTCTGGCTTCTATTTCGCACATAGTTTCTTTGTTTGTGTGCAGTAAACCACAAATCCACCACCCTTCAAAAAAACACTGGCAAAAATCGAATATGCAAGCAAATCTGTACAACAAACTTTGGTTGTGTGCAGTAAACCACAAAATGCTCTGCAGTACAAGAATTGGACAATACTGTTCGTGCCAGAGGCAGTAAACTAACTTTATACTTCCTTTGCTCAAATTGGCACTACGTTAAGATTTACAGTGAATGTTTGTGGCCTCCTTTTCCTTTAAAACCTTTAGCAGGCAAAGGCACATCCTTGATCCAACATATTGTCCCTCTTGGCTAAAGACTCAACTCAACAGGACCGTCAATGCCAGGCATTGTTCCTCTTCATGAGTTAGGGAATAATACCACTGCTTGTAGAGAGCAGAAATGTTATGTCAGAAAATAATAATATTTTTGTACTGCCTGACAACTATTGGTGTGATGCCATTGTCTTGCCCAAAAGCACAGGTAAGCTGCAGAGTGTTGGCCCTTGGCCCAGCAACATGTGAGGCATCTCCAGAACAAACAATGGAGGCTTTTGTTGCCTACGTCTGCCTCTCTGGACTGACATTCGCTTCTATTATTTTCTCTGCTTTTATCTTTGGCTTTGGTTTGTCTGTTTGTAGCTCATGTTACGCCGGTTGTATTCCGACTCCGCCAGAGGAAAAGCAATGAGGCATCAAGGGGTGTCAACTGATGGGGCCTGGGAAATATTAACAGCTGTGTGTGACTTGATGTCATGTCTCTTCCTCTAGTTTCCTGGGCTTCTCTGAGAAATACACAAGGAATCAGTCAGAAATAAGAAAGTAATGTCTTGACCAAATCAGGAAATTCCATCCCAAGATTTGTTCAGAAGATATGAAAACAAACATTTTTTTTTTTCATGAGACATTGCGTCTACGATTTGGTAAAAATGCCTAAGCACTCAACCAAGAGTTGGGCTAATGACCCCATCATATTTTTATTTTGCTGTAAAACATCAACTTGAGATTGGTGCCATGGTTAGAAATCAGAACCAACTTGCCTAAAACAGGCTAGCATGTTATGAAAAGTGAAGGAAATGTTGCTTACAGCTCAGTTTCAGTTCCGAACGCAATTAAGAAAACGTTTCTGTCGCATCAGTTTCAGCGATTACCAAAAGGACTTTCCATCTGTTCGCCGATCGCTCTGTTGTCTTCTCATTCCTCGCTCATGTTTTGTCATTTACTTCCAGATAAACAGACCGAAACTGGCAAAGCCATTCTGAATCCTTTTTGCGACTCCCAACTAGTGCTGGCAGCCAGATTCCAGTTGGCGGCTCCCTGCTACTGTCACTCCTTCAGAAAATGTAAAAAATGTGAAAACCAGAAAGCTGTGGATAATTAACTTTTCATAAAGAAAGCATATAAGGTGACTGGCGGTGGACCAAGAAATCCCTCATGGTCCCGAACCGTGCAGCGTCTGCTCCGAGTCCACAGCTGACACAGGAATTTGACAACCTTAAAAATAGTCCAGTGATGACTGTACGGTTCACAAGAAAAATTCAGTAGCTTTTCCAAAACGCAAAAAACAGACGCAAGTTGTCTGTCATTAAGAAATGTAAATACTGGCAAAAATCAAGGAACTCAAGTTTTGAGCATGGCAGCTACGGCCCTCGGATGAGTCAATTTCATGTTTAAAAGTAAAATCGTATCTTCCAGGTCTTGTTTATACAGCAGTGTATGGACTGGGAAAGAGACGCTGATGATTTCTGCGTCTAATTCTTTGTTTGTAAATGTGTCTTTATAATGGAACCTTCATGTGATTGTTGTGCATTGCTGCCTGGAACTATTGAGAAAGTGCCCCACATTCGAGGGTCTGGAGATGTGTAAACTTGGCCGTTCCAAAACATACACGACCCAACTGCCAAGAACTGGATTATCTCAAATAGTTGTCTGCACAAAAGTGGCTCAGAATGCTTTCTTGATCTCTGCGACCTTTCCCTGAGAACTCACTGGGTTATGACCAATGACAAGAGACAGGTGCAGCCAATTAATACGCTGTGACATGTAGTCTGCGCTACGGGCCCTTGGTCAGGATAATTAGGGCTTGATGTCCCCTTTAAATCACCGTTTTCTAATAAAAGTTTGCTCACTGAAAGTGCTGTGGATGTTAGAGATGTTCCGAAAAGCAAAACACAACTTCAGTGGTAATCGCACGGCTCAGAAAAGTCTAGAATAATTAGAATAGACCTCAAATGTTGCAAGTCATAGACACTGAGGTATCTGCAGTAATTATCAATATTGGCCCACATTTTCATCCCTGTTCGTTGGTGTTGTTTCATTCCTAAGACGTCTTCCAACCTGCCAGAATTCACTCTTTAAGCTCGTCCCCAAACCTGGACCTTCAAGAAAATGTTTTGCCTCAATGGGACGGATTCTCACCCAAGGAGGAAGGACTCCCATGAATGATCTTCTTCTTTATTTCAGAAAGTGCCATAACAGGACTTCGTTTTGACAATGCTCAAAGCTGGATGTCACCTTGTGTTTTATGGCTGCAGCATCGCCCACCTGCATCATTAAGAATCTCCAAAAGTACAGCTAGATAATCTGAATAACAGGCTCTGCGGCCACATCGCCGTCCTCAGGCTGCAGAAACTGAAAAGCGATTACCAGGAGCGGCAGACGGAGCCGCCGGGCCCTGCTGGCAGAAGCAGCTCACACTGTGTCCCAGAGCCATATGGAAGCGTTTTGCTTCCCCCAGTCATGCCCCGTCGGCTTTAACAAAAGTGCCGACTACCGCATGCATCGCTTTTGGGACTCCGTTTCCGTGGTGTCTTTCATGAAGCGCCGCTCTCTCGATTAAAGCGGACGTCTTCAAACACTAAACGAAGACTTGCTCAATGGAGGAACAAAAGGCGTGTCAAACCCTGAGCCTGAGACCCAAACTGGATTCGACCACATTCCTTATTTAATTGTGTGCATGTATTTTTGTCAGCCCAGGTGAAGTTAACCATAACTTGGGAACCTTCGCGCCAAGATTTTTGTTTCAACAATCATGGCATAATGCAGCGGAATATCATCTGGTGGCTGGAAAGCAAGGCAGAATTGATTTGACCTGATGCGAAAACCATTTGGTATTGAGAGGGACTCCTAATGTCACGGTGTTCCCCAACTTTGATGAGAAAAATTCACGATGGCTTATAAATTTTACTTTGGTACGCAGCGGACACTGAAGACCCGCTCTCTGGCTCTCTACGCTGGAGAGAAGCTGCAGCTTTTCTCCAGCGTAGACAGAATTGTGTTTTATTCAGTTCTCTCTAATGTGGGGAGAATTTAACAGCAAGAGGATTGCATCAGCGTGACGCAGCTGATTGAAAAACATTTGTATGAGGGAAGAGGATGAAAACGACGCATGGTTTTCAAGAATTTTTAGAAAAAAAAAAGGATCTGAAAAAATGCGACACATAATTGTATCCAGTCATTTTTTTTTTTAAAAAAAGGGGCAGTATTTATGTATTTTCTGTAATTTTATAGCACAATAAAGTCACTATGTTACATACAATTGTTACAAAAATTCTGTATCTATTAAATGTCACTTATGAGAAATTTGACCTCATAATTTGACACCTTGAAATTGGGTCTCTGTCTCTTTAAGAAACTCCTGCTCTTTCTGAAACTCCGCCTTCAGGAAGTCACCACAACACGTCTCCTCTATTAACACTTTAACAATGTTTTCACCAGCATTGTTGAAGTAGCTCATATAATGAGCTCAGTCGACGTGCTATTCCAGCAGTTGCTTGCTAATTGCTGCAGGCTAGTCTGAAGGAGCTGAGTGGAGGAGTCACAGGGGACGAGTGCTCTATGAGGTAGAAACTTGTGAACTTGCAGCTCTGAGCATGGCGCTTTACAGAGCGCAATGGTTGCCATGGGAGATTAAAGGATTTCTCAAACATGCAACACTCCAGGCATGTTTTTATAAAATGATATAAAGCTAAAAAAAAAGTTGGTTTTACATAATACTGCCCCTTTAAACCACGGATAATTTTCATCTCTAGTTGCAGTTCTGCAAGGCTTTGCGTCGGTCCATATCCGTCATCTCAAAACCAAGTAGAATACATTAAAGTTTTCGGTTGCAATTTGATAAAATGTACAAAGGTTAAAGGGGAATAATTCTGTACGACTCAATCACAGCTTGTTTTCCCCTCTACCCTGACGACCGGACGACGGTCCTTGTTCATCCTGAGCGCGGAGAGTAGCTGAGCGCTCACGGCGGTGGGCGAGCGGAGCTCACCCTGCAACAATACCCCCTTTGTCCTGGACTAACACCGTACCTACCAGCCTGCTCTTTGATTTCCTGCCAAGACAAACCACTGTGTTGGGTTGCAGTTCTTGTGGCAAAACAATCTGCACTTGTGTTTAATATACTACAGTCTGCCTGCATCGGGCTGGCTGTCAGTCAGGACACACACACACGCACACGCACACACACACACACACACATAATCGAGTGAGAACCGGCTCCTTATCCCATTAGCGCTAATGAGAGAAGGGTACGTTCATTACGCGTGTTGAGGGCTACCTGCTCACAGGATACAGAGGAGGAATAACTAGAACGACCCGCAGCATCAAAGAGATGAAAGACAAATCGCCATTCGCTCTTCTCGGGTCATTTTCGGACTAACATTGACCCGCAGACCATCGCCTTTTCTTCACACACAACCCACACACACACACACACACACACACACACACTACTGGCTCAGACACATTCGCTGTTTGCTTCAACAGAGTAAGTAATTTGCGTTGCGTGCCAACACATTCCTATTTTCCAAAAGCAGGCCGACTGATGTTGGTCCAGTGAGCTACAACTGAGACGTGTGTGTATTTTTTATTTATTTATTTTTTGTTGATGTGGATGGAAATGGAGCTCAGGAAAGTGGACGTTGACGGAAAGAAGTCTGGCTTATTGAAGTCTGGCCTCCATCCAGCAGTGGGCGCCGCTGGTCATCCTAATGCTGATGCAGAGTTAAAGACGGCGGAGCCCGTATCATAATGGGAAAGAGAAACGATTCTGGCATGGGACGCAAAATGCACTTTTTGTTTTGGAATCTAAACACTCGACAAGCTCCTAAAGTTATCACCTTAAGCGGCGCTCATTCATGACTGAGCGCCGGCAAATGTATTCGTGTGCTACGAAAATGGAGGGGATAATTAAGAAAAAATAGTTTCATGCTGGGGAAAAAAAATAAAAAGCATGATGCGATAAGCACGGTTGAGTTTGAGGGCTGACGTTAGATAATGCACTTTGTGGAGTCAAGTTTTAACTTTGCTCCAAGAACAGCCACACACCGTACTTCTGTACGAACAGCTCTGTTCATACGTTCACATACTTTATTCTATCTTTATTCTTTCCGTCTTTTATTTTTTTATGCAGCAACATAAGAGGTTGCCGTTTTGTTATGTTTCACAAACATGTCTAAGTTTAATAATGCGAGAAAACCACCAATTTTCTGTTTATTCGGTTAGCATTTAATAAGGAGCTCACCCGAAATAATGTTAAAAGTTAATTATTTATAATTCAGCATAGAAGGTTTCCCCCCAGGAAACTTGCTGACCCCGGTGCTCTGGGGCAGTCGTCCACCCGGCCGCTGTGTTTAAAGTTGACGGGAAATGTGAAAATATCACTTGATAGTTTTGCGTTAAGGGGCGACTGGAACGTTAACACCTAAACTCCAACTATTTAGTCTTAAAGAAAAAGCCAATGCTTCAAAAAAAAAGTTCAACAAATAAGCAATGCTCAGCCTGGTGGCCCGCCAGGCTCATAATACACTGTGGGAAACCCTGAGCAAACAATGAAAAATGCTGCCTTTTATGCTAGAGAACACGCTCAAATACACAAATACACATCCATTAATATTTCTATAAATGCCTTTTGTAATCGGAACTGTGAGAAAATAGCATCTCGTTTTTGTCGCCGTCAACAAGCCACCGGCATAATCCCGGTTGGATAATTGAGGCTTTTTCTTTCAAAATGAATAAAATTCCTGTAAATTCATTTTTATATTACACATCACAGTAATTAGAGTAAGTGAACCTCAACTTTACAAAACCAGGTCTAACTTCTTCTTTTTTTTTTTTTTAAACTTGATGTCTAATTTACGCCACTTCTAACACACAAAGCCGATATGTCACTCCCTGCGACGGCTGACTTTACAGAATTTCTGAGAGAGACGGAGCGATTTCTGTTAAGCACAACTGAGACGTTGATCGGAGGTTGACAAATTTACCACCAGTCTGTCAAACGTCTCTAACACGTGGCTCTCTGAAGACGTTTCTCTGAGCCAAAACTGACAGGTAAGAAAACCTGTGAAGGAGAACCGAGTTTCATCTTCTACAACAAACCAACCATGTTACATTAAATGACAAGAGATATTTTGTGTGGCGGCTATTTTTAAACATCCCTTTGTTCATTGTTGGCATGTCAAAAAAAAAAAGGAAGAAAGAAAGAAAAAAAAGAAAGCTTTAACAAAATCCACCATAAACCCATTGGAGAAACCGACAGACGCAACAAAACTGCTGTTCTGCAGTAATTTCCTGCCACAATAAGACAAATTTAATACGAAGTCAGGATTGTTTTAGGAGGGCCTCGCCCAGAAGCTGCCAAAGTCTCCCATAAAATCCTTCATGTGGTTGTGAAATTTTAAGGTAGCGCTGAGGGAGTTTACAGACCTTTTTAGATCAAATTTGTCAAACAATCCCAGCGTTGAGTTTATGATTGCCTCAAGATGAGACATTTTTAGATGTCTTATTGTAGTACAACTCTTTTTTTTTTTCTATTTTAATATAGACAAGCAATATGTCTGAAAACTGAGAGGACAATAGCAAGACTAGTCTGATCTGAATAAAATAACTCAAGCTTATGGTGGTCTCACCTGGACTCAACCATCTATATTCATTTCTAATAAAACAGGTTTTAGTGGGAACGATTCAGAAGCACTCCAACAGCACCACCTGCAGGTCATCGCCTTACATTACAAGTGAATTGACCGGTTTAATGTTTAGGAACCAAATGGGATCATAAATTAGGAAAAGCTGCGTTTAAAATTGTGGAAATAAAAGATAACCTGCGGCTGGTCTTCTTCTCTGTCTCCGCCTCGCCGGGTTCAGCCGCTTGCTCTGCACCTTTCTCTTTCTTAAGCTTTTTACTGATGAGCTCTCTCATCCTCTCCTTCTCTTCTGAGTCGGATTCCTCGTCGCTGTCATCCGCCTCGCTGCCTGACTGGAAAATAATAATAATAATATATTTAAAAAAAAACAAACATAAGTCCTTCTTTTTTTATCCGTCTAGCGTTCCGTCCGACTTACATTTGCCGCGTCCCCGGATCTGGCTTTCTTCTTTCCTCTTTTAAAAGTAGGACACACACAGGCATATTCTTAAAATAGGAAACAACAGGTTCAGTAATCATTGTTTCATGGACGTACTTCACAGCTGGAACAGAGCTGAGTCTGGGATCGTCTTTCAGAAGATCGTGGCTGCTTTTGCTTTTTCCCTTCAACGTCTGATGGAAAAATCATAAAGAAGAAGATAAAGGTTAGCGATTAAAACAACGTTTGAGAATAGTGGAAAAACTCATTTGGTCTTCACAAACTTCTCTGGAGCTACAAAAACATCATCTATTAAGTGATTTAAATACCAAGCTGCAGTTTATCCATCAATTGTCCCAATTAAAGGTCTTCCTGCCCTTTAAAGGGCCAGTGTTATGCATTTTCCAGACACAAAGTGTCATTTTATAGCGTAATTAAGTAACTGTTAACTTCGGTTGTTATAAAATTGCTGAATAGATATCAAATATGGCTTAAGAACAATTTGACTTCATAATTTATCGTCTTAAAACTGGGTCTCTGTCTCTTTAAAAAAAAAAACGGCTGAATGGTTGCCACGGGAGATCATAGGATCACTCAAACATACATGAAATAATCAAGGCAACACTCCAGGTATATTTTGGATGAGGAAAAAACAAATTACAACATGGCAGAAAAAAGGTCAATTTTACATAATACTATATAATATACATAGTATTAGCCCCTCTAACAGGTGAAATCGACAACGTGGCGTGTAGTCGAGGATGGAGCTGAAATGAGGGTAGCAATAAATCTGTACCTGGCTAACTTGAGTCACCATCTCCTCATCCTCCTCAGCTTCTTCTCCAAATGATAAAAGGTTGAAATTCCTACAAAAAAAAAAAAAAATGTTTGTTTTTTTAAGTGGTTTTCACCGAATCGTCGACAACAAACATAAATCCGACGGAGATAAATATTACTTAAGGTATCCGATTGTAGAGATGATGTCTGTATTGGTCATGATATTGGAAAAAAATATAGTAGGTAATGAGAGAGAAAGGAAAGACATGCGGCAAAGGTCCCTAGGCCGGGATTCGAACCTGCGACGGCTGCGTCGAGGACTAAGGCCTCATTATGTGGGTTGTGCTCAACCCCTGCACCACCACAGCAGCACCCCGAACCTGTTGCTTTTTGTTGGCTTCAGTTTCTACTATTTATTTCCCGCTGGCTGTCAGACTCCTAACTGTACTGACTGAACAGGTTAAATTTGTTTTTACATGTTTGAGCAACGTTGTGAAGCTACTGGTGCATTTAAGTGTGCTGTACTGGAGCAAAATTATTAAATCAATTTGTCATTCAGTACATTTATGTCTGTGTTTAAAAAATAAAAGCAATTGAGATCAATTCAGCACGGTTTTTCTGTACTGGGTCGCTCATGGCTGCAGATATCAAAATCAGAAGTGAAAGAAGTGAATCGGTGCATCTATCTGATTATCCAAACAACACTATAGAGCAATGGCAGTATGAGTAAAGAAAGACAAATAGGACACAATGATCAAATTAATATGGTCAAATAGCTAAAACTCAAGTATTGCCATCAAGATCAAATTGTTTATTAATGCCTCATTTCACAAGGATCAAAATAATGACCAAAATTATTGATTTTTTCAGATCGGTTTTTGTACAATACAAAATATTACGCCATGTTTAGGTGATGTCTGGTGTTTCTTTTAAAATTTTTATCTGTATAACTATTATTCATGTTTAAAAAATTCTGTTTCTTTATAGCTTGCAGTGCAATGGGCCTTCATCGGCAGCAAAAAGAGAAAATCTGAACACTCACTTTGTGGCTTTGGACTGGGATTTTTTCACTTCCTCTTTTTCCTTTTCCTTTCTTGATTTTTTGGTTTCCCGAGGTATGATGTCATCAAAAGGAGAGTGTAACACCTGGGAGGTATCAGCAACAAACCTCTAAGAACGTGCGGGGGGAAAAAAAACAAACCCAAACCAAAACCAAAACAAGACACGGTGGTTTCGGTGAAATACCTCGGCTGTTCTTATCTTGTGCGGTTTCAGCGGCCGCTCGTTCGCGTCGCATTCGACTTCCGCTAACCGGAGCAGGTTGTAGATTGTGTCTCCGGTGACCTGCAGACGGATGGGGAACAAGGCCGCGGCGTTACCTCCATCTGGAATCCACGTGGAGGAAACGCAAAGCCTCAAACGTTACCTTGCCAAATATCGTGTGCTTGTTGTTGAGCTCGTCCGCGCGGCCCAGCGTGAAGAAAAACTGACTGCCGTTATCGTGCTGCCCGGCGTTCGCCATGGCGACCAACCCCCGCCGGATGAAGCGCAGCCGCGAGTGGAACTCATCCTAAACGTTTCAGGAGGAAAGAAGTGTTGTGATGCCAGTGAAGTTTGGGATGAAAGCTTATTTTCTTTACAGACATCTTTGGTTTGTAGATTTCTATAAAAAGTTAAGGAATTTTTTATTTTTTTTTTTAAAAAGCATGGCAACCTTGAACGGGCGGCCGTAGATGGACTCTCCACCTGTTCCTGTGCCGGTCGGATCCCCCCCCTGAATGATGAAATCCTGAACCACTCTGTGGAAAATGGTCCCATCATAGTAACCTGGATAAGAGAGAACCGCATTAAAAATTAATGCAGCAGCTCTTTTAGATGAAGTACAAAGAGCTTGAATTTGGCTTAACATACTATTTACTTTACTACTGTAAGTATTTGTCTGTTTGTAAATTTATATATGATGTTTGCACTGAGATCTGAAAATGCTAAGCTGTATAAAAACAGGATTATATTTTTGTATATTTATTACAGATTCTTTTTATTTTAATTTTATTACTTTTCCTTTTGGTTGTTTTAGGAACATATACACTTGTATATGTATTGTGAAGAAGTTTTATTCATATTAAATGATGTTCCTTTATGTGTCATATAAATGTAATGTTTTTTTCACAGTATATATGTATTTATAGTCACGCTTATGGTTTTTCAGTATTTTTTCTGAAATAACATTTTCCTCGCACTTTGGGGACTAATAATAAAGGATTACCTTATCTTAGTTTATTGTGTTGAACCATTTAAAATATTTATTTAAATAAAATGTCCAATTAATTATTATTATTATTATTATCATTATTATTAATATTCCTCCAGATGTTTACAGCAGCAAAAGCAAACGATGTGTGGTTATGTCTTCATGTAAATCTTTTATTTATTTATTTTTATGCAGAATTTGACCGCCACTAAATTAAATGTATAAAATTAAAAACTGGATTTTTGAATTGTTTCAAATGGTTGTTCAGACTTCTTTCCGAGGTATGAAAATAAATGTGGAGGCTGCTCACTTCAAGGAAACCTGATCTTGGAAAAAACAAAAAAGAATCTAGTAAAGTGGGTGCAAGGAGAGACATAGTTATTTCTAAATAAAAGAGCAAATGCTATTCTTTACAGAATAAACCTGATATCATTTTGCTCTCTACTCAGAAATATATAACAATATGGTAAGGTGGTTACTCATTTAAATGGCGGCTAATATCTACATAGAGTTTATTTCTGAGTGTAAACACAACAATTTTCTGCCATGGATCCGAGATGCGGGACGATTTAGCTGTAAATGACTGCAGGTAAATTCTTACCCTCCATGCACAGCTGCACAAAGTTCCTGCATGCTTTGGGGGCCTCCTTGGACCACAGCTCGATGTCAATCTCCCCAGCTGTGGTCTTCAACAGGACCTTAAACGCAACACAGGGGCGGACATGTTAACCTGAAACTCTGCATTTTGCGTTCCCCCCACCCCAACACGCACACACACATATTACCATCCGTTAACAAGGACACGGCTATTTGTCAAAACCCCACAAATGTGTAAACTTTGAAGGTTTAAGAAGAAAAGCGCCCACCTTTCCACTCGTGGGAGGCTCCTGGATGTAAATGTTGCTCATTCTGCAGCTGAGCTAATGCGTGTTTTGTGTAATACAGGGAGACTCGCGTTAGTTCACCTTTAAACGCTTTGCTCATATAAACAAAATAGTAGCAAGAAAGCGAATTATCCTTCAATTGAGAACTGCTTTTCATAAATGTGAAAATTATTATGATTTCCTTCCCACAACCATGTTGGCCAGTGTGACGCTTATTTCCGAGTTTAAGGGTAGGGTCAATAAGTATAATTATTATTTTTGGTTTAATTTTATGACTTTTGGTTATGATTAAAGTTGGAAATATTTTCTACCCTTTATTAGTAAACTTGAATGAAGATAGCGCAAGAAACCCCACCATACAGAGAAATATTTAATTTAATATCATTCAATAGCACCCCTGAGTGGATGAGCGTTGGTTTAATCCGAATGCTCGGTGATAACTGGCACGCGAAAACAGCAACGAGCGTTTTTGGTTCCGGAAATCACAAATTAAAGCAGAAAATGTATTTAAGTTTAAGGGCATGCTTAAAGTCAATACTAAGAAAAACAAACAAAAAACATATGTGCACTATAATAAATTATTTGGAGCTATTAAAGAAATAGACTGAAAACCCGAGTCGACCGGAAGTACCGCGACCAGCGAAGGACCAGACGGAAGCTCCGCAGAAATGGCGGCCACCGAAAACAGTGTGGAGAAGAAGCGAAAAGCTGATGATAGTCAGGAGAAGGAGAGAGGTTCTGATGGGGACGGAGAGGGAGAAGATGCAGAGTGGGTTGGACCCATGCCAAGCGAAGCCACGAAAGCAAAAAAGAGAAAAGGTGGTGTTTTCAGGAGCGAATTAACAACATTATGGCGGCCATGTCTTGTCTAATGAACCTTCTGTTTGTTGCTCCCTTTGCTGGTTGTTTTCCATCAGTGCTCGAATTTGAGCGCGTCTACCTGGACAACCTCCCATCAGCTGCCATGTATGAGCGGAGCTACATGCACAGAGACGTCATCACACACCTGGTCTGCTCAAAGTGAGTGACGAGCAACAAGAAAAGTTCACTCTTGAAGTAGGACTTTGAGTGAAGAGCGACGCCTCCTTCAAATTTTAAAGTATTTTTAAGCATTACGTATATTTTAAGTTCTGACCTTAAGCTGATCAAAGGCAGTCCAGATGTAAGAATAGGCTTTTTCTTGTTTTGGATCTGGGACTTTCTCACGCACAGAGTCTCTTTAAATAGACTGTACTGCTGCTAACCATCTTGTTCAATCATGAACTTTGACCTTACCTGAGATAAATCACACCTGCAGTGATTTAGATATTGTTTTGGGTTCTTTTGAGACTTGTTGGGCCGATATTGATAACCGATATTTACAGATATTTCACCACCATATGGAGTCAGTTGCATTTATCGGACCAATACTGATTTGTTAAAAAATGACTAGTATTGGCCGATACTGATGTTAGTACCGATATATCATGCATCCCTACTTTGTTTCTCTTCTGCTCTTGAATGTCTTCAGATTGATGTAGGACTTTTTAAGATAGTTTAGGAATCAAATCGTCATTTGAACTCTGCTTTTTGGTATTTAATCACATTATTTTTGTCTATAATTAACATTTGTTTGACTTGAAAGAGCAAGTCAGAAACCTGTAACGGGGCAACGTGTGTTTTTCTCATATTGAATGCACAAACGTGTAAACGTGTTGTGATGTTTTTTTCCCCCCACGTTTCCAGGACCGACTTCATCATCACCGCCAGCCAGGACGGCCACGTGAAATTCTGGAAGAAGAAAGAGGACGAGGGAATCGAGTTTGTGAAACACTTCCGCAGTCATCTCTGTATGAGCCGAATCGAAACCGAGAACCCGTTCCGCTGCGGCTCCGGCTGCGGCTCCGGCTGCGGCTCCGGCTGCGGCCGCTCCGGCTCTGAACGTTGTCGTTGCTCTTGTGTGCAGCTGTGATTGAGAGCATCGCGGTGAGCGCGGAAGGAGCTCTGTTCTGCTCCGTCGGGGACGATCAGGCCATGAAGGTGTTCGATGTGGTCAACTTCGACATGATCAACATGCTGAAGATGGGGTGAGCCCGACACGTCAGCGACACGGAAGATCTTGATTTAATTCTTCTCATTTATGCGTTTACAGAGTTTCAGTGAAACGTTTCTTTTCTTTCGTGTTACAGCCACAAACCTGCAATTACTTAGTTGAGATAATGAGTTTATTTTTGGTATTATTTCGACTTCACCTTTACGCCATTTTGTTTGTGTGTTATAATGACTTCGTTCTCGTATTGGTGTGACTTTCTTGTAACGTTACGACTTTTCTTGAATATTTCCATCATATGACTTTTTGTTGTACAAAAAGTCTCTTTATCTCTGTAACGTTTCAAAATGTGCACAAAGTGAAAGACGTTTTGATACTCTTGACAGTTTTTCTCTGTGCCTGCAGGTTTCATCCTGGTCAGTGTGAGTGGATCTACAACCCGGGCGACGCCATCTGCACCGTGGCCTGCTCAGAAAAACCTACAGGAAAGATCTTCGTGTACGACGGCCGGGGGAGCAACGAGCCCCTTCACCTCTTCGACAAGCTGCACTCCTCGCCGCTCACCCAGATCCGCCTGAACCCCAAATTCAGAGTCATCGTGTCGGCCGACAAAGCGGGAATGCTGGAGTACTGGACGGGCCTCCCCAACGAGTTCAAATTCCCCAAACACGTGGGCTGGCAGTACAAAACGGACACGGACTTGTACGAATTCGCCAAGCACAAAACCTATCCCATCAGCCTGGCCTTCTCTCCCGACGGGAAGAAGATGGCCACCATCGCGTCCGACAGGAAGGTTCGGATCTTCCGCTTCCTGACGGGGAAGCTGATGCGAGTGTTCGACGAATCGCTGACGGTGAGTTGACTGCGGGTCGCCCGCGCCGCGCCTCGCCCTGCAGTGACGTCACGCTGGTGTTTTGTGCGCGCTCAGATGTTCACAGAGCTGCAGCAGATGCGGCAGCAGCTGCCCGACATGGAGTTCGGCCGGCGGATGGCCGTGGAGAGAGAGCTGGAGAAGGTGGACGGCGTCCGCCTGACCAACATCATCTTCGACGAGACGGGTCACTTCGTCCTCTATGGGACCATGCTGGGCATCAAGGTCATCAACGTGGAAACCAACCGGTGGGTCATGCATTGTGCTGGACGGTAAATTGTCTTGAAAATGATTCCTGTCTCCTCCTCTTTTTGAGTCAGTGGCAACATCCGGTTATTGACGGCGCGATTCGGGATGTGAAAAAAAGTGTTTCCATGGCAGCATTGTGAAATAAACCAATATACGCAGATATCAACTTGATGCAAAAACTTTTGACAAAAGATGTAGTTTTATTTTTTTTTTTAACGTTGTGTTTCCATTAACTACATTTATTTTCCAAATGTCAAATTGTGGAACTTTGCGGCCAATAGAAACGCAGCTCTCATTCGGTGTATGTAAACTTCTCCTTTTAACTTTTATTTTCTTTTAATGGACAGTAAATAATGAGAACATTATCTAAAGGAAGGGGCAGTTTTAAAAAAAAAAAAGTTTTACATTAAATCCACCAGTTTCCATTGAGACGACTTTGCTTCTCATACGTTTTAGTCACATAATCCAATTTTTCTCATTATTATTTGCTAATAATAATGTCCGGCCTCTCTCTTGCCCCAGATGTGTGCGCATCCTGGGGAAGCAGGAGAACATCCGGGTGGTGCAGCTGTGCCTGTTCCAGGGCGTGGCCAAGGCCATGGAGGTGGCGCCCACCATCGAGATGAAGGCCTCCGACAACCCGGCGCTGCAGAACGTCGAGCCCGACCCCACCATCTTCTGCTCCGCCTTCAAGAAGAACCGCTTCTACATGGTGAGACGGCGGGACGGCTCGCTTCAACAGCCAGCTACTGTTCTCACCTTTTTTTTTTTTTTTTTTTTTTTTTAAACGTCTCGTTGCGATTTTGTTGTCGTCGTTAGTTTACAAAAAGAGAGCCAGAGGACACGAAGAGCGCCGACTCGGACAGAGACATCTTCAACGAGAAGCCTTCGAAGGAGGAGGTGATGGCCGCCACTCAGGCCGAGGGGCCCAAGAGGGTGTCGGACAGCGCCATCATCCACACCACCATGGGCGACATCCACCTCAAGCTTTTCCCCGTGGAGTAAGTTTTAACTTCTGAGCGCGAGGCGATCCGAGCTGCTTCCTGCGTTTCAGGATTTAGAAAGCATCTCTGCTTTTTTTTGTGTGTGTGTGTTTGTGTGTTTAGGTGTCCCAAAACCGTGGAGAACTTCTGTGTTCACAGCAGGAACGGTTACTACAACGGTCACATTTTCCACAGAGTCATTAAGGTAGATGTTTGTCAGCAGCAGCGGAACAATTGTCATTTTTCTGGGAGATTGTCGGGTTTCAATGAGCCGATCTCGATTGAAGAATCTCAACAAAAGAAAGAAAAACAAAAGTCGATCCTCTCGTTTTCCACAGAGCTTCATGATCCAGACCGGAGACCCCACCGGCACGGGCATGGGCGGGGAGAGCATCTGGGGAGGCGAGTTCGAAGACGAGTTCCACTCCACGCTGAGGCACGACCGGCCGTACACGCTCAGCATGGCCAACGGAGGCGCCGGCACCAACGGCTCGCAGTTTTTCGTCACCGTGGTTCCCACGGTAAGTCGCGTCCGCTTGGCGAACTCGCGTGTTTAAAATGCGAGTTTTAAACCGGGCCATTTTTACACTCGCCAGTTTAAATACAGCAGGAATTACTGCCGTTTATAAACATTTTACTGTTTTACTTTCGCCATTTTTTTTGGTTACTTTCTGAAATTTTGTCAAGTTTTGAATAAGCAGGCGACTCTGAACTTTGACCTTTGACTACCTGAATGTGGCGCCCATCCAGGTTCATGTAGATGTTACTTGCATGTTAAACGTGGGCGACAACAGCGCATCGAAAATGTAAAAATATAAAGATATCCACGGTGGGATCTGCAGGAGTTAAGGATGTAGAAAACAGCAAAATATACAGTTTTCTTGCCATTCCTGTCACGACGCAGGTCTTAAATTTTATGCATACTGGTCTTAAAAAGTCTTGCATTCAATTTGGTGAGTCGTCCAGAAACTCTGCTGACTTGACTTTAACCCTCCTTGTTCTCTCTTTCTCCTCTGCAGCCGTGGCTTGATAACAAGCACACGGTGTTTGGCAGGTGCATCAAAGGGATGGAGGTGGTGCAGAGGATCTCCAACGCTAAAGTCAACCCCAAGACCGATAAACCCTACGAAGACATCAGCATCATCAACATCACCATCAAATGATTCGCTCCTTCAATTTCCTGTCCGGTGACGGCCGTTTTTATAGACATTAAAAGAAAACTTTGGATTGTAACTTTTAAACCCATCAGGTTCTTGGTTACAAAACTGTTGAAAAGAGGAAATTTTTTTTTGCAGCATCACATTATTTATAATTTACATTTATTTCCATATTTATAATTTACAAAAGCCGTCATCAAGTCCACTTGTAACAAAGGTTTCACTGCGAACTGTGCTTCCACGTCTCGGTTCTCACAAACTACATGAAAAGGCTGTTTCCACGCGTGCATTGACTTTTTTTTTTGTTTTTTTTTCTCTTTTTCCTTTTTATACATAGATACAAATAATAAACATTACATAGCAATGAATAAAAGATCCAACTCAGACCATGGTTCGTCGTTAAGAAGCGTCAGTGTTCGGTTTATCGTCTCGGATTCAAACGGCGCGTCGTCTTCCACGCACTTAAACAGCGACGCGCAAAGTGAGGAGATGGCTTCACATTTTTCATGCTTTCTCTAGAACAACGAGGTGAACGTAACGGGAGGTGATTCATCTGGCTCCACATACGGAAGTTCGTTTCTGCCGCGAGGGAGAGAAAAAAATGAAAAAGCCCGACAGGAGGCCATGTTTATGAGATTCAAAGTCGTAATCGCCAGAGCCGACGTCGATTTCGACTTCGAACGGAAACTTTTCACGTCGACGTTTAAAGTCACGGCGCGACTCGGGCTCAGAATCGTGAGACGGGACAAAAATGTACAATCTCGCATTTCAAGACCACGACTTGGAAAGTCGAAATTAGGACTTTGAATCTCAATCTTGGCTTCCTGTTGGGCTTTTATTTTTCTCCCCATTCATGGCGGAAATGGATTTCAATACAGAAAAAATAAATAAATTATTAATTAAAAGAAAAAAAAAAAAATCTGGCATTTCATCTTCTGCTCACTGAAACGCCCCTCTCCACATCTTCCCCGTCTGTAAATGAATTCAGTAAACAGTCACTCTGTAACAGAAAGCAATCCATTCAACTGGAAACAAGCAGTGCGACCCCTTCAAGTCCAGTCCGGAAAATCAAACAGGTCCACACACTCGGGAGAAACTAGCTTGAGACGACTCGAAACGAGCCGAGTGCACTACAGCAGGCGCTGCTGACATCAGGCGATGAGGCAACGTGAACACCGACTAGAAGCCACTGGACTCACTGAAGCGATAACTGGTTGCTAGCGCTGTTGATAACGTCATTTGCAAAGATGTGCTGGATTTACAATACAAGGTCACTGAAGTCGCTTACCTGAACTAGCTAACGGTTAGTGAGGGTTAGTGAGTTAAACTTACAGAACTGAAGCTGAAAAAGGAAAAACAATCACAACAAGGATTGCTGAGTGGAAAGAATAGAGTCTAGATTGTTGCAGCACAAGAAGCGTTTCAGAGTAAATAGGCTAGTTACTGAAATAAATGATGATGATGACCACGAATGACTGGGGCTTCATTCTGAAAGTTGAGGAGGTGGCCGTGGTTTTCATAAAGCCAGAGGGAGGATGAAACGGGGGGGGCTTCCAGCCGCATCCTGGAGGTTTGGGGTAAAGTCAGTGAGTGCAGGACGCGTTGGTGGCAGCTGAATGACGACGGCGGCGGCGTTCAAGCCACATCCAGGACTCCAGCGGCCACCAGCTGCCTGGAGAGCCAGTCCAGCCCCTCGTGGAGACCCATCCCGCTGCGGGCGTCGCAGCCCTGGATGTGCCAGCTCCGCCCGCAGCACAGCTTGTGCAGGCTCAGCAGCTCCGTCATCTCCTCCACCGACACGGCGCCCGGGACGTCCTGCGAGGCGAGCGGCGCGAAAAGGTCAAGGTGGCCGGGGACGGGCTTCACTAGCAAGCATGATGACGATCATGAAAACGTTCGCATCGTTACCTGTTTGTTGGCGAAGATGAGCAGCAAGGCGTCCCGCAGCTCCTTCTCCGTCAGCAGCTTGGCCAGCTCGCTGTGCGCCTCCATCAGTCGGTCTCGGTGGCAGCTGTCGATCACGTACACCACCGCTGTGTGAACAAACCACCGGCTTCACAAACTCAGACTGGAGGCTTATAAAGAACCCTTTTGTAACCATTATGAATAAACATTGAGGCTTGTGTCACAACAGAAATGTACAAAAGAAAACTGAACATTGCATTGCAGCAGTGCAAAGCTGTTTTTTTGGGGGTTTTTCCCACAAAATGCAGGTAACATTGTGGTTTGGCAACAGAAGTGAGCTGGTAGAGAAGAGCAACGTCGTCCAACAAACAGGCCGTAAATTTACACTTATGGTAAATTAGATAAACGATAAGATAATATATCGATAAAGTTTACGATAAATTAGGTAAATGCAAAAATACAACTGCCTGTAGGACCATTGTAGACTAAAGCAATTTTTTGTATAAGCTCAGAAATTAACAACAAAGAAAAGGCTGAAAAAAAAAAACCTAAAAGTTTGCAATTTATTTCACATATTTTTAAGAAAAGAAAAAAAACATGTAAAGTTTTGAAGCTCCAAAAGTTGAAAATTAGACATGCATGGATGTTTTTAGGTGGAAATTCACTGCACCTTGTTTTTATTTCTGCCTACAGTGACCCTAATACGCAGATGTACAAAAAAAAAAAAAAAAAAACTAGCACACTCATCAGCTAGTAATATTAGCCAGTAGTTAGCGGTAGCCTCAACCGCCTGAAGTCAGAACAGAATGAAGATGTCTGTGTGTGTTGGTTCACTGGGCAATGCTTCTTCAGGTTTATTTTCTATTACCGCTCTTTTCTTTTTACAACATTCTAACCTGAACCTGAACGTACCTTGAGTGTTCAGATAATAGTGTTTCCAGAGAGGTCTCAGTTTATGCTTTCCTCCCACATCCCAGATCGTGAATTTCAAGTTTTTATATTCTACCGTCTCCACATTGAAACCTGGCAAGAAACAGGAAGGAGAAACATCTTTCATTTAGGTGTCAGTCGTTGATATTGCGGCTGTGTTTCTAACAAGAGGCGGTACCGATGGTCGGGATGGGCTGCATGAACTCGTCCTGCTTCAGCTTAAAAAGGATGGTGGTCTTTCCCGCTCCGTCGAGCCCCAGAGTCACGACTCGGATCTCCATCTTCGGACCGATGTGGACCCTGTTGTCCTGGGAGGAGAGCACATCCCCGTCAGCCGTCTGTTTGTTTTTCTCTTAGTGTCTGTAGGTGGGGACAGTGGGTACCTTAGTGAAGGTGACGGGGATGCCGGCGTCCAGCTGGACGTGGTCGGCCAGCTCCGTGAACTGGTGCTGCTGCTTCTGGAGAGTCTCCAGCAGACAGTTGATCTCCTGCTTGGCCAGCACCACTCGGCAGTCGTCCTGCGGCGGAAAAGGACGCGGTCACTGCAGGACGCCTCTGAATCCGTCCCGACTGCTCGTTTGCTTAAAAAAAAAAAAGGTTCCTGACCTGCTGGAGGGTTTTCTCGCAGTGCAGGCAGGCGGTGGAGACCTGAGACAGCAGGATGGTCATGTCCTCCTGCTGCTGCCGCAGCCAGATGAGCCTCTCCCTGACGTGAGCGTCCACCACGCTCAGGGCCATCTCCTCCTGCCGACACAGCGTCTCGTGGAGGTCGGCGAAGTACGCGCGGACGCAGGAGCGCGCGCTCTCCGCCGTTCCGGGGACCTGCCGGGGTACAAGGAAAAAAAAAAAAAAAAAAACGTTTGAGAAACAAAAAAATTCGCAGGAAAAAAGCGCCGTCATTCGGGCGGAAGCCTCACGTGTTCCGTGTGCGCCATGCCGACGCCGTCCTCCACTATCTGCTCCCCGCCCTCGATCTGCTGCACGATGCCCACCAGCTTCCTGGAGTACTCGGACACCTCGTCTGTGAACGTTCGGATGCAGTGGGCCATGTCCAGGATGGACGCACGGATCTGGTTGGCTTCCGTTTCCAGGAGCGCGTGCTGCGCAGAACGCATCCAGACGGGATATTCAGTGGAGCAGCGCATTTTCACGAGGTGTCAGACGAGGAGCGGCTGTAAATATCAACGCTGACGCCTCGCCACAGATTCCTGTTTGGATGTAGGTCTGGATTTTGATTGGTCATGCCAACTGTTTTATTTTTAGTTAGCTGTGCTGACCCTAAAGCACAAATCATATATAATACACCTCTATTAGCATGGGGTTTTCAGAAGCTAATGCTAAAGCGCCAACTTCTACCATCTTGATATCCCGTCATAGTATGTTGCCCTCCGCACAATCAGATCTGTTATTTTTGTTCCCATTTCTTCGTTTAAATAAAATTTCAATTGGTTAAACAGCCCTTCAAAATAAGAGCATTGACTAAATGCTAACAGTTCGTAACCAAAACTTCAACACAGATGTCGAACTTTATTCAACTGAAGGTTTACAAAGCAACCAAGTAAATTAGACCTCTAGAGTTTATCTGGAAAACATTCATTCAGGGGAAGCTAATTGCGCTAAATAGCTCAAAGTTAGCAAAACGCTAAACAAAATAAATAAATACATAAATAAATAATTGCTCCGCTGATAGCGGATCAGCACAAGTGTGCCCAACAATGCCGATTTGTCTACCTGCTGTGGAACAATTTCTAAAAGCACTTGGGCATAATTTTCCTTCATCAGTGGAGTCTTGCGTTAAGCAAAACATTTACTGATTTCTTTCAAATAATAGCCTGACGTTTTTGTGTAGCTCTGGTGCTGAAAAAGTTTTTGCAAAGCGTCAAAATTCACAACGTGCTTGTCTTTCACTTCGCAAAAAACACCGACGTCTGCGGGCGCAACCGGACCCGTCCTACCTTGTGTCCTTGGTGCTTGCCGTATTCCTTGCAAACGCAGCACATGAGAGGCCCCGACTGGCAGGCCTCCTCCAGACAGACGAACTCGATGGCGTGGACTTGGTGCTGCGGACACAGCATCTTCTCGTGGGGCTTGTCGGCCAGCGGCACCCGCCGGTGTTTGGCCAGCGTGCGGGTGGAGTGGGTGAGCTGGGAGCACTCGGCGCACAGGTGCGTGGCGCACACCGTGCAGTACATGGACGCCGTGTGGCTCTCGTCCTCGTCGCAGCGGATTATACACTGAGGGACGGGCGGAGAAGAGGGTTGGATTATGTACCTTTAAAAAAAAAAAAACATAAACATGCGTAGAGACTTTTCTGAGCCTGTGAATTCGGCCGCCTTACTTCTCCCATGCCCTTCAGAGCGCCCTCGGCCATTCCGGACTGGTTGCTCGCTCCGTTCTGGAGGCGCTCCAAGAGCTCGAGCAGAGCAAAGTTCTTCTTTAGACCCCAAACTCCAGAGTCCCCTACACAGAGAGACACACAGAAAGCTTTAGCATTTTTGTTGGTTTCTTCCCTTGTGCAGCACTTTGTGCACCCTGTTCTGGTTTAAACAAGCTGTATGGAAACATTGGACTTGGCCCTGATTTCTTGGAATGGATACTTTTTGCGCCGTTACAATAGATGTACAATTTCTGGGTGCTCTGCCCACTTCTGGGCTGCTCAACCCCACTGCATGTTTACTGTATGTAGGTCAAAACAAACTAAAGCTTTTTGCATCAAAATACAACTAAACTATTTTTTCCCTCTTTACTCTTGTTGTTTTACTTTTCCAGGAAGTGTGCATCAATGCTCAGCCTGCAGCAGCTCTGTGACCCTCACCCAGCTCTGTGACCCTCACTCCATCTCTATGACCCTCACCCAGCTCTGTGACCCTCACCCAGCTCTGTGACCCTCACCCAGCTCTGTGACCCTCACCCAGCTCTGTGACCCTCACCCAGCTCTGTGACCCTCACCCAGCTCTGTGACCCTCACTCCATCTCTATGACCCCCACCCAGCTCTGTGACCCTCACCCCATCTCTGTGACCCTCACCCAGCTCGGTGACCCTCACCCAGCTCTGTGACCTGTCTGTCGAAGGGGCAGCGGACCGCTCTGCCATGCAGGGGCAGCCGGGTGAGACAGTCGTGGCACACCGTGTGACCGCAGAGCAGCAGGCGTGGGACCTTGTCTCCTTGGAGGGAGAACACGTCCTCACACACGCCACACTCCAGCACCTGCAGGACAGGAAGCAAAAATGAGCAGAACCGTCCTGAAAGCTTTGACAGCTGCAGAGAGAGAGAGAGAGATTAAGGGGGATCCATTTGACCCGAAGCGGAAGGATGCTTTCAAGGAATGTGGTCATGAAGAAGAAAGTTGCAATTAGCTTTAATCCTTTTTTTTTTGTCCTGTTAGCTTCATGTAAATGCAAAGCAACCCGCTCTGACATGCCCACGACGTGTGAACTTGTCCCTGCTGAGCTTCAGTACCAAACAGCTGCAGCGCTGCTGAACCAGAGCAAACGCCGACTAGCGACGGCAGCAGAGCTGTTAGCCTGCAAACACAACACCCCACATTCCACACACATCTTCAACAACAACAGGAGAGAAGCAACCCTTTTACGATCATAAATCGATGCATATACATGCACACGCAGCTCCTATAAGAGCCTGAGTGCCCTTTAGCATCCGTTGCCAGCAACGCCAACGCAGCAACCTTAGCTCCTCGTTATCACCAAAACCAGCGGATAAAACCCCCGCGCAGCGACCCGAGTCCGGCTGTTGATGTCCGGGAACATCGTTCCAACCTTGACGGTGCCGCCATTCGCTCCCCTCCCGTGCCGGAGACAGGGCTCCATCGTCGCCACAGCGCCCTGCTTGTTTATCCCTGCTGCAGCGGCGGCCATTCTCAGACGACAGCGGAGAGGAGGACTGCCCCCCGAGCACTTCCGCTTTGGTTTGCTGGGACCTCTTAGCATCCGCGGCTAACCTGCGTGAACATTTCCACACTTTGTCAGGTCAGCGCCGTTTTTATGTGACGGACCGACACAAAGTAGAGCATAATTGTGAAATGTAAAAAATAAATAAATAAAAATTTAAATAAATGAAACGGTGTAATGAACAAAGCAACCATATACGCTTGTTTATTTTATTTTTTTTAATATGTAGCTTACATATTACTGTTCAAGACAGGTACGCCAACTATATATATATAAAAAATAGATGCTAAAGCCGAGTTTGCATAGACTAACGAGGGCCAACAAGGTCCACGCGCTTCTGACTACATATCCCATCATCCCGCGCGGCACCATTTCGCGTCAGTGACGCATTTTGGGCGCGACTCGCTTCACCAACCGACTGTGCGACGTTACAAGCGGTAAACTGCTCCTTTCGTGACAACAATGGTCCTGTTGAATGAAGCATTGTGACTTGGTACGTTCGTTCGTTTGCCGTGCTGTTTGTCCTGCGTGAGTTAAAATTTTAAATGTGCCATGCTTCTAATGTTGGGCCGGAGAAAAACTCTTTCTGGTTGAGCTGTCACTGTCGTCGCCAATAATTCAGGTTTCCACCAGGGATGTCTCAGCAGGCCCAGCAGACGGGGGCCACGGCCCCTGACTCCCCCGTGATGGTCGTCACAAGCAACGTGCAGAAATACGCCATAAAGAAGAAGAAGGTCCTCAGTGCGGAAGAGAGTGAGCTGTTTGAACTGACCCAAGCTGCAGGGATCACAGTGGATCAGGAAGTGTTCAAGTGAGGGGCCCCAAATGGGTAGAAATGTGAAATCTTTCTGGGTTTTTTTTTTTGTGTGTGTTTTGTTTTGTTTTTTGCCAGTGGAGAAGTGGACTGATTTTGTCGTTTTCCACCCCCGCCAGGATTATGGTGGACCTGCTGAAGATGAACGTGGCCCCTCAAGCGGTTTTCCAGACGCTGAAGGCGATGTGTGCGGGCCTGAGAGTCACCGAGAGCTCCGCGGAGCCCTCGCACACGGCGAGCACAACCGCAGCACCCGCCGAGGTCAAAGGTCAGTGTGCTTTGTTAAAGTCAGGACGGCGAAGGGACGAACAGCTGTCTCAAGACGTAAACTGAAACACCTTGAAGGATTCGTATGGATAAACATTACTTTACCGGAGTGTTGACGGCACTAGAACTGTGTCACAACTAGTCACCTTACAACCGCCTGGACTGTAAGGTTGCAAACCTGAAGAGGTTTGCGTTTATCGTTTTCCAAGTTCGGATAAATATGGAAAGCGCTCTTGTCTAAACACAGATTGAGTTACGGATCCACTCAAGACACACCAACGTCTTCGCAAGCCTGGTCAAACACGTGAAAACAACACGACAATCATTGGTCCATTCAACAGAGAGAGCGTAAACATAAAAGTTCTGTTTGCTGGCTCATGCCTCAGCTGTGCCTTGGTGACGTGGTAATGCCCAGCAGATGTAAATGCTGTTTGTTGTCATTACTAGTTTCCTCCCACAATCTTCTCTTTGCTCCTCACATCCTGTTTCAGATCTGTAAAAACACACGTGTTACCTGAAGCTATTGTTCAGTTCAAATTCACACCAATTCCTCCCCGTTTACATCACCTCTAAGGGCTTCCATATGAGGGTGAAATGAAGTGTTTGCCACTGTTTCCTGAGATTTCTTTTCTGTTCCACACAAATTGTTTCTTTTCTCTCTGTGCCCCCTCCCCCTCCCCCCCCTGCTTCCTGAAGAGGAAGAATCTCTGGCCTCTGGGAAAAGCCCCAAGCCCGCCGCGGCCCACCATTCGGCGTCAGCCCCCAGATCCGCAAGGGTCAACACTAAGATTGTGGTCTACGGCCCCCAAGACGCTAGCTCAGCTCACTCTCAAGGTCCCCTCTCCTTCACGTCCATCTGGGTTGTTTCTCAGAAGAAATGGCCGACCTCGTCACATTTACAATACAAAGCCGGAGGCTTTCTCATCCCATTCATTGTTTTGAATGGAAAGTTTGTGTGTGTGTGTGTGTGTGTGCGTGCATGCGTGCGCGTGTGTGTGTGTGTGCGCGCAAGCATGTATAACCTGGAACGTCCATGAGTGTTTTTGCCTTCACCATGCACTCCTTTCATCTTATTTCGTTTTGTTTGCAAAGTGGCTGAAATGTCTGGGGAAACAATGTGTGAAAACATGAATTATTATTCATTATTTTAGATTTACAAAAGCACAAATTCCCTAAAGTAACTAACATTTGCATGTTAGCATAAAAATGATATGCTGACTTGACATTTAAAAATATTATGTTAACTTTTCTAACGCTAAAACATTTGTTAGGAAATATTTCATGAAAAAAAGTTTTTCAACTGTTGGCACAAAAAGCAGGGAGGAGAAATTGTTTTTATTTATGACCTTTTACCAGATTAAGCAAAGGCAGTTAGAATTTATACATCTGGAAAATCATAAATAATTTTCAAAAACTGAATCTGAACACATTGAAAGATATACGATTCATTTCGCATTAGTCAAAATTTGGCAACACGTGCCGCCTCATCTCACGCCGTCATTCCCCTGCCTGACTCCATCAGTGCCGTGCCCCTGGAACCAGAGATCAGAAAATCATCTTTCTTTTGTTTTAACCTCTAATTTGTTTGCTTGTTTGACTGGTAATGTTTTTGTCTTTTTCGATCAGTGCGCAATAAACCCGGAGCCAGCCAGAGTGAGAAGAGTCGAGAGCCCTCCAGCCAGAAGGTGCAGCGGCAGCCAAGCGCCACCAGAGGGCAGAAGACCAAGAGCTCAGGCAGCAGCAGCTCTTCCTCACAAATAAACTCGTCATGAGAGCCTCTTCAGTGTGGGACCTTATGTAAATATGTAGCTTCGTTTTATATCAGTTATTTGTTTTCGTTTCAAATGGTTAGAATGATTTGTTCTTTGTTTTCGTGTTTTATGTCCACTTGACTTGTCAACGACAAAAGAAATGTTACTTTCTTCATCTTGACATTCACTTTGACAAATAAGACTAAGCATTTGAAACTAGCGTTCCTCTTTATTTTAGCAGTCTTTCAGCACGAGGGATGATGGACTTTTTGGCAAACAAAAAGCATCTACGTATCCGTCCATGAATATAGTTGATGATTGACAAATGGAGATTTTACCTTAAGTGACGTACTAATAGTAATGTCAAATATTTCCTTTTTTTTATATTAAAAATCCAAATGCAATGATGTGTCCATGTTTTTATGTCATTACACTCGAATAAATAAAATCTGTGATTAACTTGCCGTGTTTGGTTTGTTGTTTTTTAACGATTTCAACCAAACGAAGGGTTTGTTGTGTTGGCAGTAGTTGGCAAAACGACTCGTACTTTTTGCAATGTTTCACGTCGATTCGTTACCAACTTTGAACATTTATAAACACTACCTCAAGCTCAGTCAGTCTGGACAAACGGCGTCTGTGAACTATTTGTAGTCTTCCCAAAGACTATTGGTTTTTGGTCTAGAGTCTCCTTGTGTTTAGGCACGTCCAACAGTGTCCCACAGGGGATTTAATATGCGTCCATGCTTGAACTCAACCGATTCAAATAGTTGAATTACATCTAGAGGCCTACTAATGAACATTCATGATACGGGCTCTTGAGGACCGCCTGCATCTCAAAGTCTTTTGCTGCATCTGACAGGTTTACTTCCAGAGTCGACTTCCCAGATCTACAATCTGGACAGGAAATAATAATAAAAAACAAATTTGAATCAAGTGGAACTAATTTCCCCTTACAGAATCTGGTAAGGTAGATGACAGAAGAACAAGAACAACCAGTACATGCCAAACGGTTCTTTGACACATACAGTTGGGAATTTTCTTTTTACAGAGCCATGTGGGTATTGCTGATCTTTACTGAGAACTAAGAGGTTTGGGCAGATGACGCTAAGACTGAGATTTCACCACAGGGAATGTCAGCCATCCTGAGTCCACAGAGACATGTGGCCCTAAGAAGAGACGCATGGCTGAAGAGAAAATGACAGACAGCTCTGGACAATAATCTCACGAAGACTAATTGCTGCGGGGGCTCAGAGGAAGAGCACAACCCTGGTCCTTGACACAAATGTCACAGGTTCGAGTCCCGGCCTGATGACCTTTGCCGCATGTCTTCCCACTGTGTCATTACTTCTTTGGAAAAACAAAAAAAAGCAGAGAAGTTTTATTATCTCAGCGCACAGCTCTGTTGTCGGGGCCACACTTCCAGGCTACATAACTCCTTCAGGTCACTCTCCTTGAACTGCAAATCCCTTTGCATAATTTGACTTGTGCAAATTACAGGCTGACTCCCAGCTGAGACAGTGAATTCAACGAACATACTTCCAATATTTCCCTTCCTTTTTTCTTTTTTTTTTGCAGGCTGTTGCAACATCGCTGAAGCTAGATTCTTGAAATTCCTTCTGCTCAACTTCAAGACTCCAAATCAAGCCTCGGCTGAAGATTCTCCAGCAACAAAAGGCCGGAGGAAGAGCCAATTCATGCGTGAGCTGGCTGGGATCTCCGTTCTCACGCGTCTTTGTGTTCTGCCAACCAAGCGGCGGCTCCGTCCTTCTCGTCTTGTAAGGCCGACGATGACTCGGAACATCTCGAGAAATGAATGTTTGCCTCGCCGTCGTGCCGAGAGGAAGCGCAGATTTCAAAGTGTTGCTGACAAAGAACGCTCAACGCTGCTGCTCTTACTCTGCTATGATCTTATTGATTTTTTCTATTTTATTATTTTTTTTAAAACAGTTTCATTTTCTTCTTCCTTTGTGGCAGCAAGAATAAAAGCAGAGAGTATGAGGAGTGGAAGATGATAAGTTTTGTGTGTGTGTGTGTGTGTGTGCGTGTGTGTGTGTGCGTGTATGTATGTGTGTGTGGTGTGTGTGTGTGTGTGTGTGTGTGTGTGTGTGTGTGCGTGTGTGTGTGTGTGTGCGTGTATGTGTGTGTGTCTGCATTTTGATTCTTATAACCTGAACGCTTTGACTTCTATCACAGGGGGGCAGTAGAGGCACATTTCCAATTAACACCATCGAATTGTTTTTGGCCCTTTTTTTCTTCTTCTCCTTTACAAATCAGCTCTGTCGTGAGTGACAGTGAACTAGAAGCGCGTCAAGTGTGTCTCGGTTTCTCTCTTCTTCTTCTTCTGCTTCTGTTTGCAGACAGGCGAAGTGACACCTCGGAGGTGAAAGGGGCAAGGAGAGAAGGGGAGAGGAGACACAGAGGAAGGCTGCGGGGCTTTTTTATGTGGCCGTTTGTCCTGTTTATGTGTCCCTGCCTCTCCCTTCTCCTCTCCGCGCGCGCCGCATTGATGGCGGCGTGCCTGTAATTGATGGCACCATATTGCTGTGGTGTAGCAGGTTTAATGGGGCTTGACAGAGCAAGGGAAAGCAGCGTGCAACCAGGGACGGGACTTAACCCTTTCGCACTCGCGCCACTCTCTCATCCGCCTCCTCCCTCTCCCCGCACATCAGCGCGTGCAAACACAAGCGCGAATACAAATACGCCCTGGGTGATTAGCTTGTTTACGATTCCTACTGTTTACCGGCGGTCATGCTAATGGCGGTTTGGTTCATGATCAAGGAAGCCTCTCTCTCTCTCTCTCTCTCTCTCTCTCTCTCTCTCTCTCTCTCTCTCTCTCTCTCTCTCTCTCTCTCTCTCTCTCTCCCGCTTCCGAAAATAAACACTCGCCAGCTGTTGGTGAGCGCCGCTGTTTTCGCTCAGAGGAGCCTAAACGTGTTTGACAAAAGGTAAACGACCGGGAATTTATTCCTTCAAAAGTTAAAAGCCGGGGGAATGCGGTTACCCGACGCCGCCTGCAGGGGTCAGTGTATACCTAAACTAGCGCTCTGCGCGGCCTGTCGCTTCCTTGGACTTCCAAAGGCATTCCATGTCCAGATTTTTTCCTCTTTCTTTTTTTTTGGGGGGAGCGATGTGTTTATTTTGTTATTGGGAGGGAATTTCATAGCCCCGCACTTATTCTTCCATTAAAGCAGCTCGCGTTATCCTTCTCTCGGGGCGCGCGCGGGCCTCCTCCTGTACACACTCTTACGCGCCATTAATCAATAGAGAGGATGAAACGGTGCCATTGTGCGCGCGAGGCGAAGGCAGAGGCGAACCAGCGCGCTGAAGAATGAGCCAGTCAAAGCTGTTGGCAAATCATTAATGGAAGGTGTTGGTCTAAACCAAGTTCTCACACCCTCTCTGAGCAAGCTGTTCCCAGGTGACAAAAACCTGGGAAGAGACGCTATTTTAAGAGCCAACATCACACCTCTGGTCCCCTCCTTTCATTTAAAAAAGAAGAAGAAAAAGAAGAAAACCCTGTCACTTTCATTCCCCCGTCGAATCCCTTCCTCCTCAAGAGCGTTTGGGTGTGGAGGAATATCATCCCATTCCCCCTCAACCCCCCCACAAGCCCCTCTGCGTCTGCTCTCTCCAACCTCTCAACAGCCTGTGAACTCTCGGTCCACGTTTCTCTCTGAATTTCACTTTTCCACCCCTCCATCTCTAACCCTTTCACTCTCCATCTCTCCAACACTCTCCTCTCCTCTCCTCTCCTCTCCCCCCTCCCTCCTCTCCTCTCCTCTCCTCTCCTCTCCTCTCCTCTCCTCTCCTCTCCTCTCCTCTCCTCTTCGCCAGGCCCCGGCCGCAGATTGGCTATTTCCTGCACGCGCCCAGTAGAGCCCTTATCAGCGGTAAAGTGCTGATTGTTGGTCTGTCTCTCAGTCTGACTGACAGTTGGGGCTGCGCTGCTGAAATGCCTGATTTGGTCAATGTTTGTCTGTGGGGCCTTATCTCCACGCCTTATATTAACTGCCTTGACAGTATGTGCAGGCAGTCTCTCTCCATCTTGTTGCACCACCCTCCCACCACCCCACCACCACCACCACCACCACCCATCCCTCTGTCCTCCGTCTCTATCTCCCCCTCGCTCTCTCCTCGCTCTCCAGTCTTTCATCCACCAGCTAAACATTTTTTTCCCCCTGCTGATCCTCCTCTTCTATCTTTGTCCCTTTTGTAGCTGCATCAGCACTTGAAGACCATAAATGTCACTTTTTGTCTTGTTTTGTTTTTGTTTTTGTTTTTTTCTCCCCCCTTTGTTTTCCTTCCTCCCAAAAGCAGCAGGGATGTCAAAGCGAAAAGGGTCAGTCCACCCAAGTTAGAAAAATACCCCCCCCCACACCACCACCACCACACGCACACACCTTTTTTTTTTCTTTTCTTATTTTTTTTTTTAAACTTATCTGTAGTGGGGCCAAGCCATGTGGATCTTTTTGCTTCGATCTGCTGAGCTCTCTGCAGTAAATAGAGGGGAACTGACTGGCGTTTGTGCAGTAGAAACTAGAACATTGTACATCAAGAAGCCTTATATATACATATATATATATATATATATATATATATATATATATATATATATATATATATATATATATATATATATATATATATATATATATATATATATATACAGTATTTTCTCACGTTGCAACCATAAAGTTAAATTTATTGCAGTAGGATTTTACACTGAGTAGACCAACCCAAAGTAAACCATATTTTTGAAATCGAGTAAAACATGGCTGTAAATTTGTGATACTCATAAAAATCAGGAAAGTGTGGTTTGTGTGTGTGTGTGTGCGTGTGTGTGTGTGTGTGTGTGTTTAGTATATTATCTGCCCTGGCCTACAGCAGATAAATACAAACACAAACAAACCAGGCAGGTGTCAGGACAGAGATTTACACATATTTCAGAATCGCTCTCATTCACTCTCCGAAACGCATATATTTTTGCGTGCAGCTGTCATTGGCAGCATATTGTTCATCGTCTGATTTTGCATGTTGAAGAGCTTGACTTCAGAGACGGGGAACGGTGGCGTCTTAGATTTCTGAAACTAAGCGGAGTTTCTGCTAAGCTGGACAGAATTACTCAGCAGCTTCCGATGAATCACATGTCACTGTTTAGTTGGTGTTTGTTTATTTTGTATTAATAAACAACATGGCCGTTTCGTTTGAAAGGCTATATATATATATATATATATATATAGTAATAAAGATCTAAATGAAATGTATAAGATTTTTAATGATTTTCTTTGGAATATGTCCTTGCATTTGATGCAAATGCTATTTTATAACGTCATCACTTTCCATAACACTGTTGGTGATAAAAAAAAAAAATTAGATAATGTCTGCAGTTATTTACACAGACAGGATGCGGTCAGTAAGGATGACCTTGTTACGTGAAACATTGCGAAACAGAGCTTCTGAACTACTGCTTTAGGTTAATGAGAAAATGTTACCTGATCCTGTTACTTTACTAAAACTCATGCAATTCATCAAGTACATCTGTTAAAGGGGCAGAACGAGATAAAATTGTCTTCCAAATTTTACATTGAGTTACAATGTTATCCCCTCAACAAAAACATAGAGTGGTGCTGTGACTCTTTCATCCCTGTTTGAGAGATCTTTTCATCTCCCGTGGCAACCATTAGGCTGTGCAAAACACCAGGGTGGACCTAGCTCCGCCTTTGAGACAAAGCTCTTCCTCAAAGCTGCAGAGCAGCCCTCCCTCCACTCAGCTCCTTCAGACTAGCCAGCAGCAATTAGCAAACATCTGGTGGTACTGTGCATCTGCAGCGTTCATTATAGGAGCTACGTCTCAGTGAAACGCTGATAAAAATGTCATTAACAAAGGGGCCATGTTTTAATAACTTCCTGAAGGCGGAGGCTCAGAAAGATCAGGCATTCTTAAAGAGACAGAGGCCAAATTTCAAGAAGTTAAAATACAAAGTAAAAATTCTTTTCAGTCATATTTGACATATGCAGGACTTTTATAACAACAGAAGTTAGCATAGTCAATTGATTATAATACCGAGTGGCTCTATGTGCCTGAAAAACACAATACTGAGTGAGAAAGTATAAAATCCTTGAAAGTGCTTTAAAGTCAAACAGCAGTTTTTGATCAAAAAGCCAACATTTGGAAAATGTTGCCTTTGAGACCAGATATTTTTATCTACCTAATAAAAAGAGAAACACACACACATTCCCCCACCTCACTGTCTGAAGTTAAATCAGACCAAGACTCTCTTGTTTTAAGTTACCAAAATTATTTCAATTTTCTAAATGCCATGAACTATAGCGAGAAAATTTATTCGATTTTTTTGGTGTATTGAATTTCAGCATTTGAGTAGCCAGGTCATTTACCTTCACACAATTTGTTTAGATTATTTCAATGTAACGAATATTTATTATTCCTAGTGGCTTAATGACTTATTGACGTGTGTAATTGAATAAATGTCTTATGTTTTGTGCGAGAGAGTTTTTGAAAACATCAAATTTTGAGTAACACACAAATCACATTGACAATATTACACTCCTGAATGATCCAATGGTTAAAAATGCTGGAGGGTTGTCGTGGATACCATGCTTACTCATCAGAACTAGCACTCACACAGTGACGTTTATTTAATGGTAATGGCTGAATATCTTAAAGTCTTCAGAGCTCAGCTAATCTATCACTCTGGGTTCTTGATAGTCACGGCGTTTTCTTCTTTTCCCAAAGTGGAAAGCTGAAACCCCGAAACAGTATATCTGTAATCTGGGCAAAGAGATTTACTGTCCTCAGCAGGAGTAAATGGCCCCTGGGCTCCATGCCACACACCGAGGAGTGACTAAATTAAACACTGTGACCTGTACGGACTCGGTTTTCACGGCTGTGGCTCGCAATAACAGAGATATACGTTATCAGGCGCCTCGTTTGTTGTTTTAAACACAAAGTAAGGGTACTTTTCCCCCCTCCATTTTAAGGCAAGAAAAAAAAACTTAATACAACACAATGTGAAAAGTAAAGTTGTGGGACAAGGAGAAGAAAATACCAACAGCAAATTTGGTCCATCTTTCTCAGAGGTGGTTTTTATTAAGGGTGATATGGGTTTCTGCCCAGGGCGGCATGGCCTGATGGGGTGGAGGTAGGGACACCAGTTTGCATCCATCCATCCATTTTTCCGTCACCCTTCTCCCTAACGGGGTCGGGAGACACCAGTTTGCAAGAAAAATTAAAAAAAATGAATGGGCATTTGGGGGAATTGCACTTTGAGGGAGTTTCTATTCTATTATTTTTTTTCCCTCATCTCCAATCAATGTGAGTGGGCATAAACCAGGGCCGACCAAAACCTTTTCGGGGCCTTGAGCAGAATTTCATTTGAAGCCCCCCATACCAGCATGCCAACACCAGATTCTTTATTATTTCTCAGCTCCTCTCTATGTGCAATATACCTACCATCATTACCATTAACTGATAATTAGCTTAATATGGCTGTTGATTTTAACTGTACAGGAGTAGAAAACTAAAAAAGACAAAAAGATATATTTTTAGATGCAGAGCAGTGTTTATGTGTGCTGTATCATTTTAATTATTTCAAAGTAACATCAGCTGATGAGCGCTAAATTTACAGCAAACAAGTTGACAGGTTTGATGTCTAGCATTTCCATAGCAACAGCAGCAGCCAACAGCAGGAAGAAAATCAAATTTGTGTAATTATAAAAATAATATAGAGATTGTTTTTCATTGTGTAATCAGACTTAGTTTGTTTTATTCAGTGTTATTTTAAATGTCTCTATATATTTTATCATACTGTATTGCTGCTCTTGGAGGCCCCCTGGTGGTGTGGGGGCCAGAAGCAGCCGTTCAACTCGCATGACAAGATATAAGCGCTTGTTTTAAGTCAATAATTCTAGAATATTGATTAAAAAAGATTACTAGTTCTACTGGCAGATTACTTTACTTATAACGTGGGGAAAATGTCTTGTTATAAGGTAAAAATAAATCTGCTAGTGGATCTAGTAATTTTTATGAATACTCAAAAATTATTGACTTAAAACAAGCGCCTATATCTTGCTGAAAAGTTACTTATTAGTTTGTTTTCTCTTACTTCAAATGAAATAAGATATTTGCACGTGAAAGTCGACCCAAAATACTTGTAAGCTTTTGTGTTTTTCCAGTGCACTAAAGTCTTACTTGGCAGGACTGCGGAGATGACTGTAATTACCAGGGTAAATATATATAAACCCTAATCCACTCTTACAGAAAATCCTGTTTTTCGTTAAGTAGCACTAATCAACGGAGACCGAGGAGGTAAACAAGGCGTCTTAAGCTTTATTTATTTATTCACTTTATTAGCAAGAGGCAATTCTTCCGTCTGCTAATGGCAGCTGTGGGAACGAATGGAGTTCACACTCGCCGGGACCCCTGTTGGGCGGCAGGCTGTCAGGTTACACACGAGCCCACACGTAAACACAGACGAACCCGAATGGGTTCTGTACAGCTGTGAGCCGCAAATTCACGGTTTCTGGCAACGCTGCCGCTTGGTTTCAACTGGAAACTTTGCCTGTTTGGGAAAATACCCGAATGTATGTTTTATCACGGTAGATCAATCAATTTCTGACTTTGTTTTAGGTGCAACTGGCAACTTTTATCTGGTGTTTTAAATAGTCTACAAGACAATGGGTGATTTTCAGTTTAAATGTTTTTTTTTTATTATTATTATTATTTTTTATTATGTTTTTCTGGCTCTTGTGGTGTTTATTTTCAATTTTCAGACAGGAAATGGCCTAAAACAAAATTGACTTTGTCCTTTAGTGCCTTGAAATTGGACCTCTGTCTCTTTAAGAAGCTCCTGCTCTTTCTGAAACTCCATCATCAGGAAGTCATCACAACATGGCTCCTCTGTTAAACCTTTAGCAACTTTTGTAACTCAAAAGCAGTCAATGTTACATAATATTGCCTCTTTAATTTCATTTCATTTTCCACCAACTTATAGTTAGCATGTTTGCTGATGCTAGGATGACAGTTAATTTTTGCCATTGTTAGTTATCCTTAAATGCAACTTTCAGCATGTTAGCGAGGGTTGTTAGCATGTTAGCATTTCGACTATTTCTGTTCTGTCTGCCTTTCTGGAAATTAACATCTAAAAATCTAATTTACAGCGAAACAATCATTGCGAGATTTGACATTTGCGCGCAGCGTTACGGCCACAGGGAATCGCGAAGAACAATTTTCTCCAACTTCTGACATTTTGGAGGCTGGTTGGTAAAGCTGTGGATGAGACAACAAACGAAACAAACAACCTCTCTCATCAGCTGTTGATGAGGATAAAAGTACAAACATGTCCTCAGTTTTTTGGGTCTTTTTGGAGCCGTAATTTGATGGACTCAAAATCCCAGCGTTCCCCAGCTCGCTGTCTCGGCACGATGGCCTTTCAGGCTTTCACTGTCGCCTCTGGAAGAGCTCTTGTAAGCAGAAGTAACAATAATTCAACTGTTGCTTATAAGCTGCCAATTATTGGCTGGAGTATAAACAAGGAAGAGGAGTTTAATCATTTCCCGATTGAGAGACTTCCAAAGGTGTTTTCTTTCTAACGTGTGTGTTGGAGTGCTCAAAATCCCTTTTCATTACGGCACAGACACTGGTTACTGGTCTGTCCTTATCTCAGTTAGATTTTAATGAATTTTTCTATTCTGTGTGTTTCAGCTGTGAATGTTTTAATTGCCTTTATTCATGCTGATTTAATTAATGCACCTTTGCAGTGTATGAACTTTGAAACTAGTTGAGTTTTAATTGATTTTGAGCTTCTTTTTTTTTTTTTTTTTTTTTTATTTTCTTTTCTATTTGAGGACAACCTGTTTGCTTGCTGAGACGCGGATCGAGTGAAGCACAGGAACAAACGGCTGTGAAAAAGTATTCACACCCCATAATTGATCTTTTTTTATGCTTTTTTTTTTTTTTTCTCACTGTGTCACGTTGCCGCCACTTTTTACCAGGTAACCCAACATAAAGTAATCGTGAAGAGGCGGGGGGGGGATCCCTGAAAGGCGTATGCATTTAAAAACAAACAAACAAAAAACAAACAAACAAAAAACAAAAAAAACTTTTTTTTAAAATGCACATTTGAATCATATATGCTAGGGGTAGGCGATATGGATGTAGAGTTTTATAGCCATCTCTTAAAGTATTATTGTGACAATCATAAGTCACCACATGAATTGTCTCTCAGATGCTGCTGTTGAAAATATTTACAATACGCTTCTTTTGAACACCAGTCACATCAATAAGTGTGAATTGTTTCACACTAAACCAGTGAGTGCATTTAATCATATTTTCAAATGTATTGATACCTATTGATAATCTCAATGGGAAAAAAAAAGAAAAAAGTGGAGAAAATAGTAAAACTAACATTCCCAACAACGCTGACAGTTTGGCGGGGGAGGAGAGTTTAAACTGTTAATTGAAATTTGTCGTGGCAACAGTAAAAAATCGGATCACGACGACACTTTGCTGATCTAAAACAGCTGGAAAACTTGTGCACCAAAGCGCGCAGGTTCTCCAGCACACGCACGCACACGCGCATGCAAATGCTTGTCCAGATGTGAGGACGGCTGGAGATAAAGAGGCCAGCGGTCCTCCAGGACAGCCGCCCTTCCCCTCTCCGCCAACCCGCCCCGGAGGATTCCTTTATATGTCAGGTTTGTCGTGTCATGTCCTGTCACCGCCCTGCCTGGTGCGCACAATGCCGCGCCGCCACGGGCATTCTGCATGCGTAAAGACGTGCCTTTCAACTTCCTCCGGCGTGCATGCTCGGACGGATGTATGCTGCCGCGTCGGCGTGCGCGGGAAAACACGGGTTGGCCTTGTAACCCTGGGCCGTCCGCGGCGCCGCTTCGCTCATTGTGTGGGATCCTCACTCTCTGGCTGCACGCCAACAACTGCCCCCCCCATTGTACCCACTGTGAAAAGAAAGAAAGGCCTGTCGCCCGCGCACACATATGCACACGCAGACTTTCAACCGTCCATCACACCGTGCAACAGAAAAAGAGAAACACAATTAGCCTATAACATGATGAATATTTACATACATGGCTGATGCCGTAGAGGTTAATCCCGTTTCCTGTTCGCCTTGGTTTCGACGAACGCTTCCCCCATTGGAGAGGTCACCGAGGACGGTTGGCGCGTCCTGGTTGTCCAGGTGCACCAAGATGAATCATTGATGACTTGAAGTAATAAATAATAGAGATTATTTCATTTATCTGAAGGGGTGGGGGGCGTACAGGTGGCCTCACATGTCAGACCTCAATACACCGGCTTGTATGTTTCCACAAATAAACGCAGGACTTTTCTGTAACTTGAATGCATTTTGTAACGTGATTTAAAAAAAAATATTTTATATACGACTCAAATAAGCAATATCTGGCATTAATTCATGTTTACTTTGGTACGATGATCATATTTCATTAGAATAAACCGGCCTGAATTAAAATCGGGAATCAAAAAACTCACTGGAAGTAGAGGGCAGGATCTCCAGAAAACAATATGCAATTAAACAACGCGAGTCGTTTGAGTATTTTTTATTATTTAAGAAAATACTTACCAACATAATTAAGCTGAAAAATTGCGACTAAAAACATTGTCACCATATGGAACAAGGTGGTTACAGTAACAACTGGCAAAGAACGAAGACAATGATGTGGCAGCAAAAAAGGGTCATATAATTACAACAATATCTAATATATATTATGAATTGTGTTTATTTACAGGGTAAACACAATTCGTATGAAATAAACATTGTGTTTTTACTTTGTATGTGACAAAATAGTAATAAATAAATATACACACATGATTAGAACTATAATCTGTTATGTTATTTTTTGCAACTGTGTAAATAATCCTTGCTTTTGTTTTAAAGGGGCAGTGTTAAATTGGGCCTCTGTCTCTTTAAGAAACTCCTGCTCTTTCTGAAACTCCGCCTTCAGGAAGTAACCACAACGTGGCCCCTCTATTAACCCTTTTATAAAGTTTTTACCTTTGTTTCACTGAGAGCCGGTTTGTTTAAGGAGGTCAGTCGATGCGCAGTACCACCAGGAGTTTGCTAATGGCTGCTGGCTAGTCTGAAGGAGCTTAGCGGTCTCGGAGGCGGGGCTAGGTTCACCCAGGCATTTTGCACAGCCAAAGAAAATTCACATTTTATAATATTTCATCCAGTGTAAAGATTTCTCAGAGCCTTAGTTTCAGATATTACACAGGGACATTCCTGGTAACATTAGTTAGACGGCTCCAAAAACTGTGAGTTCTACTCATTGTTTTTTCCTCTTTTAATCATTTTTAATAACTTCAATAACGCACCAATTAATCAGCGATCGCAATCAGACAATTTCACAAGATCAGCTTTGATCTGTGAATCATCTGGTTAAACAAAGTTACAGTGCATCATGTGACAGCAGGCAGCACAATGATGGAGTTTAATATGTTTAATATGACCAGAGGTCACGGTCTTATGTTTTGACGCATTAACGGGGTCAATAATAACTCATTCGTCAAAGCTGATTTAAATATCAGCTTAAGGCTGATGCTGTTCTGGCTCAGTATTTCCTAAAACCGAGTCAAAGAGCATCGGCTCCGCAAAAGGAATCGATTCCTGTACCTCCTCTGATGTCATCAACGCAAACATCCAGAACGAGCCGTCGTTTTCTCTTCGGCATTCATCAGCGCTTTGCTGTGTTTTTATTGTCGGCGTATTCTGATTGAACTACTAACGCCTTGCAGTGCTTTTTCCTCTTCTTGATGGCAAGCCTTGCAGATGCAGCCCCTTTACGGCGTCGCTGGTCACGTGTGACAGGCTCATGTGATGCAACACCTGGACACGATTCGATTTGGGGGAAGAAATGTCGCTCGCAAAGGCACTGATGACAAGCCAGAAATGATACCAGGAATATGTGTTTTTTTTCCTAAACATATTCCACACCAAATCGTAAAACCTGAATCTCCAGCTCCGTTCGCGCTCCCACACTTTCAGTCTCTGTCTTTAAATTTTCACTTTCTTCCTCCTGACTTCTTCCGAATTGCTTTTCATTTCTTGTATTAAGAAAAAAAAAATCAGCTCCTCTCCACCTGTCTCTCTGCCTGCACCCTCATACAAAGTCTCACTCCCACTACCTCTGCCTGCATCCCTCCTCCCCCCCCCCCCCCCACTCTCTCTCTCTCTCTTTTCCCCTGGCAGGCTGGTGATTGACACTTACAAATTACCCGGCGGCAGTGGCATTGTGTGTGACCCCTCTCTCTCATCTCCAGCCCGCTGCCGTTTTGTCATCTAATTACTGTGAATCCCCGGCCTGCTCCCCACTGCTGCATTTTTAATATGGCCTCCCCCCCCACCCCCCCCCCGCCCCTCCTTCTGCTCCCCTTCTCCCCGACTTCACACTCTCTCCTCCTCCTCCTCACACAATCCCACTCCTCCATTCACCTGCTTCGCCTTACCTCCCGTCCAATCCCTGACCATCGTCTCTGTATCCTCTCCCGAGTGTTTCCTCTCCACCGCCTCCATTATCACGCCATCGCCTCTCCTTCCTCCCTGCAGCTCCGCGTCAACCTGTCTGTTTGCTGTTCCAGTTTTCACGGCCATCATTAAGAGTGTTTGGTAAACACGCGGATCAATAGGTGCTGATGAACAGGCGGCGGTTCGCGGTCTGTCACAGGACAGAGGAGCCTCGCCCCCCCCTCCACCCTCCTCTCCCGTTTCCGTCTTCATTTGTTCCGCTGCGGCGGCGAGCGAGTCAGGGCCGCTGCGGACAGAAAGAGAGAAGAGGGGAGCGCATCTCTGCCCCCCCCCAAAAAAAAACCCAGCAACACTACAACATGTTCAGAAATGTCCTAAGAAGAAAAATACACTTGGGAGTTTCTAAGCTCGAAAAGTCACAAACTTGCAACAATTTTTAGATTGTCAGAAAAAAATGGAAATTTGTGAGTTTTAAAAGTCAAAAATTTTATGTTATTTTTTTTTTCCCTAGAAAATTTAATCTCAAACTTTGTAGGTTTTTTTCTTTTTCTTTGAAACTCTGAAATGTCCTTGTTGTTCTAGATGTTTGAGTTGTTCTTTTCTATCTGCAATGGCTCTAATACACTGTGGTGGTTTTCAACTCATTGTAACTGTATTGGTTGGTTTCCAGTTTATGCCGTGTGTGTGTTTGTTATTTATTCTGGGGATAATAGTGGCATCTTTAAAAATAAATACATAGATAAATAAATCATTCAGTTCAGTTTTGATTCGGCTGCATGTGTGTGTTTGTGCGTATTTCTTACTTGAAGCCAGAAACACTGAAAAGATTCAGGTTTTCCCTTCAAATTCAAAAACACTTTATTAATTAAACGTTGTAACTCATACCTTCAAAGGATTGTCGTAGCTGCTGATGCTGTGGGCAGGAAGGATCTCCAGTAGCAGTCAGCCTTTGCGTTGCAAGTGACCTGAAGAGGCCTCTGACTGAAGACTGTTGCTGGACGACAGACTCATGACTGTGGTCACACGCTGCCAGCTCAGTGACCTGGCAGTAAATATGACATTTAATAACATGATATTATCAGTTAGAGGATAGCACTGCTAATCCACCTCATTTGCTTTTGCCGCTCCGCTTTAAATCTGTCTGGCCATAGAGGCAGAAAGCCAGGCAGAAAGACGTTGGGGAGTGTGGTTCATAAATCTCAAACTGTGTTCACATGAATCTCAGTTTCTCGCAGCGTTCTGCAACTGTCAGGTGTCCAACACGCCTGAATCAAAAGGATGAATTAGCTCTTCATCGTGCAGTCGGGTTCTTCAGGGTGTTGTTAATGGGACACACCTGAAAGTTACAGGACTGTCTCCCTGGAGGACTGGCGTCTCATCAGTGCGGTTTAAGCGTTTCAGGTCTTTAACAGGTGACGAAAACCTGTCCAGACTCTAAAGAAAACCTGCGACATTCCTGTTTTATGCCTAATTTATACCTCAGTCTTCGCTGCTGTTAACGAGAAATCTTGTGTGAAGTGAATTTCATCATCTGCACTCACCCACTGGGTCCTTCTGTGTATGTTTGTGGATTTTTGAATCATGAATTTGGAATCCTAATGTAGGTCCTTATTTCTCTCAGGGACAAAAAAGGACACAAAAACTACATTCATATTCTAACGAGTAATCTTTTTTCCCCCCCGTCTCGTTTCAAAGCATTTTCCCAGCCATCGTCCGTTCCAACTCGACTCATCAGTTCGGAGGTTCTTAGCTGGGCTCGGTCGAGATTTGAGCCCATGTTCAGATGAGCAGAACTCCTGCTCCAAACCTTCTAAAAATAGCAACCTATCACCGTCCGCCATCTTGTTTTATGTCACATGAACCTTAGAGCGTGTCCTGAATAATCCCACGTCAACATCCAGAAGGGAAAACGGCCGATCTCTTCCTCTGGACTGGACTTGTGCTTGTTTCTGGCCGGTATTTGAACGGCACCAACCTTTGAAAGACTCTCGTATTGTCAAAGTCGGCACACAAAGCAAGTGGGAGCCAGTCAGCCGAATCATCTGAGTCAGCAGTGCTTTCTGGTGAGTCCGTTAATCCGGGTCAACGAACCGATTCGGTTGAATAATCTGAGCCTCTTGTGTCACTATAGCTGCACGGGAAACCATAAAGTTCCCAAATATCATACTTTAGTGACAGGGAGTCCGCAAACCTCCCTTTTTATATATGTATTCTTTGATGTTTTGGTGTCACTTTTTAAAGATGGCTTTAGTATGAAAAAAAGGCAAAGTATGAAGACAGCATGGAGAGCGCGTGCACGCAGCGAAGACTGCGGTTGGAACCGGATCTTATACGTTTCAGAGGAAACGAAGCCAAATGTTGGAAAACTGAGCGTGTGCCGTCTCTCGCTCCTCGTTTCTTCGAATACGTTCATGTCCAAAGAGTTTTCTCTGGAACATCCTCACGTGTCCCGGCTGCTGTCGCAACCTTTCCCGGATCTCTCAGGTCTTCTGGTTCTGCTCTGCGTCCACGGAACCAGAACCAGACGAGGGGAAGCAGCAATCAGCTTCCATGCACCTCAAATCTGGAGCGAACCTTCTGGATAACCCAACACACCTTGTCTGCTAAATTCAATTGTACGAAACCTGTTTTATCCGCAAACATTCTTTCAATGTGACCCAAATTTATTACAAATGTAACAAACATTACATTGGTAACTTACAACTGTGTTACACTGAAATGTCATGTCCAGGTCTAAAGTACAATGTTGGACCAACAGCGACACAAAAAGTTACAGCAACAACATGTGCTTCAGTGTAAACCCCCCGGTGCCCCCACCACATAACAAGAATATAAATCTGTGTTCATTTATTGTGTTTTTTTCATTAACATTTGCAGGATTTTCCCTGCTTTTCATTAAATGATGGTGTGAAATGCAGTACGCTCGTCTTGTACCTCACGGCTACAAATGTTGCAAAACTTCACAGATTCTTGACAGACTATTACGGAAGAACGTCACGGTCGACGCTACGATGCATAGCAGAACAATACAAACGCACACGCGCGCGCACACACACACACACACACACACACGCACACATACGCACACACACACACACACACACACACACGCACACATACGCACACACACACAAGGAACTCTCCTGCTGCCTATAGATGCAGTTCATGCCGGTATATGAAGATTTCCGCCTTTCATGCGAGCACAAGGATAACACGCTCGGAAAAAAATGTAAAGAATGACACGGTACAAGTGTTAAGACACATTTACACCCACAGCGGCCTTGCATACCTGCTTCTTTGTGTGTGTGTGTGTGTGTGTGTGTGTGTGTGTGTGTCTGTGTGTGTGTGTGTGTGTGTGTGTGTGTGTGTGTGTGTGTGTGTGTGTGTGTGTGTGTGTGTGTGTGTGTTGTGTGTGTGTGTGTGTGTGTGTGTGTGTGTGTGTGTGTGTGTGTGTGTGTGTGTGTGTGTGTGTGGCTCAGCTGCCCACAGCCAGACTGAGCTCCCCTGCCGATCCCCATCTTCCAGCTAGAAATCAGCAGACCATGTCAGGCTGCTGCTGCTCTACAGCTCCGGAGGAAGAAGAAGAAGAAGGGAACGAAAGAGAGAGAGAGAGGAATAATAAAAAAAAAAAAGAAAAAGAAAAAAAAAAGTTATTTCATTATGAGAACTTGCTCAAGTTTTTTTTGTGTTACTTTTCATAGTTTTGGAGATTTAAACAGGAAAAGTTTTCTTCGCAGAGCAGGTGCTGACAGATGCGAAAGCCGAAGCAGACGTTCAGCCGGGCGGGGAGGGCAGGGCAGGGCCCGGGCCAGGCCAGGCGGGAAACGACCTGCCCCCCCCTCAACCTCCCCACCGCCCGCCTAACCCCACCTTCTGATGTAGCTCCAGGGCGTGGCAGGATTTAGCATGGCCTCATTACCTTGTCACGAGCTCGGAGAAATATGGGCCTCCTGAGAGAGGCTCAGGGACGTGGACTGATGAAAACAGAAAAGGGAAAAGGGAGCTGACAGCAGGCGCACGCAAGAGGAGGGGGGGGGGGGAAAGACGGGGCGGGGAAGGAAGGGAGAGCGAGAGGTGTGAGAGCAGGAAGGGGAATTGAGAGAGAAAGGGAGGAGAGATGTTGACAGATCTGGAAAAATAGAGAGACAGTGGGGACGGCTGGAGTATGGCGGGGAGTGGCGAAACTAATGGTCCTGCCCGGAGAGATAGCGGTCGATCACTCATCTTTAAACAAAAGCAGCGGGCTCAGGAGGATATTTAAGAAGTGCTTATTTAATTAAAAGTCCCTTTGCTCATATTTATGAGCCATCGCTCCTTCAAATATTAACCTTCCAGGTCCTGGGAGGCCTCTTACGGCTCAGCCCTGCACTGTGGACTTGGTGGCTTGGAAAGGGGCGACGTGTCCAAAAATGGTGTCCAAATACGAGAGGGGGAGAAAAAGCACCTGAAAACTGAAACTGAATGGATTCAAACTTTGGGCGATTCGCTGTTTCCATGAATTATTGACCAACTATGTTTAGTTATCACTTCATTCCTTGGAGAAATGACATAGTGCAACTTGTACAATGTTTTGTAGGAGTGCGTTGGAGATGAAAACATGTTTTCAGATAATTTAGAATTTTGTAAGGTTTTATGAAAATGTCAAATTTAAAGACGTCAGTATTACGTATTTTCCAGGCGTTTTGCAGCAAAATCAGTCCCTGAAGGTGACTAAATGTCAACTTCAGTGGTTCTTTACAGATTAAATATGACTTGAGATAAATTTGGCTTCATGATTTACGCCTCGAAATCAGGCCTCCGTCTCTTTAAGAAGCTCCCGCTGTTCCTGAAACTCCGCCTCCGGGAAATCCTCTCAGCAACATCGGGCAGGAAGAGTTGAAGAATCCAACAAAGAGCGACTGAAGCCGAGGAGATGAAATACTGCCGAGATGGCATTGTGTCAGAGACGCCGGAGAGTTTAATCAGTGAATGCAGAGCTGAGAGGAAATCAGAAGTGTAAAATGACGGGGACAGGAGAATAATAATTGACATAAAAAAAAGGTCGACGTTTATTAAGGACACCCATAATCCACATTCAAATACTTCGTCAGAAATTAGGCATTTAAGAGCTTTTTTTACCTTTGTGAATGTCAAAAAGGAAAAGAAAAATTCTTTGTTGTATAGCAGCATTTTTGTTACAGAAGTGAGAAAAACTTGATCAAAACTCAGCTGATATAAAAAAACACAATTTCGCAATTTCAATTAAATCAGAAACGCGATCAAAGCTGCACGTTAATACGTTTGTTTGCACAAACAAGCCGTCAAAAAAAACAAAAAAAACAAACATGTCGCTCCACGATCCTCTCACCACTTCCTGTCGTCTTCTTCACGGTTTTGCGCCCGTTGCAACGTCCGGTTGTTGATCATGTGACCCGCGCGATGAAACGAGCGTTTCGTTTGCAAAATGACAAATCAAATTTTGACGCGGCCCAAAAAAGAAAAAAAAAAAAAAAAACAAACACATCATCCTTGCACCAAAAAATTTTTTGTTTGGAAAAAAATTCCCATTTCCGTTGCGCTGATTGATTTTTAAAACGTCACAATGAGCCATTGCATGGTCAATGGGAATGCAGCTACCGCCTCATCACGGTCTAGTACTCCACCATGCTTGAAAAGTTGCAAATCAAAGAGCAAAAAACATGCTCTGTCCGTTGACCAATATTATGCAATGAGTTGTAAAAATGCACTTTACTTTCCAGAGCCACGCACCAAATATAACTTAGCAGTGAAACATGATTTTACACCCCTTCCCCATGGGGAATACTTCCTGTTTCATCCGCATCCTCGGCGCAACCCATCAAACTGAAATTGTCGCCACCCGACCAGTCAGTGGCTTTGCGGTTTGCAGATTTCTCTGTTCATATTTCTCTTCCCCTCACTGGCTGTTTACATACACCGAGACGCGCTCTCCATACCAGAAGAGCATTCTGCATATTTATATCCAGACATCTGTTTAGAGAGATTAATGTTGCCTTGGAGTCCCAGTTTATAATACAGGCCTCCTCTCACAAGTCCAAACAGAGATAACTGGTATCGCATCAAGAAAGAGGGGGGCGGCGGTGGTGAGGGGGGATAGATGCGGCACATCTAGTTTCTCTGACAAAACTCAACAACGAGCACGGCTGAGCTCCGACGCCCCGAAGAACTCCAAAGCAAATCTCACGGTAAAGCATCTGTAAGCCGCTGAAGAGATATTTGACTGCAGCTCAAATCCTTAAATATTTCTATAGCCTTCGAAAAGTTATGCTAACACACATTTTGTTGCAAATAAAGGTCTTATTATGTGTTAAAAAATATGCCCAAGAGCTCCTTCATAAAATGAACTGTCATTTTAACGAAAACTGCTTTTTTAACATGTAGTTTTTTGTTTTTGTTTTAAAAAAATGAAGCCCGTCTGGTGACGTGGAAAAAAGAAACAAAAACCCCCAACTTGTGGTAAGAAGTTATTCGATACTTGGCCAAGACGGAACTCATGGCCAAGAGTTGTGATGATTATAATTTTGCTCCCAGGTCACCAGGTCACCAGGTCACCAGGTCACCAGGGAGCCTTTGTAGCTTTTTCCTTTATTGGTGCTAAAAATCATAGCAAAGTTTGGTTTGTTCTTTCTCTATTGTTTGTGCTGGAAATGGGTTTGCAGGTGACGGCGAATGATAAACTAGAAAAAATAAATAAATAAAAAATCATCACCCTCCCGATATTGACATATTTCAACCGTATAAACGCAACAACGTAAGAGAAACTTACTGCTGTCCTCCTTGACACAACTTCTGCCTGGGTCAACTTTAGCCCTGGTTTAAAAAAAAAAACAAAACAAACAACAATATAAGATGCAGAGAGTCACAACTCCTAACGTCGTTCTGACGGTGATGGAAATTTTGCACTCGGGCTGCACCTGCTTCTCTGCTCCATCTCATTTGCAAAGCAAATAGCTCTAATAACACATCTGAGCAAAAACTGAGGCATTTCATGCAGTAGATCTGAGTTTTTCCTCTTTTCACAAAATATAAACAGACACGCAAAAAAAAAAAAAGATTTTTTTTTTTTTTTCTTTTTCAGTGGTGGGACTTAAAGTGTTTAATTGAGTTAATTGCCGGGTCTGTAACTAGTTTTGAAGCATTGCAAAACCATACAGTGACAAAATAAGCAACGTTTTCAAATAAAAATAAATAAATAAATAAATAAATAATTTTTTACTGACAAATTATGGAATAAAAAGCCGCACAGGCTCAACAATGAAGATATTTATTCTTTTTAATCTGTTATTTAGGTTATGCCACCGTCAGATTGGTGCAAAGTGGTATTATAGCCATTCAGCGTTCAAGTGCTTCAAGAATGCCTGATCATTCATGAGACTTCTTTAGGGACGTGGACGAAGACATTAACGTTGTGGACGTCTGTGTCACTGCAGCTAATTCAGCATCGAGATGCTATTTTAGGCTTGAACAGCGCCACCGATAGGTTGGAGATTTACTAAGGGATCGCTATGAGATTGAATGTTGGGCAATGAGATCCAATCTCATCACTCTATGCTAGGTATAAATGTGCTATGTCCTTGGTGCTACCAGGTGACATAGCCAATATTCGCGCCATCTTGGTTCTCCTTAACTTAAGAGTAAAGTTCGCAGCCTCAGACTCGGCTCACTGAGTTGCCAAAACAACGACGTCTTCTCCAACACGTTGTAGTGACTTAAAATATGTGTTCTCGCTCCTGCCTCGTCTTTCTGCTGCCTACATGGAGACAGGCGAGCGGTGCCTTCTTATTCCCCTCCCTCCCCTCTGTTTCCGACATCAGCACTCTCACACGTTCACGCACATCCTCAGACTGCGGCGACTGGAGACACTTCACAATGTTCTCAGTTTCTAATAAGAATGTGATCACAGGTAGTACTCACTTACGACCTTCAAAAACGCTCCACTTAACATAACTGTTTTATGAGTCCGCTGCTCACTTTGTGGCATCACCTCACTGTCTTCAAGCACCCACCTGAGCTCCTCTTTCTTTCACTGCGATTATTATTATTATTATTATTTTTTTCCTGCCAGTTTTTTGTTTTTATTTTTATTTTTTCAAACCAAAAATCGGAAGTTCGCCTCCTTTTTCTTCTCGACTGACTGAATGTAATGAAACGGGTGCAGAGTTTGGTCTCTGTGGAAGCGGAGGCTGCGCGGCGTGTCGCCTTTACAGATTTCAAAAAGCCATATCGTTGAAGTGATTTCCGTTGTACTTTTATCAATGTTTTTTTTGTGTGTGTGTGTGTGTGTTTTTTTTGGTGCAAATTTTGAAGCGTCGCGCTACGAAAAGCTCGACGGAAACGGCGAAATTCGAAACAACCGCCAAAGCGTTTTGACGCTCGCTTGAGGTGGTTCTTGGCTTTTCTGGAAAACGGAAGCACATTTATTGAGTAAGTTCTGATACAGAGAACTCTCCCATCAACTGGGATTGATCAATTTTTATATCAAACAGCGATTAATTAGCACAAAATAACAAATAATTCTGTAACTGATTTATTTTTACAAATATCTATACACAAACGTTGCAGTCTGATATCAACATCGCCAGTCTTCTTTGCTGTTTATTTATCATAATCCATTCTTACCTGCCACCTGAACACATTTCTATTATTATCATTGCATTGTTTGCACATGTGCAGTGGCGCCGCGTCGTTTTCCAGGTGTGCTTTCTCTGGATTTGTTCAGACTCAGAGCGAGTGTAATGTTTGGTGCGGCTTTTCTTCTGCAGTCGCAGCACATATTCTATGCATGATGTTTTGTTTGGGTTGCATTGTGTGTGTGAAAGAGAAGGAATTCAAGGAGACGGCTCTGAAAAAAAAAAAATTATATATATATATCTAAAGGATAAAGTGCAAGAGGCCATAGAGGAAGCACAGAACAAGCAGGGAAGAGAGAAAGTGTGTGTGTGTGTGTGTGTGTGTGTGTGTGTGTGTGTGTGTGTGTGTGTGTGTGTGTGTGCGTGTGTGTGTGTGCGTCTGCTGCGTGTATGAGTATCGGTGTGTGTTTGCGCTGAAACGACAAACAGGCCAGAGAGAGAAAGAGGAGAGAGGTTATTGCTGGAAAGCGTGAAGACAATAATGCAAACTGACACTTCAGAAATTAGATGCCAGTTGCCTTGGCAACAGGCCCTGGGCTAGGGGCTACCGGGGGTCGGGTGGAGGGGAGGGGGGCCGAGGGGGGAGGACGGGTGAGGGTGAGCGGGGCTGTGGAGAGCGCTCAGATAGTGAGTAAATTATGTTTGATTAGAAGAAACGCAGTCGTTTGAGCGAAGAAGCCCGTGGCGACGAATCCGCCAATCAATGCCGGAGAGCAGCGGCGAGCGAGGCGGTCGTGCGCGCGCGGGCTCCGGAGGATCTCCTCCTGGAGTGTTTTCACAGGTGACGCACTCGCCTCGAGGAGGGCGAGGATTAGTCTGAGGCCGAGGAAAACAAACGGCAATCGCTACGATAAACGTGACAAAAAACGATTTACCGAGAGCAAAGCACGAAGAACAGCTCCACGAATGAAAGTGTGGCGCGGATAAATCAGACCACAGAGAGACGCGCTAACAGGTATTGCTATGGCACTTGTGCTAAACTTCGTCAGCAGGTCAAAGTTCACAATAAATTACGTCACAACAGAAATACCCTTCATCGTATTCTAGCGTCTGAATATCCAGTAACAGAAAATATTTTTCTGCTTATTACAACTGATTCACTTGGATAAACTTGTACTGTTGGCATAAGTAAGTATAGATTCATAAAATAATCACAAAAAAAAATATTACTAAATGATCGTCGCTAAAGTTGAATTCTGAAGCAATTTAAAATCTAACCATCCGATCACGTTTCTTCAGGTTGCACTGACAATGTTGCTCCGCTTATTGAGAGAGCGTCTCCTTCACCCTGCTGCTGTTTGTACTTGTACATGTCGAACCTAACAGAGCCCGTCTCCACCAGGTCACTGGTCGCTGTGCGAGAGGTCAGAGGTCACGATGCGCAGCTCGTCTTCTCTTGTCTGTAACATCAAAGTTCATTATATTATTTCAAAGTAAAACTCAGTTCATTAAAGATGCCATGTGAAGTCAGTAAGTCGTAGCGGTTTCCATGTCTGGTCAAAGGTTACTAATTAGATTTGGGGAGCCACTATTTTATTGTCCATGTTTTCATCTTTTCTTCTTTTTTTTTTTGCTTTGAACACAAGTGATTAAATTGTTAACCAGTGATCTAACGGTGAATTCTCTAGATCGACAATATTTCTGAATGTCATTTGTTGAATAAACAATGCAGCGCGCATGAAAACGTCACATTTGACCTTTCAGGGCAGCACAGAATCTGCGTTTCCAAGTCAAAGGTGAGCAAAGCTAATGGCGAAATTTTGTAACTGCTGTGTTTAAAACAAGAAACGTGACTAAAATCCCATGTGAATAAGTTTGCTCATGAGATAAGTCGTTAAAAAAATATCCTCCACATATCATCCTCCAGCTACTTCCTGTTGTCTTCTTCTTCTTCCTGGTTGTCGATCGTGTGACTCGTGTGATGGGTTAAAAAAAATAAATTAATAAAAAAATAAGTGTTTCTGTTGCATGGTTGCAAACTGAACCAATTTGGATACAACTAAAATAACCCTTCCCTTCCCAGCGGTAAAACCTTTTCTAAGAATTAAGCAAATTTATTTTTGAAATTTCAAATTTTGTAGTTCTGATTAATGGAAATGCAGCTGGAAACACACATAACAAACAACCATTAATACACACACTCATCATATCTAAGGACAATTTAGAGAAAACCAATTAGCAGTCAGGTTGTGGACACGTTTTCGCAGCATAATCCCATTTAACCAACTGATTGGATATGCTGAACAGGAAATGTATGGATTTTAAATGTTGCCGATAAAGTCTCATCCTCAAGAAAACAAATATTTAGGTTGTGATTTAAGCTTATATTCGGAATTTCTCCCACAAAATTTGCTCCTCTCGGTAACTCAGCAAAAACTTCTAAAGCCTAAAAAAAAAAAAAAAAGAGGTAAGCAAAACGGGCCAAAGTCTCAGAACATGGAGGCGCTGCTTGATTAGGAGACGCATTCTTGTGCTTTGAAAAGCAAACGAAGGAATTTATCAGCAGCAAAGTCACAAAGTGATCTCTGCTCCCGACAGAAACCACGCCGACACTCGAGGGCAGCCGACAAAGCCCCACTTTTCACACCTCGAATTCCACCTGAAGGATTTTTGTCATTTACAGCCCACCCTGCGTTTACCCACACCCCTCGTAAAGATGTGGTACAAGAGCTTTAAATACATATATTGTTGCTGTGTGCTGCAAAAACTCACAATGAATAGAAAGGTGCATTTCTACCACGGCGTGTTGGAGCCACCGTGGATAGAAAGAAGCAAAACTCGGAGATTTTCGAGAGGAAAATTGGAAATTTCGGGGTTTCTAAAAATAAAAAGAATTTCGCTAGAAAAAAATGGAAAATTTGAGATTAATCTGAGAAATTTTCTAGAAAAAGCTTGGACGTTTCATTTAAAGAGACAAAAAAATTTGGTAGGAAAAAAAGAACAAATTTTCAGATTAATCTGAGAAATTTTCTAGAAAAAACTGGAAAACTTCAGAGCTCAAAACGTCCAACAGTGGCTTGGAAAAAAAAAAACCTCACAAATTTTGAGATAAATTGCTGAAATTTTTGAGAAAAACACACAAACACTCCTGTGTTTCAAATGTTTTCAAATTTAAATGCAAAATTTCCAACAGTCGAATATATTAAAAATAATTATAATATATTAAAATAATAATAATAATAAAAAAAACATCTCTGCTGGAAAAATAATATATATCTAATATATTAAATATATTACATAGAAGAAAACGCATCGTCAGGATCTTCGGTGACATGACAACAACAAACACATTAAAAGTACAAGATATATGCTTCTAGACATTTAATCAAAAGTTAATAATTTACCAAAACTTATGTGAAAATTGAGAGATGTATATATTTTCTATAAGTTCTCATTAAATGTTCAGATGTTATTTACTGAACATTTAAAGATTACTTTCACTTCTATCTGCCAAATATATTTTCTATCACATCATAATGTACGTTTATTGCACGGAAATAAATCTGTTTTGTAACTCGTAGATTACAGACGTACACAAAAGCGACAACTCTTTTAATCAATACCCGAAGCTTCTAAGGTATTTGTATATTCATATTTTTCCAGACAAACACTTGAGCAGATTGAATGTATGAATATTCCTTTAAAGAGACCAGCTCTGATTTTCTTTAGAGCAAGAGAGCATTTGAGATTGCGGAAGAGGCATCTAATTAAAGCCTTAGCTTTAATTCTTCCTCCTCTGCTCTCATCGCGACCGCTTTTAAAACGCCACTCGCAAAAGCTCCTAAAGTAAGACAAAGGACAAAGTTAGAAACTCTTAACTAGCAAAGCACTTTGGCCTCTTCCTCTGGAATCATAAAACTTTGCATAAAGCTCAAAGCTTTCATGATATCATGGTGGTAAAGTAAAAGTTCACAGCAAAAATGTAAGTGTAAATCGTCAGCTTCCTGTTTTTATTTCCTCTGAAACAAAACCTAACACTGCTGCAGCGTTACTATAATGGCAATTATTAGCGCTATTATAGCGCTTTTAATTATTTTCAATGAAAAGAGCGCTGCGTGGGCGATGAGTAGGTCTGCTTAAAATTAGAGTCAGCTAGTTCCTGTCCCCACAACACCCAGTCTGAATCAGGTTGAGATAAATACAAAAAAACAATTAAAGATCAAGGTTGAAATCCTCTAACATTGACAAAATGCAAAGACAGCAACAACAGCAAAGAGCCAGCAGGACATTTGAAATCATTTCTGATTAAATTGGTTGAAAAACATTAAACATAGAGGCGGTGAGATCAAATATTTTAGGGTGCTGTAACTACAAAAAAAACCACACACACAAAAAAAACCTGACTATATGTATGAATTTATTTATTGGGTCATCCATTTATGACCATGACTCAATCCCAGGGGTGTCCAAAGGACATTCGTAGGCCTGGGATTTGTCGGCCCCCAACCGCAGTTCAAGAATGACGTAGATTCGTTTATTAAACTTTCTATTTTTAATCAAGGTACAATAATTGCTGACACAATTTTCTTGCAATGAAAAATGCAAAATATGACACAAAGTTTCTTTTTTTTTCAAACCGAACTGTAGCGATTAGCGGGAGCCTCGTCTATCCAGAGACTTTTACCGAAAAAGTTCCTGGATAAAAAAAAAATCTCTGGATTTTTTTTCTGGATAACAAAATCTGATTTGCTGCAAACAAATCAGATTTGAATTCAGTGATTAAAGTTGGCTAAGTATGAGCAAGTCCTGCTTTTGTTACTGAGTAAATGTTTTCAACCAAACCTAGAAAATTTTGAAAAATTGTTGCTTTTTGTGTAACATAACATAAAAAAAACCTTGTTAAGTTTTGAATAAAATTATTTTTTAGTGGGGGGGAAAAAATCGGACGACTTTATTTACTTGATTTGTTTGTTTTTCTTGTTTTTTTTTGTTTGTTTTTTTGTTTGTGTCTGGCTCATGATGACTTTAGACTCAACAATTTTGGTCCACATGACAAGAAGTGACCAGCATTTTTCCAGAGGCGGCCAAGATGTAACTTTGATTTCATAATTATTAAAATCAGAATAATGGCGTGAGCAAGACTAAATTAGCTATAACAAATAATCTCTAGTAATCTCTTAAAGTCGGATAAAATACGCATGTTTTTCAGTGTATACGGGATAAAAATTGTGTTTTCTTTTCTTCTTTAGACGCAGCGTTTGAAGCACAGAAGACCATTTTCTCACCTTGTTAGAACGTAGGAACGGAATGGACAGTCTCCTTTGGATTTGCCGACGTTGCGTTCAGCGATCGGCCCGTATTCTGCTTACAGCGGTTGGATCGTGGAGTCAAAATGTGGAGATGCTAAGAACGCTTTGCTGGTCGTTGGATCAGTAAGATAACCGCTTTCAGGAACATCCCATTTCTCACCGGATGCACACTCAACAAATTAACAGAAGTCTCCTATAAAGAAGACAAAGAATAAACATTATTTGTGAGTTATCTCATAAAAGCAGAAGTTATTAGCCGCTAAAAACCTAAATCTAACAACAGGGAAGCTAATTGCCTCTAAACTCACGGCTTACTGGAGGTGATAAAGCGAGATACGGAGACTTTTTTTTTTGCTCAGTGTTCGGCTCACGTAGATCAGTGTTACAACAAGAACTCTGCCTTTAAAAAGGGTCATTAACCATGTTTAACGTGCTGGTGTAAATTTTGAGTTTGCACAACTTCGGCTATATTCAGGATTTGCCAAGTGTAAGTTGATCCAATCATGTCAAACGATGAAGAAGCTGGGATGGCCTGCAGTTCGGTGTTTTTGCCGCTCGCTCTCAAAATCAACTCCAAAAGACCTGCGTGATGAACCGAATTTCAGTCGTCATAGCATGATTAGTTTGCACTTCATCAGTACAAAGAGCTCCTTAGATGCAACATGTGGTAAGCTATCATATTATAGGAAAGGAGGAAAGGACAGGAGCATATTTTGGATCATCTGAATGGACTGATGGGACAGAAGGATGGGAATGTCTCAGTGACGGAAACAAAAAATAAAGAAAATGTGAGTTACTCAAAACGAATATTTTTCATTAATTATTTTTAAGTAGTAGCAGTTAGTAGCATAGTAATTATAGGGGTATAGTGGTAAATCACAGTTTATTAAGTCATGTCATACATGTGCTGTTCCACTCCTATCACTAATAAGGCCTTGTTCAATTATTGGCATCAAGGGATAGCAACTTAAAAGCTAAGGTTTCAGATCGGGAAACATTTTCTGTCACACTGTCCCTCTGTGACGGGTCCTTATCGCTGAGGAATGCTTGATGGAGTGCTGCCCCTCTCCAGCCTGCTGCGACGCACGACGTCAGCTGACTGTAATAAGCACTTTACTGGAAAACGGTTTGGGTTGTAAAATTAGCCTGTCAAAAACACTTTATGCATCCTTTTTTATTTTTATTTTTCAGTCGTATTTTAAGCTGATTCGTACAGGAGTAAGCTGTTTTAGAAGGTATTTGGAAAAGTGGGGTTACTTGCTAATCCAGCTGTTGAATTCATAAACCAGAACGTCGCCCTGACCAGGTGACAACAAATGTCTTTGTCACTGAACGTCATTTTACTTTCCCCACCTGGAAATTGTTTGACAGCATTTCCATTCACCGAAACACGAACCCAGAAAAGCCCGAGCGTGATCATTCGGCATCAGCAAAGTGTGACGTACGGCAACACAGACAAAAAAACACTCATGTTATTAAAGCATTCCAATAGCAGCAGCGATAAAAGAGACTCCATCTCTATTGTTTTTTTTCCTCACGGATGCTTTTTTTTTGTTTTTTAATCTACGGCCTGAGGGACGAGGCTGAAAACCTGTAAAGAGGGAACCGTCTGAACGTAGCATGACACAGGCTGCCCGTCTCAGCATCTGCCTCTCATAAAGGCCCAGAGACTTGGGTCGGAGTCCTTCCTAAAAATCTTGCCGGCCACTTTAACCGGGCCGTCGGGTCTGGTTTTATTGGCCGTGGAGAGATTACCGTACCATTTCAGATGAAAACAATAAAAGCTCTCCATTTCCTTACAAAGCACAGACGTCGTCATTCTTCTTTTGTTGCAGCGGTAAAACGTGTCTCAAGAGGATCCAGGGAGGTAAAAACATAATGAACACAACAATGGAGTGAGCATTCACGAGGGCTGGATGTGCGAGCTGTTTACGTAAATCTCACCCAGAAGCATGTATGTAACACTTTTCCCTCAATTTGTTCTGGAGAAGCTGATTGGCTGCGGAGCAATTGTTTATTTATTTCTCAATAAATATTTATTGATATTGAAATTATATATAATTTCTGATTTGCGCCATAATAAACGAGACACTAACCAACATTTTTGGTGTGCAATGGCGGCACTTGGAAAAATGTAATGATTCGATTCGATTTGTTTTTGTGTTTTTACGATGTGAAGCATGGGCAACGCGAATAAAATTTGATAGATTGATTGATAGAGTTGATGTGTTTCAAACGAAATCTGGGAAAATCTGAGGGTATCTGCTGGTCTATCACTTTTATTATTATTATTTTGTCTCATAAACTACATGTAGCGCTTTATTTTTTGTTCGCAGGCTAGCTATCGACGAACAAGTCAGCCAATCAAACATCTTGTTGCTGTCAGAGTCGGCGTTACTCCACAAGCTTCACAAACGAGACGTTTGACGCATTTGCGATGAAAACATTTCAAACATACATATACAGGAAGGAACAGATGAGCAAAAGATTTCTCTGTAAATATCCAAGCAGGCGTTATTTTGACAAAGGGGAAGACACAGATGAATTAGCATGAATACACGGTGTGAGCACTCAGTGGAGAAAAGATCCTGGGAAAGTCTGAACAGCTTGTGTCCAGCGTATGTGGGGTCTGCAGAGATTTTAGCTGCCTTTTTCCTGATCCCAGACCTAAACCAGTCTTCTCTGTAGACCAATTGTTGCTCTATGCGGAGCAAAATCTCAACGATATGATGATCTATGCAACAAGAATTTTGAAAACGACTACTAATTTCGTTGGTGTCTATATTTTTGATTATTTTGAAATGCAATAAAAACCAAATGACATTTCCCTAATTTCCTATAAGTGGTATAATAAATACTTTACACTATGCTAATAGCAGTGTGAATAAGTATTATTGTTCTGCTTTGAATAATAACAATTAACTTTGAGAAAATCTATGTATAAACTCCATTTTTTGACTCAGGAATCTTATACCAGTCTAAGCCTATGACAATAAAAAGGTTATTTTATATTTAGTATTAAATAACCTTATTAAACCAACAATTAAAATAAAATATATTGTAATCCTATTGGATAAGACGTCTCACGAAATTGACATAAAACCACAGGACATGGGGTCAGTTGGGTGAAAGGGGACATGGGAGATAGGACTGGATCGTAACTCCTCATTTGGGAAAGACAAACATGAATATCAAATGATTTCAAGATGTTGAGACACAGTTTTTATTGTAAATTATTGGCCATTATGCAGCTTTTTCATCGAGGCTTTTGCTCCACAACGTCAATCGCTTCGCTCTTCTTCCTACTCTACAAGTGTTTCTGCATCTACGCAGAGCTTTGTCTTCTGCAGTCGCCCGCTGATCGCGGCGTCTCTCGTCCAAGGACGCTCTGAGACACGGGTGGAAGTGAGGAGCGGCGCTTCCGACGGCAGCAGAAGAACTCTGTCACCCGGAGCCACAGCGGCACCGGAACGAGGGAAGAGCGACGCTCAGTCTTTATCTGTTTGACACGGTTGTGAAGAAGATAAAGAGGATTTGTTAATTTGTCTCATTTTCTATTGGGCATGCTCGTCTCTGTTCTGTTTTCCTGCGTTGCCAATTTGGTTACTTCAAATGAATATGATCCAATTTGCTGAGCGAGATCGAAGCCGCGAGGTAAAAGCGCGCACTGGGTTTTTCATTATTGTGAACGCAACTGGTCAGGCTGCGGCGATGAAAGTCAATCGAAGCTTAAGGCCTTGTTTCCGCTAAAAATGTGAAACATAGACCTTCTTCTCTGTTTCACATGCAAACTTTAAAGTTTTAAGTAAAAAAAATTAAAAAATCTAAAGTGGAGGCTTGTCATTAGTTATTCTTCTTCTCAGTGCAGTGCTGGTAAAAACGTTAAAGGGTTGACAGAGGAGCGTTGTTGTGACGACTTCCTGAAGGCGGAGTTTCAGAAAGAGCAGGAGTTTCTTAAAGAGACAGAGGCCCGATTTCATATGTGATGTATAAAGCATGTATAGCATCTGAATGTAACATAGTTACTTGATTGCGCTATAAAATGACACTATGTTGCTGGAAAATGAACCACTGTCCCTTTAAACCAAATGGTTTTGCAATGGGAAGCTACTCACCTTCTGATTATAATACTATTTCAATACATTGTGTCTCACTATTTTCCTGATTGCAGGTTTGCTGTTCCCCCCCCCCACCACTGTCTCGCTTCAGCAGTTGTGGTTCGCTTCATCTCATAAAAACGTCAGTCATGTAATCCCTCCTGCAGCTCTTCAGAGCAACCGTGCAAAGTCCTGCACTGAAAGACAAAAAACGATTAGCTTCTCGCCACTAAAACAAACAAATCTCCACATGAAAAAGGTAAGCCGAACCATCCAGGAAGAGGCGTTGAAAATTTTTTGGTTGGAGGGGTGCGAGAGGGAAGGGTTTTTTTTTTTTTTTTTAGCACAGCATGAGGAGTAATTACACACCAAACACCTGGTTCTAGATTGCGGATAACGTGCTAGCACCGCGTTGTTTGTCTCAAACGATTAATCTAGCCGCGGGGTAGAAAAACAAACACAAAAAAAACAAACACAAAAAAAACAACAAAAAAAACAAGAGATTGAAGTAAATCTGTAATGGAGCAGTCGGGGAGTGGAGTTACAAGTTGAGATAGTTTCCTGCAGTGAGGATGTGCGCCTCAGTGGCAGTGACGGAGCACACGTCTTCACAGGCCTTCGCGGGAGCGCTCACTCAACGCTGTTAGATCCCCTGACCTCTCATGGCTACATTAAACCCTTTAGAATAACAAAGCGCAGTTTGAGAGACCCGCAGTCACTTCAATTCGAATGTGCAAATACACTTCCAAGGAAATAAATCCATAGCAAACTTGAGAAATGCCAAGAGTCAGATTTAATATTTTCCTAAAGTATGAATGTCTGGGTTTTTTTTTCTTTCTTCTATTTCCTCTTTATGCATAAATTTGAAACCAAATATGATCTTAATTATGTATACAAAGTTTAAAATGCATTGTCTGTTGCCTGCAGATGCAAACACACGCGCGCAAGCGTGCCGCGTTCCGCGCGGCGGCACGTATGTACACACACGCGCGCACGCACGCACGCACGGCGGCTGCAGAATTGAATGCGATAGGGAAGTGAAAAATGATTAACCCAGGGTCAGCTCTCAGCCTCAATCTCGGCAGCGCTCAAAGAACATCCTCGCCTGATTTACACTCGTCATGTTCCACAGCACACATTTGCATATATTTATTAAATTCACCACGCGTTGGAGAATAAAATATAACAGCGCGGAGGGGGGAGGGTGAGAGCGCGAGGAAAGGCGGCGGAGGAAGGGAGGGGTGGGGAGAAGGGGTGGGTTATTTAAAGGAGGTGTGTGTTTCTCATAGATTTGCTTCCCATTCATATTCATTCGCTCGCTCCTTTCTCCTCCTCGCGCTCTCCCTCTGTTTTTGTTCATTAGCATGGAGGTCAGCGCAGGCATCAGATGTGACCGCGCGCGCCGCTTCGGGCGACACGTTGCTGTTGGTCAGCCTATTGAGTTGACCTTGTTATCGTTGTGACAGACCGTGTTATTTATCAGTTAGTTAGATAGGAGCGGCGTGGAGCGCGGTGATAGTCCGCCGCACGGAGGCAACGAGTTCCCGCCGCTGAATCCCAAACACCGGCTGACGGAAACGCGGCCCGCCCTCGGCGAAACTCGGCCGTCTTCGTGAAGCGCAGAGGAAACGGTTCTTTTCGACATGGGGAAGCAACTCCGACGCGGTTTCCCAAAAGTATCTAATAGCAGCTCGGAGCCTCCTCCGCCTGTGGTGTGGATAGGAGAGAGATTTCTGACCGGTTCTGACTTGACAGAAGCTAACTTTAAGCAGCCGTTAGCGAGCGTTTCCGTTACAGGTGTGCGCAAACGATATTTCGGCAATAATGAGGAGAATTGTAGTGACGACTTCCTGAAGGCGGAGTTTCAGAAAGGGCAGGAGTTTCTTAAAGAGACAGAGGCCCGATTTCATATGTGACGTAAAAAGCATGTATAGCATCTTTTTACGTCACAGCTTGGCATTTGAATGCCAAGTTGTGATCCGAACTTCCCCTCGCCCCAACTTCACATTTGTGTTTTTTTTCCCCCTTTAATAAAACATAATGAAAACCTCAAGTTTGCTCACCACTTCCTGTCGTTTTCTTCTTTTGCCAGAGGTAATGTCCGGTTGTTGATCACGTGACATCAGAAAAGTATTATGTTCATTTTGATGAGTCTAAAAAGCTCCTCTCAGAATATAAATATGATCTACTTACATTCTTTTTGATGGTCTGTGGATATAATTGTAAAAATAACGTTTGCGATAATAATGTCAGTTTCGGGGATTTTTTAGCTAACATTAACTGTAATTTACTGAGAGTCAAATTATTTTTTACTTGAATTGATAAACAATGCGATCAACACCCACTATCTATTCCAGGTTTTGTGAGTCTCGTCGTGTGTGTCCTGCTCAACGTACTAATGGTGAAGAAACAACTTACCGCTTCAGGAAAAAAACCCAAAAAGGGTTTATCTGCCGTCATTGGTGGCCACGCTAACTCGCCTTAGCATTCAGTGATGGCTTCATAGTGGTAAACAATTGTAGCAGTGAGAAAGGAGGAAGTTACAAGCAGTCAGCACACAAGAGTGATTGACAGCGTCAAGACCCTCCCCCTGCCTCTGATTGGTTGTTTCTGACGGAGCGGTGCATTTGTTCCCATGACAGCAAACCCGTATGGAGAAGGCACAGATTCTCTCTCACATTATACTGTCACAACATAGTTATCTTTTTAACAAATATGTAAAAGAAAAAAAAACATTTTTCACAGGAGTACTCCTGCTTCAAGTCAGAAAAGATTCATTTCAACCTGTAGTCTATAAGCTCTTTTTACATCAAAGAAAATAACCTCGCTCACTCTCTGAATGACGACTGCCGCTGTTAAAATTAAAGCAAAGCGATCGTCGTGCTAAGCAGGCTCATTAAGTTGAAATTCACATCTCAGACTTGCTTGAAACAACAAGACATTCCTCATTTAGCCTAGAAGCAGATTTACTGTTGTACTCGGATAAATGCTTCCCACTAACTCCACAAAAACTGCAACTAGCACCAAGTTTTCCTTTTGCGTTTCCATTTTCAGATTCCCTCCTCGCTCAGCGTTGTGCCTCTAAGGCTAACGGCGAAATGCTAATTATTCACCTGCGGCCTCGCTCCAGATAACCTCGACCAGGCCTCCCATTGTCCCCCCCGCTTTCTGTCTCGTCCGTCCGCCCGCACACAAACAAACACACACCGCAGCCTGATGGGAGCAGCGTGGCAGGTGGGATCAATAGGGCTGAAACCTGTCCAGAGCGTTAATCCATCAGCGGCGAGTGGAGAGAAGAGGCAGGCCAGGAGAGCCATTTGCTCACACACAGGCCTCAGCTCTTTCTTTCTTTCTTTCTTTTTTTTTTAACCACGCTGTGTTAAATGGTTGTCTGAGAAATATTTTTTAAACCAAGAGACCGCCTCCGTCCATGCACGCTCTCTGGAATCTCAAAAATGCTGTTGTGGCAGAGAAGTATTACACTTCATTCAGCATCCCCAACGAGCTCTTTTGGAAAAAACCAAAGTCAAGAGTCTCTCAGTTGTTTCAGATGTTTGAAGGTCTTGGGTGTAAAAAAGCTACCTTTCATAAGTGGGAAACAAACATCTATTTGTTGGCTGTGTCTCATGTTTGGCAGCTAAATGTGAGAATACTTTACGTTTTTACTTGAGTGCCCGGAAAAGTATGAAAGCAGGATCTCTCCTATTCTCCATCAAGCATGTTGTCTAATCTTAGCTGTTTCCAGACGCTACATGCTAAGATCCAGCATATAAACTTAGCTACGAGCTAAGTCAGGAATGATTGTGCGTGGCCACAGCGACCTCTCTTGTTTGACAAAATGACTCGGTTCTCTTCTCCATTTGTTGCAGTGGAAGGATTTTAATTGTTGTTGTTTTATAGAGAATATCGTTTTTGTTTTTTTGTTGACGATCTGTGGATGATAACGTACAACTTCGGTATGGAGGTGAATCGGCATGACTGACTGCTGAGGGCAAATTCAATTAATGTCCGTCCTCTGGACAACAGGAAGAGTTATTTACAGCTCCCAGTGCACACGTATTATCGCTCAGCTTCAAACAAAAAGCTGCCGTTTTGGGTTTGTTTTTGTTTTTCGTACAGCATTAATGTCCAGCTAGCGTGTTAGCGGGCTACCAGCTAAAGTATTCTCATCTGGACGGCAACAGAACAGGGTTTTTTGAGACTTAAATCGTTATGTTGTGGTAAATATTTGTCAAAATTTAAAGATGAAATATAAAGTTGATATAAAGATGAGCTATGGACAGGGGCAGAGCATCAGGGTGCTTGGTGGGGGGGGAGGCTCCCTACAGGCCCCCCGGCACAGGCTGGAGCCAGACTTCACGTCTGATGAGAGCTGGAAAAAGCAAGCCTTCTGTTGTTGAGTATGGTGTATGTAGGATTATAGAGCATGGTACCCCAGCAGATTAGTAGGCTGCCCCGCATTTTTGAGCCAAGACAGCAATATGGCGTTTATAGCTAAGGTTTACATTGGAGGCGCCCGGAAGAGCATCTTCCAGATCGTCCAGTTTGTGTGAACGGCGGCGCGTGCGATCCGCGTCGAGTGACAAACATCCAGAGGAGTACGAGGAGCTGCGACACGCTGCGCATGCGGCGCGCCCCCGCTGCGTGTCCGCTTCAATGCGCTGCTGCGTGCTCGGTTCAATGCGTCAACAGTAAACCTAGCTTCAGCAGTTGCTGGCTGCGCCAGGCTGAGTTGAAACTGATAAAGTTTCAAAATGAAACTTTTGGACATCACCGACTGAGTAGTTACAGTACTTTCTTAGACAAGTATAATGCCAATATTATCAATGCTCTTATCCAATAATGATACAATTTGGTATCAGTATCGGATTGATGCTCGTATGATAAAATCAATCATTTTTCCCTCTTGAAAATTTATTCTAGTTTTGGTTTTGTGCTTTCTCAATTCTGCCTCAAAAGAGATTTTGTTTTGATTTGTTGTCAAAAGATATTTTTTTGCACTTTTGTTGATTCAGAAAAAGATGCACATAAATATGTTTGGTTTAGCTATTGTTTTATTCTTATCACGTTTTCAAAATACGCTGAAGGCACTCGTAACTTCGCCCGAATTCTGTTCCTACATTTTAGCAAAACATTTAAAAAGAAAAAAAAACAACAAAATAAAACGCCAGTAGTCTGACGATACATCAAACTTGAATAAAAAGTATCAGTATCGGTTTGCTGTATTTACTTTGTATCAGATCAATACATAAATATTGCACAAAATATTGTTTTGTGACAGTAAAAAAAATCAAAAATTGTTAAGACTACTTGCGCGGACTATTTTGAAAATGGCTGCAAACTTATGAAGTTGTTCTCTATGAAGGTTCACTGTAAATAAACAAACTGATTCCAGTAACGTTAAGATGTTGCACTTCTTCACAACGACAAAACCAGCACCATAAGCAAAAAATATGCATAAAGAAGTATTTCTCATTACATGAGTGTTTTGCTAAAATAAAATTCGATGGAGAGTTGCTATTTGCTTGGCAGGTTCAGTTGTCAAGAGCTTTATAAAAAGAGAAATCTTTTCATGTCATGCTGGTGAAATACATAGAATCTGTAGTAAATCAGTAAATTTATTTCCTTTGATGTCATCTGTTGTGCTTTTTCCACTGATTTAGTTTCATGAGTCGACTGTCTGATGTCCACATCTGAACTAATAGGTGTGGAAGGAAAGGAAAACTGCAAATTAATTTTATGGAAATTGAAACCAAAAAAAAAAAAAAGAAGTAAAACCAACACTATAAAAAGTTTAAGTTAGGCTTTTTAAATTATATAAGTATATATATTGTTTACTGGAAATGAGTGTAGCAGACATTTATAATAAAAAGAAAAGCAAGTTAAAACTGTAAGAAAAAAATAATGTAATTAGAAAATGATTCAAAACATGAGTACAGTTTTTATGATCTTGTGATCATTTCCTGACAGTTCAAAGAAGAAATAGTTTCTAGTTCTACCACACACACGTATGATCTAAATGTGTTTTTACGCATAAAAACAGCACTAATAATATAGAATAGCTAAAAAAAATTAAAAAAAAAGACAATGGAAGATACTGGAGAGTCTCCATCGCGCTGATGGGCGGGCAGCCAGTCAGCCTTGCCTCCCTGGAAGGCCCCAGTCTGATTCAGAGTAAAACAATTGGCAGGAGGGATGTGAATCTCTCCCTCTCGTTGCTTCCTCCCTCTCTGTCTCTCTCTCTCTCTCTCACACACACACATTGAGTCAGGGATGGCAGCAGACCAACAGCCTGCGCCAGTGGGCGTAGTGGGACCGCCGGGCATGCTGGGACCAGCCACGGGAGTTAAGACTCGCTGAACTACAGCTGCAACCAACCCAGCCATGGCCGCAGTGAGAGGGGGACACGGGCTCCAACACACTGCTACAGATACACTCAGACACATATGTTCTCCAATAACACACACGCGCGCGAGCATAACTGCCTGTCTGGTCCCATGCCATGAGTCTCAGCTGTGCCAGCCCCCTCCCTCCATCCCTCCCTCACTCCGATCCTCCCCACCCACGAGCCCTGGACCTCCCGCGTATCCCTCCCTCCCCTCCAGTCCTCCCCTCACCGCTCCTCCCCGTCGGTAGCCTTTGTGGGCTAATTAGCGGTGAAATTGGTGAATTGCAGGCTCGGGCACACGCATGCATACACATTCACCCACACATCCCTCCCCCCTCCCCCCCCCAAGCCCGAAACCCCCCCCCCCCCCCCCCTCCCTCCGTTATTCACACACACACACGCACACACACACACACACACACACACACACGCACACACACACACACACACACGCACACACACACACACACAGAGTTGGTAAATTGCAGGCTCAGGCACAGCAGTTGCAGACACTTCAGCATAGCCAAGCGCCACTTCAGCCCCTGAAAAGCCTCTGAAATGGGGCATGCAGCACAAAGACAGGAGTGGAGAGGAGAAGAAAGGGAACCGCGGTGGAGAAGGCGAGAAGGAGCGCGCGCGGGAGAGAGAGAGAGAGAAGAGATTTGATTTTAAAAACTCATTTATTCACTCAGTGTAGATACATATATACATTTACCACAACTTCAAATTAACACATTCAGAAAATTTAGTTCGGAATTATTTAAAGTAAATAACACACCTTCATAATCCCAAATATTTTGAAAAACACTTAGTTCATCCACTTTCAAATAATATTTGTACTCTAAACTCACTCTTGCTTTAACCAAACTCTTAAAGAGTTTTACACAATCAGCATTTTGTTCATTCTTAATTTTAAATTTTCTACTCAAATATATTGCAAGCTTTGCTTGACCAAGAAAAAAATTAAGGAGTCGTCCAATTTTCTTCTTTTTTTTTTCCATATAAGAACCCAAAAATAAAGGACTGTTCTGTAAAACTTTCTCCAAATAAATTCCAAATATTTCTTAATAATGTGAATAAATCCGTTATCCTAAAACATTGTACAAAACAATGAAAGATAGTTTCTCTTGATGAACAAAAAGGACATTTATCCGATACACCAGGATTAATAATAGAAACAAAAAGAGTTAACAGCAATAATACCATGCAAAATTCTCCACTGCAAATCACCAACATTTTTAGTCAATGGTGGCTTATAAAGTAATCCCCATACAGGTTTAAACTCAACACTGACTTTAAAAAAATCTCTCCAAGGAGTATCTTTTTTATCTTTCAATTTTCCTTTGTTCAAAGCCTTTACACACTTCATATATAATATCTTTCCATTCACAGAATCCAAAGGGGTCCATTCATTTTTTTTCCTCTCTAAAAAAAGTCCAGGACATTCAAGATCCTTCATTTGTGGCTTGACACACAACTTAAAGAAGGGATCAGCTTTATCCGGCGTTAGAAATCCATCAAACCATCCTTTTATGAGTCTTTTATCCTCTTCTGATAATATTTGCTTAAAAGTCACCAACATAGTGCCTACAGTTCTTAAAGAGTGAATCTCCAGTCTTCGAGCCAAGGATACAGCATCATTCATTTCCGATCCAACGATTTCAAGCAGATGTTTCAACGTAACCACCCCTCTCTTCATCAACAGTTCAGGAATCATAGCCATATTGTCCCAAACTGAACCCAAACGAGATCCCTTGAGGATGGGTTCAAGTAACAACCAATGTAAAGATGTGGATGTCCCATCCCTCTTTGTTTCCATGAGGTTCCAAGTTTTTAACACACTCACATAAAACGATGGTAAACACTTTACACTATATTTTGAAAGGTCCATAATAAACAAGGTTTTACCAAAACCTAAATTACCAACTTTTGAAAAAAAGAAACCGTAACATGCCTCCACAAAACATTTTTGATCACCATACAAAAAACTCTGTAAAAACTGTAATCTGAAGGCTGCTTTCCGACTTTCTAAATGAATTAAACCTTGCCCTCCTTCTTCCTTTGATAAAAACAAAACACTCTGAGGAACCCAATGTAATCTGTCCCAAAAGAAATTCAAAATGATTGTCTGAAGTTTTGCCAAAAGACCTGGTGGGGGTTCTAGAACAGATAAGCGATGCCATAAAGTTGAAGTTACCAAATTATTAATAATTAGTGTACGTCCTCTATAAGAAACTCTTGGCAAAAGCCATTGCCATTTCTTTAATTTACCCTCCATCAGTTCAATAAAACCTTCCCAATTTTTTCATTACTTCAAATTGATCTCCCAGATAAACACCCAAATATTTAAAACCATTTTTTGACCACTTCAATTCATCAGGTAATTTAGGTTCTTGTTTTGTCCATTTACCAACTAACAAAGCTTTACTCTTGTTCCAATTAACTTTGGATGAAGAAATTTTCCCAAAACATTCAATAATTTTGATTAAAATAGAAACATCTGACTCCTTAGTAACTGCCACAATAATATCATCTGCATATGCAGAAAGTTTAAAAGGTAAAGAAATTTCACTTAATTTCACCCCCCTGTATCCTTTTTCCTGAGTTGACATAATAAGGGTTCGATGCTCAAAGAATACAACATTCCTGACATCGCACAACCTTGGCGAATACCTCTCTTTACATTAAAAGGTGCACTCAAACCACCATTGACTTTCAATACACTTTCAATGTCACAATAGAGGGTTTTAATCATGGCAATGAAACCAGAGGAGAAACCAAAAGCCTTCAGACTATTCCATAACCATTGGTGCTCCACTCGATCAAAAGCCTTTTCTTGGTCGATAGAAAGCAGACCAAAATTTAAATCCAATAACTTAGAGAGGTCCAAATAATCTCGAATTAAAGTTATGTTATCTCTTATTGATCTGCCAGGGATACAATAAGACTGGTCAACATGTATAACTTGATCAATCACTTTTTTCAATCTGCATGCCAGAACCTTTGAGAAAATCTTATAGTCAGTACACAAAAAGACTGACAGGTCTCCAGTTCTTTATTTCAAACAGATCACCCTTCTTAGGGAGAAGAGTGAGCACAGCTCTTCGACAGCTAAGGGGTAACGTTCCCCTTGCCACGCTGTTATTGAGGACTTCCAACAGATCTTCAGCCAGAACAGGCCAACATGACTTATAAAACTCCACAGGCAAGCCGTCTATTCCTGGAGCTTTGCCATTTTCCATGCTCAGCAGCGCCTCCTGCAGTTCGTCCAACGTTAGAGCATGCTCCAAAACCACGTTGTCTTGATCCGACACCTTTGGCAAGTCATTAAGAAACTCTTCTATTATCACAGAGTCTTCTCTATAATCACTGGCATATAAAAGTGGAAAAAAAAGTCCACAGCTCTTTTCCGCAGGTCATTAGGATCCGTCAATTCTTTCCCATCTTCAGACCGTATACAATGGATGAGTCGATTTTGTCCATTTTTTCTTCTCCAAACTGAAGAAAAATTTTGAAGGAGCATCCATTTCAGAGATACTTTGAAAACGTGAACGTATCAGAGCTCCCTGTGCTCTAACCCCCGAGCAGATCAGCCAATGCAGCCCTTTTTTTTCGCTTTGAGCGCCTGAATATGGCCTCGATTTCCAGTGGACTCACAAAAAACCTGAAGTTCCACAATTTCAGTCTCTAAGTCTTCAATAGATTTCACCATTTCTCTTGTAACATTGTAAGTGTATTGATTACAAAACTGCTGAATTTTAATTTTGCCGATATCCCACCACTGCTGTACAGATGTAAATTGACCTTTCATAAGTCTCCCTTGATTCTTAAAAAAACAAAAAACATTTTTTTAAAACAACCATCATTTAACAAAACTGTATTAAAATGCCAATATGCATCTTGATTCTTAAGTTATTTATAAACACATTCCCTATGATCATACAATGATCAGAAAAACCCACTGGACACATAGTGCATGATCTAAATATTTGTATCTGATGCCCAAAACAATAAAATCTATCTAACCTTGCCAAAGTAATATAATTCTCTTTATAATGAACCCAAGAATATTGCCTTATCCTTCCATTTTTGAAACGCCATACATCAGCTAAATCATAAGTTTCAATAAAATGTTTCAATATTCTCCTCGAATGTAAATGTGGCTCCAAATGATTCCTATCTAAATCATCTATTGTACAATTAAAATCACCTCCTAAGATTAAATAGTCTGTTGACCCACAATTTAAAAGAGTATTCGCCAACTCTTCCAAGAAAACACAGCGTTCACTTGGATCCACTGGAGCATATACATTTAGTAAAATCAACTTTATATTTTCATATGTAACAATAACTTTTAACAATCTTCCAGATAAAACATCTTCGACCTCAATAGATACTGGAAGAAAATTCCTTGAAAAAAGAATAGCTACTCCTGCACTTAGTGAAGTTTTATGACTCAGAACAAGATTTCCATCCCATTCTTTTTTCCAATCAACTTCATTATCTACAGTGCTATGAGTCTCTTGAGCAAAAGCTATATCAAAGCTTTTAGACTTTAAAAGTTCAAAATACACAGCCCTTTTTTCACATCCCTTGCACCATTAAGGTTCAAAGATGATATTTTAAAACTACTCATGATCACATAGAAAAAGATCCAAAGAAACAAGAAAAAACAGCATCTGACTCGCTGCTTTTTAATTTTCATATTACCTGATACGAGTTCTAATTTTCTGCACAAGTTTTCGAAGTCTATATACTTCAGTATCCCTTAACCCATCAGAAGTCCTTTGTCTCATTAACCATTTAACTGAGTCCACAAACAATTTTCTATTTGGAAAGAAAACAATCTATGACCACTCCCTGTTTTCCTTTTGTCACTTCCCAAAAAACCTTCTAATCTGTTCTAGGCTGTAACCGTTAGCACTCTGGGCATCAGGAATAGAGGAATCAGAAGATTCTCTGTCGCTATCAGAGTCACATAAAGCCTCTGAATCACTTTCTTTTCCATTTTTTTCTTTTAACTGACTTTTCTTAGGTTTCACCCCTTTCAGTCCTTTAGATTTTCTTTTAGTGTTTGGTACTTTGAAAATACTTTCATCATCCCTGATCAAATTTCCTTCACTGTGAACTAAATCATCAAAATCCATTTCTTCTTGTAGTCCTTCAGGCGTTTGACTCATTTGACTCTCTTCAGTCCCTTCAACAGAACTAACGACATCCTCAATGTCACGTTTTGCAACATTTGACAGTTTTTGCTCTCCAGGTGAAACTCCTTCTTCATCATTAATTTCTTGAGCTCCTTCCCCATCGGCAGCTGCCGGGTTTCCCCCCGCAGCAGCCTCCGGAGCTCCCTCTCCCCAACTGTAGCTTCATTCACCGCATCCACTGATGTCTCTGGCTCTGGATCTTTGTTAACCTGAACCGTCTCTTTTTGAACCTTTTCAGGGCAATTGCGAACCGAATGCCCCTCTTGGTTACATCCAAAACACCTCATTGTTTCTGTTGTCGCAAAAATAGTGTAATCAAAGCCGTCAACCTTAAACTTCATCACTATGCTCAGTTCCTCAATATCATTTTTTAAGAATCATAAACACTTGTCTTCTAAAAGACACAACATGTTTCAACTTCTCTGATTTGCAACCCGAAGGGAGCATTTTCATTGCCGACACGATCTGACCGTGACGTGACAATTCCTTCAGCAGCACTTCATCACTAATGAAAGGCGGCAAATTTGACAAGATTATCTTTTTTGCAGGGTTTATTAAAGGGAAAACAGTAGTTTGCGTATTTCTCAAAAACAACTCCCCTCTCAACTACGCTGTTCACCTTTTCAATTGAGTCCAAAAAACAGAACCACTGCGTTGTTCATTCTGGACGCTGCTTTCACACTTTCACACCCGACAATTTCCCCAACAGCCAACCCACACTCCTCAACCGAGAACTCCACGCCAACCGGTATCTTAATCCCGTGTCTTCGTGAAAGGCTCCTAAAGCCTGCAGAGCCATAACTTTTCCCGGCCATCGCACCAAGCTGAAAAGCTTGGTGCAGCCGAATAAAACACTATTAAAGACCACCAGTGAAAACAGAATGTGCTTAAAGTGCAAAGAAAAAAGGTGAAACACCACTGTGAAACGTAAAAGTTTAAACCTTTAGAAAACCTCACACTCGTCCTCCTTCCACTCCACACATGCAGCAGACGCTCACGCATGCGCACTCCAGAGAGAGAGAGACAGAGAGAGACAAGAGAGAGAGAGAGAGAGAGAGAGAGAGACAGAGAGAGAGAGAGAGAGAGAGAGAGAGAGAGAGAGAGAGAAGAGAGAGAGAGAGAGAGAGAGGGAAAAGTCAGAGGAAAACATTTCGCCTCGGTGTTTCTCATCGCTCTCGAGCGCGTTGGCACCGTATATACGGGGAAAATTAAATTAGTGCCGTTTTTTTTCTCTCTCTCGTCAACTTCTGGTCCAGACGTGTTTTGTCAGAGAGCTACCTGACTCTCACCTGTGTGCCATCGGCTCACGTCGAGGAGTCGCTAAATGTCTCTTTCGCTCCCACTCTCTCTTTCTCTCTCTCTCTCTCTCTCTCTCTGTCTCTCTCTGTCTCTCTCTGTCTCTCTGTCTCTCTCAGAGTCAAAGAGCTTCCAGTCTGTAATGATTTCTGTGATGGACGACACTCATTCCATCATCCCTTCATCCCCATAAATTACCTCTCATATTAACAGGCAGTATTAAAACCCTGCAACGTGTCAGGGCTCTCATTTAAAATTAATAAGTGGTAATGATGGAGGGAGGGAATCTGACGAGGAAACATGGGAAGGCCGAACAAGGTGTACAAGTTAAGGAAGGAAGGGTCAGGCAGGGAAGAAAAATACACACACACACACACACACACACACACACACACACACACACACACACACACACACACACACACACACACACAAACAAAAAAAAACCGCAAAGACCCGGAGCTCAAAGACCGAAAGACGTCTGAGAGATCTGCGCTAAAACTATCAACACATCAAAATTTGCAGGGATGTAATCTGAAACAATCGGTGTGATTGATCGCCAGCTCCTTCAGTCACAGATACAACATGGCTTCCCAGCTGAGCATGTAGCCAAAAAACCCCCAAAAAACAACGATAACAGCCGAACAGTTACATTGTTGGACTTGGTTGAGTCTTGCATTGAGTATAGACTTGGGCAGGTGGCGACTATCAGAGGAAAAGTAAAAAAAATAAAAAATAAAAAAAAAGTTTTGCTGAACTGAAGCCTAGTGTGTACATTCAGATATCTGGCAAACCGTAACATGTAACCTCAGTTTAAGAGCAATTTATAAGTAAAACTCCGGCCAAAGTGAACATTTGCACATTCTTTTCTTCTTCTTCTTTTTTTTTTTTTGCATATCCATGTTGACATTAGAAACCGGAATCTCCTGGCCTCATGTTTAATTCCTAACAGGAAGTAACAGGAAGTGGTGATTGTTGAAGGACTATGATTGGCTGCTATAAGTTTTAGCGACAAGGCCCTCTATGAGTTTGGCACGTTTAAAACAACATTCAGTAATGTGACCCAGTGGGTAACTGTGAACAAACACTTTTCTTCAGGTGGGGACGAGATTATCGAACACGAGATAATGTCTCAACTTTTTTTTTTTTCTTGAACGGTGGACATGGTCGTAGACGTTGAGAAAAAATACACAAAAGTACTAACAAGATGTAATTCTATTTACTTGATTGAGAAATGCAACAAATATTTGTATGTAGAATGAAGGGCTCCTGGTCTTACACCCACAGAATGTCGCTATGTTAACCATAATTAATTAAAATAACTAAAATAATTCATGCCAAACTTTGTGTGGAAACCGTTTTACAAATGTGCACGAGCACAGAAAGTCGTCGGGAAAGCAGTCGGGCAACCCAGTTGAAATCATTTAGAGCGTTTTTGTCTGACTTTGTGATTTGTCCGCTTGCTGGTGACACAGATTCAGTTGAACGCTCGCTATATTTAGATGACGTGGACAAAATACATCCGTCAACATGCGCCGCGTATGAAAAAAAAAAAAAAACAGTCTGTCAATCAACGAACGACGTTTATTTTTTCACTCTGACCATTTTATAATTAGATCATCTTGGCAGTCTTTAAGCCATCAGCTGCCACCTTAAACGGATAGTCCTTTGGATAATAGAAAGCGCAGCAGTGTTGTCGACTAAAGTGTCCCACTCATCCTTCTTTGGCCTTACTGTCCCCCAGGGACACATTAGTCTCTTAATGCTTTGTCATCACCATTGGTTAATGGACCTCAGAGCAGTCTGTTAAAAACAGCCCTGATCAATACACAGTCTGTGCAGAAAGGGATAAGGTGCAAAAGCAAAGCAACTTTTCTTCATGCCTGGGAAACAAAAAGAAAAAAAAAATAGTGTGGACTTGTCAATATTAGCAATGGCTGCTGGCTAGAGCTGATCTCTCGCCCAAGCTCTGGAGCTCAGAAACAAAATGCACCAACGTCTGATCCTTGTATGACTGCAAGACCCTTGTGCAAATGGAGGAGCTGAATTGTTCACAACAATCTGTGTAAATTATTAGAAGCTAAAAACAAAACTATAAGTCGCAACGTTTTTCCACATGCTTCGAAGAGAGCGACTTAAACGACGGGTTTCTTAGGGGTGGACTGCTGCTTGATTCTCGTTAGCACAAGTTAAAGGGCGAATTTGACTTGAGACGAAAGTGACGATGAGAACGACGATGAAAGAGAGAGACTGAGAAAATGAGTGTGAGGCTGTTCAGTTCAGACACTGAAGAATACAACTTCAGTGGTTTTACTGTGAAGATAGCAATGACATATTTTATTTCAAGTTAAAACAAATCTTTCTCTGTACACATCTCACGGGGATACGTACGTCTTATTAGATTATGGCTCGCATACTTTTTTTCTTGCCATAATTAGCGGGTGCAGTTTATATTTCAATAGTCCGAAAATTACAGGATATCTTGTCAGCTCAGGATTACAGGAAAGCAAGGTAATTTCTCACCGATGATAATTTATCGCCTTTGTTCTTATTAATCGTTTCACGTAGGAAGATCATTGGTGGCACACCACCTCCAACCTCAGTTTCTCTTTAAATACGGCAGATGTTGCAGTGATTTAAACGTTCATGAAATGGTGTTTGGATAAAAACTTGGATGTTTCTGAGAGTGAACCAGTTCAAAGATAGCAAAAGTCCGTCTTGGTCAGGGTCCCCCCCCCCCGGTGTTTGATAAGCCTGGCCGGCCACCAGGCTTTACTTGTGCTCCCCGCCAGGCTTAGCTTTGCTTCTTTATTTAAGTTTTTCTTTTTAATGTTTTCATTTTTAAGACTTTATAGTCATATATTAATCTTCCAATGACACTTAATTATCAAATTTCCTGTCAACTACAAACATGTTTTAACTCAAAATACGACAGGCCGCTGGATAAATGACTGCCTGCACCCCAACCATCGGGCTTAGCAAGTTTTCTGGGGGAAATCTTGTTGGTATTTTGGGAGTTTGCTGCAGGACCAACTAATCTGTATTTATCTGATGTGAAGACACCAAGAGAATTATTCAGTGCAGGTAAAGCATCGCCTCCGCGTAACCTTCTAACAGAACCTCATCTTGGAAACCCGACCTATCCCTTTAAGGCTGAAATCAAGATATAATTACACTATAAGTGTCAGCTAATATAAACTTTTCCTCCATTCTGAAAATCAGATAAAGTGAAATTGAAATAGCATCCCTTTGAACATCCCTCAGTCAGACTTTGCACTGCTATTATCCATTTTTGTTTCCTTTTTGAAGAACGGTCAGTCAGTAAATTGCTAAAAAGCTAAGATTACCTTGCTACATTTCACAGCGCTCACATGTTGTGATGTTATCGTTCGACAGCTTAATCAGGAGTGGAGATGTAAAGCAGATAGAAGAGGAAACATTACCGATACCCACGCATTTAAAATCTGTTTAGCACTTCTGTTAAGTCAAACTCATCAAGCAGCACAAGGTTAGAGGGGGACAATCAACACTGTCCAAATGGTAAGTAAACAAGCTAACACTTGTTCGAACAACAACACACCGAAGACCTCATCTGCACACACACATACACACACACTCACACACTCACACACACACACATCCAGTCCTCTGTACATCATTATTTCCCTCTCCTCTCCATCTCCATCTCTAGCAGCATGAGTCCCCGTTCTGGCTCGGGGCGTCTGGCACCTTTTGCCCAAATCGTACTCCGAATGGGGGCCGAACTGAAGCGGAGGGGGAGCAGGAATGAACTAAAAGGAAAGGAGGAAGGAGTGGGCATGCAGGAAGACGAGGTGTTAACACCCTTTTCAACACCAGAGCCCACACCAAGCAGAGGGAACAGTCTAATTGCAAGGTGTGTGTGTGTGTGTGTGTGTGTGTGTGTGTGTGTGTGTGTGTGTGTGGGTGTGTGTGTGTGTGTGTGTGTGTGTGTGTGTGTGTGTGCATAGATTTGTGTGGCTAATATGGAGTGTGCATCAGTTTTTATTTTCTTCTCCTGGCCGGCTTCTCTTTAGTTTGTACATTTACGTTTCGCATGTTATTATTTACATCTGGAAATGTCAGGCCTGCGCTCAGCGCCGGAAGCCAAAAAAAAAAAAAGACAATTGTGTTACTTTCCGTCCGTAGAACAATTCTGTTGACAAAATGAAATATGGAGACGTAGTTGTTATTAATTTAGTGCAGTGAGACACAGCAAAGGGAAAAAAAAACAGAAAAAAAATTGAAGAACGACTCAAACTCACGTTCTTCCTTTTTCTTGCTTTCATGCGCCGGCCACGCTAGGCACAGAGCCGTTCCCACAGTAACTGACTGACAACAGCTCCACTAATGTATCGCGATTCAACACCCCAAAACACATGCAAACGTTTCCCACACTTAGAACAGAACAGTCAACACTGAAAACAGTGTTACGTTTTCAGTCTTGATGTTTATTTTGCAATTATTAATCAGTGGTCGTCCGAACGCTGATTGTTGATTAGCTAATTTAAACACCTGCTCTGCTGATGCGCTGTCAGAGAGTTGGTACGTGGGTCGCCTTTTCATTCTTTTTTTTTTTTTTTAAACTGATCCGAAACACACCAAATTCCACAGCACGTCTACATGGTAAGTTGTCAAAGTCAAGCTAGCATAACCGACCGATTTCATCGCTATTTATTAATTCTTTTTTGAAAAACTTTTCCCCCAATGTCCTTAACAAGCTGCTGTCATCTTGACAATTAGTAGCTAAGGCCCAAGTCCCTTTTTATTATATATGTCATGTGCATATTGAAGATTCACCCTGTTATGTTGACAACTTCACAGCTAAAACCAGCGGGCGTTGGCGGCAGCTAGCGTCTTGCTCTCGTGCCGTCATGCTGCAACGTTTTCATACAGTCTTTGTGTGTTTTTTTTTTTTTTGTCTTGAAGAAAATCTTTTTTCTCTTCTTCTTCTGCTAAGATAAGTTTCTTCAGAAATCTTCTTTTGAGCACCGAACCTCCCCACCCCTCCTCCCCACCTCCTCCCCCCACCTTTATTTCATTTCTTTTTCCATTTCTTTTGTGTCTCCTGGTATGACGCTCTCTCACCTCCATCCAATATGCTCTGACAGTCTCTTTATTTCTCATTAGTGCATTTTGACAGTTAATGAGTGGACTGTGTGAGCTGAGCCTGAGACTACAGTGAGGGAGGAAGGTAGCGGGAGAGGGGGAGAGGGAGTCGGGGAGGGGGGCGAGAGATAGGGAACGAGGGTGAAATTCGTGTTGATAAATCATGTGGTCAGTAGCACGGGCCTATGTTTATCTCCAGCTGTCAGAAGAGTATGGGAGCTGAGATACCGCTCGCACATTCACACACACACACACACACACACACACACACACACACACACACACACACACACACCCCCACACACACACACACACACACACACACACGCACTGAGAAGAATTGTTGTTACCTGAGATTTTTTTTTTCTTTTTTTCTGCTTTCCCTCCTCCTTGCCTTACACCATTTCTCCCTCTCCCCTCCATGTGGAAGCCAGATATAGAGCAAACCTCCTGTTTACATCTTTGCTTTGTCCAACCTCTGAATCCCATCAGTCAGCTGTTTGTGCTGATTACTGTTTGACTAATAGACTTTAAATCAGTCTCTCCCGCTTTCATTGTTTTGCTCCCAGCTAGTTAAAGACATTTCTAATTAAACGCAGTTCATTTTATGCACACACCAGCAAAATCTGCATCTATTTTTGTTTTAGCTTTGATTCCCTCCCCCCCCCACCCCGCCCCTTTTCTCCCCCGTGTAACTTTTCTGCAGCGCTGTGCTATGAATTGAAGAATAACTTGGCCACTTTGTGGCAAAAATGATTACTGGTCTTATTGGATGAAGAACATATTGGTTTGAAAAGTTAAAAAGTTGCCTTTGAACAATTTATTTCATTGGCATTTCACTTGGTAGGCAAAAGCAAAGTGGTGTATAATTGTAAAACTGCAAGGCTGTTTGAAGCTTTTCTTGTAACAATGACCTTCTTCCTGCTATTACTCCACGTTCACTGACAATAAAAAATGTATTGAAACGGCTAGAATAATTTTATTTTATTTATTATTTAAAATAAAATGTTTCACTTGTTCAACAGTGAACTTACTGGACAATATTTTAATGAAATAGACAAAGCAGTGTGATTTATTTTTATTGAAAAGGAATCGATGGATCATTTTCGGTCCATTCATTTTGAATAGTAAATTTGAATCCTCTGCTTAGCAACAAGAATGACATATTTTGGTCATTCTTCAAAATACAAATACACAACACTACTTTTATGGCTAAGTTCAGTTCAGAGCACTTCATGTATTCGTCAATTCATTCTACTGATAAGCTGATTCCAGTCTGGCCGCTGCCTGCCAACGCAGTTTTCCCTCAATTCTCATCTCCCTTCAGTCCATCACATGGGATTTCTCCCATTGAGCTCCATTTCAACCTCCACTGCAACAAACGAGTTGTGACGATAACATTTTCTTTTTACTATGCTGTTTTGGAATTGTACTCTTGTCTCGTTTTAGTTTGGCAATGGCAGCAGAGGAAGTGAACGAAGCCATTCAGTCTGTGAAAATATCAAGCAATTACAGTAATGGGAAATGGAGAATTTAAGACATTTTATTGCTAAAAATGTCATTGCTCCCTAAGGGGTTGTTTACAGCGCACACAATTTACAATACACTTCATCAAGCTAGCACTTTGCATACGTCAAGGCCGAACATTAGCAATTGGGTGAAATTGAAAACTATGATAGAGACCTGTTGAAAGCTAGCAATCGTTTCACAATAGTCGACAGCTCTGATCCTCTCTGTGAAGCAAAGCGTAGAACAAGGGGCTAGTTTATTAAAATAATCTTGAAAGGTTCGGAGCAAATTAAATGTACGCTCTAAAGGCCAACTACAGGTCAATGTTAGCGTCAATATGCTAGCAGCACCACCACTGAATGTTTTCAGTTGTATTATATTTGAGATTAAAAACAAAACAACTCGCTTTATAACTCACCGTTACTTCTAGTATCAGTCTTAAGTTGAAGTCGTTTACCTTGGACATCCCTGGTCTGTAACCAGGCTGATAAAAAACTCAGACATTTGTGAACAAAGGTTCCAGAGGAATGATTGCTTTTTTGAGTAATAATAATTATTTAAAGTAACATATCTCATCTACTGATGACCAAGATGCATAAAATAGACATATCTACGTTCTCACCTACGACCCGATGTGTTGATTTAGCCGTTCTACAGTCAAGTGTCTCGACATGGACGTGCTCATTGTTCACGCGCCACCCAACTGCGCGTTGCGCACACTCCGTGCATTTGCATAATGTGTGCGAGGTGACACGCGCCGTGAAGTGTGCGCCGGCTCTCACACTCGTGCCTGACAGTTGGGAGTGTCGCGGCGACACGGCGGCCCCCTCTGCGAAAACGGCCGCGGCGGTCGTCGCGCCCGGCAACAGGCCGGCGGGAAGGGAGACAGATTGGGTTTTAACAGCCATCGCTGTCATCTCCCAACAGCTGTCCTCTTCCCATTCTCCCATTCAGCCGGCCTGTGTTTGCATTGTCTCCCCCGTGACCTCCCTTCAAAGGCCTACACCGAAGACAGAGCGGGAGGAGTGAGAGGAGGACAAAAAAAAAAAAAAAAGAAAAAACGGAAAAAAAGAGAGAAAGGAAAATATTGGACGGTGAAAAGGAAAATGGAGCAAAATGCAAATGAGGGTGGGGAAAAAAATGGAAAAGAAGACAAGCGGTGAGGCGGCGGGTGGAGGTGGGGGGGGAACTGATGCCACGACAGAGGCGACATTCGGTGCCCCGGTACCGTCTCCCATCCCTCTCAATTTCTCCTTCCCCTCCCCTGTGCTCTGGATGTGCTATATTCTGCCTCTCTTATTAAACCACAGCCGCCACCTCTCCACCTCCCACCAGCCTTCACCCTCTCTCTCCCGTCTTGCATCTCTCCTCCAGCTCTGCACCGTTCACCCCACCCGCAACACAAACTCCTCCCCCGCCCCGCCGCCGCCGCTGCTGCTGCTGCTGCCCTGTCTCTCTCCCATGTTGTCTCTTATCAGGTAGAGGAGAGATAAGGCCGCTATCTTGCCGTGCCAGGGCTTTGACATGACGCTTTAATGCATAATAAGTTCACTCATCTTTTAATCAATGCAGCCAAACCATGAATTTCTGAAGGGTTAACAGTCAGTCATTGGCAGATTTGGAGCTAAAAACACAGAGATAAGGTCTGCCTCCGAATCAGACGGACACGTATGCAAATCAGATCTACGCATGTCGTGTGCAGCCGCTGTCAGATTGTGTGCAGGCCTCACAACAGAGCATCTCAGGCTTGTTTCAAGCAGCAGTTAGTTCTTTGTTTTCCCATGCTCTGATGCTGCCAGGAGACATCGGAGATTATTGAATGTATTGGCCGTTAAAACTGGGCAACCTTTATAAAAACGTATGTTATTTATGTGTTTGTTGTCATAAGTTGCGACAGTATCATTTGAGACAGAAAATCGACTCGCTGTTACAGGAAAACCATTTGTCCTCTGTCATCAGTGGCTATTCTAACAAGCCTTAGCATTCACAACGGGCTCTGCTATCATGAAGTAGCTGCAGCACAGCGAGATCACAGGGATGAGGGTGATTGACAGCGCTAAGATCCGCCTTCTGGCTCTGATTGGTGAGGGAGCCAGGAGCAATAAAAGCACTGGAGTCGGTGGAGAAGCTCGATTTTTTTTAAACACATTATCTGTCTTATACTGTCATGGCATGGTGGCCGTTTTAACAAATGCAAAAGTTTTAACATTTATAAAAAAAAATATTTTTTATAAAAGTCTCTAGCTCTGGAAATGGATTTACTCTGTAAGATTTACTCTGTTAGAGTCAACCAGCTTGTTGTTTAGCATTCTTTTGGATTTGAAAGAATTTATGGCATCACAAACTTCAATAACCGTCCCACAGCATAACAGATCCTCTACCATACCTTACAAATTGATTTATTTTCCACATATGAATCTTTGGTCTTATGCCAAAATACAGCAGTCACATGTTTTTTACAGATTTTTTTTAGTGGTGAAAATGAATGTAGCACTAGCAATTTTGAGAGAAAAAAACTAAAGAGAAAAATGTGAATTAAATGCTCTCAAGTCACAAATGTGAGGTTTATTTTTACATTGGGCAGGCACACTTAGACTCTGACTAGAAGTTGTTCTGTGCATGATAAAACAACACCGTTATTTTTTTATTTTTTCAAAGGAAAGATCTTTAAACACTTCACTACAAAGACACAAATATTAGATCTAAATCCAAACACATCTGTTCAGTCATGGATGTTCTCTACCGTTAGTTTTCCTGCCCCAGATTTTTTGGCACCGTGCAACTATTTGTGAAAAACGCATAAGTAGTGCGTACATATTTGAACAGTAGCATCATAAGCAGAGTAATTTCCCCTGCAGCCGTTATCATAAACACACTTCAGAAAATTATGTTGACATGTTTTTTCCCCATACAGTTTATTTCTGCAGATAGCAGTAGGAGCACTGGGAGAAGGCAGAGGAGCTCAATTTGTTTTCACAGATTTTCTATCTTATATTGTGACACTTTTTATAAATATGTAAAAAAAAAAAAGAAAAAGCTTTCGGTTCATGAAAGTTACATACAGCAGTTGTAAGTTCAGTGATCTTTAGTATGGCTAAAGGTGTTTTAAAGGTTATTTTCTAAAGGTACTTTTAGTCAGTCCAACGTTGTTCATTGGGTATGTTATCGATTATTGAATGACTTTTCACAGATTATCATCTGCCTCGTCACAACCTGTAAATCATCAGAACATAACAAATATGAAATTTTACTGAAAGTTGCTGCAGCTTTAAGTTCAGCCTAAACCAGGTAGGTTATTTTACAACATCCTCTTTTTGTTTTATTTCCTAACGAAGTTGAAGAAGTCCTCATCCTCCTCCGTCAATCCTCGTCCTCTTAACGGTTAGTTCACGGGTCACCTAGGTGACGGAGTCTGAGCTGGGAGATAAAAAGAAAAAAAAGTGGTCAGAACGTCATTACTACACCCGACCCTCTTAAGAGGATGACGGTGGCTGTAGCGGCTGCACGGTGAGAGGTGGATGAAACCGGGGCGGAGGTGGATGTATTTTAATGTGTGTGTGTGTGTGTGGGGGGGTAATCTGCTGTGGTCTGAGGGGAGGGGGGGGTAATCTGCTGTGGTCTGAACTAATAATACATTGGCGATAATCATCGCTACACACAGAGGAGGCAGAAGGACGGTTCATGCAGGCGCACGCGCAGCGACGGAGACAAACAGACGCAGAGACAACAAACGGGAACCCAGAGAAGAGGCTGATTCTCATTCCGTCCCCGTCTCTCACTGTAAATCACAGCGCTCTGTGTTTCCACACAGCCACACGGCATCCCCCCGCCCCACAACCCTACCTTCTCTTCCTCCAATCCTGTGTGGATATCAGGCTGGTGCAGAAGGGCTCAGCCCAGCTGATAGCAGGTCCTCTGAGGGAACGGGGGGAGGTAGGAGTACGGAGGGGTGAGACATGGGTGGGTGGAGTTAGCGTGTGTGTGTGTCTGTGTGTATGCGTTGAGAGCAGCAGTTCAGGGACTATAGGAGCTTACCCTGCTCCTCCAGATATAGAGGTCAGGGGTCACACTGGGCAGGATGGTCAGAGGAACATGAGTGGAGTGTGTATTTGTGTGCGTCTACCGTGTGTGAGTCCATTTTTTTCCCCCTCCTAAACATGTCCCGCACCGTAAGATAATCCAAAGTTTCTGAAAATCTCACGAAGAACCTCCCTCAATGACCCCTCGCCCCCCGCGGGTCGGATGCGGCGGAGGATTTTCCTGGCGTGCAGCTGGCAACAGCTCATAAAGAGAAATTGTCCTGCTTTCTTCTTCTTCTTTTTTCTTTCTCCAGAACGATTGTAGAAATATAATCAATTTAGAGGACACTTCATCTCGCGGCAAAATGGCAATTTGACCCCCGCGGAGCTCAGGCCCGATGCGACAGCGAGCGGCGTATTGTCACAGGTGCAGAAATGCTAGCGAACCGCATGCTAGCATGGGGGTGAAAAAAAAGAATAAGAAAAAAGAGAGAAAGCAATTTCCTCTGTTTGTCTGTCTCGCCTGTTCCTCGCCCTGGGGGTTTTGACGACGCCGAGCTGAAGTTTGATAAAAATTAACAGATATTTTCTTCCGCTGAGTAACAGTGCCTAAGACAAAGATTGCTTTGCAGCATCCCCGAGTGACAGTTTTTTACATCTCTGAAACTCCTTAATATTTCTCATGAAACTGATTAGAGTGGCTTCTTTTTGTAGAAAAATTAACTCCTAAAATGTTTTCTTCCCCTGGTAAACAAACCACTAGAGTACGTGGTGATTTTTATTTTCAACCTCAAACAGGAAATGGAGGAGCAGCTCAGAGTCGAGGCTCCCAAACTTGTGGAGTGACTCCACCAGACTTCTATCCATCTTACATACATTTCGTTTTCGTTTTGTATGCTAGGATTGCATTGCAAACTGTGTAACTTGGGTCAAACACTTTGGGTGTCCTTCCTCAAGCTTCCTGACAAGATGGATGAAGTTGAATCAGGTTTGTAGGCCGCTTTGCTCTTTACTTTGTTGTCCTTACACTAAGCTGTAGCTAATTTTGCGACATGGCTAAGATCATTGTCCAATCTGAAGATCAGTTTATGCACAGTCTAAGTTCTTCGCTTTCCCCCTGAACCTAGTAAGTGCTTGGGTCACTCTTACCAGCAACAACTGCAATCAAACATTGGCAAGATGATTTGATGTTTTTATGGTGTTTTTAATTGTTTTAACAGAAGAATGAAGCACCTTTAGTTATCTGGAAATTGTATCACAAGGAAGATCCAGGCTTGTGGACGTCTACAATTTTCTTCCTGATGTCTTGGTTGATTTCGTTTGAGTCAGTATGTTTGACATGTTCCTTTAAAATACACCAACTGATGAAACTCAATGCTCTCAAATGTTCGGGGAAAAAGGTTATAAAGCCATGATGACATCATTATATGGGCTTTTCTACATTCTTTAAAGGTCCACCAAGGTGTTTTGCACAGCTGAATGGTTGAAACAGGAGATTAAAGGATTTTTCAAACACATATGAAATAATCAAAGCAACACTCCATGTATGTTTTTGATGAGGAAATAACAGCATAACCTAATGTAAAGTTTAAAAAAGTTGATTTTACACAATGCTCTCCCTTGAGAGGCACAATGATCTTTGGGGATGTGAATTTCTTTCTTAAAAAAGTAATATATTTCTCAAAGGTGGTCTGACATTATTTTTCTATTCCAAAAGCAGAAATCATTCTGTGTAAAATTAGCCCAATTTTACACAGATTTAATGTCAGACAGTACGAATTTACGGTATGTGTTGAGAAGTTTACCTACAGTGATCATTGGCACGTTAAAAACAGGTTCTTTGCTGTACGCTCAGCTTCGTTCAGAGAGTCTGGACTCTCGGCTATTGAGAAACAATTTTTTGCTGGAGGTGTGGACTCTGTTGAATTTAAATAATTGGATCTAATTATACCCAATCGCTAATGCTTGGCCATGACGAATGTAAAACATTTACAAATCCGGCTTAACAACGAAGCTTGCCTGAAATTGCATGCGCTGTAAAACAACTTCATGTGAAATAGGCTCACGACATCTTGGTGAGCAATAAAATCTCCTATACATTCCTCTTGGTCTGGCTTTAGTTGCGTGGCCAACACAGACTGAATAGTTCTGCTCATTTCCTCTGCTGTCATTGTCAAACTAGACCCCTATGTAAGCAGACTACAATGCAAAAAACATCATCATTGACTATTTTTTTGTTCACTTAAATCAAACTCAATTGGAGGAATATCAGACAGAGCACTGAAATGGGATGAGAATCGAATAGGAAGGCAATGGCGAGCCTAACTTCCTTCTGAATAATGAACACTAATGTAGATGTTGGTTCTTTTGTGATCTCCTGGATGGCTCGCCAAAACACTAATTTCAAAGAAAGCACAGAAATGCAATGGTGTTGTTCACAAGTCTTCCTTCTTTGTGCTTATCCAAAATTTAATTCAACCAGAGAAATTGAGCTCAATGGAAGAAGTACCATACAAAGCACTGCAGGAAGACAACAAGCAAATGGAGTTGTGTAGGAAAGCAGTGATTGCCCTAGTTAATGTGGAGCTTTTTAGTGAATTTTTAGATTTTTCTTTGCATGATTACACCAGCTTTTATAAGCAATAACTGGGTTTTAAAGTTAGAATTTATTGTATGTTTCATTTTAAAAGAAAAACAGGCAAACAATGTTGTTTAGCCTTAATGACATTTTGCTATCAATGTGTCATTGCTTTACCATAACATTCCAACCGGTCAACCAGAGCAGCTCAGCTAATAGCTTTTATCTGCGAGACAGATAAAGATACAGCCTACTCTCTATACCTTTATTATCTGTAGCTTTATTGTAACAGAATTAAAGAGTTAGAAGCTTGTTTTCAATGGGAAATTGTTTGGAAAGCAAACAGTTGGCTCAACTTCAATGAGATCTCTTTCTTAGATGTATGGTTGTTTCTTTTAGTTCCATTTCACATATTTTATTGAGGCTTGAATATTATTTGGAGTGGATTTCAACAACAACAACAAGAAAGGCATTTAAGATTAAGGGAGGTTATGCCAATAATCAGCTTCAGCATGAAAAAAATAAGTCACATAATATGTCTCAATTTAAATGTTGACTTCCATCTTTAATTAAAAGTGGGATGCTTCTCTTTGAAACATTCAAAAAGAAGCAAGATAGAATTTGTGGCTCTTCCCCCTTTCACCTCCCTGTCACTCAAGCTTTGGAAATACTGCTGTGTTATAACTTGACTGATCATTTGATAAAAATGTGGAGTAAAGAAACAGCAAACTGCTTTTCAATACGTTTTTGCCGTTAATCTGAAATAAAAATGAACGTCTTCTACATTTATGCTAAGTTTACAAGGCAGAATGTATACAAACAGTAAGGACATTTTTGTTTGGATGATTATTTTCTTTGGCCTAATACATCTTATATCGCTAGGAAACCAATTTAGTTCTCCTTTGTAGCAGAAATCTCTCGAGAATGTGGGTTGATGACTGAAAAATAGCACATTCTGCTATTTACTCTTGCTTCATATTATCTATTGGGTTGCATAGTTAAAGTCTTAATTCAATTCCACAATTTATTCAACCAGCCTAAACACTAAGGGTCATCAGATAGGTCACACACTGCTGTGGGAGGACATCGCATTCTCAGAAAAATATGGTGGTTTTAGAAACCTTGGCACAATCCTCACTAATCGTAAGAGTTTGACATTAATTTGTAAGCTTGTATTGATGAAAAAATACTATTTCCACTGGCAGGTTATTTCACGTATAACATGGGAAAAATGTCAGCTTAAAAATAAAATAATCTGATAGTGGAAATAGTACTTTTGATCAACATTAGAAAATTATCGACTTAAAACAAGCTCCTGTATCCTCCTGAAAAGTGACTCTTAAGTCAGTTTTGTCTCATTTGAATTGTACAAATATCTTATTGCACGTGAAATCAGACAAATCCAACTCACAAATCACTTCTCAGCAAGACGTAAGAGTCAGTTGTATCTTAATATTGATGGCCAAATACTAATTCTACTGACAAATTTCATTTTCAATGTGAAAAAAATGTCTTGTCGGAGGAAAAAAAAAGTCAACCAGTGGAACTAGTACTTTTTAAAAATCAATATTATTGACTTAAACTCCTATAACTTTACGAAGAGTGATTCATCAGCCAGTTTTGTCTTATTTCAAGTGTACTAAGATATTTTCAGAATAAACTCAGCAATAAACACTTGGGAAGAGTTAGTGGGATTTAAAAAAAAAAATTCCACAGTGTTTAAGGTAGAATTTTATGTAAAAAAAATTTTTTTTCTTCTGATAGCTGTTTCATCTATTGTAAGAGTCATACAAAGCAGTGTGAGAAAGAAGTAAAATAGTTTACTTTAGCCTTTCTAACAGGATTTTTTTTTTCTGGTAAAAAAAAAAAAAAAAGGGAATAACAGCAGTGTGATCCTTTAATAAATTCCACACGCCAAGCTCCTGATTTTTCTCTTCCCTTGCTTCTCCACATTGTCACTGGACTTTCTACCTTCCATCCTCATTCTCTCATGCCTCACAGCCCCCTCTAATATATCTTTACTACGCTCCTTCTTGCCTCTGTGTTTTTTAACCTGTCCCCCTTCTCTCTCTCTCTCTCTCTCTCCCGCTCGCCATTTCAGCTCCTGCTTCCTTATCTCTGTGTTGCCGTCCTCAGTAATTATTATTATGTGCTGCCGAGATAATTCGAAAGCTGTGAGAAGAGAGAGGAGGAGAAAAAAATGGGATGAAAGAAACAGTGGCTGTGGCTTCCTGGGCTGTGCTTCTCTTATCTGACCTTGGGCAGAGCCACTTATTGTTAGGCAAATCTCATGTGCAGAAAAATGGAGCGAACGGCTGTGTGTGAGACGGAGAGAGAGAGAGAGAAAGGAGGTGGTGGTGGTTTGGAGAGAGAAGGGGGTGAGGGGGGAGATGGATGGAGGTGGAAGGGGAGAGCCGTCAGAAAGCAGCGGGTAGAAGGAGTGTTTTATGGAGCGATAGGGAAAGAGCTGAGCGGCAAAAGAGATGGAAAGAGGTGGGGAAAAAATGCAGAGGTAAAAAGAAAACGAAGAAAGAATAAAACAGGGGGGTCCGAGACAGGAGGGTGAAAGAAAAGAGAAGGACGTGTGTTTGAGACCGACCATGATAAAGACGAGCATAAAAGAAAAGTGGGAAATGGAGGAGGTAAAAAATACAGAAAGAGAGGGAGGCCAAACTTTTATGGAGGAGGGAGGGAGGGAGGTTTGGTTTATTATGCAGGATCCGGTTTTCATTGCTCGGTGAAGTACTGCACACACTTCTGGCTTGTTCAAATAAATCCGCTTCCCCTCCAGAAGAGGGTTCATAAAATCAATTTACTTTGTGTTTGGGAGAGAGGACGCTCAAACCTGTCTTCTCCAAACTGCTGTCCTGGTGGACACGGGCCGTCGTTTGGGTCTCTGGGTTCCCCGTCACGTCCGGGTTGACCTCGTGCGGGCAGCGGCTGTTTACTGGACACAAACCGAGCCAGCTAGCGCTAGCTTAAACTCTTTCTGTGTCTGCTCGCGAGCGCCTGCCTGTGACTCCGAGGTTCACTTTCCAGTGCGCGCGCACTGGAACCATAAATTCCCATCAGCTGCCGGGTGGGGGGAGGAGGAAGTGGAAGAGGAGGGGGGCTGCTGACGTGTGGCCCTTTCCGCCTTCTCAGCCGCCGCTCGGCTTCCTTTAATTACGACCCATTCTGCAGGAACAACACGCCGTCCTTCCGCCAGATTTAAAATGACCTGCTCCCTCCCGGTAATTCATGGGCCCGCGTGTCCTTCACAAGGTGCGGCGGCTCCTCGCCTCGTGGAGGTGGGCGAGGAGAGGAGGAGTGTGCCTTCCTCTGTTCACGCGCACGCTATTAAGAAGAAATTAGTTATAGAAACACAGGGTGAGTACCAGCAGCCTGGATAGCCAAGGAGAAATCCACAGCGTCGCTTTTCTCAGTAAAACAAATGATGTCTTTGAGAGGGTGAGGAAGTTCATATTCTTCAGCAAAGTAGAGGGATAGCTCAGGCTTTTCAAAGTAAGACTGTGCTCAAAAAGGTTAGAAGTAGTTCACGTCTTGAATGCGGTTGCTACTGATCATAGGAGCCCGGATGGGAGAGGTTATTCCTCCTCTGCAAACAGGGTTTAAAAAAACAAAAAACAATGATAAAAAGAAGAATTTATGAAACTTTCAACATCTTTTAGGAGTATTACAAACAGTAGCTACGTTGCCATTACACCAATTTATTTTTGAAATCTCAGTTTAATGTTTAAACGCAGCTAATGCATTTAACCGTCCCTTCTGACTTCCCCACTCAGCTCCTTCAGACTAGCCAGCAGCAATTAGCAAACGTGCCGAGCTCATTATAGGAGCTACTTCTCAGTGCAACGCTGCTGAAAACATTGTCAAAGGGCTAACAGAGGAGACGTGGTGTGAGGATTTTCTGAAGGCGGAGTTTCAGAGAGCGCAGGAGGTTTTAAAGAGACAGAGGCCCAGTTTCAAGGAATAAAATTATGAATTCAAATTTCTTTTAAGTCATATTTAATATATGCACTATTTTTATAACAACTGAGGTGAACATAATTATTTGATTATACTATAAAATTGCATTATGTGCCTGGAAAACGCATAGCACTGCCCCTTTAAAGAAAGTAGAAGTTCATATATGTAAATATTAATAAACCCTTACTTTCACTCATCATTTTCAACAATTTAGCTTCTTTTTGTGCATGTTTGAGAGTTCTTTCAACATTCGCATTAAGACTGACAGCATTTTCTGCTACTCTTACACTTTGGTACATCTTGCAACATTTTTCTTTAAATTTCCTTGAAATAAAAACCAACAAAAAAAATCAAGAACATTCTTGAATAGGGCATCACGTGACGCCAACGCCTGTTTGCTCTGATGCAGCATAGCAAGTTCCTCTCTCATCCGTCCGTGTGCAGGAAGTATCAGAGACGTTAGCCTTTAAACGATGTGCTGATAACATACGGGGTGCTTTCCCACCAATTCATCAAATATTCCCTCCAGTTCCGATTTGTCAGACCAGATAGTTTTCCAGAAGATGGCAGTGTTTGTAGATGTATTGTATTTCTCTTAGGTGCAGAGATGAAGTGGTGCTCAGAGAAAGTTTATAAATCTTTCTCTAGGTTCATGTCAGCAGTTAAAGTTCACTTTTCTTTTTTTTTGGGGGGGGGGGGGTTTATTCTGACACCATTTATGGATCTTTCCATCATTTTTTTTTTTTTTTTTACATCAAAACACAAAAAGCCGCTCCGATCAATCCATCACTCAAAAGAGTGTGGCACTGTGTTACAGTTTTCAAAAATATAAAGGTTGTTTTAGCCTCTATAATGTAATGAATATTTTTTGTGGTCTTCTTTTTTACACGTTAAATTACTATATATATATTTTTAAATCTATAAAATTTGAAGGGTCCATCCATCCATTCTTTTCCGCTTCATCCGCTGCGGAGGTAGCAGCTTAAGAAGGGAGGACCAGACTTCCCACTCCCCAGCCAGTTTTTTCCAGCTCCTTCCTGGGGAATCCCACGGCGTTCCCAGGCCAGCAGAGACATAGTCCTCTTCTCCAGAGTGTCCAAGACATACGACCGCAGATCCGGTGAAACAATGACAAAATCAATCATGGAACTGCGTTTCTTTGGAGAAATAAACATGCGTGATGATTTAAAAAAAAAAAATACATTAGTTGTTCTTGAATTTAAACACAATAATAATGAAAAACAAAAATACATAGAAGATGAAAATGTGAAAATTATTTTGTTTTGAAAGGTCATGAAGCTTTTCTAGCTCAAAACTAACAGATCTAATTAGTAACTTATGAAAAGTAGAAGAAAACCTGAACAAATAAAAAACACTAGATTTACCATCCTTAAAAGGCAGACGGTGGTTTGACCGAATGAAGTGGTGATGCTATTTCAGGCGAACTGATCCTTTCTTTGATTGATTGTCTTCAGAGAGACAATCTGTTGCATATTACCCAGTAAATAAAGTATAACTAACATGGTTAATTATATTAAATCTCTGCACTCTGTGCTCAAATAAAAAGTCAAGTCAATAAGAAATGTTAAAGGTGTTTATAGTACACTCAGATCTAAACGGTCCAGTCATTTTTCACAATATATGAACCTATAAACTATAAATAAAACATTAACATTCAGCCACATCGCTTAACACTGGTTTGATTTATAGCATCCAAAATCACATCTTATTACTTGTAGTCTACTTCTTGGTCCAGTCAACCTACACATGAACCTTAACCATATTAATGGTCAAAATCTATTTGGGCTTTCCATGATTGACACACAACCTTTCAGAGCATAAACCGGACTCTGCTATTGCGGGAAATGTTGCTCTGTTGGAGGGAAATCGCGATGAAGCTACGTGTCCAAAAAAGGTTTTGACTTCCTCCACCGCCTCTTCAAATCAGCAGCACCCAGCAGATATGCACACGATTGTACTTCGTGCAGGCCTGGACACTGCCGCCGTTCTCCACACAGGATCGCGCTGTGGCAGTGCAACACTACTGCTTAAGGTGTCACTGCTGAGCGCCTGCGTCACCTTCTTGTGATGCAGCCATGCATGACATAACCTGCCACCGCTATCACCATTCTCTGCCCCGGACCCTGATAACACAATATTAAAACCCAGAGACGTTGCTATTTCGACTGTAGCAATGTCTTTTATAGGTATTTGAACCATAACCAAACAGACTAGTTGGCTGATTGGACATGTTTTTAACTGCTGTTCAGGAGAATCCTAGTTTTTTCCCCCCTTTACTTCAAAAATAATCCCGAAATATGGTGTTCAGAGAAATGAAAAATGCACAAATAATAATAATATAAATGGTGCATCAGGCATATATCCATTCTGAGACTACAGCGTGGCCAATTTAATCACCAATCAGGAGATTGGAGGAAAAGTGGCAGCTGCAGATTCACCAGCTGCAGATTCACCAGCTGCGTTATATTCCGCTAATGTCAAAAAATACCGATTTCGCAATTGCAACATTTACATTAAACGAGAAACCCGATTAAAATTCCACATTCCCATTTGTTTTTAGTAGTTAAAAAACATGCTGCGCCGTCATCCTCCTGCTGCTTCCTGTCGTCTTCTTCGGAGTCTCCGTCAGTAGTAACATCCGGTTGTTGACCATGTGATTCGTACAATGTGAAAAAAGTGTTTCTATTGCAGTTCTGCAAGATATGTTAATTTCAGTGCAATCGAAAACCACTTCATGCAAGCACTAAAACTTTTTATGTAAAAATGCAAATTTAAAAAAATTTTCCTGTTTCTATCAAGCAAGTTTATTTTCATAGTTTGAATTTGCAAAATGATATGGTCAATGGAAACGCAGCTACTGACATTAGCATACTGCTTTGCTGAGATTAACTCGACTGGCTGCTAATGAAGTTAAAGTTGGCAGCTTCTTCAAATTTCATAGAGCATCAAATTCAAGTTGCTTAAAATAAATAAGTGACTTATTTTCCTGATCCGAAGTCGAAATCGGCTCTCTGCTTTGTTCATTACAGACGTTAAGAAATGTTAAAGGTGTTTTACCGTTTATTTTCACGTGAATACTCGTTTCAGATTATTCGCAAATCATCTTATTCAACCTTCGCTTGCGTTACACACATCATCCTAAGTTTCTTTTTGTTTTCCTTTAGAACATCATCTTTGTTTCCTCCCTAATCTCCCTCCCAGTAGTTGGTATCAGCGTCTCCTGATGAATGCGCCCTCCCATGGCCTGCTGCCCTGTGATTGCTGATCTGTCCTCTTCAGAGCCACGGGGACCCCCGTGTCCTCTGGCCCTTGTCCACTCACTAAAGCCATCTTCAACCCGGCCCTCCCCTTTCTCGCTTTTTCCAGCCACCCCTGCCGGCTGCTCAATTCAGCTCCTTTGACCAAGGAACAAACAAACAAAACACCCTAGGGTAATGAGGGCCACCTCTGGGAATAGACACAGTGAAAGGAAGCTGGAGTATTGATGTGGGATTGACCGTTACTGAGGAGCAGGAGAAGTAGGGTGCGGGGGGGAAGAAGTGAGGCTAAAGGGTGATATGCAGAGAGGAGCTCTGATCTGATGGAGTGGATTGAGCTATCTGCTCCTGTTTGATTGGGGGAAAAAAGAAGAAAAGAAGAAGGTGACAAGACAAAAACCCTGATCAGTGACTCAGGCAATGAGATAACAACCTTTAGGGTATTGTCCTCAGAGTGGCGGTCGGGATTTGGTTTGGGATTTCCCACACTGTGAGCGGGATCAGAGAGAGGCGTGACGTGACCGGAGCGACCCGAGGATGGATCAGCTCACATCAACGCAGCAGGCTAAAGTTTCTCCTGTGTGTGTGTGTTTTCTTTTCTTTTCTGATAAAGCAGAAGCAAAGCTTTGTCTGACATAAAGGTGAATCTTAATGAGTAGATACATTTTACTACGAATGTGTGCATTTGTATACTCTGCTAACATCCAAAAAAGACAGTTTCACAATTGGGGTGTTTCCATTTTATAAGAAATGTAAATCTTGGCAACAACGGATTTAATCAGTTACATGATGTATATCCGTAATTCAGTCATCACAGGAAACAACAACTTTTTATGAACTGTTAAATATTAGAGGTCAATCAGCATTCAATGTAATAAACAAAAAAAAATAAACAGCCATCCTCCTACCACTTCCTGCCGTCTTCTTTGCCGTTTCCTCCAGTAGTAACATCATGTGACTCGTGTGATGCATTGACCGCACAACTCTACGGTCAATGGAAACGCAGCCAGTTAGAATATGATCAAAGTATTCATTTATTGCCAAGAATCATTTTGGAAACTGAAACTCATGAACTTTGTGGGATCCTTTCGCACGGCAACATTTTACCAATGTGAATTTCAGCGAATTTCAACGATTGTGGAATACAAAACTGAGAATATTGTGTAGAAGCAATAATATTAATTTTTTTTCTGTACAGGTCAAATTCGTTTTCATGTTCTGCCACATTAAGATCTTGACTGTTCTCAAAGGGCCAGCTGTGCAAGAAGGTATTAATAAAAGCCACTAACAAACTGTTTGTGCCAACAAATAAACTGTTCTTCTTAAAACGAAACAATATTTAACATCTTTTCACTCATGAGACGCTCCAGTATTTTTGTAATTGTTTTTATTTTTTGCATTGAAAACTGTAGATTTTCAGAATTGTGCAATATTTGCACTTCTCATGTGAGTTCTTGTTACCGTCCAGATCAACAGAAAAGAAACATCAGTGTTATTAATCTACTTAATGTGTAGATTTTTCTTTTGAAATTACATCAGAGACAAATTAAGTCTTCAATAATTTATTGACATGCACCTGTGTATCATTTATTCATTAGCTACTCAATGGAGACTCTACCCCAATGAAGAGTTGGTCACTTTCATTTACTGGCTTTTCATTCTTTCGCTAGCTGTTTTGTTTCATTTATGTAAAACAATATTTGTGACTCTCACTGCGTCAGTCTTAATAAGGACGATGCGGGAGAATGTCAAAGGTCAAATACAGAAGTCTACAAGTTGCCTGTGGGCATTAAGTGGAACTGATAAACTAATTGTTTATGTAGGAGGATTTCTGCCTTACACTGAAATGAACCACGTCCTCCGTTGTTTTTATTCAATCCCCGTCCTTGATATTGAACAGAGAGTCTGGAGGATTCGCAGTGAGCACCAGTCTCCTGTCTGAGAAAGTTCGTAAATGTTTTCATACCAGAAAACTCAGAAAGCCTGGACAGCTGACGGCATGTATTTCCCAGGAACATCACTTCATTTTGTAGTACAAATATGTCAGTTGCTTTCATATAAACCGGCATATGAAGGTAACTCTATATCAAAGGTCTCAAACTCTAGATCTCGAGGGCCGCAGTCCTGAAGCTTTTAGATGTGACTCTGATGCATCACACCTGAATAGAATAATTAGGCCATTAGCAAAGCTAATGACACAAGGAGGAGGTAATTAAGCCATTTCATTCCAGCGTTTTGTACCTGTGGTACATCTAAAAACTGCAGGTCAGTGGCCCTCAAGGACTGGAGTTTGAGACCCCTGCTCTATGTATGCTGCCATTCAGCTCCTTCAGACTAGCCAGCAGCAATTAGCAAACACTTGGTGGAGCTGTGAGCTCATTATAGGAGCTTCTTCTAATTGAAACGCCGGTGAAAATGTTGAAGGGTTAATAGAGGAGCCATGTTGTGATGACTTCCTGAAGGCGGAGTTTCAGCAAGAGCAGGAGTTTCTTAAAGAGACAGAGGCCCAATTTCAAGGCATTAAATTGCAAAGCCAGATTTGTTATATGCAGCTCTTTTATAACTGACGGCACTTGATGGTGCTATGAAAGGACACTATGTAACTGGAAAATACATAATCCTGCCCCTTTAAAGTGCAGCTTCTCATCTTCCATCTTTTGTTTCACCGCCAGACTGCTTTCATCGAGGACGATGAAAGCAGTCTGGCTCGTCTCCTCCGCCTTCCTACCTCTGATATTAAAAAAAAAAGTCTATAATAATAAAGCAGCGGACTGCAAACAGTCGCTGTGGAGAGCGAACGAACGTGGATGAACTTTCGTTTGGCCCCACTGTTCCGCATTTACACAAACTCTTCCCCCCCCGCCGCCCCCGGGACCCCACCATCTCCAAATGTTTGCTCTGACTGCGCCGCCACCCATAAAGCCCACAACAGTTTTGTTGTCATGCGGCACGGAGAGTGTTTGGGACAATCACGTCCAGGGCCAGCATGAAGGGCAGCTGCCAATGCTGGAACCGGTGTGACAGTTGTAAATGAACTGGCCCGATCGGCTCCTTGTAGTAATTATCTAAATGGGCTCATTCAAAACCTCTTCATTGTGGAATCAGTTAATTAATTAGCTGTTTCACTGACAGGATAATGGTGAGAGCATGCTAAATAGATTAGTCTGGAACTTGATTTATCGTCGCACGGCACCCCCCCCAACCCCAACACACGCACACACGCACACACACACACACAACCCCACCCAACTCTGTTTATCGCCACCTCTAACCCCCCACCCTCCACTTCCCCCTCGCTCCGTTCTTCCACTCTTCCCTTGTTTTTCTCTCGTCTTTGCAGCATCTATATAACAGCCGCCCACACGTTCGCCAGAAAATCCACCAAACTGTAGATGCAAAAGCCGCTGGGCCGATAACGCCGATCCGACGCCGTCAGGCTGAGAAGGAGAAGATATCCCGCCGAACAGGTGTGTGTTTAAGGCACACTCGAAGGAATATAGACGCGTAGGGGGGGGAAGGGGAGGAATTAAGCGTTTGCGGACAAAAACAACGAAACCCTGAGGTTGAGTAACTGGGAGTCCATGTTGAAGAGTCAGAGCAATAATATGAGTATTTGTCTTTGTGACAGATGGAGAAAACTTGAGAGTTAACTTCTGCTTTCATTTCCATCTTATCTGGTGCAACAACACCTATGTTTCTTTTTTTTTTTTATCATAGCAGAATCACGTTCCCAATAATTCCTCTCAGTCTGAAATATTGTGGAGAACGAAAGGCAAAAGAAGAGATTTATCGCAGATAAATTTAAAATTTGTTTTATTCCGCAATCTTGACCGATTTTATCGAGGCGGAACAAGATTCAGATAAACGCGATGATACGAAATAAGTTTTTCACTTTTTGAAAAAGGAGTTTCGAAATGATTCCGTGGCAAAGAAATGAGCACTAGGTACGCTCCCCGCAGCAGGAAACACTCAAATTGGTCTTTAAGAAAAGAAAAAGAAGTTCACGCTAGATGAGATTTAGGCTGCTGAGAAAACTTTAACTATTGTTTATGAAAAAAGAAAAAAGAAAACTGGTGCATGATCAGGAAATTGTTGTCAAATATGTTAGAAAACTAATCTTCAATTAGGCATAATTGTAAGATTTTCAGAATCGATCTCTTTTGTCTGCTATGAAGGCCTTTCAGACGGGCTCAAATGAACTGTTCAAAATGAAAAAACAAAGCAAAGCAGGGTTGACTTTAAACCAACCTCAATGGTTTCTGCCTGAAATCAGAATATAAGATTATAAAGACTAAGAAGCACAGAGTTTAACTGACCATATTTGGACATAATAGCATTGTTTTATCGAATGTTTCTCATTTGGTCCCGACCAGATTCGTCTCCATTTCTCATTCTTTCGGAAACACTTCAATGTTGCCTCGGTGCCCAGTCAGGTCTTCCGCCTGAAAGCCATTTGATCTGCAGCATTCGTTGACTGGCCCGTGGATTCGGCTCCACAACATCTCAGCCGCTGTTGTCAGTCCGTGATGAGACCTCATTGATTGGCTCCGTGGTCAAACCTTGAAGTCCAAACCGTTTAATCAATGTTGAGCGCGCACGGACCCAACTGGCCAGGGCGACCTGCAACCAACAAATACAGCGAGAGATTTGAGAGATCTGTTTCCATTGACCAGTTAATTGCAATTTGACGTCCAGAAAATAAATTTGCTAAGAGGAAACACGGCAATTTCAAAAAGCAAAAACGTGTTGGTGGAATAAAATCTTCTGACCAGATGTTGCCGACTGGGAGGAAGCCGCGGGGCGGTTTTCACATGCATCGCTTTGAAATGAACTACAATCCGTTAGAAAATGCTGACATGGTTTTCAGGAAGCTCGTCCATGTGACAGCGAGGTCTAAAATGTTGGAAAACTCAACACTTTGAGCTGTTGATGCTCAGAGGTTGGTTCTGTTGGGTCGCTTTGCTAATTGACGTTTTCGTAGCTGGTTATCAAACACATGGAGTGTTTGATCGGTTTTGTCGCGCTGTTCAAAAATACAGAGGCCTCTTCGGACGAAAGACTGCCATGTGGAAGGGTAAAAGCATTTGCTTAAAAACAGTTTGGGCTGACAATGATTTGGAAGCACAGGGAGAATAAAATTGTTCCGCTAAAGCTTCAGAGCTTCCTATTGATCCCGAACCAGGACTATTTGTTCATTTGACTGCAGAGTCCAACGTTCTGCGAGGCGTCATGTTTGGGATTTATGAAAGCGTCATCCTATTCTCTAAAAAAATAAAATAAAACCACCATAAAAAAAAACAACACAATATACAGACTAATCAATTCTGGGCCTGGATTTATTTTCTACACAGATTGTGAACGTGTTCCTACTAGAAAATAATTCAGAGTTATGTCCAAAATAAAACTGAACCAGTGAGAGATCATTTTAATGAAGTCCTGACGTGGGATTTGTGTTCGTATATATTTAGGTCGTTTCTAGGTACTTGAGCTCTAAGGCGTTTTTGCACATAAATTCACTTTGATCCAAATCAGTTGCTCAGTTTAACACAGTTTGGTTTCTTTCCACACAGAGAAAGAAACCGAACCAAACGATTATCCAGTCTGTCTGGTGGAGGACCAAGTGAAAACACGGGAAACAGATGCCGTGTTCTACTGTACTACGAGAAAATTATGGAGAATTTGATCATATTAGTGTGTTTCTGTGTCGTATTCCAGCCAAAAGCGTCTGCAAATACCAAATGATTTTGAGAACTGGTCTTGGAAGTTGCTCGCAGGCTCATGACCTGTGAGAAAGGTCGTGCCGTCATTGTTAATTTGTTTGTTAGTCTGCAAAACGGGTCATGCAATGCTTCAAAGATGAGGCATGCAAAGTTTTATTCACGTCTTTCAATACAGAGCGGCCGGGCACACGCGCTTTTCAATATGTCCGCTTGACAGGAAACAACTTAAAGTAGTTAAAAAAATTTTTTTTCCCAATTGGAAATCCCACGTTTCTCATTGACAACTTTAGTTTTACTATTCCTGTGTCTGTTTTCTTCGCTGAAAGTCCACTGAATCCAGTCTGCAGTGACCAAAAGCAAGAGCATGCTGACAGACGTTCAGCCTTCCTTTACCAGAAACACGTTCAAAGTGGGAGAAATCAACTTGTCGGATCAATAATTTCAGTTTTTCCCGAACTCTCGTCGGCCCGCAGGTACATACCGCATCTGTGTCTGTGTCTGTATCCGTCGACACTTGTCGAATTTTTCCGCTACGAAAACATTACCAAGACCAACAGACAGAAAAACGTTCTGCAACGTTTTACTAACTTTTACACGCCTCAGTTTTTTTGCCGGTGTAAACAGCAGTGAAGAGGTTCTGTCCCACAAACCCTCACTGCGTCCAACATAATATGTGTTCTCTATGTCTTTGTCATCGCTTCTCTTTGACCTCTGAAACACTTTTTAATGAGAAAAAAAGAAAAGATTTCCAAGCAGTCCAGCTTCCAGAACGCGTTGACCCTTCGGCTGAGCCAAACTGACGCGGCAGCAAGAAGAGAACAAAATCTGAAACTATTTCATCGTCATGTGAATTTATAATTAAAGCGAGAGAGAGAGAATAAAAACCTCTAATCGAAAAGTTGAAGGTGATTTGCGTTGTTGACGACACGCCGGGTCAACTCCTGGTCAAAACTCTTGAATAAAAAAACCTCATTGAATTAGCGCCGCTAATGTTTTCATGTGTCACGCAGCAATAATAGAAAGAGAGAAAAAACAACAACAAAGAAAAACACGAAGCACGCCCACGCATCAGATTAGCTCAAAGTCACACAAAACTAAATCTGATGACAAAAATGTTTTTCAGTCAGGTGAAAAGAAGAGACAAGTTAGAGAGAGAGAGAGAGAGAGATGGGATTATTGGGACTCAGAAAAGGAGTGTTAGAAAAAGGAGGTGCTACTGAGAGCACTGGAATCACTTGATTAATCAAGAAAAGGAGAGGCAGAGCTCTTCTCTCCCGCCGGTGTCCAATCAAAGGCCGGGCTGTGGGGGGGCCAGCTCGGGGCTCTCCGCGGCGGGCCCAAATCCTCTTGTTGCTCCACCAGGAGCCGTGAAAGCCGAGGAGGGGAGCCTCCTTTCTGTCGGCACAAAGGCGACCCCAACGCGCTTTTCACTCCGACAAGGAATGGGAGGGCTGTTTGGGGCTTCTGAAAAACAGCCAACAAGAGGTGCGAATAGGACCGCCATTCATCTCCTGAGCTTTACACTAATTCCCCCGACCGTCTCCTTTTCTCCCCTCCGTCTGCTTCGCCACAAAACAACAAACGGCGGAGAGCGAGCGAACAGAGCGGGGACTTAGAGCAAGACGTGTAATCCCTGCCACTTCTGACCCCTCCGTCGGTCTGGAAGTCCCTGACCCCCCCACACCCCCCGTCACCCCACCACCGAGGGCCCTGGGATGTGTGACCCGAAGACGGGCCACCCTCCCAAAGCTCCCCCCCCGACTCGCACACCCCTCACACTCCAAGTGTTTTTAAGGAGCCGAGCCGAGGAATTCAGGCTTAGAAACACCTCGGCGGCGCTGAAAGGAGGGAGTCTGTGAGGAGTCTATAAGTAGGGCCAAGCCTGATCGTGTTTCTTTTCTCCCACCATTTAATTCGTCTTTAGAGGCCATCTCGTTAACACGATCTTCCCTCCCTTCTTTCCCCCTTTCTTCCCTCCTTACCTACGGCCCTTTTTACCGAGCCCACCCTTCTCTCTCTCTCTCTCTCTCTCCCCCTTCTCTCCTCCTCCTCTCTGACTCACTCAACTTCAAAGGTCCCCCACCAGGCGAGGAAAAGAAAGTCACCTCTTTCTTCCATTCACTCTCTCTCCTCTCTCTCTCTCTTCTCCTCTTTTCTCACTGTGCCTTTTCTTTCTGTTCCTCTGCCCGCTTCGTCTCCCTCTCTCTCCCCCGTCCCCAATAGCGGCCGGGGAGAAATCATCTCACTTTCCGCCGCTGCTTTGCATTTGAAAAAAGGGGGGAAAAAAAAGAAAAGAGAAGGAGTAATTAGCCAGAGGCTGTGAGGAGCGAGAGACGAGGCAGAGGAGAAGGAGGAGGAGGCGCTGACAGGGAGAGAGGAGATGAAGCTGAACCCACCCACCGCCACCACCACCACCACCACCACCACCACCTCAAATCTCATCCCCACCATCTGACTTGTAGTTCAGGTCGGCTCCTCTCACCTGCTCCACCGATGGAATAAATCTGTTTAAAATCCCCCTCAAAGAGTCTTACTTTGAGTCTTTTTCCCACCATTTATTTATTTATTTTTTCATGGAGAGTATCAATAAATACTCACTAAATTTGTAAATGTGATTAAAAGCCATTACTTAAAAATCCTCAGGAATTACAAACTGTGTTTCTGGATTTCTGATTGGAGGAATAAATGCTTCTTATTGTCACGTCTGACATTATCACAGCAGAACCATAAAATATGGCGGTGACGTCCGGACTCTGTCCTCACTCTGTCCTCACTCTGTCCTCACTCTGGACGCCTCCGGTCCAGTTTGGGTTTGTTGGCTTTATGTCACATCCGTATCGCCTCAGGAGAACTAGGAAAGTCCCGATCAGGATTTTTTGGTTTGTTTTTTTTTGTTTTTCGTCCGTGTCATTTGTTCCGATACTTTGAAAACACATTTTGAAACAACGGCAGTCGCCCACGGATGACGGCGACGCCTGATCAGCACATTTTGTCACGTGGGATCCCGGCAGCGGAGACATGGATGTCAACACCGGCCAGGAAAATGGAACGACTTAACATCAACATGATTTAAGTTTAACAATGCAAATGCCTGAACTTATACCAAATAAATATCAAATAAATTTAAAAAAGCCAGTTTTCAGAATGTCTTTTGGTTAAATGTCTTGTTTCATTGGCAGCAGCGGAACAAAACCTCAGGACAGCGAAACATCACAGTGTTTCCTGTTGCGGTGGATGTCTCTTGATCGCTTGCCCGTTGCGGTTGCCATGGTTTTGGCTGAAGAAGTCAGAGCAGACGACACCCAAAGCTACACCTAAATTTTTGTTTGGCCCGATTTCGGGTTTCCACTTGAAGCCGTAAACGCAACAGACAGGACATGAGAAACGGGCAAGGGGATGCAAAAAGAAGGCGGAAAGCGTCACTATAACAACCGCTGGATGAACGTCAAAGGGTAAGTTAAGAAAGATGAAAACAAATCAGAAAATGAAAGAGCAGTTTGTTGAATTTGTGGCAAAACCTATAAGAATGCAGAACGAAGGACTTTTGGAAGCATGAATTTGACCTTTGACATCTCCTTAAAATCTGCTCTCGTCTTGTTCTCATGAGTTTTAGGTTTCCTCTCACCCGTTCTTATGACTAGAACTTTTTTCATCAACATTGAGGAATCATTGACTTAAAACATGTTCTTATGTATCTCGCTGAAAAGTTACTTGTAAGTATGTTTTGTCTTATTTGAAGAGCCCTGGGAACCAGACCAGAAATCCTTTTTTGTGTTTTTTGCCGTATGAAAAATGAGAAATAAAAATTTTTTTAAAAATGCAATGGAAAGGCTAAAGTCATGGCCAAAAGAAATCATAAAGAGGCCCACAAACAGCCCCCGGGCCACACTTTGGACACCCCTGTTTCAGCGGGGTGAAAATTTGGGCCGATCGATGACAAGTTACGTGTTTTACGTTTTACTCCGAGTTTACGAAGGAGATAATACGTATCCATACATAAAAACAATAAGATAAAAGGAGCAGGGAGGAACATTGTAAAGTGATATTCTCCTGAAATGAACACGAACACCCAAAGTGGCATCACACACCAAATCCAGCTTCAGCCTCCTTTTCATTTCAGGGCCCGGTGCAGCCGGTGCAGCCGGCGCTGCCTCGGCGCGTCCGCCAGTGTGACAAGTGTGACAGGCCCCGTTCCGGTAATCTGCATGCACATGGCCGCGAGGCGCAGCGAGGCTGAGCCCCGGCATATCTAAAGGTGCAGTGTAATCCTGTAAAATGCAGAGTAGTGAGGAAAATTCATTCTCCCCTCACGCCCATCGCTGTCTTAAGCCTCCCTGATGCAGCCGATAAGGAGCTGTGTTATCTCCTCCACGCAGAAACAATTTAACACACTCACCCTGCTCTTCCTGCACACGCACGCACACACACACACACACACACACACACACACACACACACACACACACACACACACACCCAGCACACACACATGCACACACACGCAGAGATGCAGGCCCACGCGCGCCCACACACGTAAAGACAGAAATCAACCCTGTGGCCACCTTGCAGCACACCCACATTTGCACGCAGCTGCTTTCCGTCTCGGAATATTCAAATGGATTCGGCGTCGACTCGTTGTGTGTATCCCTTCTACACACACACACACACACACACAACCAGGTTCGCTGCTTCCGCTGACCCTCTCCACCTCATTTATCCTCTTACCTGCAGCTCACCACTGCTGCCCTCCTGAAAATATACCTGCTCTAGTCGAAATTCTGCTGCTAAAAAAAAAAAAGAGAGAAAGAAAATCGGTGACATTTCAGATTATGTTGAAATGGAAAAAAAAACAACAACAAAAACCTACTTGGTACAAGTGTAATTTCTCTTAAAAAAAAAGAAAAGAAGAAAAATAAGTGGAGGAAAACAGAGAGAGGAGGAAGAGTGGCATTGAGAGGAGAGGAAATGAGAGGATATAAGAAGGGAGGAGAGAGGAAATTTGAAGAGAAGTTGAGAAGACGCAGCAGGAGAAGAGGGGATGGGAGTGGATACAAATTGAGTGGCAGAGCAGAATGAAGGCAGAGGAAATGAGAGCCAGAGCGCAGAGTGGAGGGGAGGAGGCGGCGAGCAAGTGGACGTGGAACGAAACAAGAACGAAAAGCAAACGAGAGACGGAAGAGAGAGGGACGACGAGAAACACGGAGGGGAAAATGAGGGGAGAAGCAGCAGCAATAGCCTGAATAATTCTGCTCTCTCTGTGCCGACCGTCTCCTGAATGCCCGCCTGTCAGTTCCAGCAGGTGTTTGCTAATCGCTGCTGACTAGTCTGAAGGAGCCGAGTGGGGGAGGGGGCGCAGTGTGAGGCTGCAGAGTGCAGCTCTGAGGAGGCGACTCCACCAGGCGCTTGGTGTAGATCTCTGCAGCTCCTCCAGAGCTCGCATCGACCACCGCGTCCCGCTCTGGACCACCGCGTCCCGCTCTGGACCACCGCGTCCCGCTCTGGACCACCGCGTCCCGGTCGCCTTCAAACGGCGCCGTGTTCTTTCTTTCCGTCTCCCGATGAGAAATGGTGAAAAGCTGGTCTCTTTTCCTCCCACTTGAAAATCAACGACGACTTCATGATGGTCTATAGCCTAAAAATCTTAATGAAACAGGCTAGCACTTGTAGACCGGGGAGGTACGAATACTTTTTGAATCCCCGGCACGCCAATGTTTGCTTCCGGCGGTTTCGAATAGAGTCTCCGTCCCGCACGGACTGCCGTGTTCATCCTCGGCGCTTTCGGATCTCGCTCTGTTGATGGTGTCCGGTGTTGACTCAGGAGAAGCGTCGCTTGTTTGATTCGCTTGTGTACATCTGCTGTTAGGGGGGCCCCCAGTGGTGGGCCCGGCTAAACGAGGGGAGGAAGAAGGGGGGGGAAGGGGGAGAGGGGGCCTGCCTGGCAGAGCAGAGCTGTTTGTCTGCCTCCAAACATATTGATCTCCTGCAGAAGGGAAAACATTCGCGATAGCGTCTGCTCAGGCCGGGCTGGAGGTGGGTAAATAGCTCTGTCAGGTCTGGCCAGCCTCCTCTCTGCCTTGTAGGAAATGAATAGCAGGTGTATTTGCTGAGCGTTTGCAGGAGGGGAGTCTCCTGCCAGGCTCTTGGGGGGCCGGCGGAGTGACGGGCTGTTGCAGCAAACCCACATCCACCCCTAACCCCCCCCCCCATCTCATTACTGTTGGCATTGCTAAATAAAACGCCACATCTCATCCGTTTTAGGAGAAATTTTGTCGTTTCGTATCGACCGGCGTTCAACCTGGACGCTCAGTTGCTCGCGATGGCCAACGAAATCTCCTTTGTCACCTCGGCACACCACTTGCTCTTGCTCTCGCACAGGCAAACCGGCGACGAAGTCGAGACTCCGGCGTATGAATATTTAACAGTAGCCTCTTGCGGCGCTGAGCCTGCCAGTCATTGTCAAATAGGACTTAATCTTTTCAATTTCTGGGTGCAAATATTCACACTGGCCGCTGTTTGTTGCCCAGATTAATGAGGCTCTCTGCCCATAATCCTCTGCTGCTAATTCAAGTGGCCACCGGCGCGGCTAGTCAGGGGAGAACGGGACGCTGACAACACATACACCGCCGAGATTATTTCCATCACCCCCAACCCCTCTCTCCTTTGCCTCCCCCGACTCTCCTCCCGCCCCGCCAGCCCAGCCCCGGTCCATCTCCAGATGACCATCGTGTACATGAAGAGATTAATCAGCGTAATATCGGGCATTTAGGAAGGAAAATGAAAGATGAAGACAATGAGGACAGCTTGGGTCTGATCACTTAACGGGGCTTTGTGAAACGGCTCCGGCGTGTTTGTTTGCATCTTGTGGTTGTAATGATGTAATCATTTGGTCTAAGGTCGTCCAGATTGCTTTGGTTTAAGAGCGTTAGTGTGACAAGGTTTGTTCCATCACTTAAATAGAACCAACATGACGTAGAGTAAAAAGAATCAAGAACAGACGAGGAAGCGTCATGAATGCCTATCAGAAAGGCGTTGAAAGCCAGTGAAACAAGCCGTTGTCCCAAAATGGAGAAAACATGGGACAGTGGACAAAACGGACTGACAAAACCGTGATGTAGTTTGTTTTTCTGGTAACACACCTACTATTGTCCTACGCTTTAACCAAAATGCAACAAATCCATCAGAAATGGGACGTTCCACGATCAGCCCCTCCATGTTAGGTTTCGGAGGCCTTGTGCTGCGGGTTGATGGAGTGGCTCAGGAAACGCATAAAGGTTGGATGAAAACAACACTTAACATCTGATCCATTCACATCTGTTTCCTGTTAAGAACAAATAACCGACATATCACCAAAATCGTAACCCCGTACCAAATAGGAAATGTTCACAGTTAAATACATTATCTCTTTGCCTACTTATTTCCTTGGATGTTTCAGTCAGTCTAAACTTTAGGCGGATTATCTCTGAGCAATATATAAAACTGAGGTCCAGATGTCTTTTAAATCAGTCCTACTTTACAACACAGACTGTGGTTGATGGTTAAATCAGATCCAGTTTATAGAGACATTAGAGCAGATGATGGTGTCCAACTCCTGAGTGTGTAAATTTGTTTAAGGACTACCACAATAATGACTTGGATTTCAGGGCCCCCACATCTGTAATGTTAGCAAAAATGTGATGATGTACCACACTGGGGCAAATTGTGACGATAATAGAAGGAAGTGGGGGCTGGTCCGGGATTGAACCCCCTGTGAAAAAATATTAGCGTTCACTAGTTTCTCTGAACTGTCTCCTAGTGTGTGCGTGTGCGTGTATGCTCCAGGCCAGAACACGGTGTGCTAAATAATAAAATATATACGAATTTGAAAACTGGACTTTTTTTTTTTTTTTTGTCAAACAGTTTTAACTGGACTTTTTGCTGCTAACACTTAGCTTTGGTCAACAATTCAGGCAGAAGTGCACAAGTAATAACCAGGTGCCCTACATAATAAAATATAACTTAACGAAGCTTCGAGGTAGATACATTTTCCTCAAGGAATTTTAATAACAGAGGGACTCGAGGAATCATTTCAGCCCTACCCATTTATCAATATATAGTTCAAAATTTCTTTTGTCATTATCAGTATTGGCAGCGCAAACTAAATATGTATTTTCTAAAATTCTAACCCCTGGAATGCCACATACAGCAGAAAAAAAAACACAAATATATATTTTCCAGTTTTATGTAAGTTTTTATGAAAGAAAACTATATTGATGTAGTGCAAAAACTAAAGAATATAGAAATAATTCCAATGGTAATGTTTTTTTAAAAAGTACATTTTTAATGGGAGTCAGTGGCTCAGCATATAGTTCAAAACAATCTTGAATTTTTTTTATTCACTATTAAAACCTGATTTTTAAAAAATCTTCTTTTCCATCAATTTTCTTTCCGCTTTCAATTTTTTTTTTTTTTTTTTTTTGAGAGAGCGAGAGAGAAAGCTCTCTACTTTTTCAAGTCCAATTCATCCGATTTCTGAACCTGACTCTTTTTAGAGGAATGATACTTTCAGGTCGTTTGTGTTGATTAAACCACTTCAGTCTGACCTTTGACCCGCTCAGGGATACTGAACTCAGTGGATGAACATTTCACAATGAGTGCTTCCAGTTTTCTCAATCTTTCAAAATGTTTCATATTAAACAGGATCTTAGGGCATTTTACTACCAAAATGTCACCAAGACCATTTGTTTATATTTCTAATATGAACAAATTACATTAGAAACATAAATTAAATATAGTATCATTGCAGCAGCTACCAGCTGGCTGGTTATGAAGTTATGACTATTACCCAGGACATCACCAGGCAGAGTTGGGTTATGTTAACTAGTTACGTTTACTTACACGGGGAGCTTTTTTGAAAATATGTACTTTTAAGACTATTTTTGACACTTTTTACTTTTAGTCATTTTATTATGAAATGTTGAAATTCTTACTGGAGTCAAATCTCTGGATTTTCAAATTTCACGCAATGAAAAACAAAACATGTTTTAACCAAACATTCACCAGATACAGACACACCTGCAGTTTTTGTTGAAGTTTTGTACGTTTTTTATTAAAAAAAAATAAAAAAATAAAAAAATAGAAAAAACCTGTTTGGAAAAATTTTCTTCTGCCCAAATTTATTTTTTTGTCACTTATATGAATTATTGTCATTGTCATCCTGAAAAATACCCAAATTTCTGCTTAGCTTCACATTTTGGTCCATCTGATGATGTCATTTTTAAACATTAGTGATTGAATGCTTTTACTTTTTAACTCTTACGTAATTTCTTAGATGGCTACTTTTGACTTTCACTTGACTAAAAATAAGTTACTCTGACTTGAGCACAATTTCTGGTTACTGTATCCACCTCTGTTGCTAGGAAAGGAAGATATAATGGATAATAAAACTGAAATAATTCCAGTTATGAAGTTCTCAGTCAGCAGCACAAACCTGGACTTCCTCCCACTCTCTCTTTTTTATGCTCTCCTTTCAAAGGAAATCCAGCCTCCATCCGTCTCTCGGTCCAGTGTTTGTGCCAGATGGAGGGGAGGGGTTTGGTCCTGGTGGCTATGTGTGACCCAATACTCTGATTAATAGAGTAGGTGAGGGCAAAGGTGCAATGCACACCCCCCATTCATTACCTCATTAGGATGGCTCGCAGCGAAAGGTGATTTCTCTCATTATGTGTCGTTGAAGCGGGCTGAACTCCGCACGCCGAGCCGAGCCGAGCCGAGCCGTTGAGTCGGGCTTTTGCCCTCCACTAAACCTCCCCATCCCGACCTTCCCCCCCGGCATGCCGAGACCAGTTCGGTCCAGATCAACAAGTCAGGAAATGGCGACTTGTGACTCCTGCTGAAGCAGGAAGCAGTCCTCTGTTTGGATGTGTTTGTCTCCGTGCAGCTCAGGGTAATTGACGCTGTAATATTTGCAAGTCTAGATCCTGGTCAGGTTTGTGTCCCTTGATGATTTCAAGATGATTTGAACTCTTTCACTGAAAGACATTCGCAGGTTGCAGAAAGGATTCCCATCTTACCGAGGTAGCTGGTTCGTCTCAGGGTGATTTAGAGGCGCCGATGAACCCCAACATGTGTGCTGTTTTTCTGGACTGTGGGAGGAGACAAGGCGAGCAGACACAAGGGAAACATGCAAACTCCACCGTGGAGAACCTGGAAGACAGGTGCAGAGACAATGTTGTTCCGCAGAGTTGTCGACAAACAAGAGGTGGGGGAACTGCTTTAAGATACATCGTCTGCTAGTGTGTGAAAACACTTTAAATGCAGAAGGTGGTTAATATATGCTTTGAAACTAGCGCTGCATGACTATTAGACTTTTTTTAAAGCGACAGCTTTATGCGTTTTCCAGCCATTTTATAGCACAATCAAATTACTGTGTAGTGTTCAGTTCTTATAAAAATGCTACATATATCTTATTTGACTTAAAGGAAATTTACTTCTTAATCTAATGTCTTGAAATTGGGCCTCTGTCTCTTTAAGAAACTCCAGCTCTTTCTGAAACTCCACCGTCAGGAAGTCGTCACAACTTTATTCCTCTATCAACCCTTTAATATCGTTTTTTTTTTTATCAGAAGTCACTAGTAAAATGGACTGTTCCGTCATACAGTCCATTATAATGAGCTCAGTTGATGTGCAGTTCCACCAGGCGTTCGCTAATTGCTGCTGGCTAGTCTGAAGGAGCTGAATGAGGGAGGAGCTTCGCCTCGAAGGCGGGGCTAGGTCGACCCAGGTGTTTTTCACAGCTGAATGGTTGATGTGGAGATTAAAGGACGTCTCAAACAAGCCTGGAAGGATCACGACAAAACTGCAGGGGTGTTTAAATTATAACACGACGTAAAGCTCAAACAAATTGCTTCTCTCCTATTTCTGCACTTTGGTTTTAAAACATCAGTGATCAATGTTAGGACTGAGATTTTTAGAACCTGTTGAGTCGACACAAACATTTAGTAGAAACCTGCCAGAAGTACAGGGCATTTTCAGAACAGGCTCAATGGAACGTGTTAAAGCAGCCGACCAATAACTAAGCAGCCCTGTCCCATAAAAAAAACAAACAAAAAACAGCAAACAAAACTGTTTCTGTTTTGGCCTTGAACAGAATTGAAAGAAAAACTTCATTTCTTCAACTTCAATTTAGAGAGCACAATTACAGCCAAGTTTCTCAAACTGATTTTTATTTTCAGATCTGTGTTTACGAGTGAGAATGACAACAACCAGGAGGATATTTAAAAAGACTATCGATTCAGTCATGATGGGGTTTTTTTGTGTGTTTTTTTTGTGTGTGTGTGCAAAGCGGCACGCTGGATATATATCGACCGCGGCTTTTGAAGGGTGCTAACACCAGCTGAGGGTGTGACAGTTACTACCGAAAAGAAAGAAAGCGCTGCAAAATGAAAGAGTTGACAGCTTGTGCCATGCATAGGCGGCATTGTTAGAAGAAACTTGTCAATTGAAAATTCAGCTTTAGGCAGATTTCACGTGGCAACGAGCAGCCATGAGTAAGGGAGTTCAACTAAAGTGTATCCTTCAAAGGGAAGTGTAAAAAGAGCAAATTCCTTGCAAGTATCATAGCATATAACTACCGTTTGGACAGAGATAAAGCATTCCAGCTGTTAAAGAAGCTGTTGGTTCGTGTCAGCTCAGTTCACTCCTTTTAATTTAGTTTCACATCGTTTAAGTTCAAGTTCAACTCAAGCTCAACACCTGCCATCTCCTTGACAACCCGGCTGCTATTATGGACCGTCCGTGTCTTCAGTCAGAGGCTTCTTCGAGTTCGCCGTGGCACAGACTGCTGCAGGAGCTCTTCCCTCATCATCTCCAACAACTCTTTGAAGAGTTTTGAATTATTATGAGCCACAACAGTGCAAAAAAGAAGTGTTTTTGAATTTGATATATTCTCAGCGGAAATCTTGCGCTTTTGTTTTCATACGTAGCGTTTATCATCGTCTACATGAAATACACGATTGCATAACTGGTGACGTTTTAAAATTCTGTTTCCTGCTTCAAATCTGAAAATCTAAACTTTGCTCCGGATGGAAGCACTCACGGTTCGTCTTTGGTCAGACAGGAAACCATCACCATCTACAGTCACTCCTTGAAGAACCTCAGATTCGTTTCCATTTGGGATCAATTGAGTCGAATATGAACATGTAAAAAGAAAGAAAAAACAGCCACATATCTTCAGCTGGAAACCTTTAACGTGCCCTCAGACGATTTAAGGTACATTTTCATCACTTTGAACTTGTTTCCTCACAGACTGTGTGTGTGTGTGTGTGTTTTTTTTTCTCCATATTTTTGCACGTCTTTCAACATATAATTGGATGTGTTAATTTATTTAAGCGAAAAACAGAAAGAAAATTTAAATGAAACCCAGAGTGATGTGTGAGATCCCCCTACATGTAAAACACACGCACACAGACACACACACGCACACACACGCACACACACACACACACGCACACACACGCACACACACACAGGCTCGTTGCTTATCTGTGTAAGAGTCCACGGATGCTTGAATATTTCTCTTGTTTGTGGGTTCCGGGTTGGATGGCTGCAGAGCGATAGAGGTGTCGGTGGAGCTGAGCTGGGGGGAGATAGAGAGAGGATGGAGGGGTGTGTGTGTGTGTGTGTGTGTGTGTGTGTGTGTGAGGGGAGAAGAGAGAGTCCCTCAGGCGTGTCCGGGGCTCTGATGGCTCCCCTGACAACCTCCTCCGTAATGGTCTCCCTCTCTCTCTCTGAGTGCTGTGAAATTGCAGGCCGGCGCTCTACAGCTGAGGACTCAGAGGAGACAAACGGCCTTTTAATTCAGAGCGCAGAGAGGTGACGGAGAGGGAGGCCCCCGGGGAGGGCCACCAATCAGACATCCATCATGCTAACCTCTCCCTTGGGACGGACCCTGCCAGAGAGGGCCCCCCCCCCCCTCCTCTCCTCTCCCACCCGGAGGTGGTCTAAGGTGTGTGTGTGTGTGTGTGTGTGTGTGTGTGTGTGTGTGTGTGTGTGTGTGTGTGTGTGTGTGTGTGTGTGTGTGTGTGTGTGTGTGCATGCCTTTGGGGTTGGAACGAGGTTTTGTTGGTGGTGGCGATGGGGGTGTGGAACCGGTGTGCTCAGGTGTCCTAGCAGAGAAACCACTTTTTTTCTTTGGATATTGTATCTCATTTATTTACTTATTTATTTATCTATTTATTCGTTTCATCGGACTCTTTTCTTCTTCTCCTCCACCACCGCAGATTCCCTTCCAGTTCCTAGTGACGGGAGTGGGTGTTAACTCGTCGGATTATCACAAACATTCACCTTTGCATTTCCGTGCACCTGATGAATGCACTAAACCATTCAAAAAACAAAAGAAGAAGAAGAAGCAGGGATTCAGCTTGCAACGTCGTTGAGATTTCCACTTTCCTTTGCTGCACATTACTGTAAATTAAAGAAGGGAGAGAGAGAGAGAGAGAGAGAGAGAGAGAGAGAGAGAGAAAACACTTCCTGCCACAGATGCTGCAATGCAAACCTTTTATGAACAAACACTTGACGACGGAGAAAAGAAATTCTTCTTAAGCCACTTCAGATGTTGGTCCTTGGGTATGAAAAAAATGAAATAAATAAATGAAAAACGCACACAAATATTCACATACCAGGGGACGATCAAAGTTGCTCTTCTTTGTGATCAAACTCAACAACTAAATGAAAAACGCGATGAATCGGAGGAGCGGGGATCCTCTAGTGGGCTCTGCGGGGCTCGATGGGTTTCAGGTGTGTGTTTTCTGAATGGATGCAAACCATCCTGCAGGAGTCAATGCTGACTGGAGCCTTCTTCACACACACACACACACACACACACACACACACACACACACACACACACACACACACACACACACAGAGTGAGAGAGAGCGAGTGCGTGTGTGTGTATTGATGAAAGATCTCATTTTGCAGCTTTGAGCCTGATTACAATTCACGTAAATCCTAACAGAGCGTCTCGTTGGAATTTTAAGAGCGTTTACGTTTTTACAGAAAGACAGTGACTGACCTCTTGTCAGTCTTATTGTCTCAAAGATGTTTGTGTCCAACAGCTGGATGAGGGACACCATGAGAGAAAGAAAAAAAAAAAAAAAGATTATTTACAGTCTTTTTTTTTTGGGGTGGATTTTATGGTGATGTAAACATATAAAATCCCATTGAGTAGCGCACGCGCGCAGTGTTTACAGAATAGAACCGGAGTTTGCGAAACGGAAGGAGGGCAGACGCCGCGCGCGCATGCGTGCGTGCGTGCGTGCGTGGTTTTTGCAGTGAAAAGAAGAAAGCCTGTTGCTGTCCTTGGTGCTCTCTGCCTTCAGCACCACGGACAGCTTCCTCATTCTTCTCCGCAGGTGAGGCTGCGGCGCAGCGCAACAAAAGCGGCAGCAAACTGGGATTTTTTTATTTATTTATTTATTTTTATTCCTTTGCAACAACCGTGCTATGTAGCTGCATTCAAATGTGCTTTTTCTTCCCCATTTCTTTTCGTTTTCCTTCTTTAATAGGGGAAAGGTTTCAATCTTATTTGGGTTTTTTTGTTTGTTTGTTTGTTTTGTAAGGGTTAGCAAAAAGTTTTAAAATTGCAACAAAAAAGTAATTGTCGACGACACTCTGACACTTTGGATCGCATATGGCGGAGATTCTTGTTTCACAGTGAAAGTTACAAAAACAGACAGAAAAACAAAAACATAAAACAAAAAACAACAACAACAACAACAAAAGAAACAGCAGAAGTGGGCAGTAATGTTAATTTAATCAAATACTGTGAGTACAGCTTTTAATCGCGGTGCACCGGTGGTTGTTCTCTGACCGATCTTTTAAAAAGCCCGATCTGGCGATTCGATACCTATTGGTTTTTCTGCAAGCAGGTGTTGCTAAATATTGCAAGGAAGTCGCTGAGTTGGCGGAAGAGACTCGGTGGGCGTGGCTAATAGTCAAACATTAACGAGCTTGTTGCCGAGTTAAATTAGTTCGGTGGATAAGATCGGCTTCACGCAAGTATCGATCACCCATCTCCCAAAATCAAGAAAATGGAGGCCGATTTCACCCCTATTTTTTCAGAACGTGTACTTGAGAAGAATTTTTTTTTTCGAAACCTCCATTGAATTTTCAACAATTTAATTATTCTGTTTAATTCACTATCTTTTGCTTCCGGTTCCGGTTATTTGTTATTTCTGTGGTCTTTGTGCAATTTGTTCACTTTGTTCCATAGACAGTGAAATTACACCCAACACCCCTGGGTGGCGATGTGCAACTTTAAATCAATTACAAGAAAGAGAATCATTTTAGTCTTGCTGGTGTTGCTTTACAGGAACGTGGATGAATAATGCATGAAATAGTCCAGTGTCTTTGAGCATGTAGGAAAAGCTCAAAAAAAAATTATTAATGCATTATTATTGGTGAGCTGGGATGTGTACAAAATAGCAGAAAATTGTCCCAATTATTCTTGATTACACTCCAGTGAGATGGCGTCAAAAAAAAAAAACCTTCTGATTTTTAAGTACTTTCAATACTTTAGGTATTTTTGACTTAAGTTATAATTTGACAGAGTTTACTGGAGAAATGCTTAATCAGCAGGATCAGTACTTTGACTCAAGTAATGAAACAGAGCACTTTGTCCACCACTGGTCTTGTTTGGTTTACCATACAGGTGTCACTAAATGCTTCAACCAATTTTTTACACTGTCTCATGTTTATAACATTAAAACCAACAAGCGAGTTTAATAAGACTTGAAGACAAAATATAAAAATAGGTCTAACAGCAGGCTAATGCTTATTTTTGTTTGCATTTCCTCAATAATATTGGGTTTATATTTAATAGAGAATTAATGTTTTCTGAATATTTGATATTCAGAGACATTTAGAGTCATCTTCAAGGTAGACTCATTCCTGATAAATGTAACAACAAACCTGAAGGGTGTTATTATTCTTTGAAATATTTCTATGATGTTCAAAAGCTCTTTGGGGCCCCCTGGTGTCCTGGGGGTCTTAAGAAGCGTCTTAGTTTGTGTATTTCTTGGGCTGACCATAATAAAATCCTACTGTGTTGCATGAGCTCAGACCTGGACCAGTCAATGGCAAATCAAGGATGAGACTAAGAGTTGGGTTGTCTCCAATCGGGAGAGGGGTAATCTCCCTATGTTGACTCTCCACTGCCTGGGCAGTCCTGGATAACAATTTAAAAGTTGGAATATTTATTTATTTGTTTATCGTTTTGCACTTTTTGTCTTTTCTCAATGACCAAAATCCAACGAATAAAGTCAATATTAGTTTAGGAGAGAGAATGTTACTATAGGAACCTGTCAAATCAGCTGATTTTAGTAGTAGACTGTTTTGGACAGTCAATATTAAAGTTTTTTTTTATTCTTATTCCTGGACCTTCATTTAAAGTTGCACCACAAATAAAACCCCAGAAATTCAGCCTTTTCGAGTTGGTGTCCCAAACCCCAAGGTTGACATTGACTCCCATCTGTCCACTCCCTTATATAACATTCACCAATTTATTTTTGCTTTCTTATTTGCTTATGTCACATATGTCCAGTTTAAAATAAACACATCACACACTGACATGAACAAAGGTTTTGAACGAAAAGCAATAGTTTGAAGGGGAAAAGGCAGTGTTGTTTGCTTTTAGCTCTTCATTCTGTCGCAAATTTAAGCTAACATTGTATATTTAAGCTAACATCGCAGATTTAGTATTTAAGCTAACATTATGTATGTAAGCAAACATTGTGTACTTAGTATTGAAGCTAACATTGTGTATTTAAGCTAACATCATGTATTTAAGCTAACATCTCCCCTGTTTAACTCTCATTATCGTCCTCAATGACCTCAGTCGTGTAAAATGAGTGAAAATTCACACCTGCAATCATTCAAACGAGACCCCAAATATAAAGGCCCCGTTAAGGCGGAGCAGAACCAGCCTCTCCTGCGTCCACTTACACGAATTAGCCTCTTTGCTTGTTTGCTTAACTGCAACTAACAAAACGAGCCTGTTGGTAAATATTGAAATTCCCCTCGGCTGGGGGCCGCCCTGTTAAAGCACCAGGTGACCGGGCTCTCCCCATTGATAAGCTCCAGTTAATCCATCGCATTTCCCTGTAAATAGCTGCGTGCATGAGAAAGGCCCCCGAGGGCCCCCCCCCTCTCTCTCCTCCTCCTCTTGTCACACAAGGCCGCTGAGGGTATGAATCAGAAAGCATTGTTTTGGATAACTCCTAATATCATTTTGTGTGTGTGTGTGTGTGTGTGTGTTTAATTTGTGCTTCCATGAATCTCCAGAGTGAATGAATTCATCTGTGAAGTCTCCATGAACCGGCGTCAACACAAACGGGGCCCAGGTATTTCTGCGCTCCGGGGTCCTGGCTCGGAGGCTTTACACACACACACACACGCACACACACACACATACACACACACACAAACCACACAACCACAGCTATGAGCGTGTAACCATGACAACTGCGCTCTGATTGGCTCGTCCGATGCGAGGAATTAACAGGGGCCTCGTCCAATCTGAGCTCTGGATGCAGCTCCGCGCTTGGCGAAAAACCTCTCTCATGATAACCCAGGCACAGTGATGTGAAAGTGGCAACGTGAGGTGAGCCCGGAGGAAATTACTGGACTAAAAACAAGGCGCGAGCGATGAGGGGATTATTTTAATTAAGTATATAGGCTATATATTAAAAAAAAACAAACAAAAAAAAAACTAAACTAATAAATGAAAGATGATGTTTTAGGTGTTTGAAAGGATCAGAAGAGAGAAGAAAACATGGTTGGTTTGTGCATCACGCAGCCCTGAAACCTCTTCTTCTCTTGGATTGTGGATTGGTGACAGCATCCCGACCCAGGACTCAGGACCGGAAGACTTCGTTCCTTTTTTTTTTTTTTTTTTTTTCCCTTTTCTTTTCTCTTTTCTTCCTCTGGTGGATTGAAAGGGTTGGGGGAGAGTCTTCCACTTTTCACCCCGGCAGCGCTCACCAACCGGGAGCCAAGACGTGGTTCCGCGTAGAGCCGACTTGCCCCAGTCCGAGCAGCGCAGTCCGTGCAGCGGGGAGGTCGGCACTCGGCGCCTCACGGGCCGGCAACATGATGGTCCTCTGCGCCGGCTGCGAGCGGCCCATCCTGGACCGGTTCCTGCTCAACGTGCTGGACCGAGCCTGGCACGCCAAGTGCGTCCAGTGCTGCGAGTGCAACTGCAACCTGACCGAGAAGTGCTTCTCCCGGGACGGAAAGCTCTATTGCAAAATGGACTTTTTCAGGTAACGCGGAGAAAAGACTGGAATCGGTTTGGAGGATTTTTCTTTTTTCTTATCTTTGTTTTTTCCTTTTTGTTTTTCTTTCTTTTTTTTTTTGAGTAGATAGTTAAGGGTCACGATGTTAAATTGCACGTGAAACAAAAATAATAATAATAATAATAATAATAATAATAATAATAATAATAATAATAATAATAATAATAATAATAATAATAATAATAAAAAACCTTACCCAAACGTAAAATGTTATCGCATTCTCAATCATACTGGACCAAAAACAAACCAGTTTCGAACTGAAAATGGTCAGAATAAAATAATTCACCTCTAAAATCAAATCAATAAAAGCAATGCAGTAACCTTTAACAAATTATATACAAATACTGTGGCCTATTAATTCAATCTGTATTATATATATATATTATATATTATATTATATATATATATTCTTTTTATTAGAATATATAGTCTAATAAAATTATTAGAATATATAGTCTAATAAAACTAAATGAAGTTCAATCTAAAACAAATATAAAGGAGTGCAGTCAGGTTTAGCTTATAAAGCCAATTGATAAAATAGCCTTAAATAAATATATATTTTTTTTTCTATTTAGGCTGAAACTGCTTTGTTGTTTTATTATTATGATTTAATTTTTTTTTTCAAAGTCCACTCTCAGCTCCTGGTGCCACTTCCCAAACATCCATCAGGCCATTAACTGGTTCCCAAAACCCCCCCTAAAAAAAAAAAAAAGCTGTTCCAGGTAATTGGGTGATATAATATAAGTGAAGTCCTTGTTTTTGTCGCATCATTGTCATTTTCAACGTGACTCTTCCCAAATTGTCTAATGACATGTAAGTCGCGTCACCCCCTCCTCCCCCCCCTCCCACTCTCCCCTCCATGTTTCAGTCGGGGGGCCGGGGCTGTTATTGGCCCCTCGCGCGGCCTTGGCCATCATATTACTGCGGGTCCCCATCAAGCGCGCTGGATTTAAATGGCCCAGCCATTAGCCGGGCGAAACAGTAATCACCCTAATGTGTCCATTTGTTGTGTAAGTAGTGTTGTGGCCTTTTCTTTTCTTTTTTTTTTTTTTTCTTTTTTTTTTTGTTGTTGTGGAGAGTGGGGGGGGTAGAGGGGAGGGGGGGGGGTAGAGGGGAGGGGAGGGGGCATATCCATGCATGTGAAAGGCGCACGGTGAAGCGATCCCATTGCAAGTGGGGAAACAAGCTCAGATTGGTGTAAAAAAAAACAAAACAAAAACAAAACAAAACGAAACAAAACAATGCTCCACAATACAGGCAGCCTGCTCTCACCCCAAAGGCTCAAACAGCTGCAAATTTCACAAATGTCAATGGAATTCTGTGACAATTAACAAAAAGCAACAACAAGAACAACAAAACTGTATTTATTTATTTATTTCTTCTCCATCCCATCCTGTATCTGCAGGATCAGATTCATCGGCGCGATATTTGTGCATCAAACTGATGAGTCGTCCCGCTGTTTAGGCGGCTGAATATGGATTAGAGGAAGATTTCCACGCTAAGATGCTCCCCCACTCCGCTTAATCCCATAATATATCCGCGGCTACAATGTGTTGATTGTCACTAATGCGTTTCTGCGTGGGGTTATTGTCATTGCGCCTCCGTCAAAATGAGCTCCCTGTGTTATTATTACTGCTGTTATCACAGAGGCAGAATGAATCAGCTCGCAATAATAATAATAATGAAAATAAAAAAATATATATTTATCTTTTTTTAAAAAATTACAATAACTGTTGAATTTTATTTTATATTGATCACGTTATTTGTTTTTTTTTTTTTTTAAATTGCCCTATAATAAGCGTTCATTGTGGCCTCATATTTAACGTAAAGACAAAAAATATTTCATAATAAATTGAATAAAAGCTTTATGAAATAATGCACTTCACCTGGAAGACGTCATTTTCTGCGGAAGGGCGGCCCGTCTTTGTCTTTATTTGGCCCAGAAAAATGTATTGGATATAGATTTTTTTTTTGTTGTTTATTTATTTTTTTAATCCCATATGGGTCCCAATTTGAAGCTAAATAAATATATGGAAAGGTTTCACAACGCGTGTTCACCTTTCACCTAATAACCAAGAGAGAGAAAGTAAGAAAGAAAGAGAGAGAGAGGAAGAGAGCAAGAAAGAAACAGAGAAAGAAAGAGAGAAAGAAAAAGTCATTTTTCTCAATTCCAACAACCTTAAAAGCAACGTCCACGTGCGTCTTTACGCTGACGTTTTCTCAACTTTAATTTCCTTTCATACAAATATAAATATGTATTTTTAGCTGGAAAAACAGATTATTTTATGTCTGATACTAGGGGGAAAAAAAGTGAAGGCTGTGTTTGGTTCTCTGATGAACTCAAACCACGTCATTAGAACGTTCTTTTTTTCTTTTTTTTTTTGCCTTCAGCCACTCCAGATGGAAACGTTCTTTTCTGTCCGCTGAATAAAATGTTACAGTGATTTATAAAACACATCTTTAGATACACACACACACACACACACACACACACACACACACACACACACAATCAGTGTTTTAAATAACAAACAGAGGAATTTAATAGTAAGAAAAGATACGAATCTGATTCATATATATATATATATTTTTTTTCCATTTGTCCAGGCGCTTTGGCACAAAATGCGCGGGCTGTCTGCAGGGAATCTCGCCGAACGACTTGGTGCGTAAAGCGCGCAGCAAGGTGTTCCACCTGAACTGCTTCACCTGCATGGTGTGTAACAAGCAGCTGTCCACGGGAGAGGAGCTCTACGTCATCGACGAAAACAAGTTCGTGTGCAAAGAAGATTACCTGAGCTCCGGGGCCATTAAGGAAGTCAACCTGAACTCAGGTGAGCGACGCCGCAAAAATGAGATAAATAGCATAAAATGATAATAATGATAATAATAATAATAATAACAAGCCGAGCTGCGCTCATTGGAGGTAAATTTTTATTTTTTTATGTTTTTGTTGAGTTTAGTCGTTCCAAGCCTGCGCGTTTGTTAAGGTCTGAGTGGCGAGGAGAGAGAAATAAAGTCAAAATAAATCAAGAGAAATAAAGGGGATAAACAAAGCTGGGTGTCCGTGGAGAGCGTTTCCACGCAACCTGGTGGGACGGATAGTTTCAATATTTACTTCCACAGAACAACAGAACAACAGAACAACAACAGAACAACAGAACAATAGCTTTCTGGATATGTGCAGGATGGGGTGGGGGGGGGGGATAGTGAGGCGCGTGTTGCTGCTCCTCTTCTTGTCCATTCATCCTTAAAAAAAAGAAACGCACACACACACACACGCACACACAGGCGCGCGCGCGAGAGGACAGCATCCAGCCTGCATACTCAAGCTGCTCGGTTATTTTCATATGGAATAATATCGAGTTATTTTGTTGTTCGGTGTATTTGGTGAGAAATGAAACAGCTTCTTTTTTCTATTCTCTTTACAAAAACCTAAACGAGCGTAAAACAGAATATTTTGTTCAAAATGAGCATAAGCTGAAATTTTACATTCAGATTTCTTGCTTTTTAATTTTTTTTTTTTTTTTTTAACACCTGGGCTAATTAAAATTAAACCGCCCCCCCTCCCCTCCTCTCCCCCTTTCTCTGCCTCCCTCCTTGACATTTCGGATCGTGACCTTCCCTCCTTGTTTGTTCGCATCATCCCCTCCACCCACCACCCTCCACCTCACCCCACCCGGGGCTCCCCGGGGGTCCCCCCCACCCCACCCCACCGCCACCCGCCCTGCAGTCTCGTCGTGCACAGATAGGAGTTTATCGCCGGATCTCCAGGACCCGATACAGGACGACATAAAGGAGACGGACAATTCCACGTCCTCAGATAAGGAAACGAACAATATTGAAAACGAGGAGCAGAACTCCGGGGCCAAGCGGCGGGGGCCCCGGACCACCATCAAGGCCAAGCAGCTGGAGACGTTAAAGGCGGCGTTCGTGGCCACGCCGAAGCCCACGCGGCACATCCGGGAGCAGCTCGCGCAGGAGACGGGACTGAACATGCGAGTCATCCAGGTAAACTAAAATTATTATTATTATTATTATTATTATTATTATTATTAGCAGATGATTTCCTATAATTAGACTCCGCATTGAGACGCTGACACAAATGTAGCAACCTTGAACCCCCGGAGGTCAAATCGGCGTCTTTTTCTCCGATTATTTGTTATTATTCTCTTTGTCTTTATTTAGTCCAGAATAATCGGTTAAAAACCGAACCTGCCGAGCAGAAGCAAAGATGGAGGTCAGTTGAGCAAAACACAACCGCGTTCAGCCGAACCTCGTTTCATTCTTTGCCCACCTGTTCATGCTGTTTAGACAGAAGCCGCTTTTGGCCTATTCAAAGCAAATACTGATGAGTGTCTGAACTGGTAAGCTTTGTTTGATCACATTTAAATGGCTGGTAATATTGTCATTTTTACATGTTTCCAATGTGAGTTTGGATGGTTGCTTTTGGAAAGCAGGGGCGTCTCTAGAAAGTTTATAATGGGCCAGTTGGGAGGGCACGGGGTTGGCAACCCCAAACTTGCAAATTACACCAGAATCTACAGAGATTTTATTTTTATTACATTATAAATGAACAATAATAATAAAAAAATTCTCTAAAAATGTACAATTGTCGCAAGTCATTAAAACTTCTCACTCAGGAAAAACAGAATCGCAGTAATAAAACAAAGACGCACACAGGACCGCTGGACCACGTGGGGGGGGGTTGGTCTACCCCTTGGTGGCGCCACCGTCCCTGCTCAACCACAGTGGGCGAGACAAAGACAAATTGGAGACAAATGACGGATTATAAATCAGTAAAATTACCTTTTAATTTTCCCGAAGTGTGCGGGACGTTTAATTGAAAGCCTCATTATCTGTAAGAGAAATGTCAAAACATGATGTGGACCATTAGCGGGGTTACAGATCCAAATTTACCAGCTGCACGCCGTGTGAAATGTTTCTTTTACGTCTATACATTATGGCCCTATTTGGGTAATAATGATAAAATGATAACAATGGCTGCAATAATTATATGTTTAACCGGACAAACGCATGGCTTATTACAGTGAAACAGTATTTATGGTGAAAAATATCTCCAAACCTACCAAAACAGTAACTTTTCCAAACCACATATTTAAGTAAGTTCATTTATTAAATGTTAATTGCCAGATGTTCGTATTATTTAACCTTTATTGTTGTGTATTTTCTGATTGTTAGATTTGTTACTCACTGTCTTATTGTTATCATATGAACTTCTATTTATTTATTGATTTTAAAGAGGACAGTGCATATTAGTCAACATGAATACATCATGTAAATATGCCAGGTTTAGCCTTAGAGGCTAATGTTCATCTGTAATTTCCTAGCAGGTTGATGGAACAGATAAAAAAAATACAGTAAACAACATATATGAGCTATATGTTGTTTTGCATATAGGTCATATATATATATGCGTTCGATGTGTGGGTAAAAGTAGTGTTGGTTACAGTAAGCGTTTGTAATAAAAACAAAAACAACTCAGAACCATAGCAAAAATAAGAGTATAAAAACATTTAATTAACAAAATGATTCAAAGTATCAGTGCAACTTTGATTATTCAGCTTAAATGATTTTCTAAAACAGTCCAAAGATGTCATAGTTTCTGATTCTACTTTTATGAAACTCAGTATTTCTAAACATTTTGCTTTCATTTTTTTCTACAGTGTAGATTTTCTTCAAATGTCATAAATACATTTAAAATAGTACCAAAAAAAAAAAAAATAGAAAGAAAATATCAGGGTTCAGTTTTAAAGTTTATCCTTGAAAACAAAAGGTTAATTTAATCTTGAAAAATAAAACAATCCCCCTTTTTTTCTGGGCTGCTTTGGGAATGATAAAGAGCATGTTTACACTGGAGGCGGCAGTTTATTTGGAAATAATACATGTTTCACAGCCATGAAATGAGAGAAAGGTTAGCCTCACTGCCTGCCAATGCTAAGAGGAACCCCAGACACAAACATGTTGTGCAACGTAACATACACACACACATACACACACGCGCCTGCGCGCACACACATTGCTTCCTGCTTTCTTTTATCCTCCATGACTCACACACACACACACACACACACACACTCACACACAGACACACACGTATACGCACGCGTGGATGCACGAGTCGGGTGTCTGGGTGCAGACTGTGTCAGGATGATTAGCACCATCTCTGCCAACTGTGATGTGGCTTTTTGTGCACTCACTGTAATTATCGCTGATTTCACAGATTTACATACCGCCCTCCCCTTTTCCCACCTCTCCGCTCCGCTCTTACTCACTTCCAGCCTGTTTCCTCCGCATCTCCGCGGCCTCGTCTATATCATACACTGCAGGCAATTTTCTGCATGCGCATATATATATATATGTGTGTGTGTGTGTGTGTGTGTGTGTGTGTGTGTGTGTGTGTGAGCTCAATCATACAGTCAATCACCAAAGCCAGTCAATAAGTCAGTCAGTGACTCCGCCGCACCATCGCTCCCTTCACCCCACACCCCTTTTATACGTGTGTGTGTGTGTGTGTGTGTGTGTGTGTGGGTGTGTGTGTGTGTGTGTGTGTGTGTGTGTGTGTGTGTGTGTGTGATTGCTCAGAGCCAAAATGGAGGCTGCGTTTCGTCATCTCCCTCCTCGTTCGGTGTGTGTTAAATACCGCAGCTCTCGACGCGGGGAGCCCTGTGAGCCACGCTGCTTCTCCAGCATGTGGATGTAATCCCTAAGCAAGGCTCTCTCAAGGGAAGCGAGAGCATTTCCATAAAAATGTACCCTACAGTTAGACGATTGTTCTCAATAAGCAGGTGTTGCCTTTGCCGCTGGAGCACGGAGAGCACAGCCTAAGTGGTTTTTGGCTGTTTCTTTATGTGTGTGTGTGTGTGTGTGTGTGTGTGTGTGTGTGTGTGTGTGTGTGTGTGTGTGTGTGTGTGTGTGTGTGTGTGTGTGTGTGTTGTTTTGTTAATCTGTAGCACAGTGGGATTCTGCCTCTGGTGTAGCCTAGCATGGTGCGAACATACATCATTATGCAGCATGCGACGCAAACGGCGCAAACGCGACCTGTTATGTGCTTGTAATGCAAAGAGCATTCCTCCATATGGCGCAGGAGGCTTTGCGAATTTTCAACAAAAAAAAAAAAAAAAAAAAGAAAGAAAGAAATCCTCCTTTGTTGATTTTCAAAGAAAGTTTATTTAAGCATATTCTCTTCCGTTTATTTGAACTTGAAGGCGCGGGGGCCATTGGGGGCGCGCACCGTTTCTGTTGCTTTGTGATTCATCTTAAAGTAACAAAGAGAAAAACTCCTTTATAAACTGTAAAACGTAACAAAGGGTGTTTTATCTGCTGTCTTTTTTTGTTTGTTTGCAATTTCTGTATCTGGTTTGAATTTGTTGTGCTTAGGCTTGTCGCAAAAAGCAATAAATCAATTAATCGCATGAAGCTCAATAATTTCCATTAGAAGTAATTTTTTTTTCTCTCTTTCTACTAAAACCTGAATGACAAACGTCTTCAGTCTGGCGCTTTGGTCTCAACTTGCCCTTTCACGAAGGACAGTTTTGTTTACAGACATTTCATATTTCATTTTATATGTCGTCTCTGTTGTTTATTTTGGATATTTAAAATGCCTTACGGTTCTGGTGATAAATGTTCAGGGGAACTTCAAGTTTAGTGATCTTTGACGATGTTTTCTGGCATTTTACGCTGTTACCGTCACTTTAAAAAGGTCTCAAAAGAACAATATTATCGTTTATCGCAATGGCCGATGGGAAAATTTATCATCCAGAAAAATGTCGTGGCAGGCCTAGTTGTGCGCTGCAGCACCGACAAAAAAAGGAGAAAAAGACTCCAGCTCTTAACAGTGAAGTCCTAGTACTGTAAATCTTTTATTGTAATTAAACCAAAGTTTCATTTCACGGCCTACTGCTGTCTTTACTTTTAATCTTAAGTCTGGTTTAAAGAAAAAAATGCGAGTTTCTTGAACCATGTTAATTCATAGATCAAAAAACTTCAGCATCACAAAAGGAAGCACAAACACTCGTGCAAATGGGGGCAGAGGTGTTTTAAAACGGAATCCAAACAGGTCAGAAGTGAATCCTTCCTTTATTTTTCAAAAACACTCCTTCGCCGTTTTGAATACGAAGCTTTTCAAGGAAGGCAGAAACTTGAGTGAAAGTCAAGGCTGATGGGGATGACGGCTTTCAGTGCAAACTCTGCAAAAGAGAGCTCAAAAAACGAGATGGATCCGTACCACAAAGACAGAAAAAAAGAAAGAAAGTAAGAAAGAGAGAAAAAGAAAGTGAAGTTGAAGTTGTGCATCATCTACTTTTTCTGCGAAAGATGCGATCAGGTGGATCTTAGAAGTGCGTGAGAGTTTCACGCACAGATGAAAAGCTAAAAAGCTGCAGGAAGAACGGCCACTGATCAGCTCTGTCATTGTTTTTGTTGTTGCTGTTTGAAGGTTTGGTTCCAGAACAGAAGATCCAAAGAGCGGCGAATGAAGCAGCTGAGCGCCCTGGGGGCCCGACGCCACGCCTTCTTCAGGGGCCCCAGGAGGATGAGGCCTCTAGGAGGAAGGCTGGAGGATCCGGACATTTTAGGACCTGGGCCCTACGGTTACTACGGAGGTAGGAAGGGAAAAACTCCTTCACTCATTTTCACACGCTTTTTATCCGACCTCAGGCAAACACGATCCATATCCGGGTTGAAGATCTGTATCAAAAACTTGACATTATCAGTGAAGAAGAAAGACAGGAAGACATGATATAAATGTCTTTATATCATGCTGGTGTTGTGGACGCAGTCCAATGAAAGTGCTTTTGGATATCAGACTAGTTTCTGTAAGCTACTTGTTTTTGTGTTCAAAAATACAGCCAAGACCTTAATTTGACTCAGGCACACAGCAGGCATTTTGTTGGTATTTTTAATAAAAGGAGACTTTTGTTAATTTATCTTAGTGCTTATGAGTGAATGCTGGCTATTCAGTTGGAATCAAGATATCCGGCTACCAAATCAAAGTCAAAAAACAAGTATTTTGGCTAATTACCAAAACCACAAATTTGATCAAAAATTGTATTTAAAAAAGCAATTTTAATTTTGGGATAAATGCCTAAAAAATGCACTTGTGGCCATCATTACGTATAAAAGAACCACTTTTCTTTGATAAAAAGCAGCAATAAATGACATATTGCTGAAGCTTTGCTTTCCAAAGTTACTAATTTTTTGCTCTAAATACGACCATGTCATCAGCAAAGAAGTTAACCGGTGCAGGATATGCAGGGTTTCAGACAGGTTTTTTCATCCTAATTAGAAAAGTTGTGGCTGAAATATCCAATTTCTTCTGTTTGAAAAGACAAAAAATAAAGGAAAAACATAAATAACTAGGAGCAAGAGGTCTGTTTGGAAAATCCATGGTAACAGCTCCGTTTAAAATGGTCCTGGGTTATTTGAAAGGCATGGATGGCTGAAAAACACGTTCATTTGTGACGTTTTGCTAAATTGAACTTAAAAAGTACTTTTCACTATTTATGGGTTGCATCAAATAAAAAAATGTTCATTTTTGTAGATAATCTTGGTTTTCTTTGGGTGATTTGGTACGGTATGATTCGAATCTCCTCTTTTATGTCAGAGTTGATTTTTGGAATCGACAAAAGACAAGAATGCATGAAATGTGAACAAATATCATGGCGGTAACTCGATGACACAATGTCCATTAGAGCAAAAGGTGAACGGGAAGGTAGCTTTTTACTTCAGAAGAAAAAAAAAAAAAATCCAGGATGCAGGTCTCCGGAAAGAAAAAAGAGAGAAACAAAGAAAGAAAATTTACGCCGACGCTGGTCAGGCAGCTTCTGGAATCGCTTCATGTCGCAGATAAAAGATGTGGAATAAATATTTACTCAGCATATCAGCAGTGTTCGCATACAGACCCTGCTATCTCAAAGGAATCATGCTCTCTGTGGTGTTCTTGTCAGATTAGACAAATGACAGGCCAGGTCTTAAGAATGTGATGTGAAATTTCCTCCATCTGCGAGTTGTTGCCAAGGTTGAGCCCTATTTACCTGCTAAAGAGCTGGAAAGAGTTACTGATGCTTTTATCACATCACAACTGGACCACTGTGAACGCATCACAGCAGTCTTGGCTTCTCTCTGCTGGTTTCACGTCCCATCCCAAATTGATTTTTTAAATTTTATCACTTGACTTTAAAGCTTTGAATAGTTTTGCTCCAACCTTATTTAAATGATCTCTGCTACATCCACACACCAGTGAGAGAAGTCGGGTCTCTCTTCGGTAGTCCAACGTTAGGGATTACCCTGTCATAGGAGCGGGACATTCATCGTATCGTTTATCGTTTATCGTGAGGATTTTTGATTTATCGTTGTCACGATAAAAGTTCAATTAGTGATTAAAAAAACAAGTGTTGTAAATGTTATTTTTAATGTTTTTCCTGCTGTTTGCATCAATAAATATCACTAAATTTGAAAACGTGACTAAACGGAGTTACTATGTGTAGCTCAGTGATGCCAACCACACTTCTTTACATTAGTAGCGTCATGTAAAAGTCTGTTTCAAATGGGAATCTGTTTTGGAGAACAGTATCTCTTTTTGGAGCTACGACGTTGTGCCATACAGTAATGAATAGTTTTTCATCAACATTTTATTGATATCACAATAGCATTGCTGTCATATCGCGATAAAGCTCTCAGTCCGCATTGCCCACCCTTGTTCTATCAATTCATGAGCTCACAACTCAGAACAGAGATTTTCAAATCATTGCTTGGAACACATCTTTTCCCTTGATTGTAGCTTTTAAATTGATTCTATTGGCTATCATTGTATCGTTTTAACTACTTTTGGTTATATATATTTTTTAAATCTGCTGTATGAATAAATCTTACATTGACAGCATAAAATGTGTATGCAGATGCTCTCAAAGTGCATCTACCTTTTTTTTTGTATTGGATTACTTCTGCCTGCATTGCAGAAAGTCACGGACTATTTACCATTATGAAGGTACCTCAGAACTCCTTTTACTATCACGAAGACGCCGGCGTCCTTCTGAACCGATTGACTTACATCAGACGTGCCCACAGTGGGTCCTGGAGGGCCGGCATCCTGCATGTTTCAGTTCTCTCCCTGGTGGTACCAGCATGTCAGTGTTCTTCTGATGCCTCTAACGGGCCATCATTTGATCCACGACCCACTTTGGGCACCTCTGACTTGCATTTAAGCGTTTCGAGGGCGACAGGAAAAGGGATTAAAAGTTTCAATTTCAAATTTGAGAGCATGTCGAAAGTTTAAAGTTCTCTTAAAGCGGCGCCAGTGACAGACGACTGGAGCTCTGGCTTCTTCAATCATAGCGTCATGCAGCACTGCCCTTCCCCCACTAGTTTACTCATGGTTGTCAAGCTGTGGTAATCTCATGCTGACCCATGCTTCCTTGCAATCACGCAGGCAGACGTCGTCGGAGAAAGAAAATGTATTGTGTGAACTCTTTTGGCAGGGAACCGTCTCTGCTTGGTCATTTTCAAATCGCAAAGGTTTGAAAACGTGAGACTTTCCTAAGAAATTTTGGAAATCTATTGATAATTGAAACAAAAGAAAGCCATATGATGTTTGCAAGCTAAACATTAATATTACCTATAAATGTTTACATATTTACCCACAATTATCATCAAAACGTGTAAGAGTTTTGAAATCCATTGGTTAAAACTTGTGGCTTTATTAGCCTCAGGTTGAAAAATGTGTTAGCAATGTGCAGTTTGGTAAGGATTAGCATATATATAATATATAATATTATACTTTACCAAACAATACTTAAAATTACCGTTACAGGTGAACCTTAGATATTTTAGATTTCCAGATTTGTTCCCATGAGAATAAATAAATTTTGCTAGTTTTTTTTTATTTTTTTATTTTTTTTTTTTTAAAGAGCAAGTAGAAATCACTACATCCAACCCAAAACAAAAAACAAAAACTTGGAGAACTTTGGTAACCCGGAACAAGAAGCCACTCCAGAACCACCCGCCCGCTGGATATAAGCATTGGCAAATAAATCTTTGCCAGAGGAAATTCAGCCCTCGACGGACAGACAGGAACATCTGAGCACAAAACCCACCGACAACTACAACTACCGAATTAAACAGGAGAGATAAAGCGGACGCACTTGTCATGTTTACGAGCCATATTGTTTTGATGGACAGTCGGAGCGCGCGCTCTGGTCTCCATACAGCTTCAACACCTACCTGAGGGGCCTTGGCATTGAGGACACAATAAAGTGGAGCCGTCAAGGCTGCGAGGAACCGAGCTGGGAGGAGGGGGTGAAACAGAGGACAAAACCTCTATACCTCCCTCTCCCTCTCTCTGTCCATCTCTCTCTCTCTCTCATCTCGCTCTTGTCTCCGCGCGCCGCTTTTTACACCCTTTTGTGTCGCGGCGGCAAACAGGCCGATTCCCCTTTATCTGAGCCGACGCCTCTCTTCGTCAGGGATGCCTGTGTGTGTGTGTGCATGTGTGTGTGTGTGTGTGTGTGTGTGTGTGTGTGTCTGTGTGTGTGTGTGGCTTGATGCTGCCGCATGTGTGAGTGTAATTATCGTCTGCGGTTTCCAACACATCTCACATTCACACAGGACGGGCTCCATACCCAAACTGGCGCGCGGGCCTGTTGGGCACATAAGACAATTAGCATGCGCGCGAGTCCGACGTCACCTCTCATTGAGCGCGTGCGAAGGCAAAAGCACGCTGAAATTGAAATCAGGTGGCGGATATCTAACCCGGTAGTTCCTGCTGTCTCTCCGCTCTGGACCAGGAACATATGGTGGGACTCGGGAGAAACGCGAGTGCAACATCTGGGGCGCCGGTCTGACGTCGGTCTTGGCTTAAAGTACTGCTGAGACAAAATGGCTTTAGTTTAACTGTAGAACAGGAAGGCGGTGAGAGGCAGAAGGCAGATGGAGGTTTGTAATTGTTAATGGGTCTAAAGCAGCAGCAGACTACAGGTGTTGTTTTAATCCTTTTTAAATTGTTTTGTGCTACTTTTGGTTTAATGGTTCTAAAACTCATGGAGCAAGAGGTGCTTGAAGTAGAAAAAAAAAAGATTCATATTCAGAGTGACCATTTTAAGAGTTACAGGTGGGTGGATCGGTCCAAAATATCGATAATATTGAAACCCAGTTTGTATTGGTAAAGGCTCAATTTAATGTGACAAAGTCGACTCAGATTCCCCCTTGAACTTTTGTTATTTTTGCATCGTAGTTTCTTAACTTCACGTGAAAAAAGTTTGGCTTTATTTGCTCTCAAATTATAATTCTTTACACTGAGTTTCTTCAGGAAACAAATCAGACATTTGGTTTTGTCCTTCTGTTGTTTTTATCATGTGAATGTGCAGCTCGTGTTTTGTAGTCATATAAACTTGATCTAAATTCTGTCTGTAGTTTTAAATAAATTCAAAAATCGGTCAGAAGTATCATACTTAAAGTATCGGTATCAATATCGTGATACTGGCCCTGCTTTTGCTTGATATTTGGTTGATGCCAAAATGTACAGTCTCACACACGTCTAATAGAAATGATAAAAGTCATTTAAGTCAAAATTGAATCTGTCTTTTTCAAAACATCTAATGATATAACTAACTATCAAAATCCTTAAATACAAACATTAGAAACATGGTTCACATCCTAAATAGGATGTACTTCTTTTAGTCTCACACTTAGCGTAGGTTATCGTTTCTGTTCTAAAAAGAAAAAAGATGTTTAAAAAAAATCACAAAATATGACGTACTTCAGAGATTCCTCTGATCAGTAAACCCATTTTCTTCATTAGACCTCATTTAGACACGACTCAATAGTAAACCCGTGTATTACATATGACTTCGTATCTGTTTTGTCTTTGGTTTAGAGCAGGTAAATTGCCTGGTCTAATTTTAGACCAGGCAATTTACCTGCTTAAAATTCACTATAAAATTCACCAGAATGTTATTAAACTATTCAATAATGCCAAAGAGAGAGAGAGTATTTTTCTCCTTCACTTCACTAGATTTCAATTGTGACAGCGCGGTAATAATGTCCATCACAAAGAAAAAGACTCCGTTTGTAAAATCGAGGGAATGCTGGTAAATATGACAACTTATTTACATGTTTCTGCTTTCCTGTTGGATGGAAACGGCACAAATTTCAATCGAGAACGCTGTTAAACATCCAGCCGGTAAAAGCTGTTCTCTGACAAGACGCTGTCTCGATATCAGCGGCTCCGCTCTTTGTTGGGACGGCTACAGCACAGTGAAGACAAATATAGAAGTTTCACTTTTGAACCAAATTGATCCAATTATAACTATGAGATCATGCAGTTTCACCTATGAGCAACTAAGACATTCTTTAGATAGTTTAGCCTCTATCTACCAACTGAACCATATAAAAAGTTTTAAAAAATGAAAAAAAAAAAACCCATACATTTTGCCTTAATTGTAGCGTAATAGTTAAACTGCAGCCTTTCTAACTTCCTGCAGTGACAGACTGTGCTGCAGTGCTGATGCTTGCTTAGATGGGAAAAAAATGACTTTGATATTTTCATAAACAAAGTCACATTGCTTTATTTTGCAGACCAAAATAAAGTTGGTAAATGTTCCCATTCATGTCCGAATCCATGAAATATGTTGGGCCACTTTCTGAAAATTTAGAAAATTACAAAACAATTTCTTCCATGAATGAATCAATAAAGTAAAGATAATTAAAAGGTTAACATAAGAGCAGGGTTTTTTTATTTGTGTTTTATGTAGATTTAAATATTTGATGGTCATGCTGTTTGGATAGTTTGTAAAGGACTAAAATACACTAATCTGATCTGAAAACCATCTCGCTTTTTTTTTTTCAAATGGCAGCATTCAGAGATTCACGGGCGGTATTCAGACATAGAGATCAGTCTATGTTTCATGATTTAATTAAACATTTCAGCAACACATAAACTCAGTTAACATAGAAAAACACCCTAAAAGGCCTGCACTGCGTCTTATTATTCCACTGAGGCGGCAGACGACAACAAGAAACTTATTTTGGTGAAAGAGAGACGTTTTTTAGTCTAGATTTATCCGTGCTTCTTGTCAGTGTGGAATATTTACAAAAAAATATTCTGCCTAATTAAAAAGTTTGGCTAGCATTTTAGTCAGGCGAAATCTCTAAACTAGAAAGGGTGAAAGCTGCGTATTTCTGTCAAGTTTTCTTGGACCTTTACAAGTAAAGAACAGCAAAATATAGACGTTAGCTTATCTACTCAATGTGTCATTTTGTAGCAGAATTGGCTCTGATTCTATTGAGGGAAGGAACAAAACTTATGCAGATGAAAAGACTCATGATGTTTAAAGTCAGAATTTTATCTGGGATTGATATATTTTATTTGTGTTGCATACACTCATGAAATTTGCTGATTAATTCACTTTGTGCACACGATCCATAATCAAAACTGAAACATGTGGTAGCCATATTGGATTTCAAGGTAGAGGTGTGAAATCTCAATTTATTCTACTAATTATTCAACTTAAAGGGATATTTCAAATTTTTTTTTTTACTAATTTCTTGCTTATTTGAACCATGTTGGTGATATTTGAATGTGATTAAATTTGATTTTTTTAAAGGCATCCTACAGGAGCACCTTAATTTCAGGGTTTTTTTTGTTATGACAAAACTAAAGAAAGCAACTTCTTTTGTATTGATTTATAAATAATACTAAATAAATCGTGTTGACTTACAGTGTGGGATTGATTGCACAAGAATTATTTATTTGAATATTTCTGTTTTCTTTCAAGTGACACAAAAACTCATATCTGTTTCTATCCAGGCCTCATGGGAAATATTAGCAGGAATTTAATGCGGAGGTCTCATCGGTTATGGATTTCAGATGAAATATAAGGCAATCAAATACTTTTTGTTGATGCTGGCGGCAGGAAGAATCTCCAGTTGCAGTCAGTTTTCCATCGAATCTCAATAAGCCTCTGACTGAAGACTGTTGCTAGACTGACACGATTTACCTGCAATGCTTTGTCTTTCTAGTAGCTTCGGTTTAAAGCCTGCGTCTGACTCTGAATGGAGCAAGATCTAATTTTCATCTCCACTTTAACAAAAAAAAATTAAACTCATAATGCCTTTTGAGAAACAGATCCGCTGCTTCTCTACATCTCCCACCTTATCGTAAACCAGTTAATGAAACCTTTAATTACAAAGTCAACCGATTGAGAAATGCGTGTTACTAATAACGGTATTCGTAGAGGGACAAGTGATAATAAAGCCCCGTGTCGTCAAACCTGAACAGCTGCGTCAAAACAAAAGCTAAGACCTCTCAGAGGTATAAACACGCCAGTCAGTGTCACAGGTTAGGCACAAAACATGCTAATCCAAAGAGAGGAATCCACTCACAAACGACTGGATTCTGGTAGCGAGGCGTCACTTTTCAGCTTGAACGCTGACAAATTTTAACAGGACTGGGAAAAGAAGTCATTAATCAAAGCTGACGGAGGCGCCACACGGAAAGATGCGGCAGGAGGCGTTGTTTACCTTCATAATTTGATAGATGATCAACTTCGCGCCGAGTCCGAATCCTCAAAGCTGAGGGAAAAAACAACTGCTCGACGATGAGCTACGTGTTCAGAGATCCAACTGGCTGCTTTTAAATGACAGAATGTGGCTGTGGATAAAACGGACAATAGTAATAGTAGGAACTTCTGTTGAGCTGCTCATTTATTATATTGGGATGTTGCACAGTCAAAACAACAAGATTGTTTTGATTGTGATTGTTCAGATTTGGAGGTGAAGAGAATATCTGGATTTTTTGAAGGTCTCAAAAAGACTTTTCTTACCATTAAACATGTATAAAAGTGGTAAAATTCTTGCTGTAAAGCTAAAAGTTTCTCCATTTAAATGAAATTTAGACTTTAAATCTTTAAATCTGTGAAATTGAAGCTCTATTTGTAAACTTTAGCTAGTGTTGCACTTATCAAACTTTTGTGGATAATTTCTGATCTGGATTCCTCTGAAACTTTAATAATAATAATAATAATAATAATAACCAGATAAAAACTATGTTGAGATCTACAAACTCTTTTTCAAGAGCGACGTGGCAAGAAAGCAGCACCATTTGCAGAAAAAAATGAATTTATCTGCTAATTTTATCTGACTTCAGGTTTTCTTGAGTTGTTTTATGAAGGATATCTGAAATCAAATACTAGTTTTTCTTAGTATCCATGGGAACAGCACGACGTGCTGTGAGAGACAAGTTGATTTAGAACAACTATCGTTGTTGTCATTGTCCTCATGGCCCCATTTAATAACATGTAAGCATTTTAGGAGTGCTAAGGGGCTAAAACAAAGAAAAAGCATAACTTTCCTAAAAGTTAGCTTAATGTTTAAAAACGTCGTTGTTTTTTTTTATCTTTGGGATGCATGAGAATCTACTCTGACTCCAATATCGCAGCTAATTGCTACAATATTAGCAAGGGGAGAGGTTTGCATGGATAACATTTGAAAAGTATCAATCTCTTATGAGTGATGATTAGAGAATCTTGCTGCCAGCCTTTAAAATTAGCAGAAGCTTGCCCAAATTTCTAAGCCTTGGTGATATTACGCCTGACACAGTAACAAATTTTGCTGAGCGATTAATTGTCTCAAAAATGATTGCGATAAACAATAGTATTGTTTGAAGACCTTTTTACACCGATTTCATGGAAACGATGTAATGACGCATGTGTTTTCCTGCCAAAGATAGATACACTTTATTTTCTAAAGAGCACTTAACACTGGAACTGATAAACAAAATAAACAACCAAAAACAAAAATAAAACGGATTCTCAGTCAACTAAACATTGACTTGAATAAAAACTAAACAACATAAAACCAAAGTGGAAATAAATACTGCACTCAACCAAAAGAGAGCAGATGACGAACTCTGTTTACTATATCGCCCTGCAGTCCGACATTCTAAGATTGTCGCTTGCGATTTCGTAACCGATCATCCTGTAGTGTGTGGTGTGTTACTGGGAGCGTTGAGGTGACAGGTAGCCAATCAGAAAGTGTGATTCTCCTGCTTTCTGAGGGGAAATTACAGAGGAGAATCCCAAACAGCTGACACGGCGCAACCCCAAGTCCAGCAGACTTTGGAAACAACATGAATGTTTATTCAACATTTCATGCAAAGAATATAGAAATAATATGGGGGGAGTTTATCAATTGCTACCACAGTTGATAAACCCGGTAACTTTTCAGTTGTTCCTCTTTAACATGACATCAATAGGTTATAATGATGTTCATTCAGTAAGGACTGATACTAGCCACATGCACTGCAGGCAGATTGTAGTTAAGCACTGATTAATGCCTGGTTTTAAAATGAGTTAACTGGACTTGTAGCCATTATTTTGTGCCCATTGTTGGACACGACACATCGAACCGTTATACCCAGGATTTCTGTCGGCTAATGTGTGGTTTCTCAGGTTTTGAAAAGGGGTCGACATTCGGCCGGCAGCTCTGAGGTCGTGTGGTGTGCGCTGGGCATTACACTGAGGAAATGAGGAAGCGAGGGTCAGCGGAGAGAACCGGAGTTGAGCCTTTTTTCATTCAGTGTCATCAACAGTAAGAGAAAAAGGCCGGAAGAAACGATAAAGTCCATAATTAAAATGAGGTCGATAGTTTTAATTTATTGTGTAATTAATGGATTTATTGTTTATTTTACGTCTTGCATAACACTTTTCACAAGGGGTTGCGTCTTTCCCAGCCAAACAATGTCCGTATTACAACCTGACTTTTCTTTTTTTTTTTTGTGAGGCTGTCGGCTGCGTCGGTGCAGCTCGTCTGTCCTCTCTAACTTCCCCAGTAGTGTTGTAAACTTTTTGAATTTGCAAAGTGGCTGTCATTTACAAAACGGTTCATTCTCAAGCTTTTCCAGTTCTTCTTATAGTTTAGAAGTGAAGCCAATGGCCTAATGACTAGCAAGCTGACAAAGTTGACAAACTCTGTCAACGTAGTCTGGCCATTTCCTTCTTGTGCAATTCAACTTATTTCGTCTGGGCTTTTTTCCACTCAGCTCCATTTATCCTGTAGAATTCAATCAGCGAGCAGCAGGAGGGGTTTTAAAAGACGACGTTAATTTGAATGGCTTCGAAGTGAACGAAGCCATTCAGTCTGTTTTGGCCAAACGTCTAAATATTGAGTTAACTTTAATAGCCATCTTGTTGGCTCACTTATCTTTTTGCTGTGGAGCATGGTTGTTTACAGCGCAGGCAATTTTATAGCAGCAAACTGGCACATTACGGATGTCTAATGTTGGCGACTGGGTAAGATTTAAAACTTCAACATGGTCCACACCTCCAGGAAGTAATCGTTTTTCAATAGCCAAGAGGCCAAACCCTGCGGTACGAAACTGGTTTTTACCAGGCTATTGTCAACATAGTTTGCCTTGTAAAAGTGTGTTTTGAAAGAGTGAATAGATAATATCTGCAAAAAATTGTTAGAATAATGACCTTTAGTGGCTTTAAACAACTAAAATCAGCAATAGCGTTCCCATCTTACGAGCTGTTTGTCTTCAGTCGCTCTGAGAATTTGTTGACACAAGGTAAAGTAAGAGAAACCTGTCTAATAATAACTTCACTTCAACAAACCCAAACTAATAATGTCCTACCGCCACCAGAAAACACCGTACAGACGCTTCAACGGGATTGAAAACCAAGCGCAAACATACGGACAAACTAGTTAATGAACTGATGGTTAGACAAAAATGACGAAGACTCAGGCGGGGTAATTAAAAATAACGCTTAGATGAACCGATAAAACGAAGCCGCTCGTAGCTCAGCTGAGAGCTGAAAATAGAGTGCGGTTTTGGAAATAAGCACGGCTTAGCGAAGCGGAGCCGAGGGACGGAGCCTAAAGCTCTATCAGACGTGACAGAGAGATGCAGTCGACGGGACCTGGCAGATCTGCCGGGGAGACTGGAATCTCATTTTGGAATTTCTAATCTAGACCCAGAAGTTTTCAGCGGGAGAATCCATCGAGGCGCACGCATGGCTGCGAGCTGAATGAGAGGGGGAGATGAATGCACTGTGGAGGAGGCGAGAGAACTGAGGTGGAGAGGTGTGGAGTTGTTTATACACTCAAATGAGGCTGTTGGAGACTGGTTGGTTAGAAATTGGACATGATCAATTTCCCCACTTAGGTAGGGGTGGAGCTGTGTGTAAAGCCACACGTACTGCTTAGGGCGAGCTGTGAATGTTTTATGTGTTTAAAGTCTGAGGAAAAATGAACTCCTGTGTTTCTCTTCACAGAATACCAAGGCGACTACTACGGACCAGGGAGTAACTACGACTTCTTTCCCCATGGCCCTCCGTCCTCTCAGGCCCAGTCTCCGGCCGACTCCCCCTACATCCTGGGCTCTGGGCCCGGAGCCATAGAAGGGTCCGGACACCACCCATCAGACGACCAAAGGTACACGGACATGATCTCTCACGCGGAAACCCCCAGTCCCGAACCGGGCTTACCGAGCTCCCTTCAGCCGGTCCCTGGGGACGCATACGGGGGCGGACCCAGTCCCCCTTTCTCCTTGGCCAGTAATTCCAGCTACAGCGCTCCCATGTCCCACCAGGGCCAGGAGATGGGCGAAACAGGCGCCTGGTGAAAGGACAAAGTAACAATAACAACCAGGGACCAATCATGGGCCGAATGTCTGCCCGGCTAATTCAGGAGACGCATCAACAACGTCATCAGAAGGGGAAAGTACAGCTGAAATGTCTTCAGAGAACCTTTTAAAATCAGAGACTCATCTCAACCACGGAAAAAACTGATGGAAGGAACATAACGCGAAGCAGGAAAAACGTTATTTTTGCTGCACGGTAGACGCTCCAAAGCATATATCCCTTGTTGGGTACGGGACTGAGTAGGAGATTCCATCCAGCAGAAATGCTTCTCGCCTTCCCCTGATCTTCTAATGCTCTAGGAACACATTAGTGAGAAACACCAAAGGGGGGACATGTCTAGTTTTCTTAATTTCACACCACGTTTAAAGAAAAAAAATGTTGCTCCAAAGCAATTTCAATTCTCGCTTCATGTCTGCGTTGCCACTTAACGACAATTTTGGACCTCAACGCTCATAGTCAAACGCATCAGTCGCAGTCCTCTATGTTTAATCTCATTTTAAACATGTTTTCTTTTTTTTTGTTGTTGTTTGTTTTTTTTTTTGTTTTTTTTTTGCTTGTGTAAGACAAAACATCAAATCAACAGCTGCCGTGTGACAGACAGGCACTGACTTTCCCTCACACATCCTGGCTCAGAGTCCCTTAATGCACAAAAAGTGTTCTTGATCATAACTTGAAAGAAGGATGTCTGCACTATTATTCAAAACACGAACACAATTATACAGACACTTGTACCCTCCTACACACACACACACACACACACACACACACACACACACACACACACACACACACACACACACACACACACACACACACACACGCACACACACACACACACATCACACCCATCGAGGCGGCCCTGATAGTTCTGCTCCGCTCACTGCTTCACCTGACCTTCCTTTTGTTACTGTCCCTTTTAAAAAAACATGTTTTAATGGAAATGATTTTCAAAAGAACATTGAACCCATAATGGAGAATGTCCTTCAGCAGCTGAGGTCTCCTTCCTCTAAAGGCAGAAAACAAAAGAGGGGGCAGACAACATCTGTGACATTTCGGCTGTCTCCTCCGAGGCGCGCGTTGCCATCTAGTGGTCGCCTTTTCAAAGCGCGCGGAGTCTCAGTTCGACTTGTGCACCAGAGGACAACAGCCTTTCAATATATTTTTCTTACCCTACTTCATGACCAAGTCTCATCAGGGCTCCTGGTTTTGTTTTTTAAAGAAAATTTAACTCAATTGTCAATTTCAGCTCAGTCCTTCCTCCTTCGATGTCACCTCTGAGTTTGCTGTACTCTTGTTTTCAGATCATTTTGTGTTTTCATTTGGACATTGTATAAGATCTAGAAAGAATGTGTCTTATCTCCAGAAATTCTTGGTTACAAACGTGTGTGTGAGCGAGTGTGCACGTGCTCGGTGACTGTGTGAGTGCGTGCTGGTTTAAAGGGGTATATGGAGGGGCTGGGGGGGCTGGAATGAAGGGGCAAGGCTGTATTATTTCTATGTAAATAGCACTGATAATAAAACCTCTCTTAAAACGTGAAAATCTGTTGTCTTTTTTTTTTAGTTTGCTCTTTTCATTTGTAGACATTTTAATATGGGGGACTATAATTTGATGCCGCGGCTAAAGTTTAGCTCGGCCATTAAGGTCTTAACAGGATAAGCTTGTTAAATGTAATGAAATGCTTTAAAGCTAAACACCCCATATCATGCAAAGCAGTTTCAATTAACTCGTCCCTATCAACTGTGATGAATAATTGCAGGGTAACTCGCTTGAATTAGGCAAATTTTCTCAAAGGTCTGTAGTGTCCATTCTAGGTAAAATTACAAACATCATATGTTTCATTTTCCACACACATTGTCCCATTTTGTAGCACAATGAAGTAACTATGGTACCTCCAGTTATAAAAATGGAGGCAGGTATCAAATACGCCTTAAAGAAATGTGACTTTGTAACTTATTGCTTTGAAATTGGGCCTCTGTCTCTTTAAGAAACTCCTGCTCTTTCTGAAAATCTGCCTTTAGGAAGTCATCACAACATGGCTCCTCTATTAACCCTCTAATAACATTTTTACCAGAGTTGCAGTGAAAAGTAGCTCCTATTAACTGAGCACTATTAGCAGGTGCTCAGTTCCACCAGGTGTTTGCTAATTGCCTCTGGCTAGTCTGAAGGAGCTGAGTGGAGGAATCGAGGGGGCTTGAAGGTGGCGCTTTGCACATCCAGGCGTTCTGCACAGCTGATTGGATGCTATGGAGATTAAAGGATTTCTTGGACCGATTTAACCCAGCAGAACTGAAAAATGTATTACGTTAAATTGGGTAAAGTTGTTGCGTTGATTAGCTACAATAAACATTAATAATGTAAATATATGAATCAGTCTTATAGTGTAGACCAGGATCTATCAAACATTTTCTGAAGGTTTTGTTAGCTTTAAAGAGTATGTGTCATGTGGTTAAAAAAAAAATCAACATTAAAAACTAACGCAAAGTTCATACAGGAAACAATGAGGCTACCGTGAATGAAAAAGCAACAAATTAGTTCATGAATTCGTTATTACTTGCTACTGACTGACTAAAATGGAAGAAAAGAAAACATAAATAAATCTGCGAGCTATTTAGCAAGAAAGGCTAAGAGTAAAAGAGTCTTAAGTGATGGCAATTAAAGCTCGAAGCCAAAAGGAAAGTGATTTTATATTAGGACCTATTTTTATCAATCTCACTTTAAGAAAAGAAAAGGAAAAAAAACGGTGATTAACCGTCAGTACTTTGTGGTGTGAGACTCCTTACTTTTTGAGACTCCTTACTTTTGGTCCAACATGCATTGTTGTTGCTTACTTTCATCTTGGGAACCCTTGTTGTTTCTGCAAATGTACGGTTCCTCATTCACCACAGATGCTCAAATCTCTCCTGGAGCAAGCAGCTGGTTGAGAGGCCAGACTGCTGCCTGTGTGATGGACCAGTGGAGATTTCTCTCTGCTTCCTGGATGTCCGGAGGCTCCTCTCTTTGGATTTGGAACTGAAGTTACAGAGGGATTAAACACTAATCTGAGCGCTTACAGTGCAAAAGGTCCCTCCTGGATCACATTTGCACACAATAATATGCAATACTCTACATTTAAATCTAATCTATAGGCTCAGTTTATTTGTTCATTGTAGGGTATGGGATGTTTTAAACTAAATCCTCTTAGCTGGACTGTCTTTTTGTTAATGTTTTGTAAATGCTTATATCCACTTCTAAGTTTTAGAGGAAGGAGGTGAATTTTTTTTTTAAATCAAAAGGCTTTGTTTTGTTTATTCTTGCCAAACTTCTGATATTGTTTAAACTAAATGATCCACAAATAAGAAGCAGTAATGAAAACATTTAAAAAGTATAAAAACTGTATTTGTAAATCAGAATATTCTTGTTTTTTCCATTCTGTTCAAATTAACGACAGAGACCAGCAGCATTATTGGCATAAATGACACCCTGGATGAACCCAGACATCCCGGCAGCTTCCTAGCAAACGAGATGGCCAAATATGGTGGTGCTGCATTGTGGAGATGATCATGTAACTTATAACAAAAATTTTGACTAATGAGTCCCAACATTTATTGGTGACTATCTCGCTAGGTGGTTTGACAACAGAAAATGTTGACACTCATTTCCAGACAGACAGACGTTTATGAACTGGCTCCTCTTCCAGCAGTCATGACATTAAAATGTACTTTTAGTCACGCCTCCCACATTACAGAGGAGAGTGTAAAGTGAAAGCGGGACTCGTCCCTTTAACCATGACAACAGTGATGGAGTTCCCATGCAGCCATGAAGCACACACAGGAAATCCTGGCTTGACTTCGGACCAGTACCTCGGGCAGTCTGGACCGTGTCCAGATCCCTTGACCAACCTCCCCCTCCTTCTCCCCTCTCACCGCCTCCCCCTCATCCCCTTATCCCCCTTTTTATCCCATCCTCTGGCTGCACGTCCAGCCCTCTCTCTGTGGGGCCAGGTGGGCAGACGGTGGCCCAGGTCTGCAGTAATTTTCCTCCTGACTGGTTTTAATGTAAAGGGTAATGTGAGAGGAGACAGGCGCACACTGTTTGAGCATATATACTCTCTCTCTCACACACACACACACGTGCGCACGCACACAAGCTCGGATGTGTTCCCCAGCATCCACCAGTCCATTACCAAGAGGCTCTACATCCTCTTTATTTATTTCTTCTTTGCTCCCTCTGTTTACTCTCTGGAGTATTTTCCTCAATTCTGGGTTTTATCACTCCATCTCCTCGGCTGCGTATCTCCAGCAGAGCGAGGAACACAAGCACAAGCACACGCACGCACGCGCACACACACACACACAGGAATAGAACAAAATGGAAAAAAACCTGAAATGTTTGGAAATGAGTCTTCTCTGCAAAAAACAAAACAAAAAAAACATCCAAAACAATTGAACACAATCAAACGTAAGAAACTTGTGCTCCAGTAAACCTCCAGCACCCTGGTAACCTTCACCTCCTTTTCACCCACAAGCATCTGGTTATCACTCTCTCACTCTCTCTCTTTCTCTCTCTCACACACACACACATGCGTACGAACTTGCACACACACACACACACACACACACACACACACACACACAAACTGTCCCATTAACATCAGTGCTTTCGTAATGGATGTGTTTGTGGTGCTGCTGTGGTAGAGAGGAGAGACCTGAAGTAGCTGTTATAAATCACTCGCTTGTTCCCCCCTTCCCCCACTCCTTTTCCCCCTATCACACTCACACGCATACACACATTGGTATCACTACATGGGGCTCCCATTCACTGACTCCGCAGCAAACACACACTCTTCTCCTTTTCTCCTGCATACATATGTGCGGAGCAGTTCCTCCCACCCCCTCCGTTCCCTCTACCGCCCGGGGTGGGTAAATCCTATTACCCTATGAAGAGGAGGAACACATCATTAATTACACTCAGATACTCCTTTATACACACAAACATGTATTTATGCCAAACTTGAGCGCAACGCGCCGATCGGGACACCAAACTCCAAAATGAGCCGTGTCACACCGCGCAAGATTCCCGCATGCGTTTCCCTTTCAGCCGCAACTTGACAGGTGACATTAGAGTAGAGGTGTTGTATCTGATGAAGCGCGCGCGCGCGCACACACTCGCAGACACACGCCCACGCACACACTCGCAAACACTTCTTCCTGGGCCTCCGCCTCAGCGAGGGACGTGTCAGGACGTGAGAGAGAGCAAAGTTATGATCGCCGAGAGAGATTTCAGGCAACACGGACAGGCAGATCAGGGACTGTCAGAGCGTCACCCTCAGATTTATTCGGCGTCTCAACAGCCTTTTCAAGGTTTGCCAGATAGATGGGTGCCATAAAGTGATATACGCCGTGCCATAAAATAAATAGAGCGGAGGCAAGCCATGCATGGCCGGGTCCGTCAGGCCAAGTGTTTATGTACCCAGGTGGGCACCTTTAGGACACATTAAGTCACATCTGTCTGGGTAATATCAGAAACCACGACACTCTGGTGAAGAGAAACTACAGATGCTGATTTTTTTCTTTTTCTTTTGGGCAACTTCTTTATTATTCTTTTTAACGTTGAATTGAATTATTTGGGCAAAAAATGTACAAAAAATACCTCATCTGTGTGTGCTCATTATTAAAAGAAAAACATATTATTTTTAAGGTAGGAAGTTAAGTAAAACTTAGCAAAAATGTTATGTATTCATGACATTTTTTTCATGTTGATTCCTGAAAAATAAATTCATTCTGTCCTACTTAACACATAAATATGTGGTAGAGAAATACAAAGTGTTGTATCAATAGCTGCGTTTCCATTCAAGTGTGCGCAAACTATGTTTTTCCAATGTTGCAAAAACACAATTTTGCAACTGCAATGTTTCCATTACATAAGAAGCTCAATTAAAATCATCCTCCGACCACTTCTTGACGTCTTCTTTGTATTTTCTGCCAGTAGTAACATCCGGTTATCACGTAACTCGTGTGATACAAAAAAAGTGTTTCCATTGCAGTTTTGGGAAATAGCATTTACGCTTATTTATGCTTATCTAATTTAAAGCTGAATTTTCCTTCAAAAATTTTTAAATAAGATTCATAAATAATTAATACTGAAAGAAACTTGTCTAATTTGACAATTAACACACAACATATACCTTAATAAGTATTCATACGTACAGTGGGAAACGTCTTTGGTCAACCGCAGAGTCTCATTTCAACAGTCTTCTATATTAGAAGTTTTAGGAAACAACCAATCAGCGCCAAGGAGAATAAAGATCTCTCCTAGATAGGCTGCTATGCAAACGCAACGTAGAATTAAGTACACATATCTTAGCTTCCAACGTTGCATTTTTCTTCAAATATTTTAATAAGATTCACCCAAAAAATCTGTGATTACTAAACCATGAATAGCTGGATCTTCTACTGTATCCAGACCTTTGATCATCTCATTGTTCAATCTATTATAAGGCATGACCGTCCAGCTGAAGAGACACGGAGAACATAGATTCAATGTTCAAAAGTGTTTTCTTTTCACAGAAAATTTATGTGTTGTTTGCTCCATAAATATTTCCTCAAAAGAAAGATGGCAAGGAGAAAGTCCTAGTCAAAAGAAAGGCTAGTCCTGCTTAAAGTTTGGGTTAGGGGACACAGCAAGATGTGAAAGACGGTGCTCTGGAGAGATCAGTCCAAAATGCAGCTTTTTGGCCCTTGTGCAAAAAACAATGTTTACTGAAAAAATAATACTGTAGATCACCCTGAACACATTGTCCCTGCAGCAAAACATGGTGGTGGCCATTGTCTGTACATGTCTAGACTTTGTAGAGTCATCCTGATTGGGAGGCTGGTTCCTGTCTCCAACAGTCAATGAGACAGTTGGAGAATGAACAGGTAGTAAATTTATGTTCCCAATGTAATGCATGCAATCCATATACACAATACAACAGTAATTAGTGGTCTGAACATGCCTCCAATACCATTTAGAAATGTCATAACATTGTGATGTCTCACAACACAACCGTGTTTTGTTCTAAGATATTGCAAATAAGATGAAACCGGGAATAAATATTCAACACACTAAGAAAAATAAGGTTAAGCAGAAACCTTTATTGATCGGTTTAGTCCTAATTGATAGCCAGTGAAAAGATTTCTTATAACCAACGTGTCACAAAATGGTTGAAGTCAGAGGGCTCTCTCACGATGTATGTAACCTTCCTATCGTAAAACAACCTGACTGGTTACAGACATATTTCTAAACATCTGAATGGTTCAATAGGGCAAGCAAGAGACTGCAGTTCAGGGTGTGATTTCACCATAAATTAATCATAATTGAGAAATGCCTGGAATTAGAAGGGTGCAGTTTTTCCCCATGAAATCAGTAACCTTTATGTACAGATACTGCGCAAGACTCAACCGTTGAAGAAAAAGCAAACTGTCATTTCTTCCAAGAGAGATGACAAACCCAAAACACCTTACCTGCAATTTAGGTTTGAAGGTGAGAGAATTATGGTGTGTGTGTGGTGCTGGAATGTTTCATACAGTGGAAGGAATGATGACAATGATGATGATGATGATCACATGGCCAATAAAGTTTTCTGCTGGTTTTAAGAAAGTTCCTAGATTGTCCCTCTCAGTCGATTGACACAGAATCAGGTGAAAATCCCTGGAAAAAAAACATCAAAATTAAAGTGCATAAAATAGTATCCCAAGAATCTTTCAGTTTTTGTTCAAGAGTGGATCAAAATGCTTTAGAGCACTTTCTCTAATGAAACACACATATATATATATCTATATTTTACTAACTCTATTTCCACTTAATTGCATTTTTCGTTTTGGAGTTGAATTCCTTTAAGTTGTGAATTATTGTACTTGAGTTGCTCCCAATGTCTGGTAAGAACATTGTGGCAATTGGACATAAACTCGGAAAAAAATGTTCAACTCTTTTCCTCCTCTTGTTTTACTTTATCAAATGTAACCCAAAAGCACCAGATAATCTACAGCATGTGTCCTAGATCCAATGATTCCTTGTATTTTACCAAACATTTAATCAACAACATCCATGTTTTTAAATTTTCTCTCACACTCTTGCCATTCCAAAATCTAATACTGTAACTTTTTCTTTGTTTAAATCGACACAATAGGACATGAGCGTTATCTTTTAATGAACTGGACCTTATTCTCCTCTGTGCAGCCACAACACCACCAAGTGGACTCCAAGCGGTACTGCATGCATTCTGATCAGAGCTTCAGATGCAAAAAGGTTAAAAAGAAAAGAGTGAGAATCGTAGATACAAATGATCGAGGATGAATTGAAAGTTAAACAGTCGTTACTCACAGTTAAAATGGACCAGACGGGAGAATAAAAATGCTAATAATAAGCACTTTATGAATCCAGAGAATGGACTTCTTAAGAATGTCACTGTTGCTGGAATCAAGGTCAAAAAATATGTACAGACAAAAATAAAATAACAATTTTCCATTTCATTGAAGCAACAAAGGGACCACATAATCACAATCTTTTGAAGTACAATATAAAAGAAAATAGAAAGATTGAAATCATGGAGAAAACACTTTGATTTCCTCACTATATTTTTTTTTCTGGCTTCATGTACAAAATAGTCTTTATCTCCTTTTACTTTCTCATTAATTTTACTTCAAAAATAACTTTTTCAATTTTCATCTCTTATCACAATCGGTGGCTCTCCTTTCAGGTCCAACAGTCTCCGTAAAACAACCCATGTGCCAAAACAAATATCTGAATAAACGTCAGAATGTAAAGAAATGTTCAGCAAACAGATGTGTGATGTTGGGTTCATGCAGCGTTAGGGAAGGCGGCTGGTGTTTGTACTTTCGGAAACAGTTTAGATGAACTATTGTTGATTTGAAAAATAAAGTGGAACACCTCATGGTGGAAAATGATAGGTTAGTTGTTTTTCTTTGAAACAGAACATTCTGGCCGTGTACACCGAAATCCATCCATCCATTTCCTAGCGTCCTTGTCTCTTGTGGGATCAGGAGGTGCTGGTGCTGATCTCCAGCAAATGTTCCAGGCGGTGTACCTGTCCAGTTTTACTTTGTACTCTTACGAACAGCAAAATTAGAAAAAATAAATAAACACAATGCGGGAGAAAAAATAATTGGTTGTCTTAATATTGAGGAAAAATGTGAATAATGCCCAGAATGCCACCATAATTATTTAATTTCTTTACTTCACAATAAAGAAATGACGGCTGACCTCTTGGAAGCGCTCATAATCCTCCAGTGTTTCTGTTCAGATCATTTTGAGATTATGTCGGCTTTTCCTAAATTGTTTTAATTCATCTGTGATCATTATTATTGCAGCATTTTGTGTCATTATGTCATTTCATTATGTTTAACTTTCTTTTTATTTCTGGTGTGTTTCTACATTTTCCGCTGCTCATAGTTTCTTTTATTTTACAAAACATTTTATACCTTTATGTATTCTCCATTTTCTTTTGTTCAGTTTAGTTGATGTTCAACATGCAATAATTGAACTTGCGTTTTCTGTTGTGCTCTTCTGCTAGAAGATTTTGAAAAAGCATAAACTCCTCAAAATGCAACAAATCGCTGACAGTTATCAGTAATTAATGAGAACTTCCTACATGAACAATTTCAAACTGTGTGTTTAATTAAAGTGCAATATTTGTGTTCATACATGTACATAAGGTTTTGCAAAAACAAACGTATAAATCTAAGGAGTAATAATGACTTTTACATCCAGCATTTTGCATTAAGAATAATTATTTTCCCTGTTTTCTCTCCTATATTTCAGAAATTTTTATTGTTTTGAACAAGGGTGAAAATGAAAGAAGGGACACAAAAAAATGAAACAAAGAACATTTATGTTTGATATTTCTTCTTCCTCCTTGTAGAAAAACATTTTACGACCCTCAGAGCAACGTGTCACAACAGCAATGCGGCAAAAACATCAGAGAAGCTTTTGAAAAACAGAACCGATAATGAAATAATAATAAAAAAAAACTTTCACAACTATTTAAGACTGCGGGCTTCATTTGGGTGCTGAAAATTTTTCTTTCTTCAAACTTTAAAAACTCATCATCACAGCCTTGGGGATGTTTTTTGGTCAGGGGGGAATTTTAATTATTTCATACTTTTTCTTAAAGCTGCCCTTTTTCTTTCCCCGCTCCACAAAAAGTCGCAGATTATTTTAATACCACAGGCCATTCTCGGAATACCAAAATATATTGAATAATACTTTCCTTTCTTCACAGAGGTCACTGTGGAAACATCATTAAAGCAGAACACGTTGACCCTGGAAGTCCTCAAGGATTGTTCTAATAAGGTTTTCTTTATCTTTTCTTTGCTTTGTGGAATATAACAGATACTCTCTTTAAAATGATCCTTAAATATAATGAACCACTAAATTTGAGAAATAGTTAGTTTTTTTTTTTTGGTTATTCACTGACCACCACACAATAAAAATGTTCTTTTTTTATTTCTTTCATTGGTTCTTCCTTTGAGTAAACCCAGGAGCGAAACCAAATGATGAAGCTGCTGTTCCTACTTCACCAAGAGACGTTGAGGAATTTCTAATTACAGAGAAAAAAAAAGTAAAAAAATAAATTGTAAGAGGTCTGATTTTTCTATCCGCAATATTTAGGCAGTATGATAAAGAAACAAGTTGTAAATTGCAATAACTTGTTCAGTTGAAAAATAAAACCCAAATAAATATTTTTCCATCAATATACAACATGTGAGATATGTGAAAGAAATTATTTGAGAAGCTCATTACTTTATTAATTTTAAGTCAGGACTCTTTCAGATTAAGATAAAAAAAAAATACTTCAAATACTTTATTATTGCAAAAGGGCATAAAATTGCAGTTTAATGCACTGATCTTAAAACACCTTTTAAAAGAGAGTAACAAGTGAGTGATTGACAGCGCTAAGCCCCTCCCCCTGACTCTGATTTGTTGTTTCTGACTGGGTTTATTTCTGCAGATGGCTGAAGGACAACGGTACCACAGCGTACAAAGGCCACTGTAGCTAGAATAAAAACCTAGACGGGTAAATTTCCGCCCAAAAACTAAAAAAAGGTTGAAATTTCTGAGTGTGAAAAGTGGAAAATTTGCTCAAAAAAGCTCTAGAACTTTTAGATTAATATAATAAATTTTCAAGAAAAGAAATGTGGAAATTTCTGAGTTTGCTGTCTTGGGAAAAAAAAAAACTTTCAACTTGTGAAATTCAGGAATTTCACATTTTTCTCGAGAAAATTTCTGAGATTAACTTCAAAATTTCCTTTTTCTTTTCTTTTCAACAAATTTTCCACTTTTCAAAGTCAATAATGTCCTTGTTTTTTTTGTAGAAAATTTCTTAGATTAATCTAGAATGTACATTTTTATGTTTCCATATTAATGGTGCTCCCATCTGGGCGCTACCAGAGTAATGAAAAACCCCTCCAACTATTTACAAAGAGTCGACACAGGGCTTCAACGAAATAAGAATAATCTTCCTTTTGAGAAAAAAAAAACCTTCTCCCATTTCAACTAGTATTAATTAATGCTCCATTTTATTTTATTTCAAATTAGTTTACAGTTTTAGTTCGTAAGTGTGAGTGTATAAAAGGATTTTTTAATTGGATTCAGAGGCAAACGATGAAGAAGAACGACAGCGTACCATGCCCTTGTACTCAGAATGTGATCAATAGATTGAATCACTAAAAGACCCCACCTGCTGCGTCGCTCAAGGCAGGAAAAAATAAAAACAAAAACTGTGTACAGGTGGCTGGTTTGGAGCTTTGCTTGGAGATGGAGCAGAAAGACAAGTCGCAACACCAGAGTGGGGAGAAAACCATGTCACGACGCTGGTATGTGTGTGAGTTAGTGTGTATGTGTGAGACCTCTTCTGGAACAGGAAATCTCTCCATCTTTTTTCTTTTCTGCTTTACATCATTTCATAAAGTTATTCCCTCATTGAAAACACACCTGAATAGATGCTTTGATTACTTCATGCATGTTTGAGAAATCCTTTGATCTCCGTGGCAACCATTCAGCTGTGCAAAACGCCTGGATGGACCTAGCTCCGCCTTCGAGGACAAAGCTCCACCTCCTCAGAGCTGCAGTTTCCAAGCAAATGCTCTTCCGCCCGGGCCTAACTTTCACAAGGCCCGGGTGTGAAACTTTCTGTGGAGACTCCTCCTCTCGGCTCCTTCAGACTAGCCGACAGCAATCAGCAAACACCTGTTTTAACTGCACATCTGCTGAGCTCATCACAGTTGCAAATGTTCAGTACAACTGGTAAAACATTGCTAAAGGCATCATGGAGGAGCCATGTGATGAATTCAGAAAGATCAGAAGTTTCTTAAAGAGACATACACCCAAATTGAAGGTGTTAAATTAGGAAGTTAAATTTCTTATAAGCCATCATCCTAATGAATTGAGGATGGTTTGAAAAATATTATAAACATTGTTTATAAACTGGACGAAATAATTCCAAAAGACTTTTCCAAATAGTTTTAATCTTTTGGTCTTTCTTAGATCTATTGAGAGTTCCTCATGTTTCCCCATTGTCCCATCCAGTGAGTCAAGTCAAGTTTATTTGTAAGGCACAGTTCAGCAACAAAGCAGCTCAAAGTGCTTTCTATCATAAAAACATTGTAGTTCAGTCGTGAAACAAATAAACATCACACAGTGTCAAATCATCAAGCAGATATGCATCAGATATGTTGATCAGTGTTTCAGTTTCCACTAATCAAATGCAATTCAAACTAGTGGGGATGTAAGTCTTGATTTAAAGGAGTCATATCCAGCAAATGATTTTATGTAGCAAAAATAAAGTACAAACTAAACGTGAACACACACATAATTTAATCCATTTATATCATGTCGACAAACAATGACAAAAAACTGCAAACTCAGGCCTTTTCCCAGTTTTTGAGCAATTGTAGTTTTGTGATATTTTTCTAAAACACTAAAATTGATTTTTTTATTAACAGTGAAAAAAACCCTATTTTTCATAAATTGTGTGAAAGAAGTTATTTGAAAAAAGTCACAAAAACAATTTTGTAAAATAAATAAAGTGTTTCCAGTGCGTTTTTCTGCCTTTAAGCAAATAAAAATAATTAGGTTAAAATAACTGAACTCAAACAAGAGAAGTTTGATCTGATTTAACTTCAGACGGTAAGTAATAAAAAGAAAAAAAAAAATATGTTTTTCTTTTTATCTGGTGTGTTTTTTCTGAATTCTTAATACTTTGAATTTCACCGAAAGTTGTCATACGGCGGAGTTGCCACTAGGTGGCAGTGGCGCCCACCATTTGAGCACACGTGGAACCATTGAGTTCTCTGCTCTGCAGCGCCTGTATATGAGTAAATGTGCTCCTTAAGTGTCACTCGTTGCACTTTTAAGAAAGTGTCTAATTATTCTTGGCTGTAAGGATTAAAAAGTCTGAGTAAAAATATGTGTGCAGCAAACAGCTCCTCCTACCGACGGGGAGCAACTTGCTCTTTTCCAACTCGAACAATGCTTCAGTGTTGGGGGAAAGTTTGGCAGGAGTCGCTCTGGAGGTTTCACATGAGATGTTATGATGTCAGAAAGTCTCAGGCTGGCCTGTGGACAGTGTGAGTCACTTGAGTGGGTGAGACAGTAAAACGTTGCAGCTGCAGACTATAATAATGAAATCGAAACAGATTTGCAAAAAGAGAAAGCAAACACAAATTGAAGGGAGCTGAGATTTTCGAATAGTTTTCGACTAAAAAATTTTGAAAGAACGATTTTGACAGTGAGAGGAAACAACCCAAGTCCCTTTTTAGAAAGAAATTCCTAAATCACTACAGTGAAGCGGTATGAATGAGCTGCTCTGTCTGTAGCTGATTTATGAGCTGAATGGCTAATTTTCTCTTTGTGTGAATGGTTTCTACTTTTCATTCATAATTTATTTGAGTGAGATGAACTATTCATATGTGCTGCTGAGTGAGTAAAATGAAAGATACAGTGAAAGCATGTATCATTGCATAACAAAACATTCATGGCCGTTCTCAATGAACCCATTTTGTTCGCAGAAGGCCTGAACTTTTAAACTATGAAACAGAGGCAAATATTGTTTTCAAACAATTTTTTGGGGGGGAAAATAATTTAATCCAGGATCAGAAATGTTTCGATGCATATTTTATTGACTCCATTACTTTTTTCCAAACTGTGACTGAAAGCTGAGAAAAACTGCAGAAATTACAGGAAGTTCCCTAAATGTAAACCAAAAATAAAAAATCCATCAAACAGTTTCTTTGAGCAGGTCCAACCAACCAAGAAAAACTGTAATCCAGACTTTACTTTCCACACCAAATGAACATTACATTTCTGCATTTTGAAAGATTAATTTTGAAGTGTGGCACGTTGAGGGGTGATGAATGGGTTTTGTGTTTTTACTCCCTTGTAGGAGACGAGAAAACAGTTTTAAGGCAAATGAATCTTTGACCGTCGGATCAAGATCTCAAACTAATTATCCCAACGTTAATAATCAGACTCTTAAAAGATTCCAGTAATGTGGCCAAAGGATTTTCTTTTCTTATAAATCCTTTTTGATCAGATGGTAAAATAGGGGTAAAACCCCCTCCCCCCCCAAAAAAAATCACTGTGCAGAACATGGCGAAACAAAGGTTTATTAGGGGTCCTTTATTTTCCAGCTACTAAATGGACGCTGAACATAGAGTTACCAACCATAAAGCTTTTTTTTGTCATATTATTACACTCAAAGTGAAACTTGCACAATTCTATGTTCATTTTGCTAAAGCAGCTCTCCAAACAAACTATGAACGCGAGGGGCAGAACCTCGCGACCTCTGTTAAGCTGTGATACTTTGGGTCACTTTCTCTTCCTCATCTGCCTCAAAAATTTGGTTAAAATGCAAATGAAATGCAAGGCGTCAGGTTCTGGTCTTTCTTTGAAAAGCCAAAACATTTTGAGAAACTTAGTCCCTGCCAGGAACTTGAACGTGACTCTTTTAGATCCAAAGCACACGGCTAAATGTTGGACTTCTCGCTGTGAAAAGTGCGGCAGGAAAAAAAAAAAAAAAAAAAGAACGCGGATCTGCCTCAGTACATCTGTTAAAAAAAAAAGAAAAGAAAAAAAACACAACTTACCTGCGGCTAAGAAACAGAACAATGAGAATCTAACTTAAGCTGAACAAAAATAACAAAAGACTCTTTCCTCTGATTAAATTTGTATGTAATTTCCATAGAAAGACTGATGTGCAGATAAGATAATCAGTTTTGTTGCAGTGGCATGAACAAGACAGAACAACGTTGTTTTAGCAGCAGAAATGAAAAGCTGTAAATCAAAGCAGAGAAAAACTTGCAATTCACATTTAAAAAAAGATCCATCCATCCGTCCGTCCGTCCGTCCGTCCGTCCGTCCATCCGTCCATCCATCCATCCATCCATCCATCCATCCATCCATCCATCCATCCATTCATCTCTGAGGAAACGTCTGAACACCTCTGGAGGAAACTCATTTCGGCTGCTTGTATCAGATAAGCAGTTTTTTTTTCTCATTAACACCTTAACCACGAGATCTAATCAGCTTTTTAATCAAAGGCTGATTAGAGGTTTTTTGGGGTTTTTTCTGACACCATAAGAAACCAGTTAGTCAACTAAAATCTTGCTGAAATGTTTCCAGTCGGCCTATACGCCAATTTCCTCGTGCGACTTAAGCCTGAGCCACAGCCAATGCAAACAAAACTGTCCTTAAAACAGAAAACACTAAAGTGGCTCAGTACTCAGTGCTGAGCTGAGTCTGTGTGCTGCCAACAAGCACAATGTCCAACACTGTCACTCAGGGCTGCTGCGCGCCAAGCAATGCAGTCCTGGTAGAAACCTAACACCGCTGAGACATGTGGTTAGTGAGGGGCCACAAAGCTTTGCCTGAAGCTTCAACCTTTTTCCCCGCTCTGTGTTGCTCGCCTGAGCAGAAGCCTCAATGGCCAGAATTGTGCAAGTTTCACTTTGAGTGTCAGGCAAACACCTTTTTCTCACCCTACTCATCTTAGTCAAGGCAAGAACAACCTGTTTAGAAAGGATTCCCTCAGCAGATTAAGTTCCCAGCCACCTTTTAAGAGGTGGACGGACCGCAAAGAAAGGGTGAGCTGCTGCCGCAAAACGATTGGCGGAGGGAAAAGTCATCTTTTGTGTTTCGCTTCTATGAGGTCAGGTGGAAAAGGGAATCTCTCCAGCTCCTTCTGGGTGATCATAAAGTGACAATCGAGTCCCTGCAGGCAGTTTCATGGTCTACTGGAGGGTCTTCCTGCCAGTAGACCAAGAACCAGAAAACCTTCGAAAGATGAGCCCAGAACGCAGCGACTGCAACTGACTCCCTTTGAGGTGGAAGAGTAGCAACTCTACTTAGAGCTAAGCCCAAAAGGATTAAAACAAAACACCAAAATACAGCAAACATCTATCATCAAGAGTCTCAACCATCCAGACTTTTGGAGTCTTTTATTCTAAACCACAAATCATTCACTTACCGTCTCTCTGGAGGAACTTACATTCATCACATGCCGGCGTCTATTTTTCCTCAGATCAGATTACGGTGCTGTGGACGAGCGCTGTCTGGGGAGGACGAGACGACGGACGCCATGTTTCAATATGCTAGAGATTCGACTGAATAAACGTCTGAAGGAGCTTCTGTTCGGTCCAGTCCAAGTAAAAGTGGATGAAAGGATAAACAAACAGGTGGAAAAACAAACAGTGGGAAATTATGTGAAAAGACCAACATTACAAACACTCTGTGCATCAACCTTTTCAACAACAAGTTGTGCATTTGTGTCTGGATGCAAGTGACAAAAATAAGGATCCAAATTGGGTTCAGTTTTGTCTAAAGTTTTGAGTAAATGCAGATATCTTCAGAAAGTTCGTCTGTTTCAGCAATTCGGTTCTAAAAATGAAACGTATTCTTTTTTTTCCTTCAGTGTTATTACACATTTCAAGCCTTTACTTTCTCAAAAACTGCAAAACAGCCGAAACACCGAGCTCCTTCAAATCATAGCTAAACCCCATATTTTTTAGAGTTGCGCTAGATTAATAACTAGAACACTGATGAACCTATCTTTAGCATGTATAGAGTGGCGTTCGTGTTTTAGATGTGGATAAATCGAGTAGAGGTGAGTGTGTGGTTAGCACAGTTTTGCTGGTGAACCACCTGCCAAGCAAGTTGTGCTCGTTTCCTATTACTGAAAAAGAAGAAACGCTCCAAAGTGTCCATCTGCCTGCTGTGAGCTGCTCTTCTGTCGGTGCCAGACATGAGCCAGATGTCTCTCCGCCACATTGAGGAGGCGCCTTCTGACGCCGGTCATCAACAACAAAAGACCACCAGCCACCATCTCCCCTCCCTTAATGGCCAGAGCTCTCTGCGACTCTCTGATGGACCGGGTCCATCACCCAGGACACGTGACGTTTGAGGTTTTTGGGGGGGTTTTTTTTAGAATAGTGCTAGAACACCACTGAATACTTTCGTTTGAAGTGTGCAACATACTAATTCACAACGCTTCTGCATTGCCTGCCCGCACAATGGAAACAACAAATGATCTGATCTTTTATAAAGGTTGGCTGTCTTGTAGAAAAGCTCTGGCGTGAGCTCCGGAGAAGAGAGCGCAGAGATATGTTGCAGTAGAGGTCGAGGTGTCACGTTACTGGCCAAGAGGTCCTGAAATGTCCTCGCTACTTCTCTCCTCCTGACGCAGCCAAGCTTTCTCCAAACCTTTGCTCTCCTCCTCTCCCCGCGCTCGGGGTCAGGCCGTGGGTTACGAGCAAACACAATCTCTCATGATTGTGGAGCGAAGGCGGCTCCGTCGTCTCCTCCCCTCTGGAAACTCTCGTACTGACTCTGTTTTTTTGTGTGTGTGTGTGTGTGTGTGTTTCTTTTTCTCCCTTCTTTTTGTGCATGGCGTTCCTAATGAAAGGCCTCGTCCTCAGCTGCTATTGTGACTGAAGCCAGTCTGCATTTGAAACTAAATATTTGCATTTACTGTGAAAGGAGAACTTTAGTCTGTCACCGTCTGAGAGTAAACGCACTCGTTCCCGTTTTAGTAACACAGTGAGCAATATTACGAATGTTTGCTCAGTTGTGTCACAGTGAAGCTGAGGAGGAAATGTGCTTCTGGGTCCATGCTACATGTATCAGCAGCTCAACTCTGCAGGTTCGCACAAAGCTGAATTTGGAAGGCACGGACGACAAAAAAGGAAACGTTTGGTCAGAAAAATGCCACGTTCAAGAGGACGAATCCCTTTTGGTATCTATTTAAGGATTCTCCTGCTTTTGTAGGACATTTGGCAACCGAGCCCAACTGCAGACACAGCAGCACAACCATGACATTACCAAAGAGAACAATAGTAGGATCTTATTTCTTAGTGTTTGTATTTTGTGGTTTCGTTTCAGTTTATCTTTTTTGGGGGGTTTTTTTTTTCCAATGTGTGCCGAGGTGAACAAACAGCAGGGCTTTTCTCAAAGCAGCACTGGGATGTACAAGATTCTCGAACTGGTTTAAGATCAACTTCTGTTGGATTTGAAATCCAAATCTAACATAAATGGGTTTGAAATGATTATTGTTGCTGTGATGTTTGTTATTGCAAGGCTGAAAAACAGGATGTATTATTTTCTCCTGAACGTTTGCTTGTGGAGGTTCCTCGCGCTAAAACCTGACACACTGATTGGTTTGTTTGTGAGTATGTGTGTGTGTGTGTGTCAGTGGTTTTTTTTTTGTAATGATCTCACACAAAAAAAAAAAAAGCGGCACACAACGTTACAATTCCTTTATGCAGGTGATTTGGCTGCACAGGAAGTTAAACAAGTAAAGAAAATAAATAAAAACTCTGCAGCTGAATGAAGACGACTCTGAAATCTACGCTTCTCTCCTGAAAGGCACAAAACTAATCATGCGAACTGATTTTACTCACTGTTCTCGATTCCTGCCCTCGAGAACCACAGCCCTGCATTTTTCTTTTTTTTTCCGCCGTTCGCCTACTGCCACACACCTGACCTGAATACATGCCTGATTGCAGGCTTGTGCGACGCACGGCGGCATGCAGAGGAGCTGATGCAATCATCTGAATCAGGTGTGCTGACACTGAACGTCTACAGACTGCAAGGCGGTGGAATCGAGAAACACTGCCCGAGATGGTTACGCTCTGACATCGGTTCACCTTTTTACGCCACGCCCGTTTTGTCATTTATGTTTGCAGGCGTCGTATAGATAAAGCCTTGTCTGCCGACCAAAGACAGACAGATGACAGGTTGCGAAATAAAAAGCCTTCTGTGGATTTTCATTTCTGCAAGACGTCTAGAATCTCCCTCTGCAAAGTTCAGAGGAGTTCAGTTTCATTTCTGTCGTTCAGTTTATTTCTGTAGTTTGGTTTCATTTCTGCAAAAGTACTATTCTTACAATTCCCACTTGGCCTTTGAAACCCTCCCTTACATTAGAGTTGATTTGTTGTGTTTTTTGTTTGTTTTTCCCCCTTCACTCACATTACTGCCATCTTCAAGGAGTCCGTTTTACTGGAAATGACATCAAGCTTGTCTGGGTTCTCATTTCTTGGTCAGGGGTTAACGGATCGTAGCTGCAAAACGCGTAACGCTGAGCTGGAACTAAAAAAAAAAAAAATCACTCATGCATCGGCGACTGGACGGTCCGGGTGCTCCGGGGGTCCGGATGCTGTTGCCTTTTCAGTGATTAAACAACCAAGAAGCCTCATCAGCTGTTGACCGAAGGGTAGATAAACATATGTGTCCGAGGGAAAACTGACACCCGACGACGCTGCTGGCGGATGCCGGCTCAGTGTTCTCACACCACCAGGTCGTTTTCCTCCATCAGAAACCCCGAGACGATAAATTATTTACTCAAACACGGCGAGCCTCGTGGATTCCTCGTGTGCAGGGGCTCAGTGTTTGCTGGGTTGACTTCTTATGTAAGGATAAACATCCACAGCACAGGCAGACTGCATGCTACGCACGTGAAGCATGCGCATTCCCGGCAGCTGCTGTAAGTTGATGGCAAACCTACAGCAGCTGCTGGGGAAAAAAAAAAAAATCATGTCCATTTCCACTTTACCAACAGGATGTTTAAAATGTTTCTGTTGACTGTTTTGGCAATAATCCTCCTCATTTTAGTTTGAAGGGACAGTATTGTCTGTTTGTAACCCACATTACCCAAACATATCTCACCATCGTCCTTTGGACCTACATCTGAAGGGGCCCGGCTGTTGCTACGGTACGGATTAGTTGTACGTGTCGCTTGTACAACGGGAATAGATAAAAATAGCGTACAGAACCACACAGAGCCACTCCTCAGACAAAAGTAAGAAACAGATGGCTTTCAGTGACGCCCATTGCATTCAAACGACTGAATGTCCCAGAAGTCCCAGAGGCTCGTGGGAACCTCGCAAAGATCAAGCAGGAAGTCAGGGGGAACGTTACGGAAGAGTCTGAAGCAGACTCACAGTCGGGAACGACGTCCCAAGACTGGAACGTCTCTCTGAGTTTTCTGTCTGATCAGTCGTTCAAGATCAAGCAGCAGCAGCCAAAAGATCCACCGAAAGTCTGGAGGAGCGACAGAGACGCATGGACGAGTTGGGTAAATGGACTCCCATTTACACCGTGCAGGCCCCTCGTAGTCAGGCTGAACACGCACACACACACACACACACACATGCGCGCGTGGGTTTTAGTGGTTTGCTCAGGTGCACAGTGACATGTTTAAGAGGTGGAAGCTGCAATGAAATCCATCCGTCCGTCGCAGATCCAGCAGCTGGCGAAGTGGCTGAGATTAAAATGTTTTTTTTTAAATTTCAGAATCAGATCCTGAGGCTCGAAAGCGACTTGCTGATGATACTTTTATGTCTGTTCTGTCACTATGGTGACAGTTTACACAGCCATGCTTCCCTTAAATGTCTTTGTTCACTTTCAGATTTACGGCATGTTCAAAAGGTTTCACAGATCATTGAGCGTCACACGCCCGGGACGGACGGACGGCCTTGGCATGTTTTTTATTTATAAGACCATACAGAGACTTTGTTCCTCCATGTCAGTCAGCCTATACAAACAGAAAGTCGAACCGAGGGTGCTCTCTCCGTTGTGAGAAATGTTGTTTTTTTTCCTTTTTAACTTTCGCACTCTGAGGTCCGAACTGATCTTAGGTAGAAATCTTTTCAGTTTTCTGCTACCGTCTTGCAGAAATGCACAAACCCGAAGCTTTTTAAGGCAGTTCTGACTGAGTCAGGACTGACTGAAGTTTTTATCTTTTTTTTTTTTGTATCTCAGTGGGATTTTCCTGGTGAAATAAAAGTTAATAATAATAGTCGAAGCTTGCATTTCAGCGGGATTAAAAAAAAAAAAAAAGACATACAAAGAGAATCAACACTTTTACACAACATTATGCTTTTCTTTTACGTTTCATGTTTTGTCGGGTATTAAATTGGAGTTCATCAGAGAGTTGAACACTTCTACATGGCTGCCTAATGGAGCCGTTTCCAAGTTGAAGCCTTATCTTAACACACAGTGTGCTTCCTCTTAGCTAAACCAGTGATGTAGCTTCTACTAAGAAGAGCCAAACAGGAAGTGGACGTGACTTTCTCATTCTTGCAGCCAAGACTTGGTAACACGAGAGAACGGAGCGAACCTGAGAGCGCGGCGCTGTGGCGGATCCAGCAGACGCACTCCTCCGGTTCTGAGGCTTGGCGCAAATTTAGCGCCGATCAAAACCGATTTGTCTTTGAGTCGTTTAAAGCGATCAGGCTTGTGTGGATTGTAGTGTTTCGATGTCGCTACGTTATATTTCCATGTTTCGGAGGCCTTCTCTGTCTGTAAATAGCTGGGATGCCTTGCTCTACATTCACACCCTCCCTCTAACCACAGCAAACCCACAACCTCAGCATTGTGTTCGAGCTTCTGAACACATTTCTACCTTTCTACTTTGTCTCTTTCTTCCCCCCCCCCCCTCTCTCTCTGCGCACGTCGGATGAACATGAGTTTGCATGCTGTTTACTGAGGTAAAATCATTTCAGTAATTCGTTTCACGAAGCTCTGCTCATTTCTGTGATTCAGAATGTAGTTAATGGACAACCAGAATTCGAGACAATCCATCAATCGAGTTCATCTGAGAGGCACATTGCAGCGATAAGGCGGTTCAAAGTGCTCTGTGTCATAAAAGCACAAGAATAAAAAGTCATAAAAAGTATGAGATTGAGAAACGACATTACACTGTGACTGGTTCCCTCTTCAAAAATCATCACGACGCGACAAACATTTTGATCAATGTTTCATTTGTTATGGTTCAAATCAAACTCTAAGCCAGTGGAGGATTTTAGCTATGATTTGAAGGAGCTCGGTGTTTCGGGTGCTTTGCAGTTTTCGAGACGTTTCTTCCTGATTTGTGCTGCACAGAAGTCGGATGCAGCTCACAATCAACCAAAGACGGACATTTCGCAATTTTTCTTGATCGCGTTCGTTCAGCTGCCAACTCAAGTTCCCCGTTTTCAAAATCGGCGACACGCAGACAGTAACGGAGGAGAAATGCTTCCATGCAAATTTCACTGATTTCAGGACATTTTTTTTCTTTCCCAACTTCAATGCTGCACAGATTCCACTAATTATCCAAATAAAAATAAGTAAAAGCTTGAAATGTGTAATAATACTGAAGGGAAAAAAAACAGAATGTTTAATTTTCAGAATCGAATCGCTGAAACAGACGAACTGTCTGAAGATATCTGCATTTACTCAAAACTTTAGACAAAACTGAACCCAATTTGGATCCTTATTTTTGTCACTTGCATCCAGACACAAATGCACAACTTGTTGTTGAAAAGGTTGATGCACAGAGTGTTTGTAATGTTGGTCTTTTCACATAATTTCCCACTGTTTGTTTTTCCACCTGTTTGTTTATCCTTTCATCCACTTTTACTTGGACTGGACCGAACAGAAGCTCCTTGAGACGTTTATTCAGTCGAATCTCTAGCATATTGAAACATGGCGTCCGTCGTCTCGTCCTCCCCAGACAGCGCTCGTCCACAGCACCGTAATCTGATCTGAGGAAAAATAGACGCCGGCATGTGATGAATGCAAGTTCCTCCAGAGAGACGGTAAGTGAATGATTTGTGGTTTAGAATAAAAGACTGCAAAAACCAGTTGGGTGAGAGGCAGCAAGTCAGACTGGAAATGAGAAAATAACTTAAAACAGGAAACAGACACAGACACAACTCAACATGAGGTATGAACTACTGATATTCAGAAGGTCATCAGGTCTAATGCCACCATAGCACATAGACACAGATAGATAAAGAAATCGCGCTCAGGTGTTCAAAAGTACAAGTATCTTAGGCCGAACAGTAAATAACTAAATGAGAAAACTTTGCAGGTGAAAATTTTTCCATCTGACTGAAATATTTCTCCCTATTCTTCTTTGAAAACCAGCTCAAGCACCGTGAAGCCGCCCAAAATGATCTACAAGCATTCAGTCGGAAGTCTTGCCACTGATTTTTCAATCGAATTTAGGTCTGGACTTTGACTGTGCCACTCTAAAACATAAGCATTCCTCCATCTGGACCCATTGCTTTACAGCACTGGCTGTAAGTTTGGGGTCGTTGCCTCCGACTCGGGTCTGTTGCAGCTTCTAATACTTTTATTACTTATTTTCTTACGAGGCTTATTCCATATTTAGCTCCATCGATCTTCCTGTCAACCCGGAGCAGCTTCCCTGCTAAAGAAGCGTGTCCTCACAGCTGCCACCATTCTTTCGTGTTGGTGTGTTCTGTGGTTCATTTCTTTTTATTTTGTCCAACATTCATTGCACTCTTGATGCACCAGAACTGTGGATTTGCTGAAGCAGGACCAGGACTTTCATGTGACTCGTAGACGCCTGGCCGACCCCGGGGGACATTAGCACTATGATGCAAAGACTCCAGGCGGCAGACACAAAGGTTAATATTGTGCAGAGGAATGCTGAGGTCAGCGTGGCCCAAAACCCACCTTCAACTTCAACACCTGCTCCGCCAATGGCAAATAAACAAGCAGCTGGAACCACAGCGGCTCCACCGACGCCGCGCCCAACAACAAGGCGACCAGCCCGAGCCTCTGTGGGAATCCCGATGAGAAACACTTGGACTGGAACCTCAGAGGGAAACCTCGCCTTCGAAACATCAGCAGTGGCCAACACATCCCGGTCCAGGAAAATGAGAAATATGCCAAATGGGCTTATTGTCTTAGATGAGGCAGTAAATGGATTCGGTCCCTTTTGCGATGCCAGGAAAACGAATACGACACGGAATCTGATCTAACTCACCAAACGCGCTCTCTGACCACTGACCAGCCCCGCTAACGATCGGGCAAAACAAAGACCAGAGATCCCGAAGGAGGACTTTACAGCTCTTTTGACATGTATTGAGGAAATGAAAACTGAAATTATTGCTCAGTGGTCCAACTCCCATCACCTCGACGGGGAGACGAAACACACGGTAAAGAAGCGGCGGATTAAAAATCGTCTTGGTGCTCACGGAGCAAACCTCACGTCATTCACCCGCCTGCCTCCGACTCCCCGGAGGATCCAACGCATCAATCCAGAACGCTGCTGCTCGCCTTCTCACCAAAACCAGAAAGAACCGGTTCAAAAGGCCGCACAATGGCTCCCTCAGAGAATAGACTTTAAAACACTGTCGTTAGTTTATGAATCACTCAATGGTTTAGCACCACAACACGTCAGAGATCTGCTGTCGTTGCCTCATCAGTTCAAGGACACTCAGGTCTTCTGGCTCTGGTCTACCCTCCATCGTCAATCTCACAGAGGAGACGCAGAAAAAATCTCATTAAAACACATTCAGTGTGAAAAACCAAAGCAGCTCAAGACATCAGCTGGGAAGTGAGAGTCTTCAAAAGGGAAATGGTGTGAAGCTAACCAGCGCATTACGACAGAATGGCTTAACAAACACAAATCTATGTGAAGACTTGATCTCAGGCCTATGCATGTGTGTGTAGGTGTGTGTGTGTAGTGTGTATGAGCAAGACAGGCTACAAACATTGCACCAGTTCTGTCAGCATGAAAGGCCCAAATTCCAGCCGGCGACTGGGAGAAACTCGCTGAAAAAACCCCCAAACCCTCTGACCGAGACGCCCTCAGCAAAAAAAATAAAAAACTGACAGTGATTTTTATTTTTTATTCTTTACCAACTCTGCGACATATGTATGAATTTTCAACAGATTTCTTGAAGTGGACGTTGGGTCTGCCATCTTGTCGACATTTAACCCGAAGCTTTTCCAGACCGAAACTGGGACGTTTCTGTGACGTATTGGAGAGTTATTCTGACTGCTTTTGGAGACGTTATTAGTGAATATTGCAATGACCTCAGCTGTCACATATTCACATTTTCTTCTTTCTTCTCATTCTCATCTTCGCTTCCGTGACCTTTGACCCGTTTGGCCATTTTATTGATGTCCGACAGCAGCTGGAAGAGACCAACTGAGGACGATTTCCCTTCTGATAATCCTTTTTCAATAAGAATGATGCACACGGCGATATTGCGACGGAACGCCCCGCCGCCCCTGAGTCGCCGTTTTTCCGCCATTTTTAAGCTAATTGGACATTCAGCTTTCCAGCACCGCACACAGCGACGGTGTGAAGAATGAAACCTTCAGCATGCTGTTCCCCCAAACGCATAAAATATGTGGCAAGCATTTCTCATAAAGAAATAAAAAAATAAAATACTTTGATCAGACCACAAAGAGGGTGCCTGGAAATAAAACCAAGCAGCAGTGAACGGGCGCAATTCATGCCTCCATGTTCAAGCGTTTTTACACTTTAAATTGCAACATTTTACCGTGATCACCTGGCTTCAACTGTGGAAAAAGAAAACCCACCTCATTGTGCAGCATTTTATGACTTTCAATGTTTTACAGAGTGCCGTTTAATGATCAAATAAAACCACTTTAACCTGCCCATCAGAAGACAAATGACCTCGCCGCTTGCGGCCACAGCCCTCTTAGCGTGACTCGCAGCAATTCTCCCCCGTGTCGGACTCTTTAGGTGTGAACGATCGAGAGGAATGTTGTCAGACACGACAAAACGCCTTAAAGAGTGAGTGTTGAAAGGGCGCGGACCGGCTGGGGGAGATTGGATCACATTCCTGGATGGTTTTAAATAGCCAGAGTTTTGCCTAATTTGCACATACGTAGTCGACACCTTTTACCCGCTAAACCCTGTTAAACGTTTCCTCCTTGGCAAGTAGAAGGCACTATTAGCATTACAGAAAGAAACCCCCCAAAAACTTGTATTTTTAATACAGGACTTCATTTGTGTTTTTGTGTGTGTGTAAGGCTATTCATATTCATAGTCCTGCTATTCAGTAATACATCATGTTCAGCATTTCTTTACATCTTCATCAGAAATAAATGTACATTTCAGATCATCCAAGTGCTGCACGTCGATGAATCTGATTAGAATAATCCTAGTAACACTTCAGAATTGACTGAGATAATTTATTCATAATTAACATTGTGCAATCTGAGTCTTCAATAATAATTTAATCACGTTTAAACGCTTTCAAAGCATTGGGAATCTTTGGAAACGGATGTTCCGTCGAAGCTCAAAGTCTTTTATGAAGCATTTTCAAAGGTTATAAAGAGTTACAAAGTCCACAGTGACGTAGTAAGTAGCTGGTCCCTGAACTTGATTATAGACATAGATTTTCTCTCCTTTGTTTAACAACATATGCCTGAGGTTCCTAGATTTCTGACAGGAAGAAATCTATGATCCAAGGAGAAAGGATGGAGTGTTTCAAAACAAAAGAATGCAGTAAAGTACAGAAGGTAGAGAGAAATAACTAACACAATCCTGTTGTATGCATATTTGTGGGTGTCCTGTCAGACCGTCAGTTCCCGAAACCACACAAATCAAAAAACCTTCATGAAAGTGCACGTGACCCGGCCGGACTGGGTAAAAACCTTGTGTGGTCCAATGGACTCTGTCTCTTAAGATAGTTAAAAGAAAAGTCAACAGCCAGCATTTCAGCTAACCTTTTGGGCAAGTCAACGTTCTCCCTTTTTGAAACGACTTCTGCTTCTCCTCCAGTATCTCCTCGAGGCACTGAAGAAGAACGGGATCCACTTTGGGATCAAACTTGTTGGCAAACCAGTGGCCGTAGTTGAGCAGCCAGTGCAGTTCGGCCGCACCAAAAATGCAAACGCTGCGCACGTGTTGCCCCGTGCACGGAGGGTAAAGGCTCTCCTCCAGGTAATGCCACTTCACAAGCCTCGTCTTGCTCATCAGGTCTGTGATGTCGGGCTGGACCCTGGGCACCTCCCCGGGAATGCCCGGCAGTCGCACAAGCGTGGCCCAGAAGTGCTCGTCCGGAGAGTAGGTGTCCTCCGACCAGGCCAGGAAGTCCCTCACGACAGGGGACGAGTTTATGAACCGGACAAACTCTCGCGACAACACAAAGTAGGCATTGCCGATGAACATCTGTATGTTGTGCGGCGGTGGAGTCTTTGCCTGCTGTGTTTTTACCGGAAGCTTCTTATACTCAAAACTGGCGTCCTGCAGCTCGTAGTGGTACAGGTACCGCTGCTTCTTGAGCTCACTGGGTCGACTCGTCTCCAACATGCTGGAGCCTTTCAACATCCTCAGCTCTGACACCAGCTCCATGTTGGACCTCAGCGGGAAGTCCTGGCCGCAAAGGTTGATGACGTACTTCCACTTGACCTCTGACGTCAGAAGGTCCGACAGGCAGTTGAGGTCGGCCTTTAGGCGGCTGAAGCTCGCGTAGAAAACGGACTCGCGTTTGCTGGAGATGAAGACGTTAGGCAGGCAGCGGGACAGGCCCTCCATGGCGGCGGCAAACTGAGCCGATGACTTCTGATCGTAGTGTATGCAGTAGATGTTGTTGGGAGAGTACACCGCCCTGAGGAGTCTCTCCACCATCCACGCATTTTTATGTACAACCATAGAGTACGCAATGGGAAAATCCTTCTCTTCCTCAGAAACACACAAGTCGTCATAACCCCTGGTCTTCGTGAAGACGGTGCAATTTTCTGTAAAGTTGGTCAGACTTTCGTCCTCGTCTTCCACCGCAGCTTTCCTTCTGATGATGAGGGATTTGCCCACTTCTACCGGGTCCATGTCATAAATAGCTTTGCAGCTGATGTTGTGCTTGATGAACGACTGACTGGCCGGAGTGTGTGGAGGATCCAGGGACTCAAGGATGTAGATGTACTTGACGCTGACCAGCAGCAGGAAAATTACCGTCAGCACGGAGAAGCGGTGGGGGATGAACTTTTTCCGGAGCTTCAGCATGAACCGCTTTGCGTTCATCCTGTGGGGAAACAAAACAAAGCAAAAGAAACACATTTGAGGAACAGAAACCAGTCGTATTTTTGATTAAAAAAAAGAGAACAAACATTTGAAGCAAAGCCTGAGTGTGGAGTTTGTTTTCTGTTTGGGGTCTAATGGGAGCTGAACATTTGCAACATGAGTCAGTGAAGTTTCACCCGCTGCACCGGCCTTTCTGATCCTCAGACTCTGTTTGGGTTTGGTATCCAAGGGGTGAACGGATTCCGTTTCAATAGCGTAACATTTCTTCACCTTTTTTTAGAAGCCCTGCCGTAAAATCAATCAATCATTAATGCAGACAAGTCTCCACCGGGCTGCAGAGAGCTCGGCCTCTCTGCAGCTGAAATACGGAACGTTTCCCACATGAGACGTCCAGATGGGCAACTCCAGGCTGCAATGCCCAATTTCCAGACAGACTCAGCGGTAGATTATGGCTTGCCGGCCTCCTCAATTTTGAATTTATAGCTTTTTTTTTTTTTTTTGCTTTTTTTAAAAAAAGGATACACTTTATATTGAAATTTGGGATGTAATCCCATTCCCCAACTCTTGCAATGATTTCCAGACTTCTCAGTTTTCAGCAGTGGAAAAAGAAAAAAAACAATACCAGAGTCAAGGAGTGTTGGCAAAAATCATGTCAACATGATGCTTGCCAAGTGAAATCTCTCCTGTGAAGGTCAGCCCAGACTCTGTCAGTATGTGGTTTTTAAATTTAGCTTAGCATTATGAAACCGGAAGATGACTGTTTCAATTGCGACACCCTGCGTCTGTGTTTAGGTCTTAATTTAAAGGCACAAAAGGAAGTAAGTGTTTGTGCTGACAAATCAGGCCAATGAGGACATGAGGATGTCCTTCGCTAGCAACGCTTGTCCACAAAACCTTTGAGAGATGTTCGGCAGCACTGTGAGCACGAAGTAGTGTTTGAACTGATCGAACCTAAACCTGACACATCTGCACTTTAACACACCGGTTGAGATTTCGGAATCACAGAAACTCCCTCGGTGAAAACGCAAAATAGTTGGTTATTCATTTTTTAGCACTGAGACCAACTTAAACACTAGACGAGCTTAAATAAATCACTGACTTCTCAAAGTTGAACTGGATTTGCCAGTCATTAGAGATTCACTTTATCGCGTGTGCTTGAGTTGTCACACCCTTATTGGAAAGCCAATTAAACGAAGGTAAAATGACACCAAACACGCTTCATCTATTTGTAAGTCCTATACTTTTTCAGAGGACAAATACCTTCATAACAACCTTTTTAGTTTACATTATCTTCCCTATCCAACAACTCTCATTCTCGTTCGAGTCTGAGTTGATTTCTTTTTAAACAGACCCTGCGGATTATTTTAAGAAAAGAAAAAAATGTGCAAAAGGGAGTTTCGAATGCATTTTTATTCATGTCAATGACTCATTTTCTTTTACTTTTCTCCAGTGAACGATTTAAGAGAATGTACAATAATTAGCAAGTAATCAACTAGTTAGCACATGTAGGGGGGTATGCAAGTGCACAGCCTTTGCAGATGTATTTCTTACACCAGCAACACACAGCATGTGTTTTTTCAGTCCCTCTTTTGAGGGCAGGTTGATCAGGAACCGGGTCAACCCGGTTCCTGATCAACCTGTTCAACCAAGAACCAGGTTGAATAGCTCTGAATAGCTTTCTCAACTGCTGCTGAGGATTCAATGAGTGGAGTTACAAGTGCCTTTCCTAGCTGATCCAGGAACTTTGTAACATTCTGTGGTATGTAAATAACTCTGTGACCTTCATTCCAACTCTTGACCTCATGGGTCAATTTGACCCGAAGACCATCTTTGTACCTTTTTTGGTACAGCTTACATGGAAATGTGAATAAAACAAAATTTAAATGTTCCTATTGTTTTGGCCAATCTAGGAAAAGTCTTAAAATTTTAAGTTAAAAGAATAACATTAAGTGGATTTTTTAACACAGTGGCCGGTCATTTTGACCTGAAGATAGATGGAGGTTAACAATGAACTCTATTCTCTGGAGCCTTTGTTTCTGTTAGCAACCCGGTCCTGATTGGTCCAAAAAGGCTATTTCAAGTCCAACAAGCTCAGCGAGACTGCAAGCTGTAATTACAAGCTATGACACAAAGGTATCATAACTTGAAAAAGCATCGAGACGAGGGAGATTATGAAAACACAAGAAGGAGTTTAAGTGACTAAGGACCCAGAGGAGCAGATGACAGGTGATTAACAACAGCTGGTGAACGGAGTAGATAAGAGCAAAATGAGGTCATTATTAGCCGGCTCAGCATTTAAGCTTGGTTTCATTCTTGTGAGCCCTCGGCTCTGCGTTGCTTGGCCCACACACCAAATCATACTGCTGATCTTTATTTTGGCCGGTGCGAGGCAACTTCCCTCTCTTCAAAGTCAAACCAGTTTCAGTATTATCTTCTCACTATTGTGGCCGGGCGTGGTGAATGATTAACTCGGTTTGCCGCGGAGGAATCCGCGTTCCGTTTTCCCTCCGTGTAATTGGATTCGTTTTTTTAAACAAATGACAAAGAACCTTGTGGTTTCTAACCCCAACCCAACCCTAACCCTAAAATCTGAGACCATAAAGACAGAGCGGAGGGAGAATGCTGCCGGGCAGGTTTTTCCTCACAAGATTCACCGACATCCCGGAGCTGATGGCAGGACAAACTCACTCTCACCCATTTCCTGGGAGACGTTCGTATTGCTGCGATGCATTTGGGAACCCTAACTAACTAAAATTGGGCCGCTGCCTGGACTCAGCGGGGCCCAGCCGCTGGCACACACAAAAGCACAACGGGGCTCGGCGGCTGTGCTCAGGGGGTGCATCTCCGAGACTCGCAGCGTGAGACGTGACTCGAGATGCACTGAAATGCGAAATGAGACCTTACAACCCCAACAGACTCGACACGTCCACTCCTCTGCCCACTTCCGTCCGATCAACCGACAAAACGCAGCGTACGAGGGGCAAACGGATGGCTCGCTCACAGGAGGTCAGGAGATGAGGTGTGCAACGTGGGTTTCTTTCCTGTGACTTCAATGCCAGGCCAGAGGCAGGTGTCCTCCGGAAAAATTGCTTGGTTGAGATTAAAGTCAAATGTAAAGCAAGGAAGCTCCAAAACTTTCTGCAATCTTTGAAGTGTGGCTATTTAACTTTATAGGAGCGAATTATGCTAAGGTGGTGGAAAACTCTGCTTAGGTTTGAATGTGGAAAAGGTGAGTGGATTAAAAACGCTGTGGCATGAAAATTGCTTGGCCACAACAGATTTACTCTGTTCTTGTTTTTCTTGTTGTTGTTGTTTTTTTTTAAGTTGTCATACTCAAATGTTTCAGATAATCAAGCAAATTTTAATATCAGACAAAGATGACCGTACAAAATAATGATTTCATTTATCAGGGAAGAAAACCCATTTCAACCAATCTGACCTCTTGAGGGGAAAAAACCCCCAAAAAACTAATGGACTCCCTTGGTAATTATAGTTAATGTTGTTAAACCACAGTTTTGGGAAGAAGTGTTTTATTGTACCAGCTGTCCCTATGTTACGTTATGAAAAATGTCATAATGATCTGACAAAAATAAATAAATAAAATCAAGAACTCAACAGAAGCAAAGTCACTGGGGTCCCAAACCATTTCTAAAACTTTGGGAAGCCACTGAACCCCAACGAGAGCCGACATCCACACCTGGAGAAAGCGTGGGACAGTGAGTCGAAGGAGAGTTCCAAGGATGACCAATAAGAAGAGAAGGGTCAACATTTGATCCACGAGACGTTAGGGCAAAAATATTCTGTGATCATTATCTAGGCAATAATACACTGCAGATGTTCTGTCTGGAAAAAAAAAAACGGTCTTGAGTTACGATGCTTTTCAGGACCTGGATGATAAAAGCATGAATTCTGCTCTCGACCAAAACACACTCTGGGTTCATGTAAGAGAAGTGAACTTTAACTTGAATTAAATTAATTCTGCAAAAAGAAAAACTGGGAGTAAATGACAATCACCTGAACTTGGCGTCAGGATTTGATTGGTAGACAAAACAGCCAATCAGAAGCTCGTGTTGGTTGAAAGGACAAAGTTTCAGCCAACACTTGAAACCGAGTTCAGTTTGTGGCGGATGACGTCATGATGGCGTCATGATGACGTCATGATGATGTCATGATGGCGTCAGTATGCGTCGTGAATAAGTGAGTATTGGTTTAACAGCAATACAGCAATAAAACGGTGAAAGATGTATATGTTAAAGTTTAGAGACGAGTTTAGTAAAAGGGTGTCAGGACCATAACGCTCATGAGTTTTATATGCTAATCCCAATATGTTAATGCTTGCTGAGCTAATGTACATTTCTACAATTTACGTTTGGACGCGTGTCCCGACACAAACTTGAACGGCTTCGTTCACTTCCTCCGCTGCCAATCACCAAGCGACAGCCTTACGCAGGCAGACGACGTTTGCGCAAACGACCCGGAACATCAACGCCATCATTCGCGGCTCCTCCTTCTGTTCGCTGACTGGCCAGGATGAAATGCAAATCCCAGATGGCCTATTTAGTAGTGGGATGATATGTCTATTTTTTTTTTTTTTATATATCTATCCAAGTTCTTCTGTAGTGAACTGTCCAGCAAGCTTTAATAAAGAAAACTGAACCATCCTGACTGCGCATTCTTGCCTACGCCTCCTGGTGACCACAAATATTAAAGCTGCGTAATTAGCTCTTCCCCAGAACAGCCCCCAAGGGCGGCACTACCAGTTATTAGGTTCAGGAGTAAATCACTTTTTTTGTTGTTTTATTGTTACACCAGGTGGGTTTTGGCTCGCTTTCTTCTCTTCGTAAACAAATTTGTCATTTAAAAACTACGTTGACTGAGATTAAAACTTTGTTTGACCATTAGGATAAAATTTCAGTGTGGCAACAGAGAGACAGAAGACGTTTGTGAGAGGGAAAGCACTTTTCACAGCGCGGTGCGCGGCGCCCAGGGCACGCAGCCCCAGTTACCAGGTGCACTCACAGCAGACGGTGATATGAAAATCAGTAGATACCGGGAGATTACGTGCCTTGCCAATCGACATGGGAAACTGGAATCGAACTTGCGTTTCCACTGAGCTCCGGCCAAGCTCTTACTTAGCAATGCCGATAAAAGAAAATTGACTTTTTCAAAATAGGTCAGAAAGGTAATAAAATCTCTACTGCTCACACGAGAACATGGAAAACCCTCAAACATGTCAAAAGGCGTGTGCGCTGCCGTTACGCAACTGAAGTGAAAAAAAAAACATGTAGACCTGTTTAGATAAGGGGCGACTATAGGCTTAAAACAGGGTCAACATTTTTCTCACAAAGCTGTCATGGAAGACTGGAGTAGAGCGCAACTGCAAACCTGCCCAGACATGAGCGTGTGTTTAATATGAAACACCGGAGGAAATGCAGCTCAGACACACGAATCTATGGACAGGACAACTGACTCCACAATTCCCGTCCTTAAGAAAACAACAAAGGTGTCGCAATACGAAACAAACATCGCAGCTTTGAGAATCTGACGATACTGATGTCGACCCACAACGATATCGGCGTGAATCATGCACACTTTTCACTACGTGTTTGTTCACGCGGAATGTTGGAAAAAGTTTGATCAAGTGATCTTATCCAACCAGAGAACAATAGTCAACAATGGCGGAGCAGAGCAGAGTGCTGCTTATATCAGAGATTCTACATGTAGACATAAATAATCCGATTTTTATATCGATACCAGATCGGGGCAACTCCAAACGTAGCAGTGAGAAGAGAGTCTTATAGTTGAACAAACAAATGCAAGAAGGCGGACTGATCAAATAAGACACGTTGATTTTAAGACTGGACGTCTCCGTGTTGACACTATCCACATGCTGAGACATGGTGGTAGCACAGTGATGCTGAGGGAATATTTTCTTCAATGGAGGCAAAGAAGCTGCTCAGAGCTGATGGGAAGCTGAGTGGAACCGACTAAGGAATTGAAACTGGGGTCAAAATTCATCTCCTGCTGGTGCAACGTCCCTAAATAAACCCAGAGCGACAATAGAGCTCAAAGTCACCGTCGTTTGAAAGTGTCTGAGTTGAACCGAGAGTCAGAGACGTTAAAGTTGCTGGTCGTGGACTCTGTCAATCCCATCTAAAGGGACTTGACAGAGTTTGCAAAAGAAGTGGATAAGATTCTGGTCTCAGTGTGTAAACTCTGCAAATGCAGGTCACAGTTTTCAGGTTTTTTTTAGTTTTCTAAATAAACATCGTCACTTGGCAAATGATTCTCCGGTTTGCGTCGTCCCGTCAAATGGGATCCCAGGAGAAGACGCCTCGGGTTTTGGTGGTGACAGGGGGGGAAAAGTACCGACTGCGTGACGACTTGTACCGGACTCCTGTTGCTCATTAGTGCGTCAAACTGTTTGTCCTCAGGCCGCGGTCTCAACAGTTGGCTGAGTCTCTGGGGAAGTGTTTTAATATAGACCACACATCCCTGTTAGTGAAATGTAGTCTCTGCCGGCTGAAGGTTACCAATCATTGACAGCTCTTCCGTGGAACACCAAGGATTGGTAAAGTCAGAATATAAAAAGAGATCAATTTGTTTAAAAAAAACAAAACAGAACTGACTCATAGTAATAATACTTTTTTGTTGTTTTACTTTTGTTAGACAAAAACAAAAAATGTTTTTCTCTGTTTTCATCTAACAAAACGCACCTGAGATTTTTGTTTTGGCAAAAAATAATAAAATAAAACACCCACCTTGCTCCCGGGTACCAGGCGCCACGTGAACCGCCTCATCAAGTCATCCTGAAAGTTTTCGGAGTTGCCTCAAGCGGCTCCTGTGATTGTGAACTCTGACCCTTGGAGGATCGGATCTCACCGACGTCGAGAAGAAAACGCCAGACGCGTCCGCATCTTTCCTCCCTGCGCCGCGGCGCCCCCCCTTCCCCGCCCCCGACTTGCGCTCTCTGTACGCGCAGAAAACTCCGCAAACGTCGCCCCCGCCGCGTCACTGAGGCAAACGAGCCCTGACAAAAACAGCCTCCGAGCTGGAGATGAGACGACTGCGTGTCCGCGATGCCAGAAGTGGGCCGCGCGAACCCGGAAAGAGGGAGGACCTTCAGCTGCACGTTGCGGGGAAGAAGAAGGAAGAAGAAAGGAGAAAGAAGATGTTGCGCCTCCGTTTGCGTTTGCCGGGAACCGACGGGATGGTCAGATGCGACCCAGGCGAGAGCAAAAAAAAAAAAAAAGCGCCGATCAACAAGTGGAGTTGCTTGGAAGGAAGTTCCTGAAGTCACCCCACGAACCCGCTGAGGGAGACGAGCTGGTGTGACGCGCAGAGGAACCTCAAGAAAAAAAGAAAAAAAAAGTTTTAAGGGAGGGAAGGTGGGTTGATGTTTGGGTAAACCATAAAAGGAGCCAAGAGGACGAAAGCAGAAAAGGAAAACAGAAGAAACAATTTTAGTGGTAGATGCAGGTAAAGGGAGATGATCTGCAAATGAAGGAGAGCTTCTGCTCTCAATGCCCTCATTGTCTCCGGTCCTGACTGCGTCTTTGTGTGAGGTGGAGGTGGAGATGGAGGTGGAGGTGGGTGGGGGGGAAAGAAACTGGAAACTTAACTGCAGACCCACAGGTATTTTATTATTGGCAATATTGTCTTACGCACAGAGAGCAGCAGCACCCAACCTTTCATTACCACACCTACATACACAGAATGTGCAGAATGTGATGTGGTAGTCGTTCATTTGCAGCGATTCACTTCATAAAGGAACTGATTGATCTGATTCTGATTCTGTCCATTTTTATTTTTTTTTGCAGCTAATAAAAACCACACATTCCCTTTCTCAAAATGTTATATGACATTGGAAAAGTTATTATTATTATTTTTGTTTTAAATACAGAAATATTGTGACGGCGACTTTACGGCCCAACCAGGTGGACTTAGTGCTGACTCAGGTAGTCGCTGTCACATTTTGTCATTTTAAAATGCTCAATTATTTACCGCTAAGTACAACCGACTTCTTGTTTGTTTGTTTCTAAAGGGCCAGTCGTGTGCGACATCGTCTTTTCTGAGATCGACGTGACGTCTAAAACGTACCTGGAGATTCAGAAAGAGCAGGAGCTTCTTAAAGAGACAGAGGCCCGACCAAATTCAACGTGTTAAATTACAACGTCAACAATGTATTTTTTTTTTTAAAGTCACATTTGCTATATCCAGCACTTTAATAACAACTGAAGCTGACAAAGTTGCTTGATTGTGCCATAAATTGATGCCATGTGGCTGGAAAATGCGGCGGGAAGGAGGAAACGTTTCTAAAAACAGATTATAGATTTAACCATTAAAAGAAATGAAAGGCATGCTGCTTAGCCACAGCACACTGTGTTTGAAGGCAAACAGCTCAGATCCCTCTGTGTGCAGAGACAACAGTCACACGACTCGGTCAGATCTAATGAGGGCAGCATGAGAGAGGAGAATCAGCTGAAAAGTTTCACGTCCAGATGAAATCAATCTGCTGGAAGGATCATCTGACTTGCATTTAAAGGACCGAAAAACACACAACAGTGGCCCCCGGGTTTTTTCCTTCTTGTTGTTGGGGAAAAATAAAATACGGAGTGCATGAAAGTGCCTGAGTGAAAACAATCAAAACCAAAGCAGCAGAAATGAAAACAGAAGGAGCTTTTATTGAGCCGTTGTGTAACAACAGCTTTAGACACACAAAAAAACCACACAAAACATTCATAAAGTGTTCATTAATAAACAAACAGTCTTCTATTAATTTTGCCATCATGTCAAGAAAGAAAAAAAAAAACCCAGAACTTGTGAACGTTTCACATCCTCTCAACTCTTCCACTGCCCTGCTTGTGTTTTGAATTTTAATGACATAAAAAAATAAATAAATAAAAGACATGTTAGCTGACTGTTATGCAAAAGCTCACAAGGTTTCAGTCTCGCTGCCAACCGACTGCTTCTCCTATCTAGAAAGAAGTCAGTGGTAAATATGACCTATTCATGAAATCCAGTGGAGAAATGTTTCCGCAAGTCGTTTGCAGAAGGTTTGCAGAAGGTTTTGCCCCAAACGGGGAGAGAATTAGCTGTGAATTCCCACTGACATGAAACGCATTTAACAGCAACGAACGCTGGTGACGCTGAAGAGCAGCGTCGTCTTCTCTTGAGGAACCATCAACTTAGAAAATGTGAGCGTCCGATTCTCGGCGGGTTGAGCTCAGTGGCGCCCCAGAGACGGTTGGGTTCGGTTAAATCAGGTGTGTCAAACTCATTTTTTTTTGGGCCAAATCAAGATCATGAAGGCTCTTAAAGGGCCGGTTGTGCCAGAATGTGTTGAGAAAACCTGTTCACAAATTGTTAATATGTCAAAGAATTCTTAAAATTACGTATTATTATTGAAGATGTATTCAGTCCCTTCAGGAACTAATAATAAATGCGACTGTTTATTTACTCGCTGTATAAATCATGGACTATAATCATACATCAACTAAATTCTCAAGAAACTGGAGGGATTGATTGATATAAATTGGCAGTTAACATATAAAAACTGCATTGATATGATTGATAATATAATTTAATTTAATTTATTTTACTTTTATTTATTTATTGACTTAGTGTTTAGTCTAGTCTGTGGAGGGCCACATAAAAAAGCTACGGCGGGCCAGATTTGGCCCCCCCGGGCCTTGAGTTTGACACATGTGGGTTAAATGATCGACCAGCGTTGACGAAACAATACTTATAAGCAATGGCAAAACAAATCCACATGTTGGGCGTGGGGATGGGGGCGGAATCGGACCAAATCCCCTGACATCAGAACTCGATTTTAAAACACAAAGGGTTTATTTTGTGCTTGCCAGGTTCCGATTATTGTGTTGTTCAGACAGAGAACGGCTAAGAGTTGGCTGCTTTGGTAATGAAGCGCAGCGTTTGTTTTTCCGCAGTTATCCAAGTGCTGACGTGTTTTAAATAAAAAAATAAAAATAAAATAAAAATTTAATGACTAAATACAAGGATTAATGCAAAAAGTAGGTTTACCAAGAAGAAGAAGAAGAAAAGAAACACATCCAGAAAAAAAAAAGCCACAGACTCCATCACACAACAATGAAGAACATTTGAAGCAGTGCAGGCCCAACAAAACAACACAACACAACATATGTGTTGCGTATAAAATCCTTGAAAATGCTGAAATTTTGTGTCTCAGTTTTGGTTCTTTGTTTCTTGTTGTGAAGTGTCTGAATTGTTGATTTGAATTTTGTGTTTTGACTCTATTTTTTTTTATTTTTTTTTGGTCACTTAAGGTGTTTTATTATGTCTTTGTTTTGCAGTGTTTGTCAAAGTGTGATTTTATTATTTAATTAAACAGATATAACTTGTTTCATCTTGATCAGCCAGGAGTTTTGGGAAATATCTTGTGGACGAGAGAAGACAAAAGTGGATCTCTTTGGCAGGCGGTGGTAGTATGATGCTGAGGGTTTGCTTCGCTGATGTCGTCCCTTGTTTCTTGAGATTGTTTTTCATTCTAAAGAACTAAGAAAAATACTGATCAATGCAGTTTCATGATTTAAATCATATTTACCTTCACACTGATAACCATCACTGCACAGAACTTGTGAATGTGGCGGCAGAGGGAGCTTGAACCCTCTAGTGGCCAACAAACTGTAAATGCTACTATTAAAAACCAACGTTGGTAAGAAATGCTGAGAAATATTAATGTTTGTACAAATGTTCCAGACATATAAAAATAAAAATAAATCAATAAATTCAATCAGTTTAATTTGAGTATAGTCATAAATCAATATATAGCCTATAGCACGTGAAAAAAAAGTTTTTAGAAATTATGTGTAATTTTCTTCCTTCTTCAAGTGGAAACTGGGGACTGCACGTCAAATTTCAGCCAAATTTACAAATTATCATCTCAAACCAATATAGGATCAGTGCATGTTTTTATATCAGAAACCAGTAATGACAAAGAAACCAACAGCAAAATTAAAAAACAAACAAAAAAAAAAAAAACGGTTATTTTTGTTTTAAAAAGCAAAAATATTGAATTTGAAAGTAAAATGTTTTTATATTTTGTTGTGATATTATTGGATGTTTTCGATATTAGGTGCACCTGGATATTTTTAATTTTCATAATTTGTTTTTTTACATTCTTCTTCGTCATTTATTCTTCTTTATTCTTAATGAAGCTCTCCCACTCGCTTTGTTTTGTGTGTGTGAAAAAAAACCATGTGGCGCAACACCTTCGAGGCAGAAATAAACAGCGCCTCCTACAGTCAGACTGTGGAACATTAAAGAAAATCCGATGCGTGTGAAGAAATTTCAGAATCGTGACAATTGTTCGTTTTTCTCACCAGCACGTCTTGTTTTTGTTATATCACGCACGAAAGAGAAACAAACCAAATTCTATGTGTTTTTTATGTAGCTTCAGTTACAATGTCTTAATTCATAAATCAAATAGCTACTAGCACTTTGGGTTTTTTTCTTTTTACAGAACAAAGCAGTATTACCGAGTTGGAGCGGCGCGAGGACAGTAAAAATAAAGTAAAAATAATATAAAATACAACGAAAAAAAAAAAGTACCTTTGACATTTTTTCTTATTTTTCTCTCGATAAAAAAATTGCAACTAAAACTGTTTCAAAGGTGAAAATAAACAAACAAACAAATAAATAAATAAATTCGAAAAACGGTTGACGCACTTCCTGCCTCCCGCGGCGTCGCCGCGTCACGTCTCCGCGGTGACGACAGAATGAGGTCAGGAGTTCCGCGTCGCCATGTTGATTTTAATTACATCAGTCGAGCAGCAGAGCTGTCACAACTATGAGAGAGACCCTCTGACCGCGGCAGAACTCACCGTTTGAGCAACGTGGGAGCTCTAATGGCGCCGGACAGGAAGTTTAATGAGCGTTTCAGGCTGTAGGACCAGCTGCCCGCGCTACGACGCTACGTTAGGTAAGTTCGGGTGTGACAGCTAATGTTGCTAAGGCTAACAGCAGGCAGGTTTCGAGAAAATAGACACAGTCCGCTGTCCGACTAAATAAAGAGGCTTGCGTTACAGTGAAAGGAAAAGTCCTCCCGCCGCGTCCGTCGGCCATTTTTATTTTAAACCTTCCCGTTAACTCCCCGCCGTTTGGTTGCAGGTGTGATATTGTCGCCCTCCAGATGAAGCTCCAGTAAGCAGGCATCTCGACATCCGCGATGCTGGCCCGTCTTTTCCGCCTCCACGGCCTGCTGGTGGCCTCCCACCCCTGGGAGGTGATCGTGGGGACCCTGGCCTTCACCGTCTGCCTCATGAACATGAACAGCTCGTCGAGCAGCAGCCAGATGTGCAGCTGGAACAACTGTCCCAAGGTGAAAGAGGTGAGGCGGCTGTCAACCCAGCATTTGGACAGACAGGAAGTTGCTTTCCTTCACTGACGAGAGGCTGTCTGTCCTGCTTTCTTTCAGGAGGCCCCCAGTAGTGATATAATCGTCCTGACCATCACTCGCTGCATGGCTATTATTTATATCTACTTCCAGTTTAAGAACCTCCTGCAGCTGGGATCCAAATATATTCTGGGTCAGTACGATGACAGACTGTGACCGTGTTCTGGAATTGCACCGCTCCATGTTGGAGTGTCTCCATCACCTTCGTCCTGATTTGTTTTTTTTGTAGATTTTTAAATATTTTTGGGCATGTTTAACCAGCTGTGGTGGGGAGCTGGAAGGATTTTTTTTTTTTTTGCTCTCTTTTTCTTTCTACTTTTAAACAGTTGTTATGACGCGTAACCGAGGTAACAAGGTATTGTTTTTACAATCGGAAGCGTCAAATACTGATTACTTCCGGAAAGCCTATCTACCCACAGCGTCACCATTACACCACGACTCTCTAAAGATACTTGAGTATCTTTAGAGATGTGAGTTATGACAATATTCAACCGGGGATAAATAACGTATTTTTGAACTGAACTGAACTGAACGAGCGGCCGCTGCTTGTCACACATCCCAACACTAGTGCAACAATCGTTTGGGGAGGGGGAGAAAAAAAATGGAACATCCACAGAATATCTAAACACATTTATTTTTTGTTTGTTTCTGCAGGTATCGCTGGATTGTTTACAGTGTTTTCCAGCTTTGTTTTCAGTACAGTGGTCATCCACTTCTTCGGGAAAGAACTGACCGGTCTTAAGTAAGTGTTAGTTCCAGGTTATGCTTTAGAAAAGCGTTGGTACGCCTGATGATTGCCTCCCTTTAGTCTCGACCGATATCGATGTTTTTCACTGTCTCTATAATAGAGCCTATATGTACAAAATGACCCCTGACCTCCAGGGTTTGGCAAAGTTGCAGAGAAAGATTGCCTTGTGTTTCTGGATGGAAAATGGCAAGGGGTGTAATTCAGTTTATTTATACTCTTAAGAAAATAAAATGACTAAAATAAAGTCTACATAATGACAAGAATAAAGTCGTGGTATTTTGGTTTTCCTTCTCGTATCATTCTGACTTCATTCTTGAAACATTTATGACTTTATTCTCGTATTTTATTTCTTTAGTTTGACATTTTTCTCAGTATGGCCTTAACGATGCGTCAAACTAATCAGTTCAGATCTCTGCCCAATATAATGGTGTTTCTCCAGCCTCCTGCTGTGATGGTGAATTTCAACTGTTATTAATGCAAAAGGTTTTTTTAAAAATTTTTTTAGGATTATTGTCGTAGAAATCTCACCCTGTCCCGTTTCCCTGCAGTGAAGCTCTGCCGTTCTTTCTCCTGCTCATTGACCTATCCAAAGCCTGCACTTTGGCTAAATTTGCCCTCAGCTCCAACTCCCAGGTATTTATTTCGTTTCCAACCCGTCGGTGCGTCTGAACTTGCGCCGCGAGCCGGCCGTGACAACCTGCTCGTGATTCTGTGCAGGAGGAGGTGAGGGAGAACATATCCAAGGGCATGGCTATCCTCGGCCCCACGTTCACCCTGGACGCTCTGGTCGAGTGTCTGGTCATAGGAATCGGCACCATGTCGGGTGAGGGCGCGGCTTTCGTTCGCCTTTTAACAGCCCGAGACGTTTGCCGGTGTGAAGCGGAGATTTTAACCGGCACCTGTTTTGCTCTCCAGGCGTTCCTCAGTTGGAGATCATGTGCTGTTTTGGCTGCATGTCTGTTCTGGCCAATTACTTTGTTTTCATGACGTTCTTCCCAGCGTGCGTCTCTCTGGTCCTCGAGGTAAGACTGAACCCTAAACATCCCGTTGAAGCAAGCTCAGTCTAACGAAGAGAACAGTTACTGTCATTGATATATATACATATATATATATATATATATTGCTGGATTGGACAGCGCCTATTAGCCGCTATGGCTAGTGACGAACTCCTGCAAGCGTCATCACTGTGCACTGAGCCATAACAACAAAACTGAACTGTTCCGATGAGTCACATAAATGGTTATTTCTAGGTTAATTTTTCATTTTTTACATTGAACAATAACTTCATTTTACATGATTGTTGCAGTAAGGTCCATAGTTCGCTAAACTTGAACAAACTACTGTATGACTCCTGTGCTTTACGACATATTTCCTCCTGGTTGATAGTTACGAACAACAAGGAAAATTCGTCCAGTTTTTGTCGCTTGTTAAACTTTTTTTAGGAATCACAGCGGCTGCAAAATAAATTAAAAACCTACTCGAAACCACGTTTAGTCGCCGTGGCAACCGACTGACAACAGCTCCGCCAGCTGACAGGAGAGATTATGTTCCAGTTGATCAGGAATCGACACCAGACGACACCAGACGACACGCAGACGTTTCCCAAACAAAGAAAGCCCGGAAAAACCTCAGAACGTTCAGTCCGTTCCAGGTTTCAGACTCGATGTTAGTTTTGCCAGTTGGTTAAGAACTAAACTAAACACTGGAGTCGGGAGATTCGCTAATTTACACACCTGCTCTACTGATGATCTGTCAGAATCCAGGTGTGTGTGTGTTGCCTTGTTTTAGTGTTAACCGAGCCAAAACACACCGAATTCCTCAGCAGCGATTATAACATCTACTTCTTACTTTCTCACAATTTATTTTTAGTTTTTAATTTGAAGCTTTTTCCTCTCCTGCGAAACGTGATTCACTTGGACCTCGTCGTCGTAGCTGCCGTAATGCCGACAGCCGATAGCAAAACATTGCATCCCTTTCTCCGATTCTTTGGCGCGATCGTGCCGTTTTATCAGCTACCGTCGTCGCCAGACTCGATGCGTAACGCGGAACACGTCACGCCACGTCCAGTCCGGTGATTTATATCACCGAGTTACATGTTCGGCTGTGGATTCCTCTGCTTCAAAGCTCTCCAGGGAAAGTCGGGAAGGCCGTCCCATCTGGCAGATGAGCCACTTGGCCAACGTTCTGGCTGAGGAAGAAGATAACAAGCCCAACCCCGTGACCCAAAGAGTTAAAATCATCATGGTGAGAACACAAAAATAACAAAACAAACCTTTCCTTTTTGCTGCTGCCTAAAGATGGTTTAGTTTTACTTTCTTCATGTAAAGTTGGAACGATGAAGCAAGTGTTGGTCCGTTTCACTTTCTCGTCCCTCAGTCTCTCGGTTTGGCCTTGGTCCACGCCCACACTCGGTTAACAGCTGAGCACTCGGGTCGCAATCGCACAGCAGAGGGACCCGTAGCCGAGAGACTGGAATCCGCCGGGACCGCGTGGCCCCTGAAACTCACCAGGTAAACACAGAATGACCACTTTATACTCATCAGGTCAGCGTAAGACGCATTTAAAACGTAACTGTTTCCTATATTTTAGTTCACCTTGTCCTTCCTGCAGGATGTAGAAAATCACCTCGAAGAAAGATAACAGTGATAAATGATGTCATAATAGTGAATTGGAACTGTCTTTTGCAGTTTGGTGCAGGGAACGTTTGAAATTGTACCTTTAAAATGCCTGAGTTTCACATATGAAGAGTCTTTCTGTGCCTCTCGTTTGTCCTGCTCCGCTCATGTCGTCTCGTCTCGTCTCGTCCCGCCAGCATGGAGCTGGAACACGTGATAACCCTCGGCCTGGCGCTGCTCCTCGCCATCAAGTACGTTTTCTTCGAGCAAGCGGACACCGAATCCTCCCTGTCTCTCAGGAGTCCCATTAGCGGCGCCTCTCTGATTCAGAAGCCCCGGGCTGCCGACGGCTGCTGCAGGAGGGACCAATCAGCTGCCAGGAAAAGCTCGGCTGGTGTCTTAGCAACCGGGGCTGCTTCCTCGGCGGTCTCTGACATTAAACCGTTGCCTGAGTCTGACATTCCCAGTAAAGGTGGGTGAGACAATGACGTCTAATCTGGGGCTTCATCTCTTTTGAAAATATCCAGGATTTATCTTTTTGTTCTGGGATCTCATTAGAATCTCATTAGAATATTCTTGACCACTTTAGGTTTACTGTATTTCTATCATTCTATATTTCTGTAAGTGAGACGAAGCGTCTCAGTGGAGGGCGGCGGCCGGGCTTCAGCCCCGGAGACGTGCGGCGCTCCCGCAGGCTGTGGAGCAGAACCTCGCTCGCTGGAGGAATGCATGGCCGTCCTCTCGGACCCTCAGGTGACTCACCGGACCGCACGGGCAGCTCAGGTTAGTTTTTGAAGACGTGGAAATAGTTTCTGATGCTTTTTAGAATTTGTTTCTTTTCCCTAGAGGGGTCCAAAAATGCTGACGGATTCAGAAGTGATCAACCTGGTGACCGCTAGGAAGATCCTGAACTACAGGCTGGAAGCGCTGCTGGAGACTCCAGAAAGGGGCGTGGCCATCAGGAGAGAGATGCTGGCGCTTAAACTTCCTGCCAGCTCAGCTTTGTCTGGTCTGCCTTACAAAGACTACGACTATTCGAAGGTAGTTACAGGTTCCATCGTACTTTAAAGGGGCGGTGTTATTATTATATATATATATATATATATATATATATACGCCCACATAGTGCCATTTTATAGCACAGTCTTGACCTGTTATCTTCAGTTGTTATAAAAATTTTGTAGTTTGCAAATTGATGCTGGCTAGTCTGAAGGAGATGAGTAGGGGAGGGGCTTCATACTTGGAGGCGGGGCCAGGTCAAGCCGGGTGTTTTGCACAACTGAATGGTTGCCGTGGAAATTACAGGGTTTCTCAAACATGCATGAAAGAATGAACGCAACACTCCAGGAATGTTTTTGATGAGGGAATAACATAAGACGATGTAATCATAAAGTTGATTTTACATAACACTTCCCCTTTAAGTTGTCCTGTAATTTTTTTTAAAATTTATTTCGCCATAGAAACGGGTTCAGCATCCTCATTTTGTGTCACTAGGTGATGGGCGCTTGCTGTGAGAACGTCATCGGCTACATGCCGGTGCCAGTGGGCGTGGCCGGCCCGCTGCTGTTGGACGGCCAGCAGTTCCACGTCCCCATGGCGACGACAGAGGGCTGCCTCGTGGCCAGCACCAACAGAGGATGCAGGGCCGTTTCTGTAAGCACGCCGACTCCTGCGTCAGTCGCGCCTGGCGCGCTCCGTCGCTAACCGTTAGCGTTCATCTCTCCAGCTGAGCGGAGGCTGCAGCAGCAGGATCCTGGCCGACGGCATGACCAGGGGTCCTGTGGTGAGGCTGCCCTCGGCGTGCCGGGCCGCGGAGGTCAAAATGTGGCTGGAGACCGCGGACGGGTTCGGCTTGGTCAAGGAAGCCTTCGACGAGACCAGCAGGTGGGAGGTGATTGATTTATCCTTGTTTCACCTGAGAGGCTGAAAGATCAAAACTAGATGTTTGTGTTTGCAGGTTTGCCCGTCTGGAGAAGCTGCTGGTCTGTGTGGCAGGAAGGAACCTCTACATCCGCTTCCATTCGCAGACGGGCGACGCCATGGGGATGAACATGCTCTCTAAGGTACAAACACACACACATTGAACCTCGACAGCAACACTGAACATTTTCAACACCTTCCAAAAGTATTTTATGTAGAGCTGATCGATTGATCAAATTTTGTCATTTAATTTTTGGAAACTTTTTTTTTTTTTTTTAAATAATATTATGACTATAATTCTCGTCGCCTCACCCTGATACTCCGCCATGCAACTCACAGAAGTACTCTCATTTGTTATTTTATTATTATTTTTACTTTTTAGAAAAGAAATTGGGAAAAAAAATATGTGGTTTAAAATCAGATCTGAGATTTTTTACCAAGCTCTCTCTATATAGTGCAACACAGACTCAAAACAATGCTGGACTGAAATCAGTTATTTTTTTTCCCTTCATTTCTCAAAAAAGTTCCCAGTTTGTCCAACACCATAGATAGATAAAGGTGTGTGTGTGTGTGTGTGTGTGTGTGTGTGTGTGTGTGTGTGTGTGTGTGTGTGTGTGTGTGTGTGTGTGTGTGTGGTGTGTGTGTGTGTGTGTGTGTGTGTGTGTGTGTGTGTGTGTGTGTGTGTGTGTGTCCTTCAGGGGACGGAGCAGGCTCTGAGTCGTCTCAAGCAGCACTTTCCAGACATGGAGGTTCTGTCTCTCAGTGGTAACTACTGCACCGACAAGAAGTCTGCTGCCATCAACTGGATCCTGGGTCGGGGGAAGTCCGCAGTGTGTGAAGCCACCATCTCTGCCAAGGTGGTGCGGGAGGTAAAGGATCCGACAGGAAAACGACGCCGGCTCGAGCTTCCGTCACCCCGAGCTGAGCTCAAAGTAAATGTTCCGCCGCAGGTCCTGAAGAGCAGCACGGCCGCTCTGGTGGATCTGAACATCAGCAAGAACCTGGTGGGCTCGGCCATGGCCGGCAGCATAGGGGGCTTCAACGCGCACGCCGCCAACATCGTCGCCGCCGTCTTCATCGCCTGCGGACAGGTAGGGCGGCACTGAGCGCGCTCAGACCGGAGCCGCTGTCGGTGTTAGCGGTTAGCGGTGTGGCGCGGTTCCTCACTGGTGCCGTTGCCATGGTGCAGGACCCGGCTCAGACTGTGGGGAGCTCCAGCTGCATCACTCAGATGGAGGCGGCCGGCCCAGACGGAGACGACCTGTACATCAGCTGCACCATGCCGTCCATAGAGCTGGGCACGGTGGGAGGAGGCACCAACCTGCCGCCGCAGCAGGCCTGTCTGCAGGTACCACCACCCAACAGAACCCCGTCTGAAAACCACGAGCTCGTCTGCGTTTCTATCATCTTTTTAGTGTTTCACAGCTTTGTATTTCATAAGCTGTCAAACTGCCAACTGTTGAATCTTTTCCTCACTTTATAAAAATGAATTGATTCATTTGCACCTTCGAATGTCTTTCTAATGTCTAAAAACAGGCTTGAATACAAAAATCTGCAGAATGTGCCAATTTCTTTAATCTGATTAATTGTCAGGTTAATCGATAACTAAAATCCTCATCAGTTGCCACTTGGTTCACCTGCAGTTCAGCAAATGTTTTGAGGCGTTTCCGTCGTTCTTCCCCTGCAGATGCTTGGTGTCGCCGGCGCCAACCAGCCGGGAGAGAACGGCCGCCAGCTGGCCCGTGTAGTGTGCGCCACCGTCCTGGCGGGGGAGCTGTCTCTGATGGCCGCTCTGGCAGCAGGACACCTCGTCAAAAGTCACATGACTCACAACAGGTAGGGTTGTTTTTTGTTTTTTTTTGTTTAGTTTTTTTTAAAAGTTTGCCTCCACCACCTTTATCGGCCATTTCTGACTGCGTGTCTCTCTCTCCCCTCCCAGATCTAAAACCAACCTGGCTTTCCCAGCGGCCGAGACAAACGGCCCTAAGCGTTGACGCTTCGTCCAAAACTGATATAAACACAGCCTGTGTTTGGTTGCTCTCTGACTGCAAATCTGTTTTTTGCTTTGTTTTGTTTCCCGGTCGAGATGTTACTGGTACTAATGTGTGCTATTTATTGGCATCTGACTTTCTTTTTTTTTTTTTTCTTCCCCATCCTGGATGATCAGATAACTGAATCAGAGATATGAGAAAACCTGCATGGTTGTTAAACAGGCTTAAACTTGTCTTTGCATTTGCCAAAAGCTTGCTGGAGACGGCGCCGCCGACGTGTGCGAAGCCAATTCTGCTCACATTTCAAACCCTGAATGTGTGGGGGTTTTTTTTTCCTGCCAGTGTTATAAGCTCCGACTTGTTCCATCCTCCCTGACCGAAAGGGAGGACGGCACCATGCTGTATACCGTGTATACGACGGAGCGGCCATCACTGCTGGTCTCCTGGGTTCCCGCTCGGATCCACTAACTAGTCGTTACCGCTGGGAGCCAAGAGACTTAAAGCAATATTTATTTATGTTGAACATTTTCATGTGAAAGTATTTAGACTCCTGCAGGTGGTGAATGTTAAAGAAAGGTTGTGACGTCTCAGTGGGTCGAGATCAGACATATTCTTGTATTGCCATCCTCAGAAGTGGCCTTACGTGTTACAAGTGGAGCTTTACATAGAATATCCAATTCAAAGAAATTTCTTACACTTGTAATCATATTTAAAAAAAATAAAATAAAACACTACATTTCTACTCGGTGAACTCATCTTTATAAAACAAGTGAAGCTCAAGTTCTTTAACAGCTTTTATTTTCCGTAAGATTTCATTTCAAGATCATTTTCTCATTGATTAAAATACGTTTTCCAAGTTATTTGATCTAGTCGAAGAGATCTACGATCGATATTCCTGAAACATCTTTGACATCACAAACATGTTTGTATTCACTCATTTGCAGGCTTTAAAGAAAAAAAATTTAGTGGTTCTGGTTAAATCAGTTCACTCCATAAACTGATTTCATTTTAAGAGTCTGCATTTTAGGCAAACCCCCAGTAACTTCTCTACTTTTAGCAATTGCCATATTTGTTTTCCATCACTACATCTCTAAAATTTCCAATGTAGAAACAGAATTTCTACAAAAAAAGTTAATGTGCTTAAACTGTAAATGAATGGATCAGAGTTTGGAAAAAAGACAATAAAAAAATAGAGGATAAACAGATTTATTTCACTTTCAAAACAGGGCAGAAGAGATGCTGCGTCACAGTACATTTACAGGCTGATCCCAAAGCGTTAGTATGAACAACTTTACAAAACGTCCCAAGTACATTCAGTTTGACCAAAACAGAGAAAACTAAACATACAGGAAAATGTTAGCAGCCTAACCCTGCCATTTCTCCAACGAGCAGCGGGGCGAGCAAACTCCTCAATCGAGTCGAATAAAACGAACGCACCCAGGAAGCACTTTCTCTATCATTGACCTTCTACGTCTTCCTGCGACACTAAGGCATCTGGGCTCGAGTCAAAGCTTTGCAAACCGTCGGCGGAAACCACGACAACTATTTACATTCGTAACAAAGCGTGGTCGCGAAGAATGACGGCGCAACTGGAACGGTGTGGTTCACACTCGCTAAATGTACAGGCGTTGTGATAATCTCTCGTTCCTCCTTCAAACACCGGCATGTCGGGTGGTTTCATTAGAGAAACGTACAGCTTCTGTCATCGGGCTCGCAGGCTAACGGGAAGCCCTCTGGAGATTACACAGACCAGATGTGGGGGGAAAAAATAATAATAATAATAAAAGGCTCAAAATATGACATTATCCACACAAAAATAGTTACTTGTTTCAGTCTAAAAACTAAGATTTTCTTTGTTTTATAAACTTCTTTCCAAACATTTAGATACATCAGGGGAAGCAGCTGCAGGACGCTTCCCCTTCACTCTGAAGGGTGGACAGTTTTCTCTCATTATTAAATAATAATAATAATCACGTCTTGTCCTGCCAACTTATAAACATTCATTTTCTTTTACAGACTATTGGTGTTCTTCTCTTGAGCCGTATGATCTAGATGGGTATTCTGCTGCTCTGACTATCATGCACCCGCTCTACGTTTTAGCTACAAACCAGGACAAAATATATATATATATATATATATATATATATATATATATAAAAATAAAAGAAAGACCGTCTCTTTTCTGGGAGGGATGCTGTTTGGAAACAACAGTCCCTCCAGTCCTTCTGCCGCAGATCTGACCTCATTTGTTGATCCTAAAAAAGATGGAGAACGGTGATGCCATCATTCTGTAATATAATATATGTAAATGTAAAAGAACCCGTCTCCGACAGAAGAAAACTCACTTTACCTGCGTGTCTCAGAACAAGATGGGCTTGCTGCTGGTTTTTTCTTGCACGTAGGAAGTGAAGCGCTTGAGGAACTTGGGGTACTCCCTCTTAGCTACGGCCCTGAGCACGGAGGCCGGAGCCCAGCCCCCCGGATTCACTGCACACACACACACACACACACACACACACACACACACAGAAACATTTACATTATTTATAGTCATATCCAATTATTCCATCATTTTAAAAAGTCAAGATGATGTCAGAGATTTAAATGGGGAGAAAAAAAAGTTCCCATCAAGAGGTTGTGCTTAAATTTGCTGCATTCACAGATTTTTCTCCAATTAAGACTTTTGTTTAATGAGCCGTTTACCTTTATTATTACCATTTACATTAAATAGCATAATTGGACTAATTTCTCCAAGATTTGTCTGGAAGCAAGTAGTTTTCATTTAGCTTGTGGCATTTAATTTTGGCTTCCTGTTCTAGCTGCCTTGGTAAATAGCAGGGTGTCAAGGCCAACTAATACTGTGAACTGTCTGTAAACTGTATTTATCACCACATCATTTTTTTTAGTACATATTTATTTATCATCTGCTCTGACTGCATCACCAACAGGCAAGCAGCTGATTGGTTACCCACTAAAACCAATGATCTATATCTGAGTAACGTTTGAGTTGACTGAATATATTTAGCATTTGTGACATAGTGTGTATATATACATATATATATATATATATATATATATATATATATATATATATATATATATATATACGTGTATATATATATACATATATATATATATATATATATATATATATATATATATATATATATATATATATATATATTTTTTTTCATTTAGGTTATATATTTAATGTAGCATATGTTCTCACATTGAATTTTAGTGGGCACATTAGAGTAACCAGTTACTTTATTCGCTACATTGTGGCACTGATTGCCTTCCATACAAATGAATATGCAGTAGAATTACCATTGGCAACATAGGTGATTTTACACAGGATGTTGTCCCTGGCGATCTCTTTGTCTCCCTCTGGTGGACTGACCAGGGTCTGACAGATCATGGCGATGTTGATTTTGGCACGCACACATCTGCTGCTCGGCTGAACGAGGGAAGAAAACCAGAAGGTTACTGGAAGAACTCGGTTGTTGTGGTCTGTGGGACTTTGGAGCGGATTTGGGTTCTGACCTGAGCCTCGTCGTGATCCACAGAGAAGTTGCACACCAGCCAGGTGTCCGGGTCGTTCTCGTTGTTGGCCAGAATCTTCCTCATGGCAGAAAGGTACAGCACGTCCCTCTGGGATGCAGGCCACACCCGCTGGAACACAGGTTAGCTCAGGCTTCAGATCTACCACACCAGGATGTTTAGTTTGGGGCCTGTTGCTCCCCAGCTTCTGGCTCTTACCTTGTGTGTTTGGTAGATTATTGCTGCGCTGTCTGAAAGTCTCTCCAACACATTGAAGTTTTCAACAGTAGCTGCAGAAAGGAGAAAATAATGATCATGACAATATCTGTGTACGAAGGACTAATTGAACTCTTATGGTAGGAATAAAACCACCAGAGGGAGACAGAGAGACACATCTGGAGCCCTTAAACTCCAGATGTTTCATTTCATTTCAGGAGCTGATTGTCTGAACACGGGTTTCATTGAGAGTGTTTTCACACCTGACAGTCCGGTGAGTCGTGAAAACACAATCGAACTCTGATACGGAGCAAAACAACAAACTCTGGTTTCAAAAACCTGGGTCTCAGCTCGGCTCAAGTGAACTCTCATATGCATATGCGAATGCAAAACTGAGCGGAGGCGGCTCCAAAAGCTCCAGTCAGTCCTACTCAGAATGGGCAGTGCATTCTGGGTAAAATGCAACCAACACAAAAGTCTAGCGCTAGCAGGAGAAATGGCTCACTGTCTTTTGCCAAAGCTGAAAGAGTAATCATACAACCACTAGAACTTAATAATGCAACTCCATTTTTTTTGCTGTATGTGAAAAAGGAATTTGCTTCCAGTGTCTTCTTCAGAGGCGTTTCCTTCGTTCTTGGAGCAGCGCCACCACAGGCCAGGAGGTTAAACAGGTTTTTTTTTATTTTTTTAAAGGGCTTGGTTCTTTTGACACCAAACCCTGTACTACACCTCACCAGCTAAAAATGTACCAAACCCTGCAGTCTACCTCAAATACTCACTTTCCCAGTCATTGCGGTACATCGTGTCCCAAAAGTAGTGGCAGACTTCATGACCTGTGACTCCCTTCACAGAGTGGGTGGCCTTCAAAGGATCCAACACAATCCCGTTTTCCTCCACCTCTCTCCTGTAAACCTGCGTTGCAAACGTGTCGGGAAACCCTTTTCATTCCTCATACCAAACTTAAAATGAGCCTCTCATTTACTGATGCTTTATGGAGTACCGTCACCGTTTCTGGGAACATGGCCTTACCTTCATCTCGCCCTCTTCTACCACCAGTTGCCAGTTGGCGTCTCCACCGACGTCCTGCAGCGAGTAGGTCATGTGATTCTGCACCATCTCCTCCACCTACAACACAAGGGAAGCGACGGGGAGAGGGAATTAATAATTCACATGCAACAAGAGGAGGAGGAGGATTCTAAGGGATGGCGTCACCAAGTGATAAACAATAGAAACAACAACTGATACTCATTGAAACATTAAAACCATCACCTTTTTGGATGGAGAGCAACATTTAAGTCTTTAAGGTTCTCAGTTGTCTTGACTTGCCTTTATTTAGGAGTATCAGTCCAAAGCGGACTATTTAAAGACCTTGCCTCAGTATGGAAAAAGATTAAAGTATCTTGTAAGGAGAACAGGACTCCAACCTTATCGGAGAACCGGTGCGAGCCAGAGGTGGAGTAGATGTCTTCAGGGGGAGGTGGGGTGGATCGCTCTATCCTCGTCTTCTCTGCCTGGGACTGCACCCAAACAAACAGTGAAACTTTACTTGTGATCACGATATAAAGTTGAAAAATGTGACAACATTTTTTTTTTCTCATGGTTTGTTTTACCTGTTCTTCAATTTTATCCTGTCTGTCGAGAGCAGCTTCCACCGCATCAAAAAATTCATCCTCATTGATTAAACTGTTTGGTCCTTCCTATTAAGGAGACAACTGAGTATTAACTCATATAGTCAGTGATCTCTACTGCACAATGGGGAAATACTACAATTATTTTACCTCATAATCTGGACCTCCAAAGTGAGACTTCTTCTTCAGCTCATTCAGGGCCGATTTGTAACTTTCCTCTATTCTTCTCCTCTTTTCCATTTCCTACAAAAACAGACGGTACATTACAGTTGCGGTAAAAAGAGATTGGAAAGCAAAACAAATCAAACGTGACCTTCTCGCCTTCACGGCAGCCCAAATGGTACAGACCTTGTCCAGTCTCTTCTGCCAGCTGTCCTCTCTCTTGACCATCAGGTCGATGCAGTGGGACAGAGTGGCTAAGATTCCAGCCGTGGTGGCCTTGAATGTGATGGCCTCGCCCTTAAAGTCTATTCCATTGATTCCCTTTGGATTCAAGGTCTGAAACACTGAGAAAAGAGCAGAGACACGAAAGCAAATGCTATGAATGCCAATGACTTGGTTTATAGGTTCAACGTGTAAAGTTTTCCGTTTGGGGCATTTTGTTCCTAGTACACGTTTCAGACAGGAAGATTATTTGTGGCGCACAGCCTCACATAATCTGTCTGCTCGATCCAAAACTCGAGAGAACTAGTTTCAGCTCCACCTAGTTCAAATTCTGTAAAAGAAAATCTGTTAAGTAACTTTGGCTAAAAAAAATTCTCAATCAATTCATCCAATAAATAATCAATAGATCAGCAAAATATTATTGATGTTAAGCAGAAAGGGATGTGCTTTTCACATGTTGAGTTATAAGTACTTTGTTCATTTTCTTCTGTAAAAAAGGAATCAAAATATTTATGAGCATACTTTAATGTATTTCTAATATATAAAAATGGTTCAAGAGAAAATCTGCTGAATGTGCCATTTTTTTCCTTGTTAATCGTCAAAATAATCGATTAATCAATAACTAAAATAAGTGCAAGTTGCAGCCCTATTAAAATTACAATCATTTTACCGCATTTCACTGTAATTTTTTTATACTGTGTTCAAAAGGAAAAGATAAAATAGTCAATGAAGGACATTTTAAAAAGAACAGTGAATTACTCACGTTTTTCTTTGCTGCCGTTGTTGTTGTTGTTGTGCAGAAACTCTCCGTCTGTGCGGGTGTTTGGGAAGTCGTCTTCATCGTCCTCCACGACTGAAACAACAAAGAAGCTACTTAGGCTGGACGGCACAAACGGCAAACAGGTAATTTGCTACACAAAGTCTTTTCTTGTCAGAGGGTCCATTAAGGTCAGGGTTTCTGGACAGGGTCACGCCTAGTGGCCCGAATCATAGCCGACTGCACAGAAACAGCAGATCAACGGGGCTGACGGCCCTCTGCTGCCCTGGACAACGTGACAATGGTCTGGTTTCATCCTCAGAATGGAGAGAGAGTCGCAGAGGAAGACGGGGAGGGAGGTCAGGAGAACAAAAGCCGGGTTTCATTCATTGTGGTCGCTCAAGTGAAGACTGCCGTCAACGAACGCCAAGCCGGCCAAGATGGAGAAGCAGCGAGGGGGCTGATCGAATCACAGCCATCTGAGTCACAAAACGCATTCCGTCCAAGATTTACTGCATATTTGTTCCTCCACAACATTTCAGTCCCTCCAAAATGTTGCGACGATTCTCTTTGTGATTGTTGCTGACTAAAGTTAATAACTTTGAGGCTTCTTTGTCAAAAAGTTGCAAATGTTATAAAAAAGTTGAAACTGCTGTGCATGACCTTCCCTTTCGTTATTTTCTTTTTTTCCATCATGTTTTTATGCCTTAGAAGACCCTGAATCCTCGTCCTGCTGCTGGTCTCTGGTCCGACGTCTCCTCACTGACTCTTTGCTCTTTAGATTTCGCCTAAATATGTGAAAAGCAACGACGAGAACAACTTCTGTAGAGAAATTTAAGAGGATTGTGTTTATTCCTAGCATTAAGTGACCAGCAAGGGATGTAAAATAGGTAAGAACTGATTAATATATGCAATTATAGGCATTGGTTTTTTGAAAATTAACAGTTGCAATTATGACATCGAATCTTCCTGATTTTTACAACATTTCACTGTTTAGTGACAGGAACTTTCAACCTTCAGTTAGTTTGAAGCAACTTGTACCAATTTGTACTTTCCACACATTGACACAGAATCAGTGGGCGGCTAATTTAAGGCTCGCTAACACACACATATATTACTGTGTAAACTGTTTATTGTTGCTTTTTTATTATTGTTATATTTAACTTTGTTGATTCTTTTGGGGCCAAAAGTAAAACTTTATTTTTCTGGAAAAAAAAAAAAAATTTAGTAAATTACTAGGAGCAAATAATAAAAAAAAATACTTGTAGAGCACAATTTCCTGACCTCATATTTAACAAGAGAAATGAATATTCTTTAAATTCATGTTTATTGGAGAAATTCATTTCACAGTCCAGCTTCCTGACCGTTTTTAGAGCTCTACAAGTTACTGACCACGTAAAGTCCATGTTACTATCACATTATTTTGCTTCCAAGTGGTTCTTACTTTTGTCTCTCTGCAGCTCGTCTTTAGACACATCGGCACAGCCATCGAAGTACTTCTGCAGCGTGTCCACCTGCCTGCACAAGATGTCTCTGAACGTCTCCATCTCGGCCAGCTTCTCTCGTAGACTGTGACCCTTCTGGCAGAAAAATTTTATACGAATTATGATACATTTAGAGGCTTTTTAGTCTGGATGACTAACTCTTTTTGATGAAATTCAAGGAATGCACCAATCATGATTTTTTTTGTTTTTTGCACCAATTCCAAATTCTGAAGAACTACGATGGCACTAGTTTTTCTACCTTCTTCTTTTCTATACAAGTGGAGAGGCGATAAAATATCATTGTAAAAACAGGGTTTACTATATAAAATAATTATAAACTTCACACATTAAACCTGTTTTAGCATGTTATGTCACAATGCAAAAACAGTTTGTATATTTTACTGAATTTAGATGCTTCTTACATCTCTGCTCTCTGACTTTTCTTTTTTTTTTTTTACTTTTTTGAAAGACCTCATCGATATTAAAAATAGCCAACTGTGAGTAGGTGCACTGAAAAGCAGATGTACTGGAAGAAACATCAGTGTTTTCACTTCAGAAGAGTAAATACCAATTTTCACCTTGAAGGAGGACGTGGAGGTGGCAGAATAGCCACTGGTGGCTGATGTGAGCGAAAGCATGGAGCCGTGTCTTCTCAAACTGGACTCTGAGCCGTACCCAGAATCTGCCTGAGAAACATGTGAAATAAAAAAAGATATATTATTCAGGCATCAGATTTAAAACGTGTTATTGCACTGCTGACTTTCTTTTGTTTAAAATATTTTATAATTTCTACTAGCTTTCTAGCATAATTTACAGTTCCAGTATTAGATACTAGTCATCTTTAAGTTGCTGTAACAAAAAAAAAAAGTTAAAAAAAAGTGCTCACTACAATTGGATGGGTTTTTTTTTTTCATGAACATCTGACAGCATGAGGCGATATCAGCAGAATCACAGCCGAAACACCTTTCCTGTTATATAACAGCCTGGCTTTAACATCAACAGCCCTCTGACAGGACAAGCAGAAAGCTACACGTGGAAACACAGACGAGTCCATTTTCTGCCACTAGGGGGCAGGGCATGCAAACGCACATGACCGGGGATTTAGAGATGGAGGTAACTATCGGTCAATGACCAAAAGTAGCTCTGCCTGTGTTCACATGGATGTCAGAGAGTGGTGCTTGCCCTTTATCCAGCATACTGCTGCCCAAGAGACTGATTTAGTGTTTGCATAGAGAACCCCTGATCTATTAAGACAGGAAAAAAAAATAGAAAGCAAATAATGACGCATGATTAAAAGGAACATTTATCACATGCTGGGTCAGCGGTAGAAGAGCTCTTACTCTGTAATAACATGCCACGATGCACCAAAGCAAATTATGAGCAATGATAATGACCACACTTTCCATAACTATAAATGTCCCTGTTTGAGGCATAAGAAAGCACTGCAATAAAAATGTTTCTCACACACCAGAAAATACAGAGAGATTTATGTTTTTGCATTATTACTATTATTATTTTTCAGTCTCTGTTGTTTCCTGTTTAAAGGTCGCAGGCCATTCTGGTGTTTGTGTTAATGTTTTGGGTCTCCCAGGCGACCCTGGTCGGTCTGAGTAATGGTAGCAAGGAAGGAAAGTACGGGGCCTCTAGAAGGTTTTCAGCGGTGAGTCATGAGGGGAGGAATGACTGTGCAGAGCAATATTGCTTGGATGAGGAGGGGGGGGAGGGGTGAAGGAAGGGGTTTCCCCAAACCGGGCGCCGTGTGTGGGCAGCAGTGTGTGGGCAGCATGTTTTCGCGATGTGGATCTTCACTTTCTGTCGGACAGACCAGGTCTGTGGTAGGAGTTTTAGTTTGGTCTTCTGGATTGGAAATGCTGTGAAGGGTTTATTAAAAGTATTCACACCCCTGACATTTTTTTCCATATTTTGTTACAGCAAAGCTACACTGCCATATGTAGTTTATTGTTTTTGTTTGTTTTTTTTTAAAGGGCAGTATTATGTATTTTCCAGGCACAAACTGCCATTTCATAGCATAACTATGTTGTTTTCAGTTCATAAAAAAAAAGGTTTAATTTGTAATCTGACAACTTGAAATTAGACCTCTGTCTCTTTAAAAACTCCTGCTCTTTCTGAAACGCCGCCTTCAGGAAGTCATCACATCATGGCCCCACTATTATCCCTTTAACAACGTTTTTATCAGCGTTGCACTTACTCCTACGATAAGCTCAACAAATGTGCAAATCTACCAGGTGTTTGCCAAATGCTGCTAGCTAGTCTGAAGGAACTGAGTGGGGGAGTTGTGGGAGAGAGATGCTCTGTGAGTCGGAAGCTCAGAAGATTGGAAACTGCAGCTCTGAGGAGGAGCTCCGTTGTCAAAGCTCCACCCAGGTGTTTTTCCCTGCTGAATGGTTGCCACAGGAGATTAAAGCATTTCTCCAAACTCCATGAAAAATGTAAGGCAACACTCCAGGTTGTTTGGGATGAGAGAATAACATTATAAAATAATGGAAAGTTCAAAGAAGTCATACTGCCCCTTTAAGAATTTTTGTATGAGACTCTTATAATGTACCATTATAGTACATTATAACAGCACAAATGCAGAACTGTATCGATTTATATATATTTTTTTTACATTTGTGATCTGGTATGCTTTTATTGATAAAAATAACAAACTTATTATTATTCTGTTTTTGGCGGAAGAAACTTGGTAACAGTGATATTTTGTATTTATATTGATTGTACCCTGAGGGACTACAGATGAAAACTAGCCTGTATGCCAACACAGGGATATGTTTAAATGCACACAGGCAAACAACGTTTTTTCAGAAAGAAAAACCTGAAAAGGGAGCTGTTGTTTTGTAAGGTACTTTAGACTAAGTGTCAGACCAAAACTAGATACGTGATATTTCTGTGTTTCTGAAAAGTGTTGGGTCATCAGGTTTCTTTTGTTGCTTGTCAACAATAGGAACTAGAAGCTGCTCCTTTTGTCAGCTACCCTAAATAAAAATGAAGACGGCACATCTCGCTCTCCCTTCCCACCAGGTTGTTCACCCCTTACAGCAACAATGAATCTGCAGAACAGAAATGAAATGATCAAATCTCATACTGCTCAGCTGGATGTTTTACATTCCTTGCCACCTCAAAAAACTGGGATTAAAGTGCTCGATTATTAATACGTGCTTTCGCAGTTGGTGTGTTATTAATATTTGATCGATCACACATGCTTGCCGTCAACAGTGAACAGAGCTAAAGACACATAGTGACACAACTCCTCCAGAACTCCTCAAACGCACCAGTGGTGAAGGGATGATTATTGTTCCCTGGATTCCTCCCTTCTGCCTCCTGCCTTCTCTGATAGTCTAACAGAAACACACACACACACGAACACACGCATTCACAAATCCAACCAATGTATGATATGGTACTGACTTGGCTCTGGTTTTTTTTTTTTTTGATGAGGTCTGCTGCGTGTGTGAAGGAATTTACCCTGTGTAGCTCGATGAACTCAATCCACTTGTTTCGCCGCTCGGGGTCTTGCGCTCTCAGGTACCACACGCTGTCGTTTACGCTGATGTCCAGCCGGCACTCGTCAAACTCGTGTGGCTAAACACAGAAGAAGAAAAAACAAACACCAAACAAAACAATAAATAGGTCAGCTACCGAGCCTCGTTTTGTTAATTAGATGGATGCCTAAACGATTTATACGACTGTAATCCAGAACCAGACCCGGTGAAGTGGGTGGAGTTTGGGGGGCATTGCCCTGGACTGGAAGCATTTTCCCTTTTAAGCCTCAGAATGGCCAACTTTTTATTATTTCCATTGTGATTTCAAACGTTAAGGGCTCCCACACTTCCTGTACCCTCTGACCGTAGCACTCATTTCAGTCGCTACAACTGTTTGATGCATTGTCACCATGTCGTAGGAGGTTTTTACGAGCCGCCTTTAAATGCAACATGAGCGTTAAGATGGTTTTACACCTGTGCTATGAAGCAGCGATGGAGACCTGCTGCTGTTGAACAGTCGATGCACAATGTTAGCTAAATGATTACATCCATGCCAGCATATCATGTTAGCTTGTTAGCAAGAACAAGCTACTAATGTTATTTCTGATTGATTTTGAATACAAAGAAATTTATTGGAAACATTAGATTTCTGCAATGAATGAGCTAATGCTCAAGCTAATCTGAACTCAACTACTCGGCATTTTCTTCATGTCACTGTATACATAACTATTTTTAATTTTGCATTAATTAACCCGGATATTTTAATTGAAAGGTTACATAAATTTTGTTCAGTTCAGATGTACAATGTTTTGGAGAAGTATTCATCTCCAAAGAATTATTTTTTTTTTTTACAGTAATAAATGAACTTCATGCATGTATTTTGCCGCTCCTTTCCATCTCTTCTGCCAAACAACGACTTTTTGTTAATTGTGATGTATATGTAATGCATCAATGAAGAATCTGTGTCTTAACCAGACTTTAACTGGAAGCACAAAAACCCCCCCAAAACAAAACACTTCATTACTGGAACTTGAAATGTATCTTGTAAAGCTCATCTTTAATCCTTACACCATTCCACTGACATAAGTGGAATGGTGTATTTTGCAGTACAAGAGTGCGTTTCTGAGCACCTCTGTAAATCTGTAATGTGTGCTGTGTGTGCATGAGTGTGTGTGTGTGTGTGTGTGTGTGTGTGCGTGTGTGAGCTCAGAGATAGAGGAGAGGGAGGGAGAGCAGTTATCCATTTAGCATTCAGAAAATAAACTGGGATGTTTGAAAGGACAGCTCTACCATTATCACCAAGGTTAAACTGCAGCAATAGAACAGAATGATTTACGGTCGAGTCCCTGGCGTGTTTAAGCACAGTCATGGACATGGAGAGAGAGAGAGGAAATGAAAACTGAACAACACACACACACACACACACTTTATTAGCAACTGTTAGCAAAGAGGGGGAAAAAAAATAGCAAAACTACTGTAAACGTAAAAAAAAAAAATACAAGAGTGAAATACTACTATTTAATTTAATTAATGTCCCTTTGGGATCAGAAAAGTGTTTTTGAATTGTTTTGAATGTATTTTACTGAGAAAGTCACTATGACAAACATCAGGGGTGCTTGTTTGATCATTGCGATCATCAGCTTTACATCTTAGCAAATCAAAGAATATTGAAAACATTCAAATGAACCTTCATGCCATTTCAGATGTGCTGTGTGAGACAAGAAAGTCTTTAGCCCGGGCTGGATGGTTGCTTAGCTAGCTTCCTTGCAGAGATGGATGAAGACAAAGAACTATTGAGGAAGGAAGCAGAGGTGACAGATCCACAGTCGCAGCACAAATCTCCTTTTGTGCTGACATGTTAAAAATAATAGTACTACCTGGTTACAGACAGAGAAGACGTTGGATGTGCATTGTGGTGGCACATTTGGTCGCTAGGTAACAGTAACAACATTTGTGCTGATTGATCATCTGTGGATTGCACAGTGATAACATCATGGACAGCAGAGCGTAGCTTGCGGACAAAAAGAGCCTTTTGCCCATACAGTCACATTGCAACAGCACACTGACATGGGTTTCATTGATATTTTATGGAGGAGAAAAACTATTATTGTGTTTGAGCAGTGCTAAAAGACTTTAGCACATTAGCAAAGCTATTCAAGCCTAAATTAGCAGATCAATGCTAATCATATAGCAGCAGCACAGCCACCTCCTACGGCAACTCCAGCATCCACAGCTCACATTTCTAAAGTAGTATTTACGTCTATTTATATAATAATTCAATAGCAAAAATTGTTTTTGAACTAAATACGTTTCTTATTTTTTGTCAATATATGGTTTTCAATTAAAACGAGTTTAATTACGATTAATTAATTACAGACCTTGCAATTAACTCGATTAAAATTTTAATCAAGTCCCACCTCTCGTAAAAGCATTTGAGACCAATGTTTATTTTATTGTTTTTTTCGGCTGATATTTCTACATAAGATCCCAATCAAAAGTGAAAAAATTGAAAGGGGTATGCATACTTTTGAAAGGTACTGTAAATGCGCAGCAAGTACAATCTAACGCTAATAAAGTAAAGAAAAATAAAAACAAAGTCTACTACGAAAGGCAACAAGATGTTCCAAAAAAAGCTTTAGTTAATCTGTATATAGCTGTAGTATTAGCTTAAAGCTTAAAGTGTGAGGAGTTACCCAGAAGAGGTACAAGGAAATAATCTGATTAATTTGGATTAATGTAGAAATTCACATTTCAGACATGCATCAGTGGCTGAATTGAGACATGTCCAGAGTAAAAAGGAAACAAATTAAATGAGGAACACAAGCGAAGCAGGAAGTGATCCACTGTAATGCCCGTCTGACTCGCATTGCAATGCCATGAAGCATTACGCCCTCAAAACCAAATGAGGAAAGAGGACATTGTGACCACAAGGGAAGGTTTAAGAGATTTAAAACTCTTGTTTACAGGCAGACACATATCAAGTGAGAAGGAATCCTCACTTGTCCTCCCATTAAACATCCCCCTTAAGCTCACATCTAAATAGTATTAAAATTATTTAATGCTAGGCTCTAACTTTCTCCACCTGTATCAGAGGAAGTCAGGTTTGAACATTAGATGGGAGGTTTTTAACGAAATCGTCAGTGCTTGTCGTGTTCGGGTATTTAGCTCAGGAAGTAACATGATCCAAAAAAATTAAATGATGAAGGTAGGACAATTTGACCGAGTCTCTGTTCTCTTCAGACATAAACTTCCTGCTCGGCTTCAAAAGAATCCCCTCCTGTCCTCTCCCATTGGAAGGAGAGGACAAGGCGCCGTCTTAAAGCGGCGTACGTGTCTGCAGTCACAAACAAGAGAAACGTGTTCCTGAAATGGTTAAGGAACACAAACGAGTTGAACAACAATTATAAACTTTAGATCATTTATCTTGAAAATGTAGTCAAACATTGTAAACATTTTCTCACATTAAAACCACAAACTTTAGTGTATTTCATTGGATTTTCAGGCGACAGACCAACAGAAATAAGTTTAAGAAAAATCTAAAAACTGCTTTTATTTTGTATCCAAACTCTCTGGATCATTTAAATTAGATACAAATCCTCCTGGGTGCGTTTCCATCAGCACCTCAGTCATGTTAGACTGAGAGTCATCTGTGAACAGCAGTGTCTGGTTCTTGCCACAGATTCTCTAATAATTTTAATTTTGGACTTTGATTGGGCCATTTTAAACACGTCTACATCTAAACCACCTCACAGAATGCTCTGGCTGCAGGCTGTAATGTTATATTAGGATCTTGTAGATAAAAAAATAATAGTAATAAAAAAGAGGAGTAAATTTCTGCCAAAAACCTCAAAGTTTTGAGACCAATTTCAGGAAAAACCCCAAACATCCACAAACTTCTCTGAGACTTATCTTGAAAATTCAAGATAAGTGTCAGAGACTTTGAAAAGTTTGACTTTTCAAACAGTTTTTTATTTTTTTGGCACAAATTTACTCCTATATTTTCGTTATGGGCCTAATGTAGACAGGGCCATAATGAGGCCCTATCTACATTGGTCACAGTGAGGATCGGGGGTTCCTGGTGATGTGGTGTTGTGATATTATTTGCTCCTTTTTTAACTTAAAAAAAAGTTACCATGCACAAGTTTTCTTCCGCTTCATAATTTAGCAACTTTCTGTTGGTTTATCGCATATAACCACCAAGAAGAAGCATCAAAGCTTGTAACATGAAGACAATCTGAAAAAGTGACAAGTGATATGAATACTTTTGCATGCTATCCAAATGATTCAGGATGACAGAGCTTATGACAGAGCACGAGGAATGTCTTACCAACACCAAAATGAGATCATTACAGCTCTATGGAGGGAGCAATGAGTCACCAAGAGGTCAAAGATACAGATGGGGCAAAAGGAAGGTTTCGTCAGGATGGATGAACGCCCACGACAGAGATAATTTACACACATTCACACTGAGCTTTGTTTATCTTGACCCTCCTCATAACCCCTGCTGGGAGGGGAAGTGCTATGAGGAACAATCAGATTTCCTGGCAGAAGACACGTTGCACATTTCCCCAAAGCTTTGCACCAAGTATATCTGAATGCTATTTCATCTCTTGAAAGGCAGATTTTTTTCCCCACATTCTGCGAGTCTGTTTCAGAAACGTCCAAACAATCCAGGTCGAATCAGCCACAGATGGAGCCAGTCTGTTACTCACCAATCCCACTGAGGGCAGAAATTACAAGTAGGCCAGTGTGCTCCCGTTAGCTGGCCGGGGAGCTAAAAATGGCAGCGGCGGTTGTCAGGGTTTGCAGGTGTAAACCTTTTCTTTTTTTTTGGCATCAACAGAAACATTCACATTCACATAAACTAATTTGTCCCCCATAAGCGTTTTGCACAGTTGAATGGATGTCATGAGAGATTAAAGGATTTCTAAAACACACATGAAAGAATCAAGGCAAGACTCTAGCTATGTTTTTGAAGAGGGAATAACATTATAACATTATATAAAGCTTAAAAAAGTTTAATTCCGCCCCTTTAAAAATATTAGTATTTTAATAGTTAAAACAGGTTTTGCTGACTATATAAAGCTTTTATTAGTTTCGACTGTATTTCTTGGTTTTTATATGTGAAACTGTACAAATGTTTGTATTTTGTGTCGTTTTGTTTTTGTGGTGAGTCTGCTGATGGAAATGAGCATTTTTCTAAATCCAGTATATTTAGTATACACTGTCATACAAATGAATAAATGTTAAAACTTATAACCACTGACCAACTTCTAGCCTACATAACACACAAGTGAACCCCATCTTGTTTGGAAACTTATTATCCTCATTTAAAAGTCAATTTCTTCGACACAAAACAGATCCATACCTGAAAACGTTTTTTTTTTTTAATTTACACTACCCTTTCTACTCTACATCTAAATAAAATATGGGTTGCAAAAACAACTATTATGCTCAAAAGCGCTGCCATTACCAAGAGTAACATGAAAGTTTATCTGCGGCCGACGGGTGTAAAGTGGAGCGAGAGGTCAGGACCACAGAGAAACACATGGGGGTTAATATTTACACATGCTGGGGAAAAGATAAAGCTGAACAAATACAGCCAATAGCTAAACCTGCTTTTCAGTGCCTGGAAACAGTCATTTATCAATTTCTCTTCATGACCATTTGGGGACTAAAAAGTCACGTATCGAGTTTCTGTCAGGAAAAAATACAAACAGAAAGGCCCACCACTCTATTCGACTAGTTTTAGGTGAATCTTTGGATGATTGGAAATGTAGCACAGAATGACGGGATAAGCTTGTGTGGCTTAACCTCGATCGCTACGTCATGCTAGCAGTCTGCTGGCCGCTACATTCCCAGCTTTATCCTGTGCCGTATTACAGCCAGCACTCTGAATGTGGTGGCAGTTTCCAAACAAGCGTTGCCACATGCCACGCCGTTTCTCAGAAGACGCCAGCTGACGCGTTGCTCGTCATCAAGCAGAACTGAGGACATAATCGAGACTTTAGTGGATGTTAAAAACGGTTGGAGACCAACTGCAGTTTGAAAAGCTTCCTATTTGAGATTCAAGAGTTTCAAGGGCATGGAGGAAGAGAAGTCTGTCTTCGTTTCAAAAAATACTGAAGGCCCATGACAGAGTATTATGGCCACACAAAGAAAAATTAAAATCACGAGAATAAAGTTGTAGTTTTACCAGTCTCTGGACATTTTATGACTTTGTGAAAGATGGCAGGCGTTTTAATAAAAAGTGATCCAAACCCTGCTCAATTTGTTAAATCAAGGCCAAAGGAATTTGAAAACTAGATTCCTCTCTTTTAATGCAATAAACATTCGAAATCCTTTTTACCTTTTGAAGCTACAATCATTAACACCCCTTTCCTACAAAAAAACTAATAAAAACTGAACTCCATTTGCTGGATTTTAGTCGGGGGTTTGTTTTGGGGTTTTTTCTTGGCCTGCCAGTACTTTTGACTCAGCAATTTTGTATCTCGCGTGACAAAAAGTCCAGACACCCCTGCTGTAGACGGTACTCACGGTGATCACAGCTTTGCTCAGGCAGAGGGAACCCCGGCAGCCGTACTCGGTCTCATCCTGGGACTTGTAGTAGCTCAGCGTGTTGTTTTTCAGCACAACCCAGCGATCCTGCCAGCCATGGATGTAGTTTGTCCACTGAAAAGAAAGAGGGGGAAAAAAAGACACAAAATTATAGATAAACAGCTACTATATTTAAAATTTGAGAACCAAGTGAGTAAACAATTAAACTGAAACACTTTGGTTCACTGAGCCTGGCCTCAAATAACATAATGATACTTTAAAATGTCTCATACCTTTGTTTACATGTGCATGAAAATGCTACATTCAGCACATTGCAACACACATGTTTTGTTGTGTTTTGTTTTTTTTCTTGTATTACAACCATAAATGCAAAAACTGAGAAACACAAAGTAGTGCATGACTTTGACGGTTAATAACATTCAGTGTTGTTTTTTTTACCATTACATGGAAAAACCAAACAAGAAGCTGCATTATGCTGAACAGAGCAACACTGGAAGATAAGCTATGAATCTGAAGTAAGACTTCAATTGATTCTCACAGCTGTTCATCTAATTTGATTGCGATTCACATATTTATCAAGTAAGAATTGGTAAACATTTCAGTCTATAGACGTGTCAAAACAGTAGATATGACTGGTTTTTAAAAAAATCTCATTTACAAACCAACTGTTGATCTGCAAACTAAAATGCAAGTAAAATCCATGCAGACTGAGGATTTTGGGTTGAACATGGCAGAACGTGAAGAAGTCTGATGGACTTGAAATACTGTAGTATGCGTTTATTGAGTTATTCATTATAACTTTTGAGAGTTTTGTCACTCTATGGTGGGACTGAGATGATGGGCAGAGGAAAAAAAAAAAAGACGCATATATGCAGGGAAGAACTGTTTTAGATTTAACATATGGCGCGTCTACTCTACCTGAGCCATGTGGCACTGATTAATCATTATTCCTTACAGTAGTTATGATGTGTGTGGGGCTCAGACTGATCAAACAGGTGAGCTCCGCTACATGTGGCTTTGCCTAATCTTACAATATGCTTGGTTAGCGGGTCAGCCTGCAATCTGTTTGGAGATAATCAGCGCATGGCGAGACCGATACCCCGTCAGTTTCCTGGCAGCTTATCGCGTCAAAGCTGTGGTCAGCCTGCGCAAAACTGAGCTTAAGGCAACAGAGCAGAGGCACATGGGGAAAAAAAGAAAGAAAAAAACCCAAAACACACGTAACAGTTAGCTTCGAATGTTTGACACAGAAAAAAAAAAAAAAAAAAGCAGAACAGAGGCAAACAACCTGTTAGTGTTGTTTTAAAGGTTACACACTCACCTACATCGTCAATCCCTTCCTGCAGCTGGCTATTCGCCTGACGCAGTAAATCAATTAATCGCATGATGAATTAAAACAAACTTAATCTCCATTTGCATGACGAATCGTTTTCCTCTTGTTTTTTTCTACAAAAACTATCTGACAAAAGTCTTCAGTCTGGGACCTTTGGCTCAACTGGCCATTTTTTATTTTTTTGGAGGACAGTCTTGCTTCCCAATTTATTTGATTTGTTGTGTCTTTTATTTATTAATTGTATTTACAGTAGGGCTGAAATGACTAATCTGATGAAACGATTATTGAAATACTCAACTATTTAATTAATCGATTAATTGGTAACAGTCTAAACAAAAAACACAATTCACTGGGGGAAAAAAAAAATAACATCCTTTGTCTGTAAATACATCTTACTTCTCAAGTGTCATAGTTTTAGCTTCACCCGTTTCAAAGCAATACTATGTTATTGTGTTTCAGACGGTCAAACGTTCATTTTCATGTTAAATAAAAAAGGAATGGATTTATTTGCATCTTTAAATGTATTTCTAAAGTCTATAAAAAAGGCTTAAGGGGTTAAAGGAAAAAAAATCTGAAGAATATGACAATTTCTTTATCTGATTAATCAATTAATCGTTAGAATAATCGTTTACTAAAATAATGGTGAGAGCAGACACGAAGCAGGATTGTGACATGGATCTCTAGTAAGCCCTTAAGCAGCACAACAACCACATGATTAGCAAATATAACAGAATTCAGCCATTGGTTTGGCTTACCTTTATTTTTCTGTGCCTACTTTAACTTCTACAATTGTTAGTACAACAACATATGAATGTAACTGTTTATGAGCAAACGTCACATGAAAACACCGTGCCATTCCTGGCACCGTTTTGGTTTTTTTAATGTTGAACAGGTATTTGACTACAGGCCTCCCACACTGTCTGGAAAAATACGGAAGATTTACAGACCCGGGAAAGTTTCACTCCCTGTCAAAATATCAAAAACGTTTTATTCATCCGTCGTTGGTCTACTATAAAAGTAACTCCATGTCATTCCCAAAGAAATGACAATAACTTCAGAGTTTTCAGATATCTGAGTATTGCTTATGTTCATACAGAGCTCCAGCTATTAATACAAATAATGAGTTTAATATAAAATGCAATGCAAATAAAAAATAATAAAAAATGGGGCGAGTACTTTCTAATGTCTGGACCAGAATCCGTCCACTATACATTTATCAGTCCTAGAGGTGGGTGATATGTACTTAAGAATTTTATTGTGATATTGTGTAATAACACTGAAAAATTATGATCAAAATAAAACTATTTACTGCTTCTGTCTTAGGTTTGAAATGCTGTCCTTGCAAAACGTTCATATTTAAAATGTGCTTCTTCAGGATACCTCTTACTTGCAGAAGTGTTGTTTAAATCACCAAGCTGCAGAAAGTATCTGTGTTTAATTATATTTTTGAATGTACTGGGGTTTTTTTATTGGTGAAAATGGTGGAGAAAATAGCAAAAATAGCAAAAAAATAAAATAACATTTCCAATAATATTTTTTTATTTAGCCTCAACTGCCTGAAAAGACATCTACAAATCAAAATACAGGATAAATTCCCATCCTGGTTCAGTTTATTAGCCCACCATCCACCCATAAGTTTATTACACATTCATCCTTCCACCCATTATCCATCAATGCATTATCAGTCATTTTGATCATTCTTCATCTGTCCATTTAATCCATCTGTTTTTTTAACTCCATCATTCAGCCATCCACCGTCCAGCATCGATGCAATTATCATTCTTCCCATCTTCCTCTGTGTTGCATGTCCCACATGCTACAAGCTCCAACAATAGTGATCTTTCTCGAGACATTTGATCTCGGAAACCTCGGAAAATAAGATCTGCGCCGAATCCCTCCCTGCTCACAAGGAAGCTAAGAGGCAAAGCAGCAAGGTGTGCATTGCATTGACAGCTCACGTAAGGGCTCTGCTTTGGGATCAGGAGGAGGGGGGTGAAGGGGGGGTGGATTACCAATCCCTCTGTTATTGCTGCAACTCCGAGATAACCCTGCCCAGAAACAGACGGGCTACGATTTGTCATCGCCGTTCTGGATGACTTGATTTCCCCACTGATGTGAGCACGCGCCTTCCTGGACTTTGCCAGTAATGATATTCCCAGCTGGTAATGAATTGGATTAATGTTTGTAGGGAAACGCGACTCACCTTACTGAGTACTCCGCTGAACTCGACGACGCCAACAGGGTGCCCGTAGTCCTCTCTGGGCTCCACGTCCTCCTCCGAGCCGGAGGAGTTCCAACTTTGGTTGTCTGACATTATTGCTGAATACTCGACTACAAATAGAATCGGAACCAACGAGGCACGTGAAACTCAGAGGAAGCAACAGTTCAAGAATCCATGCCGGACTGCTAACGGCTGATTAACGGCTCCGCGCGCGCGGCGAGTTAAGCAAAAAAAAAATATATATATAAATAATAAAAATAAAAAATAAAATAAATAAAAAATAGCTGGGGAAAGAAAGACGAGTGGCTCCCAGCGGGCAGCGTCTGCTAGCTTCAGAGGTTCCCAGCCATTCAGTTGGTCAACACAGCGCAGGTAATGAAACCATTAGCCGAGCCCGACAAAACGGTAGCTGTCAACTCCGCTAAACAGACTCTCCTCTTCGGCGAAGGAGTGGCAGGAATGAATCGACTCAAATTAAAACGCGTTGAGAGCACGCTTCGCCGGTCACGAACGATAAGTCGCGGCCTCTCGGAGGAGCGCAGTGTCCCCGGCTTTGTTTTGTTTGCTCTCCGAAAACCATTGACAGCTCTGCTGCCTCTCCGCCACGGCAGTCGGCGCTTCCCCTCTCGACGGCTTGGAAGGAGCGCGTGCTCCAACTTGTGTGTTACGCAGGGGCGCTGGCCCCCGAGTGACGTCACCAAATCCGCTCCTAAACTAGAAGCAAGCTCCGCCCCCTTGTTTAAGGTTCTCAAAATAAGTCGGAGTTACTAGAAGGGATCCAGAGGACGACCGACAATGATTACAAAACATAAAAGCCAGAAAATACTGAGAGCTAACCTTTATGTATTTCATGAGGAAAATACTGAGAGCTTTATGTATTTCATGAGGATTTTATTTGATTTGACATCCACGAAGTGGCACTTCCTAAAATTGAAGGACAGAGATTCAAAAACAAAGTCTTTGAAATAAAAAAAATAAAATAAAAAAAAACAATAGAAAAGCTTTGCTTTGAGCTCAACATTCTCTTCAGTCTTTTTACTGAGAACAGTGTTCTTATTATTTCAAGTGCATTGAAAGTGCTCCATCTGAACTTCCAACACACTGGTCAGAACATGGCATTTTAAACCCTGACTGAGTTTTGGAGGTTTTAAAAATGTACGAGACACTAGCAAGACACTCGTTTTGCTTATTTCAGAATTAAAATAATGCCATTGGCATAATTTACTTAATCAATTTTAAACTTGGTTAAGATGAGGGGTGGGGGAGGGCAGAGTCTGTGCTCTGATCACATGTGCTGAACCTTGTGGCACATAAGCAGGAACTACAACTGTCATGACTTTTCTGAGTTAAGCACTGCTGAACTCTGGCTCCTGAAAACACATGACTGGACTTTATGCAAGTAAGTTCAACATTCCACAAGACCACTGAGAAAACTTGGCATGGAAATCACATGAAAGAAATTAATGAAAGAACTTGTACTTGGTATCTATTTATATATATATATATATATATTATTACATGTCTTTTTAGAGCAGATAAAACCTCAACAATTATCTAAAGGTGTTCAAAATGGACAGTCACCCTAATCATACCGAGAAATTACTTGCAAAATGGCTTCAATATTTTTTTCTCATGGATTTTATACTGTACAAAACTGTGGTTGTGACCAAACTACAATTTTTAGTCCCATAGAAAATTTCCAGTCAGAGCTGAGAAGATCAGTTTGAGCAGACCAACCCTAAAATCTGACTCCATTTTTAACTAACAAAACCAGAACCTGTCATGTTGGAAAGACACCATGATGTTTGTCCAGATCATTTATCCAGTTGATCCCTCCCAATTTCCTTTTCGTTTTCTCTACCATGTCATTTTTTTTTTTTTATGTCGGTGATTGCCCGTTCAATGAAACCTAACCCTAACCCTAACTCATTAATCACATAAAATTAACAGTGTAACAGGGATAATATTGCATTTTTTCTGGATTTGTCCTGTCACTGCAAGGAAATCAAAACCTGACAGTACAAAAAAAAAAAATTGAGAAAACAATAAAAACCTGTGAAAGCTAAACAAGATAGTTGAATCAACAAATACTAACCATCTAAATGTATCTTCTGGACTCTTAAATTCATATTCACAATTCATTAGACTTCACAGACAGCAAATATATATTGATCCCATTTAGGATCTGTAATGTAATGGTGAAATCTCTTATGTAATTTCTTGAAAGATTTCTGGCAATAACCGCACAAACAAGCAAAGCAGCTTATTGAGGACTGAAATACACACTGAGTGTGTAAACCGCATTCAACGCTATAAGTCAAACTTCCATCAACAACAAATGTTCCTTTTTTTCTTTTTTGTCCTTGGACTAGCCACTGGTCATGTCATGAGCCTGAGGCGACTTACTCAGCAGCACATAGACCACACATGCATACGCGCATACACACACTGTTATTGGTGAATTTCAGCAAATTAAAGGAGAGAAAAGAGAGAGTGTTCAGGCGGATCATGAGGTTTGTGGGTTTGCCTGTTTCCAAGGAGGCCATAAGATTTCAATTAGCAGCACAAGCTTCCTCCCTGCACTGGCAATAAAAGGATGTTAGAGTGGCAGAGAGCTGAGGTTTCACCCGCATCAGTGTTGTGAGTTTTAAATCACTTTGCTGGATTCTATGACGGCGTGTTTTTTGTCAACAGAAACCACAAAAGGAGGAATTTCTGCTAAAACAAAAAAGCAAACCAAAAAAAAAAAACAAAAAAAGAAAACACCCCAAACAACTCTGAGATTGTGAGGTTAATCTCAGAAATTTTCTAGAAAAGAACAAAAAAAAAGGAAATTTCAGAGTTTGAAAAGTTGAAAGTTTCCTTGAAAAAGCTAAAAAAAAAAAAAAATGTCAGCCCAATCTCAGAAATCTACTAGGAAAAAACTATTGAAGTTTTCGAGTTTAAAATGTTGAAGTTTGAAAAGTCAAAACATTTATTGGGATCAATATTAAAAATTCAGATTTTTTTTTTCTTCACAAATTTCCTTGTTTTTTTGGGAGAGGGGGGGTTAGGAACATTTAAACATGATTAATCCCAAAATTTCAGAGATTTTTTTTTTTTTTTCCAGGCAAATTTTTAAACACTTTTGTTCTTGTTTATTTTATAGTATTCCAGACTTTTTAGGCAGGAATTTACTCTCCCTCTTTTTTTTTCTCCGCACAGCAGCCCTAACGTCCCGTCGCAGGATCCGCTTGTGCTTTGAAACACTTGCTGTCAGCCATTCAGATTCAATCATTTACACTTGAACAAAGTACCAGGACTCAGAAGGATTCCTGGTACTTTGGAACCAGCGGGTTCTGCTGGTTCCACACAATCAGAGAACCAGATGGCCTGGCATGTTCCCACTCTCTATCCTCCAAATCTCACAGGTTAAAAAAAAAAAAAAAATTGATCTGGTTTTCCCTCAGCCAAACCTTTTTTGTTTCACATTAGCAGCCTGTAAATCCTGCCGGTCGCCCCGGCAACGTGCCCTGACTCTGTTTTCTGGCTCCGGCTGGTGCAAAACAAACAAACACACGCACACACACACACACACACACACACACACACACACAGAAAAAAAGGGCTTGCTGTTTAACTGGAGAGGATTTAGGCAGCTGATGTAATGACACACAAATGGTTCCTGACTCAGTGAGTCTGTGATTCATTCAGAGAGAGGGAGACTCAAGGACCATGACTCAGGCTGGGCTGATCGAGCAGCAAACTGATTAAATCACATCCTCTTTCCAGCCCCGCGTTCCCCTTGGGTCAGCAGCTCCGGCTGGACAAAAAGGAAGGAAGGAAGGAACGAAGGAAGGAAGGAAGCAAACGGATGGATTATCTTTCCTCATATCAATCTAGGTATAACTAGACACTTTTTTTTCTTTTGCCTCACAAAAAGTGAGTTTGCGTTGAACCAGCTGTGTAAAGTGACTGCTGAGAAATGATTTCAGGGAAGCCAGCATCCATTGGGGTTGTCTTACATGAGGAATCCTGGCTGTACAGAGCTGAGAGGAGAGTCTTACTCCCACTGCTGGTGGATTTGGGTTACTGCACATAAAGAAATATTTTCTGCTCCCAAAAACTCTTGTTTTGTTTTGGCCGGTCCAACATTAAATTAAAAAAAACAAAAAAAAAAAAACACAAAACCTTACCAAGTAATGTCCAGTTTCTGGTGCAAATAGCTTAGTGCACTTGAAATAAAGAGAAAACTAATTCACGAGTGACTTTTCAGAAAGACAAGCAGCTTGTTTAGAGTCAATAATTCCTTAATATTTGTCAAAAAGTACTTGACTTTTCTGTTGGCAGATTATTTCGATTATAACATATGTTCCCTATGCGAATGGAGCAAGTAATTTCTTTTATCAATATTAAGGAATTGTTTATGTTAAGCATGTGCCTTCATCTTCCTGGAAAGTTACTTGTAAGTAGGTTTTGTCTGCAGGTGTACTGAGATTTTTTTGCACCAGAAACTAGACTTCTTTTTTTGTTTTTAGAGAACCATCATTTCTATTCTTAGAAATGATGGTTTCTACAATAAAGGTAAACACAAAGTTTAGCAGAAAGAGAATGCTTTTTTTTTTTCTTTTTTTTCTGTGAGACGGAAAATGATGTGAAATCATTTCAAAAAGTCCACATGTTCCAACTTGATGACAGGAAAAACAAATTAGTGTAATTCTTATTATTCGAAGCAAACATTGCAGGAAAATGAATTGAAATTGGCAAGAACCTGAACTGTTTCTTTTAATGATTATTAGATCTACGTTTAAAAGATTTAGCCGGTTCTTTTTACTTTTTAGCCAAAGTTATTGAGAGCCATTACAGGGAACCCAAAGCTTCGTTCACAAACAAAAACGGATAAGCTGTGGAAGTTGTGGATCGTGGCACGTCTTCCCGCAGCTTTGAGTTACGCGCAGTTGCTTCTGCAACTCAAAAGCGAGCACGACCCCCGTTAAATTGTCAAGTTTTTGTGATGGGGGGAAAAAAAACCCTGAAACCAAGACCAATCACTTTAAAACACTTTCAACATAAAATGTGACATGTTTCGTGTCATAAAAAAAAAAAAAGAAAGAAAAAAGATGAGTCAGAGAGAGTCATCATCTGGTAGTCCATTTACAGATTTAATTATCTAGCATGTTCCCGTCATCTTGCAGTATGTAAATCATGCAGTGTTTTTTTTTTATTTTTATTTTTTTATTTAAAATCCGACAGCATGTTTTATTTAATGAAAAATCATCAGTTGTTAATTTCAACAAACAGTGCATCATCATCATCATCATCATCATCATCATCATCATCATCATCATCATCATCATCATCATCATCATATCAGACATTATCCTCATCAAAATATGCTATGAGTATGCAGCCATTATGCAAATTATTAGCAGTTTCAAATCTTCAAATTTCGGCTGGCAACAAGAAAAAAATATCCCACCAGTATCAACATGACGTATCTGTGATCCGCATAAATGCTATGTAATATTTTCTTTTTGTCCAAGTTATGAAATGTAAAACCAAAAGAACCTGCATTTCACAGAGATTGAAGACAAATGACAAAAAAGTATTTGGTGAAAAAAAAAAAAAAAAAGGAACAGAGAGTAAGAGATCAATACAACAATTATTTAAAAAAAACATAACATAGACAGATTGAAATCCAAAGTCACATGGAGAAATAATTAATACAATTGAAATAATAACAAAATCAGGCAATAGGAAAATTTTTCCAAATCAATTTCTTTCAATATAAAACTAAATTAAAGTTGCACGTCTGTCTCGTGAATTTTTGGTCAAAACATTATTGCTCTTCATTCGGTGAAGTTACTGAGGGAAATTTTACTCAAGCAAGAGTAGTGAGACTTTATAGTGAAACAAAAAAATACACCACAGTAAAAACACTCTTAGAAATGCATTTTGTTTCCAAAAAGTCACTCAAGTAACTGAGTAAATGTGACCACTTAAGACCCACTTCTGGTTTGCAACTGTGCAACACTCAGCTGGATTGATGCTGAGATGAAAGGAAATTGGATTTTACATCAGAGTACCGGATGAAATGGGTTATTCCATTGAAACAGAGCAACGTGACGAAACATGAAAAAGTTCAGGGGTTGTAGGATAAGATTTGCAGGTTGCTGCAAATGACGGCCAGGCTGCTGAAAGGGAACCGTATGCACGAAGGCCAGTAGGAGGCAGTATGGTATTTTTGGTTGAGTAGCACTAAGTGGCACAGCACTCCGTTCAACAACAAACCCAACAGTTTTATTAAAGCGGCACATTTTTGAGTAAAGGCTGAAGGGCGCCTTATGCTGCATCAGTGTTCTTACAAAACAATTCACCTGAACCTTAAGGAAAAACTGCTAAATCACACCTCCATATGATTTGTTACATTTGATGAGAAACAGTAACTTCATGCTTAAGCCTCTTCGGCTTCCTATTATGACGGACTGGGCCAGTTGTGTATTAATCCATATAAGCCTTGGACTCAGAGGCCCGCTGTATCATAACCCGCCGATCAATATCGCACAGAACTCTGAGTCACTCACACTTGCAGCTTCTTGCACTAAAAGACTTTGTCATGCTACACTTACTGAGCCATAATTGAATGTAAAGATTCTGGGCTTGTCTCCCGGAAGAGGACGCATCGAGCCGCTGAGCTGAGGGAAGCTTCATAATGAAGAAAACCAGATAGATGTCATAAAGAAAACGTCCGTGTTCCTCGAAGAGGAGCTCAAAGTAAAACGGAGCCTCTGATCTTCATCTGGTATTTAAACAATACAGAATACCTGCGGGGGGGGGGACTCATTCCAGCCGTCAAGCACGGAGCTGGACATGTCACGGTTTGACGATTCTGTGCAGCAATGAAACCTGATCACCTCATTAAAGACATTTAAAGAGATAAAACGTTCATCGTCATCCGTCATCGCTGGTCTGTGCCCTTGAAAGACCTCCGTTTGGGTCAACCACTACTAATTTTCACACTGGGCCCTGTTGTCCTTTATGGGCCGCTTTTCACCTTTCCAAGCTGCTGGCAACAGAGCTCTTCTGTTTTTCTGCTGTCTTTGGGTAGCCATCAACAGAGTCTCTCTGACGCAGGCAGTGGCTCCACCACCTCGCCAATCAGCAACTGACTACCTCAGCCAGAAAAAGCTCACTTGAGACCCCAGCCAAAGAAGGAGCTGCAAGCTACTAACAATGCATGGAGGGTTCCATCCCAAATCCAGCACCCTGAGACGGTACACGAGCCGCAAGGACGGAGGCAGAGGACTAGTGACGAATGTCTCAGACAACAGGGAAAAACAACTAAGATCCATAAATACATCAGGGACAAAGCCTCAACAGACAATGTGCTCAGCGAATGTCTCAGACAACAGGGAACGGAGGTTGAGGTGCCAGAGATACCATCATGGGAGGACAAGCCCCTACATGGGATGTACCACCAGCAAATAACCCAAGTGGCTGATATCAGTAAATCCTACCAATGGCTGGAAAAAGCTGGACTCAAGGACAGCACAGAGGCCCTCATCATGGCCGCCCAGGAACAGGCCCTAAACACCAGAGCAATAGAGGCCCAGATCTACCACACCAGACAAGACCCAAGGTGTAGGTTGTGCAAGGAGGCCCCTGAGACAGTCCAGCACATAACAGCAGGGTGCAAGATGCTGGCAGGGAAAGCGTACATGGAACGACATAACCAAGTGGCAGGCATAGTGTACAGAAACATCTGTGCAGAATATGGACTGGAAACCCCGAGATCAAAGTGGGAAACACCCCCAAAGGTGGTGGAGAATGCCAGAGCTAAGATCCTGTGGGACTTCCAGATCCAGACAGACAGAATGGTAATGGCGAACCAACCAGACATTGTCGTAGTGGACAAACAACAGAGGAAAGCCGTTGTGGTAGATGTAGCAATACCAAGCGATTGCAACATCAGGAAAAAGGAGCACGAGAAACTGGAGAAATACCAGGGCCTTAGGGAGGAACTGGAGAGGGCCTGGAAGGTGAAGACCACAGTGGTGCCTGTGGTCATCGGGGACCCTCGGGGCAGTCACCCCCAAACTGGAGCAGTGGTTACAACAGATCCCAGGAACAACATTTCAGTCCAGAAATGTGCAGTCCTTGGCACAGCCAAGATACTGCAGGACCCTCAAGCTCCCAGGCCTCTGGTAGAGGACCCGAGCTCAGAGGATAAGAACCACCCGCGGTGGGTGAGAAGAGAATTTTATTTTTTTATATATATATTCATAAAGACTGTATCAAACAAGTGCTCTTCGTGTTGCTCTGTACCCGTGAAGTTGCTCCCAGTCTCAAAAAGGTTGGTGACCCCTGCCTTAAAGTATCAAAACAACCACTGCGCTCCTTTAAAGCCTGTGAAAAAACAGCCTGTCTAAAATCGCATCGATTTAGTTGATTTCAATTTAAAGATAGTCATGGGATGCTGCATGGTTGGCTGGTTAAACACACGAGAATAGAAACTAAACCTTTCATTTAATTGCACATTTTTACTGAGGAAAGAAACAGGCGATGGATATCAGCCGTCGATCATAATGACTGTCAGACCTTTGAGTCATTGTGGATTTTCAGCAAATGCTTTTCACAAGGTAAGAAGATTAATGTTCATATATTTTATAAGAGATCAAGTATTGAAAGATGTCACATATTGCTTCATGAAGAAGGTAAGCATGTAATCATTAGTAACCATGGAGACAATGCCTAGCATGTATGGGGAAAAAAAACTGATTAGCATCTAATGTTTTGTAAGTTTTTAATGTTGCTCTGGTGTAAGGGGAAACTCACTTTATGACAAAGTGATATAAATAATTTGGTATGAATTCAGGCAAAATCAATAATTTGATTAACACATCAGGAGGGAGGAAGTATGGGTCGGTTTGGAAGCTAGCTATTTCCATCTTTCGTAAATACCACCGTCTATGAGCCCCAATCAGGTTTGTTATGTTCACAGACAAGTTATCTCCACTTGAACAAGAAGAAGCCACGAATAAACTGATAAAAACAACTTGGGGAAAATAACTTTAGTCACTCTGTTCGATTCTCCCATCCTTCACTTCTGACGTTCGTCATGGCGCCTCGAATGATTAAGTGAAGCAGTTGCAAAGGGTTAATAGTTTGAATCATGCAGAACTGATCTGACTGTTTCTATAGCAACGATCACAAGCAAGACATTTTCCCAGAACTACAGTGAGCTCATTGTAGCTATGACATCATCTATGACAGATGTATGTCATAGATCAAAGAACTTCCGAGGTTTTAAATCCTTGCATCTCAAAACATCAGGTAGTCTACAAGAGACACTTTGACCGAAGCTTAGCAGTGCGTTTATCCAGGATTTCAGAATGAAAAAGATTTTTACCATGATGTTTTGTCAGGAGCCCATTGATGATTTTAATGAATTTATGTTCACGCCTTCCCCGGCTGGGAAAGTTTGCGATGATGAAATTCAAGCCTCTCAGGACGAGTGGAATATGGAGTACGATATATTTGATCGTTATCTGTTTCAGCCTCCCCCACGTAGAGAGGTGGGGAAGCAAATTGATACCTCTCAAATTTACGTTCCTTCCTTTCAGGAGGAGCCCATTGATGATTTTAATGCTTTTCTGTTCACGCCTTCCCCGGCTGGGGAAGTTTGTGCTGATGAAATTCAATCCTCTCAGGCTGAGGAGTATGATGTGTTTCACAGATATCTGTTTAAGCCCCCCCCACATAGAAAGGTGAGGAAGCAAACTGATACCTCTCAAATTTACGTTCCTTCCTTTCAAGAGGAGCCCATTGATGATTTTAATGAATTTATGTTCAAACCTTCCCCGGTTGGGGAACTTTGCTCAAAAGACAATCAAATCTCTCAGGACCAGTGCACGATGGAATACGATATTTTCGATTCCTATTTGTTCAAGCCTTGCCCACTTGAGGAGAAAACTTCCCCAGCTCAGGAAGTTTGCAGAAAGGAAATTGATACCGTTCAGGAGGAGTGGCTTGATGATTTCGATGCCTTTCTCTTCAGGCCTTCCCCGGTTGGGGAATTTTGCTCCGAGGAAAATTCAACTTATCGGGAAGAGTGCATCATGGATTTTGATATTTTTGATAGTTTCCTATTCAAGCCTTCCCCGCCTGAGGAGAAAACTTCCCCGGCCGAAGAAAAGGGATTAGAAGGTGAAGCTGCTGAAGAGACTGTTGCAGAAGGGGAGGATTCCTCTAAAGAACAGTCTTCCTCTGCTGGGGCATTTTCGAGTGGCATTTCAGGTCCTTGTGTAAATTTGCAGACTGTTAAATGTGAAAATGTCACTGAAATTGTGACGGAAGAGACTCCTCAGCTAGAGGTCTCCAATGTTCTCCAAGAACAAACTTCCCCGGCTGGGGAAAAGGAGAGAGTTGAGGGAACTATCTCAACTTTTACTGCAACAGAAAAAGTGATCGAGGACAAGCCTCACATAGAGACGGCTGCCATAGTGAAGGATCCTTATAAAGCCCCTAAGGAACAAACTTCCCCGGCGGGGGGCAGTTTGCGATGAAAAGGAGAGAGTTGAGGGAACTATCTCAGCTTCTACTCCAACAGAAGAGCTCAAGGACGACCCTGCCCAAATGAAGCTGAGCAGGAAGAAGTCTTGTAAAGCTCATAAGGAAAAGGCAGAGAAGACCACTTCTTGTTGTCGGATAAGTTGACTGACTGCAGCATTTTACAGCTTCTTGATTTTAGTACGGCCAGAGATCTTTGACATGTTGGCTTCCTGCAGTCAGCTTGATCTCTTCTTACAGACGCTTCACGGTCCAGTCTGATGAACACCGAGGTGTTTGTATTCTTCCCCCCTTTATGGAAATTGGGTTTGATCTAATCATGTTCCTCATAAAATTGCTTGTTTGTTCCAGGTTCTCTTTGGTGCTCCAGCTTCCTGGCCACAGTCTGTAGTCTCTTAATAACCCTTAGCTGTCAATAAAAAATACATTTCAGGACTAAAATATCAAAAATCAGGGCTGAACAGTGGCACCATTCGTAGCACCGTTGCCTTGCAGAAAGAAAGTCTTGGGTTTGAATCCTGCCCTGGGTTCTTTATGTTCTGGGTTTGCATGTTCTCCAGGAGCATCAGTGGGTTCTCTCCGGGTGCTCCGGCTTCCTCCCACAGTACAAAAAGTTTCTGTGCACATTAGATAATAAGTGTGTTGTTATAAACACAAGTTCGTATGTTCTTTACAAATAAGTTTAGACATTGATTGTTTCCGTCTGTAGATTTCAGGCTGCACAGCTCCTCCATGGTGTACAGCAAACACTCTTTGTGTTCACTTGGCAGTGAAAACACCAATCGCGCTGCAGTTGCCATTGTTCTTGTTCAGGGTTAAATTTGTTATAGTCATCCATCTTTGTTCAGACCCTCAGCATGTTGTCATGGTACCTATTTATGACAGTCAGTTCAGTGTTATAAGATTTGAAAGCCTGACATTGCCTCCTCCAAACATCCTGATCGTTCATGTTACTGTTAGACTTACATCTCCAGCTTGTGGGAACATTTCTGGGTTGTTCCCATTTTGTCTAGTTTATGTCTGAAGTGTCACTTTGTGTCTGATGAGTGAAACTTCAACCCAGCTGAGTTAGTAAGTGATCGTAAGCACACATCAAATTTGCCATTTCCTGAAAGAAGAATGCCTCAGATAAATTGTTTAATTCCCCCCAAATTTACATTACTTTAAGTTTGGTGATGAGACGATGCAAACTAATATCCAGCACTGAATGAAATCCCAATCATGAATTTATTTTTTACAAAAAGCAAACGGCTGATTTTTCTTTCGAAATGTGTAACGTTATAAAAACTGATTAGAAACCTGCTTTTAACATGCTACTTGAGTAAAAGTGTTACTTGAGTACATTTTAATTGTTAAAACTAAATGCAGTAACTTTAAACGAAACTCCTAAGTTGATTAGCTTCTCACCGTTGAAAACAACGTCTGTTCCTCCGTTATGGTGCCAAACATGCTAGCTAGCTTGTTACGGTGGGGGAGGGGGGAGCTGCAGGCTGAGGCCAAAAAACTCAAATAAAAGAGTAGCTTGTACTCTACGGCCACTATATAACGGTATTACGTTAGTCACATTAAATTGTGACATTGAGACTACTTTTTCAATCATTGCAATGCATTTAGTCAAATCAAAGACGACGTAGACTGACGTCGAATCCTTCACACTATAACTTAATTGACTTGCTGTACAGTAAAGTTGCCATGTTTAGTAATTTGCAGTAATTTAAGACAATGTTTAACTGCTACAGACACTTGAATTGTTTAACTAAGAACACTTAAAACATGTCTTACCTTTAAGCAAACGGTAGTCCACGAAATGCCAAGCAGCCTCGATGTTCCTGTGATGAAAATGCCTTGGGCGGTAAAAATGAGTAAAATTGATCAATTTTCTGCACTTTTGACTTTACCAATGAAAATAAAAAAATTCTACTTATAGTTTTTCTTCTGATTTTATTTAAATAAAAACAGAGTAAAATGCAATTAAAAAAAATATTCAAATTTGGTTAATTCAGCTCAGTGAGATTCAAAACTGCACACAGTCTTTTTTATTATGTATACTTTGCTCATATTTATTTAGTAAATATTACTTAACCCTCATCACACTTTTTTTCAGTGTGGTACTAAGTAGCCATTCTGAATGGTAACGGTATTAGCCTGTTGGTAGGCACTGGAGTAGGTGACAAACTACGGTAGGTTTCAGAGGAAATGGAATATGAGTCGATGAAGAATGTGAGAGTATCCGTCTCGGATGAATCCAAGAACCGGATGAATCCGTCTTGGATGCAAACAATATGGGAAAAATGTTGAATTACTCAAGCAAAACTCATTTCGTTACTTTACATGCAAGAAACTGTGTAAACTCTGAGAGTGAGGAAAGGGTGAGGCGTCCTAACGTTTTCTTGTCACTACATCCTTAAAAATACAGACGACTTAGGACTTGTGACAAAAATGGGACGTTTTAGGATGGCCTTTTATTGTCCCAGTCCAAGGATTGTCCAGTCGTTGCTCTTTTTGTCTGATCACCCAGTGGACATGCCTCACAAAAAAAAAAAAAAATCACAGAGTAATGCTCAAGTTGGATTAAAAATTATACACAGATCAAGAAAGATATTACTTTTGTCCAATAAACTGTCAGCAAATGCTCATTTGCAGTTGCTAACTCCACGTGGCAACAATATTTGACATGGGGGGATTTCTATTTTTTGTTCCGTGTACGTTTCATTTCTTTTATTTGATGAATAAAACCAGGTGCTGTTTACAATAAAATGACTTGCAGAACCAAAAAAAAAACAAAAAACAAACAAATAAAAAAAAAACTAGATTAATCAATGAAGTGGGAGCGACGATCTGTCACATAAAATCGAATAAAAAACGTTGAGGTTTGTGTCAAAAAAGTTAAATCAATAATGATATTTGTTTTTTGTGAAAGTATGTTTCAGGCCTCGCGGCTCTCCTTTCCCGGATCCTGGCTTTTTTAACGGCAGCAGAGCGGAGCGGCAGAGAGGGAGCAGCAGCCTGATGCGCAGCAGCCTGACGCGCAGCTCGTTTGTCAGCGACGCGGGAACGCTTCGACCTTCCTGAGACAGGCGGGCTTTGCCAGCTCAGCGCTTTCTCTTTCCACGGCCAAATTACAGTCATCAGCCGCACAACCGAGCGCGGGAGTCCCGAACCGCCGCGCCTCTCGAGACGCCGGACTCGTTTCTGCTGCGACCTGTTCCAGAGGCAGAACGAGAAAAAAACAAAAAGCAGGACGAGTTCGTGAGAAAGTCCAGTCCACTGACGCGTTCATAGAACGTGAAGCCGACAGTGCACTGAATAAGTGATCATAAAGGCAAGTAATCTCCTTTAGATAAAGAGGAAACCTGTCTTACTTTCACACCAATTACAGTTTTTCATGGCAGACTTGGGCAGCTGTCTCTTGCCTTTTTATTGTTATGATAGATTTCCATATCAAAGGAGAAGTCTTTGAAAAACGACTAGGCATTAAAACGTGTTACGATCCTGCAGAGAGAGATCAGTCATGTCAGCAAGACGACTCGAACTCTACCAAACTGAGTGACGCAAATGTCAGCTTTCACCGCGAATCCAAAGGTATTGATCGATCAGCAGTGCGCGCGGTTATGTCAGGTTATGAAACTGCATCCTGTTAACCTGCCTATTGTTGTCCACCTACACTGACCTGCTTGGCAAAGACGCAGATATCTGGGGAGGCTAATGCAGTTTTATGTGTTTTTGCCTTGCATTCGCGCCTAAAAGCTGTTTATTATTGCTAAAAAGGATTCTTTATGAAAAATCTCTGACCAGAACAGAGTTGAGAAAACTCAGTTTTTGTGTTTGTTCGTTTGCAGGGGAAAACAGAGATTTAGGTTCCCGGCATCACAGTCTGCGGCAATTAATGTGCTAGTATGTCCATGATTCTTGCTTTTGCATGATTCCAAGTTGTTGTATTGTATTTAAATAAATTTATATTCTAAATACGCTATTCAAAAGTTCTTTGACCTATATGTCTTTCCACGCAAATGAGCCTCCTGGCAGAATGTTTCATTTCTAACAGGAAGGTATCTGATAGACTTTAGTTTTGTGTTACACTGCCCCCTATGGGTTTGGCATGTTTAAAACATGGATTGGATTTCTGTGATTTCCCCTTAGCATAACGACCAATGAGTGTGGATAAACAGTTTTCCTGTAACGTTAGCTTGTTTCTCCACCATTAGCACAAGTGCAGCAACCTGGCAGTCTTGAGCTTATACACACATACACAAGAATGATTTACAGCTCTTATATCCTCCTCCTGGTCCTGATTGGTTGTTTCTGACTGGGTGGTGTATTTCTGCAGAGGGCAGTAGGACCAACAAGTCGAGCCAGAGGAGTTTGATTTTTTCACAGATTGTCTGTCTCATTCTACCGTCAGGACAACAAATATGTAAAAAAAAAACTACATTTTTATGAAAGTTACCTGCTGCTGCGTTAAAGCCCTCGTCATTCGTTATTTTAATTAAACCTAAGTCCCGTCTGCCGCCCGTGGACCAGCAGTAAAATGGTGTTGGTGCTAGAATGAGGGGAGCTGTCTCATTTTTGAGTTGAACCACTCTCTAATCAAAACAAAGCTAATCTTATTTGCTCATATTATGAGCTAAAATGTCAGGGAAAATTCATCTTAAGGGAGCTAATTGCCCTAAATTTTACATCAAAGCTCATTATCTTAAAGTTAAGAGCGCCAAACAGCTTCACATAACACAGAGGGTAAAAAAAATTAGAAAAAAAAAAATAAATCATGAGTCCGGGTTTGTTTAGGAGTTCGGCTTCCTGTGCCACAGCAGAGGTGTCCTGCTTACATAAGAGGAAGCCCTGCTGTAGGCCTAAAGTAGGTTTCCCTGCTGCATTAGGGATTCTGCTTGAAGACTACGCCTCAGATCCCGGGAGAACGTCGCTCTCAGCTCTCGCTTCCTCAGCGACAGGCTGTGTGAACAGCACCGAGGACAGTCACGACCGGCCTTTCCTGCGCGTTTGCGTCTCAAAGCTGTCAAAGTGATTGTTTGGTTTTTTTTCACGTTTTACTCGCTCCTGTTCGGTTTTATGCACCTTTTTTTTTTTTGGCTCGGATTCACAAGAATTTTCCACAGAAACAGAAGCAGGAAACGCGTCGCCTCAGAAGAGGCGCTGGAGATGAACCTGTCTCTGAAGAACCTCCAGCAGAAGAGAACGGTACGATGGGAATTACACGGCGCTGCAGACCGAAGCTAAGAACAAACCTTTTATCCGAGTAAACAGAGGCAGGGAGAGAACCCCAAAATTGCACTCAAGTAATATATTACTGCTTTGGCATATTTTTACTCAAGTAAAAGTAAAAGGTAGCCATCCAAGAGATTTGTATTTAGTGTAAGTACTCAAGTACTGAGTAACTGGTCAAATCATCCGTCATTTAATATTTAAAAGCGACATCATCCGACGGACCAAAATATGAAAAATAACAAAATCAGGCATTTTTCTTTCAATATAAAACTCACTAAATTTGAACACAAACTGCAGGTGTGTGTCTGTGTTTTATTTGGTCAAAACATTTTTGTTTTTCATTCAGTGGGTAGAGAAAATCCAGAAACTTTACTCAGGTAAGATGCTTCATCATAATTTGACTCAAGTAAGAGAAAATAAGTACAGAGAAGTAAAAATGCTCCAAAGTGTCTTGGTTGCACATGGGAGGGGGTGAAGCCGTCTTCAGGGAACCTCGGTTAAAAACCGTCAAATATTTTACTATGGCTTCCCGACATTGCCGTTGTGAACTGTAAGCACGGAGCTAATGGTGCGAGTGACTCTGCTCAGATAGTAACAGAGCTCATTAGGAGCCCAGTGACGACTGTAAGCCGGCTCTAATGAATGCAAAGGTCCGGGGTCATGCGGTTGCTAATAGAAACGAAGGGCCTCATGTGCTTCGTGTAATCGCCGCCTGTCCCGGAAGCCATTAAAACAACTAGTTTTACGCGCAGGCTCAACCTGTCGGCTCAAACTGGGTTAAAGTGCTGAGGTTTGCGTGAGCCGCACTCCCCAGCCCAGGATCTCTCAGCTATGAGTCACACATGGTTTATTAATGCGTCTGGAGCGAGTGGGAGGGGAAGCCGTGTCGGGGGAAGCCTTTGATTTCCTTCATCATTCATTTAAAAAAAAAAAAAAAAAAAAAAGAGAGAGAGAGATTTACGGTGTGACGCGAATGAGCTCTGATCTGTCAGGATAAAGCAAAAAATAAAAAATGCATTATTCTCCTTTTTCTTGTGAAAAGGTTCCCTCCAACATCATGACCGTTTTCTCCTCTCCTACAGGCTCTCTGCTGCAGCACTTAACAACGTATCTGAGCCGCCTTCGCCAGAAAGTCTGACTATTGCTTAATTTTTGATCCGTTTGAACAGAAATAAATAGCAGGATGTAAAGCTCGGAGTGATAACGCCTCTGCTTTCAGGGAGGCTGTAAACACAATCCCGCCAAGGTGCGGCGAGCACGCTGAAAGCGCCTCTTGGTCTAGCTGCTACTTGTGCACGTGGATCACGTATCTTTTCAATTTCTGGCATGATCACACCCTTCAGCTTTTTACAAAGCCCCCCTGGCTCATTAACTTTGGGGAGAACTTTGCAGAATAGCCTCAGGAGTCTTGGCCACCGCCAACACGAGCTCAGATTGAGCGAGATTGCACACGGGCCATACGGTAAGCCACAAACACTAAGATTCAAAACACATTTGTGGCTTTTAATAGTCCTGTTTGGGGTTTTTTGTTGTTTGTTTTTTTTTTTTTTTTGCTTGCAGATTTACATATAAAAAGCCTGAGGGTGAGCACTAAAGCGTTCTGCTGATGTACAGTAATTATGAAAAACAAGACACATCTCTTTTGATGTCGATAGCAGGAGGACTAACGCTAATGTGTTCTTGCGGAAAGCTCAAGACGGCCTGTCTGTGCAGCAAAATGTAACGAATGGCGGAATCTCATGAACCCCTTTGGCACGATTTAATGCAAAAATGATTGAAACTCATTTCAGTTTTTCGTCTGTTTTTAAATCTGAAAGCCATTGCTTATATGTTTTATAAAACTATGACTTCCTCCTAATTTCTAATCTTCAATTATAAAACTCAAAATGTAATTAAATAAAAAACATTTCAGTCACAGTTTTTCTGGATTTGTTTTCTAATGGCATCTTACTTTGTTTAACGCCTGGACCAATAAATACTTTCTTTGAAATACCCCAATTATGTAGCAGAACTTAAAGGCTACTTTTTGGAACTTTTTGCTTTCTGGCACTGTCACACTGGCTGTACAGGTTCACATTCTCAGGTGAGAGAGATAAATTAGTTTAGTCAAAGGACGTCACGAATATGCGAGCGTGTACTCCACATATGTCAAAGTCAAGGCCCAGGATTGGGCAGGGATCCACCATCCACCGAATATTCAATCGCACCTGCTGGAAAGAAACCACTAAACTCTGACAACTAAAGTAATAAATTCCATTGTGACTCGAACTCTCACTTTCATAAAGGGCATCTTTGACAACAAATACAATGATGATATCACACCTTTTTGTGTGATATCATTACTTCTGGTTTTCGCTCTCTGTTCAGAAAAAGTCAGATAAAGCTGAACGTCATTCACACTCCCAAAGGAATGAGTCACCGACACCGAGTGTCTCCTGTTCCTCTAAGCTGGCGGTGCATCACTGTGACTGCGACGTTGTTCAAGAATGTCACGAATGTTGTCAGAATAGGATTATCCCCTGTTTCTAAAAGGGATCTTCTCTGCGAAGCTGGTCATGCCGATTGAATTTAATGTATGCACAAATTCACACTCCCGCACACCATCACCATGTTCCCTTTAACAAGGCAGCACCAGACAGGAAAATCTGTCGCAGATTGACAAATGCCTTCCATTTGCGCTGACCTTCTTCGGTTTGTTTTCCAATGAGCAATGCTTGTCGAGTTTCTTCGACTCTCTTTCATGTTTCTTTCGTAACACCTCGGGATTGCCCCGGACAATAAATCAAAGGTAAATTCCTCCGATGGGAAGTCAATATTTTATAGTTCTGCCGTCTCTCTGTGCTGAATAATTCACCCTCAGGTGTGCAGACCTGATGAGGAAGTTTCGCTGAATATCGCCTAACTGTAAAATTGGTTTTATTCAGTTGTTGGCAGGTGATTCTATTAAAATGACATTATTGGTAGACAAGCTTGCCAAGTTTATATGCTATCTTACTCATAAGCTAGTTTACTAATAAGCCTATTGGTAAACTAGCATACCAATGAGTTTACTGACTTAGGCCTAACCAATTTATTGTTTTGCTAGCTTAGCAATAAGCTAGGTTACTAGTAAGCCTATTGGTTAACTAGCTTACTGGTAAGTTAGCTTACTGGTAAGACATTATTTTGAGCTTTCATATATCTGTAAAGTATAAGTTATTAAGTAGGAACATTTTACAACAGTAATTAAAAATACTCTTTCAGTGTTTTAATTGGTACAAGTTTAACATACTTTTCTCCATAGGTTTATTTATGCTCACAATCTTATTGATAAGCTAGTATAGCTGATGCTTTGTGTTAGCAATGTGTCCAACTTGACTACTTTCAATGAATGATTAGCACTCTTTTGGGTGAGTTTTTCGTCCAAGCTAAAGGTAGCTGAAGATAATGCCTGATTTTACATGTTTTAAGCAATTCAGCTCAGAGCGAAAGCGTGACACATAATTCATTTGCCCCTGCTTTCAGCTCTCCAGAAAAGCAAAAAAGTAAAAAATCAAAAGGCCCACTGCGTCTTCTTAAGACGCAGAATGCACAGTGAACAGCTCTAGGCACCAATTCACAGCATCATTTTGTACCTAGAATGGCACAAAATAGATAAATCCTGATTCGCACAGGTTTTTTATGTGCTAATTTTGTGTCTCCTGTCTCCCAGATACACTAACTTAAGTTTCCCTGAGCTTTTCACAGATTCTCGCTTGGGTCTCTCAGCAGCACTTTCAACACCCAGTTTACTCCAATGCCTTCCTCTATGGATCTGCTGGTTTTACTGCTACTTTCTGCAGCACAGTAAAAGGAAAAGCACAGCAAATCTCAACACTAACCTATCTTTGCCTGCTATAGTCTCCACTAATTCTCGAGCCATTCCTTTGACTCAGTCCACCTGGAAAGGCAAGAATATTAAGTACAAAATAAATACCTATCAATATTTAAAGGGGTAGGCAGTATTATGTAAAATCAACTCTTTTTTTAGCCTTATAATGTTACTCCATCATCAGAATCAAAGCAACAATCAAAGGGTTGCTTTGATTTTTTTCAGGCATGTTTGAGAAATCCTTTAATCTCCTGTGGCAGCCAGGAGATTAAAGCTCTACCAAAACACCTGGGTGGACCTAGCCCCGCCTTCAAGGACAAAGTCCCTCCCCACTCTGCTCCTTCAGAGTATCCAGCAGAAAAGGGCAAAGGTTGTATAAACTACTTCTGCTCTGGTTGTGTGGGGAGATTTTTCCCAATTACTCGTTTTTTATTAAATACTTTTATTGAATTGTCATTATTTCTATAGAAATTGATTTTCACTCTGACATTAAAGGGAGTTTTATATATATATATAAAACTCCCTTTTATATATAAAAGGGAGTTTTATATATATATAATTATATATATATATTTATATATATAAATATATATATATATATATATATATATATATATATATATATATATATATATATATATATATATATATATATATATATATATATATATAAATGTTTTGCCCCCCCAAAAAAGCCGAATTATGTTGATCATGATTGATTTGTAAATGAGACAAAACATCCAAGGGGCTGATTGCCTTTTATAGGCACTGCATCTTAATAGTAATTCTGCTAACATTAGTTTAATTAATGAGATACTTTACACTCACCCAGAAACTAGGGGAGCCATTACTGGGACCTGCAGCGTAGCGCAAAAAACACTCATTTAAAAACAGGAAATATGGACAATAGACGATGTAAAGAAGGCATTATTTATAGCGGCGACATTTTGAATCGGCGTGGAAAAGCTCAGGTGTGGTTAAACTTTCTCTCTCCTTTACTTGTTTCCCTGCCTCCTACTTCTGCCGTCTCTTCCTCCAACCTCTGGCTGACAAAGCGGGAAAAAGCAATTAGCATCACTGTCACTATCCATCTATTATCCACCGTCCTAATAGAAGATGACAAATTATAGCATGCAATATGGGACGCTATGCCCACCTCCTGCATGTGTGAGTGTGTGTGCGTGTGTGTGTGTGTGTGTGCGTGTGTGAGGGAGGATGGAGCAGAGTTGTTTCCGACCACGACTCAGATACTGTACCCTAAAAAAGCGGGCCTGTGCAATTTTTGCCACTGTTGTTGAAGATATCAGGAGGAATTACAAGGCGCGCAGGGCAACATCACCTGACATACAGAACCATCAGCATTCTCCAAACTTGACATGAAGCTGAATGAGAAAAAATGTCATGAGCGACGCGCGGAGTGATGCTGCCGCGACATTTCTATGAGGCTAAAGTATATCCAGTTGAATCCACCACCAAAATGTCACCTGATCACGGAAGAATCTGGGGGATTTTTCCGTGACCGTGTTTAGCCTGAAAAAGACGGCAGCGCTTCAATGAGTAACGTACACCCGCCGATTTTAAAGAAAACGTCTAATCAAAAGCTGAACCCAATCGTGTGTTGATTTTTCTGAAACTCGACTCAAACAGCAAAAGCGTTGAGTGAATTTCCCAAAGACAGAATGTGACATGTACTGAATATGCAAACAAAAAAAGTGTAGATTGTTTAGCTTCGTATGGATTTCTGGAGTCTGAGAAAAGCTGTATTGATATTTTTCAGTCAATAGAAATATATTTTATTGTCCCAAATGGGGGAAATTTCTGAGCAACAAAGAGACAATCAAACCAAGTAGTCATAAATATTGACTATAAAAATATATAGAAGCAGAATGAGGAATGAAAATCCGAAATTTCAACACAAATATCAGGTAGCTCTAAAAAATCAAACACTAAGAAAGTAGCAGTAGGATCTTTTTTATTATTCATTTACTGTTTAGAAGATAATTGCTCATTTTGAGTGTCAGTGTTGCCAACTTTGTGAACCTGAGAAACCTGCCCTCTCTTCATAGAGAGTTGAATCTTCCTCCAACCATTTCTCAGAATTTATTTCATTTTTTTTTTCTTTCACGCCAGTACAGTTTGTTAACACATGTGCACACTTTAGATAAATGCCTCTCACTAACCCCTAATCAGACTCATTGGTATTTGGACAAACTATTCAAATACCATATCCAAAATGGAAAATAAAATGACTAGAAACTGTTGTGGTTAGTTATATTTTTCAGTGCACATCTTTTTGTAGTCATAATTTATTTCTTTTTTATTGGCATGATCTGGTTTTTTTAATTGTTCATCCTTCTACCTTGTTTCCTGCAGGGTAGCCTTTGTCTGGTGCGTTACCATGTGCAATAATCTGTAAGTAACAATTGTTATCTGTTATGTTTTAAGAGCTCCTCACTCTCTGACAGATCGTCTGTAGCGCAGGTGTTTGAGTTAGCTAATCGACCGGCGCTGTGTTCAGACAGCCACTGGTTAATAATCACAAAATAAACATCAAGTCTGAAAACATAAAACGATTACAGGCTGGATGTTATGTTATTATTTCCCCCTCTGCTGTGGCGCACTGCACTAAATTAATAACGCCTACATCTCCAGGTTTCATTTTGTTAATGGAGTTGTTCTATGGATGGATGACAAGCGAGATAATAGTCTTCTTGCCCTCCAGCGATGTGCGTTTCCGCACATTTTATTGACTGTATTTATGGCGGGTTTGACAAGTAGATAAAGAGAACGAAAGTTCATATTTGTGAACTAAAAACCTCTGAAGTGGTGCCTGACAAAACTCATGACACAAACTTTTGTTTCTGAAGTTCTCCTCAAATGCTAACAGCCCTTGACGCCGCTTCTCTTCCTCTTGTGCTAAGAAAGGTAATTAACCTTGCAGTAAGCAGATAGGCTCATCGGGAGGCCATTTATCTTGCTCCCTAACAACACCCAGGTTATCTCAGTGCCTGGCTGCATTATCACACTCGTTTCTGAAAGGCTGGATATGCTGTGGGCGCCGAGAACGTGGCTACGCAATAGCAGCAAACTGACATTTAAAAATAGAATATTACATCACGCCAAAAAAAAAAATTTAATACAGAAATGCCGCCTTAATGAAAGTATGCTTAATGTCTAATTGAAAATTGTCGATTTTCAAAGGATGATTTATTGAATATTACAGCAACAATAACACAAATAATAACATGTTGTGCCCTACGCACAGAAATAAAGATGCCAGATTCCTGAAACTGAAAGTGAGACTAGAGGTATGACCAACTTTCTGATTGATCTGACTAAAAATGATCAGACTCGTAAATTCACACTCAGCCCCTTGGGCAAATCTATTCCCCAAGGGTTGAGCAGATACCTGGATATTTTACACATCCCATCCTGATGCACTGCGGCAAAACTTTGCTCCCACTAGACACGCACTATTCAAACCGACGAAGAAAAACGAATCACCAAAAAATACAGAAAAAAGACACAAAGTCTTTGAATGCGTGGCAAAAAAACGAACTGTTTCATTTCGTCTCGTCGGGAACTGCACAAGTGTTTTAACAACAGCATTGATCGTAAAGCAGGAAACTGTGTGTCAGGAGCTCTTTTTTATTCCCTCTCTTTGTCAAAAAAGAAAAAAATGATGTCAGTGGGTGGGAGTTCAGCGTTATGCCCAGGTACGCTGCCCACACAGAGGCACCAAGGTAAATATAGCATCTATCTGATTAATGCACTGAATTATGTGCTCTTTAGAGCACATAAATAGAAATCAATTCAACTCCATATAACTACTCATCCAACTAAACAACTGTTTTTTTTAATTGTTCCACAATAACTCATCTCGTTAGGGGTTTTGGCAGAAGATCGTGTCGTCGCACAACAAGAAAAGTTTCAGCATTTTCCCCCCACCAGCAGCAGCTCTGGTTTACTCATCCTAGCAACACGCTGACAAAAACTGATTGGATTTTCCTCCTCGTGCTTGGATTTAGGAGGCTGTTAGAGAGGGAAGCATCTGCAACAAAAGAAGCATCAGGCCAGAACAGCTCAGTACCGGACACTCCGTGTCCAGACGTCCAGCATCGTCCGGTGGCTCGACTGCAGTGTTTCAAACACATATGTTTTTAGTGTTTGATGGAAATATGTGTTCTGCTTCAGGACACGTTGGGTGGCACAGGTGACTAAGAGGAACTCACCAGAATAGTTTAAGATCCCAGTTCATAGCTTTTCTCTATGAAGCACTCATTCATTTCCGTCAAAGATTTTTTTTTTTTTCTGACCACAAAACGCTATGCATCTATTAAAGGGGCGGTATTAAGTCGAATCAAAATCTTGGAGATGAACGTCGCAGGTATCAAAAACATACCTGGAGTGTCTCTGTGATTCTTCTCTGCGTGTTTGGGAAATCCTTTAATCTCTTCTAATCAAGCTCCCACCTCACAGAGCAGCCATCAGCCTCCTGCCACTGCTCCTCAGCAGGTAAAAGGTGTTGCTAAAGGGTTAACAGAGGAGCGACGCTGTGGTGACTTCCTGAGGGCGGAGTTTCGGAAAAGTGCCAGAGGTTCTTAAAGAGACAGAGGTCCAATTTCTAGGCGTTAAATAACAAAATCGAACTTCTTTTAGGTGATATTTTATATTTATAGCTTTAAAAAAAAAAAAAAACAAACTAATAACTGAAGGTAACAGTTTATTGTTTGTGTTATAAAATGGTGCAGTGTGTGTGTGTGAGGAAAATACATAATGCTGCCCCTTTAACTTAGGGCCAAATTCAGTCTTGAACATCTGACCAAGAACTGGTCATCTTTAAATGTCACAGATGGTACAACTCAACCTACCAATGGCTGTTCAGCTAATTCTGCTGACCTTAAGCCCGAAGAAGAAATAAATGAAAAGTAGAACCAGTAAAGCAGATTCTTTTATTATTATCATTATTATGATGGTGATCATCTTGCTCCATAGATTTTCAGGGGAAGTTACAGGAAACTTCTTGCCTACGTCCGCACCGCTTCTCTCCTCCTCGAGCTTTGCAACCCAAATCATCTCGCGACTTTTGTCGGCGGGTGTTAAAGTGCATTAAAGGGATGCGGAGCTGTTGATACTGATCTCAGCCTGTCCGCCACAAACTACAGCTCCCTGCCTCCCTCTCTCCTCTCCTTTCCTCTCCTCTCCTCTCCCTCCCGTCGCCACTCACGCTTCCCCCGCAGCCTCTCTCTGTTTTCTTGGACTGCAGCAGAAAAATCCGCTGCATCGCACAGGAACAGAGAGCAGAGATCCCGGCTGCGATGTCTGCTCCCTCCGCATCCGCGTGAGTGAGACGCGAACCGGGGGACGGAGCCGTCGGACTCGTCGGGCTCGCTGCGATGCTTTCTGGCTCCCGCGGAAATTGTAAGTAAAAAACGCTTCAGCTTTATTTTTATTTTTTATTTTTATCGTTATAATTAGAGTTATTATTATTAATATCCACACCTCCGTTTTCTCCCCCCGCCAAACTGTATTTCTTGTTCCATAAACACATCTACCTGGATTTAGCCTCTCCTGATTTGAAGCTAACTTGGCATTTGAACGCGGCTGTGAGAATTAGGAGGAATAGTGGTTTGTGGTGATTGACGGGAAAGTTGGTTAGAACTTTTCTCGCGCTTTCGTGTTTTTTTTTTTTTTTTCCTCACACATTCAAGCGTTTTTTTTTTATGACGTGTCACGCATTTCATCTCTCGGTTATCGAACCCGTCAAAGTTTCCACGAATAATGCTGCTCTATGGGGAGGGTGGTGCTGGTGGTGGTGGTGGTGGTGGTGGTAGTGGGGGGGGTCAATTTTAGGCGAACCGGTCCACGCACGAGCTTCTCTGTCCTGTCCGGTAACCACCGCAGGGTTTCAGCTCCGTGTGGTCGTGGTGCGGCGTCCTCGGCGGATTGATTCCCCGGGGCAGCGGGACAGCGACACCCGGAAACTAATTGGGGGGCCACGCGCGACTCCCGCCGCGGTGATTGATGCTCCCTCGTGGAAGTGACGCGTTCCGCTCGCCGCCCCGCGGCGCCGCTCCGCGAAGCCCCGCAGTGGAAACGCTGGAAGTGGAACAAAAGGGACTGGGTGGCAGTGGGAGTGCGGGAGGGAGGGAGGAAAGTGACAGAAGACTCCACCAAACTTCTCCGTCAGCTGACCAGGTGTTTGTCCAGTAATGAGTTTTCTGTTTGCTCAGCGTGAGCGTCCAGTCCAGCCTCTGTGTTGTGACAGTTCAATGCTGAGGGGGCGCTGACACACCCACAGTTACTGGGAGACCTTTGATTTGTTTTAGTGCTGAGAATCATGCATGTGAATCAATAAATTAGGATATACGCCCTGATCAGGCTTGTCAGACTAATATAACCTTTTAGCAGGTATTAAGCATACTGCAAAATATAAGTATGTTAAGACATCTAATTCATCTATATAATGTCTTTCACTTGGTGATGGATCTGCTAGTAAAGGGACTTTTCAGTCATATTCTAATTTATGGAATGGGTCTGTATTTGCTGAGTATATTTGCTTTAATATAGCAAATATTAAAGACGCAAAAACCTAGTTTTTGGGTCTGGTTGGGGCATTTGGTGAGCAGAGTGACCGTCGATGTCACCGGATTCAATAAAACGTGTCTTAAAGCCGAGATGCTGATGTTTGGATATGTAAAATATAAATCATCTCTGCATATGAATCTGTGAGTAGTTTGGTTTCTGTCGGTCCTGTAGAGATGCAAGCGAGAACAAAGCGAATTTCTCCTCTATATCGACTTAATAATTTAATTTGACTTATTTGTCGCCGTAGGAGCCGTGGTTTAAAATGCAACAAACTTTGGCTCCTGTATGCTTTCTGAAATATTTCATCCTATCTGACGATGGATCTGCGTATCGTGCAATTAGTCCAGGTGGAAAAACGTAGAAAAACAGGTGAATGCATTGTTTTTCCCAGTCTGTCAGCCTGACGTCACAAGGAGCCACGTTGCCATGACAACCAATAACAGAGCAAAGTTTAAGCAATCAGGAATTGACACTGAAAAAAAAAAACCCACAAAACATTTCCCACACAGAAAAGTGAAGTCGCCAAAGTGATCGCCTGAACGGTAGCGGTGATTGATCGGCTACTTAAACCATTTTAAACGCTCCCACTTCAGAATTATGCACTGCTTCGTGCTGGTCTGAAATCACTACTGTTGTTCCGCTTTTGCCTTTTGAACGAATGGATGTGCAATTGAAGCAACACGGCTGTGTGTTACTTTTATCTGCATTCATCCTCGCAACAGTAAAAATATCATAGTTCACTTGAAAGAAGGCAAAAACTGACTTGCATGTTGCTTTTCAGCAAGACATAGGATTTTGTTTTAAGGCAGTAATTATCAAATATTAGAAGGCGGATTGTTCTCTAGGTTTTTCTAACTTGTTTTGAGAAGCTTATTTTTGTTTCAGTGTCTCAGACCCAGGAAGAGGTTTTGGTTATAAAATAAGCTTTCTTCTATTCTTTTTAAACAAACTATTATTTTAACTGAGAGCATCAGAAGTACATGCAAAACCTGTGAAGTTTGAGTCAAGAAAAAAAAAAGCAAAAAACTGACATTAACAATTGTGTGACGTCTTTCGTTTTTGTCCTTTTTTGTTGTTTGGATGTGCTGTACTGAAAAAAATATTGTTGCAGTTCTTTTTTCTTTTTATCCACTATATTTTACAGTGCATGAAGAAGATGGACCAAATTGTATGAGAATACTCAAATTACTGAATAATAAAAAAAAAATGCAAATGCCTGCCTCATGTTCACAAAGCTGGATTCTACATGTAGATTTTTCAATCTGCTCTTCGTACGCTTATTTTCAAAATCATCTTCACCTGTTAATGTCAAGGCAGTGAGAATTGTGGCTCTTCTCTCTTTCATTGTTTTTGAATCGAATGTAAGGATTTGCTCTTACAGACAGTCGTAAGCTGGGAGTCCATCTGGGAGGACCCGACCCGAGAAAGCCTGCGGGTCTCCATCACTTGCTGTGTACACAAAGTTGACTGACCCTCCCCCTGGCTCTGATTGGCTGTTTTTGACCTGGAGTGTTGCATTTCTCAATCAATCAATCAATCAATCAATCAATCAATCAATCAATCAATCAATCAATCAATCAATCAATCAATCAATCAATCAATCAATCAATCAATCAATCAAATGTTATTTGTATAGCATATTTCAGCTACAAGACATTTCAAAGTGCTTTACATCATAAACACAAAAAACAAAGTCATGCAACATAGAATAAAATACCAAGTGTTTTTTTTTCTTAAGATGGGAGGAAGAGAAGTTAGATTTATTTATTTATTTTTTTTCCACAGATCATCTCTCATATCAAACTGTCCTGACATAGAGGCAGTTTGAACAAGTTGGTAAAAAAGTATATTTTAGCAAAAGTCACGTACTGCAGTTTTAAGTGCTGAATAATTGGCAATTAAGCTTTTTAAGCACAAAATTGATTTTTAAACATGACTATAAAACATATTTACTCATGGGCCAAAGAAAAAAAGAAGTGGATTCACAAATCAAACACTGGCTGCTCGATAATCTCAGAATGACGAACCCAAACCGATGCGTCTCCCGTCCTGGAACATGTACCAGGTGACTCTGTGAGTGCACAATGGCTGCATCTGCTGCATTTCTCTGCGTTATGGAAGTGATTTATGAAGGCGTATCCAGATAGTGTCAGCAGGCCAGACTAACGACTACTGGAAAATCGTTTCTCCGCAGCGTGTAGACTGCTGATTCAACAGAGTTCTGCTGATTGCTAAAATCCTATCAGAAGAGGGTTATTATGAGGTTAGCATTCGCTTATAAAAACCTCAATCACAACAACACGGCGGGAATTGCCATCACAATGAAGTTAAGTGGCCATAAACAATATTAGCTTGACTTTTTATGAGAAAAGACCAAAGAGTTGGGACAGAATGGAGTCGCTTCTCATGGGAAAGCCCTGCTTACGTTGCTGTACAGAAAAATGAACAAATAAATAATAATAAAAAATAAAAAAATAGATTGGACACTTGGTCTGCACTTGCAGCTGTATCTCAAAATGCAGTGAAAGACTTGAAAATGTCATCATTAGCAGGCATTTCCATAAGAAGAAGAAGACCGTCTAGCCCAGCGTGACTAGTGAAATGTCAAGAGAAGAGGCGAATCTTTCATACTCTGAGCCTCTATCAAAACTCACACTTTGAAACTCTCGGCGCAGTTGGATAAGAATGTCAAAAGATGAGCAAAGGGGAGAGGGGGAAAAAAAACGTGCGAGAAAGACGAGAGACTGCGAGACTGACAGTCGCAGAGAAGGGGTAGGATGGGGGGGGGGATTATACTCAGACCTGGCTGCCTGTTATTCACCATTATGCATTTCCGCTACATCATTAAAAGTTCTCGTAGAACTGCAGAGCAGCAAGTTGATTTCGTATTTTCTCCTTGGCCATATGCCGCAGAAACTCGCAGAGCATATCGTGACGCACGCCTCTGAGACAATCCTTTGGTTAGAGATGTGAAGCGTTCAGGTAAGAGAACTGCGCTGGTCCATATGAGTTTGCATAAGATTGCAGACAGGAGAATATTTATGCGACTTCTGTACAAAATAATAATAATTTTAAAAAAATTAATCATCCCTCACACAGAAGGTTTATTCTACTTCACATTTAAAAAGACAAAAAGTACAGAAAAATAAACGGAACTGAGAGAAAATGACTGTTCACCTCCATTTGCAGATACATGAGAAAACTACAGAAACGCCTCTGATTTTTGTCACCTCTTTGCAGGTTGGTAAACCTGAGTCCATCCTTCAAACGCATGCCGTTGTGCACAAAACAGCCTTTGCTTTCGCAAGATTTGTTCGTCATCTCGAGAAAACCATCGAGAAAAATGCGTGAGACGTCCACCGTGGGCTTCCGTAGTTTTTCTGGCTCTTGCTCTTTACATAGTGGTTGTGATTCAGCAGTGCACGTGATCACATGCAACTTTGTTCCTGGTCTTGAGATTTCGATTTGGCCTATATGTAATACAGTGTTTGGATGTGCATATATCAGAGGAAAATGCAGTTATTGTTATTGCTAACACAAGTTAGCACAACAGGTGGCGAATCCCATCGGATTCCTGAGCGGCGCAGAACCCCATGTGGTCGGGCGTGATCAGTTTTCCAGATGCGGCGCAAGTTCAGACTTCTGTGTAAATGGAGTGTCGCCTTATACTGAAGATGAATCATCGGTTTCCAACAGCGACAGAGTCGATGTTGAACTCGAGTTTAGTGCCGGTCCCATGACAAATAAAAGGAAAAGCACATTTATCCAGCAGCTGATGATAAAGGACTGTATCTCTGATAGAAGAGCAGTGAATATTTCCAATCTTACTATACTCTTATTCAGGAAATGACAGTATTATTATTGAAAAGTCATTAATTTTAGCAACTCGCCTCCCTAAGAAACATGAAAATAAATTACAGACAGGCTGTTTTGCAGCGTTTGTTTCTGTTAATTGTGACGATTTTTCATCACAGTCAAAGCTAATGGAAGCATGGCATGACAGATCCCAACAAAAACCAGTAGAAAGACCTTCAGGAATATAGAAATGTGGACTTGTTGAGAAGTTTGCTTAATACCACCTGAAAGGTCATTTCCAATTAAAAATAAGTCCATTTTTTTGTTCTTTTTTAGAATGATAATGGATGTTGCCGTAGAGTGGAAACGCGTCGGCACAATGACTTGGCCAGAAAAAAACAGTCAACTCTAAACAGTCTTTTTCACAAACAGAAAACACGCTTTCAGTTCTCGTCCTTGGACAGTATTACTCTCACACAGTAACATACAACATGGACCTAATTACTCGTGCACACCAATAAAACCTCGCCAAACGCCTCCCGTCTCACTTTCCACTCAAATTCATTTGCTTACGTTGATACACGCTTATAAAAAGCACATTTAAAACCGCTGTTGTCTGAAACCTGCTGAGCGCGGAGAATTCTCTCTTTGGCTTCACGCACTGATGCATTCCTAGCCTCAAGCGGTTTGAGTCCCATCATCTGGCGACACACAAAGTTAGTTAGGACACTTTTCATTTGGCTGCTGCATTGCGCCACGCCGTCTCGGGGCAGCTCTGTGCCGAGCCCCATGGCGCTCGGATGCTCGGTGACAGATCCCAGGCGATGTCTTATCTAATCCCGCCGAGCAACAAAGGTGACCAGAAACGCCATTTATCAACCTGCCAAGCTCCGACTGGAAGCTAAACCCACGCTTAGCTCCCGTTAAAGACTTAAGATTCTTCTGGAAACATTGAATTGATTCTGAAGGATTCAGCATTTGGTAAAAATACTAATCTATTTTTTTTTTTTTTGCACTAGACCTATTCCTAAGAAGAGGAATTTCTTGTTTTGCCTGCCTTCCACTAATAAAGTGATGCTGATGTTCCCGATCGCATTACGAGGGCCGGATGCTTGAGTATTTTCTTCCAACAGCAGAGCTCCACCGTGGGAACTAGGAGACACACTGATGTGTCGACTTGGCAGGTTTTCTAAGAGGCCATGTCACTGTCATGGTACAGAAATCCCTAAGGAAAACCACTCTTATAGACTGACATGCATTTCCAGCTGCGACATAAACCCAGAACAGAATTTTACAGATTGGGATACTTCTAATAATTTCAAAAGAGGTTCTCATACATGCCGACTTGGCAACCTGCAAGACAGAACGTCCATATTTTGTTCGGCTCTCCATGCCGACCAGAGGACCAGAACCCGCTGGGCTCAGCAACGTGTTAGGGGGAAGCCCTGAACATGACACTGAAACTTGGAAAATTAAAAAAGTAAGAAAGGTGCCTCTTTGAATGTCCTCACCCCATCCAAATGTAGACCCTTCATTTAGCGGGTGAGTTTGATGCGGTTCTTTGTCTGATATGCTTCACCACGGTGAGGAGTGCCAACTTTGGACAATTTTTGGATCTGGTTGGACGGAGCTGAATTTCTCTGCTGCTGCTCGTCTCACACTTTAAGGCGTCTAATCCCAAAGTGATAGTTCATTACAGTCTGTGATTAGACCCTCTCCCGTCACGCCATCAGCAAACTAATAACGTGTGAACGGAGCTCATCAGCGAGCCGAGCGCAAAGTGCAGCTTATGAGTCATTTTCTGAGTGCTGCAGTCCTGGAGACGTTCCAGACGTTCTTCCAAGACACGAGGTGTAATTAGATCAAATTCAGGTCTTGGACCGTGAGTTTTACCGACACGAAAGAAACTAATCATTAATTACAGAGGTGCCTAGCTTGTTGGCTGTCAGTCACACTTTTTGTTTGAAATTGCTTCTCATTTTGATTTGATTGTAATTGTAACGTGACATTGTTACATTGTTACAAAATTGTGTACATTTTTTTTTTTTGACTTTGTAATTCAAAACCTGCTTGGATTCACATTATTTAATCACCATGCATTTGTATACTGAATTATAAAAATGTCAATGGTGCCAATGAATGTGACGTTAAACTTTTCTGAGCCTTGCTCATCTTGAGCTGCATTTTTATTAGTCTTATTTGAATTTTGTCCAGGCAAATTAGTAATACACCATCCATCCATTCATCCCCACTTGAAAATATAAGGTGCTCACAGAAGAACACAAAGATACATACAAGCAGAGGACCGTATTTTCACACATTCAGACACTAGGGCAAATTAGAAAAATCAATTAAGCTAAACATACGCAGATCGAGAGTACAGAGAGAAACAACCTTGCATCCATCTAAGCTCATTTCTATATGATTTGTAACCCTGTACCTACTGCCAAGCACAGTGAAGGCTGCTTCATGTAAGGATCTGTTTTTGCCAGTTCATTGCACAAAATAGGTGAAATAATGAACATGGAGGAGGATGTTCAAATTCTTTCAGCTTTGGATCAGCACTCCAAATGTTAAACTGCAAGATCTAGGTATTTCATGCCATTACCACACAATTACCATTACCATTACCACACCATATCATAAGAATAACTATATCATATTATACATTATTGTAATTCCTAACTCTACCCATTGAAAATGCATGGACTTTGCTTAAAGGTTCATTAAAGGAAATTAAATCCACCTATTTAAATGGGCTCTTCTGCTCTTATGAACAGAAGTGTGAAATATTCATTTACAATCCAGAAAGTTGTTCTCACACAACCTAAAAAAAATATATTCTCAATGTATTTTTTATTTTATTTTCACCAAAAAGTCAATGACTCCACACATTATGTTCTCAGTGACTCATTTCCTTTGCTTTTTTTGTCCTGTCTCTGTACAATATGAGTTGCTGTTAGTCGGCTCTTTCTATAGATTTCAATTTAAGGTTTGGCTTTCTGAGTGTAAAAATGCCCCTGCAGCTATTATAAGAGAGAAATACTGCAATTGCTGATTATAGAAACACTTTAGTCAACCTAAAATGTTTGCTTCTTTCTTTCTCTCCCCACAGATTCGCCCTGCTGAGTTCTGACCGGACAGAATTCGGAGAGGGTCTCCGTCTGAACTCTGTCTGGTAACTCCCATCCAATGGAAGTAGACATGATTGTTTAACCTTTAGATACCTGGCTGCTGGTTATTTTCTCAAATCTTAAACAGCATCTCACCCTGTCTTGAGATAAATCATCGGTAATAAGTAAAGAGGTACTTTAAATTTACATTTAGTGCCAACTCTCCTTGTGCCAAGATGGATGAAGCACCTAACAACAGGACTTCCTTGGTCAAAGGTGCCAAGGACATCGCAAAGGAAGCCAAGAGGCATGCTTCCAAAAATTTCAACAAAGCCGTTGATCGTGCCTCTGACGAATACTCTGCCCAACGCAGCTACAACCGCTTCCAAAACGAGGATGAGGACAACTACAACGCATACAATCAGCCGGACGGCCAATACGGTGACAATGCAGCCAACGACGAGGACGGGGCGTCCAGCGACGCAACCGAGGGCCACGACGACGAAGATGAGATCTACGAAGGAGAGTACCAAGGCGTGCCGGCCTCCACCAACGAAAAGCCCCGGGACGACCAGGCGACTCTGGGCCTCAAGAGCCTCAAGAGCCAAAAGGAGCTGGAAAACGAGAGGCAGGCCAACGAGGAGGAGCTGGCTCAGCAGTACGAGCTGATCATGCAGGAGTGTGGCCACGGGAGGTTCCAGTGGCAGCTTTTCTTCGTGCTCGGGCTGGCGCTCATGTCTGACGGCGTGGAAGTGTTTGTGGTGGGGTTCGTCCTGCCCAGCGCCGAGACGGACATGTGCGTCCCCAACTCTGGCGCAGGATGGCTCGGTAAGTGGCCTTACTGAATGATCGTGTGAAACCGCGGCAAGCCTTTCTGCTTCATGTTACTCAGCGGGTTTTCAAACGTCCACTGGTTTGTAAAATTGACTTTTACATAATGTTATAATATTATGCATACCTGGCATTACCAATGACATCACTGATCGTTGGTGATGTCACGTTCAACATATTCTAGAGACAACATAAGTGCAAAAGCAAAGCATTTTATTAACAATCTGTGCTTTTCTGTCGCGCAGACACTTATATCTAAATGATTTTCCTCTGAAACTTTTTCAAAACCTGCCAAATGTTGTGAAAAGCTGCCCAAATTTTAACAACCTGCCCAAAACCATCTTTTTTTCTTTTTTTCAACCAAGCATTTTCAAAAGCCAGTGTTGCTGATACGGCAACACTGGCTTTAGCCCTTTAAGAAAAACACGGTAAACACCAGACTGAAGTTTGTCACAAAGAATGAAAACAAAGGTCAGGACTTCAGGAATAATGTTTTGTTCCATACAGACGACATCAAAACTTGACACTTGAGTTTATAATTTGACTAATGCAGAAGCAGCCATGGAGTTGTCATGGCACCAGGTATTTAGACACACGAGTAGGAGGTGTCATCACTCTGAATGTGTGCCGCTCGTCTTCCTATTTTCTCACTGACATCAAAAATAGCTTCACGCACAATATTCTTTTTTCCCCTTCAGTTTACACTAATTTTGGAGTCTCTACAAGACAAAAAGCACCATTTGTGTCGGCGCAGTGTTACAATTTCGAGGTGGCTCTGACCAAAGACGAAGGCGAGCGCTCCCCTCTCAAGAGCGGGACGGTTTGTGGTTCAACCCGGACTGATCCTGTACCGTGACTCATCTCTCAGTGGGAGCCAGGAGGGAAAGAATAGAAAAGAATGAGTCATTTTACCAGCTGGCTTACACACAGCATAAATAATGGATGTGCGTCCACGCTCAGTTGTGAAGGATAAACCGTACACAATGGACTCGACTGGCGCTTTTATCACCGATCCTCTGAGAAGGTCAGCGACTCGAGAAGCGGTTGATAAGAGCGTCTTCTGTCTGAAAGGAGTAAACAGTAGAACTGATGGATTGCAGGGAAAGTCAGAGTTCATCCTGGTAGCGTAGAGTCAATGTTTAGCTAGTGTCTAACATTAGCCCACTGTTCTTCCCAGGAAGCATTTTCAAACAATAATTTGTTCTTGTTATATCTCAGTCCTTTCACACATCTTGAGGAATTGACGCCGAATTAGTCAATCTTTGTTTCGTCAGATCTGAGGATCTTTGTTTTTTTTTTGTTTTTTTTTTTGTCACAACGACGATAGCGTCTGGTCCAGTAGTTCAGCTCTATTTCCTCCAACATTTTTTTCCATTTTTGGATTCAAACTTCATTTAAATCATTTTAACTGAGCTTCACTGTTGTTTGTTTCTGTTCTTTTTTTCCTTTTAAAGAACTATAAAGACGGACAAAAACTTGTTTTTTTGATGAATTGGCAAGAGAGAAAAAAGTATTAATTTGTCAAAGGCATGTCTTTGTTGCACTGCAAATCCTGCAGGTTATGGTTCAGAGGTGACTACAGACAAAGTAAACAAAATTAATCGAAACATTTCTCATTTTTACGTGTAAAACTCTAACAGCTTATTAAGTGTTTTTTTTTTTAATTGTGTGCTCATTATTTTATAATTATTCATGTAATCTAGTTGCTTTGCAGAGTAAATAAATCAAAGAGAAAAAAAACGATCAAAAACATTTTTTTTGTCCCGTGTAAACATTCATCTTGATTTATCGTAAGGGATTATTAGCATTCATTCCTAATCGTTTTAAGATATGAATAAAACGCCTCTTCCTCATATTCTAATCTAAGTTGAGATAGCATCAGATATCAGACTGTTTTCTTCTTCTTCTTCTTCTTGTCTTGTTTTCCCCCTCCTTCACCCTCACAGTATAATCCATTTAATGCTCTCTCAGAGCTTCTCAGTCTCTCACAGCCGTGCTGGTGATCTGACGATACGGGCTCGGGTTAATCTCTGCAGCATTGTGCTTTACTGCAGTTTAGCCATGGTAGACTGGCTCACGTACCTCCCTGGAGAAAAAGGGGAGGGAGGGAGAGCGCTGCCTTCACACTCCCTCTTTTTATCTGGTGCTCCACGACATATGGCTCGGATGTGGGTGTTTTCCTGCATCGCTATAGTCAGAACCAAGAGGAAGAGCCAACTTTTCTTCTTCTTCTTTTTACAGAACTGTACATGTAATGTGGTATTGATTTAAGTGTGCTCTTAACCATAATAGAATATTATCATTTATCTCTGCCTGAGCACCACAAAAAAATGAATTAGGGATGTACCAATATAAACATTCAGGCCAGTATCAACAACCTATATGTAGATAAACGATATTTATTAACATCCATAAAAATTTGTCGCATCTTTACGTCCGTGGAATTACTTCCCCCACTTTTATTCTCTATTCTCAGTAAATGTTACATTTGTTTAGCACGAATCCCGCTTCACACCCGACGCTACCTTGGGAAGCAAAGCAGCTCGGTAAATTTGACTGGCAGCCAGTCAGAAAGATACAACAATAATGTTCGATGAAATCAGAATATTTCAATAGACTAGATTTTAAAAAATGTATGCGTTGGATTTATATTTTTGCATCGTTTCTTCTGGTTTTCTGGTTCTCCAGCGCCCTCCGGTGGCACTTCTGCTTAGGACATTCGCCACAATCGCCCACTTTTTACGTAAACCTGTATAAACGTTACACAACAATCTGAAATCATATTCAGGGTTATGTATATGTGTGGATTAGCGCTGCTGTACATGCCATCAATAGTCAAACAGTGCATTGATAGAACTTAGAGGGAGGGAAAACAGTAACTAAACCCCAATGAGGGGAGAAACAAATCAGCAGGTGTTAAAGTAATTAATATCTGAGGACTGTGACTTGCTCCTGAGGGGTGTCTCCTCTCTCTCTTACTGCCACTCCTCGTCTGTCTCACCGCCCGCATCAGCCCACCCATCAGTCACACGTGGTCCTCTGGGGTTCCCCTCAGCGCTCGCTTAACGTCTCGAGCGTTCCAGCTGAGGAAGTAAGCGCTCGACTCGCCTGTGACGCAGGCCGTCTGTTTGCCTGTGTGTCTGTGTGTCTGCCTGTGCTCTCCTCTCATCCATGCCAGGATGCTGCGTGGCTGCGAGGAGAGGAAAACAGAGCAGAAAGTGAGGCGTCGGGAGAGACTCCCGCTCACACATAAGAGCTAATTAAAGTGGAAAAAAGTAGCACACAGGGAGACCACTGAAGTCGGCTTAAGAGCCGGCAAGAACAAAAACAAACCAGAGCTGTTTAGTGTTAATAAAGTCAACAAATGCACCCCTCCTCTTGCTTTATGAAAATATTATCACTTTACTCTTTTTTACTTGCATAGTAATGCTTTCATGAAGTCCTAGCGATGTGGAAACAAAACGGCATCTTTTCGTCTTATTTCTGCTGTTCTTACTCTACTCCATTTCACTGGCCTCAGTTAGATTTTTAAAGGGACAGTATTGTGAGTTTTCCATGTGCAATGAAGTTACTATGACAACTTCACTTGTTGTATATTAAATATGATTTAAAAGAAGTTTCGGGGCGTGCTGTGGTGGCGCAGGGGTTAAGCACGCCCCACGTTTGGAGGCCTCAGTCCTCGACGCGGACGTCGCGGGTTCGACTCCCGGTCCTGGCGACCTTTGCCGCATGTCTTCCCCCCTCTCCTCGCCCTCTTTCCTGTCTGCCTACTGTAAAAAATATGAGCCACTAGCGCCACAAAACCTCTTTGGAGGAAAAAAAAGTTTCACTTTTGACACGTTTGTCATTTGATGCGTTGAAATTGAGCCTCTGTCTCTTTAAGAAACTCCAGCTCTTTCTGAAGCTCCGCCTTCAGGAAGTCGTCCCAACCCTCTACTAACCCTTTAACTGCATTTTTACAAGCATTTCACTGAGAGGTGGCTCCTATAATCAGTTCAGCAGATGCACAGTTCCACCAGGTGTCTGCTAATTGCTGCTGGCTAGTCTGAAGGAGCTGAGTGGAGGAGTGGAAGGGAAAGGCTGCTCTGTGAGGAAGAAGCTGGTAATTTGCAGCTCTGAGGAGGAACTTCATCCTCGAAGGCGGGGCTGGGTCCAACCTGGCATCTTGCACAGCTGAATGGTTGCCATGGGAGATTAAAAGATGTCTCAAATTTGCATGAAAGAATCAAAACAACACTCCATGTGTGTTTTTGATGAGGAAATCACATTATAGCAAGATGTAAAACTCAAAAAGTTAATTTTACTTAAAACTGTCCCTTCAAAGTGCGGAGGTCACCTGCAGTTTTAATCCATGTGTTTTATTTAAATTCTACATTTATGAACGGACTATTGGTTTTCCAGATTATCTGGAAAGTTTAACTGCTTTATAGATGTGATTGACTTCATAAAACAGACACGGTAACAGTGTTTGCTTAACTGCGTCAAACACGTGACGCTGCCACCGCTACGCTCTCGTGCTTTAAACCGACCCTCGCAAATCTACGTAAAAGCTTTCGAGGTCTGACCCCAGTTTGAACCCTAACAGGAAATCACAAATCCAATCTCAGAAGCCTTTTATGCTGCGTCTCAGATGCCCCATCGCTATAACCACCCCCCCCCCAAGCCCCCACCCACACACACACACACACACACACACACACACACACCCATCCTCCCCCCTTCATTACACGTTCAAACGCAGCATGAGAGCAGCCATAAAACAAACGAGGTGGTGCTCCGCAGATACCATCTCTTCCCGAACACGCACCCGCGTGTATCTACACAAATCACGAGGTGCCAGCCGTTTTGTTTTTTTTTTTTGTGCAGAATGCAGCATTTTCAGACACTCGGTTTGATACCGTATCACACGGCCTCCTCCTCATATCCTGAAGGAGGCTCCTCCGCCGCCGCAGTGCATAGATTCTGTGACTATCACCTGTAATGAATCACTCGCTCGCGGCGTGCCTGCGCAGCGTGATAAGGCCCCCCTGCTCTCAGTGAATCTGTCCCATCACCAGAGACGCAGCGAGCGCAAAAAGAACAGAAGACCTCCTCTCCCTTGCCAGCTTATTTTCTTTGCTGCCTCATCAAACAATCGCATCTCCGCTTCCACTAGCATTAGCATTTTTATTAGCACACAACAGAATAAAGTGGACCATTTACAGGCCTGGCAGCTCTCACCCCTGTCCACGACCACCCTCTGTGGGGGGAAAAATAAATAAATAAAAAATGGCTCCTGTGGAGGAGTTGCCATGCAGAGAAATTTATGAACACTAGCAGCTGTGCTTCCTTCACAAATATTGACAAACTTTGTCAATATTCCGCTAATATCAAATCAAAAGACAATTGCGGCGTTTCCGTTAAATAAGAAACGAAATGGAAATCACACTTTAATAAGTTTGATCACGCAATAAGTTATTAGAAAACATTCCATGCCATCATCCTGCATTCACTTCCTGTCATCTTCTTCTTCTTTTCCACCAGTAGCAACAAGATCACATGACTCGTGGGATCCACAAAAGTGCTTCCATTGCAGAATAATTAAAACCTGGCCAATAAAAATCGAACATCTGAAACATGAACTAACGCGTCGTCACTGTGCCGTACAGAAGTCATTGTAACACTTTCCTTTGTGCTCATATTGTGGTTTATCTGGAACCTGATCCTCACACTGCAGAGTTAATCCAAACCCAGACACATCGACTGTCATTAGACTCTGGCAGTGGAATCGCAAAACCCCCAGCGTAGTTAAAACACTGTCGGGGTGATCGACAGCGTCGCGGACTGGAGTCACAATGTGGTTCATTTTAGTGCTGTGAGCCGAGCTCAACTAATCGATCCTCTGTGTGCCATCAGCGTAAACCTCTATCGGTTCAGTCTGCTCTGTGTGGCTGGGAGCAACTCAGTTTAGTTTGGTTTGGAAAAAAGATACCGGCATCTCAAATGTTGCAGAGATGTCTTCCTGCGATTAAAATTTGATCTCAATATTCTGTAGTTCTAGTGTGGCAGCGATAAAAGTGATGATAAGAGCTATTTATTGCAGCTTTTTTAGTTATTGTAACCGTGTGCCATGGCAACAATAGCTTTATCCACGTGTAACTTTAAGTCACTTAAAGAATGATTGATTTGTGTCACTACACTGCACACCGTAACTACATTTGATCATGTTTTTACATTTATGGCAACTTATCAATACTTTCATTGAACAAACAGTGGAGACAAACCGCAAACCAATACGGACAGTTTTAGGTGGCTTTAAACATATTTAATCGGAATTTATCGTGACAGCAATAAATCAGAATTCCTATTGTGATAAGAAATTTATCGCGATATATGATACGATTCCACCTGCTTTGCTTCTTTGGGTCTTTGCTTCAGCATTCCCGGTTGTACTGCTGCTGTTCAGTTTTATTGTTCTGATTCACTGCCAACTTCACTGCAGAAACACAAAGTTTCTCACCAAGCATTCTTTTTTATATCTAATATCTAATGCAAATATCTTAGCACATTTCAAATAAAAGGAAAACTAACTTACAAATAAGTTTTCAGCAACGCATAGGAGCTTCTTTTAAGTCAACAATTCATTAATTTTATAGAAAAAAAAAAATACTGATTCCACTGACAGATTATTTTACTTGCCAGTAGAACTAATACTTTTGAAATATTACTTAATTAAAACAAGCTCCTATATCTGCCTGGAAAGATTACTTGTAAGTTAGTTTTAGTTTTCAACTGTGCTGAGATATTAGAAGCAAGAACACACATTCTTGGTGAGATTTTGTGGTTTTGCGGTTTCTAAAAGCTGAACGTGTAGAGGTGTTGGTGATTAAAAATCTGTCTTTCTTTTTGCTCTCTTTCTGCCTCCTCCTCTCCCTGCAGGCAGCATTGTGTATCTGGGCATGATGTTCGGAGCGTTTTTCTGGGGCGGCCTGTCAGACAAGGTGGGCCGCAAACAGTGCCTGCTCATATCCATGTCCGTCAATGGCTTCTTTGCCTTCCTCTCCTCCTTTGTTCAAGGCTACAGTATGTTCCTCCTCTGCCGCATGGTGTCTGGCTTTGGGTGAGTGCACTCAACCTTTACTTTTTATTGCTTTCCCCGCTCTTCTTCCCTTCATCCTCAGTGTAAATGAGATTCTGAAGGCCCCTGTGAGGATTCCCCCCACCCCCATCTCTGCAGCCTGATCCTTCCTTCCGCTGCTCGTTGCTCCGCCGTCTCTTCTTCTTTAAGGAAAACGCACAAAACCGACACGTTTGCAGAAACAAAACAACGGCAATAAGTGAACATCTGCAAGCTGTTGTCAGCTCGGCTGCCAGCTTCCTTGATAAATGGTTTGCCGTCCCTTCGCAGTTAACCAACAGCATGTTCATGCAGTGAATGGGCCTTTGGCGGGGTTGACGTGATCGAAGACAGTATCTCATTATTATGAGCCATCGCCATGGTAATGAAATCCTAACAAGCAGCGTAGTTAATATGTGACGTTGGACGCGTTTTGCACCGTTTGGATCTGCGGTGGCCTGTTTTCCGGAGCCGGGGACATGGACGGAAACGCTGAGGTGTGGAGTTTTGGAGGGCGTCGTCTCCAGTTTAACTGGATGCAGCTTGTTTCATTAAGCTTTTCCTTACCTCATTAACTTCGATTCCGTAAACCGCCTCAGCAAAACAGGAGGGAAGACTTAAACAGCCAGATGGAGTGAAAAAAAAAAAAAGAAGCGCAGATTATGTCTGTGAAATCTTTTGTAATTAGGCTGAAATGAGGGAACAAATTGTCTCTTAGGAATTAACCAACAAATCTGAGTAATAGTCGGAAAAGTCAAGGTTCGCCGAAACCTGCTCTGACATCCACCGCTCCAGACCAGGCCTGGCACGTCCAGACGCCCCGGCATGTGTGATTTTCACATCCACGCCTGGAAGAACGTGGGAAAATGTGACTGCCTTCACTTCCCTCGCGCTCTCGCGAATTAACGTTCACTTCAAGGATGCAGTTACAGTAGAAATGACAGTGACACAGTTGGTTTCCCAAGCGAGCGAGCTGCAATATAACAGCTGGTTGTAAAGCCCAGATCAGGCCATAAAAATGCAAACTGGCCTCGGCACAGTGCACTGAAGCAGGTTTAGGCTGCTGGAAAATTTTAAGTATTTAAAATTTGACACGTTCTTGTCCAAAAACAAACAAAAGAGAAAGGAACACATCTGAGCGGATAGAAGCCGACGGGGGAGAGAAACGGACCCGGGAACAGACTCACAACGCTTTCCAAAAAAAAAACCCCAACACCAGCACCAATAGGACCTTCTTCCATATTTCAGAGCATGCTACATTTGACAGACAACAGGAAGTAGTAGGAGGAAGATGGTGCAGCATGTTTCACTGATTTATCGCTTGAACAAACCTTTTCATGTGTGATTTTAATTACGTTTGTAACTTAATGGAAAAGCAGCGATTGCAAAATTATGGGGTTTTTTGGCACTACCGGAAAAACAAAAGTTTTGTGCAGAAACGCAGCAAGTGTTTGAGACGAAGGGCGAGCGAGAGCTCCTCATGATGCACAGTGATCGTCACACATCTTGTCTAAGATGAAATAACGTATTTGAAACGTCTGCAGCATGTGCAGCTGATGGCGATACGATGACTTTGCAGGATTGGCGGCGCGGTGCCCATCGTGTTCTCGTACTTTGCGGAGGTCTTGGCCAGGGAGAAGCGAGGCGAGCACCTGAGCTGGCTCTGCATGTTCTGGATGATCGGAGGGATTTACGCCTCAGCCATGGCCTGGGCCATCATCCCACACTACGGTGAGTCTCAGCTCTCTCCAACATGATGTACCAGGATTGTTGAACAGTCACTTTTATGCGTACATTAAAATTAGAGCTGGACTGTATAGCTGAAAAACGTACAGAAGCGTTTCAGATCGGTCAATATAGATGTTTAAATGTCTGAAATATCTGTTGGTGTGACCTTTTTTATGTTTAAGCAGGTTTTAGGTATGGTGACAAAACCAGAAATTTCTGCTACGCACGTTATTCAACACTTTGTTGCTCGGTAACCAAACAGCAAGTGAGTTAGCCGTTGTCGCCAACCTGGCTTAGCTAGCTGTGAGAGGTTGAGCCTGTAAATCTCCCAGAATGCCGAGCAGTTCTGGCTTGGAGTTCAGTGAAATTATACATAGTTCCCACATGTCTGAAGCAGAAGTCTTTCCCCCACTTTTGGAACCGCCATTTTGGTAGGCAAGAGCAGCACAGTGGAGCCAAGGCTTCGAGACCAATAAGACACTCTTGAAGACTGTGCAAGAGAAAGACGCATGAGACAGAGAAATGTGGCTTGTTTGATATTGTCATAGCAACTCCATAGCAACTGCCATGACAGATACCTACCAAGATGTCTGTTAGCTACATAGTTCGGTGTGACATTAAATGAGGACAATGTGTTGAATATCCTATCAGACGTATAATTCGTTGATATTGATCATGTGTCTACATACATATATATATATATATATATATATATATATATATATATATATATATATATATATATATATATATATATATAAAATTTATTTATTTTCCAAGCTCTAACTGAATGTGTATCTCTGCTTAGACTAAACTTGACCTGGTTTACATCTGATAAGATTACTTAGATTATTTCTATTTGCTTCGTACCAGAGTACTAAGAGAAGATTTAGAGATATTTAATAACTCTGTTCAAAATTCAGAATTTAACTGTGGTCAATATGGCCACAATGAAGCTTGGATTAACAAAAACAGGATGCTAAGAGTAAGTTAAAACATACCTGGTGCTACTTCGGGGTTATTCCGGCTAATGTTTCAGCTGAGGCAGCCATGGACTTCCCTCTTTCTGCCTTGTCACAAGCAGGCTGGTGACAGGACATTTTGGTCATTTAAAAACTAAATTATACAGCATATCACCTGGATTAAAACTGGTAAATGTTTCTGATATTTTCAACATCTGGTCAGACTTAAAAATGTTTTATTTTATTTTATTTCTTAAACTGTTTATCAAATTGCTTTCGGTCCCTTCCTCGACTTCAACCGAAGCGAAGAAGCAGAGTGTAGAAGTTCGAGTAAGACTAACACACAAGTCTTTTGTTCTGCAGCATCATTCTCTCTCTATTGTGTAGCGTCCCCTTGGGTCTCCGTCCTACACTGTAGAGATCTTTGACCCTATAATAAAAATCCATTACACTAACCAAGTGTGTGGGGTGGAGGTAAAACTGTGGATGACTTTTTATAGATCTGCAAATGGGTGAAATACCTTGAGCAAAATAAGACTGCATTAGTTAAGAATCAAGAGACAGAGAGAGAATCTGGACCGTTGGATAAGAGAGCCAGCGTGGCTCCAGCCTGCAGGAATAATTTAGGACAGAATGAAATGTTAATGACATTCCTAATGTCTAGGATATAGACAAAAAAAACAAAAAAAAAACACACACAGTCGAATGGGTTTTAATGTCAAGCTGAAGTCCATACATTATTATATGACACAAAATATGTGGAGGGCATTGCATATCATTTCCCATTTGCAGGGATTATTTGCAAAGCCTTCAGGGAACAGATAGCAGGTGGCTGTGTAGGTGGAGCAGCAGCAGCAGCAAAAGGCAACGCAGCAGACATGAAACACTGACTCGCAAAATATTCAGACCTTGAACTTTTAAAAGGGGCGGAATTATATAAAATCCGACTTGTTTGAGCTTTACATCATGTTATAATGTTGTTCGCTCATCAAAAACATACTTGGAGTGTTGCTGTGATTCTTTCATCCATCTGAGAGAAATCCTTTCATCTCCCATGGCGACCGTTCAGGGTGGACCTGGGTGGACCCAGCGCCGACTTCAGGGACAAAGCTCCTCCTCAAAAGTTGCAGTTTTTAAGCTTCAAAGTGACCCTCCCCCACTCAGCTCCTGTAGACTAGCCAGCAGCAATTAGCAAACATCTGGTAGAACTGCTGAGCTCATTATAGGAGCTACTTCTCAGTGCAACGCTGGTAGAAATGTTGTCAAAGGGTTAATAGAGGAGCCATGTTGTGATGACTTCCTGAAAGCAGAGTATTGTAAATTAAGTTAAGAAAAAAAACAAAAAACATGTGGAATATATAAGCATCATTCAGGTACTGTGAAATCTTCAGTTAGAGGAAAATGTTTAATGTCATTTATGCCTAATCAATATTTGTTACGTTGATTTCACGGAGATTTACGGAGCAGAACCAAAGAAAAAAAAAAAAAAATTATACCTTAGGAGTTTGTGGCTGCAGGGTTACGGATGAGGTGTGCGTCAGCTGATCACAACCAAACGAGCAAAATAAAATCAATCCGGTGCGGAGGGCTGAAAACCAAGGAAAAGGAGCACAGGAAAAAAAAAAGATTAGGAGGATGAGAGCCGCAGCGTGTTCCTGATTTATGTGGCCCGTGTCAGAGATAATCGAAAGGTGAGGGTATACTGCAGAGGACTGAAGGGACGTAAAGAGAAAACAAACGAGAGCGAGGCTGTAAAAAGGAGAGGAGGGGAAAGTGATGCATGAGGAGGAGTCCTTTCTGTTTTCAGGGCTGCATTGATAGGATATAATGAACTCTATTCCTGGATCCTCGCCAGCAGCACGCTGACTCTTCTGGGACTATTATATGGACGCGTGACTGTAAAGACGTATTGGCATCGCCGTGATTGAGTGGGAAGTGTTAAGTAAAAAAAACGTCTGAGGAAGTTTCTGTGGGCGGGCTGAAACAACGCCTGAAGACAATGTTACATAAAAACAGCTCAAAGAGTCGGTGGCAGGTTCTGTTTGCTACTCGGTGTTCTGTTTTCTACCGTAAAGCCAATTAACTCCAACATCAACAATACATGATGAGATCACTGGGAAACGGAGTGAATACAGTTTTAGCCAACTCTCGCACTGCGTCACCCACGTTGGGAAAGTTTTGTGCCAACAATTTCAAAGAATGAATTTTCTCACATCTGAAAGGAGTTCGATTTCAAATAATCTTGCTGGTTTTGTTTAATCGCTGTGATCATTCTCTGCGGTTCTGATCCCTGTTTGAACACACTGGCCAACGGGGATCAGAACTGCAACTGGAATGAGAGTTTATTACACTGGTTATAAAACTAAACCGAGTCATAATTGAGAGTTTTAAATATTTTATTTTTAACTTTTATTTAAAAAAAAAAAAAAAATTTGATAAAATACTTGATCAACAAGAGAAATAAAGTGTTGTGCAATGGTTACAGTTCACCGCCTGAACTATTTGTGGTTCGGGTTTCATGAAATGAACATTGATTTCTGCTTTAATTTGCAAAAAATCCACATATTGTCAGTTCTTTTTGTACAGCCTGGTTAAAATATTCAAAAGAAAATGCATCTTGGGAAACTAGAATCCCAAAGCTAAAGGTCCGTTTGTTACTGAGCCATAAAAAAAGTAACATTGATCAACATATATGATGTGCATAGATGTTTATAATGACGACACTTGACAGCGTAGCAAAATGTAACGTTTGCCACTGCTTTCTGATCGCAGGTTGTTTTTATGACTTTTTACTTTAGTGTTTTTATGATGCAAAGCACTTTGAACTCCATTGTTGCTGAAATGTGACGTACAAATAAATTTGGTCATTGAGACGCTACTGGTTGGTGGTTGCGAAGTAGCCAATATAGGAGCGCCATTTATTTTCCTCGGTGCTGATTAGCTTATACTCCCAAGAGCAGTGAAGGGAAAGACTGTCCATATTATGGCCGTTTCAACAGCTTTGTAAAGGACGGCTACGTGTAACCAAACGTACAGGCTTCGTTTAAAAGCACGCTGACTTTATTTGCGTGAGTGATGGCGGGAATGCCGAGAGCGCCTGCTGATGGAGGTCAATTGATCAGACTCCAGCGTTTTAACACATTCTTTTCTCTCTCTCTCTCTCTCTCTGAGATGCAGTGACGTGTGGGTAATAGGTTCCGCCGCAGTGCTCGCTGCATTGACTAGTGGACAAAGGCCAAATAGTATGCCAGTAAGTTCGAGAGAGAGAGAGGGAGCGAGAGAAAGAACCACTTTGTCTCTTTTGTTTTTTTCTTTTATTATGTTGAAACTCGCAGGAAACAAAAGGACAGTCATTTCATAAAGCAAAACATTAAATGTTCTGCGTTTAAGGATGTTTTTTTCTGCCATCTCTCTGATGAACACGGCAATGATTAGAAATTAATGTCATACCGTGAACAATGGCCAAGGACAGTGTGTGTGTATTTGTGGGTGTGTGTATGCGTGTGTGTGTGTGTGTGTGTGTGTGCTTTAGCTATGCTCACTTCCTGTAGAGTCGGGGACATAAATCTTGCTGAGTTTCGGAATCAGTCAGCCGTTCCCCCCAGTCCATTATAGCTATAATTCCCCTAATGAGGTTTGTACTCTTACAAGCTACAGCAGCCGTCGAGTCCGCGCCTGCACACCGATACGTTTCACTTGCATTGCCTACATGTTTCTGCGCTGCAGCTCTTTCGGTGATGTACAGGTGGATTAAATCCAGACAGAGTTATTTTAAAATGAAAAACTCCATGTGGCGTCCAAACCGTTGGAGGTGGAGGACCCCCGAGTCTCCCTCCCCGAGTCGGGTTCAACCATCAGAGGTCACTTTTTTACTGGAAACTGTGTATATAAAAATAAAGTTACTTTGTGGAAACAGTTTCCTGCTCCTGCTTTTTATTTGTGTCTCTACTTAAACTTTAACAGAATATAAAACGCGCAATATTTTGCTTCCTTTTCAGTGAGCAAGGCTACACCCTCAGGCAGAACGGTCATTAAAAATAAAAATACAACTCACTCGTGGTGCAGGTTTATGCAAATGTAAATGCTAAAAAAAAACTAGCTAATAGGAGCTAATCTGCTCTGAAAGTGGGCTGCTTTCAGCATGGATGGATACCTGGCAATTCTCACAGTCACATAAACTAAAATAAGTTCATTTTAAAAACATTTTTACCTCAAAAGCTTCTTGACTTATTTAAATCAAGCGATTTTTGCAACTACGTTTAAAAAAAATTGAAGTTCAATCCAGTGAATTTATTTGTTAAAAGCCAACATTGTAATTCACTGGCCTTTGACAAAAGTCAAGTTATATTCACTCATCTTTTTCAATTAAATTCAATGTTTTGATTTACAGTGTACTTGGTCCTTCTGGTCTTTTCTTGCTCAATGAGCGGTTTAAACATTTCACATCGAGTTACCCGCCGCCATTTAAGGATAAATATTACAGTGAACTTTTTAACATCAATCTTAAAACCTGTTGTGTCCATGTCATAATTAATTGGACGGATTTGTGACTGTGATGAAATTGGAAATTGATGAAACTGAAACAGATTATTCTTTTCTGCATTTATTTCTCTGCGCGATTCCTGCCAGGAGTGCTGGACATACTGAACCACTTTGGATGAACCACATGACGACCACATGGGTCTGCGTTGAAACCAATATCCACAGGCCTCAGTGAACAGCTGAGGTAAAAATGAAGCAATAAAGGGAGTAGCAGAAGCAACTGCGACCCTTGAGTCAGTGCCGCCAACGCAGGTCCAGTTGTGTCGAGATTGAACAGGGCAGACGTTGCTGACCAGAGAGTTAAACTGATTTCCTCGGTGAGTTCGTCTGCTGCTTGGGCTTCAAGAGGAGAGACGTGTGCTGCTTCTCTCCAAAACTGAACCTCATCCATGTTCCCTAAAAAAGAAAAACGCTAATTCATTCTGCTGTTGACCAATTTCTTTCATGTGTACATGATAAAGCAATGAATGACTCGCTAATAACAATAGAAATTCTAAAGAACAGATTAAAGTAGAAAAAAATGATTCATAATTTTTTTTTTTCACCGTTTATACGTTATTTATTTTGCCACAGCTCCACAGCATCAAAATCACTGGTTTGTTAGTTTGTGCAAACAAACAGCTGGAATAATCACTTCCAAAGCCAACAACAACAGATTGATAACAGTAATAAAACATCTGCATCAGGCCTGATGGTGTGAATCTAAGGAGCAAAAACAAAAACACTAAATGTGCTCAATGTCTGCATGGATACAAAGAACGTCGCTGACTTGAAGCTTAATACATCTGAGGATGTTTCAGAAAACATCTGTCTGTATAGGATTCATGTTAAAATTTGCAACATTTAAAAAGAAATAAATGCTTTAACGCTGGCTTGTTTCTGGTATTAGCAATTTTACTCTCAAATGACATTCTGCACATGCCTGGCTCTGTGTACAGGGTGGAGTTTCAGCATGGGGTCGGCCTACCAGTTCCACAGCTGGAGAGTGTTTGTGGTGGTCTGTGCGCTGCCGTGCGTCTCCGCGGTGGTCGCTCTCACTTTTATGCCCGAGAGCCCCCGCTTCTTCCTGGAGGTAAAACTCACTCACTATTGTTCTACCAGCAGCGGCAACATTTTGTTTTAACGTCAACAAGTTTCTATGGAATTTACTTTTATTTTTTATTTTTCTTTTTTAGCATCAACAGCTTTTGTGAAAAGGCTAAATACAATGAACCATTGCCACTGACAGTTATTAGCTGCGTTTCCATTACAAATTCACACCAAACTGTGTCGATATTACGCTATTGTGGAAACCCGCCACAATTTTACAACTGCAGTGTTTCCATAAAGTGAGAGACACAATTAAAATCACACATGAATACATTTGTTCACTGAGTTTAAAAACAAAAAACTGGTACTGTTGTCTTCTTCATCGTTTCCGCCAGTAGTAACATCCGGTTGTTGATCACATGACTTGTGTGACGTGAACAAAGTGTTTCCTTTGCAGTTTTGAAAAATATACAAATTCCGATGCCGCTGAAAAACTACCTTATTATCCAAGTGCTAAAGCCTTTCATTGAAAACCTGTCTGCAAAAAGTCACCGCTCCCGGCCAAAAACAACCAATCAGAGCCAGAAGGAGGGTCTGAGCCCTGTCAGTGTGCTAACAGCAGAGAAACATCATTTTACAAAAGCTATTTAGCCATGCTACCAGGCCTTAGCATTGTGTTTTACCTGCTACATATGTCCGTCTCCCAGACGGGGAAACACGACGAGGCCTGGATGGTCCTCAAACACATCCACGACACCAACATGCGGGCCCGAGGAGAGCCTGAGAGAGTCTTCACCGTAAGCATGCTCACCGTCCCCGAGCGCTTAGCGTCCACCGCAGCGCTCAGCGGCTGACAGATGGGTGTCGCCCCCCTGCAGGTGAACAGGATAAAAATCCCCAAACAGCTGGACGAGCTGGTGGAGATGCAGAACGAGTCGGCCAACCCGGTGCTTAAGGTCCTCTGCAAGATCAAGGCTGAGCTCAGAGGGGTATGAAGCTGCTTTCTTACTTGATCTGGTTCATTTTGAACCTTTAGGATGTGAAAGATGTCACTTTTTTCTTTTTTTGCCCTGGCAGATATGGCTGACTTTTATGAGATGCTTCAGCTACCCAGTGAAGGAAAACACAACGAAGCTGGCAGCAGTCTGGTTCACTTTGTCGTTTGGGTAAGAAACAATCCCCTCCAGTTTTCCTTTTACAGTCTCTGTGCTTTTATGGCTTTGATTATGTTTAATGATGCTATCTACGGCCCTGGGGTTGATACTTAACTGTAGCCATCACTACTTCCCGGCCTATTAACAGTTTGTGTGAAGAACTTCGCTCTAAGGTAGTGAGTGCATCACTCAAACGCTGACCATGGATGATAAGTAACTTTTACAGAATTTGCCTCTTTTTTTTTTCTTTTCTTTTTTTGGTCTGTTTACCCACATGCTGTTATTCTCAACAATAAAGAAAGTCATGTAGCTGTTCCTTAAGAAAATCAACAAATCCATAAAATCAACTTTAAAAATCTGGAGCCGACAGACACGTTGCATTTCGTCGCCGACACAAAGACCACTCTGCTGCTTGCTGAGTCATCGCCCAGGTCCCATTCCGTGCACAAAACGGGACCTGGAGATGTAGGCGTTGTTCATTTAGAGCAGTGTGCCGTTGCAGGTTTTACGGGCTGTCGGTGTGGTTCCCGGACGTCATCAAACACCTGCAGGCCGACGAGTACGCCTCCAGAGTGAAGATCCATCACAACGAGCGCATCGAAGACTTCACCTTCAACTTCACACTGGAGAACCAGATCCACAGAAACGGAGTCTTCATGAACGACAGGTACAGATAGGACCCGGCCTCATCCAGAGACGCTGGACTGCCCGCAATGTTTGGGCTTTGGTGGCAATCGCATCAAACCTTCTGCACCGTGAGACAAAATCGCCAAATTTAAAGCCAACGCAGGACTTCAGTCAATGCCATGGATATCTCTCAGGGGCCAACATTTATTTATTTATTTATTTATTTATTTATGTTCAGTTAATAATGTAAATTAATTTCTGTTGAAACTTCTTTTGTTTTTTGGGGGGGGGGGGTTTGTCTCAACAAATTAACAAGGATTTTTAGAAAAAGAACGTGAGTTGTACAGTTTCCTAACGTTTTGGTCAAAATGATCAATTTTCAGTTTATTCCCCGCAACAACAATGAAAACCCTTAACAGTGGGTAGTTCATTTTAGTTACTGGGTGTGATTAAGTCTGTTTCTGCATAAAAAGGCAAAGCGGACAAAAAAGAAAAAAGCTTGCCTAAGAAAACAAAAAAGAAAATGAGTTTTAAAATTCCACAATTGTTTTTAAAAGAGTGAAAAAGCTGATTGTTATTTATCTCTTACATATTTCCCAAGTAATTAATGACTTCTGGTGCTAAAATAGCACGTTTTCCCTTCAAATCTCTCTCTACTAGAGGTTTGCGATGTAGAGCGCCGGATAATATCTTCTGTTTCTTGCCGTATTCCCGCTGTGAGATATCCGCGGCATTGACTGAAGTCCTGAGTTCACAGTCCAGCTTCCTTGAATTCCCGGTTTTCCAGACAGAAAAATGAATGCAGCCGCAGCGTAGCGCACTGCGCCGTCGTTAAAGGTGCTCGTCCTGAAGTGGGACAGCGGCGCTATTTGTCATTCCCTCGAACGTCCACAACAGGTAATATTAATCCTGCCTCCTTTATCTTCCCCAAACACCAGGAAATTAAAAGCCTTATCACATTCCTCTGCCCTCTTCCCTCTCTCTCTATCTGTCTCACACACACACACACACACACACACACACACACACACACACACACACACACACACACACACACACACACACACACACCTGAACGCAAGGTTCGTTTACGCAAAGGGCAGAGAGATACGGCAGGGTAAATGCACACCAACACAACCACAGTGGGGAACACTACATGCAACAGATTGTATTATTAAATAATAAAAAGTTGCTTTTAAATATTGACTTATTTAAAAAGGTCATTGCATATCAATGTATGTAGAATGTTCTAAATATACTGGATTTAGCAAAATGCTAATTTACCTCCATTTAAAACTCATTTTCTCACAAAAAAAAAAGGGGGACAAAAAATTGTCCAATACTGTAAGTTTAAAAAAAACAAACAATAAAATATAAGATATCGACATTTATACAATTTCATATGTAAAAATAAGGAAAACAGCTGCAACAAATAAAAGCTGTATATAGACTGGAAAATCTGCTACAAGAAGCTGATGCCAAAATGATTTTTTTTTAATTCTAATAATGAAATTTAAAAAATTTTAAAGATGCACTAAATGAAGAATTAAGATACAAATTATGTTTGAGTAGAAATGATGCCTGAAATATTAGATAATACAGTTAAATCACTGAGAACATGAAAGTTACATGTTACATGTGCAACATAAAATAACGACGTCATTTTCTGACAGTGGTGATTGTTTGTTTGTTTGTTTGTTTTTTGCCTAAAGCTTATTTTGGAAGAAAAAAAAAGCCAATTTGGGCATTTAGGACATTTCCAGTGTTTTACAAAACTGTGTTTCTGTGGAGCGATGGCTGAATAAGGACAGAGCAGTGCAGAACATGAAGACAATGCGGAGCCTTTAAAGAAATGCTTGCACTGAAGAAATGCTGTCTGTTGTTCTGGTTCCACTGACAAGTCACCATGCGGTTTTCTGCACCCGCAGCAGGTGAGACAGCAGAGAGTGAAACAGAGACTAAAGTCCAACTTTCGCTCCACGCAGATTGTGTTCTGGAAATGATTGGTTTTATGCAGTTTATCAAAAGGCAAAATACGTTTTTCATCTTCACAAACATGAACTCACCTTTAAGTTTCAGTTCCTTGTCCAACAAAAACATACAGCAACTGAAATGTCCCTTCAGTTTTGGATATTTTAAAATATTTTCCAGTTTCCGGGAAGACTGATCTTCCAGTCTTGGTCGTTGAGAGGGTGAATCTACATTATTATGCCATTGTCAATATAAAAAGGGTCTCAAAATAATATTATAATTGCTAGGGCAACATATAATCCAGCAAAATTTGTTATAATAACTTTCAATTTTAAATTCAAAACTACTTTATTGATCCCAGAAGGAAATCAAATGATATATTTCAGTCTAGATGTGTAAAAAGTAAGCTTCTAGAAATTCTGTTCTCCAAAGTACTTGGAAAATATTGAAGCAATTTATTCAGAACTCTTGTGTTTGATGTCTGCACATTTAGAGAAAAAAAGCAACTCTGCATTTCGGTGATGCGAGTGAGACACCAACACGCTTCTTTTCAAGGGGAAATCATGTCTGTATCAGCACCGGCTGGCATCCGCAGAACGTTAGATATATCCCTTTTGTTACTTTATTCCTGCTTTCATGGACTCTACTGTCGTTTTCTGTCTCCTCCCAGGTTTCTCAGCATGAAGTTCAAGGCGGTGACGTTTATAGACTCGTCTTTTATCAACTGCTATTTTGAGGACGTTTCCTCTGTGGGCTCCTCCTTCAGAAACTGCACCTTCGTGGACTCGTTCTTTTACAACACGGGTGAGTCTGCTTCTCGAACTTGGGCTGCAGTGACTCAACAGAGATGTTTAAAGCTGTGTTTGACATGTTGGATTCACATATTCAGGGAGGCTCCACTGGGGTTTAGTATGTAGGCCTGTTGCAATAAGCAATAAATCAATTCATTGCGTAATAATTTAAAGCAAACTCAATCATTTCCATTTGCATGATTTATCGTTTTTTTTCTCTTCTTCTACCAAAACTGGATGACAAACGTCTTCAGTCTAAACGAGCCCTCGTCTTTAAAGGACAATTGTGTTTTTCATATTTCATTTTACTTGTTGCTTCTATTGTTTCGTTGATTTATTTTGGATATTTAAAATGTCTTCCAGTTTCAGTGTTAAATGTTTGTTATGATTTAAAGTTTATTGATCTTTGGAAACGTTGTCCTTGCATAATTTATTATATTACTTGAAAAAGGTCTCAAAACAGCAATATTGCAGTTTATCACAACAACTCCTTGGGCAATTTATCGTCCAGCAAAGTATCGTGACCGGCCTATCGGTGTCTTGTCCTTCAGGGAGACATGAAGACAGCATAAAACTGACGTGAAACATTGTCGAGTGGAAACATCATCAAAAGATGGAAAAACAAGAAAGAAACCAGAACGTCCCAAATAAAATTCCAGACAACGCAGACTGATTTTAGGCTCGTTTGTATAGCCTCTGTTTGTTTTCACCAAGACAGCAGATGAAAAACAACATTCTGTCCATTGTCCCTGCCAAAGTAAATGAAGTTAAAATGATGAGACCTTTTTGTGTCATAGTTCTAGATTTTGAAATGTCCCTTTATTTAGGGGCTTAAGATGCAGTTAGTCAGCGTGGGGTGCAGCATCCTGCCGCACTGAGCCCATGCATATAAACGGTTGTTCACAAAGTTTGAAAACGACTGGCCTTAGCCGTACTATGATAAGTCGATTGATCGTTTGCATACCTAGTACTTTTGTCTCAAAGTGGCAACAGAAATGAAACATCCCTGTTAATTCATCACTTAAATTCCATGAAAGTTACCAAAATAAAAGTCAAAAGTGAATTTTTTTTCTCTGTTTTTACGAGGTTCTGCCTAGTCATTTAGAAGCTTGCGAAAAACACACATGCACGCACACACACACACACACACACACACACACACACACACACACACACACACACACACACACACACAAAAAACTCTGGACTTGAAGCAAAATGAAAGCAGCAGAGGCATGAAATGATCTGAGAGAAGCGGAGCTGAATCAGACCTTGTGGGAGCAGCATGCGAGGAAAAAAAACCGTTCCCCCCAGCACTCTGTGAAAGCGCTGAACATGGAAACAGTGAGGCCATGTCAAGTTTGCCGGTAAAGCCCTCTGGGAAATGAAGTCTCATAGCTCCCAGCAATACGTCGGGAAAAATGGTGAAGGAAAAAAAGACGAAACGAAGAGAAACGGGATAAGATTGGACGGGAGGACGGTGTGTGTGCATGTGTGTGTGTTTGGTGGCTACAAAGGTGAGAAGCTGGAATGTTTTTCTCACCGCAGCAGCAGCTGCTGAAGTGTAATGATGTGCAATTTTCCAGCAGGCAGGTTTGTTTCATTTCTTATAATGATGCCAGGAAAAACACCAGCACATAACGGAAGATCTATAAGGTTCCCTAGATTCTATGTTTTCTGTGAAATTAGGGTATTTTTCCATTGAGTTTACCTTTAAATATGGTTTATTTAAAAAAAAATAAAAAATGGAAGGTCTCAGTTGGCCTCAGTTGCGTCAGAAACTCACACGGATAAAAATGTGCACCTTTAATATACCGTTAAGCTTGGTGGAAACGCACCAAACAGGAATTTCCCAATGCGGGAAATTCCTGTTGATTTTGATCAATGGGCCTTTCAACTGAACATTTCTGCTGCTTTCTACAGACGTAGATGACGCCAAGTTGACAAATTCAAGAGTGATCAACAGCTCCTTCCACCACAACAAAACCGGTTGTCAGATGACGTTTGACGATGATTACAGCGCCTACTGGGTCTACTTCGTCAACTTCCTGGGAACGCTGGCCGTGTTGCCGGGGAACATCGTTTCCGCTCTCCTCATGGACAAGATAGGACGCCTCAGCATGTTAGGTCGGTCCGGGAGCCTCTCTGACCTTTGCGCAAACATGACCCATTGGTCTCTGGACGCCAGCCTGGGCGTCTGTAATGACCTCCAGTGATACAAATGTGGGCCATTTGTAAAGGATGTTCTGTACGCTGTCCTCCAGGAGGCTCCATGGTGCTATCGGGAATCAGCTGCTTTTTTCTTTGGTTCGGCACCTCCGAGTCCATGATGATCTTCATGCTCTGCCTCTACAACGGTCTCAGTATCTCTGCGTGGAACTCCCTGGATGTAGTCACCGCTGAGTTGTACCCGACAGACAGGAGGTGAGTTACGCTACTCGATTGAAGTAAAAGCCAGTTCTGGTCCATTGCAGTGGACGGTGGAGAGTGATGTAAGGATTGTCGTGTCTTTGAGCCGCACGCTTTCTGTCCCCAACCAAGGTGCAGGTATTAATGGGAAACATAAAATCAAACTAATGGCTTCAGCTCTGGTTTGTAAAACTTTGTCATCACCACCCTGTATTCTGTCATGGATTTTTTTTTTTTTGTAGAAGTCTAAAATATTTTTTAAAAAATCTTTAATTCAGCTTCGCAAACTGAAATACCTTGATGCAATGCTACTTGACATGCTAATGTCTGGCGTTTTCAAAACGGCCAGTTTTTATATTTTCAGACTTCAGATTCTCTTCGTAGGTAGTTGAGGTCGCTGGCCGCCACCAGTAGCGCGGGTCCCACTCTACATGGTACTAAGACAAAGTGTAACCAGTTGAGAACTCATCAGTTCAGCCACACAGTGTTAGGTTAGCTAATATCACAGAGTGGAGGACAGCTAAGCGTAAGGCGCAGTGAGCTAAAATCAGCAACATGAAAAGTTTCCGTGCCAACACCTGGAGAATTATATGTGACTTTCGGATTAGCTCAAGAACAGAGTGTAGAGAGCCAAACTGCTTCATTTTAGCCTGGCATCACCAAGTGCAATGCAAAGTGGCACATCGAGTGTAAAGCATAGGACCCTAGAATAGTGGAAACAAGGGAAATTTGTAGCTGCATTACCACACTGTGTGAAGTGTACAATTTGGGAAAGGATGAATTACAATGAAAGGTTATTCTTGAGGGCTTGTCTTGGAGAGTAGTCCTCTTAAAGGAGCGCAAGTTGCTTTGCTAGGTAGCCACAGAGTGAATCGATTTGTTGTTGCCAGGTGACAGATTGAGCGGCTAAAGTTTGTCTCCTTCCTACATCCCCCTGAATGCTGTGTGGATTTGGATTGGAGTTCAGTAAATATTTTACATATCTGAACATTCGATCAGACGTATTAGCTATTGGTTAAGTGTCTATTGCGATACATATTCTTATTGATTTATTGTCCCGTCCTGTTGCTCCTAACTTTGTGGAAAACGTTTGGGGATGGTTCCTGCAGTACCAGCATAACTGTACACCACTCCGTAAAGCAAGGTCTGTCAGAAAACGTGAGCTTTGGTGTGGAGAAACTACACTTGACAAATACCTCAACCTGCTGGAGGATCTTTGGGATGAAGTCCAAAGGGAACTGGGAGTGTGGGTTACTCACTGACCTCACAAATGCGCTTCTGGAGGAATGGCCAGCTGTTCCTAGCAACACAGTGACACTGAATACTCAACAGATAATTATTAAATACAGTCACACTAAAGTGATGTTGGAAAAACAAGGGACACTGGCTCCCCTTACGTAAGTCCTCAGTAAGTAGCTGGTACTTGGTATAAATGAGTGACTGAACATCTGATCTTTTTGAACATTCTGTTCCTGGCTGACTTCTTTGTTTGTCTCTTGATTTTCAGGGGCACAGGATTTGGCTTCTGTAATGCCATATGTAAGTTGGCAGCAGTTCTTGGCAACCTGATTTTTGGCTCCCTGGTTGGCATCACCAAGGCGATTCCCATTCTCCTGGCGTCAGCTGTTTTGGTTGGTGGCGGACTGGTGGGCCTCCGACTACCAGACACACGTTCCAACGTCCTCATGTGAACGCCGGCCAAGAAAACCGGGTCACCAGGTTTTTACTCAGCCGACTGAACACTTGGTTCTCAGCTATTTGTTTATTTAAAGATCACTGAAACAGTTATTGCTGCCATTGCCCAAAAGTATTTCATTTCAAAGAAACAATGCTAAGCATCGCAACAACTCAAAACGACAGGTAATGGTTGTTCAGTTGATTCTGAGTAAAATACCTGCTGAAGACTCTAATGCAGTTTTACAGAGCTGTAGATGTACAGAGAAAACTTGTGTGGAAAATTGTCTTACAGATGCACCAGATGCCAGTTTTACTTTTTTCCAGAACTGTTGGCGTTTAAAGCAAAAGGCTCATCTGTCATGAGTGGAGATGAAACAGCAGCTCATTAGCAACAAGCTTTTTCACACATGCAAGCCACAAAAGGTGTGCACAAAAGCTGCAAAAGGCTTGGGGTTTCAGCAACCTTTCATATCGTCCCCAGTGCTGCTCAGAAAGAAAGTACATCCAGACACAATTGCACGCTCTATGACTTGTCAACGAGTTCGCACTTTGAGAAAACGACACGGCTTTTCAGTTAGTGCTGCAAACGATCACCAAGACGACATTATCGTCAAACATTGGCCCTTTTATATTATGTTGATCTGTTAATCTGCGTTGGAGAATAGCACTCTTATTTTATGTCTCTTAAATTATTCATGCATATGTCCCTTGTAAGGCAGAACCTACTTCTGTTGTGCAGTCATATTTTGACAAGTCAGCAGAAATAAATGTGGCCGACATGAACCATTTTTGAACAAATAGTTTAACATATTTTGTTCCTTTTTAAATAATAATTTTCCACATATTGTTGGAGTTTTTTTTTATTTTTATATAGCATCCTCACAACGACATCAGTAGTAAACGTTATATTAATATTGCAAATGTTCACCAACAAACCAAAGAAACTTTATTAAAAGTCGGATAGATTAAGAATTACAAGAGATGACTAACAGTGTCAGTCTCCTTACAAAACCTTTCCATTCACAGCTGCTCTGTTTTATTATTAATTGATCATTTATTTGTCGTAGCCGGAGCAGCTGAGGTTCCTTATAAACAATCCTTTATAAGGAACCTCTAGAGTAAATTCCATTATGCAGACATTGAGCTTTCATAGTTCTGTGCCGATGTAGCATCTCATCATCTGAAAAGACGTGAAAGTTACAGTTTGGTGAAAAGAGGCTTTTCTTCAAGTCTCCATGTTCTGCAGCCTGGGTGTCACACTGCAGCTCTAGTGTGACACCCAGTGGTTGTTTTCTGGAATTGCACATTATGGCCTCAGATTTGAATTAAAAAAAAAATACAGAAAATTTTCTGTATTCTGGAAATACAGAAAATTATTTCTCTATTTATTTAAATTATTTCTGGAAAATTCAACCTGAAGTTATGATTTAAAGAAAGTGCACAACTGAAATTCAAAGGTTTCACTATGTTGACTTATTAGGGTCATTTTTACATTAAGTTCAGAAATGTTCCAAAAAAAACAAACAAGGACCTTACCGAGTTCGAAAAGTCAAAAATGAGCAACTTTGGGAAACTTACTGAGTTTCAAAAGTTGCAAATGTTTGACTTTTGGATCTTAGAAATTGTCACACAGTCGTCCCCGTTTTGACTTCATGTGCTTTTGTTTTCTTTTATGAACACTGGTGGAATCACTCATGTATTGAAATCTTTCAAACTGGGGTATTGCTACGCTGAATAACACGGCGCATGTTGAGAACAATAACAATCCTTTCATGTCTCATGCAAATCCAACTGCAAGCTCCAAAACCTCTCGTAACATCCCTGCGTCGTTTTAGCGTTGGGCTTCTTCACGTGTGCTTCTCGTCGCCAGGTAGAAACTGGAAACATGTTCTGCATACGTTTGGTGATGAGCATGTAATGAAAGGTTGACGATCATCAAGCCTTTTGACGCAAACTGCAAGACTGACAAAGTCTCAAGGTAAAAACAAAAATGGAAAAAAACAAATCATAATAAAGTCGTAGTTTAGTCAAAACTGGCAACTTCTGCAGCTACATTTCTAAATGATGAAAAAAGTTTACATTTTCTGCTTTTTACTGTGGAGACTTTTGGGAGTCGAAGTCCTTTTTTTTTTGTCTGAACGCTTCCTGTCTCTTCCTCTCTTGGTGTCTGTGTGCGCGTCGCGGCGTTGAGCTCGCCACGAAGGGCTTCGCTCTCCCGTAAAGAATCCGCGCCGCAGGACGCTTCTGTCGATGTCTGAACTCGTGCTTCTCTTCTTTCTCCTGTCGGTTTGCTCACGGTGTCCCTCGGCCCTCCGTGTCCCTCTGTGTCCCTCCGTGTCCCTCCGTGTCCTGTGTTGACCTCCTCTGCCTTGCTGCTGCTCCCTGTGAAACTCAAAAGCCTTTCTCTGAACTTGTGCCTCTCTTTCTCTCTCTCTGTAGCCCAGCTCTTCTTCCAAACCTCTGCTGGACGCTTTGCTGCTCTTTCTAGCTTTTTCCCCCCCCTTTGGCCCCTTATTGATGTGTGTGTGTGGGTGCATGTGTGCGAGCGTGAGCGTTGAGTGTTATTTTCTTTTGTGCCATTCAAGTGTGCTGCACAAAAGCTTTAGTTAACATCCTTCACCCACAACAAAAGCCATGTCGACGGTGTTGGCTCACAAAAAACGTCTGCAAGTTGGATTTGCGAAACGGCCGACTGTGTCAGTTGCATTCTTTAGGTCTCAGCACGACGAGAGCAAATGTTTAAACGTCCTGCGAGTCTCGAGCAAGTAAATCATTTTAGAAATGTTTTTTGAAGGTTTAGGAGCTTCCTCTAGATAACTGTTACAACTCAGTTTGAAACGTTTCCTAGAAGGACGCCTCCATTTTTACTGTATGGAGGCCCTTTGAGTGAACTGTAACGATCACCGTAAAGCTTGCTGCTATGCCAACGGAGCTTCGGTTTCCATCGTGTCTGGAAATGTTCAGGAACGCAATGCATTTCCTAATTTCTAAATAGTTGATGTATTTATTTGTCATTAATAAATCCCACTGCAGCATGTTAGGGCCGTGGTAGTCAGGAAACAGCGGAGCAACATTTCCTTCAAAGCACTCAGAAATGTTGAGCTTAATGCATCGCAAAGAAAAACTCTGAAATGTTTGACTTTCTGAATGTTTTTGGAGTAAATGTACTCCCTGGTTTTTAATGGCCCCAGTACATCGGACGTTTTTTCTTTCTTTTAGACGTTTTCATCTGATTTTTTTTTTAAAGACTTCTCCTCACTGCGTTTGGCGCTTCTTTTTTTTTTTTTTACCCTGGCAGCTCCAACTTGTGCTGAACAAACGTCTCTCAAAAAAAAAAAAAAAATCCTGCATGTTTGTGACTAAAGTCTCCATGTTGCGTGTGCCCCTCGCCCCGGCTCTCCGGCCGTTCCCCCGCATCCTCGTTGTTCCTCCGTGCGGGTCAGGAGACGTGTTTTCCCCGGGTGGACGAACGATCTGTGTCCGGAGCGTCTTCAGCTCGACGAATCGCCGCATTTGGGAGCCGGAAGCGCGTCGCCGGAAACGAGCGACAAAAGATCCGAGGACCTTTGCTGTGGAACAACGCGTGGAATTGTGTGTGAAACAATTTACGTGTCCTTGATATGATTTATTTTGATAAGAAAAGAGAGAATGAGGCGTTCAAGGTGGATTTCACGAACTGAATAAAGGAGTTTCATTTGAAGAGTCGTGAGGCTTTTCATTGCATTCTTCTAACAAACCACCAGGTGGCACCGTGTGAATACAATTAATGGAAATGGCTTCCTCTTTGATTGGCCGAGCTGTTTGATGACTATTAAGAACCACAAGGATGGTGTAGTGACTGTAACTCAAATTAAAAAAAAACAAAAAAAAACTCAACACTTCAAAGGTGAATCCAACTCAAAAAGGTCACCGGGTTCACGCAGTCAGGAGGATCAAAACGTTTTATTCCAGTTTCAGGAAAGCAAGTTACAGGATGCTGCTTTTTCCTGCTCCTGTTCTCTGAATGGAAAGAAAGGTAAAACAAAAAACAACCTTATGACCCCCGAGTGCATAACGAGCTGCCCAACACCCACCTGTCTACACCGCGAGACACCCAAAACTGAAATCGATTAACCAATTAAGTGAATCGCTAACCAGAGAACTTATTTTAAATAACAAATCAAACAAAACATCAACGAGAAAATAAGCGAATGAGCGAAGCTGCAGAAACGGCTCCTGCAGTCACAAGCAGAGATTTGCTGGTGAGGCTGGAAAAACTGACAACTGTCCATGTTCTTGCGAGGAGCCACATCTTGAACAAGATGGAACATCATGTCTCATCTGGGTCAGAAGACAAATGGCTGAACTGTTGTTGGTCCAAAGTTTAATTTAAAGGTTCATTGTGAATTTTGTGTCTCATTTGGGAATCCAGAGTCTAGAAGAAAGCGTTTCCAGTTGTCTCTTGCCAAGTCACTAAATTCGGTATAACATTTTTGCCTTGTAACATAAGCAGTTTCTGCCATTTTCCCACAGCTTCTGCTTTTCCCTTCCCTGGTGTGAGATATTCAGGCGTTTCGAAATGTTTTGCTCGGACACTTCCAGGAAGCTCTGTTATGTCTGGTTGGGCCGAGTTTTGGTTCTGCTTCGTACGAGAATAATCACCTCACCCAAACACATTCACGAGCTTAACAGGAAGTTTTGTGTTTTGAGGTCAAGACACGCAGAAATGAACGAGGTTTTTTTTTTTTTCCCTTCGTGGACGACGGTTTCACAAAATGGAAGAGTCGCAAGCAGAGAAAAATGTTTTAGTTGAGGACCGCAGGTAAGGTAATTACACAAACTTAAAGCTGAAGCACGCACCTGCTGTAACAGCAAAAACACATCATTTCTTCCTCTGAGCAAGCAGTGCTTTCAGTCCCACTTACATAAGAGCCATTTTTCTGGAACTGGCCCGTCGATTGGTCAGAAAGAGAGGCAAGACGCTCATTCTTTTCCCGCAGAGCCAAACTACCGCGGAGACGGGCATTAAAAAAAAAAAAAAACCTCTTGAACAATGTGTTTGAACGGCACCGCAGTGTGTTTTCATGGCACCTTTTTTTGTCCTGCGGCGCCAGAACGCCTCGCACGCAGACTCTGGCTGCTTCTTTGAAAGTACGAAGCAACAACAATTCGTCTGCAGATGAGGGTTTAGTGAAACTAGCGCGCAGCACAGACCTCAGAAAATAAGAAGATAAAAAAGATAAATTGGGGGTAAAGATAAGAAACTACACATGCAGGAACACATAGAGTGAGGAAGTCCAAAAAATAAAAAATGTTTTCTTAGTCGGAGATTAAATGATGCAGCGAATGCTACCATCTGATATGCAAAGAAATGCCAATAACTGACATATTTCCATTATCGACAGGGCAAAATATTGATGGCGAAAGCTTACAAATATTACATGTCAGCCCAGAGGCGAGAAAAGAAATGTTTAGTCTTGAGAGACACGACGAATGTTAGTTTTGAGGACATAAACGCATCGCTGGCTATTTTACGAGTTTGGGTGGGAACTTGAAGAATCAAGTGACGTTTGCATTAAGTGTTTTGTCGCGATTGCAGACATTCTTCCCGCCGTGTCGGGGAACGGGCCTCAGCTCCGGCGTCCGATCCTGCGAGGCGTGGACGGAACGGCGCCCCGTGAAAACGAGGCCACGGGATGGACACCGTCCCAAAAAAATTCACTTTCTAACACTCTGAAAGCAGGGCTGCAACTAACCGGTTATTTTAGTGATCGACGTTTCTATTGATTAACTGACGAAAACAGAAAACAACGGCAGATTTTGCACATTTTTTTCATTGAACCTCTTGGCACAATAAAAGATGCAAGTAATTGATTTGCTTTTGTGACCAAGAAAACAAATAACATAGCATTCCTTTCAGCAAATGGCCTTTTTAAGAGTGAATAATCCAGTTAACGATTAATCGATCGCTAAATCAGTTGACGATTATGTTTAATCAGGATTAAGTTGATTGATCGTTTCAGCCTTATCTGGAACACACACCCTTTGAACGAGTGGGCCGGGCTGCTGACAGTAAACATCGGAGTGAAAAGAACCGCCTACAACTTTCCAATGAAAACCACACATATTGATCAGTAGATATTATTTATTTCATCATCATCATCATCATCATCAGTGAGCTGTGCAACATGTGAGGTGGACGACATTTAATAAAAGGGACAAAGGAGAGCTTCATAGTAAAAAAAGAAAAATATAAAAATAAATACATTTGTAAAGAGCAAAGCAGAAGCAAAATAAGCTTTTGCTGGTTTTCGCTCCGTTTTTCATCTTTGCTCGTCTGATGGAAGAGAAACGGATGCGAGGTGGATCTTCACATTAAACCGGGACTTGTCAGTGAAACGTTTGACCAACCCAGTGTTGTTGTTTATCTTTTTTATTTTTTTTTGTTTTGTTTTGTTTTGTTTTTCTAGTCATTAAAACTGCAGCCACATGTCGAGCCCAGCAAAATATGCGCTGCTGAAGAACAGGATGTATTTTCTCTCGTCGTCACGCCGACCACGCAACGGAGAGCGAGACAGTGTCAGTCGTTCCACGTACTCAAAACAAAGATTTGTCCGAGCCGAACATATTTGGGTAAATCAAGATTTGATTTCGGCTTCTGTCACAAGAGGTCACGACTTTCCAAAAAGGACAGTAGCTGATGGCACTACAGGCAGAATGAACCACCTGCAGGACGCCGCGTTTCACGCCGTGCAGAGAGGACGACAAACAAATCCAGGAGCCGCACTGCTTCAAAATGAGAAACGTTTCTGTTTCAAGAGATGTGAAACTGTCCGCACAGAGGTTTACGCATCACTAAAGCCAAACAGTGGTAAACCTTGGGGCATTGTTCTTAAATCCAAACAAAACACTGTGAATACACGCGATGCAGCTTTCACTTGACTTCGACAGACACAAAAACTTTGACAGCATTATTTTCAGCAAAGCTTCATCCATATTGTTTCCTGCCTGTTGACACAGGAGAAGAGAATACTTAATACTGCTAATAAAGGTAATAAAGGTGCAGGTTTCATTAAACCAATCCGTCATGAGACTGAAAAACGTCTCGGTTCTGTTGAAGTGAGCTGCGGCGCGGTTCGAATGCACACGCGAATGCAAGCGGACATGAGATCGCTCCAAAAGCAGGAAACGCGGTGCAGCGCAGTGCATTCTGGGTCAGTAGAGCAGAAACAAACCGCGAGAGTCTAGAGGCAGCGCAGAGAAACGGCTCGAAGACAAAAGAGGCGTCCTGCAACCGCTAAAATATGACACTACTTCATTTTTGTTTACGCTTTGCAAAGTTGTGCTTATGTAATTCCCCTCAGCGGTTCTTGGTGCAGCGCCCCCGCAGGTAAGGAGGTAAACAGCAGGTAAACAAAGGGCTGGGTTTGTTTGACACAGTTTGGTGTGAAAGCAAACCGCGCCCGTTGAAAATGTAACAAACGCTGAAAACTGTTACCCCCTCGAACCGAGTCTATCAGGTGGGAAAAAGTCCTTATTGCCTTTCAGAATGACACACTGAGGTTCTTGCCTTTGAAGGTCAGAAAGAACATTTTGGATCCCGCAGACCTGGACATGAGGACGAAGAAGAAGGGGTCCAGGCAAGCGTGGAGGCAGCAGAGACACACCGCCATGTTGAAATATTTGTACAGACTCTCTGCCCCTCCCGCAGACAGCTGCACATAATGCAGGAAGTGCAGCACGCCGGCGGGAAGGAAGCACAGCAGGAAGATGGTGAACACCAGACAGCTGGACTTGATGTACATCGCCCAGTCGTAGTGCGAGCGGTTGAGCGCGTTGAGGATTTTGACGAAGCACACGGTGGTGACCACCATGGGCGCCAGAAGGCACAGAACCGCCAGAGTCAGGCTGCAAAAGAGCAGGAACCTGTGAGAGCCGTAACTCAGGGGCATCACGTCGTGGCAGGTGGTGCGGTTCAGCTGGGAGACCCAGAACGTCTGTTGGACCAGCAGCTGGGGGACGACCGAGGTGCCGAAGACCAGCCACAGGCCCAGGACCACCCAGGCTATGCACCGCCGCTTGGGCAGCGTTTTGTACATGAACGGGTGCACCACCGCCATGTAGCGCTTGACGGCGATGCAAGCCAGGGTCAGGGCCGAGCCGTAGAGGTTGCCGTAGAAGCAGGCGGTGACCGCCTTGCAGGCGGCTTCTCCGAGCACCCAGTTGTTTCCGAGGAGATGGTAGTGAGCCTTGAAGAAGAGCGAGACGAGCAGGAACAGGTCGAAGGCGGCCAGGCTGCAGTAGAGGACGGCGGACGACACCTTCCTGACCTTGGTGGCGAGCAAACACAGGATGGTGATGTTGGTCGGGATCCCGACGATCACCGCCAGCAAGTAGATGATGGGGATGACTCTGGTGCTCAGGGGTCCTTTGAGGTACTCGATGGCAGAGTCGCTCAAGCGCACCAGAGACGGACGACTGGTGGAGTTGGGAGGCTGGGTGCCGCCGGCGTCAGGCTGCGTGGGCAACTGTCCTAAAAACACTCTGGGCTGAGGGAACGGTTTCGTCCTGTCTTCCTTTCCTCCTGCAAGAAATTCAAAAAAAACTTATTTTGACGCGGAATTTGTTGTTAACCTTTGGACTAGAACAAACAACAGACGGCCTGGCGACTATCTCCTCCACGATCCGATGCTTCGAATGCACAAAGCCCTCGGTGGGGGGACACTGTCGCTTTCCAAAAGCAAGACCGTGGGATTAGCCGACTTCTATGAATTGAGAAAAATCTGTGAGCTCATGGTGAGTATGACGACGCGTCGACCCAAAGTGCAGACAGCAACGTGGAAGTTCAAAAAGAGGAACACGAGCCGGAAGGGAGGAAAGAAGCGAAAAATGGAAACCAGGGTTTAAACTAGCAGAGGGAAATATTACAATAAATAATATACCAAAAAACAAACAGCTGATCAAAACCAGAAATTAGTTCTAACTGAGAGGAATCATAAGAGTCCAACAAACTATTGATTTCAAATAAATCTGTCTGCCACACCTTACATTGCTTGACTGCTGATATTTCCAAACCAGCTGTCTGAGTTAAATGTGTTTATTTTACAATTATTACTTAAAAGTATTGTTATTTGGGTTTTTTTTTTATAATCTTAACTCTTCATTTCACTCATTTAACTCTTTGCTTTCTCTCCTCTGTCCTTCAAACCACGAGCGTTTCCGTTCAATGCCGAGATTCCCTTCAGTTCATGCGTTTCTCCTTTTGTTTTTTCTTGATCGTGTCTTTGGTTTCGCACTAAGCGCTTTGTAGCTCCAGGTCGCCTGACCCGTCCACAGCGGCGGAATCGTCTCCCTGCAGACGCTCCTGTCAGGCTGAGTTTCCTCTGGACTGAAAGACGGTGGAAAATCCCGACGACCAGCTTTACTATAAACCTCTGTGAAATCCGTATGAACATTGAAGTTCACATGTATCTATGTGTGTATGTAACCTCACTTCAAAGCATCTCTTACCATGTTTCTGAAGTGTCCCGTGTATAAAAAGTGCAGCCGGGAGAAGGAGAATGAAAAGTTTCCTCATGTTGCCTTTTCAGTGAAATCAAGCTCTTCTGGATCTGGCAGCTTTTAGTCTGCCGAGTTTCCTCTCTCCCTCTCTCTCTCTTTCTCTCTCTCTCTCTCTCTCTCTCTCTCTGCGCTGTCAGCCCATGTGGGAGTGCTCAAGTGAGAAGCGGCACCTCAAACCCCGCATACCGACAGCCGGGTGAATAACAGCATTATTTCACATGTGGGGTCGCGCAGCACCGCAGCTGGCTCTCGGTTTCACTTTTACCCATATGAACCACCTCTGCCTCAACCTTTTGGTTCCTCTTCCTTAAAGCAACATGTTTTTTTTTTTCTTTACTCTTAATTTTCCTTCTTTCTGACCAGCTGCATATTTGAGTCGCAGACTTTTGCAAAATTGCAAATATGTCAATATTCCTCTGTCACACGGGAAAGGGACGATTCATGTGGGAGGAAACGTGATGCTGGGCGATTATTGAGGAAACGTCTGTCCCGGGACGATAAGCAGCTTTGTTTAGTCTCAACTCGCAGTGCTGATGGAACTCGGAACGACGCACTTTATTGTCGCAATAAAAAGCTTTATCTCTCCTTGGGCCACTTGGAGCTGCTGCTTCTCGAAAAACATCCAAACCCTGAATCAGCCATATTGACACCCACCATGTGTCCGTGACTCAACCTGCTTTTGGACGCAGCGTCACAGTCAGCAAATCCAGATTTGTCAGTGAACCTCAGGAAGAGATTCTGTGGGACACATGTTTCACTCGTGGGTTTCGTTTCTCTGCCGTTACCGACTGCGGCCGTTTTGGATCAGAACGACCGCAGCCGCTCGTTAAGTCAGAAAGCAGGCGGGACGTCAGTTGATTCGACACCGTTTTACTGTTACGAGCGATCGGGGCGGAGGGGGAAAGTTCCCATTTGCTACGAGGCAACGGGTGTTGAGAACGCGAGGAGAGAGGAAACGCAGCGTAGGCGACGTTCGCCCACCTTCAAAATACGAGCAGGAAAAAAACCCCAAAAAAACCCGTCTGAGTGCTTGAAGGATTCTGAACAGCCAAAACTTCAACACTGGTGTTCACTCGACTGAACATTTAAGAAACAACCGAGAAAATCAGCGCTGATCCGTTTGTGTCCTCCGTCACCCGCACTGAGCATGACACCCTGACCTGTGTGACCTGTGTGACCTTTGTGACCTTTGTGCTGCTTTCCTTGGTGTTAGCGATGCTGTCTGATCGCTAACTTGATCGCTCAATGACCACAACCTGCATCTCTGGGTTTTGTAACCTACTTTTTTGTCTATTACATTAAAGTGTTTGATCAATAAAAGTTTAAAAAAATATATTTTTCTCCCGCTTTTTAACTCCGTCCCAGTTTCCGTTGGTCACACGCATCTCCACTGCTGAGGACGAAACGTTTAAAGGTTTTTGGCTCTGTGAATGTTTTGTTTTTTCGGTTCTTTCTCCGACCAAACGGACGGTTTATTATCTCTGGCTGCAGCGTCCAGCTGTCGGCAGATGTCTCGGTGTTTTCACTGAATCCGTTGCTCAGTTCGCACTCGACCGCCGCAGCCTCTCTCTCTCTCTCTGTCTCTGTCTTGTTGTTCTCAAGAAGCGAGGGCGCTTCGCGTCAGTGACGTCAAGCCGCGGAGACCACAGAGGCGTTCAAAGCAAAAGTCGACCAGCTCCACGGCGGTTTCCAGCTGGGTGGGAGTGGAAAAAATAAAAAATACATAAATAAATTGCTGCCTCAGAAGAGCGGCAGTCACACAGAGACGATGAAAATCCACAAACCGCGGCGTTGCATCCGTTGGCCGCCATCTGCTTCCTGCGGCCGCGTCTCTGGTCTGTTTCTGTTCCCCTTAAAGCCGAACAGAATTAATAAATGTTTTTTTTTTTTTTTTTCCTTTTTTCCTTTTTCCTCCAAAATAAGAACTTTAAAGGCACATCCGTTCCCCGCGGGGGAAGGATCTCCTGAGAATCTGGGACTTTGATCCGTTCATTTCCCCAGATAAAATGACGACGCGGCAAAAAAAACTCCGGTCGATTTGGAAAAAGCAGAAAACGAGTCACAGTTTGTTGTTGGTTGTTCACCGTGGCAAACGAACGGCCTCGTTTGGATCATTTGAGACATGTAAAACACTAGTGTATAATTCATTTATTGAGGCTGCCCCAAAAGACTTAATGCTGGCGTGTTATTGGTTATGAAGTGTCTTAATGACGTGTTTCGAGTCCCAAGTTCAGCCCCTGTAAGGAAACTAAAAGAACCACAAATGTTCTCCAGAGGTAAGTGAGTTTATCACCAAGCGTTAAGACGGCGCTGACCATGTAAAAGCTCTTTCTCCAACTCAGCAACAACGTGTTCAGCTGCAGTGTGCGGGTGCTGACATGAGCAAGACACACGCCTTTCTGTCGAGACGAAACGTTTACGCTGCGGAACACTGGACCGAGTGTGAAGCATGGCAGTGGCAGCATGATGCCGCCGGCCTGGAGAAGATTCAAATTCTTCAACTTCAAGGAAAGTTTGACCCGTCGTCCCCAACGATCCCGACACACGCATTTGGATTAACCAACGTCTGGAATTGCACTGATCAGCAGTTTGTTTTCAATTCTTAGAGACAGTGTCGTGCTTTTTCCAGGCCCATTGCGCCACTTTATGACACAATCCATTAACTATGTTAACATTAGGTGTTATAAAAATGCTCTATATGTCATTTTTTGATGTAAAAGAAATTTGACTTTGTAATTTAATGCCTTGAAATCCGAGTCCCTGTCTCTTTAAGAAGCTTCTGCTCTTTGTGAAACTCGCAACATGGCTCCTCTATTAACCCATTGAAAACATTTTCACCGGCGTTTCACTGAGAAGCAGCTGGTATGATGAATGAGGTGCACAGCTCCACCAAGTGTTTGCTAATTGCTGCTGGCTAGTCTGAAGGATCTGAGGGGAGGAAACTGAAACTCTGAGGAGGAAAACAACAAGATACAAACTAAAGTACGGCGTCCTCAGCAGGACCAGATTATAAATAAAACTATTTTGGAAGCTGGTGGCTCATGCAAGATTCATATTTAATTATAAACATTCATTGTGAATAAAACATTGAAGCCTTTCTTTGAACTGTTTGCTTATTTGTATCGTTTATTTGCTTGTTTCAATATCTGTGACTTTAGAAGCATTTTGTATTTTTTGTGAAGGTACTACAAGTAAAACAATAAGTTATTTGTGTAAACCTCTGCTGCCGTATTGAAGAACAATAACAGAGTTCACTTTGTGTTTTTGAAATGATCAGGCTTTCTCATGCAGACGCTTCTCTTCTCTTCTCTGAACTGAAATCACCAGGAAGTTCCTAATTCTCTCAGAAGATGGCAATATTTCCCTTTTATGATGAGAAACTGTTTGTTTTTGTTTTTTTGTCCCTTTTGTCATCTTCCTCCGTCTTTTTATCGCCCACAATCGCGGCTTGAAGAAAGCACACCCACATGCCGCTGCGGATAACCCTAATGGACGTTTCCTCCTGGTTTTCCCCCTGTGAAAGCTCAGATAAACTCGCCTAACGTACAGCTTCCTGCACTGTCCCACTTCAAAGCGAAGCCGTCGCTGCCGTTCGTGTCGTCATCCTGACTCAAATCTGGGAAAAGCTCCTGGGCGAAAACGACTCGCGTGTTTTTCTTCCCACAAGCTGGTCTCGTCTTGAAATCCACGCTTTAACGTCCGTGTCTCCACCGTCTCACGTTCAGGGCATTATGGGCGCCTTCGTGAATATGGTTTTTACATGATCTTTTTTTTCCCCCCATATAACACTCTAAAAAGTGTGGCATGCTTGTGTGTCCAGCGTCACGCTGTGGGGAGTGTTTTTCTTTTACAGGGCGCAAAGGACGACTAAAATAAAAACCTTGAAAACTCTCGATGTTGTTTTTCTTCCACTTGAGCGGACAAATCCAGCCGGCGCATGTTTGCGGCTGCTGTGCATTAATATGCGCCGCCTGCGTTTTGCTCGCTCACTGTAACGTGCGTGACCGACCGACCGAGAGAGAAAGGGAAGGAAGTTTGATCGTTTGCTGCCGTTTCTTCCGGCGACGGTTAAAGGTGCGATTCTTTTTTTTTGTTTTGTTTTTTTAGAAGAGAAGAACTTCCAAAAGTATGTGCAACAGAGAAATTGCTTATCTGTCCTCCTTTTCATTAAATGCAGATTCGATTCTGTCACGAGTTCATGACACAAATGAGGCTGACCCTGAGCTGGGAAATGAATCGTGCAAAAGACTGAATGACTTTGCAAAAAGAATCAGCGAGAGTGTGTGTGTGTGTTGTGTGTGTGTGTGTGTGTGTGTCAGTGTGTGTGTGTCAGCGTGCAGTGGCTCTCTCAACCTTCAGCGTTCAGATACTTTCTGAGCTCCTGCTGCAGAGGCTCGACAGAAAACGGACAGAGCGCCACCTTCTGGCCGGCTGCTGACGTCTCTCTCTCTCTCTCTCTCTCTCTCTCTCTCTGCTTCAGCAGGGCGTATAGCAATGCTTTCCAGAGCACAGCATCACTATCTGGATGCCAATGAGAATGAACCAAATATTTTTCAGAGAGCAGAGAAACGAAAAGAGGACAGAAACGATGGAGCTCCTGGGAAAAACAGATCGTGTGTTAAGTTTGGAGATTTCTTCGATGCAATACTGATATGTCTGTTAACATTTCCTTAAAAAGCACGACCAAAATCACTAATTGACAACTTTACAGCTGCTCTAAGTTGCTGTAGATAAATTTGGGTTCATTAAAAAAATATGTAAAAATAAATACGTTTAGTCAGTGAAGAGTTCAGACGTTCCAGGCTTGTGTTTAAACGGACGGACAATGACAGAAATGAAGAACAACTCGTGAGTTCTCGAGGGAAACTTAATACCCAGTTGGACAATTTAAACGATGACGTCAATAAAATAAGATTCATTTTGAAAGATCGAAACGTAATGTCTGCTGATGATGATATGGTTCAAGGACTTTTTACAGACGACCATTTCAACACCAGCTGCTTAGAAGCAAGAGTTTGGAGAGCAGCGGAGGACATAGACAAACTGCAGCAGCTGGACATCAGCGTGATGGACAAATATTCAATTAGAAAAATTGAATGACTTCACAAGACTACTGGAAGAGGCCAATGTAAGTTTGAAATCAAGAGTCGATAGAGCAGTGGAGATCATGGACACAATGCAGCAGCCGGAAAACCAGCTAGACAACTGGGGAAAAGAAGTGATGGAATTCAAGAAAGTCACAGATGGCAAAACCAAACGAGGTGAAGGAAATCCCGAAAGAGGCAGAAATGAAGGAAAAGCAAGAGGTGAAGGAAATCCCGAAAGAGGCAGAAATGAAGGAAAAGCAAGATAACAAACAAGATGAGAACAATTTCTTAAAGAATGCCAAAATAGGCATTGGTGCAGCTTTAGGGGTAAGTTTGCTTACTGCTGGGGGAATTTACGTCTGGAAAGCGTTCGCAAAATGAACGTAAACGGAGACTCCATCTTGATTGTATCCAGAGAAAAGGCAATTTAAACCCTGCCTTAACTCCACAGAAGTTTGACGGTCTTGTTTCCGACCTACCGCGATCCAGACATCTCGCACCAGGCAGGGAGGGGGTCCAGGTACTCCCAGGGACCCGGCTGGGCGGGGGGGGTCCATGTACTCCCAGGGACCCGGCTGGGCCCTTGGAACCGTAACCTGGAGCCCCACGTCCGAGCCATTGCCGTCTTAATTCACCGAGCTCGTTCTCATTCATCAAGCAACGTGTCAAACCCTTCACAGCTCAAGCTCCATCGTAACTCTTGACCCCTATATGAATGAAGAGGTCGCCTCAAACATGCTCCATTGGCTGCAGTATCCAAGAATCCAGTTATTCTCGAAAGCAAACATCATGTGTCAAAGTTGCTTGTCTTCCACTATCATGCCACGGTTGTGCATCAAGGATGGCAGTTCACAGAAAGTGCGGTTAGGCAAACATTAATATGATACAACAAACAGGCCAGGGGGAGAAACTCTGTTTATCTGTATTAGCCATGCTAACTAGCTATAGCATTCACGTGGACGCTGCGGCTCGGAGCTGCCGTGTTTTCGTTTTTCTGAACCTGTTTTTATTGATGTCTTCGCTCAACACATTACTGGAAGCCTTGACAACTTATAGCAGGTCAGAACCGCGGGACGTAGGAGCGCAGTTTGGACTCCGCACAACCCACCAAGCTGGACTTCATTCCTCCAGAGCTGCTTCGAACAGCGCAAACAAAAGCGGGGTAAGAGAGCCTAGCAAGCTAGCTTGTAGCTAGGCTAGGCTACAAGCTAGCCCTCACAGACCGGCCCTCGCCAGCCTCTTCCTCGCCAACGCCAGGTCCCGACGAGGAGCGACTCCGGATTATCTGTCGCCGGACGGACAGCTGTGTGACTGCTGTCACAGAGAGCTGGCTGGATGGCAACATCCCGGACGCAGCGGTGGAGAAAACTGGATCAGAGACTTTCTCATCAACACCAACTTGGTGCTGAACACAGCGTGAGATATATATATATATATATATATATATATATATATATATATATATATATATATATATATATATATTTAAATAATTTTTTATATTTTATTCATTTTAGGCAATAAATGTTTTTTTAAAAAAAAAAAAACAAAGAAAACAGTTGAATTATTTGTTTATCTACATGTTCTAAATCATTTTTAATATCGCATACAAAAGCTCGAGAGGTTAAAAAAAAAAATCTGCAATGTTCCAACTTTTTTAGACCAATTAACCAATTAATCGTCAGATTATTTGAAGGAATAACTGATCACTGATGCAAGTGTCAGTCGCAGCCGTACGTGACGCTGGCCTCTTGATTCACAGATGATAAGCAAAAATAAAACAAAGAAGATCTGCTGATAGGAGTGTATTTGGGTGAAATGACATAGTCGTACGCAAATGATCCACTTCCTGCTGAAGAGCAGACTCGCAGCCGAGTGAAATGAGAAAAGAGTTGCATTCTACGGTGGAGGTGCCGTGAAAAACGTCTTCTGGATTATTTAAAGCAACAGACAGAGCGGATGAAGGCGTTGCTCAATGGAAACAGATGGCTTCTCTCCTCTTTCTGAACACAATCCAACAACGTTAAGAGGGCTTACTGGACCAGTCCTCCCACATAAAACACACTCTCGAAAAGGCCTCTTGTTCCCAGGCTCTGTGACTGAAAATTCAAATTCCTTGAACACACAGAAACTGTTTGGAGACGATCTCAGCGTTGCGTTGACAGCAAAAACAAACCAACTTTTAATTGTAAGGAAACATGTTCAGTAGGGAAAACAAATATCTTGTGATGAAGTAATTGTTTTTAAGAAATAAAATAAAATAAATAAAAAAAAGCTGTCGCTTTAAAAATGTAATCTTTTTTTTTTCTTTTAGTAATCTATGACTTCCTGCTTCCATGAGTTAAAAAAACCCATAACATTACCCAGACGCCCTTTTGCCTTAGCTGCCCTCTATCAGGCTGGACAATAATCCACATTTTCCTTCACCAATGTTAGATTTTATTTTATTTTTTTTGTCTAATGTCAAACTGCAGCTCAGTTCACGCAGCAGGTTTTGTTTTTTGTCCCGACTGCTGGACATTTTTCTATTTTTTTGTTGACTTGCCAGTGCGTAAAAGATTTAGAGCTCAATTTTGTAGAGAAAGCAGCTCGTTTGAACCTCCCTGTTGCTCTGAGCGTCGTCGGGAAATGACGCTTTTCTGCAGGCAACGTACCGAAAAAAACAATGAATACCGTGAAGAGAAGCCGACACAATGAGCTGACAGGCAGCTCAGGGAGTGACATCATTTCCTGGACACATGTGTGACCTCTTTCCTGTGCGTGTTGATGCCCCCCGCCGCCCTCCCTCCCTCCTCTCTCCTTCCCCTGCTGATATAAAAATGTTCAAAAATCTTCAAAAGGCGAGAGAGCGCCGGCGGAGTGGAGGTCAGCTCCTTCCATGCTGAATGTTCCCGAACTCACTGTGAGCTCCAGGGAGGAGGCAGGATGCAGACGGTGAGAGATAAAGTCACAGGCCCGGTTCCAGTTGAGAGAGGAACCAATAAAGGGTTTTGCTGCTTTCCCGTCTGCCGAAAGTCCTCGTTCTGTCCTGGTTGCTGTTCGGCCCGATCGGGCCTCGGCTCAACCCAAAGCAGGAAAACAACAGGAATTTCCCGACTGGATGAAACGTTACGTTTATGAGCGTCGATGCTGATTTGCAGCAGTTACGCTATGAGTTACATTATGGCTTGATCAAATATGATCCTCGCAACGGAGAGGCGCCTTCGATCAGACGCCATCTTGGGTGTCATGACCTCCTGGATGACCGGGACATTTTTGTCAATTCACGGATCCAACTTGCTGTCAGAGAACAGCAAGTTGCGCAAAAACGACTGAAAGATTGAACACTCGGAAATTTAGAGGAGGTCGCCTTCAGGTTGCAGGTTCATCCTGAAAAAAGGCGAAGAGTCCTGACCTTTTATGAGCAGCGTATGCATATGTTTTTCAGCAATCAAGACTATTTTGTCCATTTTATGAAAATGAATTAAATAAGAGTTTACTGCAGGTAAAACAGACAAAAAGCACAATAGATTTTCACTTGAATTCTGGTAAATATCGAATATTTCCGAAATGCTCAACGTAGCCACAAACTTGTCCAAACAAACCCCATGTTTGCCACAGGTTCTGTCTGTCGACGCGCCTTTCAGGACTGAGACCAGAGCAGCGAACCGTCACCCCCCCCATGAGACGGCGGTAGAAAAATCTCCCTTTCTAAAAACCCCAGATTTGACTGGATTGTTTTTTTTTTGGAGCAGTAGCACGCATCACACTGAAGTCCTTTTTTGTCAAAGTGAAGAAATTTCTTAAGGTGTTATTGCATAAGTAATTTTGCACTGGTTGCCAGAAAGTAATCAGGAAGCAGACTAAACAAGGCTCAGTTGAAAATGATGTTATCTTTCTAGATGCTTCTGGTAAGTGACAGCTTCTTACAGGAATGCAGCGTGTTTCTATTTTCGGGTGACTAAGCGCCTCAATAACGAACGCTCTTCAGTGACAGCACAAAATACTTTCCCAAAAGCTGGTTTGTTGATTATGGTCACATTTAGGTTTGTTGCTGTATGTTGCTGCAACTCCTCTTGCCATGTTTATAACGTTTCCTCTGGACTGAACTTTCTAACTTTGAATTTTGAGAACCTTTCAGTTCCTCAATTTCATTCAGTTCATTTTAGTTCAGTTTATTGCCAGTTTACAGTATCTGCATCTTTCACCTTGTGGGGGAATCAATCTTTCAGAAATGTTTTGACTTTTCCTATTCATCAGTTCCAGCAATGCCTCACTGCCCACTGGACGTTTTGGCGTACATAACGTGATGACGTCGTGTACAGAGCATCCGTGCACCACTTCTGCAAAAATCTTTACAGCTGCGAAACCAAATATTGACTCGATGGCCTTGTCTTAAGTTGTACACTGTGCCGGAGCCTCACTCACATCGGAGTTCTGGATGCTTGAAACAAAAAGTGAAGGGCTTCTTTTTGAAGGATCTGACCGATAAATTCTTGGTCTGCCAGAGGGACACTTCCCAGCCAAATGCTTGAGCATTAATAAATGAAATAAAATAAGACGGCGATGTCACCGGAAAGGAAGCACAGCCCATCCTGTCAATGCACGGCGCTTTAAATTTCACAACACCGATCCCAGTGCACAGGCACTATTCGCAACGAGAGGAGAGTCGAAGTTAGCCGCAGAGATTAAAGTTCGTCTCCTCATTTTCATGACATGTTTTCAACACACCAGCAAACAAAATTCACTGGCAAACTGGTTGAAATCAGGTCCCAGTTGGGTTGATCTAGAGTTTCCATTGTTCTGTTGCGCAGGCAACAGAGAGGTGATGTTTGGATATTTTTCGGAAAATCCCATGGAAACGCACAAATCAAAAGAAGGGTTGAACAGCAATAAATTCTGCCTCGAAGCAGAGAGCATGTGCCTAATGGAGGAACTGGCGATGACTGGGAAATGGGCCGTCGTGATGAGTAACAGGTGTGGAATATCTAAACGAACGGGAGCCATGAATAACGAGCGGCGGTTTATTGTCGTTGTTCGGACATACACATGAACTTGAGAGCAAGCAAAAAGGGAGACGAGTTAATGAGAAACTGACAACCGGTTGAGAGAAGCGTCTGGGAGGAAGCGGATTTGCATGAACGGCTGTGAGCTCAGAACCGCCAGGGCGTCCAGGCGGTCCGTGTAGACGAGGACGACCGCTCCCAAAACCTCCGCCCGTCATCAGAAACTCACTTTCGCCCCCCTCACGCCCAGAGAAAACAATCAGCAAACACTTTCTGCTGCTCGTCGGTTCAGTCTGGCGCTGCAAACCTCCTGGTTTCTAGTGGCTCCGGGGACGACTGCCATCTGGGGCTGAACTCTCCTGCAACGTGATCTCACCAAAATTAGACGTGTTTACAGTCTCAGCAATTAGTTTACACAAGCCATAAATAAACACTTTACAGTGGACAAAAAAGGAAAAAGTCCAGGAAGTCAGCTCCTGTGGAAATGCCTTGAAAAAACACTTTTTTTTTTTTCTTTTTTTTTTTTTTAAACAGCAAGTGTCCTGAACATTTTGTTTTTGATCCTCATCGTGAGTCAGCAATATGTTCCTAGACATGATTCAGACAGAAACCTGGTCAGGAAGACTCGCGTGAAGAATGATAACGATTAAAACAAATAAAAAATTCAAACATGTATCTGAAAGTGGTCCATTTTTTTTTTTTTTTTTTTTCTGCAGCGTATTTAACGGTTCCTCCTGATACGATCTGCTGCCTGCCACAAGCAGAGGAAGCCCTGCGACGTCTGCAGGGACAAACCGAGGCTCATCTAGTCAATGACGCTGAGAGTGAAGTTTGTGGAACAAAGGCTCCCGTCCTTCACTCTCTGAAAAACTCCAGTCGGTTTCACTTTTATCAAAAGGAAAACAAACGTTCGTCAGACGACGGTGAAACGTTTTTAGCTCCAAGGCCACATGAACCTCAGATTGTATGCGAGATAAAAGTCCTTCTGTTGGACGAATCTCTAATCTGGTCCAATTTAGTCACAACAAGCAAAAACTGAAGATGGAAAAAAAAAAACATTTAACTTATTTTCCAGACAATGAGTCACTTTTTTCATAGTATGTCTGATAAAGTCCACAACCTCCATTCCTTCTTTCTGCATCAGGCGACAAATCATTCTGCTCTAACGAACTGAGAGCTGCATAGCTGCTTTATTCACCTCTCTCTGCTAACAGAGGCGGAGACTCAATCTTCGAAGACCAAACAGAAGAAACAAAGGAAAACAGACGGAACAGTTCAGCCTTACACGCTCATTCACTGTCATGTCTACGGGATGCGAAAACTGAACGCTCTATCTCCATGCAGGGAAGGCCACGGGAAAAACAGCAAGTTCCCAAACAACCCGCCTGGGAAACTTCAACAGACACATCTTGTTCAATTATGCAGCTGCACGAAAAAAACATCTTCACTATGCTACACTGTATGATAGTGTTCTCTTTAAAGAAAACTCTACTTCACACTATCTATCTATCTATCTATCTATCTATCTATCTATCTATCTATCTATCTATCTATCTATCTATCTATCTATCTATCTATCTATCTATCTATCTATCTATCTATCTATCTATCTATCTATTTTTCAGTTTATTTATATATTTACCCATTTATTTTTTATCTGTTTGTTTATATGCTTATTTATCTATGTATTTATTTATGTATTTATTTTTGTATTTACTTATTTGTTTGTTTATTTGTTTGTTTATGTATTTACATGGTCGATCTTTGTAATGGTTTCCTCCTGGTCGGCCTGTTGCTATGTGACCGGAAAGGTGACATCAGGAGAAAGGAATTAGAGTGACGTGCCGGACATGGCTGGGGCGGGGGAGGGGGGGAGGAGGGGGAAGGGGGGGCAAGAGAGGAGAGGGAGGGACGGACGCGTTTGGGACTAAATTTGGGCGGAAACTAAAAAGTCTCGGGGAGTCTGATAAACAGCAGAGGGACGTGGGAGAGAGACGCGCAGAGACCCGTCTGGTGGATGTTCCTGTGGGTTTGGATCCTGGGTTTCAGCGACGCGATGGCTCCTGGGTTCCTGAGATCTTTGCTGCTGCTCTGCTTGTTTTCTGCTGCTGCTGACGCTTTCAAAAGAAACGGTGAGGAAAAAAAACAAAAAAACAAACCTTTCCGTTTTTCCGTCTGAAATGAAGCGTGCGTCAAAATAATAATAATAATAGTAATGATAATAATAATAATGATGATAATAACCTGCGTTTTAAAAAACGTAACTGATGTGGCTTTTCGCACACAAACAAGCAGGAAGAAACATTTGATCACATCTCCATGTTGGAGGGAAAAACATGACATTAAATAACGGGGCGGTTCATTGTAAAGTTTATTCCTCCCCCCCCCCCCAAAATAAAAAATTGAAGCATGAATTGTAAATTAAAGACTACTTTTGAGTGATTATGTTTTGTTTTTTTCCTGCATTTTTTTTTTTTCTGTGTGTGTGTTAGAAAGTTAGCACAGGGCCGGTCCTGCGTTGAACTTGGCCCTAAATCATCTGCAGCTTTTACAGTCCAAGGTGTCATTTTCATATGTTATTTGTAAAAAAAAATAAATCAGTATATATATATTAAAAAAAATGATATAAATACCTTCTTTTTTTTTGTTAAAAAAAATCTTTACTGTTTAAGGTTGATGTCTTAAAAATAAGAGTCATATTGAAATTAATTTGCCTTTGGCCCTTCATAATGACTTTGTATATCTCTGAATTAATTCTTTGAATTGTAAATATTTCAGTTTATAGCCGTTTGGGTCCTCATTTGCTTGTTTGTTTTTTTCTTTCGCCAGGCACTCATCCACGGACCTTTGTCCTTAGTCCAGCAGCCACAGACGAACCGATCGAATATCCTGATGACGATCAGCAGTTGGTTCCTTCAAACCGAACCGTAAGGAATGAAACGTCAAAAGGATCCCTCTCTGAGGAGGCGCAACAGTTCCTGAAGAGCCCCATTTCCACGGTACTCATGCCTTCGTTCTACACCTTTGTGTGCTGCATCAGCGTTCCCATCAACCTCGCCGCCATCGTGGCCTTCTTTAAGGGCATCCAGCCGAAGAAGCCGGCGGCGATCTACATGCTGAACCTGGCCTCCGCTGACCTGCTCTTCGGCCTCATGCTCCCCTTCAAGATCTCTTACCACTTCATGGGCAACGACTGGATATTCGGCTGGCTCCTGTGCCGAGTGGTCACCGCCAGCTTCTACTGGAACATGTACTGCTCCGTCCTGCTCATAACCTGCATCAGCGTGGACCGGTTCCTTGCGGTGGTGTACCCCATCGACTCCCTGGCGTGGAGGAAGACGGAGAACACCGTCAAAGCCTGCGTGACCGTGTGGGTCCTGTCCTTCGCTGCCTCCGTTCCGCTTGTCGTCTCTGACCAGACGGCTCACGTTGAGGAGCTGAACATCACCACCTGCCACGACGTCCAAACCACCGATGCGATTTTGTGGTTGAAGATATATTTCATCGCCATCTGTCTCTCCCTGTTCGTTTTGCCTTTTCTCGTCACGGTGGGGTCCTACACCAAAGTCATCTGGACGCTGAGCAGCGTGGCACGCGGGCTTCAAGGACGATCGCGCAAAAAAACAAGAGCGGTGGTGATGATCTTGACGGTCCTAGTGATTTTCGTGCTGTGCTTCATGCCCACCAACTGCTTCCTGCTGGCACACTACTTTCTGTTTGAGGGGTCCAACAATGCCTCGAAGGCCACCGACAGCTCCTACGGACTCTACTTGACGTTTTTGTGTTTGGGCAGTCTGAACTGCCTCCTGGATCCCCTCCTCTACTACTTCGGCTCTTCCCAGTGTCAGAGGCAGCTGTCCGGCATGCTGTGTCGACCGTCTACGAAGGGTCGACTCACCAATTCGTCGTCTGACTCGTACAGATCCAGCACCAGACCCATTCTGAAGTCCGGCCGCACCGAGTGCTCCACAATGACTTCGTCGGTGAGCAAAACGAACTCATTGGAAGCAAACCTGAACAGCCAGTACAAGAAACTGTTGGTCTGATCACTGCGGCACTGGGCAATGGTTAGTACTTTTAAGTGCAGAACCACAAAGCTGTAAAGTTAAGGCTACTACATAAACTGAGCACTTAGTTGGGATGTTTCACTGAAATGGAAGGTAACCAAACATCCTACTGTAGTAGAAACACTAGAAGTCTCTTGTTTTTTTTGTTGTGAAAGTCAAAGGTTGTGAAGTTAAATCTGGCATAAAGCTGAGTGTCGAACCGCCGTTTGCTTCACCTTTTGCTGCGTATATTTACATTTTTACACTGAATGTTATTAGTTATTCCTTCAGCTTGTTACATTTAGCCCTTTGTTGTTGTTGTTGTTGTTTTTTTGTATATGTAAGCTTTCACTATATCTTTTCAAAACGTACAATATTTTTTGTATTTTGTGATATTTCTGCCTCTTAATAAATATTTGAGACTCAAAGTTGATGTTTTGACTTCTGTTAAATGAACTGAATTAACCAGAGGTTCCAGTCAAAAGGAAAGTAGTTGAATGCTGCCACCTGCTGGCCAAATATGTGAACCACTAAGTTGGCAGAGAAATTTTTATTTTTTTAGTACAATGGGTCACTTTATATTTAACAAATGTACCTCAGTAGGTTTTGTTGATACTGAAAAGGGAATTCATTGTAGTAACTTTGCTCATGAAACGAAAGTCAAATCAATCAAACATGATTGATTGATTGTGTTGAAGTGTGAGAATGCCCTTTTAAAATGAGTTGAATTCCTATAATGATGCACATTGATGGCGTCATCAAAACGACATTCAAATGAAATGTGAGTATTAGGGGGAACATTGACAGAATTGGCTACAAATAAACCCCAACGTAATGTCATGTAAACGGAAAACATGTCGCCAAAAGGTGACGCATGCGCACCGCAGAACTTATGGTGTCAAAAATGTTCTTACTCATCTGCGCCGACAGGTGGTGCTGTTTCACCGTTTATTGAGACCAACGTCACCCTATAGCAACGCCGAAGAAAAGACAAATTGGTGCGCAGATAAATATTAGCTACTTAAAATAAATAAATAAATATTAGCTACTTCCTAAACTCCTTTGTCAGAAATGTCACTAAAATGTCAAAACTGTCTTTGACTAAAGAGTCAAAGGTAACCTGGTTGAAAGAGTCGGAAGGAGAGAGAGAGAGAAAAAATAAATTTGGATGATATTCTGTTCTCATTTAGTGAGAACTAGTTTTTTTCCCCCCTACGATGCGCACACAATAATTTAAAAAGATAAATTCTGGCTGATAACAGTCGCAATAACAGATTGCGTCAGATTAGAAGAGTCATTGCACCGACTTGTGCTCCTCTGATAAGCTCCATGTGTAAAACACAGTAAACCAGTTCAGTGAACTTGTTGTGTTCAATGACAACCCCGCGTTCCTGTAAAGCAGGGCGACATGTTTTCACACGAATCCTTCTCCTGATCACCAGGTCAGTCACCGTCTTGGAGTTGAGGGGGGGAGGGAGGAGGAGACGGGGACCCTGCGTAGTCACGTGACGCACAGTGACGTCACCCAGGTGTCACGGAAGTGTGCTCTCGCGACCTGTGGAGACGAGACGACGCAGACCGCGCCCGCTCTCTGTCATTTTCAACCTGCGCGTCTGTCAACTCCAATTCTCGGCCATGTCGGTGTGCGCGACGACGGAAGGTAAAGTTTTGTCTTTTTTTTCTTCCTGTTAATTACCTCAGTGAGCCGTCGGTGTGGAAACCCGGGACATAAACAGGGATCTTGGACGACAGGTGTCTCACACCGTTAGGTTGAGACACCTGTGTTGGTGGAGACAGACAGTCTCTACCAACACTACGTTTGTTGTATTGAATTTCAGGTGGGGTTTTAGAGTTAGACCAACACAAAAGTAGTGGGTAGTTGTGAGGTGTAAGGTTAATGATGGGTGTTTGTGTACATTTTGTCTCCAATTGGACGTAGGAGTTTTATTTCCCTGTATTTCTCAAAGAACCGAAGGTCTGGACTTTGACTGGGCTGCTTTAGAGTATGAATGTGTCTTAAAGTCAACTGTTTCTTGTTAGGTCGTCCTGCTGGAAGGTGGACCTCTGTCCAAGTCTCGGTGGACACATTCAGGGACAGAATGTTTTTGGAAGCCAGTCAGAATGTTCAGTTCAAGTCTTTTAGTCAGAGCTCAAAAAGCACCACATGATCTAACAGCAATTTGGAAAACAATGTCGTGCAGCACTAACGCCATAAGACGCCAATGAACCATAGTTAGAAAAACATGCAGCACTGGCGAGCCTTTCCAGGAGACCTCGACCGACCAACGTTTCTCAGAATTCACAACCAGGAGGTCACAAGAACCCAGAACAACAGCTGCAGCTCTGCAGACGTCGATTCCTTAATGTCAGAAACAGGATTGTTGAGACAAAAATGGAAATTTTGGGAAAGTGTGTGCTATGTTGTTACTTTTCCCCAGAGGTCCAGGTTGTTTTGGACAGAATTTGTCCCTTAATGAATGAGCTCATTATTGAGTCAGGTTATCTTTATCCAATCTTAAAAATTGCATCATGATCTGAAAAATCTAGTGTAAAAAATAGAGAGAACACTTTTTAGAGCACTGTATTTCTTTTTCAGGTCATGGTTATGCACCACCTTTATGTTGGGTCTATTTCATAAAATCCCATTGAAGTACACTGATGTCTGTGCACTGAATATGAAAAAGTTAATGTTTTATAAGTACTTTTGGAAAGCTCTAAAAAATAAAGCCTGTTGTTCCTTTGCTTATCGTTTCATGTTCGCAGACACAGGAATGAACAGAGGCTTCACTGGGACAGAAACGAATGATGGCGTGTTTGTTGGCTCTGACGCCCAAGCAGTCCTGAAAAGCCCTCTCACAACCGCCTTCCTCCCAGCCGTCTACACCCTCGTGTTTCTCATTGGGTTTCCCACCAATGCCTTGGCTCTATGGGTTTTCCTCTTCAGGACCAAAAAAAAGCACCCGTCGTCCATCTACATGGCCAACCTGGCTCTTGCCGATCTGCTTTTCGTCATTTGGATCCCTTTAAAAATAGACTACCACCTCAATGGCAACGACTGGAAGTATGGAGACGGGCTGTGCAAGGTTCTGGTGGGATTCTTCTATGGCAACATGTACTGCTCCATGGCCTTCATCGCCTGCATTAGCGTCCAACGTTACTGGGCTGTAGTCTACCCAATGTCCCAGCATCAAAGGAGCAACGTTTTAGCAGTCTCTGTCTCTATAGCGATCTGGGTGCTGGTGTGGCTCATCACCATTCCTCTCTACTGCTACGATCAAGAAGTAAACATACCAAACATGTGCATCCGGACCTGCCACGACGTCACCAGGCCAAGCCAAAAGAAGACTGCGGCTGGATACTTCTTGACGATGGGGACGCTGGGATACGTCGTCCCGACAGTTGTGTGTATCATATCGTACGTCCTCATGCTCAGGGCTCTCCAGGACAGCATGGGGGACCCTACCATTGCCAAGAAGCGCCGCAAGGCCGTGGTCTTGATCATCACCGTCCTGCTCATGTTCATCGTCTGCTTCACCCCCAGTAACATCATGCTGCTGGTGCACTACGTCCTCCTGCTAGGAGAGGTCGTGAACAACGGGTACGGGTTTTACATCACCACCCTGTGCCTCGCGAGCCTGAACAGTTGCGTGGACCCTTTTATTTATTACTTCATCTCCGAGGACTTCAGGGAGCACGTGAAGAACACGTTTCTGTGCAGGAGTCAGAGGACAGTCGAGCGGAAAAAGGTCTCCTTCAGCGCTCTGAAGTTCTCCAAGAAGAGCGGCTCGTACACCACCAGCAGTACGCGAAACACGCAGAGCAGCGATTGCTGATGGCGCTGTCATTATTAACCCTCCCCTGGTCTTAGCGCGACGCTCTGGAGGAGCGTGTAGGATGTCGAGGCGGGACAGCGGGAGGGTCGTAAAAGCGCAGGCGGTGCCAGTGCGACCCCCGTCGGACCGCTCACATACTCTTAAGACGACAGGAGGGTTTAACTCAGGTTTGAGAGCGAATCCATCTTGAGTTGAGTTGGAGCAGTTCAGAACAGGTCTTTGATCTTCTAGAGCTTTTTTTGTGTGGTCAATATTTGTTATTGAAAAATAATTTGTACAGTTTTATTTTATTCTATTTTTTACATATTTTATGTGTTCTGCTATATGCCTCATTTTATTGCCATCTTTGACCTTGATCACATAGAAGATACTTATGTTGTTGTAGTTTTAGATAAATGAATGTAGCCTTTTTTGTGTGCGACAAAACTGTAAATCAATTTGTTAATGACACCTTTTACCTAGTAATTTATGTAAAACTACCTTAATAATTGACTTCTTTTTATATATATATATATATATATATATATATATATATATATATATATATATATATATATATATATATAATCTTAATTGGCTCTGAGTGAAGACAAGCAAGGAGAAATCTTTGTAAACCAAATGCATTCAAAAGCTGAAACTCCCATTCTGTTTGGTCTTTAAACGCATCAGTTTGGAAAAACTCAGATTAGGAATATTATGGATAAATGGGGAAGACATTGTAATTTTTTGTTCGATTGAAATAAGACTTATCAAGAAGAGTGTGAATTTTATCATTTTATGCTCAATTATGTGTTTATTAATAATAAAAAAAGTTTATATGTGCTGGACACTTCTTTGAACACAACTCCTTCTGATCCCTCCAACACCTTTATTTTCCCCAGCTTTGTTAGTCGCTTGTGCAATACATATTATGCATAGTAATAATTTTAAACCTAGCCCATTTTTTAGGCCGCTTTTTGTCAAGCAAAAGTGATCAATGTGTTCAAATGGACATTTGACTCCTTTTAAGGGTTTCTGAGTTTTGCCTTGTTGTAGAACCCAGTTAATACTCAACCTTTTGGTGGCGTAAAGTTCAAACAATATCTTTTAAAAGTTTTTTAAAATGTTACAAAAGATTGCAGTGAAATTAATCAAATATTAAGCTGCCGCATGTGGAACTAAAAAAAACCTTTGTGGCTGAGTGTGTATTGTGTGGCGGACTGTTGGAAAGGTCAAACTGGTTGTTCCTTATTTTCATAACACACATGTTTACTATTTGTTCCCATTCAGGGTCGGTCATCCGCCATTTCAGCACTGTAAGCTTTGAGTGTTACGTCACCAAAACCAATTATGGCCAAACTAATTAGCTTCCTGACCAACTGTGACTGTATAATTTTGTTTTTCTGCCATAGATGGATTGTAAAATAGTTAGCTACTTCAGTTTGAGTCTCCTTCAAATTCTACACGTCTTTCCTGCCCACGGAAAGAAATGTGACTTTGTCTTTTAACGCCTTGAAATTGGGTCTCTGTCTCTTTAAAAAAAATCATCTGCTCTTTCTGAAACTCCGCCTTCAGGAAGTCATTACAAAATGGCTTCTGTTAACAAGATTTTCATCAGCGTTTCACTGAGAGGCAGCTCCTGTAATGAGCTCAGAAGATGCTGTTCCACCAAGTGTTTACTGATTGCCACTGCCTCGTCTGAAGGAGCTGAGTGGGACAGTCACAGACGAGAGGTGCTGAAAAATTTTCTCACTTAGTTTCCTCAAAAATAAAAGCTTGGAAGTTTGGAGACTGCAACTTTGAGGAGGAGCTCTGTCCTCGAAGGCGGAGCTAGGTCCACGCAGGCGTTTTGCACAGGTTGCCGTGGGAGATTAAAGGATTTCTCAAGCATGCATGAAAGAATCAAAGCGCTACTCCAGGAAGGTTTTTTGACGAGGGGACATTGTAACATGACATAAAGCTAACAAAAAAAAAACAACACATTTTTTACACTATGCTTCCCCTTTAAAAAACAAAATTTAAAGAATGGTAAAAATGCCAGAGGATAAAACCTGTTGTGCAGCCTGTCCATGTGGGTGTTCACAGTCGGGACACTTCCAATAGTTCATGGGTTCAAACTGATCAATAACTTCACAGGACGCCTGTCATGTTCTCATGAAGAAGGCACTGGTCTTTTTGTTATTTGTGGCTTTTAATTAAGCAGACGTTTCTCAGAAACATAAAACTTGCTGGTTTCACTGTTTCCACATTTTCATGACTAATGTCAGGACACACCTAGATTTCCCAAAATAAATGTCTCACAATGTCATCACTTAGAAAAACTCTTTATCCAACACGTGGTTCCAGCTGCGGATGTGTCACTATCTACTGAACTGTAGTTGCAGTTCAATGTGGTTGCAGCATTAATGCAATTATCAAATTGCAATTATTAATAATAATTAACTACAATTAATGATACATATTATTAATATTAATTATTATTACTAGTACTACTAATAATATATATAATAATAATAATAATATATCTTATTATTAAATAGCCTGTTTTTTTTTTATTATTATTATTATTATTATTATTATTATTATTATTATTGAAATATAGCCTATATTTACATACACTTCTTTTATATACCAAGATATTTATTTTTTCCACGCTTAAAAGTAAATGTTTCAAACCGCAGTATTTAAGTATTTTCGCATTCAAAAGCTTTTATCTAAATCATCTGTTTCTTATTGCGCAAGTTGGGTGCTATGGAAACCGAATGGGGGGGCGGGGGGAGGGAAGAAACTGCCGCGTGCTTTACACAAGTGACGTATGCGCATGCCCGGACTCCGGGCAGGTAGTCTCTGGGTGTGTCCTCCAGACCTTATCAGACATGTTTTAAGACGGAACGTCAAGTGAGAGACGAGCAGAAGTTGCATTTGGACTCTGGAGCGCGCAGACATGGATTCAAAGTGGATTTGGTCGCTTTTGCTGCTTGTCGGCTTCGCTTCTGCTGTTCATGCACAAGGTGAGTCCAACACCGTTTTTTCTCTTTTGTTGCGGCGACGTTTCATGGACCAAGAGAGGGTCGCGAGGCACGACTTTTACTGACCCAAGAGCAGAAAGGCTATTGCGTTTTAGTTCGTGTTTTGTGTCAGGACGTCATGTATTTGGTCTAGACCTCGTAGAGATTCACTTGGTAGGATTTTATCTTCCACGTTTTTGATTCGGTAAATTACAGAGAAACTACAATTTGCCTAAGCAAGAAAATAACCATAGTAACTACTGTTTATTAAGGTTTTTTTTTTGTTGTTGTCTTTTTAGAGTTTTACAGTTTTAATGAAAACAACCTACAGCTTTTAATATATTTAAATGTATGTGTGTGTGTGTGTGTGTGTGTGTGTGTGTATGAATATATAAGAAAAATATATTTCTTATATATAAAAAAAAAAACAAATGATACACTCCTTGCCATCAGCTGCTCTGTGTGACCTAATAAGTTACTTTTAGGTGATTTATTTCAACGTCATCACTGGTAGGATTGTTGACATGTACACTGTTTGCTCAGAGGATTTTCTGATACGACCTTTCACTGGATTCTATTTAGGGTGCACTGATTGCAGTTTTCTGATCACTCACACATTACCGATCTTTGGGGAAGAAAAAAAAAAAAAAAAAGTTGACGTCCCTCTGCATGACCCAGTTTCTGCCAAGCTTCAGCTTGAGAGTCTGGTTCCCTCGCACATGATTGCAGAAAACCTGGCCTCCTTGTTTTCGGAGTCACTGAAATGTGCACCGTGTCCTGCGTCTGGAATTGCAGCCCATATCACGCCTCTGTCGCCACCGTTCTTTTTCCATGTTACAAGGTGTTTGTGTGGTAGAAGCCAGTCTTACTTGTCTGATGCTTCTATCTTAGACTGTAACCTGAGACGGGTCTTGACTTCCCTCTCTTAATTCTTTGTAGGTTTCATATTTCATAAGTGAAGAAAATGAAGTATGCTATGTTTAAAAATGACTGAAGCTACAACTACGGTCGTGTGTTAAGCATTAATGGAATGTCATTTATATGTAATGTTTGAGAAGTGTTCTTGTCATTTTGGCTGAGAACTTCATACAAGTCCTGTTTGAAGGAAGAGTGCCAGACATTCGGTCTTCCACAACCACCGCAGAAATGATTCTGTTCCTAAAGTTACTTTAGGGATTAACATCAAAACCTTCTTGCCTGCCTATAAAAAAAAAACAAAAAACGAATCAATCAATTGACGTCAAGAGATTAGAACTGAACAGCTGTTTAGAGGCGAGAAGTATATGCCATACATGAACCGCCTTTTACGCTAACGTCTCTTTTATCTTTGTCCATTTCAGGCCGAAGTTTTATTGGGATACAGACTGAGAGTGGAACCGTTATTGATGATGTCGCATTAGACGTACTGCAGAGCGGCCTGACCACCGTCTTCTTCCCGATCGTCTACACCGTTGTGTTCGTGGTGGGCCTGGCTGCAAATGGGATGGCCATATGGGTGTTCCTCTTCAGAACCAAGAAGAAGCACCCTTCCTCCATCTACATGGCCAACCTGGCCTTGGCCGACCTGCTGTTCGTTGTCTGGATGCCTCTGAAAATTTCCTACCACGTAAACGGAAACAACTGGCTCTACGGGGAGCCCCTGTGCAAAGTCCTGGTGAGCTTCTTCTACGGGAACATGTACTGTTCGGTGCTGTTCATCACCTGCCTCAGCGTGCAGAGGTACTGGGTCGTGGCGAACCCGCTGAGTTCGCAAAGGAAGAACAACAAAGTCGCTGTCGGCGTCTGTGTGGCCATCTGGGCTTTCATTTGGATCACCTCCATTCCTCTGTACCTGTACGATCACACCACTGAGATCAAGGGCACGAACATGACAACCTGCCACGATGTGATCGTCATAAACTCAAATGCCGACGACCCGTACCCTTATATCAAGTACCCATTCTTCTACTTCATGTTCATGGCCACCGTCTCGTTCTTCATCCCTTGCATCGTACTCATTGTGGCGTACGTGTTGCTGCTCAAAACTCTGGGGAGCAACACGGTCGACAGCAGTGCGACAAAGACACGGAGCAAAGCCGTCGTGTTGATCCTGGTTGTCCTGGTGACCTTCCTCATCTGCTTCATTCCCAGCAACGTGATGCTGGTGGTGCACTATGTCCTGGTGAAAACCAAAATGGAAGACAAAGGCTACGGCTTTTACATCACGTCGCTGTGTCTGGCGAGCCTCAACAGCTGCCTGGACCCTTTCATCTACTACTTTGTGTCGGACGAGTTCAGGGACCACGTGAAGAACACGCTGCTGTGCCGCAGCAACAGAACCGTGGAGCAGGAGAAGGCCACGTACAGCTCCATGAAGTACTCCAAGAAGAGCCGCTCGTTCGTGTCCGGAAGCACCAACACGGAGAGCAGCACCTGTTAGCAGCACCTGCTAGCAGCACCTGTTAGCAGCACCTGTTAGCAGCACCTGCTAGCAGCACCTGTTAGCGACGGAGCCCAGACTGTTCCACGCTGTGGCTGCTTCCACTCCGATGTCGTCGTCCATCGTGAACCCGACCAAAGAGGAACTCTGAACCTCGATAGCACTGCAGCTTGTGATGTGTGACTTTATCAGGAGCCGCTCAGTGTTAAACTGTGAATCATTATATGTTTTGTTCAATGTTATATTGTGTGTAAATGGATGTAAACATGTCACATCAAACTGTTAAAATGCCAATATTTACGGCATGGGATGCGTTAAGTGGGATTTTCCTGGACAGCACAGATTTCCAGTGTTTAAGGTCGGATCTGCTGATTCTAGTTGTGAATCAAACATGAAATGAAAAGAAATACGAGATTATTACCACTTGCCAATCGAAGCTGATATTTCTAACTTTTGCATAGACACAGAAAAACGCCAATGAGAAGTCCTGATGTTGGTTGATGAGTTTATAGACGGCGAAAGGCGGACATTTTTATTTTCAGCGTCTGATGGATATATAAAAACAAAAATTAACTATTTATCTATTTTTTTTTATAGCCAGTCAAGTGCATCTTTTTATTTATACTATCCTGGACATAAATGGAAGTTGTATATATTAAATGGCTACAATTATTCAGTCTGATTTCTAGAAAATATATGCTTTTTTTTTTTTTTTTTACTCATTTGTCATAAAAACTGTTCCTGTCGTTGTTTGAATTCATTTTAAACCTTTTGTTGTTGAGCTTTTGACGCTGTTACGTGTGTTTGTTCTGCTTTCTTAAATAAACAGAACAAGAACACGGTTTCTGTGAAACTCCGTTGTCCCGTTGCGTCATTGTGCCGTCCTGCGCGAGTCACGGGCCTCGTCGTCATCCGGCAGGCGGACATCCTCCTCTTAGCTCACTTAATCTTTCGAAACCCTTGGAATTTCTGGAATGTGCTGCGTTGAAATGTGGAGCACCGAAGAGCAGGTCAAAGATCAATTCGGAGAAGGGATAGTGAGCGTGAGGAATGTCAGCATGCATGATGAGACACATTTTGCAGACGATCTTGGGGAGTCGTCATCTCGCTGGTTTCGGTGTTCGCTTTTTCTCCTGCAATCGGAAACTTGAGTCTAGTTTCATTGTGGGATCTCTGGGCGAGTGCGCCGCCAACGGGCTTCGTTGCAGCTTTTCTTCCTGATGCCTGTTTTAATGTTAGGGTTAGGGGTTAGGGTAGGGTTAGTCATTCTTTCCCAAAACAAAACCATAAAAAAAGGCCTCGGTGCACCTTATATGGTCATTCACGTCAAGCGAATCGGGCAAGCCTTCACTTTCTCCTGGCGCTCGCCACACCTCTCACAGGGCTCCAGCGTCCCGCAGAGCGCCGGCAGGTTCCTGTTTTAACGACCGGTCGGGTCAGAGCAGTGGGTAAATCATTGGCTGTAGAGTGTCACCTTACCCTTTTGTCAACGCTCCGGGGCAGAAGGCCTTCCTTTCAGAGCGGAGCCACACCCTGGTCGCGTTACGCCGCTGACGCGCCTCCTTTTCCAAGGAACAGTTTTTCCTGGATGTTATTTAAAAAAAACGGAGAAGCACTTTGCTGCACAAACACACCAATGCGAGCCGACCTACTTTGTTGTGGCTTGATAATATGTTGTGTCTCTGCGTCGCCATGTTAGTTCTACTTTATCGTGAAATGTTCAACCAAAGACTGGGATCGCAAATAGGCCTTTGACTAGATAGTCTTTGTCCAAAACAATGGCTGCATTGTTTTTCCATGTGTCATCACCTTATCTGCTCTCCTTGATTGAAAAAACGTATCTGTCTCTCTCTTACGTGAGCTCCACTAGGAGATCATGAATATGGAAATGTAGGAGAAATGGAATCAAAAGCCATGATTGACTTTTCCAGTTTATCCTCCAAAACAGGCTTTGCACTGACTCAATATGTCGGCTGTCGCTTTGATTCGATTTTGACGCCACGTGTGCATGTCTGCGGATTTGACCTTTTCCCTGTTTTATCACGTTCAAACCACAAACGTAACGTGAATGCATTTCACTGTTATGTCAAAGCCCAACACAAAGAGGCGTACGATTACGAAATGGTAAGAAAATCACTCGTGAGTCAGAACATTTTTTTTGAAAACAAACAATGAAAAGAAGGGCTTAGTTTTGGGATTGAGAACGTTTGCCTCATTTTGTTTATTTTCATTTGTTCAGAGAGAAGCTATCCAAGCTAACCCGGCCTCTATAATTTCCTCCTAAACATAATAACTGGTTCTCCGATACCCTGAGGCGACAACAAGCTTTTTCAATAACCGATATTCATCTGTTTGCCTCCATGCAGAGGAATTTTGACCCAGTCTTTGCTGTTGAACAGGTTTTATTCAGTATCACTGAAGTTTTTTGGGTTTTTTTGTATTTCTTTGGAAAAGCCAAGCTTTTTTTAAAAAGTATCAAAATTGGACTTTGATTAGGTCATTCTAAAACCTTTTGCTGTATCGTGTTCTTTTGTGTTTTGAGCCACTGAGACATGAACGCTGCTGAATGAACCCATCGCCGTTCTGACAGAAGCAAAGCTACGGGGCAAAAACCATGACTGCGTAACGTGAAACTTCAAAAAATATTGGCACTGGAAAACAGAATTATGACTGAAAATCTTAATATTGACTCTGCAAAAAGTACAGTACAGAAAATGTTGCCTAGAAATTGAAAAGGATCAACTGAAACTATAGACAATTAAAAAAAATCTTGTTTTCACACACAGTCTTTCTTTTCACTGACTGTTTCTGAATTGTTGCTGTGTTTTATTTCGGTTCTCTGCATCGTGTTGGCAAGAGCGGGAAAAGACGACGAAGTCGCAGAGATTCGGTTGAAAAGGGTCCACCTTAACCTTGCGCACCTTTTAGCAGAAAATGTGTTAGCGCAGTCAGCAGAGTGTCTGCTTGTGTAAACGATCCACACGGCAAGTGGTCCCGAGGCACCGCCACGCCCCGCAAACGTGCCCACACACGCTAAAAAAAAAAAACCCAGTCCAGATCATTCAAACTGAAATCCTGCAACACTGAACAAACTGTCAGAGAGGAGAAACTGTCTATGAAAATTGGTCATGAGTAATCTGCGTTGCATACCTGGGGTTTCGTTACCAATTTTTGTTTCGCTTTCAGCACTTTCCAGTGCTTCCGGTTAATGTTAATTTGAAAATGTCGACATCTCTGTTCAATGTCATTTTTCAGTTTTGGCATCGTTTTAGCCCCATACAAAGCGATCACACTGCTATTATGAAGTGTGACTGTCCCTTTTTGTGAAATGCTTCTGGTGTTACACTCAGTGTAATGGGAGGCACACCTCTGAAAAAGTTTGCACCTGATCCCCTGACAATTTGTCATGTGTTTCCGATCCATTGTTTCCACCAGAGGCTTTTTTTTGCACATACTAACAATGCATCATGTGACGGAGGCTCGCCTGCCACAGACTTTTCCTTGCTCTTCAGGTGTAGCTTCAAAATGGCTGTCAGCAAGTCTGTCAGACACACTGACATGAACCAACAGCTTCCCACAACACCAGAAACCAGTTCAACCAGTTCTGACCTCAGTCACCATGGTGGCATGGTGGTAAACAGCGGGTTTATGAGACGTTTCGATGGCCCGTGAGTCATTTTTATGTTCCATGAGTCACTTAGTTTATGTGCAACCAAACATGGTCTAAAATTAGATACGTGCTTTTTGTTATTCAGGTAAATTTGATAGCCAAATTTAGGGACTGGAGTGATTTAATTGTTTGTTTGTTTTTTAATGCGGATATGTGTGTATATGTGTGTGCAGGGAGGGTGACTTCTGCTGGTTCCAGAAAACAATGCAGGTTTGTGGAAAAGTGGAGAAACCAATCAGTGTAACAGTGAAGCTGCAACTACATATATATATATATATATATATATATATATATATATATATATATATATATATATATATATATATATATATATATATATATTATAATCAGTTTCTTTTGATAAGAAACTTTAACAAAAACTGCGCCTGTGTCTGGTGAATTTTTGTTTAATCCAGGAATATTGCTCAAGTAAGAGTAGCAATACTTCATGGTAAAATTACCCAAGTAAAACTACAATGTACAATGTAGTAAAAAATACTCTTTAACAGAAATACTCTTAACAAAAACAGTTACAGAAGTAAATGTACTCTGAAACTCTGTCTCTGAGTGAGAAATGAACGTTCCAATTAATGCGGCCGTGTGGCTTAATTGCATGATGGGGGAAAAAAAAAAAAAAAGCGACAAACGTGCCTATGATCGACATGAATCCTGGAGATTTCTGCAGGGTTAAGTTTCCGAAACGTTCCAAACTGGTTTTACTTCCCCTTGCAGACTGAACGTTCCTGAGACGCCTCCCTGTGAGGAGCCTCATTAGCAGCTCTTCCAGCCGGAGCATTTTGTCTGGGAAGGCAGATTGATGGATTAACATTGCGACCACGCTTGATGCCGGGACGCGGCTAAAAGACGACCATTCATCTGTGCAAGCTGGAGGAGAGGGAGGACGAGCGTCCGCGCCGCCGAACCCTTGAGACGAGGCACTAAGGGAAGGTTTGACGGCACAGATCTGATTTGAATGCCTTGATCTTTCCCTTTATTTGCTTTTGATTGGTTTTGCAGATGCACAAAAACAAAGAAACAGCCTGAGGAGGAGGCGAAGAGAAGCGGCAACACACCGAGATATTCGGACGAGCGAGAAAATGAGTTTATTTCTTTGAGCACATTTCAGAAACAAGGCAGTTCAAAGTGCTTCCCGTCACAACATCATACAGTCACCAACTGTGAAACAGGAAGTAAACATTACATTGTGTCAAGTGAGTCATCAAAATCATTAATGCACTGATCAACTTCCTACTAATCGATAAGGCAAGCAGGAATGATATATGCCATCACTTTCCATTAATGCAGACAGAAACAATCACTTTACATTTTTAGCAAACAGTTTAAGTGCAACAGAGATTTCCAACAAATTCAATTAGTGAAAAAAACACGGAAGATCAAAGAAAGATGACAAAAACTGGGAGAAGGTGCAAGAGAGTAAATAGAAAAAAAAAAAAACAAGAGTGTTGGAATGTGAGAAGGTCCACAAGAGTTTGAGTGAGTGAGAGTCCTTTAGTCCTTTTTCTCGTTCATGTCTTCCGGCTCTTCTGAGGCAGATTGGCCAGAGCCAGTTGGCGCCGTGTTGGTTCCCCCGAGCCAGTCCCAGTGGGAGAAAAACGGGGCAAAGTTGGTCCCCGGTCGCTGGTGATGAGCGTCGTGCTTGGGAGCCCCGCCCCAAAGGCCAAAGGGCACCAGGTTGTGCATAGCCCAGGGGAAGTCGTAGCCGCAGTGGTCCTCGGTGGAGACGTAAACGTTGAAGACCATGAAGCCCCACGTCGTGAGGCAGTGGCACCTCAGCAGGACGGGGTCCACCGTCGCCCAGAACCCCACGCTGAACAGCTCCCAGCCGGAGAGGTACTGGGTGACCAGGCTGAAGGGCTGGTTGTACTGGTGGTGGACGGCGTGGAAGGTGCGGTAAAGCCAGGGAACCCGGTGGTGCAGGAGGTGCCACAGGTAGTACTGGAAATCGAAGACGATCATGCAGCCCAGGATGCCGAGGAAGAAGCTCAAGAGAGAGGGGGCCTCCGGAGGCAGCGGGGTCGGCGGCCTCCACAGCCACTGCGCAATCGCTGCGGGGAAGATGAAGAACAGGTGGTTGTGGACGGTGACGCCCAGGGTGGTCCAGATGTTAGGCCAGGTGATGGGTTTGTCCGGATGCAGCCGGTAGCGGTTGACGGAGGGCCAGGTGGGAGCCAGCAGGTCCAACGCAGTGTAAATACCAACCAGGACGAAGTAGGTGGTGACGGAGAGGACCACGGGGAAGAGAGGGCTCCTGAGCAGGTCGTGGTGGTTCTGGTGGAGGTAGTCCCAGAGAGGCTGCAGGACCAAGGCGTGGGACTCTCCCCCGGACAAGTTTCCTACAGCCGTCAGCCAAGACAAAGCCTCAGTTCTCAGCAACCTGCTCGCGCTCATCACTGACGTGCCGTTTCTCGTCCAGAAATGACCGAGCCAAGGGGTATTTTTAATTTTCTTACAAACCCCGAAAGAGGGTAAAAAGAGGTCCTGAACGACTGAAAAGATCCAATTGAAAAGGTTCGGCAACAGCAAATTGTCTGGTGACGCCGTGCCAAATTGGACTGGCGGGACTGTCTTCGCCTCTTATGTATGTTAAGCCCCACCTCCCTCCATCACCACCACCCTCTGCATTCTAAGAGAAGGCTGTGTGTGAAGGCCCTTTTTCATGGGCGCCAGGACCGCAGCCAGGACTCAGGAGCCGGGCCACAACAGCTCTCATTTTTTGGCCCAAATCATGGAGCGAGAGCTTCCGCTTTTCTCGTCAATCTGACTTTGTCGCAAACGAAATGAATGGTTTCGATTTCTGCTCACATGATGATTGACTAACGATTAAACACGACTCATCAGGTCTTATTTACTCCCTCTAACCCTTCGGCCTGTCGATGGATCTGTCACCCACAGTCTCAGATGACGAGACAAATACAGAATACACACACACACACACACACACACATGCTCATACACAAACATCATGAGCCCCAAAGAGTCATTAATCATGGAGGAAGTTGTCATGTGCTGAAAAGAAGCGGACAGAAGCGGAGCAGCGACTGCAGCTCTCGTCTCTATGGTGTCACAAAATAATCCTGCAGAATTTTGACGTTTTGATGAATATGGTGTGATCCAATCCGCTTCACTGTTTCTCCACTCGTTCATGTTGAAATCAATACTCGTCACTTTAGGAGTATTTCTTATTCACACGCAAATGGACCCTGCACATTTTTACACATGACCATGTGTCGTGTGTGCAGAAAGAGTGGATTAACTCTCCACTCTTTTTCTGCACATTGTGGGAAAAATGTAACTCGCTTTTGATGAAGGTCGTCGATTAAAGTGGCTGCCAAAACAACGACTGCTTAACATCCTTATTTCTTTTTTGTGAGGAATTATTGATCAAACAGTGACATTGGCAGCTGATCACAGACCAGTTCATGGAATTTGTCTCTCTGAGCAGCTTTTTGTTTTTCATGTCGACCAGCAGAGGGCAGCAGAAATCCACTCCTGAACAAATACAGGCGCTGATAAAGTTTTCATTTGTGAAATAAATTAAAATACAGAACTGTAGTTCAGTGGTTTATTATTAACCGATCCAAACGCTTCCCAAAGGTGAAGTATGTGACTTTTATGTAAAAACTATACTTTTTTTTTTTTTTTAACATATTTGTTCAAATTGTCGCCAGGTTGTGACTCTACGTCACGAGACTGATGACCTGAGAAAATATCCATCTCCTGCACCACTGTTGCCGCAAATGCACCGCTCCCGACCAAAATCAACCAATCAGAGCCAGCAGGAGGGTCTTGGTGCTCATTTACACCTGCTGGACCAAAACAACAACAAAAATAAATAAATAAATAACGCCACAATCGGTGACCAAGCTAACTGTCTATGCCAGCTGCAAAACTGTGAAATAAGAAATGCATAACGTCATTATGACTTTATATTCAAAAATCAGCTTTATTTTTAAATTGACAGCGGTGTTGAAAAGTATTTGGAGTGGCGCGCGTTTTGTTTTCTTTCGCTTTAAAGTCTGATCCTTCAAGTGCGCTTACTGGCACACACAAGAGTCAAGCACTCAACACTGCAGTGAATCCTAAACATCAAGCAGATAGTGCAAAGTTGAAGTATTTCACTGAGTCTACTAGTTACTCTCGGGTCAACAGGGGTGAACTAGCTGCTGTTGTTTTGCATGCAGGAAGAAACTGATCAATCTCTTCTTTGCTGAATTCGATCAATGTTTAACCTTCCCATCAACCGCATGCTGAAATCTGTGATCGCTCAGAGTTGACTGAGTTTTGCTGCATGGGTTTGGAAACATCTCGGTACCAGTGTGTCTCTGGGTTTGGACAGGTCGCTTCCTGCTCGCTGACCATCTGCAGCTCTGAAGGGGGAAACTGTTTCGTCGCCTTTGACGAATGCAAAGCGATTGCCTTCATGGCAACGGGGGAGGAGGGGAGGAAAACAAAATTGAAGTTGGACAACTTCCATCCCTGCGGAGCAAGACGGAGTGGGCTGAGGAGGGTGTTGCTCTCCGCCGTCAGCCGTGACACGGTGACAGAGGAGGAGCCAGGGAGTCAGAGAAGGACCGTCGGGACACGAAATGACAAAAAGGAAGCGGGCTGGAAAGGCTAAAAATAAAACCCAACAACGAGAGCACGGCGACTCGGAATCACAAGGTGAAACCGAGAAAGCGGCGACGAGGACAACAGCAGGGCTGGTTCCCATGGACCTGATGACGCGTGTCTCTGGTTTCCATGGCAGACGCGAGGAAAGGCTGGGCGGGATTCGTAAAAGCGCCGAAGATGATTGAGGAGGAATAAGTGTTGAACATGTTGCGAGGAAGATGCTGGGTTAAAGTGAAGCTAAGAAAAAAATAAAACATATAAGCAAATGATGTGGAATGACTAAAATAATAAATATGGACTCGGATCAAATGGGAAGAGAAGCTTGAAAAGGCACTAAAGTTACAATCCGTGAAACTATTTGGAGGAAGTGAATCCACACTCACATGGGTCACCAAAAAATGTCTCTACAAGATCTTATTCTGAAATGCTTTTCTAATGTAAGAAAAAAAAAATAATAATAACTTTCCGCTTTTGTCTTAAGTGTCATTAAGGAAAACTTTCCCTTATAAGTTTGTTTTGTTTGTTTGCGTCATTTGATGTTTGCGTCATTCCAGTGTTGGCGACGCGTTTCGCCATTCGTTGCAAGTAACAATAAAAAACAGCATCGCAGCGTTTCCTCAGGGGCGTAGTCAAAGTCCAGGTTCAAACCGAGAGGTGTACCGGCTGTAACAAACATGAGTTCAACTGACCACGAACTCAAGACTGTTGGAAAAGACGTGAAACATGAATGGAGGTGAGTGGAACATTCGTAATGATCGTCATCACTGGCAGCAAACAGGTCTCAACCCATCCTCCCGTTGAAGAAGCGAAGGAGTCACGTCTGGGATGTGTGTGTGTGTGTGTGTGTGTGTGTGTGTGTGTGTGTGTGTGTGTGTGTGTGTGTGTGTGTGTGTGTGTGTGAAGGCCCCTGTGTGGCTCAGGCCCTGATCAACGCCCCCAGGGCCTCCTGGGTTGCGCCGGTGCATGTTTTGTTTTTCACTTAAGGGCACTAATTAAATCTGGAAAGACAGACAGTTACCATGCCCTCCTCACCTGTGGAATTAATTATCTCCGCAAAGATAGAGGATCGCCCGCCCGGCTCCTTCTCATTCCCGAGTAAAGCCAGCCAGCTGCGGCGCGACACTCCAGCAGGATTCTGAGCAGGTCGGCGGAAGGTTTTCTCGTTCGCGAGTGATCCGACTTACCTTTCTTATTTTGACCGTTTGTCCCTTTTTTTGTTGTTGTTGTTGTTTATTTTGTTGTTGTTGTTTATTTCCAGGGGCCCACAAGAGTTATCTTCCAGCAGAATGCCGAGCCAGCTTGAGGGTGCCATGGGCGCGCTGATAACGGTTTTCTACAACTACTCTGGGAACGATGGAGATAAGCACAAGCTCAACAAGGGCGAGCTGAAGGAGCTGCTGCACAGCGAGCTCACAGACTTCCTCACGGTAAAGTAGACCCACGCTGCGGACATGGATGTGGTTCCCCCCCGCATCCCCCAACCCGATATTTATGTAACGCATCAAAGTTCTTGCTTCGGGTTCCAGCTATATGACAAGTGCAGTAACTTGCTCAAGGTATATTTGGCTCTTCAGAGGAAGAGACGTTAAATAAAGCAACGGCGTTTTCCAGATAGTTTACCATTCTGACCTTGCGAGAGGAAATCAATTTTCACCGATGGCTATCCTGCAGTCAGAGTGGACTCGCTGCTCTCACATCATCGCGTGTTGACAGAGTGGAAGGGTGGGGAGGAGGGGAGGGGAGACAAATGGGGTCATTTGAGATAAGTCCCGACTCTGGGCCGGTGTGATAGTGGAGCGGGAAGCCTGCAATTCCCAATGATTGAAGCCAGAAACGACCCGAGCGCCCCAAACCTCAGACACCTTCAGACGTCTTTCTCTCCGCCGCTTTTTCGTCTCCCTGCCGTCCACGCGGACGGGGAGCCTCGGGTGCATATAAATCACGAGTGGCCCCCGTATCGACTCCAAATATAGACGTGATGTCACCGCGGCCCTGTGAGACGCGCTCACCCTTGAGAGAAAGACGCAACTGGGGACAGGACGTCCACCGGCGGCTCGTGCCGAGAGAGACGTATGACCCCAGCCCCCCCGTGTCCCACGAGACGCAGGACTTGATAGATGACCGTGTGTTCAGTTCGGCCGCTGATTAAAATGCTTCTAGGGTTTTTCGTTTTATGTTTGCTGTTCGGTTATCCTCCGCTGACGGAGCTCGGTGCGGATTTGTCGGAGTCCGGGAGACGTGGCCAAATGCGATTGATCGAGCTCAAGGGCACTGGCAAACGATTGGTTATTATTCGCTCAGACGCAGTTTGTGGACAAACTGAGAAAGCAACAATTAAATTAGTCACGTCTCACTGCAGTTTCTCAAAACAAACTCGCCAATTCACTTAAATTGTTTAACTGAAATATTAAACTATTTAAAACTCGGTGAAACCTTGAAATCGAATGTGGGAGTGCACTCGTTCCCAATAAACACATTTTTTTAAAAATGATAAATTTATGGTCTGCGTCAATGTAAGAGGACCCCGATGGGTTTGGGGTCCGAAGCGGCGGCGTAGTTTTCCGGCTCCAGTAAAAGAGCCAACGCAATTTCCTGGTCAACAATTTTCTTACCCCTGAACATATTTAGAAATCATTTTCAATCAGTCGAGAAACGCTAACGGCGCCTGGTAGAAAAGGAGACGGACACGGACGTCAAAACGATTCTTGGTTTTCTTCATAATCTCAGGAGAAAATCAGTGTTTGAGGTTGGAAGGCCTCTGTGCCATCGCCCTAATCTTTTGCTCCCTCCACAAAACCGATTCTGATCCAAAGCATTAATATCCCATTCGATGGAAAAATAAATAAATGCATTTGGAAACGGATATACCCCAAAACGAATTGGTTTGGCGCAGACTAACTTCAACGACTCCAACTGTCTCGATCAAACACGTCTTACAGCAAAGTCACTTTCCACGCTTCTACCACAAACTGTTACATCATCAGCGACATTCTTCCCTCATGTTTTTTTTTTTTTTTTTTGACACACTTTGTACGGAAAAAAAAATAAAGGAGCGTAAGGCACAATTTGACATTTCCCCGAATCGCCTTTAGTGTCAGCTCGGACCTTTGGTGAAATGTTGAGACTGCCTCCGAGGTCAGGAGGCTGAAAAAGGAAACGCGTCTCTCTGGGGCCATTCGACAGCATTTTCCCTCTGCTCCCTGGTGGACAGAGAGGACAAATTTGTACCAAGTCCTTAATTCCAGCAATTAAACCAACGTGGCGAAACAAGAGAACCCTGCAGAAGATAGTGAGTCTCTTCAAACCACCAGATAACCAAAACAGCAACGGCGACAGCCATAGCATCAGAGTAGGGGGGGTCCTTCTTTCTACATATCAATATTAATCCTATTTAAAGCCTTTACATTTCGTCCACTTAATTTGAAACAGTTTTATTTCCAGTCAAATTTTAGTGGAACTGATTCTTTCTACACTTTACATATAAAGATTTTCAATGCAACCAGTGGTTGTTCCATAATTTGTTACTTTCCTTCTTAGCAAACAGCCATGCAACACCTGTCACTGAAATGCAGCTCTCAGATTCACTTGGACTTGCCTTTCATACCGGAAAACTCTGCATGGTACAATCGTCGACTATCCACCTTGACGTCAAATCGACGAGGGACACCGGGCTAACACTGCTTATTCGATATGACGTAGTGACGTCATGTGGCGCAGCCAATACCTTATGGGTTAATGTTATTGTACTTTAGCTTCAGTAAACTCAGAAGATATCAAACTGACTCTTATGGACGGCTTCGTACAGGGAAAACACCTCTATCATTTCCGCAGTGTGCAGGTTGGCCACTGACCTCTTCGTCTGCTTCAGAGTTGGGTTAGGGTTAACCCTAACCCTAACCCTAACCCTAATCCTGGAAGTTCAGATGAAGCTGCTCTTGACCAAAGTCTCTCATCCCAGCACGTTTTGAAGCCTCTGTGTGAAGCATACATGAGCAGGAGCACATACTGGCAGAAAACAAGAACAATGGCGGATAGAGCTGCGCTGCGCTGAGCTGCTTAGTTCAACACCATTTTGGTTAATGAATCAAACATCGACTCGTTCATTATTACGATGAAATGCTAAAATCACAGTGCCACATAGTGGCCTGGCATGACATCTGCAGCTCGAGGTGTCTTGGCAGTGGCGTCTACATGAAGAATAAACAACATGTGAAACTACTGGCGGTTTGCAGACAGTGAGTGCAAGCGGGAAGGTTGGAGAGCAAAGTGCTTCCCAGCTGATTCTGGGTGAGGAAGGTTTTTTGCGGGTCTGTCTTTGGCCAGAGCCTCGAGTAGTTTTGGCATTGAGGGAGAACAGGCAGGAGGAGAGACATCTGAAGCCCCACTGAAGCAGCACAGAGACACTCAGCATGGCTGTGGCTTAAGAAAGGAGAACCATGGAGTCAATGGAGCCAGTTAGTCATCTGGACACAAGCTGGGGATGGAACAATGTCGGTGCCCGCTGAACTTTGGGAACAAAGTACTTGGGGTCTTCTTTTTACCCATTTTGCCAAATTGTTATGCTGTGCTACTGCTACTTTCTGGGTTCGACTATGCGTCCACAGACTGATCCATCAGACTGATCAGGGACAGCACCCTGATAAATACAAGTATGAGTCGCCTAGCATCAGGCGTTGGACTGGTACCTGATGCTGCAGTCGGTAACGGTGAATCCCTACACTGGGCTGCCAAACAGCTTTCTGCCTCCAGCCGTTAAAAAGCTTGTTGAGATTAAATATTAAACATAAGTGCTGTTGACATTAATTTGTTTTGAATTTATGAAGACTAACTCGTTGAAGGTCTTAAAGGTTTTTTTAATTGGTAAAGAGGGGATCAGACTGATCAATATTAATGGGGGTTTTTCTCCGGTACCAATCATTAAGTAGCATGAGCAAAATGTAATCAGGTTTGTCTTACTTTTTTTGTCCTTATTTGTGTTTGTTCACAGTCTCAGAAAGATCCCATGCTGGTGGAGAAAATCATGAACGACCTGGACTCCAACAAAGACAATGAGGTGGACTTCAACGAGTTCGTCGTGCTGGTGGCGGCCCTCACCGTGGCCTGCAACGACTTCTTCCAGGAGCAGAACAAGAACGCCAAATAGACACCTGGAAACAAACGCAAATCTCAAATCCGCAGTCCGATCACTCGCGTCTTGCACGATTAATCCCGCGCACTTTGAAGACTCCTTTATCTGCTTGAAACAAGAGTAGTCGCTACTGCTAATTAGCTCCGCGGCGTTTCCCTCGGAAAAAACGTCGTCGCCACCTGAAACCGTGTCTGCATGTCCTGATTGTGTCCCAACAGATGCCCCGGTCGACGCGCTCTCCTTCGTCCTCAACTGTAAATGTATAATATCTGATATTTTCCCCGATGGTTCATTAGGCAGGAAACATTTTTCTCCCCTGTCAGTTCAGCTCTCAGCTCCCCGGAGAGGCTGGAGTCATGGAAAAATGTACGTGTCTAGCAATGTTCCCTTCCTGCTGTGTGTCCCGGCTCTTGTTTAGACGCTCGTTTCTTTCCAGATGCTATTTTTTCTTTTTCTTTTTCTAATAAAACTCTGTGGATTTGACTGCAGTTCCGATTCATTCTTGAAAGCCGCCGCGTTCACGTTAAGCCTGAGTGAAGTTACTGCATCATCTCTGCCATTTGCTGAAAACAACCAGGATGAATCTTTCACACACGTCTTCCAGAAGGACCGCGATCCGAAAAACTGATTAAAACTTGCTTAAATATCGTCACAATTCTTTCACTCCTATTGAGAAATAGAATTTTTAGCAGAGATTTCTAGTGGCTTCGTAGATGGTGAACAAAAAAAGAGGAAATTTCTTTAAAAAAAAAAAAAAAATGCAACTAAAACTTTAAAAGTTTAGATGTTTTAAAACAGAAAATTTCCACCTGAGTGAAGTCGCCCCCCCCCAGCTTCTTCAAATCAGACAAAATTGGTGTCAGACGTTGGTGCTGCGTTTATGCTGGTATGTGCAGCAAAATGTTGTGTTTGTGCTAAAAGGTCAAAAGGTCAACCAGTTACCCCCCACTTTTATGAAATCAAACAAAATTGGTCTCAAATGTCCAATTTGAGACCAATTAAATTGAGGGTTTAATTAAAGGTTAAAGGTCAACCAGCCTTCACTGACCTTTGATGCCCTCTGGAAACATTTTTCTTCATATCTTTAGAATGATAGCAGCACAAAGGAAAGATTTTTGCTGCACAAACGAAGTCGAGTTGATTGACACCTATTTTTGTTTGATTTAATGAAAGGGGAAGGGAGGGGCCTGGGGGAGTGGGTTGACCTTTTTGACCTCTAAATTTTAATTAATATCTTCAAAGCCACAGCTGTACAACTGAAAATTTTCGCCGCTAAAACAAGCACAAACATAGTCGAGTTGATTGACACCCACTTTGTCTGGTTTGAAGAATGCTGGGTGGGGGCGACTTCACTCAGGACGAAATTTTTTTGACTTTTGAAACTTTTTTTTTTCCCCACAACAAGTTTCAAAAATTGAGTGTTTTTTTTTTTTCCTTAGCAAATTTTCTATCACTTCAAACTCCAAAACTTCCACATGTTTTCCTAGAAATGTCTGATATCTCAAAAAAAACAAAAACAAAAGAAAAATGGAGGATTTTCTTTTCACTCTACATTAGTGCTCCATTGGTGCCGGCGAGCAGAGCGGGTAAACCTCCAGCCAGGGCTAACCGCTCAGCCTTCATCCCTCCGTGGACGTCTCTCGGGGCGCGAAGGCGCCTCGTGTTCTTCGGGAAATAACTTGGCAGCTCGCACCAGCGGAGCATGGCGGTCTCGGTCCTCACGGGCCACCTGGGTCCTGCTTCATCAGCCAAACGAGCCGACACGTTCCCCCCACGCCCCCCCAGCCCCTCGAGCCGAGCTCCTAATGTCCCCGGCTCAGCGAGGACAAAAGTGACTCGGGCTGTAAGGGTTTTCCTCTGTAGGTCCACTTCCCAAAATACCCAGAGCAGACGGCTAATTTGCTCTGACATTCTCGGCGGTGACGTGGGAGAAAACTATTGAAACTAAAGCGTGAGTGTGGCGCTTTTATCCAAACAGATGGCGCCTGCATAAAGAGAAAAAAAAAAAACCTCCTCTCCATCACAATGCAATTTGTCTGTGATTGGCAGCAATCAAACGGCGGATAATCATCCGAGGGAAGATGCCATGAAGTAATTACGTTTTTTTTTTTTTTTTTTGCATTCATAAAAAGGTTGTAATCAATGCCGTGAGTGTCGATTCATGATTTTCAGATGTGGATATTTATATTCTCAGTCTGGTGATTGCTATCCTCTTCCTGTGGACGTCACGGTCCAGGAAAAAAGACAAAAAAAAAAAAAAAAAAAGAAGAGAGAGAAACTTCCAGAGTTCCGTCTTTCCTGGAGATCATTAAAGTTTGAGTCGTGGACGCCTCGTTGCTTCCTGGGCCACTATAATCGTCTTGTTCGCGTGGGAGGAAAATTACTCCAATTACGCGGAAAAAGATCACAAAACAGCTCGGGCTGTTTGCACCTGGATTTGCGAGAGTTTCTCACCACGAGACGGCGATTTAAGAATCTAGAAGGAGAAAGGATGGAGTCCTTTTCACCCCAACAGATGTGGGATGCTGACGCAGATGAAAGACGACCTGAGAGGCAAACGAGCTCAAGAATATTCTAAATAAATTGAACGAATGTTGAACAAATCTCCGGAGCATCCTCCTTGTTGTCTTCGAACCATTTTAGCTGGATGCTTCAGGCTGTCGTCTTGCTGGGAAATAAATGTTCTCTTCGTCTGTTCAGACGGAAACAAATGGTCCTCCAGTACTTTCCTATCATTTGCTGTTTATTTTACCTTCTGCCTTTACAATCCTTCCAGAACCCGGCGCTGAGAAGCGTCCCCCACGATACGACGCCCACCGTGCTGCGATGTGGACGATGTGTTTGTGGTGTCAGACCAAAGAACGTTCTTCCACTCGTGGAAGAAATGACGCCTGGTCTTTTACCAAAGGCGTAACCACTAAAATCTGATGCTCCTCCATGTTTTGCTTCCATTTTGTGAGGGAAAAAGTTGTGCTCATTTGGTGATGTTGGTGCTGGTGTGAAAACATCCTTAATCGCCTTCGGTTCCACAAAACCTGGGGTGTATTTCGAAAGCTCACACGTACAAGACATTGATTGCTTGAACATTCCCTCACCAAAAATGTCAAACTGAGTTGGACCGTTTAAGCTGATATTTTTTTTGCCTCTGGCTTTTTGTACAAGCAGAAACATTTCCCTTAATCCCTTCAGAGTCCTGCTGACCAGCCGAAAGCGCTGTGTGTCTTTGTTGGTCTTAAACCTTTTTGCTGTCTTCACTTTGAGCTTCCAGGAGTCGGTGGAATTTGCTGATGATGGACTGGTGCTTTCGTTTGACTCCGTATCCTCCCCCTCCCCCCCGACCCTCAACCTTGATCCCCTGAAGTTTGTTCAGTGAGTTGATCGACTGAGAGTTGCTCTCGCTTGCAGCTCAGACGTCAACGGAGAGACGGCGTTCGTTTCCATCGGGTGGTGGGCCCCGTTTCAAAAGTTTACGAGGACGGTCTCTCCTTCCTCCATGTGACATCCGTCCAAACGAAGCTGCCACCTGTGACAAATGTCTTTCAAAAAGGCCTGCGGCCTTTATCTCCCCCATGCTGTCCGTTCTCCTGTTTCGTCACTTTGTGCGTCACCGCTTGTTTCATAACTCATTAGGAGTGACCTGCATGTTTCTCCTTCTGTCTGTGCAAAGCGCTTTCTTTTTCTTGGCTCATACGTAGGACTGCTCGGTTAGTGTAGAAAGTGGGAAGACAGATAGAAGAAAGCAAACTCCTGTAGGGGAAGTGAAGTCAAGCTACCAGTCAAACACTGGTAGCTGTCAGAATGACGGCGCCTTTCTTTGCATCCTTCACACGGGTTGTTTCTTTATTGCCCACATTTCCCAAACACCGACTGTTTCGCCACTAAATATTGTAGCAAAGTTTTACATTTTTGTCATGTCATAACCGCGAATGCCTGTGAACTCAACTGGAACAATAGGCCGACACAAACTACCCCTCTGTTACCCGTAAATGTAATCAAACGCAACCCAACTCGCCTGAAAGTCGCTCAGTGTCATCTAATCTCAGATGCAACAACTGAAATCAGTCAACTAAAGTGCTGCATATCGATAAAAACTGTTACGGTATAAATGCTGTCAGTTCATAAACTAAGAAAACGAAACACATCCATCCACAACCACATTTATTATTAATTACTCAAGGACGTTTGTGAAGAATTGAACTAACTAAATGCAAGTGAAACCAGATCAGCGTTCCTTTTAGGTTTGGGATGAAACCCAAACGTTGACTAAAGAAGAATGTTTAGTTAAATGTGGGAGGTCACCGAGCTCCTGAAAACAGCCTGAATGCAGCCGGAGGCGACTGATTGGCTGCCAGGTAATTTAAGGCCTCACAGATGAATCGCACAGAGCTGATTATGTAGAGGACGCCTGCGCTGAGGAAAACCGTTGACAGCATTCGTATCGTCTTCCTGCAGTTTACAAAGAACGTCAGAGGAACATAAAACTGAAAAGCAGGACTTTATTCTTTATTACTGTTTTCTCATTGTGGCTGTTTTTACAGACAATAAGTGCAGCCTTTCCGTATTTAAGTGTAAACATGTAGAAATAATAGCTATGAAAAGTCACAAAAATTAAGAAATGCAGTACAACAGTTTGTATGTCGTAACAGGCAACAGGCAAAAAATCAGTAAAAAAAAAAAAATCTTGATTTCTGTGTGAAAAAAAATAACTTAATTTGTGAGAAAACAATATTCTAAGATGGAGCTACATCCTCACTAATTATACCTCAATGATGAGCTTTTTTTTACTTAGTTAAGCTTCATTTCACCAAACAAAACATTAAGAACAAGCTTTTATTCACATTTTTGAAGACATCAATAAGCAGACAGAGTTTTGATAACTTTTGATCCCCCCACTTCCTGGTTAATTCAACCTTAACTTAACCAAACGTAACGCACTAAAACCTTCCATTCTTCTTATTAATTTTACATATGCGTGTATGTTAGCGATAAAAAAAAGATTTGTTTTTAAAGTGTGAGAGTTTCCCGTGAACATGAATATGTATTTGGTGGTATTTCGAGAGGCACGGCATCGAGCGTCTGTATCTGTTCGGAGCTCACGCTGAGAGACAAATTGTTGATAATCTTCCCATCAGAGATGCTGGATTCAAATGTCAAGCCTAATTTCCTCAATCTGCAGCGCAGCAGCCTAGCTCAGCGTAGCTACCGTCACCGACAGCAACCTGTCAGTCTAAAACACGGCTCTGTCAGCAGTGATTAAAACATTTCAGTTAACGAGATGTGACTGATGTACGGCTTCGGGCCACAATTTAAATAACTACATTAATTTGAGCTAAAACAGCCGGACCGCGGGGGGGCAACCAGTAAATCCAATGGGCCATTGAACGCCTCACAGAAATTAGGTTTATTTCTTTCATTTCAGCTTTTTTTTTACAACATACATCATCTCAAACCACTTTATATGTGAAAGGGCTCCAATGTTGCTAAATTGCGTTGAATTCAGTTCGTTTCATTTAGTACAATTTTCCGAAATCCAATCCATTGGAATCAAATCTAGTCGCAGTTTATTTTGGGAAAAACGACAAGCCATGCCAATCGGAGCTTATTCATTCCTACACATTCATAAAATGACAGTTTCTTAAAGAAAACAGCAGGTTGCGCTGAACTGGAGCGTCACTGACACACCTCCGAGTTAGCAAGCACGAGGCGACGGTGGGAAGAAACAAGTTTTTCTTTTATCATTTTTTTTTTTTTACTTTCCGAAGGAAAAAAATTGCCTCGTTATGAAACAACATTTTATAGAAATGCAGATCTGTTCGTATTTTTAAAAAAAAAAGAAAACAAGAACGAAGCGCTGTTAAAAGGAAACAAGTGTTTATGTTTTCATTGCCTTTTACTGAACTTTCTTTTCTCCCCAAAGTCTCCATTCAATAAATTTGAGCATTAATATTTCTAATATTGTGAATATTTCTACTAACGTCAGTAAGTATGCTATTAGTAAAATATTAGTATTTCACCGCTAAGATCGGTCATTTTGTACTAATATTGGTCAAATATTTCACAACACCCTGCAGCTGTGTTGTTATTGTCGTAAAACAACAACAAGCTATTAAAAAACATATTTAATATCGAGATTACTTTGATTAACGATGGCGGTCAAATACATTGACAAATGACTGACAGCAAAAAGTTGAATTTGCTTTTTAGTTTCTTTGTTTTACTTCACTTAACATAAAAAAAAGAGATTTACTTCTATTTCTTCATGAATTCAAATCAATGTATTTACATTCACCATTTCAAAGCATTTTACTGAAATATGAAATATGAAACCAAAATAATGTGTATAAAATGCAGTTGATGATTTTTATTCATCTAAACCTAATACTTTGAAGGTGGCCTAAAATCGGGTATTATTTACTTTTTTTTTTAAGAATATTTAATGTTTTGTATATGAGAAGCCATAGAGGTGAACAGGTGGTAGTTTGGGGTCGAATGCGGAATAATTCCCGTCGTACTCGGTCTGCTTTGTTTCGTGCCGTCCACCCCGAACCGCGGCTGCAGGCGTCCGTCAAAGATAACGCTCCTGCAGGACTTGCGCCGCGTCCGCCTCCTCTGGTCGGAGATCAGCTCCTGCTTTCGCCTGCTGCCACAGGGGGAGGCAGCGATTTTTGGCAGAAACGGTCAACGGTGACGGCGGCGTTGTTCGTCGTCGCAGGAGAAACTCCCTGGAAACCCGGAGAGGACCGGAGCGCCGACCCAAAGGCCGACGCTTAAACCACGTCTGTCCTTTTCATCGATTATTCATGTTTCACTGTCCATTCTGCACAATCCAAAATGATAATCTGCTTTTTTTTCTTTTTTTTTCTAAGAATTGCATTGTCTCTGCGGTCAGTGACCATTAAATTGCATTCGTTTCGATGCTTTTGCCAAACGGTTTGAGCAAATGCGATGCCTGCAGGTGTTCCGGATCAGGGATGCATAAAATAATACAATTACGCAGGAGGACCTTTGACTGAACAATGAAAGCCGCTCGCCATCCACTCATCCTGAGAGACTGTTTTTCTTTTTCTATTTCCAAACTTGGAATGCTTTTTTCTTTGAGCATTTCGAAAACGCTTTGCTCTCAAAAGCCCCTGTTCACCTTGACCAGGAGGTCAAGGTGAACCGTGGTCTGTACCTTTAAGTGCTGAACGGCGTCACATGTTGAAGGTGAAGTTTGCGAGAAAAATGAGGAAATCCCAAAGATGCGACGCTGAAGCGGTCCGAAACGCCACCGGGACAGAAGCACGGAGAGCCGTAAAACAAAACGCCTTCATTCACAGCCAATAACTTTGAGGAAATTGAAAAGGAAAATTGCTGAAAAACGTTGAAGAAAATACATCATATTTGTTGTCATTTTTATGGTATCTGGCTCACAGCTTTAGTCATTGTGAGCCTGAATTATAGCTGAGGATTTAAGAAACAATTATCTATATGTTTCCATCAGTCACTCATTATGCTGATGATATCGCGTTTGCATCACATCAAGTTTCCTTTGAGCTACGTTCAATAACTTTTTAGATTTGTTTCTTGTTTTTTCAGAAGTTAATAGGGAAATAATCTTTTTTTTATTGCAATTGAACTCAAATTGCTTTACCGCTCTTCTTACTAAGCCTAATATTTCGTGTCACCTGAAATAAGACAGCCACCACTGAATGCTTTGCCATGCAGTACAAATTTATTACAAAAGTGTGTGTTTTTTTTTTTGTTTGTTTTTTTTTTAAAACCAAATTTAACTGCATAATGGCGCCAGATACTCACATTTCTTTTATTTCGCTTTCGGCGCCACGTGAACCGACCGGACAGACGCAGCGCTCCGTGACAGACGCAGCGCTCCGTTTAGCACCAATCACCTTCAAGAATCACAATGATCCCACGTCGATAATAAATACACGTTACAAAAACAAGGCGTTAAACCAAAACGACAGCTGAGATGCTGCAACAGTGAGCCATAAAAAATAAAATAAATAAATGCATTAACATGAGAGGATACGGGGAATGAATTCAAAATGCCAGTGAATGTCGCAACCTTAGGATATTTATTGGTTTTCATTTTTACTTCAGTCTCCTTGGATTTTAGTCTGGGTGAGGGGGGGAAAAAAAAGAAAAAAAAAAAGAAAAAGAAAAAAAAAGAAAAAGAAAAAAAAGGAAAAAAAAGTGACTCTAGAAATGTTTGGCAGTCAAGCGACGCGTGTGTCACGCCGTGACCCCCCACCGCCGGGATCACTTGCTGAAACAGAAATCTTCCACATTGTTGAGTTTGATCGTCTGCAGCTCCTGGCCGTCCAGCAGCCTGTAGCTGAAAGACACGCGGCTGACGAAGCGCCCGCTGGACACCATCCTCACCACCGTGTTGTCGCAGCCAATCTTCATGCGGGCTGCGCAGGGCGGGACGGGGCGGGGCGGGGCGGGGCGGGGGAGAGGAAGAAGCGGAGATGCGTTAGGTCTGAGCGGAGTCAGCGGCGGTGTCACATCAGCTGCGTTTCCGTTACACGTGTGTGCAAGACGTTAATGTCGGGTGGAGAATAAAAGCCAGTGTCTCCGTGCAGTTAGAATCACATGTGAATACGCTTGTTCACATGAGAAGTCGTTAACGAACATCCGGTGGTCGATCGTGTGGCGACCACCTCACGCTGGCGCCAAAACGTTTCAAAATTTCCGTTAAGGGAATTTGTTTTCAAAATGTCAAATTGCACAACAACACGGAAAACGGAAACGCAGATGATGGCAATTTAATGAGGGGAGGGAAGAGCGCTTACTGGGACCACTGAAGGAGATGCAGAGGTCTGTGATGGGAAGCAGTTTCGACGTGTCGATGCCACTTCCTCCCAGCAGCTGCACGTAATCCCCGGACTCTGCACAACCAGATAAGGATCTCTGTGGAGACCAGCACATAGAAATCGTGACAATTTCAGCTTAACTCAATTCAGTTCATCTTAGGGACGCCCCGATCTGATATCGATATCTGTATCGGCTCCGATATTGGAAAGAAAATTTAAAAAAAATCTAAAACGGGTTTCGGCGATTTGTGGTGAAAAATGATTCTACCTTGAAAAGCTTTGCACAAACACCAAAAGCAGAGTGGCAACACCAATCTCAGAAATGTCCCAGTGGGTTATGTGAATGCCATTTTCTGAATCTTGTGCTTCAGAAAATAGCACAAGATTCAGTTTTGTGGAAATGTGCAACGCAGATTAGTCGCATGGGACACGGAGGCTGGAGGCGGTGCGCCACCAGTGGTCTTCCTGTGTGAAACAAGAGCAGCTTGATATGAAAGCAAGGCAGCAGTCAAAGAGACCATGACAGTTTTAAAATGCCTTTAATTTAAAATCAGACGGTTACACTGCCTCCAGCCGCCATCTTGGTTTCTCTGTGATGCTTGCATTGACTGTTTGAAATGTTTTAGGTTGGATTTGTTTTTAGAACAAACGCTCGTCCCTCCCTTACGAGTTTTTGCTTTAGACTCTGCGAATGTTTATGGATTCAAACTAAATTCAGATGCAGAGAGAGTTATGTCATGCAGGGGGGAATATTAGCTGCTTTTTAACAAGCTACAAAAAAATTGTAACACTACCATAACAAGCAAATATAATTCACTAGAAAGAGTCCAAGACAAATACATTTTTGTGCTCTTCGGTCTTCCATTCACACGAAAAACTCAACTGAACATCACTGAAAATATTCGTGAAAACTACGACCAATGTGGAGATTTGAGAAGACTCTCAAAAGATGCAACTTTTTTTAAGGATTCTGATTGGCTGACGTAGGTGTCGCTCCGTGGCGAATTTGTGCGCGTTCCTTTTCTGAATCAGACGCCGTGCGTACGAAAGTTTTGGGTTTGTTTACGAGATGTGATGGAGATGTTAATTTTTTATAAAAACCCAGCTAAGTGTGGACAAGACCTGAATTCACAGTGGGCTTTGTTGTTGTTGTTGTTGTTGTTGTTTTTAAAGGACATGAGGTGAGAAATAGAACACCTTCAGTTTTAAAGGAACAGCAGCGTTTTACTGCAAAGTCAACAACCTGACGTGATCCACACTCCGCTGTGGCCGCATGCTGTGGTACATAAATAACACAAAATAAACTGTTCAGTCATGTTAAAGTCTGAACTGGGCTTCCAGAGTCAGGAGGTCCAATCCAGCCCTTCTGCACCTTTAATGTAGTTTATCTCATCTTATTCTATTTACCTTAGGGAAGTTGCTGTGGTGTCCCAGGCTGAACTCTGAGATGTCGATTGCCACTGGATAAATGATGGAGAAGCTGCAGTTTCTGTGCCGCTGTGGCGTCACCATGGTGTAACTGCCCTCTGGTGACTGTGAGATGACATTGCAGGCTGCAGGGGAGACAGTTGGATCCAAACATTAGATACACGCTGGATGGACAAAACGATGTGTTTGCGCCTCATGACAAAGGAGGGCCTTTTTGTTTCCATCCTTCATTTCTCACACAGCAGTCGGAGCGGGCCTTCTGCAGACACGCCGATTCGTTCACGCGCTTTAGGGGGTTCTCTCTGAATGATACTCACGAAAGGGGTTGACGTGCTTCCTGACCGTCACCGCGAAGCTGCTGCCGGCGCCGTGAACGCGGAAGAAGACCATGGCCACGTTCTGGGAGGAGCGGACGCTTCTCCCCGCGGCTCCCGAGTCGCAGTAGTTCACGTAGCGCTCGTGCAGAGGCAGAGGGTGATCCTGGGAGCTGGGGAACTTCTCGCCCTTCATCACCCAGCCGTCAAACGTCTTCGCAGGACAGGTTGGCATTTGACAAGAGATGATTTTTTTTATTTTATTTTTTTGTTACTTAAAGCAGCGCAGGAGCAGAGCTTTACATAAAATGGACAAAATGTTAAAATAATAGCTCTGGGCTAAATAAGCTAGAGTAAAAATGACTGATGCACGATATATCGGCACCATTGGGTGATATTTTGTCATTTTTTCAACATATCGGTATCGGCCCGATAATTAAAACCGGGTTGATATTAAAAACCGGTATTTGTTTCCGCCTTGATATTTGTTTGGTCATGTGACTCAGATAGGGATGCAGCACAGGATTGTGGGAAATTTAACTGAAGCAAAGTAGGTGTGTAAAGGATAGGTTATGTAAGAGCAGCGATAATATCGGATGACAAATATTGGACATCGGTATCGGCCCACATTTTCACATCGGTGAACTGCTGGAACAATATCAACATAAATATTTGAAAACAAAATCTGTAACAGGAGCTTTTCTCATTTAAAGAGGAAAGCAGCAATTGTTCTGCTAGCGCACTGCAGTTATCATTCATTTCTCTGAAATAACTGATTTGAATAAAAGCTATTTCTTGTTTGTCTGTTTTTTATTCTCATGTTTAGACTTAAGAAAAAATACTTGTTAAGTTGTGTAGCAGTATCACACTCAAGTAACTGCACAAAGAAAAAAAAAATGTTTTACCTATGAACTCCGGGAGCATAAGAAGCTAATATCAGCTGGCTAATTAGTCAAGCTATCTGCTCCGGTGGCTGGAGCGTGGGCAGCTGCTTAAGTGACCTGCTGCTTGAGGCAACGTTACCTCGGTAACAGTGATGGGTGGAGCTCCTTTAGGCTCTGACATGTTTCTGAACGGTCTTGTGCGCAAGAGAAAAGTGTCTTTGGAGTTTTATATAAACATTTGAAATAACTTAAAAAGATGTTTGCGGGTATAAAAGGCGATCACTGTGCAGCCCTCTCACTGTGATGAAGTCTCCTGCGCTGCAGTCGATGTCCACGCTCTCAAACTCCACACTGATCAGCTCGTCGGGCTCCGCCAGGAAGAAAGTCGCGCAGCTGAGCTGGGGGGTCTCAGCCGTGAAGGTGAACTGACCCTCCACGGCCACCATGTCCAGGCAACCTGTCAGCCAATCAGAGAGAGGGAACGCGCATCAACGTCTGCAATGCAGACATTAGTGTTTAGATTGCAGATTAAGATTTATGATAGAATCATTATTATTATTAGATTAAAAAATAGATATTATTTTTATTATTGATGCTTTTTTATTTGTCCTTTTGGGCCAATAATTTTTACAACTTTTTTTAAAAAAAATAATAATATTTATATAATGCAAAAAAAAATTAAAATTATTATTATTTTAAATTTAATTTCTTTCCTTTTTTTTTTTGTAACTCTCCTCCCCCCCCCCCCCCCCTCCACTTACGCAAAGGTCTGCGATACATCAACAGCTCGGGTATTTCCCTCCTCAGATCCGAGCTTAACAGCGAGTAGAGTTCATCTTTGGAGATGTCGTTGTTCTGCAAGATTTAAAATAAAAAAAAAAAACAAATAAAAAAAAAATAATAATAATAATAATAATAATAATAATAATGATTAAAAAAAAAAAAAAGATTATTTCTGCCACGCATCCGTGCATCGTCTTGATCACGCATCTCAATCTGAAAGTTTAAACAAACAAAAACAAACAAACGTGTCTCTCTAGTCTGTCTGTCTGTCTCACCTCGATGGACCTGCAGTCTCCCTTCAGGACGGACAGACACAGCAGCAGGAAGAAGAGCTGCTCCCGGAAAGTGCGCTCCATAACACGCGTGCGAGATTCACCTGGAGTTAAAGTTGGGAGAGGTCTGAGCTGAACTGCTGCGCGGTCAGCGCTGCCTTTTTGTTTTGTTTTATAGACTCATCCAATCCGCCACGGAAGCGAGTCACGGGAGTGGGGAGGGGGTGGGGGTGTGGAAGGGGGGGGGCCTGTCACCCACCGCCTCCTTCCTTGACCAATTGCGTGGATGTGACGAGGGACAGATCAAGGCGAGCGAGAAGAGAGATAAGAAGCAGAGGAGATGAGCAGCTGATGCCAAAGAGTCAGAGGCGTCACATCTTATCTTCCCACAGGCTCTCCCTGCTCTCCCTGCTCTCCCTGCTCTCTGTCGATTTTAGCACTTGATGTGCTTGAATGGTATTTCATCACAAGTATTTGCAATCCATCATTCAGTGAAGCTGTGTGTTGAAGTACTGTTTTTTTTTTTTTTTTTTTTTTTTTTTTTTTGTCTTTTTCACGTGAATATTGACCTTTTTAAAAACACAGCCCTCAATAATACCGTCAGATTTTGAATGATGGACCAAAATAAAGTAGCAACTTCATGTTTATGAAGTGGAAGGAAATGGCAATATGGTTTTAAAGTTTTAAGGTTTTTTTTTTTTTTAGCGATTATTTATTTTATTTTATTTTATTTTTTTAGCTTTTTACTATAAAGCTAAATTGTTGTCACCTCATCCAAAACATACATTGAGTGTTGCCTTGATTCCTTTCATGCTCCTTTGAGAAATCCTTTAATGTCTTCTGGTCGTGATGTTTGATATGTACAGCGTGTTCATAACAACTGACCGTAACGCGACTGCGCCAGAAAACGGCACTCTGTGCCTGGAAAATACAAGAGAGGATTGCAAAAAAAAAAAAAAAAGAAAAAAACCTCAAAAAGTCCAGGATGCAGCAGCAAGACGCTCTGGACCAATGGGAGGAAGCTTATTGTGTCGTCATTAAAAAAAGAAAAACAACAATACAATAGGAAACTCTTGGCGTGGAGAACGTTTTTATCAACATTCACCGAGTCCCCCGGCGGTCTGCAGGCGCCTCTGGCGGTCCGATAGGTCAGTCCGTTCAAATGCGGGAACCGGGCCTTCTCGTATTCAGTACTCAGAAAAACACCTTGTTTGTTTCTGCAAGATAAGCCGTCCGTCTAACCCAGGAGATAATTAGGAACGGCATGTCTGAGTGAGAAAAATCCATTTATTAACACCTTGAGGGCAAATAGAGTGTGGGACGACATGCTGTATATTCATTAGATTCTACCTAGTTCTATCTATGCTAGCGTTTCAAACAAAAAAAGTCCGACTTTGTAACTGCCTTTATGCGATCCTGAAGGTTCGGGTCAGAGTCCGTCACTGCAGCCAGATTTCAGACCTGATTGCTGGTTTCTGGCTGCAGTAACTGAAGCTGTTCCCTGACGACAGATCGCTCCTCTATGCGTTCAGAAATAATTACTTCATTTGAAGAAAGTTACAGCACATCAGTGCATCGATTTGTTGTACGTATCTGTCCAGAATGGGTTCAGGGTCACCTGGTGACATTGCAATGTAGAGCTGTGTGTCATCTGCATAGCTATGGTAGCTAATCTTACTTGTTGTCAGAGCGAGCAGCAGAATGCTGATGTTGAGCAAGAAGGGGCCCCAAGATGGAGCCCTGGGGTGCGATTTTGTTGATGCCGATGAAAAGTTGCCAGTGGAAACACAAAGATCCCCGTTTTTTTTTTTTTTTTTTTTCTTTTGGGTAAGACTCAAACCTGAGCTAACTCTTAGGTCCAACAGCAGATGAGGCTAAAATCCTGGCTGAACACTTTCAGTCTCAACGCTTCTATTTTTCATCATATTCCTATTCAAAAAAAAAAAAAATTAAAAATTAACAAAACTTTTCACAGATTTCACTCTGTGCTTTTAGCTTCTGTGAGCTTTTTAATCTGTTAGCGTCACCGCCTGAATCCTCCATGTCGACCGGTCAAAAGTTCAATCTCAGATTGTGAGCGAGAAAGCCGATTTACACTTTCAGCTAGTTTGTAGCAGTCGCTTTGTGGCCTAAGCGTTACGGCTAACAACCGGCGGGACAAATCCCAATCAGATTTACTGAAATGACCGCTGAAGGTCTGTAAAGGTCTGCACAGCATCTAGTTATGGCCTTGTTGCTGAATGTGTTTACTTCATACATAACAACCTGCTCTTTGCAACCTTAGTAAATGTTACTGCATACTTTGAATCATTATCATGGTTTTTCATAACTAAGAACATTCCTTTCAGCTTTTCAAAGCCACTCAGTGCAGGGATTTTTTTGTTTGTTAAAGAAGAAGTAAAGATATCGCTCTTTAATTTTTAGTGGGTGCATATCTATTCATCCGTCTATAAAGATGTCAGCCTTACCGCATTTTGATTTTTTCGAGTGGTTGAGTCACAGAAGCTGATGTTAGAGCGTTTTCAGACACTTTGCTGGGCTCCTAATGAAGTGGCATCACCAAATTCTCCATCTTGCATAATTACATCACAAATAATTACTTCACATGCGTACGCCTTCGACCTTTTTTACGTTGTGTCTTGAGACGACCGCAAAACTTGTACATACATACTTTGACATGTTTTTTGTGGCAAATCCCACAAAAAGTAACGAGAAACGGCGAAGCGGATGCAAAATTAAGCACGGTTTTTAATTTCCGTTTTCCAAAGAACAGTCTTCGGCCTCTTACCCCTAAATTAAACCATCTGAACCTGATTGCTCTCAAAAAGAATCCCTGATTGGTGAATCCAATTTAGCACACAAGTGGTGAACTGATTCAGAGGCTGATAAAGATTGAGGACTCTTCTAGCTTCGTTTAGTTAGGACACACACTTAAACAGCCCGTGTGTTTTTCTAACATGCACAGAAATGTGAATATTTAACGAGAAATCTGGTTAACTCGAATAAAATTAAGATCTGGGGAACTGCGGGAAAGATGTTGTAAGATTTTAAGTGAGGTCTACTTCATCATTAAATGTCCAAATTAAACTTAAAGACATATCATGACTGGAACATTGTTACTCAGCATTATAAAAGAGATTTTAGTTATTTAGTTTGATAAGTAGCATGACTTGACGACCAACGACGCAGGACCTGGACTGGTTCAAAACAGCTCATAATACAGTACCGTCGCACCCTTCAGTCCAAAGAAAGACATGAACCAGAACCCGTTCGACGTCTTCTTTCACCTCCTCCATCTTGTTCTTTTTTTTTTTTTTCTTTTTCATCCTGGGCATCCATGGATCACCGGGACACCATCGATAAGGAGAGACAGCTCATCATGCTGCGATTCAGAAACATCGATGTACTTTCAGCAATAATACATGAAATCTCTTTCTTCAAAAAGGGAAGCTTTGCCCTGAGATGTAATTTGAGCTGAGCTGTTTGTCAGTGTCAGGAGGGGAGCAGATACGGGGCTCGTCTCACAGTCGGGTCGCAGCGTCGCAGTCTCACTGATCGGCCCCGGCGCTGTGAATCTGCTGCTATCTGTGAGTAGATCATTTCATCAAACAGAAAAAAAACTAATAAAAAAAAACGTAAAAAACTCCCAACAAATAACAATACACCCTCTTTTTTTTAGCTGCCGAGACGACGGGAAACAAATGTCGTTCATAAAATATTGGCTCTTCTGACGTGCTATTTATTAAATATCTAATAAATACATTTAAAAAGTATATGTTTCTATTGCTCTCAGCTGTTCATCAATTAATCACTTGTGTCTCTATTTACCCCTAACTTTTTGGATTCCTCGCTCCATCTTCTTTCAGAGAAAATAGGAGGAACAATGGGAAATGTGCGACACCGTGAACTCTTTGTGGTGAAACTTGGCGGTGGCAGCATCATTCTGTGGGGGTTCTTTTCCTGAAACGCAGACAGAATGGATGGGACATTGGGTGAAGATAAATCCGGAAAGAAAAACTGTATTTGGCCTGTTTAGGTCAGAGCATGTTCACAAAGGCCTAGTCAAAGTTCAGCACTAACTCTAACTCTAAGGGGCAAGAGCTCAAATTTGACGCTCGTATGCTTTCCATCCAATCTGACTGAACTTCTGTCTCCTTGTTCGCTTTTCATATAAAAAATGGGCGGAAATTTTATTCATACATAACTATAATTCGTAGTTACATTATTTTTTTTTTGTTTTATTGGGGAAAAATTCTAAGAAAAAAGAAAACTGAAATGAAAGGTCTGCTTCAACAGATCTTATGGTTCAACATGAACATGGATGATAAACCATGGAGGTGCAAAAAGACAAAAGCCTCGTTCATGCATCAATTTCATAAACCTCTGATTTCTACGCGTGCATGTGTGTGTGTGTGTGTGTGTGTGTGTGTGTGCGTGCGTGTGTGCGTGTGTGTGTGTGTGTGTGTGTGTGTGTGTGTGTGTGTGTGCGTGCGTGTGTGCGTGTGTGTGTGGCTTTAGCTCAGGCATGGATAATACAGATTTAGACAAACAAAGGCCTGCTTATGTCATAGGGCCGTTCAGCTGGCGATTCTTGCAGGTGAAAGCAGAAGAGACTGAAATCCAGCTTCCGGATAAACGGATTTCCGGCACATTCAGCATCTTCTGCTTCCTTCTGTCTTCCAGGAAAGTTTTTTTTTTTTTTTCTCCTCTCCCCTCCTGTCTGTCTGCACTTCACTTTGAAATGTTTGAATGACGTGTGAAGTCCAGAGGTGAAGCATCCGTTCTCGTTATTTGACGTTAAATGGCAAAAGCCGAGCAAATATTGTTTCATTAGTTTTTTAGCTTTATATTTAAAGCTGTCCGTCTTTCAGCGTGAGATCAACTGACCTCGGCTGCCATCTGCTGGACTTCTCATGAAACTGCAACAAACCAACTTTTCCCATTTTCTCCAAACTGTCTTTGTCATCAGTCCTAATATGAAAGGTTCATTTTATTTATCTTTACCTATACAATATAGATTTGTATTAAAACAGACTATATATGAAGAAAGAATAATCAATCACTCTTCATAAAAAAGTATGACTCCTTTTTAATGTTTTAATGCTAAAGAATGAGAAAAAACAAACAAACAACGTGTTGCACTACTACATGCGTGTTGAAATGTTTTTAAAATGTAAAGGTCAGTTTAAAAAAAAAACTTCACACCACACTCTACACTTTCTGGCAAAGTGTAAAGTGTGCACCTTTAGCTAGCATCCAATTGCTAGCTTGGAAATGTGTCCAATTCTTTGTCTGACATGATAAATTTTCACATCCTTTATTTTGTCAATTTGTTCCACAGAATGTGTATTAAAAAAACAATTGAGTTATTTTTTTTTTTTTCCAACTGTCCATTGACCATGAGCATTGTGACATTTTAAAAACTAAATTTGCTTACTGGAGAGTTAGCTAAAAGGTTTGACGACGTGATTTATTTATTTTTTATTTTTATTTCATTATTTTTTTGGGCCGTATTGAAATCGGTTCATTTTTCAAAATTGTAACGGAAACAGGAGTCACACGATCAACAACCGGACGTTGCCACCGGCGAAGACCGGAAGTAGAGGATCCTAGTGCAGCTTTTTTGTTTGTTTGTTGTTGTTGTTTTTAAATTACTTAAAATAGTGAACAGACTTGCTCGCGTGTGATTTCGATTGCGTTTCTTACTTAATGGAAACATTAGCAGGACACTGGCAACATTTGGCGCAGATCTGTAATAAAAACGCAGAGCTTTCAGACAACCCTCATGGAGCTGTCCACTTTCAGCCGACATCCTCTGCTAGTTGGGACATTTGTCTCAGTTGGAGGGCTGAAACAAAATCAGCCAGAGGTCAGAAATGGTTCCCTGGGGGCTTTGGGGCACCGCGGCGTGGACTCTCCCACCTGAGTCACGGACCCCAGCAGCTCCTCCAGGGAATCCTCTGGCCTTTGCACGTTTTCCTCTCGGATAGAATCGCTTAAGTTACATCAAACAGCTGCTCCGGACACGGCTCGTGGATGTGGCTGAGCGCTCCCACGCCGCGGCGCACTGAGGACACTAGGGCCGCACGGACACCGAGTCCGCCCGAAGCCGTCCGAACCAAGAGGGTCGGCGAAGTTCGACCAAACTTAACGGGACTCGGGGAAAGACTTCAGCAGCTCCCCGCCTGCGGGTTTCATTCGCTTCCGTTTGATTTCTAGCTGAGCGTCAGACCTGCGTGGCCGTGGAGACATGAGTGGACTGTCCACGGAGGAGGAGCTGTCCCTCAATGGACCCCTGCAGGTAGGAAGGATCTCGCAAACCCGCATTTTTCCAACACCGGTGTTTAAATGACCTACTTTTGCTTACGGTTGAATCTGCCAGTCACTTTCAACAACATTTACTTACAAAAAAAACACACAAAAAAAAACGATAAAAAGTGAAATATTTCTACTGTTTTCTTGGTTTAGTAAGTATTAGGAGAAACGGTGAAATATGTTGGACTCGAATTAATTCAGAAAAACAACTGCTTTAGAAAAATGTGGCCGGATATGAAAGTTTTGCTAACTTTAAATGTTTTGCTTTTTCGTTTTTCAAACACTGGTTGCTCTTAGCAGGCCGACCAGCAGGGGGCGACCTTAACAGAATAAACTGTGACCAAAACACAGGGAGTTCAGTTTTAAACAGCCAGATAAGTTAGACTGGCAGATGTTGTTGAAACAAACATTTTGATTGTTTGAATGTATTGATTTTGGGACACGAATTGTTTTATTTTTGTTTGTTTTTGGGTTTTTAAAAAAAAGCTGTTTAGGAAATTGCTGGATTTATTAACCATTTTTCACACATCTACATGTAAATATAATGGAATGACAGCAAATAACTTTAACTCTCATTTAGATAACGGAAAATGAATTTTTATGCAACAAACCATCCTTACATCTCCGTGACTTTGATTGAGCCCTGCTATAAAGCGTACATCTGTTTCTTTCAAATGTCCAGGTTTGGAGATGTTTGCTCTGAATTCAATCCGAATCCTCGTACAACTTGGCGGCTAAAGCAACCGGCCTGAATGAAGCGTCCGTCGTAGAATTTGGGAGTTTTGCCGACGCTATCCAGAGCCACGCTGACACTAAATGTTCCGGTTTTATTTGAGATTTTCTGATTTTTATTTACTTAGTTGGAAGATGTAATTAATTTTCTGACCGATCACACTGAGTGATTAAATAACGTCCCGTGTCATTTTTCTATAAAAGTGTGGCGATTGTTGCATGTTGAGCATTTTGATGTGACCCAGTCGATGGTTCAACTCTACGCAGCTTCTCTGGGTCTTATCAGCAAAACCACCCCGCAGCATGATGCTGCCGCCACCTTGTCTCACATTGAGGATGTGGTGTTCGGGGCGACGCGCGGTGCCAGTTTATCCTGGGTACACGCGACTTTCTGCATGTGAATCAGAGCGACTTCTTCCCTTTGGTTGCCACGTTTCTGGGAATTTTACGGAGCCATTTTGCAAAATCGTGCACAGGACGCAAAAAAGAAACGGTTTGTTTACAATAAATGCCGAATATGTACAGAGCTGATAAGTTCTGGTCTCACGGTTCTGCAGCATCTGGGGAAAAGAGAGGTTGTTAGCACCGTTCGGTCAGGTCTGAAACGATCACTCTGATTAATCCCGATGGATCAATTATTGACATAATCGTCAGCTAATTTAGTTAACAATTAGTTAGCCTCAAGTTACATGTAACCTGCAACCCTCACCACACATTCATTCACACATTTTGGTGCTTTATGTAACAGTTGTCTAGTTTTCCTTCAGTGGATTAAATATGAAACAAAAAGAAAAAAAAAAAAAAATGGCACTCAAGTGATTTGGAATGTGACTCATTCGGGTGTCTCCCAAAAAATTGTCGCTTGGAGTTTTTTCCTTCCTTTCATGTGTTTTCTGCTCACTGACTGTCCTCAGAGGTGGAGACAGAAGTGGGTGGAATATAATCTGCAACGAGTCGCTATGAATTCTCATGCTTTGTTTTAATTTGACCCATGCCCTCAGTTTTCTCCTGCTGTTTGGTTATAGAAACAGATTAAAGCTAGAGGTCAGAAAAACAGTGAAGTGGACGGTTTCCCGCGGCCTGGAGGTTGATGGAAAGTTTACATTTCTTATGTTTTCGACGCGGTGCAACGGGCACCGGGCGCAAACGAGCAATCGAGTGTATTTCTGGACCGAAGCGACGCAGCAGACATTTCAAAACATCTTCAGCATCTTAAGCTGCTGGATAGTAACCAGATTTGAAGCATCCACATTTGAGAACAGAGAAGAAAAACTGTGCAGGAAAACACGTTTTATAACAAGTGTGTAATCTGTCAGAAGAGCGTATTTTCACATCTTGTTAGAATAAAAATGTTCTCTTTTCAACAAGACAGAGATGTTACAAAAAACTGGACATTTCTCCAACATAGTTGAAAAGATTCGACTAACAGGGACGTTTCCAAGACCTCAGTTTGGTGTCGCTCGTCGATTGTGTCGTCAATGCTCCGGCCAGTCAGCATCCAGCAGCGGTGGGTTCACAGTTTCCCTGTATCGGCAAGTCGCTTCTCCATCGTTAGCATATTTAGCAGAGTACACGAGGCCGATTGACAACGCTAAGACCCTCCCCCTGGCTCTGATTGGTTGTTTTTAGTCAGGAGTGCGGTATTTCTTCACAGGGCAATGATAGAACTGGGAAAAGACAGAAAAGATTGACATTTTCTCATATCATCTGACTCATAGCAAACAGTCAGGACACATTGACAGCTTTAACAACACTGTAAAAGACATATTTAAAAGAATACATAAAATAAAAGTTATATGCTGCCTCTTTAAACGAGGAAGGAGTACGTTTTGAGAAAGCAGTCGTCGGGTTGAGTTAGTTAAAGCTGAGCTATTAGCCTAATTCTTTTTACGACCCGTATGGGAGCTGTGGCAGATTCAAGACATGAATCGTCACCAAAACAGAAAGTACACGCTTTTTCATAAGACCGTCATCAGTCTGACAACAGTACCTCCAATTCATCATGGCGGCGGTCGTCAAATGACCCCCCCGGAGTCGGAGCGTGACCTCCTGGGAGATTCTGCTCTGATCCGGAGAGACAGAAGTGATACAATGTTAGTCTGATGGAGGGACGGAGGGAGGAGAGAGGGAGATGGACCGGGGCCAATGATCTGCAAGCACAGGAACTGAAGAAGAGGCAGAGAAAAGATTTTTGTTGAGAGCTCTTTCTGTACCCAGACTGAAAAAAAAAAAAATGGGAGCATGGCACAGAGGATGAAGAGCAGCCAGGTGTTTGAGCCCATTTAGGCTATTAGTTTTGTTCATTAGATGCTCCCGGTTCAGGCCGTCATCGGGGGGTTGGGTACATTACTATTACTGTTATTATTATTATTATTATTATTATTATTATTAAAGCATTTTGTTCCCCCCCAAAAAATGAGAGCCACGTCCAAGACCGCGCAGTAACGCAGGAGAAGCCGGACGCATTTCTTCTCCTTGATGTTCCCAAACGGAGCGGAGCAGAGAGCGCTACTGGCTCGCGGCCGATGCCCGGAGGAGAGCTGCTGCTGCGGCGGCGGCGGCGGCGGCGGACCAGCGGCAAGGCGGCACCCGAGAGTCGCTGTTCACTACCGGGGGATCTAGGCGAGCCTCGCCGAGGCTGAGGCTGAGGCTGAGGGCATGGGCTGCGCTCCCAGCATCCACGTCTCTCAGAGCGGGGTGATCTACTGCCGGGACTCGGACGAATCCAACTCCCCCCACCAGACCACCACCACCATCTCCCAGGGCACGGCGGCCGCCACGCTGCACGGGCTCTTCATCAAGACGGACGCGGCCGAAGCCATCCCGTCCGTCATCGCCTACCAGAGCCGCCACTCGCGCAACAACTCGCACCGGGAGCGGAGGGAGAACAGCGGGGGGCACGTCCGCATCGAGGCCGAGACCCAGACCAGCCACGCCAGCCTTAAGGTACCGGTACCGGTTGCACCGAATCGGATCCGCGGTCTGGTTTCCTTTTATTTTTGCGCCGTAGACAACGCAGCCGCCGCGTCCGTGTCGTGAGTGACTTCAGAGACTCGGTGCAGGCCTTTGTGTTGCGGTGTCTCCGCGGGAGGGCCCGATGCTGCGTGAATCTGACGAGCTCATTCAGGCTCAGTCATTGTGTCCGTCGGTCTGCATCGGGAGAGCTGCTGTGTAATGATGATGCTGAAGTTCTGTGACAGTGGCCGCTTCGCTGAAAGCTCTGAGGCATCCATTCTGTCACCTGGCTCCAGCAGGTGGCTCATGCACAAACACCGAGCCCCCATTTAAGTTCTGGTGGCAGTTTAACCCATAGAGGTTGGTTCATTTTACCCAAACAGCGACTTAAAATTATATAGAGTCGAAACCATGTGGAAATGGCCCTTTGTTCAGGGCCGGATTTATAAAATGTTGGTCTGCGGGCTGTTTGGACCGCTTTTTTTGGTGCCCTACCTCCCATGAATGGCAGTTACAATGGGTTGTTAAATAGCAGTGCTTAAGTATTGTTTTATGATTCACATCAGGGGTGGGTGATATTATTATCATATATAATATTATCACAATATTTTATAGTTCTATTGTGATAATAAAAGTGACTTTGTTAGCTAACATTAGCAGGTGACTTGTGGGGCAAACACAAACACTGCTCTTGATAAAAAAGTAATTATAATGTGTTTCCTCTGGACTTCAGTGACAGTAAGAAGTGTGATTTGTATCGCTAAGCTGCTCACTGTAATCACATTTATTAATATTTTCAAATGTACTGTTATTTATTGATATTCTTATTGAAGGAACCATAAAAATGTTTAAAATTAGCAATCATTTTCAGCTATTCCTTATATACATACATGCATTATCAATCTGCACTGAGCAAGTGGACAAAATCATTATTTATTTATTTTTCTCCAGCATTATTTGACCCTGAGTAAGCTGCTGTTTGACAAATGTACAAATTCTCTGTTGGGTCTCATTCTACTTTTCCTGTAACTAGCAAGTGAGAAATAACTATTAACAGAAATGACAAAGTATTGGTCAGATTTGGTTTGATAAATTTCACGGGACAAAAGTTGCAGGTTACAGACGTACAAAGTAAACTGAAGGCAGCATGTTATAGGCTTGTGGGGCGCCCCAAAATCTAGAGCCCCACCCGACTTTAGGCCTTGATGCTAACGTCCAACCCGAGCTTCGTGAATTGAGTCACTTGATGCTCGTCTCAGCTCTGCATTGTATCATTCAGCTGACATCAGGCTGTAAGTGCTCCTATTCTGGAAGTCACTTTGCATCTAATTGCTGCGAGTTGTTTGCTTTTGCCACTTTGCTAAATGTTGGAGCACAGACACTTTAAGCCCTGCAGACTTCCCTTTTAATGCAACTGAAGTTAACCCACTGCACTTCTGTCATTCTATGTTTTGCTTTTACAGTTCACATATGTGTGAGCATCTTGCGTTTTATGTAGAAATCATCGTTCAAAGCCTTGTGCCCAAACTGTTAAATGTGGAGATGTGAAACCAGTCTGAAAAGAAAAGTTCTTTGGGAAAAGTGATGGGAGTGACACAGTGGGGTGCAGTTTGACCCGTGAAAATGTGAAATCTGTTAAGAAGTCATATAAATTCGCTAGTGGAAAATAACTTCTTTTTTTTTTAAATTCATTTTTAGATTTTATGACGTTTAAACAACAACGTTTATGTGGCTTAATGCGATAGTAGCTGACTGTAATTTTAAAATTGTGGCATGCATTATTCCCTCAGCCAATAGCTCACAGCATTCGAGAGCAGCTCTGCCTGGTGACTGCCCCACTCCGCTCCTTCAGACTAGCCAGCAGCAATTAGCAAACACCTGGTGGAACTGTGCAATGGCTGAGCTGATTAGAGAGGCTACTTAGAGAAAGGCTGGTAAAAAAAAATAAATAAGTTGTTTAAGACTTAAAGACGAGAGATGTTCTGATGGCTTCCTGAGGGTGGAGTTTCAGAATGAGAAGGAGTTATTTTTTTTAAGAGACAGTGGCCCAATGCCAAGGCTTTAAATCATGACATCAAATTTTATTGAAGTCATATTTGATATGTGCATACATATAAAGCATTTTTATAAGAACTGACTTGATTTGTGCTTTGAAATGATACAGTGTGGCTGGAATCACTGCCCTTTAATCATGTGTAGAAAATAAACAGGACGTTGATGTTGAACACATTTGTAGCAGAAAGAGCTTCGTTTGCCCACCAGGAAGCAGGAAGTCCAGGACAAGATGCCTCCAATCTGTCCGAAGTAAGAAAACTACAAAACATCTTTCAGCTAGATTTATTTTACATAAATCGTTCTGATTCTATAGAGAAAAAAAATTGTTTCCTTCACTACATTAAATGTACTGGTTGCACAATTTCCATATTAGACATATTTTACTTCAATTTTGAGGGTGTGCAATAAATAAAGAGGGTGATGTTTAACACTTATTTGGTTCTCTTTTTTTTTATAGTCAAAGCCTTGCCGTTATATTTAAAGGAGGTTTTTATAATCCATTAGTTTAGGTTAAATTTACTTAAAGGCTACTATTATATAAAAGTTATCTAACCAAAAAAAAAAAAAAAAAACTAACACAAAGTAACATGATAATGTCTTTAAGCTGGTGTAAAATGGCCTAAAATCCAGCTGAGACTCGGCCGGTTTCCTTATCACATCCTGTGATAAAATTATACGGTCTGTGTGCTTCACAGTGATCCCTCTCATGAGGAGGCATGTGAACATCTTGATATTTATGATCAAACCCTAGAGGATATTGTTGTGTTTTGTTAAGAAGCGACGCAGCAGATGATCGAGTCATCAGACTCCCAGAGCACGTTAACCCATTCTGACCCGGCCGAGAGCGGGAACATCTTCCGGGAAGAAGCCGTGCGAGCTACGCTTCAGCTAAAAGGGACAACAGCAAAAAGAAAAACAAAAAAAAAAACTGACAATAAAAGTTCAATAATAATAACAGTGATAATAAAACCCGGTTACCATAGGTAGGGCTAAAATGATTAATCGGAATAATATTTAAATTGACTATTAAAATACTCTCCGACTAAATTAGTAACCGATTAATCGTTAACTACACACATTTAGCTGACATCATAGTCAGAGCAGTAACTGAGCCAACGGTGTTGAAAAAATATATACATTTTTCATTTCTGAATTTAAAAAAAAAACTTTATGTTCAACCCAAAACGTGGTGTTTTTTTTTTTTTTTAGCTTTGTCAAGTTCAAATTCATTGAAAAACAAAATCTCATATTGAGCACCTTTTGCTAACTAATTACTCATTTGTTACAAAGGGATTGATTTATTTGATTTGTAATGCATTTCTAATAGGCTATTGTATAAAATAAGCTTAATTGAAAGATCTGCAGAATGTGATCATTCTTTAGCCGATTAATCGCTTAGTTGCCAGAAAAATTTACTAATTAAGTAGTTGTTGTAGGCCTGCTTTTTCTATCAGAAACAAACTTTCTGGTTGAATCCAAGTCAAAAATGTGACATTATTTGGTTTCAGCCATACACTACCTACGGGTTATCGTTCATATTTAGTGACAAAAATGTAGCAGTAATGCGAAATCTCTGCATCTGTATTTGCTGACCTCCTTTTGAAGCCCATTTCTCCCTGCTATACTCTCCCTCCTTTAGCTCTGGACTTCAGTCCGCTCAAACTGACCTGTTGCTCGTAACTAAACGTTAGAGATCCAAAGTGTCGTTCTTGCGGTGAAGATGCACTGCGCTTGTTGTCCATAAATAGACATTTCACAGCAGCGCCTGCAGAACACTGACGGCATTGTGTTGCAGGCCAGCTCTTCTCCAGGACACTTTCATTCGGGCTATTCTAAGCCGCTGCCTACGGCATGTACTTCACCGGGACTCGGAGAACTACAGTCGTCTCTCAGACGTTCGAGGAAGAGCCACTTCCTGCAACGTCCTCCGAGTGACACTGCGTTTCCAACGGCTTGCCCACGGAGGATGCCTTGAAGTAAAGTTTCTTTCAGCAGACTCTCATGGAGGAGCTGGCATGATGCAGTTTTAGTGGCAAATTCTGTTGGTTCATTCGATCAAACAAAACGTGATCCACTGATCTTCACGTGGGCTCACCGTGGCTCTTAAAGGTGCGCTGTACGCGCTGTTTGACTGCACCACGCTGCTACTCTGAACGTTTCTTCAAATATGATATAGTTTAGTGAAGTTTCATATGTTGGAAGATTATTATTATACCCACAGAGCGATGCTAAAATATTCTCTGCAGTGGTTATTCGTTGATTTCATATTATAACGTAGTGACGCTCATAGTACAAAAAAAAATGTAATTGTCAGAAAAAAAGCAATAAATATTAATCACATTAGTTGACGAAAGCCTAAAAATGATATAAATGCACTCAGAAAAGTGTAGAAAAGATATTTTCCACATATTATTGTATGTGTCATTTTATTGCAATCTGCACATCAGCAATCAGCTACTAACCATATTCTGGGATTGATTGGCAGTGGGCCTACTGTCCACTAGGGGGCTTTCACGCTCTGTCATCGTTGCATTAAACTGCATTATGAGAGAAATACTACAATAAGTCACTATTATTATTATTCTTTCTCCCCTCTTTTCAACAGTGTAACTGTATCACTTTGTCGCCAGCACTTTGATACTGTCATCTTTAGCTGACAAAGTCAAGTTAGTGCCTTTATTTCCAGTTAGAAATCGCGCATCGCTCTCCTCCCTGCGTTGGTTACGGTTTTGTCTCCGCGTGGTTTTATTGCACTCCTCAAGATGCAAGAGGAAAGTAACAACATATCTGTTTACTAAGTAAAATGACAAACGTAGTGATTTGGATGAGTAACTTTATTCAGGTTACTGGATTGGGAATAGGAAAACATCAGATGTTGAAAACAGGGGTCGGATTAGAGCAGCGCGTTACTAAAGCCTTCCTTCTGGCTCCTGATTGGTTGTGTCTGACCACAGGTGGTGAATTTCTGCAGATGGCATTAGGAGCACCAAGAGGAGGTAGAACAGTTAGGTTTTTTTCCTTTTTAGAAATTGTCAGGACTTGATGACAGGCAGACTTGTACAACCATAAAAAAGGGAAAAGACAGTTTGGAATGTAATAATTATATTAAATTATCAATATAATTTAATATAATATAGTCATGGTTTCACACTTTATGCCGGTGAGATTGATGGTCTGTTGCATAGTCTTCCTGTGGCAGATGCTCACACTGAGCCCTTATTTAAATATCGAAGATGCTAAAGGTCGTGATGACTGTTTGGGTTGCGAGAAAAAAGAGATTTATTATGGCATAGCATCATTTTCTCATGTAATCCTGTAATACCTGCTTCTCCTTGCTGGTGTCTCTCTCCAGCGGTCTTTGGGCGAGAAGCACTTAAAGGCTTTTAATACATTTATAGATCAAGAGATTTTTTATTGCCCACTCCGTGTGTGTGTGCGTGCGTGTGTGTGTGTGTGTGTGCGTGTGTGTGCGTGCGTGCATGTGGAGTGTGTGGCTTTGTCAGCTGCTCCTTTGCTCTTGCCCAGTTTCATCACCAAGAGACGATCAATGATGCCATTTATTATTAAAACCATCTGCCTCACCCTGCAGGATCTTGATCATCCGCCATGGTGTTGATCACGCTCCTGTGCATGTGTGTGCGCGCACACATATGTGTTTGTTTATGTTTGCATGTACAAGTGATCTGTTTACCCCTCTGGTGAGTACAGCAGGAGTGTGAACGGTCACATGTAGAAGAGCTGATGCCGGTTTAGAGACAACACCACGGGGGCTTTGTGGAGAGTCGCCGACTTACAATACACAGATCAGAGTGTTACTGGCAACTTCTCGCCATCATAACTGTGCAAAAGTTCAAGATCAGCAGGGCTGCGGTAGCAACACATTCAGCTCACTCGATGAGACGATAGGTTTGTCGATATTCCCTCATGTCGGAAAAAGACAATTTTGAAAGTGAGGCGTTTCATCAAACAGTAATATGCATGACATTATCTGTTGTTTTTGTTGTTTTAAATATATCTTTTTTTTCTTTTCTTTAAAAAAAAATCCCATATTGACTTGATCAGAATGTATGTTTTTTTGTGCACGGAGAAAAGAAAAAAAAGAGTTTTTGGGAACTTTTGGCTGAAATCTCTCCACACAGTCATGCAGTGTTTGGTTATAATTAGGCCTGTCACAGTTGTCACATAATCGCCGGCCGCAATTATTGGCGCTGACCGCAATCATTTCGTATAATGATCATAATCATGTATATTTACATGTATGTAACAGCTGGATGAAACTAACATGTCACTGTTCTGTCACAATTCCCACATTATTTCCCCCTGACTCAGGCTTTTATCCGGCCGTTTGAATGGCATCATGCTGCTGCGCCCGTTCGTTTTTTTTGTTTTTTCCTGCTCCGGTTTGATGGCACCTGATGGGAGAGTTGGAGCAATTGTCTGTCCGTCACTGTTGTTTAACCTCCCAGATCATTTTGATTAGCATCAATTAGCGACCGTCACGAGTTAATGAGAAACATGTGGAGGACGTGCAGATCGTGAACCAAATAGTGTCGAGATTTCCCAAACCTGTTTCATTCCTCCGGAGTAAATGCAAACCATCTTGAGCTTTAATAACAGCAGTGCACTCCTGGTCCTGTCCAAGCCCGGCAGAACAGCTTCATTCAAACCATTCTGGACCCGGCAGTGCTCTGTTCCCAGAGGAAAAGATTATTGAATGTATTGACCTATTTGGACTTGATGAAAACACCCCATCACATTCTGTTAAGCAACGCTCAGATCCTCAAGTCTTTGAATGTCGGAAAGTATTAAGTTGAGATTTGTACACACATTGTGAGTATTGATTTACTATTAGCTTTTTGCTAAAGATGAAAACCTTTGTGCAACAATTTGTTTACCCTGTAAAAAAAGCAACTATTTATCATGAATTTTTCATCTAATTTAGTTTGTTTGGGCAGTGTCATAATCACTAGCCAGAAATACAGTGAAGCTAATCAAAAACATTTCAGTTCCGAACAAAATGGTGGAAAACTACCTTAAACCAGAAATATGTGCAATTGCTTGTTGATTTCTATTACTAACTAACCAACTGTGTTTTGTGTCAAATGATCCATGGATTATGCATTGGAGTTGGGGAAAAGACGCGCAGTGACTGTAGGGCTGTTGTAAGCGAGGGATGCACCGATCCACTTTGTTCCACTTCGGATACCAAATATCTGCGGTTTGAAATCGTCCGATATGGATCGGATACAGAGAGACGAGCTGAATTGATTTGAAATGCTTCTTTTTTTCTTACCACACACATCAATGTCCTGAATTACAAATTTAGCTGATAAATGCAGTTGATAGAGCACACTTAAATACACCCGGAGCTTCTCAAGGTTGGCATCTTTACAAAACATTTTTTGTAAAATATAGGTAGTGTTGGGACTTTTACATATTAATTAATCACTTAGATTTCAATGCTTTTAATTAAGACGTTTCTTTGCCTTTTTCTTTGTTTTGTTTCACATACAAAAGTCCAAATGCGAAACCTCCGTCTTTGAGTTTCTGGTACGTCGGTAAAGCTGACGCACAAGCGACATCCACAAAGAAAAATGTGATGGATGACGAAGCTACTTCACTTGGTCCACTGGGGATTTTTAAAATATCTTTAACTGGTTTTGTTTCATCATTAACTTCTGGAGAAGTTTATGTTATGTTTCCATGAAACTTTATTTCATGGTTCTCACACTCCACTTAGTGCAAAGCAACTAAACTAAAGGACTTTATTCCTGGCCATTCCTCGCAGTCTGACCGTAACTCTTGAAGAAAGCTGTTAACGTTTTCTCACATGACAGAGGAAAGTTATGTCAGAGCATCAGTTGATAAGTGAGAGCATGTCGCTGGTTTCATGGAATCGCTGCAGATAAGGCTGAAATGTGTCGCTGTGTGCAGACCGAGGCCAACCTCAAGTCTATCCATACTATTGAAGGCCATGTGATCTGCAGATAAGATGAAGCCTCGTTGCAAGGATTGTGATCCAAATCCTGTCTGAACAATAAAGAACTCTTCTGCTAAACGTCCGGCCAGTGACAAGATAATCCTAGACGAGCCCCCAATTCTGATAACTAAGAGAAAATGATTTAATATTTACCATTTAAAGACATCACTAATGTTTTCTTTGTGTATGGAAACTTAGTTTTTAACATATTTATTTGCAACTTCACATGCTTTTTTCCAGTTTTGATTTTTTTTTTTCAAATTGAAGATTTTTTTTTTAGCTTCACATTTTTTTCAGTTTCAAACTTTTTTTGATTTTCAAAATAGTTTTGTTGTTTCAGATCTTCTTAAATAAATGACATAATATTATTCATTAATAATAGGTGATAAAGTGAGATTAACTTATATGACACATATAAAATAAATTTTGAAACTATTGAACTATGGCACTTGTGGTTTTCTGTGCATGCTGCGTCCAAACATTTCAGGACTCTGATCGTTTAGAGTTGAGCTACAAATATCAAAGGCTGAATCTTCCTTTAGTATTCGAGGCTTTGCAGCAGTGTCTTCATTTCATTCGCGACCCGAAGACACAAACACAATGTGAAGGCGTGTTGGTGAGGATGAGTCTGGTTGTAATTTGATGTTTTCAGGGCCCGTTTTCATGGCAACGATGATGTCCAGTTTGCAAAAATTTGTTTTTTAGACTTAAAGAAATTCTTCTTTAATGTTGTCAATTTAATTCAGAGGAAAATGAACTAAAATAGAGCTAAAAATCGACAAAACCAAAAGCAGTTGTATTATTTTTATTTTTCTACCTAATGATTTGTGTCATTATAAAAATGATGAGCATTTCCCCCTCTTCTTTAACCTTTTTTTTTTCAGCATGTCTCCTGTAACTTTTTTCAGACTTGTAAAATTAAATTTTACAAGCTTTTGTCTTATTCCTTAAAACATCCTGTCTCCTCACTGTTTCCACACCGTCTGAATCCGTATAAAGTGTAAACACTTCGTCAGTCTTCTAAAGGCTCCTGCATCACATCAGTGTAGTCGCCACATCCGATACAGAGTGATGTTTACTGAGCATTTTCTCTCCGATTTGTTCTCATGATTTGCTTACAGAACTGTTCTGACTCCTGCTTCCTCTTCTTCCTGTTCTGTGTCACATCTGGCAATGTCGTCCTTAAATAAAACACAATTACTTACTCAAGTTCCCGTGAAGCCAACCCCCGACCTGACATATTTGGAGTTTGCGCTTGTCCACATTTGACGCGTTCAGCGGTGATTCAGTCCTCTCCGCTTCTATGCTGTCTGTCCTTTTTACTCGCTCTTGATCCGGTACCACATCGACTCGCTGTTGCTGATTGATTCCCGTGGTAGACCTCGCATCTTTTCAGACTTCACCCCTGTTGCCAACGGTGACGCTGGCTCATTGCAACGTGAAAGAAGCTGATAAAAATGAAGCACAAGGAGTAGCAACGGCGTTTGTAGAAAAGTCTTGGTTGGATGTGCAGTCAGAGTGGTGGGATTGTGACGTGATGCGCTTCAGTGACACAGACTTCTTTCATAATTTCACAATTCTGATTTGTAGCTATTGTTTACGTCTCACATCAATGACATAAAAGTCGTGCAAAAATGCGACGTGAACGTTGTGACAGCAAGCACTTTAAAAATAATCGGATATTTAGGGTGCGGCAGTGGCGTAGGGGTAAAGCGCTTGAGCCACATATGGGTGTGTAACAAGAGTGGTAACCCTGTGTCGTGAAGGAGCAGTACAAGCAAACAAACCAATGAACTTGGCAAAGTAAGCCAGTAAAAACACTGACCTTTCTACCAGCACTGCTTTCTGTCCTCTCAGTTTGAGCCCTGTGCATTTCAACTACTGTTAAAGTTGCACCACACTGTGCTTCAGTGTCGAAGAGCATTGCAACAAATCTCCCAGGACGTTCTTACCTTCCAACATCACACACTCAGGCAACAGCGGCGTCATTTGCGATCAATGGCATTATAGATCAGGAGACGTGGTCAAGCATGGCAAAGTTGTTTTCTACAGTACGTACAATATTTGATTTCTACATCAGCAATAAGCCTTTCCCATTTTGGTATCTAAAGCAGCGATGACTACTTAGATTCTCAAAGTGTTGGTCGTCTGACGACGCTGTTAGAAATTTGTAGTGGGTACTTGAGATTTCATGTGGGCAAAAACACATCCCTTTTAGGTCTAATTACCGATGACGGATAGCGGCGTCATGGTGGGCGGTTGAGTCACCTCCTCCTACCTTCTTTACACAGTTTGTATGACAGTTAAAGAGATTGTGCACAAAGCCAAACTCCACCACCTTACACCCTGACCTTCCTTATCCCTAAAGAGTATTTGCTTCGCCCCACAGACAAGAACGCGTCCCCCCCCTCCGGGCCTTTGTGGCGTATGAGCACATCTTCTGTCTAAGACCCCTGCTTAAGAGACAGCCAGCTCCCAAAAACAAGTGGATTTACAGAAGCTAATACCAAAACATGACACACGCAGCTCCTGCTGTGTCAGCTACAGTATTTCATGACATAACGCACCTCTCGTTCCCTCTGAGCGTGACACCAACCGTGCCTGTGCACGCATATGCTTGTTAAGATGCACATGCAGCTGAGTTGCGCATTCACACCTGAGTGACGCATGTGGTTTAGAAGAAGTGCGTGAGGAGAAAACGCACGCGCACACACACACACCCCCACACACACACACACACACACACACACACACACACACACACACACACACGTAGCTGCAGCGCGGTGTGTCAGATGATCCCGCAGTGGGATTAAGCCGGTAAAACCCGGCGGGTTCAGTCTGTGGCTAGGCAGCTAATACCCTCTAAAAGAGGTTTGCAGCGAACGGCTGCCGACCGCTCGAGCTCCGTGAAAAATACCCATGACTGCAGCCTGGGCGAGTTCAGCCTCAAAAGCTGCAGCTACAGATTCAGACGGAATATTAGGAGGGGAGAGTTTAACTCAGCACGTCTCCTTTCTGACAGCATTCGTTGCTACGTGGACTTAAAACCGAAAGCAAGCAGAGAAGAAGATTAGAAGCGGTAACAGACAGGTTGAGCAAGACAAAAGCAATATGCCAATATGCTCCTTGACATCAATGGTAAAATGGTGAGAGATGCTCGCACTGTTTGTAGTTGTTTTGTGTGTTTGTTCTCTGTTGATGATTATTTCTGTTTCTTCTGCAGGTTTCTGCCACAGAGGAATGTGTGGGACCTATGAGGCTGACTAAGGAGCCAATTCAAGTAAGAGCCTGCAGCAGCATCTGCAAACACTAACTTTTATATAGTTTGGATCCATGGTTGAGGTCCACAAGTCAGTCAAAAAAAAAGCAGACCACTTTTAATTTAATCTCCTCATTACAGACGATTTGATTTATGACTATATATATATATATATATATATATATATATATATATATATATATATATATATTCTTGAACATGTTTGTGTTTTTGTCACGTGAAAGGAAAATTATAAATATATTGTTTAATCATTGATTTGGTATGTCTTCATAATTTCTGCGTATATTTTTATATATATTGATATATGGATAATCTCTCTTTTTTTTTTCAAAGAAAAGGATTTTTTTGTGTTTAAAATATCTTCTAGTTCCAGTGTAAAATGTTCTTTACAAAATGTAAGTGTATTGATCTTTGAGAGTGAATTTGTACTATTATGCCGTTTTCTATGTATTACTTAATTATCAGTATTGTTTATTGTTTATCACAATGGTTTCTAGGACAGTTTATCGTCCAGTAAAATTTGTTACAGTGCAAAGCAGACGACACACCACACTACACTGTGTACATGCTAATTTTCTCTTAAGTTCAGTGTCGGTACAGAGGCTGCACATTTTTCCAGTTGTGGACTAAGTTGGGTTTAAGTAAGGTTCTTCTGTTAATATGGGAGGAAAAAAAACTAGGTTTGCAAAATCCTTTTAACACTTGACTCTTAATTTGTCCGTAAATAGTAACTAAAATCAACTCAGAGAGGAAAACAACCAAATTCAATCACAGTTTGTTGGGAGAACTGATGGTGGCTTTACAGCCTAAAAGGGGCAGTATTATGTGTTTTCCTGGCTCATACTCTCATTTTATAGTACAATCAAGTAACTATGCTATATATGTGAAATATGACTTAAAAGAAATTTCACTTTAATATTTATTGTATTGAAATTGGGCCTTTGTCTCTTTAAAAACTCCTGCTCTTTCTGGAACTCCGCCTCCAGGAAGTCATCACAACATGGCTCCTCTTTTAATTCTTTAACAACGTTTTTACCAGCGTTTCACTGAGAAGCAGCTCCTATAATGAGCTCAGCAGATGCGCCGTTCCACTAGACGTCTGCTAATTGAAGCTGGCTAGTCTGAAGGAGCAGTGTGGGAAGGTTGTGCTCTGTAAGGCAGAAGCTTTGAAACTGCGGAGTGAGGCCCAGCCAGGCGTTTTGTACGGCTGAACGGTTGCCATGGGAGATGAAAGAATTTCTCAAAACATGCATGAAAGGATCAAAGCAACAATCCCGGCACGCTTTGATCATGGAACAACATCATAACATGATGTAAAGCTAAAAAAAAATTGACATCACATAATACTGCCGCTTTAAAATCTGACTGGAAAAACGGATGGGAAAAAAATTCAGCTGAAACAAAATAAGATAAAGATGTTTTGTTCCTGAGTTTGTCCTTGAAAGATATATTATTTTATTAGTCGCACCAATAAAAACTGGATTTAGTTCTCGGGCATAAAAATAAAATAACACCAAATTTGTGATCCGTTCCTTGTGACTTCTTTTTTTTTTTTCTTTTGCGAAACATGTCCTGAGCTGACTCTTATTACTGTGGTGGAGTTGGCCTCTTTGGAGGGCCTTTTCCGCGCCTCCATCTCCTCTCTCTTCATCAAGAACGCAAGGCGCCCGGTTCTGAGTCGGGGATTGTCTGCGCTCATCCTCTGGTTCCGGATTAGGACGCATGGCGGGGAGATTTATCCTTACGTAACGGGGGCAGGGAGGTCAGGAGGGAAGTAAACGCTCGCGGAGGTTACCCAGATGGCGGGGACGCGAGCGCCACAAAGCGTTCCTCTGTTCTGGCGGTTCGGCCCGCCGCTTTATTAGGCGCTCGTTTATTGCCTTGATTTGATTTGCTTGGATTTTTTGTGCCGCGCGAGGCGTTTGACCCGTCTCCAGGGGGTTTCTGAGTTCAAGGCCTGGCGCGCCGCTCGTGTCCGTCCATCAATCTCACAGACCAGACGAGGCCCATTTGTGCAGGTGGAGGGAGATTTATGAAAAAAAATAAATAAATAAGATTTTAGAGCCCTTTTTTTACGGTCCATAAAACCCTAAACTGCTCCCCTAAAATGTGCACTCTTCTATATTTGCGTCTGTACCTCCAAACTCTCTTGTGTCCATGACCTAACCCCTCTTTGTCCTCACCGCTCCCCTCTACAGGAACACAGAGATGAAAGAAAGATTAAAAAGAAGCTCTGCAGGGGAGAGCAATATATCGAGAGTTTTTCCTTGACATTTACTGTTGCAGCCTCTCAGGCCTGGACAGCTTCAAAATCTCTGTATACTTCCTTCATCTAATAATGGACTTCAGATACAGGCGGGTTAAAGGAAAGCAACTCTTCTGCGATCATATTTCTCAGGCGTCCATTCGCAGTGTACCTGCAGCGTGCTGTAAAACGTGGCGTTTCAATCATTCTGTCGCTTAAAACTTTTATTAACTCATGCTGGCTGTTGCAGAACATGCAGTGCCTTATGCAGTATTCACGGCCCGGTGAGTCTGTCACGCTTTGTGCGGCTGCAGCCTCAATCTTTGATGCATTTTACTGGGGGTTTTGTCATCATTAAACAACACGAGGCGTTTTACTCTGACACCTTTCAGCTGAAGTCTGTTGCTGTGGTTGAGAGTCAGGGTCAAGTCTCGATGTAGGGTGGCCGAATTCAGTCTTGCGTTTGTCAGGAAAATCTTTACCCTGAAGACCATTTCTCAAATTTCCTGTCGTGTCGCTGAAGCTCGCGGCTGCAATGTGACAAAATGCAGACAGATTACGGCGGTGAGACGTTTTACAAGACGCGTTCAGGTCCTCCTGCAAGTGAAGGTTCTGGAAAAATGTTGATCAAAGTTCAAGTGAAACTGTGCAGACGAAAAAATTGGTGGCTGTGTGATTGACAAGCTTTGATCAATTCTACCCATCAAATAGAAAAGTGACATTTTTGGTCCCTTTTCATTCTAATAATGAGCGTGATAATATTTATTACAATAGCATTTTATAATTGGCAATAAGTCTCTATTGGCTCGTGGCTCCTCTTTTAAACTACCACACCAGACGAAAGTACAATTCAAATGTGCGACAACTGCTGACGTTGTGTTTTCAAGGCCTCTCCGCTCTCTTCAGGAAAACAAACCGTATCATCAGCTTTTACAGTAACACCAGTCGGGCACCAACAACTCGCCTTCTGTCCGGGTTCACGAGACCGATGTGACCCAAGTGGACAGAATTTTCATCACGGCATAAAAGCCGGCGTGACAAATAATTAGAAACACCCTCTCACTCAGATCTATTTTTAACCCGGCCGATTGACCCGGTGAACTCTGGAAATGTGAGGCAGCCAACAGCGACCATCGAGGATTAGCCGCTGGGCTAGCGCCGATGTTAACTGTGCAAGCAGGTGGCTGGTGTAGCTTGACTTGTGTGGCATTTAAAATGCATATTAAATATAGATAGAGAGATAAACATTGAGAGATGTTGAGAAAGAGAGATATAGAGAGGTACAGATACAGAGCAATATGTAGAGATACACATATAGAGAGATGTAGATGTAGATGGATAAAGATAGAGTTGCATGCAGATGAAGGCGTGGCCGTAGCGTTGACGGTGCAGAGAAGCCGTTTGTCTGAACGCGTCGCTGCGCATCAGACCAACGGCGCCTCCTATCAGCCTTCCACTGGTAGCATTCCCGGGTGGAAGGCGTGCGCTCCGGTGTCCGTGGGGTCCCCTGCGTGTGGAATTTCACATGCTAGCATCATGGTTACACAAGCCTGCACGGGATCAAAGACTGTAGACCTTTCACAGGCACTCACAAGTAAGAGTCCACCTCCTCCCTCCGACCGCTGCTCCGGTTTCTATCTTCTTGTGCCAGCCCCACTTTGTTTTTTTTTTGTCACATTCAGTGTTTTTTTGTTTTTGTTTTTATCTGTTTCCACTTGTAAAGGCACTCTGCGACACAATGCTCCTGTTTTACGTTTTTTTTTAACGACACAAGAATCGTGGAAAGTCACGACTTTAGTCGTCCTCTGCTTCTTTTACGCTCTCCCTCATCGTCTACCTTCTCTCTCTCTCTCTCTCTGAGTGCTGACCCTCCGTGCGCTCGCTCTGTCCCCGTGTCCTTTGTTGTCCTCGGAGGGAGTCAGGAGGTGATGCTGCTGCGCGGCAGAGCCGAGCACTGTTGGTTCTGGCTGCGGACCAGCTGCCCTTTGGGTGCGCGAGAGCGTGCCTGTGTGCTTTTTTGCACCAATGTACTAAAGGTGGCTGGTGTTGCACGGTTTGAGATCAAAAAGAGGCGACTTAAAAGCTCTGTGGGTTCTGCGTCCTATCGGCAGTGCTAGAGGACTGCTGGCTGTTCAGGTTTTGGCCAAAGGAGTTTCTCTCATATTCAGTATGAGAGAAAGTGGAAATGTAGCGACTCTTCTTCATTTTCTTCATTAGGAAGGTGCTTCATCGATGCGCTTAAAGTCTCTTCCCATCTGCATGGCAGCTGGATTTATCACAGCAGAGTAAGAGACTAACGTTACAGTCCAGCGTCTGTAGAAATTAATTCTCATGTAAAATTTGAGAACATTTTTAAAATCCTGCAAAAACCAAAAGCAAAACAAGAGAGAGAGTAGAGGTGTTTCCTTCTACTGGTTTGGAGTGAATCAGTCAGACTCCACAGATGTTGACTCTACTCATGGCTGTAAAAACTAGATGAAGAGTTTGCAAACTGGCGTGGACCACACATCTCGGAAGAATGAAGAGAGTTTGCCCCTCCCGGCTGGAGACGTGGACTTTCAGTCCAGGTTTTGTGCTTCTGGTAAGGCACAGACCCACCAGTGGACAGGAGCGTAAATCACACAATGTTGTCTTGTCTTGGCTTCGTCAGGTTCTGCTGGTGTTTGCCAAGGAGGACAGCCAGAGCGATGCCTTCTGGTGGGCCTGCGACCGCGCCGGCTTCCGGTGTAACATCGCGCGGACGCCCGAGTCTGCCGTCGAGTGTTTCCTGGACAAGCACCACGAGATAATCGTCATCGACGGACGTCACTCGCGCTACTTTGACCCCGAAGCCGTCTGCCGGTGAGTCTGGACTCAAATAAATGGGACAAGATGGGACGTTTGTGGAAAAAGTGCTTCTCTGTCTTTAAAAATGTGACATGTTTCAGTTCCAAAACCTGAAAACAGGACACCAAGGGGAATTTACTCATTGAGTTTTGTCCAATATGTTGAAACTTCTGCCGATTTCTTTTAAAAAAATTTTTTTTTTTTACCAGAATCTTGCTTTGTTGTGAGGGCTCGTTGGCGCCATCTTGTGTTCACTGGAGGCACCAGCAACAAAACGACCTGCGAAAGAGCCCTGAGCCCAATGCTTACCATGATTTTTTTTAATTTTTATTATAAAAAGGCTAAATAAGGGTGTCATGAGCCAAAAGAGGCTAACGGAAACATGTGTTAAAATAAGAATCACTAAGCCATGAGTTAATTTGCTGACAGGAGAGCTGCTCTATGTCTGGTGCTGCAGCAGCTGTTAAGTTCGTGCTGGTGTGTGTTTCTGTCCCCTCTTGCTTTGTGGCATGCATGAGGATTTATTCCGAGGGTATTTTTAGTCCCCTACTTTTCACTGTTTTCCCCTTCCTGCCGGGCTTTCCAGGAGTATTTTGGACATGTTGACTCTAATGTGAGAACCCCGTCTGGATTTAGTGCAACACTCAAAGCGCAGACTAATGAACAGAGGCATCAAAAGCTGGGCGTTCCTTGCCCGTTTAGGAAAATTTAGTGAAATTCACCGCCACGTATTTCGTCCAGTGATTTATTGCGCGTCCTTTGGAAATTTTCCCAAGAAACTGATCCATTAGTCTCCCCTGTCCTGTGATAACCACACCGCTCCCGCTGTGCCTGGCCTCTAACACTCCTCTCTTAATATGATTTTTTTTTTTTTCCTTTTCTTTCTCCATCTCCCATGAGGCCTTCTGCCATCATCCGTTCCCTCCGCCGCTCCTTTTTGTGCTCCATCACTGTCGACTCGTTGCTTCTCCGCCTCCAGACCGCTTTCCCACACTTCCTGCCAGCCGTGTGGACTCGGCGGCCAAAACCTCCAAAGCGCAAGCCGCATTTGGTGTTTCTGTGTTGAACACAGAAATGTTCTGTCCTTCTTCTCCGGCAGTGACATCACCCCCGTTCTGCCCACACGTCCGTCACGCACCGCGGTCCAAGCCGCCTCTCCAAAGTCCAGCGTCAGAGTTTAATGATGTGTTGTTGATTCGCCTGCTGAGTTTTTTTATTGTGCTTCATTTTCAGGATGATCCGCGCCACAAAGCCCTCAGAAAGTACAGTTATTCTTGCCGTCGTACCACAAAAGTAAGCTTTACGTGTTTACGCAGGTGATAGGTGTCTCTGAAAAGTATTTTATATTTTTATGTTACCACAAGGCTTAATGTACATTTTGGGAATTTTATGGAATATTTACATTTTTGTGATGGAAAAGGATTTGAAGTTTTTAGTTGTCTTTGGACTGATTTAACATTCATATTCAACTCCTTTGCTCTACCCTGGTAAAAGCCAAACCCCTTTTTCTACATCTTACTTCATACAGTATTGCTATAATTGCATTGCTATTGAGCAACAATTGGTCTCAAACGATTGGATCTGATTATAATGTCCAGCGTTTGGCCATGACGTACTCAAAGTGCCAGAACCTTTACCAAAAATTGCGTGCCACCTCATTTGCCATTAACAGAGCCAACTAAAAAAAAATTTCACTTTTGCCAAACTCCACACGGAGTTGAACCACAACATTCTAACCAGCAATAAAATGCCTTAAATATTCATTTTGCTTCAACTTTAATTGCTCAATATTTGGAAAGGGTGGCCAAAACGGACTGACTGGCTTTGTTCACTTCCTCTGTTGCCATTGCCGACTCTGAACGAGTCGTTCGCAACTCCTCCTCCTTTCTTTGCTCATTGGCCAGGATGAAATGCATCATGAGAAATTGAGCTCAATGGGACAAATCTCTGGAGCTTGACAAAAAGCTTTGAGAGTGAAAGCTACACAACAGAGGAATAGAGTTATCATGTTCAGGTGTCGGAGTGGTCCGTCACCCATTAATCAGTTGGAACTATATAAAATCAAAACTCAATTTAAAAAAAATAAAAATAAATCATGTCCGCAGCTGTTCTCCATCCAAACTGATTGTACAGGAGCTATTTTGAACCAGAATATGTCTACTGTAGGTTTGGTTCTGTTATGTTTTGGTGAATACTCGCTGTAACGATGGTTCTCTGCCAACACACAGACTCCCGGACCAAGAGGAACCATCCGTTCTCCCTCTCCTCTGCGCTGGATTCAGCAGAGTACGTCCGAACATTTTACCTCGTCTCTTAGCTGCTGCTGCAGGGCTCACTTTAATAGAAAGTGAGCAAAAAATAGAAGCATGACTGTCACCCTGAGTGCGAGTTTTGTACCCGTCGTGCTAAATGGTGTGAAAATGACGCGGGCGGTTCTCTAAACGAGTCGCAGTCGAGCGGATCCTGTCTCATCCCACTCCCCCTCTCGTCCCTCTGCCTCTCCCTCCAACACCGCTTGACCCGGGTCGGACTCCAGAGGTTCGCGGAGAACAGCAGCGTGTCAGCGTGCTACAACGAACTCATCCAGATCGAACACGGAGAGGTGCGCTGCCAGTTCAAACTCAGGTACGAACAGATGGGGAGTTTGAAGCAGCTTTAAACGACATGTTCAGAACCGCTGGCCATTTTGAGTTACAGCGAGTTCGCTCGTTCATAGGGCTTGCAACTCTGTCTTTACGGCTTTGGAGTACTGCCAAGAGGCCGTGGAAATCACCAGTGAGGATCACGTCATTCAGGTGGGATTTGCATGACATCTGTCTGTCGGTCCTGATCTCTGGCTTCCTCTATTTATCGTTATCTTTAGCTATTTATCTTCATATCTTTCTCCGTCTCTATATCTCTAATCTCTCTCTTTTTCTATCTTGTCTATTCAACTACATTTGTGCTACATAATTATTATTATTGATTTATTAAGCCCTTAATTATTAAATAAAAATACAACTATTTCTTGGTAAAGCATTCAAATTTTTCTATGAATTGTGATTAATGTTTTAAGTATATTAGCTATCAGTAGGTTCTGATAGCCTAATCAATATGTGGGTCATTTATGAAGGGACCCTAATTGTAAAATAATAACTATTTTAGTTTTAATGAACTAATTACTACTATTAATATAATTACTAATATTACTGCCGATTAATGTATTTTTAAGTGGTCACGTCTTTGATAACTGTTTATTAGCCATTTATTTGTAGAGTTATCAAGAAATTTCAGGCCTTTTTATTAACGTCATTGGTACTAGCATGTAGCTTAATTTCCATTAGTCCCATTTTTCACTTCACCAGCAAGTTAACGTCCAATAATCAAAGAGATGTTAGCAGGAAAATGTTTGTCCGTCCTGTGACTCTAATCTCTCTGTGGTTGTGACCCAGTATGTGAACCCTGCCTTTGAGAGGATGATGGGATACCACCGGGGGGAGTTGATCGGAAAAGAACTGACCGAACTTCCCAAGAGCAACAAGAACAGAGCCGACCTACTCGACACAATCAACAACTGCATCAAAAAAGGCAAAGTGAGTTTCGGACGCGTCTGCCAATCCGCTTCCGTTGAGCTCGTAAAACCCAGGAGGGTTTTTAATCAGCCTCTTTGCTCTGTCGCGTCTGAAGGAATGGCAAGGGATTTACTTTGCCAGGAAGAAGTCGGGCGACAGCATTCAGCAGCAAGTGAAGATTCTGCCTGTCATCGGCCAGGGAGGGTGAGCTAAATCTACCCAATCCAAGAATAGCTTCTGTCGCTTAACAAGAAATTTGGAAATGTCTGACAGATTCCTTCTGCCAACAGAAAAATCCGACATTTCGTAGCCATCAAGCGAGCTCATACCGACAACAATAATCAGGTGATTACGCTTTCTTCCTCTGTGTTTTCTACGCATCCTTCATACGGGTTTAGAGTTTCGAGTTTTGAGCTGCTGCCTTGGGTATTCAGACTTTCTAACACCAGAAACTTGGATCGACAGACTTTATTTAGCCTTTTCTGTTTAGGTTTGGAGATAGGTAGAGTTACAATGATGTACAAAGTAAGTCTATTAATTATTGGTTGTTGCTTTATGAGCACCGCTCAGCTGGGTTACACAACCTCAGGAAAAATGATTTTTGCTGCGTCGTATGTTGAGAGAAAAATGGAGTTCCAGAAAAAAAGATGTTACTTCTAACTTTATACAAAACAAGGCGTGACTACTGCCAGACCTGTAGAGTCAAGAAATCTCTCAAGTAGAAGTTGCCTGACAGCTAAACCTAAAGATCTCAAAGGCATCATGGTCTAGTCTAAATATAGATGAGAAGCAAATACATTGATGACTATTAATCTGACAAAGTTACAAAGTTCTTTCCAGTGTTTTTTGGACTCCAGTGAATCACTTTGGCGGCCATTATCCACAAAGGGAGGAAACGGGACTGGAGCGAATCTTCCCAGGACTTGATTGGGACGGTTCAAGTCCTGGGAACTTCCGGTAGCGTGTCAAAAACTCATCCTTTGTGTCTCATGGAAATTTGAATTGCATCTCGTCAGGCATCGAATTATCTGTCCACGATTCAGCAGTAAGAACGAGACCAGAGAAAAGAGTTCCAAGGAAAAACGCCACAGACCAAAAACAAGTCAAAGCTCTGTCTTTTTGAGAAGATATTCTGCAAACTGATGAGGCAAAAGTGTAGACTTAATGTTTCTGACAGCTTACAGAGGTCAAATCTCTACAAGTAGATCAACAAATCAAAACAGAAGAAAGGGGATCAATATTCTTTCAAGGCAAAAAGTTCTCCGATTTGTAAGCTAGCGCTTGAAATTAAACCTAAATTGTCAAGTTTAAGTACAATATCTTTGGGGGGGATATTCCAGGACCACAGAGCACCATGCGGCTACCGTGAAGCAGACGTGTTGCTGCCCTCAGCTGAGCTGCAGGCCAATACCATCACACCATGCTAAGCTACAGCTAAGCACCAGTATCTCCCTCTAAGGCCCACGAAGCCTAGAAACCTTTTTGCCAAAGCTATTATTTATACCTCACGCAGAGAGCAGCTTCAGCTCATCGTTCTGTTTCATGCACAAGGTGAGTCCGCGGCTCGCCAAAGACAAATCATTACAAACCGTTCCAGCTTTTTGGGGGAATAAAAATTCTTAGACACGGTAGCAACTGATCCCAACTTGGAAACGTTTGTTCCCCGCAAAATGTATTTAACTTCAAATTCGATTCAAATAATCTCTTTCTTCTAGCAATATTTTCTACATTTTCCACCTGAAAATCTCAATTAAAATCCTTCACATTGTGTTCACGGATGCATGTTGATCGTTACGTAACTGTGCTTGTTTGCTTGTCCGCGCTGTGCAGAGGTACAGTGAGTCACTGGGTGAGGAAAATCTTCTATATCCAGATTAGAGGCCCTGCACGTCCATCGCTGCATAACCTTGGCGTGACAAACACGGCGTACGGAACAAACTGTCAGCCGCGTGCGTGAGCTGCAAGTTTGAAGATAGGAAGAGTCGTCTGAACTAATCTCTCTCAGTGGATTATGGGACACGTCCACAATAACGTTGTGATCACTGCAGTTAGGACTGGTTTAGGTCCTGGCAGTAGTTCCAGTTCCACTGGAGGAACAACAGCAAGTTTGAGCTAAAACAGCACTCTTGATCTGTCCAGTGATGTAGAGAAAGAGTTGAACTCTGACCTCTGCTTTCTGTCAGGTCCTCAAAATGAACAAGGACGACAGATGCAGCGGGGACCATTCTCAGTCAGGTAACTAGCTACTGCGTTTTCATTCTTGTTTACATGGACAGATGCTTTTTACCAAGCTGAAATGTAAGGTTGTAACGTATTCTACGCTACACTAAAGGGCAGATGAATGAAGCTGTTTTCGGTCAGTGAACCTGAGTTTAAATCTGCTCCTTGCTCTTAAACTAGAGACAGAGTCGGATGTGTGCAGACGGCAAATCACTAAATAACTACAAATTTAATAACACAACATTGACTAAGAGTAATTGCAATGTAAAAAAAACAACAACAAAAAACAGGTAATTTTTGACAATTTTGGTGTTTTAGAAAAGTGGAAAATTTTCGACTTTTGGTTCTCAGAAAATGTCCAGAAGTCAAAAATGTCCAACTTGTGTTTAACAAAAGTTTCCAGGTTTTTTCTAAAGCAATTTTGAGCGTAATGTCAAAGATTCGACTTTTAAGTCTCAGACATTTCCTCGTTTTTTTTTTTTCTTGGATTAATTCTAATTAAAAATGTTCTAGTTTTTCGCCAAAGAGGTACTCCTTTTTCCTTTTTCCATCTACAATAGCCTTAATCTGCCGTCGTATTCATCAAGACCGTTTCAAGTAAGAAAAAAAGGAAATAAAAACATTTATCTTCTGGACTTGATGGGTGGGACTGCTGCTGCACGTGCAGAAATGAATTAAATAGTGGCAGTAAAACAGTTCCAAAAAATAGAGGATAAAAATCAATTTCTACTTACACTTGGAGTACTACATTATGAATTTAAATTGTTTTAGTCTCAACTAACATTTCTATTAATGAAACAGTCACAATACGTGTCTCTCTTCATTTCACATCTTCACTTCCTGTCCAGAGTGCCATTCACTGCGACACAGGGACAGGCGGAAAGATTCGATCGACGCCAGATCGGTTGGTTCCCGTGGCAGCGACGGTAGGTCTGCTCAGAGCTTTTCATTTCACCCAACAGAACTGCATCGGCTCTGCTGCGTGAGGGACAAAACAACAGAAGCACAGAGAGAGTTCAACACAAACGGAATAAAATAGAAACAGGAATAAAGAAAGAGCGGAGGGGGGTGATTAGAGATGGAAGGTCAGAGCGCGTCAGACGGTGTTATGGATGGTACTTGAAGCTGAAGAGATTCTAAAGGGAGATGTTGCAGGCTGATCACATCTGCATCCACCTCACCCCCCTCACCCTCTGCACTCCTCAACCCTCTTTGACGCAGCTGCTGCTATTTTGAGAGATCTCTGCTGAATGCAGCTCTTCTCTGCCTCCCTATTTCATTTCATTGAAGTCCTAAATTATTCCTCTATAAGGCCGAATGTGTTAAGATGTCCAACAGTTAAATGTCACGAAAATGACTGATTATGTGGCACCGTTTTTAAAAAAAAAAAAGATGCAGCATATTATGTGCGTCTGTGCATATCTAAGTGTTTACAGTTTCTGAATCCTCTAATCTTTGGCTTTAATCTTTCAATACATGCCAACAAAAACATTCATAGACTTGAACTTTCACTGTGCTGACAGTTACGGCTTCCTCGTTGCAGCTCCTAGTTTACAGAACCGGAGATATTCTTCTGTTGCAAGAATCCATTCGATGACAATTGAGGCTCCCATCACCAAGGTACAATCTTCCCCATTTACTCCTTCATGTCTGTTTGAATCACGAAGAAATATTTATCTTTAGAAAATTTCATACCTTGTGGAGTGTTTCTCAAAATAGCACTCATACAAAATGATGTTTTGTGAAACACTCCACAAGGTGTGAAAATGTTCTTTGCTAGAAACTGTTTAAGTATCAGATTATTTTCCTTCGAAGACTTTGAAGCAGGGCTGTCCAAAGTGTGGTGAGAGGGCCATTTGCGGCACGCTGAATTTTTTTCCCCCCGGCCCCCGAACACGATTCTTGAATGGAGCAGATGGACTCTATATGTCTTTTAAGGCAACATTTTCACTTTGGTTTAACATAAACTATTTTTTTTTTTTACTTTGTAAATAGAGTCTCAAATATCCACCATCTTTTACTCACCAGAATCCTGGGTACCTGAATTTTTTAGCTGATGATTTTGGCCCTCCTGACAAAAGGTTTGGACACACCTGCTGTGTATACATATATACTGTATATATACATATATTAAATCTGCGCACTCAACTTATAATTGTTCAGAAGAAATCAAAATAAATATGTTAAATTTGAAAATGTATTTAAAAAAATGAGAGAATGCAAAATGTGGCTGTTTAAATGTGAACAAACCTCAAACTAGCTGGGTTTCTATTACAAATGTGTTACAAAATGTCAAAAATGATGCGATTTTTTTATTGCAATGTTTTCATCAAATAAGAAATGGAATTAAAATCACACATATTATTGCTACCATCAATATATTACTTGAAAATGGTTTCAAAACAACAATATTATCATTTATCGCGATAATTACCAGCACGATTTGTCACACGACAAAATTTATCGTGACAGAAACCTCACGCAGGTTCAGTTCAAATAAAACTGCTGGCCTGATCACATCGCGCCGCATCTGATAACATAATATCTGTGTCTAATCTGGCCCTGACGCAGTGCCTATGATCCTCTTCTGGACTCAAAAATAACTTTATTTGGCTGTTTTTGTCTTTTTTTTTCTTTTTGTTTTGTTTTCGTTTTCTCCAGTAGAGACATCGCAGCGCGTCACATCAGACCTCCGTGACACACGCACAAAAAGTCGCTCTGTTATCACATGTAATGCCTGTGGTGTGTTGGTGTGCAGGTGATAAACATCATCAACGCGGCCCAGGAGAGCAGCCCGGTGACGGTCGCCGAGGCTCTGGACCGCGTGCTGGAGATCCTGAGGACCACCGAGCTCTACTCCCCCCAGCTGGCTTCCAAAGACGACGACCCCCACACCAACGACCTGGTCGGGGGGCTCATGACTGTAAGACAGCCAGACATATTAAACTGTCCTCCAACTAAAATCTCTGACTTTTTTTACTGTGTGTGTATATATATATATATATATATATATATATATATATATATATATATATATATATATATATATATATATATATATATATATAGTATTTATTTATACAAATAAATAAATTCATTTATTTGTATTTGTATCAGAATGCAAATTCAGGTTGCTGGCAATGTGTTTCATAGCTGAACTATTGCTGAAAATGATGTAGAACAATGTAAACAAACTATTTTCTGGTTTATATCAAAGATTTAGTTTTTTTTCTTCATCCTCTTTAGGACGGGCTGCGGAGACTCTCTGGGAACGAATATGTTTTCAGTAAAAGTAAGTTTCAAAACGTCACTAAACACCAAAAGAAAACAGAAGGAACTCTTTTTACCGTAGTCAGTTTTGTTTATTTAGTTTGTTAAAAGCAAACTAAATGAGTAAACTAATTCAAGTCCAAACAGAAATCAATCCAATTTATTGCAGTCAAATTACATTCAAATTTAACAGAAAAAGACATAAAAAAAAAGTGGGTAAATGAAAAACAGTAACTTTAATCTAAAAAACCAATACTAGTGTGAAAAACTGTTAAGGCCATCATCTCTGCAATTTAAATTTTTTTTTACATTTTTTAATCATTTTTGGCCAAACTTCCCTCCTGTATAGGTAACCTTGGCGGAGTCGTTCATTGTTAAGATCAGTCAACCATCCAGGGCCCGGTTTCCCTCTTTCACAGTCTAACAGTGTGTAATCCTCGGAGGTGTGTATCCATGGTGCTGTGTCCGTGTGCTAGATATGAGCCAGAGCCAGCTGGCCATCCCGGTGACGCTGAACGACGTCCCTCCGTCCATCGCCGAGATGCTGAACGACGAGGAGCGCTGGGAGTTCAACATCCTGGACCTGGAGGCAGCCACGCATAAAAGGTACCGATTTTCACCATCATGTCTGTATTTAAATAAATAAACCAAGAAATATGAGCTCGTTTTAAGTCAATAATTCTTTGACATTGATGAAAGAGTACTGGTTTAATTGGCAGATTATTTCACCTGTGGAATGGGAAAAATGTCTTAAGTGAACAAATCCTCCAGTGGAACTAGAACTTTTAAAATAAGAGTAACAGAAACCAGAACACAGAAACCTGAAACACTTCTCTCATCTTGCGCCTGCCTTGTTGTTTGCTCCGCTGCAGACCCCTCACTTACCTCGGCTTGAAGATTTTCACCAGTTTCGGAGTGTGTGACTTCCTGAACTGCTCCGAGGCGACGCTGCGCTCTTGGCTGCAGCTCATGGAGGCCAATTATCACTCCTCCAACTCCTACCACAACTCCACGCATGCTGCAGACGTCCTGCACGCCACGGCCTACTTCCTGCGCAAGGAGAGAGTCAAGGTAACGGGCCGCAAGAAGGAGGTGCTTGGTTTTTTTGGAAGGAGCAGAATTATGTGTTTTCCAGGCACAAATTACCATTTTATAACACAGCCAAGCTTCTTCAGTTGCTATAATACTTAAAATAAATTTGACTGAGTGATTTAATGCCTTGAAATTGGGCCTCTGTTTCTTTAAGAAACTCCTGTTCCTTTTGAAGCTCCGCCTTCAAGAAGTGATTGCAACTTGGTTCCTCTATTAACCCTTTAACAACATTTTTACCAGCACTGCACTGAGAAGTAGCTCTGATAATGAACTCAGCAGTTCCACCAGGTGTTTGCTAATTGCTGCTGGCTAGTCTGAAGGAGCCTCATGGAGGCGTGAAAGCGAAGAGCTGCTTGGTGAGGCGGAAGCTTTGAAACCGCAGCTCTCAAGAGGAGCTGCATCTCAAAGGCGGAGCTAAGTCCTCCCAGACGTTTTACACAGCTGAATGGTTGCCGTGGCGATTAAAGGATTTCTCAAACATGCATTTAAAGAGGCAAAGCAACACCCCAGGTGTGTTTTTTGGGAAGGAATAACATTATGACATGTTGTTAAGCTAAGAAAAAAAAAAGTTGACTTTACATAATTTTTCCCCGTTATAGACAAACACTAAATCCACCCTGATGGACATTTTTCTCCTTAAAAATCTGTGGGCGCAAATTCAGTCTCAAGACTCGTCTCGCTTGCCAGGTTTTTGCTCTCGCGCTCTCCCGCTAGCTCGGCAGAATTCACCATCGTCCTCTGGCCTCAGGCTGGACTCATGAGTTAATTCTCTCAGGAAACAAGCAAACAAAAAAAAACTCTTAGAAAAATCTGAGCTTCTTGGAAAATACAGAGATCAGCGCCGTGTCTGGCCTTTTGCGTTGTTGTGGCGGGAGCATTTTCTGAGAACTGGGATTTCTTCCCTGGGTAAACTTCCAGCTCTTGGCAGAGTTCTGTTGCCGTTTCACAATGGTTGTGCACGATGCGTTGTCCCATGATATGAATTCACATACTCTGAGAACGGAAGCTTGTACTTGTAATGTGACAAAATGTGAAAATGTTGACGGGGTTTTGAATGCGTTTCTGCACGCTGATAAACAGCATGGAAAATAACACTGTATTTTTAGCCTTAATAGCATACTAAAAGATATTTTTGTGCCAAGTTTTGTGAGACAGAACTACATTCCAGAAAAAACTAAATAAATATTTGTGACACATGTCAGAAATTTGAAATAGCATGGTTACTGCATGCTTCTTTTCTTTCGAATTTACAAGAAAGACGGCAAAGATGCATTTTGCTCTATAACTAACAGACTTTTCAAACACCAAAAACCCACCAAACTTGCACCGGCTGTTAACGCTAAGAGGCAGTGGGTCACCTCAGAACCTGATTTCCGTGTTCAAATAAAGTCTCGTGCAGTCATGCTGACGCCTCCCGTTCGGTTTCCGTTGCCTCTTCAGGGCAGCCTGGACCAGCTGGACGAGGTGGCGGCGCTGATAGCCGCCACGGTCCACGACGTGGACCACCCGGGCCGGACCAACTCCTTCCTGTGCAACGCGGGCAGCGAGCTGGCCGTCCTCTACAACGACACGGCCGTGCTGGAGAGCCACCACGCCGCGCTCGCCTTCCAGCTCACCATGCGCGACGGCAAGAGCAACATCTTTAAGAACATCGACAGGTCGGTGAGAGGAGGGTATGGGGTTTTAATGGCAAAAAAAAAAAAAAAACTGTAAAAAAGAAATTGTGGCCTTTAAAGTTTGGATGTCATTTCTTTAATATGTTATTTAAAGCATAAGCATCACATACCACAGCTTCTTCCACTGCTGACTGTGGCTATAAATATATCTCACAACACATTTCATGCTAATATGATGAAACACTTCAGTCGCGATGTTTTATGCTTCTCGCTGTGTGGCGTAAATGCCAGCCAGCAGAAGCCAGTGGACGAACAGCGTGCGACTCTGGATGGGTGGTGAGGAGGAAGCCGTTGTTGAAAGAAAGCCAGTGGAAGAGCGAGCGAGAGCAGCCAGGAACTTCCTGGCCTACACGCAGAGAGGAGAAGAAAATAAAATGTGTACAAGTTCAAGTTTTGCCATCAGCGGCATGCTGGGGAAGAACGGGTTGGCTTGTCACACGTTTTGCTTTCTCCTAAATTCAAAAAAAATTGTCATGCTTGGTCCCATTTCAACGTGCAGCAGGACGACAGAGTGTGACCTTATTTACGCGCCACTTTGAATGGAAAACTAAGTGCTAGTACTGAAAAAATGTCTTTCAATATACAATATTTTATTTCATATCTTAGCTGGAAAAAAAACCATACAGAAGCAGCAATATCTCTGTTGTCTTGAACTTGAAAACATATCCTATCTTTAGTTGATTAAAAAAAAAACAGAATAATTTTGTCTACCAGAGAACAGAATATGGCCTTAATAAATCTATATTTTTCTATTTACTCACTTTTTTCTTTTTAGCTATAGATATGTTTTTTCATTGTATAAACATTTTGTGTCTGAATTTCCGGATCGGGATTTAGCGGCCCGTTGTCCCTTTGGCGTCCTGCTGTCCACTGTCTCGCCTCTCATGTTGTCTCCACACGCTCTCGCTGCCATCAGGAATCAGTTCCGGACGCTGCGCCAGGCCATCATCGACATGGTGCTCGCCACCGAGATGACCCGCCACTTTGAGCATGTCAGCAAGTTCGTCAACAGCATCAACAAGCCGATGGCCGCCATCGAAGAAACCAGCACCAATGTAAGCTCCAGCAGCCGTCGGTTTGGCCTTCCGGGACAGAAATGGTGGCTTTGTAATGTGAACAAGATATGATGACAAACGGTGGTGGGTTTTGAGATGCGCTATAGTCGTGGTGGTTGCCCAGGGTTGCATCACAAAAGGGGGTGGCAACCAGGAAACGAGAAAATCAAATATGCCGTCTGGGACAATTGCTACGTTACTGGACTGTTTGAGCTGGAGCCCAGTTTGAAGAAAAGCTGATCTCATTAAAAGTAATTTATAAATCAATGGTATTTATCGAAATCAATAATAACCTCTTGCACGGTTTCTGCAGCGACAGTGTTAAGCCAGTTTGGTCTTAATTTAATATGTATCTGGCAAACTTGATCACAATACTATAGTGTGAAAACATTTTTCATCATCTTTAATCTGCACTTTCAGGATTCATTCTGCATGCTTGCTCTCCTAATTATCAGAAAAGCGTTGCGATCGCGAGTTTGATTTTCCGATCAAATCCATCACGAATGAAGTGGCAGGAGATCGGTGTCAGCTGTGTGAAAAGTGACACACGAAACCCGAATAGAGGTAGGAGGAGGAAAAAAAAAAACTGAGAATGAATCACAAACTAATCTCTGCCATGTCAGCTCCGTGACCCGGTTTGTTGCTCCGAGTCTGCGTCGCACCAACATCGAGAGCGCTGGTTCACGGGCGAACGTGTCGCCAACTGTAGGATGTGAAACAAGTTGTGGAGTCGCTGCTGGTCGCGCACGCGTTTTATTTCCTGAGTCAGGTTCACATGAAAGGCCGCAGCTTGAAAAACCAATTTGGAAGATTCGTCACGTTGATCCTGGGAGACACGTTTCCATGGTACCTCACGCAAATGTTTACTGAACAATTTAATGATTTTTATTTATTTTTTTCAACTGTAACGTATCAGCAGTCGGAGCAGTTTTCCAGAGCAGGCTGGGAAACAGCTGTAGTTCATGACAAGGTGCACAACAAGCAGCTTGGATGTATTGCAGACAATAACGCTGGTATTTATTTCAAAGCGGTGTTGTCCTCTTGCTTTTAAAATCTAAAATGCTCCATGTGATGCAAAAACTGTTTCCATTCCAGGTTTACGAAATAAATTCATTTCGATTTGGCCGAAAAAGCGCTTCATCTCAGCGCAATGATAACTTTTTATTTATAATAACTTGGGGTTTTTTTTGGATATTGGCCTTTTTTTCCATAAAGCGAATTTATTCTCATAACTCCAAATTGTGCAATTACGATGTCTGTGCGATACTTCCTATAGAGCACGAACAGCGACTGCGAGGGCCAAAGCAACATCAGAAACTCTCCAGAGAACCGCCTGCTGATAAAGCGGATGCTGATCAAGTGTGCAGACGTGGCGAACCCCTGCAGGCCCCTGGAGCTCTGCATCGAGTGGGCGGGCCGGATCTCAGAGGAGTACTTCGCCCAGGTGGGACGGGGGCAGGGTGGCGAGACGGGCATTTGTTCCTCGTCTCCACTTTGAAGCGACTGAATCGGTTTTTGTCTTTGCTCGCAGACGGACGAGGAGAAGCGGCAAGGGCTGCCCGTGGTGATGCCCGTGTTCGACAGAAACACCTGCAGCGTGCCCAAGTCCCAGATCTCCTTCATAGACTATTTCATCACAGATATGTTTGACGCCTGGGACGGTAAGAGCAACATTTCCCCACACCGCCGTGCGTATTTTTAAAATTTATTTATTTATTTATTTATTTTGTTTTCACACACATCGGGAGTTTATTTATGAAATCAGGCCTCCGTGCTCCTAAAAACTGAAAGTCAGCAGCAGCTTTCCAAGAAGTAAAGCTCTTTGTCAGCTTCGTGGCTCTTCCTCTCATGTTCCGGCTGTTTCCCCGAAGACCATCGCTTCCTCTCTCTCATCGAAACGCTTTGCTCTCGTTTGCTTCTTGATGCTCCTCTAATGGCCCACGCTGCTTCCAGCCAATGTTCTGCAGACTTACTCTGAGACAAGAACTGACTCCGCTCACGGACCGGTTTAAGGTGTCAAAGTAGAACAAGGTTTTAAACAACTAGATTTTTATTTTCTCACTGGAGAAACACTTTCCCTCCCCCACCTGTTGCTATGGGCTGTCAGTCCATTTCAGCCAAATGAGGCGAGTTCTCACCAAAACTCTCCCTAATTACTAAAACGATTGCTGTTTGGAAATGTTTAAAATGTAGAAAAACGAGCGAGAATGATGGGCCTTCCACAGCAGCCGCTCTTTAACGTTCCTTTACGGCGACGCCGTTTTGAGTCTGCAAGGGTAAACGAACAAAAAAGACTTTCCAGTGATTATTGAGAAAGGTAGAAATAATTTCCAACATGTTATTTTTTTTGAAAAGTGTACATGATTTTTTTTTTTTTTTCCTAAATTGATGCTACTTTTCAATAGTTGAATTTAGTTTAGCATATCATTTATGTTAAGCAGGGGAAAACTAAACTAGATTAAAACCGCTTTTCCAACAGTGACGTAACCAAGACAACCAATCAGAATGAATGAAACCGAGCCTCCAGCGCTAAAAAGAACTGGAAAGGAAATAGATTCCTTACATTAGCTCTTTATTCCTACTAACGTTCCCTGTTCCTACGAACCCCGAGAGGGAAGCTGTTTACCGCCAGCGCGGCTCTGATGTCACGGAAAGACTTCTAATGCTAGTGGGAGAAACTGGGAGAGTGTCACAGGAGGGCTGGTTGGGAAAGTTCCATCTGGGGTGAAGGGACTCCGGTCCGTACATAAACACCAGGCGCACACGGCCCCACCGGGGTCGCTGTCGGTTCATGTCGGGGGGTCACAGATGCAGCGCGGGCCATCGGCGCGCCGGAAGCCAGGATGTAAACAAGCGAGCGGGAGAACACTGGGAACGTACACGCAGCGGAGCGAAAGGAAGGAGAGACACGGACGCCTGACTGTGGGACGCACATCGCAGGCATGAGCTCCACCTTTCAGACCAGCCAGGGCATTTGTGGTGATCACCTAATTCTTTAGGAGAAACTTTCTGCTGCGTGTATCGTGCATCAAATCTGTGTGAAACGAGAGCAAGGTCACAGCCCTGGGTCACATTTTAGTTAACCACATTCCCACTGGAACCTAGAAATCCTGACTCATCCCTCAAAACTGCAATATGTAGCTTTCATAAACAATGTTGGGATTTTTTTCTTGTTTGTTGAAACAATGGCGTGGCAGATGGTGTGAGACAGATAAACCGTGATAAAACAGTCCAGCTCCTCTGCCTTCTCCCAGTGCTAACTGGAAACAACCAATCAGAGGCAAGAGGCGGGTCTTAGTGCTGTCAATCACAATCTCATGTGGATCTTTTTACCCCCGTCTTCCTTTGCTCTCTGCTGCTGCTACAGCTTTTCTCAATCAGTATAGCCTGTTGTGAATGCTAGGGCTAATTAGCTTAGCCCTGTCTGACAGCAGATAACTGTAAGTTGTTTTTCCACCATCAGCACATTTAGCAGTGAGGACATGAGGTTGATTAACAGCACTGAAACCCTCCTCCTGGCTCTGATTGGTTGTTTTTGTTCAGGAGCAAGGTCTGCTACCTGCCTCAAAACTGGTCTCCAGTTCACTTGGCGTTCACTGGCACTGCACCAGATTTCACTTCAGCCAAACTGAGGGTTTTGTCCACATCAGATGAGTTGGGTTGTGCATTAACATCCCCAACTGAACCGGACCGTCTAGGCAAGCGGACTGCAGTTGGAGTAAGGCGGACTGACTGTGGTCGGTGCTAAATTGAGTTATTAGCCAAATTCTTTAAAAAGTAGATCATATGGTTGTCAGTTGGAGATATTTCGAGCAGTTGAACAGAAAAAAATCTTCAACAGTGCGGACAGAGCATCTGCATGGTGTAGCTTGAGAGAAAGGGAAAGTGTGCTGACTAAAAGATATTTAGCAGCCTGGTTCAGCTGGTGTTTAGTAAGCTTAAGCTACCTTTTTAATGCACCAAATGGTACACCTGTGTCAAGACGTTTTGGCGAATATTTGATTAACTCCTGCTTTGTGTGCTGCAGCTTTTGCCAGCCTCCCCAACCTGATGGAGCATTTGTCCGAGAACTACAAGTACTGGAAGAACCTGGACGACATGAAGTGCAAGAGCCTGCATCCTCCGCCGCCCTCCTGACCTCCTGCTCTCCTCTCTGGCACCGTGACCCGGGCCGGACGCTGCAGCAGTTCGTCCTTTCAGTCCGCAGCGCTAAAGTAGCGCGTACGGCGAGAAAACGGCGACAATTTCCTGCCTGAGAGGAACGAGATCGCTGACTGATGAGCGCCGATCCCGTCTTCAGTTCCGGATGCTTTTCTCATTCCAACTGAAAACATGGTGCTTCTCCGCCATGGGAAAAGAAAAAAAGCAAGTTTTCATCTGACAGCCAGAATGACTGTCATCCGCCATTTTGTTGTGGCGTCTCTTTGAAGCTGCGTGGACCTGGCGGCTCACCCGACAATCTCACGCCGGACATCTGCACTTTAGCAAATCAAGACATTTGGATTTTGAGCTTTCGTTTTGCTCTTTGCTTTTATTATTATTATTATTATTATTATTATTATTATTATTATTATTTTCTTTAAACCCTGTCATTTTATATCTGGGTATTGGTTGCAAAAGAGCGACGAGACCAAGAGGCTCGGCTAAAAGGCGAGCATCTGTAGCAGTTGTGCTTCTTCGGAGATGAAAGTCCGCATCTCTAAAACTTCCGATACAGACTTGTGAAGGTGCCCAGCTGGAATTATTCATCCTTAATATCTAAAAAAAAAACACACACACAAAAAAAAAACAAAAAAAAAAAACATGCATATGGGACCAAACTGTAAGCAACCCCAGTAGCCCAGAGCAGGAAGAGTGTTGTAGGAATAGATTCCAAGAACAGATCTCTGGAGACGCCGGTGCGCCGGTAGTTCAGCCCCGTAGATAAACCCTGACAACCAAGGGCTGTTCTGTGCGCTGCGGATTTTTTAAGGTCGCGTCGCCCGAAAAAAGAGACAGAATCTGCAGCTTTAGCTTCTCTCCCGCTTTTTATTCGTGTGAAAGCAGCCGACGTGGACGCTGGAGATGCTTTTAACGGACAGAATGCACCGCACCCGGGTGAATGTCGAACTTTTAGCTCTGCGACACAAACTGTAGAAATGAACTGTGAGCATCTGAGCAGGTTTCATGCGGACAAAACCTTTACTTTGATAGTTTGGGGAAGACATTGACCTCCCAGCGCTCCCTCACCCCAAACCAATTCAGTTGTTACAGTGAGAACGTTCAGCCATTCGTTTTCTGATTTGTCACACATCTTTATCGACAAATGTGGCTCAGTCTGACCCATGAGTTGTTATCCAGTGAGATCTCTGAAGCCGTAAACATGACCAATGAAAAAATAGATTTTTCTTTTAATAAAAAGACAAAAACAAAAGAGAAAACTTGACCAAATTACGGATATGGTACGTATGCCCTCTGGTGGACATAGCAAAGATTTGCACATCAAACCAGCAGTTAAATGTGAGCAAGAAATCTCTTCTTCTATCATTGGAAATTTACTCCTATGTTTCTTCTTCTTTTTTTTTCTAGCAGATACGCAGATTTTCTGGTCTCTTTCAGTTGAAAAAGTATCGGCAATCACCAGATAATGGCGGTGACGGTGTTCCTCTGAGCCGCACAGCTACACACTGCAGAATCAACCAAAGGCACAGAGATTCCCTCACAGGTGCCTTATAGCTCACTGTTCTCCTCACACACTACAACATATCCATAGTAATGGCTCCTGCTTTCTATACAAAGTGAATCACAAGAAAAGCCATAAGTGTTGTCTGTGATTTTTAGGATTAAAGAAAACACGTCTGTCTCATGGTCTTCGGTCGTCCCGTCACAGAGGTCCTGGGTTTTAAACTAAATGGTTGCATTTTTTTTTTTTTGGTTTGGTTTGTTTTGCTACACCTTAAAAAAAACACACACACTCAACTTCGTCCAACATCGCTGTATATGTTGTCACTTTATGGACGATCACTTTCTTACGAAAGCGCCTTAATCCTGTCGTGTGTCGCTGTTTTGGGTGTGCTTTGCTTGTGCCACACTGTAAAACTACCTGATGCGCCTGCTGTTCATGTAAATACTCAGCAAACACGGCGGTTTTCATTTGCCTTGCTTCGCTTTTAATGTTTCTTATTCACTAACGGGTGCACCAATGAATCGGCACCCATTTCCTCAGTTTTGGGTTATCGGCACTTGGCCAACGACACTTCAACTGCGAAATTGATCTTATCTACCGCCACAAGAATCTAAAAATCGCCCCCATTTGCGCAGCCTGGCTGACGACCCATCAGGTCAGAGTTTGCCAACTTAGCGTCCTTGTTACTACAGCAAGTGACTTTTCAGATCAAATTAATTGGTGAAAATTGGAATCGGCAGGTCAGGCTATGAAAGATCGTTGATCGGCCAGAAAGCTGAAGTCGGCGCTCCCCCGTTATTCACATTTCGGTCCATCGCGTCCAAAAATACAGCGACCTGAAGCATGGTTCCAGCTCGGATCGTTTCACGGTCATGAGGGGATATTTTTGCTATCTTGTTACTAGAAATTTTAGAGAGAGATTTTCAGCCAGCCATGCCTTTTCCACTGAGCAGCCGCTGCTTGAATGCGACATGCATTCTGTCTTTTCGCCCGGCAGAACCACAGACAGCTTCTCCTTCAGTGACGGCTGTGCCAACCCTGAGCTTTGCACCATTTGTAGATGAAAACCGTCATCAGAGTGGTATACATATATGTAGAGTTGAGAAAAATCTATTTTTGAAAAGATTATTATTGCCCATGACAACTGTACTATGTGTTTTTAAAGATTTTACTGCCTCTTGTATAATAGACGCAAGTTTTATGCTCCAGCTTCCTAAACTCTGCCATGTCTTGCTTTGAAAGCTTTGTGTATTTTTCTCTCGCCACATTATGTCTTATTTTTGATGTTTTCTGTCAAACAAAAAAAGTATTGCGAGAGATGAATAAAGCATTATTTAACTATGAAGTGGCTACATCTCTGGCACCAACAGACATCCAACCTACTCTAAAGTTTTATTTACCAGTTAACCTCCGGGTTCAAAATTGCTTAATTTTTTTAAGCAAAAGATGTGAAAGTTCTGGTGGATAAACTGATGTCCAGTTCTGCTTCAGGTGTCATTTTGTTACAGATGGTTTCACATTTTTCACAATCTGACTCACAGCAGTTCAGAGTGGGGTTCATTATGGCGAGCTAGCCAGGAGGTACCGCCAAACCACTGCAGTTTCATCCATGTTTCACAGATGATATGAAGATCTTCACCTGGGGTCTGCACAAAATAATTCCAAGAGCTGCAAATGGCCCTCCAGCCACAGTTTTGACACCACTGGTTTGGAGGAAAAGAAGCAGCATTGGAGCGGATCCAGGTAAAAATGGGAAATATATCTATTGAACATCATCAGAGGCAAACAGAAAATAAACTATGAACTTTGTTTTTGCATAGCTAAAAAAAAAAAAAAAGACAATATGCCATCAGTTTGAGAAATATGCTTTATTTCACGAATAAATAAACATGCAATATCACGTTTACAACGTGTGACATTTAATATGTGAGCTGTGTTTGGCACTGACTGGTGCAATTTCTAAAAACAGAACTTTGGAGGATTCTGGCAGCTGCCTCCATAACTCCAGTGTAAGCTGTAAAGACAACAAGATTCATTTAACAGTGAATGTTTTAAATGAAGATTCACTTAAGCCTGTTCTTAACATGGGGCTTAAGAACAGGCTATCTGCAGCTGAACTGAAGACATTTTTAATGCCACCTTGAATTAAATTTAAGGCCAAAAGGAGGATGGGAGATCCTCCTGTGTTATAATCAAGTTCAGCATAAATTGTGGTATTTCTGGGCTCTGTTTGGACAGTGGCTTCTCACTGCACACTGTCTTAACCTCGACTCCATACAAATGTTTTAGCTTCGATGTTTTTTGCCCGGAGTAAAATTTTTGCGCCCGACTCAAAACTTTTGGCTCACAGAAAACTACAGGAGATTAAAAAGTCCTGCTGCAACAAAATTTTGTATCTGTGACTCCTACCTTTAAGACCAGCTTACATTCTAATGAGTTAAAGACATTTTAATGCCTTAAATTTAGATATGTGGATTTAAAACGTTTTTAGGATGCGTGGACACCCTGAAAAAGAAAACTGTTAAAATTTGCATTAGTTTTCTCTTGCAGAATCACAGCAGGGATTTTTTTTTCTCACCTCAAACAGGATTCAGCTCTATGGATGCGACAATGAGGGAAAGAAAAGCAGTAGGTTTTTTTTTTTAACTCCATTTTCGTTCACTTTAATTAATGAACTTTCCTCAATTAAGAAATAAAAAATATCTGGTCAACCAATGAATGTAAACAGCAATCGTCAGTCGACAGTCATATTCAGTGAGAGGCAACGACAGTCATCCTTCTCTCCTGACTAAAGGCTTCGGTTTCAGAGTCCTCCGTTCTCCTCCAGCTTCTGGAACAGCGCCTGGCTGCGCAGCCGGGACTGCCGCTCCCCGTCCTTCCACAGGATCAGCAGGTGGTCCGTCGAGCACGTCACCAGGCCCTTCTCCCTGAAGCTCAGGAACATCTGAAAGAAGAAGTGTGGCGTCGTTGCTACAGAACGTCAGTCGCGTCTGAAATGTCACGGGTTCGTACCTGGACCGCTCCCGAGTGTCCGATCAGGTCTCCGGTCAGCTCCAGCGTCCTCAGGTTGGGGATTTCCAAGACCTTCTTTGACTGAGGACCAGGCTGTTTGCTCGAGCGTCCAAAAGTCCACATACCAAAGAACCCTGTTAAAAAACAAAAAGGATTATTTGCAGCAATACTGCGAACATTTCAACATTTTGGGAGTTTGGGACAGTTTAGCATCTCCATGGAAGATGCAGAAAAATTACACATAATTTCACATTTTGAAGCAATGAAAGTGTTTCAGTCCCCTCTAAAACTTGAAGGACTGTGTAACGCTTAAACCAGCGCTAAAATGAAGTGTTCAGTATAGTTTGATATGCGTGTTAACCTGCAGATGCAGGTTCAGCAGCCAAAGGTAAATCTTGGATTTCCCACATCCTCACGCTGCCGTCTTCAGAGCACGACATCAGCTCACTGAAACAGGAAGTGCCACACACCATCAAACACACGCAGCAATCGAGAGCAGTTCAGGTTGTTCTCATATCCCCCACCCCATCGTTGATGACTGTCTACATTATTTTTCCCCCCCTCTTTCTCCTGCCTGATTGTAAACCGAGACCCTTTGGATCCTTTGTAGAACCTCTGCAAAATATTGTTTTAGTAAAAGGACGTATGTGAGGAAATTCCCACGAGAATATGAACTGGTGAACACCTTTCTGTTTGTTTTGATTTTTATTTTTTATTTTTTTTATTTACAGAATAAAGTGCCGGTCACTGAACAAATCACTGATTGAAGAAACGTCCCAATAACCTGGACTGGATTTTCACAATGCTACGAATCAATGAAGCAGGTGTAGAGCAGCAGCTCCCCCGTGTGGCCAAACAGTGCGTTACACTATGTTCATTTAAATGCTTACAAAACACTTTAAACATTTAATGATGCAGTAGAGCCTATAATGAACATTATGTACAAAGAACTATAATAAACTCTTTTCCACGTGTAAACAGACCGATGAATTAAGAGAGAAGCGTCAGGACGAATATTAAAAACAATTGAATTCCAGTTAGAGTTACAACTGTGTATTTGACGTTACCCGTCAGACAGCAGCGCGGCGTGCAGCACGTTGGAGTCGTGTGCGGCCTTCCTGTAGGCCACCACGGCTTTGGCCACGACGTCGTACACGTACAGCCCGCTGCCCACCGCCGCCAGGATCAGCTGCGAAATAAAAGCACGTTGGAAGGAAACCCGTCGCCTCCATGAAATACGGCGCACCCGCCGTGACGGCCGCTCTCACCCTCCCGTCAGAGGTCAGGTGCTGGACGGACATCTCGCTGGGCTTCGGGGCGGCCAGTCTGATTTCCGTCTGGCTTCCGGGGTGAGGCTCCTCCCACAGGATGTGCTCGTAGGCCAAGTTCCTAAAGTTAGCCGAGTCCCACAGTATCAACTCGCCCGCGTGGGAACCGCTGGCAAAAGTGCCGTCTGGGGGACGAAAAGCCGGAAATTCAACAAGTGAAAATAGGCCGGAAGCAAAACAGGAAATGTTTTCAGCTCTACGGAAGCCTGGAGCGGGTTACCGTCCTCTCGAGAAAACCGTCAGGAATTGAACTCAATGAGGAAGCTAATCTCGAGTTAGCTTCTCGGGATAAGCTAGCTCGTTATCTCGAGAAAACGAGAAAGAAACCTGTTAATTCGAATTAATTAACTCGACGTTAGAAAACCGGAGACTAACTCATTATCTAGTGGTAGCAAGAAGTTAACTCGTTATCTCCAGAAACCAGACAACGTCATAACTTGAGAAAACCGAATTACGACCGCTCTCGGCTTCCGTACATCTTCAATGGACATTCGCAGTTTGTTTGTTTGTTTGTTTGTTTTGGCGACCAGGCTGACCGTTGACGTTGATGAGAGCTCGGATCTGGTCGTGGTGGTCAGAGCAACGCCAGATCTCATCCAGCAGCACGGACGAGTCCGACGACACGGTCACTCTGTAGATCACTGCGTGGAAGAGAGACTCAGTCGTTCACAGCGACTTTTGACGCATCGTCACGACATCTAACCCTCCAGTCACCTATCTCTTTATCCACAGCGGCCGCCACGCAGTTCTTCGGCAGTTCCACCAGAGCAGCAATTCCTGCAACGAGACCAACGCCGTTCACCGGCCAGCAACATCACAGGCAACCAATCGGGCGACGTGTAATTGTCTCTCGTTTGCCCTCACCGGTGTCGCTGTGCTTTTGTCGGTGGCACAGCAGCTGGAAGTGTTTGTCCCAAACGCACAACTCTTCCCCGCCGGAGAGCCACACAGAGAGCCGCCCCAGCACCAGTAAACACTGACACACACACACACACACACACACACACACAGAGAGAGAGAGAGATCAGAGCAGCAAACGCACCTCAAAGATGCACAGAGAAAACCTGCAGGGATGAGAAATACAATTAACCTACTGCATGATGCAATTAACCTTCATCTGCAATCAAGAAGAAGAAAAGGCAATTACAGGTTTTAACCTTAAATAACAGCCGGGGAAAACTTGATTAGAGAGTCCATTTGAGATTCCGCCACTATTATCGGCGAGACGTTCCAGGGTCCGTTTGTTTCAAGTTCGGTTTGGTTCGCGACTCTTCTTGAAACGCAAAAGCGGCTTTTCTGTTAATCGCAGATGCTGTGTGACGGAAAGGTATCTCTTTATGCCCTCTGGGTGGAGAGGTTTGCTAAAGCCTGGGAGGTTATCAAAAGCTTATAAAAGCTTGCGCTCCATGAGGTTGGACATTTGTTTCGTTTGAAATGATGTTTCCCTCCATTTCCGTTTTTCACTCATCTAGTTGATATTTTGCTCTCCGCGTTGTGATTTTGGACTTCACGGCGGCGCGTCCGCCAAGAACAGACACCTGTGTCGAATCTCTTCCAGGTACCTTCACAGAAGACTGCAGGTCTGAAATGGTCTGCACTCTGTTTCCTGTGTCAGGATCCCACAGCTGACAGCAGAGTCAAGGAGTACGAACGGCGGCGACGCGAAGGCGGCTTTGCGCGACCGCGCGGGCCTGGAGGATACACTGAGGCTCCGGTCCGAGGAGGCGGTGATGAGCGACGTGACGCCGTCGCCGCAGGGGAAGGCGCCAATGGCTGTGATCTGCTGGGAGTGTCCTCTCAGCTCCTGAAGCCGCTCGCCTGTCTAAATCAGACCAAAAAAAACAGACCAAAAAAAACAACAAAAAAAAAACGATGACACACTTAGAGAAGTATTCTTACCATTTCCACATTTGGTTATGGTACAACTGCAAACCTTAATGCACATTAGTTGGAGAAAAAATGATGTATTTTGTCTGTGAAGGCATTTTTTCTTTGTTTTCATGCCATTATTCTACCGAATAGTAGTGGTGGAATATTTTATATATATTTTTTTTTTCCAAAGGAACATATAACTAACAGTAATCGGCATAAAGATGAGGAGCATATTTGTGCTTTCTAAAAGCTCAATGGGAGTAGGTGTAATGAAAAAAGGTGAGGGATGAGAACTGGGCCCTGTGGGACTCCATGATACAGGGAAACAGAGGAAGGGTTGAAATTTCCCTGTAAGCTGTGTTTCCATTAAGCTTAAACTTGTGCGATTTGACATTTCGGACAACGTTTTGCTTTATCTTAACTTTGTTTGCTTTTAGACTTAATAGCTGGGATGATGTGGTTTTTCAGATGCATCAAAGTTCGTGGATTTTCTGAAAAACTGCGACAAAAACACTTTTCTTCGCATCACGAGAGTCACATGATCAACAGCCAGATGTCATCGGTGATGAAGACAGCAACAGGAAGTGGTAAGAGGATGATGACGGGGCGGCATGTTTTTTTTTTTTTTCATGACTTATCACATGAACAAACTTATTATGTGACTTTAATTGCATTTCTTTTCATTAACGAAAACACAGCAATTGCGAAATTGTGTTTTTTCGACTTTAGCGGAATATTAACGTTTTGTGAACGTAGAATATGCAGAATGTTCTGTCTGGTAGGATATTAACCAGGAAAGGGCATTCCCTCAAAATTAAAACGTCATACTACACAGACATTAAATCCATTTATTCCAAGATCATGCAATGTCCAGAGTCTGTAGCTAAAAGGATGTCGTTAAAAACCCATAAGCAGTGCAGGTTGCGTTCCGTGACGGGACTGAAATCCTGAAATCCTCAGGAATGTTATGTAGTGTGAAAATGTCAATCAACTGCATCACACCAGTTCTAAAATCCTCACACTGGCACACAAACCAAGCGCTGAAGGATCAAGAGGCGCGAATAGTTCGGCCGATATCTCATTGGGGCTGCGGGTCGTTACCTCGACGTTCCACACCAGCACCAGGCCGTCGTCCCCCGCCGAAGCAAACCTGGAAGATAAAAAAAAAAAAAAAAAGCGATCAGCGGCGCGGCTTGTGCGCCCGGCCCCCGCCCGCGCAAGGGGTCGTTTCCACACCACCTGCAGTCGGGAAACCCAACAGAACGTCGGACTTATCGGCTCGACTCGCCCTCTGACCCTGAACGGTCTTTCTTTCAAAGAAGGAGAAGAAGGAGGGGGAGAAAAAAAATCAACACAGGTTGAGCTGATGAAACAAGAGATTAAATGAAAAGAGAGGAACTGTTGCGGATATATTTCTGGGACTTTCAAAAGCAATCTGGAGGGAATTTTCTGGCCTTTGCCCCCCTCCCCACCTCCGACCGCGAGCCTTCAGGCCCCCGAGGAGGAGATTATTACCGCAGGAGTCCAGGCGTAAAGCGACCCCCACCTCCTGACACATACACACTTACTTAGCTCCGTTATAAATCCCCATCTGACCACTTATGCTGACCCAGTGTAGCATGCCGGCCTGCTGCTTGGCTTCTACTTGGGGTTTGTTTTTTTTTTTCTTCTTCTTTTGTTGTATTTTTATTTTCACAAAGAGAGACCAGCGGCGGCGTTCTATCTGCGTGCGCAATAGAACCCGCGCGCACGATCGCTATCTGGTGATGATGGGCCTCTTGTCATGCTCTGGAAGTTTGCAGTAGGTGAGGATCTCCTGTCAATCACAGAGGGATGGAGGCCAGCCAAGGGTGGAGAGGTTAGAGAAAAGGGTGGGGGTGGGGGGGGGGGGGGGCAGAGGGAGTTTGTGGTCGGCTTACCTGAAGTCATCAATCTGCACCAGAAATCGAACGATGTCAAAATGTCCTTTCAGCACCTGCAGCTCAGTGAAGCAGTTTTTGGGCTGTTCCTCTCCGATGCACAACACGGGGCTTTTCTGCACACACAGGAGAGGCAGAGGCAGGGAGGGCGAGAGAGAGAGAGGGAACCATGTGGTGAACTCTCAAAACTACTATTTGTTGAGGGGAGAAAAAAAAAATTATATGATATAATATATACAACACTTTTTTGGGTGTTTTTTAAAATCTCAACATCTTAGCAAATCTTATATTCTTGGAGGAGAGTTTATAAACAGCAGCTCGGTTACTGAACAGCAACAGAAAGTAGTCCAGGACTTTTTATTTTTACTCACCTAAATGTAAAAGTAAGGTACTTTCACTCGTAATAGTTTGTTTTAAAGTTATTCAGATAAATGTGAGTGTCTACCGCAGGGGTGGGCAATCCTGGTCCTCGAGGGCCGGTGTCCTGCAACTCTTAGATGTCTCCCTGGTCCAACACACCTGAATCCAACAGCTGAATCACCTGCCAAATGCACTCAAGTTCTCCAGAGTCCTGCTAATGACCTCATTATTTGACTCAGGTGTGTTGATTTAGAGGTACATCTAAATGTTGCAGGAGACCGGCCCTCGAGGACCAGGAGTGCACACCCCTGGTCTACCGAATACCCTAAAAAACTCAATGTCAGCTGGGAACCAATGTGCTAAGCCAATGTTTCCTGGGTTACGTTGAGCAGGAGCACAATAGATTCCCCTCTTAATTCAGTCAGTTTGACCTCGTTATTAATTAAAAAAAAAATTAAAAATTATTATTATTCAAAGAAGCTGCAATGGAAAAGTGCTTTATTGGCTGCTTGTGAAAATAGTTCTGGATGTTTCTGAATAATGACAGGCAGGTGTTTTGGTCACAAAGCTAATAAACAAACATTGACACTTGAAAAGGTCAAGGGTTATTTATAAAGCGTTAAATAAAAAATAAAAAAACAAGGGTGAAATTTAAGAAAAGCTGGACTCATTTTTATTCTATTTAAAAGTAGATACTGTAATGCGTACTTGATTGCACCATAAAGTTATTTCTCGCAGCTATTGCCGCTGTTTGAATTTAGAAGCTCAAAGGTCCTGTGTTCGACAACACAGCAGAACCGAGGTGGAACCGCATCTTCTTGGGGTGACCACACTCGACACAACACCTGCAGTAGCAGCTAGCTTACCTGCACCGAGCTCTGCGCCTCCCGACCTCCGAGAATCCACCGCAGCATGACGGACCCGCGGCTCCAGAAGCAGCCGCCGTAAACCGACTCCCTCGAAGTAGGAACAATAAAATCTGACTAACAACAGCCTCCCTGCGCGTCTGGCTCAGGCTGCGGGGTGACACACGCCTCATCCAGCCACCGGGCTAACCAGAAAAATCCCAAACGTTCTCGCGTGATTGGTTTATGAGACGCATAAGTGAAAGAATCCGAAGAATCGTAATATTACAACAAAATAGAGACGATTATACTGTCAGAATTGAAACGACATAGTGTAAAAATGAAAACTAAACAACAACAAAAGCACAACCACAACAAACCGTTCATGTGACTACGGAAGCTTTTCAGGGACAAACTAGACTGAAGACGATTAATTTTGGGGAAGTGAATCTAAATGTCTTGTGTTAGAAAGGTTGAAGTTTATTTCGACTTTCTTGTTTGTTTGGGGTTTTTTTCTTATTAGGATTTACTCCAATATACAACAGCTGTTGTAACAGCGGAACATACGTCACAGGCCTTAATGAAGGTCTGAAAACTAGTACAGGTGTCCAAACTTTTTGTCACGTGGGCCAAAGTCATCATGTCAAAAATAACCTACTAAAAAAAAATCTGAAAATATACTGTATTATTTTTATTTTTTTCCTCCCAGCTTAACAGTAAACTAAACAGTGTTTAAATTAAACAAATAGTATTTTTTTTTTGCAGGGAAGGAATGTGTGAATCCTGTGAATTGTGAATCCTGTTCTAAAAAAGACTTTTCCACATTTACCTTATTGGAAGAAATATTGTGTTTTTCTGTGTAAATCCAAATAAACAGGGAAAAAAAATTGTTTGCTCCATATTTATTTGCCTGATCAGCCGGCATTAGTAAACGCTGCGCCTTAGATTTCAATACTGTAAGGCATATTTTGTGAACTTTTGATTTTATTTATTGCCGTATTTTCTCACAATCACCCGAACTGGTATCACTTTAAAGGTAGAAGGTGACTTTAAAAAGCCTTGACAGAGACTCTCAAATGAAACATCCACTTGCCTTTTGTGATGTCGTCAGGGGGGCGTGTACACATGGCAGCTTAGTTTTGAGGGTAGGTTTTAAGATTTACAACAAAATAGCAGAACAGATAAATAAGAACCTGACCGTGTCAGCTTTATGTATCTGTGTCCAGCTATTTATAAGCATAATTGATTAATTCAGACTCGTAGCTTTAAGTGGGACTTAAAGTTCTACTGAGATCAATTGAGATATGAGTATATAAGGGAGTTTCTTTTTTTGCAAAAGACAAATATGTCGCAGAGGAAACATCAGTGGGGCTGAAATAAACAGCAAAAAGAAAAAAAAAACAGTTTTCAAAAATATTGAGAAGTATTCAGTTTGGCTGGTTCTGTTCATTTCTCTACAACTAGATGGCAGCATGTCCTAACGCCACCGTCTCTGGTGGAGGCGCCAGTTCTGTGTCGGTGGAGTGAGGAAAGATCTAATAGTTTCTCTCAGGCGTTTCCTCGGTTACCTCACAAATCGCAAACGAGAAGGCGCTCAGAAAAGTATTTTTTGTTCAGCAAATTTCAACTCAGTCAGCGACTCCCCCCTCCCCACCATCCAAAGTCTCCGGGTTTCTCCACTCCGCTCCCCCTCCACCCCCATCCTGTCAGTGTGTCTCCTGGTAACACCGACTCTACGCGGCGTCACCCCGGCCATGTCTGCCGCTGCTCCCCCGATTGAGACGACATGCAGCGCGGGGCCCTGTGACCTTCATGGTGGCTCAGATCTGCGGCTGGCACTGATTTCTGATTTAGTGTCGATCCGCCGCGCTTGTCAGGGGCCTGCGAGGTGTTTTCCATGCGGTAATAGAAAAAAGCTCAAGGGCAGCCGGAGAAGAGGAGAAGGGTTAGGGGGAGAGGGATCGGTCGACGTGGACTGAATGGGCTTTTAAATGCGAGGCAGCGTTTGGCTTCACCAGCACACAGGAATCTCGGCAAGAGGGATCACTGGCGGGAATGTAACAGTGGAAAAGAGGACCAAAGTGCGACCTGCTTTTCTCTTAATCTTTTAAGAGCTAAAAGATTCATCATTATTATTATTAATAATATTAATACTGCGACCTGTCCAGGGCGAACCCCGCCTCTCGCCCTCAACGTTAGTTGGAGATCAGCACCTCCTGACCCCTGTAGGGACAAGAGTGTTAGAAAATGGATGTGTTATTATTATTATTATTAATAATAAAAAGTGTCTGTAGTGCTTTAAACTTCTCCACTACTTTTTCCCTTCATCATCTTCCAAAGACAACTGGTTGCACTCAAAGGAAATTATTGCAGCGTGCCAAATTATTGGCACACCGCACTTTCCAGTTTCTTTACTTGCTAAAAACAATGTTTTGAATCATGTGGTATTTTCGCACCACTTCACAAATGTGTTCCACTTTTTGTTGGTCTCTTACTTTAAATTCCAGTGAAACACATTCATGTTTTCTTTGTTTTGTCTGCATTGTGATAAAATACGGAAAATTCAAGAGGTGCGAATATTTTTGCCGGCCGCTGTTCATTGTTTTGTATTTGATTTTTGGTTTAGTAATTTTTGGCAATAATAATGATTTTAAAAAATCACTACTTCAGATTTCTTCATATTTGTAGGAGAAGAAAAAAACTTTCAGGAATCCTGCACAGGTCAGGAATGGATTTTGAAGATAGACAACTGTGATTTTAATTTCATTAGTAGCTATTCGGATTAGTGACTCGGAAACTAGAAGAAAAGGTGATTTAAGAACAGCAGAGGGAAACGCTTGACGATCAGAGTTGACGTTTGGTAGGATGTGACCCAACAGCAGGAATCCGCTGTGCAGGGAAAGTCTGGATCACGGCGCTGCAGACCAACCAGGAGCTACGATAAGAGAGAGAGAGAGAGAGAGAGAGAGAAAGTCTCTCACCTTTTCTCTAACATAGTGCCTGATCTGATCCTCCTCTGGGCCGGGAAGGAAAACAAATGGTTATGATGATGGAAGAGGAATTAGTCTGTAATTTAACAATGGACCAACAGGAGCGTTTCAGTAACGCGGGTCCTCCGGAGCGCGCCGCTCTGCCGAGTCCTGCAGCAGAAAGCTTCTCTCGCTCCAGGCCAGCACCTCTCACTGTCCGTCTTCATCAGGATTTCACTGCGTCCTGCTTTACCCGCTGCGGCCTCCGGCGCCGCTCAGGCCTCAGCGCACAGAAACGGGAGCGGAACACAGATCCTCTCAAAACGCAACATCTGCAGTCCCAGCAAACTTCAGGGTCTTGGTGTCGTTTCCAACGTGGCTGACCTACAAATAGTGCACGACTGTGGAGTGGAGGGGCGATTTGTCCGCTTTCAACTTTCTTCTTTTAACAAGTAGAACTCAAAACAATACAGTGTTCATTTTTTGCTGAAAAACCAGCGCAAACTATTTGAAGTCACCAAACTTGAGGTGGGTTCCTCCATTCCTGCCGAGTTTGGTCTTCCTCCTCCGTTCTGCCTCCCACCATGATGACTGTGTTTGCTAATTGATGACACCTCAACTCTCACCCTGCAGTCACTGTGTTTCCACCACAGCGTTGTGAAATTTGACATTTTGAAAAAATATTAGCTTATCAAAGAAAAAAAACAGCTCTTGATTTTCGCCACAAAGTTTTGCTGCTTGGATGAGGTGGGTGTTTTTTGGGGGGTTTTTTTTGGCCGTATCGAATTTCGCGAAGCTGCAACAGAAATGCTTTTCGCAAACACACGAATGATTTCAATAGGGGACACAAGTGATAGATTGTTCAATGTGTAGAATATTCACTGAACTGCACAGCACTCTGGGGGATGCAGGGAGAGGAAAGACTTGGTTGCTTAGTAACAACCTGTTGAGTGACTTGCGCAGCAGCAGTTTCATGTTTCCCCACCGTGCCTCATAAATCTTTCAAAATAAAACAACGACATGGAGGGAAAACTGTGGATGAAACGGGAAAGGTGACACCACCAGTTTGACGATACTTCAGATGTGTAAGGGAAAAACCTAATCAATAATTATCGGTATCGACAATTATCAATATCGGTTGACATGAAACAATTAAAAAGTGATATGTTTGTCAGTCGTATTGTCCAGCCCTATGCAAATGCATGAGAATAGAGCGAAGCAGCTAATTTGCCTTCCTACAAAGGAGCTAAAAAGGAGTTGCAAACAATTAAGCTAGGCTAAGCTAAACATGCTAAAAATTAGCCTGTGCCCTAAACAAATCTACTGCATAGTTCTCAGACTCTAAACAGATCCACGTGTTGCGATTCAGTGAATAAATAATTTTGTCATTGTTTTCTTAGCCTGCAGGGCATTCAGAGGAAATCGCAACATCAGCGTGTCGCCCTGAGCGCACAGCCGGAGGTTAAATGAAACGGTTCAGAGCAACTGGTTTTCAAACAGTCCAGTCAAAGTCCAGATCTAAATCTGGCGGCGACTGCTACTGACCCTTGATGAACCCGAGGAAATGTAAGTCTCTTCACTGCCGGGGCACTAAATGTTATCAAGGAATTTTACTCTTGGTTCTAGAGCAACTTGAAATAAGATTTAAAAAAAAATAATAACAATAACCTGTGAGCAAGATGTATGAGCTCATTTTAAATGAATAATTCCTTAATGTTGGTGAAAAAGTATTGTTCCACTGGCAGATAAATTTACTTTACCGTTACAATTTTCCCATGTTATAAGTGGAATAGTCTAAAAACTAATACGTTTTCATTAATATTAAGGAATTATTTACTTAAAACAAGCTCATATATCTTACTGACAGGATATTTTTAAAGTTACTTTAGTCTTAACTCAAGTTTTGCACTTAGAAACCAGACCGAAAAATAATAGGTGAGGCTTTGAGTTTTTAAATATGGAGCTAAATTGGGGCCATAAAGTTTGTTTGAAAGAAGAAAAAATGAAACATTTGAAATTGAAAAAAAAGAAGAGAAAAAGATTCAAAACAAAAAAAAAACTTGAACAAAAGCAGGAAGTGCACCTGATTCAGCGTGTACATGGCATTTGACGGCGTCCGCACGCGCTGGCCGGCGGAGAGACGGTGCTTCCCTCCCAGCCTCTGTCACTTTGATTTGTCACGTGGGCGTGACTGTAATCGCTGTGTTTCAGTCATCGCAGGTTAATTATCCACCCTGACCCTGCGGCATTACAGCACACACAGTCCGCGCGGAAGGCTGCCGGGATTATTTCGAAACAGCAAAAGTTGGGGAGACACACACACCCACCCACACACACACACACCTAAACACACACCGTGACAGCGCAAAGCTGCCGAGCCTCCCCTCTCACTCCGCGGCGGAGCCCCCAACTGATCACCGCCGCCTCGTCTCCCTCACGTCCTGCCGCCGCTCCCTCCGTCATTTAGTGACCCACTAATGTTCTGTTCATTTTCTCTTATGAACAGATAATAGGCAGAAATCAAATCTCTTCATTTGCATGTAATACAATTAAGACCTTTTCAAACAATGACAAATGGAGGGAGCAGCGAGGTGTCAGTCAGCCTCATCACCGGACGGGTGGGAGGGGATGGGAGACCGGCGGCGGTGGCGGCAGGGCCCCCGCTTTTTAAACGAAAAATTAATAAAAGCCTCAAATGGAGTCTTCTCGGCGCCATCTGGAATAACAATCACGGAGACACTCGGAGACTCCGACTGTCAAATAAGATTAAAGTTCCCATGAATTTGAATTCACAAACGAATCCCTCTGAGTGCCTGGAGAGACTCCCAACAGCTTTATTTATTATTATTTTTATTAGTAGTAGTAAGTGGTGCCTTAACTGGCTCTAAAGGTGCAGTATGTAACTTTTATTTAAATATATATACATGTGTGTTTATCAAGCTCCTTCTCTGAGCTACTATTGCCCTGTGAAGAAACTGTCAAAACCAACCAATCAGAGCCAGGAGGCGGGTCTTAGCGCTGCCTATCAGTACTGGTGTATGCATGTTATAAAGGGGAAGAAAAAACTTACTGTCACATGAAACCTGTCATTGTTGACTGTTCGAAGTAGCGATAGGATTCATGACAAGATCCTGCAATTGGGAAGAGAGCAGGCGCATACGCTAGCCTGATTGACCGTGCTGAGACCTGTCTCCTGGCTCTGATTGGTTGTTTCTAGTCAGAGCTGGGAGAAAGCAGGGCAGCTCAATTTTTCTCACAGATTATCCGTCTTTATTCTGTCACGGCATAGCGACGTTTGAACAAATATGTAAAAAAATAATAATAATTTATAGCTATTTTCATAAAAATACAGTGCAGCTTTAATTTAGAAAGGAACGACTTGTGGCTGTTTTTGAGTGTATAAATATGCAACATGAACTCTCCTTCACCTTTGCTCTTAAAGGACAAACATGCATAGATCTGCTAATCGTAATAGTCCGCAGGGAAGCAAAGCAACTTATTATCAAAAACGTCCAAACTATTGTTGTTCATTCGCAAATCTAATTACAAATTCCCAAACCCCGATTTGTATTCACGGGTTCCACAAATGCGTTGGGTTTCATCGCGACGTTCTCCCTGACTGGCGCAAACACGACCCGCGTCTCCGTCTGACACAGACGCACAACCTCACACATGTGGGGGGAAAAAAAAAATTAATGGACTCCATTCATAATCCCTGCTGGAGAGCGAGAGAGAGAGACACGTTCACCCTCGGATGGTTTATTGACTGATTTCGTTTATTTGTGTGGGATAAGTGGGAGGTAAACATTGGCTCACGTCCGCGCTCCCGGCGACACACTCGCTGCACAGCATTGTGGGAGAAATGATCCCGCCGACAGCGGGGTCACCGATTGGCTGCCTCGTCGTCTGTGTGACAAATTACCCAATGAAAAACAGGTTACCCGTTTCCGCAAACTAATTAACCTGACTGATAGTGAAGCTAATTATTACATTTTATATAATATTGTTTCGCATCTGTCGCCGCGACTGCGAAAAAAATAAATAAAAATCTCCGTGCCGGACCCGAACGCCCGCTCTGCTGAAGCAAATATGGCGCCTCGGTCACACAGAAACCTTTTCAGATTTGATCGAAGCTTTCTGAGGGATGACCTTGTTGACCCTAAGCCATTTGTTTTGTAACTTTCCTGATGACACGCTGAGAGTCATTTGACCCATTTGTCTCCAAGCTTCAGCCTTCTGGCTGCTGTTTTTGTTGCCACGTCAATATTTCCATATGACGCTCTTTCTTCGTCTGTTTGGTGGAGACACCAGGACAAAGTTACACTTTTCGTCCCAGAAACTGTAAGCTGAGTTTCATAATAAAATTATTCATAATAAAATGAATAAAACTCCCGTTTTTTTCCTGCATCACGGGAGTCACATGATCAACAACAGGATGTCACCACTAGCGCAAAATTACAAAGAAGACGACAACAGGAAGTAGTCGGAGGATGTTTTGGTTGTTTGGGTTTAGGGGTTTTAAATGACTTATATCACGTGGAAAAACGTATTCATGTGTGATTTTAATTGCGTTTCTCACTTAATAGAAACACCGGAATCGCAAAATTGTGTTTTTATAGCAGGATATTGTTTTTTGTATTAATGGCTTCTACCTTCCCGCTTTTTCAGTCAATGTTGAGTCAATGTTTTTGTGTGATTTAACGTCGGACAGTCAGGGAAAAAAACAAAAAAACAAAAAACAACGTTTTCGTACTGTCAATATGTGGATTCGACTGAGTTTCCTTTTAGGTTGTGGAAAGAAACCAAGAAAACCTGGATGCAGATGAACTGTATTTACAGTACGAGGCAAATGGAATCACCTGCAAACTGTCCAAGTTTGTGGTATTTATAAAGTACGTCGGGGTTGCAAAGGACCACATATGATCAATTTTCTAAAAGTAAAGAAAGATACCAAATTTAGTTGACAAGTCGGATTCACACCAGTGCTGATCAGCCTTCAATCAAAAATGGCTGCGCAGCAAATATCAAATCTTTCCAGAATGTTGGTATTTTCACCCTGTTTTCCCTGCCCTGTGTTTTCCTTCCTGTTTCGTCCTCTACTTTTCCTTCTTCTTCTTCTCAGAGTGACTCTGGTATTGAACACCCGTGACCTGCTGCTCCCTCGTTGTCGAGGTGACGTCTCAGTCAGACTCCGACGATTTTGCACTGCGACGTTGTCCATCGTACCGTTGAATCGTCCGGATCACGCACCGTGACGTCTTCAAGTCCAGTAGGATTTTTTATGTATTTATTTATTTTTGAATTGCACAGCATGAACTTCTTTTACACGTGCATGTTGTTACGGATGTAACCCTGACCCGGGAAATACCACATTTGTATTTGTCTCTTTGTTTTGTCACCACATTGTTTGATTTTTTTTTTAAATTGTTACTTCATTTAATGAAACATTTGTCGTTTGTTTCATTCCCCATTTTACTTCCTGACTGAGGCGCAACTTGACAAGAAATTGAATTCAATTTGCGATAAAAGAAAATGTGTTGCATGGCATGCGCAAATAACTCTCCAGACAAATTTCTAATTATTTCTGTTCATTAATGTTTCACTTAAATGATCTGCAACTCATGAGGCACCATGTAGAAACTGAAGCCATTGGTTTTTTTAGTTTCATAATTATATGATCACTTTTTACATACATGTTGTCAGATTTGTGACAAAGAGACACACAGGACAAAAAGCGACGCACGCACACACACACACACGCACACAATTGTGTGTGTGTGTTCAATTTCTTTGGATTTTGGGAGTACCCAGAAAAGAACTCATACATGCATGAGAAGAACATGAAAATTCCGCGGGGATTTGAATGCAACACACACAAGCAGCAAAGCAACAATGGCATTGTGTAGCCTTGTTTTATTTTAATTATATTTATATATATGTATCTGTGTGTGTGTGTGTGTGTGTGTGTGTGTGTGTGTGTGTGTGTGTGTGTGTGTGTGTGTGTGTGTGTGTCCGTCACAGCAATTACTTTTTAAGTAAATATTCCTATTGTCTGTAACAAACCACGGTGAAACTGTCAGCGCATATGGAGGCAGTCGAGGTAAATTAATTAGCCTGCCTTCGTCTTGGCAATTAAATTATTTTTTTAATGATCAAAAGCACAGGAGGAGAAAAAGGCATCGTGAAAGACTGGCACAATAAACACGCCCTCAGAGATCAGGCCGTCACAACAAACCTGTCCTTAGACTTTTCTATGCTGCGTTCGAAAGTCGACTCAGAGACGTAATAGTTGATTTTGGATTTAGAGCCTGTTGTGGAAATGACCTCGTATCAGAGAGGCTGTTGTTTAACAGGTTCTATGCAATAAAAAGCGACACCTTTTTACCCCACTGTGTCTGTTTGGAGCATTGAAGCTCACAAAAGAAAGCCCTGCTTTTGCCACGGTTGCTCATTTGGGATCATGTTGAAATAAAGTTTCATCCAGCAACAACAGACATCACTCATCATCACCAATTTTTTTTTTTTCTCAGCCATGAAGATGAGTCAGACTGAACACGGAAAAAAAACTAATGCTTCAGATTCTGCATGATTGTAACGTCTCTATGCCAAATGCTAACAAAAATACCAAAAGGTCAACAGTGTGACAGCGTGGTGTAGACAATATGGCTCTCCACCCTGGGTGGCATAAACGCTTGATGAAACAAAAAAAAAAAGATTTTTGCTGCTTACTTTCTCATCTAGTCAACCAACAAACTGTAGTCCAAGCTTAAGCACTTAGAGAAAATAACAACACGGTGACTCGTTGCAAAACAGAAAATCACCTGATTCTAGTGGCACATTAAATATGCTCCATAGGAGTCAAACTGAAACGTTCGGACTCAAATCTAACTGAAGGGTCTCGTCTAACCGTGTCCAGCGCAGAATCGTAGGCTGTCGAGCGGGTCGTCTTACCGGCGGCATCGACTCACAGAACCGAAATTGTAGAGAATTTGAGTCTGATCCAGATTTTAAACAGCAAATCCTGTCAGGAGGCTGAACCTTCGACTTCTGAGTCAGACATCAGCAATCGACTTGAGGTGAAAATGTTTTACATGCCATAATCAGGTTCATCACTTTTCAGCAATATTTTGTTTTTCACAAAGATTAAGAAAAAAAAACAAAAAAAAAAAACCCCGGACTGGTTGAGTGAATATATTTTAAAAAGTGGTTTGAATTTGACATATTTATTTAAGTGTCTATTTGCTGTTGAACATTTGGAAAAAAAAAGAAAAACAACAACAACAAAAAGGGTCAGCATTCCTACGTACGTTCTGTGAATCTACGGGCAGCGATAGACGCCAGGGGGTCCAGAAGGAGGATCTAACCCAGGGCCACATTCATAATAGAGCCACCACTGAGCCGGTGGCATGCAACTTTTCACCAGAAAACACAGAAATAAGATGAACATGAGGATGATCATTCTAATTTATGCCTAAATTTTATTACAATTCCAAAGGAACCTCTGCTCCCTATTGTTTTTTTTCTTGTTTAACCATTTCAAGCCCATTTTTGAGCTTCAAGAAACGAGGGTCGATCCGTGATGTGACATTACTGAAAATGGTTTTTATTGGCTCATTTTACACTGAATTGATATAAACATGTCCGTGAAACAAAACCAAAAAATAAAAAAATAAAAAAATAACTAAAATAAATAAATAAATGGTTCCAACATTTAAGAAAGGCATATTTGATCATAAGCACAGACAGAGTTCTGGGAACATAAGGTCATCACAAACCGACCAAATGGCAACAAGAGTCGCTTTCCGCTACACAAAAAACATCCTATAGAAACAGGTTATAGTAAAGTCAGCTTCCATGTCTCACTTTTGGGGTGTCCCCCCCCCCTCCATCTTTTTTCTTGTATTTTCTTTACTCATCATTATTGTTGTCATCACTATATTTTGCTTTTGACAGCACATGCAGTCAAGTCATCATCCAGGTTGTCCTGATTCCAGTTAGATTTAGATCATCTCTCTCTCTCTCCTGGTAGAAGATGAATTTCAGTAGTCAGTCTTTGAAACCTCCAAGCAAATTTTTGATGTATTATTATTATTATTATTATTATTATTATTATTATTATTATTATTATTATTATTATTATTATTATTATTATTCATTTATTCGTTTCTTTTTTGCTTTGGCACTTCCAGTGTGAGAAACCCTTTGGCCCCCTGTTTTTTCTCTTCTTTTTTTTTTGGCGGCAGGAGGAAAAGTGAAGTCTGCAAACCTCGTTGTGCTCCTGCGGCGTCTCCACAATGGCGCGTCCTCAGAAACGGCCGCGGAGCCAAATGAATGCCGAACGGAACTCATAAGTTCATTTAAATAGACAAATAAATAGACAGAGAGGCCACATGCGAAATAATAACTTATAGCTTCTGACCGGAACCAGCCCTGTGGTGGACACGAGGCCAGCAGGCCCGATGGAGTCTCTGCTCGTACTTGCGGAGGGAGGACAAAAAAACAAAAACAAAAAAAGAAGAAAGGAGCCAGGTGCCTGCAGACTCACAAGTATCCTGGTTTTGTGTTTTTGTTTTCTTTTCTTTTTGTCGTTTTTGAATGCAAGAGAGCTAAATGCAGAAATCTCCTCGGCACTAAGTGAAACTCATGGAGACTGTGTGCTCCAGCGCTTTGCGGCGCAGCGACGCGATGCTCGTCCCTCTCCAGACGTCACTGTCCGGGGAGCTACACAGCTGAGGCGAGCCGGTCACGTTGGTGGGGCCGGAGAGAGACGCCGGGACCATCCCGGGGAACGTGGGCTGGTAGAGGTGCGACTGCAGCCCGGACCCGTTGGACGACATGTTGGACAGACCCATGGAGTTGGGCGGCGGCCCCGCGCCGAGGCTGCACTGGGACAGGGACTGCGCCATGGCCTGCTGGCGGCCCAGGGCGGGCGGCAGCTGCAGCTGAGAGACGCCGGGCATCCCCGCCGTGGCCCAGCGGGTGTCGTTGGCGTGGAAGGAGCAGAGGCTGTCGCCCATGGCCGCCGCCGCGGCCGCCGCCGACGGGAACTGGGGCAGGCCGTGGTGCGTGGGCAGCAGCGTCCCCGGCGCTCGGAACACGTTGGTGGTCTTCTTGCGCTTCTTCCACTTGGCGCGTCTGTTCTGGAACCAGACCTGCGGACAGACAGACAGACAGACAGGCGGCGGGAGAGTCAGGCTGGAGGTGGCGCATTGACAGCGAGGGGTTGCCATGACATCATTGTGTGATCATCACCGCGATGCCAACGAGCAGCGATAAATCAGCAGAATGGGAAACAGTGCACCGGGTCAAATCGCCGATTCAGACCCCTATATTGTATCCAGGAGCATCCATTTCATATCTCGATCTTTTCAAATGAGAAACGGTCGATTATAGCATGTGATGTGAGAAAAATAACTCTACCGACCTCATGTAAGTACCGTGAGCCCATATGAGAATACATTTTATTATCATTTATATATATATATATATATATATATATATATATATATATATATATATATATATATATATATATATATATATATATATATATATCTCCAATCCTCAATCGAATTAATTTGCAGGATCTATAATTACTCAAACGGCGATTAATCGCATTTTAATTGAAAACTATATATCGATCAAATAAACCTCTTCGTCTGGGAATAATTAATCGCTATTAATCGCACTTTAATCGAAAACACATATTGACAAAATAAGCAACACTCTTCATATAAACAATGAACATTACTCTCGATTCAAGCATGTGAAGAATGAATACATGGACATGTGAGCTCAACAGTAATATTTTTGTGGTCAGTAAAGGTAATGCTTCAGCATGAGCGAGTTGAATAATGTCAACAGTTCTCTAAATATAAAAACGGATGTCAGATCCTTACTTTTCCCCCACACACACAATATTTAATAGAATAAATCAAATTTGCGCCCTAATTGTTGCTTTGGTGGCAGCCGACTTTCCACGGCCCGCGCGCCACTAACAAAGACAATATTGCGGCAGAGATCAATAGTTTGTTCTGGGTTCCCGGAGTCCTTGGGCCCCTGTAAGCGGCAGACGCGCCTGTGATGAATGTGGAGATTTGCTTGGGAGAGCGGGCCGCGGTAATAAGAGCGGGACCATCTCGCTCCCGGCGAAGCCAGCCGTGAAATCCGACCCGAAATGCATTACGCTTTTCGGCGCAGGCAAAAAAAAAAAAAAAAAAAAAGAGAGAGAGAAAAGAAAAACGCAATCTCTCATCGCGTCTGCGAAGACAGAGTGCCGCGCTGTCTGTGCGCGCGGCGCCGCGGCATTAAGACGCGCGGCCGGCGCGCTGACAGGCCCATCGCTTCCTCCGCTTCACCGCTCACTCTGCGCCGCGTCATTTCACTAATTCTGATTTTATGCAAATACTCCAGACACTGGAAGGGCCCGGCCACTCACAATAATGATTATTAGAGTATTATTTCACATGGCAGCAGCTAAAGTGCAATTGCACTATGTGTCTTTCTTCCTTTCTTTCTCAGTCAGGTTTTTTTTTTTTTTTTTTGCAGAGTCGATGTTCGAATAATAAAAAAAAAACACTAAGACATAACGCTGGCGGGGATTGAAGGGGAGGGGAGAAGCAATAGACTGAGTGTGTAAGCAAATTATAGGAGAACTTTGAGCATGACATAAATTCAGAAGAGTTGAAAGCTAATATGTGCTTGATCAGCGGCCATTAAATGAGAGTAATAAAGCTGCTATCAGCGTCCGGGTCCCTGCAGATCCATTAGAGGGGATGGGCAGGACATGTAGGCCAATCTTAATTAGGCTGAATGAATGAATGAATGAATGAATGAATGAATGAATGAATGAATGAATGAATGAACGAACGAGAGAATGAAAGAATGAATGGCAGGGACGCCTCTTTACTGCAGCTTGGGCTGAAAATGAATGAATAAATAGATAAATAAAACGAGGGTTTTTATATATATTCTTCGGAAGCGCCGGTTTTGATATCGGTAACGATTATCAATAACAAATCGTTTGTCAACTTCACAAGCCTCAAACGTGTCCTGTCGTAAATCTTTGTCGTTATTTAATCACTACTGCTGTCGCAATTGTTATAATAGTTATTATTGTTGCTAATATGAGTTTATGATTTGACTTGACTACATCGGAAATTACAAAAATATTATTATACGGACTAAACGGACTAAATCTGTAGCAGCTACTATATATATATATATATATATATATATATATATATATATATATATATATATATATATATATATATATATATATATATATATATATATATATATATATAGAGTTTTTATATATATATATATTATATATTTATATATAAATTGTAAAAAATTAAATAAAATAAAATAGTTAAAAATTAAAGCGCTAATAATAACAAATAAGAAGCCCTGCCTTTAGTTGAGTTGAATCCAGTAATCTTATCTTCGGTATATATTTATTTATTGTTCATTGATTCGTGTGAATTAAAATAGTGAATTTTTAACCAATCTGCAGCATCGCTTTTGTTTGTTTAATGCGTCTGTTTCCTTTGTTTGTTTGTTTGTTTTTGCCCTCAACACAAAGTCCTCTGTGTTTCCTGTAGTGAAGGAACTCGGTGACATGTGGTGACTTTAACAAAAAGCGTTTTCACCGATTTTATTTTTATTCTAATTATTATTATTATTATTATTATTATTATTATTATTATTATTATTATTATTATTATTATTATTATTATTATTATTATTATTTAAAAAAAATTTATTTGTCCTATTTTGCTTGAAATTTCCCTCCAGCTTTTCCTCCCCTACTGTCAGCAAAAAAAACATACATAAATAAATAAATATAATATAATAAAAATAAAATAATCCTAATTAAAAATCCGGAATGAAATGCTTCTCTGAGGCTGAAGACCTTTGAACACACGCTGGTTGAATTGAAGCTTGTTTGGTTTATTTTTCTGCGATTTTTATTCTATTTTTAATTTCCACCAATAAAATCTGCGTCCACAAATATGAACCAGAGCGCTCGTTTTTGCCTCTCTCCGTAAAATCATCCGTTTGTTTAAAGCTTCATTCTTATTATTATTATTATTAAATGAAATGTACATGTACATGCTATCGGGGCCCACCTGAACTCTGGACTCCGTCAGGCCGATCCGCAGCGCCAGCTCCTCCCGCATGAAGATGTCCGGGTAGTGCGTCTTGGCGAAGCTGCGCTCCAGCTCGTTGAGCTGCGCCGGGGTGAAGCGGGTCCGGTGCCGCTTCTGCTTCTGGCTCTGCTGCCCTCCGGACTGGTTCGGGTTGTTTCCGCCGCTGTTGTTCTGCTGCTGCTGCTGCTGCTTCTCCTGCTCCTTGCTGTTCACCTGCACCGGGTTGGAGCCGCCGCCGCCGCCGCCGCCTCCGCCTCCGCCACCGCCGCCGCTGATGTCGTCACCGGGGAGCATCGTGGCTCCTTCCACGCCGTCCGGACCGAGCTCCCCGGAGTGTCCCGGGTCGGGTCCGCCGCCCCCGAGCCTGCACTTCAGAGCCTCCCTGTGGCCCAGGAGCTCCGCCGCCGCGTCCTTCATCCCTGCACAACCAACAACCGGGAGCAGGTGAGATTTTTATTTGTTTTTTTTTTGTTTGTTGTTTTGTTGTTGTTTTTTTTTTTTTTTTTTTTTTTTGGCACCGATGAAAGCCCTGCTATGGAGGAAGAGGGAAAAAAAACAATAGTTAGAGGAAAAATTGGACATGCACAGAAATATGAAACATTACAAGAGAAAATGTTGAATTATAAAGAAAAATACTGATGCATTATTAATATTATTATTATAACTATTATTGTTATTATCATTATTATAAAATAGAAAAACCAGAATCCAATGCATGCATTAAGCCATCCAGCACAACTAGAAGAATTAAGTCCAACTATCCACCATGCGTCCTGCAATCTGCTCCTTAAATCCTGCTCAGCTCAATTCGATCAAACCGAGATCTCAGAAAATGCGTTAAATCAAATTACAGCGTAATGCAATAACAGCAATAATAATAATAATAACAAATAATTACTTTTCCAATGAATTAGTCGAATTTGGCTCTATTCAGGCACATTAAGGCGTCATAAGGAGCAAATTGGACACATTTTTTTTCCCACCCTCCCCCACGAGCTCGAATGTAAGATTATAAAGTTCCTCCAGCTTACAGTAGAGTTGGAGACCGGAGTTTGGTGACGATAACTCACCGAGGCGAGCATCCAGGAGGTCGGCGTGAGAAAGCATTGCGCACCGCTCCAGGGCGGAATGCTGTTCCCACACGCGAAAAAAAAAAAAAAACAGAAAGAAAGAAATAAATAAATCAAAAAATAAATAAATAAAATGAAAATAAATAAAAAAAAATCTCTATGACTTTAACCTATTTAAGGAAAAATATATAGCCTAAATGAAAGCAAATTCGGTTTGTGGTTAAAAGGGAGGTTCGTTGCATTATAATGTAGTTTAGGGGAACGGGGAGGCGCTTAGCGGCGGAATGAACCCATGAGCTCCTGCAAACGAGAACCAATCAGAGCCGCAGAACCAAAGCATGTCAGCTTGAGCGCCGGACCCGACAGCCCTCCACCCCCAGACCACTCCACTCCAACACCGCCTTCCTCCATCCTCCTCCATCCTCCTCCATCCTCCTCCATCCTCCTCCATCCTCCTCCATCCTCTCGCTTCTCACAAGTTCATTCCTCCTCGTTCCTGTAATTGGCTTTGATTTCTCCTCCAAATTACAGCCAATAAAAAAAAAAAACAACAACCTTGATTTAATATCTGGAGTCGAGGTTCGACCCGTCTGAGGAATGTTTGGGTCCACGGCAACATTTGTTTAATTGCGCGTGATGTCGCTTGTTTGTTTTTTTTGTTTTGTTTTTTATTGCGGGAACAATGTTTGGATTTATTCACTGGAAGGAGAGATCAAGCAAAAAAAAAAAAAAAATCAAATCAAATGACACTATTATTTCAACAATAATAATGCACTGTAAAAAAAGAAGTAAATAATAATAACTTTGGGATGGTAAATATGCACAACTAATCAAATTTCAACTACAACCGAATGTGTATTTAATGCAAAAATAATTGTCTCATTGCCACAATGATTTCTTTTGTGAACAAATCCCTCCAAAACAAAACAGCTTGATTAGAATAGGACTGCTGTCAGTTCACACTGCACTGACAAAACCAACTTCACAATTCAACTCATAAAATGGGTGTGACAATTTCCACCTTATCTTATACTTGAATCAAGATTTCCAAGTGGGAATAGATGAATAAATTAGTCTAATTTATAGCCAGAAAATTGACCTGACAAAACAAAATTGCTTGCAAGTTTTGAGACGTCAGCGTTAGCATTAGCATTAGCATTAGCCCTGTGGCTGAAAAAGCTGAAGCTGGAGAGCAAACAAATCCTACCGAAACATATCCATTAGAGTTTAGCTGCAGTCAGTTCCCTGTACCTGCATGCTCAGTCACAGAGCACTAACAAAACAAACTTTGCAACTTAACTTGTGAAATCGGTGTAAAATTCTGCACCTCGAGTTAGACTTGAATAAGCATTGTCTGAACGAGAGAAATCAACACGGAAATCGATGAGTCCAATTTTAAACAAAAAAAAAAAAGGATGAAAAACACATTGAAATTATGCTAACAGTAGCTTTTATTCTTTTTCAGAATAAAATCTGATTATTATTATTTTTATTTTTATCTTTTGTCTGATCTGTCAGGATTTTGCTGCTCCAGCTCTGGGTGGGATCTGGCTACACTGTAAAACCAACTTCTACCGGGTATCTGATATGACCCAATAAAATGTAAAAATCTTATCTTATCTTATCTTATCTTATCTTATCTTATCTTATCTTATCTTATTGAAGCAAGTTCACCTAAAGAAGACAGAGAAGCGATTGGTGTTGGTGTTGAAGCTGATGTGTGTTGTGAATGTGAATTGATGTAGAAAAAAAAAAGAAAAGAAAAAAGTTATTCTAGTTAAAAAGTTTCAAAAATTAAAGTTTGTGTCCACTTTTGGCTGGATTTAGCATTGATGCTAAAATCAAACTTGCTGTTGTCAAGGAGACGCGTCGTCACTATTCCAGTTGTTTTCCACCTTCGTCACAAACCGATTCTGATTTATTATTTCTTTTTTTTTTTTTTTCTATGAGCGAAACCAGGAGAAGGATTCATGTAAACTGAGTCATGAGAGTCTAGAAAATGTGTTGCATTGTCTGATGTGGGACCTCAGCTCTTAAAGGAACAGTTGATCATTTTTCACTCAGAAATGTGAAGTAGAAACAGCTCCTAATACCACTGATTCAGTTCTGACAGGTTGTGTGTTTTTTCAGTGCAAGCGCAGGACGCCTCCTCACCGGATGTCCCTCCCATTTCACTGTCTGCTGAACAATTAGTGTTGGAAAGTCATAAAATAAAATAAAATAAAATAAAATAAAATAAAATGAAATGAAATGAAATGAAATGAAATGAAATGAAATGAAATGAAATGAAATGAAATGAAATGAAATGAAATAAAATAAAATAAATTAAATAAAATAAATAAAATAAAATGTCGGTGTTTTTGGTGCAAATCAAAATGATCAAATTCAATTATTATTATTATTATTATTATTATTATTATTATTATTATTATTATTATTAATTTTATTATTATTAATTTTATTTACAATTATTTTATTGTACAGTGCTTTGGTCAGCTTTCGTGAAGATTTAAAGTGCTTTTCAGATCGATTGTTATGATCAACTTAACAATTGATGGACAAGTTTGCATCTGACAAGCACTAATTCAGGCCCATTTAATAATCTGTTTATTTGCACACACACACACACACACACACACACACACACACACACACACACACACACACACACACACACACACACACACACACACACACACACACACACACACACACACACACACGCACACACACACAAAGCAAAAACAAACTTATTTTATGCTTCTAAATCAAATTGAATTTAATAATCCCAGGGGACATTATGATTATTTTTCTTTTATACAAGCGTATATAGATGTGGACGAAAAGAAAGTCAGACATGTTGTAGACAGATGTCAGGAGCTTTTTATTCCTCTTTTTTTTTTTGAGAGAGCAGATTTATTTATTATGCGCCACAATGGAGGCGTCCGAGCGTGAAGCCCGGGATCCTTTTCTTTCTCCATCCGTCCAGGATCCGCTGCTGCAGCACTGCTGCAGCACTGCTGCTGCTGCTGCTGCAATCTGGTGGCGCTACATGAAGGGATGGACGCTGTTTAAAACGCCTTTGCGGCTCATTTCTGCCTCTTTTTTTTTTTTTTTTTACATAAAAAACAAGACAGAAAGCAGCACATTAGGACTTCAATGTTGTGTGTGTGTGTGTGTGTGTGTGTGTGTGTGTGTGTGTGTGTGTGTGTGTGTGTGTGTGTGTGTGTGTGTGTGTGTGTGTGTGTGTGTGTGTCCCTTCTTGTATCCAGGCTGTTATTTCCAGTCTGGTTTGCGAGGATGAAATCGTGCGTCTTTTTCTATATTTATATAGGTAAAGGAGCGGATTAGAATCATCCTCATGCGCAAATTTAACCGCCCTCTTTTTTAAAAATGTTTTATTTATTTATTTTTTGTCCCAACAGCGGTACCTGTTCTCCTGGCAACACGAGGGCAATTTAGATCCCTGACGTCGCGCGGTGATGGATTGCGCGCTTCGTTTTGGGACGCCGCACGCGGTGCGCCACGCTTAGCTGTGCGCAAACGGCTGTGAAAGACTCCAACCCGAGTGCGGCGGAGTCCGACTGAACCCAGGGCGCGTCTGTGGGACAAAACAAGCGCCGCAATTAAAAATAAATAAAAATAAATAAATAAATAAACATCCTGGGCCGTTTTACGCACGTGAGAGCGGATGTCAGACGCTCTGTTTGATTTTGCTTTCATCGAATGACGGGGTTGGCATTTTGATTCTCTTGGATGAAATGAAACATTTCTGAAGTTAGAGATTTTTTTTTTTTCAAAACCATTCATTTACTTTCGAGCAGCAGCTTGGTGAAGATTGTGATTAAAGAAGGGGAAGTGGATCTTCTCTGCACATATTGACAAAGTCAGCGCGGTGCACTCTGGGAAGTTTGAATTGTTTCAGGCAACAGCAGCTTGAAGGGAGACTTTTGCATCACTCTGTTTTACACTGCTAAAGCAAACTGTGGGATCTCAACCAATAAATAATAATAATAATAATAATAATAATAATAATAATAATAATAATAATAATAATGATAATGATGATAAAAAGCATCTTCATATGGTGAGATTTAAAAGAAAGATTTATGGGAGGAAGCCTTTTTATCTATTAATTTTTTGTATCCTCAGAGTTTCACTTATTTTCAGCTGGATTGTAAATAAGCTAGTTTTGAAATACTGTAGTTTATTCCATGTTGAACTGGCCCTCACTGCAGTCTGGAAGCTTCCTCTCCATCTGAGGCCATTCGAAATACAACGAAAAGCTGCTTTGTCAAACAGGTTTTTTTTTAGTTTTTTTTTTAATACCTGCTGCCATATTTTCTGACAGATCACTTTTGTTTATTGTCATTAGTATTTTATAGTACAGTAAATACTTAGTATAGTATTTATTTAATTTATTTTTATTTATTTTTATCTTCGAGGGCTTGTGCCATCCCTTGATAAGATGCCACCCTTGGCAGAGAGCCACATCACTTCTCGCCGTAGCTTCAATTCTTGGATCAAGAGAAACTTCATCAATTGAAAGTCTTATGGCAGTTGCCGGTGTGACGTCCTTAATCATAATACACGATGCGAAACGCGTTAGTCATGTGGTTTTCTACTGGACAGCAACAAAGGCCGAGAATGAAGATAAAAAGTGCCTTCTGTTTTCACCCAAATCAAGAAAGCGCAATCGAAAACAGCCTCCGATGAGCCGGACGTCATCACCAAGCCTTGCTTTTCACCTTTGGCCGGGCCTGAACCCGTGACCTTCTGGTTCCACGGACCAGAGCCGGTGCAGTTCCCGTTTCTCCCTCTCTTTTGCGGTCCGCATTCACTCAATTAGAGATTTCTGAGGAGAAAAAAAACAATCGATCTTCCATCTGCACCGTGCTCCCAGTTCAACAAATGAGATTCTTGTTTCATGCAGCTGATTTGGTGACAGTCTGGGGGATTATAGGAGGAATGAAGTTACCGTGGCGAGGAGGAGGAGGAGGAGGAGGACGAGGCGGTGGAGGGAGGAGGAGGAGGAGAGCGGCTGCCACAGGGCGCTGCTCCGAGCTGATGCGGGAAAAGTTTGACACTGACAGACTTAAAGGCGGAAAATGGGACAACCTCTGTTGTGGTAAAGTGACGGAAATGTACGGCTGCAGGCTTTTAGGTTCAGTGCCAAAGGTCTCCCATCTTGTGTGAGATATCAACAACTCTACTGGCTCCACATTATATATATATATATATATATATATATATATATATATATATATATATATATATATATATATATATATATATATATGTCAAATTCACTTTTAAAAAGCTTACAAGTTTAAAAAACATGTAGTCAAGCGTTCTAGCTTGCAAATGAATTGTTCGATAATAGCTCAATTTCTGTTATATGTTGGCAATAAATTATCCTACATCAACAATATTAGACTTTAACTCCAGATTAACTGGTATTTTTATTTGTTGGGTAACATGCCCAGCAGAGGATAGCCAGGCTGATTGGTTAAAACTGTAAATTAATTCAGAAAGTAAATAGAGGCGTTGAACAGGAGATGACTTTTTGGAGGAAGTTTGGAAGCAGCGCTAGGCCTGACGCTAGCGTGACTCATGCTAGCAAGTGAGGCGTTTTATCTCATAGCTGCGAGATAAAAGTTTGGGGGTTGTTTTTTGTTTTTTTTTTTTTCCCCAACCAGTGGCATAAATACTTCCTCACAATGGTAGAATTTAGTTCGTTCCCCCCCCCCATGACAACCAGTGGTAGATTTGCTATTTGCCTCAGTTAAAGAGCTAGCAAGTTCTAGCAAGTTCCGTGTTAGCGCAAGCGTCGTTTCCTGGCCAGCTCACGATTTTAAGATGCAGTCGCGTAGAATGTGACACAGTTGGGCTTCCATACAAAAAAAAGAATCAAAACCATAAAAAGCACGATTTTAGTAAGGTATTATGCTTAAATAACAAGCCAGTTTCATACGTCTTTTCTTTCCAACATGGCGGACACTGGCTTCATGGCGCCATAGCCAAAGGAGAAGACACACAGCTTTGCTTTTGACAAGAGTTTATGTACAACTTCGTCCTTATAAGTGTAAATTGGACAGATGATTCTGGATTGATTGAATGATTTTGCTCAGAAACTCTGTATTTGGCTTTTTTTTTTTCCCCTTCCACACAACAGAAATCCCCAGCTGTGTTTGAACATTAAGTCCAAATTGAACTGAATAGTTAGAACTTAATTTGGGTAATTAAATAATTAAATATTTGGATGAATTGATCAAATCCAAAGAGTCTTTCATTTTCTAGCAAATGGTTTTATTCTTCCTCTGGTGTTGGAAGCACAAATTGATAAATTAACAGTGTGTCCCTTTATTGAATGAACACACCGATTGGTTGATAATGACATTGGAAATCTTTATTAATGCTCAGAAGAGTAAAAAATAACTTTAAAAAAAAACTGGTGATCATTATCATTTTTGAAACATGATCAATTACGCAATATTTTTAAAATGATGCAAAAAAAAAAAAAAAACTGTAACTTCTTATGGTGTTTACATCGATAATCGTAGTTGACTGATATGTTGAGTTTTGACTTTAAATATCCGATTTCAATATTTTAATACATTTAGTAATGTGTACAAATTACTAAACAGGGTTCCATGGTGGCTGCTCCATTCACTTACAGCATTTTTGCCAACTCTGGCTCTACCTAGTTTATTTCTGCGAGCTGTCCATGTTAAATAAGCGGATCAAAGTTTGGTTCAGTCGGCCCACGTTGACCTGTTACCACGGCACCCGAAAGCTGGATCTCAGAATATGTTCTCCCATCTGCCGCCTCCCCGCCCCTCCCGCCCAAAAAGGGACCTCCGGTCCACGCGTTTCCGAGCTGCGGTCCGCCTGGCCCGGGGTCCCTTCTGGGTCACGCCGACCGCAGGTGGAGCGTCCCCGCCGCCGCATCTCATGCCTCAATTAGCGCCGCTGCCCTCCTGCACGGACTCCGATTAGGCCGTGATTTATCCGAAAGAAATATAATTATACCTCCAAATAAAATAATCAGCATTGAAGAGCGATTTCCTTAACGAGTCGGAGCGGGGTGGATGTCACGGAGTGGCGCCGCCTCATTAGGGCGGTAATGAGACTTTGGGGGTGATCCCGATAATTATCGAAATCTGCAAAATAAGGATCAAGTCAAATGTAACCTTAATTTGTCTGGCAATTGAGCTCAGTTATTAGTGCGACTATTTAGGAAGGACTCGCTCAGCGGTGATGTAGGTGTCGTTATTTTTTTTTTTTTAGGCCATTTGAATAATAGCTGGGAGAGCAGCAGAGGACGTTTTGTCATTCATAAGTAACCGACAGGGTTTCCCAAAGTGCTCTTGTCTTTATTGTGGGCATCAAGACACAATCCAGTTCAGTGTGGTCAGCAGGAACATACATGCAATTCAATTATTCATATTGCTTCGCTAAGTGGATTCAAATAAGAAGAAATGAAAATGTAAGTTAAAGATGAAAAAAAAAAACACATATTGGAGAAACTTCACAGTGCTTTGATTTGCTCAAGATCATTTTTCACCGTACTTTTTATTTAGAAACGAAAAGGCTAAACAAGAGAAAAACAACATAATCCGAGACGACAGAAAACTCGTCCCAGAGAAGGCAAAACATTCAAATTTATGAAAAGTCTCAAGAAAATGCAAAAAGCCTTTCGAAACGTAATGGACCGAAAGTGAGCATTTAATAATCAGAAACGCTGAGGAGCCCCCCCTTCACTCCGTGGTGTTCATAAACAATATTTCACTGCGGCCTTATGGGATTCACACACAGGAGGAGTTGAACAAATGGAGGCGGGGAGGCATTAGGAGTAAACAGCAGAAACAATTACATCAAGAGCAAGAAACTTTGAGCGGATTCTGTTGGTCTCTGTGGTTCTGAACAAGGCCTGGAGAAAAGGGAATGGACATTTAAGCCGGCGAGAATCCAGCGGCGAGAACAGAAAGCCGGCAGAAATTATCCTTCAAGCTTCACTGAGTCCAATACTTTCCTAGCTTCTTTGTACTCCGCTGATTCGGCCAGATCCGCTTCTGTTTCCTGCGCGCGCACACACACACACACACACACACACACACACACACACACACACACACACAAACACACACCAACAGGGTTAGTGCAACCACTGCATTATTTCTGAGCTCTTATTAAAAACATCTACATGTTTGTCACCATCAAATTCTGAAACTTGCTACTGGGAGCTAAAATTAGCAGGGCAGAATTTGCGACGTCGCGACCGCAAAGCCGTCGTTCAGTCGGGTGCGTTCTGAGTTCCTGCGGCGGTCGCCGCCATGACAGCGCCGCTAATGAGCTGTGATGAGCGTGTGCACGTCTGCCTGGGGGAGGGCGGCTGGTAGGAGAGGGGAGGTTGGTGACTCACACCTGCAGCCGCCCGGCTGCTGCGCCGCGCTAATTGCGCTGACCCTGAGCCGCGCATGCTTATGTTTGCTTCTCGCCATATCAACTTAAATCCCCGGGGCTTCGGCCGCGCGCTCCGCTTCCACTGTCACACCCGTGCACGAGTTCATTAATGCGACGTCTGCTTTCTGCTGTTCATATCCAAAAGTTCACTTTGTTTAAAGCGGCCGCTGAAGTTCACTTTCCAGGCGTTTTGTTGTCTTCGAGAAGAATTTTTTAATCTCGGGGTGCACCGATTGGGAGTTTTCTGGCCCATTGCAGATTTTCAAAAAGCCTGGCCTGCCGGTTCCGATTTTGTCTGATTTTTAGGGTCTAAAATGTCACCAACTATAGCAAGGAAGTTGCAGAGTTGGCATCATAGTGGGATGTCTATTGTTAAATAGAAACTTGCAGACGTGGCCTGGTGTGCGGAGCGAACAGACAGAACTTTCGAAGCGGAGCAGAAGAGGGCGGGGCCTCATTTTTATACGCTCACAGAGAAGATCGGTGGATAAGATCGGCTTCACATGCAAGCCCATCAAAATGAAGAAACTTGGGGCAGATTCATCAGCTGTCTGCTCTATCGGTGCAGCCTGACTGTAATCAACATGAAAATGACTGACTTTGGCAGCATTAAATCACTGCTCTGTTGTTGGTTCATGGAGCTGAAGCTAGAAGCTGTGACAACATTTGATTTCCCTTTTTGGGATAAATAACGTATTTCTCACTTGAATTCTATTCTATTGTTTCAAAGTTGGTCAATGTTTCATTTGTTATGGTTCTAAAGTAACTGTAAACTGCTGGGTTTTTAGTCCTGGTTTAAAGGATCTCCGTTTCGACTGTTTTGCAGTTTTCTGGCACGTAGAAGTGAAATGCTACTTACTAGTAACTGAAGCAGGTCTGCGTGGGCTACAGTGAGGCGGCGGCGGCAGTCTGGCACCATCATTCTGGACTCCTGCAGCACCTCCATCTGCGCTCACACACACACACACACACGGATCACATCAGTCACTTCCATCTCTGGTTATTAGACCCTTAGATCTGCTCAAACTGTCAATTTAATACAAGAATTTCTGTCGTGAAACTTTCCCCTCCAATGTCTCGGTCATTGATCTGAACAGCTAGGTACAGGCAGACTGATTGACCGAGCTTTTGGAACATGGAGGGGAATCTGTCCGCTGATCAGACAGTCGAGCGCTAACGTGGAGCCCTGTCCTACAAACAGTAGAAAAGGCCATCAGACAAACCTCTTCTTGACAGAAAAGTAAAAAAAAAAAAAGAAAAAAGCTGGACGAGTCGTGTAGGTGCGACGGGGCGAGGCAGAGGCGAGTGGAGCGACGTGGGAACGAGAGGAAAGTCACGGTGCCCTCCCCGGCGCGGTGGAATGATCCCATCATTACGGGATGAAGACGACACTTAAAGCGTATTGATTCCATTAAAAACATAAACCTCGAAGCCATCCCGCCTCACAAACCGCTCATCTTCAATAATCCGTCTGGCCTCCCAATCCGCCCGTTTAACACCGACTAAGCCCCGTCGCTCAAAACTGCCACTGAGTCAACAAACCCGATAAACAGAATCTTTGATACGAGCTCAGCTTTGGTTTCAGAACCGCTGCGGGTCCCACGTTGAGCAGATGACTTCTTCACATCGTTTTAACACAATTAAAATAATGAAAACGGGTAAATCACACATAAAATCTTACTTTTCTCACGAGCAAGACTTTATAATGACTGAATGAATGACAATACAAATTGCTATTAAATCAGAGTGGTATGATTGCAGTTTTCAGGCTGATCACTGATATTTAAAAAGCCTGATCTGCTGATCAGAGCGAGTTTTTTGCCTGAAAAAATAAATAAACATATCACTGAATGTGGCAACAAAGGAAATAAACCAACAGCAATACATAATAGCTGTAAAGCACATCATCAATAGTCTGATAGAATATTCTAGAATTTCACTGAACTCCGATCCAGAACCGCACGGCATTGTTGGGGATGTAGGCAGAGGAAAGGCTTTCGCCACTCACCTTCTCACAGTGAGCAAAGCAAGGCTGCTGGCATCAGCTAACGAGCTCATTCAGTCTTTGGTTACCTAGCAACAACCTGTTGAGTAACTTATGCAGCAACAGTTTCAGGTTCGCCACCGTGCCTCATTAATGTCTAAAACTAAAAAAAAAAATAAAAAAAACTAAGGTGTGGAGTGAAAATAGGAAAAAAAAAAAAAACAGGCAACGTCTCACCACCAGTTCTGCAGTATTTCAGATATTTAAGACAAAAAAATAAACCCTCATCAATAACTATTAGTGTCGGAGCTTTAGCAAATGAATTTCAGTTAATTACATGTGTTAAACATTTTAATTTTACATGCAAAACATCCAGACCACAAACCTTTGTGTTGCGTTTCTGGTACGCTCGTAAATATGACGCACAAGTTTCATCTGCAAACAACAACGGATGACGGAGATTGGACACCGGAAAAGACAATTGTGTGCAATTAACGATTAAAATTTTTAATCTTGTCCTGATCACTGATACCAACTAATATGAAACCCTCATGTCGTGTTGAGAACACGGGGTTAGATTACACGGGCCTGTAAATCTCTCAGTTACAAACACGAGTCAGCAATTATCACCCCGCGATAACCCAACATGAAATAAGCATGTCTGGATCAGTTTGGGAAAACTCTAATGACCCAACTTGTGGACTGACCTCATTACACACGCAAACAATAATCGACCGAAAGATGCGAAGCGTTAAAAACCAGAGAACCAGTAAAAGCTGAACACCTGCTTCTTGATGAGGAACTCGTCCCCTCCCTCTGCTTTCAGGCGTTCCACTTTCTCTTCTTGCTCCTTCGCTTCGTTGATGTATGAAAGCTCCTCTTTGGCCAGCCTGGAGACAGACAAGAGCAGAGGAAGAGAAAAGAAAAGAAAAAAGAGACGTGGTTTAAGGCAAAGACACTGTGTCGTTCCCGCAAACATCAAACGCTCGGGACACCGGATAGACTGGACCATGAAAGGCAGGCGCCGCCGATGGTCACTTTTTACAGACGGGGCCATTAATCTTCATGCACCTCCACTGACTGAGGGGACACAGTGGGATCATCTCCCTCAGGATGCCGAGGTACACACCACAGTTAACAAACTCCCCTCTGCAGCCGAAAGACCTGCTAACTTTACCTTTCGACTTTAATAATAAACGTTTGAGTTCGGACCAGAGCTGGGCATTTATCGTATTGTTCACTGGCGGCATCCAAAGTTCAATTACTTCTAATACATTTAAAGCTCAACAAAATAACTCATTTTCACAATCTGCTTCACCTGTTTGAGACGACCGAGTCTAAAATGGCCTCGATTCTTGCACCGCTCCTACTTTTGATAGACCACATTCTGGTAAGTCATCAACGACTGAGATGAAAAGCAGGGGTCCCAACGACGACCCCTGTGGCTCCCCACAACTGGGGAAAAACTCGACTTAGTTAGCGTCTGCTAGTTTAGTGTTGAAAGCTTTCAGAAGAGCAATAAAGACGGCATCGGCAACACCACCTGTACTAATCGCTCATACCCCGTTTCCGTTTCTTTAACTCAAATTCCAGTTTTAAAGGAAAACATTTTCATTTTAAATGAAAAACGTCGATCCTTTTTCAGGTTTTTTTTTTTTTCCCCTGCATCAACCACAGTAAGTTACCAGTTGGCCTTTTTAATTCACCTTTACCGTCTCTCACCCACTCGCTCCCACACTCTACGACTGCTTTTTAGTGATTAATTGATCATCAATTCAATCCCTAATTTGGACCAAGTCAGCTGGTAAATGGGCCTCCTCTCATTGATTGGTAGTGAAAACGGGCTCGAGTACATTGATAAATTTTGATTATTTATCAATTACGGGCCAAATGGAACTAAATCTATTAAACAGATTCAGAGCCTGATTGGCATAATAGAGTTTGAAAATATCGCTATTGGTAATGATTTCCGTCTAATTGTCTTTTTCCGGCTGCGGCCGCTCGTCGGGAGTGACAACACGGATTTCATTTTTCATCGCATCAGCTGAGTGTAAGTGAGTAATCCTTCATTAGTCAGTCACATTACTGGGGAGCCTCGCCTCCGTGTTGCGCCGCTCCTCGCCTAACCAAGGAAGCCAACAGCACTCTGTCATATTTTACATCAATTACCCCTTATCGTAATGCGCCTCCATCAAGAAGCTTTTAAACAGGCACCATATGTAACGCCGCCTCCCCGTCTTCCGCCGGCTTGACGCGCGGTGAGTGATGTCGTCTGCTCCGGAGAGGAGACGGTGGCACGCCGGCGAGGAAAAGATGGAGGACGGGAGGCCGGGGATAATTTAAATAAAACTGAAGGACAGTCTAATAACAAAACGTCCATTCCTCCTCCACCTTCCAGACCGGATGTTAATTTCTTATTTCTCGCAGACTTGGGGAGCGCAGTGTGAACGAGGGGTGGGGTCGTGGCTGGTTTTAAATAGACCTGCCACCACAGGCTTAATGGAAAAGGCAGCTCTCTGGAAAATAGGAAAAAAAAGAGAAAAAAAAAAAAAAAAAAGAGAAAAGGGAATTAAAGCCAACCGACACACACATTCGGCCGCCTTCTCTGGCACTGTATTTTTGAGCCGTGGTGTAGTCTCTGCTGCGACCGGAATGACAAAGGCAAATTACTGTTGTCATTTTATTAAGGGCATCCGCCTCGCCAGGGCCAGGGAGACGCTGACTGGAATGTGAGGGGGGTGGCGGGTGCAGGGAGGGAAGGAGCGGGCGGCGCAGGAAGTGGGGCCCGGCTAAAAGAGCAAGGCAGGCTTTACCAGGAGCCCGAACGAAACAAACGAAGAGGGCGGAGGGACGGAAAGAGGGAGAGAGAGAGAGCAGAGACAAATAACTGTGTGTGCTTAAACCCGGTGGTCTGATGAAAGGGTCATGTCTCAGAGACGCTTTTGGTCCGGAGCGATTTGAGATTCAATATCTTCCGCCTGGTGCCGAGAGAACGTCAACGCTGGATACAGTAGGAAGGAGCAGAGACTGCTCAGCGAGACTGCACTGCTGCCTCGCCTCCAATGGCTGCTGCTGGACAGCGTGTGGCATTTCTGAACCCCCCCTACACACACACACACACACACACACACACACACACACACACACACACACACACACACAACATCCTCCTCCGAGGAAAATCATCATTACGCAAGTCTGCAGGACCCTGCTGGTAATCTAATCCGCGTCAGAAACAATCAGTAGCATGCTGCACAAACCCAATCAACAGTGGGGAATTAGAGGTCTGCCTATCAAAAGAAACACACTTTGCTCATCCAAAATATCAACACACTGACACTAAGCATGTCCAATTTTATTCATTTTATTCCAAAATGCATTGAGAGATAACACAAGAACAAAATTCTACTGGACCATTAATTATCCCGGAAGTTATTGCGACGGACGATGACGTTGTTTTGAGACAATTATTGAGCAGCGCATTGATGATGGCATAATAATAATAATAATAATAATAATAATAATAATAATGACAGTTGCTCCTTCTCATGAACTTTCATATTATGAAGAACACTTTACACTGGAACTGGAAGGTATTGTACATATTCAAAAACAGAACAAAAAACAACAGACGAACAAAACGACCGAAAACAACAGATAAAACCCCACGCAACCGAAACCAGACATCAACTACAAAAATGTGCACGAAATTTGCCTTTAATGTGAATTTAGAGAATACGTGGCACCATTTGCAGCCACAGTGGACACGCGTGTTGTTTAATGATTTCTCTGCAATAAGGAAACCATTAAAAACATCTAGACCCATAAGCATTGGTGAGACTGGAGATAAACGCATCCAAAAGCGGTTAAGTATCCAAGTAACGTAGGAATTACACAAATGAAATTCTAATTTTGGGTGATATTTGATCAATCATGTCATGAGTACGTTGCAATTACAAGAAATAAAGACAGAATTCAGTCATGCAGTTTGTAGTTTTCATTATTATTATTATCATTGGTTAAAAATACATTAAAAATACATTATCAAAACAACTGAATGCGACTTATTTTTCTTTAGAAAGGCCAAATTTAAAACAAATAGCGGCTAAAGCAGTGCACCACAGAGACAACCCTGTAACAGCCATATGCTAGCAGGCTAGCTTACCTCCAGCTTTGGCGCCTCGAGGTTCTACACACAATTTACCGGTTCATTGTTTACAGTGAACCGGTCGCCTTCGTTGTCACTCTTTACGGCTAGAGAGAGTTGATAAGATACTCCTCGGTGCCACAAACTAAACTCCAGCAGAAGCTAACTAAAGATGGCCCCATGCTAAGCTAGCTGTTGCGCTCCAGCAGCGATTCGTCATCGGGATTTACTAGGAGCGCACGCGGCGAATACTCCACCGCCCTACGGCGAGACTTAGCCGGTTAGCTAACTAGCATTAGCCTCGCAGTTGCTTTTATGAAACCTCCGCCCTCGCTCGCTAAGCCTCGTTTAAGCATAGCAAACAAAATACCTCTTCACGATGCCCGTCTTAATTTTGATCTGTCGTATTCTTGGCTCCGCCATGATCGTAGAAGATGAATGGAATCCGTTGCTGTGTGATCCCTCGAGCTAACTGCAGGAAGAGCGCAGATGGACTTCAGGGATGACAAGCTGCTCACAGAGAAGTCGATCCGCGGAGTGGATTGTTATTGAATTTTCAGGTCTGAGTGGCAGTCGAGCGAGAGCCCATCTGACTGAGCTGCTCGGTACCTCACTTGATTTCAAATAGATCTGTCAATAATTTACAATTTATAGAAGCTTTGTAAATTATTATATTATATTATATTATATTATATTATATTATATTATATTATATTATATTATATTATATTATATTATAATTTTTAAGACTTTACCACTGCAACAGTGCCAGAAAAAATAATTTAGGAAAGAGTTTAAGCTATAGTTAAAGAGTTAAAACAAGATTTTAAGATTATTATTTTATGTTCACAGATTCAATCGAACTGAGCTTAATCTGTTTTGCATAAAAACTTTTTTTTTTTTTTTTTTTTTAAAAAGTCACTATGGTCGAGGAATTCTAAGGCAAAAACAAAATTGGTTCTAAAAGGTCTGAAATCCACGCCACACTTTTCAAATTTGTATTCATACAAAAAGTCATTTTCTATTGATTTTACAATGTTGCACTCCTGCATTCTGGTCGATTATATTCAAAGTTTTTAGGGAATATGTGAATGTAATTTCTGGGGAAGCGTACTCACCCGGACATACATCTGTGAGATTTGAGTCGCCGCTTTTGTACAATCCATACAATAAGTATTTAAGTTAGTTACAAAAACAAAAAAAGTTTAATAAATCAGATCTAAAGCACTGGGAGCCCAAACAGAAATCGCCTTTCACCCGACACGTCTTTCAGAGTAAAATCTTTAAATGTCCCGTTCATTTACAGTGCACCGCTCTCATATCTGCCTTTGAGTTTACTTTGAACACGAATTAAACACTCCACACTGAAATGCGTCAAATCAAAGGTTATGGACCAAATAAAGAAAGGTATTTATTTACACAATGTGCCACCTAAGCTAAACAATTGACATGCCTTTACAAAGCTGTTTTACAGCGACAGCACATTCAATATCATTTGAATTTGTCTGCGTCTCGTATTGATTTGTGTGATCACAGAGAAAAGAATCAATTTCATAACATTATCCAAGGCAACTTATGTCAAAAATATGTACTGTATTCTATGCAGTTTCGCTTTTTGCCCTGTGCTGATAACAAGAAAGGTTTATGTACATAAACAGCTTTTTTAAAAATAATCTTACTGCTGAGAAGGTGGCTAAAACCACATGCTAATATCAAAAGTGTTAAACTGAATCTGAAAGTGATGAATTCGGCACAAGTAGAAACGTCTTAAAGGCATTTAATTGCTATCAAGTTTCTTGGATGAAAGCAGAGGAACTGTTTGAGAATATTAATAGATCAGAAGGAGTGGGAAGAAAATCGTCACTCAGCATTTTAAAGATCAGTACTGCGTAAAATAAGCTTTTTTGAGCTTCACGTCATGTCATCATGTCGTTTCCTCATCACCGACACATCATGCATAAATCCTTTGATCTCCAGTGGCAACCATTCAAGTTGTGCAAAACGTCTGAGTGGACCGAGCCCCGCCTCCGAAGACGAAGCTCCTCCTCTTACCTGCAGTTTCCCAACTTCTGCCTCACAGATCAGCCCTCCCCGGTAAGGCCACACTCTGCTCCTTCAGACTAGCCAGCAGCAATTGCCAAACATCCAGTAGAACTGGATTTGCTAAGCTAATTATAGGAAGGTTAAAAAAGTTCTTTAGGTAAAAAAAGTAAGTTTTTTTTTAAACCTTTTTTTAAGGTTAAAAAAGTTCTTTAGGTAAAAAAGAAACCCCAAAAATTAAGATTTGCCTTGCATTTAGACAAATCTTGTCTTAGTGCGACAAAATCTGTGTATTTGAATGACGTACAAATGAGATTAAATAATACAGTGTCAACATCTAGTAATAAAAATGAATGTCTCATGGGGTATCCTAATTTATTTATTTTTTTTATATTTGTTTTATTACTGTAGGCTACATAAAAAATAAAAATAAAAAAATAATTAAAAAAAAATTCATAACATATGGATTTTTTAAAAGCTCTTTCTTCCCTGTTCTTTAAAACCTGAAGGCAAAAGTAACACATAGGATTTTTCCCCGGTCATTCGAACAGCTGTCAGTTCGGACTGAACATCGATTATTCAACTCCTTATTGAAATGTTACGATTAAAAAAAACACATCGGAAGCTGATATAGACCGGATATAGAAGGTTTCAGTGCAGACTCTCTCTGCTGGAGAGCACGACTTCAGTCCAGGCTCTCGCGTGATTGAATCTGGGTGGTGTGTGTGTGGGTGGTGGTGTGGTGGTGGGAACGCGGGGCCTCGTTCCCTGCAGCTCCACGGCCGTTGATTATTGGTATTTTCCGAGTTTTCCAAACTAATAAGTGGCACTATCAAGCATTTGGAAGCGCCGGGAGACTGCAGACGGGCTGCTCGGCCTAATTGATATTGAGCGCGGCGCCGGTCGGCGCGGACGGGGCCGCTGCTGGGTAATTTGCAGTTTAATCAGCGTTTCGTAATGAGGGGCCCGCTGATTAGCGCGCGCTGGAAAAAAAAAAAAAAAAAAAAAAGAGAGAAAGAGAAAGAGAGAGAGAGTTACAAGGAACGTCTGTCAGAGTCCGGCGATAATTCCCCGCTAATTGTAATGATTAGGGAGGAAACGGGACGACTTTGGAGATCTCCGTCGTGGCTCCAACGCGCTGGAGCTGCGCGCTGCGTGGGCCCCGCGCCTTGTCCTATGCGTGTCAATTTATCCTGGCATTAGAAATGACTTTTCTCTTCTGTTTTTTTTTTTTTTTTTTTTTTTGCACGCGCACCGGAGAACAAGGCGGAATAGAAGAGATTTGATTATCAAACGAAAACAGCTCATTTCTGACAGGGGGGGCCTTTCAGGTGGATTTGAATGTGTGTGTGTGTGTGTGTGTGTGTGTGTGTGTGTGTGTGTGTGTGTGTGTGTGTGTGTGTGTGTGTGCGCGCGCGCACGTTGGATGGACTCTGCAGGCAGAGGAGGGGAGAGATGTATTCCTCGAGACGTGCCTCGACCACTGCTGGAATAGCAAATGTGAAATTAGTGAGAAATGTGTGCATGAACGCCTCTGGTCAATTAGCGGGGAGAGGAAGAGGAGGCAGGAGGCGAGAGAAGTCAGCTGGTGCTCTCACAGTGCAGGCCTGACTGTTTGGTAGAGAGGGAGAAGAAGAAGAAGACGAGAGAGCACACACACACACACACACACACACACACACACACACACACACACACATGCGCGCACACACATACAGACAGCAGCTGCAGCACCCCCTCCACCCAGCCTGCTCTTCTAAGCTTTATGCGATAACCCACTGAATTATAATGGAGTTGGAGGAAATAACTTCTCTGACTGTGATGGTGACGAGAAAGAAAACTCCCGGCTCACATTGCTCCCCTTCAGCCGAACTGTAAATGCGTTTTCCTGCTTTATTAGGTTTCGATTGGCTTTTTTGTGAACGTTGACCTTTACCCTCCAGCCCCCCAAACCCTAGTTTGGTAACAGACGCCGAAGGTCAACTAATGACACGATCGGTTAAAAGAAGCTCGGTAGTTTTCATTTTTATGACTTATCGCTTCTCTCTTCGCTCTTTCAATCAAAAACTGGAGGATGACAGTCATCTCTGGTGCTTTGGTCTCAACCACCACTTGGCAATTTCGCTGGCAGAGGCGTCATCACTCGTTCTATTTGTTCTTTTTGTTTATTTTGAATATTTAAAACGTCTTCCAGTGTCAAACTTTAAACTCATTAGGATTTGAAGTTTATTGATCTCTGAGAATGGGTCTTTGCGTTACTACACCATTACCATTGTATTACATCAATATGATCTCCAAACAGCAATATTTTCGTTGGTCTTAATAACTTCTGTGACAATTTATCGTCCAGCAAAATTTGTTATTGTGACAGGCCTGCACGCTGCAATGAATCAATAAGTCAATTCATTTTGGAAGTTGATTTTAGGAGAAAAATGTTCCTAATGTACACCACACTTTTCAGAGATTTGTTTGCAAACAAGTTTGTGAAATTGATTTTACAAATGCTGATCTTGTCCTGTTGGTCAGATGAGAAAATGCTAAAAAGTTTGTAAAAGTCGAAAATTGTCGACTTTTGAAACATTTTTCAAATTTCTTTGTTCTTTCTAGAAATATTCTAAGATTGACCTCCAACTATCTGAGGACTTTCAAGCAATTTTGTGATTTTTCACACTCAGAAAATGTCCTTGTTTTCCTTCCAGAACATCTCTGGGATCAGTCTGAAACATTCCGAGTCGTTTCATGCGAATCTGCAACTTTTTCAAAGTCAGAAATGTACTTATTTGTTCTGGAAAATCTCATATGCGTATACTTTAGCAGTGTGTCATAAATAAAGTAACTGAGATTGAGTTTCCCTCTCGGTTGGGAAGAAGCGTCTTTGCCCAGTGTTTCAGGCACCCCAGCGGTTCTCTTTGGGATTCTGTCTGGTAAAAAAAAAAAAAAAAAAAAACCCTATTAAAATGCAAAAAAGCCTCCCTGGCCACTGCAGCTGCACAGATGACCTGCTCGGTACCAGGTGTGATGTGCCACTACGCTGACCTTCTCAATCTGATCCTCTGGTGGGGCGGCGCGGCGCGACAGGGACCGGACGAGCCGGCGGGGGCCAGCAAGAGTCGGCGATCGATTCTCCAGCAAGAGGTTATCTATATGTGGTATTTTAATGTCACGGAGTCAGGCCAAATTGATAGTGATAAATATTTGCCGGAAGATTAGGTGAGGAGGAGTGAGGAGTGTGTGGGTGTGCGTGTGGGCGTGTGTGTGTGTGTGTGGGCGTGTGTGTGTGTGTGTGGGGCGCACCATCTCAGACCTGTAACCCCGGCAGAGCTGTTCCTCTCTGTGTCGGATTAGCCCCATCCATCCAGTGTCAATGGCTGTCTTGTTGAGAAAATCAGTGGGTAAACACGGCTGACAGGGAGAGACAGAGCAGTGAGTGTGTGTGTGTGTGTGTGTGTGTGTGTGTGTGTGTGTGTGTCGGGGGTGAATATATGTGTGTGTTAGGCGGTGGATTGCCGGCTGATTACTCATACAAATAGACTCCAAACTCTCCCTGGTCTCTTTGGAAATCTGTTTTCTCTCTGTTCACCTTATCTCCTCTCCTTCTTCTGTCCCTCCTATATTTACTCCCCTCCCTGCTGTCTCCCAGGACCCCCCCCCCCCCACACACACACACACACCCGCACACCCCATCCCTCCTCCGGTTCCTCCCGTCCCCGCCACCTGTCCTGCTGTTCCCACTTTGTCCCCATCAATCACTGCGGCATTGTGTCCTGGATGTTATATAGAGTGACTTAATATCCCCCCCTTCATCTCTATTCACTCCTAAAATCATTCTCCCTGCAGGATCACATATGACCATGAGTGTGCGTTCGTGTGTGTGTGTGTGTGTGTGAGTGTGTGTTTCTGTCAGGAGAAAATGGAGAGATAGGGGAAAAAATGAATAAAAAAGCCACAACAATCAGCCACTTGAAACAAGTTCAGAGGATTTTCTGAATCGAGTCTCCAAAAAAAAAATGTTGATTCTAAACTGGTTTGCGCGACATCTTGTTACAGAGATCTGCAATTGAACAAGGATGCTGATTCGTTAAAAATGTGTGTCCTAAAACCCCCGTACTAATCCTGAACCTGTCTTTTCCCACCTCTAAACATTGATTATTTTTTTTTAGTCGTCTCCACATTTCCTCAATAACCCCTGTGCCCAAATGTGACAAGCAGCATTGAGCGCCCATTGTGGTGAAGCTGCTAAATAGAGCTGCACAATGCACAAAATCGTAATCGGTGCAACATCACAACCACAGAGGAATGCTTGCAAGCAGAATTCGGTCAGCTATTACATTACAAATGCTATGAACTCACACCCGGCGTGACGGTAAGACGCTTGGCAAGCCGGATGGATTCCTAGATTCCCCGATGGTATAGCAGCAGGAAAGCTCAGAGTAATGCTTGAGTGTAAACGGTTGATATGTTCTAGAAACTAGAGGAAGTTCATCAAACATGCTTTAGTCTGTATTCCTTCTGCGGACGTATATTCATCCATCCACCGCCTTCCGCTCATCTGGGATCAGGTTGTGGGTCCAACAGTTGAAGGAGGGAATCCCAACTTCTCCCTCTGCAGCACCATCCTCCGAGGTGCATTCAGAGGACGCAGCGACCCTCCAGCGAGTTCTGGTTCATCCCGATCTGATTCATGAACCACCTCAGCTGATTGCATTCAAAGCAGAGAAGCAGCATCTCTGCTACCTCTGAGCTGAAGTGCTGGTCATCCTTCTCATCCCAGCCCCTTCACGCTCAGCAGAGCATTGCGTGCTGGAGGTCATGGCCTGAAGAAGCCAACAGAACAAGATCAACGTCATGAGATCCAGTCCCTGAACACCACGGTGACATAAGGGACCCAGAGACGGTGGAGTCCACAGGGAACTATTGTGGTCTCAAAGGGTTTTTATGACCTGCAATGGACGGAGGGTTGGATTTGTGGAGGTAAGTGGCTGTGACTTGATGGATGGGCGAATGAGTGAGTTCCTCTAATCCCGATGACTTGCTAATGGGAGTTGATGGCGGTGACACTGCAGAAGACAATGGTGGATGATGTAGGTTTTGAAGGAGATCCAAAGCGAAGGGAAGTTTGGCATGGAAGCCACAAAGAAGGAATCGATTACAGCCAGGTATAAAGGCACCAGCAGGTGGATTATGTCCCCCAGAACAGACACGTACAACTACTAACATAAATCCTAACAGGAACAAACTCGGCTTGAAGCTGAGAATGCGAACACGTCTCTTTCTTTGGGAATACAAGGATTGGATAGTCCTTAGACCCGCGGTTTCTAACTCCAGTGGTCAAGAGCCAGTGACCTGTAACTTCCACGTGTCTCTTGACCTGCATACTGGACCTAAATGACTAAACTGACTGAAACCAGGTGTGCTGAAACAGAGACATCTAAACGTTGAAGGAGACGGGGTCCTGAAGGCTGCAGTTTGAGACCACGAAAGGTGCCCAGGTATCCCATAGTTCCACAGGAACCCCATCCCAAAATTACATGGACACCAGATCGAACCCGAAAACCTTATATTGACAAAGTAAGCAACATTCTCGATTCAAAAACCCCTTTTTGCTGCTAAATGATTGAATAAACAGACATATGAGCTCGATAACAAAGATATTGGATCTTATTCCAATATCTTTAGCACAACTTGAACACAAGAATGGTCTTTTCCAGAGGCCCATCCGATTGCTCCATCAGATCGCTCTTTGAAGCAAAAGTTAACTTCCAGTGGGCCAAGAGAAGTGAGCTTTGTCGTCCATTGCTGTTGTGCGACAGTTTTCGGGTTGTATCGGAAACGTACGAATATAAAGGTTCCTCTCTGAACTTTTTGTATGAAAAAAAAAAGTTGAATGTGTTAAAATTCTTAACGCATTAAGACAATTAATCAAAATTTCATTAATTAAAATTAATTAATTTTAACTAATTAAAATGAAAATTAATTAATTTTAATTAATTAAAGCTTAATTTGTTTGCTCGTCTAAAATACTCCTTGGAGATGAAATAAGTCACAACACATTGTCGAAAAATATCCGACGGATCAGACCTTGAACGCACAAAACAATTCCAGTCCACTCAGTGACTCGGTCCGCCGGAGTTTATTCTCATTCGCCTGGAAAGCATTCACGTCTTTTAGCCCTGCATTCAAAATGAAGACATCACGTCTCCACCGTCATCCCCGTGTTTTATGAAGGGTCCCTGACAAATAGGGGCTCCTCGCCACGCTCGGGCGGCCCCCTTCGCGCCGCTCCCGGCTATGTTTACATAGCACCAGGACCATTTCCACAGATTAAACAAATCACCAACCCGAGGGGGACATCCATAATCCGCCAACGGGTCACCGACAAGACAGTCAGAAATGCCTGCGCCTGGCGGTGGGGGTTGGCGGTGGGAGAAATATCCGTGTCCAAAGATGACCTTCTCTGAATGCAGCACCTGCAGCTGTGAGCGGTTTATTACGCCACAGCAGGAAGAAGAAGAAGAAAAAGAAACAATAATAAAAGGAAGACAGAAAGGCATTGTCACAAGATGTTTTATTAGATTGTTATTAAATGGTTCGTTGCCATAACGAGACAAAAACAGATATTTCTAAAGCCAAACCTGAGTCCACTCTGTTAACGCCAGGCCCGGCGTTAAGAACCCCATCACCATTTATCAGCCTTTATTGCCACGTGGAGGACTTTGAGGCGGCCGTAATAATAGCGGGAGACGTTTCTCCGACAAATAGAACGGTCAGTGAAATAGATCGGTAAAACACAGAGTGGATCTTGGACGAATTTAATTCATCATTCCACATTACGGCCTTATGAATTGCTCAAATTTGATAACAAGCTCTCAATTCGCTCTATTATGTAAGCCAAATTAGACTTTGCATTTTAAAAAAGGAGAAGAAGGGGAGGGGGAGAAAAAAGTTGCGGGGCGAGTCAATGGCTTCTTGAATAAAACGTAATTTGCGAGAGAATTTGTTGTATCTGTCACAAATACTCGCAATTAGCAGCGGTAATTATTTGATAGTTTCTGCAATTACCAGCCTAAACGGTTAAATTCGGAGCTGTGTGGAGGCCTAATTGGCCTAAATGTGATATTTTGCATATTTGCATAATGAGGAAATTGGTAGAAAATTGTGTTCATTCATTTGTGAAAAATCCTATGAATTTTATGAATTCCAAAGGCCTGCGCCTGCAGTCTGTGACTTTGCCGGCTGCTCCCCGAGGAGCCCAAGGGAAAGTGGGGCACAGGCAGGGCGCCAGATGGAGGCGCATTAAAAAGGAGAGAGGAGAAAGTGGAAGGGGCCTTTCACAGAACTTCAAGACTGCAGCCGCAGACTATTGGGTTGTGAAGCTCGCCTGGTTTAGTCGTCGTGCTGCTGGAGCCGACACCTTAAACAGTGAACTCAGCCATTCGAGTCATTCATTTCAACGAGTTTAAGTCCAATGTTAAATGTTGGTTAGACATTGTTTTGGTAGTAACTCCAACCTGAAGCGTTTGACTGGAATATAAGTGGAGATGTTGGGTCCCGTTAGCCGTCCAGTGGAACATCACATTGAATGTTGCCTTTCAGAAAAAGCGACACGAGTTCCAATCTCACAACTGGGTCTTTCTAGATGCATTCACAACCAAAACATTTATTGTTACATGGAGTGAATCCTCTAAATTGATGGAAGCGCTCCCTGTCAGGTGGTGGTGTTTAAGTGCCTCTTGCCCACTGGTCTCTGATGACGGGAACCAGTGCACCACCGGGTTAAAGACAGTGGATGATTAGATGAATTATGTCATGAATTAGTTTGTCACTCTGCTAGATGTGGTGGACTGTCATCAGAGTTGTGGTTGGGAAGAATTGAAATTCTGTTTTCAGCCGGCTTAGCAACAATTTAACTCGATTTGTGTTGGTTTTGAACTTGAATATCGAACTGTTTTCTTCGGTGACATTAGTGAACGAATAGCATCGTGACAGACGGGTTCTGGAAGAGTTTGAAGCAGGGCTGGGTGAGAAAAAATGGAAAGCAGAAACGGGAGGAGTACGGTGCTGAATTGTTATGCAATGACGTTTTCAGAGGCAGCAAATGTCTTCCCACGGCCAGAAATGAAACGAAATGGTTTCGAAAAACACACCGAAACGCACCCATTTTCCGGAAAATGGGTGCTCACGGACGCCCGCCTTCCAGGCTGACTGAGCTTTTACAGTTTCCCAAGAAACGCTTCACAAAGTGAAGAGAAACATCCGAAAGACTTCCCACTGCCACCGAGGCCGCTTATATAATATTTAACCCCATGAATCATTTCCTTCCATGAAATGTGCATTTGGGGGTTGTGACCCGACAAAAACGCGAAAACGTTCATCTTTCAAGCGCTACAGATTAATTCACTTAAGTAAACACCGAACCACTTTTAACTCTTTACTCGGCTGTTTATTATCAGGTTTCCAAAGAAAAGAGCAGATAAAAAACCCGTCACCGTCTTAACAGGAATCACGTTTGTTTGCTTTTTGAGCTTCAACAATCGTCCGCACTGATTAAAAATCTGACAGTTTCAATTAAAACAAGACAGGCCGACGGTATTGTGACGCGGTTCCCGTCGCCTCAAAGCGAACGGCTCAGTGTGAAGGTTGAGCGGCTGGATCACGGGGGCCTGACGGGGAGTTTTCGAGGGCGCACCTCTTTCCCCCTTTATTGTGCTTCCTTGTCATTACCCAGAACCTCATAAAGCTCATAGACAATAATGATTCTGCCATAGACTGTAATGATCCCACCATTTCATGGGGTATTACACTATAATGATGATATCCCCCCCCCCTCCCTACTTATTCCCCCCACCCTTTAACATTTGCATCCCATTCAGGCTTTAGTTGCCGAGCTGCACCTCCATCTCACCTGGCACGGGTAATTTATAGAGCAGAGGCGTGAATGAGACTGTCTGGAATAACACGATCCACCGCAAAGATTTATTGCGAGATTGTAAACCCCGAGAAGGCAAAAAAAGTAATAATAATAATCTGCCTGCATGGGAGATTTTTTTATTATTATTTTTTTTGTGGTTATTGTTGAGAAATAGAGACATCCATGAGAACCCACCAATGACAGCGAGATAAAATATGACGGTGAGAGGTTGGAGGGCCGGGGAGGGGGGAAGTGGGGGGCCCGGGAGGGTCCCCTCCATCCCTCGTTCCCTCTCAGATGGTTGAGAGGGAACGAGCGGAGAAGTGCAAAAAAAAAAAAAAAAAGAAAAGAAAGAAAACAAACCGGAGTGTAGACGTGCTCTTTGGCCCAGAATTTCTTTACTCCGCCGTTCTTTACAAACAGAGAGACAACGCGCGGCGCCAAGACGACACACACACACACACACACACACACACACACACACACACACACACACACACACACACACACACACAATCACAGAAAGGGAGTGGGGGAAGGTGGTGAGAGAAGAAAAAAAAAACAAAAAAAAAAAAAACAAGCCTGTGCGTATTTTACTCTGAGAGTTAATGGGAATAAAATACCTTGGTGGATGAGTGCAGATGTGTTTGATACAAATAGTCATTTTCCTATTTGCTGCCTCATTGAGCATGATGAATGATGGGAGTCAGGGAGGCGGCGTGATGAATGGCAGCACCTTGGCTCCATTGCATGCCCTATTGATTCTCCTTCTTTATTACTCCTACAACCCAGCTGGCTGCTCCTGCCCTCCCTACACTCTCTGTTCTCCATTGACGGGGGAGAAGAGGAGGAATAGGTGTGTTTGTTGGGTGGGTGGGTGTTTGGTGGAGAGGTTGGTGGTTCGGGGGATCTTCTTCCTACAGTAAGACCCCGCCTCTTACAGGAAAAAAAAAAAAAAGAAGGAATGAAAACACAGAGCTATGTGTGTGTCTGTGTAAACATGCAGGTGAACAAGCACAATCCGTGTGTGTTTGTGTGTTTGTGTGTGTTTGTGTGTTATTTGCGGTCTGCAGGGAATTCACGGATAGGGGGGGAAAAAAATGAGTTTTCTGATTAGCAGATTAGAGGCCAGCAGTCTCTAATAGGGACTTGGCTGGGAGCTGCTTAGTTAGAGGGAGCGCTCAGTTGGGCGGGGCGGGGGGGCAACAAATTAGCAAAAAGGCTGGAATTCAAAAAGTGAAAGAAAATTTGGTAGTATGGGGAACATGTGGGGTTGCTTAAGAAACTAAAATAAATAACAGTTCAACTGACATCCTTATCAGCGCAGCGTGGCCGCATGCGCCGTCGTGTGCAACGGAAGCATTGCAGTGACATTTGGCGCACTTGGCAATAACGTGGTCATTCTCATCCGATTTCCATTTTTAAGCTCCGAATGGGAGTCTTTTTAAGGAAATCTTAAGACAGATTTGATCCTTCCATAAATCAAAATTGAGAATATTTGGTCTGGTCCACAGCGGGGCATCATTCACGCTAGAACCGCCACCGCTGAAAGAAGCGTGTTCCACAGAACCTTTAAACGAATTACATGCCGAGAAAATCTTCACGAGCTCCTGTGGCGACGCGGTTTCCCTCAACACAAGCGCCTTCATTGGTTCCTGCAGCCAACAGGCTGCCCTCCAGAACTGCTCATTTTCCTGGCCTTCCTTCTGAAATCACTTCTGCCCGCCCACGCGTCGGTCAATTTTTTTGTTTGTGGACTAATTTGGGCATCTGGAACATACTCTTATGTTCCAGATGTCGTCAGTCTTTTGTGTCCGGGGCACAAAAGACTGACGACCTTCTGAGTCTCTCAGAAGGACCTTCTGTCCTTCTGAGTCTCTTTCTCTACTAGTGTGTACTTCTGTTTGCATCCTTGTTCCCAGATCTGCCCTGTAGGGATGGCTCTCACTTCATCTGCTTGTTAAAAACCACCTATCTATCATTCTGGTAATCATACTTCTCAGTACAAAAACCTCTTGGTTTTGTCACCAGCCTGTTTCCAGGAGTTCCTCTCAGAGTTTACCAGTTTGGCCCTCCCACAGCACTTCCCCGACACGCTTTCTTGCTTTTTAAGGAGGACTGTTCCTACTCGACTTGTCGGCGTGTTTGTAAGTAAGAGATAAAACAAGTGTCACATAGAAAGCTACGTGAGTGACAACTCTTGTGTTTTCTGTAGAGGTGCCTTTAGAAGACCAGTGAACAGAACCCACGCTGTGGGACTTCAACCGCGCTCCCATTGGCTCCGTCAAAACAAAGGCCTGATCATCCATCCGTCCCTTTATACGAGTCCACATCTGAGAGGCTGGAGGGACGCTCGGCCCGGGCCGACGGCTCCCGTGGGGAGGGGGCCGGCGAAGCGAGTGTGTTGTCGTCGGCCTGTCTCGGAGATGAAGGTTTCTCTCTGGTCAGGATGCAGCTCACCGGGACGGGACTGGCTCTCAGGACGCCGCAGGAAGACCAGCCAAGGGTTACGACAGCAGACACTGGAAAGCTGCAGAAGTGAAGCATGAACAAGTGATGACAAGTGTACTTCTTCTGCTGTGTGTCTTGCCAAACTACTGATGGCCCTTGAAGTCTCCCATATTCTTGCGAAGATGCAACTGATACATTTTGTTGGTATTTTAGATCGTTATCAACGCAACGTAGCACATAACGGCAATGAAGTAGAAGGGAAAATGTATATGGCTCTCAAAATGAGCGAAGTGTGGCATGCATTTGCTTTTAGCCCCCTTTCCTCAAATGCCCCTAAATAAATCCAGTGAAACCAAATGCTACTCATTCTCAACATCTACTGTTGTTCTGTTGAGGTATTAGAGGTTTTTCATAAAGCAGGAAACCAGAAATGACCTTTGTGACCTGCAAGCTAACCTCATTGCAAAAACACAAAGTCTTAAAAAGCAAGTTTCTCTAGTTTCTAGTGCAAACACCTTAATGTGTATATTAGAAATAAGATAAAACTAAGTTAAAAGTGACTTTTCAGCAAGGAACCAGGGCTTGTTGTGAGTCAGTAAATATTTGATATTGATGAAAAGGAACCAGCAGATTATTTCACCTGTAACATGGGGAAGTTTTCTTGCTGTAAGTGAAATAACCTGCCAGAAATGACTGAGAAATCATTTACTTTAAAACAAGCTCCTGCATTTTTCCGAAAGGTTACTTTTGAGTTAGTTCTGCGTTTTATCAAGTGCACCAAAATATCTAGAAAACTTGTTCAGATGCTGGTAAAGACGTGAGCCCTGGAGTGGAGATCGAAGCAGGACAACATGACGAAGCAAACGACCGGTTTAGATCAAAACATGTCCGGATGACCTAGTCAAAGTCCAGATCAAAATCCAGTTAAGAATCGGCAGAAAGACTAGAATGTTCATGGCGTATTTGCGATCTGTTTAAATCGAGGAGAACAGGTGAAAATATCAGCTTGGAGAAGCTGTTAAAGGCATTTCCCAGAAGGCTTGTGATTCTGTATGCAGCGAATATTGATTCCACAAGGTGTTGACTCAGGGGAGCTGGATGCAGACGCCGGGCCGCGAGTTTCATATTTTCATTTGTAAATCCTTGGAGGAACCCGGTGCGCTTTCACAACCAGGTGCTGGTTCCCACGACGATCCAGACGAGACACTCTGAAGGTGGGCATCCTTCATGACCGAAACGTTCAAAGTGTGTTAAAAATGTCAAAAAAAGGGTTCCAAAGTACATCCCGAACACTGAAACCAGTCTCTGTCTTTTCATGCTAATTCAAAACAATACATTGAAAGTAATGGGCAGTTTCTGCAGCCTGGTGGAGTAAATTTTGTTTCAGTTTTTTTGTCTAAGAGGCGTATTATAATCCCCAACCAATAACATGCGCTGATGCTACACACCAAGGCGCACAGATACACCCCCCCCCTCCCACACACACACACACACACACACCACCCTCACACACGTTTCGCTCTCGCCTCGGCCTTTACGCGCGAAGCTTCCCAAACTTAAATTACAAATGTTTCAGCGGATTGGAGTTGCAGGACATAATGAAGCAGTGCGGCACGCAGAGAGAGGTAATTACCCAGCAGCACTCTCTCCCGGTGTTCCCCCGCCACCCCCTGCAGCCTGGCGGTGAGGTGAGAGAGGACTGGGGGGGGAGAAGATGAATAGCCAAAGTACAAAACCACTGACCCCTCAAAAGTTTCATTTACCATCTCCTCCCTTGCTGTCTCCCCTCCCTCCTGGTTTTGGGGAGCTTGGAAGAGGTAATCATCTAGGGACAGTTTTGGTGGCTTGATGAATGTTGTGTGTGGCTTTGGTGCCCCGACGCACATGGACACCTATTTATCTGCTCCGGCCCGGACCCAGCCGAGCAGGGGCCCTATTGAGTCACAAGAGCCAGCAGAGTGGAGAGACAGGAAAGGCAGGAAAGAGGGAGGGAGTGATGGAGGGAGGGATGGAAGGAGGACGAGACCAGCCCTGGCTTGGAGACGATCAATTCTCTCCCCCCCCCCCCGAAAATCCCCCAGCTCAGCCTATCAGTCATGTCCTCTCACTCTGTCCGATTCTGCTGATGACACACTTTCTCTGCCCAACCGCCCATTTCCAGGCCAAGGGGAGGAAAGGAAAAAAAAATCTGGATTTTTCCTCTTGTGTGTGTGTGTGTGTGTGTGTGTGTGTGTGTGTGTGTCAGGAGTTGCAAAGACACACCTGAGGGGCGGCTGTCAGGAGGTTGGAGTAGCGTGGAGGGAGATGAGGAGGCTGGCCGTACTGTCAAACCTCCCCCCCCTCCTTCCTCATACACACTCACACACACACACACACACACACACACACACACCCCCCCACACACACACACACACACACACACACACACACACCCCCTCTCTCTCGCCGGGCAGCGGCCTCTCAGGTGAGGCCCCGCCTCCTCTCCCAGGCGCCCCGGCGAAGGTGGCAGCATCCAAAAGCCTTGTCAATGCATAATGCATTAGAGACCCTCCGACCCCCCCACTACACCCTTCCACTGACAGCACCCCCCCACTCCACTCTAGAAGCCAGGCCAGCTAATCAGAAACGACACATCCGAATGTCCGGGGCGTACACACACACACACACACACACACACACACACACACACACACACACACACACACACACACACACACACACACATCCTCGCGCACGCGCACGGGCAGAAATTTACTAATCAAAAAGTGTATTTCCTAGAGGCCGACTCCCAGGAGAAATCCGGCTGGAAGAAATTGGAATAATTTATTAGCTTACAAGTTTTCGTTGACAGTTAGCCCGAGGCTATTTATCTCCGTAATAGAGAACGTCTCCAATGTGGCAAAATTGACCAAATCAAACAGCTTTGATCAGAAAATGAATCTGGCAAGGCTGTCTGTCTCCGGGTGTCCCGGGAGGTGAGAGGCAAACAAACAAAAACTGTGAGATGGAGAAGCAGACTCTGGGAGAAAGAGAGAGATTATTTAAGAAGTGACCAGAGGGAGGAAGAGGATGAGGAGGAGGAGGAGGAGGAGGAGGAGGGGAAAGAGTGAAGGATAGGTTCACATTGCAAGTAAAATTATGATCAAATCCGCAAAACGCGACCGGCGATACTTATAATGGAGCATGTTGCTGGATAAATAATGACAGCAGCAGAACATCACGGCAATTTGTTGGGTTTGCGGTCTCTCGTCATCAACTTTGAGGTGGTAGAAATTGTTCTGCTTTTTCATATTACAGCTGCGGGATCCTTAATTCACTTTGTCAGCTGTGAGGTCGGTGGAAGAAGGGAGGTTAAAAGAAAAAGAAAGGAGAAAAAAAGAAACAGAACGAATGAAAAAAAGAAAAGCAGAAGACATCTGGTCAGCTCTGGTCGCTTCCGCAACGCCAGTTCTGGGTTTGGTTCATGCTTGCGGATTGGTCTCAGTTTGGCTCAGATGTGCATCATGACATTCACACACAAACTTGAACAAAAACCTCAAAAATGCGGAGCGAAGTCGAAGTATAAGCTCACCTTGCCGCTACAGTGAGGCCCCCTGCTGGACTGGAGGTCCTAAAGCTGCAAACAGCCTTTTAGTTGAAGTCCAGTTCACTTGCCAAGAAAGTCTGGTTCGTTTGGGGGGTTTGAACCGTCGAAATCTGATGTGGGCCACAACAAAAGTGAACTCTGGTCCGTCTGAAGTGAAGACTGGTACGGTTTGAACGCATGCCCAAGCATATGTGTATAGAGCTAGCGAGAAAAATAGCTGGTGGTCTGAGGCGTAGCAAAGACGAGGTAAAGTTTCCTCAAACAAATATGGTCAGACAAAAAACCAAAAAAAAAAATTATATATATATATATATATATATATATATATATATATATATATATATATATATATATATATATATATATATATATATATTTATATATATATACATTTGATGAGAAAGGAAGTCATGCTCTGTCTCCCATCTGCAGAAGTTTTCCTGTAGTGGTTCTTGGTGCAGCGCCACCACAGGCAGGAAGGGGAAGTGTTTTTCAAAGGGAAGCACAGCAGCCGAAAATGCAACGACGTTGACACTTTTGGTCCCCAGTCGAAGCGACTCTGCCGGACTCTCAGGTCTGAACGGCTGCTCAGCTGGTTTCTGAATGAACCAGTTGAAAAAAACCTAAAAATCTGTGTTAACATAAAAAAACCTGTGATAATACCATTGCATACGTGTGAACACCCTTAAACCACTGCTGTGTTGCTCTGAACCGCCTTGTGATTTTGCGTCGGCCCTTTTGGATTCACACCTGCCTGTGCAGTCACAGCAAAGACGCAACAAAACTGAAACAAAGTTCCACTGCATAGCGGCGCAGTCGCTGGCAGCAAAAAACGCCTCGAGTTGGAACGGGTTAAAACCCTTTGTCTACCTTGATATCGGCAACAGGCCCACAGTTTCGGTTCACATCTTCCTCCATGGCAACACAATTCCCCTCTCTTCAATCTCCCAGCTACTTAAGGGATTTGCAGACACTTCTAAGTCAAGTCTATTTCCACTCCTGCACAGTATATATCTCTGTCACTCCGTCTCAGTGACAAAGACACTGAGACGAGCTGTAAAACACGCTTTTGACACGATCCCCACGGCGTGCCTCTCGCGGCGAGGGACACGTTCATTTGTCGAGCCGGCTGACAGACAGTTCAAAGGGTCATCGGGCTGACACCGAAAGGGGGACGGTAAACACGCCGCAACCGTCTCAATTAGCAGCCGGGCCCTTTGACTCCCAGCTGTCACGCTCGGCTCCCGAAGCGTGACAGCTTCGGGAGCCGAGTTTAACATACACGCGTTATGTTAAACGCGTGTCAATCACGCAGGCTTTAAAGGCGGCGGGAGACGAGGAGGCGGCGGAGGACCCGAAGAAAGTTGCGCCGTGCAAACTGAACCGAAGGATTAGTAGCCCTCAGAAGTGTTTGACGTTTGCCTATTCTATTTCACAGAGGTGACAATGCAGATTAAGCGACACGAATGCCAGATTTAGCGAAAGAAGCTCATTTTCATCTGCAGTTCCCCAGCAAGATTCATGGACAAAATTTAAAGGGATTACAATTAACATGCACAACATACATGATCTATGTTTGAACACATAGCTAAACGTAGTTTAGAGTAAACATTTATATATAATATAAGGGGCCCTTATCCGTCTAAATCCAGCCGTGGCAAAAACAGCATCTTTCATTTAATTTCACTTTGTTAAAGCCGCAGTATGAAACTTTGATAAAACATACTTTCTTCACACATTTGTCGAAACTGTCACCATGTTGTGACGTCATGGTATGAGACTGATGATGTGAAAAAAAATCAAGTTCCTCTATCTTACATTAGTTAGCATGGCTTCCGACGATGGCGGAGAAACAGTTTTACTCAAGCTGTAAGTTGTTTCTCCACCATCAACACACGTAGCGGCTTACATGAGCATGATTGACAGCGCTAAGACCCTCCTCCTGACTCTGACTGGTTGTGTTTGGTCAGGAGTTGGTGGAGGAGACATGTTGTCGCGTGCCGCCAGATTTGTGACCGAACAGCGACACGCTCGGAGCTTCACACACCTGCAGAAAAGTAACATCGACTCAACTCAACTCGGTGACCTCGCCGCTGAAGGGAGAGGAAGTTTACGGAACAACAAATTCCTCCACAAGCGGGCAGCCGCCACAGTAAGGAAACAATGATTGGATCAAAGGCGGAAACGTCTCCACGGACTGGCATTAGCATCGACACCCCACCCACCTCCACCTGTTCTGCCTCCGCGCCTCCTCCCTCTCCCTCGTCCTCTCCAATCTATCCGCCTAATGAATTTTTACCTGGCACAGACTGTTTTAAACTCCATTTGGACTTGTGCCTACAATTACCTCCTCAGAGTCTCCAAAGTAACTGCGCACAGCCTAATTAGTATGCATTATCAATTAACAAACTTAATAGCTGGCAGATTGATTGGATCCTCGGCAGGAGGGGGCGTTTGGGGGACGAGGGTGGGGAGGCAGAACTGGAGCGAAACACAAAATGGAAAATCTTCTCCCCTGTGCTCTTCTCGCTTCTCTCGCACAGATTCATATCTGTACCATATCTGCGCGCGTTAATGACTTGGCAGGTACCAATCGCCGAACACGTGGAGGGTGTGCGCGGAAGGCCTCGCTCATTTGTGGGAAGGCTCGAAATCCTCCACGAGGATCACATTGAAACACACGCTGAGGGGCATTTGCAAGCTTCTAGCGGTTTCAGATGTAAGGACGCGACTCAAAGTGCGACAGCGGGCCCTGCAGCTCTCGGTACGACGACATCATCGTGCATCGCAGTAATTACTGGGACAATTTATCGTCCGGTTTGCAATTTTGATGGCCTAATTGCAGACACTATTACATACATAGACCGCTCTCGTGTCTCTGATTTCAGAGTTCTTGACGTATTCCCGGCAGAACTTTTTCCATCCGTGGCGTCTGATAAATGTTGCGCGATTGGGCTGCAATGTGAAGTGGGCGTGGCCACTACACTGACCCAATGCTGCTTTGGGGCAACTTATGAGGACATTGCAAGAACTTGAGTTCCTGTTTTGTTTTGGAGGAGCTGTTCTCATCAGTCTGGCTCTACTGATTCTGATTAAAACAATTATCTCTAGAGTTGATCTAAAGACATGAAGGTCGGATTTCGCAACTACTTTCAGCGCGACGCGATACTATCGCAGGAAGCTGTGAGTAGGGTTATGAATAAATAACCCTAATAATCCTAAATCCTAATTTACAGCATATTTATGAAGGAGATTTGTGTTTAAGCCAACAAAAAAGCCTTTTTTTCCCCCTTTTAAGTAGAATTCACAGTAATAAATGTCCTGGTCTTCTCTTGCATTTTAAAGCAACAGGATCTCCAGCAAGGCGTAGCAAAGCATGTAAATGTCACGTCTGCGTCGGGGTGAGTGCGATTTCTCGAGCTCCAGCCGCCACCGGGTCGCGCCGAGAAACGCGCCGCCTTCGTTCCCCGCGACATAAATAGACGCGGCGTTTGTTGTGCTCCGTTTCTGCTGCAGCGAATTAAGGGAAAAACGTGCAGCCGAGAATTTTTAGCACAAGTTCAAGAACGTAATCAAGGCTCCTTCTCAGAGAGTTGGAGGCGTGCTGTTCGCCCTCTAATTTACAGCCTGCATAAGGTCTCGCTGTGACGGCGAGCTGGAGAGAACTTCACGTATGTCAGAGCATCGCTGGTTAATGTGGGTTTCACAGTTTCCGCCGACTGAAAGGGATCGTTCCTGTCATGTGGGATAAAGTTTTATTCTGTCCTTTATCATAATTACTGGTGTTGTTTTCTATTTTTAAGCCCGTGTTCGTCTTGCAGCAGCTCGTGATACCGTTGCAGCGTTCTGAAGCAAACTGCAGGTTAAATGCACGTCATTTACAACGAAAGAACAAAAGTTGCATCAAAAATGTTAACACAACTTACATTCTTACCCATTTAGTCACATTATGACGATAAACCTCTGTATGTTTTATTTGACTTTTACGCGATAGACTAATGTAAAATGTTGCCTAACTGAAAGGAAGGATTAAATTTTTTTTTTTTGTCTCACAAATAAAACTCTGGAATGTTTCACAGCGACTTTTATTCATCCCCCTCAAACTCTGAAACCCCTAAAATCCAGTTCAAGCATCCACAGGTAGTAGTGAATACAGATGGACTATGTGGAGCCACAATCCATGATCTGTGGTAAGGTTGTTTTTTTTTAAGTCTGTGCTCCCCGTCCAGTCTGACTGAGATGGAGCTATTTGAGAGAGAAAATTGGGGGGAAAGTTCTCTAGATGCGCAAAGATGGTAGAGGTACAAAGGACGTGAAGGCGGAACATGAACCTCCTGGTTTTGGTTCTTCAAAATAAAGGTCAGAAGAGAGACCAGCCGACTCATGTCTACTTAATCAAAATGAATTTGTAAAGTTTTTGAATTTGTAACTTTGCTGAAGGTCGTGTCAAAGAATCTGAATCGGATTTCTGCCAGGATTTCAATTATGGTTTTGCTTCATCACTGCAAACGGACGAGAAGAGATTTTCTTTCAGGATTGTTTATGGAGAGCATTTGCAACAAGGTGTCCAGTTCAAACTAATGAGATGCACACTTTGAGACTTCCGCCACAAAGTTTGTCGACCGAGACAATGTACAGCTCTGCTGCTGTAAGTCAATTAATCGCATGATAAATTAAAACAAATTCAATCATTTCCATCGGCGTGATTTATTGTTTTTCTCTTTCTACCAAAAACTGACTGGCAAAAGTCTTCGCTCTGGTGTTTTGGTCTCAACTAGCACTTTTTCAAGGACAATTTTGTTTACAGGGATTAATAATAATAATAATAATAATAATAATAATAAAACAACAGATAAGTTACTTTATTGGTTGTTTTCTTAAATTATTTTGCATATTTAAAATGTCTTCCAGTTTTATTGTTAAACATTCAGTAGAGTTTAGCGTTTATTGACCTTTGATCGACGCGATCGTCAAGCTTCTCTTCTCGCATCATCAACACATGGCCTTCTCACCCGCTCACGCTCTGAACCGGAGCACTCAAACAATTCAGTATCAGAAGCATTTTACAATATTTACAATTAGGCCAAAAAAAACAAACAAAAAAAAAAACAAAAAAAACCCAAAAACAAAGGAAAGTGAATCATATGAGACAAGCCCGGCATGGCAGACTAAAAAAGTGGGCACCATCACAGACATGTGTGATGGTGCTAGAAGAAACCAATTTGTCAGGGAGATGAAGGTGTTTGTAAAAGCAGCCATTCATTCTCCGGACACTGACGTCGCCATTAAAAAAAAAATGCTGTCTGACATAAAAGTCGCTGAGTGGATGAGAACGCCTGCATTTTTCACTCCTCTTTTTAATTAACGTCTATTTTTTTATTTTTTTTTTTATTTTTCTGCAGATCCTTATGCAATCCCCCTCGGAATGAAAACAAAACAAAAAAAGATAAAAATAAATAAATAAATATCGGTCTTTACGCGTGAGGCTAATGCTCAAATAACATTCATAAACGCATTAGCAAAACATGTTTGACAGAGTCACTTTACATGCAAATTGGCCGATCCGTCCTCGGCTCTGAGCGCGCTGGCCGTGCTGTTGGAATTAATGCTGCGCTCACTCTCTGCTGTGAATCCAAAATGTTTTGTTTTTTTATTATTATTATTATTTTTTTATTTATGTGTTTTTTCCACCTGATTCAAAACGGTCTGATTGGAGAAACTCGCTTATTTACATAAATATCAATAAGACGACATTACGACAATTTGCCGCCCCGCCGGTCACCAACTTTATATGCTTGGAAATATACTTTATTTTCATTAGGAGGCATGAAATGCAGTCATTAGAGCATTAATTAGGGCCACTATAAACAATTATGTGGGTTAGTTTCTCCGTTATCCTGTAATGGGTCATTGTTGTGTTCGAATCATGACTCTAATCTCCCACACAACGCCACTGAGGACGGGACAAAAAAAGGGCGTGGATCCCTGCAGCAAAAATGAACAAATGGAATAATGTTTGTGCTTTTATGGAGCGTTTTTTCCCCCCCTATCTTTCTTCTTCTTTTATATTTGTGGTAAAGATGGTCTCTCAGCAGAATAGCAGGGGGTAAGAGCGGGGGGTTGGGGTGGGGGTGGGCTCCAGTGGATACAAAAAAACAATCCATTACCTGGTGCAAACACCGGTTGTCGAGATAGTTCATAGCGCGGTGATACAGCAAGGCAGAGATGTGCTGTAAATGCAGGGAAGCAGCAAAATTGAAGAGTCACATACAATGAGCATCATGCCAGGGAAGAAGAAGAAGAAGAAGAAGAAGAAGAAGGGGGTGCGAGAAAGAGGGGGCGCATGTTCAGCAAAACACCAGAGAAACTTTGGAGAAATGTGAAAAGAAAATCTGATCTTTCCTTTTTATGAAAAAAAAAAAAAGAGTGGAATATGGTTGAATTGTTTCCTGCTGCTTTAAAAAAATAAATAAAAAATAAATATGAGAAAACAAAATGACTTCTGGGTAAGACTGCGGGCCACTTTTGTACGCAAGAGTTGCTATGGGATACATTCCTCTAGGGATCGGCATGTATCGTATCGTTTATCGTTTATCGTGATAAGAATTTCGATTTATCGTTGACGCTTTAAACTTTAATTAATGAGGCTTTAAAAAAATTGGGAATGTTTTTTTTTTTTTTTCTTTTTTTACTATTTATCAATGCTCTGTTTGTTCAACTACAGTATCAATAAATGTCAGGATTGGGATTCCACAAAGATTAAAACATTTTGGGAAGAAATTAGAGAGAAAATTTTAAATATTTTACACATTTATATTGAATGGAAGCCCCTTGTCTTTGTTCTGGGAATACTCCCGAGTGATTTAAGTAAAGCAAACGGTACTTGTTTGGAATCCTTGTACTCGTAGCAAAAATATAATAATAGTATGTTGGTATAAACCTCTACAAATCAGTGGAAAGGGAGAATACAGAACTAATGATCGAAATTAAACGTCTCTAGGCCTGTTTCTAATGACGATGCTTTTCAGGGGCAGGATTTGTGCTTGTGGGGTTAATAATGCTGGGGCCTTCAGTCACAGTCATACAGTTGCCTAAAAAAAACAAAAACGTGTTAATTGTGTTTCAGTCACAATTTTTATCGTCACAATAATTCTACAAAAATATCGTGACATAATTCTAAGCCCGTGTCACCCCCCACTACCTTCCTCCGTGCCGTACGCTAAACAAACCGGTCAGGTCAGGGCCGGTCATTTCGTACCAATTTGATTCACCGATTTCCTCTTGAATCAGCGACTCAAGATCGCTGATTGGATTTGTTGGGCTGGCGGGTACAAAATGTCCACAGCCCAGGGCGTTGTGCTCTTTGTGACAGTTTAACAACCGTTGAGCATAATCCACCAGCGTAGAGTAAGAAATGCGTTTCCACGACTTTAGTTAAGACTCACGAGTCGTCGGTCGCTTAGAGCAAATTGTGTTTCCAGGAGGCTGTAGTCTGTCAAGAGAGGATAACACCTTTAGTCCCATTTTTTAAATCAGAAACAACACAAACAAGAACCTTGAAGCAAAAATAATCAACTCAAACGTTCAGTTTATTTTTCTTGTTTGTTGCAAAGACTCGACTGCGACCCCTGATCAAACAGCAATAATTGCGAGCGTTTTCCACATGGAGATATTATTTGACTGAGCCATAAAGTCGCATGACCTCCTTGTAGTTTAAACGATTTTTTTTTTTTAAGTTTTATAAATTTTTGTTTCTTTTTCTGCTTTTAATTTCAACTATTTTGTAGTCAATTTATTTTTCTGGCAATTCCCGTTTCAAAAGTCTTGGTTTGTTTCCAAGAGCCGCCACACAGAAAAAAAAAAAAAAAAAAACAGCAACAAAAAAAAAAACTGATGTAGCTCCTTTTACTGACGCAGGAGAATAAAATATCAATAACATGTATCGTGGAGTTCAATAGGTCACTTATTTTTTGCGTCATTTTAACCAGATTCATTATAACGATACTTTTTTTTGTTTTGTTTTGTTTGTTGTTGTTTTCTGGCGCCCATTGGGTGCTGACATCTGTTTGTGAAATACAAACCAGGGAAGCTGCAAAGAAAACAGCGAAACATAAAACATGTCAGGATGGATGAAAACTTGTCCCTTTTGCAAAAATAAAAAAAAATAATAAGAATAAAAAAATCACATTGTGTTCCATGTTTCGACGGTTGCAGGCGGGAAGTGGATGTGGATCCCGGCTGATCGCAGAAGCGCTCCCGTCCTGGTGTGACTCGGCTGCGTCTAATCGGCAGAGCGCGCGCTAAGGGGCGCAAATGAGCGACTCATCAGGAGCGGCTGATTCGATTTGCAGGGCTATAAATGAACATTTGGGGCTTTTCGAATGGCTGCAAAGCGGCTGCGGTGAAACAGAACCGTGCGCAGAACAGAGACATCGCGAACAGGAGGAGAGACGAGCAAGAGAAACGTGGAGGGAGGACATGCGAGGGCACGTGCGCCTCCTTCTAGTCGAACCCCCTTCCTCCTCCTCCTCCTCCTCACTGATGTATATTTCGTTGTCCGACGGCTTAATTTTGATTTATAGTCCGCCCATAAATTAGAAAAAATATGCGTTAGAAATCCAGAAAAAAGAGAGAGAAGGGGGTGTGGGGGGGGTCTCGTGATGTCAGGGGACCCGGCTGATATTTTAAGATGTCAGAAATACATATTGGATTAGCGCGCTTTGTTCCCCCAGCAAAAGCAGGTGTTTAATCACGGCTGATGGCTCGAGCGAAATGCGCTGGGACAGACCGCGCGCCGCCGGGGAAAAAAAACAAAAAAACCCCGAAAAAACAAGGCTCCCATCGCGATAAATCACGTCGCATCTCTACTTTCCTTCAACAGTAGCCTTCCTTCCTTCCTTCCTTCCTTCCTTCCTTCCTTCCTTCCTTCCTTCCTTCCTTCCTTCCTTCCTTCCTTCCTTCCTTCCTTCCTTCCTTCCTTCCTTCCTTCCTTCCTTCCTTCCTTCCTTCCTTCCTTCCTTCCTTCCTTCCTTCCTTCCTTCCTTCCTTCCTTCCTTCCTTCCTTCCTTCCTTCCTTCGCGCGTGCACTCTCGGTTTACCTCGCCACGTGACGGCTGCGCGCTTTCCCTCGCGCCTGAACCCGCCGGTTAAACCTGCTGATCAGGAGAGTAATTGAAGCAACAGACCTTAATGTGAGCCTGACGCGATGACGGTAAAACAATTACTGGATGATATTAATTTAATCCTTCGGACTAATCAGGACTCGCGAAGCCTTAGACGATGTGTTTAATTTCTCTCTCTCTCTCTCTGGTAGAGGTAGCACCGGCCGCGCAGGTGAGATCCGCCGTCGCTTCCTCACATCAGCGCGGATGAGCAGTCGCGGACAAACCCGACTGCGGGCCTTTTTTCAGCTCATTCAATCGCTAAACGACACAAATTAATGCCATCCGTCATTTGAAGCCACTCGCACTCGAAAGTATCGACGCGCCGATACTTTTGATACGAGCTTCGAACACCGCGATCACCTTTCGAACCGGGAGGACCGAGGCCGGTGACGCGGCCTGTCCGGCCAGGAATGGATGAGGGCCGCCCGGAGCTCCGAAGGCTGAGACTGGTGGAGGAGAGAGGTGGAGGATTGGTGGGGGAGGAGGGGAGGAGGTATATCGGCGTGCGTTTAGGAGAGCAAACATTCCCAAGGTCACCCGGTGAACTGGAACCGCGGGAGGAGAGACGCATGGAGAAAATAGTGCGTTTTGACATGAGCGCGGCGTTTGATTAAAAGCCAAAGTAATGGGTTTAAACACACGCAGCGAGGAGGCCTTCAGGCTCCCCGCCCCTCCTCCTCCTCCTCCTCCTCCTCCTGCAAATTACTTAACGGTGCAGTGATGGAAATAAGGTTGTAATGTTTGGTAATGGAAAAGAAAGCCTATGCGGGCCGTTCTTCTCTCTTTCTGCTCTTCTTGTTTTCTGACATACACAAAATAAATCACCCAAGCTAATAACCATGGCGCACAAATCCCCTTCTCTCTCTCTCTCTCTCTCTCTCTCTCTCTCCTTTTCTGTTTTGGTTCCTCCAGCGAATTGGACTTTCTTCTCCTCTGAGCAGTTTTCCCATTCACAGTAATGCTGAAGATGATGAGGCATCAGTCTTGTAATGTAACATTAGCAGCCGAGACTCGAGGGATACAAAAATAAAAGGGAGAGAGAGAGAGAATGAGGAAGAAGAAGAAAAACGCTGGATGTGGATTTGAAATTAAAGCGGAATTAGAAGAGGGGAGGGAAATGAACGTGGCACCTGCAGAGCAGGAACAGGAAGGGATGCTATGAAATCCACCTGCAGAAGGAGCTCCAGTATGTGAGTTTCCAGAGAGAGAGAAGTGCTAATCGGGCTTTATTGGACATGAAAACTCAACAATTAAGTGCAGGAGTGCACCGACGGCAACGAGTCTCTCCCTCCCTCCCTGCGTCTGTCTGTCTGTCTGTCTGTCAGTCTGCTGTTTGTCTTGGACCCACCTCCTCAATAAGTCCCCTAATTCCTCCGTAATTCCGAGTGTCAGGGCCCCGTGTCCCCGCCGTCCCGCCCATTGGCCCCTCCGTCGCCCCGTTTTCAGCTCTCCCCAGCATTAGTCAGCTCAATGACACACGGCAAATTGCATTTAATAAATTAGCTTAATGGATCCGACGATCGGTGAGCGGGCGCAGTGTTTCCTCTGGTTAAGCGAAACATTTATATCCTCTTGATCCTTTCCTCTCTCTCTCTCTCACACACACACACACACACACACACACAGACACAGAGTGCCTCGCAAAAGTTTTCACTCCGGATTAACTCAACTGTCCCTCGATCTAGACCGATACAAAAAAAACCAGATACATCGTCCCAAAGGTTATTGCGTAAATGATAATATTGTAATTTTGAGACCATTTTCCAGTAATCTATTGCATAACAACGCAAGGACACACTCACAAAGACCAATAAATGTTCAATTCTAACGAACATTTAACACTGGAGCTGGAAGACGTTTCAAATATCTAAAATGAATAAACAAAACAGCAATTAAAACGAATTATGAAGCCCCTAAATAAAATTGTTCTTCAAAAAAAAAAGAAAAGAAAAAAGGGGGGTCAGACTTTTTTCACCCAGTTTTCACGCAAACCGAAAAGATCGAGTTCATTTTAACTCGTCACGCGATAAATTGATGCGTTGCTCATGGCAACAGGCCGAACGTCCGGGTGTTTTGTTTGCGGTTTCACACACGTTTGGTTCTCAACTTTAAGTCACAACAGTTACTTTTCGGAATCATCATAACGTGACCTCTGACGCGCATCGGAGGGCCAGAATGGGCTGCAAACTGAACGAATAACTATTCTATGAAATGATTCAACATAAACGTACTAAATTCACCTCCCAAAAAATATCCAATGAAAGCATTGTTATTCATGAAGGGCGACGGTCTGCAAAGTTTGTGAGCCTCTGTAGGAAACAAGCAGCTTAGTGAAGACCAAATGAGAAGGTGAAGTCTGAAATGTCCCTGACGGACGGTCCGCAACGGACTGGAGAGTCACAGCCGAGGTGGGGACAATGAGTTGACAGGACAACTGGTGATGGGCCAGACGACACCGAGACTCGACAAAGAGATGGCAGGGGGCGCTAAACACAGGACGAATCTGCGAGAAACCCTGTGAGATGATTCGAAAGACTTTCCACTGGCTGACGGTCTGTCTTCCAGCAAGACAACAACCCCAAGCATTGAGCCAGAGATCGAGTGGAATGGTAGAGGTAGAATGGTCCAGTCAAAGTCCAAATATGCATGCGAATCTGACTGGAAAATTACGACGAGAGAAACTCTCAATTTTGGACAATTGGACGTATTCTTGGCTTTCTTTCCCTCCCACCGGTTCACGCGTTGGTTCTGCTGCACGAGATCCAAACACGACGCGGACAATCCTGCGGGTTCTTCAAGGGGTTGGAATACTTTTTGCAAGGCGGCTTGTTGAGTCACAACAAGGGTGAGCGGAGACCTTGAGTGGAGCTGCGTCCTTTAGCCTCTAAAAAGACCTTTTCAGACCATAAATCAGGATCAGCAGCGCCAGCAGCAGCAGCAGCAGCAGCAGCAGCAGCAGCAGCAGCAGCAGCAGCAGCAGCAGCAGCAGCAGCCAGCAGCAGCAGCAGCAGCAGCAGCAGCAGCAGCAGCAGCAGCAGCAGCAGCAGCCCAGCAGCAGCAGCAGCAGCAGCAGCAGCAGAAGCAGCAGCAGCAGCAGCAGCAGCAGCAGCGCCAGCAGCAGCAGCAGCAGCAGCAGCAGCAGCAGCCTGCTCTCTGGGAGCCACGCTGGCTGCACGCGCCTAAATGTCACTACATCCCTTTATGGCCTCTGCATGTTTGGTTGCGCAAAACAATCTCATCGGACATTATTGATGTTACAGATGTTATAGTAATCAAATTATCGGCCTGTGAAGGGCCCCTGTGTCGCGGCGCCGCGTGATGAATTATAGGAAAGGTCACTGGCTGCTGCTGCTGCCGCCGCCGCCACCGGAGGGTTGATGCTAACGCTCAGGTGAAAGGATGCAAACTGTTTTCATTTGATTCTTATTTATTTATTTATTTGTCATTTTTTGTGCTGCTCAGCCGAGGCACGCCGGGCTTCGGCTGCGTCTGCGGGGAGGAAGAGCGAGCTGTTTCTCTTTTGTGACGCAGCCTTCACCCTCTTTTCGCAAGTGGCAGGAGAAACAAAAAATATTTAAAATTTAAAAGCTTAATAAAAAGTAAACAAACAATCGTGAGAATTTAATTAGGCCTTCAAAGCTTTATGGAAAGTTTTTCGTTTTTTTTTTTTTTATGTGTGGCTATAAGCTAAAGCTGGTCAAAGCTGATTATAAATGCACCGTCTCAAATTGGAAATGATTTTTTGGGGACAAACAGGGTTTTTTTTTGTCTTTTTTAACTTTCATCATCAGAGGGAGAGTATAATGTAAAATCACATTTTTTCATTAGCTTTGCATCATGTCATAATGTTGGACCCTCATCAACAGCTTACCTGGAGCGCCGTCTTGATTCTTTCATACATGTTTGAGAAATTCTTGCAATCTCCCGTGGCAACCGTTCAGCTGTGCAAAACGTTTGGGTGGAACCTAGCTCCGCCTTTGAGACGTAGCTCCGCCTTCGAGACATAGCTCCGCCTTCGAGCTGCAGTTTCTAAGCTCCTGAGTTTCCTCCTCTCCTCTGGCTCCTCCACTCAGCTCCATCAGACTAGCCGGCAGCAGTTAGCAAACAGCTGGTGGAACCGTGCAAGAACGTTGTTAAAGGGTTAACAGAGGAGCCATGTTGCGATAAATTCCTGAGGGAGGAATTTCAGAAAGATTAGAAATAAGAGGCCCGATTTCGAGGCGTTAAATGAAGAAGTAAAATTTCTTCAAGTCATATTTGAAATGTACATACCATTTTTATAACAACTTAAGTTAATTATGCTATAAAATGGCACTGTTCGCCTGGAAAACACATCATTTCTTTGATTCATTCTTCAAGGAATTAAAGTAGTCGAGTAGTTTAAAGTAGTCTGAAAAAAAAAATAAAAAATACAAATAGCTCAAATATCCCTCTGAGCCTAAGCTTGATTTTTTTTCTCCCTAGATTTAAAAAGTCATATAACATGGTTTTCGCGTTTAAAATGGAATCAGAAAGAATAAAAGCAATAGAAATACACATGAAAATCTAAAAAAAAAAAAAATCTTACATATTCTTCCATTAATAGAACAAGTAGCATAAAAAATAAATAAATTTCCTGACTACTTATGAAGATCTTCTCGTTGGACTGCGACTGAATCAGCATTGCTTCTGAGCATTTCTAAACTTCGACTCAAAATGTGTGGGGGGTTTTTATCACGTAGGCTACAAGATCTATTTAGATGTCATGAGGTTAAAGTTTGACACAATCCATGGAAGGAACAAAGCAAACGTGTGGAAGGAAGTGATCTGTAGTCAGAAAATAACGCTGCATTAAGCCGAAAACAGACGCTGTAACTCACCCTTTACGCGCATTTCCCATGAGCAGAACAGGGTGGTGGCAGCAGCATGCTGTGGGATGCATTTCGGAGGCAGCCGGTTGGGGTTGCTAGGGAGACGGATGGATTCAATTGCAGGGGGAAAAACATGCTAGAGGCCAAACAGCTCACCATTCGTTTCCTTATTTCAGGCGATTTGTTCCCAGCATTTGGGCTCTTCCTCCTTTTTGCTTTTGAAAGGCGACTTTTTGCAGCGTAAGCATCTTTCAAGGAGGGCACACTGTGAAAAGAAAACACGAGGCGACCCATGTTAAACATGCTGCGTTGCAATCAATCGCATTGAATGCATTACATCGTCGTGTTGAACAAACGTAACTAAAGGAAGTTTGACAAAAAAAAAATTCAATCACACCTGACAAATGAACTGTTTGGGGTTTTTGTTTTTTTTAAGTTGGACTCATCGACACTAATTATCTTGAAGTGGGACATTTTCAAAAAATTCAAAAATACTTTATTGATCCCAAAGGGAGATCAAACGAATGAACGCAGCAAATACTGTGATTTCTATAATCAATCAATAAATAAATAAATCTACTGTTTGCATTAAAGTTGATGAGTCAATTGTGGGATTTAGAGGCATTCAGGTCCCTGCAGAGCGGGGTGAACCGGCCCCGGAAGCTCCGCTGTCACTTCCGGCCGCATTAATCCAGGCGCAATTAGGCGTCAGAGCGCCGCGGCGATGACGGCCTTGAGAGAGAGAAACAGAGAGAGAGAGAGAGAGAGAGACAGAGAGAGAGAGAGAGAGAGAGAGACCCTAATCAGGAGAGTAAACTCCGCTATATTTCAATTTGGGTGGGCGCTCTTCCGCTCCGGGGGTCTGTGGCACCGGTGATAAATAAAACGCCCATTTACTCCCCATTTCGCCCGCAAAGCAGACATCCCAAAAAAAAAAAAAAACTGCGCTGCGCCATCGGCCCCCGTAATCATCGCCGAGCGCGCAGTTTTTTGGACGCCGAACATAAATCACGCAATTGGAAACGCGCTGATTAGAGGGGCAGAAGGAGGAGGGGGAGGAGGAGAGGGAGGGGGGTGGGGGGGGCAACACTCAAACAAATGCAGCGTGTAACCTTGTCAGCTCCTGAAATCATCTCCAATGAGAAATGAAACAAAATGGAACAATTGACTCATATCCAAACAGGAGGAGGTGGAGGAGCGGTGTGTGTGTGTGTGTGTGTGTGTGTGTGTGTGTGTGTGTGTGTGTGTGTGTGTGTGTGTGTGTGTGTGTGTGTGTGTGAGAGGGGGGGGGGGGGTCAGTTGCACGTGAAGAAAGAAAAGAAGAAGAAGAAAAAGGAGGAGGAGGAGGAGGGGGAGGAAAAAGAGCTCAAGATAACAAGATTACAAGCTCCTCTGGTGTAATCCCTCTGTATTATGACACATCTGTTATTAAGAAATGTGACAAAGGTGGCCCCCACGAGCGGCCCTGGCCCTAAAGCCCCTTTCAAATGTTAACCAGCAGGTCCCCGGAGCCGCTCCAGAGTGCTAATTGGCCGATTGAGTCCATTTATGTAATCCCTGCTGCCCTCCAGGCCTCCGCGCCGCCGGCGGACTTCGGGCTGAAGTGCCGCGCACGGCTCTCTATTCAAACACTTCCATATGACAACCGCGCACAGAGCGCGGCAATTAAAGGCCAGTCACTTTCCATTTGGGCCGCGTCAATGGATCTGCGCCGTGTGCGTGGCGCAAACAAAAGGACCCTTCCAAAGCATTTAACTCCCCCCCTTTCATAGATCCCCGCCTCAAAAAAGTGAGCGCTGGGTGCCGCCCCTTCAAAAAAAGAAAAAAAAAAGTCCCCTCCTCTCAGGGGATTACAGGCTTGGACTCGGGGCCGCGCTGAAGAGATCCGCGGCTCTCCGCGCACAGCGGCGTGAAAATGAGATGCGCATTTAAATCTGGGAGCGGCTGGGTCCGCCGGACCGGCACCGGTCCGGGCTCCTCGGCACCGGTGCCGCGGGGTTAATTAAGGGGCCCTTCAGTTGCGACAGAGGCAGGAGAGATGGAGGCCGGGCCCCGATTCTCCCTGCATCTGTGGCTTCAGTTTCCTCCCCCCGGTGGCAGAGGGGAGGATTTTAAATGGTGAATTAGCATTCAGATGAGAGGAGGCTGCAGATCACAGCTTCTATAGAGCAGCATTCAGACACACAGGAGGCAAACAAGCCAAACCCCTCTGCAAATCACCAACACTGTAAATATCTATGAATATATGTTTCAGAAAACTTATTTGTGACGTCCAAATGGGATTTGATCATCAATACGTTCGATCCATCTGCAACGACTGATCCCATAAAGTCGCGGCCAACGCGGCGGCCATTTCCTTCCCTGGCGGCTCGATTAAAACCTCAGTTCACAGTTAGTCCGAGGTTTCTCCCATTCACTTGGATTCCCCTTCGGTTGAGTTTCTACCGGTCAAACTTCTTCGTGGTTCACGCCACTGGCAACATCCCTTCTTTGGTCGAATGACTCCGGTGATGTGAAAGGATGCGTTTCCGATGCAGTTTTGGGAAATAATTAAATTTTGGGGGCATGCTGAGGGGGTTAGCATGCCCCACGTTTGGAGGCCTCAGTCCTCGACGCGGACGTCGCGGGTTCCACTCCCAGGCCCGGCGACCTTTGCCGCATGTCTTCCCTCCTCCTTGCCCTCTTTCCTGTCAGTCTACTGTCGAAAAAATGCGAGCCACTAAAAACTCTTCGGAGAAAAAATATGAAAAAACAAATAAATAAATAAAAAATAAATAAAAACAAATTTTAATACGGTCGGAAAAAAAAATTCTTAACCTAAAACCAATTATTATTATTATTATTATTATTATTATTATTATTGTTTTTTCTGAAACTGGTGCGTTACTTATATCCGAAACGTCAAATTCCAACGTACGTTTAAACTTGAACAAAAAGAGAAAACTTTAAACTTTTACTGTACATTATAGCGAGCGACTTCCACCAGAGAGGTTCTGCTCTGGTTTTGGATCCTCTTGTATGTTTAACATTTGACCTCTTTCTGACAAGAAATGACTAAAATCAAGGCAAAAATCTCACCTCATCCCTCTTTCATGAACATAATAGATCTGGACTTTGAAATCTGTTGCACTGCACATCTATATATATATATATATATATATATATATATATATATATATATATATATATATATATATATATATATATGTAGAAAACATGTATTTTTGCATCTGTAACTAACAGAAATACTGCAGCGCTGCCAGTGAGAGGAAATGAGACAAAACATAAACAAATAAATAAACAGACAAGAGAAGAACACGAAACCGAGAACCGTGAGGAGGCAAATCACGATTACAAAAAAAATAAATAAATAAAATAAATAAATAAAATGGCGAACTCAAATTCCACGGACGAACAATACGTTCATTGAAAACAAGACAAACAGGCGCGCCGAGCCACTTTCTCCCCTGATTTCCAGCCTCCATCTCGGCTTTTATCGTCATCGAGACGCAGAGTGTTTGGGGCTCCGGGGGGCCCCCGGCCTGGCACTCACCTCCCGGTGCTTTATTGTGCCACACAGGTCTTCATTATGAGCATCGAGGGAGGGAGCGGAGGGAGGGGAGGGAGGGGAGGCTTTTGTGAGCCCGTATCCTCGTAGTTTATGTCTCTTCGGCGCCGCCATGTTGGCGCCTTTATGGGCGGCAAATTGGTGGCGAATAGGAGAGCGGAGCACTTTAGCAGCACTCACCTTCTCCTCACCCCTTTTAACTTATTAACTTATATTAACTCGCTTTGAAGGCGTCGACGGGGCTCGCGCGCGCGGGACCCGCAAATAAATCCCGGCGGCTCGCCGCGTGGAAGCGCGAGCGGAATGGTGTTTACCGCCACCTGCGTGAAAAGGCCCGCACGCGCGCTCTCTTTTCTTTTCTTTCGCCTCGCGGTCGCTATTAACGAAGCAAATCTTCGTTTTGACCGCGTGATCACTTTTTAATGCACTCGAGTGGCTTTTAAAGCGCAATCAAATGCTAATTAAAGGCCGGGCTTTGACCACAAATGCTCTTTCTCCTGTTTTGTTTTTGTTTTGTTGAGTTTTCTTTTTTTTTGGAGCTCAGACTGAAGCAAGCATGAGTCAATTGTTAAATGCACCTGCAAGGAGGTCGTTGCTTCACAGGAGCGACACAACAGCAAGAAAAGAAAGGAGTCCGATAATAAGAGCAGGCTTTTAAAGAATTTGTGCTGAATTGGTTTCGCTTTGAGAGAGGCTCATCCAGAGGCCTACACTAGAACGGGTTTTTAATAGTCAAAATAGTCACTTGAAGATGTGACGCAACTTTTTTCTCGAGGGTTTTTAGCTGCAAAAAGATTTAAAAAAAAAATAAATAAATAAAAGGACTTTCTTCTTCACCGTCCTTCATTATTTTTGAACCAAAGTCAAAATTTCACGTTTTGTCACGCAGTGAACATCCGTCTGTTTTCATTTTGAAAATCGCGCACAACTGCAGCACATTATTTTCCAACACGTACATATGTGTATGTAGTTTATTTACAAGCGCCGTGTACAATGTTCCCATCAGCTCCGACAAGCTTCCCTGTTCTTGCCGAAGAAAACCGTCCCGGCAGCATGATGCAGCCGCCACCGTGCGCCGCTTTGGAAACGCCATGCTCGGTTATTTTACCAGCCACAAGTAAAGTTTGTTGGTCAAAAAGTTGAATTCTGAGCATATCCACCGCACGTGCTCGACTGGAATCAGGTCTGGACTTTGACTGGGCCGCTCTAAAACAAATATGCAACAGTAAGGCTGGAAGTTTGGCACCAGTGTGATGTGGGTCGTTGTTCATCCTTTGTCAGCCTCTTCAACTTTCTGTCTGGCTTCACGTTCCTGAGCAGCATTACATTTTGGATAGTTATGATATGTAACCATGGCAACAAAGTACTGCTTTTACAACTTGGAGCAGACGGTTAGCATCTCTAACAGAGACCTAAAGCGGACCGGCGAAAGCAAACGAGGTGAATTAGCGACGCAGCTGTTCTCCTGCGTTGCCACCCAGAAGCAGACTTCAGTCAGAGGCCTCTTCAGATTCAGCACATGACTGACTGCTACTGGAGATCCATCCAGCCCACGGTGTCACCGTCCACAACGACGGCGTTCACGTTCCTCTGCAACAGGAGTGAGGAGAGCGAAGAAAAATGAACAGCGCCTGATTTTCTCCAGGGCTTTTCTACAGTCACAGGAAACGTACTCGGCTCATCCTCGTGATTTGTTTGAGCCGCCTTGTTTAAAGCGTTAAGCTAACAGAACGTGGAGGTGAGTTCAGAGCAGTTTGGTTTGTTTCCAGGACTGATTGGTAAAGACGCTTCCTCATAAACCGATGCTTCATCCCAATTTCAGCTCCTCCTCCGGCGACGCAACGTAAACGTGTCAGTAATGCACTAAGCACCAACAGAACCACAATCTCTCACCCCCTAAAAAAAACAATCACACTGTAACTGCAGCACACCCCTGGGAGCAGTAATTGCAGTGATTATGCTTTGCAGCCATTCCCGTGTTTCTTGTATCGTAATTAGATTTTTTTTTCTTTCTCTCTCTCTCTTTTAGTCACACCGAAGTTTCTTTTTAGAAGCTTCTTTGGAGCGTGGAGACTAATGACTTCATGTTTCCGCGCCGAAATATTCAATAAACGGCTCATTAGGACTACAGACACATTCAACTCTGCTGATTTGATTTTTCACTCTCCTGTTTTTTTTTTTCGTTTTTTTTTTTTTTTCTTCCTTTTTCCTCGGAGTCACACATTTATCTATCTGCAGTCCGGAGGAGATGAGAGGAGCGAATCCTGACAGGTTCCCTGAACCCTGTACTGCAGGATGCGGTGTGTCACAAAACTATTTATACACTTTGAACTTAAAAAAAACAAAATTATTTTGACGCGTTATAGTCGGAGTTCAGTTCTATGGTATGATATTCCAACAAAAAGTAATTCAGGACAACAAAATTAAAGACAAAAATGAAATTTTTCTCTCAGTTTTCCCCCCCAAATAGAGATCTGAAAAGTGTGTCATGCATCTGCATTGTGCCCCTTTCACACCGATTCCCCTAAATAACATCCGGTGCAAAGTCCAAAAAGTTGGAAGTTGCGGAAGTTTTCTTTACGGAAGGAGACATGGTCTTACATGGAGGTGGCAGCATGATGCTGTGGGAAAGTGTCTCTCTGCGTAGGATCAAGCTTCATAAACCAAACATGCTATTTAAAGCAGAGGACGGTTTCTTCTAGTGCATTTAGAAAAAGAAAAAAAAAAACTCCAGAAAAATCACAGTTTCCTCAGACGCAAGTCATTTTATTTTTGTTTTGTGCTGCTTTAAAAAACAAATCAATCTGTTTTGAATTTCTGATCCCTCCTGTTCTTCATATCCGCGTCGCCAGCAGGTTTCTACAAGAGTCAACAGTCAAGTTTAAGGATGTTATAAAATTACATATGTATCTCATTGACTTTAATCACGTATGATGACGAGATGGATTCTTTGTGACTCCAAACACCCAGCAAGTGACACAGGCCACTCGGCATGTCAGCTAAGAGAAAAACCAATATGGCCGCCACATCTGTAAGAAAGGCACTTTTCTTGCTGCAGCACTTTTTCCCGCTGTATTTAAACCGCTGGTATTTTTGCTACGTCGAATTTCCTGAGCGTTGCATCCCGCTGTAATGTTTTGTCATTTGTCAAAAACATACCTGAAGTGTTGCCGGGATTCTTTCAAGGATGTTTGAGAAATTCTTCAATCTCCCATGGCAACCGTTCGGCTCTACCAAACGCCCGGGTGGACCTAGCTCCGCCTTCGAGGATGAAGCTCCTCCCGAGAGCTGCAGCGTCCAAGCTCCAGAGCGTCTGCCTCTCAACCGCGACGCCTCCACTCAGCTCCTTCAGACTAGCCAGCAGCAATCAGCAAACACCTGCTGAGCAAATTACACGAGCTACTTCTCAGTGCAGCGCTGCTTTAAAAAAAAAGAAACGTTGTTAAAGGGTTAGTAGAGGAGCCTTGCTGTGAAGTCTTCCTGACGGTGGAGTATCAGAACGAGGAGGAGTTTTTAAAGAGACGGAGGCCCAATTTCAAGACGTTAAATATCAAACTCAGATTTATTTTCAGTTACATTTGCACTTTTATGGCAACTGACGGTAACAGTTACTTGACTGTGCCGTGAAACGGCACCGTGTGTCTGGAAAACACGGTTTAATGAAAATCCTGAACTCGTGGAGGATGAAACGTGAGGATCCGACGTGGCAGAGGAGAACGTTCCTACACCTGTCATAGTCATTAGAGGTGTTGCTGAGAAGTAGGAGATGATGGTGACGATGTCGGGGGTCATGACAGTCGAAACGTATTCAAAAGCGGACAGCGACTTGTGCAGGTCGCGAACTCGCTGCCAACAACAAGATCAGCAGTTTTCAGAACTGTAACGCCAGAGGAAGTCGTCATCAGGTTGTGCGAATCCATCATTTGAAACGTCACCTGCACAGAGGCATCCTGCTGCAGTGGAAGGAGTTTTCCTTGCTGGATTTATTACTGTGCAGACGGGAAACAAACACATAAAGCTTATTATATGAAGAAATTCCATCAGTTCTTATAAAACTAAGGGAACAGCAGATCATTTCCCTGATATTTTCAACACTCCACTAGTTTTTTTTTCTACTTGTAAGAAAAATAAACTTTTTCAAAAACAACTTAAGACAAGTGAATACTTTCAGTTTTCCTTACTCCTGCCAGGATGTGCCTCTCCTCTCTCCCCTTCTCTCTCTTTCTGGATGACAACTTCATTTTATTTATTTATTTATTTATTTCCTAGGATTTGGGGAAGTTTCCAGAAAATGGATGCAAGTCGGCGCGATGCCCTCCGAAGCGGTGATGGAAACGCGACTGTGCGCGAGAGAGATCCATTTCCCCGGCGCCTGGCACCTGCTGCGATGGGCTCTGGGGCGGAAACGAGAGAGAGAGAGAGAGAGAGAGAGAGAGAGAGAGAGAGAGGAGCCGCCTCTCCTCCCCGGTCGGCGGCTCCCTCAGCCCCGGCCTGGCCGGTGACAGCTCGATTTGGGCGCCTCTCTGAGGCGGAGCGCGCAGACGTGACGGGCCTGTTCTGCTGGTCTCATCACAGCCTCTGGTGTAGAAAGAGGCTGGGAGGACAGAAGCAGACACTCGCCGAGGAACCGTCTGTCTGACCCAACCGGTGAGATTCATCTGTCATCGGGCCATCTCGCATCATCCCAACGCAGACCTGACAGGCAGTCGCGTAAAAATGGCGCAAACAAAGGCGAACTGACGAATCCTTCATCAGTCTGCAAAAGCCTTGCATAAAAACAACACTTTAAAGAGGCAGTATGATGTAAAACGATTTTTTTTTTTTTTTTTGCCTTCCATCGTGGTGTGATGCAATTCCCTCTTTGAAATCGTACCTGGAGTGTTGCTGTGATTCTTTAGAACGTGTTTGAGAAACCCTCATGTCTCCCATGGCGACCATCCAGCTGTGCAAAATGCCTGGGTGGAGCTAGCGCCTCAGTTTTCGCCACTCGGCTCCTTCAGACTAGCCAGCAGCAATTAGCAAACACCTGGTGGAACCTCAGCTCAGATCCTGACAGCAGCTACTTCTCACTGAAACGCTGCTAAAGGGTTAATGGAGGAGCCGTGTTGTGATGTCATCCTTAGGGCGGAGTTTAGAAAGAGCAGGAGTTTTTAAAGAGACAGAGGCCTTATTTCGCGAGGCCTTAAAATACAAACATTTCTTCAAAGCATTTTTTTTTTTTATGATAACTGAACAGTTCTGAGATTGTGCCATAAAATGGCCCAGTGAGCCTGGAAAATACACGATCCAGTTTGTTCTGAGGTCATTTTGCAGAGTGTTATCACCAACTTTTATATATGCTGAAACCATCACCAGCTCTTCCTGATTAGATCGTGTTCAACGATGAATAATATTAAGAAACATGAAATGAACAGCGAGAAGGAGTTGGGACATTATTTAACCAGGAAGTCACTCTGAGATTATCTTTTTAAAAAGATAAAACGGTTAGTGTCCCTCTGCTGATGAACATAAACCCAACAACAGTCACCGAAATAAAATCCTTCTTTTGCAGATTTTGAAAAGATTAGACCTTCACGTGTCAATACTTATTAATACAGAGCTACATAACAATAATGGGATGTTTTGATATTTTAAAGAGAAGCATTCGCCCTCGTTTATTCTTGGTCATCTGGAATTGATATAATTGCTGTGAGGCAGGACTTGAGTCAGCTGCGCCTACCGTTTCACACAGTCCTATGCTATTAAAGACAGTTGCTCATTATATTGCCAGATGAGCCGTTTATGAAACGGAAATGATACAGCACACCAACGACAAATGAATAATTAGCACTAATGAATCGGGCCTCGTCAACAGACGCAGACGTAATGATCTTTGGATAATCGAAAGATCATTCGTTTTCTCGGATGGTGCGAAGGCGGGACTTTGCACACGTCAAATAAATTCACACGTTCTTAAGAAGCGGCAAATGAAACTTCTGTTCGAGTTGATCTACAGAGCAAATGAAAGAACAACGCATCAGTTTTCGCTACAGAATGCGCTATTCGCTCACGAGCTAACAGAGGCTACCAAACACTTTTGGGTTGGTTAAGAATTTCCAGCACATGATCACTGGAGCATGTGTTTGCCACTACCGCAAAACCAGTTCAAATTCAGCAGTGAAACAGTCAGTTAATTACAGACACTTCACTTACCTCAGTATGCTGAATGCTTGACACAGAAAGCAAAACTCTAAGACGTGCCTAGTAGATGATTTTGCGGCTTCTTCACTGACTGGTTGGAAGCCATTAGACGCTGAGGTTTCCTTTTGAGATGACCAGTTGACTCTCCCAGGCAGTGGGACCTCAGACAAAGCAGCAAACGGGGCCCTGAAGCAGCAGAACACCATGAACGCCACACCGTTGACCCCAATTCGTACGCACTACTCAGAGCTATAGGCTGGACGAAAAAGCGACGCGTTCCTCAAAGAGTTGACGCGCGGCACAAATCGCCGCCATTTCCTCGCATTTCGACCTGCGCGGCGAGCAAGAGCGCTCCGACCGCTTTCAACACAAAAGGCGGCTTTCAAAACTGCGTCGTGTGCGACCTTTTACAGGCGTAGGTCAAAAGGTTTTTCTAAACCTACCGCTTTTCTGTGAATAATCTAGGGAGGTTTAATCACTTTCTAGTCTTTGAGAGGCGCACTCGCATTTTCTTCTTCCCTGTAGCAGAAGGTAAAAAAACACATTAACTTTAACATCCACTTTGTTAAAGTGATCTTTTCATGAAGTAGCATGTCAGGTGTGCAGATATGTCTGAAACTCTGATCGAGTAGAGAGGTACCGTGTTGGGGGGGGGAAGGAGGCATGTGTGTGTGTGTGTGTGTGTGTGTGAAATGGGAACAGCTGGCTGAGGGAATGAGTACAGAGGGAGAGGTGATGGATGCGAGTGGAGCTCCTGTGACAGATGAGCTAACAGGTGTTCACCACGGCCCTCAGAGAGACGCTATTTATGAGCCAGAGAAGACAGCCAGGCGCAATGCACTCCGCGCCGCGCCGCCGGCCTCCTCAATGCCGAAACACATCACAGACATCTGCACAACTTCACTCGACGAGGAGCAACACAGCAGAACCGGCTCCAGCCGGCGGCGTCCTCCTCCTCCTCATTCGGCCAGGTTAAGGCATTTCATCCATCAGTCTGTGGGAACGACCTTCGTATTGGTTTTATTGATAAATATTTAAAATATGACAATTTTATACAACTCTGTGTCTTTGTACGATAGCTGAGAAAATACTGTGCTGCTGCCACACTCAGGATTTACTCCCAAATCTGTCATTGGCGTTTTTAAGCGAATGTGGTACATTAAATAGAATCATTTACGGCATCATTGAAATGTGCAGTGAAATGTTCTGAAGCAGTTAGAAATTACCTACAAGAACAAAACGGCGGCACTTTGTTATTTTTGAGAAAAAAAAACTAAACTTTGACAAAGTCCCGTTTTATTGATCAGAAAAACATACAGATAAAAAGACCTTGGAGCCGAATTGATCATTGGTTTTTTTATGTAACATTATTACCAGCTGGAGGAGCTTCAGCCATCAATCAACAGGGTTTGTTTAAAGGCTGGAGTGTAAAGCTAAAGAGTTTCACTAATTCCTGATGAGAAAGTCAATCTCTCCCTTCTGTCGTTGGCAAGAAAAGAAAAAAATAAAAATAAAAAAATACAAGCGAGTGGATCACAGCGACGATGAGCTGATTCATCGGTACGGTAACCGATACAGCGATAAAGAACACAGGCCGTTTCAAGAAAGGGATATTTAGTTATTTAAATTGACAGGAAGAAACTTAAACTTCAGAAATATGGAATGACTGGAGTGCCAAAAAAACCCGCACAGAAAATCAACTTGTTAAAAAAAAAATTTCATAATACAAACAAGGACAAGAAAAAAAACAAAAACAAACCATGAAGACAAATTGATAAAATACAGATCTTACTGGATGTAGAAGTTTCGTTTATAATTTCAGAACATACACAGAAAGAGTTTTGGCATCTTTTGATATTTGTTCTGCTCGTCTTTTGCAATCATTTCTGCTTTGCCCATTTGTATCTGCACAGCTGTCAAATCCTAATCATCTTCATCTTAAAAATTGAAGAGATAATAAAAAAAAGCCAAGCAAAGATATTTTTTTTATACTTTTCATTGTTTTCAAATGATCATTATTATTAGACAAACATCTTCATTTTTTTGGCACTTCTGTCATACCATACAGTCCAAATACAGTCAGTATTTTTGTGAATGGTGTCTTGTCAGTATTATTTTTTGGCCACCAGGCAGTGAAAATGTGAAGACAATGAAAAAAGTGACGCATCTGAAAACGTAGAGTCATATCTGAGATGCTTCCTAACACTGCCGCGACCTTCACATATCGATTCTGACGCTTCGGGACAACCCTCGCTAAAGACGCCGGCCCTTTAAAGTAGAAAACACTGAACAGGAGTTTCTTCATTGCTTCCAGTCCATTTTGAGTCAAATCCCATGGATTTCAATTAAGAAGCGCCACGCACTTGTTAACAGATCCAGAGCCGTCCCAAAATAGGATAAAAAAAAAAAAAATAAAATAAAAAAAAAATAATAATAATACGTGAGATCTTGTAATAAGAACCGCTCCCATTTCTTGGTGGCTTGATCTATGCCTGGGACAGGGCTTGTTTGAGATCTCTGAGCAACATGGACGCCATGACGGTCTTCTCTGTGTTGATGGTGAGGAGGGCAGTGGAGGACTCGCTCAGCTCCAGTGTAACCAGAACCAGAGCTCCGCTGCTGACGGTGCGCCCAGCAAACCTGCAGGAACACGGAAGAACTTCAGCGGGGAAAAAAACAAAACATGCTACGCACCATTAGGCTAACGGCTGCAAGAGCAAAGCGTACACAAAAACAAAACCAAGAAATAAAACACTAAAATGCAGCCTATACAATGAAAGTGAATTATGTATAGCTGGACATGTCGCAATACATTTTGCTGGATGATAAAGTGTCCTAGAAGTTATCACGATAAATGATAATATTGTGGTTTTGAGATCATTGTCGATTAATTTAAAGACAACATTTTCAAAGAAACCTTAAATTCTAGTGAGCATTTAACAGTGAAACTGGAAGACATTTGAAAAATCCAAAATAAACAAACGGAACAACAGAAACAAGACATAAAATGAACAGTGACATCGCTGCAAACCAAAATGTCCTTCAAAAAACGGATTGGTTGAGACCAAAGCACCAGACTGAAGACTTTTGTCATCCAGTTTTTGGTAGAAAAAAAAGAGAAAAACAATACATCGTGCAAATGGAAATTAATGAGTTTGTTTTTATTTTTCATTCGATTAATTGTTTGATTGCAACAGACCTTTCACTTTAGTGAACTCAAGATCAGAGGCATTAATCTCTGACATCTACCAACTAAAATCATTCCAAGAAAATGTTTTAGGAAGACTTACCTACCACCTCAACATTTACATTTTGTTAAATTACAGACAAAACCTGTTGGATTTTATTAATATTTTGGGGGATGGACTGTAAACGACCCACAATTAGGAAGGTAGTTGCTAATTTGGTTTGAGAAAAACCAGCAGATTTTGTAACAAAAGTCAAATCATTAACTAAAAAAAAAAAGACCAAACAAAAAAAAAAACTATTTCTTTCAGGAATGTCACAGATTTTTCTTACTGGATATGAAGTGTAAATGAAGGAGGCGAGCACAGCAAGTCTGGCTCTGCACTGAGCCACATGTAGCAGAGCAACAGACCGGGGCCCGTTGGGGACGGGAACCTGCCCTTTATGCCCGTCAAACAGCACTCAGCCTCTTTTATGGACTGAGAGTCTATGACTGTGTGGGAGCTCTGGGACTTCCACGGCCCCCCCGTCCCACCAGCTCCCTCTGGGGCCGTGCCCACGATTCAGTCCACCCCCGTTTCCTTGGATACCTTCCCTTAAGCGCACATGGTCCCCATTGAGAGAAGCTAACAAGAGGTAGACAGAGGCTATGACCCGGCGTGACCCTCTTTGAGCGTGACAGTGTCGAGCCGGGACCTCACGTGACACGTTCCCAGCCATCTGGCTCCGTTTAGCACTACATCTCCCGCAACAAAGACCCCCTGCGCGGCCCGCTTAGGCCCGACAAACAGCCCACAAAGGGACCCACTTAGGCCTGACTAAAGCCTGTGAAGAGCCCCCACAGGACGGGCCGCGGACGGGCGCCGTGCCGCGCTGCCACCGAACCTGGGGGCCTGACGCCTCCGCTAATTAGCGGAGGAGACGACACGCACGAGCAAACCGAGGAGTCGGGAGGAGGGGGGGGTGGTGAGGGAAGGGGTGACGTCTCTGGGGAGCCGCTAAATTACCATCAACAGACGAGAGGGAGTTTATGACGGCGCTCTCAGCGAGGGAAGAGAGAGTCCTCCTTGGACTTAATTAAAATATTAGCCACTTCAGCAGGAACCGACTCATTCTGGGAGGAGATGGAGTTCGTCCAAAAAGAAGAGAGGGGAAATAAAACCCCCCCCAACAAAACCTCGTCGTTTCTGCTTTCATTTCTTTAAATAATTCAGCTGATGTGAATTGGTTCTTGTTAGCCGACAGGCCTCGGCCTCTTCGAAGCCTTAAAACTACCAAATGTGACGTATTTCTTTCTTTATGCGACAAACAAACACACGGTAGCCTCGTTTCCCCCCCTGCTTGCCTCTCCGTCAGTAGCCCGGGGGGCGTCCTGGGGTCCCTGCGGCTTTGCTAATGGATTTAGGATATAAATCTATCATTTATTCAGCCAGTTAACACCACCCGGAGGCCGCTGGCGTTTTGTCTCAGGAGATGTGGATGTGTAGCCCTCCTTCTCTCTCTCTCTCTCTCTCTCGCCTCCAGCGAGAGCTGCAGAAAGCAGAGGTGGCCTTTGGTTTCCGAGGCCGTTTTCATTGAATGCTTTGCGGTTGTGCGCACGTTCTGGTGCGCAAAAGGATGAAAAAACAAAACAAAACAAAAAACAACCTCCCCACACACATCACATCTGGATGTAGCACATCAGCGCATCTTCATGGACCAGGAGGGAGCGATTAAGGTCGAGCGTGCCCTTAAACGGGTCATTGGTATTCTGCTCTCTCCGCATAGCGGGCTAAGCGCCGGATTAATTGCGGCGCGTGGAAAAGAAAAGCAAAGCATTAGCCCTGGACTTAAAGCAGGTGGATTGACATCGATCGTCAGGGCTGCGGCTAAGCATCGCTCTCCAATTATCTGTGATTCTCCACGCGCCGAGCCGAGCCGAGCCGGGGAGCGCCATCTGCCTCTCCTCTGCCCCGCCGCAGCCGACGCAGACTGGGCTTCACCTTTCACACAGGCTTCCTCTCTAAACCGTCTTTTCATACTTCTCCAGACCCGTGGATCAAATTCGAAACGGTATTGCAAATCACGGTTTAAAAATCGCCCAGCTGTCAAAATCGATCGATTTCCTTTTGATCGTGTCTGATTGGTCGAGTCCCGCAGAGAGATATTTTCTTTTCGTCCCGTTCATTAAACGCATCAAAACGTGCGAATCCCCGTGTTTTCTGCTGTGGAATCGTCACGTGGGGGTCGCACCGATTGCAGTTTTCTGGCCGATCACTAATCTATCTACCGATTCTGATTTTGGCAGATTTTCTGTTTTTGACTGAAAAGTTGCCAAATACAGCAACTAAATTCCTAAGCTGACAAAACGTTGCCATGGAAAAAAGTGGACAATGGTTGATTTTCAGGTCTTTGTGGATAAGATTGGTTTCACAAAAACAAAAAAAAAAATAATAAAAAAAAAGTTTAAAAAATGCAAAACAATTTCCTTAATTAAGGAAATCTCAGCAGACTCATCGGTTCCACCCATAGACGTGTGATCGAAGCATAAATAGTCATAATCCTGTAATCCCTTCATTTTCTCCTTCAATCAGTTTTTAAAGAGAAAAATCTTAAAAGTAAATGTGAATCGGTAAAATCAATCAGGGTTTTTATTTTTCTAGTCAGTGCCCTCCCACCAGTCTAGTATTGAAACTGATCAGGTTTGATAAAACAACCTCACAGGGTTTCTGTAAGTTTCAGGTAAAGTCCTTTTTGAGGCAATTTTTGGTCATCAATTATACACCTATGACTTATAACTTGTATAATTATAACTTTTCCAGCTTTTGTGGACCTCGTCACTCTGTCCCAGTCTGCTGCCGTTAGGCTAGCAGTGGTCACTTTAACGGATTTCAGTCTACCATCAAACTGTATTAAATTTAGACTTTCCAACAGTAAAAGCACCAATTGTAGAAAACGTTACAATTTTATTAGCCTCAACATGAACGGAACTGGTGAACTGGGCGACACCTGCTGGATTCAGCAATGAAAACAGAAACATTGTTAATGAAAGGAAAAACCACTTGGCTTTATACCTAAATAAACAAATGCTACATGATGATTACTTTGGTCTGGAAAAATCTTGAAGTTACCACAAATTTGCTCCATTCTTGAATTGTGGACCAAGGAAAATCATTCAGAGGGCCTCAAATGGCCCCACGGCCGCAGTTTGGACATCCCTGGTTTAAATCAAATAATAATCTAAGATCTAAAAAAAAAATAAAAAATGGTGATACAATGTAAAACACAATCTGCGATGTCGTAATTCAGAGCTAAGAGACTGCGAGGCTGTTCGGTTCCTGGCCGGAGCTGGACGCAGAAAGACCAGCTAGCCAAAGCTGTTAGCTCCAATTAGAACCAGGAAGCATCGCGGCCGGACGGCGGGGAAGAGAGGACAGACGGGAGGAGAGGACAGACGGACGACGGAGGCAACATTAAAAAAAAGGACCACAGTGACACGAGGAGAACATGAAGCTTCACAGAGAGCCCGTCGCTTTAATTAGGCAGTAGCAAATTAAACACAGACCAAGAAGGAACAAGAACGCAACAGAAGGGAGAAAGAAAAAAAAATCTGTTTAGAGAAACATAATCTAATTATAATCCAGTGAAAAGACAAAGAACAAATTATAAATCAAAAAGGTTCAGATTTAGAAATGTTTTTTTCCTCCAAACTTATTTTTTTGGGAGGGGTGGGGGGGTATTGGGCTCTAACCAGTGGGGATTGGCAACGCATGCAAAATTCGATCAAATTTGCTTTCAAACGGACTGAAAAATAGAGCACATTTATTCTATTCCGCCTGTTTAGACATAAACAAGAACAGCGTTTTCTACATTTGCTTTCCTGCTTGATTTATTGCCATCCCCCCTTTCCAGCAATCAATTTCTCCGTTTCAGTGGCAATCCTCGGCCCCCCCACCACCCCGCTCCTCCTCTTCGCGCCCCACCTTCTCGGCTTTGACGGCCTGCGTGGGAAAAGCAGTGCTGCGCCCTGCTGACGGACGGGAGGAGTACAGGGACGCGAAGGAGAACGGGTTGTCGCTTTGTCAAACCGAACCGGAGCTCAATTCCGCTGCACGCGTTGATTTTACCCGTTATTTTCATTCTGAATCCAAACTTCTAATCCTGGTTTTTTTCTTTTTTCTTTCCCCTCCTTCACATTTTACAGAGATTTTCTCTGGGGATTGCTTTGGAAATACGGGATTCTTGATGGAGGTCACTTTCCGCGTCACATTTAATGCAGAGTGACCTCTACATTAAGCTCTCAGTGGGTGTATCCGATCTGAATGATTAATCTAATGTCTGCGTGTGAGCGCCATTTAAAGCAGGAACTGCGGCAATGCGTGGGTAATTCGGGCCACTTATAGGGGGAAAGAAATAAATTAGATTCGCTTTTTTGTGTGTCGAGCAAAAAAGCAACGAGAGCTGATCTGTATTTCCAACATGGCACAATAGTCTGCGAAACACTCACTAAAGCTAATCGTTCACATGAATCAATCAGTGCTCATAAAGCTACTAGTCATAGAAAAATAAGGCCATAGATGGAGTCTCAAAAATACAAAGAGTGTTCGAAATGTATTTTTCCACCATCGCACAAGCTTTTGTTTTGAAAATTACTGAAAACGTTTCTATTAATGTTGCTCCTCTCGAGCAATTCTTAATTTCATTAAAACATAAAAGCGTAACTGCTTTACTGTGAGCAGAAGAGAAGTGCGGTTGCACTCTTTCAGCCAGCTGGCGGAGTGTGCAGCAACAGGCAGGGGAGGGGTTGCCTGGATACATGCAGAACTTAGCAGAACTGGTTATACTTTGACATTGGAAATGCAACCAGAGATTTGAATCTGCTCGTTTTCTCCTGTTCGGGTCGGACTGGTGGTTGTCTGGTCAAATATTAAAAAAATATCTGATTTTCTTTTTAATAACTGCAGCAAGACAAAGAAGACACAAGGAAATGGGAATTGATCATAATCAAAATAATAATAATGAAAAAAGAAAAAAAATCACAAATTTTGGAGGTGAACTAATTGCAGTTTTCTGGCAGATTTAAAAAAAGCCTAACCTGCGGATTTTGGTCGGTACCGATTGTTTCGTCTGAAAAGTTGCCTGATATAGTGAGAAGTTGCCAAGTTGGGGTGAGTTTTGTTAACCGTGTACCTGCAGATGAGACCTGGTGGGCTGGTCTGCAGCCCAGTCTGGTCTTCAGACTTTTGCGGAAGCAGATGAGGTCCGTTTCTCATGGAAGTATCGGTCGATTAGCCAATAGCATTAAGAATTTGAGAGAATCAGAGATTTAGAGAAGGAGGAGGGAAATAAAAGAAGAAAACTAATGGAACGTTGCGTTTCTGTCAATGGAACAATCTGTCTAAAGAAACCAAAGAGTAGATCAAGTTTTACGTTTAAAAAAATAAAACATGAGATCCTATCAAGGTATAATGAAGCATATTGATTCAGTAAAGTGCTTTTTCATTAAAAAGATATGTTTATTTCTTTCTTCTTTCTATAACTCACATTGCCCGTTTTGAGTTTTTTGTAGAGGTATCTATATGGATGGTTGATTGATATTTAGTTGCTTATGGCAAATGACTTGACTATATGGGATTTGTTTTCTCCAAACTAATACTTTTCATTCAAAAGAATAAAAATAGGAGTTTTTCTGTCATAATGAACTGTACATAACTGAAACAAAAGTAAGAATATTGGCGCCGATTTATCAATTCAACCCAAATGAGAGCGATATTGACCAGAAAAATGTCTGATCGGTGCAATTCTAATGAAAAGTAGATATGCCTACAAAGCCAGTGCTGCAGGAGCTTTGATAAAACGAATTCCTTTCTGGCCGCCAGTTGCTTGAGTGCAAAACAAGAGAAGAAGAAGTGGAGGACTGCCGGAGTGAAATATGACAGAACGGATCCAACCCTCTGAACCTGGGTGGTTAACTTTATTGGGGATTCTGTCGGCGAGGAACTCCATCAAGCTGCTGATCAGAGGGACGGCTTGGAAGAGCGTCTTCATTAACGCGGGACAGCGTCTTCCTCTTGAGCCGTCACAGAGGCAGAAAAAGAGATTGATGGCGCAGAGTCGCCTGATCTATTGGTTATTCTGAATGAAGTATGGGCGTATCGGTCGCCGGCCTCTCCCACCGGCTACCATTGATTTCCACTCAGTCTTTCGGCTTTCTGCGCCCTTGTGCAAAATGCCTCCCTCTTATTTTATTTATTTATTTATTTTTTTCGCTCCCGACTTCCTCGGTGGCCCTTATTTATCCGGTGCCTCGGACGATTCGCTGCTGTTCGGGCCTAAATCTATAAAGAAGCCGACGTCGTTTCGAGACGACGCGACCAGGCAGAGAGGAGGACGAGGAGGAGGAAGAGGAGGAGAGGGAAGGAGTGAAAGACAAAGAGGAAGTGAAAGACAGACAGCAGTGCAAAGGGTGAGACAGGTTGGGGTGTGTGTGTGGTGTGTGTGTGTGGAGCTGAAAGAGGGACAGAGCAGGAAACAGAGGGAGAGCGGGAGGTGTAATTATCTATCAGGTGTTCGGGTGTGCGTGACAGAGGAGGAAGCTCATTAGCACACTCTGTGTACACCAATTACACAGCTAGGCTTCTCAGGGCATTCCCCTGGCTTGTGTGTGTGTGTGTGTGTGTGTGTGTGTGTGTGTGTGTGTGTGTGTGTGTGTGTGTGTGTGTGTGTGTGTGTGTGTGTGTGTGTGTGTGTGTGTGTGTGTGTGTGTGTGAGAGAGACAACAGGCACCTTCACTATGACAGAAACACACTTCAGCAAAACTTTCGATTGAAAAGGACGGCTGAAGAAATATCCATAATGATAACAATAATTGCAATAAAAAAAAAAAAAAGGTTGGATTTCCTTTAGACTTTTATTCCAGATTTTAAGTAGTTCAGTAGGATTGTATTCAATGGATCAATAGAAACAGGACATGTCTGTGACGGAAAATGTCTTTTTTTGAAAAGCAGAAAGTAAATGCAACAGGTGTTTGTATCCCTTTAATCTGGAACTCATAAATGTAACCTAATGCAACCAATACCATTGATCTACATATGGAAATAGATGATGCCGAGCTATAATTTAAAAGGCCCAGGCCAAAATAAAATAATAATAATAAAAAAAGAGAGTAATAATTATGGAAGTAAGTGGCGCTGCAGAGATCCACAGTGTCCAGGATCCAAGAGTTTTCCAAGCACACAACAGATCTGGTGTTTGTGTCAAGATGTCCACAAATGCTCTTTCCAATTTAACTAAGGGTACTTTATTTTTCCTTGTAAAAAATAAAGTTAAATAGTAAAATGAATGTGTACGTTTCCCTGCTCGGTTTAAGAACTCCTGTTGTGATTAATTTAAGAACATGACCTTTAAAATGTGTGACTACAGCTGCAGTCCTGCAATCACCAAGACATAAAACCTACTAAAACCTAGCAAAGCCATGCATTTGGAAACCACTGAACAAAACTAATTAGACTGAAATAAATGAGCATTCCAGCATTTATAATAAGCATCATTACATACATAATACAATAAGACATGTGCATGCAGGTGAAGTGTGTGTGAGTGTGTGTGTGTGTGTGTGTGTGTGTGTGTGTGTGTGTGTGTGTGTGTGTGTGTGTGTGTGTGTGTGTGTGTGTGTATGTGTGTGTGTGTGTTTTACCGTTGAAGGTTGTTTTGCTCAGATGAAACCACTCCTACATTAGCCACGGACAGGACCTGCTTGCTGATGCTCTGCTTGGAGGTGTTGGCAGTTGCCATGGTGATGGTTGCTGAAGTCTCATTCATGCCCAGGAGCTTTTCTGAGAAGACGCAAAATATTTGCTCAGAAAAATCACAAAACAAACTTAATTTTATGTGTTAAGTTACATTTAAAATCGATGACAATTGAGGCAAAAGTTGAAAAAGGATCAATGCGCCGCTTTACAGACGCTCAGAGAAACTGGCTGGTGATCAGAGTCGGAAAATTTATAGCTTCATCAATCCTTGACAAGCTGATGAGTAACTCAAAAATACTACCTTTTTCAAAGGGGTGAATGCACCACATCCTAAGCAACTACCAGATCACACCAACACTTTTCAGTACTGATGTCTTTACTGAGGGAAAACGCTACATTAGCTTTTTTTCCAGACTCAGTCAGATGCTTCAATGAAGCATGGTTTCAGTACCGCTAGCCATGCTAGCAGCAGTAATTATCAATGAAAGCTCCTAGAGATAGTTTAAAATGTGAAGAAAATCTCTTGTTATTGTTTCAAACTTATTTAACACAGTTTCATAGAAACTCCTCTGAAGCAAGAAATCACCTAAGAGCTATAAAAATGGTTATAAATGTCATTTTTTGGGGAAAATCTTCCTATGGAATTGGTTGGAATCTGCCAAAACTGGTATCGGCAGCTCAAAATCTTCGAGATCGGCCACCAAATTCTGATCGGTCCGTCTCAAGAAGTACAGAACTGAATGATGAAACCATCCACAACCTTTCAGCACGCCAATATAATCACATGCCGAAACGCGTAAAAGAGCAAAAGTAAATGTATCCTGTGTAAAAGAGCAAATGTAAACAATAAAAGACCGACACAAAAGGAGAGTCCATCTGTGCCGAGTAATGGGAAAGGATTTAAATAAACGAATTGAGACAAATAGGAACATTTTAGGTAGAAGTGAAAGTGGTCCCACCATCAAATATAATAAAAATCTATTACCTGAAATAAGTTATTGACTTCCCTCCAATGGCATACATTAAAGTACATTTGTTTGAGAGAAAATGGTCGGAATGAACAGGCTGTTACTTCATCTTAAATCTCCCTTTGCTTTTATCTAAGTGCAGTTGAGCTCAGACAATCATGAATGAGGTTAATTAATGCAGAAGCAGCATTTAGTGCTGCACTCAGACGGGCGGGAGGCGTTCCTCTCCGCTCCCCGTCATCTAGAGGATGTGGACGAGCTGGAAGACTTTACACACTTTGTTTTATTGTTACTCTATGCACGTGTAAACAGATATAGTTAATGGGTTTTATGTGACAGTGGTTGGTGTACTTAAAAAAGTTAATTTGTCAGGTCGGGCTCGGCTCGGGTTGGATTATTTAGCCCAGGATTTCCCCCAGAGTATTATAAGCCTGGCAGGCCACCAGGCTTTACTTGCCCTTCCACCAGGCTAAGGTTGCAACAATCGCAGCGTCGCTGCACCTGCCTGCTGGCCTCACGCCATCATTTCCAAATTGATGATGCCTGCTCATGCACCTCCTAATTTTTGTTACTTTTGACATTTTTCAACACAAAAGCAGGGAAGTCGGCTGATGAACTGCCCTAACACGCCATCACTAGACTGATTTCTCATTTGATTCAGTCTAGCAGTTCCCTGGCTCACATACATTGAAAACAGACAAGTAGCACATTCATACTTCTGCCTGATCCAAGGAGCATAAAGTAGTAAAGTCATCAAACCTGGACCGAGACTCTGTCAGCAAATATTAAAACTGAGGGGAAAGCTCAATGCCAGTGGTTTTTATTTAGATAAAACCACCGTGGATGAGGATTACGACGCTCGTCTTTGAGAATCTGTTGGACTGGGATGCATTTCTTTACGTTTTGGAAGAGAAAATCATGACGCAATGCACTCACTTTGCTCCCTGCAGAAGTCTGGGTCATTCATGGCGCTGGGCATTAACAGCTCTCCTACAGCGGGCTGAATGGAGACGCTGAACTGGTCCTCCTTGGTGCTGAGGAGGGACAAACAGAATCACAAAGAGTCCGTTTAAAAAAAAAACAAACAAAAAAAAATGCTTTCCTTACTGGACCTTAGATTGTTTTGTCGACAGAATGTCTCGACTGTGGCTGTCAACGCATGCGATTAATCTAGAAAGTTTAACTTTCTTAGAACTGTATTCATAATTCATAACATAATGCAGATTAATTGAATTAAAACCCGCAGTCCTGCAGAGTGTTGCACGGCTTTGCCCTGAGGTCAACAATGCACAGTCACAAACGAGAACCCTTTAGTGCTTCCTTGTTTTAGATTTTGTCCAAAAAGTTACAAACAACCAGGTCAGTTATAGTAGGGCTCGATTTAATTTCCACTGCAACAGAAAATTAAATCCAGTTGCTGGATTTAAAATGCTTTTCAGTTGAAACTGATGCTGATGCTAATGTGAATGAACGTAACGCATCGTGTACTTTGAGCAGCCTTGCGTCCCTGTTTTTTTTTTTTTTTTTGGAAGCGTTTCTCCTCTGGTCGCCGAGCGAACCGATGGCTCTGTGAATAGAATTTTAGAGCGGATTGATCCGTCCTCTCCATCTCAGACAGATTTTCTGATAAGGTTATTGATCAGCTGAGCAGCGGTGCCAATGGCATTCAGCGGGCTGATTTGGGTTGGGGCTGATTAGTGGAAGGGGAGGGGGCGGGGGGAATAATTGTTATCCCAGTGAAACGGGATCAATCGCGGTTGATGTCTCACCTGGGAACGAAGGCAAAGTGAGGAGGGGAAAACAAAAAGGAAAAAAATAAATAAGTAACTGCAAGAACAAACAAGAGAGGCAAAACCAGCAGTTGGCGAAATTGATTCAGTCATACAGGTGAGTTTTTCTGTTTTATTTTTTGCTCAGGGTTTCCTGTTATCTTACCATAACTGGAAGTTGGCTGCTTGTGTTGAGTCGCTGAAGTCGATGCCCATGGAGACGCTCACCGAGGCCCCCGGCTCCAGCCGCTCTGAGAGTGGAAGTGAAGGGGAGGGAGAAAAAACACGAGCAGAGAGAATGAGCTCCAAGGGCAGGACGTGCGGCGCGGGGGGGAGAGGGATGAGGGAGAGGGAGAGCGGAGTGGAACAGACAAGCGTCTACACAGCGTGTGTTTTCTACATGGCAAAGCGAGGCCGCCACGTGTGAGAAATCTATCCTTCAATCTCCTTTCCCCGCAAATTCAGCCTCTGAAGAGGAAAAAAAAAAGAAGAATACGAAATACGAAAGAGAAGCATCTTTCTAAAGCAACAAGGACTAAATCAGCAAATGGAGAGCTGAGGCAGAGAGATGAAAATAAGAGGAGTTTAAAAATGTTGGAGAGAATCGGAATCTTAAAGTGACACATGGAGATTGGAGAGACTTTACCCAAGTTAGAAAAACTGATCACTGCTCATTAATTATGATATCGTTTTTCTTTATTTGCACGACCGGATCCCGAGGCTTGTCTCGGTAAACGTTGCTGGATAATAAATTGTCCCAGAATGTATGGCGATACGTGATAACATTGTAGTTTTGAGACCATTACAGCCGTTTTCAACCAATATAATAACAATACTGGCCTAATGATCCAAGTACATCCACTCAAATATCTAAAATAATCAAATTTCTTAAAAACATTTAATTTGGAACCAGAAAACGTTTTTAAATATCCAAAATAAACAAACGAAACAACAATTAAAATGGATTATGAAGTTTGTAAAAACTAAAAGTCATTCAGCCGAGACAAAGAAAACAGGCAAAAGTGTCGGGTCGTGCAGATTACTTTGTATTGGGTGCCAAATGTTTGCAGTGTTTCTCAAAATGGCGGCTTTTCAACTACTTAAAAGAACGTTTTATTGACGACTGTTGTCCATTTTTCTGACTAATTGTTTTGTTGCTTATTGTGACGAGCTTAAGGACGCCGGTCCCCACATAAGCAGCAGAAACTTCACTCAAAAGTCAACGCCAGTGTCCTTTGATATAATGTGACATGATAGGCAGCAGAAAAAGAGCAGATTTACTCATTATCATCATCCAAACAGACACAAAGCAGCTCAACATAAAGCTTTTGTCTGTATTCATCCCCCTGCAGTTCGTCCAAACTAAAGCCAGCCTCCGGCTCACCGTACCCACACTCAATCGATCCAAATTACCCACCGTTTGGCTGCATGAGTTCCTTCAATGCCCAATCAATCCCCTGCAAAGGGCGCTTTTAGCATGCTTCACCGCGCACCGCTTCTGTCTTGCGGTGCGTTCAGGGCCCGCACGAACCAGAGGTTTTAAAGGTACAGTTTATCAGACGGAAAACTGGGGACGGCGTGTCAATTTTCTTCTTCTGCTCGATATCAGTGAAAACGTGATTTGATTGGATGTAGCGATTTAGTCGTTGGCTGTTGTTATTTATTTATTTTTATTAGGCTAAATGGGCTTAGAGGGCATCTGACGATTTGATGATCATTTAAGCTCCGTCTGGAAAACACAACGAGCCAAGAAAAATCTCAATAAGCCACTCAGGTGGAGGAGGGTGGTGTCCAAAGTGTGGCCCATAAAATGATTTTGATTGGCCAACAAAATAGAAAGCTAATGCAAGTTATCTGTTTCTTTTTCTTTTTTTAATAAAGCAAAAGTCCAAAGTCCTATTTATGCGTTTGATCTTTAATTTCATAAAATGTGTTTATTGTTGAGCAGGAAAACCTATAAATCACTAACTTTGATTTAGTGATATATATACCATTTCTTTTTTTTATTTAAGAAATGTTGTGGCCCACCAGTAGTTTTTAAATACATCAGTGCCATGGCTGCTCTTTTAACCCTTTAAAAACATTTTTTACAAGCGTTGCTCTGAAAGGAAGCTCATATAGCTGCCCAAGGTGTTTGCTAATTGCTGCTGGCTAGTTTGAAGGAGCTGAGTGCAGAAGTCAGAAGCTTAGAAGCTCACAAACTGTAGCTGAGGAGGAGCTGTGTCACTCAGGTGTTTTCCGAAGCTGGGTGGTTGCCATGGAGATTGGCAAATTTCTCAGAGATGAATGAAAGAATCAAAGCGACACCCCAGATATGCTTTTGAGGAGTGACTAACATTATAGCATGATGTAAAGAGTCGATTTTAAATAATAGTGCCCCTTTAACAAACTCATACAAAGCGTCTATCCGGTCAGAGGAGACATTTCCATGCTGTCGCTGCCAATGCACAGAGCAACGTGTGTCGGCGTTTTTGGTGTGCAAGCGACTCACCAACAGTGTTAAAGCAGTGGACATTCAGGCTGGCTGGGCTCCGATCTCCTATATGGATCTCTTCCAGGCTGTGATCTGAGCTGTTGGTCAGGATGACCTGCACCGCAACCATACTGGGCTGGTACAAGCACGGCTGCCGGGGAAAATGGTACTTGGCCGACAAGCCTTTCCCTGTCATGTGGTGGAGCAGCTCGTAGGTTTTCACGGGGCCAAAAGATGAAGAAGTGACCTGGAGAGAGAGCGGAATAAAAATCAGTGACAAACAGGCAGCGATGATGCATCGATTCTTCTAGACAAGTATTCACACATTTCACCAACATGTTGTATTTTATTGAGATTCTATGTGACACAAAGTTGTATGCAAGAATTGAAAAGTATGTGGGATTTTCCATTATTTTATGTTTTTTTTTTGTTTTTTTACAAATTGAAATCTGAAAGGCCTAATTAGTAAACGGAGTTCACCACTTTCTAGTTTACTCTCAGAATGAATGAGGCAGAGAAGAAACACAATCACGAAGACCAAGAAACGCAACAAAAACAGAACTTCAGTCAGGAGGACGTATAGGAAAAATCCAAAAAGAAAACATGAACATCACTATTAAACATGGTGGTGGCAGCATCATGCTGTGCCGGGAGCCGATTAACGGTTGATGGGAATTTGGACGGAGCTAAATAAGTGAAGAAAATCTGTTGGCGGCTGAGAAAGAGTCAAAGGTTTTCCTTCCACAAGGACAAACATTCAGCCAAGAGTTAGAAAGAGATTAAAGGAAATTCTTTTGTTAAAAGGGCCTATACAAAGTTCAAATACAAATCTGTAGCCAGAAAACAGCTGCAACTAGCAATCTATTAATTGAATAAAATTGGCACTTTCTCCCGACTCGTCAATTAATCACTGTTTTTACATAAAATTAAAAATATGCTAATGTATGCAAATAAAGTAATTAATTCCTTTTTCAAATAAGAAAACATTTGTCTAACGCACAATGAACACTTGATCATTTGGAGCAAAGGATGCAATTAAACAGAATAAAAAAATGTTTTGTTTTTTTAATTTAAAAGCAAAATGTGTTCATCTCTTGCCCAGCTTTGATATAATTACGGCTCTGGGCGTGTTGTTCTTTGAATAAAATATTTTTCGTTTCTGGGAATCGGTGTAGTCCAATCAGCGACTAAATTAGTTGACGATTATTTCAGAAATCGATCAATCGTTTCAGCCCTCAATCGGACCTGAAAACTGATGATCACAGATCCCACATCACGATTACGCATCATCATCATCATCTTGTGAAAAAGCCAAACTGTTTTTTGCGAGGCAGCTTTCTGCGAAAACTCAATATTCCGCACAATATCGTGCAACCGCATCCAAACTAGAGGGCAGATTGACACGAGAATATCCGTCCGTCACGTGACGCGCGCTCCTGCAGCCGAACGCATCTAATCAACAGCTAGAAGGCGCCTCTCGTTGGCGAAGAACGCTCCCTTCGTTAAGTCTGGAAGGCGAAGAGGAGTGCATCGAGGAAACGTCCTCAATCAGCTGAGTTAGATGAAAATGGGCCGGATGCTCAGGCAAAGCAGGCTGAATAAAAACACCCCTAATGAATAGAAACACGAGTGCCTGCCTCGGCCCCGAGCCCCTGCCTCTGGCTGGCTGTTTAAAAGGAGCTTTTACCCTTTCAGAGGCAGGAAATTGTATTACCTCGGAGAGGCGCTGAAAAGAAAGGAGGTGGAGGCGGCGTTTTAGTTTCTATCTGTGGAATTAACATCCTGTTACAGCAGATGAACGCCGTTCGCACTCCGTGGTGTGGAGATTCTCGACTGCCTGCTCTCATTAGAGAGACGAGATGTCACAGGCAGCCCACACAAGGCAACACAATACAGCAGGCAAAATGAGTGTGTGTTTTTGTTGTTTTGTTTTTTTTTTAAACAGAAAATTATCGCATAATGTCCATAAACAGCAGACGCGTTTGTGTTGTGTTCAAAACAAAACAACAAGCACAACCAAAAGTACAGGCGTTTTCGTCCGACTGCGATAAAAGTCAGATCTTCCATTTCTTGAGTGACAGCACTGATTAGATTTAATTAAGACTAAAACTCAACTAAAAAACATAAATAAATAAAGACTGATTAAGACTCAAAAAAATAATTATCAACTGAAAGCACTCAATCTGAGTTCAGGGAATAAAAACGAAAATATCAATCGAAAACAAGGACGAGAGGATTAGAAAAACAGAGAAGTGAAAAGTATTTTAAAAAGTAATGAAAGGCTGGAAACAAAACAATGATTCTACAAACCGAAAGGTGTGATAAGAATGTGTCATTTGGGGTCAACTATTAATTTGTTTTTTGTTTTTTTTTAATCCATTCTTATTTTTATTCCAGAGTAGATTGATTACATGACATCAAGGGGGATTTTCTCTTATTAACACACAGTCTAAATAACATCAATCAAGTTCACTTGTGCAGCACATTTCAGCAGCAACGCAGTTCAAAATGCTTTAAAATATGTTCAGCAACAACGTCGCACGACTGTGAAACCAGCAACAGAGATAAGTGTCGTTATCAAAGCCAATGATGAACGTCAAACATATTGGTCAACGTTCCAGTTACTGTGAATCAAAAGCAACTTGAAACAGGTGGTATTTTAGCCTTGATTTAACAGAACTCGGTGTTCCAACTGTTTTGCAGTTTTTAGGGAGTTTGTTCCAGATTTGCAGAGCATAGAAGCTGAATGCTGCTTCTCCATAAGCTCCAGTCTAATGTTTGGATAACTGGTGACAAAACTCTGATCTAAATTGATCAAAATCTGTGAATAAGTGCTGCTGAATGTGAATAAATCAAACTTCTAGTTGATGGGATAACTTGGTCATTCGGTATCTACAAGGCAATCAGATTACCTCATAGCGGTGCTGAACTTTGACCTGAGGAACAGCAGTAACACTGGATCCTAGAGCCGTCCTCACGGGGCGCTGTAGTAGACACTGGGCATGATGGGTAAATTTGCTTCTTAGCAACAGCACTCATCAGTTCACAAAAACCTTGTTCTTTTGCTGCCGAGTCATCAGTCATCAGTTTCTTTACTTTTTATTTTTTACATATGCAGTTATATTCCTAATTACACTGGCTGAACAAATTACATTTGTGTCGTCTTTACATATTTGACCAAACTTGTGAAGCTATAAGTGCGTCTAAATGTGCTGTACCAATGCAGAGTTGGCAAATAAATATGTAATTTGGCACATTTATGTGTGTGTTAAAAAATATTAATCCAGCACTGTCAATCCAGCACCGATTTCTGTATCAGATCGTGTCTGCCGATACCGGTATCTGAGGTTCAGTATCGGACGTTAATAAAGTGGATCGGTGCCTCCCTAGAGTTTAAACTTTTCTATTAAAAACGTCTTCAAAGAAGCAGATATTTGTAATTATTTTTAAGAATATAGGAAAAGCAAACTTGCAGATAGATTAGAGACACTACAAAAAAAAAGACAAAATCAAAATATAAAATAAAACTTGCATCTCCTGCCACTAGACCATCGCAGCGTCTGTAACAGAGGTCACAAAAACACCCGTGTCTCGCGGCCGCCAGGCAAATTTATCGGACCACTTTTGGATGTGTCGGAGCAGTCGGCGTCGATAAAGCCCGCCGTAATGTTTGCCAGGCCGTCACGACGGAGATTTACTTCCCTGACAGAGACATCCCGCCGTCAAGGTCCTCCTGTGTGCCGTCTCGCCCCCCCCCCCTCCCCGCCTCCTATCTGAACGGGGACGGGGACAGCGCTTCAAACTGCATATTATCACCAATTTGACATGGTGGACAGTTAAAGGCTGACACGAGTGCCCACACACCATCCGCTGTTGTTCTACGCCGCGCGGAGCAATCCCATAACACCTCAAGTGTAAATAAGAGAGGGAGAGGGATGTAACCTTGACTTCTCTGTCAGTCTCTCTCTCTCTCTCTCTCTTTTTTTATTTTTTTTCTTCTTCCCTTCGGGTCTGAGCTCGGAGGCTCGGTCCCGGACAGGAAAGGAGGAAGGTGACAATGAGAGAGGAAGTTGATTGAGAGGCTCTATTATGCATCAACTTAAAGGAAGCTCCAGTGATGGATGACACAGACACGCCAGTCACCTTCAGAGCACGGACACCGCGTTCCCAGCATCCTCTCTGGCAAATGACCTGAAAATCCCGCTGACGTGTTCAAAAAGAAGGAAAAAAAAAGGTCTAAGGATTGAGGCGGGCTTCGCGTTGAAACGAAAGAGCTGTGAAGTGCACAGCGACGCATGGTTTATATATTGAAAAATCCAGTTTTAGTTTTAGCAGATATTGTCCACTTGGGATTTCATTAAACTCCCCAAGAGTCACCAGGTTTAAGGTGACGGGGATCTGCGTTTGATTTTTAGGGCCTGACCGTTTCCCCCTTCGATCTGAAGATGACAATTAATTGAAGGGGCGTCACAAAGACCTTGGCTGCAGATTGAATTAAATAAATGTTAGCACGGCCGCCTTAAACCTACTTTAGCTCGACAAGGAGCCTCTTCAGAACACACATACAGAGATTAGTTCATTTGTGTCAATTTTTCAGGAAATTAGATTTTCTAAAATGATTAATTTAGATTTTTTTTTTTTTCTTCATTAAGGCCGATTAGCAATAATAGAGGATTGATATTCAGAGGCAGGAGTGTCCTTCATCCAGTTTTACAAGTGCCACACACACTTTTTATGCATCTATTTACTGAACCTGAGGCGTAGATTAGACGCACGCTGAGTGGAGGAATTCCACTGACAGGAAGTCCTATGTAAATAAAATATAATCTAAAAACCCTAAAACATTTCAAAACTGAAAATATTAACATTTGCAACTGTACGTTTGTAAATGTGCAATTAAAATTTGTGAGGGCCAGAGGGCACGACCAAGTTTGGTGCCTTAAGGAAAAATCACTTCACTAATATAAATTACAGTACATCAGTAAGTAGTCCTACTAATTTCCTGAGCATCGTTTCTATTCGTAAAAGTCTCAAAATATTGATACAACTCACGTGATATCCGCTGATAACTTTTAAATAAGCAAAAACAAAAAAACAAACGTTGGTGCGTCCCCCAAAAATGGGGCCCTGGGCTCCTGCCGCTGAAAGCCGTTTATAAAATCAAATCTGTGCAAGGTTACATTATCAACCAATTTCAAATGGATTCAACCATTAAAGACAATGTATTTTATCAGGATTTTTCTGCTGTACAAAGTAGTCATCCATTTTCAAGAGAAAAGGAGAAAAAATGCTTTAAAATCTGAAAAGTGTGGTTGCATTTTGCTTCCCACCACAAGTGAGGAGTTGAGCTTCTACACCATGATTGCCCATGTTTTTATGAAAGCAAGCATTTCTAAACACTCAAATGTGTCTTGTTCTCTAGTGTTCTTTCTACCAGCTGACCTGCAGTGTGCAGCAACAGGTAGGAGAGGAACAGTGCCTTATTCCTAAATGCTCCATTCAGTCAGAAAGGGTTCACATTTCAATTGTATTACAGTGGGAAAGGTATGAATTAGGAATACACTGTTTCAGTTTTCTGGCTGATTATTGATGTCAAATCTCTGACAGCAGAGTAACTAAATTAATTGCATGATAAATTAAAACAAGCTCAACAATTTCCATTTGCAGGATTTATTGTTTTTTTCTCTCTACCAAAAACTGGTGCTTTAGACTCAACTTTTATTCACTTCATTTGTTGTTTTGTTTGTTTGTTTTGGATCTTTAGAACGTCTTCCAGTTTTAGTGTTAAATTCTCATTAGAATTTAAAGTTTAATGATCTTTGAGAATATGTTCTTGCATTATTATGCCACTACGATTACATTACTTGAGAACGATCTCCCGGTAACTTCTGGGAGAATTTATCGTCCAGCAAAGTTGTTGCGACAGTTAAATTCAGAAAACGATAAACACCAGGGGAAAGGCAAAAGAATGAAAAAGAAAAAAAAATGTTTACAACCACAGAGATGCTTTAAAACCCGGCCGGCTCACCTGACTGACCGCTTCCTTGCGGACATTTCTTCCTATTTAAGAAGCAATCTCTGCGGTTTGAGTGGCAGAAAGAGGTTTGGAGGGCAGGAGCTGCTATATTCGCGGCACTGGAGGTCCTTCTGCTGATTCATAATTAGACGTGAACCCTGGAGCTTACGGCGGTGTGTGAGGCGGGGGGGGGCTACGGGGAGGTCACGGGGGTGAGGCGCGAGACGGGGGAGGAGGAGGGGGCAGAGCCTGCGCCCGCCTGATGGACACCAAATGAACAAATTATGATGGGCCCCTCTGGGCGTGATGGGGTCAAACGCCCCGCGCCCCGCCGCTGACAGTTCAATTTCCCCCTAACGCGGCCCCATTCGCCGACCGCTAATTATGAATGAAAAGTTATCAGCCTCGGCCGTCCGCACCCCTCACCCCTCACCCCTCACCCCCGCCGCCGCACACACGGGGACAGCGGTCGGAAGAGGTTCGGGGGTAGTGGATGGGGGGGGGGCGAGAATTTAAGAGGCAATTGTGAGAGATCCTGATGTCAAAATGTTATTAGAGAGAGCGGTAGCATGCAGAAACGAGGGGAGAGAAGAGCAGGAGACAGAAGAGGGAGGTGGGTCAAAGACAGTGACCGGGGTTAATCTAAACGCCTTTGATAACCATGCAGTAATTCTCTAAAAGGGCCCGAGCGCTCAGCTGAGACACAACCACTGCCTCTGTGGGCAGATTGCTGAGAAATAGAAATGACACTGGGGCCAGTTGGTGTGAGTATGTGTGTGTGTGTGTGGCATGAGGAAGAATGTGCATATGCACGAGCTGGTGTGTGTATGTGAGTGTGTGAGCAAAGGTGAGGTTATTTACCCTTGTCGATGAATTCTGCAGCCCCATCATGTATTTATGCATAGAATTGACTCTAAATCAGATGGTGATGTGCAAAAAGTTCCCTGTTCTAATCTGCATTTCTATTCGCCATTACTCCCTGGCCTTCACCTGAGGAGGAGAGACTAACTAACGAGACTCCAGCTGCATCCATGTTGGCTTGAGAGCAGCTGTCAGTCATCCTGACAGGCAGGCAGGGAGGCAGAGAGGCAGAGAGGCAGGGGGGGGGTGGGAAAACGCAAACTACGTGCTAACTTGATGTGAAACTCGTTGGCTTGGAGGGGACAGTAGGAAGAACATTCAGGGTGCGATCACACCAGTACTACTTAGTCCGCTTTAATCAAACTCCAGGTCGCTTTGTATACAAAGTTCGGTTTGTTTGAGACGCTGAGAAGGCGTAAACGAACTCTGATGCGGGCCCAAAAGTTTGAGTGAACCAGAGACGGCTCCAGAAGTAAGAAGAGGACTACAGCGCACGGCATTCTGGGTAAATGCAACCAAAACAAACGTCAGAGTCCAGCACTAGCAGGAGAAATGGCAACGCCTGAAGGGAAATCCTGCAACCAATAAAGTCTGACGCTACTCCATTTATCGTTTACACTTTGTGAGAGAGGAAGTTTAGTTCATGTCTTCTTCAGAGGTTTTTATGTTGCTTCCTTCAGTGGTTCTTGGTGCAGCACCACCACAGGTGAGGAGGGGAACAAGTTTTAAAAAAAAAAAGTTTGGTTTGTTCGACTCAGTGCAGAGTGAAAGAACCGCAGTGGCTGAAAATCACTGTAACAAATGTTGCAGTTTTGGTCCCGAACTCAAACCAAGGCTACCAGAGCAGGGCAGAGACCATGTAAGTCAGACTGAAGCCTTTTGTGATCCAGTCTTTAGCAGAAAGAGAGAGAGACATGGGAAAAAAACAAAAAACATGCAAATGGAAATTAGAGTTCATCAATCATTCGATTTAATCACTTCCTGCTCAGTGCGACAGACTCGGCTACAACCCTGAAAAATTTTAAAGAATAAGTTACTCAACAGGTTGTTGCTAGGCAACCAAAGAGAGTGAATTAGTCGATGCCACCAACCTAGCTTAACAGGCTGTGAGAAGATGAGCAGATCAAGTCTTTCCTCTGCCTGCATCTCCCACAATGCTGTGCAGTTCTGGATAGGAAGTCGGTGAATTTTCCATATATTGAATGTTCCACCAAAGGTATTATCAACTGATATTGATTACTCGTCCACCGATTTATTGTCTAGCCATACATAAAATTAACAACAACAGACGACAATTGGTTGCAGTAGTTTCATATCTTCATGATTCGCTGCGATTTAAAAATCCTCAAACTGCAGCATTTCCAAACATCTGACTTTTGTCGTAGAAAAATAGACACAGCAGCAGCCGAGAGAGTGGTTTGGACGTTTCCCTCCCAGGGGAAGAGACGGGATACAAAACGCACAGATGTGAAGAGCTGCTCACATACTGTGGAGAGAAAGGAGCCGTCAGACCAGGAAAGGTCAACCATCAGATATACACAACGCAGAGACACGAGGGACGCAACACCTGACAGAAAGAGATGGAGGGCGGCAGAGGAGGAGAGAGAGAATCAGAGCGGTTGGACTTCAAGATGAAGCGCACAAATAGAGTTCAAGGGTGTGGAAGAACGAAAAGACGCCGATGGTCGAAAAAGACAGACTATAAGAGATACAGGAAACGGGGAGAGCTGCTGCGCTGTCCCGACCGGCGATAAATATAGCGAGGCGGGAAAGGTCAATAGTCGGCGTCTGGCGCCGAAATGTTCCTCAAGGGAGAGGAGGCTCATTTCGCCATCGCGTGTTGATGCTGCGGTGTCAGGGAGGAAGGAACAATCGAGTCGCGGCACACACCGCCGGAGGAAATGTCACTCGGTCTGGCCGTGATGCAGTCAGACGGAAAGTTTTGGAAACGGCGGGCACCAACCTGCATGGCGGACGAGACGTTGGAGAGAGAGAGGCCTTCGAGGTCGGACAGCAGGCTCGAGGAGAACACAGAGGACTTTGGTGCACTCGGAACCGCAGGAGAAACTAAACGATAAAAGAAACAATGACTTGAACCACACTCACCATCATCACTCCTAACTTCCTTCAGTCTCCCAGCAACCAACTTAACTAAGATTGGGTGCAATTTGGAGGTGTGCACCCTTCTCCTACAGGGTCATACTCACATGTGTGGGGATCAATACATGCAAATACATATTTATTAGTAAACAGGCATGAATTGTTGATTCCAACAACAGGATTACAGCTTCATCTGAATACAGTGGGCCTGTCCCTAGTGAACTTTCTCCATTTGATTATTTTTCTGTGGAATGTGACTCGCAAGTTATTCAATTGAAAATGTATCTAAAATATTTGGGAGGCGATGAAACTTGTGACGCTGGAAGCAACTGGGCACTTGACACGCCATTGGCTGGTATTTGCAACTCAGTCAATATATGACCTGCATTTATTTTCCTTTGGAACAACAATAAAAGACAATAAAGACTTTAGATTTTATGCTGCGTTGCATTTGTAGTTGGAACTCGGAAATTTTGACTTCCAAGATGGCAAAATGGACTGGAACTCTCCACAACTCCCAAAGTTGGACTTTCACTTCAAATATCTTTCAAAAAGACAACTTCGGGATTCAGTGTGGCCTCTCCTCGTATCAATAGTAAACTGTGGTGAAAACACGTTTATTTTTACAAGTCATACTTGTAAGAGTGTGTCTGAATCCAGTGTAGCACCTTTAGCTAAGCTGAACAAATAAAATGTGTTGTCGAAGGTACAGCCTATGACGATGTTGGTTAGAGGCACCGAGTACATTGGCTGCTTGGGCTTCAAGATATAGGAATCCCCACTTTTCCTGAGAGCATTAGTTAACTGGAATGCTGAGGTAAGTGGGATGCAGCATTAGCTTCTGCAGTAGTGCTACGATGGTTTCTACAGTGTGTATTAATGCATATTAATGAATATTTGGTGTGGAAACTATTAAAACAGGAAGTGTAGAGCAATTTTGGAGGTGGTCTCAAGTATTCACAGATTTTAACTGTGCTCCAGCGCTAGTGGCTGCACTGGGGGTTTCACTATAATTTACATCCTGTTGCCATTGGTAACCAGTCTTAGAACTGGCAGATAAACTTACAGTCATCTAGATCCAATAAAGAGACTTCCTTCTTGGACTTTACCTCCACCTAAAAAGCAAGCACAGCAAATTCACAATGAGCGTAAAAACACGAAGATGAACTGTGGCATTGTGGGAATTCCATCTGGAGAGAGAAACATTTCAATAACGAGACCTTGAAGATGTTACACATTCCTCCCCAAATCAATTGGTTTACATTTCTATGCAACTTGGGCCTCACAGAGTCTGGTAGAGAAACGCACACACGCTTCAGTCTCACAAACCTGCAATAAAAATCTGATTTAAACATATGAGCACGTTTTTATCACCCTTTCTCCATACCCACCTAACCAAGCTGAGTTTATCACATCGCATAAAGAACCATAAAATCCCACTCTGCCAACTCCAGGCTTGATAAGCAGCAAACAAACAGGACAAAAGTGTGAGAGGCAAACAGGAGTAAAGAAAAAAACAAAACAAACCGTAAAGTTCCAGGCGGCCGTATCTTATCAGATTTTCTCTGATCGAAGCTTGGTGGGGGTAATAGAGACGGAAACCCTGTTACTGGAAAAGCGGTCTGAAAGAGCCGTGCAGAAGAAAATGGCTGAGGGAAAAAGATGCATAATTCATAGGCCATAACCAAATGACAAAGTGAATGAAATGAGAATTTCATAGCGCCGAACGGCAAAAAGGGTGAGAGAGGAAGATAATGTGATGAGCGTAACAGGTAAGAAAAAGATTGTGAGAACTGGGGGGAAAAAGCATAAAAGGGGTGGAAGAGAAAAACAAAATAAAGGAGATGCCATGGAGCCAAATGATATCCCGGAGAGTAAATCAGGATTTTGAAGCTTTCAGCACACACAGCTGGGAGAATATCATGTTAATACTCAGTGGGAGCTGAAAAGAAGAGGACTGTTCTCCTGTTTACAATTTCAACCCCATTATATCCCATCAACCGGGCTGCGTCTCGTACCACACGGATGAACGTTACGACATGAAAGTGAATGTTCCACTGTGGCTTTTTATCAGCAGCCCTCAGAAATGTTAATCCAGGAAAACCAACATTCTGTAGGTTTTCTTTTCTTTTATCTGTTTAATAAGCTCTAAAGCGCAATATTAGACTGGCGGTCTGCAAACCGTCCAGTGTGCAGAGATCTCTGTGTGACTCTGGGGATCAGATGAGATCAAATGACGTCACTGCAAGTTTTGCCGGACAATAAATATTTCCGGTAATTATTGCGATAAACGATAATATTGCTACTTTCAGACCATTTTTATGTGATATATGTGTTACTGTTGTTTTATGAGAGTGGAAATGTGAAAATTTGTAGCATTTGACTGACTGTAATAATCAATTTTCTTGACTTGTGACACAGGTGGACTAAACGCTTCTAGAGCAAAAGGATTGATTTGCACTGCAACTCAAAGTTGCCCTAACTCTGAGTTTCAAAGTCAGGACTTTGAGGGACTTGCTTCAGCTAAGCAAGTTCCTCTGCTCAGCTGTGCCAAGCTATAATGACGATGAAGGGCGACGTCACCTTCGGTTTAGCCTTTGCGACGGTCTTCTTCTGCGGAGCCGGAGAGTCGGAGTCGGAGTCCTCCTCGGAGTCAGACTCCGAGTCGGAGGAGCTTTCAGGGGATGAGTTGCTGGTTTCCCCCACAGGACCGTTTCCGTTTTCATCCGAGTCACTAAAACAATCAGGCAAAAGAAAAACAAAATGCCTCAAACATACAAGGAAGTTTCGCAAGAACCATTTTCCTGTTATATCAACATTTTCTTGAGATGCACTGGTCCCGATATTGAAAAAAATGTCTAGATCGTTCATCTGTGACAACTGATTAGGTCAGATCTGCTCAGTCTGATTCTATGTTTTGCGCTCTGAGTGACATCATTATTTATAGAATTTCTAATTGCACTTTCTGAATGACTTGACAGGTTTGTTGCCGTTTATTTTTACATGTTAGACCAAGATTGTGAAGTTATTGTCGTAAGTGTCGACAAATAAGTGTGTGATTTAGTACATTCATGTCTGTGTAAAAAAAAAAATAAATAAATCGTATTATGTAAATTCAGCAACGTTGTCCTGTATCGGATCGTATCGATCGTACCAATTCTCTAATATCGTTATTGGAAGTGAAAAAAAACAGCAGTTAATCCCTAATAATTTAGTTTATAAATGAAATAACTTTGAGTCACAAACACATTCAGCTGCAACAAAAACACTGGCAGGAAAACAAACTTTAAGGCGTCTGAAAGCTTTCAGTGCACCCGATCAAAACGACGGCGATCAATCTGTTTTTGTTTGCAAAGTGAATTCAATGCGGCACTCAGTCAAGAAAGATTTTCTCCATCTTTCTCCCCTCTCTTTCACTTGCTCTGTCCCTCTTCAATTTGTTCCAATAATGAGTGTTTACTCCGCCTGCCTGGGATTTTCAGCCGTTAAATTAATGAGGGGAATTGTGACGGTAACTGGCTTTTTAACTTGGGCGATGATGAAAAGCCAGTATTAATTTGGCCTACAGATTTCATTTGCTGCGAACAGGAAAAAGTGATATAAATCACTGTGGGACTGATTAGGCCCTGCCTGAAATGACTGGGCCATAATGAGGGCATTATGCTGTGTTTGTTGTGGAAGCACTGGGGTGAGCGGCTCTAATTACCGACTGTACGCGTGTGTGCGCGCGTTCTGGTGTGTTTGAGCACTGGGGTGAGTTGCTCTAATTATACTCTCTAATGGAGAGAACAGGGTCAGCCGGCGGCCTGTCACACAGCAGAAAAGAAAAAGAAAAAGAAAAGAAAGAAAAAAAAAAAAATCAGGTACGTTCGGTGATTTTGTGTGTCCGTGAGTAAATGAAGTGCGCCGCGTAAGAAACTAAATTTGCCAGTTGTGTAAGGGAGAGTGCGTGAGCATATTCTGTAGTAATGACTCAAATCTCGTTTATTGGTAACACCAGGCTGCTAAATGACCAATCAAAAGTCATTATCCATTAGCCATGTAAATGTGGGTTACGCTACTGGAGGAAAATTCTCCTTGATTAGCTTGTTAATGGAACTCACGCCAGCGATGCTCCTGCAGACCGGCCGACCCGAGAGAGAGGGAGAGAGAGGGCTTGTGTGGCAAAGAAGGGACAGACGCTACAGTACATTAAATTTGCATGGATTTAGAGTTTATCCTGCGTTTAAACAGAGTTTATTCAGCAAACTTTATTGTCTGGAATAAGTTTCCTGGATGGACGTTAATGTCACCTCTATGAAAGGAAGGGAAAAAAAAAAAAAAAGTTGTTTTTGTGAGGGAGACAGATGATCCAAATGGGGAAAATGTTGTTTTCTTCAAAAGCTAAAGATGCTAAAGCTTTCGCTGTGAACTGATGTGAAAAGTTACAGTTTATTAATGACTGACTCTACACAGCGCAGTTAGTGATTTGTGAAACCTGAAGGATGTGGCAGACGGCGTGGATTTCACCTCACCTGTCCGCGGCGGTCTGCTTGCTTTTCCTCGGCGTCGCCTTCTTGGCTCGTTTCTGCTTCTTCAGTTGGGACTCGGACTCGCTGGAGCTCGCTTCGGATCCGCTCGAACTCTTTCCGGAATCGCTGGAGGTCTTCTCCGAGTCTCCGCTGCTCTCCTCTTCGCTCTCACTGCCCGACTCTACAGAACAACATCGTGACTGTAGGTTCAACATCGTTATTTTAGCTCTAATGAATCTTATTGTGGTGTCGTTTGTGTTTTTAATTTAACTGAATTTACATGTCATCTGAAATCAGCCGACCCATTTAATTCACGTTCCAAATATTTTCTAATAATTAAGTCAAATTAAATCGATTTCTGTCAAAATCTAAAGGAATGAAAAAGCATTTCTATCAGTTTCTGACATTAAACTCTAAGACACAAACATACCTTCAGTGCTGCTGCCACTGCTGCTGCTGCCACTGCTGCTGCTGCTGTCTTCACTTCCAGATCCGTCCTCTTCCTTCTCCTCATCGTCTGAGTAAAACTTGTCTTCAGATTTGGGTTTCTTGGCTTTCCCCAGAGACGGCGCCCACTCTTGTACCTAAAACGATGCAACACATCAAATTATGTCGCTGAGAGCGACGAGAGATAATAAACGAGCTCAGCAATTAGCAGATTTTTTTTCTTCTTCTTCTCTCGTTTTCTTTTCTTTTTTTTTTGTTAAAGGCTACAATTAAAAATACCAAAGCTTTATTTATACACAGAACAAAGTTGTTTTGTTATTGTGGCAAAAAGATGTGGTTGTTTCACTTTGGAGTTTAAAACATTTAAGTAGATGGAGAAGTGGATGAGCAGCGAATTTTGTATCTCCAGACATTTTGATCAACTTTCACTTTGCGGATGTTATATGATGCCACGTTTTGAGTTTTGTGCAATCCAGAACAAGTTATGGACAAATACTTCATTTCCTCTTGGATCATCTATTAAACACCAGATGGACAGGACTCCATATTATTGCCAATTTGATAACTAAAACATACAGTAAAAATATGTGTCTCTTAAATTATTTGCTAAAAACGTCACTATGTCCTGATAGCATGGGACAGACAACCTACGAAAAAGAAAAAGGAGCTCCGCTGCCTCCTCGATGCTCCTGCAGAAATGCACGCTCCCCGTCAGAAACAACCAATCAGAGCCAGGAGGATGGTCTTAGCGCTGTCAATCAGGCTGCTCACACCCAGTTTTTACTTTCTCCATTAAATACATATTTCTCACAACCTTATTATCATTTTCAGCCTGTTGGGATAAGATCCATTTTGAGTAAAACGGTAGAAAAAACAGAAATGTTCAGGAAAGTCGGTGACAACTTAACTATTGGGCTGGTAAGAAACAGAGAAACTCCACATGTTTTTTCTTTTTCATCCCTGAATCATCTGGATGTTAAATATGACAGTAAAAATTAACGTGGCTGATGATGATGATGATGACACAAAATATCTGCATTAAATTGAATTCAATGTATCCGTTACAATTTACTGCTGGAGTAACTTGAATACGTCAAAAACTGCGAAATGAGAATGTTTCTGACAAAAACTGTACCGGTTCGATCACTTCCACGTTCCTCACGGACGGATCCGGTGCCTCCGCTGGCCAGTCGGACAGCTCCTGGTAGCCGGTGGTTTTAATGTTCAGGCTGTGGGAGAGGGTCCCCAGCTGGAAACGGTCTCTGTCTGGACGCACACAGAAGGAAAATGAATGGAAGGCAAAGAAATCAAACACAAATTAGCAAGAAGCTCAGCTGTCGGTGAAGAAGTCGGCGATTGTTTTCATCGTTTATCACCACAATGACCCATCACTTTTCCTCTGTGACCAACTAGATAACGAGTGCTTTTGTCCTGAGAGGGCGAAATAAAATAAAAAATAAAAAAACAGTGCTCCTCTGTTTGATAGGAAAGAAAAAAAAAAATAGAAGAAAACTTCACTTGTGAATATTAAGAATGACAGGAGTGAATAAGGCCATCCATAAACATCCAGTGGGTGCAAACCGCCTGTGAATTTTAATGTTACAGGAGGCTGTTTCGTCCATTTTGTCAAGGAGGAAGAGAGAAAATGAAGGGTTTTTTTCCCCCCCACCTCCTAGTGTCTCAACAAAGGTTAGCGTCGGCTCGATAATTTACCCATCTCATTAGTCCAAGGTAAAGGGGTCTGACCTAACTGCCCTTCAAAGAGACACACACACACCAGAATAATGAAAACGCCGCCTGAATCCACTGGAAACAGCCACTCAATTTGAAGTAAAGCTTCCCCTAATTCATATTCACAGATTCTCTTCTGGTTGAAGAAAAACAGGCAGGAGAAAGTAATGGATTTAATCGCAGCTAGAAAAGTGGTTTAGGAGGCCTAATGCGTTTCAAAAATACAGCTGAGAGGTTAAAAACGACGAGCGGATGACGTACCTTTGAACGCGGACTCGAGGACCGGCGCCGGCTTGGAGGCCAGCAGGATGCGGCGGGCGTACTTGTTGAGGGCGCCGCTCTTCTCGCTGGGCACGATCAGCTGTCGGATGAAGCGGGTCCGGTCTCGAATGTCGTAGTTCTGGTCGTATTTGCCGAGGTTCAGAATGTACTGGGTCAAGAGCTTGGTCTGGGAGAGAAAAGAGAGGTCGGACCCAGTGCTGACTCATGACCAACATAATCTACTGAAGAGAAAGGTTCCTGTCTTCTTTTAATGCTTCTGTCTGCACAAAGTGCAAATAACATCGATATTTAGCCAAATCTTCCTTCAGGTGGAAACTTCCTGCACCTGCTTCGAGTTGGTCAGGTACAGCTTCGCCGCCAAGTTGACCGTCTGCAGCTTCACGATGTCCTCCTCAGAGGTGAACGTCTTCGCCATCTTTCGGAGTACGTCCGGCGCTATCTTCGGCACCCTCTCGCAGTACTCCCCCATCAGCCACAGGATGCTGGCCCGAGCCATGGGGACCTGCCAAGTTAAAGTGAAAGATCGAAGCAAAATGGCCACCTGTCCTTACGCTGATCAACAGCAAAGTCCAACAACAGCTGCTTTTCCATCAACCACAGAATGCCGCAAATTAAAATCCCGAAAATAAATTTGCGAGTTTCGAAAAAGCATTTCTCAAAATAGTTATCGCACTAAGATGAGGCGGTCTCTCAGCCCCATAAAAATAGATGTATATATTGCAAAACTGCAATGGAAATACTTTTTTCGCATCACACGAGTCACTGGATGTTACTACTGCCGAGAACGATGAAGGCGGCGACAGGAAGTGGTCTTCTAGCAGGATGACCGTTTGTTATGCAACTGGCTCCCGCAGAGCTCTCACAGCATCACACAGCTCATAAGAAGTTGTGTGTCATTCTAGCATGTTGAATCCATGGCTCTTCTGTAAAATGGCCGACTACAATTTTCTCCAAAATGACGCATACGTAGCGGCTCCAAAGGCGTTGAGGCTTGTCGCTTCAACGCTTGAATAAGACGCCAGCATTCCTCTGACGAATGAATTATGAATACAACTCATTTAGCTGGTTACATCAAACTCAGCCATGATTTTTAGTAACTTATTACGTGAACAAGCATATTCAAAATTGTGTTCTTTCGACATTAGCAGAATATCGACAAAGATTTGGGCAAGTTGGCAGTGGAAACGCAGCTGGCGATCAGGACGTCAACATACGGTGATGTTGTCGAAGAGCTTGGCCATGTGCTTGATGATGTCACTGTGCTGGGTGGGCTGAGTCTGCAGCAGCTTCTTGATGACCACCACGCTCTCGGCCACGACCGTCTCTGTTGAAACAACCCAAGAAGCTGACAATGAAGCCGCCCCAGTCACGAACGGATGAGGCTGCGCGCGGCTGAGCGTTTCCTACCGTCTCTGTTGGAAAGCAGCAGCACCAGACCGTTGAGGCAGGTGTCTGTGACTTCGGAGATGTTGGTGGCACACCTGCCGATGGCCTGGATGGTGGCGGCAGCAAACGCCTTATCCTGGCTCTTCACATAGGTCTGGAGTGCGATCGGAAACGTGAGAAGAACGACGAGGGAAGGAAAGTCCTGGTTACTGAAGGCAAGAATTTTAAGCGAAACAACAAACCTGGAATTCCCTCAGGATGGTGGAAATGTTGGCTTCGTTGGCGAGATTAGTCAGAATCTCCAACTGTAAAAATCAGAAGGGAAACTTGATTATCGGAGAGCGGAGTGAAGAAACAGAGCGGGATTACAAAACACTGTGGAAACCAGAAGTTTGCACACAGCAAATACACATTATTTCTTAGTCTGACGTTAAATCGGATCGAACTTCTCTTGTTTTAGGTCCGTTTGAATTATCAAAATTATTTCCATTTGCTAAACGACACAATAATGAGAGAAAAAAGCAAACAGTTCCACTTCAATTTCATCAGATCTCAGGACTTGTCTCCAAAAATAAAGGTCTTTGTCACTGAGTGCATTTCCAAAATGCAATCTGACTTTTCAATGTTTCTTCTGGTGGATTTGAGTTTCCTCCTCACAGAGTGACCCTACAGGCCATGTTTCTCTGCATTTATACTTTTGACCTTTAAGATATTAAATGGTGCATTGAATGTTATGATATTCCAGCATGTATATGAGGAATTGACCTCTAATCAATTGGTAGGTAAAATTAACACAAAACTATTAATTTACCTGCAGAATTATGTAACAAAAAACCCCAATGAATATTAATGATTTTGAAAATGTCGTGCTCTTTTAAAATTTAAATGTTAATTTTGATTTACCTGAAAACTAATCCCCTAAACTTTATAATGAATTAAATAGGCAGACGTGCTCTGAATAGGCGCATTTTGCTAAACGAATCTGTTCCGTACGTTTACAGTTTTTCCTACAGGTTACCAAGCAACACAGTTTCAAGCAGTAAAATAATTAGTGCTCCTCATTTAGGTTCACTTTAAACTCATGTAGTTTGCAATAAAGCAGACATCTGTTACCTTCAGTGTTTTTATGTGTGTGGCGTCTGTGGACCTGACATAGAAACTCTTCATGTACGGCTCAAACATCCCCTGTTCGAGACGAAGTCAAAGAAAAAAAATATATAAACTTATCGGAAAAGCAACAAAAGGAATTGATTGTTATAACGTTTTGTGAACAGCCCGACCTTCCTCTGAATGGACATGGTGGCGATGTTCTGCAGCACGACGTACTGAACCTCTCTGCACAACAACAAGAAGGAAAACAACCTTAATGCGCGGAAACTGGAGAGTACAACGGCACGTCAGGGCCGTCGCAGAGAGAAACCAAAGAGGGGTAAATGTCTGCCAAAAAACTCAGAAGTTTCCAGATTAATCTCAGAAAGTTTTAGGTTAATCTGAACAATTTCAAGAAAGAGAAAAGGAAATTCTCAAAGCTCCAAGAATTTGTAAGAAAAAAGAAAAAAAAACTCATTTTGAATGATATCAGAAGTTTTCAAGAAAAAAAAACACAACAAGGAAATTCTCTGGGCTCAAAGTTGCAAATGCAAAAAGTGGCAAAATTTTAATATTTTCAAGAAAAAAATTTTGAAAATTTTCTATTAAATTAAAGAAATTCTCAACTTTTGTGCTCAGAAAGTTTCCTTGTTTTTTTTCTTGAAAATTTTTACGTTTTTTGGCAGAAATTGTCTCTTCTTCTTAACTCTTCAAATACGCCATCATAGCAGAGCCATCTTTACATTTCACCTTTTATCTTTAACACAATACCAAAGAGTAAGAAGTTGTTTTTTTTTAGTTACCTGTGGCTTCTCAGCAGTCGAACTAGTGATTTAGTGACGATGCTCACTTCGTGTTTCGGGGCCAGATGCCAGTAAAGTTGAGCAACAGCCATCACAACCTGAACACACAACAACAACAAAACAGTAAATCATTAAACAAAGTCTGCTTCTTTTTTTTCGATTCGTCCTTTACCAGAACGCATCAACACACTGAAAACGTTCTACAAAAGCACTCAAGATACAAGGTAATTTTTCAAGGGGAGCTTTAAATAGCAGGAAGACGCGTGTCCGTCGTGGGGAGGCAGACTGAAAGGCCCGAGGCAGCTATGAAGATGGAGGATGTCACTGCGCTGTCACGAGTAAAGACACAGCATGTCACATTTTAATCAACACTTTCATTTGGGAGCATTTTTCCTCCCGCTGCTACACTGAGACACAGACCTTGAGAGTCCTGGTTGATGGAAATCTGTAATCAGGTTTCCTTTTCTTTTTTTTCCCCCCTTAGATTCACTAAGAGATGTGCAAGAACGAAAATGGGAAAAGGAGGGATGTGTGTCTAAAAATAATAGTCATAAGTTACTATAGTTGCTCATATTGTTATTAATAAGCTTGATGAATTTTGCGTTTTATCTATTTGGAAATATCCATCTGGTTGGTTACATTTCAAAATAAGTTTGGCAGCAGTTATTATGATCCATTTTTTAAATTCTTTATTTTTTATATTTCTCTGTTGTGTCAATTTTTAATAGAACTGAAACAGTGAATTTGTTTATTTGATAAGAGATAAGTTTTATTTTTGGAGAAAGTTTACACCCAAAAACATTGAAGATTAAAAACAACAAAAACAAAAAACTATCATTGCAGATTTTTCCCATCATCACAATAAATGAACCATTGATCCCCTCAGGATACGTTCTTTTTTGGACATCGTTTAAGTCAGAGATATTTTCTGGACAGCCTCTAGTGGCCAACTGTGGTACTGCTTTTTTTATTCATTCCATATTAGCTTCATTAATAGAAAGTCACTGCAATAATCTTTTACATCATGTCTGCCAATTCATGCAAGAAAAAACTGCAACAGATGGAAACCAATAAAGTTGTTGTCGGTTCTAAATTTCCCCTCCATGATTATTGTTGATAATAAAAATGAAAACGCATCGCTGTTACCGTTGATCATTAGCAGCATAAAATAGTTCCCGTTTCCTCTCTTTTCTGCCCTCGAAACACTGATAGCGTGAAGGAAATGGACAATTACTGCCGAGTTCCAGCGCAGATGTTTACAGTACATTACATGTTCCTGTAGGATGAGGTTATTTCAGGTGGTTCTCCAGCAGGAGGCGGAGGTGTTCCAGGTGTGTGTGAACTCACAGCAGTGTTCCTGCTCTGCAGAAGAGGCTTGGTGTTCCTCAGCAGCAGCCTGTGATCTGGATCCATGATGTACGGCTTTGCTTCTCTCTGGCCTTGTTTCTCCTCGGAGTCGGAGTCGTAAAAGGCTTTCTCGTTCTCGTCGAAAATGCCGTCCTAAAATAAATAAAATAAATGTATATACACATTTATACAAGATGCTAATGTGCACCAAAACATTTTGTAAAGTATTAAATGTTGTTAAGCTTTCTAGTTGAATTATTGGAGAATCAATGATGCTGTCGCAATCTGAAACAGATATGAAAACTTTGTCTTTTCACAGCATATTATGTTTTTATTTTTTTAAGGTTTTGGATCTACTGGCCTTAATTTGAGAGGCAAGACAGAAAAGTGGCCAATGAGAGGGGGGGGGGGGACATGGAGCAAAGGTTACCAGGCCGGGACTCGAACCTGCGCCACCACAACATCCACTTTATAGCATTTTTAGCTGCCAAGTCTTTTGGAAAAAATCTCTGCCAGCTTCGCACATCCACTGACCTCATGTGTGTTTCTTGAACTGACGGTCTGACAGGATTTCCCCGCTGTCAGACAGTGACATTGCCTGAGCGTCACGCCACGACCGCGTCAGGATTAAGTCGCTAACATTGGTGATTTATAGACGAGGCCAATTAGAAGATTGTGTGAAATATTAATGATATTGTCACAAACGTTTTGGCATTTGAGACTCCAAAAAGAAAAATGAAACTGGATAATTACAGGTTGTGGAATACTGGGCTCTTAAAACCCTTCAAAGAACAAAAAAAAATAACTGGTTTTAAACTTACCAGTTCTAAATTTACAAGAGTTTTACTTCCTAGTAAAAAGTTTTACTCCCTAGTAAAACTCTCACCTCCTTCCAGGGGCTGGTGAACTGCGTCCGCGCGTAGCGCGTCAGCATGTTGATGATGACCACCTGGCCCCACTCCTCCACGTCCACCAGCAGGTTGCACAGCTTCCTGTAGTTTCTGTGGATCAGGTCGATGCGGTCCGGGCACACCTCCTCGAAGGCCATCACCACACTGCCGGCCACCAGCTGGACGACACATTTCACTCCGTTACAAAGAAACTCTGGAGACATTTTTTTTTTCCTTTTCTCTTTTTTTCTGTTTGCCATTTAAGTGTACAGTTTATTTCCAGTTAAATCTGTTAATTGAGGTTATGAACATTTCAAGCAGCTTTCTCCTCGGATAAATTGTACAAGTACTTCATCTCTTGAACAGGCAGTAATATAGGGACTCTAGAGAAATAAAGCGCCACTAGGTACGACTCTCGCTGCAAACTCTGTAGTGCGGCTGCAATTTCAGTCCACATAATAGCAATTTACAGCTCTGATTACAATAAACTCTTTTAGCCCTTAAAGAAGTTGGATGATAATTAAAACAACAACAATACTAGTAAAAACACTTTATTGAGGAGAGAGCAGGCAGAGGCCGAAGAGAACCAATTATCAACCGTTTAATTAGTTTGTTGTCTGCTAGCGACGCCCTGTTCTCGCGAAAAACATCAACCTCAAACCGTCTGCTGCCTCCGTGATCATCAGTGAGACCAAGAGAAGGACAATGTGAAATATGAATCAATAAACCACAACATAAAAATAAAGCAAAAAAGAGGATTGTGATGAAAAATAGAATAATCTGGTAATAAAGTTATAATATATGATTTTATAATAAAAAATTTTTAAAATCCCACCATGGTCATCTAGAAATTAGACAATATGAGGAAGCATTTATGCTAATTGACTGTAGTAATTTTTGAACAGTGAATAAAAACCATTCTAAAATTTGATGCCGTGTGGGGGAGGAGTTCTAGCATACACGAGCTTGATTGACAGCGCTGAGGCACTTATCCTGGCTCCGATTGGTTCCCTCTGACTGGGAGCCATCCACTAATCAGTTGATCAAACTATTAAATCAACCAGTGTGTTAAAATCAGTTTAATGTATGAAGAGTAGAACAGATTCTGCACCTGACAGCATCGTTTCATTAGTGCTGAAATCACCGTTACTGAAGCTGTAATAATCAATGTGATATTATTTTACGCAGTACTGGAAATATGAGTTTATGTTTTAAATAAAAGCATTTAGATCTTTTTTTTTCACCCCCATTTGTGTAAATGCAGGTAAATTGGGTTGTGTTTTTTTTACTCTGAAGTTGCCATGTGGTGAAAAAAAACAGACACAAATCCCCTCATTTTAACCTTTGTTGTTTTGTTTCTTAGCAACACTTCCACCTAGCGTTTTGCTTCCTCTCTTCGTAACCGTTCAGCTCTCGTTTCTGACAAAGACCACCGACCTCCACCCCAAGCCCCCCGATTAGATCCGGCTCCAAGGTAAACTACACGCACCATCAACAAATCTGACACCCCAATCTATGGCGTTCATACGCTGCCGCCGCTGCCGTCACCTCCCCCCCCCCGGCCATATTATCTACCCCCGCGTGACAAGCCGGTAATGGGAAAAATCACACTAAGCAAATGGTTCTTCTAATAACAATAAATTTCCTATAAAATTATGAAGGGGCCCAAAGCGTTTCCTTGCATCTACTTTGCTATGAATTCTAATTAAGGTGGCGGGGAGGCGGAGAGTGCTGGGTCATCACGTCAGAGACAACGCACGCCTTTTTGATTGATGGCCCGGTGTGGGGTCGGCCTATCCTCCTCTCTTCCTGCTCCTCCCTTCTCTTTTCTCTTAAATTAATGGGCATCTCACCTAGGCCCTAATCATAGTACCCCGCCGCCCCCGCCCTGCTCTTCCTTTCTGTTCTCATTTCAATTTTGCAGAAGGTGCAGGGCGGGGGACGGATGGGAGAGATCGATCATTTATCTTGTAATGGCTGGATAATAGATCCATCACGGTAAAACAGCTGCACAAACTCCTATGTTGTCTCTGTCATCAGGCGCTCCCCATTTTCTCTTTAAAGCGTCCTGCCTACAACCAGCCCGCCGTGTGCCACTGGCGTTTAGCTAAACGCCAGCAAAGGTGTGTGTGTGTGTGTGTGTTGGGGGGGCGAGACGAAGACGCACACCGAGCAACAACCGGGTGTTTCAGCACCAGAAAAACCCCACCAGATTAACGGTGCTCAACCATTTACCTGATGTTAATTTGACTCGTTGTACAATATTGTGAGACGACTGAAATTTTAAAAGGCTACTTTAAATATCAAACTGATTTAACAAACAAAAATTTAACAACGTAAAAGTTATTGTTAACTTCTCATGTCTTGACACAGTAAAAGGCTTTTGTAAAAATTAAGTCAAATTTTAAATAAATCAAATCGAAAACAGAAATCTGAAATGATTCATCTTAATGCAACAAAACACAAAGATGTGCCTTGCGACACGGCGAGACATGATTGTATAGGATTTCAGCTGTGGCATCAATAAAAGACTCCAATGAACTGGTTCTTTTTGATTTGGTTAGATAAAACTCAACTATGAAAGAGACAGGAATGATCCAGTCAAAGTTCTACAAAAAGTTCCCAGAAAACCAAATAATAATAAAAACAGGAAGTTCAAAAACAGACTGGGAAGTAATCTGAAGGAACCCAGCTAATTAGAGATGCACTTAGAGCTCAGCTGTTGATCAGCATCAAGACAGTTTTTGACTCGTTTGGAAACTCAAATATCCAGTCTTTGTCAAATCAGTGAACACAACATATTTTCAAGAATCCAGTTGATACGCCAGGAAAAAGACTCGTATTACTGGGCTATTTAAGATGAAGTCAGAGGAGGCACAGAGAAATAGAAAGCCATTTCAAATAAAAACAATGCTTCCTATAACATGTTCAGACTTAATCAGGCTGCGAAAAAAAGAAAGAGAGCAAGACTCTCAGCAGGTAACAAGAAGGCTGAACTAAGTCGGCAGTTTCTGAGTTTCATGCTGTCGATCATTCAACCTTCTGGTTAGTACATAGTGGTACAAAGTGTAATTTTATAGCACAATCAAGTAACTATGTTACCTTCAGGCGTACATTTAGCAAATATGACTTAAAATAAATGTTACCTCCTGACTTAACGGTTTGAAATTGGGCCTCTGTCTCTTTAAAATGTCACTCTTTCTGAAACACTGCCTTCAGGAAGTCAAAACATGGCTCCTCTCTTAACCCTTTCACAACGTTTTTACCAGCGTTGCTATGAGAAGTGGCTCTTATTATGTGCTCTGCAGGTGTGCAGTTCCTCCAGGTGTTTGCTAATTGCTGCTGGCTAGTCTGAAGGAGCTGAGTGGGAAAGTCAGTTGCTATGGCTGACCAAAGAATTTATTAAACATGGATGAAAAGAATCAAAGCAACAGTCCAGCTATGTTTTTGATGAAGGGAATAACATTATAGCATGATGCAAAGCTCAAAAAAGTTGATTTTTCGCCAGGAAAAATTCAAGTCAGCTAAAAGCTGGAATCAGGAGGTCAGGGTTTTAGTGGTCATCTCATAAAAACCAAAAATATTCCAATACATCATTAGACATTTTGACACATGCCTACAGGTAAACTGTTATTTTACATGGTTAGCTTTTGTTGTCGTCGCCGCTGCAAGTCCACAGCTCGGGTCTTAGCGTCACAAAAATGCATTACTTTACAGACATTAGGCATGCACTGTGTTTAGGTTTTTTTTCCGCCATTCATCACCGACTGATGCGCTTGTGTGTCTGTGTGATGATGCTGCCCTTTCCCTCTGTCCCCTGCCTCGCAATGTGGGCTCCGGCACGGAGAAGTCATCTGTCTTCGTTAGCGTCTGGTGGCTAAATATGCTCTGCATCTGGTACCGGGCTTTCCACCCATCCCACACCTCCCCCCTTTTGGCCTAAGCTGTTTTGTTTTGTTTGTATAATGATAGTTGGACTCTATGAATACGTAATCACAACAAACTGTGCGCGGTCTGCGCGTGCGAACACAACCCGCGGCGTACTCTCTAGCCTGTATCTACATATCTGAAATTGCCATTTAAAGACCCTTTAGTATTTGCGGTGACCTCCTCGAAGCGAAATGTGCTGCCTGCTGGCTTCCAGTGGGCCGTCCGCGTTGTTTCTAAACACAGAATCCAGCTCATTTAAGGTCTACTTTAGAGGAGGGAGGCGGGGGAAAGAAAAGGAAAAAAAGAGGAGCTGGCCTTCGAGAAAATTAAGCTGACACTAGCATCAGAGCCAAAATTCCTTCCAAATGGACACTTAACAGGGAGCATCTGAAGACGTGTGGGTTTAAGTGGGTGTTAACAAACCATGGCATTGCTGAACGAGCCGGGGTGCCGGAGGACTTGCTTGACTCCGGCGCCCTCCGGTGGTCCGCGTGGCGAACTGCGCGGCAGCTACTCACCGTGCTTTTGTCTTTCAATAGTTTCTCGATCACTTCGATCAGCTGCTCCTTCTGGTCTGCGTCCAAGCTGAGAGGAAAAGAGAAACGCTTTTAAAAAAGGGGCAAACGGCGAGCTGTTGAGATGCAATTATTCGCATGAAAGAACAGAAATGAAATCACGAGCACGGTGTGGTCAGAGTGCAGCTTCTTGTGTCTGTATTGATACCTTCTGAACTGGTTACGGCCACATATCTGAATGCATTTTATTGGGATTTTGAGTAATGGAGCGACATAAAGTAATGGTCGATTGTAAACAAGAAGCAAAATGTGATGTTTTTGAACATGTTTTTTCAAATTAAAATCTGATATGTGTGCTTAGGATTTTCATTGGCCCTCACTAATTTGAAGCTTTGTAGAACCAGCTTTCTCTACACAAGTGAACTTTCTATCATTTTGTCCACTTTTATCTCAGTCAGACTTCATGGAGAGCATCTGAACATTATTTTTTCCAAGTCTCGCGAAAGTTTCTTGATTGTATTTAGGTCTGGACTTTGTCTAGGACATTCAAAAACACGAACATGCTTTCATCTCAACCAGTGATGCTCTGACATTTTGGTCACATGGGGAAATAATGTCAAGTCAAAAGTATTTGTGGGCATAAGAAAAGAAAAAAAAACACTTCAGAAATGATATTTACAAAAAATGTGTATATTTTTAAACTGCTAAACAATAAACTATAAATGAAGTGTTTTTTAATTAGACAAATGAAATACTCTTGTTTTTTTTCTGTAGGGATGTTGGGTGTTAATGATTGTGTGTCATAACTAGAGGAGTTTTTGCATGTTTGCCTTATGAAAAGAAAGGCTATTATTTTTATTTATTATTTTCAATCATCATATTAGTTGGAAATGATCTCAAAATGACAAATAATTATCGCTTATCAAGGTAATTTCTGGGACAATTTATCATCCAACAAAATTTGTTACCGCCTAATCCAGTTTGCTTGCAGTGAGAACAAAGTTTGCTAAAAGCGCTAAATACAGAGCTTTCTGTATTTAGCCAAGTTTAACAAAAATAAAAGCAGATTTAGGCTGCCATACATTACAATCCTCTACCCTGTCCACTTCTCTATTTACCATACTTCCTGTCTATTAGTGAAGAAAATCCACTAGTTTATGAAAACTTTTTGAAAACAAAGTCACAGTTAGTAAAAGATTAATACTTTGTGGCAAAAAAAAAAATAGGGATCAATCCATACAGGATGAATATCTACCAATCAGGGTCGTTTGTGCATAAAATCCTACCTGTAGAGTTTTTGAATAGCATGCGCAGAGGTCTTCCTGACGTAAGGTGAAAGGTCAGAGGCCGCCTCCTTGATGGCCAGCATCATGATGGGGACGATAATCGGGACGCGGATACTGGACAGGACCCTTAAGGCACTGGCTCGGATGAACTGGTTTGGATCCTGGTGCAGAAATGAAGAAGAAAAGTGGAAACATGTCCAGAGTAATGACAGAGCTATTTGAGTCAAGAGGGAAAGGAAAAAGAAGAAGTTTGCACCGCTTTTGAAATCAGATGTTTACAAGAAAATGGAGGCAAAGTGAAGTTGGTCAAACAGAAAATTCTGCGCAAAGTAATTCAAGATGGAGCAAAAATTGAAGCAGACGATTGTGAAGAGAGAGAGAGAGAAAAAAAAAAAACACTGGTGGGGAATCAAACTTGGATCAACTTCTCCATTTAGGAAACAAGTAAGATTTGTTTCACTCAATGACCCAGCTAATTAGCATTAGCAACACACGCCAATTTCAGAAGGTTTTTCTCCATTTTTTTTTTTTTAGGAAACATCTTCACTAATTTTTGTGGAAGGTTAGATTTTCTACGGGGCTTCAAAACTGCCATGTAATGTTGGGGAAAATCGCTGTAGCAATAAAAAGCAAGTGCTCATCTCAGCCATGTTAATGGCTCTCTGCATTGTGATGATTGCAAACATGCATAACAAGGAGTTTCCTCAATAGCTTCAACTCCTTACCACCTTCTAAATCACGTTTATGCACCACTAACCAAAGAGCTACTAGCATGAATGTGTGACACCTCAATAATTTGCTTAAATTTATATTCAACCCAGGCAGTTCTTTGCGTTACTGGTGTGGCAAACATGAGAAATCAATTCCCAAGGAGTGGAAATGAGTGAGAATGCGTTCAGGTTTTCAAACCATTTGGACATGACTTGGCGACTGAAACACTTTGGATTTTTTTTAGAAGTTGCAGAACAATCTGCCTGATAAAAGTCCAGTGTTTATAAGGCTTCAGACAAAGAAAACGCCTCAGATTGGACTATTGTTACCTTGAGGGCCCGTTGAAAGGTGCTTATCGACAACAAAGCCAAGTCCTGTTGCTCCTCTGCATACCTCACCAGGTAGACGTACACAAGCTTCTTCAGCTGCACATGGAAGAGAAGAAAAGAGTTCATTGAGAAAGTTCATGTTTTAAGCCAGAGGAGGAAACAAACTGGTGGTTGGTTGGAAAGTTGCTGAAAAAGCTTTGGACTGGAGTTATCAAATGGAAAATATGAACAATGACAGATGAGGTGAAAAGGACAGCTTTCCTACAGTTTGTTTTTGTTTTTCATTGGAAGTCTATTTATTCAGAGGGCTGGAAAAAGTGCTGCTACAAAAGGTTTCCCGTCTTCAGAAGTTCATGGTTCGAGTCAGCCTTGCTCTTCGTTTCTCACAGGAAAGCTTGAGATAATATTTGTCATGCTTTCCTGACTAGCTTGGATGCCAAAAAGCCGTCCGTCCGTTGATTCGTTTCGGCTCCTCGGCGAGGGCAGAAGAATAAAACCAGAGACGCACCAAAGGTGGCTGGTGGCTCAACGATTCAATGTTTTTCAGCCTTTCGAGGAGACAACGAGGCTGAGCTGACAACACTGAAACGCTTTTGAAAAGCCGATCCTGGAATGTAGGACGTTCAATCAGATCGCAGGCTGTTTTCCTTTCTTGCCGATTTTTTTTTTTTTTTTTACATTAAAATAACTGCTTTCGGATCACCTTTTCAAGCCAGGATTTATGGCTAGTCAGCTAAAAACATCCCAGCCCAGAAGAGGAACCTGGACCCTGTGACCCGCACACAGAAGAAAGTCACAGACCAGTAATTACGCAGTCCGTTCTCACTGAGATTAAGAACTGGCAACGTCATTTTTGTCTCATAAGTGGATTTTCTAGAGGAAATCTAATATGAGAAACAAGTAAAAAAAAAAATAAAAATAATTTCTAACATATAGAGGACTGAGGTGTTTGCTAGCTGATACTAGCTAGTCTAAAGGAGTCGAGTAGGAGGGCTGCTCTGTGCGGCAGAAGCTTGGAAACTGCAGCTCTAAGAACGAGCTATGCCTTTCAGAAACAGCTACGTCTAACCAGGCGTTTTGCACAGCTGAATGGTTGCCATGGAGATGAAAGGATTTCTCAAACAAGCATGAAAGAATCAAAGCAAAACCCCAAGTATGATTTTGATGAGCGAATAACACTAACATGACGTAAAGTGCAAAACAGTTGATTTTACATAAAACTGCTCTTTAAAGCTTGTAGTCATCGTCTTTGTTTTTCAAACTCAGTCCGCTCTCGCACACAGTGCGACGTCACCTCAGCTCCTAGCGAAAACATTTTGTTAGAATATTTAGATTGCCGTTACTTAATTATAGCTCTAAAAACCAAATTAGAATACTCTTAAAAGTCCGCGTCTGAGAATCAAAACTTTACAAAAACAGATTTAAAAATCAGCTTCAAATCTCGTTAAGAGCTCTGGAAACAAACCAACGAGACGGAAAACAGGAAAGAAAAGGTGTTGTGAAAAAAATGACGACTTGCTTGAGGAACTACTTATCTCATTTATGAGTTGATTTCAGCTGGAGGTCAGGAGAAAGGTTACATTTCAGGTACAATCAGGGAGAGTTTCAGCCAGTAATTGGGCGTGTGCGTTCAAGTCCAGCACGTATTGACCAGCAGCAGAGCACCACAGTTCTCAATCATCATTCTGGTCATTACTGCTGGAATTAATGGCATTACTCACCATAAAAAAGGAGGCACAACCCATCTGCCCTCAAGGATCTGCTCCCTTTAACCAAAAACTTCTATACTGACTTAAAAAAAAAAAAAGCCAATGTTTTGGAATTGGTTTAAAATACTGAAGAAAAAATTCTAAATTGGTTTAAAAAAAAATAACCAATTTTTTAAAAAATGGTTTAAAAAAGCTGAACAGCCAATGTAACGTAAACCTGATTTCAGAAAAAATATATATATATTGTTTCTGAATCAAACGGACCCTTTCAGGATTAAAGACACTGAAAGATTCGAATCTCTATTACACACATATACACACTTTTTTCTATAAATAATTATAACTCTAGACCAAAGGACAGAGCAAAACACACAGCTTCAGAGTTTGTGAGAATCACAGAGCAGAAATGATTAGAATCAAAATAAAAAGCTTTCATATGAAATCGCAGCAGCTGTCAGCAGGCTGCACTCGCGCTCTTCGCCTTGCGCAGTAATTAGTGCGACTCTGTGGCCACTCGCGGGGACGGGAGGGAGGCGAGCAAGAATGAGTGAGGCGGCCATTTTTAGAGACAGACACGCACATACACACTGGAAAGAGCCGGGGAAAGACGAGAGAGACGAGATGAAGTAAGAAGACCTCACACAACCCTAGCAGCTGGTGCAGTCGAGGCAGGAGAGAGGAGATGTGACTGCAGACCGCCTCTGTCCAATTATATCCGCCGGCCTGTCCCCGGTCCCTGCCGCCCAGCTGCCTCGGCGCCATGACTCGAACGCGGCGCCCGGCCTCTGGCCCCCTGCTCACATGCGAGCCCCCTTCGCGCATCGTGATTTATTCTGCTGCTGCTAATCAATATTCACAGGCACTGGGCATGGACCCCCTTCTGGAACAGCTGCTTAGAGTTTGGTCATTTGCTAAAATCAGCTTCGCGGGGAGGATATCGAGGCCCGTCCTCTGGATGAAAGAAACTCAACATGTTTGAGTCTTAGAACCGCCTCCCCCCAAAAAAGAAACAAAACTATGTGTTATGTTTGTGTATGACGCACTACTTTTCAAGTTTAAAAAAAAAAAATAATCTAATTAAAACCATTCAATTTTGTGGTTGTAATTATGATCAACTTTTCTGGACAATAAATTGTTCCAGGAGTTATTGCGATAAACGATAATATTGTTGCTTTGAGGCCATTTTCAAGCAATCTAACACATTCTCAAAAATCAAGAAACTTTCAGTTCTATTGAACATTTAATACTGGAACTGGAAGATATTTTAAATATCCAAAATAAATAAAACAACAAATAAAATGAATTATGAAGTCTCTGTAAACAAAATTGTCCTTCCAAAAAAGTGACAGACCAAAGCACCAGACTGAAGACTTTTGTCATCCAGTTTTTGATAGAAAGAGAAAAACAGCAAACAATACAATTTCATTTAATTTATCATGCAATTAATTGATTTATTGCTTTTGCAAAAGGCCTGGTTGTAATATAAATGAAAGAATCTACAGAAGCCAAACATAGACAAACGAAGATGAATCTGGATCCATTTGAACAGAATCAGCTTTTTATAAAATATCCTGATTTAATTAGGTCATCCACTGCATGGATAATAATAACGCCGCAACTCAATTAAGCCGTCCACATGATCCAATTCTTGCTTTATGTGAGGAAATTTGTTCTAGCGCCACGCTAGCAGAAACCACGTGGCGAGTCACGCCAAACATGAAATGAATCATCTGCTTCTCAATGGTGTCATACCTCAATGTTCTTGCTTGCGACATTCTTCACCACCGCCGGAAACAAGTCAGATGCATTTTTCCCCTTAGAAATGAGCTAAAAGGAATACAAATATGTGAGCATATATACATAGTAGTTGTGTTAGTTTTTTTCTAAAAAAAAATAAGTAAAAATGGCAAATAAATCAGAATGAACTCACTTGAACGATCCTCTTCATGGCCTCCAGTTTGAGGGACTCCTTGTTGCTCTCCAGCATCTCTTTCAGGTCTTCGTTTCTGGGAACAGGAAGACATTTCTGCTCAGTGTCTCAGCTGGAACATCGTGTGCCAACAGAGGCCATTTAACTAATCAGTTTCAAAGTTTCGACTGGGTCAAAGGTGCTGTGAAATCCCCATGTTCTGGACATCTGGATCCATTTCACCCAAAGCTGCACGTTTTACGTGGCTGTCTTTGTGGGGACTTTCCATTGACTTCCATTCATTTCTACAGCCTGAACCTTACCATTATCGTAACCCTACGTGCCTAACCCGGACCAAAACTCAATCTACAAATCTAGCCCTGACCCAGAAACAGCATTTCTCCTTATGGGGACCACACAAGTTCCCATAAGGAGCAGAGGGAGCCTCAACGTAGCAGCAAGAAAATGGTCCCCACAAACGCAAAGGTAACGCTGCACAACAGTGTCACAGTCTGACAACAACGCTGACCTCTGAAAAGGTTGAGGTACACCGGCTCATTGTTGGCATGACGACAATGATCACGTTTTAGGACGCTAACAGGCTAACTCACAATAGTTGTTCTCAGCGTCCCATGTGGAGAACAGCAGGACATTGTTACCGGTCAACCGTTTCAGCGAACTCTCAGACGGTTCCTATGACAAGCAGTGTTACGTTTTGTTGAGGCTAATTGATGCAAAACTCTGCAGATGCATTAGTTTCACCTCGACTCATTCCACCTTGAATGTAAAAGTGTAGTGATGCAACAATTGTCAATATCTGTATTGATATTGATAAGAAGTCTAGATAGGATGTCTCTGACAACGTGGCCGATCCTTAATGATGGATCTATTCAGTCTAATCCTATGTTTTGTGCTCTGAGCGACTTCATGTTTTTATTTTACATTATATTTAGAATTCCCAGTTGGACTTTCTGTACAATTTGAAAGAAAGTTCATTCAAATTTTATCCACTTTTTCCACTTCTGATACAAAAACAACAATGCTGAATTGATTTAAAGCATTTCCTTTTTTAAACAGACATAAAAATACTGAATTATAAATGTATTTGATTACTCTGCACCAGTGGAGCACGTTCAAACACACCAATAGCTTCACAAGCTTGGTCAAACATGTAAAAACAACTTTCATCTGTTCAGTCAGTGTGGTTAGAACAGTAACAGCCAGTGTAAAATAAATAATAAAGAAACTGAAGGAAACATTTGAATACCTTGAATAAACTGGAACAAACCTTCAATCAAATGGTTCAACAAGTGAAATTAGGAATTCTGAATGAAGTGCAAAAGAGCAAAACATGGCAACACTCAGAGCAAAAAGCACAGAATTAGGCTGCATAAAGCTGACCTTATGAATTGGACACATTGATGCAAACCTGATATTTTTTTTTTTTTTCCAATGTCTGGACCGATACAGGTTTCAGTATCACATCGATGCATCGCTAGTTTCGCACATTAACACAGTAATTCCAATATTTGTGCTTCAAACCACCAAGTCGCTTTTTCAATTCTCCAAACATTCTTCTGTCTACTTCCTCTGGCTCAGTAACCAAGCAGACGTCTCTTCTCAGACAACGGCCTTACTGCTGTACCCAGCTTTGAGCGTCTCCTTGGGTTTACTGCCGCCGCCGGCGCCGGCGCGCGTCAGGGCCTGCTCCTCCTGAGTGAGCTCAGGCTTCAGAGTGAGCTGCAAGCTCTCGGCGGACACCAGCACCGTCCTCATGGCCCCAGCCGCCTCCGAACGCAGCGACGAGAAACCGCCGTTCATCCTGCACTGTCTTCTGACGGAAAGTCCGCAAACGTTTGTTTCTTCTTCAGGTTCAGTCTGAAGTCGTCTATTTGAGCCAAAGCCAGACGCTGCCGGGAAAACGCCACAAGACAGGCTGCACGGACTTTGTCATTCACTTATCTCTTCCTCTTCTGTTGTGCAAAAATAAAAAAAAAAGGAAAAAGAAAGTCACAAGATGCCCCCTTCTAATGGTCGGTCATCCTTATGCCTGAGGATAGGGTTTGTTCACGTTCTCTCCTCCTGCTGCTGCTGAATGGACGTCATTCGACCGTTTCTGCTCCCTGCTGGCACATGTGGCCCCGGCTGCCTCACCTGCCTCCTGGCTTTGTGTGCGACTCAACAGCACTTCCCTCTAGGGGAAAAAGGAGGGCCTTATCTCGACTGGTGGGTAAACATAGAGCCACTTCTCCTCCGCTACCACCGTACGATAATCCACTTTTGGGCCGACACGGTCAGGCTCTGCATGCCCTGCCAAGTTTGGCAGGCGAGGCCAACAGGACAGGCCTTTAATCAAAGATAGCCGAGCCAGGATGAATGTGAGGAAATAGCCTTGAAGACATGGTGCACAAAAGAAGGGAGGGGTTTTCTATATTGTACATGGAGGAATCTGGCTTATGACAAATTTAGTTTTGGCCCGTTTGAAAGCCGGATTGTTTTCTGTGAGGGGATGGATTGACAGAATACAGAGGAGGAAACTGCTGTTATGGAGGAAAGCTGTGTTTCTGTTGATGTCTTATGCATTTTCCATCCATGTAGTATCATTTTATAGCACAAACAGTAGTTGTAAAAACAATACATGTATCAAAGGACTTAAAAGAAATTTGATGACTTGAAATTGGGCCTCTGTCTCTTTAAGACGCCCCTGCTCTTTCAAACACTCAGCATTTCATCACAACAACAAACCTATATTATGCATTTACAAACATTCATTAGAGCACCAGACTGAGAAATAGTTTGTGAAATGAGCTCAGCAGAAGCACCAGGTGTTTGCTAATTGCTGCTGCTAGTCTGAAGGAGCTGTGTGGGGGAGTTGCGTCGCAGGGCTGCTTTGTGATGTGGAAGCTCGGCTTTTATAAACTTGAATGGTTGCCATGGGAGACTGAAGGATTTCTCAAACATACACGTCAGAATCAAAGCAACACTCCAGGTATATATTTGATGAGGGAAAAACTATACATTATGATCAATTGCTCAAAAAAACAGTTGAATTTATGCAGTACTGCCCCTTTAAAGTGTATACATTTTAAAAGCCTGTAATGTGACATTCTTTTCCTAACACAGGGTTTAATATAATGTCTTCCCACCTTTTGCAACTATAACAGCTTCCACTCTTCATAAGGTAAGGAAATGTATCTATGGAAACCTTTGTTCATTCTTTCGGCGCCACTATTTACAGCATTAAAGCCAAAATATAAAAATAAATAAGTAAAAAGTTCTCTTATCACACACACCTCAGAGAACTTAAAGCTCTACATTAATGTGTTTGACTTTAACAGTAATTGATGCAAAAGCTGATTCAGGTTGTGATTTGCTGACCTCTGGTGGTCGCTTTCTGACCTGAAGTGTTAAAAATAAAAATAAAAAAGAAACTGCAACATCCTAACTATGGCCTCCTTTAAACCAAACTAAATTGAAGAATAAACAATGGTGTGAACAGTTTTGCATCTTGAAAAGGTGTTTGACATTCTTATTGCATTTTTGCTACAACAGTCACAGTTTGCAAAACTATATCAGAATGTAATTGGGAAAAACTGTCTGTTTCCTACACCTCACACTAGAAACGTGTAGTAAAATTCTGCTTTTCAATGATTGATTTTGAAAAATTAAAAGCATTAAGATAAAAAAAAAAAGATAAAAAAAAAAAAAAAGCATGACAAAGTTACACACTGACGTGAAGATTAGACAAACAGCCCACACACGGAGCAAAAAATGACTTAAAGCCAATCAAAAACAATAAACTAGTAAATGTGAATTTGATCGAGAGATGCACAGATCGAGCTTTTTTTGACTGGTCACTTCAAATTACCCGCTCAATTCCAGTTTGTTTTTTTTTACTCCAAGAACTCAAACAGAAAATATTTCCAACATAAAATGAAAGAAATACAAGTAAAAGTGAACTTTTACATAAAAGCTTGTCCCTAAGGTACCATATAATTTATTGTGGCAGATTTCTTGTAAAAATGTTGATCATCACAGTAAGTGCCAATTAATAATGCTTAGGGGGAAAAAAACTGACTTTATTGTTGGAATTATTTTCTCCAAATAATTCCAACAAACAAAAATTATTGATGAATGCATCAATAATTTTCAATAAATTGCACAGGATGACTAAAGTCATATAAATAAAAAATCAGTTCCATATGAAGGAGACCATTTCAAACATATTTCAAGAGTGGCATTTGTGTGGCTTTAATTGATGTGCCTAAAAAAAAGAGAGAGAGAGACTGAAAAGGAGTGGTAGTGTTTCATCACCACTTTTATCATTATCACGATAATCAACCGAAAATATCGTGATGAAATCTGAAGCCCATATCGCCAACCCCGAATTCTGAAACTTTGCGCATCAGCATAACAAAACGGTGGCGTGGACGAGGTCATTACTTTTGTTGGAGTCAGCTGAAGTTAAAGGGGTGTCGTTGGAGCTCACATGACAGGTCAAAGGTCCTTAATGATGGTGTGCAACAAGGAATGCTAGCAAGTCTTTGTTGATGCTGGCCGCCGCAAACAGCTGCATGGCGTCGACCACAAACCCGTTCACTCGGAACCTCGGGAACTAGTCGGAAGTGAAACACGTGGAGTCGACTTACTTCTTGAAGTCGGTGCTGAAAAGTCCAAAGGCGGCCCCGCCGCTGGAGGCAGTGGTCTCCTGCCCCGCTTCCACCGCAGCCTCCGCGCCTCCTTGCTGGTCGTTGTACAGAGCTGTGGTCGACATGATGTCGCTTCTGAAACTGACTCCCTCCGCGTATGTTTGGAGCGGTAAACGACGCGTCACCTCGTCAGGGAAAATGTCAGCGTAGTGTCTTTTTTTTCTTTAAAAAAAGTTCCTGCAGAGCTAAACTTCTTCCAGATTTGTTCACAACTTTTTCACACGCAGAAGCGGAAGTGTGAGTTGGACAAGTTGGCGTCACATGACTGGGCTTCAGCTGCAGGGCGGCCATAGATATACAGCGACTAGAGCCTGAAGCAAGCGAAATAACGGAGTTCAGTTTTAAATTAAAAACCCACTGACATAAAAACATTCATTGAAATAATATATATATGCGCACATATTAACAACCCGTGTTTTATTCTTGCAGACAAATTAATTACTGACGCATTTGAGTAAATATTAACAGCTTTATTTGTGTATTTTTTTAATTGATTATTTTTAAGTTCTAGATTCAAGAAGTTTTCAGTAGTAACATTAAAATCTGAAATATTTCCGAATTAAAAAGCAGATTTGGCTGCTTTTTCTTGTCCATTTGCGTTTCCCGTCTGTGACGTTTCTGCACTTCCGCCTGACGTGTCCTCGAGTCACGCTCGATCCGGCGTTCTCCTCCGGGATACTGTTTCTGGAAGCGTCAACGTTTCCCCCCCTCACCTCCACCTGGCCGTTGTTTCCTCGGAGCCGCCTCACCCGGCTTTCAGGCTTAAATATCACCAGAACCGCCGACGCATTAGACGGACGTGGACGGAACCGACGCGAAGCCGTCCGTTCAGTGGCAGAATGTCCGACTTCGACAGCAACCCATTCGCGGAGCAGGACTTTAGCAACCCGTTTCAGGTAACGCTAAGTTAGCCGCTTTAGCCGCAGTGTTCATACAACATTTATACCAACGACATGGCGTTGGTACCAAACTTTCCTGTCAAGAGTGGCATTTTATTCCAGTGAAGGCACTGGAATAAAACTAGTTGAATTTGAAGATTTATAAAATATAGAAATGTAAAGCAGGTGTTAGCGCGAACTCAACAGGTTTATACGCACTTAGTTTTTCACGTCTGACTTGGTTCATTTAGTTCATTTATACACTCAATTATATGTTCATATAGAAGCTTAACAAGATATTAAATACCTGAGTGATAAGCAGGGACTCAAAACAAAGCAGAGCTATGACAGCATATTGTCTTTGTGTCAAAATGTCCCCCTTTTCTTCTGTCTCGTGTGGGGACAGCTTGCCTTTGGTCAGGTGCACTTTGACCTCGAAGCTCCTACCTTCCCTATAAATCATATCTGATGGTGCAAAGATGCACAAACGGGCATCAGTGGTTGGTTGGGGATGTTTTTGGTGAGCCGGAAACTCAAAGTTATTAAAAATAAATTTTTGACTGATTTAAGGAGGGGGAGATTCCTAAGAGGGTTCCCGCCCAGGGCCGGATTTAGAAGGATAAGGGCCCCTGGGTTAGTTTTGGTGCCCTGTCCACAAATAAATAAGTAAAGCATTTTACTTATGCAAAGTACTGTGCACTAGTAGATAGATTTCTGCATTAGAAGTGTAGATGGTTGGTCCCAAAACGAAAACTATAACTTCCGAATTTTCGAATATACATATGTACATTGATAAAATACATTTTTAACAAAATGAAAACAGCACGTTTCACATGAGTCTATGAGTTTCATATAAAGTACAAGGTTTTTAAAAAAATAAATAAAAAATGCAAAGTCTTAAACTTTGAGCCGCCCCAAAACTTTGGGTCCTGGGCTACCGCCCGTACTGTCTCAAAAGTATAAAACAGATCAGCTATGCTGTAATCCATTCAGCCTTCCTTTGGGTGTCATTCTGTCTTGAAGCCTGGATGAGCAACTTTCATATCTGTGTTTCATCTGACTTCATATTCAAACTACTCACTCTCCCTGAAAATGGCTAACTTTGAGTCTTAGTCTCTCAGTAAACCATCCACAAGGAAGAGTGTTGTAGTGATCATGACCTGCTAGAGTTTACATGCAGTTAAAGCAGTAAAATGTATAAACTTCCTCTCTTCATCGCTGTATCACTGCTGGCTTGTTTCGTAGAATCTTGTATTTTATATTGTTCGCGAATTCTGCATTCCAAAAATACTAAAGCAAAGAAGGAAATGGTGCTTAATTGAAACAAATATCATAACTTTATTAGTCCAGAGTATTGCCATTGCATTTTGGATCCTGGTGCATTTCTATAACAGAAATCACAGCCAACAAAGTGGAAAAACTTTGGACTCTTCTGACAACAATTATTCCTACTTCCTCATATGAGCATTATGAGTAAAATAGATGATTACAACTGTAAGATTTTTATCTCTAGCACTTGTTTTTATGTAGAAGAAAGAGAATAAACACTACTATGTTTAGCAGTTGATTCTGCAGAATATTGCCTCATTTTACCGTTTTTTTGCTCTTTATAGAGTAACTCTGAGGTTTAGCTTTTATTGCTCTTTTCGGACATTTTTCAAGTAGTGCAATGCAAGAACACGTTGTTAAATATCAGTACATTTTAAATTCTAATGAATATTTAAAGACTAGAACTGGAAGACATTTTAACTATCCAAAAATGAATTAAAAAAAAACATCAGAAAGGGCAAATAAAGTGATGAAGATTCAGCAAACAAAATTGTCTTTCAACAGAAAGAGCTTGTTGAGACCAAAGCAGCAGACATAAGACTTTTTTTGTCATCCAGTTTTTGATATAAAGAGAGAAAAGAGGGGAGGGGGGGCGATAAATCATGCAAATGGAAATTACTGAGCTTTATTTAATTTACCGTGCCACTTATTGATTTGTGATTTGTTGCTTTCTGCAACACACCTAGCAAACCGTTGGAAGACTTTTGTAACCGTGACAGCTTTGAAAATTAAGGAATCAATTTGAAAATGAATCAAACGTCGTCATCATCATCAAATGATGACGCGCCCAGTAAATCATCCATTTCCTTCCATTTCCCCATCCGGTGCAATGTCGGCCATTACCCTCGGCGCTATAATCAATACTTCATGGAATCATATGGTGGCATTACTGGTGACATATGGGGCGAATTGACCCTCTGGTCTTTGACTGTTTTGTCCTATTTCTCAGAAAGTAGGCTAATGAGACTGTCAGTGGTAGATTTGGTAAACGTTTTTACGCACTTCTACATTAAAAACAGTCTCCATGAAGGAGGCATGCAGCAGGCAGAGCGTGCCAGACGATCTTTTGATGTTCCAAAAGAAGAAGAAGAAAAAGAAAAAAAAACTACACAGTTCATTTGCATTGGGTTCGTGGAGCCAGGCAGTAGGACAGCATTAAAATTTAAACGCAGCGTACACTGAAAAATTAACGACAGCGCTCCGGTGACGCCTCGTTTGCATGCGGAAGAGCTGCTGCGAGACATTTAAGAGTCGGGGAGAGACAATAAGAGGACATCACCGGGGACTGGACGAGGCTGGCACTTCAGGAATAACCCAGATTGGATGTTTGTCTCCAGCAGCCATTTGAATGACTCTCGCGCGAGGCTAACCGGCAGCTCATGGTAAGCCAATTCTGAAAAAGGACGGTGACGATATACCGTCATCTCTTGGGCGCGTGGACGAAGATTTGAATACAAATACATGCAGACTGGGGCTGTGCGATGTGGTTTGAAAATTAAGGTTTTTTTATTTTGGCAACTCATTTCCGGTTTTAATTTATTCTTTTGTTTGTTTCTGTTTTGGGGACGCGAAACCTGTGACGCATGCATCCGTGGGTCGCGTGCTTTACTCCTACACTTGTGCAATTTTACCAAATAATAAAGTCTTAAATTTATGAGAAAAAAATATAGTTTTGAGGGCGAAACCCCCTCAAAACTGAAGAGTTCCTCTGTTTGTGTTTGTTCTTCGAAATAGATTCTTTCTTATGCAGAATCGTTTCAAAGTTCTGCTGCTGATATAATAATTCAATGCTAATGTGTTTAAAGAGTCAATATTTCTATTTAGTACTAGCTGTAAAACCTATACATAAGTAGAACTTGAAAAACTTCAACATTCTTCATATAAATTATTAGGGTTTTTTGTGTTGGAGGTCTCCTAAAATTACATTATTCTTCTAATTTTGCAAAGGTATTTGTGAAATCTGAATTTTTTTCATGTTATTAAAAACAAGAAATCTAATATACCATCATAGAGTTTACATAAAGTCCAAACGGAAGCTGTAAAACACGCTTGTCAAAGAAGATGTTCGGCCAAATCGCGATTTTCCAAAAATTAAATCTTCAAAAATCTAAATTTTGATTAATTGATGAAATCAGTTTTTCGCTCTGCCCTAAATTATCCATATTTCTGTTTGTTTATTTATTTATTTAAATTTCACTCAGGACACGGCTGTCATTTCTTAGCACTTTACAGGTCTGATAGTTTTGCAGTTCAATAATTAACTGGATTCTTGAGAGAAACACGTGCCAGATGATGCTCTTCTGTTTACGTGTCAAAAGCTGTAAAAAGGATCCAATTCGAACTCAAAAGCTCGACTATCTTTGGTTTTGTCTCGTGAAAGTCATTGAGATTATCTTTCCTTTGCCAATATCGAATTGTAGACTAGTTTTGTTTGAACAAAGAGAGCTCTCATGCTCTCTCTCATGTTACTTTTCAAAATCCAAATCTTGTGTTCGATTTGAAAGCTCTGCCACATGAAGCCAGTTGTCTTTGTTTCAGGATCCATCGGTGACACAAGCAAGACAGACGGCCACTGCAGGGCTAGAGGAGTACAACCCCTTCACAGATGCCAAACCAGTGAGTCTTTGAACACTCACAGATTTGCATATAGTGATAAAAAAAAAAAAATTCTCTGAATTGATCCCTGATGCTCACTCTTTCCCAGTTAAAACCTGTAAACTCACTCATCATCTTCTCTTATCAAGGCACAGCACAAACACATTTCAAGTTTAAGTTATTTCTGCAGTAATGTTGACTCTGTTGGGCTGAAATGATTGATCGTGATTAGTCGATAATTGAAATACCGGTCAACTCATTTAGTAACTGATTAATCGTTAACTAGAGCAAACAGGCTCCTAAAAAAAGTCAATTTGCTGAAAGAACAAATAGCTGCTCTCTTCATTTGGAGATTAGCGATTTTTGCTGAAAACATCCACATACGCCTGGAAAAATAGAGAAAACGAGCAAAAACAAAACTAATGCTGGATGTATTCTTATAAAAAGGATTTTAAAAAATCTTTTGGGTTGATATTTTCTGTGAAATATTCCATCACAGTTAGTCATTTCAGCCGTTCCCTGGAGGGAAATGGTTCGCCCAGTGTGTCGATGCAGTGTTATCAGATTTTTATTGTCCTGTTGGAAGGTGTGAACATGCTGATGACTAACACAGCAGCATGTTCACCATTTGAAGAGACATTAACTGTCTCATGTACTTTCAGCAGTACATGTTACCTCATTGTCTCACAGTGTGAGATAGTTGTGATCTCACAAAAAAATATATATTTAAATGGCTGTTTCCCTTTTTGGCTCCTGTGCAGAGTCCTGCAGGTATGGCTCCCAGGAGTGCAGGCCCCGGGGCCACCACACAGCCTGCCATCATGAGGGCCTCAGAGGAGCCTCCAGCCTACTCACAACCTCAGGCACAGGTACACCAATAAAAAAAAAAAACCTGCATGTTTTGGGGTGGGGCCTGGAGGAATTCTGTAGTTTTGATGCAGATTTCTAGCCAAACAAAATTTCCAAACCTCTTTTATCCGGAGGCATCCGAATGCTGCAGGAGGCAACGTTTAGGAAGAGAGAATTTAGGTCTAGTCTGCAGGAGTAACAACAGAAAAGCAAAAGCAGAAGAACCCAAAATGTTTGCCGGCGTGTTGATGGATTCCTTCTGGACTGTGCTGGCAGGAGTCGTCAGGAGCAGCTTCTGAGCTTCTGCGGAGGCAGGAGGAGCTGGAACGCAAGGCGGCGGAGCTGGACCGGCGGGAGAGGGAGATGCAGTCCCTCAGCGCCTCAGGAGGTCAGAGTGACAGAGGGGAAGAGTGTGACGTTTTGTAATTCTACAAAAATGACAAATGATCTGATTATGATCAGATAATATAGTCTCATGTGAACAACAGGTCATTAAAGACATAATATTACATTAAAATCTTCCATCACAAAACTCTTGGATAAGTACAATCAGAAGGTGTGAGGCAGCTTTTATGCTAAATGAAAGTATTAATTATTAAACAGCGAGAAGGAAACATTCTTAAAGTTGATGTTCACATGTGTTGAAGCATTTCTTGTGGCTTTGAGAATTAAACGATGCTCAGATCTTTCTTTACTTCGTAGCAGTTTTTTGTGACATTTTGAGCTTTTAATTAACTGTTTGATTGACTAATGTTGATTGATCCAGGCAGGAAAAACAACTGGCCTCCTCTGCCGGAGAGGTTCCCGGTGGGGCCGTGTTTCTACCATGACATCACCGTGGACATTCCCGTCGACTTCCAGAAGACGGTCAAAATCATGTACTACCTCTGGATGTGTGAGTGGCTTCTCACCTTTTAGGATTTACAAACCCTTAACAATGCTTTTAGCAGACTGTTAACTGGAGTATAGATACTCTAAAACAGGGCAACACACTCAGAGCAGTTTAAGCATAAAGATTAAACTCAAATGAGTAGAATAAAGACTCAATGTTACCAGAAGTAAATGTTAAAATTATGAGGAAAAGAGGTTTCAATGAGAGCAGATTTTGAATCGTTAGAAACATCTGACATAACTCTTTCTTTGAAATGATCATTTCATGTCCTGGTGCTCATAATAATTTCTTTCTCATGTTCTAGAAGATGACCCATTGGTCACGTTAAAGCAATGATAAAGAGTAACTCGGCATTTTACGCCACATTTCCACGTTTTGACTGTTTTTCATGGAGGAATTCTCATCAAATTCCTGCTTCATCCACCTAACATACAACCTTATTCTGCTTTTTTGTTCTGGTAATACTGACTTTATTCTCATATTTATTTATTGAGTATTGACTTTACTGTCGTCTATTTACTTTATTCTTGTATAATTCTGAATTTATTGTCACACACCTTTGTTCCTCACAATATTATGACCTTATCCTCAAAATGAAAAACGTTTTGTCTTCTAAGCCTGCCGCTCATAGTCCCCCATACAAACTGCTCAATAAAATACACGCAAGATTGTGCTTGAAAGATGAACGAAACAAAAGAAGTCACTGTATTGTTATCGTTGCCTTCTCTGGGGGGTTATTAAAGTTAAACAGAGTCTCGGTTGTTTAGTCCAAGCGGCTCTCGTCCCCCCTGAGTAAAAGCTGGGGTCTTGCAGCTGGTGTGTGAGCGTAAACTAGAAGATGAAGGACTCGGCGTAGGAATTCAGTCGCCACATGACAAACACGTGTTGTGTGATCACGTGGTCCGACGAAAGGAATGGGTCAGATGATTCCTTAAAGGTTGCTGCAGCCTGCATCCAGACCTAGAAGAGAACAAGTCAGATTAGTATTCAGCAAATGCTTCGATAAGCAAACAGAGTCTGTGGTGAACAGACTGTGTGTGGAGCCTGTTCACCAGCAGCCTTGTGTCATGTTCCACACTGTGATGTGAAATCCCAGAGTCGGGCAAACTCTGAGCTTTTAGTAGTTATTACGACTCATAGAGCAAATGCTAAAGAAAATTTAAGTGCATTTGCTTTGTTTTCCAAACCAGCATGTTGAAATATTAAGCATCCATTTTCTTCTGCCCACTAGGGATTATTGATTAATGAACTAATCTAAAGTTGATTGATCGTTTGGTTAAATTAACGATGATTTCATAAGCGGCCATTTTCTTTAAACTGGTTTTTTCTTGTACAAAGAGGGCCCACAGTATTTTCGTAAAGTAAAGGGCTTAATTTTTCATAATAAGCTTCTTTTTTTTTTTTTTCTGTTTTTTTTTTAAGTCATTACATTTTAACATTATTTTGTGAGCTGTTTGAAATACTGACTGAACAAACAGTTAAATCGTGTGAGAAAACCACAATTAAACTAACAATACAGGGATTTATTGTGTTCTACTGTAAAGAGATAACAGATGAAAAGAATAGAATCTATGAAGCACTTAATTCCCCATGAACTGAGAGCTGTTCACACAGAAGAACCGTCCGCAAGAAACGCTGAAACTTCACTCCTTGAAGAGCATCAACTCAACGACAGACCTCAGAATCGACGTTGCTTATTGGCACCATGTTTTCGTAGCACAGCAGTCGTTTCTGAATGAGAAGTTGACGCCGGTCAGGTGAATGAGCGCTATTAAAAGTCATAACTTTAAAAACTTGGCCAAAGTTTGCATCCCACACGGAATTCTGTTCAGACCGTTTCTCTTACCCATTACGCTACGACTCCACCATCTTTATTCCTGTGTCCACTGGCTCCACTTGAGAATGGCCAGCGGTTCCCTCTCCTGGACGGAGGCCAAACTGCAACATTAAAAGAAGGTCTAAGCGGCCATTATTAGTTAGTCGACTGGAATTCATTCTGCTCTAACAAGCCATTCATTGATAGTTAATTTGAAGTCAATGAATTGTTTGCATCCCTAAAGTCTTTCAGTCCCAGTTTCAGTCGTCGCTCCTTCGTCCTCCTATCCTGCTTTCAGTTCATGCTGGGACTCTGCTGGCCAACCTGGTGGGCTGCCTGGCCTGGTTCTGCGTGGACGCGGCACGCGGAGTGGACTTCGGCTTGTCCATCCTCTGGGTGCTGCTCTTCACGCCTTGTTCTTTCGTCTGTTGGTACAGACCGCTTTACGGAGCATTCAGGTACGCAGATCTGGAGGAAAAGACAAACGGTACCGGCGATGTTTCCTCTGTCTCACTCCTATCTTTCTCTTTGTTGTTCCTCCTGCAGGAGCGACAGCTCTTTCAGATTTTTCGTCTTCTTCTTTGTGTACATCTGTCAGTTTGGCGTCTACGTCCTCCAGAGTATTGGGATCACTGGCTGGGGAGCGAGGTGAGACCATGAGGTCAAACATTTTGTGTTTTCAGCAGAATGTATTTCACTTGTATCATAGAATTATGACCAAAGGTTTGTGTATCACATGAAATGTGCAAAAAATGGGAGTGTTTTATTTTTTTTAGCATTTGGTAGCAGATTTATGTTCTGATGGAAATCAGAGAATTTGTGGCAAAACTTAAAAATTGCTGTTTGCAATCCAGACAGACGAGACATGAGGTTGTGTTTGTCTATTTTGTAAATGATACATGCACAAATATGACTTTCTATTTCTGCCCAGCTGGTTGCTGGGCAGATCTAGAACTGACAACACATCAACACATCGTGAACTGGCAACAAACTCAAGTTAGTAAAGGGTGCATTCAGACTAGCCCTGTTTAATCCGCTTTGAGCAAACTCTAGTTGGTTTGCCTAGAAAGTCTGGTTGGTTTGGGGAGTTTGATTGCGTGATTGAACTCTGGTCCACATAAAAACCAGCTGTGTTGAACTGAGCTGTGTCGCTTCGAAGGCATATAGGGATGCTAAGCATACTGCAGACCGCTCCAAAAGCAGGAAGTGGTCTGTAGCATGTTTTGCTACTTTGGGTGAACAGGATTAAAACAAATGTCCGGTTCTAGGACTAGCACAAGAAACGGCTTGTGGTCTATCACCAATGACAAACTGGATCCTACAATCACTAAAATCTGACGCCACTCCATTTCTGTTTACATTTCACAAAGATAGAAATTGTGTTCAGTGTCTTGAAATGTTTCTGTGTCATTTCCTTAAGTTTATCTTTACACTTTGTGGCCAAGTGTAAAGATAAACGTGAGTATTTAATTCAGGGAACGGCATGTTTTTTGGTTTCAGAGCTAGAACGAGTAGTGAAAGAAATATCACCATGTCTCTAGAGTTATTAATGTTCCGTCGTGCCGTTCCTCCATCTTAGCGGTTGGATCTCGGCTTTGACTGGCCTGAACAAAAGCATCCCAGTGGGCATCCTGATGATCCTCATCGCAGCTCTCTTCACCTCGCTGGCTGTCCTGTCCCTCATTATGTTCAAGAAGGTAATCCTCCGACCGACTCGTCAAACCTTTGTGATCGTAGCGGTGAGATGAACCCTCCGGTTGTCTTTCAGATCCACGCGCTCTACCGTACCACCGGCGCCAGCTTTGAGAAGGCCCAGCAGGAGTTTGCCACAGGTGTCATGTCCAACAAGACGGTTCGGACGGCGGCCGCCAACGCCGCCTCCACGGCTGCGCAAGGGGCGTTCAAAGAGCAAGTCTAATCGACGTGAAGAGCTCAGTCCCCTCCCGCCATCCTCTCTCATTGAGCCTCCCTCCAGCTGTCAGACGGGAACCGAGGAGGTGAACAAGCGGCCTTTGATCTGACATTCAAGAACAATCTCACCCTCAGTGAGAAACAATCACCTGGAACATTCCTGGGACCCGGCCGTGTTGCGCACTCTAGAACCTCCTCTTAACCACTTAACCTGTGTGCTTGACTTCCTCTGAGTGGGTGCGTGGGTTTGTGTGTGTGTGTGTGCGTGGGTTTGTGTGTGTGTGTGTGTGGCCAAGCTAATAAATGCTTGTGTGCCTTTTTGGATGTTTGCTGTTGCCTGTAGGATCAGGAACAGATACTTCAGCCTCTCTCTCTGTCTCAGATCTTCGGGGCGTTTGTTCCCTCCATTAACCACTTCGGAATACTTTGACCTCTCGTTCAAATCACGTGATATTAATGACTTTATTTTTGGGTGAAGAGAAAATGCAAAAATGCCTTCTGGTACTTTTAATCTATGCTAAAATCAAAAGGTGCATAACTTAAGACCAGGGACCCCTAGTGGAGGGAGTGTGTATTTCTTAAAGATGGATGCTGTGCATTCTAGGTCATAACCTTGTATCTTTTCATCCTTGCTTTTTTTTTTTTTTTTTTTTCTCCAAACTTTAATGCAAATCCTGGAAGTCTTAACATCATTCACTCAAAATCTCAAACTCTCCAATCAAGTCTGTGTTGCATTTTTATGCACAGTAGTTAAGCAGATGAACGTAGTGCAAAAACATTCAATTGAAGAAACTCGTATCAGCAGCTGTAGTAGAAACATTGACCTCTAGATGGCAGTGTTGATTAATCAGCAGACCACATGTATTCCATCAAATCATGACTTTTGTCCATCCTGTCCATCCTATTCTTTCCCCTTACTGTTTTCTCTCCTTTTTTGTTGTACGTTTAAAGAAACAAGTTTGAAATATTTAACTTCTGTTTGATGTCATTTGCTTTGAAACTTTTCTCCAATTTTGCAACAGAAACAGACCTTGAAAAAGTGAAATATTTATTCTTTTTTTTCTTGTTTTTTTGCTTGTTTCATTCGGCGTACTCTTTCCATTGTGCAATCCAAAGAACGTGGCACTTTAAATTTGGAAGTACAGTCCAGGCTCCGATGAAGACGTCGGCTATCGAGCACCGTCGGTGCATTTTATCTTCTGAAAGAAAAAAAAAACAAATCATTTGAATATCTTATTTTTCCAGAGATATTACGAGCCCCACGGTGCTTTCCGTTGCTTGAATGTTTCCTCAGTTTGTGTTATGAAGTGTAACAGCCGCATAAGCCTTTGAAGGAAGATGTATAAAAAAAACCATATAGGTCTTTATTTACTGTCCATATCCCATCAATGATGTTACTAAGCAATGAGAGGTCATAAATGAAAGAAGGCTATTGCTGCATGGTACCTACTAATTTTTGATCAATAATGTAAAACTGACAGACGTGCTTGTATGCAGTGTGTTAATGTAGATGCACAGTGGCTTCAGGTTATTCCTTACAGTCAGCATGGTTTGATGTATACACTGGAACTTAATTTATCTCTAAGCCATTTCTGGTGACTGTAGAGGGGTGAGAAGGACTGTATGTATATTTTGTATGCTCTCAGATGGTCTTGGTGTCATTTTAAAATGCACACTGGTTTTACCTTCAGTCATGTGTTGAGTAGTTTGAGATTGTATAGTTATTGTCCTAATGAATAAAATTCTCCTGTATGAGTTCCGTCGTTTCTTTGCCTCAAATGCAAAAACAAATAAAAAGCAGACTTGTAATGTCAGCTAACTACCACTCGGTGTCACCAGTTTTCTCCCAATGTCTGATTTCACATTGGTGGATTTGACACGAAATTTATGAAGGGATTGAGAACCGTCACCAAATGCAACAGTGAAATTATGGAAGCTATTTTTTCTGAATGAACAGAGCAGTGGACAAGGAACGACGGACCGCGGCCTCTCAGCGGCGGTTTGTTGGGCTGCTGGCTTCCCTAAAACATCGGAGGAGAAACGATTGCCTATAATACCATTAGAGGATCGATAATGGACACTGACTGACCAGTACAATTAAGCTGAGGATTCTTCAAGCTGCCTGGGGGTCCGGACCGCCCGACTCATCAAAGTTAGGTGAGGTCGAGCAACTGCTCTGGTGGCGGATCCAGAAGACATCTCAAAGTAAGAGCTGTTGCTGCTGACAGCCAAAGCACTTTGGCTGGTTTGTTTTGATTCACTGCGATGAGCTGAGAAGGATTCTGCTTTGCAGAAAATTCTTTTATCTTGAGTTTTTTTCTTTTGCGCCGTTTTGATGCAACTCTCTTGTTGGAACCTTAAATCCACAGTTGGAAATGAGTTGTGACGTGAAAGAAAGATGGCCGCCAAAGCTTTGGTGAATACAGTTGAACAGCTGCAGCCACTTAGGCTCAGTACTATAATAAACTTTCATAAAATATTAAAGTGATGATTTATTGTAGTGATACTGACAAATGTTGAGAGAAAATATGTTCAGTATTTAAATCACAGAATAACTTTATTTTTTGCACCTACTTAATCTTACCAGTATTATGTGCTACAGCTATAATACTGTAGCATTCAACAACATTTAAAAGTTAAATGTGAAAACCAGTTATTTTTGGAACAGAATAATGTTTGGTTCACTTCTCCTGCTACGCAACGGCTAATGGAGAGATCTGCTGAAGCTGCAGGTCAGAGGTCACAGAGGTAACATTCACACTGCCTGGTCCACCATCTGGTTTTTAGATCGTACCCTTCTCAAACCAAAGAAGAAAAACCCAAAATAAAAAAATTGTAATTAGAAATTTAGAAATTAGAAGCGTTCTGGTTTATAGAAAATTATAAATTATTAAAGGAAATCTGACAGCCAGGTTGGAACTCGGCTGAACTCATGATAGGAGCTGCTTCTCAGTACGGTGCTGGTAAAAAAAAAAAAAAAACGTTGTCGAAGCGATAATCGAGGAGCCATGTTGAGATGACTTCCTGAAGGCGGAGTTTCAGAAAGAGGCGGAGCTTCTTAAAGAAAAAGAGACCCAATTTCAGGGCGTTGAATGTCGAAGTCGAATTTCTTTTGAGCCGCATTTGACATGTCCAGCATTTTTCTAACTACTGAAGGTAACATATTTGCTTATTTGTGCACTATGTGCCTAAATAAGATATAATACTGTTGCTTTAAATGTGTGCTGGTGTGAAAAGTGGGAGTAAGTTGTTATATTAAATGCTTGTGTGTACTTATCTGTATCACAAATTAATACAGATTTTCCAAAAGACTGCAGCTTTGTTCATGATCATGGTGTGACACTGTATTTACATGTTGGGGAAATTTCCAACTCAAATGCAACTTTAAGACATAATTACCCCAGAAACTGAGTTCAGTCGTTTTTAAATCATTCACTCCTACGGTGCGAGTCCAAATCTTCCCCGTCAAGGTGTGAGAAGACGCTGAGCGTCAGAGGCTCCGGCTCCTTTCATCCTCGCTTTCTGAAATTGCCAATCAACCCAAAGCGTCTGGCAGCTAATCGGGCCCCGACTCTCTGCAGCCGCTCGTCAGATCGCACGGTTCATCAAGAGTCCAATCTGGAAGTCATCAGCCGCCGTTCGAGCCGAGCTTGCGGCGAGGAAAATGGGGGCCGCGGGGACCGTGCCAGCAGCTCTGCTGCCAGCCGCGTGGATGGAGGAACATCTGGGGAAAGATGCTGCTTGTGCTTCGTGTGTTCATTCACAGAAAAGACGAGAGGCAGGGCAGAACGGGTTTGGAGCAGATCTGAGAGATGTCTTTAAGATTCAATCCAAAAACAGCAATGCAGCCTGGGATGGACTTTAAAAAGGGCTGACAGGTGCAGTAACCCAGGGCGTAAAGTTTTGGGGGCGGTGGAAAAAAAAAAGTGCGTTTTCTGTGTATGTTCATACTAAATGTCATGTGCTCTTTTTGCATTTAGTGTTTAATGCACTAAAGATCTGCTGCCGTTGTATGAATGAGAAAATGAGACGTTGAACCCAACAATTTTTGATGCCGACGGTCAAAGTCCTTCTTTACAGCAGACTGATCACCGGCCTCCAAGGCCAAAGTCTCGCTGCGTCTGCACCACCGGAGGAACACCCACTGCAGACACCGTCGGTTTTCCCTTCTCTTTATTAATTTGGCAGAAACAAATCAGAACAGAAACGACACTATCGTCGACTTGGCACACACACGCACGCACGTATACGCACACACGCACACACGCACACACACACTCCCTGAAACCAGACAGTACTAACAACAGCAATACTTCATTTCCTCGAACCTTCTTCACAGAGCGTCCCGTTGGACCGTCCTCCTGCAGTCCCGAGTGAATCCTTCCCACCAATACATTTCAGCGGTCTACGAAAACATGAATCGTTCAAAATAGTACATTCTGGAAGCTCGAACAGGACGTCCACTCTGAGCTAAAGGCTGCTTATTCTGACTGAGTTAGTGGTTCCCTTGATGAGTTAACACTCACTTTGTGGCGCACAGTTAAAACAAAAAGAACCAGGATTTGCTGGTCGCGATATTACGACGCCGCATTAGAGCCATCGCAGATTAACGGAAGAACTCGGACATTGGAGTGTCAAAAGTTCACATGGAAAAAAAACTCAGCAATTTTGAGTTTGACGAAGAAAATTGTATTTATTTTGGAGGAAATCTCTGGGGTGTTTTGCCGAAATGTGCTCTTTTCTCCCGCCTACAATGGCTCTAATACGTCGCCGTCGTACGATCTGGTGACAAAGTCACCAGGTTACAATTTCCTTCTTTCTTCTTTCTTTCTTTCTTTTAAGAGTGGCAAGAGTGACGTCATCGGGCCTGCCAAGATCAAGCCGACCATCATTCTGCAATCATAGCTATGTACAAAATACATATAATCACATTTATTTACAGAACGTGTGGCGACAGCAGAGCCACGACACGAATACAATAACAAACACAGCACCTCCTGGTGTCACAGGGACAAAGACGGCAAAGAAAGAAACAACAACAACAACAAAAAAACGAAACAAAAATAAAACTTGGCACTTGCAGATTTCTCCCACGTCGACGCAAGACGGAGACGAAACAAGAGTCGGTTTTTAGTGGTAAGCAACCCTCACAGGAGGCAGATCAGGCTCTTGCCCTCCTCGATCTCCTCCTGGACTTTGTCGCTGGACGTGGCGATCTCGGCCTGAGCCGAGAAGACGGCGCAGACGAAGGTGAGGACGGTGCCCCCCATGGCGGTGTAGAAGGCCCAGCCCATGGAGCAGAGCCCGGCGCGGTACGGGGCGGCGTCGTGGCCGCAGTACAGCTGGACCTTGTCGGAACCCCAGCCAGCGGGGTACAACATCAGACCCAGGATCAGGAACAGACCTGTGGGAAGACGGACGAGCGGATCGGGCGGTTAGCTTGGAGGGTTTGGTGACCAAACGCAGCTTATGGTAATTGTAGAGATATATATATATATAAAGCTCCACAACAGCCAGCAGCGGCTAACAGGCTAACAAAGTTACTGCTGCACCAGACCAGATCTGCTTACCAGATATTTGACTAATACAAATGTAACCAATTGTATATAACTGACCCACATTATGAACGACAGCAGAATGCATCATTAATCAGACATTAATGTCATGTTATGTTCAGTTCCCAAACTGGACTTTATCAACTTCCAGCAGCAGAAAACCAGTTGGGGTTTGTTGTTTGCTGTGGTTAGCGACCCGGCTAACTACCATTAGCTACACGCTGATTGTACCTCTGTTTTGTGGCAGGAATACAGACACTGGTTTATTGAACTACAACGACATGCTAACACGTGGCGGCCATATGGGGTATTTAGCTGACTTCCCTCGACTCTCCAAGCTGTAGATTTGACATCCTTGTAGATTTTTCTGTTTGGAAATTTCATATTCAGCCTTCCACTTCTTTTGCATGAGCTAGCTAGCATTAGCACCGCGGTGCTTCTGGCAGTTGCTATTAAGCAAGTCGTCATTGCTTAATAGTTAAAAGTTGCTTTACATCCGTTACGTTTGCCCTGCGTTGGCCATTGGTGAAGTGGTTAGCTTACTTAGCTTAACTAGCTTATAGCCGGGCTTCAACATTAGCGTCTAGCTGTATGTGTCGATGCGGCATAAAATCCCAGTGAGGGGATTCCAAGGTGCCTCTGCTGATGAAAATATTTATGAAAAGCAAAAACATTTCCCGTTGGAGTCCCATTACGACGCTTAAAAGAGAGGGAGAGAGAGAAAAAAAAAAGGTCGCATCAGGCGGGGAACGATTTCCTGATTTCCCGCCAAAAACTGCGACCGAACACACGTGCGGCCGGACCCTCGAGAATGACAGGAAGGAGCGGCCCACCCCTTGGATCTTCACCCGCAGTCCCGTCAAAGGAAAAGCGGAGAACAACAGGAAAAGGTAGCCGACCCGACCGCACGGTTTCCTGCGTCTCAGCGGAAGTCGTCGAAGCCGCGAACCGCCTCGACCGAGTCACAAGGTTTCCGCCGTACTAATGCAGGAAATGAGGATTTCAGCTGCGACGTTTTCAGCCCCTCTTCCTCCTCTCTCTGTAAGCCGGTCTTATTTCGCTTCTGTAAAACAAGGAGGCAAAAACGCCGTCTCTCCTGATCCCTCTTCCTCTCTCTCCTCGCTTCCTTTCGTTCTCCTCTCTCTTCCAGAGCCCAATATCACATTAAACAAGGAAATGAAAACTAGGTCATAAATTCTTTCCACATGTTGCTGCGCTGCCCCGACGTCCAGGCCAGGCCTGGTGATGGATTGAAGGCATGGTTTTAATTCCCAGCGCCGCACCACCCCTCCGCGCACACACACACACACACACACACACACACAGACAGATACATGCAGTCATTCGCAGCCCCCGCCACCTCCTCCACCTTAGATCTGGACTCTCTAACCTAATATCCTACTGAGCTCCGCCCTCATTTAGCCTCGGTGACCCTTTGCGCTGGCTCTCGTCTGCGTCGCTTCCAGACTGTCGGTTCTCCGCCGCCGGTCCATCTCTGATAGCGGCCGGTCCGTTCCCTCAACGCCAATTTTCTATTTGGGGAATAAATAGGAAGTCTGGGCGCGGCGGTCGGTATTTAGAAAGCGATCTTATGACTTTTTATGGTTTTGCACCAAAGTGTAGAAGAACCGGCATCAGTGTTTTACATTTATTTTTAACACCCCTCAAATGAGGCTTTTCAAACTCGATGAGGAAACGTTTTGGGATTTCCAGCCGCACGCAAACCAGAAAGAAGAAGATCGTATGTTACGAACTGCGATTCGCTTTGTATTGGTGCTGCTGGGCGTTAGACCTCAACAGGGCGATGGTGTTTGTTTATATTCCATTAATGCCGGTTGTGTAATATACGACACAAACTGTTCCCACCGACTCATGATCAGATTTCAGCCTGAACATGATTTCCTCCTCTCTGCATGCTAACCTATCGAGTAAACAATCTGCTAAACAGAAAAAGAAGAAAAAAAAACACAGGAAGTCAGCTGAGGGCGTTGAGACCCGCCCCCTGGCTCTGATTGGTTGTTTTTGGTCGGGAGCGGTGCGTCTCTTCAACAACAACAGAGGAGATCTTTTCACAAATGATCCGTCTTAACTTTTATTTTTTTAAAAGTAGATCTTTTTTGTAAGAGTTGGATACTTCACCTATTTGCAAATGAAATATTTCCCAATAAAAGTTTAATTCTATCCTCTCAGGAAAACATTCCGCGAGTATTTCCACTCGGTACTCATGAGTCATCGCCATGGCAATAATAACTTCCTTATCTGGGTCTGTCAGGCCCCGGTTTTATCTTCATTGTGCCACACCTGCGGCGTAAACACGGATCTCCAGGAAGTGCTCCTAAAGGCCTGGCTGCGCTGCTTTGCCATTAGTCAGAGCTGAACGCGTCTGCGTCTCTGCTTTATACGAAGCGGGATTTCTTCCGTCAGTGTCAATAACTCCATAAACACGGCCCTCAACTCCTGCTCGCAGGGCGTTTCGCTCCCTTCGCTTCCAGTCTGGAGCTTCGTCGAGTTCTGCGGCGAAACCTGCAGCGGGCCCTGCGACTCCGGGCCAGGAGGAACTTTACTGAGGCTCATAAAGGCGCGCGGCAGCAAACACACAGGAATCAAGAGACAGTTTTACAGCTGAGTTTGTTTGGCGTCTCGTCTCTAATCCTTTTCCTGCTCCGGCGAGGCAGGCATTTCAGTAAAAGTGGAAATAAATTCACTTATAGGTAGTCTAACTGCTGCATAACAGGCCTTTTGGGGGCCCTTAAAACGCGCCGCCAGGATGCAAAGCTTAGCCGACTGACCCTCTGCAGAAGTCTGCTGGAGTCGATTCTGCATGTCCTGAAACCACCCAAGCCCACGCAGTTTTGGCGCTTAACGGTTCAGCGAGACGTGGCGGCGTTCGGGACGCGTGTCGCAGGGGGTCCGGGTGACATCGGGGTGACATCGGGGTGACATCGGGGTGACATCGGGGTGACGGGGAGACGAGGCTGATGTGGCTGGGAATCGCTCCAGCGCTGGGAATCGCTCCAGCACAGTGACGCGACCATCTCTGGCAGCTGCGTCGCAATCTTCCCATCTGAGGTCAGTCGCTTTCCCGAACATCTGCCGACTGGTTCCAGATTTCTCATTACCGCGGCGACGGCACGCTTTCTGGAAATAATCGTTAGCAAAAGAAGGTCGACGTGGTATACAGCCTCTCTGGCAGATGTCAGCCGGCGCGATCGTCACCTGCCCGACTCTTCACAGGACGAACTCTGTTTGAAACGCACTAACGGATGATCGACGCCGGAGGGAGAACGAATCAAAAGAAACATTTATAGTGACGCGGCGGGCCGGGCGGGCGGCGGGCCGGGCGGGCCGGGCGGCGGCGGGCCGGGCGGCCCCGAAGGCACCCCCCAGCAGCGGGCCGGGCGGGCGGCGGGCCGGGCGGCTCCGAATTCAGCCCGCTGGAGTGAAATGAGGGAGCGGGGAAAGCGATCAGAGTTCAGCCGCAGGGAAGCGAGGGGAACTCGGTCGCCTCGTTTCGATGCTCAAAGTTCCTCCTGACTGAGCCGCACGTCGTCTCAGAGGATTTCTGAAGTTCCCATCATCTGCACTGATAAAACTCAAACCCATCAGGGAAATGAATCAAACTAAGTTCATTTGTTAACTTGTCAAGTTCATAATTATTATTTTTTCAGTTGGAGCTGCGTTCTCTCTTTTTTCCAGTATAGTTGACAATTCGAGGTCAGGATAAAGAAGTTCGGACGCGGCGCCACGGCATGACGGTCCCTCCGCCGTGCTCGACAGTTGAGAATTTGAGGCAAGACGTTCAAAACGCATTGAAATTTGCACCAGGAACGTGACGAGTTGCGAAAAAGCATGGGGTTGTATGACTGAATCCAGCGAGGCGCACAATAAAACCTCCACCTATAAAGTTATTTTAAGCTCATTTTTATTACGGCTCTTTGTGTTGGAGCAGCTGAACTGAAGGGGTTTCGGTGGATTCTGGGGGTTTGCAGCACTTCGGCGTGTCCTTCACCACTCGCCCAGATTTTCTGTTTGGTGCCGCACCAGATAAACAACAGCGGGGGAGGACAGCCATAATCACCGGTGGGGGTGAAGAGACAGAGACAGAGAGAGAGAGAGAGAGAGAGAGAGAGAGAGAGAGAGCATGACCTCAAGGCCTCCTCCCCTCTATAATTCACCTCATCGTGTCAAAGTGGCCTGAGCTCTTCCCTCGGTCGCAGAACCCACATGCAAACAGATATGCATGCGCGTCTGAAAGGGCTCCAAGCCGCCCGGGGGTAAACATTCGGGGGGCGACGGTCGCCCCGGGCGACGACGGAGCTCCCCCGCCTTTCTCCGTTTCCTGTGCGCGCGAAGGAGCCCCCCTCCCTGCCCCCCCGAAGCGGCTCCAGCAGAACAGAAACACATAATTCCAGCAGTGGGAGTTTGTGGAGCCAGTAATGAAGCATTTAGCTTTCAGCAGAGCTTCTCATTTACCTTGATGAACGCCGGAGGCCACAGGAATGAGCAGAAACAATACGGCTCCGGGGGAGGGAGGTAAGGAGGGGGGGAGGAACCGAGGCGGCTCTATTTATATCCGAGTCAAACCGAACTTAACTCAAGAAGAAGCGAGGCGTGTTGGCGCGTCCGGGCCGACGCTGGTTCTGGGTCAGTCGAATGCTGACGAAGGCGAGCGGTGAAAAATGTGTCAAAAACAACAACAAAAAAGCGTCTTGCCGTCTCGTCTTGTGTGCTGATAATGTGGTCGGAGGCGCAGTCATCCTGCTACAGATTATGACCTCTGTGGCTGGCGTTTATCGCAACGTTTCTGTTATCAAGATACATTTCTTGATAACTGAAATGTTATCAAGGAGTTTGATCAGCGTCACAATCAACGACGCTTAAAACCTCACAAAACTCCCCAAACTGATTATTTAACTATTATTTTCGCCTCGAGTTTTGCTCAATGACAGAAGCTGATTAATATGAGAAGTCGCCATGGTGACCCTGGAGGAGCTGCAGAGATCGTTTAGATCCAAAACCAAAAAAAAAAAGAAAGAAAAAGAAAAAGTCCCCTCACCTGCGATCCCTTGCAACAGTCCGCACACATTGAAGATGCTCTTCTTCATGATGCTCTGGAAGCACATGGTGAAGATGGAGATGAACGCCACGGCGCACAGCAGCAGGATCCCCGCGGCCAGGAAGATGGAGGTGGCCTGCCAGAACCCGCTGGCAATCTCCCCGAAGTGAACGGCGTACGGTCCGCACAGGATCCCCCGCTGCATGTGGGCCAGCTTGATGCAGCGCCCGTAGATCCCCAGCGTCGGCCTGTAGGCCTCGCCGGCCGCCGTGGCCAGGTGGGGGTAGACGGAGTCGTGCGTGCGGGGGAACCCCACCAGCCAGTCGGTGCTCATGAAGGCGATGAGCTCGCTGAAGGCGGCCACGATGCTCAGCAGGGTCCACAGCATGGAGCGGCAGGTGACAATGACATGGCACATGGCTGACGGCCGCTCGGGGGTCACCGGCGGGTGCCGAGAGGCGGAGAAGCGAGCGTGGGCTACCTGTCTCGTGAGCGCCGCCAAGCTGAGGTTGCGATCCTCGTCCTCGGGAACAGGGCCAACCCTCTGCAGGAAGGACGCGCAAACGGTTCGCATCAAAGATGCACAGTCCGCAGCGTCGCTCTCGTCCCCCTCGCCAGTCGGTCCGCTCTTCTTTATCTCCCGCCGGAGTCGATCCAGAACAGCTGTCGCTCCGTCCTCCTCTGGGCCGGCCCTCCTCCTGTCAGCGTGGTCTTCAGACTCTTCTGCTGACTGCTGTTTGGTGTCTACATTGTATTGAAGTCGTTTTGCCTCGGCCAGCCCGCTGGCGTCACTTCAGACACACCTAAGAGATAAAGGAAAAAAGAAAGAAAAAGAAAAAGCACACCGGGAGTCAAGAACAAGAGCGAGCGCTTTAATTGCACACATAAAACGTAATTGCACGTATGCGAGAAGCTCGGCCTGCGACTCGATACGGCTTCCCGCTTTGATGATCGGAAAAGACGTGCGGAGGTTGGGGGAAACGTGTGCGGGAGGAGCAGGGAGAGGAGGAAAGGGAGGCTGCTGGTGTAGATCTTGAAGGGAAGGCGGAGGTGGAGAGGAGGACAGGGGTTTGGGGGGGCTAATGAGTTGTGGAAAGATGAGTTGGTTTCAAAAGGGCCTTCTCTCTTTTCACTCTGTTTACGTTAAAGGATTTGTGATCAGGCCACTCGGGCCGCTTCCTACTCCCTGCGGATCGCCGACCGACGCTGTACAAAAAATGAGAAGGAGAAAAATTTATGAGCGTTGTCTGGGCTGTGTTTTTGTGTGCGCGCACACTGTGGAGAAGGAGATGGGGAGGTTAAAATAGACGGGGAAACGGCGGAACGACGAGCGGATGCAGACGGGGAGAGAAAAACAAGCTCCGGGCCTCTCATCTGGCAGCCCACACAGCTGACCCGAGGTCAGCAGACGGATGATGGGATAACGGCCGTCCGGCCGTCACATGACCGCCGATAACCTCAGTGCATCAGCTCTGCTGAGTCAGGGGGCCACGAGAGACAGGAAGTGACATTTTTATTGGCTTTATTTACCCTTCATCAACCCACAGCCGATCTGCCCATCATCATCATCGTCAAAATACACACAGCAAACACTTCACCGGCACAGAGCTGCATCTCCTTTTGCCCTCGGAGCTAATGACTATCATGTGACTTTCCCGTCACACTGCAGACGCGCTCACCCACCGACGTCCACGACTGCACGTTATCCACGCGCCGAAAACGCAGAACGGCAGGCAACGTCAGGCCAAAGTGCTTCCGGCAAAGTCACATCAACTTGTGAAGGAGGCAGGAGTCAAACCGACAGACGTCTGATTTCGAGACGTCTCAAGCGGTCGGATGAGCAGTAAAGCATGTCATCCGCATACGGGTGCGCCGTCCTAACCGTCTAGGGCTGCAGATGTAGGAAGGAGATGTAAATAACGACACCTGGTGACCCAAAGAGCAAGCAGCCGTCACCAAACTCCCAACGACTCCACCGAAAAACAGACGCCTGATCTACCAACTCAGTCTAAGAGTTGTTTCTCAGGATTCCTTTCTGCTAAAAATGGACATATGTGTCACGGCGGCTAAATTAGCGTTCGACATTCACCACACAGTGTCTGGCCGAAGCGTCGTCCTTGTCATTATTTAAACAAGTGCGCTGATTAGCTCGTTGGGCTGCATTCGTTCTGAAAAGGCGATGAAACTAATCTGATCAGCGACTCCGCCGCTCTGACGGGAACGGCGCGTCACCCAAGAGGACCGCGACGGCTTCGTGTTTGGGGAGTTCTCGACTTTTCCGGTTAAACGCGGCCTCGCACGCGCGCGCCGCCAAAACGACGGCGAAAGCTGTCGTCGTCTTTGGCAACCGCTTAGCGAAACGCAGCGACTCCTGACAAAGCAACGACTTATTCGACTGGATTTCTTTTCCAGATCCGAGCTTCTCATGCTGTTCCAACTGCAACACAAGCGTTCCCCGGAGTTATTTCCCTTAAATCGACAATTTGTATAAAATTTCATAGATTAAGTAGCTTAGCTTGATTTATCAGGCTGTAAAACGGCTCTTTTTCAGCCGAGTGACCGAGGCGACGGACTCCGGTTAATTGGAAGAGAATAAAGGAGCTCCTCGTTCAAACCCCGGGAAGAATCCCCAAAAGGCCTCTGGAGACAAAACAAGCGGACTTTCAGTGAGTTGACAAAAAGTATGAGATTTTTATCTAAGAGAGGCATTAACAAATGTAAGCTGAGCGCACATTAAAAGAGCAGCGGGGATGCCAGAGAAGATTAAAAGGTGCTTATACAAGCCTTTGTGCTCATGTTATAAATACAGCTCTGGGCCAAATCTCAAAGCTGTTTCTTCTCTTTGAGTTTACTCCCCCCTCTCTCTCTGCCTCGGTTTCCCTGCTGCCTCTTGGGAGTCTGTTAGTCATTCTCCGACCGGAGTTTGGCAGGGCAGCAGAGAGAGCAGGCGACCGCTGTTGACACGTGTGCCGGCCGCACTGAGAGGTTTCCATCGCTCGGTCCCCGGTGATCCCTCCCAGCAAGGGATGGGAGGAATGCTGGTCCCTTTGTGGCCACATCTCAAGTGTGTGTGTGTTTTTAAGAGCTTTGTGCACACGCACACATGCGAGCGCACGCTCTGATCTACGTCATCCAGTGGCGATATCAACACCAGCCTTCTTTCCTTTTTTTTTTTTTTTTTTCTTCCAGCAGACAAAGTGACCCAGATCTGTGGTCTTATGCAGGGTGGTGTGTGTGTGTGTGTGTTTGCGTGTGTGTACACAAACTAGCGCTGCGTATGTTTGGATTGTGTAAAACAGATGAGCTCATAAGATCGGGCGCAGACAGCCGACTCCATCGGAGTTGGACTAAAGTTAACTCCATGAATCACAAGCGTTCTCGTCGCCTCGCCTCGAAAAGCTCCGGGAACAAAGGCTGAAGTCTTTCAAAGACTCCGCTCCAACCTCTCGCACTCGCACAGCTGATGTCTCGGCGGTGTTTTGACAAGACGAGCGGTCCGACGCGAGGACGTGAGACAAACGGGCCGTCCAAAGGGGTCGGGGTCAAACGTTCTGCCGGCCCGTCGTGAAGACTAATTCCTCACTGACAGGAATATCGTTGAAAAGCACACCGGAGCTGAAAGAATCCAGACCAGCTGGGGGAATATGGAGCGTGCACAACCCAGACATTTAACCTTTGACCTTCGCCTAGCTGCAATGTGATTGAATCGCGTGCCAGCTCCTCTGAGGTTCGTCTCGAAAGGGGATTAGAAGACGTAAAACTAGTCCCGTTCCGTCACTGTGCCTGGTATTCGTGGCAACATGTGCCCAGACGTCTGCCGAGACAGACAGACGGATCTGAACCCAAGTTTCCCAAGACAGAGAGGTCCATCTAAGTGCGGCTCGACTTGGATTTATGACGTCCCTAATACTCTGAGGAGACGGAGGATTATTCGAGGTTCAGTTTACATCCAAAGAGGAGTTTAAAACCCTCAGACTGCAGCAACCGCCCCGCTGACCTCCCTCTCTAATCCCCATGACCGGCACTACTTAAAGGACTCTCAACATCTGACACATGTGACCCCCCAAAAAAAAGCTGGAAGGCAACTGCTCGCAGGAAACCCGAGATGGACCCTGAATGGACCCTGACAATCAGGGGTTTCGAGGCAGGACAGAAAATGTGGCCTGTTGTGGTTAATTGATGAATTTTAACGATCAGGATGACAAAAGGCGCGCGTTGATTCCGTGAGACGTTGAACTCCATCAGAACGATGCTACACAGCTAGCATGTGACACGTTACGCTGACGACACAGCGATGTGTGCAGTGTTGTCGAAGGACGCAAGATTCAAAAAAATGTGTCTACGTACGACTGATATCAGTCTGTCCCACAAAAATTAAGCACTTTGATAATGAAACGACTAAAGAGAGTAATCATGTTAGCTAATTTCATTTGGGGATTAACAAAGTAACATGACATTTAATTTAGTTAGTCACTTTTCCTTTGAACTAATGTCAGCAGACCCCTGAACAGCTCCACTAACCAAATCATCAGATCACGAATTGAAGACCTTAGAGTCGATGTCCTTAACGTGACTCAGCATGGAGTCAGTTGAAGGAAAAAGCTCAAGTTTCACTGACGGCTCAATGAGCAAAACTTGCTGATGCGTTTCTGTGGATTTCTGACAACATTTGTGTCAGTAATGTGCACTTTTATTTTGTTTTTTTACTAATGGTTGCTTGAGGTCCTATTATTTTTCAGATATTCCTGGCGTCATAAATTGGCTTCCCTGAATATTAATCTAATTAAACGTCACCCTGTTGACATTACATGTGACGGTCGTTAATGCTAATGCTAATGCTAATGCTATTGCGAAAATTCCCTTACCTTTCAGATGCATCTGAGTTTGTACTGCGTGGATGATGTTACTGTGTGTCAAAAAACAAAAAAAAAAACATCTGAATAAAATATATTTCCACTATTTTTTTTTTGTTTGTTTGTTTGTTTAATTGACCTGGACACAGTCAAAATATTGATTATTTGCTAAATGCTACAATCAAATTCCTATAAAATATCAAAATGTGACTAAAGTTCTCATTGTGGAAAAGCCGGGATCAAACGTTGTTGCTCATCCGCACTGAATATGATTTCATCTGACAGACATAATAGCGACGTTCCTGTTAGCTGGTTTTAAAACGGTCTTGTGGTGTAAAATATTTTACAGCGTAGAAAAGAAATCAGGAGCTGACAGACGAGACAATTGGGCTGTAAAGTGGTAAAACATCTCGTCTTACTAACGAAGCTGAAGTTGATACAAGATGAATTTTGTGTTTGGTAGGAAGCTAAAGAGCAGCAGCGGTACAATAACACCCGATTCACAGCAGCAGGCTTTCCATAACACCAAATTCATGAAAATACAAGACTTTAGCGACGCTTTGGGAAACATTTGTAGGGTGTTTTTCTCCACAAACTACAAACATTGTTTCCAGTAATGAGTCTAAAGTATTCTGGGTCAGATTTTTGTACAAATCTAACTCCAGGAGTGTCCAAACGCTTAAAAAAAAGGATTGAAAGTGCACTTTTAGCTCAGTATTCCTGGTTTGATGGATTTTGTGCCTAAAGACAGTCCCAGCGTTTCTAAATCACTCCCATTATTTGTTCCTCGAGGGCTTAAGTCACTGTTGCGGACCAGTGGGATGATGAGTCTTTCTTAGTCGAGTCTTGGTGGAACTTCCTTTCTTACTTCAAACTAAACGTTTCAAGCATAAGAGGAACAGTGGAGGAATCAAGTTTGAAAAAACAATTTTAGGCTGACAGCAAGATAAGGAAATTGAGGAAATCACAAGATACTTAAGATATTTACAGTGGACCCCAATATTCAGTGGATTAAGAACCACAACTGCCTGAGAACAGCAAAAATTTGTGAAACCTCTCAAAACAAAATGCCTTTAATCGCTTCTTTTAACGGTCCAAACACCAGTTATACCTTAATATGTCCGACCGAGCAGGACCAGGGAAAGCAGAGGGCACTCAGAGTTGCTCTCCTTTCACTGCAACAACACAGCAGGAAGCGCCTTTCCACAGCACCGCCGACAGGAAGCAATCTGCATATCTATGGACTTGTCAGGACTGGAGTCACGCGTCACCATGGCGAGTGTTTGCTTAGAGCTGGTGGAAGAGTTAAGAGGGAGTCAATCCCCCATCGGGGGAGCTCAAACGTCCACCACTAAAACTCATCCGGCAAACAGCCAGATTGGTTGGCTTTCGCAGCGATCCCTTTGTGCCACGCGAGGAAAGCGGCGACGCGAAACAAAAGGAGCGTTTATAATCTGCGAGGATGCGTTTGAATGAGAGAGCGCGGCCGCTGCAGGAAGCTGCCGGCCACCGAGGAAAATGTGCAAAGAGTCTCAGAACTCGGCAACAATGGCAAAAAGCCGTTCTCTTGCAAAGAAAGCACAGTTGTCCAGTCTAACTGTGGCCCACATAAGAGCCTTGGTCCTGATATTATTTAAGGAAAATTACAGACTGGCGTGGTAGCGATGACATCACAGGTCAGATTTTCCACCCTGACGAAGCGAATCTGTCCCAACTTTTCTGCACATCTGCTCCACATCCACTGCAGTTCAAATTAAAGGCTCACACTCTCTATTATGTCACGCCGGCCGAGAAGTTTCGCAAAATCCCCTAGGAAACCCGGAGAGCTATCTGAGTGAAATGAAGAACTCAGCACAGGAAAACGAGAGCGAAAATCCAGGTAAGAGTCCGACCTGTCTCCTGCGGTTCTCCATGAGATGTTGCTCCTCTGCAGTGACTCTGCTCCCTCGCGCACACCCTTTAAAACCGTCCCCCCCCCCTCCGCCTCCTCCGCCTCCCCCGCTCCGGCCGCGGGACCCTCCCCGCGTTCCCTCCCCCAGGACGGCCGAGCCGCGTCTGATTGGCCGAGCCTGCAGCTGGAGCTGCGCGACTTGAGAGGGTCCACATGGTGGCCATATTTCAGCAGAGAATCTGGGTTAAAAAAACAAAGCGGCGGAGCAGCACAGGGGCTCGCTTTCCTTTTCCCTTTCAGCCTCAGTTTCTCTCACCTTCTCCCTCGTCAGCCGAGGCCAACATCTCACCACCAGAGCCACTGACAAAGGGGTTTACACTTTGTTTTCAAGAGTGCCCCACAAAACATGGTTGTGGATCAAAATCGCACTGTTCTCTTGGTACTAAAGTAGCTAGCAAATAATAAGAAATTGTACTTAAAGCATCTTTTCCACTCACAGAGCCATTTCATAGCTAAATCAAGTTACTGTCGCATCCAGTTGTCATAAAAATGCTTTATGTATCAAATGTGATTTTAACAAAATTAAATATGAATTCACTTTTGAAGTTGGACCTCTGTCTGTTCAAAGCTGCTCTTCCTGAAACTCCGCCTTCAGGAAGTCGCCACAACATGGCTCCTCTATCAACCCTTTAACAACATTTTTTTTTTTTTACCAGCGTTGCGCAGAGGCGAAGCTCGCATGTTGAGCTCAGCAGACGTGCAGTTCCTTCAGGTGTTTGCTAATTGCTGCTGGCTAGTCTGGAGGAGCGGATTGGGGGGAGAGGTGCATTGTGGGCCGGAAACGCGGAAGATTAGAAACGGCGGCTCTGAGGCGGAGCTAGATGTTTTGCACAGCTGAATGGTTGCCGTGGCGATGGAGGGTTTTCTCAAACATGCCTGAAAGAATCAAGGCAAATCTCCAGGCATATTTTCGACGCGGGAATAATATTACTACACGATGTACAGCTGAAAAAAGTCGATTTTCTGAATTTACACTGGGTTTCCTATATCGGGTTTATTGCTGTTGTGCCACTAAAGATTTTTCCATTCCATTTTCTGCCAAAAACAAGAATACGCTAAATATGTATTCTTGTAAAAACAAACTTTACTTGAACTTGGACAGTAAAATATTGCAAATATTTTCTGCTTTTTCAACGCTACAAACCTTCCAGTCTGTAAACTTTGCAGTCGCTGTTAACCAAACCCTGAACCACAACACACACAGATCCCCTCACATCCTCCTCCTGCAGCCTTGTGTAAACATGTGACGGCCTGATTTGTTAATTGACTGGTTTAGCAGATGGCTTCGTATCTGACTAATGCTTTTCCTTTCTCCGGCTGGTGGGAGAAAAGCGTCCCCGGACTGCTGACGGCAGCAGGCAGTGCGTTCGGCCAACACTGCCGTCAGCCCTGCAGCGTTTGACTCGCAAACGAGTTCCATATGAAGACGGGGGGGAAAGAGGGGGCCGACGCGAACGGGAAGAGAAGCCGAGAAGTCCATCAGCTCGAAAAGGAAGACCTGTCCTGTCAGCCTGAGAGAAACGACCCGGCCACTGCAGTTCAAAAACCCGTTTCGAAACGAGAAAGTCTGTAAACTCAAACTAGTAAAAGTTCTCCTGTGACCCGTTTCTATTAAACCCTGGTGCCTCATTGTAATGCTGTGGTTATGTTGGATGTCTGAGAAGAGGTTAATGGGCCATTTAAAAGCCGCACGCTTTAACTAAAATGTCTTAACATATCACAAATGTGCAGTTTCTCCAAAAAAACACTCACTAAGCCCGCTCAGTTAATCCTGCTGATGCCGGCCAACTTTCTGTTTTGTTTTGCGCTGGATGCAAAAGTTTACAATGCCAACGCTGGAGATTTACCTCTCCTTTCATCTCCATAAACAATTGCTTCTTGCACTCGCTCTAAAAACTGTGATTTATTGTTCCGGGCGAATATAACAAACAAGAGGCTATTGTAACTAGCACGCTAATCAAGCTATTTATACGCTCTCTTTGGTCAAACGGCACGCTTTTAACGCTTCCAGACTTTGTGGAAGCTTACGACAATTACGATCCTAGTGTCAAAATAAAAGCATCAAAACAGTCCAAACTGCTTTGAAGAATGATGATATGCAGGGTGAAATAATTAACGGCAACCTAAAACTGCTAAAAAAAAAATGGTCCTTTTCTGGAATCAACGTTAGTTTCGTTAGCATGCTACGGTGTGACGCTGCGAGGCGTCCACCTCCCGTTGACTGCATGTGCAGGCAAGCAATAGGAAAACATGCTGGCAATGTTTTCGAGCACATAGATAGAAAACCTTGTAGTTATTTTTTTAAGGGTTAGGGTTAGGGTTTGGTGCTGCCTGCTGATATCCTGGGACATGAGCCACTTTAGCCACATGGGAAACTGGAGCAAATCAAAAGCTTCAAATCAGACACCAACTTCAGCAACTGCCATCCATCCACCACAGTCACAAACACTTTAAATCCTCGGATGGTTAGTAGCAAACCATATTTTCTTCACACTGGGGATGTTTTTCATTGGCCAAATGTGCAAATGTCCCCAAGAAATGTTTTATCGACCAAATCTGTTCATTCCTAACTTTCTTTCGGACTAAAGAACAGTAGAAGACAACAACCGGTGCGTCATTGTTTTCATGTGCTAAAGTTTCTTGCTATTTACAACCAGAAACAAAAAAAATAAAAGTCTCATTTCACTTCTCAACATGCACAGAAAAAGTCTGCGACTTGGTGCATTTGTGGTTTCAATTTAGAAACTCACCATGACTGCAGTCTGCTTATGTCCTGCAGAACCTGGCTTTTAGCAGACCCGGTTCCGTGACACCGTCTAGGTGCTTTGAACTCGCTCTTCATGCCAAGGCTTGACCACAAATCATCTTCCGAAACAGAGAGAGAAGACATGTGTGGAGCTGAAGTGAGAGCGAAGACGATCTGACAAGTTTCCTCCAGCGGTAACGGGAGCTCGGGCTCCCACATCAAAGACCGGCGGATCGGAGAGGAGGAGAGACCCACATGTCAGGCCAACGCATCTTTCAGAGTCGGCCGAGTGGCCAGTGATGTGGCCGGTCGTTCATCTCCCCCCTACACCCCCGCCTGCCCCGTCACACTTCAGTCGGCGGAGTCGGGTAGATCTGAAGAGAGACGACGACTGTGAAGCAAAGCAGGGCAACAAACAGCTAACAAGTAACAGGTCGGACTTCGACATCGACCCGGCAGGTTGGCCAAGATGTCTGCGGAGATAATTTATTGAGTGACCAGAACATGAAACACAAGGTTCTGTTTTGAATGAGGCATGGAAGGGAAGGCAAGTCAGGAACTCCAGTTATTGATTGATCAAACATGCTGAACCGTCTTATTCAGAGAAAATGTGAATATCACTCTGGCAGAGGAAATACAAAGCGTTTATGTTTGACATTAGTATATCAAAGCATGAAGTTTGGTGTTTCTGTGTAGCTTTGAGCTCTGAAGTTTGAAAAGCTGCCCCCTGCTGGCTAAAAGAAGCCCGAAAGTCACATCCAGACAATTCATACGCCTTCAACTTCTCACATTTTTTCAGTTTGCATTGACCGCTGCAACCACAACGGTCGATGCATTTCAGTGGGATTCTGTGTGACAGACCAACATAAAGCAGCGGATAGCTGTGAAGTGAAAGGAAAATGTCTTCTCGGGATCAATAAAGCACTTTGAACTGCCTTGATGCTGACAAAGTGCTATAAAAATAAAACTTCTTCTGAATTTGAATGATGCATGGCTTTCATTGTTTTCTACAAATAAAACTCGGGTAAGTGCCGCATAAGTGTTCAGGCCTCTTAACTTTAATACCCCTAAATTAAAGTGCAAACAAGCTAATAAAGAAGAAAGCGATTTAGTTTAGATTTATTTAGATTTATGTCCTGATCTGAACCCGAACAGAAATTCAGGCCAGGTTCGGGTCGGGCTGCACATCCAGGACAAAGAAAGCCAAACGAGAACGCGCGATGTAGAGTCGTGTTAATCTACTAATTACAGTCCAAGTAGAGGAACAGATAGTTTGACCTCTTGATCAAATAAACCTTGATGAGGGTTAGTTAGTTGGATGCAGAAGATCATCAGGCTGAAACGAGCGCATCGTACCACGACGCCGCTCCTGACTCACCTCGCAGCTACGACAAGCTGCAAAACGCAGCTGGAAGATGCTAAGCTAAAGCTAGAAACGAGGGTGTTACGCTGCTGGGTCGGGCCTGTAACTAAAGTCGGTGGGGTCAGATCGGGCTCGAACACAACGCCTCGGGTCGGGTCTTCCAACTGAGGCGGAGGATCAAATTCCAGCAGAACAATGACTCTAAACACACAGCCAGAGCTATTTTCTGGACTGCTTCAGGTCAAACTACTTTTTGTGTGTTACAGCGAAGATCTAAATCCAGTAGAAAATCTGTGACAAGGACCTATTTGAACTATTTTAATGGAGATTGAGCTACTCTGCGAAGAAGAATGGGAAGAGATTCCAGTCTGTAGAAGAAACCCCAACAGACTCACCAAGAGGGAACCAATTCAAACGATTGGGACTCTTTACATGACGAAAATGATTGTCACGGTATTGTGAATGTAAATTTTATTGGGTTTTTTTTTTAGATACCCAATCCCAAATTTATGCGTAAGACAGAAAGAAAAACCACTTTAGAAAGAACAAAAAATTGAAACCAGCGTAACCGAAAGCTGCGTTTTGGCCCGTGTCGAAACAATATTTCCGGACATTCCTCAGATATCTCAATGAGGTTTTTATCGCCACGTGTTTTCAATCGGAGGTGCGCCTGCCTGCGTTGCATCACTCGTCGGCCCAGCCGCCCCGAGGACACCGAGAAACGGAGCGGCAAGAAGGATTTATGGAACCATATGGATCGATTCAGTCACAAACTCCTCCGAGAGATTACGGAGTTTCCATTTTCTTTTGAGAAGGCGAAATCGGATGGCAGTTGCTTTACAAAATTCCTGAAACAGCAAAGCAACCGCGACAAAAGGGACCGTCGGCCGTCCCGCTGGGGCTTAATTTAAAGTGAACGTCCTCGCTGTGAATCCTTTCAGCGCCGCTTGGCGATTCCCCCGCCTTCGGTAACTAGACACGCAGCGACAAATCCAGTCCTCGGCGCTACAACGTCTGCGGCGTCGCGGAGGCAAGTTTGAATCGCGCGGCGGGAAGCCGCTGCAGCACATCTGGCCCCGTCAAGAACCCGTCAGCCGCCACACGGAGACAGATGTTTGACATACAAACACAGACGGGAGAGAAGAAGAAGAAAAATCGCAGATCGAGTCGAGCTGGATGTTCCTTTTAATCATTGTTGTTTCAGGAAAAGAAGTGATTCAGAATGCACATGTTTTTCTTATAGTAACATAAAGCCGTATTTATATAAGGGCTGCGCACAGACAGAGCAGAACTTCACACATGTAAATATAATTGAAAGCCACTCGCCAGAATTTTCTGTCAGATCAATTAAGCTCACACATAAAGAGAGGCAAACTACACACTTTATGTGTAGTTTTCCACCTAGAGAACCATATATAAAGGTCAGGTGTGTTTTCTTATATATATTCATGGATTTATAATTATTCTGTCTGAAGAAAATATACCCTGCCACAATCACGCTTCCATGTGTCACTGGTGACATCACAAAAGGCAACTGATTGGTCGAATGTCGATTTGTGTTTCTCGTGTTTCCCGTCTACGTCCATCTGAACGCAATCGAACGTCCATAACATTCATTCACGTGTGATTTTAGTTGCGTTTCTCGTTCGAGCCGCTCAGTTTGGGTATTTGCAGTCGACGAGGACGACCAGGAACGGGGCCTCTGGATTTGGACACATCCAGGGTAGAACTAGCATTAGCATCTTTTTGCGTCTCTGTCGCCTTTTGAATTCAAAAAGGGTTTTTTATTTTTATTTTGTTTTTTTGGTTGAAATAGTGAAGAGGAAATCTGTACTTCATTACTCAGCTGCGTCTTGATGTAATTTTCACATCAGAGGACGACAACCTGAGCAAAAACGGTTTTACAAAAGAAAATCCTCCAACTCAACCTGGGTAAATGTGAAAAACGTGGTACGACACAGAATAGTAATAGTAATAAGACTTGTTTTCAAAGCAGTTGCTGCATATTTATTTCAAACGGAGCTCTTTACGCTGCACTCTCCTGTCGATAGAAGGTAAAGTCTCAGCGTGGGAGTGCTATCTGCGCGCCGTGTTTAATTTATGAACCAACAACAGAGCCAGGCTGGATCATAAACGTGCAGATGTGTCGGAGGTGAGAAAATCCCTGCAGGACAGGAGCGTGGGAAGGAAATAGAGCAGAGTGCTGGACAGACCCACGGTGTAGCTTTCCGGGCCTTTAGGGAGTACACCTGCCCGAGGTGTGGGGCGTACCCGTCCAACACGGAGGAGCGGGAAAGGAAAAACACCTCTGACTGCGAGGGATAGTTGGAGGACTTGTAGAGAAAACAATCTTAAGTATCCCACAAGTCTTGTTTTACAGTGCATAGTTACACGGTACATAATAAAACACTGCACACATGGATCTAAGTGGGGCAGGGGGGGAGAGACACGAATATTTCTCTTTTATCTTTTAGTATATGGTTACTGTCTCCCCTGAACACATCTGTTGCTGCAGTCCGACCGACTGTATGTCAGAGCGGCTGAGAGCTGAAGGGGAGCAGGAGTCGTTCTCCTCAGGGATGCGGAGGAGGCGGGGGAGGAGAAGAGAGGGGAGCCATCAGACGAGCCTCTGAGGGAGGAAGGTCAACAATGCCTCATCTCCTCACACTGACCGAAAACACCCGCAGTCCAACGAGCCGGCGCAGGAAGGAGGCACAAAACAAAAGACCATCTGACATTTTTTTTTTTTTTTTTCCCCCTCCGGCCTCAAAGTGGGTGGTCAGCCAATTCCGCCGCAGACGGAGAAAGGTCCCGGAGACTTCTTGCCCGGGGATGGTTCTGCTGTTTGCCTCTCCCCACTCTGACACCATCTGTATGGCGTCAGGGAACAGCTACATATCAACTTGTGATTTCGCGAGCTGAGCGTTAAGGAGGTGGAGCAGCAGCAGCAGCAGGAGCAGCACAGACATCCATCACAGAGATAGAAGGAGAGTGAGGGAGATAACGACGGGACACGGAGCAAGATGGCCAGAAGGAAAAACAGAACGCCTTGAAATACCTACCAACACAGCTTGACGTTCTCTTGATTGGGTTCAAACAATACTTTAGGTAACGCCTCATCAGCAAAACACATCTACGGTAGACCCAAGGTATACGTGAGGGTTTGGGACCAAAATACACAAGAGCCACCCAAAATACGCTTATAGTTGCCTATTTTAATAGCTTAAAAACCAGATATACCTTCATGTACAGTGGAAACCGTCTTAGCGTTACCACAGAAGCTAACATCTACAGCCTTTCTTATCTCTGCTGCTGGAGTAACAGCCAATGCTATAAAATGGCACTATGTGTCTGGAAAACACATAAAACTGCCCCTTTAAGAAATTCTTGACACATCTTTGCTCTGACCCCAAACACTCCCTTATGTCAAGGAGTCAAAGTATTCGAGGCCCTCAGGTCTGTCACTGTTTCCATTATGCTGGGCTGCGACCAGTCCTGCCTGTGCCTTGCTTACTGCCCTCAGGGGGCCACAAACAACAAAAAGAGTCCTTCCACTTTAAATCCTATTTTTCAGGGCCAAATTTGAAGGGGGGGGGGAAGTCACTCCACTAAGCTGGACGGACTCGGCGTTTGGCCCTATACGTGTTGTTTTCCCTTTGTTTTCTGCTCAGGGGAGAGCGAAGTTTAATCCTAACTTCCCCGTAGTTCTGACCTTCCTGCTCCCTGCGGAGTTTCCCACAATAGCACAAAACAAGCTAAACTCCCCCGCAAACGCAGCTCTCTGAGCCTCCTTCATCCGAACGCTCCTGGACGGGGAGAAGGAGGGTCACTCTGGGCTCAACCTGGTCCTCTGCTTCAAATCAAAAAGTAAGCACTGGTGAAAAGCGCTGGCAACACTTTCTCTCTTTCTCTCTCTCTCTCTTTCTGATGTTATCTCTTTCCCTTTGCTCCCAGCTAAGAAACTCTAGAGCAAGAAGACGTTGGGAGATGAGGCATGAGGACAAATAAGGAGATGGGGATGTGAGCAGAGGAGAAGTGTGTTGCTATTGTTAGGCTGGTTTCGGGGGAGTGAAGCGAGACAATGGCTTGCGGACAAAGACTCAAGTGTTGAAGTGTCGAGTCGGTCAAGCTCCTTTTTACGAAAACCTGACAGAAACTCGTCCGGGTCGGATCATACCGCAAAACGAGTCCGAAGAGAGGCGATAATATTTGATGAACAGATGAACTGAGGTATCACCCGGGTGACATGTAGTGACAGAAATAAGATGAAGAAGAAAGCCAGAGCACTGGACGAGATAACAGGAAGGGAACTGCTGACACGACGTTTCCCTACTCTAAGGCCACAGCTACAAACTAGTAGCTTGTTTGTTATGTTAGCCGGGGGCTTTCCAATTCAATGGCCTTCACAGGTGGCCCTGCTCATTATTTCCAGCTCCATTGTTTTCACTCTATATTTCAAAAACACTCCCCACTACTTCCTTATTCACCAGATAAATACACACGATTGATTTGAAGCCTTAGTGAGGAGTGCAGGAGGCCCAGTCGAGTCACATTACATGGGTCATTAGATTTGCTTTGCAAGGCGGTGTAAAAATATTAGGTTTCACGAGAAACGAGGAATAAACAGAAAACAGACTGAAAACAAACTTCAGACGGTCTGAATTGGAAGCGCATCAAATTCAGAGTTTTGATGTTTGAACAATAATTTCCATCCCTTTTGCGGAGCATTAGAATCGGCTAAAAGAAAAACGAATACCCCCATCAATGATGCTACCGTCACCGTGCTCAGCAATAGGTAGGGTGTTGTTGATTTTTCTGAGCTAATGTGGTACTTTTCTAATCATAATTCTTGCCACTGTGACCAAATCCAGTGTCCGTCCCGCCTGCTTGCAGGTCAGTATTTGCAGATTTTGCTGTGGTCATTCGCAAATGTTTTCATGGAGCGTATTGAAAGTATTCCAATGAAATGCACCTTCGGAAACCTTAATGGCTAGGTGCAATCCCACTTGCTAAGATGCTATGATAAAATGCCTGTAATGCAATGATAATGTCTTCGCTGACAGTCTGAGTTTGGACTGATTGTAGGTGACAGACCTTGTGGGCAGACGGATGTCGGCCAACATGTGCTGGAACCATTGAGGCCATGGGAACAGATGGTATTTCCACTTGGAAGAAGTGTCAGGAACCCCAATATTATCATCACAAGAATAGCAGGAAGCTGTGTTTGCCTTTGTATCGTCTTTCTCCAAAGGAAAAGCTTTACTCTGGACTCACAGGCCAGTCGGAAACCCACTTACCAGCAGAAATATGTTCACCTTAAACGTTTCTATTTGTTGCACTAGTATAATCTTACATTGAATGGTTTAGAGAAAATGTACTTTAATTTGAGTAAAGTCTTTCAAGTCTCAGGTGCAAATTTAACTGGAACAAAAGATATTTGTTCCAGTGTCAACGATTGCAGATGATCTGTGGTACTGCAGGCCTGTTTCTCTTCTAAGAGACCACAGTATCATGAACTATAAAATACAAAGACATTTTCAACAGAAATAAAGCCGTCCATGTGAAGGTGTTTCCGTTACGAGAAAACGCTGTCGACGTTCCGCCAATGTTGAACAAACACAATTTCACAATTGTGGTGTTTCCGTTAAATGAGAAATGCAATTAAAAAAATTACTTGTGAATAAGTTTGTTCACGTGACAAGTCATTAAAAAACATGCCAATATATCATCATAATCCTACCACTTCCTGTTGTCTTCTTCATCGTTTCCAGCGGTAGCAACATCCAGTTGACGATGTGAAAAAGTGTCTCCGTTGCAGTTTTTCAAAAACATTTAATTGAAAAACATCTTTTTTTGTCTCTATTAGGCAAATTTCATTTTGGTAATTCCAATTTACACAACTATGCGGTCACTGGAAATGCAGCTTGTGAGTTTTTCAAAAAGTTCACTCCTTCCCTAAAACGTAAGGTTTCTAAAATCCTCAGTCTGAAACTGTGCTTTGGCGACAACCGATGAATTCATTTTCAGACTTTTACAAATTCTTACCAGAGTTGCTGATTTTGCAGATAGTGCAAAATGACATTAGAGGGCGAAACACCAACCTCTTGTGTGGAATCTGATAGTGAAAGCAGGCAAGTCTCTGCAGTTAAAGCCAGATGATGTAAGTCTCGTCTCTTGATGCTGCACAACCTGAAGAGAGAAAAGAGCTCTGAGTCCAAACGACAAAACCATACCATCTCCCGAGGCCAACAGTTTAGTCATCGCTGGCTTTCCAGCAGTAACAAGCATCCTTTTCTCATTGCTCACTGGTATTTTCCATCTAAACATGTCACAGGGAAGAAGCTGCACCTGGAGAAACTTAAACTGTTTCGCATGTCCATTAAAAACACGAGCAGACGCTGATAATGTGGAGCGCGACGTGAAAGTTTGCGTTGGATCTGTGAGGAAGCGAAGTGTGAAGTCGCAACTTTAGATTCATGGAGCAAAAACTTTAAAATCTACCAGCTTAACTCGTAGTTTTAGCTTCATTGCCAACGCGTGCGTTGTTTTTGTCCTAAAACCAGACTAGTCGAAACTGTACCGAGACTACAGGGCGGCATCCGACAGAAGAAGGCCTGTGGTCACATTTAATTTACAAAATGGCTGAGACGGCCCCTTCGGAACAGTTTAAATCAGTTTCCATCAATATCGTTAAACCAATAAAACCAATAAAACAAAGTGATTGAATGTAGTTCGAAAGGTCTGCCCCACAGGGATGATGAACCAATGGAAGGTTGTAGCCCGACTCTGTCTTTCCCTTATTCAGTTATGAGTAAGTTTCAACTTTATGCTCCACAAATTTACTGTTTGGATTCAGTAATCGCAGGTCAAATCGTTTCCAGCCACGGCAGGCATCTGCTTTTAAAGAAACAGTCGGTTCCACTTTGCAACACGTGGTATCAAAAGTTAGCAGCTTACGACGTGAGCTGGACGAGGCCAAAATAAAACATGTTGTTGAAGTTATATGGATTTGGTGTCCAAAGACATAATTCCAAATAAATCTAAAGCTGCTGTGAATCATCGGTACCAAAGTGATCCTGAGGAGCCCGCAGTGCTGCTCTGACCCAGTTAGGCTAGCATCTTAACATTAGCTCACCATGCTTCGAGTCAGCGCTGTGAATTTGAGTTGGTTTTTTTTGTTGTTTTGTTTTTCTTTTCTGAATACTTTTCATTCTATTGATATGTTGAAGCAGATTCTAATAGTTGCAAAACAAATCAAAACCCTGAAAGTTGTGTTAGCCTCTCACGCAAAAGGCTAGGCTAGCAAACTGTTGTGGAGAATTCAACAACTTAAAACATTAGCTGGGTGATGAAAGCAAACAAAAACCGAAAGTAAACGGCATATTGCAGTTTCTTTATGTGTTTAGAAACTTTTATGTTATTAAATTGTACATCCGGACCCAGCAGGTCTGCTCATACTGCCAGTAAATACTACCTAGGCTAACGTCTCTGTATTGTATCGCCGTACTTTGAGCTAGCTAATTGAAACGTGTTTTTTTGTTGTTTATATTTTGCTGTAATGGATTTTGTTTGACTGGAATATTCAAAATGATGTAAAAGTCGTAAAATTAGAGCGAAAATCTGAACATTACCACAAAACAGTGCATGTTGGATGGAGGGAAATTGGTGTGTGCTAGCTTAAATATGCAATGTATTTTTACCCAGGTTCTACAGAAAGGAACGGTATTTGTGTTATCGAGGCTTTGAAACAAGTGAAATGTATGAAAAATCGTTACAGCTTACAAACCCACTGTAACATATCCACTGCTTTGCAACATGTTGGATGCCAAGTTAGCAGCTTGTTGTGGAAGATTTAGCGACCTTAGGCATGACCTGACAGAGAAACTAAACCCAAACCAAGAGTGAACATTACAGTTCTAGGATTCTCATGAATGGTAAGCCTGTTGTGTGTCAGCTGGATGCTCGTAGCTTATCGTAGTGTTGCCAAACGAAATATAATTTCCAAGATTTTAAAAAAGGCGAACAAAGTTGAAGGAACCCAACAAGCACCAAGTAGAAACAAAGTGTTTGTCTTAATCGTCCCGACAGCTAGCGAAAGTTACAAAAGAGAAGTGGGGTTTACAGAAAGCCACAAACATGTTTCTGTTGTCACCAGAAGATTCGAGTTACTTTCCCTGCTGCACACAAATGGCACACAAATGTGAAGCTGCAGTCAATTAACTAATGGCTGATCGCTTTCCTCCCATTCTGCGAGACTTTCTGAAGTCTCCTAAAGCATATCGTCCGTCAAGAACAAGCACTTAGCCTAGTTAACCCTCAGATGAAAGAGGTCACTTGAGTTTGCTGAGAAATCAACAAATGAATATTACTGAAGAACGTCTCAAGGGAATAACTGAATATCAACACTTGGTTGAAAAAACGTTCAATCAGTCATTGATTCCTGTAGCCAAAAACAGAAAACAAAAACACAACCACATTGTTTAAGCTCAACAGTGTGAAATGTATTCGTCCATCCAGCCATTTAGGATATCTCGCTAATCTCTCCTTGGCTTCTGCTGACATCATCTGCAAAAAAGCTATGCATGCGAACGCGCCGTAACTCAGCTGCAGCGAGACGTGGGGAAACAACTTATTCCCAAGAGCCATGCGCACATTTCGGCAGAGCCAAAGCAGCAGCTGCTAAATGGTCAGGACAACACGGCAGAGGGGAAGTGTTTTTTTCAATTATTCATGAACCCGCTAACACTCTGAAGAGGTTAAAGCAGAGACTTTGACTGCCGCTGCTATGTAAATCTAAATATTTTTCTACTGAATATACACAAAAAAAAAAGTGGTGCCGAATGACTTGGCTAACTCAAATCCGTCGCTTAATTTATTTCTGAAATGTGGACCCAATATTGTATCCACTCACGCATTTACTAGATATTGTACAACCAATTTTAAGTTTAATAGATCGGACAAAACTGGCAAAAATTTCAAACTACAAGTCCATTAACAAGTAATTTATTCGTGATGTCATAGCAGAGGTGATATTAGGAGGTAAAAACAATATTTTTTGTCCAATTCAAGCCCAAATCTAATTTAAACTGTAATAATGGAAATAAAGACACTTTTATCAGATGCATGCCATTTTATTTGCTTATATACTGCACTGCCTTGTTGTTTTTAGTATTACTAATCCATTAGCAAGGCATATCTGCACTGTGCTTATATATTTGTTGAATCATAAAGTAGGAATGATCCCTTAAACGCTTTTAAGCAGAAGAAATAAGAAGAAAAGGGTCTTTATCCAGCCACCAACGAGCCTCTCGCTAGGATTAACAATCATGACCAAAATCTATCCAATCACCAATACAAAAAAGGCCCATGCAGTGGAAAAACCAACACCATTTTACCACAGACATCTTGAATAATACATTATTTGCACAACAGCTTCTGTCAGAGAACTGTGACATTAACTAGGCCAATAAACCGGTGCCAGCAGGGGCTCTAAATCGCCAGTCACGCAATCATAAAACCAGCACTGATAGCAGGCTGGCTGTGATTTGGTTCATTTGTTGGCCATTTTCTGTCATTAAGGAAGCAGGCAGAAAGAAAAGCACGTTACACCGATCGGATCCAACAAAAGGACACTGCTGGAAAGTCTGAATGAAAAATAAGATAATTGCAGACTATTTTCTCCCTCTCGCCATGTGCTGTGAGCATACTTTTGACCTCAAGGGAACCTCGGCCGCGTAAATCTTTGTTGGTTATATTCCAAATTGCCACAGCTGAGAGGATTTTCTTCCCGAGTGTTACAATCCGACTACTATTTTTGCTTTCTCAAGTGATGCCAGAAAATGCCCCAACGTGCATAAAACCCAGCAACGCCTCTCCGTCGGAGCTGTTGGATACCAGGCGGCGGAGTTCAGCTGCCGAGCCACTTCCACAGCTGGAGATCGACTCTTATGTGGGGACTGGAGGTATGTTCTCCACAGCCAGGCTCACCACAAAAGGGTCTTTCTTATAGTGGTTAAGGGCTTTGGGAAACCGGGAATTGACTGGAAGGGGTTGCCTTCTTTCAGTGAAGTAGTTTTTACGGAGCGCATTTAATGACAGAGTTACTCCGTTAGCACAATTTGAAAGATTAGCGATCGCCGTTGGGTTCGCCATACGGTGAAAGTCGTAGGATGATGACATTTTTGAGTTCCAGGTTACGGTGGAGTACAAGTAAGCCATCAACACTGCATCTATGTTTGAACTTCTTATTTTGAAAAGGGAAAGGAAGTAAATACTAAGTTCCTTTGTTGTGTTGACAGACTCTCGGCGTCTTCGAAAGACGGCGTGGTCAATCTGTACCCGTGGTAGAAAAACTAAACATATCCCAACATGAATGGTTGGATGATGTGTAGAGATCTTTGGGGTCCTCTGGACAGGATGAAGCTGTTCACCAAGCGGTGGCGTCATTCCCCAATACGACTCCTCTGACTTCTCTTTAAAGACAAACGACATGTTTCAATAATATGCCAGACAAAAAAACCCGTCCTCGGCTCATTTCAGGACGTGTGACCTGTTTGTTTTCAGAATTTATTATGAGTCGTTCAAGAATTATCTTCTACATTTAGCATTCAGCTACCAGGCTGAAGGTTGAGTCTCCGCCTCACTGACCGCGTTTGCATTCACCATATAATTCTGCAAACTGGATTTAGCAAATTTAATTACAAAATTAAATTTGCTAAAACGAAACGAGGCAATTTCGATAAAAAGTTTTTTACGCCAGGAAAAACTGTGATGGAAAACACTTTTTTCGCATCAACAAGCGGATGTTGCTAACCGCGGAGAAGACGGCAGGAAGTGGCGGGACGATGATTTTTAATGACTTATCAGATGAACTTTAACTGCACCAAACCAGTAGATTTAATGCACTTAGTGGAAACGCGCCAATTGCGAAATTGTGTTTCTTCTTTTTCTGACAACAGCGGAATGTCGACGCAAAAGTTTTGCGCACATTTGCAATGGAAAAATAAAGCAAACGCCGAATCCCAAACATTAAACTGTTCAAATGTTTCCGTAAACAAACAAGAAGGAGCCAAATGTGGACACTGTCTAATTGAAGTCATGGGTTACCGCTGTGTCTGGCAAGGTTGAAAAGAAAACACGACAAGCTGTTCTTTATTTGTTGATCCCATCCTCCGCTGGCTCGTTTGGGTCTGTGGGTTTGTAATCAGAGGCATGTGAGTCTGAGCACGGAGCATTCTCATTAAAATACTTCACCCCTCAGGTCAGAGTGCGCCGCACACGCAGGTGTCAGGAAGCGGCCGCATCGCTTCTCCCAGCGCCGACGGCGACGTTAGGGACGAGCAATTAAGACAAATGGCCAGACGAGCCGGCGAGTGGTTGGTTAACGAGCGCCGACGATCAGGCTGGTGTGTGAACCTGATAGTTTGGGGTTTTTCATTACAGTTTAGTTTTAGTTTGTCTGTCGAATTCAGTTAGTTTTTGTTAGCTTTCAGAGGGGGTTTGCTAATCTTCTTTAGTCATCACTAGGTAAATATTGTTTGGTTTTAATTTAGTTCTCATTAGATGCAGTAGTAGATTTAGTTTTTTCATACTTTAAGTTGATCTTTATTTGCAGAATTCAAAAAGGTCAAAGTATAACTGGGTAACGAATACCATTTTCAAAATATGCATTCAATTGTTTAATGTCAGTTCGAAAAGGCTAGTGAATAAATTCATAAACACGACAACAAAGGACACAGTATCTATAATTGCAGTGTGTTTAGTTTTGTGGCTCCATTTAGTTAGTTATACCCATTTCTGTCAATAGTGGCAGAAATAAAAATGATCATTGTTATTTCTGTTGGCTAATGAAAATGTTTCTCAGTTTTATAGTTTTTATTGTTTCATTAGTTTCAGTGCACTAGTACAACATTGAACAGTTAAATCTGGGCTGTAGTTACTGTCCAAAGGACGACATCTGCTCTGACACAAAACACAACAGATGTTTGTCTGATGTGTGTTACATAAGAGCTCCCACCATGACACTGGGACTGATGTGGGTCTGCGCACAGCTCTACCAAACTGACCGGCCCTGGCCTGATTATTATTCACATTTTCTTGTGGTCATAAATTTGACGCTGCATCAGCATCAGAAACTGGGTTCCTGGCGACAAAGACACAACCGATAGGTTTGAACACCCTTTGGTTCAAAACAGCAGTCCTCATCTGGTTGTTGTGTAAAAAAGAACAAAACAAAGAACAGCCTGGAATGTCCAAGCAGTAAAGGTAAAGCATAAAAAGGATATATAAAAATCAGTTGCTGTCGAGGGTAATAAGTATTGCCTGGTTCTGCTCAGCTGAGCAGCTGGGTCGCATTATTTTAGGAGCCAACTCTAAGAAAGAGGGGCTTTGAAATCTCTGCCAGTAGCGCTTCAAAGAGAAAAAGGAAAAACTGTTGAGTTTCTGGTGCCACGGGCGGCTTCCGCTTCGGAGTCCGGGGGGCAAAGCTCTGCCCCGGTGACGGCAGAAACAAAGCCGGTTTGTGCTCACACCAGGTCTTCAACGGCGCGCTCGCATTCAGCGGACTGTTTTCAACCAACTGAACACAGACGGCGGAGTGAGAGATAGCCTGACGGCGATCAGGTCTGTCGGCTAAGACCTTTGCAGACTTTGCAGCCGATTTAAACAAAGATGTCCGACTTCTCTCGTGGACCTATCCAGTTTGCTCAGCCAAGTCTTCCTGCATTTACCCGCAAACGTCGTTGAAAAGTCGACCTGCAGCCTTTATGCATTGCTTCTGTCAGCACAGCAATCGAGTCAACGGCTATTTCCTTCTTTCCTTCAAAATAAACTTCCCAAGTAGAGATGGATGCAGCAAAGGATCTGCCTTAAAGCCAAGATCTTTAAGTTTCCTTCGGACCAGCAGGACAGAAGACAAATTATTAGTCGAACTTCAAAGTCCTTTGAATATCGAGATGACATGGAAATATTCCAAGCAGATTTGCAAAAAGAGAAAAACGGATGATGCAACGTTAGAGGAACTGGGATTTTTTCAGGATTAAAAGCAAACAAAATCTCTGTCTACATTTACAAGAAATTTTCCAATCATTACTGAGAAAGTGAAGCGATGTAGAGTTGAATAAGAGCGTCTTTTTGTGTATTTAAAATGCGTAGCAGTCTTCTGAGATGAATAGCCAGTTTTCTTTTCACCTGAGTAGTGGGCAGATATGTTTCTTTTTCTCTTTTTAATACATGAACTATTCATATTTATTATTGACCGGATTAAATAAAAAAATCTAATGAAATTACATGAAAATTAAAATATGACCGTAGACGCTACTTAGCTTCATAAAATCAATCGCCAAGCGATGAACACCTCTAATTCTTGTTCAAAAGCACAATTAGCGTTGGACTGCGTTCGCTCGGCTGGCCTCTAATTCCCACCTTCAACAAATTACACCTAACACCATCGCACCAGCTGAAGTGTTACAACATCTCCGGGCCTGTAAACCCAAAATACTGGGTGTGTTTTACTCCCTGAGGCGCACAATGATTACACACTTTGCGCTAATGCAACAATTAACCAAACTATCCAATTTCCGTGCATGTCTGCGCGTGTGTGTGTGTGTGTGTGTGTGTGTGTGTGTGTGTGTGTGTGTGTGTGCGCCGATGACGAGCCTGCAAGCATGTGAGTGAGTCGGGCCTGTAAACCACACGGAGCACGCAGCGATGACATCACCTCACGGTCCCCAGATTAGCCTATTAGCTCAACGGGAAGCACAGCAGACAGCTGAGCCAGACTGGTGTGTGTTTGTTACTTGGAGCAGAAGCGATTACCTCCAACAGGCTGTGCGTGTGTTTAGATGTGGTGGGGTCAGTCTCCCTCTGTCTCTCTCTCTCTATATATCATAAGACAGGTGTAATGAGCGACCTCTTAATGTGAACCGGAGGGGAAACTCTCCAGATTGGACGCCAGCCAGAGCTACCCCAGACATGATGACGGACGTCGCAGGCACCAGGGTTCATACGCGGCGCATGGAGACGCGCATGAAATTATCCCTCACCCGCGCATGGATGTGTATGCGCGCGTGTGTGTGTGTGTGTGTGTGTGAGGGTGTGAGGTCGGGCTCGTGTTCACCGCATTGCGTTATGTCTGAAAGACAAAGCCTTTTCCTCCTCCTCTCCTTCCGTCAACCACCTGGAGTTCTGACTGCCCGCTTTTTAACGTGGCCAACCAGAGGAAAGGTTACGCGTTTCCACGTTGGGGTCAAACGCTTCCCGACCCTGGCCCGGCAAGAATGGACGCAACGCTGAGCGCAGTTTAAGATGACGGATAAATCTGCACCAATAAGCAGAACCCAGCACCAGTCACAGGTCGACGGTGACGCGCGAAAACGTCATCTGTTCATTTGTGTTGAGACGCAGTTTATAGACGTCCGAGTAATTCAGGAAGTGCTTTTATCTTGAAGAACAGTAAATGCATTTGCGTCGAAGTAGGTCACACCAGATAATATCACGTTTGAGTCGACTGAACCAACTGCATTGTGCTTTAGGTGGCGTTCAGTCATTTCTCTTTTTCCTCTCTGATTCAGGTGATTTTCCAGGAGAGAAATCTGCCAAGTATTCATTTGAAACATTTAAGAGGAAATACGAAACATGTCCCCACCTATAAATCACAAACTGAAAGAAAAGGGTGACGCCGTTAAATGGGAGCGAATGTTGAATTTCTGAATTGGCATGAGGAAGTGCTTTTACTTTGAAGAGCCAAAAGCTAATTTGTAATGATGACATCCTACCAGGGATAAGCAAGGTTACCTTTATTTTACTGTGAAAGGATCAAAAGCCCATTAACATTTACACAACACATATTCATGTGGTCATTATTGAAATACAGCTAGCAAGAAAAGATTATTATGAACCGTTATTAGTCCATCTTATTACACAGGGTACGTATAATTTAAGACATAGAAGTCCCAAAACTTGAGTGTAAGTTGGTACAAGATGAAGCCACGTATAAAGTCATTAATTGTAACTTCTGTATAAGTTTAATCCTTGAGTTCTAAACTTGGCGTCAGCTTCACTTCCTGGGTCTTCGGGGTGCGAGTGCAAGCTAAGTGTGAACTTTTACTAACCGTCAGTTTAGCCTGGAAACAACAACGGCGAAATAAAACGTCTTAGTGAGAATTATGCTTCCAACGCGCGATGAAAGAGAAGTCGGCAGATGGACGGCTGAATGGGTGAATGGATGGAGGTCTGGTTAAAAGAAGCTACCGATCAAGAGTGAGCGCTCTGCGGGGCAGGCGGCCATGTTGGCAGGGGGACGCGCTCTCGTGGGACAAGGCTGCATTTCTCTCATCGTGTCGTGTTTCCACGCCGTCTGGATTTTAGACATACGTACTCTAGCTGGCTTTTTTTTAAATTTCCAAATTTTAACATTCATTCTAATGAACCTACTCTGCTACTTGAAAATTCGGCGGTAATAGTAGATCTTTTGGGAAACGGCACTGACGTCTTCAACTTGACCAAAATAGTCACCTTCACCTGCCGTTGGCAAGACTGAAGCTCTCAGCGAAGACGAAGGAAGACATTAGAAAGGAAGTTATAAAGGATTTAATTAAAGCTTTACTCAGGCTTCTTATAACACTCCATCTTTGGTGCAGTTACATTTATAACATTGTTATAATCTTTCCAAATGGTATTACTGGAGGTAAATGACAATAGCTATGCTCTTTTTGCGCATTATTGTGATCACAAACGTTCTGCAAGAAGCAAAACACAAACACACACAAACGGAGATGAGCTTATTAAACAAATCAATTTATGCAACTATAGTTACCGTCCAAGTTATCGCTGGCTGGGAATGAAAATCCTGTTGTTTCAACCACATGCTTATAGCATAAAAAGATGAGGTTTTTATTTGATTTTTTTTTTTTTTTTCAAATAGGAGGCGACTAGTCATTTTCTGAAAGTGTACTCGGCACACTAAGCAGGATTAGGCTGAACCGGTGCCCCGTTTTACAGCCTGACTCACCTCTATTAAACCGAGAACTGCTGAGCCAATAAATTGCTAGAGAGCATGTTAATAACCTTTGGCTACCAGATGTAAAAATGAATAATGAAAGGTCTGCCTCTCTAAATTACAGATATTGTTTTCGCGGCGCAGCCAACGCTGGACGACGCTTCGGCACCGACGGCGTGGACAGCGCCGCGCCGGGACCCGGCCGGAAGAAAAAAACGAGCGAAAATTAAAGGAATGTCAACCGAGCCGCGCGGGAGCCAAGAGAGGGATCCGTTTGAGAAAGCCTCACGATAAAATAGGCAGCTGGACTGCAACGTAGTGATCCAAAGCATTCCAACATATTTAGAAGTGATTTGAAGAAAGCAAAAATACCCAGCTGTTGCTCCTTTTTTCTTTTTTAAATATGTTGTTTTTTTTTCGGACCGCAGAATTTGGACAAAACACCGATCGGTTCTGACTTGTTTGTAAGATTCGAGGGCCAAAAAAAGTCTATATTTTTATCCACTCAACAATAAACTGAACATGCAATCTTTCAGCCGAACGAATAAACTGGTCAAGGATGTGGGAATTATTCGAAACTTTAAAAAAGTGTTCTGCAGGTTTGGTGTATGAAAACATTTTTTTGATCATTTTCTAGGTATCAATTGGAAAAAACATACACATAACACCATTTAATCAATTCGGATCTTTGAAAACACTTGCTGTGTTTAGCCAAATTCATTCAATGAATTCAAAGCGGGTTTGGGCATAAAAAGCAAATTCTTGGTCTTACAGCGAATATTTCACTTGCTTGTAATAATTAAAAATAGAGAAAGTCTCAGCAAACATCAAATACCTGAACTTTCTAAATTGTCGTGTTTTCATTGAGCGAGTTCAGTTTCCAAATGTCAAATTGCAAAATTATACGGTCAATGGAAACCAGTGCCAAAACATATTTCACCAAAAAAAATTTTTTTTTTAAAATCAGCGTCTAATTTATTTTCAAAGTGTCAAATTGTGCAGCCACGTGGTCATTCCGGTGGAGGGAAAAATCCCCCTCCCGGTTGAGAAAATGCCGAGTTGTTTGTTTAACTCTGAGCAGCTTGGCGTCGAGAATGTTCCCGATGGCCAAACATCCCCTCACAACCCGAATCTGTTGTTGTTGAATCTTCTCAAAACAGAACACAACTCAATCCCTCCCACCAAAAAAGACAGCCGGTCATTGCAGAACTCGTTTGGACGAGCTGGACGGTCATCGTGTCCTGGTGGCAGTTCTTGCGGCGCCCGGCGAACCCGGAGCCGGCCTTGAAGCGAGTCACGACTGCTCTCATCCGTCACACGGACACAATGCCCGGCTCGGTGCTATCTCGTTCCCACAGCTTACAGCCGTTTCCATGACCCGAGCCAAAGCGCACACATGATACGGGGCCTTATCGCACATCGCAAACACAGGCTGGCTATTGTGGGCCGGTGGAACCCGTCCATCATTAGCATACAGCTGTGACTCCACTGACTCCAGGTCCGGCCTGATCAATATTCAAGCGTGTCTGTCGCCGTGCTTGCCAGCAAAAACGAAAACAGAAAGGAGAACTGGAGACGTGAGCTCAAACGAGCACGCAAACGAGTCTGCAGTCGCTCAGGGAGCAGACAGAACGCTGAGGGGACGGAGGGGAGCGTGCAGCTGCAAAACCGACCGTCTGTCTGCCGTTCGTTCCCCAGAGACTGACCCCCGGGCCCCTGCAAATGAACAAAAGCAAAAATCCCACCGCAGTTTCTCTCTCCTCATTTCACCCCACAGGAGGGTCCAAAAGCAGCCCCTCCCTAGCTTTCTCCGCTTCACGAGTCATTCATTACTTTGCGCCACTTTCTCTTCAGACAAGTTTCGGGCGAGGCTTTGTTGTCGCAAAAGACCCCACCATGCTGGTTTCCCTGTAAACAGAGCTCTGCTTTGCCGCTGGAGGCAGATGTGTATCCCGCTCCCCCCCCCCCGCCGCCGAGGGGAGACTCATCTCCACAAACCGCAGGGAGTACAGAGGACATGGAAAGTCCAAGGAGAGAGAAAAAAAAAAAAAAGAAAAGAAATGGCTGGGGGTAGTAAAGAATAGCAGAGGGAAGGGTGATTAGCTCCAGTGCCGCCTAATCTAATCAGCGCGCATGACTGGCTCGGAGCGCTGCATTCGAGCGCGGGGACGCATGCGGAGAGCAATAAAGTTCTGTCGGGTTTCAGAGGGATGGCTGGGCAGGGCTGGGCTGGGCGTCTCGGTGCGTGGAAAGAAACACGAGGGCACGAGGAGAGGTCACTGCGTGAAAGGATAAGTCAGGTTGATTTCGTCGTGACAAATCCCCCCCACCCCGATAACATACCCATTGTGTCGTGTTAATTTTGCACTCGACTCCAATTTAATCGACAGCGGGTGGCTCAAAGTAACGTATATAAGGGCGAGCCCTTGACCTCCGCGGAGTTCCCCGCGACAACATTGCTCCTATGCTGGTTAGTTTATGTGGAGCCATCGCACACGGACGGAGTGATCCGTTTGTGTGCGGAAGTTGTGGTTTGGGTAGTCGGGATCCCGACTTGGGACGTCGCCAACCAGCCCTCACCTCAAAATCCAATATGGCCGCCACCAGGCCATATTTTTTGTTTGCCGGACGATAAATTGCCCCAGAAGACGTTGCGCTAATGTTCTCGTTTCGAGACCATTTTCAACTGATGTAACGGTATAACAATGGACGAACACGTTCTCAAAAGATCAATAAACTTTAAATTCTAATGAGCATTTAACCCTGAAACTGGAAGACATTTAAAAAATAAATAAGCAAAACAATAGAAACTGCAAATAAAACTATTTATAAAGTCAGAATTATCCTTTTAATTGTCCTTTTAAAGGTTGAGGCCAAAGCACCAAAGGAAGAAAACTTTCGTCATCTGGTTTTTGGCAGAAAAGAGAGGGAAGAGAGAAACAAGATAAATAATGCAAATGGAAATTGTGAACCTCCCTTTAATTTATTACACGACTGATTTATTGCGACAGGCCTACCCACCACTTACTATTAAAGAAAAATCATTTGTAATACAATATTTTATTTACAGACATAATTTAGCAGCCTGACGCAAAGCGCCGTGTTACTATGGCTGCAATAAAACTGGTGCAGACACGACCACGCGATTCATTGGTTTCATACAAATTTAGACACTTTTGGCAAGATTATGATACCAAAGGTTCCAAAAAAGAATGTAGGCGAGAAGCTCTGAAAGCTAGCTTTTAGCATCATTAGCTGCTAATGACACTACAGTGTTACAGCTGTGATTGGCTAACTCTTAGTTGTAATAATACCTAACGATGCTACATTTCTTTTCTGTCAATGTTTTTTATACTTGAGTGTCACCTTTCAACAGAAACTTCAGTTTGACAAGAAATATGGTGGCACTTGATGTCCGAACATGTCGTTTTATCTCAAGTGTTTGAGAGAGCAAGACCGTCAAGCAAACAGTTGTTGGTGTGCTTGCGTTGCTAGCAGAAATTAGCCACGGGGGCAGAGCGGCTGACATACGTCAATTGTCCTCCGCGCGCAGTGAGTGACGTCATAAACAAATCGAAGCTCTGACTGCAGGTTGACGGACGGGAAGCAACCAATCACAACCGTTTCTATCCCCATGTGAGGTTCCTAGCTGAGCTATCTCCATCTTAGCTTTCGCTGCTAGCTTGTTTGACAAGGGCTGTTTGACGGGATGCTATGACCTTAGAAGATGGTTTCAAACCGCTCTGCGTCGGATCATTCGGCAAAGTCGCGTTTTAAGTTTAGCCGAGCAGAAACCGTGACGGTTTAAAAGGACGAGAACCAAACAGCTAAACGATGCGTCTCAGACGTCTGAGAGGTCAAGTGTCCTTTCTATGAAGTTACTCCATTAAGAAAAACAACTAGGTCTATGGAAAAACTCTCCACAGACCCTTTAAGAGGTAAAAAATAAAAAATTGACGTAATGTGACCCAACTCTGGATTAGTAAGAGTTCTCTTCTTCGCATTACGTCACTTTTACGGCCAAATAAACAATCCTACGGGTAACATAAAAACTTTGTTGTGAAGGTTCCATGAGAAAAGAAAAGAAAAAAAGAAGCTAGCTTCTTTTGCTAATTGTTTTATTGACACAAAAAGCACTTGCAAAGGGTGAGCTAATGACCTGGAGAAGTGCTTACAATAAAATCAGATATGAAAAGAGAGAGCCAACTCTGAGCAGAAGTCTCGTTCTCAGCACTTTGAGGACGCGTGCTGAGCCTCGTTATCAGGTCCACTTCCATGGAAAGATATCCACTGTGGGGCTTTTGCTTCAAAAAAAAAAAAACAACAACTCTATTCCAGATGTTTAACTCCGGTTGACTGGAGTCGTTTAGGTTAACCTTTCTGGCACGGGAGCAGACATTCAATTAGTGGATTTCACACTTCGGTCATGGAGACACTGTGGTCTCGGTTTTGGTTTCAATCAGCCGCCGGTTGGGTCCCCAGGTCTAATTTCGGTCTGTGAACCCGCCCGACAACGCTTGCTCTCGTGCACGGATAAGTGCGCAGGTATTCGGGAGTCGAAGGAGTGCTTGATATTCGGCTGAAATCATTGGCTAAAAATAGCCTCCCGTCCCGGAATCGTGTACTGACCAACCCCATAAAGCGCAACCAAGATCTTGGACTCGTGACAAAAGCTTTCCCTTAAAACTCGAAGAGGCACAAAGAAGCAGATGATGCGGTTTGTTTGAATAGGGTCGCAGTTAAAAATCTGTTTGTTTCATGTTTTTTTGTTTTTGTTTTTTGGCAAAGTGCAGTCAAAGCAACGCTGACTGCATCATCTGCACCGAGGAGGTCGGCAATCCTTTTCCCCTGCTTTGAAGAAGGAGAAGATAGAACTGACTTTTTCCGACGCATCTGCAGTTCCAGGCTGCTGCTGGAGAGACAGAAATGTGGGTCTCTGTGCTTTCCTTGTGGAGGAGAGCGGCACTCGGCGGAGCCGCGGCGATCAAACGCGTTGGGGTTTTTAACGGGCCAAACACGGAGCCTTGAGGAACCACGTGAAAGGAGGAGAAGATCAAATGGATCTACACGTCTAGGCTGCTGCTTCAAAGACAGAAATGTGTGTATTTACCCTTTTTTTTTTTTCCCTGTGGGTGAAGTGAAGGAAAGTTTGGGGATTTTTAATGGGCCAAACACAGAGCCTTGAGGAACAACAGGCCATCTCGGATTTCTCTCAGCTGCTGACCGTGCCATCATTAGCCCAGGTTTTAATCAGCGCGCCGCTGCTTTCCTTTAAGCAAAGAGATCACAAATAGGTCGCAGCTAATTACCGTTAGCAAAGGGCGAGACCACACTTTCACTGCCGCAGTGCTGCAATTTCACAGCCGTAAACGTGACAACAGGGCAATTAACCGCGATTCAAAAACAAGGAGGGACAACAGCGAAGAGACGAGACATACGTCCAGGAATCGGCTGCGGAGTCGAGCGCCGTTCGATGCACACCTTTCTCTTCCACACACAAACACTGGTTCACAGACGCCAACGATGAAACTCGACGCCACAACCGGACACAGATCTGGGTCGCACGCCGCCAGGAGCGCAGACTTTCTCCTGAAGCCAGCAACCTTAAACCGTCCATGTGCCTTCTGACACTTGCAGGTGTTTGAGGGCGATTGACGCTCTCCCTGGAGGGGACCGCTTAAAAAAAATGTTTTTAAAAAGTGGCCTAGCTGAAGCAACAGCTGGTAAATTAGTAGCTTTCCGTTGCCTTATTAGGGGTTTGGTCTAATGAGGCAACCTGAGAAAGTACAAAAAGCCGTTTTCAAACGAGGATTTTCATCTAGCGAGCGAAGAGCGTCATTCTGTGAAAAAAAAATAAAATAGAAACGGCCCCGTAAACTTAATAACTAGTTGTGCTGTACGCCCAGCATCAGCGGCCCGTTCGAGGTCATGCCACTGCATCTCAATTAGATTTATCTCCAGACCTCAACTTGGCCACTCAATCTTCCTTTTTCTTTTCTGTTTTTTTTTTCCCTTTTGCCATTCAGATGTGGTGTTCTTTGGATCATTGTCCTGCTTCACAACCCAAGTTTTTTCTCTGCTCGAGGTCAGAAACCTCACATTTTCCTTCGGAGCGTCCCGGTGGAGAGCAGGACTTGCGGTTCTATCAGCTGCTGCAAGTTGATCGCGACCCCAGACAGTCACCGTGTCCCGATCGTTGACATGATGTTCGCTTCCTGTCGGATGTAATCCAGTCTTATCAGAGTATTCTCCCCGAAAGGAAAAAAAACAAAAAAAAAAACTCTCAGAGACCGTGATCCGGTTTGGGAGATGTGAGACGAGTCTTTGTGGTCGGCGGCGTTTTTCACCTTGCGGCTTTTCAGTGGGCGACACTTTTGTTGTTGTTGTTGAATTGTGACCGGGAGCAGCTGATTAGCATCTCAAAAACTCCCATGATACCTAAACCACGACCCCGAATTCCAGAGGCTTTGAGAGACGAGGTTCCCGGACTGAGAGCAGGACCAATGAGCGGAGAGAGAAGGAGGAAGTTCCAATCGTTTCTCCAATCGAACAAAGGGTCACAACCCAACTTTTCAACGCCTCTCTGTCTGGATTTCTGACCGTACGGCCAGACAAGAGATTAGCAGTGCTAACAGGACGCATTACCGCAGGATATTGCCTCTGCCGCCTGGATGTTGAGCTACTAGCATGTCATAGCAAGTCAGGAGAGTGTCATGCAGCGACGATCTTCAGTCAGAAGCTCCCTCAGGTTCACAGCAAGACTTGCTGCTACAGGAGCCCGATGCTGCCTGCATCAACACCATCCACAGCAACTCTTTGACCGGATTTGAGTTACGGCAACATTTCATTTCCCCATTGGGATAAATCAGGTATTCTTGAAATGAATCGACTGACCTTAACTGAGAGAAGGGAGGTCCGGTTTCTCTAAGGTCTGGCATTAATCAGGTCTGGGTGTGGCTTCTTAAATCGAACATCAAAAACCGTTTCAGCCTCATCAATGAAATAATCAGTCGAACGTTGCATCCTGAATATACTCAGCGTGTCTTTGTACAGTATTAAAATTAGCTTGATATCTTGATATTTCATGTGACAAACAAAAAAAAAAAAACAGACTAAAAATTTTTACAATGTTATTTGATTGTGTTGCAATGAATTCAGTTGATTTAAGTTGACTTTGAACTAAATCATATATAATATACACATACAGACTTGACATATTTTCCCCCAAAAAATGTAGTTTTTGCATTTAAAATACATATTTATTTAGTTTTTAACTTTAGTTCAAAGAGTGCATCTTTTTGTATGCTCACATCTGCGTGTTTCACACTCGTGGAAACAAATACAACGATTCCCCACACAACGATGGCAGGGAATCGTTTGCAGTCGATTCGTATCGGTCCCGTTAAAAACCCCGAAGCGGTTCTGACGGATCAGTCGAGCTCAGCCTGCGCATTGTTTGGCACCGCATCAGTTCGCTCGGCTTTCCTGCCACGCGTTTCCCTTCAAAAACCACGCAGTGGACACACTGAGACCCACAACAAAAAATGAAAAAACAGAGACCACATCTACGCCGTTTTAAAAAGGGGGGGGGGGAAGAAAAGACAAAACCAGTAAAAGGTTTATATTGTCGCCGCGGACGGAAAGTTAAAAGTTCAGACGCGCGTACTTACGTGGAGCGGTGAGGAGTGAGACGCCCTCTGATCCCCACGGAGTCTCGAAGTTCTCCTCCACTTTCCCTGTCTGAATTAAAAGTGTCGGTGTTTTTTTGTTTGTTTGTTTTATTTGTTGGTTAAGGTTATGGCGTGACTTTTTCTCGTCGTCAGGCCGTCTTCATCCTCCTCTTCCTCCTCCACGTTTTTATCCGCGGCTCGCGGAAGAATGAATGGCTCCGTCCGCCTCCCGGGTCCGTCCTGCCAGACTGACTGACTGACTGGGATGGGAGTGACTGACTGGGCGGCCCGGTAGAGCCCCGCCTCCTCCTCCCTAACCCCCCACCCCACCACCCGCTTTCCGCATCTCTCGTCAATAGACGATCTATGTAACGTCGCTGCGAGGCGCCGGGCTCTTATTGGAGCAGCAGAAAGTGTTTGTGTTGAACAGGCTAAAGTTCAGCCGCTTCTGAAGATGGGTGAACAAAGGAGGAGCGAAGAGCTGCTAAAAGGCAGAGTTGAGTTTTTACAGTGTTCCGCTTTGGTGGTTTTATTAGGGAGGTGTCGTTACTCTGAATTGAGGGTCCAAAGTGTGGCCCGCGGGCCGTTTGTGGCCCTTGAAATGATTTTGTTTGGCCCCTGACCACAAGTCGGGATTGTTTTTTTTCTTTTAAACAAAAAACGTCAGCAAAAAAAAAAAAATTTAAACAAATAAAAATATATATATATATATATATATATATATATATATATATATATATATATATATATATATATATATATATATAATGTTATTTTTTTTTTTCTGTTCTGGTTCTCTAACAATACACAGATTTTATAAAAGTTTTCCTTATTGTGAAGCAGGTAAAACTGATAATTAAAAAAGTAAATACAAGAAATAGCCCAATACACTCATTTTTGCACTTTTAAATTTCTTTATTTATTTTTTTGGTTACATTATAGCATTAGATACCCCGCCGTGGTAAAAGATGACCAATGTAAAGGCTGCTGTAGCCACTTTTAAGCATTTTTCATTAAGACATTAGTCTCTCTTTCATGAAAGATTTAATGACTTGGAGAACATCAGCAGCGTTTGCGCCAGAATGCTCAGATAACAGCTTGTTATAGTTTGTTAAAGGGCTTCATTTGAGAACCACAATGACTGTCTTTAGTGGAAGTTTGTAGAGTTAGCGAGGGGTAAACAAACTGTGAGACTCCTACGTGCATTTTGGGTTTAAACATGTCAACTCAGAGTTCACCTATAAGTCCATAAAGTTAACATCACTTATTTTTCTGAAGTGATGTCAACTCACTTTGCTGGGGGGTTTTTTTGTTTTGTTTTTCTTTTAAGCATTTGTGCAAAAAAGGCGACTCGTCACCAGATTTAAGTGTGGATGTGAAACGGGAAGGCCTTCCTGCCGCTGTCGTCTTCTCCCCATTGGGAAGCTGACAGCTGAGGAAGAAGCCAGCAGCGTTGGGTGCACATTGTTCACGCGCCGAAGGTTCCTCAAATTGACGTCCAACACGTCTGCCAAGCTTCACTCTGTTTCCTCGAGCGTTCACCGGCTCCACTGTCCTCCATCCTCTCCTTTTGGCCGAATTCAGTAGAATTATGTGTCGAAAAAAATCGGAGGTCGGCGCCGGCTTTTGTGCTTCGGCTTGCAGCGAGCGGACTATTTTGAGAGTGTTGAGACTAGGAAGGGAGCAACTGGTGCCAGGCCTCCCAGTGCCCTCTTATTCCTGCTTGTCGGTCAGTGGGGTTTGAATGCTGTGTAAACACAAGGGAAGTCTCATGACTCGATCGGGGAGTTTCTGCATAAACAAGTGTCGGCATTGTCAGGGACGATGGCCTTGATGTTATCAGAGGTTCCCGGGATCATTGTTGCTCCGGCTGACCTTCGGCTTGACAGTCGGAGCCCAACAACAGCGCTCTGCGGTGAAAGTTGCTTCAGCTCACACCGATCTGAGCGGACTTCGACTCTCTGGGCTGCAGTGACTTACCCGGAATGCTTCCAGATTTTCAGTGATCTGCAGTATGTAACTTTTGTTTTAGAAAAAATAATTTGTTTTACATATTTGTTGAAACCATCACCATGTTGTAACGATATAGTACGAGACAGACAATGTGTGGAAAAAAATTTTTTTTTTAGCTCATTTGCCTTTTCCCATTGCTAACTAGAAACAACCAATCAGAGGCCGGAGGCAGGCCTTAGCACAGTCAATCATGCCGTGTGCGCGCTGCTAAATTTGGTCAGTTTTGACCAAATGTTTTCTTTAGCAAATTGCCTTGTTTTTAAGTCTATATACTCCTGTTGATTATTGAAATAATCAGTTATTTCAATAATAGATTGATTAATCCCGATTTTTGCAGATTGGTTCCCCCCCCCAACAAACCGTCCCGTACCATATTATCACGACATGGTAACAGTTTTAATAGACTTGGGGAAAAAAACATTTTGTAAAAGTTACACTGGCAGCAAAAATGGGTTAATCAATCACACAAAATTTACCCTCAAGTCTGCATTAGGTGTCTTTCCCAATGACCTCTTGACCTCTCGAGCCAGCTTCAAAGGCACCGAAACACAGCGCTGACTCAGCCTGAGAGTCGCCGGGCCGCACCAAGTGTGAAAGCAGCTCAGAAGAGTAAAGAGTCGGGCTGCGACGCCACCGTCATAATGACACAGGCAGGAACGGCGTAGCTCGGCGAGGAGGGGCGGCTCGCCACGCATGGGAGTATGAGAAGCGCAAAAAAAAAAAAAAAGAAAAAGCGGTCTGTAGACGAGCTGAGAAAGTGTCAGGCTCTGGTTTTTACACGGTCGGCAACATCTAATTAAATGACATTTTTCCCCCGTCCTGAAATTCAGAGTTGATTGTAGAGTAAACTAACAGAGGAGGCGGGTGGCAAATTCATAACCTCAGCAACGTACCGAGGACTTTCTCAGAAACGTAAAATAATCTCATATTCGCTACCGAGGAAACAAGCAAGCCGAGCGAGAGAGTCTGGAGAGTTTTAAAGAAAAAAAACCCAAAAACATTTTCCTCCCGAAATGCATTAAAGCGACGAAGAGAAAATGAAACGAGAACTGTTTAAAAGATTAAGCGAATACATGTGTGACCATATGGTCTGTCTGTTACTAAATAAATAATTCAGCAAATTGTGATCTAAAATCTCAAAAGCCACATGAGGTTTAAAGCTCATTCTGACCTAAAGAGCCCGATAGGGTTTGGAATGGGCCGTTTTCTGTAGAGTTGCACGGTTCAAAACATGAAGTCAATAATCAGGAAGAGTTGAAAAGCTGAAGAACATGGAATCTAGATAAGGCCTGTTTTTATTTTTTAACATTAAATGGATCAATTTTTTTTTCTTAATGTCATTTGATGAGCTTTCATTGCTTAGATATTTTTATTTCTATGCTTTTCCTGCTGTTGCTGCTACATTAGCCACTGCTGCCATGGAGAATACCATGCTTTTTCTTTTTGTGACGCAACATTAAATGGTCAAAAAGATATTTGCTAAAAATTCATCGGAAAATAGATCACACACTGAAATGAAATAACCTTCGTCGGCGTAGAGTGAGAATGTGCATAGGATCAGATGAAACGTGTTAATATCATTTTTTGGAACATTGCTGTGAGGTAGCAAAGTTTAATAACCTTGTCCTGGAATGTAGAAAAAAATCTTTTTCGGAAAGTAAAAAAAAAAAGTACACAAGCTGAAAAACTGTAAAAAAAAAAAAAGACTTTATTCAATTACACAATATAAACAATATTTTAATCTGGCCTGCCATATTTGTTCATTTTCATTCGATTTATTTCACATCTGGGTTCTGCAAAATCAAGTTGGGACTTCCAATATACATATAAATTTATATATATATAATACATTTTATTTTTGAAACAACATACAAAATCAAAACTAAGATATTTCAAAAATAATCAAAAATAATTTTTTTTATTTTAAACAAAAGCATTTCAAGGATAAATAACTTCTGTTGACATTCATCCATCACATAATTTACAGCTGACGTTCCTCTGAATGAGGAGATACTTTCAGCAAGAGAGGAAACCAGACGTGTTACACTGGAAATGTAAAAAAAAAAGTTCATGAAAACATTACTTGTTCACAGTGAACAAAGTGCAAATAGGATCCATCATAATGCCTCCATGTTGTCTCCATCTAAGCCCACGGCCCCCAGGCTCCCGTGGGGCCCGGGTCACATTTGGGGTCGTCGTCGGGGTAGTTTATGGGCAGCGCGGTTTTCTGGTGCTGCTGCAGTCTGGTGAGGAGGTAATCCACCACGTCGGGGAACTGGGCCGACACCTCGTTCCTCTCCTCGGGGTCTTTTTCCACGTCAAACAGCATGATGGGCTTCAGAGGGCCGGGCTCAGAGACCCCGGAGACTGAGCCGTTGTGGCCGGGTCGGGGGAACCAAACCTCGCAGCCTGAGGAGAAAACGAGGTAAAAGACATGAACCTGTTATAACCTGCAAAAAAAAAATACAAAAACCTCAATCTTACAGAGTATTTTTGGTCTACTGTAGTTTCTAACTTCTTAGTTCACTTGAAATAAGATAAAACTAACAAGAAACAGGAGCTTGGTTTAAGTCAATAATTCCTTAATATTGATTACTTAATATTATTACTCATAACATGGGAAACATGCTTTGTTATAAGTGAAATAATCTGCCAATTAAACAAGTATTTTTTTTTTCAGAACTATTAAGGAATTATTTACTTACAACAAGCTCCTTTGTGTCATTGAAACGTTATCCATTCGTCAACTGTACCTCATTTCAAGTGTACTAACTAATTTGCACTAGAAACTAGACCAACAATACTTGGTAACCCATTGTGTTTTTGCTGAGTGGGTTAAAATGAATTACGCTAAAGTTACATGCAATAACTCTCAATGAGCTTCGGTATTTATATATTTTGGCTAATCATAGCATCTTAGAAGCAAGTTAGCGTCTAAAACCCTCTGAGTGTCCTGATGTAGCTAAGCGAGCTAGCATTAGCGTGACATCTGGTGTTAGCTATGATGCTGAACTTATTTTTTTTTTCTTTCCCCCACTTCAGAAATAATTGATGTTCGTCGTTCTTCTTGGAAAATGCTTTTTAACGATTCAGCAGTTTGGACAGATTCCTTATCAGCAGGTCTGACAAGGTTACAACAAGACGCTCTCGCAGAATGTGACGGAAACATATGGAGCCAGATTACAAAAGACACAATGTGAAAGAAAAAAGAACAAAAGAGAACAAACTCCCTCAAAAATGAATATTTATAATGATATAAAACGGGTTGATTAGAATGACCCCAAAAAGCATTTTTATTTGCCAGCTGTCAGAAAGATGAGAAAGAGAGATTTGGCTAAATAAATATTTTTTCCAATGAAAATACTGAACCGAAATTCCACAGTTTTCCAGAATCCTGCGTGGCACAAATCTGAGACAAACTTCCAGAAAACTGGGAAACTGCTGAAACACTTGAGCTCCACCTGAAGAGTTGAGTGTAAGCGGAACATCGATCAGCATATTTGTTGCGTATTGATGATGATATTTGACCAAATGTCATATTTGCTTGTTTCGTATGATATCACTCGGGTGCACTTTGATCTACCTTGTCGCTGAAACTTGCTGTGCAGATAAACCTGACTATGAAGTGGGACACTAGCTTAAGACATGTGAGCAACGAAAATGAGCATCGTTGTTCCAACACTTTAACCCACAAACGTTTTCTACCAGAAATGAGTGAACATGAAAAGTAAATGACAGCACAGACGCTCTGCTTGTGTCCGACTTTCTGCCTTCACTCAGACTAAACGTGTCATTCCTGGGCACAAAGAACACCGACCTGGGTATCCAGTCAGCAGCTTCCAGTTTGAGGATCGGATGGCGGCGTGAATGGACGCATTGAAGCCGGACTTGGCCCAGCGGTCTTCAGCGACCCCCCGGGCCAGAGTTAATCGACTCTGGCTGCCAGGACCTGCGGGGGGAGAAGACAATGGAGCTGATACTTCACTTCGTCCACCCAAAAAAAAACAAAAAACATTTGAAAACGCTGACCCAGAGGAGATCAGACCACCGGCGGACACAAAGCCCCTCCTGTGGGTGTCTGTGTAAACCAGACGGGACGGAAGAACGGCACCGAAGCCTAGAGCACGCCCGAACGGCGCAGTCGGTATCGAATGAAGACGTCAAAATAAATAGACTGAGAAAAGGGAGGCGGGGGCTTAAGAGTGGCTTAAAACAAACAAATCTTTAAAAGCATTCATGTCATTTTTTCACAAAGCTCATGAAATGTTGCGGGACAATAAATTGTGTCAGAAGTTATTGCGATAAACGATGTCATTGTTTTGAGACATGTAATGTGATGGTCATGGCATTCTCAAAGACCCACATGAACACTTAACACAGGAACCGGAAGGCATTTAAAAATATTCAACATTAATAAACAGAAAACAAATAAAACGAATTATGACGTCTCTGTAGACATAAAGTGTTAGTTGAGACCAGACTGAAAACGTTTAACGCATAAATCATGCAAATTATTCAACTAATTTGAACTCATCAGTGATTAATTCATTTATTTCTTATTGTGACAGGCGTAACCAAAATTAAAATTCAGCCGATTTTCCTCATCTTTGCATCCTGTGGCAAACTGTAGTATTTGAAAAAGTATCAGTCAGGAGAGGGGTACAAAAAAAAAAAAAAACGTCCTTTGATTCACACAGCGTTAGTGTTCTGTTACATGACAAATAAGGTGGATGAAATTACAGAAACGGGGACGTTTTGGGTCCGTTTCCTCGCTCTCCTCCATTTTTGATGCATTTTTGAATTAACGGGTCAGGACTCGTTACTTGCCAACACTCAAAATCAAAAGGACTTGGATAATCTGATCGGGACGTGACACGCGCACAAAACATCAATAAGCAATCACTTTTAATTGGAAGGCAATCTTTGACGAGAGAATTTGTAATAGGCAGCATTTTCCTCAAACGTTTAAATGTAGAAATCTGACAGATGGCGGTGATGTGGTCGACTCAGCACCGGTCTTCCACGCCTGCCAAGCACAATGAGTAATTCACCACGAGTGGAGCTCCACAGATACGATGAAAAATTACAGCCTCAGACACCAGTTGGCAACACTTCCTCTGCTTTCGTCGAAGCAACAGTCAATTATTTATCCTTGTATTGACGATGTCCAGGATTTTCTGGAACCTCCCGCCGTGAGCTTTCTCAGCCGACGGAAAAAAAAAAACACACACACACACACAGATCTCCCAGAAACGGAGCACACATGTCTGTGATTTCCAAGAGGAGCGAGGGAAACCTGGCCTTGGGAGCATTCCCAGGTTCATGCCGCTGCTGACCCCAACAATGTGCTCCTGATTAGGCAGATTTGCAAGTGATCTCAGCCTCCCGGCGCTGCAGGAGAGAAGAAAAAAAAAACAAAAGAAAAAGAAGAAAGTTCTCCCTCGCCGTCTTCGCGTACGGACAACGCCGCAACCCACGCGAAGCCCCGTCCACCGCAGCGACATGACTCGAGAGTCAAAACATTTCCGATCTCAGCGTTTCTGAACCACACGATAAAAGCTACGACATTCAGTCCTTTGCTCTCCGTTGCGCAAGTGACATGCGGGCATCTTAATGGCTCTCGCATGCATTCGGCCGGGCTGCTCAACGGGGAGAGGCCTGCGGACTAAACAGGCGCCGTTGCACAACGGACTGGTATGTGCAACAGCGCCTTTCATGAGCCTTCAGTTTTGTTTTTCCTTCTCCACTTTGTCACGTTGCAACCACAAACTTTAATGTATTTTCATTAGGATTTTAGGTGTCAGAAAGACACAAACAAGCCCATAATTTTAAAACACAAAAAGAAGAGTGAACCCAGCTGTGAAGGCCTCAGAGGTTTCCTGAGGAACATCAGCAAACGGTACGCTAAACGGAGCTAATGCTGCGTTCAAGCTGTAGTCTAAACTCAGGAATTCCCACTGCCCAATCGGGAAAAAACAATTTTTTTCCCACCCAACGTTGGACCCCTAACTGGATCCTAACCCTAACAGTTAGGATATTCGAGGCCGACTTCAAGATGGCCGCTTTTCGCTCCAATAGGAACGAGTGTTGGTGGCACGTTTATTTTACAAGACATGCTAGTAAGAGTGCACGTAAAGTCTATGTTACCGTAATATCCGGACTATTGAGCGCACCCGAACATATGCAGCAACACCAGTAAAAGCTCTGTCCGAATTTGAACCGTGAAATCGTAGCAAAGCTCGAACAACAAAGACTCTTTCTGTCTGAGCTGGGGTTTCTGCCGATTCCACCAACTCAAATTTAAGACCTTTTTAAACTGAACAGGTCTTAAACTAAAGACCTGTTTAAGACCCGCCTTACGACAAATGCACAAAAGAAAATTGCAACGAGGCAAATTTCCCGCTGAATCCAAACTGAATCCTGCTGATAAACTTTGCGCTCGCACATAATGGATGTAAGAAGGCGAGCCAATTAGCTAGAAGGAGTATATTAGCTGCTAACTAGCCGCAGTGAACACGTGGTCAAAGTTTTGAGCGACAGTAAAGTTCCGCAAGAAAAAAGGAAACTAAATAGAATATATGCAATTAAACAGTCCAGCCACAGCAAAATTTAAGACCTCTGATTAACATAATTAATACCAACTTAGTGTTTTCAATGGATTTAAGACCTTAAGACTCTTTAAAGGTCAACGGACACAATGGAAGTGAACTGAGCTTGATCTACTTTGCAAACAAACAAACAAACAAACAAAAAAAAACCGAACACGTCAAAAGGATTGTCTCCAGATGTGAAAAACCGGTAGAACCCAAACACTTGCGCCTGTGGCTGCAGTGAGACGGTTCCGGAAAGTATCGACAACAGGAGGACTCAACAGAAATGCACTCCGACCTACTGAGATTTTTGTTTCTCAAAAGTATCTGAAGACCATTTATCATTTCCTTCCACTTCACAACGACGCAGGCCGACGTTTGTGTTTGGACAGTCACGCATCGTTCCAATAAAAAAAACATTGGATCTTGAGGCAAAATTCAAGAGGAATAAACACTTCTTTTGCACAAGCAGGTGGGAACATAAATTATGTGAGCTTTAATGGATTTGATTTGTTTCCTGGTGCTCCAGCTCTGGCTAATTTAAGGAATTTGGGCCTCCAACGCTTTTTCCCCCCACATGTCCACGTGTTAAAATCATTCCACGGATGAGCTCGGGAAAACGATACGCTCTTCTAGACCCACGCCAGACGCTCTGCGAGAGGAGGAGCGAGCCGAGCGAGGAATATTTTGAATAAGAGAAACAGCTAGAGGGGGTGGGGGGGAAGCTGAAGAGCTTTGTAGGGAAATTCGGGGATGTTACAAGTCTTGGGTCAAGTCCAAGACTTCTCTCCCCACACCACCTCCTTTGTGCCTCTCCCAACAATCGCGGACCCCTCTGTGACACATTTAGTCGACATCCCCTCTGCTCACGCTGCGAGAGCAACAGGAAAAGGGATTTTTTTTCAAAGCCAACTTGAAAGGAGGAAAGTATGTCGGCGGGGGGAATAGAACCCTTTTCATGAATTAAACCCCAAAAAACTCAAAAGAATGACAAGAGACCGAGAGGAAAAAGGGGAAAGAACTCAAAGTGAGAAGCAGCCTCAATAGGAGAGGAATCCCAAAACCAGGAATGCTAAGAAAGGGAGGCTTGTTGTCGATCTGGTGGCTGACAAAGATTTCAACATGAGCTGTAGTGCTGCTCTTCGCCGGCTCCTCTTGTCTCAGTGATTTATATAGTAATGGTCACTAGTAAACTGCGAGGAGAATCCCAGGCACCATGGGATTTGGCTCCATAAAACTGTCCCGTCTCAAAAGCCGGTGACGTCAGCAGCCGGACTTTCAACATCTTGTTCCCCCGAACTCCGGCGAATTACCGCATTCACTTGCTTTTGTAGTTTCGGCCGATTCAAGAGGTCAGGAGTTCGAGGTTTCCTCGCAAATCTTTGGAAATTATCAATGCAGAACGCAACAGAAAAGTATGTATATATTTTTAAAAGCTCTGAAAAGTTTTGGATGCAAGCACAATTTGAAAACAACAACTTTAAGCAGGTATTAAACATACTTTTGATTAAAAATAGTTATTTTAATTGGGCTGATGTAATATTAAAATTGTTAATGTCTTCTTTTCATTACCCGTTAGTGAAAAAGAAATGAAGGCGTTACAACATCAATACTGAATGGGTGTGTAGTGGCAGAGTCATGCTGTGGGCCTGGGGGACACTTTTTCTCATTAGGGACAGTGAAGCTAGTCAAACTTAATGGAAAGTAGAGTGTAGAAACACTAGAGCCACGGGTATAATTGAATGATTTTGAGCAAGCGGTAGAATGGCCCAGTCAAAGTCCAGACCTGTATCCAATCAAGGATATGTAGAAAATTGTTCTTCGGAGGCTCTTTGAATGATGTTGGTGCTATTTTGTAAACAAGAACGGACCTGAAGGTCCAATCAAGAACAAGAATGATGCACTTTCTTGTATTGGGATTTAACAACGTATTGTAAAATCCCAATACATTGAAGTGTGTGCTTTTTCACTGGAAGAATGTGGGAAAAAGTTCAGACATGAACCCTTTTGGCACTATAACTTTCTTCATCCGTAAAGCCAAGGAAAACTCTGTTCCTAAGCTACTAGATTCCCAACCTTCAAACCCTGCTGTCCAAAAAGGCCCAAACAAATGTTCTCCCTAATCCCTTGTTTTCCACAAGCCGCTCGAAAACAGCGCCGTGTCAAAATAGCTCGGCGAGATATATTGGTGTGGGAGTGTTGTTCAAATTACAATCCGCAACGCAGAGCTGAGGTCACAGGAAGAGACTCGCCACCACATATTAAAAACACTGCGCTCCGGTTCATAAAGCTGTCACAAAGGATGTCACAATGATTGCAAGTTAAGGGCTAAAACTATGGGATTCATACCGTTAAGTAGTGCACAAACCATCACCATCTACTTCCTGTCCCAGCAGCCAGCGTGTGGAATGCCGAGGTGGGGGGTACACCTTGGATGTGTTCGCTAAATTTCCACCTCACTTAGCTTCGCCAGCATCCAATATTCATTTTGGATAATCGACGAAAGCATCTTTAATGAGGCAACTAATGGAGCTAGCAGGGGGGCGTCACTTTGACTAGTTAGCTATTAGCTTTCCTCAAGGTTCCCACGCTGCAGAATGTTCCAGTCTGAAAATTTCTAACTAGAACTTGAGATTTGATAGAAACATTTATCTAAATTTTATATTTTATTTGACTGAGCTGCATGGACAGCATCTTTAATGAGCCAACTGACGCAGCTAGCTACACAGCTAGCTATTGAATCGCATCAGTAGCCTCCTGTCAGCTAGTAGCTGCTGCTAGCTACTGGACAGCTAGTAGCTGCAGCTAGCTACTGGACAGCTAGTAGCTGCTGCTAGCTACTGGACAGCTAGTAGTTGCTGCTAGCTACTGGACAGCTAGTAGCTGCTGCTAGCTACTGGACAGTAAGTAGCTAGCCAGATTAAGTAGGTAGCTATTGACTTTCCTCAAGGTTCCTACGTTCCAGAATGTTCCAGTCCGAAAATTTTCTCCCAGAACTCAAGATTTGATAGAAAGCTTTCAAATAACTATTTTATAAAAATGATTTTTTTAATTTGATAGAGGTTAAATAAAAACTTTCAAATTATAGCAGTGCTATGTACTGTGGTGACACTGAACTTTACGCTTTGGTGTAAAAGAAAAAAATAGGCAAAATACACATGAGTGGGTTGTTCTTAAAATCCTAATAAAAGGATCAACCAGATCTGAACGTCAAAGTTCTCATCATAGCACATCTGTTACAAACTTGGCAAAAAAAAAAATTATTACTTTGATTTTTTTCTGTCTCATAGGATCACATGATTCCCATTTGTTCCTCCACTGGCCCGTTACACCCTGACTGTGGCACGTCAGATTTCAGAACAAAACAAAACGGTAATAAAGGGGGGGAAAAAAAAGAAAAAAAAAAAAAAGCATGGTATTTTTAAATGTCGAACATTAAGGTCCAGTCTTCACCTCAAAGTCAGAAATAGCTGCCACAGACCAGAGAGTCCCATTAAGCCCTCAGAGACGGAGGTGGTGGTTGGGTTCACAAATTATTAAGTGGTTAAGAAAGGAGTCCACCCCTCTGTGTTTCCTCAGTCACATGACCCTCTTCCAGGAATCCTCCCTACAATCAGAGGTTAAACAACACACACAACACCCAGCTCTAAAAACCAGCACTTCAGCACTGTTGGCTGTTAACAATGACTAATCACAACTTCAGCTGCAGCAGCAGACACGTTACGGCTGAATAGCAACAAGAGGAGGCTCTGACAAAGCGTGAGGATGAAACATGTATCGTTTTCAAAAAAAAAAAAAAATCTTTTTTTAATCGAAAACGAGAACAAGACATCCTCCGTCAGCGAATCAGATGCAGCAGCATTTCGTTTTTGTCACAAAGTCGCAAACTTCAACAGACAGAGGACAAGCTCACACGGTTTTCAAACGTTGCTTGTTTGCAAGTAAAAAAAAAAAATGTGAGAAGGGGGGCATGCATTTGTATTCACCCTCCCTGAGTCGATGCTGAGCTGTGAAGTGACTACGGGTCGTTCGGCTTCTTCGCGGCGTAATTGTGATGTTTTTGTTTTTATTATTACGGCGGCCTGAAATACATGTAATGACATGTTTATGCACTGTTGGATTAAACCTTAAATTCACTGTCCGTTAATAGAATCGACTTTGCATTAAAAGTACCAAATGACACTTTGTGGCAACAGTCGTAAACATTCATAAAGACTCATTCATGTTCATGACAGGTGTTATGTCAGGTTTATTGCCACCCTGTCAAATGAAGCGTCACCAAGGGGGCTAATGGGGCCAAAATTCAGCTGAGTGGCAGTGATTGGTCAGAGAAGAAGGAAATAGAGCAAACATTAAGGTGATTGGTCAGTTGCCGTGACTGGTGAAAATTTGCGTTAATATTTGCGATCATTGCAACATCCTGGAGGATACTCGTCCTTATTTGAACTTTGCAACTTTACTCCTGTGGAAACCAGGACTCTTCTGCATCATTCTCACAACCCTTTTTTTTTTTTTTTAAATACTAAAGTTTTTTATGTTGTTTTCTATTATTGCATTGTGACAAAAACACAGTCCACAAACACGCCGAACATCCTCTAATCTCCAAACAAGCTTAGAGCAAAACATATTTTTGTGCTTTGTCTAATATTACTCAACGTCGTGCTTCGGGATCTGCTGCGCGACTCCAAACTCGAACAAACCTTCTTTGATCTTCCTGCCCGTGCCGGGAGGAAAGAAAACAGCAGATGTACACCGGCAGACGAGGAGAAACACGCATCCCGCACAGCGCGAACACGGGCGGGGGGGGAGATGCGGCAGGAGGTTTCCATCTTCTCGGGCTTCATCAAGCCGCCGGCCGTCGCCCGGGGAGGAATCACGACTTGGACGGCTTGGAACCGGCCAGCGAAGGTATTCTCCCACAGTTCGGGGGACGCTCATGGTAGGTAAATTAGAGGCTGTAAATTTCGGTACGCCACGGACTCCAGCAAGCTGACGAAACCTAGTCGAGCTGCGAGATTTACAGCACAGCGGGGATGTATCCTTTAGAATCATGATTCCTGTCATATTCACCGTGACATGGATCACCGCCGGGCTCCTTTTACGTCCGCACGAGAACGAACCACTTCTTTCAAGAGGATTTTTCATGGGTACGTTGTAATTAGAGTCCAAAGAAAACTTTGGAGTTAGGAATTTGTGAAGCGAAATAATTTGGTTACCAAACGCAGACGAGCTCACGTCTCAAAATTGCTCTTTTCAACCTAAATTATCCCACATTAAATAACTAAAAAAAAATAAATGAAGAAATAAAACCTGAATGAATTTACATCCTATGTGGATTTTGTAGCAAACTGTGAATTGCTGTCAAGTAAAACATTAACTTCAACCCTTCATTTCCCCGTATAAAAACAAATAAAGAAACTGACATTTGGAGCAGCTCCCATCGTTCCACTGTTGATTTTAGACAAGCTCCAGTTTTAGGGTGTCTCAATATAGCAAGTATTAAATCTCATTTATATGAGCTTTAAATCTAGCCAAATGTTAATTGCTTTGGAAAGTTTGTCTAATGCCACTTCAACCATCTTTGAAGTGGATAAAGACAACACTATTGTCTTTATGACTTAAAATGGCCTTTGACTAGACTGTCGCAAATTTGAAATGCAAAACTGCTCTCATATTATAAGGTTGCCGATCACACGTTAGGCCTCTGCTGCACTGCGGCAGCTTTTTTTAAACGTTTCGCCAACTTTGCTGGGACAAATACCTGTCTGCGCAATCAATTAAAAAACATGACAGAGTAATACCGGCGATACGACGGCAGGAGTTAACGACGAAGTCAAAACAACAAAGATCTGGGCCACTAAAGCAGCGCCAGGCTGCAGCTTGTGTTTACCCAGATGTTTACCCTTTCCTCAAATTTGTTAATTCTTCTAGCTCAGAATTAAAGTTTAAAGGGGGAAAAAAACAAAACAAAAAAACAAAAAAAAACAAAAGAAGTCTGTGGAAAAAATGTGTTTATTGCTTCGTAATTGTTGTGGCTTCTAGCAGGGAAAGTACTTGTGTGCAAGTAGGAAAATGGGACCCTGATGTCAATGTTTCCAATAATCGATCGCCGAATATTCAGCGTGGGCGTGCACAACACACAAATTATTATTATTATTATTGTTTTGTTAAAGGGAAGCATTTTTCTCAAAAAAATATCTTTGTTGAAAGGGGGTCAGGGCTTCTTTAAAGACACAGAGCTCTGAATTTTTCAAATTTATATTTGCGTTTTTAGGTTGCCCACAGTATTTAGGGGCTTTTTACCCCATTCAGGGAAGGAAGGTGTTGCAAATAAGAAGATTGGAAAAAACGAACAATCAAGGAGCCAAGATCAAGTGCTTCCCTACTGGCCAAAGAGGGATGTACAACAAGCTCAAAGTAGAGAGTTTCCAAAAATGGAAAAAGAAAAAGTTGACTTTGTCATTCTTAAATTTTTTTTTTTAGACCAGAACAAAAACAATAGTTCGTTCAGACAATAGGTCCTTATAGTTGCCCGGACGGAAGAAGGAACTTACATGGAGCGAGGTCGGAATACAAAGGGTCGATGTTGTGCAGCAGCTCCTGTCTGGGCGAGGCGAAGCCTTTACTGCAAACAAAAAAAAGAAAAGGGGGGGCGTTACTGTTGAAAACACACACACACACACACACACACACACACACACACACACACACACACACTCAGAGGGATGGTGACGTCTGACTCATGCACAGTGAAAACCCCGCTGGGATCTGTAAATGTGAACCAGCTGGCTGCCGTTTGCCAGCTTCTGACCGCAGTCCACCGCCGAGAAAACGCTCCCCTCGCGTTCACCACACGCTCTGATAACACAACTGAAATAACTCCGTCTCTTCTGCTGCCCGCTCCCCGGCTCCTGTCCTGCCGTCAGTCGACGGGTCGGCGAGTGGAGACGTGCGGCGTTGTCGCGGAGCGCCAACCGGCGGCCGTGTGCCGATTCGGTCCATCGGATCGCCAATAAATGATCACAATTGCCTGTCAGGTGGCATAACTACTCGTCCTGTTTTGTTTTTCTGTTTTTACTTTTCTGCTCGAAATAAATCAATAGCAATACCTATCGTGAAGGACACATGATCACCATCAATAAATAATACGTCCGAAAGAAAATTAAATAATTGCACTGAACTCCGATGCAGAACCGCACAGCATTCTGGGAGATGTGGGCATGTGACCCCTCCGAACTATAATCGCTCCTTTACAAAGTTCCATAAAATACAGGAGGGAAAAAACCCATCCGGCTACAAAAGTAACTCAGCCGATACTTTCAGAGCAGAAAGTATCTGCTCTGGAACCAACTGACAGCAGAACATCAGTGAATGACCGATGTTCTGCTCGCATCGCCACGGCAACAAACACAGATCCAGGTTTCGGGAAGCAGACAGAGGGGCTGCACCTGATGGTCTTCCACACGTTGAAGCCGTCCAGAGGCTTTGTGCCGCTGGTGCTGCCTCCCGCCAGGCCGACCAGGGTGGGCAGCCAGTCGGAGACGTGGATGAGCTCCCGGCTGACCGTGCCGGGTTTTTCCAGCAGCGGGCCGGCAACGAAGCCCACTCCCCGCACGCCGCCCTCCCACAGCGACAGCTTCCTCCCACGCAGTGGCCAGTTACTGCCGCCGTACACCGTCTGACCTCCGTTATCTGGAGGACAAAAACAGGGAAATTTGCTCAAAAGAAAAGCAGATTTCAGCTTTGGGGCTGAAATCAAAAGTCTTCATAGCTCTTTAGGTTTCTATGTTATGCTAAAAACAACATATTTGGATTTTATTAGTATTTTTTGCTTTTATTGTCAAGTTGAAAGAAAATTCATTACTTTGCAATAAAAATCATCGGTGCACTGTCACGATAAATTCTGACAGACGATAAATTATCCCAAAAATTATTGCGATAGACGATAAATTTGTCGTCTTGAGACTATTTTGAGGCGTAATGATGCAACTAGCTGGAGACAGGCACCGGCACCCCGCCCAACCCCACCAGGGACAAGGATGTTAGAAAATGGATGGATGGATGATGCAAATACGCAATGTTGATTTCCAGAGAGCATTTAACGCTGGAACTGGAAGACATTTTAAAAATCCAGAATGAAAAAAAAAACCCAAAAAAAACAACAAAACAATAAATAAAACAGATTATGAAACGTATCACTAGGCTCAGACGGGCAAAACTGCCAGCTGGGACTTAAATAGACAATAAAAGTGCAAACTAACTACTTTGTCAAATGTTTGCTACATTCTTTGTGATCGTAATGTCTGTAGTGTGCAGACAAATTTTACTTACTCACTAACTCAAATGTGATTCTGATTTATTTGTTTAGATTTTTGTAGCACACAGGCTGTCATCATCCCATTACGCGGGTTTTTATATGCACACTTCCCCCGGGCCACGTCCAGCCAGGGATCCCCTTTCAGTAGCAGGGTGCCACGCGAGTCCAGGAAGTAGCCTGTGTCAAAACCGTTCTGGAAAAACTCTCTCCTCAATGCCTTTGCAAGCTGACCCGTCTGGAGAGGCAGACGTTCTACAGTTAGGCGGCAGAGCGAGTTCAGGGCTCATTTACTTCCTGTTAGTCACGACACGCAGGAGCCAAGCGCAACAGCTCGACCAGGGGGGGAGATGGATAAAACTTTTCACCGGGGGAGCGGGAAGTGTTTCATGAAAAGGTTGCGTCACTAATTATTGACACACTGCAACGTGTGTTTCTCTTTTCTTTTCTTTTTTTTTGCTTTATTACTGTAAGCGTTTGCGGTGTTTCCGACCAGCAGTGAGGCGCTGCAGCCAACCGTATGCGTGGAAGAAACAATGAAACGGGACCACCTACTGCATCCAACCTCACGTTTTCACTATCAAAGCATTGTTCCTGTTTTCTAATTAGCCATTAAAAAGCATGAACGCCACTAAAAATAACCCTCAAAGTGGTTGCCTGCTTCACATGCTAACCATTAGATGTTCCACATGTGGAAAACTGTGAGCAGCCACATGTTTAGATGACCAGATGATGTTCTCTCATAAATTCCTTTCAGATGGAGAACTGTCAAAAGGCCAGGGACTTTGACTGTTCCCTGAGAAGTGCAGCCAAATGCTGCCCTCTAGTGGGACATCAGGATATTAAAGAAAAGAACCGGTTAAGATCAGCTTGATTAGATTTCTCCTTTTTTTTTTTGGCAAGCATGCAAATATTTTAATCTCTAAATGTGCAAAACTATCTATCCATGTGTCTGATCAGAGGTCAGAGGACCAGAGGTCTTTGACTAACAATTAACAGGAACCACGTGTTTTTAAATAGAAATATAATAACAAATGCAAGTTTTTCCATTTTTTTCTTTTAATATGTGCATTGTATTTTCACAGTTAATGACAAAAAAAAGCACCGCGTGCTTTCACATTTGTTTCCTTGTTATTAGGTTGGAGTCTATGTACTTTTAAAAAAATCCATCCTCTTTTATGTTCATTTTAAATACCACGATTGGAAGTAAAATGCCGGTTCTTTAAAAATGACGAGAAAATTTCAAGATATTTGTCTAAAATTTGTCCCTTTTATTCCCCCAATAATCGTGCAACATTTGCAAGTTGTATTTCACTGTCATGAGGGCAAAATGGCTCTTTAGGCAAAGGTCGCAGTTAGTTACGTTATGCATCTGTAAAGGTAAAATAAAGCTGTTTTTGTTGGGTTTTTCCTAACAGAATTGCTAGAAAGTGCGGTGTGCATTTGTGTTTGGTTCTGTCGTTTAGCAGCGTATGGTTGTGTACCTGTGGAGAACACCAGGACCGTGTTGTCCCAAAGTCCTTCCTGCTGCAAAGCCAGGCTGATGTTGCCCACGGCCTCGTCCATGGCCGACACCATGCCTGCGTACAGCCTGCGGTGACGGTCCTCAATGAAACTGTAGGGGGCCAAGTACCGCTCCGGTACCTGCAGGGGTGAATGAACCGCCTGCAGCGCCACGTACAGGAACAGTGGCTGAGAGATCAGAGGGGAAATAAAATAATAGTTCATATACAAGGCAGGGAAACTAAAAAAAAAAAAAAAGAAAGAAAGAAGAAGATGTGTGTGTATCACCTTGCTGGAGTTGTGTTTCTTGATGACGCTGACGGCTCTCTGACTGAACAGCTCAGTGGAATAGTCTCCTTTATACGCCGTGGCCACCTCTTCCCCGTCCCTGAGGTCCAGCGCGCAGCGCGTCAGGTTCAGAGGAGCGATGTCATAGCAACGCTCGTGAGTGAAGTAGTCCTCACTACCCGTCAGGTAACCTGCAACGCAAAGGTTACGACTTCAAACCTGCAGCCATGAAACCCCCCGTCCCTCCAAAATAATCTTCAATTCAAACATGGAAGCCGATTGTGAAAACTAAATATCCTCTTTCTAGAAATGTAGGATTTCTGTTACTTAATACAAACCAAAGTATGTGTCAAAGCCGCGGCGCGTGGGCAGGCAGTCCTTCTTGTACATGCCCAAGTGCCACTTGCCCACCATGTGCGTGTCGTAGCCCGCCTCCTTCAGCAGCTGAGGCAGCAGCTTCTCATCCAGAGGGACGCAGTACGGCTGGCACGGCCAGATGATCTGGTGCTGCATGCCGGTGTGGATCTGAAGGGGGGGTCGAAGGCAACCGGACTGTTAGGAAACGGATGGAAAAAAGCGGAAAAAGCTCCATGCAGAAGTAGCAAAGAGGGAACTGGCAGCCTGTGATGTGGTGGAAATGAAGCAAAACAAAAAACAAAAGAAAACAGAAGTTGCAAAATGAATGTCAACATGGCTTCCTTTTAAAAAAAACCCACGTCTTTAACTCTTCAGCATGTTTAAATGTAGGGCTTTATCTGGTAAAAGTCAAGTAAAAACGATTTTTCATTCAGGGACAAAAAAAAAAAAAGTTGGATGTAGAACTAGTTCCTGAACGTATATTTAGATTAGGACAACTATTTTTAGTTGGTGATTGCTTAGTTTTAATGAAACAAAAGAAAGGTATTGGTTTAACTATGACAATTCAGCAAAAAAAAAAAAAAAAAAAAAAAAAGGTTTTAGTCTAATGGCATCAGATTGCATGATGGCCGTAATCTAGCTCCATACAAACAAACCTATTGTTTTGTGGAATCTTTCAGATTTGTGCACGTCTGGGTGCAGAAACGGCAGAACTGTCCCCTGGTCTCACCTGGTACCTCCCGGTCATGAGCTGGTTCCTGGACGGGGTGCACACCGGCTGGACGTAGTAGTTCTCCAAGCGGACCCCGCGAGCCGACAGGTGGTCCAGGTTTGGCGTCCTGATCTCCGAGCTGTGGTAGCCCACGTCGTACCAGCCCAAGTCGTCGGCCAGGACGAAAACGAGGTGAGGCGGCCGAGCTGCTGACACCAGCCCGGTCAAGACAGACAGGAGCCCCGCAGCCGGGAGCCAGCAGCGCGCCGCCTGACTTTCACCGACCCGTGTCATTTTTTTTTTTAGCTCGCCCGCTGTCGGCGGAAACAAGGAAGTTCCTGCGGCCCGCTGTCTGCGACGTAAACGAGCTGCAGGCGCCGTCCCGGAGCAGCGTTTTAACTCAAGAAAACAGGAAGTGCACTATTTACACATTTTGTTGTTTCAAGATTCAGCGCCAAGGTGTGTAAACATGTCAACAGAGTTAGCAGTCAGCACGCAGCGGCTCTCGTTCTCCCAGTTCCGCAAATTAAAAACACTGCCCTGGCTGCGACAGCCAATCAGAAGGCGGAGAAGAAACAGCGTCACATAGAACGCGGAAGTGTAATTTGTAGCAAAGATTAATAGGAATATGATACAAGATATTGCTGTTTTCATTTTAGACTATATATATATATATATATATATATATATATATAATATATATATATATATTGTTTTTGTGATTTTACAACATACATTCTGGCTTGGATTCATAATGATGTAATAAATACATAAATAGTTATGTATGTAATGAATTACAGTATTGGACATCTGACATTATAGTTATATATTTCTGAATGTATGTGTTTCCAGTTTGATTTAAATTGTGACAAACACATTTATTTAATTAAACCATAATGGCACATTTTGGCCTGATAAATCTTTTTTTTTTATTTTTTTATTTTTAATAATTTTTTTTATATTTTCAGTTTTATATGGGTCATGCGCTGTGTAAGTAATAAACTGTATAGTTTATATCTTAAGGTCTGCAGAGCTGAACTGGGCAGGACGCTGACGACGTACTATTTACACAATTTTAATTGCCTTAGTCACACAAGAATGATTTACAAAACAATACGTCTTTTTACATTTACGGAAGCAACTTTTGTACTGGTTATTTCTTGGCGGCTCCAGCTATCACACGGGAACATCTGACCTGTAAACACTGATCTTCCTTTCATGGAATCTCTCTCACACACACACACACACACACACACACACACACACACACACACACACACACACACACACACATTGCGGAAGACTTTCACACGGCATCCAAACGATTTGCTTCTTTCATCTCGTCAGGACACAGGAGGTTTGTCTGTGTTGTTTGTTTTCATCTCAACTGTCCCCTGATCTGCAAACAGTTCGACATGTGGACCACATTTATTTATTAATTTCTACTTCCTTCATTCTTGTTTTTCATTCACAGCAGGATTTTTATTTTTTTATTTTTTTTAGGAGCAGGTCTCCGACGTCGACGGCTGCTTATGCTTTGGCCTTTGCTTTCTTGGCGAGCCGGGTCCGCGTGGGCTCGGTGAGGACGAGGGGCTCCTGGATCACTGTGGCGGGGAACTTCTTCCCCAGCAGCTCCACCTCCACCTGCTGGCCCACAGAGCTCAGCTCCAGGGGCAGGTAGCCGAACGCCAGGCTCTGCTGGCTGGTGTAGCTGTAGGCTCCGGACGTGGTGTTGCCCACCACCTGAGGAGGAGGAGGAGGAGTTCAGTTTATTAAGAAAAAAATAATGAGTAATAAAAAAAATAAAAAAAACACCCAACCCTCACACACACACACACACACACACACACACACACACACACACACACACACACACACACACACACACTTTATGGAATCTAGAAAATTTCTGAAATTAATCCCAATTTTTTTATTTATTTTTTCTGCCTAGAAAATTTACAACTTTTCAAACTCAGAGCCCGATTTCATTACACGGCTGCATATCGTGGCGTTATTACATAATATTACAACGGTTTTATCGTTTCCGACCTTGCCGTTGAGCCAGATGGTCTCGTTGCCCTCCGGGTCGACGTCGTCCGTCCTCACAGAGAGGTAGGACAGCTTCCTCTTCAGGCCTTTGGCTTTGATCTCCTGAAGCGCCGCTTTGCCGATAAAGTCGGCCGGCTGTTCGCAGACCGGAGATTTCCCGCAAGTCATGTGACAGACGCTTCACTGCAAAACGCCGCTCCCGCTTAAAACCACCGCCCTTACCTTGTTCAGTTTAATGAAGTAGTCCAGCCCGGCTTCCAGAGGATTCGTGTCGCAGTTCATCTGAAAAGACAAAATGTTTCCATTCATAAAAGAGCAAAACTTTGCAACACCGTCTCACGTTTTCTGGCGTTTTCAAAATTTGTGCACCTCTGCCCCCCAGCCCCTGAAGCCCTTCTCCAGTCTGAGCGAGGCCATGGCGTAGGTGCCGAAATTGTCGATGCCCTCGTCTTTCCCCGCTGCCATCATGGCCTGGTACACCGCCGCCAGGTTCTTCTGGTCCATGTACAGCTCCCAGCCCAGTTCCCCTGCACATGGAGACACAGAACATCCACAAGCAGCTCTGAACTCTGGAACGGTGGAGTGTGGACTCCTCTGACCAGACTTCTTTTTTCTCTCTCTCTCTCTTTTCTTTTTATTTATGAATGAATGAAATAAAGTGTGTCCTCTACCGGTGTAGGAGATCCTGATGGCCCTGACCGGGACGCCAGCCAGCTGGATGCTCTTGCAGTGGAGAAACTTGAACCCGGCGTCGCTCATGTCCTCGTCGGTCAGCTTCTGGAGAACCTTCCGCGAATTCGGCCCCGCGATTCCCAGCACGCCGACGTCGTCCGTCACGTTCCTGATGTCCACGTCGTATGCGCCCTCTGCAGCTTCTGCCTCCATCCACCTGAGCCCAGTTCACAACAAAAGCAGGAAAACAAACTTTTCGAATCAAAACACAGAAAAACAGTTCGTTTTTTTTTGCACATTTAAACTTCTTTTCTTGTCATAAATATGGATCTTTGAATACAAGGCCGGCACCGTGAGCCACTGCGAGCAGTGGAGGTCGCTGCGTAGCCGCTAATGTTCCCCAGCGTCTTGAAAGTGGAGTTTGTAGGAATGTCTCAACGCGCCGCAGCTTCCAACTGGAGCAGAAGGAGGAGTGCAGCACCGACAGCTGCTGGGAGGTTTTAAATTTCAGCGGTTAGAAAAAAAAAAAGGGCAGAGAGAGAAACGTTATAGAGCAGGGGCCGAGCTTCGGCTGCCGAGAGCCGACTCGGTGTTTCTGCAAAACACCGAGTGGAGGAGGTGCACGAGGCAAGTTTCTGCTTCTGAAACGCTACCTTTTTGCTCGTTTACGGCGGCGACACATTCTGCTTCACTTGGAGACAAAGTTTCCGCCTGTTTCTGCACCAGTTGCTGTATTTCTCACATGAATTTGACTGTGTAGTAAGAAACAAAGGACATGGTCGAAAAGTCCAGGCGTAACCTCCCTCCCCTACCTGTTGCTGTGCCCCACCAGCCTGGGAGGAAAAAGGGATACTGCATCTATTTTTTATTTTTTCCTTGCTCACAGCAAAAACAAGTTTGAGCGTTCAGATAGTTTCTTTCTTTCACAAAGGAAGAAACTTCAATAAAAAGAACAAAAGAAAATGACTGACAGAAATGAAGGCCGCACGTCCGTCTTAGCTTGCATTTAAAAACTGCATTAGTGAATGCTAGTTAGCCTAACATTACGCAGAGGTGGGCAGAGTACTCAAATCGTAATCGAGCAGAGGCTGCAATGTTCTTATGTCGTTTATAAGTGAACGAGGCGAGAGCTCGTTCTAAGCTTGTGGCTTGTTCAGTGCTGTCATGGCAACTCCTTAGCGACGGCCTACCAAGATGGCTGGCAGCTGAAAAGTTCCCTGAAGTGTGACCGAGTACAATTTCACTGAACTCAGGTCCAGAACCGCACAGCATTCTGGGGGATGTAGGCGGAGAAAAGCCTTGGGCCACTCAGCCTCTCACAGTCAGCTGAGCTCGGTGGGCGACGTCAACGAGCTCGCTCGCTCTACGGTTGCCTAGCAACAACCTGCTGAGTAACCAGCTTCTGCTACCCAGATCGCCAGGCTGTTTCTCACCTGAGGTCGTGGAGCTCAGACCCCGAGCCTGTGACGAGCAGGAACTCCCCCGGCGTCACCTGGGTGATGGTGACCTCGGCAAAAACTCTCCCAGCAGGGGTCAGCATGTGGCTGATGTTAGTCTGGCCGACCTGGGACAGACGGTACATTGGGAAACAGCCCGTTTGTCTGACAGCGGGGTCACCAGCCGGCTGACTTTTTGCAACCGGCTACGCTCTTGCTTTACCTTCGGCATGGCGTTGGCAAACAGGCGGTCGAGCAGCCTGAGCGAGTCCTTCCCTTTCACGACGAACTTCCCGAAAGGCGTGAGGTCGATCACGCCCACCTTCTCCATCACCAGTCTGCACTCTCTCCCGACGGGTCCGAACCAGTTAGTGCGTCTGAAACTGGGCCTGAGGGGAGCAACACAAGTCAGTAGCTGCGTTACCGTCGGTCGTAAAATTGCGCAATTTGACATTTTGAAAAATACATTTTCGAAATCTCCGGAATGGAAACACTTCTCTGGCATCGCACGAGTTATGTGGTAAACACCTGGGTGTTACCAGTGGCGAAAACGACAAAAAAAGGACAACAGAAAGTGGAAGGAGGGGCATGTTTTTGAGCAGATTTGCAGATGACTGAAAATTGCAAGTTGAAGCAAAATTTGCGAATAAGCGAAAGCGCATTAAAACTTGAGATCGCAGCGTCGCAACTTCCTGGAGAGACTGGACTATGTCACGATTTTCCCTGAAGACAATAAGCTGTTGAAAATGGTTTTTTTTAAAAAAAGCCAAATAACCTAACGATAAGGAGTTGTTTTATTCAGATCATAGGAAAATCGCAGGTTTGAGGAAACGCCGTACTTGTATCCGGTGTCGTCTCCAGGTTTGTAGAACCAGTGGGGTTGCTCCCAGCCGGCGTGGAAGCCCATGGAGCATTTGTCCTTCAGCAGCTCATAAACGCCGCTCGTCCTGGAGGTCGGCCGACCGGCAAACCGCTCCTCTTTGGGGTAACCGACTGGAAAAAAAAAACCCCGACACTTTGACCTTAGTGACAGCTCTCCAACAAAGCTCAACAGTGCGATACCTTTTATTTCCTTCTTACCCACGTTGTTGAAGCCGTAAGACTCCCTCGCTTTGGCGCACATGAACGGTACGTCCGTCCATTTGCCGTATCGGTTGGGATCGCATTCAATCAGGTCGTAAGGAGGCTCTCCGTTCCTAATCCAGTCGCTCAGGAACTTACCGATGCCGCCGGCGTGGATAACTCCATACCTTCACAGGCAGAGTTTAAAGTTCATTTGCTGGACTCAATCAGTTTTTCCACAAGTACAAGAACTGTATTCTTTGATCGAGAGGCTTTCAAACCTAGAAACATTGTAACAACTGTAAGCATGGCAGTGGGCGCATCATGCTGTGGGGCTATTTTGCTGCTACTGGCTCTAGTGCATCTCACAAGGTGGATGAATAGGTCAATGAAGAACAACTAACCTCACCTCAAATCGATTTGATTTGGTTAGAACTTGAACTTGATTGGTTGCTCCGATAGGACAAGATGCCCAAACTCCAATCCAAACTGGTTTTGAAAAACCTTCCTAAAACACCCACGTCGAGATTATTGAACATTTTTATTGAACTGTTTCAGGGCCTCTTGTCACTTTAAATCTAAATAGGCTGATGCTGGCCACGCCCACCGCAGCCCCAAGTCAACGTTTACACACACAGTTGCATAACTGTGCAAAGAGATGCACAATCATACATCTTTGTACAATGCATCTTTGAAAAGCAGAGTTGGGGCCTCCTGCACAATCAACCAGGTATTGTAGGAAGCAGTTCAGACCCAAATAGAAGTACAAAACGTTCAAAATGTTGATTTTTAAGTGGCCATAAACCAATGATTAGAAGTTAATATTTATGTATACAAGCTGGTATATAATTGTGTAAATTTAATATAATCGTGACTCGTGTTGTTTTCATATAGCTGCCTCCGATTTCCTTTATCTTCTGCTGTTTTTTTAAAAATTATTTTGCACCTCTCAGTTGAACAAGCCCCTCTTCAACACACACCCAAAACCAATGGCGGTCCAGTAGTTGCGGACGCCGTGATGCGGTCCGACCATGGGCAGCAGGTCCGGGGTGTATGTGATCGGTCCCGACACGACATTTATGATGTCAGCTTTCTTCAGCACGGGAACCATCTCCATGGCCATCTCTATGTGCTCCATTATTCTGTCGAGGTCCGACTCAAACAGCTCCTTCCCAAAACCTGCAGCAATAACAAGAAGAAGAAGAAGTTAAAGTCAAACCTGCCGACAAAAATAAGTCGCTGCTAAATTAGGACATGGATGATCCGTGGGATGCGGACCTGGCGGGACTCCATCCCTAACCCAGGAGTCCTGAAGAACCATCTTCTCCATCTTCTCATACGGACCAAACAGTAACCCGTCTCTCTCCTGGCGCAGATAGTAGGAGCCCTCCAGGTCCCTGATGACGGCCAGCTCCTTCTCCAGAGCCTTCACCTCTGGTACCGTCGCCGTCACCACGTACTGGTGATGCACAGGGATGGTGGGGTGTTGGAAACCGATCATCTGGCCCACTTCACGCGCCCAAAATCCTTTTAAAATGCAAACAGAGTGACAGGAAGTCTACATCTATGTGTTTGAAGCTGCAAGCCATAATCATTAGAATAGCTCTGTGTGCAGTGGATCTATACGGGTTTCACATTTTCAGTCAAATGATTGAAATGAAAAGAAATTCTGACAATAAAGGTAGACGAAAGACAACAGAGATAAAAAAAAAGCTGCACATTTAATCAATGTATTTATTGATTCATATGTTTTTTGTGATTAAACTGCCACCCCTCGCCTCATGTAATGAACAATACACCGCATCGACCATTTACAAGACGGACAAAATAAAGCAAGCAGGCGCTCTCAATGATTATATGTGAAGTACAATATGACTTGGATTAAAAATTAACTCCTACAAAACCAATAAAACTGGGTTTTGGAGTCCGCTGGTGCCGCGAATGAAGTCCAGGTCAAGTTGAGTGCAGCTGCAGCCAGTTGAAGCGCTGCTAATGTATGTTCAATCACCTAAAAAAAAAAAAAATGATATCTGCACCGTTCTTTCCAACCAGCTCGACTGGACAGAAAGGCTGTTTACCAAAAACTTGCACACAGGGCTAATTCACTGCATAATGAACGTCAACACAGTCGCCTCAAATAACACTCAGAACAACACTGGCTCTGCTCAGCGTTAATCTGTCTCTCTATGCAGGAGTTTTGGCTTTCAGCAGTCGAATCAGTGTCCTTAAAATGTCGCAGGAAATTAGGCTTTGCTGCTTATATTTCTGAAAGAACAGAAGATGCTCAGTTGGCCGAGTTATCCGCGGGCCCTCGTCCCGTCAGCTGACACTCTCTAACATAATTTGCAGCGAGTTTCCCCTCTCGTGAAAGAGGACAGTTTTACCTCTGATAAAACTGATACAATGATAAAAGTTATGCGTGGCATTCCCATGGCGACTGCTGTGAATCCATCTCTGCTAGCATGTTTGTAGGTTTCTATTTAGGGGGGCACACCAGGGAAGAGGACCTGGTGTGCATATCTTAGGGACCTATGAAGGGAATCTGGAGATAGAGGTGAGGGACATGAGATTTCTTACACATGTTATGCAAGATAAAAATAATTAAAAAAAAAAATAGCTTCCTGTGCTTTTCATCTCAACTCTACCCGCAATGCATTTTTAAAAATAGCTAAAGCCTGTTCCGTTTCTGGAGATGTTTTCAGCTTTTGTAGATGTTCTGCTGCCCATGAAGCGGCGGCATCTGTTTTCAATCTGTGGAAATCCACGGCGAGTTGGAAGAACAGCGAGGATCAAAGTCATTCGACGTTCCTGAAGCCGAGCGCTGCACCGCACACACAAAAGAAGCAGCATGCAAACACTGTTAGACCAAAAACATGAACTAAAGCAGTTGAAATGTCAGGAGGTGTGCATGCTCTGCTCCTTCATGATTGGCTGGAGCCGTGGGATCTGCTGACATTTTTTTTTTTGTCCTGGCTGTGAAGGCGTGCTAAACCTCAACAGATCCTCACAATATGCGTTTCGTCCTTGCCGCGTTATAATTTGCTGCTGACTTCTCATATGCAACCACACCGCCTCAAGAAAAAGAAAGATGACTAATTAAAAAGCTCAGTTGCGCAACACGTTTCTCTGGGAAGAAAAGCGCAGAGGGGGTGTGTGTGTGTGTGTGTGTGTGTCGGGGGGTGTGTGTGTGTGTGTGTGTGTGGGGGGTGTGTGTGTGTGTGTGTGTGTGTCGGGGGGGGGAGGTAACGGACCGGAGCTAAATTCCTGAATCAGAGCTGAAAAAACACGCAGCGGTAGGAGGGACGAGACGAGACGCTGTAAACAAGATCTCCCCAGAACTGGTCTGGCCCAGTTCAAACTCAAAGTTGTCTTGTATGAACTCTGCAGGCCGTGGTCTGAGTGGGCAAAGTTCTCCGGCTGTGGAGAGTTTTCAGATAAGATGCTCTGCTGTAGGAACGCGCCATCTGTTTTCCCATTTCGTTTGGACAAATAGCAGAGGAACGATTTGTTTTTTTTTTTTCGGCTTCAGGCGCCAGTTGCTAGGTACCAGAATACCTGACGAGTCTAAGAAATGATTTCTTTTTTCAACAACTTTCTCAAGCGTGGGAAGGCCCAGGTGACGATGCCACGTCCTCGCGAGGCTCTGATTGGTTGGGTGACAATGTTCGAGGGAATTGAAGGCGACACTTTTATCTCTTCAAACGATCCCACGCCTGCATAAACATCATGGCCCGACGTCCCGGTCGACCACGGCTCGCGTTATCGGAGTATTTTCCACTTTTGACCGTTTTTATTTTTTTGCAGACAAAAAAAAATAAACTGAAAAATGTGAAAGTCGCCCGTCATTTTGACAGATTGCAATTTACTTTGACTTGTCCACAATTCAAGTGGAGTAGTTTTAACTTCATTGTTCTCATGTAGCTTTTGGGGCCAAAGTTGCTGGTTTTTGTCACTGCGGAGAAAAAAAAAAGTCGCACGTGTTCGTCTGCTTGCTCTGCGATGGCGTCTGGATTCTCCGCTCGACTCGTCAAAGGTCCGTTTAAACAAAACTGAATATCGATATTTTAAAAACCGACTGGTAACAACAGAACGAGACAGCATTTTTGATTTTTGGACACCTGCAGTTGGAATGACAGAAACATAAAAGTCTTGGCTTGACCTCCGGGGTCAGCTGACGCCGGTGCAGAGGCATCGGATCTTGAGTCAAATATATTCTCCTCTTAATATGAAACAGCTGGATATTTTTTAATATTATCATTACTATTTTATTATTATTATTATTATTGTCACTTGTTTACTTTTGCACATCAGTCATTTCCACAAACCTCATTATCAGGATGCACAAACCTGCCGTGTTGACGATGCGATTTGCGCGGATGGTCCCGTGAGGGGTCTGGACGTCCCACTTCCCGTCTGCCGTCGGGCTGAGCCCGGTGACCGGAGCCGGATTGTAGATCTGGGCGCCGTGCATGCGAGCTCCTGCAGCCAGAGCCATGGTCAGAGAGTACGGGTCGATGTGTCCGTCTCCGGGGGTATAAAGACCCGCCAGCACCTGAAAGAAGAAACGTAAAACTATGATTTAAATCTCAGGGAAAAGGGGGAATCGTCAAACGTTAAATACCAGTTCCTGGACGTTCAGATCAACGGAAAAAGAACAAACCTTGTTGATGTTAAGCAGGGGGAAAAGTTCTTGGACTTTTTCCGGGCCGATGAGGTACTGCGGCGTCACGTGCCAGTGCGTCCGAGTCATCTGGTACTTCATCTCGTCCACGCGGGCCGCCGTGGAGGCGATGCGGACGCTGCCGGGCTGGTGGAAGCCCACGGCCTGCGGGGTGGGAAACAGGGAAATGTGAGCGCGACGTTTCAAAACGCGGACGACTAAAACGCCGGCGGGGCGCGCCACCTGTCCCGTTTCCGCCTCCAGGGTCTCGTAGAGTTTGATGCTGTCGAAGTGGACTTTCTTCAGGTTGATGCCCGGATGGTAATAAGTCGTCAGACCCGCCTGGAATGCAAGCAAACAAAGGCCGATCGTTAGAAAATAGGAATATCAGATACCTCAGGAGTCAACTGTACCAGTGCAAAAAGCCACAAAGCACGCATTTATCAGGAAAAATCTCCATTAGCCCAAGACGTTGCAAATATATAGAGCCACAGTCAAAGTCACTCATCTCGGGCTCACGCAGTCTCTTATAGTGGCTTTGCTTCAGAATCCTTCCACTGAACTTTCCCCTAAAATGCTTGGATACACCAGAACAGCCGTCTTCGTTGGCAACGACATGACCTTCCCTCCTGTTAGAGACTGCCAAGAACTGCCTGCTGGGCTGTCAAGTCAGCAGCTTTTCACATAACCTTCATTTCTAACATTGATCCAGTTCGATTTCAATGAGGGTCAGAACCGCATCACTTTATGTGCCATATGACTCTATGACATAGACGTTTCACTTTTTGAAACAAATTCCAGAACTAAATGTACTTTTTTGTGATGTTTGAATTTTTTTCTGCCACAATGTCTGCATTTTTTTTGAAAGCCCCACAGGGGCCCCTGGAAGCCAAGACGTATGAAAGCTTGTAAATGAATACGGGAGCAGAGGCAGCTCTTAAGTGGGTCAGGAACTCCAACGCCTTGAAAACCTATAGCACGGCAGCTGTTTGGTGTGAAAGTTATAGCCGCAGGTTCACGTTAAGAGCAGCTGCCGAGCAGACGCTCACTTCAACGGGCTGTCGAGGAAGAACCACCAACAGCTTCAGCTCTGCAGCAGCGTTAAATAAAAGAAATCAAAAAGCTCTGCGTGAATCACTACATTTCCAAGGCGAAGTTCACACAGCAGGCGCGCGCGACCTGCGATTTTTTTCATGGCAGTCTGAACGGCACCGATTCTGATTTTTTTATCACCTCGCAAAAAAAAAATATCTGATTTTCGCCACTTCCGTACTTCCGTACTGGATGCGCATGCAGTAGTTTTCAACGCGTTGACGTGAGATGAGTGTAGGCCTGTCGCAATAATCAATTAATCAATAAATCAATTAATCGCATGAGAAATTAAAACAAACTCAATAATTTCCATCTGTATGATTTATTGTTTCTCTCTTTTATCTCTTTCTACCAAAAACTGGATGATCAAAAGCTTTCAGTCGGGTGCTTTGGTCTCAACTAGCACTTTTTTTTATTTTCACAGTGACTTCATCATTTATTTTATTTGTTATTTCTGTTGTTTTGTTTATTTATTTTGGATATTTAAAACAGCTTTCAGCTCCACTATTAAAGTGTTAATAGGAACTTAAACGTTTATTGATTGCTGTGAATGTGTTCTGGCGTTAATTATTATACCATTACTGTTATATTACTTGAAAATTCTCTCTAAACTACAATGTTATCGTTTATCGCGATAACTTCTGGGACGATTTATCTTCCGGCATCATTTGTTATCGCGATGCTTCATAATTCTGCACCAGAAGAAGCCGGACGCAGAAAATCTGGACGTAAACGACGGCTAAATGAGGCAGTGCTAACACTTAGCTTCCTCTTTCAGCATCTTCTTTATGACAATACTGTCAGCTCCCTTTGCTGAATAAACTTCAAAATCAATTCAAAGAGGGTTAGCGTCCATCATTACGTCCTTAACCAAATCGCTGGCGTATGACGTCTATGTTCATCTTCTGCGCTTTCCGCTGCTTTGGGGTTGTAAATCGTTCAGTCTGATTGTGACTCCTGTTAATTAGCTTTATGTATGACCATACACACACAGAAAAGAATCAACTTTCAGCAAGAAGTCGGGTTTGTTAGCCTGTATTTCAAAACTATTAAGTAAAAACAAAGGATTCTCGTTTATTCATGTTTTTTGCATTCATCTTAAATTTGGAGTAACTGAAACTTTTACTCAAAAGCAAATACAGCACAACAAATAAGAAGGAAAAAAAAAAAAAAAGAGTCCACCCCCAAAAATTGGAAACTCTACAGGCCTGTCTTACACTCATCCAATCTTGCAATTTTGCATCTGCAATGATCTGTTTTTAATACAAATCCAACTATTTTATTGGTTTCAGTGAAATTGCCATTTAGCAGTTTATTGTTGAGAAGATAAAATGAGGGGGGAAAGGCTAAAAAACGTAATATATATTTATATATATAACATTTTTGTGGTTGATGGTAGTTAATGAAGGGCCTGGAATCAGATCCTGTTCAGGGCCCCATTAAACCTCGGACCGGCCCTGCTGCTCCTGCGACGATGCTTCTCGCCACAAACCAACCCAGCTGTCACCTTCCTGAGTTTGCCGGCAGCCTGCTTCCTCTGAGAACAGATCATGTGGGACAGAGAGTGGACGTACGGCGTGCCAGGTAGAGCCCGCCGTCAGCTCGGACTTCTCCAGCAGCACCACATCCTTCACGCCGCCTTTGGCCAGGTGATAGGCCAGGCTGGCACCCACACATCCTCCGCCAATGATGACGGTGTCTGCGGTGTCCTTCCAGCGCCTCCCCAAAGCCGAAGAGGCATCGCTGCAAAAGTTGCAGGGAATAGACTGCAGGTGAAAAGATGCAGCTGCAGCATGCACATTATTGCTCAGGTGCTTCAGCTTTAAAGTTTAGTTGTAACTGTTTGGTTTGACACTTGCTGCGCGAGATTTAGCTTCGAGCGTCTCTACACGCAGGCTACGCTTTCATTACACGGGCAAAGTAATTCCGGCTTGATTGAAAGTGTTTGGTCCAAGCAGTCCGGGAAGGCGGATTCGTCTCACCCCTCCTCCGCGCGTTTTCTCGCCGTGCAGCAGATGGTCCTCGCGGGGAGCCGCGGCGTCCCTCCGCGCGCACTGAAGCCTCGGCGCAGTCGAACGCCAATGAGGTTTGATATCCGAGACATGTCTGCGCTGAGAGACTGACGGGAAACGAACCGAGCAGACAGCACGGTTTGCTGCCCGGCGTGAGTTACAAGTACCCCCCCCCCGTTTACACTGACAGGGCAAATGTTGGATCCGCCCACTGGGGGCGATAGCAGGGAAGTTTACCCGGAGTTAACTGTCTGTGCGCCGAACATCGGGATATCGGATATCGGTCGCAAAGGTATCGTCACCTGGAGTAAGTTTTTTTTTTTTTTTTCCTTCCTCTTCTTTTATTTATTTATTTATTTATTTATTTATTTATTTTTTTTTATTTTATTTTTTTTTTTTTTTGTTCTTGTTTTGTTCTCTCTCTAAATTATCTTCTGGTAATAAAAAATTGGTGTTTTATTTATTTATTTATTTATTTATTTGCCAAAAGAAAAGAGAAAAGTAAATAAGTAAAAAAAAATCTAAAAAATAAACAATCAGGCCAATAATTAAGTCATTTTTTAAAAATTGAATTTCATTTTAAAAGTGAAAAAGAAGAATAAGTGTCTGAAGGAGATGCAGTTTTTTTTTTTTTATTTTGAACAGAAAAGCCTGTTGCGATGTGTTTTTCGTAGCATCTGTTGAACGACAAAAGTCTTTTTTTGACGGGAGAGTTTTGTTGGACAGAGCCCTCATAATACATTTTACCTGATGCAATTTTGTTTATTTATTTTTGGATACTTCCAATGTCTGCCAGAACCTGAAACTAAACCTTAGAAATCATATCTGGAAAGGATTTATGCAACACCTGGGCTAACTTCTCCTACACGTTTTCCCGCGTTATCAAAAAAAAAAGCAAAGCAATATCAGAACAGGTCAAAAGTCTGAACAGTGGCGTGTAGCATCCAACAGGAGTCATTAAGCTGACCTGAACTCATCTGTCAACGTCAGCCTGAACTTTCCATCCAGAAACATTGATCTCTGATGGGTCCTTGAGCCTCTGTGAGCTGCACGGCCTTTGACCCTGCTGGACGCAGCAGGTTTCAGCCGGATGCTGTTTCCTGATAACTGCAACCGAAAGGCCTGATGGGGACGCATCTCCTACCCGCCTGGCAGTGTGTGTTCAAGCGATGACGCTCAGAGACGAGGAAGACTTTGTGAGAAAAAGGAGCAAAGTTGTTTTTTTTTTTAAAGTTATTTTTCCAGCTGAGCTGAAAAAAGAACTAATGCGTCGTCGTACATGAGTGCTTGCATTGCAACACAGACCAAATATATTGTATTTTTCTCTTTTTTTTTTTCATCAGAATGAGTGTAGTATTAAAGATTATTTGACTGTTTCAGATTAAATTAATTAAGATGTTTTCAATTCCTTAAAATGTAAGCTTTAAATAAACTGGCAAGTTTTGCTTTGTAAAAGTGCCAACAATAATTTCTTTTTTTTTTTTTGATTGCCCTTGTCTCCCAGATTCTAAATCTGTATTAAAACTCTATTGGTGGTGATTATGGTCTTAACAGGAAGAGGGGCCCCAAACAAAATTAAGCCCAAGGCCTCAGAAAACTTTGGGCCACCTCTGTATAACAGAATATTAACTTGATCCTGTCTATTTTTTACATTTTTTTTTTTTTTTACCTGCAGCTAAGGATCAAGGGATTTTTGGCAATAAAAAAAATGTTAGCTTTACAAAATGTTAAGAAAATGTTTAGTCCAAAAGTGGTTTTATTGGGAAGTGGTTTAAAGAAGAAACTTACATTTTTAGTTTTGCCTCTTTGGCATTCGTCTGAGTTTAGAAAAAATTTTTTTTCAAAATTCATAGCACAAAGCGATGAGGTTGCTGGGATGATACAATATTTACAAATTTCAGGTATTATGGTAAAATTCTAAAACTTCAAAGACGTCTCATAACCCATAAGTTAGACAGGTTATGGTTAAAGTAAAACTTGTTCCGTTCTAGGTGACTGCTCCACAGGACAAGCTTTGTGTTTTGGTTCCTCCTCTTGTGGGCAGGAGCTGGTCCAGGCTGCCTCGTCGCAGCAGGGCGTCGCCATGGCAATCCGGACTGAAAAAAACCTGTTTCTTCCAAACTATGGCCTCTACTAATTTTTTTTTTTTTTGGTTGCCATGCAAAACCACAACACAGTGCCAGGAATGAAGACGTTTCGTATTCAGCGCACTCTGTATGTCAGTGAGCCTGGTAAAGCACCTTCATATGGTAACTACTGATTCACACTGATTTTATGGAATGGAGAAAGTGAAGCTTTAAAAGTTTTTTTTTTTTCTAATTAAAATCTGAAAAGTGTGGCATGCATTGGTATCCACCCTCTTTAAACCGGTATTTTACAGCACCGTCTTTCAGTGGAGTTGTACAAACGTCTTTTGCACTTTGTCTCTAGAAACTACCATCGCTTTTGCTCATTTTTGAAGAATAGTTCAAGTCGGACATGAAATTTCTGTGGTCCTCACATCTCAAATACGAACTTTGACTAGGTCATGCTAACGCGTGGAAATGCTTTGACTGAAACCAACCTGTTGAATTTCTGTCGTTTGCATCTTTAAATAGGCTTTCTTCCAACATTGTCCGGAAATATAGTCTGAATTATGAATCGGTAAATCACCAAGTCTTGTAAAACTCATTGTCAATATAATTTTTCCACCTACGGACCAACATGTCTTTGCTACATCTTCATAAATTATTATTTAATCAAGTCACGTCCACTCTCCCAGCAATAGCCAATTAAAACTCAATCAATCAACACACCACATTTTCCTTACATTTCCCCATGACCATCTTCTCTCTCCTAGCAACTAGAGCGTGAATCAAACGTGAACCGGAAGTGTCCTTTCTTGACCGCACGCACGAGAGCGTCTACAGGTAGAGCCGTTAAAATGACTAACGGCTAAGTTCTCAGCTAACGCGTTGGACAAACAGATGGTGATAAAATTATAATAATACTAATAATAAAAATCACGTCACGGAAGAGATTAAGCATGTAGCTTGCTAACTAAATACAAGCTAAGCATGTAGCTTGCTAACTAAATACAAGCTAAGCATGTAGCTTGCTAACCAAATGCTCAATATTTAGTTTGGAAATTAAACGTCTTGTAAGGAAGATAAATAATTACTTTGGTTCTAAATGTTAAGTTAGCAATCCAAATATTTAATTGAAAATTTAAAGCTACGCGTTTCGCTTATGAACTAAAACTTACGTCATTTTTTGCTCAAAGCTAAACATTTAGCTGGGAACCAAATATTCAGCTTCCTAGCCTAATATTTCATTTGAAAGCTGTTTAGTTTGCTTATAAATTAATTAGGGACTAATTAACATGGCAACAAAAGACTGAAAATTAATACTTTTTAATTAATTATTATTATTATTTATTTATTTATTTTGCTTTGACAGATGAAATAAACCAATAATATTGCTGTTTATTGTGCAAACACACAAACTCCTCTTCTCGGCCATTTTTCCCCCTCCTTAACCTCACACATTTTCGTCTGTCGTCCAACAGCAGCCAAAATAAATTCCTTTGCGCTAAACTTGCGGCCAACAGCCAAGGGAGGGAGTTGGAAAGACGACCCGCGGGTGGAGAGGGGGCTGCGGGCGGTTCCCGCTGTGACATCCGGGTTTGCGCTCCCGTCTTGAGCTATAAATGCAGCATGGACGCCTCCGCGGACCCTTTTTTCCCCGGACTCGTCGCGGCTGAGAAGAGGCGTCCGCAGAGACCATGGCACCGAAGAAAGTAAGAGCGCACGGAGAGTAATGTGCACAATTCAGCTTAAGATGTTGTTTCTCTTTCTCTTGCACTTATTAGTTTTTTCTAATAAGTGCGTCATTGAAAATTACGTTAAAAAATGACGGGTTTTTTTTTTTTTTTTCCCCCCTGCACCTTTCTTGTGGCGCGTTCAGGGCATTCTGGAGCGCCTGGATGCAGGAGAGGTCGTCATCGGAGACGGAGGGTTTGTCTTCGCCCTGGAGAAGAGAGGCTACGTGAAGGCGGGGCCGTGGACCCCAGAGGCCGCGGCCGAACACCCCGAAGCAGGTGAACTGCATGGTTCCGGTTTTTTTCTCTCTCTCTCTTCTTGTCTATCCTCTGACCTCCGGGCTCCCGGTGGAGGCGTTGCGCTAACAGCGGCCGTGTCGTTCCAGTGCGCCAGCTGCACAGGGAGTTCCTGAGAGCTGGCTCCAACGTCATGCAGACCTTCACCTTCTACGCCAGCGACGATAAACTGGAGAACAGAGGGAACGTTCAGCGCTTCACTGTAAGCTGCACCTCCACTGCTTCCTGAAAGTTTTCACACCTCCTGAACTCCCCCCTCTACAAAATAGCCTGATTAAATTGTATTAATTAAAAGTGATGTTTACTTTCTGTCACAGATCTTCTGCTGGCTTTTAGATCTGGACTTTGACTAGGCCATTCGAACCTAGAATGTTTCTTGATAAGTGTCAAACTCTAGTGCTTTTGATCCAGTCCGCTTGTTTATTATTACATTATTGGCGAAAGTTATTAAGTTTCCAAATATTTTTTTTTTTCAATGTTTTGTGAATAACGTGACTTGTGATATCAGAAAGATGGGCTCAAAAATGCAATATTATTTGGGAATGTGTTTTCACGTTGTTACGTTATTGGTGGCCGCACAATGTGTTTTCCACTTTTTGTCTGTATAGCTGTGGAAAAAGGATTATGGCTACTGAAATATAAAACAAATCAGATTTTAATCTCAGAATTCTGACTTCAGGAATCGGAATATTAAAGCCAGAATTCTGAGGGGGGAAAAAAGGAGTCATAATTTTGACCTATTTTGTCAGTGGCCCTCTTCCGTACATATCACAATAAAATGCATTTATAACGACAAAATGCAACGTAATAAAGTGCAAAAACGGGCTTCGACGCTCCTCTTTGGACCATGAGGGTTGCTCCCGAGCTAAGTGTGAAAGCGGAGCGTCTCGTTTTCTCCCCCGTGAACTTTCAGGGGCAGCAAATCAACGAGGCGGCTTGCGACCTGGCCCGGGGCGTGGCCGACGAGGGCGACGCTCTGGTGGCGGGCGGCGTCTCGCAGACGCCCTCGTACCTCAGCTGTAAGAGCGAGCAAGACGTCAAGGCCATCTTCCAGAAGCAGATTGACGTCTTCATCAGGAAAAACGTCGACTTCCTGATCGCAGAGGTACGTGGCCGACGCGAGACGTAGCTGGTGTTGAGAAGACATGAAAAGCTGAAACACAAAGAGGTAATAATTCCTGCTACCTAGATAACAACTATAATTGTGCGCTTTGGTCAGACTACGACTGAGCTTTTCATCAACAAACGCTTAAGCAAAACTTTAATATGTGGAAAAGCGCCTACTTATACTGTAAAGTACAGTAAAGGATGTGTGATACTGTGGGCCCGTGTGTTATGCAAAAGGCCCTTGGAAAAGTTGTTAGCGTGTGACTGACATCATGAGCTCTTTTCACATAGCAGAATATTTTAAATAGAAATATGACACAGATTGACATTTCCATGCAGGTTTTCAAGATGGCAGTGGCGTCCCCAAACGGTGGGCAAGAGGGGACCGTGGCCTCCTCTTGAAAAATGTTGGCCTAGAAAGTCTTACAAAGTCATCTTGTAGTTGTTGTAGAACCCAATAAGTTAATTTATTTTTAAAAATCAAAACTAAAATTAAATATATATTATTATTATTATTATTATTATTACTTTTTTTTTTTTAGTTGTGCCCCCCTTAAAATGTTTCGGGGATGCTACTGCTCTAGGACTGCCTATAATTTTGAAACTTTACCGATTTTCTGTGAGTTGTATTCTGAAAATCCAAAGGTGCAAACATCACCAGAACTACACCCACTGTTGCCGCACTCAAGTGCTTTGATTCCTCTTCCTCAGAGGCGTCTCGGATTGTAACTTTCCTCGTCCGTTCTTCCCCACTCAGTACTTTGAGCACGTGGAGGAGGCTGAGTGGGCCGTCCAGGTCCTGAAGACCTCTGGCAAACCCGTGGCTGCGACTCTGTGCATCGGACCCGAGGGAGACCTGAATGGAGTCAGCCCTGGGGAATGCGCCGTCAAGCTTGTGAAAGCAGGTGACACGGCTTTTCATAACCCGACATGTCGTAGCCTGACGGGTAAAAACCATTCCTATGTCCCGGTTGTGGATTCTGAACATGGACAAGTTCAAAAATAGATGTATTCCTAACCCGACTGGATTATTTTAGCACTGTGGCTAAATGTGACCAGTGGTGCTTTTGGTCTTCATATCACAAAGTTCTGCTGTGGAAAGTCAAAGTTTGGTTTTGAGACCGTGGAATGCAGTATGTGGCATACAAACGAGCGTGTCAAGGACTTAATGCTGCCAGTGTTTTCTTCCAGTGGTCGCTGCAGACGTATTTAGATTTGTATTTCAGTCATAAGTGGCACTTTGCTTATTGTGTTGTACAGTTACACTTGTGCAGGAATGTAGTGTGTAGTATTGCCGAACAGCAAAGATGACTAGCTAATGACCAGACATATGCTAATGCTAGACAGTCGGATGGACGTTACTCAATTCAGTCCCAGCAAATAACGCAGTCTGGCATTTTGTCTGATGTTTGGATCTTCTTATTCACGTCTAGTACTTGGGAGTGTGGTGTAAATGACGGCAGCAAAGCGACAAGCAGACTGAAGCATTTATTTTCACACAACTGTAAAAATATAAATAAGAGCGGTTGCATGTTGGAATACAGAGCTTTTATATAATTACGAAGTGTAGAGCAGCGTGTAGAATCGGCTTATTTTGAGACACTTTCCTAAAGGTTTGAGATTTATAGAACGCTCTTAGTTGGTTGTCTTATTTTGCTTTAAAAAAGACAGATCTGCACGACCGAATCCAGTCCTGTTCCAAACAGCTTTCATGCTGTCTAAAAATCTACAACAGCTTGAAAATCATAATCCTCTTTTATGAATTGCTGACTAAAGATGATGGAAACTTTACACTCTAAGGTAAAGTGTCAATGTTTTTCTTTTGTTATTATTTTTTATTTATTTATTTATTTTTTTATACAGTTTTTGAATGTAGTTTACAGCATAAAACCTCAGTTTTGATGCAAGTTATGCCAATAAAAATGAACTTTCAGCATGGTATGCTTGTGCTGCCCTCTGCTGGTGATTTCAACACATTACGGCAGAAAACAACAATGTTTACTTCTTGGAATAAGAACTATACTTCTGCACTAACATCAACCATTGCAGAAAAAAAGTTTAAAAAACCCCCAACAAAACAAATAACAACAACAAATGAACAAACAAAAACACTGTTTTGGCGGTGCAGCAGTGTCACAGAGTTATTCATGTGTTTTGCAGGGGCAAACATTGTCGGCATCAACTGCCACTTTGACCCAGAGACCTGCGTGAAGACCGTGAAGCTGATGAAGGAGGGAGTGGAAAAGGCCGGGCTGAAGGCCCACTACATGTCCCAGCCGCTGGGCTTCCAAACCCCCGACTGCAACCGACAGGGATTCATCGATCTTCCCGAGTTCCCGTTCGGTGAGCCCTTCCACTTCGCTTTATTTCTCGCATTTTTGAGCCGTTCGTAAGCTTTGCTGCAGTTGATTTTAGCATGTTTGACTTTGATAGTCAGCCTTTTGTTTTTGTCAGTTTCAGTTTCTCTATTATTACTGTTATCACAGCCGTTTCATCCAGCCCCAGTGACAATAAACTGCGGCGACTACAGAATCATTTGCGTACGTTTTCCCCGACAGCCCTGGAGCCCAGAATCCTGACCAGATGGGAGATGCAGAAATACGCCCGGGAAGCGTACAACGCCGGCATCCGTTATATCGGCGGGTGCTGCGGGTTTGAGCCCTACCACATCCGCGCTGTTTCCGAAGAGCTGGAAGTTGAGCGGGGCTTCCTTCCCGCCGGCTCTGAGAAGCACGGCAAATGGGGCACCGGCTTGGAGCTGCATACCAAGCCCTGGGTCAGAGCCAGGTAGATCATTCTCTAAAGTATTACGTTTTGAATCCGTTCCCTTTTGAGAATAACAGTAAAAGAATCAACGTGTAAACTAATGGGATGCGGTCCTGTGTGCAGGGCCCGCCGGGAATACTGGGAGAAACTTCAGCCCGCCTCCGGGCGGCCATTTTGTCCTTCGATGTCCAAACCCGACTCCTGGGGTGTCACCAAGGGACACGCCGACCTGATGCAACAGAAAGAGGCCACCTCCAAGGAGCAGCTGAAAGTTCTCTTTGACAAGGCCACCCAAAATGCCTGAGCCACCCGCCACCCCCCCCTGCTCCAGACACCCCAAAATAAATCCTCCTCCGAATGAAAGCAGAAAAAAAATGAGTGACATTCCCTCGAACTTCAGAAACAGAAACTGTCTAATCTAACCCAGTCTCCGAGGATCATAAACCACGTCAAGTTACTGTACGGCAGGCTGCAAACTGGTGCCATCACACTCCGAAAGTGTCTGATGTTGTGTGAAACAATAAATGAACGAATAAAACAAGCGAACCAAATCTGCATGTGTGGGTTGGTGTTTGTAAGAAACGGCAGAGGAAATGCTTTTTTTTTTTCACCTAATCATTTCATAGTGTAAGCAAATGATAGAGGTTTTCCAAATACAATTTATAATAACTAATGTACAAATGATGGATTGATTGTGAAAGTGAAAACAAGTCGACTTTCAACACATCGGCAACAACCCAGTTTAAACTTTTGCCTCCACCAGGGATGACTAGAAAATGTCTCCATGTTCCCGAATCTTTTTAGCATTTGGCCTTTTTGGAACCACCAACTTAGATGTGTTTTAATGGACCTGTTACAGACCGACACAAAGTAGCACACAATTGTGAAGTGGAATAAAAGACCCTCGTTGCTTTCAAGTTTTTTTTTTTTTTTGAATCTTCTTTTAAATACAAATCTCAAAACTGTGATGTGCGTTTATGCCCAGCGCCCCTGTCCCGCGGGTTCTTATTATTTTGGGATCGAGAATTTTATGGCCTCTTCTCCAAAACTCCCTGTAGCAAAATCTGTGTAGCCTTCAAAGAGCAGCTGAGATAAATTACACACATGTGGACTCTATTTACCAATTCGGAACAGCGTGTTGTTTGGAGTGGATTTTCTTTAAAGGTAGACTAAATTACACCAAATTCAAAAGACACACTTTTTTTTTTTTTTTTTAATAATTTTTTTACTTGTAAAACAAAAATTGAAAGCCATTTTCTGTACACTTTACAACACAATGGCCTACATTGTGTGAATCTATCATATAAAATCCCAATAAATTAAATCAGTTGTGTCCCAAGATTTTCACAATGAAGGCCCAAAATTGTGAAGTTCAAAGCAAATGGCGGCAACAATATCTATGTATATATATTTGAATAAAATATATATACAAAATATATTTCAAAATGAAATTGTTGCTTTTTAAAAATGATTTTATTGGCTCAAGAAACTTGGGAGATTTCAGTCAAACGGACAACGTAGCGATATCTTAGTAGAAAAGTGATTTTTGTATGCCCAAAACGTAAACGGTATCTCTCACTACTCTGGACTCTTATTTCCCACCTGAACAGTTTTAAGAAGAAGTGGGGAGGGGTGAAAGGTTGATCTTGTCTTTGTGTTGACATTAAAACCCTACATGAGGTCCCGTGCCAGAGTTACAGTGTACAACATCTATGTGGAAAATCCCCTTTTCCAAAAAGGGAGCGAGCCGGGATGCTCTATCTGTACGTGGCCACGTCTTAAACCTCGGCTGTCCTGAGGGAGATTTTGATTTCCTGTTTATTCCTGCAGAGTTCTGGGTCTGCAAGTAACATGACATGAAGTGTTTTCCTAGTAAAAGACCCCCCTGCCCCCCATCTTTTTGTATCCAAACACATTTCACCTCAAGGAAACAACTTGAGTTTTTCCACTCACACACTCAGATAATGAGTTTATCTTCAGTCAAGGCACTCAGACATATATTGAGTAAAAATGTAAAATGGTCAGATATTTAAAAATACAATAATAAAAAAAAATAGACAGCAATATGACAGTTTTACATCATTAAAGCATTTTTTTTCCTAACAATGCAATTCTTTATACGATAACTATTGTATTGAATATATATAAAATAAGGAACAACAAACAGGTCAGAAAGCAACTCACATTTGACTTTTGCTTAAACGTCGTCAAAAAGGTCTTTTGAGCCACTCTGCTTGCTATACGCAGTTTTTTGGGGGGGCCTACAAGTACGTGCTGTACGTGGTTGCGTCACGGATTTGCCCACGTGTAGATGTTTATGCTCCTCGTGCACGTCGACTGAAGGAAAAAAAGAGGTTTAAGAAAATCCCAGTGGGATTGAGGCATGTGAAAGAATATGTAGGTAAATTACATAAAATAATATAGCAAATGTTGGCAGTATCTGTTGTGTACTCTTTGTTAAATATTCAATTAAGCACAAATAAGAAAAGGCATAACATATGATGCCTTCATGGAACATGGGATAGCCCCAAACAGTGGTAAAAAGTGTATTCAACGCCTTTGAATAAAACCTATCTGTTTACCCTATGTAGTGTTAATCTGTAAAAGGTCTATGGTGCATTTGAGTTCATAAAAATGAGTAGGTGATGGTAATTTGTTTTCTCTGACAGAGAAACAGGCTCGCTGGTCCGACAAAATATCTCAGCTGTGAGTGGGATACATGTCAAAAGGTAAAACATAAGATGAGAAACTAAAATAGGGTTAGACAATTCTAAAAGATCCATAGAAAGAAGTGAGTAAAAAATTGCTAGTTTGGGCTTCGTAATTGAAGATACATTTTTAAAAATAAATGAGTTTTTTTTCCCCTACCGAATCGTGGACACTGAACACAGCATGCGGAGAGTTTAAGTCCCTCCCCGGATTTGACAAACGCGCACGCACCTTGTGCTTGTAAACAGAAGCTCACACGTGACGCAGAGAGCGGAGCCGAGTCGAGTCGCGCGACGCTTATTGTCTGAACGGACAAAGAAGCGCACTGTGAGCGCGAGCTTCGGCCAGGTGAGCGGCCAGGTGTTATGGCAACCGGCGTCATGTGCGGCAACACGAAGCCGAGTTCTCGCTCGTTTCGAGACCGAGGCGAGGGAACGCGTTCGGCCGCCTGAACTTGGATGTCTGGACCGAAAATCCTCGAGAACGTCGCTGACCGCGTTTTCGCTGCGCTCGCGCACACAGCTGGTTCCCCCAAAACTGGAGAGCCTTTGTTGTTCCAGCGCTACATCTCGCCGATAGGGATTTTTTTTTACCCCCCTCCACCCTCTGTCGCTGTCGTCAACTAGCAGTAGCCTTTAGCCTCGGCGTCGGAGCAAATTCATTTCCGAAACGAGCGCAATCTGCGCATTCGGCGGCCGGATGCGATGTCATTCGCCATGGAGGATCATTTGGAGTCCGGATGGGTGTCGGTCCGACCCCGAGTGTTCGACGAGAAAGAGAGGCATAAATTTGTTTTCATCGTGGCCTGGAACGACGTCGAGGGAAAGTTCGCCATAACCTGCCACAACAGAACCGTCCAGAGACGGAGCGCTTTTCTGGACTTGGATTGTGGCCCCGCGGCTGCGCTTCCGGTCCCCGCTGCTGAAAGTCCGGCCAAAGCGAAGAAAGACGAAGCCTGTCAAGCTGGGAAAGTTAGACCGCACTCAGAAAACCCCAGAGACAAAAAGACCGCAAAAGACGATGCCTCGAAGGCGTTCGAGTGCGTCAGCCTCACGTTGGGCTCCTGGAACATTGTCACGCCGAAGGACGTGGACATGGAGATCCTGGACGTCCCATCGTCTCCCGAGGACGCAGACCCGGGAGACGGTGAGCTCAGCCTCCGCGAGGACTTCAGCTGGGCCGGCCTCTTCTCCTTCCAGGACCTGCGGGCGGCCCACCAGCAGCTGTGCGCCGTCAACTCGGACCTGGAGCCCTGCTTGCCGCTGTTCCCGGAGGAGCAGTCCGGCGTGTGGACGGTGCTGTTCGGCGCGCCGGGGATGTCGCAGCGGGAGACGGACGCGCTGTGCTACCAGCTGCAGGTGTACCTGGGTCACGCCCTGGACACCTGCGGCTGGAAGATCCTCTCCCAGGTGCTTTTCTCCGAGGGCGACGACACGGAGGAGTACTACGAGAGCCTGAGCGAGCTGCGGCAGAAAGGCTACGAGGATGCGCTGGAGGCGGCCAAACGGCGCATGCAGGAGGTAAAGAGATTATTTTTCCCTCATAGTTTTTAATCTTAATAATAAAGATTAAAAAAAAAAAAATCTCACACACATACATCATCATCATTAAAGGTGATTTAATGATTTAATTATGCCAAAACTCAGACATATGCCGTTTATTGTCGGTGCTTACAAGATATCCTAATTGAGCCTCCTGTTCTCCGGACACCCACCCTCACCCCACCCCCCTCTGCACGGTCTACCATCTGTTGCAGCAGCGTACACACACACACACACACACACACACACACACACACACACACACACACACACACACACACACACACACACACACACACACACGGAGCAGTAACATGATCTGCTCTGGCCCAGACAGCCCACTCCAGTTGGCTGAATCGCAACAAGGAAGTCGCATAGAAACACGGGGAGAACAAACGGAGGTGGAGTTACGCAGGGACGCGTCACCCACCGCGGCTGTCGGCTCCGTCTTCACCGCGAACCCGTGCAACTTGACAACACGCGGGTTCATAAATTCAGAGTTGGCGGAGAGACTTCGTGGGCTTCGTTGGCCTGGGAACGTGTCGCTCGCCTTGGACAATGTGCTCCAGATCCGGTTATGTGCAGTTATTGTGTCCACCTCTTTAACATTTGCATGTTTTACACTAGGGCTGAAGCGACTAATTCGATTAATCGCGATGACTCCATCATGGAGAGAATCGTCCACGAATTCAGTCATCGATTAATCATTAACTGGAGCAGGCAGACTCTGAATGCGCTGAAAGAACTGCACGTTCAAAGCTTTAATTAAACCAAAGTGGTGTAAAAATACATAAACACTATCTATGTTGTACAGTTTTTCACATATTGAAGTAAGAAATATTTTTTAGTTGCAAACGAATCCTTTGCTTGAAATAATCAAGCGTAGACTAAACGAATACTGTTATTGTCTGTAATAAAGTGTTTGTTTTCTTAGTTTTAAAAAGGAATTGAATTGCTTATTTTGGAACTTTTAAAGTATTTGATATTGCATTTAAAAAAAATCACACAACATCACAAATATTCAAGCAAAAACGTTTTGAGTGTGACGAACTGAATTAAAAGTCACAGGCACGAGAAGCTGCGACGCCGCCACCGCGTTTCTCGCGTCCATTCCAAGGACGGGGAACACGTATGCGCGCCACACTTTTCAGATTAAAGACCTTCCTTTTCACAATTATCGACCCGGTTGCGCTGGTTTGCACGACGACCAACACGTGATTAACTAGGTTTCTGCTTGTACCAGAACAAAATGTGAAGTAGTTTTACAAGTGCCTGTGGAAGCCAGGTAACCAACCCAACCCGGTTATAAAGACGGACCTTGGGGGGTAGAGATGGAGGTGTGTGTGTGTGGGTGTGTGTGGGGGGGGAAAGAAATGAAGCCAACTGCACGTCTTTCATCATCCTGGCTTTGTTCAACTGTTTGATTCACAAACAGCTGTGTGAGGGCTCAGCCAGGCCCAATATAACCCACGAGATGACGACGTGACTCACTTTTAGGTCTATGTGCGACACCACTTCTCTGACAGACGTTTAATAGAGCAGACTGTGAAAAAAAGCAACTTGTTTTTTCAGGTCATTTTCTGTGACGGGCTTAACCTGCATTAAGAAGCAGACGGTTCCTTTCGAGTGCACGACGTCCGCAGCCGTTTTTCAGTGACCTTTTTGGTTGAAAATGACCAAAAAAAAGTGGAAATTTGAGGTGGATCACATTTGTTGTTTCGTTGTTGTCCTCGTTCCTCGATCTCATGATGTGTGGCGTGAGTTCTCTCGGGAACTTCTATATTTGGATTTTTTTTTTATAACCTCACACCCCGTTTGGTCATCAGAGGGATGACCTCTGATTAGGAATGTACTGACGCAAGCAGTTTGCGCTGACATTGATATCCGATAACATGTTACGGCTTATTGAAACGTCACTTGTTTATGCAATGTTCTTCGAAGAGTCGTTGGAGGGCAAGAAGGGTTTCCTGTAGAGGTCTGAATTGCAGCGGTTCTGAAACGGCCTCTGACTGAACACAGCTTGTTATAACGGTTTTATAAGAGCTGCTGTTCTTAATTTAGTCAAGAAGGAAATTAATATCTGTTATTGATATTATCCCCTGGTTTACCGATTGGACTAATACAGATATGTTAAAGATGAATAACCTTGAACCTCATGTTTCAGGTTGAATTTCTAATGTATGATATGTATTAAATTTGTAACTAACAAATTTAAGTGCAGATTGAACAGACAGTATCTGATAAGACTGTTTTGGAAATCCTCTTTTCTTTTAATGTATATAAATTCATTGTTGATTTTTAAAGGGGCAGCATAATGTATTTTCCAGGCACATTTTATAGCACAATCAGTTGACTCTGCTACCTTTGGTGGTTGTATAAATCAATATATGACTTTGTCCATTTAATTTTTTGAAATTGTGCCTCTGTCTCTTTAAGAAACTCCTGCTCTTTCTGAAACTCTGACTTCAGAAAGTCGTGACAACATGGCTCCTCTAATAAACCTTTAACATCTTTAGCGGGATTTCACTGAGGAGCAGTATGTGCAATGAGCTCAGCACATGTGCATTTCCAACAGGTGTTTGCTAATTGCTGCTGGCTAGTCTGAAGGAGCTGAGCGGCAAACTTCCTCTCTGCCCGTCAAAGGAGGAGTTTCATCCTCGAAGGCGGAGCTAGGCCCGCCCAGGTGGTTTGCATGGGAGACTAAGGAACTTCTCGAACATGCATGAAAGGCACAAGCCAACACTGGATGTTGCTTTGATGAGGGAGTAACGTCAAAACGCGTAAAGCTAGTAAAAGTCCATTTTTACACGATGCTACGTTAAAGTAGGCGATCCTTCTGTTATTACACGAGTGTCTTTGTCCTCGACGGTTTCCATCATCGGCACAACACAACAGTCAAGTGAATCTCAGCAACAGCAGAGATAATATTTACTCTGTTGTATTGGCATGCACATGTTTCTCTGTGTTCCAGGTCAGTCAGTCCGTTCCTAGTAAACGCTCGCTGTATGCGGTGCGAGGTTGTTCTGACCCGGTGCCGCCGCTGCGAAGGGGCTAATCCTGTTGGGACAGGATAAGAAAGAGGACAGACTGATTCACTTTGGTTCAACTAAGCAGCTGGTTGATGTCCATACATTTAGCAATACGTCTCCAGTTTTCCAGCTTTATTGGGTGATCATTATAATTTGAGTTGCAATATTAATCGGGACACATTCTGGTTATGTATTGGGGGGGAAAGCACAGAATATTTCCTGCTAAAATGTTTTTACTTTCTATTTAAAGCAACACCAGCTTTCCCCTGATTGGCTCGTTGCCCCAGAGCAGCTGCAGACTTAAAATGCTTTTGTTATTTTTCTAAAAGCGCTGCGCTGTCTGGTCTTATCACCGTCACACTGACAGACCCGTCAGTGTCCAGACCTTGCTCTCTCAGATATCCGGGACAAGATGGAGTGGTGGTCCGAGACCACGCATCCTCTCCATGTATCCGTTGATCATTGACCAGAGTCACTTTGGCCGTTTTTCCCCTTATCTCCGACCTGTTGGTAAAGAAACCCAGACCTCCAGCTTATCAGCAGCAGACTCCGCGCTTTAAAAGCTAATAGTTACAGATTAATGGCTTATTCGGATCTTTATGGTTTTTATTTAGTGCCAAAAATGTGATGATTTCGTCTTATAAACTAAACTTTATTAGTTATTTTAGATACAGATCATAGACTCGCTAAGTACTGCATACAAAGAGTAAAGGACTTTGTTGCATTGCTCCAGGGCTGCAGAACAATTTCCTCATGAATCAAGAGCTAAAATCTTTAAATCAGCGTTGTATCATAAAATGTTTCCGAGTTGGAGAGGATTTCAGTTTTCCAGCATTTCAAATTTCTCTAGCTCTAATCCCTAATTGTCATCAATTCATAAATGTGTGAGCGTCTGTCTCCTGAGTGAAGGTCTGCTCTTGCTTTTTGTGAAATGATGCAGCCACTTACCGTGACCTTTAGTTCACCGACGTCACTTTGGAGAAACACTGGAGTGTTTTATTCTCACAGACTTGCTCTCAATTTTATATGCACGACGCAGTTTATTTAGATTTTGCCTACTGGCCGTGCAGCATTTTCCTTAAACGTACAGTGTTCGGCTCAGCTCTTCATAGAGTTGAAATTGAATTATAATTCCTACATTTTTGTTTCCCTTGTTAAAACAAGCCATGCTGTAATCTCTGGGTGATTCGAAATGATGAATTTCGCAATATGGTCTCCAGTTGGTTGAAGAAAGAATCAAATAGTCCCAGTTTGGCTCGACTGCTGCATGGCTTTTGTTTTCATGTCCTCACATGGGGCTTTCACAGCATCCTAAAATTGATAAGATTTATTGAGTTGCGTTTACGTGGCCCAGCTCCATGCTCCCTCTCTACGGCTTGTTAACTTTACAGAGATGAGCAGCGGCCTTTCTCCAACTTTCCTTCTTAAATTAGGAACCCACTTCCACCCAACATTTCCAAAAGCCATTTTAGGACGTTGATTCTTTGTAAGTAATTTGTTTAATTGCCCGGTTTTACGAGTTTCCAATTGGAAATGCAGCTCCTTTTCCTTTGTGCTTTTCAAACATTCGAACAAATCGACGTAACTATATTTTTTGTGCAGGTGTAGTGCTCATACGTGACAAACGTTGCATTTAGCGCCTTTCAGGAAGTGATCCATCTGCGAGGAGGCCTGATCACCGCCTGCATGAAGGAAAGTGAAGGCCCTCTCTTTCCTGCGCTGTATTTCAATTAAAAGGCACGAAGAGAAGAAAACTACCGCGGCGGCGTAAGACGGGACAGATTTATGGCCGACAGGAAGCGGTCTTAATGACAGGGTCTGTAGCTCCAGTATATCACCGAGAGGAAGATCTTCTAATTACGTCCTCCGCGCTTCTGCGGAGGACTTTTTGTTGCCTTCAACGCTAAACTTAGCTTGTAAAATTGTACCTTCGTAAAAGTGCTTTTAAAACGCCAATCCAAACCTGCCGGCTGACTTGTTGCTAGTGAGGCTCATTAGCTTTGAGCTCACGAGCTTTGAGTTGGCTAATGATGCTCCCCTCCTCCTCCTCCTCCCCCCCCCCTCATTTTGTAGGCTTCACGTCTCTGTTAGTTCATCCTGTTGCAGTGCAGTGTGGAACAATAACTTATTCATCATTTTCCCCGTCCTTGAACTCATATTTCATATTGATCCTAAATGATGTAGTAACACTTTAAAAGTAGACTTTTTTTTGTTTTTTTCCAAATCCCATCCTGTGTGACTTGGCTCATTTAGCTCGGGGGAGGGGGAGGGGGGTTTCCTGGCCAGCGGGGTGTGGGGTTGGTCAGCGGTTGCCAGGGAAACCCAGGGGCAAGGTAAACAGTAGGGTCAGTGTTGGAGCTGAATCGGGCAGTGTGGAGGGGCTTTGGAAAATCAGCTCAGAGTTGATGTAAAAGTCGTCATTCATATCTGCGGCAGATAGAGGAGCGGTGTATTCGCCACTCGAGGCGATTGTCGCACGGCGGCGCCTTCAGCGTCACGTCTGAGGCAGAAGCAGAGGAGATGTGTTGCGCCGCTTGAATCAAAGAGGCTGGTTTCCGAGAGGGCGCTAAACAAAAGCTCGACTTGGAGGCGTTTTTAAGAACAATGAACAGTCTGTGGATTGTTGAACATATGGTACGAATCAGTAGCAGTCGGGATCAGTCGGGTTTTTTTGTTTGTTTTTTACCCAACAATGTGTTTTGTGATATCATTCCTGGCCACACATTAATGAGCATGCACTTACAAATCCTCCCAGGCTGAGTCTTTGTGCTTGTTGAGAAGTTTTGATTTGTTTTGTTTTTTCCTCCTTGCCTTGAGCTTTGAGGTAACCAATGTTTCAGACTGCATTTAGTTCAAACTGGAGCCAATTTAAAATGGAGTTTTAAATGGTAGTAAATAAAATAAAAAAAATAAAAAAATAGGGTTAGAGTTTGTCTGTCATAAAATGGTGGATTAAAGTGGGTAGAAAAATACAAGCTCCAAAGAACAAAGTAAGGTGAACAACCCTATGAACACATAACTTGTTAAAAATTGATGCTTTTAACTCCGGTAACTTAAAGCGACAGTATTAAACTTTTATAAAAAAAAGTTTTTTTTACATATATATTTGTTCAAATGATCATTCCTGTAAAATGAGCTCCAATTGCAGAAATACTCTACTGGGTCAGAAACAGCCAATCAGAGCGAGGAGGAGGGTCTTAGCGTTGTCAATCACTTTCATGCTCACCCTGCTGCATACTACAGCTTTAATCTAATTCCTCAGCTATAAGGTTGGAATGCAACTCAATGAGTTTGATCACAAATCAGTTTGTTTTCTCTGAAATGGAAAGGTGGTTCGATTAGGGAAGCATGACATGTCTGCATCTACATCGGTACGTCGGTTTATGTCCATTTTTTTGGTGTTTGTGTTTCAGGAGAGGGAGGGACTTGGTCATGTGACAGTGGATCGCAATCGACCTTTTACCTTTGACTACAAGAACGTTAGCTGTAGCGCCAGCAAGCTTTACGCTCCACGTTTTGTGTCGTCTTCGGTTCGTTTAATACGCTCCATCAGTTTGCCACGTGCAATACAATAATGCCTTGGATCATTTTCAGTCTTTGTTTGTGGAACGAAACCATTTCAAGAAACTGCCTTATGTTTACAAGTAATTTACAAAATGACTCGTATAAAGATCATATTGGAAAACTCCACTTTCCTGCTTACAAATCCTAAAAACCTTTAAGTTAGTAGACTACTATGGTTAAATTAAGCTCTGCTGGGTAAGTCCCCAAAACCCCCTTTAACTCTGTAGCCCATGGCCCACATCCTCCTAAATCCGGCCCTGGTGTTGAGGATTTCATGAGAGAAAACATCTTTATTAAAGGAAATGAAGTGTTGGCCCACATGAAACCCTGAAACGACAGCCTGCGTTGCAGGACGATGTAGAAACCGTCATGTGACACATTGGTCTTATTAAAGTTATCAAGTGAGTCTGAAGTAATGACCTCAGCTACAGTAATCAAGAAATGCAGTTTACATGGCAGTGTATTAATCAGAGTAAAGGCTGAGTAAACATGTTTGTCCTACAGCCACTAATGCAGCTCAGATGATCACTGAGAGGGCAGCGAGTTCCAGCACTATATATAGTTCAGAAAATGTCTGGATTGGGAACGTGGCCAAATGAAATCTAGGGGAATAATAGTCCAGAGTGTGTAGTAATTAGTGGTCCTGGTTCATGTGTAAACCCCTTGAATATGAAGCAGAAATGTACACTTTCCTCCAAACGTGGACTTCAGCTTCACGTTCTTACATCAAAAGAATATGAAAAAACAGATGTTCAAGCAAACTTTATTGAGCACACGTATAAATAAAGGCACATTGTCCGTACCCTTGCGTCTGAACAAAAAATGGCAGTGAAAAAATTTGCTAATGACAAAAATAAAGAATAAAGTCAGCTATGTATTCTACGACTGTAGAAAAAAAGTCATAAGATTATGAGGATAAAGTCGAACGGGAATAATAATGACGCAATAATAAAGTTGAAATGATGGCAATGAAGTCATAGTATTATGGGAATAAAGTCTTCTTATGACTTTATTCTTGAAATATGACTTTTCTTACATCAGAATGGCTTTATTCTTATTATTCCCGTACGACTTTATTCTTGTAATTTTGTCTATTTTTGTAATTATTTCTTTTTCCTTAGTGTAACCCTGATACTCCATCGTAGGAACTTGATTGTAAACTTTAAAAATTGACTTATTTTAAGCCTGCTTGCATAACTTGTTGCTCTGACGTTGGTGTGAGGCAACCAACAAACACTCCTAATGCACGTTTTCATGAATTCGAACCATTTTTGTTTTTGACATCGAGGTGGTTCGTGGTCCACTTTTCAAGCCTCCGCCCCGTGTGCTTTGCCGCAGGTGTTGGACAAGCACAAGGCCATGGACAGCATGGTGGAGCTGCTGCAGGTGTACCCCGAGGAGGACGAGGCGTACGGCGAGCTGCTGGAGGCGACGACTCAGCTGTACCACTACCTGCTGCAGCCCTTCAGGGACATCAGGGAAGTGGCGACGCTGCGGCGGCAGCAAATTAAGGTAATTCTGCACACAGGCACACGAAAACAAATGCCCATCTGTTTTTAGAGCTCGTTTTAAGCAGGTTTAGACCTCCATGTAGCCGGATTACTCACTTGCCCTTGAAGACAATTTGCCTCCAGTCGGACGGACCTTCATAAATCGGTGGGCCACTAACCCTAACCCACATGGTAAAAAAAACAAAACCGGGGTTCTGTGGTTTTGGTAAGAGCAAGGCGACCCTCCTCCAGTTAGCATCCACTCATAAGCCCACTGCCATCACATTTCTGGTACATGCTGAGGCTTATGAAGCTGCCGTGGTGATGATGCAGATGATGGCAGGACGGAGGGGAGAGGATCAGCTAGAGAGGCTTTTTTTCCCCCCCTTGCCTAGAGCAGATTAACCACCAGTCTAAGTATTATTACAGCGGCCACTAAACCACTCTGTAATTCTGCAGCCTCAGCACTCTTTCTCTACTCTCGTTGTTGCCTTTCTTCAACTGAGGCTTGAAAAGAGAATCTAGTGAGCTTCAGAGGTGATCCTTGATAAAACCTTTCCTATTGGTTAGAAGGTCAATGCTATAATTCTGGACAATTGTTAAACAGCTGCAAAACTGATCTGTGCTGGATTTAATTTTGAACTTTACATATTAGTATCTCTCAAATAAGCGACAGAAGAAGAAAAGCGCATTCAGCTTCAGTTCAAATTTATTTGTATAGCAACAGGGCAGGGAGGTCTATAGCATCAAAACATCCTACAGTCCTCAATTGTTAAACAAGCAATAAACATTCAATTTAAAACCATCGATGCACATCAAATATGTCGATCAATGTTCCGCTTACTGCCATTCGAAAGTAACTCTAAACAGGTGGGTTTTAGCCTTTACTTTAACTTTCCCACGGTCTTAAGAGAGTTTTTTACTCTGTGGTCCAAAGAGGTCACCCTGACCATATGTGTGCTTTTACAAGCTTTCTTTTTTTTTTTTTTTGGCCTGGTTCTGGGAACTGACGGTCTGACAGGACAATCTCCCTCCCAACCTGTTTCCCCGCTGTCCAACCGTGGCATTTGCGTTGGATGAAAGGAACTGTGTTTCAGAGTAGACTAGAACCAGAACACCAGAGTGGTTGATACAACAACAGATCTTTAATGTATTTTGGTGCTATGTCGTTAAATGATTTAAACGACATTTAAACTACACTATTTGTGTTATTTTGAAGACAAATAATGTTTTTGCTGCTGCCTCAGCTTTATGTCAATGTTTAGGCTTTCACAAATTTCTCACTATGGCTGCCAACAACCCTTAGCTCATTAAGTTGGCTGCTATAACCACTATGGTCAGCTCCAGATGGAAGGAGGCCTTTTTCTCAAGTCCAGTGGAGACTTGCAGTCTTGTGTTAAAATTTAACACATCTACTTTAGGGACTCTACCCTGAAGTGGCCGGTGTGACTAGAAAACCGCTCACTATGGTCAATCCATTTACTAGAAAGTTTTCAAGAGACTTTTAACTGAGACAGTTCAAGCTTCAATTCAAGCAGGATGGATTCTTGGTCATTTAGGATGTGATGATCTTGAATGTCCTGTAAGCTGATGCAAATGGTTTTTTTTTCAGATTTTATGTTAAAATAGCCAAAAAGATGCTGCGTTTGGGCATATTTTTATTTTGGCACTACAGAGAAACCTAAAACTCGGGAGTCTTTGTTGGTGATTTAAATTGTTTTGTTAGTTTTTTCTCAATGTACATCAAACCTTGTGAAAAATACTCCTGTGCAATTTAGTTTTGGTGAGAGACGAGTTAGTTTGTCTGTAAATGAGCAGTGATGCATCAAATTTACTTTTTAAAAAAATTTTTTCTTCAGCTTTGCATCATGTTATAAAGTTATTCCCTCAACGAAACATACCTGGAGTGTTGCTTTAATTATTTCATGCATGTTTGTGAAATGCTTTAATCTCCCATGGCAACCATTGGGGGAGAGGGGAAGCTAGGGCCGCCTTCCTGGACGAAGCTGCTCCTCTGATCTGCAGTCTCCAAACTTCAGAGCTTCCACCTCACAGAGCGAGACTCCTCCAATCAGCTCCTTAAGACTAGCCAGCAGCAATTAGCAAACAACTAGAACTGGGCATCAGCTGAGCTCATTATAGGAGCTGCTTCTCTGTATTAGTATTAATAAAGGAGCCACGTTGTGATGACTTTCTGAAGGTAGCGCTTCAGAAAGAGCAGGAGTTTCTTAAAGAGACAGATGTCCAATTTCAAGGCCTTATTTTACAATGTCATGTTTCTTTAAAGTCACATTTGAAATATATTGCATTTTCTACAAAGTAAGTTAACATAGTTACTTGATTGTGCTTTAAAATGCCACTTTGTGACTGGAAAACATAATAGAGCCCCTTTATAATATGAAAAATTAAATAATTAAAGATTTTTCTTGTTGTTAATTTAATAGCATGGACAGCAAAATTTTTCACGTGTATTTGAGAGCGCCGCCTCATTCGGTTAAAACGAGCTTGGATTGTTTCACCGCTTTTCAATAAATAAGATTGAAGCATTGAAGGTGCATTGTGGCCTTATGACACCTGACACTGTCAGTTAGTTAAAAAACAAACGAGAGGCATCACCAGGTCAGGCTTTTTAAAGTTTGCGACCGGCCAGAAAACTGCAGTCGGTGCGCCCCCTATGAAGAGTGCTTCTCCTTCCCGAAACTGCATTCCTTACTCAGCATGCTGATCCCGCATGGCCTCACCAACCAACTCAAACAACTGTGTGTTTGTGGGTGTGTTTATGACCCTCTATTATGATGGTATTTAGGTTCTGGGGTGGATCCTGATCTAAATAAAGAATTTACAGTCGCTCTCAAAACGCAAAATGTCCGTAGAGCAGAAATCTGTTTTACATTTCTGCCTTTTCTCGTCTGGATTCACTAAGAAGAGCAACTACAGTTTTAAGAAGTCGTTTGATGTCATCTTGCTTTTCCTTTAGAGCTGCAGAAAGTATTTGAAGCTCAGCGGTGAGTCAGAGTGTTGATCTGTGTGGAACTGCGTTTATTAATATCAGCTCTATGGAGTTGAATGGGTTCAGAACTCTCTTCTTAGTGCTTCAATTGATAATTAAGAGCTCGCCTCTGATTGGCTAACGATGAAACCGCTGCCGTTTAATCGGTTAATGAGGTTTAACACACATGTAGGCTGTTTTTTATCTATTTTTTTTTTTCAAGTGATTAGTTATAGGCTGCATTACTAAAATAAGACTTAAATAAAATAAAACACGATTCAAGGAATTTTTCTCTCTCTATTTTCAGGATTTCTTCTTCACCCGTTTTTGTTTTCATAGATGGAAAATGTGCTGGATGCCAAAGTTTTTTGTTTTTTTTCCCAGCTCTGCCACCTGCCTCCCTCGGGGCGATCCAACGACTAAAAACAAAGCTGTATGCAAACGAATTTCTGTCGTAGTTTCGCCCCGCCCCCCCTCCCCCTCTCCATCCTGAACTCATGAGGGGAAAAGGGAGGAGTTTGGAAATTGATACACATTTTACATTTACATACAGTTTGCATTGTGCTCGGCGTCGCTGCTGGACGGGGATCGGTTTCTAACTAGAACGGCGGCTTCTCCTGACCTCCTTTGCTGGTGTGAATGTAAATACTGGAGGGGACGTGTGAGACTGTTGTAAAAGCAGTGCTTCAGATTGCAAGCTAAGCTGGAAGAATGAGCCGTTGATGCCGAGTATCTCGTCTGTCTGCTCTGGGCCTTGACGTTTTGGAAATGGTTTGGTGGATTAGAGATGCACCAATCGAAGTTCTCTGCTCAGTTTTACACAAATCCTCACCTGCTGATCACATGCTTTTTTTAAGAGAGAAGTCTCTTAACGTGGTGGAATAAGTAGGTGTCGGTAAAGGAGATCAGTTTCACACGTTGGCATTTGCCGATTTCTGAGCTCCGAAAACAAGGGAACTCATCCGGTTCATCAGGATGCTTTTCTTTAGAAGGCAAAGAAGCTTAGAAGTGGAGAGACGACGAGACGATGGCAAGACGGGTCAAAATCCAGACCAAAATCTCATTCAAAAATCTGCAGCAAGACCTGAAAATGAATGTAACCTGACGTAACAATGTGTCAGGTTGCAATATTCAATAGTCTGCCAATGTCAAAAAACACCTCATACTAGCACAGAAACCTTTTTTTCTTTTTCAAACTGGAAGGTTTCCATTCAGTAAATTAAATTCCTTGTAATTCCAGTTTGTGCGATTTCTATGAAAGCACAGCTATTGTGCATTTCTAGATGGTTCAGATCTGAGCGAAAAGGGGTTTTACAGAGTATTAATTCCTGGGAACCGAATGCAATTCTTGTGATTGTGGTTATGACATGATAAAGTCGAAGCGGTGATATTCCTCTCTGTGAATGAAACAAAAAGCTGCTCGTTTGAATCGAAGATCTCCTGACGAGTGTCAAGTGAACCGTGGTAACCCGCAGGACGGACCTGCGCGCTGTGGGTGTCCTGTTGTCTGGAAGGTCAGAGGGTGGCCATGAATTAGAAATGTGGCGATACTCCCAATGCGTCTGAGGCGGATCGCGCTGCGGTTGGGCTCCAATTACCGCTTCACACAGGCCGCTTTGTCACGGCAACGGTTGCCCCTCTGGTCCCCCCGATCCCACCTTGCCTTCATCTGTAAGGCAAATTTGACCCCGATTCAAAAAATGTCACGTAGCGTGATATTCAAATTAATTAGTTCTGTGACCTGGATTGAAGTAAATTGTCTCCCTGATTACAGAGGCTGCCGTTATTAATCTATTGTTGGGTTGAAACCAATCAGAAGGATTGTCTCGGGTCCCATGAGCGCCACGTTCTGGTGCTCATTACCGAACCGAATCCAGTTTGGAACCACGTGAAACCAGCAAGATCTTCTTCTGAGGCGTTTATTCTCTTTGTTCGTCTTTATAAAGTTTTAAAGAACATTTTATTTCAGTTCCACGTCCAAAAGCTTTTATGTTCATTCGTAAGAAATGCTCTAAAACAGCTGAGCAACCGAGAAGTTCCAACTGCTGGATAAACACTCCTGTGTGTGTGTGTGTGTGTGTGTGTGTGTGTGTGTGTGTGTGTGTGTGTGTGTGTGTGTGTGTGGATCTCCTCCTTCCTGTTTCAACCAAATGAGATTGGGACCACCGTGACGGCGCGCATGTCGTAATCCCAGCACTCCATCATGGGAAGTGGTGTCACCTCTATTTAAAGACAGTCTGACACATCTGCGTTGAGTCTCCTGCGGCCCGTTGCAGCCGGGGTGTCGAGACCCGCCGCCGCTGCGTTTACAAGGAGGGAACGCCGACTTCTGCCAGCCTGTGCCGGAGCCTCCTGCTTTTGCATAAAAAACCAGTTCAGCAGACTCCAAATCACGAGGCAGCTTTAACGTGGGGACACGCATCAGCGGTGCGTTCTGCCGCCGGGGTCAAAGGGGTCAACAAGACGGAAGACGGAAACGGGTTGTGCCGTTCACGCCGTGTGCCGTCCAACTCGCAATGCCCAAACACTGATGTAATGCACTCAACTTTTTCTTGACTAGGTTATAATTGTTTTTTCTTCTTTTCTTTTCTTTTTTTTTTTTTTTAAATGGTTGCTGATGTAATCCCCCTCCCCGCCCCCATTCATGCTCTCTGCTTCACCTCAAAACCGCTCCCCGCTGCGCGCGCCTCTCGCGCACGGTTCCCCAGGAACACAAAAGCGCTCAGCCAGCGACCGAAGCCGTCGATCGCGCACAGGGCTGCTTTCGAGTCCTTTTTATTGCCGATTATTGTAGTGGTGTTTATTTTGGAGCTCCTGCGCACGCATCTGTTTTACATCGAGCCGTTACTGTCCAGCTGCATGCGCCGAGAGGCCCTGGAAGGGAGTCCTGCTTTTTATTGGATGTGTACATTTTGTTCCACACGCTGCCCATCATGTCATCGGTTCTGGTTGTGTTTCCGAGCTAGCGCCCGGAGCAACGTCTTTTCCACTCGCCTCGCTTCTTCTTCTTTTTTTTTTTTGTTTCACTCATGACTTAGGATGAGTGGCTAAAGTGTTACAACTTTTTAGAGCTTTGCAGTGTTTTTGAAACATTTCACTAGTGGGGATCTGGGTTACTGTCACTATAAACGCTGAAAACCAAACCCTTCACCACCCTCTGCTGCAGACCGAGAGCATTACAGAACCCTCTGTGGTTTTTTTTTTTTTTTTTACGAGATATTGTGAGGCCATGGGAGGAAAAATTGTGCCCCGTCAAAGTATTCACACCCTTTGAACCTCTCCGCGAAGGCCCCAGATGTTTATTAGAGGACATTTGTGGAGAAATTAGTAGCATCATAAAGGCCAGGCGAGCGGCGCTCAAAGAAAACTGAAAGTGCGCATTACTCCCAGCACAGCGTACAAAACTCCAGCTTGTTTCAATTAAAAGGTATCATAAAACGACAAATTCAAATGAACCTCAGTCAGTCATAAACAGGCTGAAACCCATTTGTCGAAACCCCGATAAAATACATTAAAGTTCACTCTACTGTACACAGTGTGACGGGGATGAAAGAGAGCTGCTTGAGGTTTGTTTTAGCTAATATTATTCCAGCTGTCAGAACTTTGTGTGTTGAACCTGCTCTGCTTCTCTCTCTCTCTCTCGTCAGATCTGCCTGGAGACGGAACGACTCGGCCCTCGCCGCGTGGAGAGCCTGAGGAAAGAGGATGAGGAGTGGCAGAAGAAGGCTCAGGCGGCCGTGCTCGCCATTCAAGACCTGACTGTGAAGTTCTTTGAAACCACAACCCGAGCTCAGAAAGGTAAACGGAGACGAGAGGCATTTCCTCTACCCGTGGGAAACTGTCAGACGCTCTGTTTACTTTGGCGTTTTTAACATTTGAGTGTACGTAGGTCGTTTATAGACACGTCGCAGCGTGACGTGCGCTAGAGCCTTCACGCTACCGACGATGACCAGCGTTGGTTTTAGCTGTCGAGTTGTCAATACAACCTGCTAAATCTTAAATGTTTGTGCGATATATTAAAGAAAAAATGATACGTGGTTTTGCTGCCAATTCTCAAAACACTCAAAACAATCACAACTAGAAAAGGTCGATGAATAGTTCTAATAAAAAATGAGCGAGAGAGCTTGAGGTAGGTCAGTTATGCTAGCTTGACTTAGACAACCGTGAGATGTAGATGTGCTGCAGAATTCGGTGCATTTTGGTCCAGCGAAAAATAAAAAAGCAGGCCACACCAACTGTCTCACAGATTAATAGTAGAAAAGGTGTTTAAATTAGCCAACCAACCCACCGCTGTGTTCAGACCATCACTTTTTAATAATCTCAAAATCAGCATCGCGCCTGTTGACGTAGAAATGTAACAGACTGAATGTTCTGTTCTTTGTGTGGGAAATGTTTGCATGTTTTTTTTTTTGTTTTTTTTTTGGTGTTACTGATACTCTAGTGGAGCTGTTGTTGGTCAGTTGCTGTGGCAACAAGTCTGTGCGCAGCACAGCTGACACAGAGAGCGAGGAAAAAGAAGAACACAAGAGGCTTTGAGTTTTTCTTAAAACGGTTTTTCCGAGTTACTTTTCCAGATGCAAACAATGACATCCTATAGGAAGCACTTCAGTTCTTTTTCCTGCTCTGCATACGAAAGGGATTTTTATAGAAATTTGATCAAAGTGTTTTTTTTAAACTCGAGTGCAACTAAAATGTGCCAATGTGTCTGTTAAATTCGACTGCCTGGTGTTTTCACCAATGCTGTGTGCCGTCCTGCATGTCCGCAGCTCTGTATGAGCGGATGCGCGCCGACCAGAGGAAGTTCGGAAAGTCGGCGTGGGCCACGGCAATCGAGCGCATGGAGCGGCTGCAGTACGCCGTTTCCAAGGAAACCCTGCAGCTCATGAGGGCCAAAGAAATCTGCCTGGAACAGAAGAAGCACGGCTTGAAGGAGGAGGTAAAGCGGGGCGACGCGCTGCAGAAGAGGGAACGTTAATGCAGACAACGTGTTTTTACTTTAACAGGTTGGTGCTTTTCCAAAAACCAAGACTTGTGCGTTAAAGGATGGAGGGGAAAATAAGCAAGATAATGGACCCGGAGCGGTGATCTCATGGCTCTGGCATGCCGTGATGGAGGGAGCAACATCCTGCTGTGCAGCAGTGGAAATGACTCACTGGGAATGACAATCGGGTCAAAACGTTTGTTTTCCATGCAAAGCCAAGCTCTGCATCTCATCTCAGGAGTCCCAACGCTACCAAACCAGAATCCGCTTCGGTTTCAACTCCATCCGCTTCGCGATAGAAGCAAAAAGAGCAGTCGGCTCATGCTTGATATTTTTTTGGGGGGGAAATCAGCCAGTCTGCATGTCTGTGCCCTCGGGGCCCGGGAGGATGTGACGTAACGCCGAGGCTGTGCTGTGTTTTTTTTTTTTTTTTACAGATGCAGGGTCTGCAGGGCGGGGAGGACGCAATGATGCGCCTGGACCAGCTGGAGGCGCTGTACTACGAGCTGCAGCTGCAGCTGTACGACATTCAGGCCGAGGTGCTGCGCTGCGAGGAGCTGCTGCTGACCGCGCAGCTGCAGAGTCTGCGCAGGCAGATGATGGGTGAGCGTCTGCTTGGTGCCGTTTCTGTCGGATAAGCAATGCGTGTTCACAAGTAAGCTAAGAACAAAGCTTTCTAAAAGTGTTGAATCCTGTCCCTAAAAATAACCTTTTTTTGTGTTGCTATGACGCTTTCCAGACGTGTATGAACTCTTTTTTTTTTTTTTTTTCTCAGTTTGTTGCACGACTGCCAGAAATTTTAACTCTTTTCATAAAGAGCAGAGGTTTTTAAAGAGACAGAGGCCCAAATTCAAGATGCTAAATATCAAAGTCAGATTTATTTTAAGCCACATTTGACATATGCAGCATTTTTATGAGAACTGGAGATAACATAGTAACTTGATTTTGCTATGAAATGACACTCTGTGGCATTTAAAATGCCCTTTTAAATTAAAATAAAGTGCTTGTTTTTGTTCTAATTCACTTTATCAAGCATTTTAATCGCTGTAATACATTTTAGTGCAAATGTGGTACAGTTTGGGAACATCGCTCCTTAATCTCGCAAGATAATTTCGATACATTCAGTTAGACCTTGTTAAAACTGGACGGCTCTTGCTGATCGTTTCCTCGCGTTCCCCTGATTTAACGCACAAAGCTGTTTATCCGTCAAACTAAACCCTCTCCCGGTTTTCCTCCCAGAGCGACAGGATGAGGTGGTCTACTACGACGCCTTCGAGAGCCCCGACGCCATGAAGGGCGAAGAGGAGCCCGCGTCGCCTCCGTCGCCCCTCAGAGACGACGAACTGTGCGTCCTCCAGCAGAGGACGCGGCAACTGGAGGCCCGCAGGGGCCGCATCACCGCCAAGAAAGTCTACCTCAAGAACAAGAAGGTCAGATCCGCGGGCGCCTTCAAAAGCCGCCGAGTGTCCTCTCGTCATCTGAAGCTTCGCCTGCGTCATTTTTCTTGCTCTTCTTCGTCAGGAAATCTGTATCTTCAATCACAACCAGAAAACCCAGCAGCGCCAAGGAAACGACGTCGACTTCAGCTCTCTGCAGGTACCGCGGCAGGTCAGAGCCGGTCGTTTTGCTGCCCGTTGCTTTTTTTTTTTTTTTCAAACTGGGATTTGAACCGACGGCCTTCGGTTCAAATCAACACGGAAGAAGCAAAACAAAACCCAGAGATAGAACGATGTTCATCAGCTTTCAACAATGTTTCGCTGCTGAATCGGCATCTTCATTTCACTCATCATTTATCACGAGAAATTTCTTATTACAAGGATTCTGATCTATCGTCTCAATGACTTTTAATTTACGCTTAAAGAAAAACCCAACAACAGTTGACCGTATGATCAGAAATGTTAATCTTGCTGTTTTCTCCACTGTTCAACTAGAGCATGAAGTCGTTGTTTGTTGTTTTCCTTGAAGGGAGGAGAAGCTGCAGAAGACGACGAAGCAAAGAGAAGCCTAACCGTGAGTCAGGAAAGGCAGAGGACTCTGGACAGACTTCGCAGCCTCAAACAGGTGACGATTTCGCCGTCGCCGTCGCTCATCGCCAGCATCCTCTGCCGCGTCGCTCTTTCTTTTGCGACGGCTGCGTCAGAGGCGAGAATCTGGAGTGTTGATTTGATTGGCTCACGGGTGCTTGAGAAGTCCTCTAATCTCCCGTGGCAACTGTTCGGCTGTGCAACACGCCGGGGTGGGCCTAGCTCCGCCTTCGAGGCGCAGCTCCTCCTCGCTAGCAAAAACGTTGTTGAAGGGTTGACAGAGGAGAGTTTCAAAATGAAACTGAAAGGTTTTTAAAGAGACAGAGGCCCAATTTCAAGTTCCTTTTAAGTCTTACTTCATATATGTAGCATTTTTTATAACAACTAAAGTTAACACATTTACTTGCTTATGCTATAAAATAGCATTATGTGCATGGAAAAGGCATCATACTGATCCTTCATGGTGTTTCCATGGTTGCGTCCTGTGGAGACGAGTGAACTGTTTTCCCGTCTGTGTCGCAGCGTTATCCGGGTCAGGTGACCCTCCGGTCCAGTCGCCTGCGCCTCGCCCAGACTCCCGGCCGGAGGCGAGCGGCGCAGCAGCCCAGCACCCAGGCGGTCAGCGTCCAGACCGACTCCATCTCCGACCTGCCGGAGCTCTCAGCTCCGCCCCCGGCCGACGTCTGCAGCTGCGACGGCGCCTCGCTGCCCTCCATCGACCTCCAAAGCGCGGAGGCGGCGCCTCCTTTTCTCTCGCTGCCTCCGATGTCGTCGTCGCCGTCTCTGCTCTCGGTGGGGCCGCCCGCCGCGCCTCCCCCTCCGCCTCCTCCGCCTCCCCCTCTGCCTCCTCCCCCGCCGCCTCAGTCGCTTCCTCCCGCCGAGAGCCGAGCGAGCAGCAGCCCGACCGAGACGCAGGAGTGCGAGCCTGAATGCGCCTCGCTGCCGCTGGCTCCGTTTTCCCCGCGGTTCTTCGACAGCAGCCAGCTGCTGACCGCCAGGAAGAAGCTGAGGAAGACGGCATCGCTGGACTCCTCACAGTGGAGGAAAGGTGAGGAAAACTATCATGAGCGACCCACGTAGAGTAAACCTCTCTTGACCTCAGGGTTATGACCCCAAATCAAAGATCTCCATCTGCCTGGTTCCCCCTTTCACAAAGTGAACTCACAAATATCTTGAAGTCTTAAATTGAAAATGTAAAATACTTTTACGTAAAATTAAATCAAACTGTATAGAAATTAGCGCTAATTTCTATGAATTAATTACTGTGCAGTTAATCACAGAGTTATTTATTTGCAACATAAAAAAAAGATTTTTGAATTGCAAACGTAGCTTGTTTTGTCGGTATGTGGGTTTGGATTGGAATGCAGATACTTGGTTACAAACACTGAAATAAACTCGATTCAAAATTTGAATCAAGTCACACCACCAGCTAGAATATCTAAATATTGGATTTTAGATCTTTTTTTTTTAATTCGGGATTTATTAGAGCGCCCCCTGGTGGCTCGGAGGCCTTATCTGGCCTAAGCCTTCTGCAGGCCTTAAAGATTTAGACTGAATGTCGTAAAGTTCCACGTATTCGGCTGTTGCACGTCGTAGTTTTCCGATGTCCCTTAACGTTTGAGCGCGGCGTCTCCGCAGCGAGCTCGCCGATGGACGAGGTGCTGGCCTCGCTGAAGCGCGGCAGCTTCCACCTGAGGAAGGCCGAGCTGCGCGTCCTCGGCCCCGACCCGGACGACGACGGCAACAACATCCTGGCTCAGATCCGGCAGGGCGTGCGTCTGAAGAAGGTGCGCGCCCGGCCGGAGCAACAGCGCCACCCCAAGAGCTTCCTGCACTCCGCCGACGCCCTGACCCGCAGCATCCACGAGGCCCTGAGGAGAATCAAGGAGGCCTCGCCGGAGTCCGAGTCCGAGGACGAAGGCCTGCCTTGCACTGACTGGGAAAACTAATAGAGGCTTAAATGTTGAACTTTTGTTTTTTTTTTCTTTGTTGTTGTTGTTTTTAATTCTACGCGGCCAAAACAAAAGAGAAAATGAGGATCATGAAACAGACGAGCCTGAGTTACCTGAAGGCGCCTCGGTGCAACTAGAACAACAAAAAAAGTTGCTTTTCTTTTTTTGTTTGTTTGCTTATTTGTTATTCCATACTTGTGTTTGTAAAGACTTATTGTTTTTAAGGTGTTGCTGTTGCGGTTTTGCGGAGGCCACAGACCTCCGACCTCCGACCTCCTGTTACATCCGAGTCGTACTGTAGCTCCTTGTGATGGGTTTGTTTGAAGGAGGAAACGTTTTGCTCCCGTCTGCTAACCAGAGGCACAAACTGCGTGTCGCACCTTCGAACTTTAACTCCACAGCATCTATCTGGAACCTGCAAGCCTCTCGGACGTTTCCCTGGTCACTGAACGGAGCGGTGAGCCGCGCTGGCAAGACAAAACTACGGGCTCCGATAGAGAAGCCAGGAAATCAAATCATATCAATTCAATCATATCGCAAAAATCAATTCCTGTCGTGAAAAAAAAACAAAAACAAGTGTTTTATTAACCTTTGATTTGTTTTTGTTTTAATTCTTTTGGTTTCTTTGTGTCTTGCCCTCGCCGATCAGGCTGAACGTTTTACTTTTAATCAAAATAGTGAAGCAAGAGTTATTTTTACTGAGGCTAAATTAGTACAATGTTTAGACGATTTCACTTTAAATCGTATTTGTTGTTCCCCAGTCTATTTTAAGCCTGGCGGGCCACCAGGCTGAGTGTCATCTGTTTATTTTAAAAAAGGTTTTTTATCATTATTTTTTAATAGACCAAGTGACAGAAAAGACGGATTGAGCTCGGTTTGTTGCGGACGCGTCGAGTTGCGCCTCACGCTGTGTTTCAAAATTATGACGCCTGCTTGTGCTCCTCCGAATTTTTGTCACTTCTAACATTTTTCAACATGGAAAAACATGGCGGGCCGTCGACGAGTTTTCTTGGAGGAAACCCCGGTGGTTGTGGCGTTTGGCGCTAGCACAGGTTCAACACATGGACATCAGTCCTGTCGTCTCCTATCGGCCAGCTGATTAGCAATGTGCAGCATGAAGGAATGCTAATCGCAGCTTTCTAAACGTGCTGTATGCCTCGGTAAGCACAGGCGCTGTTCATGCCAGCTCAGTATTTTTGATGAAAGCTGTTTTTTTTTTTTGTTGCCTTCATTTCAACAGTAAAGAGTCGCATGAAGGCGCTTTTTTGATGGTGTGGCGATAAAATGTCAGATTTGCGGCTCTGTTTACTCATAATCTCAGCTGTGAGTTGATTAGCTTCACTGGGAAAAAACTGAGGCATCAGATGAAACAATTTAGGAAGCGGATCTAACGTAGTTCACACAGTTAAAATGGGATTAGATTAAATGGTTGTTTTTTCTCTCCTATTCTGATTTGAAGTCGAGTTCATTGGGACTTCCCTGCCCCCTGGTGGCAGGTGTTCATCTCCTCACATTACAGCATGAGGTGTTTCCAAGAGAGGATTTTTCTCTTTTGCCTTGGATTTTTTTTTATTGCGTGACTTTGGACTTTGTGTTAACGTTTGGTGTGTGAGTGATTATTTTAGTTTTTATTATTATTATTTAATGTTTTTTTTATATATATATATACTGGAAATAAGTTTCTTTGACAAATTATGCACCAAGTACTGTGGTTTAATTGCAAGATACATTTTCATTTTTCCTCCTGGGTAAATTCCAGGATTGTTTGCTGCATTATTTTTTTTTTTTTTTTTGATATTTGTTGAACGCTGATGTTACAGTTTCTCTTTTGGTTAGAATTGAAAAGTAAAGCACAACTGAAAACAAGAGAAAAACAACAAAAAAAGAAGAAAATCATAACTAATTGAACTTCACAACAGACCAGAGAGCTTCAGTTGTGTTTCAGCTCGTGTTTTTAAATGAACGCGTTCCCACGACAAAGACGTCGCTTTAATGCATCAAAGTGTGTGTGTGAGTGTGTGTGTGTTGACCAGCACCGAGAACTGAAAACCAGCATTTCTCTTCTCTAGTTTTATCTTGGCGTTAGCTTAACGTTAGCTGAGCGTTAGCCTAACGTTAGCTTCCGCCAGCTTTTTGAATCTCCTTCAGCAGCACAAACGGAGCGCACTGTTTACATCGGTTTACAGTTAGCATATGCTAAGCTAACACTGGCGTCACGAGTTATCTGGGCGTCGAAGCCGCCGTGATTTATTTGCATGCAGTTTCTCTCAGCTAACTGGTTTGTGTTTTCCGGTTTATTGGGGGAAAAGCAACCAAGAATCCAACTTGATACTTTTTGTTGTCGTCGTCGTTAAGACTAGCGTCCAGTTTTAGCAACTTTTGCACAAGACTGGCTGGAGGAGGGCAAACCCATCACAACTTATGTGCAATAAGTGAAGATCGGAGAAAGGAAAGAAAAAAAAAAGTTTGATTTATACTGTAAACAAATGTAAATCATGAGAAATGTATCCACATGCCTAAATGTATTGAAGTATTTATTGAAGCGTCATATTTTGAAGATGTTTTTAAACGAACCTGACGATGTCCCCCGTCGCGCCATTCCTCTCTCTGCTTTTCCATAACCAAAACAAAAAAAATAAATCTTTATTTTTCTTTTCATATTAAAAGCACCCAAAAAATGTGTCTTTATAAAAATTCTTTCATTTGTATTTAAGCATTTAAGAAGAGAGACAATTCAAGCAATAACTGGCGGCTGATCTTTATACATGTGGAAGTTCACGTTGACCCTTTTCTTGTTTTTACCATCTTGTTTGGGATGTTAACTACGGAGGACCAACACTGACATAAAACTAAAAGCAAAATATATGTATATATATCCATGTGTACGAACCAAAGGTGATTTTTTGCCATTGTTTTTTTTTTTTATTGAACTGGAGAACTACTACGATTCCCCAGAGTGCAAAATAAAAGAGACCAAAGCACCGTCTTCATCAGATTTTCTTTTAATATAAACTTAAAATTACAATTTGTGTTTTATCAGCACGTGTCTTCGCTCCGCGTTGAAAATGTATTTATTTTTTTTCTCCGAAAGCCTTCGTCAGCAACAACGACGCACGTCGTTGCCTTTGAAGTTGAAAGCCGCCGCTAAAAATCACCCCAAGTTTGACCCGAACCAAGAACAAGCCCTTGAATTAGTGTTCTGCAGGTGTTCGTACTGTAGCGTATTCTTTCGTTTTTGGAACAGGTAACCCACGAGAAAAACCAAAAAAAAAAAAAAAAAAAAAATTAAAAATATCCCAAACGTACCATCAGTTAGCTACCGTTGACGCCACTCAGTGCCCAAGGCAACATCAGCGAGAGTTCAGATCTGTACAGGAACAAACGGTATTTGGCAAAAGAAAAAAACCAACAAAAAAAAAAAAAACCCAACTAATTCGGTCGTATAAGTCATGATTTCCTTCCATCTTCACAGCCACGTACCAACACAATAAAATTAAATCCGACATTTTACAATGTTTGTTATTCTAAATATCTTAGTAATAAATAATAATTAAAAAAACACAATTCAAACCATTGCACTTCAAAATGCATCGAAAAGAAAAGGAAAGAAACGATCCGATTCACACACAAACAGAAGAGACTGAAGAAAATCCTGAATCGCTTTTGGTTCAAATCAGCCGGCAGGAGCAGGAAGGTTACCTGAAAGTGAGAGTGGAAAGAGTTCGCAGTCCCTCCTCTAGAGTATTGCTCGAAAATTGTAGAAGAATGTAAGACGGGCCGACATCCTCGCGCGGCAACTTCCCGCGCTCGTCTCTTCGTCCGGTGGGAAAGAAATCCGACTCGGGTCGAAGCTCATTTGGCCGATTTCCGTGAACCAACAAAAACGTCGAAGCGCCATCGTGGAGTCGTGGAGACGGCTCCGGCGTTCCGCTGAAGCTCAGTCGATTAGCATATCATGGTGGTCAAAACAAAAAAACAATCTAAATTACAACGAGAAGGTTTTCCACAGTGGAGCAAAGAAAAGGCTTCGCTTGGCTGTTTGTAAACCATCTGAGTGCTTCTGAAGTGGCGAAGTTTGTGTACCGCTAATGCGTCAAGTCGTGTAAACTCTTAACGTGTACAAAAAAAGAGAGAGAGAGAAAGAAAGAGAGAGAGAGAGAAGAGATTTCAAGTTGTGTTGGTGACGTCGTCTAGCTGCCCTCCACCAGCTTGGCCAGCGTGTCGCGCAGCTCCGTCAGCTCGAAGATCTTGCTGTCCAGCAGCTCCAGCAGGGAGCGCAGGCTCTTCATGTAGGCGTCCCGCTCCAGCTGGCTGCTCTCCAGGCGCTGCTCCAGCTCGCCCAGCTGCCCCTCCAGCGCCCGGTTCCTCGACTCCGTCTCCTGGCGCCAAAAGGAAACGTCGGTGACGCGTATCGGTGCTGGAGCGACGCTTCGCTTTCAGATGAGCTTTTTTTTTTTTTTTTCTCCCAAAACAAGTTAAACATTTTGCTCATCTATTATGAAAGGATTTGTAAACTTGTCCAAAGTGTGTCCCAAGATTTTAAGAAAAATTATTTAAAGAAAAAGAAATAACCTATAAAATTTAAAATTTGCCTTGGTTGACAGACAACTGGATTTCATGAATGTTGCCCCCTACTGGCTGAAATTTGCTAACACTTGTAGTTCTTGCAGACTGCTGATGTTTCTCTCTCTCTCTCTCTCTCTCTCTCTCTCTCTCTCTCTCTCTCTCTCTCTCTCTCTCTCTCTCTCTCTCTCTCTCTCATGCAGTTTGTTGCTCACCTTTAGTTTCTGCGTCAGGGCGTCTTTTTGAAACTTAAACTCGTTGGCACTCTCCACCTCCGCCTTAAGTCTCTCCAGCTCCTAAAGTGAAATGTGAAATACAGAAAAATGTTTTGTTTTCAAATGTCGTTTAGCGTGTGAAAGACGATCAATAAGTGATTGAGCCATTAAGAATAATAATTAAAAAAACTCATTCAGTTGAAACAATCCAAATGAATTGTGTTAAGATAAATGACCTGCTAGCTCAAATTAAATTCTTGCATACAAAAAATACAAAGAAAGTGGTCAAAAAAATATTCTTCATTATTATCAAATAGAATTAATTTGGCTGATTCTGACATAAAACAAGTGTAGTTTAATTTCTCGTAGTGCAGTGGCTCCCAAAGATTTTCTGGGGCCCCCTATGGATCACAATAAAATCCCCCCCAAAAAAGAAAAAGGAAAAAAAAAAAATTTTTTTGCTCTTTTTGTTTGTTGTTGGTTTTTTTCTTTCTTTGAAATTCAAACTGCGCAGTTTGAATTTTAAGCGTGTTCAAGAACTTTTATACAGAAATAAAATTTGAAAAAAAACAAAAAACCTTCCCGACCCCCATCTGAAACCCCGGCGTGTTCTCGACGGGCAGCGTCTTTACCTCCTCCTTGGCCCTCAGCGCCGCCTCCAGCTCCTCTATCGTTCTGTTCAGCTCCGTCTTCTGAGACTTGATGACCGTCGTTTGGCCGCTCACGCACTCCAGCTCCGTCACCTGCGAGACAAAACAGCGTCCGTCTTGAGGCGAACTCCGGTCCGGAGCGCGCGGCCGGCGCCGGCGGCGGCGGCGGCGGAGACGGAGCCGTACCCGCTTGTGCAGCCGCTCCGCCTCCTCCTGATAGGCCCCCAGCTGCTGCTTCCACTGCTTGACGTTGGCGGTGGACTCGAGCAGGGCCGCCGTCAGCTTGGCGTTGTTCCCCTTCAGCGCCGCCAGCTCGGCCTCCCAGTGCTTGTTGATGCTGGAGGAACTGCAGACGCAACGGAAAGCCGGCTGAGGTCAACGTCGGCCGATTCGTGTGGTTACAGGTTAGCAGGAGGACAGTAAATGTCAAACGAGGCTTTTGATTGGCTGTGCAAGAAACTCGGCAGCTGGTCACATTTTCCCGTTGATCGTTTCACTCCGAGTCCAACTGATGAGGCAAAAGTAAATCGACTGATTTTCAAATTGTAATCATTTCGATAATGTGGAGAAGAAGTCAAATTTTTAGCGTTCTAAATTTATCCAGACTTGGGGGGGGGGGGGATGATAAAATTTTATATCTTTCAAATTTTGTTGCGTACAAACTCAGGATTTATTACTGGAATTACTGGTTCACTTCCCGGATCAGAGTAGCAAACAATAATGAATAAATCACTGCAGAGTAAACTCAGAGCTGCCCGGTCGATGCAGGACCTCCAGCACCACCAAGGCTGTGTGTTCAGCCCACCGTCGGTTACTATGACGACGCACCGGCGTGCCGCTGGTCGCGGGGCGGAGCCTCACCTGTGAGAGAACGGCAAAGCGTTTTGGGGGGGTTCCGCTCTGGCTTCGCCGTGCTTCGGCGTGTTCGGCGTCGCTCTGTCCTCGTCCGTGCCGTTGATGCTCTCCGGGGTCAGAGGTGACTGGAGGTCACCTGGCGCAGATTCCTGTGGCGATGGAAGAAAAAAACAAAACAAAAACAAAGCACTGAACCCGACTGTCACGCGAATCTTGAGCAAACTTGTTGACGTTGTAACAAACAGGAAGTCGAGGCTGCGAGCCAGCATGGGCCGCACGTCTCAGGAAAACGGGAGAGAGGTTTTCAGGAAGGCGATGAGGTCGGGGAAGCTGCAGCTGTTCTGTCTGGACTCACCACCGCCCCCTCCAGGAACTCTGTGGTTCGCCAACATCTGGACACGAGTCGCAACCCCAAAAGCAGGAACCAACAGGCTGACCCACATCTGCTCCTGCTCAACTGCTGTTGCAATCCTGTTGTTCTTGCTTGCCATTTAAACAAGGATGCAAGACTCTGTGGTACGTTTTGAGTATTTATTTTATTTTTTTTTAATGGTACGACTGCTCAGATGGCGCAACACAAACCGCGCTGGTCATAAAAATCTCCATGCGGTGTCACATGCTCGACTGACGCCCAGCTGTTTCGTAATCCAGCACGGTTGGTCAGCTGAGTCCTCTGTGAGGTTTCTGACCGACAACACCAGAACGTTCACAACCGGGCTTCAAGTCTCTCTCTTACTCCTATTTCTCGAGCCAGTTCGCTAACCTATATCACAGAGAGATATTTATCAAAATGGTTGCAGTCTTTATTTACTGCTGCACCGTCAGTAATAAATATGCTGAACCACTGGGAGCAGGACAAAGGAGGCGGAGAGGGGAAGCAGCTACAGGGACCAGGTTTCACAGAACCCAGGAGAAGCTTGAAGGGGAAAGACATGGACCAGAGTGAAAGAGGAGCGTCGGCTCAGGTGGTTTTACCTTCTTTTTACCAGGTTTGTTGACCGACAACACATTCCGCTTTACAGCGCCACCCTGAGGAGAAACCGTCAGAGAGAAGGCAGAGGAGCCTCAGCGGGACGCCGAGTGTTTAGAACGTGGCTTAGAAAAGATCATGCAAAAAAAAAAAAAACATACAGCCGACTAAAGCGCCTTGCAAAAGTATTCATAACTCAAGTTTTCTTTCCTCATCACAACCACAAACGTCGATGGGCTTCACTGACCGGAATGGAGAGCGTCGATTCTGGCCATTTTCTTCTTCTTTTTTTTTTTTTTTTTTTTTTACGTTTCCCTTAAAATCTCTGAAATCCATTGACGTTTGGGCTTGTGACGTGAAAAGTTCAAAGGGTGCGTCGACGCGATGTGGCTGGCACAACCGTTTCCACGCGGCCGCGCGGACTCGACCCGTTACCTGCGAGGGCGTGCTGCTGAGCTCCGTCTTCTCCTGGGACTTCTCCTTCGCCAACCGGGCCGCTTCCTTGAACTCGGCGAATTTTTCTGCAAACTGAAACCAGAGGCGGCGGCTGACTCCGGCGCTCTTGTCGGAAAGCCAACAAGACGAGCGTCGCACAGCCCCAGCCCACCTTGCTCAGGTGACTCTCGGACGAGAAGCCGAGTCCGTAGACGGTGTTGGCCCGGCTGTCGGCCCACTGGCCGAACTTCTGCGACGTCTTGGTGAAGGTCATGTTGGGGGTGATGGTGCTGTTGATGATGGCCTGTGGGAGGAGGAAACGTACGTCACCGGAGTCAGTCGCAGCTGCTGGTGGTGGGGGGGTTGCGTTGGCTGCCGGGAGGCTATCAACGCTGATGCGGGAGTTTAGCACACAGGAAACCGTCAATAAGGAGCTTCTAATTGAGTCCAGCTGGCTATAATGTTATTGATCACCGTGGGAGGCCATTCTGGGTCTGCTGGTATAATTGGCTCGATTTATTGGACGTTGACGCGCGAGTCGATTTTTCTTTCCTGGTGCTTTCAACGTGAACCCTTCGGTTACTTTGTGGAAACTTTCACTTGGCCTTTAAAACATCTCAGACATACCACCAGCAGATAGACAATTTTGATCAGTTTTATTCCCACTCACTTTTCCAATAAATAAATTACAAACGACAAGATATTTCTTGTAATTCTTGTAACTGAAAATAAATTTAAAAAAAAATTTTTTTTTTAAATCTTTGCTTTGCCCTAATAACTAGTTTGACCCGAATTTAAAGTCCAAACAAATAGAAGCTCTAAAACATGTTTGTCAAACAAGATGGCTGACATCACTCTGAACTCTGGAAACGCCAGGAATGCACTGGTGGAAAAACAAACGTCTAAATGAAGGAAATCTTCAAAAGCAAAAGCGCTGATGAGTGGATCAAATCGATTCGCCGCCCGGCCCGACGCAGGTGACAACTCTAAAAGCCGACTGGCGGTCCTTACGCCAGCGCAAATCTATAAACTAAAGGCCAAACTGAGACTGTAGTTTTAACACTCTTTAAAAGTCAACAACAATAAAAATATTTACATCAATATGCAGGATGACATGAGATCTGCGTGTGGCGTTTGATGCCCGTTCCAGTCTCCTTCCCTCAGAGGTTTGACTGACTGACTGACTGAAAATGTTCACATTTTAAATTTCTAATCTCACTTTTTGAAATCTTAGTAAAAGAAAGCAGTTCAATTGCCGAAGCTCGTTTTACACGTTAACCACGATGCGTTTCATCTGAAGTTTATCCACATGAATAAACTTTAAATGAAATGCATCTGGTCTGACCTCAGCTGATCACAGTAATTACAGGTGAGTGCAAGATAAAATTAGAAATGAAACAAAATATGTGGACAAAAAGGTAGATATATTTATGAAGGGCGTAAAGTAAAAAAAAAAGAAAAAAAGAAAGTCACTTTTTGTACTAAACAAAAGTTATTTGGGAAGACTAGATATCCCAAATATCTAGTCTGATCTGCTTTGGTTGACATAACTTCAGTGAGATGTTTCTCGTGTTGGTTGATGTTTTTGTTTGTGTTTTTGTTTTGCTCAGTTTAATAAAAAGTTTTATTGTTATAATTTCTTTTGGCCACTTGAGGGCAGCAGACACATCCTCAACTTCTAGAGAGGTCTGGGAGGAAAGTGATCACTACTTTACTATTCTGAGCTCCATGTTTGCTTTGACGCTGATTAGAGTAGAGACGGCACGGGGTCAGAGGTCTTCCTGAAGCCTTCATCAGTCATCGTGTTAAAACTAATCTGTAAATTGGGAGTTGTTTTTCGACGCGAGGAGAAGAGTCGGCTCTCTCAGGAAGTTTCCGCTCTGGAAAGTCGCGTGAGGCGTCGGCGTCGCGCGACTTTCCCCCTCTGGTGGGTGACACGGCGTCTTGTTGTCTGGGTAACGCCGCCCCTCCGATCCAGCACCACCGAGCTTTGCCTGCCATTTCCAGCCGAACGAAGCTGACTTGCTGGTTTCCGCAGCGAGACCAGTCATCCGGAGAAGCTCTTACGTAACTGTGCAAACTCCAGCCCTGTGCCTCGGGACTAAAATAATCAGCGCCACATACATATCAGAGGCCCGGCTGCCTCAACCGGGCCCCAGCAGAGAGGCGAGGCAAAGCAGACATGTAACACGCAATCACTGATGAGATTAAACTTCAACGAGCCCTATCGGAAAAGTTACAGAGGCTTTTCTGTGCGATGTAAAGTGTGTCAGAGTCCCAAGTACATTTTCGGATAATCGGATCGCTTAAGCATACCTTGGTGCCGTCCAGACTGATGATCCGATACACATTCCTGGTACTGTCGAAGAAGTAGGAGACGGTGACGGCGTGCTTGCTCGTAGGAACCCAGTTCTTCTTGGTGCTCGGGTCGATCTGGAAGACGTGGGCCCGCGTACTGAAGATGGGCTGCTCACTGCACAGGAAGAGAGGAAGCGTCTTGATAAAGGCGTCTCTGCAGTTAGGACGTATGAAAAGAGCATAGTCTACAGATTTTTTTTTTTTTTTTTTTATTTAACACTTTCTTTAGAATATTAGAAATGCGTTAAAAGATGCAAATGAATAATTCTTTTTAGAAATTCAGAAAATAAAAATATTTTTGCCTGAAATGCGAGACTCTTACGCAAATGTGAACCAGGTGAAGCTAAAACGGTGCTGCTTGACGAGTTTTGGCTGAAACAAATTTCAGACGAAATATTCTTATCTTAATTACTGCTCCCAATACGTTGAGGTTTTTGAGTCCGAATACTCCAGTTAACGATTAATCGAGGATTAATCCTCGATTAATCGTCAGGCTGAACTGAACGACGCCTCGGCGTAAGATGGGTGTGTGCGCTGCAGGGCTAACGCTTGCCCAGCCGATTCAGCTCTGGACCACGAGTCCTCTTCCTCCACATCTGGATGCAGGATTATCTCACATAATCTGCATACGTCTTGGCCCTTTTTTTTCCTCAATCACATGTACGGAATCTATAGTAAAGATGGGGGAAAAAAAAAATAATAAGAAGCAGCATTCTCCAATCTCAATGAAGTGTTGTTCCACTTAAGACATCTGCGGTGCAGGGAAGCTCGTCTTCACCCGTTTGCTTCCTACAGAAATCAGTTTGTTTTTATCGTATACGTGGGTCGGCGTTCTCCACTGCCTAATGCCCCGCTGCTCCGGAGGTCAAATCTGACCTGCTTTCGCCCTCTTGAAGCATCTCTTGACACACACAGAAATGTTGCTGCAGCTAAAGACCGCTTCAATAACTCCAACTAACTCAAGTCCTCCAATTTGCTCAGAGGCAGAAATCCAAACAGCAACTCTACAGGTTAAAAATCCCTCCTGCGAGTTCTCCTTGTTTTACTCCCACCAGCTTAAATACAGACATCAAACCCGCGACGCGATCAACACAAACGGAGTGAAACAAACGCTCATCGCAGAGATGGTTTCACTAATTAGATGAGACGAAGCCTCTGGAGATCAATCAGGAAGGCTTGTGCAAAAGTTCACTCAGAAGGCAACATTCCCGGACCCCCACTGTGAGCATGGATCATTAAAAAAACTAAACAAAAACACGAGGCTGCAGTCGGTTATTCGGACAGGAAGAGAAGTGTGGTTGCAGCAAATATGTCAAGGAGAGTAAAGGAACAGAGGAGAGATTTCCCAGTTCAAACTGTGTTTTGACAACCGAACGCCTCAAATGTCATGTTGTGAAGCGACACACCGGCTGGATAGAAAACAGGATCAGATCTCCATGAAGCTGTTGTTAAGCTTTTTCAGATTTTTATCTAAAAAAAAAAAAAATAATAATTTAAAATCTTTCTGTTTTGTATAGGTCTAGCAGATCGTAACGGTTCATTGCAATTAATCATAATGAACTGATTTTTGAAATACTACTTTAGAAAGCAATAAATTAACTGGAGCAGACGGACTTCAAATAAAGAAAAAACAGTCCATTTACTGAAAAATAAACATAATCAAAGCAACGGTGAAGCCAAAACTGTACAAAAAAAAATAAAAAAAAACATTGTTTCAGGTTTATCTGGTTGAAACACCATAAATAAAAAAAAAAGGTTAATCTAAAAAAGTCAGATTAGCCAAGCAGAAAAGACAAGAGCTTCTCACATGATGATAGTTTCGTTTGTTTGTTTGTCATCGCCGATGGATCTGTTGCTGCAAATGATCCAGCGTAAGCAGAGAGAATGCCTTGTTACTGTATGTTAGTCAATAAAACATCCTTTTTTTCCCATTTAAAAAAAGGACAGAGTTTATGCATTTGCATCTTTTAATGTCATTTCAAAAATTAGAACTTAAATTCTGCAGAATGCGCCAATTTTTCTCGTCCGATTAACCGATTAATCGGTCAAGACGAACAACAGATTAACCAAGAACTAAAATAATTGTTAGCTGCATCCCTAATAATCGAAGCACAGCGCATTGAAGTTTGCGGTTGCATCACAGCTATTAAAATGTTTTAATAGAAATGAGGTAGATAAAGTATTTATCAATGATAACTGTGTCATTATCATCAACTCTGCTCTTCGCAGCAGACGCTCCTCAAAGCCCCACGCTCGAATAATGATGGATCACAAAAAAAAAAAAGAAAGAAAAAAAGCTCTGGGTTGTATATTTTCTGTCTAATGTGTGTGAGCGAGTTCCTGGCAGGTCTGACCGGCAGCGCCTGCGCTCACATGAGGAGAGAGGCAGCGAAGCCTGAGGTGACCTGGAAGCAACCTGTGCGAACATACAGAGATCAGCTGCCGCTGGACGGCTTCCAGGCCAGGCTATGGATGAAAATCTCACAAGGCCTCGGGGATTAAAAGGCAGCGACTCCACAACCGGAACTGCTCGCGGTGCCCAACACACGACGCGGCTGCTTTTCGCTTCGCTCCGCACGTTTGTATGTTTCTAAGTGCAAAAGCGAACCGAGAGGAGACAGAAATGTCAGTCGCTCGGATTTGACCCGGGATTCATTTGGTTAGACGCGGCTGCAGGCAAATCGCCACGGGGTCGCAAATTCACCTAAAGACGTAATGGACTCAAATGACAAAAGTGTGAAGTATGCATTAAGTGTAGAATCCCAGTTTTCCTTTGTCAGAATATGGAATTATGGGTACTATAGTTGTAAAACGAATTGGAAAGTTGGATGCAGCTAAATATGGATTGCATTAGAAGACAAAAGATGAAAATGTTTGGAAAAGTTATTCCAAACATTCCAAGAACCACTTCTTCTACCACCTAATGCTTAAAAGGTTTTATCTCTTTATGCAGCTTTTTTTTTTCTAATAAAAGGCTGAAAAATACCAAAATGGGGGGAAAACCAGACTTGTTAGGCCAACAATATGTCCACAATCTAAAGCAACAGGTGGTGCACGTAAAAAATAGGACATGATTGTGCAGCATGGCTCCCAGAAGTGTCACAGCTGAGTTTATTCAGAGATCCTGATCATCAATAACGTCCGATTAGATGATTCTTGAATTCCTGCAAATAACTCAAAGACGCAGGTGCAAAACCGTCCAGAAAGCTTTTCCAAACAGGTCACTGATGTTTATCGTGTGACCAGAAATCCAACTGATGGATATTATTCATTCAGACAGCCTGGACATGCAGGTTTATCAAATTTCCTCCATCAGTGTGTCTTTACAATAGGTGAGGAATGTAACGTTTGCCCCAAAAAGGGATGAATTCCTGATTTTGGAACAGTCACTATGCGGTACAGTCACCACTTTGTCGACTGACTAAATGTTAAGTCTTACAGTGATAATGTCATGCAAATGCATCTGATAATTTCTGAGTCAGCAACGGACTGACTCAACAAGTTTGGCGCTGGCACGACTGAAGACAAAGTAGCTCCAGGAGTGTCATCTACCCGTGCTTTGGTTACCGTGTCGATAACCGTATCTTGCACAGATACGATCATGACAACATGCAAACCGCCGACACCACTTCGTGCTACACAGGAAGAGGATTAAGTGAGATCCGCTTTCATTCTCTCAGGTCAAAAGTAATTAGGCAAAAATGAAACAAAAGCTGGTTAAGTGGTGTCCATTAAGGCTTTTAGAAACTCAGCAAGGCTCTCCAGGGTGCATTCACGCCGACTCTGTTAATCCGTTTTAGTCGAGCTCTAGTCCATTTGCCTGGAAAGTCTGTTTTGTTTGAGGAGGTGTGAATCTGCAATTGAAATCCAGTCCACCTGAAGCCCCAGGTCTCGGTAAGGCTTTTAAATTTGGAGCGGTTTGAATGCGTATAGGAACGCCAAACGGACCGGAGGCTACTCCAAATGCACGAAGTGGACTATACCGCGGGGCATTCTGGGTAAAAACAACCCAAGTAAACCCATGTGTCTAGCACTGGCAGGACAAATGTCCCATGGTGTTTCACCAACAACAAAAGTGAAATCCTTAAACTGCTCAAATCTGATGCCACTCTTTCTTTTGTTTTTTTGCGCTCATGTTTTTTTCAGAGGTTTTCATGTCGTTTCATTCAGGGGTTCAGTGTGAATGCGGTGCAATGCCACTGCACTCACACTGTACATTGGTTAGACTCAGGGCAGTGTGAAAGAGAACAGCACCAACTGAAAATGGAACAAATGCTGTAATTTGGGTCCCCGATCGAACCGAGTCTACCGAAGTATCGGGTGTGAAAACTCCCAAAAATCCAAGTTTGCCACAAGCATGTCTGTCTGCCGTGCTTCTAGGAAAAGTAAAAGTGATAAAGTCTTAGCTGGAAGATGAGCGTCCCAGAACTCCTCTGGGATCCAGCTATTGTTCCCGTCACTGGAAATCTCCCATCTCGTCTCAGTGTGCTAATTAAGTTAGCGGAACGGATCCCTGGCAGACGTTACTTAAAAGACAGACTGTTAATCAGAAAGATGTGATAATGGGAGGGGGTGTACACTGGATTTGCACCGACAAGAACAGGCTGCAGGCACTGTAGTATGTCAACAGATTATGTCTAATATCGCTCGTTAGCGATAACTGACACCTGGAAAATGCGGTTTCGTGCGAGCTTCTGGTCGACTTTAACACAATGCAGTAGAATTGGCTTCACTTTGATCTGGGGAGTCCCAACGTTTCTCCTTCTTTCCCCTCTAAGGGCACCGTATGTGGGTGTGGTGGCCGTTCAGCCGCAGCGTATCAGAGCGCCTCTGGTGTGGCCTGATGGCCTAGCCGAAAATCAGCTCCAGTTTTGTGTGAGTCTCTATGAGTGAGTGTGGTCACCGTTAGCCCATAATCCCTTTTCACAATGAAGCGTATTGGGGTATTCAAGTCTCAATGACGAGGGCTTTGACAGGAATCTGACTGCAAAGCTCATCAGCTCAGCAGTTCTCCAAATACAGCCGGCAGAAACAGAAACATGACTGAGCTTCCATGAAGAAGCTGGCTTTCCACAGGAAAAAACAAAAATATGAACGAAATGAGAAAAAAAAAATCTTACTTTAGACAATTTTAAAATTAGGAGAGGGCATTTATAGTTTATCATTTATCACAATAAATTTTTTAACTGTTCGAATAGTCGGGATTGTTGGTTTTACAGTTCTCTTCACCGCTGTTTTTAGTGAAAGTCTAAATAAATATCAATTCATTTTGAATATGACCAACTGCAGTGATTGTGTGCAGATCTTTGATGCTTTTTACTTTCAGAAACTCTAAGAACGACCAGTAAGATTTAATTAGTCAGAAACTAAAAATGCATTAGGTTACATCACCCAGGTACTGAAGTTGAGTAGTGTCCAAAAGAAAACTGCAGTTTTAAAATATGGGCCTAATGCACTCTGCATTATTATTATTTATTTTTAAATAAAACAACTAAAAAGTATCTAAAAATGCAACAAATCTTCAACTTCACAACATTTCTTCATTGGGGGATAAAAAAAAAAGAAAAAAAATAAGAATAAGAGAAAACGATTCGACTTCTACAAGATAAAACCGTCAGAGTAAACGGCCGCAGCTCGGGCTCGCTGCGCACAGCAGTAATAACCCTGCATTGCTAACTTCGCTGATGCCACGTTGCCAAGGCAACGGCCCACGTGACGCGAGGCCGGCCGTGAGCCGCGCACATCCTCCAACTCCCGTCGCTGGCTCTCCTTCCCACGTGCGCTCTGGCCCAATCCGATCCCGGTGTCCCTGTCGGTTAACCCACTCGCCTCGCAGAGGGAGACAGCAGGCGCCTGGCAAGGCAAAGCCTCCAGTCAGACTCCCATATGCTGCCCCACAGCAGCAGCTCCTTGCACAAGTACATACACGGCGAAGCGCTGCGGAGAATTAATAATGATCGTAATGAAAAGTTACATTTCCAAAGACGCTCCTTTTACTTTGCGCGATTCGCCGCTGCAGCCAACTCCTGCGGGACATTAAAGGAACAGAAGAAGAGCTGCACAAAGTAAAATCTTAACAAAACTGAAAACATTTATTGTGTTAGAACCTGGAAGCATAATTTTATTTCTCCCTTTTCAATTTAGCAATAAGATGCCACAGTTTTGGGTTTTAAGGGATTCCTCAGGTTTTTTTTAAAGCAGCCTTTTAATGGGAGGGTTGATGTATTATGTAAATTTGACTTCTTTGAGCTTTTCATCAAGTTCTAATTTTACTGCCTCATCAAAATCACACGTGGAGTGTTGGCTTGATTCTTTCATGCTCGTTTGAAAAAAAATCCTTTAATCTCCCATGGCAACCATTCAGCTGTGCAAAACACCTGGCGGGACCGAGCTCCGCCTTCAAGGACTAAACTTCTACTTCCCCCACTGAGCTCCTTCAGACTAGCCAGCAGCAATTAGCAAAAACCTGGTGGAACTCATTCTATGAGCTACTTCTCAGTGAAATACTTTAACGGGTTGTGACGCCTTCCTGCGGGAGAAAGTATCGGAAAGTGCCGTTTTTAGAGGGAGAGGTCAGCTGTCTGAGTTAAAAGTCAAATTTCTTTTGAAATTTGATGTTTGATATGTGCAGCATTTTGCTTTGACAATTAAATAAAATACTAACTCATGAAAAAATAAAAGAGATGGCAAAATTCTACCATTTCAACAAGTTAAACAGCATCAACTTGATCAAATTTGATACAAACTGTGGAAACATTAAATCAACTTCTTCTGGCTCAACATTTACTTTTCTAACAGAGTTGGTTGGGTTTTAAACGAGGGACGTCCCAACATGGAAAATTTGAGGTCGTGTCGATATCCGATGTCAATATTGGATATTGCTGTTATGGCCGATGACCGATATTTACTGATCCTAAATGTATTTCTTGCATTTTGTCACCTTTGAAGAAAAAAAAAAAAAAAAAAAACTGGCAGAAAAAAAGATGAAAACATTGGTTATATTTATCAGACTGATACCGGTATGCTAAAAAATGACTAATATCGACCAAGACCGATGTTAGCACCGATATATCATGCACCCCTACTGAAAGCTGTGCTTTGAATTTTCACAGTGCAGTATGGTAGACTCGTGCTAAACCATACAATAAATCGGAAAACCGATTTAAAATGTTTAATTGCCTTTTCCTCACACTGGGATATCACGGTGGTGAGGAAGACGCAGACGGATGCAGGAGAAGATCTTAATTGCGGGTTACGTCCACACATGCTTGAGACGCCCTGTTTTTTCCGTGCTTGAGGAATCAGCCGTTTGCTGTATTATTAACCGCGTGAGCTTGATAACTGATGAGTCCGAAGAGGTTAGCGGTTCACTCCTCTGCTCCTCCCGAGTCCAGTATGACAACAGACTAATCACGCGTCACGTCATCTGGTTTCATCTGCGGCCAGATGTAGGTCGCTCTTGGTCAGGAGAATCACCAAACATCCGCAGGTTCTGCTGCGACGCACGCGGCGCTTCATTAAAGGCTGTTACTTCTGGAGCCAAAACATGCGCTGCACTGCGATCTGTGGCTCACTGGGCCACAGCTTGTGTAGTCTGAAGAGAAAATGAGTGACGATCAGCTGTATAAACGATGTGTAATAAAGAATTAAAAGTGGAATTGTTGGGATCTTTCATGGAGTTTATTTATCAGGACTTTGTCTTTGCGAGCGTTGCACAGAAACGATGTCAATACTTCGTGTCTGTGTGCATCCATAATATTGACAAGTGGGAACAAAAGGTCAGGAAAACAGAAATCATGCAGCAGCTCATTTCACACATATTTAATTCTAATACATCAATATGGCTGCTGAAACCAGCGACCACTGCTTTGAAGGACGCAGTTAAACGTCAACGCGTCAACTTTTAACATTCTCCTCCTCCAAGACGCACAGAGTAGATCGGCGCTTCAGCTCCTGCGCACTGCCGCCCAGCTGGGACAAGTTCGTGATAAAGAATCGAAGGGCTTCTCAATGCTGGACATGGAGTTTCTTACAAACTTTGGTTGCTTTTTAGATAACCAACTTTTGGTTACAAGTAAAAGTTACTTTGAAAAAAATGCAAGACAATTTGCATGATGTTAATGGTTGTTGTGTTTACTGTTGCTAAATGAATGTTTAGTGGTATTTCAGATGGTAAACTTGCTCTATTATATCATTACCATTGTGTTGAAAATGGATCTCCAAACAATAATATTATCGTTTATCGCAATAACTTCTGGGACAATTTATCGTCCAGTGCGACGCAAGCGAGTGGAGTTTTTATTGAAGTAAAAGAGACTCTTTTAGAGTCTCCATAAGTTAATTTCTAGAATAAGAACAGTCTAGTCAAAGTAACAATTGAGGGATTTTTTTTTTTTTTTTTTTTGGTCTGAAGTAGTGAGCAACACCTCTTCTTCCTCTTGCTGAATGGCGACTAGAAAGCATCGTTTTGGTGCGTTACCGCCACCCACTGGAAAGGTGTGTGGCTCGTAATTCAAAATGCAGTCACATTTATGAAGCTAATAAAACTAAAACAATATGAAAAGGACCACTGCATCTGTGGTGTTGACAGTCATTTGTCTGTGACGCGTACGTTTAATAACGGGACGTTGTCTAATTAAACTGGTTAACCGTCACTTGTAATTCTGGGTACATCCGAGTTATGCAACCAGAAATTATACAGTTATGTATATCTAATTACATTATCTTATACATGAAGGTAATGTTGGACTCATTGTACACTTTACGTTCATAGTGGAGAATGTCTTTTGCTGAGTTTGCCTGCAATTGTTATTGCTGATTAGAAATTTACATACCAACTTGGACAATCTAGACATCATTCTCATTTTTTTCTAATTAACCTTGTTTAACCTCACTAAGGAGGATAATAATGTAGGAAAAACAAGTAGTGCCATTAGCAACTTTTATAATATCCTAAGGAGCTCATTTCAACAGCAGTATTTGGGTTTGTGGGGCTTTGATTGCTTTCACACACCGTCACAACCACAGAGTTATCGTAAGGTAGATGGAATACATAGTTACCACAGTACCACAAAATACCGTGATATTTTTTTAATAATTGAAAGTATCGCGGTGTCTGTCTGGACCAGATTTAAGGAAGGGGGGCGGGGGGGCACTTCATTTATAGTTAGCTGTCAGTAGCACGCTAGCTTTGTGTTGTGTGGGACAGGGAAGATGAGACTCAGCTCGGCTCCACTAAAACACAAAAACAAAGTCAGCCAACCCCCCCCCGTTCCCCCTCCCCTCCCCTCTCCCACGCTGAGTGGAGCGCTACAAGCTTTGCGTTGAGTGTGCCGCCAGTTACATACCCCATTTCTGCTCGGTTTTGGGTGCCAAGTTGAGTCGGAAAATGATCCAGTTGACGGTCTCCTGTTGAACTGGGGGTGGGGGGGGGGGGTAACGGGCTAGTTGCTGCTGGTGTTGATCCGCTCTCTCTCCCCCCTCTGATTAAAGCCGCTCCGCTCTGCTCGCTGTGGGCTCCTGGACCGGCTGCTCTCAGTCAGACATGGCCGGCTGTGCTGTTATGCCCTTGGGCACATCCTCTCGGCTGGCCTCGTCGGAGCGAAACGTGTCGGTGCATGCATGATGACCGACAACACAACGGCAGCACAGACGCTAGCTGCTGCTAGCCGCTGCTTCCGTTAGCCAAATAAGCGAGCGGCTCGACTTTAACGGATTATGTTTGCTGGCTGACAGCAAACGGAGCCCGGTTTAGAGCAGAATTAGGCTATTTTTGAGTCGAAAGTTGAAATACAGAAAGGCTCGACGGTAAATGCTGGTAAAAGTGTTCGAAACATCCCCAAAATCTTGACCAGTAAGATTTTGAGCTCGCTTACAAATACGAGGAGCTGGTGTCAAATCTCATAAGAAGTGGGATGGATACGAAAAAGCAGGAGGAAAAATATTCACATTCCTATTTTGACGAGCCGCGGGAGTTTATAAATCCCAGCTTTAGTCGCTTATTTTTCCACCAAAGTCCGACGTGCCATTAAACAAATAAACAAACAAAAAAAAGCCTCCCGCTGAGAAATATTACTGAGTTTTTCTGCACGTGAGGCATTTACTGCAGCTCGGAGACGACAAACATCTTCCTTTCAGACGGCGCTCCATTCCCTCCGTTGCTCCTGGAGACGATGCAAAAGAAACGCGGTTCCGTCTCCGGGTTTTACCATCACGTTCCGTCCTCCTCTGAGATTAGACGGCAGCGGCTTCACCCAATGGCCTCCTCCAGCATCTGCACGGAGGAGTATTTACGTTTTTGGGGGATTTTTTGTCCTCGGTATTTCTCCAAAACAGGCACGAATGTGACGAGAAACTACGACGGCGATGCTTCGTTGGCTTGATCATTCTCCTCCTTCATCTTCATCATCGTCGTCATCATCATCATCCACCCCTCTGCCCTCTGCCAGTCTCCCGTCTCATTCATCGCACGGCTTTATCCGACGCTCCTGGGGGAGCGTAAGGTCTACGACGTAATCACGTCACGTTCGGATCAGACTCTTTTTTTTTCTTCTTCTTCTTCTTTTTCCTTTTGTAATAATTGGCAATAAAATGGTTGCGCCAGCTGCATATTGTGCAAATCAATCCTAGCACGTGTTAACAATACACAATTTAAAAACTTTGGAAAAGTCATAGAAAAATGGAACAAGAGAAAATATGTTCTAAAAGACACAATGTGCGTTTTGTTTTTTTGTTTTTTTGAAGAATCATTTTAATCCGGTCACATTGGAGTTTGTGTTCAATCAATGCAATGTTTTGTTTAAGGTTATGGTACAGCATTTCAATTTAAGTGAAGACTTATTTATTTATTTATTTATTTATTTATTTATTTATTTATTTATTTATTTATTTATTGGAAAAGTTGAGACAGGCCTTAGTTAGGAGAACGTGATGTGGCGATCATAATACATTCCCTCTATAATCCCTGTTTTTATTCCAATCCAGCAGGTGGCGGTAACGTTCCTTACAGTGCAGGGGAGCTCAAAAGATCCCAACGCCGTTGTTTCCGCCATCTTGGGAGGGGAGTCATGGGGGAAAAAAAACTGGTTTACAGCTACCAGATTGTTTGTGTAATGTGTGTGTGCGCGTGTACTTTTTTTTTTTAGGAGTTTATTATTTATCAAATTTTAAGCTTGATTGTTTGTCAGAAAATCACCAAAAAATGTGCTTAAAAATGTTTCATTTTTGAGGGTAAAAAGAAGTGTTTAAACATAAGAAAACTTTTTTTGGTTAGATCAAGCATTTTCTGTGTCATAATTGATTTAATTATAATATTTTGTCCTTTTTGGTTGGAGTGTATCATTATTTCACATTTCACAATCTATGAGATTGTAAGACCACCTCTAGTCTGTTCAAGTGACCACACATATGTCTGTTTTCTAAGAAAGCTATTTTTTTGTTGTTTGTAGCATACTGTTGGATTTACAGTAATACTTTTAGCTTTTAAGTGGACAACTGAATGGTTTGGGTCAAAACTCCCTGGGTCTGTTCTTTGTTTCATCCACCTTGACGAGAAAAAGTTCCAGTTTAAAAAAAGTAATCCTGGAATAAATGCCACCACATTACACATCTTATTGAACTGTGGCTAATTGATATTTGGATATTCCAAACACTTCAAGAGAGTTATTGTCTCCAAAGATGGCTCGGTTGAGGTACTAACATTTTTGCACAGAGCAAATCCTCCAAAAAAATCAAATCATCACTTAATGACTGTGTTTTGGGTTTACTCTGGATGTCTTTCTCTGCTGTCAGTGTTCATTTGATTCTGAGGAAAATAAGGAAACACAAATAAGGAAAAACCGAATAAATCCATACTTATTAAAAAAAAACAGTAAAAAACATTAATATATTCAATACTCTTGTCTCTGTCAGACCCACAGACTGAGTCATGACACTGGATACAGGCCACCAGCACTAAAATAGACCAGTCCGGAGTGATAGGGCTCACGCATTTCTTTAAAATGCTGAATCACTTGTGTTCAGGTTGTTAAAATACTAAACTCCCTCCCCACCTAGCCCATAAAACAATAATAAAATGCTACTATATTACAGATGTGCTGAATCATACACGTTGAACAGACGGCAAGTGAGCTCCCCCAACATGCTGCAAATACTTTAGATGAAACACAGGAAGGCCAGTTTTCTATTTCAAGATTACGCTGAGCATGAAAACTCAACTCGAGCACGCAGTGGTCAACAGTGACAGTGTTGAAGTGTGCTGGGAAACTTAAGCAAATCCATCAGGATAGTTCCGACAATGGATACATTGGCAGAAGATTTAGCACGGTCTGATGTCGAAGCCGAAATGACGATGTTGGGGGCGGAAGATGCAGCGGAACAAAATGTTGAAGCAAGTGATGAAGTGGAGAACCTTCGAAACAGGTATTTTTGCTTTGAGAATGTAATCAGTTGAAACTGAACTGTTTTTATGTGAAATACTGTAAAACCAATGAAGGGTATTGCATAGAAAGATAACTTATGTATGCATGAGTGCTGGACGGATGCGTGTAAAATATAATCTTTGTATTGGAACATTGCCGCTTTCATCAGGAGAACAAAATAAATTGTGTAAAACTCAAGACTTGCAAAGAAAGAGCTTTTGTTTTTGTTCCTGATTGTCACTTTGTGTACATGTCTTTAGTTTACGTGAGGCCGTCCACGATGACAGCGTCCGACCCAAAATGCAGTGCCTCCTGATGGACACCTCTTTCTCCATGGTGACCATGCAAGGCGAAGACAGCGGGATCGCATGGGAAACAACCGCGAGCCGTTGTGCCACACCTTGGACGCCTGACGCAGGGACAGCGGATGTTAGCTCACCGGCTTCGGTCCGACTCGGAGCATCGGGGTCTCAGCCTGCAGGAAAGATCATATTTGTCATGGACGAAGAGATGATCGCGAGACAGAGAAAACCTAAAGAAAGAGTGAACAATCAGAAGAGCAAAGCGGAAAGAGAGCAAGAGCTGTGGGATGAAACCTTTGACAGCGTCTCAGGGCGACCAGAGTTGGTAGAAGTGTCCCAGCCCAATGTGAAAACGGAAGCGGAAGGGGAACAAGAGGAAGTGACTGATCTTCTGGAGGACAAAGAGCAGCGTTTGTTCAGGATAGTGTCAGAAGGTTCAGAAATCCTCAACATTGTCGTCCCTCCTAAATTTGCCACAGTGGACGAAGAGGAGAGCAAGGAAATGATGGACAACTTGTCATATCTGGAGGAGAGTCTTGTTCCCAAAACCAGTGCAGAGACTCAAGACAACGACTTACCATTCTCAACAGAAACTGGCGATCAGATAAAGGTTTTATCTCCTACAGGTCCTGGTGCAATGGACCCTCCAGGAGCTCCGGTGGCCAGACCTCCAGTGAGAGGAGCGACTGGGAATGTGGACTACTTTGAGGCATTCTCTCTGATTGAGGCCCAGGCTCCAGGAAGTCCTGCTGTGATTCCACAAGGGCAGGAGGAGCATGAGGCAAAAACAGCCACTGACAACCTGGATGCTGAGAAACCAGTGGCACCTGAAGATCGCACAACGGCCAAAAGTGTGGACATTGATAAATCAGACACAGTGAGTTTAGAGGAAATAACCAGTGACCTCCTAGACGATGTCTTCTATGGGGGTACAGAAAACTACACTTTAAAAAGTATGGACATTACTGATGAAGTTGGAGGAGCAAAAAGTCCAATATCTAGGCTTGCTTCCAAACCAAGTGGTTCATCTTTGTTCGGTAGCCAAGAAGACATCCTGACACCAATCTTCCTACCCGAAGGACCACCAAAAATTATTGACCAAATATTGCTGGAAGAGCCGAAAGCCATGGCTTTCCTTTACACTGACCTGTATGAGGAAGCATTGGGCAGTAGGAAAAAGGAGGAGGATGCAGAAAGCATAACGTCTGAGAAATCTTTCCATAGCAGGCATTCAGACCGAGAGGCCAGAGGTTATTTAGAGAAATTCGTCCTGATCGATGAGACTCCTGCAGTGGAGACAGCACAGCAAGAAAAAGAAATTTTCACATCAGAGGAATCTCGGACTCTACCTCAAGATATGTATGACTTCGAAGACATTCTCGCCAAGTCTGAAAAAGAGAGGCAACACTCAGACGAAGTCACGGACTTCTTAAGGTCTAGTGCCAATTCTTCTCCCTGTGACATAGAACCTTTCCCTCAATCCCTAGAAGAGGACGACACTCAAACAGCGGAGAGGACCGTCAAGACTCAAAAAAGCGTCTCAATAGCTGTAGAAAAAGTCTCAGAAACCCCAGTAGATCCTCTCGGCTTTTCAAGCTATGAGTTCCTGCCAGATGAACCAGACTGGGAGGCTGTAGATGATGGTCCTACAGACCTAGACAGGAGATCTATTGGAGGAGAAGAACTGGGAAGGCAAGAGTCCGAGCTCAATAAACCAAATGTCCCTCCCAGGAGAAAGACGGCATCCTCTCCTAAATCATGCTTGGATCTAACACCTCTTACTCCGGTTGATATGATTGCACAAGAGAAAGAGGAGGCTGGAGGAAAGGAGCACAGGGTGGAGGAAAAAGAGACGGCATCACCCGTAGAGACTGCTGACGAAGGGGACGGAAATGAAGAAGACACCGTGGCGTCTGAATCTGAAGTTGCGCAACTTGCCAGCGATCCAGTTGAGTTGAAAACCGGGGCCCTGGAGAGTGAAAGCACCCAGGAGTCCGATGAGATGACTGTCGCAGACGCAAAACCAGATGAAGAGGAAGAAACAAAGCCGAACGAAGATAGAAGTGAGAGTCAACCAGCAACGACGGCTACAGGACTCCAAGAAACAGATGTTGAGACAGAGGTTAATACGGAGAAACAAGAAGACAGACTCACCACCTCACCAGCTGATCCTGCTGTAAACAAAAGGCAGTGTGTAATACTTTAGTTTAGCCAAAAAGCTACATTTTAAAACCCACTAAAATGTTCTTCCACACAGTTCCTACAGGTTAAAGTCAGGGTGACTAGGTTGTGTAACGCATAGAATAAGTGGATTTTGAGCCTCCACCACTTAGTTCCTTTGAGGTTTTGATTGTTTTGCAACCCAAGGTTTTCAGGTATGGAATGGTACTGTCTATTGTTTCATACTAATTGTGTGTCAGGACGCTTTGCACCTCCCCTGACAATGAATGATTTATGGTCATTCTCTTACTAGCAGGTCACGCAGTTCTTTTGGCGTAATCAAGGGCTGGGATCTGTCATATGTTAATAATTAATGGGCAAAACAAGGATCAGAACCAAAATGAGTAAAAAATACAATTGCAACATTTTCAGAAAATACAGCATTGTTTAATGCTATGTGAATCTAGTATTTATTTATTTTTTTACTGTGCACCAGTTCATTGGGCTCTGCACGAGTACATGTGGAGCTCATTTTTTGTTGACCTGGTACACTGTACACACCTGCACAGATTTTAATTCCCTCAGAGAGTGGCACCAAATCCAAATCCAGAGTGCCAGGAAAAAAACACAACACCCTTATTTGCAAACTTGCACCTGTCTAGTTTATATGACTACAGAGAGGTACACGGTAAGTACATTCTGATTGCTGGAGCAGATAGCCTGACTAATTTATCAGCTAATATCTGCTTGTTATGCTTGTTTACGCTCTTAAGGGATGCATTGTAAAACGTTTTCGGATTGTGTGGTTTGTTAAGCTTTTGAAAACTGCTACTAAATTTAACAGGTGTTTGTTTGATACATTTGTGGGCAGAAAAGCCAAAGTAATATACGTTACCGATTTCTTGGTTACAAATACAACAACCAAAACAAACAAAAAAAAATTAATAGTGTGATGTATTTTGTTAGATTTTTTTGTGCTATTTTTTTTACTCTAGGTTTTCACATTACAAAAATAGTCCCACTGCGCCTAAATGTATTTAAAAAAAAAAATGTTTTTAGTATTATTGTGATTGGACTCTGCATTAACTCAAAATGAACAGCTGCCACATTGATAGTTATGTTCCGTTTCTCCAGCTGGGCCCAGTCGCTGTAGCAATAATGCATGATTCACAAGTAGGGGGGAAAGGTTTGGGTCACGAGTTCCAATAATAATAATAATAAAAAAAAAAAAAAGAACTGAGAACACGTGTGACGTCAAGGTGCACCTTTGACTAAAAATAAACCCATCTGGCCGCTAATATGACACCGCTTCTCCCCTGCCTTGTAAACAGCCAGGCCACAAGTGTGCAGTGCGCGCACGTATTAAAAATAAGGCACTATCAGCTATATTTGACGTGTCCATCTAAGCTGTGACACATTATGGTACATTTTATTATGCAGAATTGAAATAAATTAACAATGTGTTCCTGTTCGACCACATGGTGAATCTGGCCACAGGAACCCTCGATCCTGTGGCTGCGCTGGACTTGCAGAGGACAAACACAAACAGGCCGTCATGTAAAAGTGTATAAATAACATTTCAACAATGTTTAAAAAAAAAAACCCAAAAAAACTTCTTTAGAGAGGAGATAAGTTAGACTGCTAGAGTAAGTAGGGCAGGGCCAAAGTTGGACCTGCCCACTATTTACTATGCGAATTCTTAGGCAGGTCTCAATAACTTAAAATATCTTTGAAAAGTTTCTATTTTAGTCATTTGATTCAAAAGCTGAAACTCTTTGAGATTTACCACTTACCCTTTGTATTAGTCTTATGTTAAATTGTATTTCTCAGAAATAAATGTTCTTTTTTTTTTTTTTTGTCGTATTTTGCTCCTTATCCCATTGCACACTGAATTGAAAATTGGCATCATTTATTGTTCAACGTTCTGCACTTGTTCCTGTCTAACGGACATCTGCATTTTGATTTCTTTCGTCCCTCTGTCTGTCTGTGATTGTAGATCTGCACAACATTGGACCTTGTAAAATATGTTTAAAGTTATTAAATCTGGACTAAATTACCACCAACCAAACAAGACTGGATGTGTTCTTTTAGCCATCAATGTAAAAGCAGAACATATGTGTCGAAAGAGCTTTGTCTCCCTCCTCCCGCTACAAGGACTTACGGAAAATCTTTCATTCTGTCTTGTATAATTATGATGCAAGATTTTATTATATTTCCTTCACTGTCTCTCTTGATTTGGTCCCACAGAAGCAAAATCCATAATGACTGTGTGAGCAAAGTCCCTCAACGCATACACAATGGAGAGAGGCCATACAGCTGTGACCAGTGTGAGAAGAGATTTACTTGCAAACAGAAACTGACAGTCTGTGAGAATTTCTTCTCAGACCAGTGTGAGAAGAAATTCATCGGAAAAAGCGAGCTGACAGTCCATCAACGCATCCACACTGGAGAGAGGCAATATAGCTGTGACCAATGTGAGAAGAGATTTACTCAAAAACAGAATCTGATGCTCCATCAATGCATCCACACTGGAGAGAGACCATACAACTGTGGAAAGTGCGGAAAAAGCTTTGTTGAAAAAGCACATCAGGTAGTCCATCAGTATGACTACTGACGTCATCATACTCAGACATGACATGGCTGAGTATGATGAAACGATGTTTTTCAGAAGCCCATCATTGACACACAATGAACATCTTGGAATGCATGTAAACAGTTTCATTACAAAAGCAAATTAAAGTTGCAAGGTTTTTAAATTTATATATAAATAATCATACAATAGACACTCATGTAAATCTTCTCACACTTAAGAAAGAAGAAAGACGATTCTCACTTAGAACCTTCTTTCTAAGTCCGGTTCTTAGAAAGTGTCTCTTATTGAGGCTACACTTGATTCCTCTTTTGTCTTTAGCTGGAATTTATAATCACATCACCTGCTATTAATGTACTACTTAGGGAATATCAGAAAAGTTACGCTGTGTCAGCAGCCATTGTGCTGCACTTGTCTCCTGCAGAAAGCAAGCAAGAATACATTATTCCAACTATTTAACAATTTACAGTTAGGCTAGTAACGTTTTTACAACTCACTGCCAGTGCCGATCACTCTGGAGATATTTCTAAACATTTTTATTTCAATATTCGCGCCACTGTACGACGGTAAGTGCGACGTTTTATTAAGTGCCGCATCAATCAGGTGCTACAACTTGACATCAAGTATGGCTGAGGCAGCAGTCACTTAAACTTGATGTCTTTGAGTTTAAGTGACAGATTAACTCCAGTCAAATTTCTCAAAAATGTTACTACAATTTTTAGGGAAAAGTTACTTACAAAGAGAAATTCTTCCAAAATTGATGTGCATTTATATCAAGCCCCCATTACTCGAATTCACCTAAATAAAATCCAGAGCACCAATAATCGGAAAACAAGAAAAGAGATCCCAAAGACAAGACCAAATAAAATCGTAAAATTTCCTGGTGCTCGGCAATCCCAAATTCACTTTTCCATATGAAAATTGATTTGATTTTGGAAATCTAGGCGCCTTCCATAACCTTAACCATCTTAATTCTCTTTATTGCTCTGAAATAAATTTCTCTTGAATACAAGTTACATTTTCCTTTTGCAACTGTGGTTAGGGAAATAAAGCCAGTTTATGATGATATGGCAAAACCATGACTGCAAGGTTAATTCGTCACTTTATTTCGCTTTTCACAACAATCACTACCTCAGTACTTGATCGGTTTCTACACCGGAAATTCTATTTTTCTTTTTTTTTGGACGCTGCTGTCCTTCAGTGGAGCGCGTGTGTTGCGTTCGGGTCACATTCGAATATTTGCTCTTCCATTCGAGTAAACATACAGAGAAAAAAAATACCCTAAACATTGAATTTAAACCAAAAACCTCTTAATTGAAACACATTAAATGTTAATATAAAATCAAATAAATTTAATCCGGCACACTTTACAGGAAAACAAAAAGTTGATTTTACGGAGGGCATTTAAATTTCCGAGTTACCTGAATGCGACGTCGAGGTTAGCTAAGCGGCTAACACCGCAATGGACAATGGTCCTTGTGTGTGCTCTCCTGTCACCCTGGAAGAAAACGGACTTCGTGCCTGTGACGAGTCTTATGCGGACGACGAGTTGGTGGACGCCTTCGGAGACCTGGCTGCCCTCCCGGTTGAAGTTGAGGAAAGAAGACCGACATGTTTGCGCTGCCGGTGAGCTGAATGAGAGCGAAGCTAACGCTAGCTAGCCTAGCTTGAGTTAACGAGCGTCTGAACGAGAAGCTGTAAGAAAAAGAAAACAAACAAAAATAATTACACACACACACACACACACACACACACACACACACACACACACACACACACATATATCCTTCCTCTTGTTCTACTTTATGTAAATGGCATGCTTTAATGAGGGAAGAGATTTATATCGTTTCAGAAAAAGCTGACGACCAGCTGAAAACAGATGGGGGCGTTAGACGGGGGAATTAACTGGGAAATCAGAGCTTCACGTCTTCAACTTTCCTCCCATGTTGTAGTCGCCCTCAGAAGGTGTGTCTCTGTCCCTTTCTCCCGCAACAACCACTGGAGGTGTCCACATGTCTGTACGTAGTGCAGCATCCCGCAGAGGTGAGTCAGTGGATCTCGTGTGTTTATCTTTTGGTTCTTCACGTGGTAATATCTCTTATTGGCTAATTCTCCGAAATAGATGTTATTAATATTTTTTAAGTGATAGACTGACAGACATTAGTGCAAAATGGTGAATTATGAACTGTGTGTAGTGGGGGAAAAACAACAGCCTCGCTGGTCATTACTTGGTAATGGCAGCATCATTCTGTGGGGATGTATTCTGAGATTGGCCTAGTCAAAGGTTTTTTCTTTCAAGCAAGAATCTGCCCTGAGACTTGGAGACACGCGGTTCACACCTGCTCTCCTTTTACCTTGAGCTATTTTGCAAAGTAGAATGGGTAACGTGAAAATTATGTTTGAAGTGTATCAAAATGTGAAGAAGCTGCAAAAAGTTACGGTTCGTATTGTGGTTGAAGACCTGGTACATCTTTTGGTTATTGAAATGTTTCATGTTTTTAAAAAAAAAGAAAGAAAAAAAAAAGCGTACTAGATTGTAATATCAGACTCTCTGATGTCTTCCATTTTTGCGTTCTGCTCGCAGGAAAGCCGAGTACTGCGGACTGTGCCTCTTCTTGCTGCTTGTTTGCCACAGGGAAAATGCAACGTCATAGTAGGAAGGCGGTTTAATGAGGAAAAGTAAGTCGGCTGCATTTCATTAGACCAAACCTTCCCCCAGAAAAATCGTTAAAACTGCTCATTTGTTTTCTTAATCGTCCTGCACTCAGGCATCCAGAGCTCGCCGCCGTGTGTCGGGACGACAGAACGCTCATCCTGTACCCCGGACCTAAATCCCAGAACCTGGAGGAGTTGGCGCAACGCCTGGAGATCTCCGCCGTGAAGCACAATGTGATCATTATCGACGGCACGTGGAGCCAGGCTAAAAACATGTTCCTGAAAAACAGCATGTTCCACCTGCCCAAACAGGTGTGCGCAACGTTTTGATGTAGTTTCCAAAGTACATTGGCTTTTGCAGAAACAATGAAGTTGACGTTTCAGTACAGCCTGCCCAGAGATAGAAAAAAAGACCAACAACGTAAGACATGGGTAGATGGGTGTTTTTTATCAAATAGCTTCCTCCAAAATGTAACAATTCCCAAACACAGCCAAAGTTTACCGCGCTATCAATTAGTTCTAAGATAGAGGTGTCTATATAAATGAAAACTAACTTTAAAAAATTATAGTGTGTTTGTGTGTGTGACCAACAATAATTTCAAAACAATGAAAATGTGATAATAGAATTAACATTTTATTTAGTTGCCAGCATCATTGTGGCAGCTTGATTAGCATTTTCCAGTTGGTTCATTTTATGGAAAAAACTTTATTTTTTATTTTTACTCAAAGCATTGTTGGTGATTTAAAAAAAGAATAAAAATACAGTACATTGCTTTTACAGCAGGCCGTCCTGTAAGTGGTCATATCATAAATTATAAATCAGATTTTGCTAGCATTGATAGAGAATGTGAAACTACTTTACAGAGGTAATTGAATTTCATTATGGAGTGTATTTTTAATTTATATAACAACATGGCTGTTAGCAACTGCATCGATTCCTTCTGCTTTGATTTATCAGGTCCAGCTTAACAGGAATCTGTCGAGCCAGTACGTGATCCGGACTCAGCCCTCCAACATCTGTCTGTCCACGCTGGAATGCGCCGCCGTGGCCTTGTCGGTCTTAGAGAAGAATGACGAGATCCAAGAGGTGAGTCAGTTGACAATTTAGCTAATATTTCCTTTTCTTTCTAAAAAAGAAATCCAAATATTTAAATCTTTGTTTAATTGAAAAAAAAAAACTGTTGTGTTTTTTTCATTCTCAGATATTACTGAGGCCTCTGAAAGCTCTATGCTCCTTCCAGCTGCAGCACGGCGCTCAGGTTCACCACAGCAAAGAGCATCTGCTTCGAAACGGCATGTACGACAAACCCATGCCGAAAAACAAGCGCAAAATCAAAAGGATGGAGAAGCTAATGACGGACCACAGCGTCTGTCCAAGATGAGGACGAGGATGGCAACAGAGTGCAGAGAGCGATCTGTGAAATGTCTTTGGACACGTTTTGTTTAAATAATGTAGGACTGCATCATCTGGGTACAAATAACTGGATTTAAAAAAAGAAGCTGTTTTAAGCTACTTGTTTCATGTTGGTGATTTAATTTATATAATTGTTATTCATTTTAAATAAATGACTACAGTTCTACTTAAACAATCATGTTTTCCAGTAAATCAGGTTCTTTTAGGGTTTTTTTTTTTTCCTAGAAATTGTTCCGCATTAAAATATTGTTTAATACAAACCATGTAATGCTGTTACATATTATGGTAGTCTCTCCTCTATAAGGGCTGATTCATTTATTGTTTTTGCAAAGCGAAGTCTTAAAAGGAATGTATTTAAATACAACAATTACCAAAGTTGTACAAACATTTGTTTTTCTTTTCAGTGGTCAGGTTACTGCCTGAAAATGTAAATACATCACTTGTAAATAAAGCCTCTTTGACCTTTAAGGCTGTTTCAGTTTCTCATTTTATAAAACTTGCTGAAGTTCCAAACTTTTAATTTTAATTCCCAGATTTTTTTTATTTTTTTATTTTTTTTTTAACCGAAAATACATGTGATGGAGAAATGCCTAGCTACAAAAGAGGCAAAAAACCCCCAAAACACCTTTATTCTGGTTAGAGCAACATTTTAATGTTGAATATTAGGATAAATGTGATAATCCCAGAAATATATTTTTTTCACTAAAAGTCATGTGCAACAGGAAATAACCCATAATCCAATGAAAAATATTAAACTATTGTAACATTTAGGATAATATGAGTTATTTTTCATTTTATGTGATAAAGGACTAGTGCCATAAATAAATGAAGTCAGTTGCAAAGGTGACATCTAACAGAAAATAAAATGCACTGCTCCATTATACATATGTATATTAATAACATTGCAGTTGATGTGGGAAAAAAAAGTTGTTTTGTGTTGCATTCAACGTACGTAGAAGGAGGATGGATAATTTGGATGTTTTGCATTTGTTTTTGTTTTTTCAAACTGAAATCTTGACAGGAAATAAAATGTAGCAATAAACGTGTAATTGTTGCACTTTTAGCTGTTACAATCTTACCTTTCATCGTGCAACGTTTCGTTTCCTACTATAGAACAGGTCAAATGTTACCAAGTATTTTTGACTTGAAAATGTTTTTTAAAGCATTGTTTTAGCGCAAAAACAACAACAACAACAACAAAACCACCTAACACTAAATAGACATTCGCGTCCAAGTCGCCTTTGGCTGAACTGTCGCGCATGCGAGTTTGGAATCGGCCCCCGGTCGCTCCGCCATCTTTGTCGGCAGCCCATTGTTCACTCCGAAGGCTAACAACGGTGTCAAAACCCTCCACACCTCGTATTAAAGTGTCCCGACCGTGTCACCGACGGCTGACCGCGACTGTCGTGGATTTGCTCACAAGGTCGCGACTTGTTTTCGGCCACCAAGTGAGACAGAATGGACGACGAGCAGCCGAAAACCCTGTAAGTGTCGGACTGCGTTGCTCTTAGCTAGCCGCTTGTGTTCGTCACACAACGTTGAGCGGTACATGTAAATAGGAACGTCTCATAATACCGGTTTTTGAACGGGAACCGGTTCTGTAAGGTGGAACTGTCCAGCTGGCATCTCGGTGGCAACAGCACATTTTCTGAAAGGTTTTACAGTTGATGTGGTCGAAACGTTTATTGCTAGCCACATAACTAAGCTAGCTACTTCCAGAAAAATCCTAAAAATACCAATTGGGATCAAGCTTCTTCCTTCGAGTACAATGGAAGCGCGTTTTCCTTTTGGGCTTTTGAAAAAAATAAAACACATATATATGGCGACGGAAACAATTCCGTTCAAACTCCTGCTGTAAGTAAAGGTGCGTTAAGCTGTGCTATTTTGTGTCATTCACTGCCGAACAACGGTACATTGATGATGTTGGTCAATGTGAAGGCCAGTAGTTTTATAACATCATCCCTGAAGCCTGGGCTATTTTAGTAGTCACTATTCAACACAATAAACCACCCGGACAAGCAATCTTAAATGCATTTAGTCTTTTTCTGAAATGTTTGGTGATGATCTGTGCAAATATATATATATATATATATATATATATATATATATATATATATGTGTGATTATGTGCCAGTATGGGTTTGTAAGCAGCAGTTTGTAAGCAGCTTGCAGCACAGTTTATATAGAAACTATATAAACTGTTTATTAATTTGAAAACTGTGCCAGTGTTCATTGGAGTTGTGGAGTTAGTTGACAAAACAGAAATCAGTTCAAGGTTAATGATGAAAAATCAGCATGCAGACACTCCATTAAATATTATGAGCACTTTCTGTTCATGGAGTGAAATGATTTCTGATGATTTCTTTATTTAAAGGAACGCTTTGTTTTGGGTCTTTGATGTAAACAGACGTCAGCGTGAGTGTTAAATTGTCCGTTGTTTGCAACCGTGGCAAAAGTCTTATTTATTGGAACGAAGCGAGGAAAAATAAAATGATGTTGCAAAGTTGAAATTTAATATTTAGTTTGATTTCAGTTCTTAATGCTTCTATTCATTCTTCTTTTCTCCCAAATTCCCAAGATGTATTTATTTATTTATTTATTTATTTATTTGTCTCTTGGAAGCGAAGAATTTCATTTTTATTTGGAATTTATTCTTTAAAACCACATTTCTTTTACTTTTAGCATCAACTAAGTCTCAAAGACTATTTCATCGAAATCATTTTTGTATTTTGCAATTTTTCTGCATTTTATATGTATTTAACGCCGTATCTAAAAAGGAAATGGTTCAATATTTATAAAGGATTTTCAGACTCGGTGACCTGTTGGGTGTCAGGATCTTGCTGCCAGCAGATTCCTACATAATGCAATGGGAATAAGTGGGTCAAGACTTTCTGTCCTATGTTTCTTAGTGAACACAGATTCTTGAGGAGTGTTAGCAGAGGGGGATTTATAAACACTGTAGCGTAATTTATAAACTGACTGTGAAGTGCACAAAATTCAGAGACTGAGGTCCAGACAAAAGTCAGGGAGCAAAACAATCTTTAATACATCTGCAGACGGAGAGCAAAAAAACACACTGCATTAGGCACAAATTAGATTCGCTCTGACAAACTCAGAGGTGCATAGTTACTTTATTCATCTCTCTCTACTACCGAGGCGGAGACTCAATCTTCTAAGACCAAACAAGAGAAACAATGGAAAACATACGGAACCTTGTAGCTCATTCACTGTTATGTTTATGGAGCGCGAAAACTAAAAACTCCACGGAAAAAACAGCTAGTTCCCAAAACAACTATCTGGGAAAGGTTAGCAACCCTGGGAAACTTACTTCAGTAGACACATCTTGTTTCATTAGTTTGTACCCCTCTCCCAGCTGCACAGAAAACACCTTGACTGTGATACAAAAAACATTACATTTATATGACACATAAAGGGACATCATTTAATATGAATAAAACTTCTTCACAACTTCACCCTTTTTCAGGGAGCAAAATCCATCAAGTGAATGAAATCCATAAATGATAAAACGTATTAAATGATAAAAAGAAGCAAATGATAAAATGAATCAATCAATAACTTTGAATAACTGATAAAATGAAAAATGATCAAATTAATTAATGAACAACTCGGAGTAAATGATAAAATTAAAAAATGAATGAATCAATCAAATGAGTTCAATGACAACATGAATCAAACCATAAAATCAAACGACTGATAAAATGAAATAAATGATGTAAGTGATATAATGAATTAAAGGATAAAATGAAATATCCCAAACATCGTCAAGAACACAAAATCAAGAAATGATAAATCAAGTGAGTATAAAATGAAATAATAATGTAGTAATGGCGCAAAAACAGTTTGAGAAACACAAAACATCAGTTTACCTCCTCCACCAAATAATGGTGGAAAAATATGAACAACATAGGAGTGTTTCAGCAAGTGTTTTGACCTCTTGTGACACTAAGTAAAAAGAAAAACCTGGAAGCAAAAAAAATTGGAACATCAAAAATAAAAATCAAAAGGAAGCGCCAATTTACACGCACTTGGAATAGTAAGAAAATATCGGTCGTTGTAGAACAAATTCAACCTCAGCACGGCACAGTTTGTTGCAAGGGAGCAATAGCAGTAGCTATCAGAGCGATCTAACAGGGCCCTCAGACACACAAGGCAACAACAACTATGTGAGAGACACTACAACAGAGGCAAACATAGATCCCACAAAACTGCGGTACTTGCTAAACACAGACATCCAATTACCCCATACAGACGTATTCACCCCCAAGTGTTCTTTCAGCTTGTAGGACAAAGATCGCAGACCATCCAGCGCTTTGGACAAGGAACCATCCGCAGCAGTATTGTTGGGAATAAAGACGCAACACTGAGAACCAAAAATCATGCACACGCCCCCCTTTACAGCCAATAGCATATCTAAAGCAATTCTATTTTGAAAAAGACATGAGTGAGGTAGCCGCAAGTTGCTCATGTACGGCTTCAAATCCGGCAGTGGTATAGATACTGAGTTGTTGGACATTATAGTGTACGTAATCGATCCTATCAATGTTTTTATTTGGTGTGATCCAGTTAAAAATAGATGTTAAATAGATTCAAAACCCCCTGCAATTTGGTTTGCTAGTTTATATTCATCCGGCACGCCTCTAAGGGCCCTATGGGATCTATATAAGTGGGGTCAAGATCGGGAATGTAAACAGAGCGTTTTGTACGTTGCCAGTTAGATAAGAGAAATTGGAAATGGTCAGACCATCAGTCACATCATTAACCTGCATCCTATAAATAGAAACTGGTAACAAGTGCACACAGGCAAGCTGAGTTTTTTTGGTAACCCATCAAATAATCATCACCACCACACCACCACCACACATCGCTTCTGGAAATCGGTTTAAAATTTGCTGGCACCCGAATTATATTTAACAATTTTGTGAATTGAGACTTCCTAATTTAAGAGTCCCAGTCATAGAAATGCATGTGAAATCAACCTTTGCTATAGTTTTTCTGAAACACCAGACTTCTAAAATCAGTTTTAGTGAAAGGGTAAACACTGTCCCACTGGCTACAATGGGAAGATGGATTAGTTTTAGTCATGACATCGAGAACACATTCAAGCGGAAGAAGGGCCGGGGATTATCCCAAGCACAGGGACGCGGTCCCCATGCAGACAACACATAGTAATCAGTATTAGAGACATGTCGCAGCACTGTCAGCCAACAACAACCAATTATTTGTAGAAAATGATATACCTGTCGTTACTCTGTACCAGTCATCAGCCGTAAGTTTGTGCAGAACAGTAATACCTGTGGGAGAATATGGTGAGACAACAGTAACATCCCCCCCCCCTTCACAAAGAACAAAAAGAAATTGTAGATCCTTTCCTGATGAATGAGCACATAGGTAAAACTTCCAACAGTTTAACAATATGGGCAAAGGTGAGGGTGGTATGATTGAACCTTTCGCTGTGTCTACCGTGATGTGTAGTCCTTGCGTCGTTTTAGCCATTGTGAAAAGTTTCATATGGTGTCTGGCATAGGGAGTCGTTCCCCATTCTGGCGACTAGATGTTTCCTTCATCTGATCCAGTATTGGCGTTCAAGGCTGACCATGGAATCATGAGGCCAACTGAAGAATCAGGGGGCACACACCTGAATGCCCCTTTCAAAGCCTGTGTTTCTCCACACCAGTGTATCTCACGGTTGGTAGAGCGTCTGCTCCTGTTGAGCACTGCTGGGCCTTCTGGAACTGCATGTGTGTGATTTGTTGCAGTCGCATTCCGGATCGGCAGGAGGTACCAGACTAGAGCCATTACCTCACATATCAAGAGGAAGCACCAGCATAGTATGGCATCCTTAATCCACGTCGGTGTTCTGCGACGCTGCCTCGGCCTCCATGTTCTTAATGCTGCCTCAGCTAGGCGTGGTCCAACCTACTGAGTGAGCTGTGTTGGCAACTCTATTTTTTCAGAGGTGCTTGGTGGAGCCCGTTCTCTAGGCTCTGGACTGGTCCCGCAGGATGTGACGATGTAAACCTCGGAACTTCTTACAGTGGCTAACGTGAACTCAGGTTGACCTCTCCGCGACCTTTTGACCCTGTGTCATCAAAAGCACTTGAAACGGTCCCATCCAGCGGTGGGAACGCCAGTTCTTCCTCCTGAAATCTTTAATAAACACAAAATCTCCAGACTGTAGGCTATGTAATGTCTAATGGTTTGGTTCGCACAGGTCGTCCTCCTTGGGCCTGCTGTCTTTGATTGATCTGTTAGAGAAATTCAGTAGTTAATCATGTTGCCTTTACATGTTATTAAAATAATTCCAGGTTCCATCGGTGGTCCCATTTCAATGTTTGGGAAATCCTGCAAATAAAATTGTGTTTTTATCTTCTTCGCATGCGCATGTTAGTTCAATGTCCATTAAACACAGAACACGTAGACAAACATTACATGTAAACATTCACTCCAACATGAAACAGACACAAACAAACGTTGAGCCATCAGAAGTCAGAGTCAGTCAATATGCATTACAGTCAAATATTCACAGTCAGTCCTCATTTTATATACATATGGTCTTAAATTGAAATGGCCAACTTTACGTGAAGCTTCAAATAGAGAAAATTATTTTTAACAACATATATTAATATTTAAATTCAAATCTAATGTACAGGATCCTGTTTTAAAGTTTAGCTACATCTACACATACAGAAGAGATCTCAATATAATTCAGAATTACAGAAACTGATTTATCATGTTTCTGCAGAAGTGCTTCATTAATTTAAAAAACAGTTTTGTTATAACTAATAGTTCCCGGACAACTAAAGGTATATTAACCTGTCTAAGTTTAAATTTATCACAGCTGTATGTTATAGGAATTGCCCTCTGTTCAATTTAAATGCAACCAAAATATTATATGGTATACCAACATATATATAACGCAGCCTATCTGACAGCAGATAGGTGCTCAAAATTAGTGTGACACCGTGGGAAGCGTACAAAATCAGATTAGAATAGCACGATGTCTGGAGACGCCATAACAGCCCTTTCTGCACTTGCCACTGCGCGCAAACATCGTGGAAGTGCAGCCGTTACAGGATCTAATTTGGATGAAAAATAGGCGACTGGTTGCAATCTGTCACCGTGTTTTTGGAGCAAAATAGAAGTCATACAACCCCCTTTCTCATCAACCGCCTGAATAAAAGGTTCGGTTTGATCGGGAATTCCCAGAGTGGGGGCTCTTTGGAGTTGTTTTTTCAGCGCTTTAAATGATTTCAATGCATTGTCCGTCCATTTCACATGGGAGCTCATCATTAATCCCTTGTCATGACATACTTTTCTCAGAGGTTTCTCAATCTCAGCATAACCCGGAACGAAATGCCTACAATAGCCACAAAGTCCTAAGAAGGACATCAGTTGTTTTTTTGTTTTAGGGAGAGGTATGTTCACAATCGCCTCAATGCGGTTGCTAGAGATAGCTCTGCCTTCGGAAATCACATGACCCAGAAAAGTCACAGATGGCTGCACAAACTGCAATTTGCTTTTTCTGACTTTTTTTTTTTTTTATTTATTTATTTATTTGTGTGTGTGTGTGTGTGTGTGTGTGTGTGTGTGTGTGTGTGTGTGTGTGTGTGTGTGTGTGTGTGTGTGTGTGTGTGTGTGTGTGTTATCATATTTTTCTCTTTTTTGGAGCAAAAAATAATTTTTTATGCCAAAAAATTGAGTAGTTTCATGCTTTTAGAAACACACAGATCATGATTGGGAGTTGGCAATAATAAATCATCAACATACTGCAAAAGAGCTGTCTGTGGTGCAAGTTTCAAATGTGAAAGATTGTCATTTAATGCTTGGTGAAAAATGGTTGGACTCTCACAGTAGCCCTAAGAAAGTCTTGTAAATGTGTAGAGTTTATCGTTAAACTGAAAAGTGAAGCAGAACCAGCAGTTCAAAATAGGGTCAGATGGAAGGGATAAAAAATTATGCCATCCGCTGTTATCAACCACCTCTTTTTAGGGGATCAAAACAAACAAATTGGTCTTACAAGTTCAGTGATGGTGGAAAATAAATACTTTCTGAGTGACAATCCAATCAATTGTTTCACGTGTTGCTTATGCTAGAGGGCCAGGACACATTCTTATAGATTCTGGGGCATTTCCATCTGTCCCCTGGATGTTTTTGCCAAAGAGACATGAGGGGAAAAAAAATCAGTCAGTGTGAAGAAGCTCAGTTACTCAGGTGATAACCCAATCAGCAAAAAACAGGTCTCGGCGGACCAGCATATGTGAGCTGCATGCAGGAAAGAAGGGCATGTCAGAAGGAAGGAGCCACGCAGCTCATCAGCTGGATCTGTGGACACTTGAGCTGTGCAATGAAGGCATTTTGGTGACATCACAGTGGAAGTGGGAGGAACTCTCTCTCGAGCCATTTGTGAAATGGCCTCAGATTCAACCATTTAAAAATGTAGAGCAGACTTGGTGTTTTGAACAAATTAAAGTCAGATGGAGGTTTTGGACACGTCTCTGAACATTCAATAGACAGAAATAGTTTCACTGATTGTTGAGCCTGATGCTCCACTGTGACTGTTTTCCCAGACAGTGGAGCAGGAGGCAGGGATTTTTCATAATCAATTATTGTGTAGCACCTGAATCTACAAGAAAATTTAGATGGGTTCCTGCAACAATCACAATGAGCATGGGTAAGATTTTATGTGCTTCAATTGTATATTTCACATATGTGTTGTGTGTGTTGCTACTTGCGATTTGCTGAACCAGAGGTTGCTCCAACGGCACCGGGTTTAGTTAGGTGGAATGCCCTCCACGATGTCTTGTAAATCCACCTCTTAAAGGAAAGCCTCGACCCCCCTGGGGAAGCCTCCCTGGTTGCCATCAAATCTTCCTCCTCGGCTTCTGTGCAACCTCCGGCCTCCTGGTTGTGGTCTGAATCGTCTCTAGAAGCAGCCTCTGGCCCAATGTCCTTATTGTCCACAGATAAAACAAACATCAGGCAGTGTGTTGCTTTGTGACTGCCAATACTGTGCTTGTCCATATGGTCCATACTGTCCTTGCTGTAGTGGCTGTGGATCTGTCCATAATGTCCATACTGTCCTTTGCTGTGGCTGTGGATGTTCAGGGCAGCCTGATGAAGCAGGGTGAGTGGGCAGAATTGTGCAGTTGGGTCTCTTCAACCTTACGGTTCAGATATGGCACACTGAAGATCAGATGAAGCAGGTTTTGTAGAATATCCTGTTGTTTTCAGAATCTGGGGTAAAAACATCCTTGTCCTTCTCGCCCTTCCAGGGGCGGCATTGTTTCTTCTTCAGACTTTGGTTGGGGCCGTAGGGCTAATAGTCATCAATGTCCAAAAAAAAAGGATTTTTCCTCAGTGAGGTTGGTAAGGTGGAAGGGCTGGATAGAGCTTAGTGACGTCAGGTGAACTCGGTGGTGCCGCTGTGAGCAAGCTCATCGCAGCAGGTTGACATGTTGGGAAGAGAGAAAAAAAACAGTCATTAATTTTCTTAATTTTCTTATCTTGTTCAGCTGATTTCTCATGTTTTTTCTTTCTTCAGCTTTCTGAACCATCTGGAATCTGTATTGTGCTTCATTTTTTTGTTTTTTTGTTTTTCCCCTGTTTTCGTACTCTAAGTGTATATATGTGTGCTTGCATTATTTGTAAATGGTCAAGTGAGATTTTCAGCAGCTGTTGTTTCTGTATCAGTAATTTTCTATCAAAAAACTCAGGTTCAATTAACCCATGATTAGGAAATACAAATTTAATATGCCATTGTGACAAATACTGAACACATGATTCCCCATGTTTCAAATCATCTCTTCTACAATCGGCCCATGAGGAACATAATTCCTGTAGCCCTCACACGGCTCTGTAGAAGAGAAAAGTTCCATTCTCTAATTTTACAAACCTCCTACAATTTAAAACGTTATTTGACACGTTATTTCCAATCCTCAGTCTAGTTTGATAGACCTACAAAACTCAGTCTAAATTAATAGACCTACAAACTCAGTCTAAATTAATAGACCTACAAACTCAGTCTAAATTAATAGACCTACAGGAACTCAGTCTAAATTAATAGACCTACAAACTCAGTCTAAATTAATAGACCTACAGGGAACTCAGTCTGAATCGACAGACCTACAGGACTCGGTCTAAATTGACAGACCTACAATTTAAAACGTTTACATGAACGTATATCCAATCCTCAGTCTAAAAAATAGACCTACAAACCTTAAGATGTTTTGCAGCCCCTCTCAGCTCTGTCTTTATCCTGTCGTGGCTGATCCAACCCGGTGGAGTATCAGAAGAGTCCTCTTTCTCTCCGAAAGGTTTGGAGGAAAACCAGTTTGAAGGTTTGGCAGCCAACCCTCTTCCGAGGTCCACCGACTTGGATGCACCAGCGAAGGTTCCCGGGCCAATGCACCAAATTGTGAAGTGCACAAAATTCAGAGACTGAGGTCCAGACAAAAAGTCAGGGAGCAAAACAATCTTTAATACATCTGCAGACGGAGAGCAAAAAAACACACTGCATTAGGCACAAATTAGATTCGCTCTGACAAACTCAGAGATGCATAGTTACTTTATTCATCTCTCTCTACTACCGAGGCGGAGACTCAATCTTCTAAGACCAAACAAGAGAAACAATGGAAAACATACGGAACCTTGTAGCTCATTCACTGTTATGTTTATGGAACGCGAAAACTAAAAAACTCCACGGGAAAAACAGCTAGTTCCCAAAACAACTATCTGGGAAAGGTTAGCAACCCTGGGAAACTTACTTCAGTAGACACATCTTGTTTCATTAGTTTGTACCCCTCTCCCAGCTGCACAGAAAACACCTTGACTGTGATACAAAAAAACATTACATTTATATGACACATAAAGGGACATCATTTAATATGAATAAAACTTCTTCACACTGACCAAAACATCATTTTTTAACATTTTACCCCGCTCCTCTTGTAAATCCTCGCCTCAACTTTTTTTTTACCCGAAAATCTTCCAAATCCATCGCGTTCCAAGTCGGGACGGAGATTAAACTCTCAACACAATCGAACCGGAGCTTGGCTGTAACATGTTCAGCCTCCCCGGTAATCGCTAAGAGCAGCTCGCCGCTAACGGCGGGTTAATAAAACATCCCGGAAGGAGAGATGTAGCCTTAAAAGTTTGCAATAAAAAGGAAATAAAGCAAAAAGATGCGAAGTGGCTGAAAAAGCTCTTTTTCAAACTAACGTGTCTTTTAAACAGCTTTTTGTTTCTTGTATCTTCCCACAATTTTCAACTACCTTCCAATCCTCCATCTGCATTTAGCTCCAGACGAAACACGCGTATACGCTTCCTGCTACCTCATCATCGGGAACACTCATGTCTTCTTGGTGCTGTTTGTGTTTGCGTGTGCAGGTATGTGGGGAATCTGTCCCGGGACGTCACGGAGGCCCTCATCTTGGAATTGTTCAGCCAGATTGGGCCTTGTAAAAGCTGCAAAATGATAGTAGATGTGAGTTCACTTCATTGCATTTCGTCTCGCTGGTGCCATCCATTTACTTTGACTGACCCTATATTCTGATGTCTGCAATGCTATATGCTATTTTTTTTTTTCTTTCCCAGCGGCGCGCTAATTACGCGGCCTCCCGTTTTTTTATCGTTCAACTCAGAGCGCATTTGTTGAATCTGTGTCTCTTGTCCACTCCAGACAGCAGGTCACGATCCATACTGCTTTGTGGAGTTCTATGAGCATAGACACGCCACTGCTACGATCGCAGCCATGAACGGTCGGAAAATACTGGGTAAGGTAAGCTATCATATCTCCTTAGCGAGGCGCCGAGGGCGAGGCCGGGCGGGCAAGGTTATAAACAAACAACCCGTTAAAATACGGCGTACTTCCTGTTTTCCTGCTCCGCTTCATGTTTACTTTATTCCCTGTGTACAACGTGTCTTGAGTTGGGAGTGCTGCTTTAATCATTCTCTCTTCGAATGTTTCAAAAGTCTTGAGAGCGTTGCTTAGGGATTTTTAGTCACGTTTTGACTTCTGCGTCGAGAACTTTCCTGTTTTCATTGTCTTTTAATATAAAATATGCACATTGGTGATTTTCTTTTTATTTATTTTTGCTTCCGTCAGCTAGTCTTCTGATCTTTGTGATTTTATGTTGCAGATTAAGTGCAGCCTCTACTGTCTTAATGTGTATCATGTAGAATTCATTAAAGCTGATTTATTGCAGGACAGTATTCAGACTGTGTCCAGACAAAGTAGTCAAGAGTCAGAAATAGAAAAGCCTACGTTTGCGTCGCATGTCGATGCGAAAGTATTTTTTTTAGTTTTAGTTTCTCAGCAGTTTTCTTTCTGATTTCGATCACTTTCCCATCCTGACATTGATATATTGATTGGTGTATTTTGCTTTCTGGGGTTAATCTTCTGCCAAATGAATTCTTGCTGCTTGCATCTTTAAATATCACCAGAAATGTTGCTTTTAACCTCTCACAATCAAATTAAGAATGAAATACTTTTTCGTTCCTCAACTTCATCCTCTCACCTTTCATACCCCAACACCTCACCTCCGTAACTCTACAATAAAACTTAATAATGTCCATTCTGCTCATGCGCTCAGAATATTTTCCATCCTTCCTTATTTACATTCAGAGCTTAGTTAAGGTTGTTTGTAAAATGATTCACAAATTTCAATTCAGTTTGTTTCTATAACACTAATACACAACATGTCATCTCAAGGGAAAGTTACAAAAAAAAAAAAACCTTCAATCTATTACATCCCAATTGATCCAGCTATCAAACGATGCATGGAGTTCAGCTTATTATTCAAATTAGTTTAAAAAAAGTTCAATCTCTAGTTAAATCCAGCATTCGCTCCTCCTGGTCAAACGCATAGCGACGGCAGACGATCTATGCCGTTGACTCTAAAGCAATCCCTCCTGCAAAGCATGCATGTAGCGACTGTGGAGAGGAAAGAGGAGGAGACCTCCAACAGAAATGGCTCGGTGCGAGCATCTATTGTTGGCAGGTTACCACAGTGAAAAACGAGACGCCAGACCAGATTTAACATCTACGGAGAGGGAAAAAAACTGAGCAAACGTAAAGTTTACAGTTGAAATAAAAGCAAATGATCCAAATTGGAGAATAGTAGAAGAAGAAAGTGGCAAAGTGAGGTAAAGTGGTCAGAATGTCCTTCCGCAGCACAACTACAGAGATTAAATTTGACAAATTTTGAACAGTCCTAAGCATTTTAGATCTTACTCTGAACTCCTTAAATTTCCTAAACATCTCTGGATCCATTTTTACGTTCCCTTTTAACATTTTCACCTCTTTTAATTGTTAAAGTCTTGCTCTCTCATTCACAACTGCAGACTCTGTGTAACAGAAACCACAATTTTCTTTAAAAGAGCTTCTCACATTTCTCCTTGTTTTTTTTTTTCCTTTTTCTTCACTCAGTCATAGCATTGGCACAACGAGCGTTTGCAGTAACCTGCTAGCGCTTAGCTTGCTGTGTCCACCGATTGGGGTTTCAATCGTCCAATCACTGATCGGGGCTAATCAAACAGAAAATCGCTCGGTAACCAGATGATTTCTCTGCGTTTGTACTATTAAGCTTATGTTAACACTTCTGTACAACAGAACACGTTAATGAATACAATATGAATACAATATGAATACGGTCCTGTTTGTCTCTTCATCCTCCATTCTGTCTTGTTTTTATTAATTGATTGAATTAAATGTTACTTTCTTTGACCTGATTTTAATTGATGCTCTTCTGTGCTCCCCTCACCCCTACATATTTAATGCTGTGTGTTCTTTGCAACCTTATTTCCACGTAGAATCCACGTAAGAGCAATTCTTAAGGAAAACGCTTTGAGTTGAAAATATTCTATCCTCAACAGGTATTGAAGGACCATTTGAGGAGTATAACAAGTTCGTAAAAATCACTTGTTTGTAAGTCCCTTGTTATTTGGACCTTACTTCCTACAGTTTTACTCCAAATTACTAGCCTGAACATAATATCCCTTTTATGTACACCACTGTATAGCAATGTCTTAATTGATGCAGGCTACATGTAAAATTAGACAACCATGGATATTTGGTTTGTGTTGGTGGTTTTATAAGCATTTCTGTGGCTTTTCCGAGGCCGTCCTAATCAAGAGTTCTCAATCACGAAATAAACGAAAAGTAAAACTGGTTGTGTGACTCCCCCTCCCCCCCCCCCTCTAATCAAGAGAACAACAACCCGCTTTTCGTCTTGGAGCGCGTCTCACGTCTCCGTCTTCCCCTGCTCTTTGCGTCTTGTGTCTCTTGCAGGAGGTGAAGGTCAACTGGGCCACGACCCCGACGAGCCAGAAGAAAGACACGAGCAGTAAGTAACTCGCGCGACGACGCTCGCAATTAGTCATTTATACACAGACTTGCACATCTGTATATCTGGAAAAACTCCATAAGGTTCCATGGCTATGATTCCTTTTACAAAACATGTTTCAAATTGAATTTCTCTATCAAGAGTTTTGTGTAGTTCATATGTGAGATGTCTGCTTAAATAGTTTTTATATTCTAGGCCATATTCCACGAAGTATTTTTACGATGTTCAGTTTTATTTTCTACAAATCTTTGCTTTTCTTCTGTTTTCAGGTCACTTCCATGTTTTTGTTGGAGACCTCAGTCCAGAAATCACCACAGATGACATAAAAGCAGCTTTTGCTCCTTTCGGAAAAATATCGTAAGTTTCTCCTCATCGCCACACGTCTGACGCTCTTCCCCTCGAAATGTGTCTGCTGCACTCGCTCACAAAGCGCTCGGTAACTTTGAACGAATCACAAGGAACAGAGAAACTATCGGAAACAAAAGTAGAGCCACAAGGTTTGAAAGAAGGCTGTTTTTCTTTCAGAAATGTTCAACTGAAGCCCGGTACCGATCTGAGAATCGGATCGATGGGGAAGATGATCTTTAGTCCAGTTCATGACCCGAATGAAAATAAAAGCAAAGTTACACACTGTGTTTACTGCCTGACGTTTCAGTCAACACTTATTTTTGAATTTGAATTTCAGCTGCATCTTAATTTGATGAAATAAGATGCTCATCTGCTTCATTTTCAATCTATCAGCATTTCCTGATACGTCTGAACAACTTCTAATGTAGAACACAAATTATTATTATTATTATTAACCTGTTTAATCACACTGTGTGTGAATGTGTTTACATGCAGGGACTGTCGCGTTGTGAAAGACATGGCCACAGGTAAATCTAAAGGCTATGGTTTTGTCTCCTTCTTCAACAAATGGGTGAGTGTGTCTTCACTGATCTGTCTGCTGGCCCTGAGCTCCAGCTGTAACGTGTGATCGGCGATTCTTTTTTTTTTTTTTTTTTAACTCTCCTTGCGTGTCCAGGATGCAGAGAACGCCATCCAGCAAATGGGGGGTCAGTGGCTCGGAGGGCGGCAGATAAGGACCAACTGGGCCACGAGGAAGCCTGCCCCTAAAACGACAAACGAAAGTAAGTTTGCGGCGATTCACGTCTGTCGTCGGTAGGACTACGTGCAAATCGGACGCCGCTGCGTTTAGTCTTTATTTTCTAGCTCACTGCGTTTTGTCCTGAACCTTCTTCGTTGCGCCATCAGCATTCGTGTTTGTCATGTTCTCCTCCGTCTTTCATTCATTTTTTTAGCAGCCAGTACCAAACAGCTCTCTTTCGATGAGGTGTTAAACCAGTCCAGCCTCAGTAACTGCACAGTCTACTGTGGAGGAGTCACACAAGGTCTCACGGGTGAGCAGCCGTTTGATGACACCATGGTGAAGTCTTGGAAGCACAATTTTGAAACCTCATTTCATTGTATTTTTTTTTATTTAACTTCACAGAGCAAATAATGAGACAGACCTTCTCACCTTTTGGCCAAATAATGGAGATCCGTGTTTTCCCAGAAAAGGGCTACTCCTTTGTGAGGTAAGCTGGTTTGTAAATAGAGAAGAACCGATCCGATATTAATATCTGTATCGGTCCCGACATTTTTAAAACATCAGATCAGATCCTAATTGCTCTTTATGAACCAGTTGAAAGAAGGTTTGATCCACTTTATTTTGACACGTTTGACCAAACTAGTCAACTTATTGTTTTGGTCAGTTTCTTTATTTATTTCACACCGATTGTTATAATCCTAATTTCACCGACTGAACACATGAAAGCTGTTTTTACGAAGCTTGAGAAGCTAGTGGTGAATTTAAGTGTGTTGGTCCAGAGTTATCAAATGAAGTTTTAATTCAGTACATCTCTGTCTGTTGTTCTGTATCGGCTCGGTATCGATCGATACAGAACCTCAGGTATTGGCATCGGAAACGAAGAAAGTGGATCAGTGCGTGCCTAATTTTAGATGCACCCGTCTTAGGCAGAGGATGGATGAACTGTACAGGATAACTTGATATCAGGTAGTACATAACGTCTTAGTTTTTTTTTGTTTTTTTCTCTCTGCACAGGTTTAACTCCCACGAGGCCGCAGCTCATGCCATAGTTTCTGTAAATGGCACCTCGATAGAGGGCAACATTGTAAAGTGCTACTGGGGGAAAGAAACGACAGACATTGTACAGGGCCCCATACAGCAGGTACAGATGGCACAGGTAGGACCGATCTTCATTTTCCCCTTAAAAACAAAGAACACAACTTCTGTTATTTTATTTATTTATTTTTTTTTTACGTTATTTTGCTCCTCTGTATTTCAGCAGAACACGCTGAGCTTCGCAGCCCAACCCTACAACCAGTGGGGCCAGTGGTACAGCAACACGCAACAGATCGGCCAGTACGTGCCCAACGGATGGCAGGTGCCGAGCTACGGCGTCTACGGACAGGCCTGGGATCAGCAGGGCTACAAGTGAGTGGGAGCATTTTCCCCATCAAAATAACCCGCTCAGAAGAAGCTGCACTGACCGCCTTTAAAAAGCAGCTGAGGACACGTTGTTCGTAATTTATACCGCATGAATTCTGTTTGATCTTGTGTGTTTTTTTTTTTTTATGTCTTGTATTTTGGAAAAGCACTTTGTGGTTTTCCACCTGCAAAAGGTGCTATCCAAATAAAGTTTACTTAGATGCTTAATATCTGTGTTTACCATGAAACTCACTGCAAAACTCTTAACAGTTTAGAGTCTTCAAAGTGAAGTTTATGTGAAAGATGTTTTAAAAAAAAAAACAGTGTCACCTACGTCTTGTTCTGCTGTGGCTTTTGAAGGCGTAGTACCTTGTGATGCTCCAGTACCGTAATGAAGAATGTCTGGGCGTACTCCAAGTTCAGGCGCTGCTAATTTTACCAAGGAGAGATTCCAGATAACTTGGCTCACAGCTTACAGAGAGAGAGAGAGAGAGAGAGAGAGAGAGAGGGGGCAACTATTAAGGCTTCCAACTCATTAGTTGCCCTCTAAAAGTTCCCAATGAAAGCTTTGGATTTTACAGGTATTGTTGCTGTTTTTCGTTTGCTTTTCTGTCGAAGAAAATGGTAGTCTTTTCCTTCAAATTAAAAGCATCAGATTTGGATTCTTGTCCATAATTAACACTGAATGTGTGTTTGCTCTCTAGTTTTGATGCCTCTACAGTGCCAGAGTATTTTCAGCCTGTTGTGCTGCAGCACTGCTTTGCTGTGCGGAAGGAAATCCACATTTCTGTGATTTTTTTTATTTTTTTTTTTGTTTTGTTTTATGTCTAGTAAAACGTTCAGCGCCCGTTTCTAATTGTCGTTTCCTGTTTTAGTCATTTACATGCTGGAGCCGGATGGACGGGCGTGGGCGCCGTGAGCAACGGGGGCATGGTGGAGCCCGGGCAGGGAGTCAACGGGACAATGCTAACCAACCAGGCAGGCATGAGCACCACTGGATACCCCACCCACTGATCACAGACCCCCACACCCCCACCCTCTCTTAGCGCTCAAGGACACCAGGATTACACTCTGCTGGGGGAAGGAAGGAGCGAACCAGACGTGCTCTGACTGTCACACCACAAAAATTACTCCTAGTGAAGCTGGTCTGCCATTTTCTTTTTTTTCTTTTTTTTTTCTTCTTCTTCTTCTTCTTTTTTCTTTTTTAAACCGGCCCAAAGCCTCACCCACTGCCCAAATCAGCAGGTTGAAACATGACTATATACACATTAAACACTGATAAAGCCACCGCTAATGCACATTGCATTCCTGGCCCCCCCCCCCACCATTTGGCCAAATGCAAACTTAACATTTATCTGTTTGTTATATTTCTAGTAGAGAGGGTTTAGTTGAAAGAAAACAAGTGTTACATTTCTATGTTCTCAGCCCCTGAAAGCCAAAGATCAAGGGCCGAATTTTATATCACTATTTAACGATCATCAGTAGAGGGGAAGGCGGCGCAGTGCGGCGCGGCGAGACGACGAGTCGCGGCGCTCGCCAACCGACAGTATTTCAAACACAGCCGCTCCACATACCGACAAGGAGCCGTTCCTTTTTCTCTCCGTTAAAGCGCCGCCGACCTCAACGTCGTCGCCCCGTCCGCCCGTTGCCATAGCGACGCAGCAGTCCCGAGTGAGTTCTCAGGGTGTGCTCTAGTTTATTCTGGTGAACCGTGGAGGTCAGCAGGTTGGGAAGGAAACTGGTCACAACAAAAACCTGCAAACAAACGCCAGAGCTTCTTCATGCCATATCCTGGACCGGGACCGGAACCGGGACCGGGACCGGAACCGGACGGAACAGACAGAGGAACTCATCTGTGGATAAAGAAGTGTGTGTGTGTGTGTGTGTTTGCGCGCGTGCGTATGTGTGTGTGTGCATGAACTGACGCTTTTACTCACCAAGACTACATCGCCGTCATGTATCCCCCCAAAAAAACCCAGACGGGACTACGCCATTGTATCTTTTTTTTTAAATTATTTTAATTGTGACGGGGGAGTGGTTTGCTACAAAACTGCTTGAGAAAGATTTAATTTTATTTTTCTTTTTATTTCCGGGCAACGTTAAATGCTGACATTGTATAAAGAGCTTTCGCCTTTTGTGTTTCATTTCAGGACTGAGGAAACGTTGAGGCGACGCCATCGAATCATGTACACGCGAGATCCTTTTTACGTTTGGACGTGGCTGTCGACCTGATTTTCTTTGTTTCTTTGTTTGTTTTTGTTTTGTTTTGTTTGTTTTTTTGGAAATTCGTATATATCTAAACAATTGCAGGGATTACTGCCACTCTTATCTTACGTACAGGCAGACAAAGATTGCACAAGACTTAGTTATCCTTCCACGAAATTTGAAGTACTCTAAATTTTCTTTCTTTTTCTTTCTTCTTCTTTTTTTTTTTTTGCATTCCACTTTTTCTGCGGTTTTTATTTGGAAGCCTGTTATATGTAAATAGCCAAACAGTCTGTTTAATTGTACTAAAGCTGTATAAAGACATGTTCAACGAGAATGCGTGCTTGCTCCTGGTTGGGGGAAAACGATCCCGGCGCCTGATTGAAAGTAGCATCTCTGTCCAGTGCTGGTAGAAGCAGAGCAACGTTTCACTCGCCCAGCAGACTGGAGGACAAGCGGCATTGCTATGTAATGCAGAAAAGTCTTTAGATTAAACTTAAAGGAAAAACAAACGAACAAAAAAAAAAACAACTTTATAATTTAAATTATTGTTTTACACCATTGTAGTGATTGTTTTTATAGATTCCGAAACCTACTTCTAGCGCTCAAGACTTTTGCAGCTTGTCTCCAGTCATGTCCGTAGAATTGGAAAAACCCGTTTTGTTGCCTTATCAAAGTTAAGTTACTTTTAATTTAACAAAAAAAAAAAAAAAAATAAAGACAAGAGAGTAGGCAGTGCCTATGAATGTTCTCGGCCTACGTTTTTGAGAAGATGAGTTCTGTTCGTGCATCAGTGACATGGTTTGTGTTTTTGCTTTGTCCCATTAAAAAAAAAGAAAAAACAAAAATCCAAAAGCTGCTGTTTCTAACATTTACACCGTTTACTTCTCCTCTTTGGAAACGACTCGATCAACTCGAGCAGTTGTTTGTCATTTGCAGCCAGTTTCCCTGAAATCAATGTTTAAAAAAAAAAAAAAAAAAGTTTTTTAACTGTACTATTGAGGGCTGAATCTTCATGTGCACCGTTTTCTTTTGAGGTTTATGGCGGCGCAAGTGGCCACCGAAAAGTTTTCCAGACTTAAAGGGAAACCTCATCACATGGCGACAACTGTTGCAGATCCTCTTGGTGCCTCGAGGCGTTTTGGTGAACTCGCCTCTCCTCGTTTTACGAAAAACCAGATTTTAGTTTCATTGTTTGAAGGGTTATTGTTTTTGGAGTGAAGAAGAAGAAACTTCTGCTTTGGTCTCTGGAATTTTAGTCAAAGTGCTTTAAGCTGATTATTCTGAGTCAAAGGATGTTTTTTTACACATCCTATAATTCAGTCTGTTTAAAAACCTACATCATAATTTTAGCTTTTATTTTTTTCTTAAAAGTCTCAGATTTTCTCCCCAGGTTTTTTTGTTTTTGTTCTGCTCTATCCAGTTCTGGCCCACGTTCGGCCGGCAACAGATTCTAAGACATTTTTATTAATCGGCAGAATAAATGGCCCACAGTGACTGTATGGGACTGCTAAACAAGCCCAGACCATCACACCCCCACCTCCATGCTTGGCAGCCCATTTGAGGTGTTTGTGACGATGTGCTGTTTCTAACCTCGTCTGTATAAATCACAGTGTTTGAGACGCGTCTCGGTTCCATCAGCTGTGATTGTGCAAACTAAAGGCATTTAAGTGTATTTTTCTCAGAGGAGAGGTTTTCTCCTGGTCAGACTTCTGTAAGTGAGGCCTGCGGTGTCTGAGGCGGAGCCCTTGGGTTTTGTAATTTTCCTGACTAATTCTCTATCTGGCCTTCTGACGACTTTGCTGGGATGTCTCAAATGTTTTCCAGCAGTCAATTTTTCATCCTTTTACATTTTGGGGGATTAAGAGTTTAGAAAAGAACAAAACAATTCTCCCTTTTTGTTGTCAAAGTGAAAAACATTGAAGGACTTGATGACTAGCTGGTGATCAATTAATCAATAGCTTTATCTTGACGACCCCTGGCTGATTCTTTTTTTCTCCCCAATTTGGTTTAATTTTGTTTAATAAGTGACTGTAGAATAAGTTTTTGAATGTTCTGTCCAAAAAAAGTAAAAATAAAAAAAATCTACAACCAGGTTAATAGATTGACAATTTTAATGATCAGAGGAGTGCTGACGGGCAGAATAATTAAAAATTTTAATACAGAATATGTCCTGTTAAATATTGGACCAGCTCATTTTAGAATACATTAGTCATTGGAGATACTACATTTATGAAACTTGTGGCTAAAAGTTGAGTGTTTGGGCCGCCATTCTCACACTGCAGGAAGTTTTTAGCATTTTGTCTTCATTGTGTGCGACGACTTATGAGGAAAGTTGGAAACCGTCTTAAAAAAAAACAAAACGGGACATAACTCAAAAGAAAACCGCCTCACAAGACCTCCGGGAGCTCGGGTTGAAAAGTCAACTACAGATCCCGTGATCCCCCGCTCCCGAAGCGCACGTCCGCTGTCTGTTCTCCACGTGACACCCGCCAGCCAATGGGGAGGCCCGTTACAGGCGCAATGCGGGTGTCTGGATGTAAGGAGGAATGGCGACGGTCGAGACGCTTTAGGAGGCCAGAGTGAAGCAGAGTTTGACCAAACAGAGGCGGATTAGAGGTAGTTCGAGCGTTTGTTCTTAAAATATTCATAGAGAAAAAGGCTAGACGGACCGTATGGTTACGAAAGGTTCTGTGTAGCAATTATGCACAGGCTTGTTGCAATTGAAGCACTTAGAAACATTTGAAGTGATGTAAGATCAATGAGGCGGCGTTCTTTTATCACAAGTTCAGTATTAAAGGGAGCGTGCAGTGGCGTAAGGGGTTTTTACCCCCCGCTGACTCTCAGTGACCCAGGAGAAACCCAGCCGGACAATGAATAATGTGTCACCGTTTAATGATTTGTCTTTGGCACCAAGTTTTTAAAAAAGCACAATGAAAAACTTTTCTCTGTGATGCTTGATGACGTCACAAGAGGTACTGAATGGCATTAACTTGAGAATTGGTGAATACTGTGGCAGAGGAGACTTTTGCTTCATTTCTATATAGATTATAAAGCTCTTGAGAGTCAATAGGTTCAACGTTCTATGCTCCACTTTCCTACGATAAAAGGCAAGTTTGGCAGAGGAGACGAGAATCGTACCGTTTCTTCAGATGGAGCTTTCAGCACGGGTGAAATCATGCACCGATCACAATGTCGGCTTTGTCCCAAAACGTTCCGCCACAAGGCTGAGGACGAAGAGGGATTTCATCGCTGCAGCATGAAATTAGAGCCAGAATTACATCAAACGTGTTTGAGCTCATTTGTTACCTGTGCGCCTACAATACAGCTTTGCAGCGAAATAAAATGAACGTGGAACATTTTGCAGTCGAGGTGACAAATTCGCTAAGGTGGGTTTTTGATTTGAGAGAAATGTTTGGTTTAGAGGAGGTCCTTTGCTGATATCGATATCAGAAATTTGTCCGATTCCAAACAAAAAAATGAGTATTGGATTATATGGACCTACATCATGTGAGGACGCTGATAGAGGCACAGACCCATTGGTTAACAATAAACTGGGCAGTTGTTCTCGTAGCAATTGTTGAGAATTGTTGAGCATAAGCCTTTTGTAACATTCTGCGCTACAAAATAAGTAATAAATGTGAGCATGATACGTCCTTGGCTCAATATCGGTATCGGCCATGACTCAAAGCGGCAATATCGGTATCGTATCGGAAGAGAAAAACTTGTATTGGGGACACTTGTAGTTTAGCTTAAAGTGGAACCGGCTAATATAACATTATAGTCCTATTTAATTGTTTTCTCTCTTTTTCAAGGCTTGGTTGCCTGAAGTCTTTATTCTAAACCCTTGAAATGGACGGTGAAGTCATCGTGTCGCCCTCATCGGCCTCCCCTCCAACTCCCGCCACCCAGTCCAGTTTGGCTGCAAAGCAGCGAGAAAGCAGGAGGTCCACAGCCACAACTCCCGCCTTTCTCTCCAACCTGGGCAGGGCCACCCTGCGGGGCATCCGCAAGTGCCCCCAATGCGGGGTCTACAACGGCACCCGTGGGCTCAGCTGCAAGAACAAAGCCTGCGGTGTGACCCTCAGAGACGCCTCGGCGGGCTGCAAAGGCGGCAAGAAAGGCGCGGTGGAGGTGGTGAGGGTGATAACCGACAGCGACGAGGAGAGTTTCGGGAAGGAGCAGGAGGCCGGAGGCGGCGGCGCGCAGGTGTTTTCGGTGTGCCACAGAGGGAGAGGAACCACGCAGTGGGGCTTCGTGGAGCTGGTCCCCACGGACACGGCCATAGCGACCGGGGACGGAGCCACCCTGCTCACGCGCATCAACCTGGGCCGCTGCTTCCTGCCCTCGTGCAGGCAGGGCGAGAGGTCAAGCAAGCGCGAGCCGGACTCGGCGTCGACGGAGCCGTCCTCCGACAGCCTCTGCGTCCACATCAAGCAGGCCATCGACTGCCGGAGCCGCGCCACGCCGCTCACCTTCAAGAGCTCCGTCCTGGAGGCCTTACGGGCTTCCATCCAGGCCAGGGAGGAGCTGTGGCGGCTGGCCACGGAGTCCCCCGGCCCTCTGGTGCAGCGGGTTTCCAGAGACACCCTGGTGGTGAAGTGCCACACGGACTCGCAGCACCCGCTGGGCCTGCTGCACCTGACCGTGGCTCAGACGGAAACGCAGAAGAGCAACAGGAGCGCGTTTCACTGCAGCTGCCAGCTCGGCGCAGGAAGGATGAAGCATGGCGCGGATGGCGCTGGCCCCCTCCCGGCCGCTTCCCAGCCCTGCCTGCACTTCTACGCCTGCGTGTGCGCCTTCTCGAGCAACGAGAAGCTGGCCGCGGAGTTTGCGGCCTTCGTCAGCTATTCTTCAGGTCGGGTTAAGTATGGGGTGAAGAAAACTTTGCGGCTCGTTTTGAAAGCGTTTCCAGATTTTATTTCCTTTTTCTGTTGCCCGAAATTCAGAATAAACATGTAGGATCCTTCAATAATTTGTGTGAAATTTTGCGAGTCGTCTTTTAGCAAGCATGACAAGCATCAAATCAATAATGTGACTGTCACGTGTTTTAAGTCAGAGCTGATTAATTGTGATTAATACTGTCACTATGACAACTTTGGCTGGACGATAAATTCCCTCAGAAATGACTGCGATAAATAATAACATCGTCGATTTGAGACCATTTTCAAGTAATACGTTGATAACGGCATTATGATGCACATGTATCCTTTCAAAGATCAATAAACTTTGATTTTGTGAGGAATATTAACACTGGAACTGGAAGATATTTTCAATAACCAGAATAAAACATGACGACCAAAAGCAACAAACAAAAACGCAAACAGCACACAACTTGAAACGTACGTTTTGTCGCAGAAAGTATTGCGATACGCGATAATATTGTGTTTTTTGAGAGCATTTTAATGGCATAATAATGCAAGTTTGATCTCTCAAAGATCAATACATTTTGATTTTTTCAAGGAATATTTATCACTGGAAATGGAAATATTTTAAAAAAAAAAAAAAAAAAAAAAAAAAAACAAAATGGAAAAAAAACCACATCATAAAATTAAATACAATATAACGTCTTTAAGCAAAAAATTCCCTCCAAAACATTTTATTCATCAGAATGAAAAATATCGACCTCATTTTTAATTCGTCATGCAATGAAATGGTTGTTGCGAACAGGCGTGGTCGCTGCTGTAAATTAAAGATTTCAAAAGAGATTAAAGTGACAGCTGACTTTCAAAGTGTTCTGTGTTTCCTCCTCAGGCGTGCAGCAGATCGCTGCCGGTGACAAACCCCTGCAGCAGGCCGAGCCCAACAACTCGCCCCACAAAGCGAAGAAGCAGCGTCTGGACGATCCCGCCTCCGGTAGCCGTTCCGAACGCGTCTCGATCTCGCGCTAAAAAAAACCCCCCCCGCTTCGCTCTCCCTTATTGACGCCGGTCTGAACCTTCCCACTGTGCTGCCTTCTCTGTCTGTATTCCTCCTCTTCCCAACCTGCTTTCTTGACCTCCACCACTGCGACGCTCCTCCCAGTGGCGGCGGGGAAGGAAGGCGCCCCGGCCTCGGCTCAGAGGAAAGCCGGTCAGAGGAAAACTGCTGGTGGCCCGAAGGCTGCAGGTGCTGCCTTGTCTCACCTCTCTGCCTAGTTTAGTTTTGTTTCTCTTCTGTTGCCCTGTCTTCGTCTCCCTCTTTGCCGTTCACCTCTCTCTGACGCTCTCCGCTCGTCCGGAGAGGCCGTGTCGCACGCGTGACGTTCGACCGGCAGCCGACGCGGAGGTTTTCAGTGAAACTGTGTGGGTTCTTCCCCAGGCAGCGCTCAGGTTGTGGACGAGCCCTCGGTGTCGATGGGCTTCCAGCAGTGGCTGGCCGGCGTGACCGAGAGGATCCACCAGACGATGCATTACCAGTTTGACGGTAACCTCAGCGTTAAAGTCCGTTCACATTTAGCGGTGCACGTTGGCGCTAGTTATCGCATCGCTTATCATTTATCGTGATAACAATTTTGAGGAGTTGCTTTTCAGTCAGTAAATATGATCAACAATGATTAAATGCCATCAATGTCAACATTGTATGAACATAACTTCACTTGCTTCTCCTTTGCATCAACTTTGCTGGTTTAGTCCAATGTAGTTCACTCTTTTATCCACTAGAGGGCAGTACCAGAAAGCAGATTGCAGGCGATTTAAGCTCTTTTTCTTACAACAGAGAAATATTTTATTCTGAAAGTTGGATTTTTACTGCCTAGAATTTACCTACAGCTCCACGATGATCGATTTGGAGTAAAGAAAGTGAAAACCTACACTTTGTCAATTAACATTTTATCTGTCGCTTTAAATGTTAATTGTGTTTCTCGCCGTCAGGGAAACCCCAGCCGTTGGTCTACCACATCCCCCAGGAGTTCTTCAACGCCCTCCAGCAGCGACTGTCGCTGGGCTCTAAGAAGAGGAGGCTGCCCAACCTCACAACAGGTCCGTGTCTGGACAGAAATGTCCACGGCGCCTTTGAGAGTTTCAGAAAAGCTCAGCTTGTGTGAACACATTTCTTCCGTTTCCGACGTCAAGCGTTTGTGAGGAACGACGGACTTCCCCTGGGCTCCTTCTCCAAGTACACCTGGCACTTCACCAATCCGCTGCACGTCAAACACATTTTCGACACTCCGGAGGTAAAAACCCCCGAGGCTCAGGAAGGAGATACGCTCTCTCTGGAACAGATGATATGTTGTGTTATCGCAAAACAATTTTGCCTTTACAGTAATTATAGGTTGAGTTTTTGTGGCTTGAATAATAAAATCAGATCTCAAAACCCGTCCTTGGGGCAAAGCGTTGGAGCTGATTTTGACCAGCCTACAGACACATTGCAATGCGACATAAAAAGTGCGAGATCCCTGGTTTTAGCTGTCAATAGATACAGTAAATAAACATGATTGACATTAGATCATATCCAGTAAGATTGTTCTAGTAGATTGATCGTATTCTTGCTCTCCAGCGTTGTGTGCGTGGATGAAATTCCCGAATGTGAACGATAAACGCGTCTTGTCGGTTTTGTGATCAAATGCTTGGTCCACCAGCTGCCACTGGAGGTCACTCAGAGTTTTGTAAAGAATCTGGACGGCTCCTACTCTCGCTTCCACCTCCCGGAGCTGCCGCCGGAGCCAGAGGCATCAGACGGATACAGGACGGAGCGTCCGGCGGCCATACGACCAATGGAGCACCGCACTTTCCTCAAAGTCGGTACGACAGTTTTCCCTTTTTTAAAACCATCGTACATTTGGTTTTGAAACCCAATGTAGCTCTGCCAGTTTTATTCATTTTCTTTTCCTACTTTGCTTCCGTTTTGTTCCCCCGACAGGACCGAGTTCTGGTGACCAGAAGGAGTCCAGCCCCTTCGTGATCGAGTGGATCCCCGACGTTCTGCCTCGCTGTCAGATGGGAGAGCTCAGGATCAGCTTCGAGTTCGGCCACCAGCAGAGCGGCCAGTCGGAGTGCCCGGACAAAGCGGGCGGGGCGGAGAAGAAGGCTCGCAGGAAGTCGGACGCCTCCCAGCCCAAAGTCCTGAAGGGAGTTGACATTCTTCAGGTGGTTGTGTGACAGCCGCCATGTTCCTTCCACTGTAACCGTAGCAATCGCAAAGCGAGAACCGGACCGCGTGACCTCCGCATTAATCCGCTTCCTAGTATTGATATATGCAAAGTATGGAGAATAAACTGCCAAGCAGGTTGCGGTTCCTGGTTGTACTTCTTTATCCAGAGTTGAGATTTCCTTCTTTCGCAAACGCATCATACGTTTACTAACGAAAAAAAAGCGAAGCTGAGTCGTTTCAGTGCATCATGGTTAGCATAGTAACAGCATAATTACACAGGCTGCTAAGGATTTAAAATTTAGAAACTTTATTAATTTTGTATTTTATAATACATTTATTAATCTAAAAAAACATGCTAATGTACTGTGATTTGACGGTAAATGTTTTATTTTCATTCTGAATACATGGATCATATTTCTGCTACAGATATGTACTTTGTCATATTTATTTGCATAAATTACAATGATGTAATTTCCTTTAGGATGATGATCCTCTTTTGGACTAAGAAGTTTTGAGCAGTGATTCGGGTGCAGTGACAGTCTCTCACCAGCAGATGGCAGCAGACTGCTGCTCCTCTAACAGCTGAACCACAGCAGAGGCAGAGAGAGAGAGTAGAGCAAATAAAAGATCATGTTTCAACTTTTGGAAATGAGTAACTACAGAATAAGATTACTCGCACAAGTTTGCTTCAAAGTGTTGTAAACTGGCTGAATTTGGATTCCCTTCATGTCTACCTTCTGGACGTCGCAAAGCCGCCAGGCTGTGCGATACGCCGCCGAAAACATCCAAAACGAGCCCAAACGCCCATGAATTAATTAAGATTACAAGTTAGCACCGTGAGCCACAGAACAGCAAATTAGACGCAGAGCTCGGAGTAGCAGCTCGCTCGCCGCCGAGTCCGCGCACGATGGGGCGTAGGCGTTAAATAAAAAAAATAAAAAAAATGCACACACAGGGCCACCTCGAGGCCCCCAGGACATGAGAGCGAGTACAGCCTCTGCCTGCGCAGGGGAGCCTGGATCCCAGACAGACCGCTTAGCTGTTTGTGTAGCCTGTCAGTCAGAGCGATGGAAGACGCATCAATCCTCTCCTGGAAGGAAAAGCGTGCACATTCTGGCACCGACAAGCCCTCCACCGCCTGAAAGATGTGCTGGCAAACGCCTCAGAGAGAGAGAGAGAGAGAGAAGAGGAAGAGGAGGAGGCAGAGTGGGGCAGAATGAGTTACAAAAACTAAAATGTGGTCTTAAAAAAAATGCAAATAATGATCTATTTTAGAGGGTTGAACATGAGCTGTTGAGCCTTTTTCTCTCCCCGCCCCGCCCCTCCAGCCTGGAATGTCAACAGGATGCTTGATACAAATCTATTCTCACATCTCGGTGCAGCATCCTCATTGCTCTCATCAGGTGACTCAGAGGTCAGAACCTGCTGCACGGCATCGCTGAAAACAAAACAACACAAAAAAAAAGCTTTGCATATCCGGACAAACAAACTGGCAGGGGAAGCGCCGATCATCGGTTGTACACCCCAGCATTCTCCAAACCTGTCGGGAGTCTCGCGTTCGCACCGTTTCACACCTGCAACAACAACACGTCATGTACAAGACGAGAGGGAAGCGGACCTGCCAGCCGACTGGACTCCTCGACGCTTTTCCTGATGGCTGGCAACACGCTGTGACGCGGAACATTTCCACCGTCTGGGAAACGAACCCGGACCCGAGCCTGGAGGTCATTAACCAGACGGAGACGTCTCCGTCCGTCCGGCCGGCCGTCCACGGGCGGCTGCTGAAGGACGTCCGGGCCGCATCCGTCAGTCCTCGAGTCAACCGTCCGGATCCAAAGCTGATGGCGCCGGATCTCGATACGTCAGCTGTTCTTCGCAGAACTAGCATTGACTCTTCTTTGGAGGCTCAAACCAGAATTCAATGACGGATGAAGCTGTTCTTGTTGAAGGCCAAACCAAAGACCTCTGTCTTTGGCTTATGAATCCAGTCAGTGATGGTTTTTGATGTGGGCAGTTGCCCAGGGCAACGTCAGAAAGGGGGTGAGACACTCAAAAATACAGTATATTTATATATTAGTTGTGACCCTCTGCTGAGTACCGTAAAACTAGGTCACCTGCCTATTTCTGGTAAAAACCCGATAATTTCTTGGATTGTAATTGGTTGACGTGCGGCTGAAGGATTGCCATGGATACCAGCTCTGCAAGAACCACCACAGACACCAGTCACAAAAAAGTGTGATTTATATCACTAAGCAGCACCTGGTGACTGTATTTGATCACATCTTCCAATTTATTTATATTTATTGATACTTTCGTTGAACAAGCTGTGGACAAAATAGCCAAAATTTCAATCCTGACAATACAGACAGTGTTTGGGTGATTTTAAACATCGTTGATGGGTATTTATTGTGACAACGATACATTTATCGTGATACATGATAAGTTATACAACGTACAGTCGCGCGTCCAGCATTGCAAATATTACAGTTCACAGCTAAGTCAGTTTACGTTCATGCGTTGGGTCGGCTCAGACTGGTTCTGTGGTCCCATCTCTGGCGTTTAAACACGTATCCAAACTGCAGATCTTTAATGTTTTTGGGTGCTCAGCCGTTCAGTGACGCACAGGCTGAAGTGTTTTAATGTCTATTCTCTGAGCTGCAGGGAGCCAGTTTGAGGGTTTTAGAACTGGGGTGAGGTTCTCCATCTTCCTGGTTTTAGTCAGAACGGTTGATTCAAACTCGGGACCTTCTTGCTTGCAAAGCGACAGCGCGGTCTACTCAAAGCAAATCATCTACAATCTCATCGCTCCCGAACCGCGACATCCTCAAGTCGGCGGAAACGTCCGTAAAACTCAAAGATTCGCTGAATCTCAGCAAACGAGCAAAAAGTTGACATCTGGGAAAATCTCCGTCCTGAACTCACAGGAACAGGTTGAATCAGCAAAGCGGCGCTTTCGTAATCCTCCCATCCTGTTTCGATGGATCTCATTTTTGTGCCGCTCAGCTGCTGCGCCGCATCATTTAACATGGCCTTTCTTGTTTAATGATACCCCCCTCCCCCTCCCCTTCCACCCACGCCCCCCCCTCCCCTTCCTGCCTGCCTGCCTTCAGACCGCTTCCTAATGGCCGGGCTGAGCGGAGTCATCATCAGATCCATCAGGGCACAGTCATTGCCTGAGGAAACATGGGCCAATTATGGCCATAAATAAAGGGTGAGCGCATCTGGCATTATGACTGATGGCCCCTCTCACAGCTCATTTACATGGCTTTTGTGTGGCCATCAGCAGCTTTGCTTTGGCCTAATGCTCGGAAAATCAGTCTCGCCGGGGAGGAGAAACCGCGGCGGTGGCGACGCTTTCGGTTTGAGCGAGGGCAGGAAACGTGGCGTGGACGGAGTCGAAAGACGTCTCGATCGTTCCTTTCGGACGTTGCCGCACGTCTCGCGCGCGCGGGCTCCCTGCAGCTCGCCCCGGCCTGTCGGCGCTCGTGTCAGACAAAGAGGAGTTCGTCCATCAGCATCAATTACCCCCAGACATAAAGGGAGACTGGTTGGTGTCTGTGTGGTCAGGTAACAAACCGACCGGCTCGCACGCTCCCAACACACAATCCAGATTCCTTACATGTTGCCGGCAGAGACGCCCGGCTACCCGACCTGCTTCCTTCCTTCCTTCCTTCCTTCTTCGTGTCATTTTCTAAAGAGCAGAGCGAAAGCCGATAGAGGCGCGGATTGGCGGCGAGTTTTCATTTCTCAGCGCGGCAGTCGGCGGCGCTCCAGAGGATCCGTCATCTGCTTTTGTTCCGCGGGGTCAGCGGCCGCGCGCTGACCCCGCGGAACAAAAGCCCGCAGCATGCTGGCGCGTGTCCCCGGAGCTGATAAGCCCGGTTGTTAATGGTGTTAGGGTAGGTTTCATTACCCCCCTCCAGACTGCTCTCATTAAATAAACATCCTCCTGTCACATCCCTCACCCTCAGAGTGGAGGAGGCCGGAGCGGCGAGGGACGGGAGGTACGACTCAGACGGGCAGCCTGCTTAAATGTTAATGAAAAGCTTGTCAGTCAAAGTTGCACCAGATGTTACATATGTATACAAAGAAAAACTTCTTTCTTGGTTCCATCATGTTTTTTTTGTTTTTCTGCAAAAAAAAAAAAAAAGTTAACTTTTCTATAGTCAGCTCTCTCCATCATGTGGTGGGTAAAGTACAAAATAATAAAATTAGTCGTGAGAAGATATGAAGAAGAGCTAAAACAATAAAACAATGACAGAGAGTAAAGTCTTGAAATGCTAATTTTTTTCTTTTCCATACACTGTGCTGAATCATTCTTCCCCTGACTGTGTCGCATTTTGAAGCCAAGCTAGCAGCGGCGTAGCAGACATTCGTTCCTGTACAGAAACGCCACTTGCAACAACTAATGAGTCAAAAACTTCCATCTCCAGCCGAGATGGAGGCATAAACATTTCACTGTTAGAGAGGACAGAAATGAACAGCACAAGTAAAACTGAATAATCTACGTTTCCGGTTAGCATAAAATGCTAGTATCAGGACTGCAGTACAGCAAGGCGCCGCAGCAAGTTAGAAAAGCAGCCAAATTTGTTTCCCTTCAAAGGAAACAAATTCACAAACCGCATTTGTTTGCGATCGCAAACCGCAGGTTTTTTTTAAAGGACAGACAGAAACAAGGAGCCTGTTGATCAGACGGTTTGCTTTCGCCTTTGCTCAACTTCCTGCCCGTTTCTTTCTTCTTCTGCTCCGCTGCTCCCCCTGCTGGCCATTTCCGTGACCTCGCCTCACCTGCTCCTGCGTCCACCCCCCACCCCCCCCCCGACAGCCCCCGTCTCCTCCACCCTGACTAATTGACGCCATCACCCTCTCCGCATCTATCAGGGCGCTCTCATTGTTTTGACGTCTAGTTAATTCCCGGCTCATGATTTATCAAATTCTTATTACCGCTTTGCTGAAAGCCTCATTCGTTGTCCTGATGTATGGTAATGATAGTCCCGCAAGGCTGCCTGAATCGCAACAAGCCCGCTCATTTGTTCCAGCTCTTCCTCTCTCCTACATTTTTGCTTTTATTGAGTTTTTTTGTTGTTGTTGTTGTTGTGGGTGGCGTTATTGCTAGCTCTTCGCAATCCTGTCCTCAAGACTGTTTTGGCCGTGGGAAAAAACAAAAAAAACAAAAAAACAAACTCCAGGTTTCTCCACCCGAACTGAGAACTTCTCGTCCTCCTCTTGTCTTTAGTCTCGGCGAAGGACGCGCCGTGGCACCGAGGAGGTCAAACATTAGCACAACTATTCAATCATTTGGCTTTGCTCCTCTTCCCCTCTTTCCTCCTCCCATCCACTGACAAGCCATTCGTCAGCGGGACGCCGGCGCTGGCCTCTCCATTAGAGCTGTGGCACCTGAGTATTTCTCAGCCCTGCGAGCACACACACGCACACGCACGCACACACACACACACACACACACACACACACACACACACACACACACACACACACACGCGCGCACACACACACACACGGTTCCCAATGCATCTCCTTTCCCTTTCCCAGACACCCCGCCTTTGCCTTGTGAGCAAGGAGATCAATGCTACCAGCTCGGCGCATCGTTTGTCACGCCGCTGCCCTCCCTTTAATGAGCTTGTCCAGCTTCGACTCCTCCTTCTTCTTCTTCTCCTTTTTTTTTTTTCCATCTTCCTGTTTTTAATCAGCTGATCTCATCCCCTCGTTCAGCTCCGTGAGTCTCACCCGACTCCCGCAGTCGATGCCGGACGACTTTCCTGTTTTGATAAAAAACAAAACAAAAAAAAACAACAATCGATGCGATTAGGGAGAATCCGAAGCGATATCTACGAACTGCTTTAAAGGTCGTGGTTCAGAAAGTATCGCTGCAACATGAGATTGTGGATCAATTGTGTGGCTGCCTGCCCCCCCCCTGAACCCCCCTCCTCATTGTGCCAGTGCCATTATTTTGCATGTCGGCGTCTTTGCTCAGCTGCAAAGTGCAAACAAACCGTCGTCGGCGCTTCAAATAGAGCTCTCATTGAGCGCACGGAAAGCTCCCAAAATATTTATTCTGCAAATTCACAGACGACTGCGCGCCAGAGCTCGAGGCGAGAAGGCCAAGCCCAGAACAAAGTGGTGGGCTGAAAGTCTGATCTGGCTGGATCGGAGTGAAACGACGGCTCTGGAGACGAGCTGCTCATTCAGGCTTTGTTTGAATCCACTCACGTTATGCAAATTATTAGGACCAGATATGGCAACCAGTGCTTTGTTGAATAAGTGAGCTCCCATCAGACCTTTTGCTTCTTTCTCGCTCATCATATCTGCAGTATATATTTTGGAATATTTTAATGTATTTTTTATTTTTTTTATAAACCATCAACAGACTCTCGTTACCTTATCCTGATGATTATCTTTGCCTGCCTTTTAAACACTAAACATACTTATTATGTATTAATATGCATGAGATGGATTTTTTTTGTTGTTGTTTTTTTGGATTTTTTTTTTTTTAGAAAGTTTGATCACAGCGTGAAGGTTAAAAGACAATTCAGCCTCGTTTCTCCGAGCGACGTTAAAACCAAGAGCTCTGAAGGAATCCCTGAGGGGAGCCTTTCAGTGAAACGCCGCTGTAATAATTCATGCAACACAAGACTGAGACGGACGCGCAGAAAGCAAGCCAACAGGTTGCCAAATTCATTCGCTGCAGAGGAGAGAGGCTTAAAGGAAGGATTTAGAGCAAATTCATCACATGGTACCTCTTAGGGAAAAAAGAGAGAGAGAGAGAGAGAGACCTTTGGTGATTTAACTTGCTTTTACTGGAATCGTGTTAATTCATATTCATGTATCTTAGCTCCTCCGAGCGGCCCACAGCGCTTATTTGTCACACTGAAATTTCTTCCAGCTGAGTTTGGTGAGCAAAAGAACGCCTTCTGTTGGGAGGAGAGGGGGCGGGATTGTGGATTCGGGATAGGGGACGTTAGCGTTTTTTTTTTGTTGTTTTTTTTTTCCATCCCCAGATTTCCCTTAATTAAGCGTGTCTGTCATCTCTCGCTGAATGAGGCGCTCCGGTTTTTCTTTCAGCGAGCTGCCAGGAGAACCTGTGACGTGCCAAACTAAGCAACTCTTTTGTTGCCAGTCTGAGTCACGTCGCACTGAAGGTGATTCAGGACTGAGTGTCAGTGCTTGCCGACGTGACGACAAGCTGTCATGTTTTATTGACTCCGCTGCGAGAGAGAGAGAGAGAGCGAGACGTTTCTTCAAGCGGAGGCCGAGGCAGGAGTTCTGCTTTTGTAACTCTTCATGTTCAAAGTTTCATTTGCAACAAGTCTCTCTCTTTTTTTTTTTTTTTTTACCTGTTGATATGATTTAGTTTTTTTCAGGGGGGATTTGATCAATTCTTTTCTCAAATAGCAGGTGAAATTGTCTTTCCAAACTAGTTTTCTTGTTTTCAGCTCAACGTGGACAATGACACGCGGCGTTTTTTTTTTTTAATAGCAAAACAAAAATATTCATGGGAAGAGAAAAGAATCACATTTTTAAATGGAAGGGGAGTTTTTCCAGCAACCCGTCCCCCACATTGTACACGAGGGAGGTGTTGTCAGTCCTTCTCCTTCCTCATTTTTCTTTGTATCAAAAAGAAAAGAAAAAAAAAATCTGTTTTATTGCCACTCGGTCCTCTCTGAGGGTCCATTTCTGGTTTTGTAGAACGCAGATGAACTCTTTCATCGGCTTCCCCTTAAGTGTTTGAAAGGAACGAGACGTTCTCTACCCTCAGGTCAGACTCGGAGCAGCAGCCCTCATCAGGACGTTGTGTGTCGTGGCCTTCTTTAGCTAGCGTGAAAATAAATAAATAAATAAACACAAGTTACCTTTTGAGTTTCAGACGTGATGTTACGGCTGTCTTAGAAATCCGGACAGCTCACGCTCTCTTATTTATGAATATGGAAAAAACACAAAAAACCAAGATGAAATGCATAAAATGATTTTTTTTTTAGAGGCTTCTGAAGTGACGTTCCTGAAGGATGTCGTAAATATTCAAGATCTCGTTTCGTGCGGCGCGATTTTGCAGAATCCGGTGCAGAAATACAGCAAATTGAAATGTTTGAAGAGGAAGATTGTTCTGCCTAAAAAGTTGAAATAAAAACATTTTTCTGGGCTTCGTGGTCTGTTCCGCAAGCTATGATCAGATACCGTCCGTTAGCCGTTAGCCTTTAGCATGAAAAAGGCTGCGAAGAAAGCAGCTTAAAAACCAGATAAGTGCATTGTGGGATATTCAAAGTAAAGTGACACTATGAAATATGAGTCACGTTATTACCGGGTTTTATAAAAACAAGTACATATGCAAACATAACTCTTGAACTGCGAGCTTCGCGTCTCAACAAAGTGACCTCACCAAACCAAGAGATGAGTTTATGAAAGAGGGAAATGGTATGTATTGGGTCCGGCATGGCGTACCTTTAGACACTAATTAATCTGGAGTAAAATATTGAGGATGTCCAACTTCTGCAAAAAAAAAATAAATAAAAAAAATAAATAAATAAAGTGACACGAAGACAGAAGTTTCTTTACTTGCATTGGGACGTTGGGAAAGTCCCAAAGTATGAGTCGAAGAAGAAATTATGCAGATGTTCACATATAATCCTCAACATTTTCACTTTTATCCATTTTACTTGATGTGTGCTTCTTGATATTTTAGTTGCTCTTCCATTATTTCCACCATTTCATCACCTGCTGCTTATTTGTAATCGACTCATGTCTCCTCCTCACCAGTCACTCCCACTGGTGTACAGACTCTGTTTCCTCAAAGCTCGTCTCTGACTGATTAGGCCACATAAGCACAATGATCAATGTTAGCTTACAAAAATGTGCATAGCATCTTGAATTTGTTTGACGAAACCAATCCTGTCAGCTTTGTGTATAAAGCACTAAATTACCAAAAGGGACTAAAGTCCTGTACAGAAAACTGCACAAAAAAAAATAAAAAATCTGGAAGCAACCTTGAAAATATTTAAGTTATTGTCTATGCTTCGATATTTCCCTTTAATAGGTCTTGCTTTAACTAGCAGCTAGTTTAATGTTCCCAGTAGGTTATTCCTACTCAAGAGATTCCTTTGATGCATCAAAGCGAGATGTCATCACTGCTGATGTCATTGTTACCATAGGAACTGAACATTCTAGGTGTGCATTCACACCAAACACGTTTTGAGTGTCAGGCGAGTCTGGTTTACATTCAAAGTCTATGTGGAGCGTTCAAATGGCGCCGCGCTAGACGCTCCAAACGCGCCGCACCGGCCCTCGACGACGCACCTCCACAGAGACTTTGAATGTAAACCAGATGAGCCTGACGCTCAAAACGTTTGGTGTGAACGCACCATCATATGTCCAGAGTCATATTATGTCCATCCTGTTAGGACCAACATCTGCACTGAAAAAAAGTGCGATCAGGGTTAAGTAATATTTACTAAATAAATATGAGCAAACTATACATAATAAAAAAGACTGTGTGCAGTTTTGAATCTCACTGAGCTGAATTAACCAAATTTGAATATTTTTTTAATTGCATTTTACTCTGTTTTTATTTAAATAAAATCAGCAGAAAAACTATAAGTAGAATTTATTTATTTTCATTGGTAAAGTCAAAAGTGCAGAAAATTGATCAATTTTACTCATTGGGAGGCCTTTATTTTTACCGCCCAAGGCATTTTCATCACAGGAACATCGAGGCTGCTTGGCATTTCGTGGACTACCGTTTGCTTAAAGGTAAGACATGTTTAAAGTGTTCTTAGTTAAACAATTCAAGTGTCTGTAGCAGTTAAACGTTGTCTTAAATTACTGCAAATTACCAAACATGGCAACTTTACTGTACAGCAAGTCAATTAAGTTATAGTGTGAAGGATTCGACGTCAGTCTACGTCGTCTTTGATTTGACTAAATGCATTGCAATGATTGAAAAAGTAGTCTCAATGTCACAGTTTAATGTGACTAACGTAATACCGTTATATAGTGGCCGTAGAGTACAAGCTACTCTTTTATTTGAGTTTTTTGGCCTCAGCCTGCAGCTCCCCCTCCCCCACCGTAACAAGCTAGCTAGCATGTTTGGCACCATAACGGAGGAACAGACGTTGTTTTCAACGGTGAGAAGCTAATCAACTTAGGAGTTTCATTTAAAGTTACTGCATTTAGTTTTAACAATTAAAATGTACTCAAGTAACACTTTTACTCAAGTAGCATGTTAAAAGCAGGTTTCTAATCAGTTTTTATAACGTTACACATTTCGAAAGAAAAATCAGCCGTTTGCTTTTGTAAAAATAAATTCATGATTGGGATTTCATTCAGTGCTGGATATTAGTTTGCATCGTCTCATCACCAAACTTAAAGTAATGTAAATTTGGGGGGAATTAAACAATTTATCTGAGGCATTCTTCTTTCAGGAAATGGCAAATTTGATGTGTGCTTACGATCACTTACTAACTCAGCTGGGTTGAAGTTTCACTCATCAGACACAAAGTGACACTTCAGACATAAACTAGACAAAATGGGAACAACCCAGAAATGTTCCCACAAGCTGGAGTATTTGATGTAAGTCTAACAGTTACATGAACGATCAGGATGTTTGGAGGAGGCAATGTCAGGCTTTCAAATCTTATAACACTGAACTGACTGTCATAAATAGGTACCATGACATCATGCTGAGGGTCTGAACAAAGATGGATGACTATAACAAATTTAACCCTGAACAAGAACAATGGCAACTGCAGCGCGATTGGTGTTTTCACTGCCAAGTGAACACAAAGAGTGTTTGCTGTACACCATGGAGGAGCTGTGCAGCCTGAAATCTACAGACGGAAACAATCAATGTCTAAACTTATTTGTAAAGAACATACGAACTTGTGTTTATAACAACACACTTATTATCTAATGTGCACAGAAACTTTTTGTACTGTGGGAGGAAGCCGGAGCACCCGGAGAGAACCCACTGATGCTCCTGGAGAACATGCAAACCCAGAACATAAAGAACCCAGGGCAGGATTCAAACCCAAGACTTTCTTTCTGCAAGGCAACGGTGCTACGAATGGTGCCACTGTTCAGCCCTGATTTTTGATATTTTAGTCCTGAAATGTATTTTTTATTGACAGCTAAGGGTTATTAAGAGACTACAGACTGTGGCCAGGAAGCTGGAGCACCAAAGAGAACCTGGAACAAACAAGCAACTTTATGAGGAACATGATTAGATCAAACCCAATTTCCATAAAGGGGGAAGAATACAAACACCTCGGTGTTCATCAGACTGGACCGTGAAGCGTCTGTAAGAAGAGATCAAGCTGACTGCAGGAAGCCAACATGTCAAAGATCTCTGGCCGTACTAAAATCAAGAAGCTGTAAAATGCTGCAGTCAGTCAACTTATCCGACAACAAGAAGTGGTCTTCTCTGCCTTTTGAGCTTTACAAGACTTCTTCCTGCTCAGCTTCATTTGGGCAGGGTCGTCCTTGAGCTCTTCTGTTGGAGTAGAAGCTGAGATAGTTCCCTCAACTCTCTCCTTTTCATCGCAAACTGCCCCAGCCGGGGAAGTTTGTTCCTTAGGGGCTTTATATATGGCAGCCGTCTCTATGTGAGGCTTGTCCTCGATCACTTTTTCTGTTGCAGTAAAAGTTGAGATAGTTCCCTCAACTCTCTCCTTTTCCCCAGCCGGGGAAGTTTGTTCTTGGAGAACATTGGAGACCTCTAGCTGAGGAGTCTCTTCTTTCAAAATTTCAGTGACATTTTCACATTTAACAGTCTGCAAATTTACACAAGGACCTGAAATGCCACTCGAAAAATGCCCCAGCAGAGGAAGACTGTTCTTTAGAGGAATCCTCCCCTTTCTGCAACAGTCTCTTCAGCAGCTTCACCTTCTAATCCCTTTTCTTCGGCCGGGGAAGTTTTCTCCTCAGGCGGGGAAGGCTTGAATAGGAAACTATCAAAAATATCAAAATCCATGATGCACTCTTCCCGATAAGTTGAATTTTCCTCGGAGCAAAATTCCCCAACCGGGGAAGGCCTGAAGAGAAAGGCATCGAAATCATCAAGCCACTCCTCCTGAACGGTATCAATTTCCTTTCTGCAAACTTCCTGAGCTGGGGAAGTTTTCTCCTCAAGTGGGCAAGGCTTGAACAAATAGGAATCGAAAATATCGTATTCCATCGTGCACTGGTCCTGAGAGATTTGATTGTCTTTTGAGCAAAGTTCCCCAACCGGGGAAGGTTTGAACATAAATTCATTAAAATCATCAATGGGCTCCTCTTGAAAGGAAGGAACGTAAATTTGAGAGGTATCAGTTTGCTTCCTCACCTTTCTATGTGGGGGGGGCTTAAACAGATATCTGTGAAACACATCATACTCCTCAGCCTCAGAGCTTTGAATTTCCTCAGAGTACACATCCTCAGCTGGGAATGTTTTCTTTCCAGGTGGGAGAGGCTGAAACAAATAACGATCAAAAATATCGTACTCCATATTCCACTCGTCCTGAGAGGATTGAATTTATCAGCACAAACTTCCCCAGCCGGGGAAGGCGTGAACAGAAAAGCATTAAAATCATCAATGGGCTCCTCCTGAAAGGAAGGAACGTAAATTTGAGAGGTATCAATTTGCTTCCCCACCTCTCTACGTGGGGGAGGCTGAAACAGATAACGATCAAATATATCGTACTCCATATTCCACTCGTCCTGAGAGGCTTGAATTTCATCATCGCAAACTTTCCCAGCCGGGGAAGGCGTGAACATAAATTCATTAAAATCATCAATGGGCTCCTGACAAAACATCATGGTAAAAATCTTTTTCATTCTGAAATCCTGGATAAACGCACTGCTCAGCTTCGGTCAAAGTGTCTCTTGTAGACTACCTGATGTTTTGAGATGCAAGGATTTAAAACCTCGGAAGTTCTTTGATCTATGACATACATCTGTCATAGATGATGTCATAGCTACAATGAGCTCACTGTAGTTCTGGGACAATGTCTTGCTTGTGATCGTTGCTATAGAAACAGTCAGATCAGTTCTGCATGATTCAAACTATTAACCCTTTGCAACTGCTTCACTTAATCATTCGAGGCGCCATGACGAACGTCAGAAGTGAAGGATGGGAGAATCGAACAGAGTGACTAAAGTTATTTTCCCCAAGTTGTTTTTTATCAGTTTATTCGTGGCTTCTTCTTGTTCAAGTGGAGATAACTTGTCTGTGAACATAACAAACCTGATTGGGGCTCATAGACGGTGGTATTTACGAAAGATGGAAATAGCTAGCTTCCAAACCGACCCATACTTCCTCCCTCCTGATGTGTTAATCAAATTATTGATTTTGCCTGAATTCATACCAAATTATTTATATCACTTTGTCATAAAGTGAGTTTCCCCTTACACCAGAGCAACATTAAAAACTTACAAAACATTAGATGCTAATCAGTTTTTTTTCCCCATACATGCTAGGCATTGTCTCCATGGTTACTAATGATTACATGCTTACCTTCTTCATGAAGCAATATGTGACATCTTTCAATACTTGATCTCTTATAAAATATATGAACATTAATCTTCTTACCTTGTGAAAAGCATTTGCTGAAAATCCACAATGACTCAAAGGTCTGACAGTCATTATGATCGACGGCTGATATCCATCGCCTGTTTCTTTCCTCAGTAAAAATGTGCAATTAAATGAAAGGTTTAGTTTCTATTCTCGTGTGTTTAACCAGCCAACCATGCAGCATCCCATGACCATCTTTAAATTGAAATCAACTAAATCGATGCGATTTTAGACAGGCTGTTTTTTCACAGGCTTTAAAGGAGCGCAGTGGTTGTTTTGATACTTTAAGGCAGGGGTCACCAACCTTTTTGAGACTGGGAGCAACTTCGCGGGTACAGAGCAACACGAAGAGCACTTGTTTGATACAGTCTTTATAAATATATATATAAAAAATAAAATTCCCTTCTCACTCACCGCGGGTGGTTCTTATCCTCTGAGCTCGGGTCCTCTACCAGAGGCCTGGGAGCTTGAGGGTCCTGCGCAGTATCTTGGCTGTGCCAAGGACTGCACATTTCTGGACTGAGATGTCTGATGTTGTTCCTGGGATCTGTTGTAGCCACTGCTCCAGTTTGGGGGTGACTGCCCCGAGGGCCCCGATGACCACAGGCACCACTGTGGTCTTCACCTTCCAGGCCCTCTCCAGTTCCTCCCTAAGGCCCTGGTATTTCTCCAGTTTCTCGTGCTCCTTTTTCCTGATGTTGCAATCGCTTGGTATTGCTACATCTACCACAACGGCTTTCCTCTGTTGTTTATCCACTATGACAATGTCTGGTTGGTTCGCCATTACCATTCTGTCTGTCTGGATCTGGAAGTCCCACAGGATCTTAGCTCTGGCGTTCTCCACCACCTTTGGGGGTGTTTTCCACTTTGATCTTGGGGTTTCCAGTCCATATTCTGCACAGATGTTTCTGTACACTATGCCTGCCACTTGGTTATGTCGTTCCATGTACGCTTTTTCCTGCCAGCATCTTGCACCCTGCTGTTATGTGCTGGACTGTCTCAGGGGCCTCCTTGCACAATCTACACCTTGGGTCTTGTCTGGTGTGGTAGATCTGGGCCTCTATTGCTCTGGTGTTTAGGGGCCTGTTCCTGGGCGGCCATGATGAGGGGCCTCTGTGCTGTCCTTGAGTCCAGCTTTTTCCAGCCATTGGTAGGATTTACTGATATCAGCCACTTGGGTTATTTGCTGGTGGTACATCCCATGTAGGGGCTTGTCCTCCCATGATGGTATCTCTGGCACCTCAACCTCCGTTCCCTGTTGTCTGAGACATTCGCTGAGCACATTGTCTGTTGAGGCTTTGTCCCTGATGTATTTATGGATCTTAGTTGTTTCGTCCTGGACAGTGGTTCTCACACTCACTAGTCCTCTGCCTCCGTCCTTGCGGCTCGTGTACCGTCTCAGGGTGCTGGATTTGGGATGGAACCCTCCATGCATTGTTAGTAGCTTCCTGATATGATGGATTCATTGCTTTGGGTCAGGGCTAATGTTTAGAGGTAAGATGTGAATTATGTATAGAGGTAAGATGTGAGTAAATCGGCTGATCAGCCGATCTGTAATCGGCGATCAGCCAGAAAACTGCAATTGTTGCACCTTGATATTTTCACTAGAAACCAGATGTTTTGAGTTTTTGCAGTTTCCTCTCAGAAGGAAGAAGCCTAGCTAAACTCACTCCTCTCTCTTCTCCCGCTAACGAGCATCAGCTCCCCCGGCAACCCGGCCTCATAAGAACCAAGGTTTTACCAATTGGTAATGGTTAGGTATTGGTTACCTAACCTTTAAAACCAATTGTTAAAACCAATTTTGGTAAAACCAATTGGTTTTCCAATTGTTAAAACCAATTGGTAAAACCAATTGTTAAAACCAATTGGTAAAACCAATTGTTAAAACCAATTGGTAAAACAATTGTTAAAACCAATTGGTAAACCCGATTGTTAAAACCAATTGGTGAAACCAATCAGAACCAAAGGGAAACCAATCAGAACCAAATGGTAAACTTTTGGTTCTGATTTTTCCAACATTTTCTGCAGTCTTTGAATCTCCTCTTGCTTTGATTTGACTGCAGCCTGATGTGCAATCCTTCGGTCTAGTTCCTCATGGAGATCAAAGTTCTTTTTTATAAGATCGCCTACCTGCTTGGTGAGATCTATGACTTGTTGGCTTGTCTCCTCCACCACTTCCACTGACGGGGTAATCTCGAAGCCAGCAGACCGAGTTGTTTCCTGCTTGACTTCCAAAGATTTTAGACTCTCAAAGTCGCCGGAAGGACTCGATTCCCCCTGGATCTCTGATGATTCATCTTCCGGCTCAATGGGGCGTTCGCTGTCATCTTCCAAAGGGAAAACGACAGCGTCGAAGTCGACTTGGATGTTGAGGTCCATCATGTCGACCCATGAAAGCTCAGCTGGAAAAGCTTCATGTTCGCATGCGATCTGTTATTGCTCATGTCGATATTCTGGTGATTTCTTGCTTCTCTGAAAGCCGTGCAATATCTGGAATCGACATCCCGCTCTTTTCGATTAATTTCGAACTTGCTCTGAAGAGTGATCTGCCGCGATAGAACTGAGGAACAGAAACGCTGTCCTTGAGCGACATTCAAGAGAGAGATTCCTTTGTGGTATCATAGAGTGATGACCTGTTGATGTCATTGAGACCATTAGAACTGAACGTTCTATTGGAGCCTGATGTAAACAAAATTGAAACTACGAATAAAGAAACCGTGTTTCATTTGAATGTGTTGAATCCACAGCTCTTCTGTAAAATCGCTGCGTATTCCCAGAGCGCCGCATACACAGCCGCTCCCAAGGGCTTGATGCTCCGACGCCTGAACAAAACTCCAACAATTACGAACGCAGCTGTTTACGTTTGTTGCTACCATGATTTTCAATGACTTGCCGCCGTTTTTTTATGCACGATTTTCATTGTGTTTTCTTATTTAATGCAAACACCAAATTGCAAAATAGTTTTTTGATTTTTTGACATTAGCAGGACGTTGCAGTGGGTCTCTGCTGCCCCTGCCTGGTCTCTGCCATGGCTGCTCCCTGGCGGTGCTCCTTCCCTCGCCTCCTCTGCTCCCCTCAGCCCACCAGCTGGTCCATTCCTCAGTGTTATTATTGGATTTCAGAAAGCCGGGAGGGAGCATGCATCACATCTCCCTTTGTCACCCCTCCCCTCGTTTACACTCATTCTTTCATTCATCTTTTTCCTTTTTAATAACTCCCTCTCTGCTCTTTGGCCATTAATAAAGATGAACGCTGTCACCTCCTGCTCTCATCTTTCTCTCTATCTCATCCTCTTTCTCTCTGCTCCTTATTGACCCCCTTCTTTAAACGTCGGCCCCCTCATCTCGCATACCCCCCCCCCCCCCGCTCCCCCCCCGCTACATTGTCTCTTATCTCCCCGCTCATGCCTCGGGTTCGCTCTCTTCCTCCCGGCCTGCCCTCCGTAAAAAGCTCTCGTCTTCCCTCCATCCCCCTAACCTCTCCTTTCTTCTTCAATTTCTCTCCGCCTGACACAGCAGTCCATCATGTGCTGGCCTCTGGACGCCGGCCTTCCTCTGACGCTCTCATTCATCAGGACTTTGAAAAGCTGAAATCACTCTCTCCTCTCCTCCACTGGCCGCTGCCACTTATTGCGCTATCCATCACACCTGGCGGGAGATCAATACGAGCCCTTCCCCTCTGCTCCCTCCCGTCCCCTCGCTCGCTTCCCCCCCCCCCTCACCCCACCTCTTCGTTGCCCTGACTTCATCTCCTTCGCTCCGGAGTGGATTTCTTTTCACGTATGGCGCTTTGCCGCCTCGGCTTAAGCGAGAAGACCAAACCTGTCAGGCCCTTTAGGCGCCCGAAATGTGGAACAAGACGAGAGTAAAATGTCAATAGCGATCCACTTTGACATGGACGTGAGATTCAGAAATCTTTCGTGACGTCGATTCAGATGGAGCCTGTCGTCAGTCAAATCACACAGGACAGTGGCTGCACAGGTTGAACAAATTAAGTCCTATTAAGTCTTTCAGTTTCATTGACATCAGAGAGTATTGAAGGGTGTATTGACCAGCTTGACAAAGAAACGTATTCACAGTTGCAACCGACACCTGCACAGCGTCGCAACTGAACTACCTTTCGTACCTTGCATACCTTTCGTTCAGACATAGTTTCCCCTAAAACTTACTTGGGGTAGAATGCGTCGCTGACCTTCTCGCTGGCCCTCTCGCTGGATGTGTTTCAGCAGCAAAAGTTGAGTGAAAATGTACCTTGTGCTTGAGACTTGCTCCGGTTTCTTGTTTGATGGCAACTGATTGGCGAGAGCCAAACTCCAAAAGGGACAAATTTGTTTGCAGCTCTTGAACAGTTCGATACGAAACCAAATTTCATAACCCTCAAGTAGAAAAGCGTAGAGGGGTCTAATAAGCCACAAAGGAAATTCCCACCTATGTGAAAGGTGAGCTGGAGCCACAAAACGTGGTGAGCAGAGGACAGACGCACAAACCTTCACCTCAATCCAATCTTTGTACAAAGACTTATGACAATTTAGGCTCATGAATTATGTCAGAATTATGTTATTCCTTAACGCAGAAGTGAAACTCCGACCCCATGCAGTACATGCTTAAACCCATGGATCATGACAAACTTATCTTTAATTTAATGTCAATTGTAATACAGAGTGTACATATATAAGTAATGATACCCAAGATGTCTTGGACCAAGTCCAGAGTGGAAGATTTGTCTGAAGGCCGAAAAAAAAAAAAAAAAGGTGCAAAAAGCAACATGGAAACCGAACGAGAGCGGAAAATGCTGGACATGAAGTTTAAAACCAAGTTAAAAGTTGAAGTAAATCAAAATTTATTGGGGAAGTTTTTTTTTTTTTTTTTTAAAAAAAAGAGGAATTCAAGACATAGTCAGTATAAATACCATGTATTTTGTAGTTTTATTTTTATTCTGACCTCATTTGTTATCCCCACCGATTGACCTCATCCACAGAACAACGCCGGAATAACTCTCTGTGCAACAGTAATGTATGTGGTGGGGAAAAAAAAAAAAACCTTTTAGTTGTAAAGTGCAATTGTTTTATTGCATAAAAAAAGTTTTCCAGGGGCCAACTTGTTAAACTGGGCCTGGATTAATGGTGTTATTGCACAGAACCCCCCCCCTCCTCTCCAACCGCTTCTACCCCCCCGTCCTCAGGTAGGGCTCAGTTAATGGGGGCAGGCAATAAGAGAAGCTAACGGTGGCTATAATTCTGCTGAGAGCAGCCTTGCTTAGTAAAACTGATTTGCTCAGGACAGAGGAGTCGTTAAGCACCGCGGCCGAGCCTCCCAGAACCTAATGCCTCTCTAATCTTCCTGGGTGTCGCTAATTCTTTACGTTCTATGCCGCCATTAAACTTTTTCACAGGCTCTTGGCGATGAATTAAATTACTCTGGATATATTGAGCAAACTAACCATAAATTGGCCTTTGTTGCCTTGCGCTGGTGTAGGTTGGGAAGCTGATGGCGGATAACTGGCTGCAGCTGCACAGCAAACGCAGGGAAAAAAAAAAGAAAAAAACAAAAAACACTGGAACATTTCCGTTTGCTTTAAATCAGTCCGTACCTGCTTTAATTCGCTCGAATTAAAAGCATCCCTGTGGACCTTCTAAAGCTTACGAGTCTCTTTTACGCAATAAAGCCGAAAAAGTTACTCAAAGTTCGCACAAGATAAAAACTGAAGCATCTGGACAAATTCAGAAACGCTTCACTGACCTCGCAAAAGAACATTTGGACGTTTGAGCTTGAGTAACAGTAGCTGCGTTTAAATTGCAAATGTGTGCAGGACTTATCCTGCCAATGTCAAAAAAAAAAAAAAAAAAAAAGCACCAATCCGCATTTCCGGTGTTTCCATTGAAAAAGAAACGCAACTAAACTTAAACGTAAATGAGATCGCTTACGCCGTAAGTCACCGAAAAGCATGCAGCTCCACGATCCTCCCGCCTTCCATCTTTTGTCGTCGTCCGGTTGTCCGTCATGTGACTCCTGCGATGCGAAGAAAGTGTTTTCACTGCAGTTTTGCAGTTTTGATGCGGCCCAAAAGAATCAGTCCATCCTGCAGGCAAAACCGTTTCAGAAAATGACTTTTTCTTTTGAAAATTGGCCTGTTTTCATGAAGCAAATTTATTTTCTAAATGTCAAACCGCACAATGACACGGTCATTGGAGACACAACAGCTGGTTAGGGTCAGGATAAGGTCAGGGTAGGGTCAGGGTACTCCTACCTTATCGAGTACGATGATGTTTGGAAAAATGAGTGTTGCATGAGTCTAATCGTGAGGAAGTATGTGTATCACTTTTGAAGAGCTGTCACTCTTAATAGTGAATGTATACTAGGATCAATAGTGTGGAATTCAATGTTTTCCTGCTTCATAATGAGATCATTTTACCCCAATAGTAAGAGATCAAATACTATGTGATTTCAATGCAAAGAAGTGATCAGGTGGTTATCAACTACAATAAAAAAAATAATTAAGATTTAAACAAAAAAAGGTCTTCCACCTGACAGTATGTATCGAACCATCACATAAATATCCAATAAAAGTCAAAGGTTTGCCGCCGCACGCCGACAAAATATGAAACTGGTCAGGATGTGCAGTGGAGGAGCTGCAGCTTCAACCTAAGGTGGCATTTAGAGGCACATAAATCACAAGAGGATTTAGTCCACTGACAGACATCAACAGTGAACTGCTTTGATCCTCAGAGACCCCAATACAAGAATCAGATCTCAGCATCAAGCCAAGCCGGCGAACCTGCCAGCAGCTCAATTATCTGTCGTTAGCAGGCGATGCGGTGGCGGCGGCGGCGGCCGGGGGTAATTTGACAAGCTAAACCGATCCTCATCAGGCCAGGACTGCTCCAATGGACCTGAGTAAATATATTCTCAGGGTAATGCATATAAATAGAGGAGCCGTGTTTGAGCAGCTGAGAGACGGTGAAGGCCCAGTGCGATGGAAGTGAAAGTGCTGCTATCATGCGCTGTGTGCTCTCTGGCCGAGGCGATGTCGGGCTCGTCGCCTTTCTGAAGTTAAGTGCTTGTTCACACTGACTGGGAGCTTTTGGAACAGAAGTAATCGCGAGGTCGCAGCCCGTGCCCGTTTCTGCAGCTTTATCTGTTATTTATTAACGATTAGTCTTTGAACAGAGCACAGGAAGCTTAGTACCCTCTGTACTCTCATACTCAACAGATTAATTGACCAAATACTGAATCTTTTTGCAAAACCCATCTTGCTTCCGATGGCTACAAAAAAAAAAAGAGAAAAAGGTCAAAGTAAACAGATGAAATCATTTCACCGATCTCAATAAAATACAACGAAGTTTGTGGTTGTAATGGTGTGCAGCTTAGGTAGAGAACGCGCAGAGGAAGCCGGTCAGAGGAAGCCGGTCAGAGGAAGCACCCCGGCCGCACGCCGGGGCGTCAGAACGAGAAGCATCAGCTGTGTCAGCCGGCTGCCCTCGGCCTCCGCTGTCCGTCAGCTGTCGGGACGCGGCGCGCGCGTCTGACACCTGGGGATCAGGTGGGGCCAGAGAGGCACGTCGGCACCGGCGGAGAAACACGGTGACGAGAGACACAGGAAGTGACACGCGGGATGAGAGAGGCTTTCCGAGCTGAAGTGTTGGGACGCCGAAGGTGGGAGTGAGGAGGTGTCACTAGGCGAGGTGTGACCGTTGCTGCTAGCATCTGTAGCAGCTGCGATAGCTCAGGGCTAGCTTAGTTTAGCAAAGTTCATCCTCAGTGTTTTGTTCTGTTTTTAATATTCAACCAATTTTAAAACATACCGATTGGTCAGAGGATGTCTTAATTTTTTTGGTTATTTGTGGCTAAGCATGGCTACTCTGGATTCATCTCTGAGTCATATGGGCAGTTTTGTGATTTGTCAATTATTAAAGTTACTATGACCAGCAAGACGTACGTATGAATCTCCCAAGCTTGCAGTTCAGAATCTCTGGGGTGAAGTGAATCAATGCAGAGGAAAAATAAACAGCTCTCCTTTAATTGGCCGCTTTGCAAACACCAGCCGGTAGCGCGTCGCGTAGCATCGCGGCTACGCATTTCAGCTTCATGCAACACTTTGTAGCAAACCTTCTGTATATGCTTTACGATTCCTAGATGGCTTTATTATGAATAATTTGGGACGGTGCTCTACACACGGACCTGTTGCCATAGCAACTGACTGACAACAGCTCCACTAATATCACAGGATCCAAAAGTCACACAAACAGAACATTCATTGCAGGTACTGTATTATATTTTCACGCTTGATGTTTGCTTTGCCATCAGTAATAATTGATCACCTGAACATAGCAGTGGTTGATCAGCTAATTTAATCAACTGCTCTATCTGAGCTGTCAGAGTTGGTGTGTGTGTGTGTGTGTGTTTCAACTAAACTAAAACACACTAAATTCCACAGCACATCTACATGTAAAGGTTGTCAAAGTCAAGCTAGCATAACTGACCCAAATCCCTCTTCCTTGCTATTTTTTTTTTTTAAATAAAACTTTTTCCTGACCATTGAAGCGTGCAACACTTGGACCGTATCTAGTTGTCATAGTGCCGACAATTAGCAGCAAAGCATCCATTTTTCTTCAATGTATCATACATTTAATGCACTGTATTAGCAACTTGGCAGCTAAAACCAATGGCAGTCATTGCTGGCATGACATCATGTTGCAACGCGTCATAGTCTTTAATTTCCACTACATAAGCATTCAAACTTAGACCTCTGGGCGGATCAGAGTTTGCTTCTTTAGTCCGTGTCACCGTTCGATCAGGCATTCAAACTTTCCAAACAAACCAGACATTTTAGGCAAACAGACTAACGCTCAATTAAAGCGGACTGAACATTCCACCAGGGTGCCACCGATGATGCAGCACCCCGACTTGACCTGTTGATCCTCGTATTGTCCGAACAAATCCCACAGACGTCCCAACACGACACTGGGACGTAGTTTTCATGACTCTGAAGCCCCCTTTCCGACCAGTAGCCTATCGGAGGCCTTCTACTTTTCACCTCACGTGGCATCAATCGTCTACTTGATTTTGTCCTTTTTTTTTTTTTCTTTCTTTCCGGTGAAGACGGCGCGCAAACAGGGGAGGAAGAAGGATGGCGGTGTCAGCGAGGGAAGCACACGGCAGCTGAGGGTCATTAATCACTGTCATGACTGTGAGAGATGGAGGATGAAAGACATGAGAGCTGGAGCGCAGCGGACAGGAATCTCTGGCAGGAATCTCTCTCCAGAGATCAGATGAATCAGCCCATTCAGCGCCCTTCGCTTTGTTGTTGATATGAGGCTCTGACATCACATCCTGCCCGGGTGCTGAAATGCTCAAAGTCAGCGAAGCAAGAGGGGAAGTGAATACATCACAGTCAGGACGACAAAAGCATATGGGTAGCGCATTGAATTACTGCCAGTCTAGCTAGCTCCCAGAGGCGCGGAATATTTCATGAAGACAGCCAACCTATGGATCATGAAAATATTCCAGGGAGGAAGAAGGCTTTGAATCTGACCCAGCTTTGACGTGTGTGTGTGTGTGTGTGTGTGTGTGTGTGTGTGTGTGTGTGTGTGTGTGTGTGTGTGTACATGCTGCCCTCCAAGGCTGAAATACTGCAAGAACGTGTTTCCCAAACTGATCGCTGACCACAATCTGAACTTCAACAGCCTGCAGTTCCACAACACATTGCATCAGAAAACACATGGATAGGGTTGCTTCAACAGACAGCTTAGGTTTTTCATTTTGCTGATTTTATGTATTGAAAAGAAACCAAAATCATTCATATATGTGAGGTGAATAGTTGTATATTAGCTGTTATTGAATGGCTACATGTTTACTGGTGGCATGGTTATGTTTTATACGGTTTTCTAAGCCGATTAAGATGACTAACGTCCAGAACGCAGCACAAAATTGAACTGGTTGAAGCGCAAATGACTTTGGGTAAGTTTGGAGATTTATTTCTGTTTTCCTGACAGGTTTTACACTTTTGAATCTCAGAAATGATGTGTTCTGCTTTCTGCCATAGTGCGGGACTAATGTTAGCACTTTTACTGTTATGTTCCATGGCGAGGGACTACATTCCTGCCAAAAAAACATAAAAAAAAACATTCAAAACATTTTTAGAACAAACTTTTCTGAGCTCCAAAAGTTGAAAATTTGTGAAAAAAACCCTCCTTATTTCTTTGAATTAATCTAAAATCAAACATTTAGGACAAACTTGGAAAGTTTTTAACTTTTGAGACTCAGAAATTTCCAAGTTTTTCTTTCTAGAAAGTTTTTCTCTCACAAATTTTTGACTTTTGGATTAATCTCAAAACTTCAGATTGTTTTTTTTTTTTTGTCAGAAATTTCTTTTTTAAATCTACAATGGCCATGATAGTTTAAGTAAAGCTGTTGTGCTGGATTTCACTTTACGGATGTGAACAGAATTGTTCTGGATTTGTGAATTTCCTTTCACACGGCGGTTCTGGACGGCTTTGTGCTGAGTCAGCCACGGGGAAAGCAGCGACCTCACACCGTGCAAACGCTCCCACCTGTTTTTAATCACGTTACGTCACATTTTACATCGACTGACCACTGACGACCATCTAACCTGAAACCGACTGGCACATGCTGACATGTCGCCACGGCAACCGTGAGCGGAACCCGTTCCCTCATTATCGGTTTATTTTGAAAAGGAATCGCTGGGAAAAAAATATTTTACATATATATACAGTATATATATATATATATATATATATATATATATATATATCTTATTTTTTTCCTGCCTCAGGCCTGAAAATGCTGGGCTGGATTAAATAAGTTAAGAGTTTGATGAATGCGTTCGGACCAGAGGAAAGTGGGTGGTCTGTATCTGTCAGCGGCGCTATTACAGCAGACAGCAGAGTTACAGGCCAATAAGCCGCACTATCATCACCGTCATCAGCAGCAGCAGATCTCCTTACAGCAGCTCTCAGCCTGCGCACATCTCGGACCTGACAGGCCAAACGCGCACTTCTCCAGACAGCTCTGCTCCCGAATGGCTTGCATTAGATGAAGCAGTGCACTTAAGAGGCCGGTTCGACGCAATTAGAGGAGGAAAACTAAAAACGCCTCCATTTTTTGCTCCTTCAGAGCCAATGTGCGCAGAGTGAAAGCCTCGCTTTGTGAAGTCGATGGCCTTCTCGAATGCGGGCTTTTGAGCAGAAAATCGTCCGTTTCTGGTGTTTTATGAATCCGACGGGAGGATTTTCATCCCTACCGTCCAGAATAAACATATCAGCAAAAATTAGTTCTGCTGACTGACACTGAATATATGTTTCCATCAGGCACTTTGACTCTTTCACCGTACTAACAGAACATCTCAATTCTCCAAGAGGAGTTTGATGAGGCAACACGAAAGGTGGAGGGAAAGGCAACGCATTGCTCTACTTGGAGACGTTGAGACAATGAAATGAAATGCTGATTCAAAAAAAAGCATAGCGTGCAGACATGTTGCACGTTACTCTTTACATCCAGAAATTTTGTGCATGCGCCACAGCAGTGACGAAATAAAGCAGAGTTTTTGAGCGTCGAGTAGCTCTGCGGCGGCTACTCTACACCTGTGACTTGTTGGCATAGCAACTGCCTTACATCGGCTCCACTAGATTATCAGGATTCAACACGAAAAAGTCGACTTTCTGACCCAGAGGCGTGTTTTCATAACCCTTCTCAGGTCCACAGATCATCTGAAGCAAGCAATCTGCGCCGATATAAATGTTTCACAGTGAGCAGGTTTTGCTTGACACGTAATAATCTGAAGTTCTGCAGCAACGCAGGCAGGAGACGGAGGTCCAGCGAGAAGGTGAAAACAGGGCCCGAGTGCGCGAGCGTGAGTTGACGCGACTGACGCCATCGTCTGCGAACGTTTCCTGCTCGCGTTCGCTTTCGTTTTGAAAAGGTTTCGCGCTGAGGCTGTTTGTAGCACTTTTGCGGTTTTTGTCAGAAGAAAAAAACACTGCTGCCACGGAAACGAGAGGCCAAAACTCAACAAAACATATTTTCTAAAACACCGCTGTGTTCAACAGATGAAAACTGCATACACTGAATGTGTAAAACTCCATGTTTTAGTATTATTCTGATACCAAGTAAATATAGTATCACTTTTATCGATACGATACTTATTTTTTATGTATTATATATCAAACTTCTGAACAATAGTTGTTTTTGTGGGTTTTTTTTTTTTTGTTAAAACCGAGGGCAGAACTTTTATAAAGTTTATAGGTGTCTACAAAATAATAACATATTAGTATTTACATAACATACCAAAACAACAGAAAAATGTTTGCATTGTTTTTTAAACAGCAAAAGGTTATCGCGATAGTATCAATCCGATATCGACTTGGTATCGATATTATCGATAATTTGGATATATCCTCTCATCTTCACCACTCTGAGAGAATTTTCTTCTCCTACAAAAAAAAAAAAAGGAGCTGCACAGACTTTCACCAAAAACCTCCACTCACATCCCCATCCATCTTCGATCCTTAACACCCAAAGCGCCTCTACGTTGCAAATCTTGCCTCATGATGCTCAGAGCTGCTGTAATTGTGCAGGGGAGCGAAATGAAACGTCTGACGGTGTGAAAATGCTGCAGCGAGAAGCTCCCCGCCGCCGCATCAATCACGACTCCGGCGACGGCTCTGCTGGCAGCGAGGTTACAGTAAATCACACGGCGACGGTTTAATCCCGGCGAGAGTTTTACAGGAAGAGAGGGAATTCAATTTCCTAGCAAAGGTATGCAAATTCCACACAGGCCTGCGATTCACCCAAAGCCTGGATAGAGGCGGGAGGGAGAGAGGGCCGCTTTTATTTCTTCTTCTTCTTTCTTTTTTACTCCACTGGGGTCTCACACCTTTCATGCTGCTCAGAGAGATTACATTTCAGAAAAACATAGCACAGACAAGACAGACAGGATAATCAATCACGTGAGTTCAAAACACTCTCTCTCTCTCTCTCTCGCGCGCACGCACACACACACACACACACACAGTCGCGAGCTCTCTCATCATGTCTGCTGGCTGTGTCTGTTTGCTGGAGTCATAAATCAATGCTGCGCTGTCAGACAGCCTAACACGAGCAGAAGAGAGAAATGGAGCGGCGGTACAATCTCCTCCACGCTCTGCTACACTTTTTCTCCAGGCCGAGTGACAGACAGAGGACAGATAACGCGAGGAGTTCCTGCGTGTTCGTGTGTGTCCTTGTCGCCGTGGCGAACAGAACCACCTAGCCCCCCCTATTAATGTGTGACCTCATTATCCCCCCGCCCCCCCCCTCACTTTCTCCCCTACTTCCAATCACGCTGATAGCAACAAAAAACAAAAAAACATGGCGTCTGCGTTTTCCGCACCTGCCCTCCGCTCGAGCGCGTGAGTCACAGGCCGTGATTCAGCACCCATGAGCTGAATCACGCTACTAAGATAGCAGCTGTCCGGTTTACCCCAGTAATTAACACCCAGGCTCATATTGCTCCAGTGAATCACTCAGGAACATCCAGAGAACCAGGAGGAGGAGGAGGGGTCACATAAACGCTACGACACAGCGTAACAATCATTATTAACTCGGCGCTACGTGTTTGGGGTTTTCCCATCGATTACAGCCTCAAAAGCTGCTGCTGCTTCTTCTGATAAAAAAAACAACAACAAAAAAAACCCAAGAACAACAACAACAACAAAAAAAAAGACAAACCCGCAGTTTTATCTCTAATGTCAAGGTTCAAGAAGTCCTTGGTAAGAAGCCGCCCGCAGAGCCTCGCCAACATATTTCGTGCTTTTGCAGCCACAGACATCAATGTGATTTATCTCAATCTGATGCAGTCAACCAGCATAAAGCACTTTTTTTTATTTTTAAACTATTTTTATGAGTTTCAAAAGTCAAAAATCTTTCACTTCTGAAACTCAGAAGTTTCCAGTTTTTGTTTTTTTTTTTCTAGAAAATTTCCGCGACTGATCTCAAAATCGTGAACTTTTTTTTTTGGGGGGGGGGCAGAAATTTTATCTGCAACGGCCCTAAATTGTCGCCACACAAAACAGTAAATTGTCACTGGCATCGAAGCGAAACGCTCAAGTCAACAACGTCATTAGCTTGAGGATGATACCAGTAAACTGAAGACAAGAGCTGTAAATGTGAAGTTAGGCGTTTTTAAAGACACGGGACCATTTTTCAAAACCTCCTGCTGTGTTGCTGTCAAACATGCAGGAGTCAGACGTCTCCAACACAGTTTCACTGAAAATGATTCCAGTACCAAACCTTAATTAATTGCTACCTTGTGTTTCCATAAGGTGCTTTTCTTAAGTGTTCATAGAAAACTGCCACAAATATTGCTTTTTCACATTTTGTCCCATTACGGCATCCGACATCGAAACGTTTCATTGGGATTTTATGCAATACAATCTGTCTGAGCGTGAGCTATTTGGCGAGGAAGCCATTTTTCTCTCTAGATGTCAAGGCTCGTGTAAACATGCTTCAAAATTTTTGGCTGCAGTTGTAGCAAAACTCTTTTCAATGACGTATTGAGTGAAGGGGACTGAATGCGAATGAATGCCAGCATGTTTCAGATTCTTGTTTGCCAAAATGATGGAAACTGTATTTAATATTTCTTCCATTCTACAATTAGGCCTGTCACAGAAGGCCTAACCCTCACCCTAACTCTACCCTAACCCTTCCTTTGCTGGTTGACAAATTGTCCCAGAAATGTTATTGATGAATTGTCACTTTGAGACCATTTCCAGCCAATAATAATGAAGTCTCTATGACCAAAATTGCATAAAAAAAAACAATAGCCATTCAGCTTGGACAAGGAAACCTGCGAATAATGCAAACTACTTTGCACTGGGCGTCAAACGTTTGCAGCTTTTCTCAAAATGGCGGCTTTCCAACAATATCAAAGGGGAGCATCTCTTGACGGCTGAAATTATTGCGCGCATTTCAGTCTATCGTGCGAACAGCTGATTTATTACTTGCATGCGAGAGGTTCCTTTACGACTGTGAGCCACTCAATGTTGGTCTAGCCTATAAAAACTAAATACATGAAAGTCTTTTGACATCTTCTGGGAGACTGAGCTCGACTGCACTGTCTTTAGTGCTCCGACCGTTTCAGCGTCTCCCTAAACGCTCTCTTATCCAACTCGCGCCCGTCCAAAAGCCGCTTCCTGCTCATACGTCTCAGCCGTAACCGTCGACGGCCACCGATTCCGACAAGCCTCCGAAACGACGCTGAAGTCCCTGCAAGTTCTTTAAAGCTTCCGGAGTGAAGCAGAGAGAGAGAGAAAGAAGGAGAGAGAGAGAGAGAGAGCTCCTCATTTTTCTTTCTGCTTTTATGTGCGCACACTGCTGCGTAGCCGATGATGAACGAGTGCAGCGGATCTTGAGAGCTCGCAGAGGAAAGAATAATGGGTATTTAAGCACACTTGTAAATTACCAACACATTTGTCTTGGGCTGTCCCCTCAGGGATGTCTGACAGCGCAGCACACAAACTATATAAAGCTCACGTACATCTGTTCCTCATAGCCTTATTGGATCTGCTGACATCACTTGAATGCGAACTGTCACGCCACGCTCCATAATTCATACGTCGACAAAGCGCATAAAGCAGTCTCTGCACCTGCATGCATGCATGCGATGTGTGTGTGTGTGTGTGTGTGTGTTTGTGTTTTTACGTGAGCCTACCTCAGCAGGTGTGCGCCGGGTCACCTAGAGTGCACCGTGATGTTTATCTCTAAGTACCACAGACAGGCATGTTGGCCCGCCTGCTGGGAAAATGGGATTACAGCTATCTGTTCCCGCCGCTCTGAGCCGAGCGCCTGGCTTGTGAGTTTTTGCAGAGCGCGTTTCCATCAGCTGCGCACGTTGGCCCGGCGCTCGGCTCGCGAGACGACGTTTGACCCCCGCTGCCGCGGCGGGTCAAGCGATCGAAAGGAGTTGATGATGATGAGTTGGAACAAGTGACAGGAAGATGTTGGTGAGCTGTGACATGAATGATGAATGGACTAAGACATTAAAGGTGCATTCACACCAGGCCCGATTCGTCCGCTTTAATCAAACTCCAGTTCGTTTGCCTAGAAAGTTCAGTTTCGTTTTGGGGGAGGTGTGAACTTTGATTGAACTCTGGTAGGCCTAAGAGCCCAGGTCTCTAGCTCTGTCTAGCTCCAAAAGTCGGAAGCAGACTCCAGCACTGGGCATTCTGGGTAAATACAACCAAAACAAATGCGTTTGTCTAGAATTAGTGGGAGAAATGGGCCGCGGTCAAAAGAGAAATCCAACAACCGCTAAAATCTCACAGCGCTCAATGTTTTCCTCTTTTCTTTGTGAAAGAGGAAGTTGGGCTCATGTCTTCTTCAGGTGTTCTCATGTTCTCAGGAACAGGTTTTTCACAGATTTTGGATCATTTGACGGTGCAGTGTGAAAGAAAATCGCACCAGATGAAAATGTGACAAATGTTGCAATTTGCACAGAACCATCAGACGTGAAAAAACCGTGAAATGTCTGCAACTCTCCTGCGGTGGTAAGGGGTGGACCACATGAGCGTTTTTACCCGGCGCGCGGCCTGGTGGGGTCACGCCGAGCCCGTGTGCGCTTTCACTAACTTTTTTTTTTTTACCCCGTTGTCCAACTGTGACATTTTCCACGCTCCTCCGGAGCGTCCTGCTAAGACCGCGGGAGGGTTAGAGAACAACTCCTCGGCTCAGATAACTTTATTTTGACTCCTCGCTGTAAAGGCCAGTTATTTTTGAGCCCACCTCCCCTCCGCTCGCCAGAGCTGGGATTTGTGTTTCTCCAGCCGTATCCTGTTTGAACGGCTTCCAGAGGAGCCCGAGCGCTCGGATTCATCATCGCCGTTCATAAACAGCCATTAATGTTTACGACAGGTGTTGTGACATGTTTACGACGGCATTATGTCTGCTTTATGAGACCCCTGTCAGGCCGGGATTTTACGGCCGTTGCGGCACCGGGGGAGGCGGGGCGAGGGGACTCCTGGCAGCGCATCCGAGAAGGTCCCGGGATGTTTAATCAGTTACCCGAACACACTCGCAAATAAAATGGAAAGCAACGGTGTTTGGCAGGGGAGTCAGCCTGCTTAACAGGGGGCAGCCATCAAACCTTCTCATTAAACTCAACAGGCTCCGAGCTCTGCTGTTCTTCAGGGCTTTTATAGGAAAATCACTACTCTCAATTTGCTGGCTGTTGTAAAAGTGTGTCCCAGCCAGTGCTTGTGGGTTCTGGTCGGGTTTAAGCAACACCCTCCTCCACCCCTTCGCCCCACTCAGTCAACCACCCCCCCCCCCTTCCATCCTCCTGTTTTATGGCATGTTGTAAAGCTGCTGGCAGGCCGACAGCAGCAGTATCTTTTTATCCGGCTGCTAATTTAAGGAAGGGGATTAAGGTTATGAATTACATTAATAGCGCTGGGTTTTTGTGTGCGTGTGTGTGTTTGTTGATGATGACAAAGGGTTTGGTTTGAGGCATGCGAAACACATGGAACACTTAAGCAATGTTCTTGTTTTATGCCAGCTGTGCTTTTCTCGCTTTATTTAAGGTTAAAAAGCCTCACATAATTAATTACGTTTAGTCAGAGCGCGCATTCGTAGCCATTTTTCATTCTGCGCTTTGACAAGACTTCTGTTGCGTCGGCCTTTTTACCTAATTCGTGTTCTGTACTGAGTAATGCAGCTAATTACACCACAGAATTATTGTTTCTATTACTGCTTTTGCATTGAAAATATTGCCGCGTCTTTGACATTCCTCGAGCACTTTGCCGTTACGGTCACGGTCACGACTATGAGTTGTCTTCTGACTCGGCGACTCGCGTTGCAGGCTCACATTTTTGTTTGGTTCATGACCTGTTACTTTAAAAAAAAAAAAACTAAACTAAAAGCTGTTAATCAGTATGCAAAATTCCCAACCACGTATCTTAAATACTGAGATTCGATTAATCTACAGTCCATATAGCAACTGTCATTAATATCCACTCATTTGTCTTTGACTCCTAAATACATTTTATGTGACATTTTCATACGTTTTCCACATAAAGGTCCTTTCTTAGAGGATGAATGCAAATAAGATATATTAGCATCCTTGGTCGGACATGTATGGACACTTAACGCTGGATATTAGTCGTTAGATTACTCATATCTAATGATTAAGGTGGCACCTTAAGGATATCGATCACTAAAACACTTAGTTAGTTGCACTATTAAGTTTGAAGGGAGCCGTCAAAGACATATTTCAAAAATGCACAGCAAAAGCATAACATAGGCCTGATCGCTCCCCTGATCCTTTACAATCAAACTGCAGCTCTTTTCCAACTGTGACTTAAAACAGCAAAGCAATTAACGGAGCAGTTAATCTTTTTCCAAGAATAAATGCAGCGCATTTGGCCAGAACACCGAGGATTATTTCTCTCGAAATAACTCCATTTTGAGCCGAGTGTCTCTGGAGCCTGGTCACACACACACGCACACACACGCACACACACCGCCCTTTCCCTACGCCCGGGCAAGCACTTTACAAACAAACGTAAGCACTTTTATTGATAGGGTAATCCCAGACTGATTAATGGCCCAATAATCAGCCGTAACCTGCAATAAATCAGCCAGCTGATCAATACTGCTGGTGCTCTGCAGCCGTGGCCGGATCATTACCATGTCACTGTATATCTACCATTAGCCCAGGAAGGCTGAGTGCTAAAGGGAGGAATAGGAGTTGGAGGAAGAAAAAGTGCTTCCTCTCTAATGTGTTGAAAATGGGATTGATAGAGAGGTCATCTTTTGATTTAATTTGTCTGCCTGGTCGCCTTCCTCCCTCCTCCTTCCCTCAGCCTGATTAATGGCCGCACTGTACAGCCAGTGATAAAGATGAAGAGGGTGGAGCAGGATGTTAAATTATGATAATGACACACAATTAATGACACTGGAGGACATTATTCTCCAGCGTTCAGCTGCCGGTAACCTACGGGAACGTTACGGAGTTGAAGGTCCACGGCAGAAATCTGATTTTTGCTTTAAACTATAAACATATCATGAAAACACGGTACTCTGATTCGAAGCCAACATTTTGTCCGATACTGACCAATTTCACTTCATCGAATTCATAAAAAAACATTTTTTTGTAAAATGCCAGCGAGAAATCTGTTATAAACAAATAACTCATTCTTGGAAATTCACGCGGCCGATTAGGCGGCACCTTGAAAAGATTTTTGAAAAACGTATTCTACCTCACACTGACTTTCGACGCTGTGCTGCTTCTTATAGTTCACCAAAAACCAAAAACCTTTTTTTAAAAAAAATAAAAATGCAATCTGAAAACAGGAGACGATATTCTTGCATTGCTTTGGTGTGGAGTGTTTCAGATTTGAAATCTGCTTTACATAAAACAATAGAAAGCCGTGGCAGCATCTTATTCTGTACGAAATGCCTGCTGTGACAAGGCTTCTCCTCTTTTAGTAGATTAACTCATTGCACATTACGTTACGTCCCTATAGAGTAACTTTCTCTAAAGGTGAACCAACGAGCAGTAAAGTACCATCCATAATTGACTTTGTTTCATTTTTAAAGACTTATTCTGAATTAAAGAACCTTTTCAGTTTGTTTCTTTTTCTAATTTCCCACATCTTTGACTGATAGTTGCTTTTTTTTGTTAAGTTTTTGTAATGCTCACAAAAACTCCTGTCGTTTCAAAATGCTGCAAAGTGTTTAAAAAGACGCGACGCCACCAAACTCACCGGAATCCATTGGTCATCTTCAAAAGGCCCTCAAACCACACTTTGGACATCCATGCTTTAAGCAAAAACTCCAGCAGGAACGTCACAGTGGTGATCCATAACTTGAATTTATGAACAGTTAGTCTGGTCTGAAACAATGGACTCAAAGGGCTCGCCGGCTGCATGATGGTCTATTTTAAACTAAATGAAAACCTAATAACCTCATATCTCATACTCTATTAAATCTAATGCATAAGCAGTCATTAGAGCTATAAACGCATTGAGAGGGTTTTTTTAAAGCCTAAGTAGAGTAATTTTCCCATAGCAACCATACCAACTTGTCTTCATTTCTGGCATCTAGAGCCTACATTTGTTTTTGGGTTTTTTTCTTTCCTTTTTGTCGATTGTATGACTTTAGCACAGCTGACAGTGCTTTGCACCAAAATGTTAGTCAGTGGAATAGTGGAATTATTTGTTCTAATACTTCTACACCAATGCTACTATGATGCATAGTACTTAAAAAGAAAAAAAAAGTTTTTTTGTTTTTTTTTGGCAATAAATGACTGTTTTTTGGTGTCTGGAAAATAACCTGTTTCAAAAACATCTGGACTCAAGCAGAGCTGCAGGACATCTTGTCGTCTGATTCTACTGCTGTCTGAGCTGCATAATGGCTGCTGGAAAAAGAAAAGTGTTTAGTTGTTGACTTACCATGCAGAAACCACTTGCTGCGTTCTTGTCGGTGGTGCAGGAGGCTCCACTTCTGCTTTTCAAAGCTGTACGGTTGTATAACTGTGCATCTGTTCTGCAGTCATTTTCACGTGCGAGTGTAAACATTGAATTGTGGGCTGTGGCCGGCTGCAGCTTATTTGGACTTAAATTGACAAGAGACAAAATTGAAATCTCATTACCTAAAGAATGATTTTTTGTGAAGGAAACAAAAAGTACTAAACATGTTTTGTATAGTCCATAGATCCATCTTGGCCTGTTCAAAGACAAAGAATCAGTCACCTTTGAAGCTTTAAGTGGCCTCAACATCCAACCACTGAAACGGACGGGATACAAAAAGGAGACGGGGACTCGGCCGAATGGATGCGCCACATTCAAATGAAGCCTCCCTGCAATCAGAGATCAGATTAGAGGTCAGGATTTGGTCAGAGCACAACCCAGATCCGCAGAGGAGACAGCTGTTAGCCGTGACGGATGAGGGGGAGCCGACAAGAGGCAGGGTCGCACAACAGAGAGGCAGAGAGGGATCAAATCAACTAAGTGAGCGCAGGAGAGGACGGGCCGGGGAAGAAGGAAGCGAGGATGACAAGGTGCATGCAGAGGAAGAGCATGTGGGGAGATAAGATAGTGCAGATGAAACCAGAAGGGGAGGACGGAGAAGAAGAAAGGTAATTTGAGAGAGCGCAGTAGAGGAGGTTGAGGCAGGGCTGACAGTGGGCCATTCATCCTCCATGCTAGAGGAGACAAACTGCTGGCAGAGGAGGACAGGCCCCATAAATCACTCTGCAGCGCGCACACACAAACACACACACCTACACACACACACAGTAAAACTCAACCATGACCACACACACACCCACGAGAACTAAAAGTACACACCTCCTACAGCTTATTTTGGCCAGGCAAGGTTCTCCTTTTACTCTCTGGATGTGTTTCTGTCCGCAGGACTCTCAGCTCTTAAATTTAGTTTTAGGTAGTTTTAGAGCTGGGTATGTGGTGAAGAGACTCTGACTCAACATATCCCCCGAATCCTCCAGCCTTCAGCAAGTAACAGTCTATGTATCTCCTGAGGATTAACCAGATCCGATGTGTGAAAACCGGATAACACTTTTAGTTTTACTTTAGAAGAACATGTAAAGAATGTTCTCTGAAGCTGCTTTTCCATTAATGTGTGGAAATCTTTGTCGATACTCAACATGTTTGTATTACACACAATGTTTTATGAACGTTGCTAAGCTATGAGCTACACATTGTCTGAAACCCTCCTACCCCCACCAAAAAAAACAAACAAACCATCATCCTCCTACCACTTCCTGTCATCTTCTTTGTTGCTTCCGCCAGTAGTAACAACCCGTTGACTCGTGTGGTGTGAAAGAGTTTCCATTGCACCGTTGCGAAATACATCTTTTCCGTTACGGCCGAAACAGCCACCTCATCCTAGCGTAAAAATCTTTTGGCTAAAAATGTGTTCTTTTGAAATTGCCGTGTTTCCACTAAGCAAATTTAGTTTTGTAATTTCAATTTGTGCAATGCTAGCGCTAATGGAAACACAGCCTGCTCTTTTTTGTGTGTGTCCTAAAACAGTTTTCTGCAAAAAGACCAAACGCTATCTGACGTAGGCCAAAGTTTTATCTAACATTAGTAACCCTTTCCTGTTCTTCAGAATGAGCAGAACTTCTCTGGTTCAAATTTGTGCCTTTCCTGAATTATTCAGATTTAAAAACTATTCCTGTTAGCACTTTATGTCTACTTGCAACAGTTGGCTTGTGTTTTTAGTCGTATAATAAATACTCTTTCACTGTTTTTGCAGCTCTATTTCTGTCTGCTAGGAATGGATGTAACCTTTGGATTTTCCGCTCGGGGTCTGGTAATACTCGGCTGGCGGTTGGCGCTCGTCCCCCTCCGCCTCTCTGCGGCCGCGGCGGCTGGCAGCTCGGACCGATCCGCTCGCTCTGTGTGCGTTCTGCCTGTCTCGAGCCTCCTGCTTCCCTCCTCCGCCCACCGATGGTGAGGAGTGCCAGTTCCTCTTCGCCTAGCCTCGCCTTGACCCCCGCGCTGACACACACACTGTGTTTTGACAGCGAGCCACAGTCTGAACACGCCGGTAGGTCAGGTCAGGGAGTGGCTCCCCTCGTGTTTTCACTGGAGTGGAGGACGGACACTTTGTTGTTGTTCCAGTGGTTATTGAGCTCATTCCTTTCAGGAACAATTAATTAAACGGGATAAGGATGCGGCTCGTTTGGTGGCGCAAGAAAAGTCTGCGTCTGATCTGCTCTCAATTAAATTTGGATCTTTCTGGAAACGTATTCATTTTTTTAATCGCACCAAGATGAACAAAAAAAAAAAAAAAATGCACGAATACAAACAGTGGACTGTTTGATTCAAATCTGTTGACTCTTAATGTAGGAACAGCGCTCTGGATTTATATGAACCTTTATATCATTTTGAAGACACAGAGTCTAGCTGAATGTTGGCACACATCTTGATTGTTTCCACATTTTGTCAATTACACCCATAAGCCTCTTTGTGTTTCGCCGGGATATCATATGAAAGCTATAACGGCCGCAACATGAGCACTTCTTATCGTAGATTAGCTCTTTGTTCACACTCCATGTCGATAGATGGCAGAAATGCTCCTTCTGTTGTTTTACAATCACTATTTATAATTAGATTTTTTTTTCTTAATAATAGGAGATTACATTTTTAACATTTATATGTAAATACAGGAAATTATAGCCAAGAGACTAATTTCCATTCTCAGTCCCATTGACTGGCTGCCTGATGCTCACTAAGAAAAATCAGCTAAACAACTTCATAAAGGAGAAAAGTGGATAATTAAGCACTTGTTTGGAATTTGTAGTCTGTAAAAGTTAAATAATTTTTACTTTAGTCCAAGTAAGTTGAGTAGACTTAGCATAAAGACACTACAATTACATTTAAGCTAGGCTAAGCTAAACATGCTAATCGCTTGATTTGAAAACCACTGTACCAAACAAAACTACTGCACTGTTTTGGTATCCTAAAAGGATACATGTTTTGTTTTTTTTGTTTTTTTTTAAACTAGTTTTGTTATTAGTTTCGTTGTTCCAAGTTTTGGTCCACGGTTCACTTTAATCTAAAACACAATTTTCATGCGCTGCCCTCCTGCAGGTTGTTCCCTCCTATGGAAAAAAAAAATAAATCTAGGCACACCCATGGATCTGCAAACACAAATTTGCACCCATTCTTCTTTAATTTTAGAGAACCACAAGCACAGAGTACATAAGGCGTGACCGGATGATTAAATTTCGGAAAACGAGGGATGTTTTATTTCCATGTTACGTTCCCGTCTCTCGCTTCACAGTCGTGTCCCGAGCATTAAACGTCTCGTACTTGGCTATAGTTTAACGCTGAAGGTTTGTATGTGTGTGTCTTGTTTACAACTAACAGTAAATCCTGTGTGTGACCTGGGTCGCGCTTTATGTAACCTTGAAACAACTTCGCCTCTAGCTGCAGCGTGGGGAGTAAATGTGAATCACATTTACAGCCTTGCAAACGGTAGAGGACATCGTGTTAAATGTGCAGCGTGTCGTATCAGTGCTCCACTGCTATAAGACACAGGAAGTTAGCGAAAATGTTCACACACCTTGAACTTATTCACAAGATACTTCAATGTATTTTATTGCAAACAATTCATTGTTTAAAAAAAATGGACCCAAAGAGTCACCAAACGGGTGAAGGGTGATGAAGTTATGGAGCTGGATTTGATAAAATAAAATCAAATGAAACAAAAATCTGAACCTGAGAGTAGTTCAACATTTTTTCAGGTTCAAATCTTTTTTCATTTTCCAAATAATTTTTGTTTCACATCTTTCTTTTCCCAGTTCTGAGAAATAATCTTTTTAAATAAATGTTTTTTTTTGACAAATTCATGGCCCCGATTTAGCTCCGTAGAAGCGTACAAGAAGGGTCAAAGGTTGTAAAACAAATTGTAAGATGAGTTTAGTTCAATCCATTGGATGGAAATAAAGAGAAACACTTGGAGTAACTGGAAACCAACTCCGTAGATAGCCGCTCTCTTTGACGTACCATGAGACAAGGCGGTGGCAGCATCATGCTGTGGGGATTTTGCCTAAGATTCTTCTAAAATATATATCATAGAGCCTCAATGCAAATACACACTCCACTTTGTATTTATGCATTCATAAATAAAAATATGCATTTTTCTTCTACCTCAAAATGATGCTTTGTTAGTCACATAAAATGGCAATAAAACACGTTAAAGTTTGTAGAAACGTGGAAAAGTTTAAGGCATGTGGTTACTTTTTCCAAAGGGTTGTATGAAATTTTCTAACCGAGATTTATTCCCTTGTAATCTAAAACACCAGCCTCCCCAGGGATCGGAAAACCATAATTGTACATAACATATAAATCCCATTACGAGCTGATGGACTCTAAAAACGCCAGAGCTTTAAAAATTGAGTTTCATATGATCTATCTGTGCTGTTCCACTTGTTGTGCACACAAAGGGAGCATTTGAACAAAATGAACAAAGGAAATGTTGTATGTATGTCATTATGTGGCGATCGTGATGTATAGATTTTGTGTATTAAAAGCCTTTAAACTGAGACAAATTGTGTAATTAAAACCCAGAAGTCATGTTGGAGTCAGTTTTTAAATTCTCTCTTTTAACCATCTTTGCTTAGTTTTCCAATCCCTCTCTCTCTTTTCCACATTTTAGATTACGTTGACAATTATTTATATCTGTAGAGCTCTTTGACATTTAGTGTCTTCCTACTTCATAGTCCAGTAGTTGCGGTTTGATTGGGGACCAAAATGCTACACCGTGACAAACAAACCAAATCCTTTGGAAGACCTGTTCACCTCCTCGCCTGTGGGGGCGCTGCACCAAGAACTACTGAAGAAAACACAAAATCCTCTGAAGAAGACACTGAGCGCAACTTCCTCCTCCAAGAAATGTAAATAAAAATGGACTAACGTCAGACTTTAGGGGTTGTATGATTTATCTCTTGTCTTTGGTAAAAGACTGCATGTCATTTTCCCCGCTAGTAATAGGTTCACAAGTTTGTTTTGGTTGTATTTACCCAGAATGCCCTGCTTTTGGAGCAGTCTCTGGTCTGCTTGGAGTTCATATGCATTCAAATCAAACCGAGACGTTGGTTTTTGGGCGACGCCTTGTGAACCGTTATAAGAAAATGGACGGATAGTTGACGGTACAAAGTTTTGCTTCACATTTAACCTCAAGTGCCAAAAGTTAGTGCCGTTATTTTGTCTTACAAAATTTGGTCATCACCCTTAATAAGACACGCACTGCAACCAATTGACACTTACAAAAAAGCTTTTGATAAAGACGACGAATACGAAAACAGATCAAACTCCATCAGTCAAATAAACGAGCTACGAAATATGTTTGACTGACTTGTTGGTTGATGTCAAATATGTCGCGATGGACGGCTAAATTAAGTTTTCGGTTCATTAATTTCCACAAGCCCTCGCTAATCAACAACAGACAGGAAGGACTTTATAACTGTTTGCCTGTGCCGTCCCAGCCAATTACGGGCTTGAAAAATGGGGGAAGACAATGAATCAAATCTTTAGTTCGGTGGCAGACATCAGATTGCAGAAAGCTGCAAAACAAATATGTCACTGTCAGTCGGGCCGTACAGCAGGCATTTAGAAGATTGCATTAAGTTGATGGCTGAGCTGAATAGCAAGCTAAGCTAATGTGGAACAGAGCCTCTGGGAACTTTGCGTGACAGAGCGGGAGGTGGAGGGGTGGAGACGAGACGATTATCATTACCCTACCCTTTTTTTTTTCTTTCCTCCCATCTTTCTCCTTTTTATTTCCTTTTTTTAAGCATACAGACTGACCTGAAGGGAAGAGTGCAAAAATGAGGATGAAGGAGAAAGTTGCTAGAAACAGATGAAGCATGGTATTTAAGTAAATAACTCAGAAGGAGAATATGCTTACTAAAGAGAAAACTAATGCATTTTAGTTTTCTTTTGTCCAATATTTATGCTACGTCTATTCACTGCTATTTAAAGGAGCTACCTTGTTTAGCTTCCACGTAAAAGCTTCGTCAAGTCACAACAGGAGAAAAGAGCCAATAACACACACATGATTTTGTTTGGTTTTGTTGCGCCATTGTGTTGGGAGTGGCTCGCATACACAGAGAAAATACTGTGCGCACACAGAGAGCATTTCAATGTAGCGAATGAGTTTGCTATATCAGAACTTATTCGGCAATAGTTCATTCTCCTTTTCAGAAAAGCCAAAAAAAAAACCCCACCTCCAGCCAGGATAAAAACGTTTTGTTTTGTGAAATTCGGAAAGTTATTTTGAATTTCGCCATCGTCTTCGACCTTTCCTACCCCAAAGTCCACAAACTGTCGCACTTGAATGACAGTGCGACAGTTTGTGGAGAGAAAAGGAATAGCAGGGGTCCGATCCAAACATGATGACGTACTGAGAGTCCACTGTGTTTTACATCGAAATGCAACTATAGGACACAAATGAAGCCAATATCACCTCGATGACACACAGTGAGCGGGGCGCAGTCAAATGCAGAGTTTATGGATCAATACCTGTCACAGCTCTGGCCTGCTGTTATCTGCAAAGCAGCTTGCTCAGAAAGATCATGACTGCACTGTGGGTGTTGGGCCGCAAGCGCTTAAAGAGTGTTAGCGCGCACGCACGAAAAGGGAATAAATTACAGGGTAATGATATTAAAAGCACAAAGTCGTTAAGATGCCAAGTTAAGGCACAATAAATCCAGTCATGGCTTCTACAGCCCGTCCCCACACAGGGTAATTAAATTAGATTTATAAGCCATATTACATCAGTCCAAGATACTTCATCCACCCTCAGCTCCTGCATCGTCCCTCCGTTCTGCCCTGCTTTATTAGACGTCTTGACAGCTGGCGAAAAATATGGCCAAATGTTTCAGGTCCCGAGCTGCGAGAGCTCTGCGCTGGGTACTCCGTCTTCTGGCGGTGACAGTGGTGTCCGCCGATAATTTATGGAGCGCTCCACTTCTCCGCAGAAGCGAGGTAGCAGCAGGACTGCTCAGGGTGCAGACAAGAGGGTTTATCTCCTCAGTCACTTCAGCGCCGCGGCCCACATCGACATTTGTCCCCATTCACCTCGGCGGGACGCTTTGGACGCTTCCAATAACAACAAACAAGGCGGAAGGGAAACCTTGTTCCGTCCTCTGTTTGGTCCATACCAAGAGACTGCGACGAGTTCGGGAATTGAATTTTTGTTTCAGGAGATCTTTGTTTCCCTGATTGGACCAGAATCAGGAAGTGCGCTGGACAAAATTTGTCCACCGCACTACAAAAACACCAAGTTCAGATCTTTCTGCTACAGGCGGGCAGATTTATATGTCATAACATAATATGACATGTTTTTTTTCTATCATCAAATGTCAGCACAGTCTTGTAAAAATAACTTACATCATCAGGCATTTTTGAGGAGTTTTATTGTTGTGTAATAAAACTCCTCATTTAGCTAAAGCTGCGCCTTTAGCATTTAGCTGAAGGGGCAGCTAAATACTGTTTTACATCAGGTTAAAAGTTATTCCTTCACCAGAAATCTACCTGGAGTCTTGCTTTGATTATTTCGAGCATGTTTGAGAGATAATTTTGTCTCCCATAGCAACCATTTACCTGTGAAAAAAAACTTGCTCCGCCTTCAAAGACAAAGCTCCTACTCAGAGCTGCAGTTTCCAATTTTCTGAGGTTTTAGCTCCCAGCGGAACAGAGACTCCTCCACGCAGCTCCTTCAGACTAGCCAGCAGCAATTAGCAAAGACCTTGTGAAACTGTGAATAGCTGATTTCATTATACAAAATACTTGTCATACAACACTGGTAAAAATGATTAAAAGAGGAGCGATGTTGGGACGACTTCCTGAGGGCGGAGTTTTTTGTTTTTTTTTAAAGCGACAGAGGCCCAATTCTTTTGTTGTATTTGATACATGCAGAATTTTTACTGCAACTGAAGGTAACATGGCTACTTCATAGTTGCATTTTATGGCACAATATGGCTGGAAAGCCCACATCTCCACTTAGTTCTATACTTTCCACTCTTTGAAAATGCTGCAATCTAGTGATCTCAGAAAATCTGAAAGCTCCTTTTCCACTATTGTTGGTCCTGAACCAACCACTTAACTCTTCCGATTCTCCAAACAAAGATCACTCGGACCGATGACATGCTGACAGCAACTCGGCAGAACCGCCACCAGAACCGACCCGACGTCTCTCTTCAAACGAGCCGCAAAAGGTCATCCTGCCCGGTTCTTTAAATGTACAACCCTGCGCCGCAGCTTGAACATCTCTTCGTCCTTAATTAACGCCACGACAGATGATTGAAAATCTTGTAACGAAACAAGAGAAAGTTTGCTCCGTCCGCGCCTCATAAATAAATCAGCATGGATAAATATTAGTAAAAAAAAAGAAAAAAAAGGGAAAAAAGCGATTTAAATAGTAAGCTGTAAAACAAAGAGACTGTGAAGCGCGGTCGGGGAAGGAATCCAAACAAGCCGAGATTTAGCAGTCGCAAGAGTTACCGTGGGCAGAAAATAAACATTTTCTCATTATGGATTTCGGCGTGCGGGGGCGGACGCTTATCTGGCGGCATCTGACTCAATTACAAAAATAAAATAAAATAAAATAAATAAATAAAATAAAATAAATAAAATCAGTGCACGATGAAAAACATCGATGTTTCACGTCAGCGCGGGGAAGCCTAGCCAAAACAGAATTGAAAACTGGTGATTAAAACTGTTCACACACAAGACAGAAACACTGAAGCACATGTGTTTAAAATAAATGAAAAAAAAAATAAAGGGCAGATAAAATAAACGACGTGGGGAAGATTAAGGGGCCTGGAGTTCAGCCTGGTGTGGTTGATTTTAATGAGCTGTGGCACTTTTATTATCATTATTAATTAGCAGTTTTCAAGCAGCGGGGAGCGATCAATAAGGTGGAGTGAAACAGATTTCAATGGGCCATTGGAATCAATCAGAAAGACTTTTTATCTACATCACTGCCACTGCGCTGCGCTCGTTAGGCATAACAGTGGGAAATGAAAGATTTGCAGCATTTTTAATTGGAGCGACGTGGCTGAGCAGACATTTTTCTTCTTCTCCTGTGCAAGACTAATCTCTGAAATGTTTCGCTTTGTTTCGCCCGTATCGGTTCCTTCTTTTCTTTTTTTTTTCTTTTTAATTCCTCCTTCCCCTCCCTCTTAACAGGCGCTCGCATAATTATAGGACACATTTCACTTGACGATGCGTGGATCACACCACACATGAACACTTTGCACTCTAATCCTCCTCACCTCTTAATCAGACAAGCATTAAAATTGGATTAGAGACTATCTGCTGAAATCCCACATTTCCAAGCGGGAGATGCGGTCCTTGTTTACAAAGCTGTGATTTTTATTTTTTTTATTTATTTATTTATTTATTTTCCTCCCCTCTTTGGGAAGCAACAAAAATCCTTCAGATTGGAAACTGAAGCCACATTCCAGTGTATCTAAATGCGGACTCTATAGATGCATTCTGTGAGCGTAAAATCATAGAGCTTTGGAATGTGCAATCGGTGTTTCTTGTCGAGTTGTCAATGAAACGTTGCTGTAAAGTGACCCTATGGAAGAATTGGGAGAAGAAGGAGGCTAAAAAAAAAAAGAAAAGAAAAAAAGCTTAGTACAGGAATATCACAATGATTTTTATTTTCATTTTAGACACGTGAAGAATATTTTTCTACCCGTCAAAGACGAGAACAAATCCGGCAAATACCGGTTGCTTTATTGTCTGATGGTTGCAGATACAGACTCGTGTTCACATCCGGTGTTGTACTCGGTGCTAGTTTGAGCGGCTAAAGCTTTTCCTTCTGAACTACATCCCCCACAATGCTGTGTGGCTCTATTCTATATATGGGGGGGTTTTGGGGCCAAAAGTGATTATGGCAAAAACAATTTTACATTGGCCATTATATCAGGAAGGTGACAATATTGAGTATTGAATATCATATCAGACGTATTGTCTATTTATTGATCACCCGTCTGTCGGGATTTATATCGTTATCATTCGTTTTTCCATCCCTGGCAGAACATCGAGCTCCTGGTGTTTGAGTCAAAAGTCAGAAATGACGATCAACAGTGTCTTATTTACACACATTTCTATCCAAAATATCAAAACGATTCATTTGAAGCTTGGAAAATGTGTTGTATAAAATATTCTATTTTTAACCATCTATATATTCCTTCAGTTCAGCATTCTGAACATAAAACATGACGTAGCTCATGTTAGCATGCTAGCACATACATGCACAAAACAAAGGCACAACCGCTCACTTACTCTGAGTTGCAGCTTAAACTGACGCGGTGTTCCCGCTTCAGTCGACATGTTCATCCTGACCTGTTATTTCCAGCTTCAAACATTTTCCCGGCTCTATTTTCGAGCAGGGTGGTTTCCGGATTTGCGGCGCGCCGAGAGAGCCACGTGATGACGTAGGGACGTCGTCAGAACGTACGGAGTGTTGTATTTTTGATTACAAGATTATTCATTTTTTTTCTCTTATTATTATTATTATTATTATTATTATTATTATTATTATTATTATTATTATATAATAATAATAATAATAAAAAGTATTTTTTTTGTTGTTGCTTGTTTGGAGTTTGTGGAGCCTGTGGCTTTAAAAGCAGGGCTCTGCTCCACAGGGAGTCAGTCTGTGCTTAGACTCTGGACGAGTCACAGTGAAGGTGATGGACTCTTACGTTGAAGGCACTGCTGTTTGTCTGATTTCGACCTGCCGTGGACGTCTTTCGTACATGTTCTGCAGCTGCCGTCTTTGTTCACCTGAAGAAAAGCTTAATAAATTTCACTGAAGCGACCTCCGGCCTTGGCCAGTCATTTTTTTTTTGGTCGTCCAAGTCATAATAGAACCCCGTCACAATTAACGAATGTTCTAATATTCAAGTAAATTGAATATTTATAATTCATGTTGGGACTGTGAGGTTGATTTTGTACTTGTAGGCAGTAAAATGTGAAAACGAACAAAAACCCTTGGCTACATTTGGCTTGTAGAGTTTTAATCCAAAGCGGAAAACTTTTCTTTTTTCTCTGTGTCTTTTGTTTTTTCATTATTATTATTATTTTGGTGTACTTACGGCTACTTTTCCACCTCTCCTCTCTCTCTCTCTCTCCATACCCTCCTCCATCGGCCCCTCCTTGGTCCCTGCTCTCATGGTGGAGGGCTACTTGGCACACAACAGTTAATACCTGTCTAATTTATTAGCCTCCTGCCCCAGCCCTGAAGGGCCATTAGCAACACACACTGACACAGCAGCCCGGCCTGTGTCGTAATTTATTGTCTTATTACAGTGCTGCAGCGGCATCAATTAATTATCCATTAAAGCGCTGCTGTCCCAGGATTTATGGCGGGGGCCGTGAGGGCTAGACGGAGCTGGAGAGGAGAGTGATGATGAAGAAGGTGAAGAAGGAAGACGAGGGGACGTCGTTTTTTGGGGGGGGGGCACTTTGGTTCAAACATTGGATGGCGATAAAGTGAGCAGGGAATGCTCAAAGTTAAAGAAGTGTTTCATTCAGAGGTCATAGGTCACGATTAAACCTTGAAATGGAAGCGATGCATAATTTATCGCAAAAATCCATCAAATCGTCTTTAAACCGCTGATTCGTACATCTTCTTAAGCCTGCGTCAGAATGTAGAGCAGATAGATTCGAAGTGTGATTTTTGCACAAAACTAGATCCACCCACGGTCCTGCAGCACGAATCTGCGGCACAAACCAACATCTAAGCAGACTCTGGCACTCCCTCCATCTTTCTCCGCAATGAACCTTTTCCACCGAAGCACAATTTGTCCCAAAAACCAAAAAAAAAAAAAAAAGGAAAAAGTGTTTCCCGGCGCTGACAGGGAGAATGGATCGCTTCCATTACGTCGTACACAAAACACATTCTGTCGAGATGAAAGGCTGGTGAATTATGGCAGACAGAGGCGCTGCTAACAAGTCTGGTGATCCGGGGCTAATGAGGTGCACATTCGCTAACTACATCCTGACTGCGTGACAAATCAAAGCCGCTCAAATGGGTATCATCGTCATCATCAGCGCCGTCATCATCAGCGCGGCGTGGAGGCCTTCGTTTTCTGCACCGATCCACATTTGGCTGAAAAGAGCGGGACAAGGTTCTGATGAGGCTGATGGAAATGGGCTGAAATGATAGTTCATAAAGGAATGGATTGGACACGTTCTGTTAATCGCTCTGGGTCTTTTGAAGCATGCTTCGGTTAAAACCAGGCCAAATCCAGATCCCGTCAACCCAGAGGTTGAAGGAGTATTATAAAAAAAAAGTAAAATGGACTTTTTTTTATAGCTTTACATCACGCCACGATGTCATTCTGTTATCCATAAACATGCCTGGATCATTTGAATGTTTGCAAAATCCCTTAATCTCCAGAGCAACTTTTAGTTTGGACTAATTATATGTCACAACAAACATCAAATGGGACAAATATGTTTCAGTAAGTAACAAACAAATGGCTTCTACCTCGATTATTTTATGAAATTGAATCAATTGTCTATTTACGTAAAAATGTGTTTGCTGCTCCCTGGCATCTTGCTTTGAGAGGCTGTTCCTCTGTCAAACAAGATGTTTGTTTTCGTCTCTCGTTTCGTGGAAATCTCGATGTTGATCAGATTTTCTCCAAAATGACAAAGCTTTTGAAAATGAGGAGCTGACTTTCACAAATGACAGTGAAATAAATTCTGGTTTGAGGCGATTCCTCTGGAACCTGTTGGAGGAAAAATATCCCTGAGCTCTTCGGTTCCTCCTGTAGTTTCTCATATTGACGTCATCAAACAAAATTTCAGCTCTTACCATAATAAAACCGGCTATTGCTTTCATATAACCGATGTAAATGTGCGTATAAAGTGGGTCAATAGAGTTTCATTTACAAGCTTTATATCTTGGCGTCGATGTGGTAGATCTCGGCCGGCTGGTGACAGAAAAAGTAGATCTTGGTCTCGAAACGTTTGTTCCCATTCGACCGACTTTCAGGCGTTCAAGAAGCACCAAGGTGGCTGCGGCGTGACTAAGAAATCCCCCGAATGTAGCTGTTCTCAAACCCGACGGGGATGAATCACAGTTGTTGGGCCCGACTCCACAAACAGCCCCACCCAGCTCTTTTCCATCAGCAGCCTATTCCTAACCTTGTAATTAAACGTCAGCTCTCATCTTTCATTTCCCTCCAGCCAAAACCGGATTACTGAATTCCTTTGCTGCTACGCTCTTACCCTTTACCTCTCAAACCCCAACCGCCGTTTGCTGCGACAGAGGCGCTTATTCATGCTGTGCCCACGTACAGGCATGGCTGGTACAGCAGCGACCGCGCACTTTCAGCACCAACAACATTTTAATTATTTCTTTTCTAATATATGCATGATTTTTTCAGTTTGCATTTCCAATGAAATGCATACAAAACCCTTTCCTTGAGCTGCACCGCTGCAACAAACTTTGATGTTGACACTGAGGGGAAAAAAAAAAACAGCTGAAAACTGCACAAAAATAAACATGCATTTGTGTGGCAAAGCACAAATTTATGTTAATGTCTATAAAAATAACTCTGGCACGGTTTAGATCAAAAATACTCTACATATTAAACTGGATCAGTCTTGAATCAAACTGAAAGCGTTGATGTTCCCAGGTCGTCTTCATTCGGTCTGAAAACGTTCGCCTCCAGCTTTTCAGATCGGCCGGGTGGCTGAACACAAACGGACGTTTGAAAACCTCGAGTCGTTTTCCTTCCCCTCCACAATTCGGTTCTGATTTGTCACGCAACATCCCGTTAAAAAAAAAAAAAAATCGCTGCTGAAGCCTGGAGGCTGTCGCTGAATCTCGCCGTGTCCCGCTGGCAAACACAGAGTCTGTATCCATTTTAGCTGCAACATCATCTGTTTTCCACAGCGTGAGAAAACGACAGTGTTCTGTGTCGCTGTGCGTAATCTGTGAAAATGTGCGACTTACAAATGAAAGCAGTTGGTGTTTCTGGTTTTTTACGACGTCTCTCGGAGAGTTTGGATGCACCGGGAACCGACATGCGGAACTCATTTATTTCACGTTTCATGTCTGCAAACGCAACATACTTACCTACCGCAAATCTTAAAAGAAGCACTGTTTTAAAAACTTGACTGATTTGAGAAACATTGCCATTAATTCACTTGTAAAAAAAAAAAAAGAAAAAAAAGGGGGTAAGCTTGTATTCTCACTGTTAAGCTTTCAACAAAGTCCTCAGTAGACACACAGTGTCTTATTCTATCATCCATATTCAAATGTTTACGCAGTGAACATGAGTAATACTTCACATGATTCATACATTGATAACTTAGTGCATGTTTATAAATTAGAGCTACATCTAGAAATTTACCAGCTGTGGTCTGACTGGGTGGTCTGAAACTGAAGGACCCAGCGTGGTCAGGCGAAGTCAAACTATCGATGCGCGGTCTTGTGGTTTGTGGAACGCTCGTTTCTGCACACACCATTCAAGGTCCACAAACCCCTCCCGTTGCCACGTACGTCAGTGGTGTTTTGAAACACAATAGGCGTGGTTTAGACGACTGTTACGAGTTCACAACTTCTTTGGAGAAGGGAATTGTGATTGATGAGCTGGAGAAGCCTAATTTTATCTTCCATTTTATTGGAAGCCAATAAAGGGAACAATCACCAAACGGGGAGTCCAGGGTTTCGGTCCAACAGATGCGGCAGATGGGTTAGCAAGATGCACTCCGTCTGTGATCAGATGGCCGCCACCAGTTTTGGTCACGCCGATCACCGAATCAAACTGACATGACAATCAAACTCTATACCGCAGAGTTTAGCTGCCAGTAGCAGCAGCAACTGCTGCTGCTACTGGTCATACAGGGGACATGGGAAATGTATCTTCCGTTTTGTCCAACGTGACCATGTCAATATGTTGGAAAGCTTTTTGGCATAAACAAACACAGCCACAAAATTCTCCCTAACTGCACAATAGGGCATTGACGAGTTCAGCAGAGCCAATTTCGAAATTTGTCCTTTTTCCGTAAATGTGCCACACCGACGTCGCATGAATTCACCCTTCTGTGTGAAAGTTCTTATCGAAGGAAGACGAGTCGAAACAAATGATTTTGTTGTTTGTTTGATATTCAAATGCAGAGTTGATAGTTTCATATCCAACTTTTTAAGGTACGAAATTAGTCTTTTTACAAGGGAGGACAATTTGAGCCTTTGGGGACGTTTCATCTTTGAACTCTTGGGACATGGTGGATAAAAATAAATGTTAGTCTCTTGGAAATCTCAGAATCTCAGGAGATTAAGGGTCTTTATCATCTACGCAACAAACGCAGATTAATGTTTAGAGTGAGTTTTGGCATTCATGCTGAACATGCTAATTTTTAATGAAAGATGCTAAACTACAAGAACACAACCTGTCAGTAAGTTCCCTGCTTGACCCCATGATTAATATCCAACATGGCCGCTGCTAATATAGGATGTACACTCCTGATCAAAATCTTAAGACCAGTCAAAAAATTGCAAGAATTTGCTTTTTGCACTATTGGATCTTAAGAAGGTTCTAAGTAGAGCTTCACAATGTTAAAAGAAGAAATCAGCGAAAGAGACAAAAACTTTTGAGCAGGGAATTAATTGAAAACTGCATTTATACTCAAACATGATTTTTTCAGCTGATCAAAAGTTTAAGACCATAGCTCAAAAAAAAACCGAAAACCCCCCGAAACAGAAATCAAAGTGTCCAAAAAAAGGACTCAGTAATGAGTAGCTCCACCATTCTTGTTGATGACTTCAAACAATCGTTTAGGCATGCTTGATGCCAGTGTTTCCAGGAGGCTAGTGGGAACGTTGCTCCAAGTGTTGAAGATGGCTTCACGAAGGGCATCCACTGTCTGGAACTGATGTCCATTTTTGTAAACTTCCCTTGCCATCCATCCCCCAAATGTTCTCAATTGGGTTTAGATCCGGGGAACATGCAGGATGGTCCAAAAGAGTGATGTTATTCTCTTGGAAGAACTCCTTTGTCAGGCGGGCATTGTGAACTGCAGCATTGTCCTGTTGAAAAACCCAATCATTACCACACAGACGAGGGCCCTCAGTCATGAGGGATGCCCGCTGCAACATCTCCACATAGCCAGCTGCTGTTTGACGCCCCTGCACAACCTGAAGCTCCATTGTTCCATTGAAGGAAAACGCACCCCAAATCATGATGGCGCCCCCACCACTGTGCCGTGTAGAAAACATCTCAGGTGGGATCTCCCTGTCATGCCAGTAACGTTGGAAGCCATCAGGACCATCAAGGTTAAACTTTTTCTCATCAGAGAAGATAACTTTCTTCCACCTTTCAATGTCCCATGTTTGGTGCACCCTTGCAAAGTCCAAACGGGCAATTCTGTGACGTTGAAGAAGACGTGGCCTTTGAAGACGTTTTTTGTTTCTGAAGCCCTTATGTCGCAGATGCCGTCTGATGGTTATTGGGCTGCAGTCAGCACCAGTAATGGCCTTAATTTGGGTAGAGGATCGTCCCCGTGTCTTGACGGACAGCCAATCGGATCCTGCGGCTCAGAGCTGGTGAAATTTTTTTGGGTCTACCACTTGACTTTTTTGTTCCATAACCCTCAGGATCATTTAAAAAATGCAAAATGACTGTCTTACTGCGTCCAACCTCAGCAGCGATGGCACGTTGTGAGAGGCCTTGCTTATGCAGCTCAACAATCCTACCACGTTCAAAGTCAGTGAGCTTTTTTTGCTTTTGCCATCAGGAGGTCTTGACAGTGTTAAGACTTCACAGAACATGACATGGAATCCAGATTTTTGCACAGCTTTTGGCTTTTAAAGACTATGGTCTTAAACTTTTGATCAGCTGAAAAAATCATGTTTGAGTGTAAATGCAGTTTTCAGAAAATTCCCTGCTCAAATGTTCTTGTCTCTTGACCTGATTTTTTCTTTTAACATTGTGAAGCTCTACTTAGAACCTTCTTAAGATTCAATAGTGCAAAACGCAAATTCTTGCAATTTTTTGACTGGTCTTAAAATTTTGATCAGGAGTGTATTTAGTATCAAACTAAAACTTCTGAGGCAAGTTGAACACATCTTGCCAAAAATGTCTTTAGTTTGACGACATGGATTTAAGCACACATTAAGGATCACAACTTTTGTTTGCACAATCAAAACTAATTTGTCACACACAAAAATAAATAATATCTGAAACATTATTGATTTCCAATCTGAAATGTAATATTTGTCTGATGTTGTCATTTGAAGCACTTTGAATTGCCTTGTTGTTTATACCTTGGCCTGGTCTTATAGTGGAAGGACTTATTTATACTGGAAGGTTTATGTGTTTGCTGTTCTTTCCATCTCTACCCAGGGGGTTCTGGATTATTTTGTGTTCGGCGCAAAGCAACATTTTTGTTTCCGTTTTCCCCATTGGACGTCCGAAAGGTCCTGGGCTAAAATAAAGCCACTCTTACATGCGAGCACACACCCAAGTGACATAAAGGGAATTCAAAAGTTTGGAAAAGACCTTTGTCTTGTTCTGTTTCACTTTTCAACCAAACCAACCCTGACACCAACAAACCCATCATCAGCGTTTCCACGATGGCAGCCTCGTCGTGGTCAGAGTTCACGTTCGTACCAATGTGATTCCTGTGCCATTGGAATCTGTTTTCATCGCCTCGGAGAAACAGCCACGAACACAATCGCCGCACACTTTCAATGTCCTTGGGAGGGAGAATAAAACCAGCCAAGGAAAAAAAAAAAAAAAATCTGTTTTTTTTCTTTTTTTTTTCTTCACACCTCAGTTTCGGGCCGTGGTCCCCAGGGTGATGCAGACAGGAAATGGGAATGACTGCTTCCTGCCTGGGCCAGCTTTGAAGGCAGCGCATGAGGGACGATCCCACGGCGGAGCAATGTTCCTGCGCTTTCACCGGGGTCTTTGTAACGTCTGATTTACAGCTTCCCCCCGCCCCGCGCCGTTTCATCTATGATTTAATGTTTCCTGGTCAGATGGCTATCGGCGGCCTTACATGTCCGCTCTGGTCCTGCAGGACGCCCGCCGCATGGAAATAAAGCCACAAGCTAGCTTTATAACGCAAAACTAACATTCCATGATGCTTCCCTCCTCCCCCTCTTAATAGCTTACAACTTTTAACCATTACCTCATATTGAAAACACCACTTTTTTTTCCCCCAGGTAGCATTTACTGAACAAAAAAACCCCCTTACTTTATAGGTTTGAATGTTTCCGTACACTAAAAGAATCTGGAGTGCTTTCCCATCGTTTCACTGCAACGTTTGTCACACAGATGTTCCTGTTAATACTCAGCACTTTCCCCGCTCTGACCTTTGACCTCATCCCTTTCCCAACCTTCAACCTCATCCTGAACCCTGTCGTAATTCTTTAAAACTATAAACCCCAAACTCACCTTTAATAAAGGTTGAGGTGACTCAAAGTTCAGCCTGATTTATGGTACTTCCCAGGTCTACGCAGTTATTTTGTAACACACCTTTTCGCTCCATCGCTACATCCGCCATTTTTTTTTTTTCATTATTATTTTTTCCTTTAGATGTTCCCATTGTATTCATCACTCCATGGGGTTCACCTCTGTTGATACAAAGTTAAGCAAAAATGAAAAGTGTTAGGAAAGTTCTTAAAGTCTGAGATTAATCGATTCATCGTCACCTCAAAATTAAGTATGCCGTTGGCGATCTTTAATGCAGGAAGAGATGTTGAAAGCCATCAGAAAAGAGAGAAAAAAACTTTCAGAAAAAAAAAAATGACATATGTGCATCAGTTTGTTTTTACTTCTGCTCTCTTTGCCTCACCAAGTTTGACAACCACATAAATTGTCGACACATGAAAAGCAGAAGATTGAAAAAAAACAAAACAATCTGCTTAAAGGTATTTGGTTTGGAATATTTCCAGGGATTTCGCATTCAGACTTTTTAACAGTGATTTATGAGTCCATCAGGTTAAAAGAAGATACAACGCTTTCAGCACATTTTTGAGTGAAGTTCTGAGCTGCAAAAAGGGAAATCAAATATTCAGGTCTGATTTGTTTCATATAAAATGTAAATCAATCAGAACAAGCGTCAATAACATCAAACTAAGTGAAAAGCATTAAAGTGGAAACCCTGACTCCTTTGTGTGAATGATATTATTTTTGCAACTCTGTGGAATAAGTGAACTGATTCTGTCGCATGTTTGAATTTGCTTTAGTTTGCCTTCAGAGTGTCTAGCTAAACATGCTAGTTTAGCGTTAGCGTCATACTCTGGAATTCATGTTCTCCGAAAAAAAAAAAAAAAACAAACTAAGTGGAAACACTGACAGTGCCCACACAGCCAGTGTTACTAACATCTGACCAGCAGAATACATCAAAACAATATTTATATATGGCATTAATTTACAAATACTTTCTTGCTGTCAGACCGAATATCATCAAAAATGAAAGGAAAGAGGGGTAAAAAAAAAAAAAAAAAATCTTTCAGACATGTAAATCCTTACTGTTTGGTACTGTTTTGGTTCTTCTTGATACTTTCCCCTGAACATTCAATGATGAAACCCAACATAATGTCAAGGTTGATGAGTAGAGTTGATCTTCACAAGGCAATTAAAACGTCAAAAAACGGCGAAGTGCAAAGTTTGTCTCACGGGAAGAAGTTCTGTTCAATCTGCAAGTTTACAACATTATAGAGAAACATCAAGTGTTATTGTTTGTTTCTGTGGAGAAAAACAAATATCTAAATAGCTAAATGGTTAGTTAGATAGCTATAGTTATTTATCTAGCTAACTAGTTAACTAGCTATTTAGTTAGCTAACCAGTTTACTAAATAGCCACCTAAAAGGCTAAATATATAGATAAATAGAAATATAGACATTTGTCTGTTTTGTTTGCATTATAAACAAAACAATCATTCCACATGTTGTATGCTGAAATGTATCTTAGCCTAGCCTCATGGCTGCCTCAGTATGCTGTTGACTTTTTCTAGGCTTTTGAATGTTTTTTAGCATTCGTTCTGCTATTCTCACACTTTGAGCCATCCTTGGGTTGTTTCGTGTTTATAATCCCCGTGGTAAAATGTGTATGACAGTGCAGTATATCCTGTGTAGCTTGGAAGTGTCCTTTTGTCCAGGGCCAGCCCTTTCCCCATCCCTCGCTCTCATCACGGCAGTGTCTGTTTTTAATCTGGGACAGTGATTTATGAAGGGAGCCGGGGCTGTGTATATCTCCTCACTTCCTTTCATTTCTCAAATGGTTTGTACTCCGCGGGATGATAGATTTATCTACACACAACCCCTGCATGACTAATTAACTCTGAAATATCAGGGCCAGATGTGGAGCTAAAAGACGGGCCCCAGAGTGTGCTTTCTCTCCCACTCGGCCTGACTCACCGCTTTTTCTAACTGTTGCTCGGGATTTTCCTTCTGATTTCGCCACTTCTCAACACTCAGCGATAATTCAGCCGATAATATGACAACGTGTTTGAGGGGAGAATGTAAATGTTGTACAGACCGAAACAGCAAATTTACTCTGTTGATGGTTTTGATTTTGAAGACAGCTCAAAATAAATGGAGGACTTTCTTTTACCGTCTGGGCTTTGTTTTACACTCTTTAGAGCTAAGTTATGGTAAACCCAAAGTTATTTTTCTTTTAACTACAAAGGCATGCAAGTAAAGTATCCAGTTTGGTCCTGTGTTACATTGTTCTTTATCACTGTGCTTTTTATAAATCTTACAAAACTGAAAACTGATGTTACAGCAACACGACGGGTGTATAATAGTTGAGACTGCAAGAAAACCCAATGCAAAAAACTGCAGCCAGTTTCAAAAAACCCAAAAAAGTTAGCTCTAATTCAACCTGATACCATAAGAAATCTTTGGTGCGTTCGCATCAAACGTGCTTTGAGCATCAGGCACGTCTGGTTTACATTCAAAGTCTATGTGGCGACGCGTCGATGACCGTGGCGACGCATTTCGAGTGTTTACCGCGGCGCCATTTGAACCGTGTTGAGCGTTTGACGTCCAGCGTGTCCAACGCTCCACACAGACTTAAGAGTGGAAACAAAATCAGAGTGAAAAGATGAAAATGTGAACAGCAGCTCTAATTTCGAGAGAGCTCACAAAACAAAACGATACACAATATTAAGTTGGAGAAAACTGAGTCAAGATTCAGCTATAGATTTTTGAAAAGTCTATTTCAGAAATGTAAATTTTTCACAAACTGTCCTGAAAAATCTCCAGTCAGCATAAAATAATGCTGTCAGACCTAACAACTCAGTCCAGAACATCGCTTCATTTTGCTGCTGGCTAGCATAGCATAGCCTGCAGCAAAATGAATAGAAGAATATTTTGACCTACACACTGAACATCAAACATCAAACACGTCAAACTCAAGTGGAATTTTAAAGAATCCCCGTTCAGTGTAAAAACAAGTTTGATCAGTCGTAATATTTTAGGTCTTCTCCAGAGATGATCAAATAAACTGGGGAACACCTTTAGCATTGCTAGCACTCCAACGTTAGCCTCGTTAGCAGCTGAACGCTATCCAGCCTCCCGGAGGAAAGAACAAATTAGGAACAAACTGGATCCTAACGTGTCTTTCAACAATTATCACAACAACAACAAAAGACACGACTGTATTAACTACTCATAAAATATTAGGAGCTAATCTCACTTCCAAAATCCTGAAGTAGTGGAAAAAACTTTGACCAAGCAAACATCTAAAAATTACTAAAGAGGAAAATAACATTGTAAGAAAGACAACAAAACTGTTCAGAAACACTTTTTTTTTTTAGTTTTACAAGACACATGAACATGTCTTTGTTATCTTGTTCCACGCTTCTTCTATGATCTGTTTTGTGAGTTTATCGTTGCATTAGCCTTTCAATCCCACTACGCCGAACCTTCGTCTTGTGTTAGCTTGATGAAGGTTCAGACGCTATACAATGGAACAGATTATAATCAGTGGTAAAGACAACGAGTCAGTGACCATTTATAGGGTTAACATGAGCTCCACCACGTCTTGCGTTTCGCAAGTCTGACGAAAGAGACTTTAGAAATTTGCGCAACACGACCTGATCGAGCAGAAAAAGTAATTATTTGTTACCCACATCAAAGAGATTTTGAGACAATAAATAAAGCTCACTCGTACGTAAAGTTACTACATCGCCCTCCGACTCTGAGAAATACATGTGTGCGCGTTGGTGATAAAAAAGAATAAATTATTTGCAGATGTTTGTGGCTTTGTCTGCGGTGACGACTCTAGTTTATCTAGCCATTTCATCGGGAAAGAGATCAGGCGGTCGACAAAATGCAGGAAATTCGCTCTGCGTAGCAGCTCTATTTCTTTCAACATCTTCAATACCCACTAGCAATCCGTCCAACACTGCAGCCTCATTTCACCATAAAATCAAGCAATAATCGAAATGACAGGATCCATAAACTTCCACATTATTGGCTTTTGTTTGCTTTAATTAAAAACACAATGCGAGACCAACATGTTTAAATCAGAGTCTGTAAAACTGTCGGCTCGAATTTGTTCGGGACGTCCTGATTTTATTCCAACTTGTTTTTCCATTTATTCTGTAGCTTCTCTTAGTCAGCAGCCGGCCGCCGGCTACACCCAGGACCAGTCACAGTCCAACAGTGGACCAATGCAGAGAGAAATAAACAGACACCATGGGCAATTTAGAGCCACCTTTTCATCTAACGTGCTTCTTTTCTAACTGCGTATAAAACCCGCAAAAAAACCCAACACGTGTTCAGGGAACGCACAAAGAATGCCCAAAGAAACACCAACTGAAACTTGAACCAATAACATTAACCATGCAGCCTCTAAATGCAATAATATGGCAATAAAATGAACTAAAACCCATTTGGGAGGAAAATCTAAGATCGTAATGAGATTCCCATATATGTGTCCTAAAATGGATGAGCTGAGACCATTGCGTGAACTATAAAGTGACACATAATTTTCCTAGTTAGGATTTATTTATTTCCCACAAGTCCTAAAACAATAAAATGTCAAAGCTGTCTTCCATTTGACAGTGTGGTAAAACTAAAAAACTCACTGTTTTAGCATCGTGGCAGCTGCACCAGTAAACCCAGATTAAAGTCAGAGATGAAGCAGATCTCTGTTTGAGACTGAATTCTTTTGCCTGTTCTTTTCAAAATACAGTGAATTCGATCAAATGTCGTAAACATCTCATCAGTCATTCGTTATTAGATTAGCCTAAAACTAAATTTAACAGAGGAATGGGGTTTGAGTCATAATGGAAACTAAGTCCAGACTATGACAAATATGACAAATGTACTCAAAACTTTATCAGCGTCCCGCTAATGTCGAAAAAACACAGTTTCGCAATTGCACTAGTTTCCATTACATAAAAAACTCAATTTAAATAACGTGAAGAAATTTCTTCTCGCGATAAGCCATCGTCTAAAAACCAGTTCCTGTCGCTGTCTTTGTTGTTTTTGTCAGTGGTAACATCCAGTTGTTGGTCACATGACTTGTGATGTGAAAAACTAATTTTAACACCTCAAAACTAATTTTACCAAATCGCATCTTCCGATATGTTGTGACCAACAACTACTTTCTACTGGTGGAAAAGACAAAGAAGACAACAGGAAGTGGTAGGAGAACGACGGCGCCACATTTTAAAAATTTTATTTAGTGAATAAGTGTGATCTTTAATTGCATTTCTTAACAGAAACATTAGTCACGAAATTGTGTTTCGACATTACTGGAACATAAAAGTTTTGTAATCGAAATGCAGCTGGAGTCATCGTCTTCATTTCTAGTTTGTGAATTTCTCTTAAAATGCTTTTTCCATTCCCTTCATTTTTCCCACTTATCAGTCATAGTGTCTGTTCACCTGTCAGCAAAACCGCTCTTTGATATCAATCATCACTCTGGAAGAAGAAGAAAAAGAAGCAAATGACAGTTCTTCGTCTGCACCTTTCTTCCCTCTGTGCTCGTCTTCTTTAACTCCGGGGTTGGGACAAAGGGGAGGCGGTGATGGGTAAACCTCTTCCAGGCAGATCCACCTTAAAAAGAAAACCGCCAGAAGCCCCCCGCCCGCCCTCACTGACATACTGACAGCCTGCCATAAGTGACGGGTGATCTGTACAAATTTCAGGACTAATAAATCTACCTGTCAGAGGAAGGAGACTTGAAAGGGCCGCTGCCCTGCGGCACGGCTTAAACGCCACTGGCGGTGATGAAATTCTGTAGGTCGGAGAATTACAGCTGTCAGGAAGAAACGCCTACATCGGATCTGATGGCTCGCCTGGCTCCTCTTACAAGCTGCGCTCTCGCTCACACAACTCCAGCTCGTTTCTTCACATTCTTAAACGTGTGAGAGTAACTTCTCGAAAAAGTGGCGTGGGAAATAATATCTCCTACGTACAGCACGATATTTTCTGAACAGTTGTTTTGTTTGTTTTTGTGTGTGTGTGTGTGTTGTTGTTGTTCCTTCTCGCAGTGGAGCCAAAGGCTGGAACAAAGCTAAATCATAAAGCACACAGCTGTTTTGCCTTTTCATCACAGAGCAGCTCGATTTTTATTGTCGCTTTGAAGTTCAGCCAGTGAGAGACATATTCACTGCGGGTCCTTGACAGCTATAAACATCAGTTCACCCGCTCCATCATCTGAAGAGAGAGGCATAAAACAGCTGAGCGTGTTGCTGTATTTATGGGTAAACGAGTGGAAAAGCAATTGCTCTCTCTAATCTGTCATAAAGTAGATTTATGGGTGTGTGCTGTGAGAATCTTGTTCGGTCTGTGTATTGACTCATCTCATGCACACAGGTTCAATAAGGCCAGCCACTGTCCTCACTCGACATCAGCGCTACCAGCTAATGAAAGAAATTGTGTTTTTATTGAGATTTACTGGACATTAGCTGCGGTTTCGTCTAAATTAAGCTAATGTCAAAAAAAAAAAAAGAGACTACTTTTTATGAACTGTGCGATGCTGTGCATTGTCCAAAAATAACTCAAACAAACCACGATGCTCCTACTGCTTCCTGTTGTCGTCTTTGTGGTTTTCGTCAGTAGCAACATCCGGCTGTCGATCACGTGACTCGTGTGACGCGAGAAAAAGTGTTCGCGTTCCAGTTTTGCAAAATGCATGTCATCTGATACGGCCGAAAAATCCTCCTAGCGCAAAAAACCTTTTGCTGGAAACCGTGAGTTTTTACGAAATTGGCTTGTTTTTCGTAAAAATGAGCAAATGTATTTTTGTAAGACTGAGATTGTGGAAATTCACATAAAATCAGCAGCTTTTTGATACTAATATACAATTGTGAGTTCATTGTAAATTTTCCACATTAATGTTCAAAAGCACCGGGATTAAAGATGGCGGGATGTCTTTCTTCTACTAAGCTGCTTCCTCAGCCTTACTGGATGTCAAGTTACGGTCCAGGATCGATGCGGCGAGTAGAAAAAGACACATTTACTGACTTACTTTTTCTAATTTGTTTTTACTTTATTTGAAGAGAGTAAACCACAAATTTGCGACGGCGTATTGACAACCAGTTCTAAGCGACTCTCATCAGAGCACATTTAGGGACAATCAGGAAACTTCCAAACTCAAAAACATGTCTCATGCTACACCATGCAGGCGCTCTGATGAAGATTAACTTACCTCGACATGGTGAACGCTTGAAGTACCTTAAGCTGATGCCAGTCTGACCCATTTCCTGATTGATTCAGCTAAGGAATGTGGCCAGATTGTGTGAAACACACTCAGCAGATAAACATCGTCACTGATCATGCTGAGGCTTGGCCGTCTGCGCTCCGTTTACCAAGAGTAAACATTTAGCTTTCCAATCACACGTTGCAACAGCATCGAAGATGAAACGTTCCTCCGCTCTTCCGTGTCTCATAGATGTTTAGAAATAATCCCGTTATTCCTTCTGCTTAACAACAACAACATTCCCAGCTGTTTGAATGAAAGTGAAATAATAAATATCTGCCAATGAAGTCTTTGATCCAACAGATATGAACATTTTGGGGGGTTTTAAAAGCTAAAATCCACCAAAATCGGGGTTTGACAAGCTGATAGCGTTCCAACGCTTTGCGGGTTTCTACAATATAAAAGTTTTTATACTGCAGAAAAAGTTGTGTAGATCTACCAAAGATAATAACTTTAGAGAGCATAACTTTAAAAATCCAAAATGAGTCGTTGAACTGAGTAGGACACATTTTTCCCAGGGTCTGAATCAACATGTGTCAAACTTTTAAGTCATGCCTCATGAAACCACATGGGCTTTTTGTAATAAAGCTGGAAAAAAGTAAAAGGATTACTAATGATGACACGGTGCATAATTTGAGAAACACTCTGTTCCAATCTATCAACTGAGTGATATTTCTCCTGATTGCTAATAGCTTTGGCCTGAGGCAAGCCCCAGATCAAACCCAACACTTCTTCAAGTCATGCAGATTCATTTTCTGGGGATGATAAAACATTTCCACCAAATTTCATGGCGATCAGTGAGGACACGTTGATGGAAAATGCAATATTCACAATGGCCCTAGAGGTAAAGCTGGAAAACAGTTGAATTAGTTTTTTTTTTTTTTTTCCTTTGTGGGGCCATGAACAATCGATCGACATCAAATTTCTCTCTGACCAATTGGATAGCGATGCAGAATTTCAGTCGGTTCCAAGAAAAACCTAGGAACTTATGATGGCTTCTCAAGAACACGGTGATCACATTAAATGAGAAATTAAAGACCTCTGCCTCTCCGTTATCCCTGCTTAACCTCTCTGTCACCTTGCTGCCGCCCAACTCCGAGACCTCTGGCCTCCCCTTCAACTCCCGGCACGGCCTGAGGTTGAAGGTTCACGCCTGGGTCTAGATCAACAAACAGAGTCAAAGGTCGCGCTTCCTTCACCCCGGTCTTGAGGTTTGTGTGTTTGTGTGAGCAGAGTCTTCTTGTTGCCTCTTCGGTTTCCCTTACTGGCCATGCTCTTGGGTCTCTCAATGTCTACGTAAGTGTGAAGACTCCCTATAGTTTAATAGATTTGCTTTTTAAAAATGACACAGCTGTCAGATGGAATTCAAATATTAAAAGAAGAATTGTTTTTTTTTTTTTTTGTTCAATCTGCTGAAAGCAAGGAGAAAGTGACGGGCTAAAACATGGCGTCGTCTTCTTGGACGAGAACTGCTAATCAAGTTCCACCACGTTGCACAGGTATCCCTGCCCAGGATGACTGGACTGCATTCCAGATTTATTTTGTGGTTCTAGGTGTTCGCCTGCAAAAACAGAATTTCTGATGTCACCCCACGTGTTTTCCATTAGATTACGCCCCAGGCACTGGGCTGGTCACTCCATACTGCTAATCGCATTGGACTAGAACCAATGCAGCTCACTGGCTTGTTTGGATACGTTGTCTGGTTGAAACACATGTTTCAGAAAACACATTTTTCTGTTCAGAATCAAGCAACATGACCTCTTTGAGAATCTTAATGTGCTTCAGTTGATCACTGATTTCTGCTATGCATTAAATAGGCCTAACAGCGTTTTCAGATCCTGTCTTAAGATGTTACAAGAAGGTCATTATCCACAGTGAAATGAGTCTTGGGGAGGGGGAAAGGCCAAAGAAGTCATTATTCTAGAAAAAATAAACTAAGAAAAACAGAGAGATTAACGTTTGCATAAACACCCAGGCTCAAAAGTGAGATTTCCAGTGGTTTGATGAGGCTGGAATTGAAATGTTTGGCAATAATGGCTGCAGTTTAGATTTGGTAAATATACGTTTGCCAAAATTTTGCATCCCAAGTGTGAAGTATTATTGAGGCCGCATCATGTGGTTGAACGAGGATGTCGCTGTAACAGCGACTGGTGCACTTCTCAAAATAAACTGCATTGTTAGGAAAGTCTGTAGGTGCAAATCCTTAAGACATCGGCCAGGAAGTTAAGGCTAGGGCAGAAGTGGGTCTCCTAACAATGACCCTCAGTGTATCTTTCATTTTTTATTTATTTATTTATTTTTTTAGTGTGGCTTATGGAGAAAAAGTGGCCGTCACAAAACCCATGATCCCAGAGAAGAGAAAAATAGAGTTATCCTTTATTCCCCCCCAATATGGGGAATTTTTATTTTATTTTTTTTTTTTGCACAACCGCAAAATGACGGCCAATAACAGCAAATAGACTCACACAAAGATAGATGATAAAAACAGAATAAACAATGAAATACAGTGCAGAAAGGGCAAAAGGTCAACATAATTACCATGTAGTTATGAAAAATACTCCAGTCAAAAGGATTGTGGAACAGAGTTGGTTGAATAAAAACATAAAAAGTCAGGCCATTTAGAGCGAGCGATAATAGAGACTCCATCGGAAATTTATTAGAAAAGCTGCAAATGTGTTTAAACCACAATGTGCTTCGTACAGAGGATTTAGACCCTCCACTGCTGGCTGTTGAAATTTCAAGAGATTGTCCGATTTTACCCAATAGTTAACGCTCGCGTTAGTTAGCTGCGCTATGAAGCTTACCGGACATTGTAAACTGCGAAGAGAGAAGTGCCGAGTCAAACAACATCTCGTGCGCAGGAAGTCAAGCCAGCTCAAGACAAGTCGACCTACGAAACTGAGTCGGACCAGTTCTGTGAGGAGGAACGGGCCAAAGTTCCAGCAAACAAATATTTCTCATGCAAATTTTATCTGTATTTCTGTTTGTCACGGCTGTCCAACACTTAAACTCGGCTGCTTCAGTCATATATTTACGCAGAGCAATTTCTTTTCCACAAATAAAACTTTTAATGGTTCAGAGAAAAGAAATCCCAACCTGGAAATACTTGCGCGATAAACACGCTGCAGATGGGAGTCTGTGATCGAGGCAGTGCAGTTTTCATGCTCTTCGCCAGCTTCCCCCCTGAACCCTCGCGCTGTAATCTGATTGTAAAAGTGTGGAAGGAAAAACTTTGAAGGCATAAACAGCGAGTTAATCTCTATCTCTGAACTCACCGGCCCGCCCGTCAATTGATGTGAAGGGCTGCCAAAAAAACAACATGGGTATAATTTAGCATGACAGCCTTCTGGTGGCAGCTGGGGTGAAGAGTTCATGGAGAGAAACAGACGCTCTATGCGCGCGTGTGTGTGTGTGGGGTGTGTGTGTGTGTGTGTGTTTGGAACAGACAAAGAGTGCACACACATACAGCAACAGTCTGATTTACTGTATATGGGCCACATTTATGTATGGTGGTAAAAGTCTTGACTATACCAAAGGAAGCATATCGGAGTTTGACTATTTTGCAAAAAACAGAAGTTCGATTGTTCAGCCTTGGGCACAGAAAGGTCAAGTATATCTATTCAAAGACTTCAAAAACCGAGAGATCCTATTCAACAAGACCTCTTTTATTTCTGTCCTTACCCCGTTACATTGGACCAACTGTCTCTTACTCCATCCGCTGGCTCTACGAGAATGTCTTTTGACAAGGGTGGACTAAAGCGGAGGATGACCCAAGGCTGGGCCAGTACAGACAAGACCGGGTGCCCGGGGGCCCCTGGAGGCTCTGGGTCCGTGACACCCAACGAGGAATGAAAGGAAAAATGAAGTGGCAAAGAGCACAAGTGTGATAATGGATTCCCACATTAGGTCCATCAAGGTCTGATGAGAAATGAAATATGGCAGCTGTTTGGCCGTGGAGGCAGAAAATCCGCTTTGAAACGAGGCAATCGTCTCTCTGCTGACTCTGTTTGGTGGCAGCCGCTTGGGGCTTCCTTTGCATTGCCCCCCCCCTCCCCCCCCCTCGGCCACGTCCCGGGGTCAAGGCGAGGAGTGGAAACACATGGTTTCAATGGCGTCGCCGATGCTTCGGGTCTAGAGCTTGTCCACAAGTTTGCAACTGTGTCTTTAATTATTTATGGTTAGAGCGGGGGAAGAAGCACAGAAAAAGTTTCCATGTGTTTGAGACGGGAATAAACCAAAGCCGTCCGCTTCGCCGTGTTGGCCCTTCGCACGGCTTCCTTTCATATACGAGCAGAATTCCTGCGGAGTCCATGGATTTCTGCAGGACTGAGAACCATAAATTACCGGGGAACAAACCCGAAGACAAAAGCGGCTATACAGAAACTTTACGCGGTGCTTCGGGTCAGCAGGGAGTCGCTTCATGAAAAGGTCACATCTGAGTCTTCGGATCAGGAAAAGCTCATGTTTGACCTGCACGAAAATAATCTTGACGGAACATTTCAAGTCAAAAACACCTGATTTTGTTGGGGTTTTCACTCAGAGCAGTGAAGTCAAAGTGGTCTAGTGAAACCGACTCATTTGTTGGTGCATAAAACTCAGTCCGGTTTAAGTCCAGAACGTGGAGCCATCGGCGTCTTAACCTCTCCGTAAATCGCTGACTCATATTTGTACATTTTGATTTTTACTTACATTCTAATTTAAATATTATATATGGATCTATTTGTGTCTTTAATAAAGGTGATGGATGAACAAATAGCTTTCAGTAGTTTTTTTTTTTTTTTTTACAAATAAAAATCTGAAGTGGAAAAGTCGAGGGTAAATAAACACTTTTCCTCTTTCTGTGTCTGGATGGACATGGTCGACAATTACATCCTCACATCTGCCCCTCCTGTCGTAAGACAACACCTGCCGACTGGCTGTGAGGTCTCTCGGGTTTCATCCCACCTTTGACCATCTGAAAGAGCCGTGATCATCTGTCTTAACCACTCCTTTGTCAAAAGGATCCTGCGCACCGCAGAGTGATTTACGAGTGACGCGCAGCCTTTGCAAACTGTAATTTATTGCGATCTGCCCCGAAACCCATAAGCTGATTAAAGTGGAGCAGACAACAGCAGCTCTTCCGTGCGGCACGGACTGACGCTTCGCTCGATTTAAGATGCCGGGAAGGAACGAGAGGGACAGCAAAACTCTGGACATTCAAAGTCTAACTTCTAGTTGAAATGGAAAACAACCTCAGTGAGGAAGGTGTGTCCTCGGCCCCGGTTCTCTGGTCGGTTTGTGGTCGTTGAGGGGAGTTGGTCCAACTGAGGCCTGACCCAACCACAACCTACGATTTGCATGTTGGAGCTACTTGGCAGGATTTGCATGTGGAGAGTCTGGACGGACGAGTTACTTGATATTTCTCTCAACGCAAAAGATGCTAATGGACAAGGGAGGCAATTCATCAGCCTAATGGTCTCTCGGGACAGAAAAACCAAACTACTGGTTGTTCACGTGTCGGATTTCATCTTCCACTCAAGAATCCAGTGAGAAACGACGTGCGCAGCCGGAACCTTCGTTTTGTGTCTCTGGCGCACCTGTAAGTCCGATGGCCTCCACCGTCACCAGACTTCAGTTTATTCAGTTTGACGTGGCTCGACGGGAGATTCGCATCATGGATGTTCAGCCAACAAATGTGCAGCAGCTGCACATGCCGTCATGTCAATACTGATGAGTTTTGCGGGGATCAAAAAAAAATGAAAGCGTCTCTCGAAGGCAACAGTACGTCCAACCCGATACGCCCACTGCGAACTAATAAAACCGCACGTTTTTCAGGAGCCGCCTCTTCAAACCCTGTAGCCAAACCACAGCCCTGAGGCCTTGCAGTAGGACAATACTTTAAAGAGAAATATCTCAGCGCCCCTTCCTGGTAAGTATTTTCAAGCTGCTTCGCTAGCTAGAGTAGAGCAGATTCCGGTTCCCCCGACACCTTTTGCGAGGTGTTTTCTCCAAGGGTTCACAGCTACACCAAGACTTATGACAGACTCATCTGTAATGAATGCCTTTCTCGGGGGCCCGTCCTCCTTGACATTTTCTCCTCCCATCAGTATTTGCAGCCCTTCGCGAGTTGAGAGACAGGCCACGGCCTCTAAATAGCTCCTTCCTCCCTCCGGCGGTGTTCATGTGAGGACTCAGTTTAGGGTGTGACAATGAGGATCATCTGGCTCAAATCAGCCAAACAATCACCGTTCAGTGCCCTCTGACAGACGGCCAGATAAGCCGGCCCAGACACGCCGCTGTGAGACGCTGACGGCATCGCTCACCTCGCCTTCTGTCTTGCACGGCATGAACGCTGGGAATTAATTACACTACAGTAACCTCCAACAAGGGTTGGATAGCGAAGCACAATGACACGTAGCCGCCGACATGAAGGGGTTTCTCTTTCTTGCGCTCGACGTGTACTTCAAAGATCACCCGTCAAAAACTCCAAGACGGGGGGATGGGGGGGATTTAAGAGTGACAAGGAGGATAAAATAGATCTGAAGAGCGTCGACGACAGAGGCTTTCCATGACAGAGGCTTTCAAGGCACAAAAGGCCTCTCCGCTCCTGTTCTTTTGCTTCCTGTCCCTCCTTGTCATTCTCAAAGATTAGCCGAGCAGCCACATTGCATGTGTCGTGCTTAAAGCTTTGAGCGATGAACTCAGACTGGTGTTCTGGCAGATTTCTTGTACAGCGCTGCACGCCTGTCTCTCTTTGTTTCGCCCCCTCGGCCCGATTTTCAGGAAACATCTGCCGCCGACTTTCGTGCCGCGGAGGCCAGCGCCGGGACGAGAAACCTCCCCCCCGCCCCCTGGCCCCCAGCAACTCAATACGGAGAGATGTGGAGAAGTGATAAAAGGAGAGGGGAAATAAGTAAGATGTCATCTTTAATGTCAAACAGCGAATACGTGAGATTTCATTATTTTCACCAACCGCCCTCCTGTCTGGCTCCTGAGTGCTGCTGTAAGATTAGCCGTGTTGCTCCGAGCGACACCCTGTCAGGTACAGTTTAGAGACTCTGGATCCGGTAACGTCTTGTCAGAAAGACCGTGAGCCACAAGGAGAAAAGGGAAGGGAGAAAAAAAAAAAATAGAGAAAAGAGGCGAAGAAACTGAGACGGAAAGAAGAGAGTCGATTGGTGGTGACAGTCTGGAGCTGATGTTGTTTGAAGTGACGAGATGTCAAGAGTTGAAATAATTCTTCTTCCAATTATGTTTTCCTCAGAGTAGGTGGCTTTGACGTCTTTCTTTGCACCACTACAATAAGCTGAAATTGATAAAGCTACGCAAAATCAGTTCAAGTTTTCTCGTTCTCAAAGATCAATATCAAGAGCCTGACGAATGTGATCACGCTCCAGTGGGTGATCCATGTCCGTGATCGTAATTTAAGGGCGAGTCATACGTATCTGCACGATGTGGCAACTGCAGTTGCAGCGTAGATATTATTTATTTTTCTTAGTTATTTTTATTTAGGATTTTTCTGGGGGATTTTTCTGCACCTTTTTAACTTTAGAAATGGTTTTTCTTCTGCTTCCTCTGGTGATCCGTTCCTTCTTTTTACTTTTTCTGCCCCACATTCAAAAGTTCAACAAAGAGATTGATGGACAAAACAAAAAAAATAAAAAATAAAAAAAATAACACCGCTAAAATCAACAGGAGAGTTTGGCCAGCAACAATCATGCCAATTCTTTGAGAAATATTTTTTAAAAGGAACACGCTATAACTTCCAAACTACCATCAAGTTCTTTGCTCATTGGGGTGTTGTTAATGTTTATCCGCACAGATAAAACGAGAGCCATTCATTCCGATAAAGAACCTTGTCACTTTTTTATTTTTTACAGATTCGGTGAAATTTGGGGCTTAAATGAAATATTCCGTTTGACGAGACTAAAAACCCTCCAAAATACCGCCTCATCCGTGGAAAAGCCTCGGTTTGTCCGACTCTTGCCCGGTCTTGGCGGCGAGCGACGCTCCGGGCTTTTAGATTCTGCGTTTCACCGAACAATTGCCCTGACATCCGCCAGCGAACTGGGATCTTTGGAGGAAACCGTGCGCCTCATCCGAGGAGCATAAAGTTAACGTTTTGGAACGGACGCAGAGAACTGAAACCAGTGGAAATGTCGTCCAGGGGCCGAAAATGAGAAGTCCATGCAGGGAGAACGGAGGACGCTCAATCCAAGTCGACGTCCAGGACGTGTCAGCAAATCTTTAGCTGCAGATATCGCTTCGCAACGTCGTCAAAGTCCTGGAGGAAGTTATTCACACACCTTTGAGACCTATATACTGTACATGTGGTATTGAGTAACTCAATCCATCACCTAAATGACTGTTAGCGGCCGATTTTTTTTTCTTTTTTTAATGTGAGATTTCAAATTTCAATAGAAACGGCCAGAGAGGGCATTTAAGTTGTTCAGAAAGAGGCAACCAGAAGAAAGGCTTGTTGTTCCCGTAACAGCTATTGTCTGCTTAGATTAGTCGTTTCATTTGATTATTACTGCAGAGTCACTTCAGTCTGATGAAAATCAGGATTCGTCACAAGCTGACCTCATGTGACCAAACGTCTCTTTTTCTCCCCCGTAATGAAGTTTATCAGGCGGTCAAAGTTCACTCTGAATTTATCCTTCTAAGCTCGACCTGTTGTTTTAACCAACAATGTTTCAGCAGGATCTCATTACTTTAAAACTCTGGATGTGGGCAAGAGCTGCTCTCAACCTTAAGTCACTCCAGTTGTTCGCTGCGCACCTCGATGCAACGGCCCAGAGTTTGACTCCTGACCTCTGGGCCTTTGCCGCGTGTCTCGATTTGCTCGTTTCTTGTTTGATTACGTTGCGTAGAGGATCATCGTACTGTAAAAAAATAAAAATAAAAAATAAAAAATCTGATAAAGAAAGAAAAAAAGTGTGAAAGAAAAGAAACATTAGCTCAGGGCAGCTGAAAACAGCTGAACGTTGATGAATGGTGACTGCGTATCACTTTACTCTGGCGTCTGGACGTAACGCCACAGACACCCATGATGTAATCATATCAATGCTGAACCATATCCTCCTTTGGTGTCAACAGTAAGTGATAAACTGCCACAATACAAGGTCATGACCCATGAGAGGAAGTGCTTCCTGTTTTTGGTGGATCAGACTTGTTTCAGAGAAGGACATTTTCATGAGAAACAATTTATATTGAGCTTTATTTCTGCTTCATACTAATTGTTTATGTTTTATGGCTCTTAATATGATGATGTAGGGCAGTGGTCCCCAACCTTTTTATGCCAGCGGACCGGCCAAGATGTGGCAATTTGGACTTTGTAATTTAATGCCTTGAAATTGGGTTTCTGTCTCTTTAAGAACATCCTGCTCTTTCTGAAACTCCGCCTTCAGTAAGCCATCACAACATGGCTCCTCTTTTAACCCTTTAACAATGTTTTTACCAGCCTCGCACATGTGTAATGAGCTACACAGATGCGCAGTTCCTCCAGGTGTTTGCTAATTGCTGCTGGCTAGTCTGAAGGAGCTGAGTGGGGAAGAGACAGGGGAGGGGCCTCGACCTTATAGGCGGAGCCAGGTCCCCCGAAGCATTTTGCACAGCTTAGCGGTCGCCGCGGGAGATTAAGAGGATTTCTCAAACATGCATGAAAGAATCAAAGCAACATTCCAGAGATCCTTTTGATGAGGGAACAACAAAACGTGAAAAAGGTTGACTTTAATTAACACTGCCCCTTTAATGCAAGTAACTAGTGACGCTCCAGTTCATTGTTTCCGTAACAGGAAGTAATTCCAAATAGTCAAATTTCTCCTTGCAAGCGAAGAAAACGTCTAGATCTCTTTTCCAGCTGACCATCAGTGCACAGCAGCAGCCTGCGCCCAACAGGATATCTCCGGCACTTGCTGCGGTGCCTCATCGTGCCAGTTCTTTAGGCCAAAGCAACAGCCTCACAGAGCACTTTGGCGGTTTCGCTCTGCAGCCATTTGGACGCCTCCGTGCCTGCATCCTGCAGAGGTGCATCGTGTTCCCTGTAATTCTGGTCGAGATATCAATCACGTGTTTTACACTCTCTTGTCTCCCGCCGCTCCTCGTTTCCACTGCCTGCGCACAAACATGTCTGGCGCGCCCGCTCGAGGCCAGCGCACAATCGCCGCAGAGCTGAGCGCTTTTCAGTCGGTGACGGTGTTGCTGACGTTTTGCTCGCGTGCCAAACACAGCAACTTTCTTCACCCTTAACTTTTTTTTTTTATTGTTTCAGGATTGATTGGTTTGACTTCCTCAGCAAAAAGAAGCAACAGCTTTTTACGGAGCTGTTAAAGTTCTTGTTTGTTATTATTATTTTGGTCTCTGCTTCTCATTTGTCGTTTTCAAGGAATTCCACCGTTAACGCCACGTCTTGTAAAAGTTAAAAGCGAGCATGAAGAAAAGTCCCCTGCACATCAACTCCTTAAAACGGTTTCTGTTACCCATCCTGTTTTTTTTCCTCCCCTTCCTTTGGGTCATATTATCTGATATCAATTCTGCTCAGTTACATGTGTTCACAGCTCTTATGAATCTTCGGAGGAGCCGTCACGAGAGGAGCCTTGAACGCATTAAAATGCCTCTTGGAAAAAGAGCCGAGTCAAAACAATACTTCACTCTTCCTGTCAGCGAGTTCGCAGGAGTCGACGCGTTTGGCGGGAGCAGATGTCGCTGTTGGACCTGAGTCGCGGGACAGAATGTCGCCCAAATCCAGTCGGGTTAAGGCGAGTGTCGAACCCTCGCTTTCAATTTCTCACCGCGGATTTTCTTTACCACAGCACAGCCATTGGAGAAAAGAGTACATTTTTGCCTAAAAACTCAGAAATTGTGAGCTTTTTAGATTCATTTCAGAAATTTTGGCGGAAAAAAAAAAGTTTAACTCTAAAAGCTGGAAATTTGCCAGAGAAATTTCTAAAAAAAAAAAATTTCCCTAGAAATATTCTGAGCTTCAAAAGTTGAACCTTTTGACAGAAATCTCAGAAATGTTTCGATTAATCTCGAGAGATTTTCCACACACTTCATTTCCTTTCAGAATCATTTCATTTCACTTTTGGATCAATGAAGGACTTTTGAATTTGAAACTGAATTGGAAAAAATTTGGAAATGGAAAAAGTTCCAAAAGTGAAAAATGTGCAAAAAAGAAAAAGGAAAGACATTTTGTGGTTCATTTAACATATTTCCTAGAAGAAGAAAAAAAGTGGACATTTTTGAGCTACTAAAGTCTAAACAACTTCGACTTTTGGAATCTTTTTGTGTTGCAAAAAACTTTTCATCCTGAGAAATTTTCCATGTTTTTTCTAGAAAATTCAAATTTCCACATTTTTGGAGTTCTTGCAAATTTTGAAATTTAATTAATTTTTTTTAACTTGAAATTTGTTCTAAAAAATTTCAAAATTTCAGTTTTTTGTCCCATTGTTTTTGGTATTCTGCTCCTGTTTTTCTATTTACGATCGCGCCCACAAGCCGCCGAGCTTCTTTTCACTGCAGTAGAGCCGTGATAAACACTGAACGTGCTCTCTGGCTGCGGATCATATGGTTAAAATCAGTGTGTGTGTGTGGACAGAAAGGGTCTGTCTTTTAAAAAATAAAAAAAAAATGTGTGTGCGTCAGCTCTTGTGACCTCTTAATATCACGTCACATGTCTGATCTTATTGCTGTCTGCCATCTGAACTCCTGTCATGTGCTCCCTTTGCCAATCTGTCACACTTAATCCGAGCGGAAAGGAAAGTTGAGGAGAACCCTCGGTGATCCCAGAATGGTTTGGGTTGGAAAAAAAAAAAAAAGAGAAACAAAGGAGCTGGGGGAGAAAGGGGAGGAGAAAATCAGAGCGGCATAGCGTTTCAGGGGGCATGAATGGCATCAGCGGTTCGCTTAGGGGGATAAATGAGGTGAGAGAACAATGTGCGGGTTGTTCTTTAATCTGGACTGAATCGTCTGTCAGGTGTTGAGCGGCGCTCTCGTCACAACAACGCGTCGAGCTGCCCTGAAGTCTTCCTCCCTCTCATCCTCCTCCTCCTTTAGTTCCGAGCCTGGTGATTATTGACAAACTGTTGGCAACAAAATGTGGAGAATCACAGAGATCTGTGGAAAAAAATACAATAGTTACAGTGAATTCCAACAGTGTGGAGGTCCAGTTTAAAAACATGCCGGGTTTTTTATCATGTACAAAAAAAAAATCAAGACAGCGATCAAGCTCCTTCAGACTAGCCAGCAGCAATTAGCAAACATCACCTGAACTCATCATACGAGCTACTTCTCAAACGCTGTTTTTCGACAACGATCGAGCTCTGATCAAACGCCGTTTGTAACCGACCTCAGGAAGTCATCGCAACGTGACTTCCTGAGGGCGGAGTTTCAGAAAGAGCAGGAGCTTCTTAAAGAGACAAGAGTCCCAATTTCAAGGCGATAAATTACAAAGTCAAATTTGAGACACCGCTTTTACAAAAGAAGCTAACATTGTAACTTCATTGTGCTTGAAAAAAAAAATGCCATTATGTGAGTGGTGAGGGGAAACACAGACACATAGTAGTGGCCCTTTAAAAATTTTACACCCAACTTTTGTCTGAGTTCTGTATTTTTGGCTCGTTTTCTATTTTCTTCCTGGTTGTTTTTGAAGGCGTTTGCTCGGACTCGTAGTTGTTTCGTTTTGGGGGTTAATCTGATCTCCTCAGGCGCCGGGCGTCCCTCCCCACTCGCCTGCCGCTCATCCTGCTGATTGTCCTCACCTGGTGAGTCGCCGATCACACCTGCACAGCGTTGAAGCCGTCTGCCGGCTGGTTGCTGGTTTTTCCCTGTTCTCCTGTCCTGAGCTGGTCTCTTTAAGTTTCTATGAGTATTTTTTTTACCCCTGCATTATTAAGTCCATCCCTCTGCTCTCCATTAAACAGCCTCTGCTGTTCTGTTGCCATTTGGGTCAGCTTCCTTAATCATTTTGAATAGAGCCTACTGGTTTCTATTTGCACCCTTGTTGCATCATAAATACTGGGTTGTTTTTTTTTTTGCAATTCTTTCAATTGTATTCTTATCTTTATTTGCATTTCACTCTCTGCTGGTTGCAAAACAACATTACCTCGGGGATAATAAAGTTTCTATTGATATTTGAGGGACGGTACATGGGGGCCAAAAGCAGTTCACACACATAAGCTAATGCTGCGTCAAGGCCAATTTAGAAAAAAAAAAAAAAAAAAAAAAGAATTGGAAACAAAAATATAAGCTTAAAAGAAATCTGCTTAAGGGTTAGCCTGACAAATGAGACTCGCTGGGGTGTATACTCAATCTGATTGATTTCAGACAGCTTTTCTAAATACGTTTGCGTTCAGTTGAATTGTACAGGATAAATGTCACATTACATATGGAAAAAGTTTTGAAATGATCTACGACGGTCTCTCTCTCTCTCTTTTTTTTCTTTTTTTTCCGCTGACTCTGCTTTCAGTGTTTATAATTTGTCTTGGCAAAATGTGGATTTTATCGCTTTCGCGTTTCTGAAGCTCAACAACACCCGACAGCTCCGGCGAAGACGAACGTCCGGATGACGCTCCTCCAACAAACAAACCAACACAAGAAACCTGTCGCTGCTTTGAATTCGCGCCGACAAAAAGAGAGAAAACAAAACAAAAAAAAAATTATTAGAGGGGGCAAAAGTTGAACGTGTTCGGATTTGAGTCAAACTTCACTTTCGGTAATGAAAACCAGGAGCTTCCAGCGCGCTCGTCTGTCAGATGAGACGGCTATTCCAGGAGCAACCGAGCGGCGCTGTGCTTGTCTCTGGGTGAAAAGTTCACTTCCTAAGTGTCATAAATCCACCTGGGAAAGCAGCACAGTCTGTGTTTCCAACAAAACATGCGCATGCAGGTTTTTAACCGCAGCTACAAAGATGAGATAGTTTTTTTGTTTTTTTTTGTATATTTTATTATTCGAATCTCAAATGATTAAAATGTCGTGACAGATGAGTCTTTTTTTGTTTTGTTTGTTTGTTTTTAAGTGAAGAAGAGGCAGATGGACTGCATGTATTTACTATAAAACAGAAATTTGTGGAAAATAATCTGGAGATGGAAGGAAAGAAAACTCATAACTTTCACGAAAAATGTTTCTCCGCATCTGTCTCCCGTCATGATGCGTAAATCCTATTAGCATGATATGAGACGGACGATCTTTGAAAAAGTCCAAAAAAATTGCACCGCTCCCGGTTAAAAACAACCAATCAGAGCCAAGAGGCGGGTCTTAGTGCTGTCGATCAACTTCCTGTACGCCGCGCCCTGTTGATGGGGGCTACGCTAACTAGCCTTAGCATTAGTGACTTGCTGTGTTGTGATAAATTAGCATACAGGATGCTACATCCTGATGGGATGAGCACAAACATGATTGACAGCGCTAACACCCTCCTCCTGGCTCTGATTGGTTGTATTTCTCCAGTTAGTTCTGGGAGAAGAGCTCAATTTTTTTTTTTATTTTAGTCACAACTTGATAATTTTTTTAAAAAATGGGTGAAAAAAACAACAACTTTTTATGTAAACTTACATCCTGCAGCTTTGATAAGAAAAATGCTTTTTTGTAAAATAAGCCACCGGCGTGGAACTGCGCTGGTTAAAAAAAAAACAAACAAACAGCGGCTTCACCTTTACAAAGCAATGAAAACACTTGGTCTCTCTGTGTTTTTCAGCGGCGTCAGTGTTGTTCCCATTAGGGGTTTTTATGAGGAGAGCTGAAGTTATAGACTCTCCCAGACGCGAGAACATGTGGCGGCCCGTCGGGCCGTCATGTGTTCCTCGTTTTGTCGAAACGGCCGGCCGACCTCGGCGATTGGCACCAGCAGCTCACCTTTAATGCGTCAAATTAGACCAACGGAGCTGCTGACAGAGCAAAGTTGACCTCTCCATGTGGGAAAGTGTTGCTTCCTGCGGCGTGATAAAGCTGACTTTAAAATCTCCGGAAGCTTGTTTCCACCTGCTGTAGAAAAGAGGCAGGGTTTCAAAAAGCAAGAAACAAAACTACTAAGGCATCATAATGAGTTTGTTTTGTTGTTTTTTTTACCCTGAACGGTCCGTTTGCTTCCGGGCTTCTAACTAATTCACCTTATTGAATTGAAACACTCAAGCTTCTTATCCGGACTTGTAATTAATCAGATTTATTAAGAGGCCATTAGAAAATTGCCTTGTTTATTCAGCTCATTAGTTGTTTCTCAAAACAAAAAAAAAAACAAAAAGATTGAATATTTCTGGACTCCTCTGCCAAAAAAGTCCCAACCCGGCCTGAGCCCGTAACACGCGGAGCCCGAGCCGGACCAGCCTGATTCGACTTTAATTATAAGACCGAACCCAAACTACGTTTTATTTAAAGGTTTTGCTGCTTTTTTTTTTTTTTTTTGTGCAACTTTTCCCAACTTCCAGCTCCATTTTGTCTCTTGATGTCACCGCAGGACGAGTCGAGTGCAAACCGTCGGGGAGGCGTGATCGATGGGAGCGGAAGGGGGCGGGGCTTCACGCTCAGCGGAGGAGCTGCAAACTCCTCCGTGTGGACGACCACAAGCAACGTCTTCGTTTGGTTTTCTCTGTGCTGCCGGTTTGTTAAACGTGCCGCACAAACCCAAACTCCACCGTCAAGCAAACGGATCCCGATCCAGCCTGAACTTCATGTCACGGACTCGAGCCATAAATCTAAGTGAGGAAGTGTTTGGCAGTCGTCTCCTTCCAGGCAGCAGGCTAACAACTTAGATTAAAACTTATTCTGACTGTTGAGAGACTTCAGGACAGATTCATAATTCAGATTTGAAGCACTCGAAACAGCGACGCTCACTGAGGTGAGGACAAAATCACTGAAAATAGTGCAGGTGGGCCCAGGAGGGGCCGCGTGCGTGTTCGTTCAACTCTGCTCCTCTGGTTTGCGTGTGTGTGCAGCTACATCGCCCTCCTGTCGCTAACAAACACTTCACAGAGCTCCATCAAAGAGAGAAGCAGAAGAGCAGAGAGGGGGGGGCATCAAAGGCCTCTTCTCCCCACTGTTCCCACATGCCACACCGTCCCAGTGGCAACAGCTGACAAGCCCCTCCATAAACAGCCCACTCAGATCCTGCCAGCAGGACGCAGCCATTCAAGAGCCGTTTGCTGCCTGGGCTTTGTTTATCGACAGCAGGCAGGGGCAGCGCCAGGGAAAAGACGGACGGGCTCCAAAGAGCGAAGGGGGAAACGGTAACGAGTGCAAAGCTTTTGGGGGGGGAAGGCGGCCCAGTTCAGGGGGACGAACCGGGCCGCGTAGGTTATAGGTGGAGTTCGCACCTGTGAGCTTTGCGCAAATTCAACGGATTTAAGAAGACGCTTTACTCAGTTGAGATTTAGAAAAAAAATAAATTTTTCTCACCCAACAAATTGAGATTTTGAGTAGCAACTTAAAGTACGAAGCAAAACAACGACGCAGTAGTTGGACCACAAAAAACTTCAAATCCATGAATACGTTGGCCCCTAAAAGGACTTCTAATTGTCTAGTTCAATGTTCAGTATGGACACAAATGCAAATATATTTCTTACTTCAGCATGTCTGGGACAATCAGACATGCTTTCATTCCATTTTACCCGACATTTTGAATGACTTTTCTTAAGTTGGTGTCAACTTGCTGGATTTGTGTGAAGAAACAGAAAGAGCACGACTGTAAGCGACCGTCTGGCTGCCGTGGCGTTTACATTTCCCCATGCTGGGATTAATAAGTTCTGTTTTGTTGAAAACGCAATTAAACAAAGTGAAACTATGTTTTTTTTTTCCTGACATTATTTGATGTTCTTCCTCCCTCTGAACATGTGCGTCCTGTTTGGCCGTCGCTCAGTCGTCCGTCTGCTTAACGTTAAACACCTGAGAGAGTTTCGGCTAAATATTTGCCGTCGGTGAGCGACACCATCTTCAGGCCAAACAAAAGGATCTCTCTCTCTCTCTCTCTCTTTCTGTCTCTCTCTCTCTCGCCTCGTTTCACCCGGCGGAGACAAAGACGTGGCTAAACGCTCGCGCCTTCCTCTCATCGACTCCGAATACAAAGAACGACTCTTTCGGCATTCAGCAATACTTCCCCCCTCAGTGCGTCAGCGAGCTGCTCTCCGTTTTATTTTTAATGCTTTACCTTCGTTGCGCCGCTGTGTGTGTGTGTGTGTGTGTGTGTGTGCGTGTGTGTGTGTGCGTGCGTGTGTGTGTGTGTGTGTGTGCGTGCGTGTGACCTAATGCCAAACTTCAAAGGTCAAAGCGGCGAAACACGACGGAACGAGCCGCGTTCCTCTCAGGTGACGGCAGCGATAATCTTCTCGTAGTCCGGACGCAGTCGAGCGGAGATGACGAGCTTCGGAGCGACACGCTGACACACATTGGCGCACACTACCTGAAACCCTCCTGCTCGCCTCAGGCCTCGTATTGGACAAAATGGTGGAGGAGGCGGAGGGGAGGGGGGGGTCATTTTACAGCTGCTGCTACTACATACACACACACACACACACACACACACACACACACACACACACAACAGAGCTGGCAGACCTAATCCTCGCTGTCAGACTTTATGACCATGATGGACGGACGGAGGCATTGGGAAAGGTCTGTTTGGCGTTGAGTGGTGGGGTGAAAGGTCAAAGGATTGTGAAGCAATGGAAGGAAGTGCAGCAACAAAGCAATACCAGGACGATCCTTTAATGATTCGCTAATAACTTCACAGCACAACTTTGGGGTTTTACTGTGAAACTGGCAGGTAAATTCTCCTGTTTCCAGCCCTGTGACTTTCCATCAAACTGCTGCCGCCTGCGGCTGTCGACTATTATTGTGTTCATTACAAAAAGTCACTCAAAAACGTCCAGGCTAACTGTTCAAACGTGGCGTCCTCCGTCGCGCCGACACAGCCGGTGTTGCACGAACCGCAGGCAACTATTAGAACGATGCTGATGGTTCAACTATTAGAACTGTGTCTCAACCAAAAACTTTATAAACTCCTCAGTTTTCGCCATTGTCCCTTTATCTTTACCAGTTAAGACGAGGGGGGGGGGACAAAAAAAAAACTTTCACAATTAGCTTAGCTTTCCTCAGACAGCTCCTTTTTAGGAATCGTTTCCTGGAACCAGCAGCAAACTGGGGACGATTAAAACCCCCCAAAACGATGCAGGTGAAGCACCAACACCGCGCACCGTCTCCGCAGGGGGCCAAAGTGCCAGAGGCGACATCCTGAGTTGTCGCTGTGCCAGGAAGACGGCAGCAGCTCTGGAATACAAAAGCAGGTTAGATCCCTGGATGGAGCAGTCGGGAACAATCGGTGCCGTCTTTGGATAAGCAGAAAAGCAGTGGTTTTGATTTTTGATTTTTTTTGTTGGTAGAATTTAAATGGGTTCAAAACTAAGACAGACCATGAATACAATTTGTTTTTAAAACCTTGTCTACAGTCAGTCTTTTGCCTCCTCCATGAAATGCAAACTAAATCAAATGTTTTCTGTCTCTGAATATAATTTCCAAATAATACATTTTTTGTCAGGAGCGAAACGTTTTCATTTGAACCGTCGCACAAGCAAAATGTGCTCAGAAACACGAACGGCACAATTCTCTCGTTTTGTGTCTCGGGGCCCCCCTCTTCGCCCCCCCCCCCCATCGTCTCTCCTGCCGCCAAATCCGTTTTGATGCGACATCACAGCTCCGCACAGAGTGAAGATAATCCTTGACATTTTTATCACTCACCCTGCTTTTATTTAGTCTTCGCTCTGCTCGCCTGTCGTGTTCGCTGATAAAATCTGCCACGCCGATGCAAGCCGTGGCGGATCGCACATCAAAACGGTCGGGTTCCCCTCAGAGGGGGCCGAGGGGGGCCGGAGCGTCAAAATAATGCTCCTCTGTGTTACCCTGGGTGACAGCGTCATTTGAAAACGTCATTTGGCGATTGTAGTTATTTACATTTAGCTTTGGGCTGACGGTCATGTCTGGATTTCTGGACTGTGTTCAGGTTGTAGAAGGACAGGATTTTAAGTGATTTCTGAAAAACATTTGCTTTGTTTTTTTTTTACTGTAGAAAATAGATACTGGGTCTGTAATATTCAGAAGATTATGTGTTTTCCAGCCACGTAGCGTCTCGTTTTATTACACAATCAAGTTAGCATGTTACCTTCAGGTGTCAGACAAATGCTATATATATATATCGAATATCCCTTAGAAGAAATTTGACTTTGAAATTTAACACCTTGAAACTGGGTCTCTGTCTCTTTAAGAAACTCCTGCTCTTTCTGAAACTCCGCCTTTCAGGAGGAAGTCATGACAACATGGCTCCTCTATTAACCTTTTAACAACATGTTTACCTGCATTTTACTGAGAAGCAGCTCCTGATGCAAAGTTCCACCAGGTTTTTGCTAACTGCTGCTGGCTAGTCTGAAGGAGCTTGGTCATCGTCTTGTTTTTTTTTACATAATAAAAACCTGGCGTCTGTTGAAATTCAGTGTAGGTAGCATGCTTCATACCAGCTACTTGTCACTGAAACGAGCGGCTCGTTAAAGGGTTAACCCTCTGTGATCGCAACTTCCTGAAGGCGGAGCTTCAGAAAGGACAGGAGATTTTTAAAGAAACAGAGGCCCAATTTCAAGACGTTACATTACGACATCAAGTTCCTTTGGTCATATGTGATACATTGCGTTTTTACAACTACTGAAGTTACCATAGCTACTTGTTGTTTGTGCTTTAAAAGGCAACTATACATCAAACTTCCCCTTTAAAAATAAGTATCTAAACAATGTTAAAAATTTAGTACGTTGACAGACAACAACAACGACCTAAGATTAAAAAGAAAAACTTATCTGATGATCAGCTTGGCTGTATTTAGTTAAAAAAAACAAAACAAGCAACATTCTCGTTTAGAAAACACGCGTCGCTTTATGACATACTGCGCTCTTTAAAAAAAAAACAAAAAAACAATTCACCCATTCCTTTAAGAACGCATCTATTTTCTTTATTCAGCCGAGTGAGCGACTGCGGCCAGGCTGCGGTTTTGATTTTTACAGCGGAGAGCACAAACACGATAAATTTACAGCCACCAGAGAGATTTTTGTAATAAGGCACTCAACTTTGCAAAGGCAGTAACTCTCGCTCGGTCTTGCCTTTCGCTCTGAAAAAAGCTCCCTCTGTTTGCCGAGGCGGCCGAGGCAGCTGGCAGCACTCCGCACTCGGCCTGACAGGCTGCTTTGAAATACCAATCACAGAGTTTATACAACAGGGAGGACTCGTAAATATGTCAAGCGGGGGGAAATATACAATGCCATACTTCAGGTTTCCTCTGGTAAAGAAGGAGAGTTATGGCCTCGGAGGTGTATTCTCCGTACAGGTGATGTAATATACGCTCTGCCTGGCTCTGAGAGCCGTTCATCATCACGGCCCCCCGATGGCGGAGGAAAAATCCAGAGTTTCACCCCCCACCCCACCCCCGCCGCCGCCCACATGTATTACACAAACGTACACGGACACGCGAGACGCCACTGAAACCTGCGCCGGCTGGCTGCGGCCGCCAGTCATTTACAGCGGCATGTAGCAGGAAGTGAGGAGAGAACTTGCACTTTTACCCACAAAATAACACCTTCGCGCCTTAAAGTGTTTCTTGCCAGATGGGTCGGACCTCTTCTCCGGCAAGACGTCGTTTCTCTGGTCGTCGTCCGTCTCAAGGCAAAGGAGTCGGGCATCGACCCGCCACAGAAATGTTTTGAAGTGAAGGCAAGCAGTGTGGGTGTTAACAAGTTCCCTCTAGAAATCGTTCGGACCAAGAAAATCAATTCTGGGCGTCCAGAGTGCAGTTCAAACACAAAGGAGGTTTGCTTCGCCATAACCGACTGGTTTCTACACCCGAACATGAAACCCCCCCCCAAAAAATGACTTCTGACCCAAACCACTGATAAAAGTGGCTGAAATTAAAAGCCTGCGTGTTTGTTTAGGTTTCAGTGTGTTGCAAGTGGGAATGTTTTTCAAGAGCAGGATTTGTTTTAGCGGGGCTGTGATTAGGGTGACACGCAGCCACACAAGTTACCTAAAAGAAGTCGTACATCGTCCTTATCGTCACTTTTATTGTTATCGCAGCAGTTCCACAAAATATCGCAATAAAAGTCCACGTCGCCCTCCTCTACAGCCGCCGCCATGTTTTACCACGAGAGCCGCTCTTGTGGCGTGAAGAGTTCAGTGGTTTACCAGCAGGTGAACTCGCTTCAGTACCTGAGGCTGACTTCTGAAAGCGGTCGCTTAAATTTGAACGTCTCCTGATTTACGGGCGTGACATCACGGGGGTGATGTTGGGAAAACCGTTTCCTTCCTTCTCTACATCTTTCTGCAAGACGCCTCCGAAGCGGCGCGTTTCTTTCCAGATGTGTCTTTGAGCAGCAGTCATCATCGCCTCTGCCAGCGAGCCAAGCGACACCGAGGAGGAAAATAACTGAGTCAACATCCTGTATGGATATGAATAACAGACGGGCGAATGGGAGCCAGAACGCAGGGGGGGTGGGAGGGAGGAGTGTAGCGGGGGGGGGGACGAGCGATACCTCACAGATATCGGGGGACCTTAATCTGTATTTATGACGCTGCGGAAAATCAGGGCATTATTTCACCTTCCTGAAAGCTCGGCGGCGCTCATCTCGGGTTGGAGGGCTGGGTTTTGGGGTGGGGGTGTGGGGGTGTGGGTGACAGAGGGGGGAAACTGTCCTACTTGCAGAAATCCGAGGTCAGCGCGGAAAATATTTCACGGGCGCTGTCAGACCGCTCAGCACACTGTGAATAATGCCTCAACATGACACCGTAATGCTTGTTCAGGTGAAAAACGGTTCTCTCTGCAACTTTCTGGGCCAGCGGTAACAATATTCCATCCTGTGGTGGTGGTGTGTGTGTGTGTGTGTGTGTGTGTGTGTGTGTGTGTGTGTGTGTGTGTGTGTGAAAAATGGCACTACTTCTCATTCATGTATTCATCCTGCAGAGATAAATTAGACCCCAGACGTTTCAATCTAACTTCCTAAATAGAGTACTTTGTCATCACTAACGAAAGGAAGAGCGAGGGGGTTCTGTGGGTCGGGTGGGGTGTTGTGGGGGGTTTTTTTTTTCTTTTTTTTTTTTCTAGATTCTGCTCATCAGGAACAAGATGAGGCGCGACGTGATCATTTGAGTTAGTCATCAATTAAAATCGCGGTAATCCCTGAACGCCGCGTGAAGACAAAGCGTCTCTTCGCTCTAATTTGAAATCGTCCCTCGTCGACTTTCGAGTGCAGCTGACGACTGAAATGTATTTGTCAAAATCGTTCGCATGCGGACACGAGGACTTGGCACAGATGTGGAACATGAAAAGATGCCTCTATGAAAAATTAAATTAAATTAAAAAAACAACCGGTAGCCACTGAAAAATTCAACACGGTCGAAAAGGAAAACGTGTTTTTGCACTAAAATTTATCAATGTTTAGCACAGACGAATATGTTTTGTGTCAAACCATAATATTTTCTGATGATTTTTTTTCTTTTCAAGATGGCCGCCACGGTTGTCATACGAAATGCATTTTTCTGCGAGACATTTTTTTTTTTTAAATGGCCGCCATGATGACAGTGGAGAAGATGCTTGCACCAACATTGGCATTAGTTTTTGCTAGTGGTGGGCAAAGCCAGCCAATAAGTTGGGTTCACTAAATGCTAACATGTTAGCATTTAGTGCTAGCACTAACGTGCTACACATTAAATCGCTAAACGAGTAAAAAGCGAAAGCTGACACCAAACAAGCTAAATACATCAAAACTCAGTGGAGATTAACGACTAAAAGCAGAAAAACTCAGCAGAAGCTAACGCTAACCATTTAGCGTTAGCTCTTCATCTCGTTCCAGCTGACGGCTGGTGTGAGCAAAAGTCCTCAGTTTCCTGGATATGACTTTAAAGGTGTATGAACTGGATGGGCAAAGCTGAAAAAAGTTCATCCAGGTCTTGAAAGTGGCGGGAATTTTATGCAAATAATTAGTTTAAAAAGGCGGCCATCTTGAAAAACGAGCGTCATCCTGAAACTCGAGTGGCTTATGGGAAGTATTAGGAGGGGAAAAAAATTAGACAACCTGTCACCTTCATTTTTATACGTGTATCCAAACTTGACAGGTTGTTACGGCAACATGGATCCAGGTAGCGCAGCCGGGGTGAAGATCATCGGCTCTGTTGTGACGGCGCTGATGGCCGCTGATTTATTTATGCAGTAATGGCCTTTTAATTGAGCTCTTCCGCCCTCCGTGGCGTCAAAGCTCGACGAGGAGGTTTGACAGCAGCTCTGTTCCTCTCCTCCCCCCTCGCCTGTGACCGACAGGCGCAATATGGCCGCCGTTGCCCCGACTCAGCATCCCGCGACTGTCACGGATCTCGGAACCGGACACCTGCGCCTGCGGGGGGGGCACGAGCTCCGAGTCCAAGCTGAATTTGAAATGAAAGCGCTCATCCTGTCGAGAAATTGATGCGTAACTGCAGGGCAGCTGGGTTTCTTTTCTTTTCTGCTCTTCTTCTTTTTCTTTTTCTTATTTGGCTCCACATCATTCACATGCCCGTGTGCGCGCCGCTGGTTTTGATTTATTCCCAAAGACAGAAATACAAATAAAGAAAGCAATCTCATTTACCAGCTCCCAGTGTTGCCACAGTGTGTTAAACCACAAGTCAAGTGTTATGACAGGCCCTGTCTGCGTGGCTGCCATGTCTTGAGGGGTGTGTGTGTGTCTGTGTGTGTGTGTGTGTGCGCGTGTGTGTGTGTGTGCAGTGGGTTAGGGTTTGCTGAGCGATGACAGATGTGGGACGAGCGCTGCAATGCACCTCTCCTCTGTAGCGCCGTGTTTTTGGGGGTTGGGGGGCTGAGCTTGTCGCCGCCGCTGACCGGTGATTACGCGGCCCTGTGTTTGGCCCCGGCTCACGTCTGGGTTTCTAAATGGAGCGTGGATTTGTTTCTGACATTTACGAATGATGTTTGTGCTGCGGGTTAGGCTAAATAAAGTCATCAAAGTTTTTTTTTTTTTTTTTGGGTGGAGGGAGGGGGGGTGAAGAGTAGCTGTTCTCCTCTGTCTCCAGTTCCTTCCCCTCCTCCCCGTTGAAAACAACCTGCAGGGCTCTCTATCAAAGTAACTCATCGAACAGAGCGGGTCGATGTGTGACACGGGGTCCAGGGCTCGGTTACAGCTAACCGCTTTTTCTTTGATTTCGCCGACAGATTCGGGATTAATGGGGATCCAGGTTCAGAGCGACTGACTCCTGCGTCCCCCTCTCTCTCCTGCCTCACAGGAGAATTTGTGTTCTTCATTAAAAGACTACGGGAACACGGCGAAGGAAGCACTCAGCGGGCGTAAGGTTGCAGTACGTGTCAAATTTTAGCAGTTTCAGAAGGAAATCTAAACACCTAAACACCTGACCGCATGTCGGCCGCATTTGGTTCCATTGCTTCTCAATAATCCAGTCACATTAGTTTGGTGCAGAGGGGGTGATGATGATGATGATGATGATGATGATGATTATGATGATGATGATGATGATGATGATGATGATGATGGTGGCTTTCCAGCAGTTGGGCTCACCTGCTTGATTCCAGTCAGACTCTTAAAGGTGAAGCGTCCTCAATTTTCCAGGCATTCAGTATCACTTTATGGCTCAATCAAGAAACTTATGTTGCGTTCAGTTGCCATAAAAAAAGTATGTAAATATCAAGCATGACATAATAGAAATCTGACTCCTTGAAATTGGCCTCCGTCTCTTTAAGAACCCTCTACTTCGCCTTCAGCGCGTCGTCGCAACGAGGCCGATGCGTTGGCGTCACCCGGGTGTGACCCGCTCCGAATGCTGGGTTCTGTTTGTCTTGAACGAGTCCTTTCTGCGTTCAAACGCAATGGAACTGTAAAATGTCACTGCAAAGAGCCGTCTGATCAATATCCACCCCCCCCCACCACGAAGAAAGAATCAATTTAATAAATGTAAGTGAACGTCGGTTGCCGACTTTGTTCTTAATCGCGGCTCTCCAGGAGCGGGTCGGTCGCGGCGTTGCTCGGGTCATTCTCGTCCACGTAGGAACAGTTTAGTGCAAATGAACACGATCGCAAGATAAATACCCGGAGAAACGTGAGAAGCTTGACATCCATTTTGGAACTGCTGCAAACACAAAGGGAGATCGATGGCAAGTGATTACATGGCATAAGGGAGCAATGGGAAGGTTTGTTTAGCGCCTCCAGGGCTCCGCAGTCACAATCAATTTCCCTGAAAAACGTCAAAGCAAAGGTCCCCTAGATCGCTAACATCGCCTCAGGAGTGCATGTCAAACAGCCGCTTTAAAAGAGCGAATGTCAAATGTTTCAATGCATACTTGGCTTCCAACGAAGACAATCCAACCCAGCAGGTTTCATGGTTCAAATGTGGCAAAAAATAAAAAATAAAAATAAACGCTTTGACTGAGTTCCAACCCCAAAAGTCACAAGCAAAACTCAAAAACAGACCGTTGCATTATTTTAGTTGGGGCTAATACAGCAGCAGATTTCAATCAAATTAGCTTTTGGCTGAACGGCCTTAGCTGTGAATGCTGTAAAAAAAAAAAAAAATTATGTTCACTTAAAATACATTGCTGTACTTTGTCACAGATATAGTTTGTACTTTTAACATTTAGGACGGAAAGAGCATCAAGGGACAAGTGTTTGTAATCAGTTTGGTCGCCCAAACATCAGAGCAGCACGAACAGAAACTCTCCTTAAGGCAAAAACAGGAACAGCTTTCTCGCCAACAAACCAGCAAATGTCTGCGGGGAATAAAGAATTCTTGCACAGACACTTCAGACTAGCTGAATTTTTAGTAAACCCAGAGGAAAAAGTTGGTGGTAGATGTTTTTCTAAGGCTGACAAAATCTGATGAGCACAAGAGAAACCAGAGCTTCGTTTTATGCTTCACTTCGTACGGAGAGTCCGGCTTCTCGGTTATTGAGAGACGTTCGCTGTTCGTAGAACACAAGGCGTGGACTCTGTTGAAGTTTTAAATGTTACCCATTCGCTGACGTTGGCTCATGACGAAAACAATCCGCCGGACTATGATGCTTCCCGGGTCTTGTCTGCACCCCAAATGTCCATCCTCCTCTGCGAAAAGAGAAGTGCCGAGCCGAACAAGATGGCCGCCGAATGTTAATCCAATATTTGGAGGCGTGGCTAACGGGGGACTCGATCACTTCCGCTTTTGCCAAAACTGCGGACTGTGATTGGAAGACGGTGCAGAAAGTCGTCGCTCCCAATTCCCGCTTCTGTTTGCCGATCGGCCCAGCAGAAATTCTGAGGAATTCGAGTCAATGAAAGAAATCCCACACGGAGCAGAGAGAGGAGATTAGAACAGGAAGGCGACGTCTCAGCTGGTTCAGACAGATAGAGATACAGAACCTACAAAAGTGTTCAAAACCCCTTTAAAAAATCAGTTAGGACCAGAAGCTTCAATCTATTTACTTTAGGATTTAATTGCTATTTTATTGTACAGTATTGTGAATATTTACGTAACTTGTTAGAGGCTGCAGAATATCTGAGACTGGGGCACAGCTGGACCAGGACACTAAATGTACGCAGCCACGGCTATGACGGACTGCTTAAGATCAACTCGTTTTACATAATGGCCTAGACAAAGTCCAGATTTAAATCCAAATGAGAATTTGTTGGGTTTACAGAGGCACTAGATCGTGGGCAAACTTGTCAGGTTTTCACTTTATTTGCATTTTCCATTGTGCAGGTCCAGCACATAAAACCCAAGTGCAACGCATTAACGTTTCGGGCGGGAATACTTTCCCGAGGAAGCGCGTGAATCGCGGCGCGCGTCAGGCGCCGGTCCAGAACGTTTCGCTTCACAAAAGGTTAAACAGTTCTGATTCAAGTTTCAATTAGGACAGAAAATCTTTGCCGACGCAGCGTTTTCGCTGGCCGTCGTCCGACACCTGCGGCTTGTTGACGCGAGATCCTCTAGGGGGAGAAAAAAAAATTTTTAAATCCCAAAGAGTGTCAAAAAGCATATTCCATGTCAGATAAAATTTCACTGAACTACGCAGTTCACTGTGATTGCAGGATGGCAGCCTTATCGCTCTGGATCGTTCCACACACACATGCAAACTATCTCTGCGGTGTGTGTGTGTATGTGTGTGTGTGTGTGTGTGTGTGTGTGTGTGTGTGTGTGTGTGTGTGTGTGTGTGTGAGCCGACACATGATCATTAAACAAATCCCAAGGACGAGGAAGAGCATGGCGGTATTTAAATATACTGTCTGTTGCAATTGCTTTTGAATGACATATTTGCAAGACGGTGTGATTAAAATGCATCGGATACATTTCTTTATTTACTAATATTAGGATTTTTTTTTTTTTTGAATGGCAGATTTAACATGTTGCAAATGAGAACCGTTTCTATTTCCTGTTGCTGATGATGTGCAAATTGATCCTTTGAACGTTGAAGGTTTTTGCATACTTCAGTCTTTCTTTGCCTCCGTTTCAATCAAATGACCAAAAACAAGCTGTGAAAAAAAAAAAGCCACTTAGTTTGAGTTGCTTCATTTGAACTGCATTTCAAAAGCCAAAAAAAAAAAGGAACACGGTGTCCATCTGCTGAGAGCAAACAGTGACATAGTGTCACGGCGGGAGTGGTTCGGAACGACGTCTTAAATTTTCGCTTTATTGTTTCCTCACATGTCGATAAGGGAGTAGACGGAGGCTCGTCTCAAGTTGAGCAACAACAGGAAGCGGCGATCGCTCACAGCCGCTTTGCCGGAGCTCGTTAATGACCGACTTCGAGGCGAGTCGTGAAAAGTTTAAAGACAGGAGCTCTGTTGTCTATCGCGACCTCTCTCTCCGTGTTTGACCTTCCCTGGCTTTCCACGTCCTCCTCCTCTTTTCCCTTTCTCCTCCGGTAGATCTTTCTCCGGCTGTAATCCTTCGTTCTGAGGGAATCCATTTCCAGGGGTTCCCAAAATACAAATCCGATGCAAGAACAACGCAATAAAAATGAGTCTTCTACCTCCTAGATTTTGATAAAACACGTGAGGGAGTTTTAAAAGTTTGATTTCGTCTATTCGGTAAAAAAAAAAAAAATTCGAACCCATTTGAAAACATCAACCCCTAAACTGACAATTAGTGTAGAGAGACCTGGAAGTGAGTCGTGTTCATCAGTCTGAACTTTGACTTGGCCACTCCAAATCTTAATTCAATTTTTGAGGCATCCGGAGTTCGACTTGCTTTACATTTTTACTGCTGCATAACCCACGGTCCAATTTCCACACCTGTGGCAATTTTGAAAAAGCTCAGAAATTTCTGATAAGTTTTCAACTCCAGGAAACTTGTTTTTTTTTGTTTGTTTTTTTTTAAGCCATATATCGTAATCGATGTATTTAGCAAAGCTGAAATCGAAACCCTTTTATTGCATCGCAGGAGTCACGTGATCAACAGCCGGATGTTACTACTGCCGAAAACGACAAACAACACGACAGGAAGTGGTGGGAGGATGATGATTTGTTTTGGGGTTTTTTTTTGCACAGCCAGAGTTTTCACGGCATCACACGGTTCATTAAACGTTGTGTGTCTTTCGACTCTTTTGTCAAATCACAGACTACAGTTAAAGGGGACGTGTCCTCTGACGTCTCATAACGCCACTCCTGAATTACTCACTCATCTAATTTAAGTGTCTCTGTCGTTATTTTCGAAGACTTTGTGTGCGATTGTGATTTTCATTCCTTATCTCATGGAAACACTGCAATCGCAAAATGGTGTTTTTCGTGGACGTGAGCGAAACGTAGGCAAAGATTTTGTATCGGAAACGCAGTGGGACGATTCGGCTCAGTGACGGCGTCGTGTCGGTTCGGATGGATTATTTGGACCTTGCAGACCTGGCATTGCATGCCCACATTTTTCCTGTTCGTTACCGTTTGGGGACATCCTGTCCTCTCCTCGTGTTTTCTCGCCGTCGTCTCGGCCGTCTCCTCGGAGCCGCAGACCGCGACCCCGTTTCCTGATTGGACGCAGCTCCCCCTGCCTGCCTCTTATCACACGGACGACGTTGACGGATGGCTGCAAGTGGCCGCGCCGCCTTTTGGGACCAGAGGTCAAGGCGCCAAGTTGCACTGACCTAATGTTGTCGCTTTCAGGGGGTTTTCTTTTCACCAGCCTGATGCTTACTTCAGCTCATTAACAGCGAGTTGGGAAAAGGCAGTTCTCTTAGCTACAAGCACCATCTCCAAAAGGGATCCTGCTTTTTTACATGCGTATTTATTTATCTCCCCCTCGCTTTATGCTTACAAATCACTGCTTTTGAAGATTAGGGAAAAGCGCACAAACGCCTTGCCAGCGAACTCGCATTATGCAGCCGTTTGCCCACAGGTTATGAGGGATTAGGACTGATTCGGCTCTCAATTGATGCCGCAAAAGGGCTGAGAGAATCAAAGCCCCGCAGACTCCGGCTATTTTGGGCTGCTGCTAATAGTTCTTGTCAGGCGTAATTTTTAAGTACTTTACCCAATTCATTGTATAATTAGGTTAGCAAAATTAGCTCATTGCGAAGTCAGACTGCAGCCGGTAATGCAATAAAGTTATTAACATTCCAGATTTATGTAACCATTAATATAGAGGTGATCTGTCTTTTATCGCATTTTTCTTTACTGGTAAGAAGAAAAAAAAAAAGAAAAAAAAAAGGCATGAATTCATTTGAAAAACTGGAGTCGTCTGTGACTCGTTCTGGTTGCTCCAATGATTTTTTTTTTTTTTTTTTCTCTCCTTTTTGTGATTTGACTCAGTTTTGGAGAGAGAGACCTAAAACAAAAGCTTGTTTGAAACAAAGAGTAAAATACCAGCTTGTAGAAAATAGAACTTTAAGTGGTTTACAGTGTCTTGCAAACGTTTTCATATTCCTTAAGCTGTTTTTTTTTTTTTTTGCATTTTGTTAAGCTGCAGCCATAAATCTCAACATATTTTATTTGGATTTTGGATCAAATTAGTAAACGGTCCCTGCTTTTTAAAACTTTATTTTCATAAATGAGACATTGAAAATGTTTCGGGATTATAGTTGCTCCCAAAATCAGTCGGGCAAGTTTTTCCATTTGAAAGTCTTTTTTTTTTTTTTTTTTTATTGAACCAAGAATTTCCCTTCTGCTGCAGCACACAGGCATTTCTCCGAAAACAACAAGGAGTGTCAGTTAAAACCACAAACATTACCTGGTTTTATTTGTGTTTCCTGGCGGGTCAGGAGTCTCTATTAGCAGAAGCTGAACCGTGATGAGCGTTTCGCATGTTCCCTGCTGGATTATCTCCAGGTTTTGGGCTTCAGGTCTCTTTACCGTCACCCCTAATCTTGAGCTTCCTCTCCAAATTCAAGCCTTGCTGTAGATTTTCGATTCAGTTTGGCCCTCATGTTTTGACCTCAACCATCCCAGCCACCTGCGTGTCGCGAACTGCGGTTGTGGACCTCTACCTTTGGCTTCTGGCAAACTTTAAATATAACTTCCTGTTGCCTTTTTTTTCCCCCCCCTGGCTACTGTGCTTCTCCTGTCCCTGTTTGGTTGTAGCTTTTTTTTTTTTTCTAGCAATGCCTTTTTGCACAATTTCACACTTAGCCCCACAGACGAGGCGAAAAAGGTGTGGAATTTAATCAGACAGGAAGCAAAACACAACAGAGGCTTGACCTCACCTTGAGAGTTGTGACACCAGCTATTGCGACCGTTTGCAATAAAAATGCGAGCATCCGGCCTCGTAAACTTTATTAGTGTTTGCCCGTCGAGGACCCGACCGGCTCGTTGAAAAGGCCGCGAGGCGACTCGTTCTCCACAGCGCTGCGTGTCCTCTGCACGGTTTGGGCCCACAGAGAACAATTTCTGTTTTCACAAGAGGTTTGGCGACCGCGGCGGACCGCATGCTGCTGAAAGTCCCCGCGTCCTCCGTCCTCTCTGACGCGCAGAAAGACGTTGGCGGTGCTACTGGTTTCACAACGGGAGGCTTGACGATGTACAAACATGGTTTCCGTGAATTCCAAAATTAAGACGTTCTGCGGTCTTTGGTGCAGCGAGGTCGATTTTTTTTTAACACGGCCGAAAAGCATTTTTTGTTTGCAGACTGTAAATGTTTCTCTTCGCGGCAGTGCTTTTCCAGGAGCCGTTAAAACTGGATTGTTCAAAATTCTTTGAAGAAGCCTAATCTCGAATCTCCAAGAAAAAGTACACTGAGAAAGCGGCGCATCTTTATAATGCTTTCCCAGAGCACCAACACACTGCGACGGTGAAGGTTTTGAATGACATGTGTCCCAATGTTACATCAGAAATGCATGTCCTGGATTTACTGCATCCCTGTGATGCGTTCACCTGTGGGGTACCTCAAGGCTCCGTTCTCGGGCCGCTTTTATTCCACGTTGATCTCATGCCACTCGCTCAGATTACAGCGCTTCAGCTTCTCAGGCGATGTGTATGCTGATGATGTACAAGTTTCTTCATCTGTCACCGTAACTCATACCCGAGTATTAGTTGTTAAATTAGCCGACTGCCACCTTAAAAGGCTTTGGGAATAAGTGGCTTCGTAACAAAACAAGGCTCAGAAAAACTGCTGCCTGTTATTACATTCAGTGGGTTCAGATATTGAAATCATCCATCCATCCATTTTCTAATTTGTCCCTAGTGGGGTCAGGAGGTGCTGGTGCCCATCTCCAGCTACCGTTCCGGGGGTCACCCTGGACAGGTCGCCCAGTCTGTCGCCGGGCAACGCAGAGACGTAGGAATCCAAACACAGGGGCTTATGAGACTTGTCTGTCCGTCCATCGAGACCTCTTAGCTCCATGTTGCCAAACAAGTTCCAGTTGACCGACGTCTTGCGCGAATGCTGTACGCGTACAGAAACGGTACCTGGGGCAACTTCTGTTGAGCTCACTGGAAGTTGTTTGAAATTTTCTGTCTGGACAAAAAAAATGTTGGATTTATTACTGGTAGAAGAAATAAGACGAAACAACATCAAAGAGTAGAAACTTGACACAATGTTTCCTCTGATGGTTAAAACGAAGTAAAACCTGAGCTCTGTTTTTTTTTTTTGGTTTTTTTTTAAATGAGTTTTTCACTGAATGTTTAGCTTTTTAATTCAGTCTCTGAGGATGTAAAATTTCTATATGAATGTATAGTAATATAGAAAAATGTGTTGTTAAAAACACATTCTTTTCTTTCTTCCCTTTTATTTGTTTCTGTCACAGGCAGAAACATATATATATATATATATATATATATATATATATATATATATATATATATATATATATATATATAGAAATGGACATAGATCTGAGGATTGTCACCTTGTGCGTGGATCAGGCTCCGCCCCTTACGCACGCTCTGCCCGCCCAGCTCGTCCCTGACGCGGTCAGTCCGCCGCCGCTGCGCCTCCAGCTGCGCCCGTCGTGATCAGAGCGCCGCAGAAGTCCGGCCGGAGCGCACGCACTGGACCGGGTCTTCTCCAACCTTGGATTCTACGATCTTTTCACGCTTCCATAGAAAAAAAACAACAACAACAACTGTGCTGCATGTTTTATTTTTTTTTTTTTTTTAACTTGTGTTTGTTTGTGTGTGTTTTTTTTTCTTTTCTTCTCCTCTCGGATCTATATTCCAAGTTGGATACGTGAAGATGCTTCCTACTAAGTAGCGCGCCGGGACCGGGGCGTCTCGTTTCTGCCTGGATTTCATTTCTACGAAACAACTCGTGAGGTCTGGTGTCGGTGTGTGTGCGTGTGTCGGTGTGTGTGTGTGTGGAGGAAGAGGAGGAGGAGGAAGAAGGAGGGGGGGGGGATACCATCACGCGCGTCACCTCCCGAAAAGCACCGGCTTTTTTTTTCTTTTTTTGTGTGTATAAATCTCCAATGAAATATCAGCCTTCGGGACCAGCCGCGGATCGAGTTAGTGAGCGGATCGAACTCAGCGACAGCACCGAGCCTCAGAGGTCTGGCCCCGGCGCCGCGGTCCCCCTGCTGACCCCTCTGGACCCCCTGCGGCAGGCGAAGCGGCTCCCCATCCGCCTGATCAAGATGTTGACGGCGCACACCGGACACTTGCTCCATCCGGAATATTTACAGCCTCTGACGTCCGCGCCAGTGAGCATCGAGGTATTTATTGACTTCTTTTTATGATTTGCAGATGTTTCGCTTTGAACCGCGAGTCTTTGCGTGGCGGTGAGGAAATTGATTTAGGAGAAGGCAAATTGAAATAGTCCTGTGTGTGTGTGTGTGTGTGTGGGGGGGGTGTGTGTGTGTGTGTGTGTGTGTGTGTGTGTGTGTGTGTGTGTGTGTGTGTGTGTGTGTGTGTGTGTGTGTGTTTTATATTCTATTGCAATCAAGTTGCAGAAAGAATATAATGATGGACAAAAAACAAAACAAAACATAGTTTCCCTGGTTTTTAAGAAAACCACAAGTTCATGCATCTTGAAAAAGCAAATAAAACTCACCAGATTGATCGACTGTCTGATGCAAATTCACTTTTACCTCCAAAAACACTGGAGGTTAATCTTTGTCTTTTACGCAGTGCAGAAAAAAAGGCATGTAAATGGAACTTTTCCAAACTATACATCTTTCCTTCAACACCATCCAACTTTAAGCCACATTAGACGGCTCCATATCGGCGACTTCTTATTATTTTACTTTGCAGCTGCATGGTCAAGTTGTTTTGTTGTGTGTGTGTGCGTGTGTGTGTGTGTGTGTGCATGCGTGTGTGTGTGTGTGTGCGTGTGTATAGGTGTGTGTGTGTGTGTGTAGTCTCGGTGGTCTGGGTCAGTGCTGAAACAAAATGAACATCACAGCCAGGGCTTGATTGGGCGACAACCGGTTTTGGTGCCCCAAACAAACACGTGAATTACTTTAGATTGATCAACTTCAAAGTTCTGTTTTTCCCTTTTGTTTTCCTTTTTTGTTTTTTTTTTTGGCGCGTCCATGTTTTTGCGTCTGTTTCGCAGCCATCCAAGTCTGAAAACGTCCAATAAAGTGTTTTCAGCAGCTGCGCTGGGCCTGACAGCGTAAGGAAAGAAGAGAAACAAAAGAACGCATTGAGCATGTTCCAAAAGATGACTGTTGTTGTGTCACTTCCTGGTTCATATTTTGGGAAACTATACAAATTCTGCATTTCATCAAACAATGAAAGTCTCAAAGCCCAGTTTGTTGTTGCTAAAGTCTGGACCAGAACGCAGCTTTTTTTTTCCAGTCAGCCTTGAAATCTGCAAATGTCAGATGATGTTTGAATTAAAAGCTGAAGAGCAAATGTCTAATGCAAAGAAATGTGTTGTTCAAAGTCTTAAAATACCCTTTGGCATCTAGGAAACTACATCTGTTGCATCCCTATTATTTGAACATTTCTTTAAAGACCAGGATGTCATTATGTGTTAGCTGCAGCCATATATGTAAGTGTAGAGAAAAGCTTAAGACCGGCGGCCTTAAGAGACGAGGTCATTTGGACCCTACAAGATTTTCACCCTTTACACAGTCCTACAGGGTCCCACTGACTCCTTGGTTGCTTTTATGAGGTTCTTTTTTGTGTGGTTTTGGGAACTGACGGTCTGACAGGACAACCCCCCTTTCCCTGCCGTTCACCCCGTGACATCTGCCACACTCCTCCTGAGCTGCTGGAGGATTAAGGGATTTAAACCACAACACTTTATATGAAACTAAAGTTCTCCTACTCATAATAACCCAAATCTCATGCTTCTTTTGTAGCTGGACGCCAAGAAGAGTCCACTGGCCCTGCTGGCTCAGACCTGCTCTCAGATCGGTAAACCGGACCCTCCTCCTTCCTCCAAGCTGGGCTCCTCCTGCAGCCCGGGGGACAAAGAACCCAGCAGTCGGTCGTCGTCCTCCAGCCTGAAGCTGGGGGAGCACCGCTCTTCTCTGGAGGACAAATCTAGCTTTAAACCCTACAACAAAAGCAACGTAGACTGTCACAGGGATGGTGTTACCAGCAGCTCCAGCGGTGACAAAGTTGGATTCAGGGTGCCGAGCAGCAGCGGCTCAACCACTAACGGGAATTCGACCAGCGGCCAGCAGTCCTATCCATCCCACGCCTCTTCGCCTGGCTCCAGAGGCACCAGCACCCCCCCAGGACAGGCTCAGCAGCATCAGCATCACAAACAGAGCCAGTCTCCCGGCGGACAGCCCGCCTCCAAGTCCCAAACTCTTAGCTCTGAACCCGGACGCGAGCAGAGCAGCCCCACCAGCACTTCCACTAGTAACAACCACAGCAATCCAAAAAGAGACGCTGACGGGAGCAAGGCCAGCGCAGACAGCCCGCACCACGCGAACTCCAGCCACGTCCGGGCGAGCACAAACTGCAGCAACAGCAGCTCAGACGGCGGCTCCAACCAGGACGTCGGCGGGAGAGCCGAAGCCGCCCAGCCCGGCCTCGGCGCTGGACACGTCACGCCCATCTCTCCTTACAAAAACAGCCAGCCACTCTTCCCCTTACCCTCTTCCAATATGGCCTATCATGGATCTGTCATGGGGGGTTACGCGGGCTACCCATCCCAGTTCCTCCCAGGGTTGGACCCGTCCAAATCGAGCCTGAGCATGGGAGGAAAACACACGAGTTCCAGCCCTCTGACGGGCGCCTCCCCGCCGTCCTTCATGCAGGGCCTTTGCAGGGACCCTTACTGTCTAAGCTACCCTGGTGTGTCTCATCTCGGCAGCAGCAACTGCAACTCCTGCATCCACGACCCTTCCTCCACCCTAAAGTCGAGCTTTCCCATGGTGTACCCCTCCCACCCGCTTCACTCCCTCCACCAAAGCTCCTTGTCGTCCAGCGTGTCCCCTTCCCTGTCTCATCCCCTCTACACGTACGGCTTTATGCTACCAAACGACCCCCTTCCCCACGCCTGCAACTGGGTGTCCGCCGGAGGGCCTTGCGACAAGCGCTTCGCCACCTCAGATGAACTCCTGGCTCACCTTCGCACCCACACAGCTCTGCCTGTGGGGATGGACAGTAAGCTGCTCTCCGTCTCCTCGTCCGGACCCGCGTCCTGCCACTTGCACCTCCCACACCAGAGCAGCCCGGGCTCCCTCCCCAGCTCTCTGTCGCTCAGGGCTCCCCCCAGCCTGGGCTTAGCTCGCTATCACCCCTACAGAAGGTCCACCTCCCCTCTGGGCCTTCCTCCATCTCCCTGCACTCTCTGCCCACCACTGGCCCTTACTATCCCCACTACACTCTCTACAGTCAAAGACTTGGATCTGCATCAGCTCTTGGATACCAATAGAACACCATGTACTCATGTGTTTCTCAGAGTCGTTTGACATTTTGGGAATTAAATCTTGTTTGCTTTCTCGCAGAGAGCTTGGGTGAGAAGGTTAAAATGGCTCCCGTGCACCTCTTAAATGTGAAGCTATGGGCAATTAGCTTAGCTTAGCTTAGCGCAGCACCTGGAAAAGTGGTTGCCCGGGCTTCAGCTGCTGTCCGGATCTCACGCGAAATGTTGTCCGAAAGGAATAGTTGAGCTGAAGCAGTAATTTTTAGTTTTCAAACGAGTTCTGAACCAACTGATGGAAACTTTAGATGATGTTTCTAATTTCACTTGTAAAATTGCTCATTTCTGCTTAGTTTGCCCTTTTCCCCGCCCCAGATTAAAAAAAAAAACAAACATATTTGAACATATTCAGCAGAGCAGAGCTGTTTACATAGTCAAGCTAGCAGTTTGCCTCTCTCTGAGCTAAGCTAGCTGGTTGCAGCTTTGCAGCCAGCCGGTCGGGAGAACGACGCCTCGCTCTGCCAGAAAGTCGGTAACTACATTCCCCAAAATGCTTTGCTTTAAGATGAATCGTGACAACTTGCTGCTTCTTCTGAATTCAGAAGCAGCTTGGAGACACTTTTCTCTGTTCTTAAAAGCATCTCCGCTGTCAGTTTGAACTTTTTTTTTATCCGCAAGATTTCTAACAACATTTCCCTTTCCAAATCCAAAGGGCATGCAGACCTTCTGTTTTTGCACATTGCGAGAGACTTGACTACCCCGAGGTGATCTACCGCTCTGTGCTATTCTGGAAATTGATGGTTGCGCATAAAAGCTTTCAGCAAACGGCGATGATTTAGGAAAGAGAAAAAAAAAAAAAAAAAAAAAAGAAAGCGAGTGTGTGAGGGACGGCTGCTGGCTGCGGCCGCTGGCTTCAGTTGCCTTCTCCCTGCAGGAGACGCATGAAAGCCTGAAACCGGCGCACACGTTTCACCGGCCCAACGTTTTGCTTTGACTCCTCATGCTTCTCCCCGCTGGTGACGTTTATTTATTTCCTACAGGATACCTGGCTTTAACACTTTCTATATATTCTCCTTTTACAGTGATGCGAGCGGACATGTTGGAAAGGTGTTAAAACCGCGTCTTAACACTTTCGTATTGAATGAATGTTAAAAATCACATCTTGTTCTCAGCTTTTTGATTGTTTTTATTATTATTATTATTATTATTATTGTTGTGATTTCCTCAACAAAATGAATAAAACTGAGATGTGATATTTTTTTGTAATATTGAAACACCCCGTGGTGGGGCCTCAAGGGTGATGCGGTGAAATGGGAGCTCATATTTTGGTAAATAAATCACACTGAAGACGTGTATCCTGCTGTTTTCATTTCCGCTTTGAATCGGGCGAACTGGCAGCCTAGACCAGGGCTTTTGAGTTCAGTTTCTTGCAGGTTCGTAAGGAGATTTTGGCATCCGCCAATTATTAGCCTAACGATCTGGATTAGTTGGGAGCTGGACAGCAGTCATAAAAAGGCCGAGACTAAAACGTGCTTCTGCCTTCTTACACCACCTCAGATCTCAAAGACGGTGCAATCCTTTGACTAAATGCAATTTTATAAATCTTTTAATATTGTCTGACCCCTCACCCTAACCCATTGGTAGGTTTTTTATGCGAAAAACCCGATCATGGTTGACACAGGACATTAAGATTGGAGCGGGTGCACCATCAATTATCAACCTGCGTGAAACATTTTTTAACTCAGTGGCTCCCTGATTACCTACCTGCTTCAGGTTTTAGCGGTTAAGTGACGACTGCATAGTTTATTTGACTGCATTGTGACTTGAGCGCGTTTGACGTAGGCGAACCATTGGTGACGCACTCCCTCCAGTCTTAAGTTCCTGTCTAAACAAACATTTTTATCCAAAGTAAACGTGAAGACTGATCAAAGTCTAGTTTTTTGGGGGGACTTGAGTAAAAGTCCGCTTCGGTTCGGGGGGGGCCCTCTCGCTCTTGCTCTGGATTTATGCGAAACAAAGACGCCTCGAGGAAAAGATTGCCGGTTTGAATATTTTCATTCTTCCCTTATTAGATCAAGGTGATTACCCCTGATTTATTGCGGCTGTGAAAGCACCGAAACACACACTCGCACACACGGCTTGATTTACAACCCGGGCCCAATCCACGTAATGTCAGGAAACGTACATAAACCTGTTCAAAAATATTTATGCCTGCAGTTTAAATGCTTTTAAAAGAAAAGCGCTCGAGATTGACTCCCGGGTAGACGTAAATCTTTATGAGCCGGGCTGTCAACCGCGATCCGGATATGTCGGAGCTGCTATTTTTTACCGCGAAGGATCCCGATGATGGATGGCTTTTGAGAGTGCTTGACTGACAGCAGAGAGTGCACCTCGGTGTCACCTTGAAGCGAACACATCCAGATGTTAACGCTCTCAGATCGGGTGCGACAGGGCAGACCCACAAGGATGCAACACGTACTGCACACCGCAAGGTCCCGATAAGGATCAGAACCACCTCCTGTAGGTGTACGAGGCAAAGTCCTGACAGACGGACGCTAAAGTTGCCACGTCTGGCCTTGTGACTGGCACCTCGCAACGTGACACCATGACACCCTTGGTGAAGTATAGATGAGCCTCGCTGGTCACTCACGACTCTGACAAGACAGACACGGAGGTCAAAGACACCCCGTCTCCGCCGTAACAAGAGAGCCCGCTTCGGTTACCGCGGTCTGAGACGAGGCTGCCGGCCGTCTGGGTTCAACCCGGGGCCAACAGAGCTTCTGGGCTCACGCTGAAGGTTTCACGTTGCATCCTGAGACTGGTTGCACTTAGTTTGATAAGTCTTACAGGATGAGCCGGCAGCTGCGAACGCCGCGTTCCTCTTCTCCGCCTCTGTCGAACTCGGGAAGTTTTTGACACGAGTTTGAAATGTCTGCGTCTCTGTGTTTACCGTCACGACGAGAGTAGAGCTGGACAGTGACGCCACCTGTTGGCGACCGACGATACATGCTCATTTCAGGTCGAATTGGAAACAACAACAACAACCCCTTGTTGTGTTTTACATCGTCTCGTTCAAACACAGGTTTTTGCTATTAATTGATCAGTTTTAAGAAACCAAAGATTTTATGTCTGTTCCTGCTGGATGAGATCTGGAAACAGAGTGAGGACTGGCAATATCCTCGTGAGAATCTGTACATTTTATTTTGTCATTTTGTCACTAGTGACAAACAAGTTTGAATTGAATTGCTTCATAAAGAGGACAGTGCATATCAATCAACATAAATACTTCACGTAAACGTACCCGATTTAGCCAAAGAGGCAAAATTTCATCTTTCTCCTAACAGGCTTATGGAAGGGATTAAAAAGAATACAATAGATATGTATAACATACACGAACTATAAAATATAATATTTACATCCTCAAATAATTTGAACGATTGTGTTTAAGTAAGGAAAGTATTTGTTTTGCATTTGTGTGTGGCTGTCTGTGTAAACAAGGGTAAACATAAATGCACACCAGTTTTATTTTTAGTTTTTTACTTGTGAAAAAAAAAAAAAAAGACACAAATTTTTTTTTCCCCTCTACACAAATGTGAGTTTTTCCACGGCAAAACTAGGACCGATTCTCCTCCGAGGGCGCGTTGAGTTATTTATGGCTTCTGAAAGTAAGCTTTCCATTGATGTCAAACATGTGGTTTGTATTTAATAGTCAGAACATTGTGTTGTTCTGTCATAAAAAAAAATCCAAATCCAAATAAAATACATATTTGCTGAAACTGTCACTGCGTCGTGACAGTTTTGTTTGAGACTATAAAAAAACGAGCTCTTCTGCCTTCTAGCGCTAACTAGAAACAGCCAACCAGAGGCAGGAGGCGGGTCTTAGCGCTGACAATGTGTATGTGTATGTGCCATACATTTCTCCTCTTCCTATGGGTTGAGCGTGTCGTGAATGCTAAGGCTAGTTAGCATGGCCACTGGCGATGGAGGCTAAACTGTTTTCCTGTAAAGGTAAGTTGTTTCTTAGCACAATGTGAAACAGTGACGGTTTTAATAAATACATAAAAAAACATATTTTCTATTAGAAACGTAGCTTACTTTAGCTTTAAATACCAAAAAGTACCTATTCGTTTGCAAGGCTCCTTCACAAATTTCACATCCATCCACGTAATAATCGCCAATCAACTCTGAGTACTTGGCTTGTTCCTGCTGAAGAAAAGCATCGCCACAGCCTGATTCTGCCACCACCGTGTTTCAACATTGATTAATGTTTTTACGGCTCCAATGTTAACGGTAACGCCAAAACGGTGAATGCCTTAGTGTTACCGTTTTCACACTAGAATCGTATCTAATGTTAAAACATAGGATTCTATTTACTATTAACACTTTGCACCTCTCTCTCTCCTCACACCTCAGTTAGCCAATCAGCCCATCTGCTCCAGTACTCAAACACTTCTGCTCCTCTCACTCTTTGCTGGTTTCCTCGTTGTCATTTTTGGATTCCCGTGTCGCTCAACTCTGGCTCCCTGTGCTCCTCCATGGGTTTTGGTTGTACGTTTTTTTTCCCTTTATTTGTTCATTGAATGCCACGAAATCTGCCCAGTGCCTCCGCCTGCTGCATTTGTGTCCAGCGACAAACTGCATATCATGACGCAGGGCGCCCAAGAATATTTTTTGCACATTTGTGTATATCGTACCACCATCGCTTTTCTTGGTTTGACCCAAAATGTTCTGCTCAGAGGCAAAACCAGCTGTGTAATAAGGGAGGAGATGGAGGTTTGAAGCCCAGTGGTTTTATCCGCCTCCCGCCTGCTTGGTCTGAGTGAGTTCTTGGTGCAGCCTGACAGCCCAGATGATTAATGATGACAGGTCTGGCGAAGCTGCGCCTTCATTTTACGACTAGCCCTTAACCTCTCAATTAGCTCGAACCCGTGCAAATGGAAAGAAAAGTCCATCCACAGAGTAATGGCTCGATATCCTCCCTCACCCCCCCTCTTCCCACTTTCGCTCTTTAGAGATGATCAAAAATCATTAGGCGTGCTCCGAGATTGCAAACATCTGCCCCGATGTTTTCTGTGACACATGCCTCTGAGTTATACGGCCTGCGAAACCCGCTTCCCAGAAACGGACTCCTCCGCTTTCGTTTTGTCCTCTCCCCAACTTTATCACTTCATCCATCATCCCGGCTATGAGTGCTTTTTCAAGTGGTCCAAAAATAAAGCGGACGCAGATGTCAGGCCACGCTGCGCCGATGTTTCTAAAGCCCCAGAAACCCTTCACTTGCGTCCGCCCACATAGAAAAGTTGAAAACGCGTCCCCACAAAGCCGCCGCCGGGCTCGGCCCGTCCTGCTATTGTTCACGTAATGAAACCAGCCCACGGGTAAACCGGCGAAGGTTTGGAGCAGGTTTCTTTATTCCATTCCTTCAAAAAATAAAGTACAACCAATCTACCTCTGCATTTGAAAGAAGGTAAATGAAAAAAAAAAAAAAGAAGGGACTTCAGCGGCATACACAAAGGCAAATGTAATTATGGTTTCTCTTCTAATGCGCAGCTGGTTTTGATCTGGTTGCGCTCTGAAGCTGCAGTTGTCAGCTCTCATGCATCACAGAGCCGGAGCTTAACGGAGAAACGTGCTTTGGCAGTGACCAGCGGAGGCCTGGAGGCCAGCGGTGGCCGCCGCTGAGTTAGCCACATTCAGAGGGGAGGTGGTGTGTGTGTGTGTGTGTGTGCGTGCGTGTGTGTGTGTGTGTGTGTGTGTGAGGGGGGGGCCGTGGTGTGGTTGGGGTGGTGACACCATCCTCTGTTTTCCGCATCTGGAGCCCCACTAGACCACATCCAGTCATCCCTTATGGGTTTTCTCTCCCTCCTTTGCGAGTGCTGTAGGTGTTCTCCTATTGGCTGGAGCAGGCGCCACGCCGCAAACTTAGGAGGTCAGGAGAGAAAAACTCTCCGCAATGCGCGCGCGCGCGTGCACGCGGACAGGCCAAAGGAGTAATAAAAGACAGAGTGGGGGAGGAGGGGGAGGAGGCGCAGCCCCACGGTGGCCGGGGAAAGGAAAGCTCGCATGGAAATGAGCAGGCATGATTACTCAAATACAGTCATTAAGGAGGAAATGTTGTTTTTCAAGCTGTCAGGATGATTAATGAGGGAGAGCAAATGCGCTCAAACGCTGTTGTTTAGTCTAACCAGCAGACCTGATCTCTGACGGTAACTCACAACAGACAGGATGTGTGGGTGCGCTGAGCGGCGCGCTGAAGCTGCACAAGCCCAAAGATCCAGTACAATGGAGAAACGACGCTCGAGAAGGTGGTGCAGATTGACGAGTTAAAGTCGATCGAGCTCATTGATCGGTTGACCTTTCATTGATCAGCGTCCATTTTCTTAGAACCCAGAGTTTTCTCTTGTATGAAGAGGTTTGACCATCTATCCATAACGTAAAGACTACAATTTACATCATATGCTGGATTAAAAAAAAACCCCCAAAACAAAACATGAGGAACTTGTTGAGTGTTTATATATGTCAAAACAGAACCGCATAAGGCACATTTTGAATCCCACTCCGGACTGTGTTTGGACCGTTTCTCTTTAATCCCGTGTATCAACTGCTTAAGGATGGCCAGCAGCGCTCTCTGCTGGATGGAGGCCAAACCACAATGAAAGGTCAAAGCAAACACTAGAACCGATTTGAATCTAATAAACCATTAATTGACAATTAACTTGTAAGTCGATTGAATGGAGCGGTGGGCGTATAAATAGCTGCTAACTGATTATATTTTACCCTGGACATCTTAACTATGTCGGTCAGCCATGCATGTTATTTAGATTGGCAATCTTGGTTAATAACTGTATAAAACCTTAGCTTTAATGTTTTTTGATACGTAGCGGTGGCCAGAAAAACTAGCCAATAAATTGGCTCCTATTTTCTTAGTTTTGGGTCGATACGTGCGTAGTTGATAGATTTGCCAATGAATGTGGCTCTAGAGGTTTAGAGGTTTTGTGAAAAACAATTAAAACCAAAGAAAAATTTTGCTGAAAATTGACTAGTTGAATCCTTTACCAAGGATGCAAAAAGTTGCTACATAGTTGACCTGGAACCCAACACTGAGAAACAACCTGTGGGTTTCTGAACTGAAAACTGACTTTATATATTTATTTATATATATATATATATATATATATATATATATATATATATATATTTATTTATATATATATATATAAAATCAGCCAGCTTTATGACAGATTGGATGCCGTGTAAAGAAAAGTGAAACACAGACTTGGACTAGGCTCTCGCCGACACACAATTTAAAACTAATACATCCATCCAAATGTGATTACTGGTGAAAAATGCTTTTCAAATATGTCAAATCCTGATGAAAAACAACCTGGAGACGTCTTCCTCTGCTTTCGCTCATCTGCAACGCATCCATTCAGAGTGCATGTCATGCTGCAGTAGATCACCTGGCCTTGTGCTTTGAGTGTCTGTGAATTCGAAAAAGAAAAAGGGAAAATAAAATAAAAAAAAAATAAAAAAAATTGGCCCTCTCTGTGTGTTTTTCAGGCTGCCGAGTGCCAAAGGCCTCAGAATCTCCAGATGTTCCCTAAATCATGCTGGAAGGCAGATAAGAAATCCGCTTTCAACAGATGTCTTGTGCCTGGACTCGATGATTTATTAGCTATGAATGATGAGACAGTGCTCCAGTGTCTTGCAGGCCGACTGGCTTTTATCATTATGCAGGCAGCTGTGAATCTGGGTGACATCACGTCAGCGGACGGGCGCGAGAATGAGACGGCAACTCCGCTTTTCGCTTTTTTATGTCTTTGCAAATGCAATGGATCCGAGGTGACCGGGTCTCCCGCTCTCCCTCTCTCTCTCTCTCTCTCTCTCTCTCTCTCTCTCTCTCTCGCTTTCTGGTTTTTTTTCCTTTTCTGCCTCTTGGCTGGAGTGTGACGCAGAATGAGGGGAATGTGGAGGCGGGGCGGCAGAAGAGTTGCGTCGCAGCTGTTGTTTTCAGCTAAAACGCCAAAAATGATCGTTTCGACAAAACCTTCCCGACTCGAGGTCGAGGGAGTTCTCATGGCAATAAATGGGCTGAGTTGAAAAGCACAGCCCTCAGTAGAGAGGACTTCAAGTCCGCAAGCAACTTTTCTTTAGACCTAACACAAAACCCCCCCCAAAACAAGAAATATTTAAATTTACTGCAAAATTTCTAAATTTAATATTTGAACACAATTGATGGCATGTCAGCTAATGTTCCTGAACAGAAAAATAATTAACAAGTTTATATCTGTAATTATTTATATTAAATTTTAATTGCAACACAAAGTGGAAACGATGTGAAGCCATAGCGTTTCAGCTCAAATTAGCTTCAATGCTACGCCGCTATGTATCGCCTCATTGTTGTGCGACGCCGGAATCAGCCGACGCTAGCATTGAGCTAGCATTTTCGAAAGCTACTTTGTAAGAATCATTGAGAAAAGCAAAACTTGAGTTCACTGAAACCTCAACAAGGGTTCGCATGCTGGCGTTGACGTTGCATTTTTAGGAAATTGCTCCGTAGGAATCACGAAAGTCATTGGAAAGAGCAAAACTTAAGTTAACTGAAACGTTTCCATGAATGTGAAGACTTTTACAGAGGATGCTGACCTGCAGAAGCACCTGTTGACGTCTGTCTGTGTATTAATGTCGTTAAGGGAGGAAGGTCACACTGACCTGATGAGGTGCAGCGTCGTTTTACTTTAAAGCTACAGAGTTTCCGAGCAAACAAATGACGTTGGTTTCAAAGAGGTACCGGACTGGAAGGTTGGTATTGGCTAAACCCGGTACGTCTCTGGTTTTCGCGATATGTTTTCACCATCTAAAACGTCAAACTTTCACTCGGACAATCTCAGCGGTTGAAGGAATGGAGGTAAGGGGTATTGTACTGGGTCGGAGGGGGTTAGCTTGTGTCTGACAGCAGCAATGACTGACAGAAACAGTGAGGGACTTGGACAGATGAGAGCCAAAGGCGGCGGGCGAGAGGGCGCGTGAGGGTCAACGCATCGCCTGTGCATTGAGTGTGGCCCAGCAGCTGTATGCATAGGGGAGCCCCCGCCTCCTGCTCTGCATGTCAGGGGCCGTGATTAATGACCCCGCAGGCCTTGCTCTCAGCCCCCTCCCCGCCGCTTGAGCCACAGAAGTCACCGAAGCCGCTTCCTTCTCGTTTTGGCTAATGGACGCGGCCGGGGTCGAATGCGCGTGCGGTTTACGCGAGGAGACGTGAAACGAAAACCAATTTCTCCTCCTCACAGAAAAAAACCGCATTCCGCTTTTGCAGGGCCCCTGTGATTCCGGGGGTTTCAGAACGATGATTTCTTAGATTACCGTGGGCGCTGTGCAGTGTCGGGGCTGAGAGGGCCCCGGTGCCTGTGTACTGGTTCCCAGCTTGTCAGGCAGCTGTCGAGGAGTGATTTATGACCACTAGACTCCAACCTGTCTTCACTGCCAGTTCGGTATTGTTACAACTGACAGCTAATGAGGCCAGACATGCTTTCAAGCGGAGCACTTAACAGGACTTCAATCTTCCCCCGTCACGAGGACCATTTTTTCTTTTTCCTTTTTTTTTCTTTTTTTTTTGTGCACACACTCCTTCACACGACAACCTCCTTTCTCCATGCCTTCCTTGTTCTCCGTCTTTCCGTGTTGCGGCCGTATGACAGGAGCAGAAAAGGCCTCCGCTGACAGAAAGAGATGTTTCTCAGGGAGAAATGGCAGCAGGGAGTTTCACCTTTCTCTCCCTCTGACAGAACAGCTAAAGCTTTACGTAACCGAATTATCGACTCACGTTTTGCTTTTTAAACTTTGTGCTTCGTGAGTCAGAGAACCGTTCAATTTCACAATCTGAAAACAAAACGAATCTAATGGAATTACTCGGAAATCAGCCAAGAAGCCCATTGCGGAGATCCACTGCTTAGATATGGAGTCTGTTGACAACATAAATCCGCAAATTTGGACTTTTGGAAGTAACATTGTTATAAAAGGGGGGTTGGGAGGGGGGAGGGGGTAGATGTTATGTATTTTCCAGGCAGATGCTATAATTTTACAGTACAATCAGCTAATTATGTGACCTTCCATTGTTATAAAAAATGCTTTGTGCATCAAATATGACTTAAAAAAAAGTTTGACTTCAAAGTTGAGTGCCCTTTAAATTAGGACTTTGTCTGTTAATGTATATTGAGATCCTGATGCAAAGCTCACAAAAGTTGATTTTACATAATGTTGCTTCTTTAAAATGCTGGACGAGAGAACCCAGAGGCGTTTGCAGGCCGTTTGATGGAAACGGCACGCATGCGGATCAAGTCTCATTGGTCAGATGAGACCAAACTTGAATTTTTTTTACTACCATGCCTACCGTACCCGTCCAGGAGAGGCATTTATTTTCCTTAGCACTGATTGGCAGAAATTAGGAAGACTGTAGATGTTAGCTTTTGTGTTAGTGCTAAGGCTGCTTCCGCTGCGTGTATTAATGCACTTCAAGGTATCTCTTATGTATAAATTAATAAATTAGGAGGTTATGAGTGTTACAACCGGGGGTCTCAAGTATTAATTAATTGCAGGCACGCTGCTGTGATTGTACTGAAATATGTTTTTAGAGGCTGCTAACACGACACACATTGTACAATCTTAATTGCGAAAAATGCTGTAAACAATTTATTGGTCTGTCCAAGTAAAGTACACTGACGTCTGTGAACCGGAGGCGAATAAAATGTGGAAAAAGTGCAAATGTCAAAAGCAGCAACATTTGAAACAAATTTCTTCCAGGTTTAACGACGATACTTTTCCACAGGCTGCGTTATTAAAAAGGTCAAAAATGTTGTCAAATAGCAATTGGGGGGAAATGAAACTAAATTAATGTGGTGGTTCCGTGACTGAAAAGAAGAAGAAGAAAAAAAAAATCAAATAAATTTACGAACAGCCTCGCTGCTTTGCGAAATTGTGAGATTTAAGGCACAGTTCTCTCCACGTTAGCTCTCTGAAAGTAAATTTGGCTCCTTGGGCCACAGAAGGATTTTGTAATGAAATCAAAGAGCAGTGGGAAAAACTCTTGGCTCAGGGAAGGAAGGGCTGGCAGGCATAACAATTATGCAGAGCCGGAAACTTTTCAGCACCTCTTACTTTTTTTTGGACGAAGGTTTAAGCCGCAAATTGGAACTGACTTGAATATACAACTTAGATTCATAAAAACAGAGATGTGACACTGCTTTCTGGGGTTTTATTTTAAAATATTTATTTATTTTTTTTACATTTTCCTCCCCTCTGGAGAGATTACCGCTTAATCAAAATGATGTTTCTGACAACCGCGCTGCTTAAAGGAAAAGAAAGTCAAACCTATTATTCACTCATCAGGGTTTTTTTTCCCCTTTTTGCTGTTGTTGTTTGTTCTGCGTCTTCCAAAGAAAGGTCTCCGGATTTGTCACGACGGATTCATGAAATGATCCAGTTTGATTGCAGCGAAACACTTTGCACTGATGTAAGTGTTTCAGCGCGGGTATTTTGTTCTAACGTCCATTAATCATTCCTGGGCCGTCAGAAGGCCGCGGCCGCTCCAACGCTCTGCAGCTCGCCGCGTTTCTGGTGAACTTTGTGGCTCAAACGAACGTTTGTTCGTCAGGCGAACGGACGGAACAAAACCTGCCGTTTGTGCCACGCGTTCATCACCGAGGACGTACAGACCTCAATGCCTCTTTCAGGCCTCAGTGAGTGAATCGGATTTGATCGCATCGACTAAGCGACGCCGGTCTCGATGCATCCCGGTTCCGCTTCAACACAAAACCAGTCACCGGGTCGGTGGCAGCGTTCCCACCTATACGCCAGTGTTGCCTGTCAAGCATGATTAATGGCCGCCTCGCTCGGCGCTAACTTGCACTGCGTTGCAGGCTTGCGCCATTGTCTCCTGGACAGCGAGGCCATGAGGACAGAGGTCAGGAGTCGTTGCACGGTGCCACAGCGACTCCTGGAGTCACGAGAAGGGAAACGAGGAACAACACTGAGTTTTTAGTTAGGTGAAGGTGAACGTCTGAACACTGGATTGTTTAAGGTGCCCAATAAACCTATGTAAAAAAAAAAAAACCCAAACAAACAGAGAAGATGTAAAATACTTTTGGATAATCATAGCTAAAATAAAAAAAGATGTAACTGTTTGACTATAAAGCCAAACAATTGAATAAACCCGCAAAAATTCGACTAACTTTCAGGTTTGGTGTTGGCCGATTTGGATTTGTAAATTAGAAACAAATGTAAAAATTTCAAAAGTGTCATGAAAATGTAGGAAATCATGTTTTGCTCTGTTGTCAGACTGAACAATCAGGTTCACAACTAGATTTAGAAGAGCAGAAACGAATGATTGATAATCCAAAGATATTTTTTTTTAGCACAGATGGATAGATGCACTGATCGAAATCATTATTTTACTGTTATGCTATTTTTTTAAAATGGGGATTTCAGAGCAGATATGTAGCATTAGCATCTCATATTAGCAATTAGCGTCATTAGACAAGTCAGCTTAAAAAAACAGTGTATGTTTGATAAAGGAGACTTGTGGGTGTCGGATCACAGGCCTGCAACTTGTCCACCTTGAATTAGTCAAATGGCAGAATTACTTCCTCAGCAGCTCTATGCGATCTTGCTAATCATGTCAAAGCAGATACACATTTAAAAGTTCCCGGACAAACCCCCAATTTAAATCCTCTCCTCAAATTGTTATTATTATTATTATTTTTTTAAAATATTAGGGGGTGTCTGCATGTTGTTTCTCATCATCGTAAAACTTTTTCGGGGGATTTATCATCACAAGACAAGTTCCACTGTATTATTTTTTCGAAAACCCCAAAAAGTCACTTTATGTCAGAATGTTTTGGGTTTTTTTACTTTACAATTTTCTGCACCATCGGTATCATGAGAGCGTCAATAAACATAAATACTTTTGAAAACACGATTAACTGTATCTTCATGTGGCTTTAGTACACGAAACGCATTTTAAAACTGGCAGGTTTTTGAGAGCAGTGTCCGGAAGTGTGAGAAGTTGCAAAAACTTTTTCTCGCAACTTTTAATATTATTGCAATAAATACCACAAAATGTCATCATTCCTTCAGTTCATTTGGCACAATCTTCTAAATGTTTCCACTGGTAGAATATTGTCTGTTTGGGGTCATTTGTCCTGCACAGGGTTCACAGCAACTAGATTTGCTGAACGTGGAATTTGAGCTTTTTGCAATATAACTTTTTTTTTTCCCGCAGAATATATAAAGTCATATAAAACGAAAAATCCCACCGATACACAATTGCTTATCTTGTTTGATTTTAGCACCGGAAGGACGAGAGAGTCCGATAACGCACGAATCACATATTAGTTAGATTCTGCCTCCCCCTGCTGGAACTGGATGTGAACTACACCACTACGTGGTGTTTTAGAACATTAAAAAAAAAAAAACTTAAAAAAAAAAAAAAAGAAAGAAAGAAACGCTCATTCAAAACTCACTAATGTTCCGCACAAAAATAATCACATTACATAAATTTGCCGGACTTTATTTAGGACTCCGCTTTGCCCCGCTGCTCTCTCTTCCTCCTCTTTCTCCTCCTCCTCCTCCTTCCCGGCTCCTCCTCTGGGCTTCTTCTCCGTCCGTCGAACCGCGGTCCCGAACCACACGACCAGAAAGAAAAGAAAAGAAAAAAAAAAAAACCCCAAACTTCTCAGACTTCCTGAAAACCCTCCGCGGAGGGAGAGGAGGAGGAGGGGGGGGAGGAGAGAAACCGACGGCGGCGGACGAGGAGACATGAACCGTGAAGGATGGTCCCGATGAGCGAGCCGGCGGACGCTCCTCTGACCCCGCCGCCCGGCCCGGATCAACTGTCCCGGGGGAAAAGCTTGACGTGAGTCTGGATAAAGATGCCAGGCAGAAGAGCAGGCCTTGCATTTCCTTTCCCTCCTCCTCCACTTTAGTTTGTTTGTGTATTGCTTTCTCTCTCTCTCTCTCTCTTTTACTTCCTTTCTCTCTCTCTTTTTGTTTGTTTGTTTTTTTTTGTTGTTGTTTTTTTTTTGTTTTTTTTTGCTTAAGTGAAAACCGTCCAGACGCGATGGGACAACCAGCCGCTGTTTCGCACCGCACCGCGTGCAGATGAAGCGGACGTAGCGCGCGCCACGACAGAAATCCAAGAAACTTTCCTGCAAAACGTCCCGGGGGGCCTTTTTTTTTTTTTTTTTTTAACTCTCCGTTGTTACTTTTAAAGTGTCTCATGTCAGCCCTGCTGGTGGCGCCCTCTAGGGTCCAATTTACGTGCAGGACCAAAGGGCTTGTCTTTATTAATGCCTCCTGGCTACATGTTCAGTTAACCATTAAAACAACAACCGCAGCAGCAGAGGGAGGCGAGTCAAAGCCTGGCAGCAGATGATGCATCGGTGGCTTCACCCAGGTGTGAAAGGCCCGCATGCAAAAGTGTAATGGAACACCTTCTCGCATGTCTGACTGTGCTCTCTCTGCTCCTGCTCCCTCAGGTCCTCGGAGGGGAACAATGAGGAGGAGAGGAGGCAGAGGAGGCGTGGACCGACACCAGCGGACCTCCAGCTGCCGTCGCCGCCGCCGCCGGACTCCGAGTCAGAACCGTCAGAGGCCAGGAAGAAATCGACCAGCGTCAGGTGACCACCACAGCATCACTGCTTTTTTTTTTTTTTTCCACTATCAATCCTCATGTTTAGTGTCAAATAGCTTTATGTCAAACGTTCTGTATACAACAGGTTGAACGTGTGTAAACTCACAGGCACGGACCTGCAAGGTATTAAAAACGCTGTGATTCGACGACTTTACATCACACTTTACTGGACAACAGGAATTTATCCGTACGTAAAGCAAGATAAATTCCTGTTTTTTTTTTCCAGCTCTATGTAATGCCGCCGATTGTAGGGTCGTGTTTCTTCTTCCTTGTACAGGATCACTTTTGATCCTTTGTAATCTCTCTGCAAACTATTGCTTGAACTCAAAAGGTTTTGCATGTGCAAAGGTGAAAAAGAAAAAGAAAAAAAAAAAACCCTACCAAGGACCGCTGGATTTTATTGCAGGTTCATACTTTAATGAAACGGGTGAAAAGTCAAGAAAACAAACCGTTTAATCCTACAGATGCGGCAAAGTGTCGGATTGACGGCGTGTACGTTTTCTGAAAGCGTGCTTCAGCTTTTTACAATCTTAAATGTCACTTTAAAGCTGAAAAAAAATAGACTTTTAACAATCCTTGTCTCGTTTTCTTACATGGCAAATCGAGGCATTTTTAAAAATGGGGCTGTGAACTTTTAATGCCCACAGATATATTCCATTTTTTGTCTGTTTTCTTTTTTGGGGGGTTGTTTCACATCAGAAGTGGTCGTATGTTCTGAGCATCAGCGTATGCCTGTGTTCGGTTGCTGCACACTGCTGGCAAGCTTGCTGAAACAATGTTGCCACACTTTCTCAATGTCGTCGTTCCACGTGAGCCTCATTCCAGTCTGCTCATAAGAATAGTTTTGAAGTTTGTTGAAACTTTCCAGCTCCTACAATTCATGTGTGGGACTGAAGCGCCGTTTTCAGATGTCCTTGGTTCCCTTGAGCCAAAGCAGCCTCAAAGTAAACACACGTTCAGAATCCGACGTTTGCGTTTGGCCGATAACGTGACGTGGAGCTTCCCCGTCGTCGTATCGCGCTGCCCGGCCGGAAACTCTGACCTCTCTCATCCAGCAGGCAGAAACCCGTGGAGCCGCCGTCGCCAATGCTGAGCCCGAGCGACTTTGAAACCAAGTTCGACCGGAAGAAATCCCAGACCAGCCAGGTAGCGATGCGTTCTCGAGTCCCGCCGAGCTTTTCCGCCTGTCTGCTGCTCTTTGACGATTCCGTGGTTTGCTCTCTCGTTTTTTTTTTTTTCGCAGCTGTCGAAGACGAACGCGCATTACCACAAGTTGTTCAAGGCGGTCAGCAAAGATGAGCTGCTCAAACAGAGTAAGCTCCGCGTCCTCCTGTTTTGGGTGGCATGTTTGGGTTGTTTGATTTTGGAAACCGAATGCGTTGTTCCCCACCAGGTTACACCTGCGCCCTGCAGAGAGACATGTTGTATCAGGGCAAAATGTTCGTCTCGCAGAACTGGATCTGCTTCCACTCCAAAGTCTTTGGCAAAGACATCAAGGTGCGCCACAGAAAAACCGCAAACAGGGAACGTATGACAATTTTCCGACACCCATCAGTTGGCGATAATTGTGCTTCCTCGTTGCCAGATTTCCATCCCAGTGATGTCGGTGAAACTCATCAAAAAAACGAAGACTGCGTTATTAGTGCCAAACGCTCTTGTAATTCGAACTGCAGAGATTGATGTAAGTAAACTGTACAATTGACGTCCTTGGAATATAAACATAAAAGTGATGTTTTCTTTTCTCTCTCTTTTTTTTTTAGCATGTCTTTGTGTCATTTCTCTCTCGAAACAACACCTTTAAATTTCTGAAATCCATCTGCCCTCATCTGGAGGTAAATAACATCCTCTTGTAATGTCAACGAACGAGTTGGTTGTATTTTTAAACGTCCTTTTAAAATACCTTTTGTTGTTGCGTTGTGGCTTTTTGTTGTGTTATTTCATGTGGATTTTGTTGGCTTTTTGGGGGCATTAAAAACAGGTAATACGTTAAATTTGTAGTTACTTAACACAATATAACTTTATAGCATATTCAGAAATACTTTTAGCAAAAAAAATGACCAAAAATGGTTTTGGATTAAGCTAAACTAGCACAACTCTATATGAAGTTAGCTAGCTAAGGAACTAGCGATGGGTGTTAATTGGTAATTTGTAGTAATTTGTGGCTTTTATGTCAATAACAATGAAACATATATGTAAAAAATTTACCTGATTAATAAATGTCGCTTTTGAAATATATTACACATATTTAGTTCCCAAAAAATCCAGGTATTACAAAAATATAACTGGTAATTTATGGAACCAGTATCTGAAAGGAAGAAAAAAAAAAATCAATCGTTCAAACAGAAAAAGTAACAATTTCCAAACATACTGTCTGGTTTTGGGGGTTTGTAGAGATTTCCACCAGTACTTCCAGTTATTCTTCCAAAACCCGGCATGTTGTCATTGCAGGTGGATAAGATAAGTAGCAGCCCTGTAGCTTCCTCCTGTGAAAACAGCTTCAGAGCTAGCTGCCCCACATCGCTTCCTCTGGTCAGTACGGGGTCTGGTCCTTCCATTTTCTGCCATGTTTGTTCAGGATGAATTCATTGTACCTGATCCTTTGTGATGGAATGCGGACGTGCATTGTTGTCGTGTAACTCAAAACCCCGCCGGGACTTGCTGTGTGCTTTGCTGCTTGTGCGCCGCAGGACTTTTCGGGAGACTTCTCCGACCTGGATGGGGTTGTGCACCAGAGGCGGCAGGACATGATGGAGAGCAGCAGCTCTGGGTCGCAGACTCCAGATTATGATAAAATAAGCGGTGTGTGTTTTTGTTTTTTCCAATAAAATACCATGGACCCCGCCTTCATTTACTCTGCTCACAGTCACGAAAGGTTTCAGATGTCATAGTCTTTGTTTAGGGCAACAAAAACCAAGTAGGACTCTTTCTACAACAAGAACAGTTTGCAGAACAACTACTAATCCCCCGTAGGAACTAAAATAATCTATAACAGTTTATTAGCTAAATAGACTATCATGGGTTTTGGGGTCTATTTAGCAAAGTAGACTAGCTACTCTATTTAGAAAGTTGACGATTAACTTAACTAGAAGTCTATTTAACTATTAGCTAATAGACTAGTTGCTAGTAAGCTGTTTAGCTACAAGCTAATAGACTAGTACCTGGTAGTCAATTAGCTGGGAGTTAGAGTACTAGCTAGTCTATTTAGAAAGTTGATGAATAGCTTAGCTAGTAGTCTATTTAGCTATTAGCTAATAGAGTAGTTGCTGGTATATTTTGCTACTACATAGTAGTAGTCTATTTAGCTAATAGACTCCCCTCATACTTTCTCTGGCCTTAAATGGCAAGAGCACTTGTTGATTTAAGTATTTTAAGGTAGTGTTAATATTTACTCAAGTAACTGGGCTGACAGCTTCTCTCTGTTTATGTCACAGACTTCAGCAGCCTCCCAGACACATTTCTGAGTGCAGCAAAGACCAGAGAGGTTTCGGTCCACGCAGACATTCACCTCCAGAACCCGAGCCAAAAGCACGGCGCCGCACTCAAAAATGGTATTTAAAGCCCGGAGTAAAAAACAAAAACAAACAAAAAAAAGTCTCAACATGTTAAGGAATAATCCGTTTAAACTGTCATTGCCTCATTTTGTCCTGATAGTTATGTGTCACTGTGAGCACAATTTTGTCTCTTCACCACAGAGTGTTGTTCAAAGTGAACTTATTGATGTTTAATATGTCTGGAGGATATCTTTTTATTTGCAACTTATCGTGTCGTTTTATCATTTCTTGTGACTTTTTTTCTTGTCATGATAAGTTGCCACGATAAATTCCAGCAAATTTTGGAAAAAAAAACTGGCTAAGATGTTATTTCTACTTTTTTCTCCACGTTTTTTCCACGAGAGAATGTTTCGCTATCAGTAAATTCAGAGATTAAATGATTAAACAAAGTCTCTACGTTTAGTTTAACAATATATATCACTATTCAGTGCATCCTGAAGAAACTTATTTCAAATATGTGGCGACATGAAGTCTGCAGCATGTAGTCACCTAAAAAATACGTCAGTCGTTTTCAATACAGTTTTTTTTAATCGCAACTCTTTGTTTTCACTATAGTACTGCAAAATATTGTGATAAATTGTAAGTCCATATCATCACAAAGTGGAAGGAGCATATTACATGTGTCAGTTTTCAAGTCATGCCTTTGATTCTCAATTGGATTTAGTCCTGGACTTTGACTGGGCCATTCGGTCGCTTCTCACACAGTTCGAGCCGCTCCTGCTTTATATCACACAGACCGCGCTGATCTATGTGTGTACCTCTAGACAAGGAGAGTGGATGCACAGTAAACGTATTCTTGGCACATTGTTCAGGTCAGAAGCTACAAATCAGAATGTTGCTTGTTGAGTCGGCCTGATGGAGGATCTTGGGAGGCAGCCCAAGGTCGTCTTTATTTACGGCAAAGCTGACCGTTTCCAGGCTTCTGCTACGTCTCAGAGCTGCAGCGCGTCCAGTCGAAAGGCGACTGTCCATGTCAGCATTCCCTTGAAGTGCTGAAAAGTGTTCTGTTGTTTTCCAGGCCTGGATAAAACAATCGAAAGAGAAAACGGGATTTGGGAAATGTTTGATTTTGATCTTTTACAGATTTGCATTTTTGGATTTTGACTTTGACTGAATTTTAAAAAATTTAAAGGGGCATCATTATGTGAAATTGACTTTGTTGAGCTTTGCATCATGTTATAATGTTATTCCCTCATCAAAAACGTGGAGCGTTACCTTGATTCTTTTGTGCATGTGCGAGAAATCCATTAATCTCCACGGCAACCATTCAGCTGAGCAAAATGTCTGGGCGGAGCTGGCTCCGCCTTCGAAGCCCAAGCTCCTCCTCAGAACTCCAAGCTTCCACCTCACAGCACATCCCCCCGGTCTCCCACTCAGCTCCTTCAGACTAGCCAGCAGCAATTAGCAAACACCTGTTAGAGCAGCGCAGCTGCTGAGCTGATCATTAGCGATAACTTTCTGGTTGCGTAGTTTCAGAAAGAGCAGCAGACAAAAAGTCAGATTTCAAGGCGTCGAAGTCAAACTTTCTTTTAAGTCATATTTGACATATACAGCACAGCATTTTTATGAGAACTGAAGGTAACATAGTCATTTGATTGTACTATAAAATGGCTCTATGTAGCTGGAAAACTACATAACACTTCCACTTTAAAAGGGGCCAATAAACAACCTGTCCAGTTAAAGATTCAAATGAATCTTTAACTGGACCTGTGGTACAGAAACTGTTTCTGAAATGCCAGATTTAGCAAAAGCAAGGCTAACGTTCACAAGCTATTATTTGAAGAACGTTTTACAACATGCCAGAAAGAAGTAGCGCCCTTTTACCGCACTCTCGACTGCAAGATACATTAAAATATGAATTCTCGCTAATGAAAATGTTAAAAACCCCTGGATGCATTTTCCTACTTTTCACCTCACAGCATGACATGTTTTCCCTCTTCCTATCTGCGACAGCAGGCCAAAGCAAGCCGCCACATGGACTTGCACCAAAAGACTCGTCCTCGCAGCCAAAGTCCTTACACGTCATCCTCTTCATCTATCTGTTCTTGTGAGTAATCGCCTGAATATCATGAGTCGTCAACCGGCCGATGATTGTTCTGTGTGTAGCGGATCGAGGGTTGCAACACGCGCTGCTATTCTTTTTTTTTTTTTTTGTCTTTTTTGTTTGTCTCCACAGAGTCAGCGTTCTCGTCTTGTCCTCTTGTTACATGGCCTTCAAGATCGTGGCTCTTGAGCACCGCCTCAACTCCTTGCTGTCGATGGGGGAACTCGTTGATAACGAGTGAGAGCCCGGAGCGTTTCAGCACCGCGCTTTCGGATTGGCCGCGGTCTGCTAAATTGTTTCAAAACTTGTTGCAGGAATGCTGGGAGCCAGAGGTCGCAGGTCGAGGTGAACGCTGAGCTCTACGGGGAGCTGTCCACTAACCTGTTCAAGTTGGAGAAGGTTTGCTCTGCTCATTTGCTGACTGCACAGCTCTATCGTGTATTAACTCACCGTTATCGCCTCTTAGCCTAAGGCTAGCACGGTGACCGTTTCAGAGGACCGCTTTTAAGATTAGGACAATCATGTTGCAGAGTTACTATAAATGTAAAACACAATCTGTTCATGTTTGCAGAGTAAACATGAGTCCGCCTCCCGCAGCAGAGCAGCTTCGGCTAGAATGACGACTGTAAACAAGAGGGGAAGCTTTTACCTGGTTCTGTCCAGAGAGAACATGAGTCCGCTTTGTCTCATATGTACATCTGGGAAATAATCTAGAAATGAAAATGGTTTCAAGAAACTCGCTTTCTGACATTAAATCAGTTTGAGCCTTCAGTCAGGGTCTTCAAAAGATATTTCCATTTGCTAAATGCGCACATTTTAGGAGTAAAAGTTATTCTTTCTTCTTTTTTTTTTCTAGTGTCCAGTTTACAAACATTTCCTTTTTGGTAAAACTGAATTTAAACTGAATGGGGTCAAAAGTTGTGGGGATTGCACAAACGTCTTCTAGCAACTCCCTGGAGTTTGAGAGGCAATCAGATCCACCCTGAGGCTCATGGGAGTTAAGCAGCTGCATAGGGCCTCCACACCACCAGGGGGCCCCCAAGACCAAAAAGCTAGCATGATATATATATATTTTTTTTTCTTAACCACTCAATACAAGCTGGACATGAAACAACATTTTCGCTGTTATTTTTATAGTTAGCGCACATTCCTGCTGCTGCCACTGTTGGGGAAACATAAGATATTAAACTTGTTAACTTGTTTACTGTAAATTCAGCGTTTTATAATATTAAATACCACTCTGCATTTCAAAATCCAAATATTTTTGTTAGCTTGCTTCTCCTGTAAGGTCAAAACCAACAGTCATAATGACACCGCTACAATTTAGGCTAGTGACAAATGGCGCTAATGATAGTAGGTATGTCTCACACTTAGAGTAGCCGAGGAATGATGGAGCGTCTGGTGTTGACCTGCTGGTATGCGGGGTGTGTGTGTGTGTGTGTGTGTGTGTGTGGGTCGGGCAGGACTCAAGGCCTCAAAAAAAGGTTGGGCCGGCCCTGTGTGAAAGGAAGTAAAATAATCCCTCCTGACTGCAGCTAAGACAGACTTCGCTTTCATAAAACATTTCCAGCGATCCCGGGCCCCGAGATCTCGGTCAAAAGACTCTTTCACAAAACGGTTCAGCGTCTCGGCTGCAAAGATTCACCAGCTTATGGATCACGAGTGGAGCTGACCGGCTGGGTCTGAGTGTGCAAGTTATTAGTGGAGCTTAGAGATACTTGAAAGTCTTGACCTCAGTTATGTTCTGATGTGGGTATCTAATAGAAATGAACAACAAAAGAAATAAAAAATCACTAGTTTTATTAAATAATTGAGAGAGGACCAGATTTCCTCCCCAAAAATATAAGTAACCGATAAACTCATACAGAAAACAGCTGCTGAACGATGAAACGCAAACATGTCAGCTTAAACTCAGGATTCGGGTGGGGACGAGCATTGATGGCATATCATCACAAAGTGGAAGGAGCATGTTACATGTGTCATACCTTTGATTCTCAATTTGATTTAGTCCTGGACTTTGACTGGACCATTCTGACGGGGCATCAGTTGATGAGCTAACTCTCCGTAGCCATCTATTCAGAGATGACAAACGGCAAAAATCAACTTGTCCCGCCCAAGACCGTGGTTCTGTTTTAACAAATATGCAGCGGCCTATCGTCAACGGCTAATCAATGTCCCTCTGTCTTGTCTCTCCTCTTGCTGTAGATTCAAAGGAACCTCAGGAAGCTCCTGGAGGAGACTTAAAAGGAGGACCTGCGTCTGTGTTTCTGTCCAGACGGAGGCCTGGCTGGTAAAATTAGAGAGGCGGCGGGTTGCTGTGCGGCACATTTGGTGGCTCCGTTGCCAAAGCATGGACAGCTCACACGCCGAGAGCTCAGTCTTAAAGAGCTGCGTGAACATTTCGCTGTGCAATAATAGCCTCTCTCTCCGCGTTTCCCTCAGGACTTTTCTGTCTCCCGTTTCAAACAAAGCAGTGCTGCAGCTTTACGGCAGCATGTTTCCTGTGCTGTATTTTAGCTGGCAGTTTTGTGGCAGTGGTAGGTTGTTTGTTTTTTTTTTTGTTTGTTTGTTTTTAACACACTCGCACGTAAATATCTACGTATATCAGAATGACCATGAAGGTTAGGTTCACAAGTGCAATTGTCAGTGTTCGGAAACATTTCTTAAAAGGTCAAAGGTCAAACAGTGCTCTCTTTCTCTTAGAAGTGAAATGCCAATAGACTCTCAGCTGGAGATGTTTGCACAATATAGTGAAGTACTTTCTTATGGTGAAGAAAAAGTCCATAGTGCTTTTGTAAATATTTGCTCTAACTCACATGAGTGGTATGTTTAGAAAAAAAAAAAAATGTTAATAATGAGATTATATTAGGTCTATTTATCACAGATGTTTCGCTAGAAGACTTGATTAACTTTGAGAATGAGACGCTTTGATTTTGTAATCGGATAAATTATGTTCACGAGAATAAACTTTCTTCCTCAAGACTTTCGCTGAAGGAAAATGTAAAGATATCAATTAGATCATGTATTGCCCGAATAAGTGGCGGAGGCATAATCCAATTCGAGGCTTGGATGTTGAGCTAATCAAGGAAAAATTTTAAATGGTCGCAAATACCACGCTGTGGAGGAACCGAGCCAATACAGCGGGACGTTAAAAGTGACTCCTCCAGAGGCGATACTGGTGCTGTGAGAGGTGAGAAGGAATCCAAGGGTCACCACCACCACCAAAGGCAATCCTGAAGAATGTAGGCCAAGCAGATAGCAACATTTCACAGTGCAGCAAACACTGCTGGGTGCAGGTCCTGGAGGAAGGCAGTTCCGTGGTCAAATGAAACAAAACATATTTGTTGTTGTTAGGCCACAATAATGTAGCCTTCAGTTAGTTTAAAAAAAAAAAAGAAAAAAAAGATGCCAAATCATCGTCTTCGTAGGCCTGCTTGGTGGAAAGAACTTAACGGTTTGGTGCTTTGTTAGCCACTGGGACAGGGAGGCTAATCAAAGCTACTGGTATTAGAAACAGAAGAACACTAAACCTGCGACATCGGGAAATCCGGAGAGAAACTTAATCCTGAGCAACATTGGACATGGCATGGCTAAAGTGGTGAAGAAGAGTTTGGATCCTTTAAAACAATAAAGTGTCTCAGCTAAAACATTTAGCTAATCTGTGGACAGAGCTAAAGATTAGCTAAAGATCCATACACCAATGGAGACAATTGTTTGGTTTCTTCAACAGCCAATAAAGTTTCTTTTTTTTTTTTTTTTTTTTTAATAATTGATAAGCAGAAGAATAACTCTGGATATTTGAACAAATTTTTTTTTAATTCTAAATAAAAAAAACAACAACTGATTTTTATAATTAAAAAAAATATATTGTCTATCTTATCTGATAGAAATCAGTGAAGTAGGTGAAAGGTAAAAGGTAAGAGTTCAAAACTCAGTATAACTCCTCAAAACATCAGTGGAAATGTGCAAAAGGCTCAACCAGCAATTATTAGAAGAGTTGTAAAAATGTTTCCATTGACTACAGTGAAAGCAGTAAATATTTCTAACTTGCTATTTTGATTATAATGGGAATAAAAACAATATATATATATATATATATATATATATATATATATATATAAAATTGATCCAGCCTTTTAAGCTTTTAAATCGTGTTTTTAGGGATACCGGTCTAATTTTCTATCAGAAATAAACTTACTGTTAAAGTGAAGTAATTTCTGGTATTAATATGACAGAGAGCGTCTAAATAATTTTTAATTAACTGTTAATATACAGACTATTAATATAGAGCTCAAAGTGGAGTGAGACACTTTCTGGAAGGAAAGATATTCCTTAAGAAAAGTGAGTCAAAGAAGCACCTGCGTGTATGAAAACGGCATTAAAATATATATATATAAAAAGACAGGTGCGAACATTGGGGCTATTAAAAACAACCGTGTTCGGAGTCAGGGACGCGGCTCTTTATAGGCTCCTCTGCCTCGGCGGGTCCGCCTCCTCTCCCGGTTCCCAGCCAATCAGCGGGCCGCCTTCCCAGCTGGTCTGCCTGTCAACCCACGTCCAGCCCACCGCATGACGTAACGCCCAGTCTGAAAGTGCAATGGCGATATTGGACAATAACAGCCATCGCGTTGGGGGACCACATCTGTATTATGTGGCTAACGTCGAAGAAAACACCCCGAGCCGGCTGCGACACCACATATAATAACGGCAGAGCGCACGAGCGGGAGTCTGCGAGCGGGAACGGGATTTCACAGCCTGCGCGCGGGATGACAGTTTAGACTAAAACCGTTGGTAAGTGTGAACTCCGCCGCTGGCCGCGGCGCTCACAAAGAGACGGCGTTTAAAAAGCCACACAGTTTGTTACAGACGGCAAAAGCTTCACATTTCAAAGGGGCGTGGCCGCGCGCTCAGGGTACCACTCACTAAAGGAGGCTGATAGCTTAGCAACAGCGACAAGGAAGGAGCAGCAAGAAGCGAGGGGAAAGAGAGACAATGGATGTGCAGCCTGGCCGCTCCGTTTCTGGGCAGACTGCGAGGGAAAACGAGGGAGATCCCCGGCAGTCTGCTCCCGGTGAAGTGGAAGGAGCCCTGGATGCAGAGTGGAAATGTAAACAAAGGGTGTGGGCCTCTCAGCTGGCCTGTGATGCTCTGTCACACACACACACATGCACACACACACACACATGCACACACACCACCCCTTACTACTGTAAGTCATGGCAAGGTTTTACACACACAATGGACACACATCTGCGACAGATTGTTACCATCCCTGAGTCTAACTACTGTTGTCTTTGTTTGTCCTGGAAGAAAATAACAAACTCATTTGTTTCATGATCGTTTAAAAGTGATCTTACAGTATTTCCACAGGTCTAAGGAAAGCATAAACTATATTCTTTAATAAGTTTCTGACCCTTCTGTGAATATTAAAGCATTTTTTTTGTTGAATGTCTTTCAGGATTTTTTTTTTTAAATCATTGTCTTTATGTTAGGATGGAGCCCTTTATTGTTATTACAAAATAAAAGAAAGAAAAGTGAAATATCAATAATCGTATCAGCTCACTTGGTGTCAACAGGTCTCCATAACAACCACCAGATGTGTTCACAACCCCTGTTAAACATATCACCTGTTTTGTAATTCGCAAAAAATGTGATCATGGTAAATTATTTCAACGCGTTGTCCACGTATGAGGTGATATTCATTTTGCACAGATGAAATATAAAAAATAAAATCTTAAGTGACCATCGCTGAGCTTTGTTGACTCTCCCTGTGACCACACAGGATTAAAGCCACTGGAGGAAAAAATAGAATCCTACTTCTGAGATTAAAGTCAGAATCGCGAGAACAACAACAAAGTCAGGGAATAATCCAAACTCCAGTTTCTCTCTCTTGACCTTTGCCCTCTCCACGCCAGGTGTGACGTGTAAACAGACGCCATGGCCACACAGGAACCGTCCCCTCCGTCGTCCATGGAGAGCAATAAACCCGGCTACCCCAAGAAGATCCTGGGCAACAAGCTGGAGGACAAGCACCTGTGCAACTGCTGCCACAACATCCTCAGGCGGCCATTTCAAGCCCAGTGCGGACATCGCTTCTGCTCCTTCTGCTTCAACAGGACTGTGAGGTCAGAGTCGTGATTGGTCGAGGCCGGGTAAAACGGGAAGCTGTGCGACCGGTCTTCTGTCGCCGTGCTGAGCTCGTGCGTTTCTAGAAACAAAATCAACAACGCCATGCTTCAAGATTGATCTTAGGACGCATTTACATTTCATCTCGCATCCACAAAGGCGCCAGTCAGCTCACCGACGCGCTCAGCGGTGAACACGGAGCCAGATATTTACCCCGCGACGCGGCGGAGCCTCAAAGACAGAAAGCAATAATGTTGATTCTGGAACTGCGTTTCGTTGAGACTCAAAACTAAGTCGTAGATTTAGTTTATGACTGTGATCCGCGGTGGACTAAAAGGCTGCAACAAATGAGAATAATTCCAGGTTTCATTTTCTTCCTTTTCCATTTATGCAAATGCTCAGAGTAATCATCTGAAAATATTTTGTCTCATGAGCTTTGTTTTAGGCAAGAGTAAACAGAAACAAGACAATTTTTTCACAATCAAGCTGAGAACTTCAGTTCCTACAAAATAACAGCAAGTCATATGTATGTAATTTTAAAGAATAATAAATAATAATAATTAAAAAAAAACGTCCAAACATCTGACATCACATTTTTGCAAGATAAAAGTGTAGTGAACTTCTTTTAGCCTCCTGACTGTCGGTGCGCAGCAACAGGTGGGGGAGGGGCAGTGCTGCGTTGCTCCACTCAGTCCAGTAAAACGTCGATCACTCCAGCAATTTCTTTGGCTTCGCAATAACAACGTTTTAATGCATCATTTTGAAATTGTAGGTTTTTAAAACTCTGTGCCGAGAGCTCCCCCGACCAGCAGGGAGCGACGACGCGCTCAGTTTTTAAAAAAAATAGAACAACGATGTTAAAACTTTGTGTTTTTATGTGCAGTTATCGAGGATATTCTTTTCAAATCAACTCCCAAAGTGTCAAATTCCTTATTTAACTGATATATAAATGTCATTTTTCCATTGCTGCTTGTAAAAACAAACAATTACTCGACTTCACCTGATCTGTATTTAAATTATAAATACAAATACAAAAGTTGTAATAATTTGCATGTTTCGATTCATTCCGACTTGAAACATGTTTGTACTGAACATGTTTCGAGTCGTCAGAAGGGAGCAGAGAAGCTGCAGGTTTTCCTGTTTTGACAGTATGTATTCAAGAGAACGAGACATAAACTAACTTTTGTTCCATGTGAATCCGTTGCAGTAATGGACCCCAGAAATGCAACGCTTGCATTAAAGAAGATATTTTTGAGGAGCCGACATCAGTTTTGAAGCAGGGATGTGTGAGTATCACGGCGCGTTGAGATGGCTTAATTTGTCGATTTTTGTTTTCTTAATAGTCGGCAGAATAAATCGTGTTTATTTGGTTATTTTGGTCCTTTTAGGGAATCGCATTTATAGTCCCTCCTGTATCTTTTCCAGGCATTTCCTGACAATGCCGTTCGAAGGGAAGTTGAAAGCCTGTCTGCGGTTTGTATCAACGAGGACTGTACTTGGGAAGGAACTATTAAAGAGTATGAGGTTTGTTCTACTCCTCTTTTGTTTGCATGTTTCATTGTAAGTCTGGCAAACGTTTGCAATGCAAATAGTCATTGAATCATCCCTCAATAGAGACATGGCAGGGTTTCAATGCAATGTGAATTTCCAAGCACCTGAAAGCACAAAAATGCACAAATTAAAAATGAGCATAAATATTGAAAATAAAGATAAAAGTCATATTTTTGGAAAATAAACCTGCAAAGATTTTGAGTTTTTATTTATTTATTTTTTTACATATGTTTAAAAGTCTGTTTACTGTGTCTTTAAGAAAATATGTAGCTTCTGATGGGTTGTTTTAGAGAAAACTCCATATTTCTGTGCGTGTGCGACCCGACATGGTCTTTGTCCGTCCTGGCACCGTGTTTACTCCCTAACAGGAAGTTGTGGTTGTTTTGAAGTGATGTGATTGGCTGACGCAGGTTTCACACTGCCCCCTGTGGGTTTGGCACGCTTAAAGCACCGCTCAGTGGGGAATTTGTGCGGATTCGTGTGGATGAGAACCTTTCTGAAACCTTTCATGTGCGTGCGATATTAGAGTTGAATCATAGAGTCGTTTGCATTTCCAGCCTGAGCCAGTCACACCAGTTCTGTCTGATGTAATAACCCCCAAAAAAACCCGGCAAATTTCTGAACTTGGAAGAAAGAATTTCACTTTCATTATCCTACCTTGAAGCTAACGTAAACCAATTTTCTGGAACATTAAAAGTTTCGTATGAGTTAATGTCAGAACATTGAGGGAAAATGTTAGTGCGTCTTTAAATATTGCGTGGTTTCAACTTCATATATGCATTTTTAATATATTTATCCGGTGTCGCTCATCACCCGGGCTGTCAAGAGATTGCACCACACCCTTACTGCGCGGATCCCCCTGCATCCTGCTGAGATTAATAAGCACACCCTGTGTTTATGCTGTAAACAGCTGTGTTTATGTGGGGAATTTCCATGAACTTGCCTTTTATGCTTGCAGGTTAATGCGGGAGCTTAATCTTCCGCTAAATGACTTGTTTGGACTGTTGCGGAGCGATTAGAACGGGAACCTTTAAAGCAGCGGCAGTGTTTGCCTTGGCGTATTTGCACAGGCGAGGGCGTCGCCGAGCCGCCGCTTCGGATTCCCCTCAGCGCCGTCTCCTCTGTCTCTCTCTGTCTTCTCTCTCTCCCTCCGCAGCTGAATCACGAGGGGAAGTGCGAGTTCATGATCATCCCCTGCCCCTCCTGCAAAGAACGAATCCGCTTCAACGAGCAGGAGCGCCACAACGAGAGGGAGTGCCCGGAGAGGACGCTCAACTGCAAGTACTGCAAGGAGCCATTTCACTTCAAAAACATCAAGGTCAGGGGTCGCCGCTTTGAATCGTCGGCGGGGCGTGGGAGCCAAAAAGCGTTTGCTTCACTGAAAAGTACCGTTGCCTCTTTTTAGGCTCATGACGAAATCTGCCCCAAGTATCCGATGATCTGCGAAGGTTGTGCCAAGAAGAAAATACCCAGAGAGAAGGTACCCTTTGTAAAAATAATAACTATCAGTGCACTGGCATTAAAATTCATCTAGAAAAACGCATAAAACAGAAAAAGACATGAATGAAGAGTCTCGCCAAGTTTTCTTCTCGTTTCGTGTACAAAAGTCTCTTGAAATAAGACAAAACCAATTAACAAGTAACTTTTCAGCATGAAATAGGAGCTTATTTAAAATCAATAGTTTCTCAATATTGATGAAAAAAAAAAATGCTTGTTCCACTGGGAGATTATTTCACTTAATCATGTTTCCCATGTTATAAGTGACATCATCTGCCAATGGAACAAGCGCTTTTCATCAATATTAATGAATTATTGACTTTAAATAAGCTCCTCTTTCTTGAGGAAACGTTACTTGTGAGTTAGTTTTATCATATTACTGCTGTACTAAGATATTTGCACTAGAATCTAGTGCATTTTATTTCCTGTCTACTAACTAAAGCAACCATCAGTCCTTTCGTTCTTTCATCCATTTATTGACCTGGTCTGGAAATTTTAATACAAAGTGGAAATTTCTGACATTGAACAAAACCGGTGAGATCGTAAAGGCAGAGAAAGGAGTAATTTAAGACAGTAAAAGTATAGATTTTTTTAATTTTATCTCTTAAACTATTTGTAATTTTTTAAGAAATAAAAATATACAATATATCTGACTTGTTTTGGATTGTCCGAGTCAGCCGGCTTTGTCTTTGTGTTTTATTTCAGTATGTGGACCATATTAAACTCTGCACTAAATTCCGAACTCCATGTCGGTTTCATGTCGTTGGATGTGACATGTCTGTAAGTAGCCTTGAATATTCATCTCTTCTCTGGGTCAGACTGCGCACTTGTGCACCTGTTTGAGCAAAGTTCGGAAATCCTCTAAAACGTTGGATTTTGGCATGTTACGAGAACACAGGACATAGTGTTTATATTGGAGGTTTGTGTTCTTCTTACTCCGATACCCCTAAATATGATCCGTGGCAATCGGTTCCGATGAAGTCCTCCGTCTGTGTGGGGTTTAGTGTCGGTATAAATCCAGCTGCTTGGCCCTGAAGTGCAAAACACTTCAATAATTCACAACTACAAATTACAAAACACAATCACATTAAAACGGAAGAGGTGGCTCCCAGCGGGACATAGTAGAAATGCCCCGGATCAATACAGTTGTATGGCATCATTGTAGACATAGAGATGTCGAGGTTCTCCATAATCTCACCAATGGGGAGATTACAACCACTGGATGAGGGGAGCCCAAAGTGGGTCCTGGAGGGCCGGCACCCTGCACCTTTCAGTTCTCTCCCTGAGGGAACCAACAACCTTCTCAGCATGTCGGTGTTCTGCTGAGGCCTCTGATGAGCCATCATTGGATACAGGGAGAGAACTAAAACACGCAGGGTGCCGGCCCTCCAGGTCGAATAAAAGAGAACTGAGAATAGAGCCTTGTGGAACTCCATATGATCTTTTTTTTTTTTTTTGCTTAAAAGTTAAATAAGGTCCGTCTCTGTACCTGAGTCTTGCTCGGCTGAGGTGGTTAAGCTATAAGTTTACTGTGTTGTCGTTCTCCACCTGTTGAATTGTCTCGCTTGCTTCTTTTTTGCTTCAGGTGGAGAAAGAGAAGATTCATGACCACGAACGCGCTTACGCCTACGAGCATCTTAACCTGCTCCTGCACTACATTATGGGTATGAAGGTGAGCATGGAGGGCCTGCAGCCCCAGGGACTGGAAGTAGCCGGACACAAACTGTTAGAACTCCAACAATCCCTCAGGGAACTCGAGGCCAGAGTCTCCCAGCTCAGCATCACCTCTTCAGGGCCTCCCGTGCAGGGAGCTGCCGCTTCCTCCTCCTCCTCCTCTTCCTCCTCCGCCTGCAGCGCCGGCCCGCCCGCGTCGGCTCCTCTTCCTCCACCTCCCACTCTTCCTCCGACGCTCTCCGTGTCTACCTCGTTCACACCCCTGCCCAGCTCGGTGGGCGCGGCGCTGGAGCTCCAGCTCCACAGCGAGAAGACCAAGGTGGCCGAGCTTGGCCGCAGATGCACGGAACTGGAGGTCAAGGCGGGGACGTTTGAAAATGTGGTGTGCGTTCTTAACAGGGAGGTGGAGAGGTTTGCCACAACCATGGAGGCCAGCAACCGGCAGCATAAACTGGACCAAGACAAGATCGAAGCGCTTAGTAATAAGGTATGAGCTCAGACTGCTGGCGAGTTTTTTAGGTTTCCTCGAGTCGACCGTCGTTTCAGGAGCTGAAGACGGCGCATAGTGGGGAACCGTCGGTGGTCTGTCGCGGGTCGAGTTTTAACGTTCCTTCAAGATCGACGGCAGACCGTTCTGTTCTCTCTCTTCGTGGGAAATTCAGAATATCACACGTTTGTTCATGTATTTGTTCGCCTTTTATTTTATATTTACAAATATGTCAAGGTTAAAACATGAGAAAACCACAGTTTTCTTAAGTTTATTCACTTTAGTAGAGCTGACACGAAACACTGCCAAATGCAATGCTCTGTTAAATTCAGCATATGATGGAAAAACGTTGCCCTATAAAACGTTCAGGTGATACGAATGCATGCATGTACCGTCCAGGTGCGACAGCTGGAGAGGACCGTCGGACTGAAGGACCTCACGGTGGTGGAGATGGAGGGCCGACTGAGAGAAATGTCCGCCACCACGTTCGACGGCGTCTTCATCTGGAGGATCTCGGACTTTGCCAAAAAACGGCAAGATGCCATCGCAGGTCGGGCTCCCGCCATGTTCTCACCAGGTAGCAGCATTTCTGACCGCCGGGTTCGAAGCCCAAACGAATAAGGGGCCGGTTTCTTAGAAGGCGTCCCGCTGAGTGCGCCTCTCCCTTCCCTTCTTCCAGCTTTCTACACTAGCAAGTACGGCTACAAGATGTGCCTGAGGATCTACCTGAACGGAGACGGGACGGGGCGTGGCAGCCACCTGTCCCTGTTCTTCGTGGTGATGAGGGGACTGAACGACGCTCTGCTCAAATGGCCGTTCAACCAGAAGGTAAAACGCACGAAGAGGCCTCGTTAAATATTCCTCCGTCTGTTTTCACTTAAAGGTCCCAGTGGATGTTTTAATCTGAGAAAAATGGATTATGTGCATAACAACATAAATTTCGGTAGTGTGTAACTGTTGTTATGGCGATCTAATAAGACTACGCCCGGATGCACTTAAAAAACAAAAGCATAAATAAAAATGATAATTCATCTAATTTACTTTGGGTAGTTTTTTTTTTTATGGAGACATATAAATATAATCTGATTAAAGGCGGCCGAGTGCTCAAACCTTTAAAATATCAAAAACAGTAAAATAATTTAAAAAAAAACCTCACAGACTCAAAGGCAGTATCCTCATTAGCTACTGCAAGTCGACTCGACCGTTTCAAAGTGGATCTCACAGATGTTGTAACACCCAGGTAACGCTGATGCTGCTGGACCAGAGCAACAGGGAGCACATCATCGACGCCTTTCGACCCGACGTCACGTCTTCTTCCTTCCAGCGACCCGTGAGCGAGATGAACATCGCCAGCGGCTGCCCGCTCTTCTGCCCGCTCTCCAAGCTGGACGGGAAGAACTCGTACATTCGCGACGACGCGATATTCATCAAAGCCATCGTGGACCTCACGGGCCTCTAGGCGTCTCCGCGTCGACGGCTGCGGCGACCCGGCAGCTCCCCTGACCAATCGAGGCTTCTGTTTTCTTTGGCCAGCTGTGATCCCGTTCGGGCTCCGTGAGGGGCCCCGGTGCCGTGCCCCCTCCTCCCCCCCGCCCCTCGCAGGAGAAGGACGTGCTCGCGGCCGTACGCCGCATGTGGCTGCTCAGTCACCGCTCAGAGGGCGCTGGCATTGTCATACCAGGTGGTATCTGTGCGAGAGCCATCGTCATTGATGTACACTTGCTTTCTTTCGACATCTCCCCCAGTAGGGAGAACATCCTTTTCTTTTTAGGATTCCTGGTTGAGCGGCAGCGTGGCTCGGTGATCCACGGCGTCGGAAGAGGGAGGCACGCTGCAGTGGCGTGACGGGGATGGAATATTTTTTTTTAACCTTCTCAACTTGTTGGCTTTCAGCTCGTGAAAGATTGTCTTAGAACAGGATTGTAGATTACTAATAGTTTGTGTGGTTATTCCGATAAAGCTGGCGTGCCATAGAGGTAGGGCTTCTTCTTCTTCTTCTTCTTCTTCTTCTTCTTCTTCTTCTTCTTCTCAAAGGTCGTCATGGATATCGTGAGCTTGCTTGTGTTGAGTGAATTTACATAGACAAAACGTGGAGTTACGTTACGGATACGATAACCGGCTTTTTAGCGTTTCTTTCGGCTTTTCTCAGCCAACTGCATGCCGCCAGAGATTGATTGATTTTATTTATATCTTTTTTTTTTTTACACGAGCGACTCCTTTTCCTCAACCTCGCTTCGCGAAAGTCAGTCATTAAAACCCATCGGTGATTTAGCTATCCGTGATGGTGGACATTGCCTGCATGCCTTCGGAGCCAGGCTGGTTTTTTTTTTTTGTTTTTGTTTTTTTTACATGTAGAGTTTTTTGCGTGTTTGTTGCTGGGTTTTTTTTAGGGTTCGGTGGTTTGGTACATCTGTGGAAGATACAGCGGAGTTACCATGGAGTCAGGGCAGCTTGCCAAGTCAAGCCCGAGGCATAACACTTTGCACGGAGTTCTCCTGCAGGATCCGCTCACTCGCTCACAAACTCAACACATAGTACTGTGCCCCACCACGGACTCAGGTGAACGCAGATCCACAAGGAGCTGAGGAGTCGTTCGTCTGTGCTCACAGTTTTCCGGCGCGGTCCCGTTTTCTGCTGCTCCGCGACGGAACGCCGACGCCAAACTTTTATCGTCGGTGCAAATAAACCGCGAGAGGCCGCAACGGTCTGGAAGCCGCACCTGACGATATTTACTGCCGATTTGATGTTTCGCGCCGATAAATCTTTGCGGCGACACGCATTCGACGCTGCACCCTGCTTGCGCCGTCATTTTCTCCTCCCTCTTCCCTCGATTCTTCCACTAGAGGTCGCCGTTGTCGTGTGATTCGCATGCCGAGGCGTTGAGGTTCATGCTGGCCTGTTGGGAAAACCAGTTTTGACCTGTATTGAAACCTCTCTGTGCATGGGAGGCTTCAATCAATTTTTTGCCGCGGAAACCTTTATTTGTATTTGTTTGGATGAGGATACGTGAACATAGACTAGTAATTATGTTATATCCGGCACTGCTCCACTCAGGCAGAGGCCTATATTCATAGTAATGTATAAATATGTACCTTTCATATCATAATGTTGAAATAATCTATATATTGATGTTAATATACACGAGATGTTATAATAAACATAGTATTACTCAATACCTTATTAATGCTATATCTATAGAGCAAACCTTTTTTTTGTTTCTTTGATGGTTTGAACAGGCCAGGACAACCTTTTTGTGGAGTGAGGATTCGTAGAGTGCAATATATGATTACGTCCTTCAGCCGGCTTCGCTAAAAGGGTCTCAACGGGTCACGCTCATCCGCCGCCGTTTGTTTACGCGAGTCGCTTTTGGAGCCGATGAGCCGCGACCGGTTTTGAGCCTTCCAAGGAAACGTGGCGCTTTTTCCGAGACACGAAACACACACACACCGCCTCGTCAACACGGGGCTCTCCGGACGCTCGGCGTTCGTGACGCTAGCTGGCGCTCTCCCGGCCGGCAAAAGGAGAACCGCGCGGCTGTTCGGAGACGTGTCGTGAAATCCGCCGCGTTTCTGTTCGCAACTTTAAAAACCTTTTTTTAAGAAAGTCTTAAGGATGTAAAAAGTCCCGATTTTTTATTTTTATTTTTTAAACTTTCGAGTGTGCTTGTGCCGTGCCAAACTCTTTAATATTACCTCTATATGCTAAAAGTGTTACACTGCAAGATTTCCTTTATGTTCTATGCTACAATATGGTGCCAAATATGCGTCTGTGTGAGTTTGGATTATTATGATTATTTTTTATTTATTTAAACGCGGATGGGTGTTTCGGCAAGCATGTGACTTTCTTTTGACATGATGCATGGTGCCATTACTAGTATTAGTAATTATTTCACACTCTTAAATTGGTCCTCACATGGCGGAGGTTTGTGAATGTAAACTTTCATTCTGCGTTTTTTTTTTTCCTTTCTTGACAAGTTGTTCTGTCATGTGATGCAACTGATCAGAACCAACTTTATTTGTGCACTTTCTACCATTTGTCTAAGCAGGGTATATATTTTGTTGAGTGATTTACGTATCTTGAACTCAGAGCCATATATACATATATATATCTATCTATATTCTGATGTTGATAATTGATGTGTCGCGCTAAAACAGCTCTTACAGTCTGTAATAAAGTTTGTTGGGGTTTTTTTTTTGCCAACAGAGTGTTGAATGTCTCATGTTCTTAGAAATGTTTTTGCTCGCTAGAAACCTAGAGATCAGGCCCGAAACCTGGGAGTAGCGATGGAGTCTGACCTGAACCGTCACAGCCACATAAAGACGGTCACAAAGTCGGCCTTCTATCGCCTGAAGAACATCTCCAGGATTAGAGGACTAATGTCTCGGCCAGATCTAGAGAAACTCATCCCTGCGTTTCGGTCGCATTGATGACCGCAACGGCGTAATCAATCAAACAGCTGCAGCTGATCCAGAACGCTGCTGCTCGCGTTCCCACTTTTGTGTTCGTTACGATGTAAATAAAATTTGATCGATCGACGGATAAAAACAGTTGACCAAGCGGTTAACTTTAAACAAGTCAACAACGTTGTCAAAATAAGCTGAGTTCACATTGCAAACGAATCAAAACTGGAAAACAAAATCACAACCAATTTTCCTGTTTGTTTTAATTCTTTGGGATTAAACTTCTGGCTTCATCACACCGGCCAGCACATTCTGTGCACATGAATCAGACATCGACATTAAGTCCAGAACGGTTCCGTCGCTAAGCTGGGCTCAGAGTGTGAGCGCTTGGCTTTTTATCGCCCTCCGTAATTCCTCTCTCTCTCTCTCTCTCTCTCTCTCTCTCTTCTGCTCTCCATGGCTGCGCAGAAGAGACACAAACAGACCCTGAAGCACGTGTCGGGAAACCCTCAACGTCTCCCAAGCAATTCCACAACAAAAACTGCGTCGACAAGAGAGCCAGGACGGAGAGAAACGGGCAGATTTTGCTTTATTTCGTTTTATGGAACCAATTCTATCCAGCATCCAACAGGCACCTGCATAATGGCATCTTCTACCGTGGTTACCAAGAAGAGTCGCCAAGCAGACACGGACGACGGATCCAGTGGAGCTTGTCTGCACATTGAGCACGGTGCTTCCAACTGTTCATAAAAGAAAATGAAAAAGGGAAAAAAAACCTGGCTTTTAGATTCAGACACAAATCTAAAAGTCAATCCGGTGAGGAGGAAAGGTTCTGAAACCTTACTAAATCTAGTGCATGAGGCTCACTCCTGCGCTCGCTAGAGGGCGCCACCTATCCACCACATAATTACTACGCCTCTGCGCTTGTTTGTTTGTGCAGAACACCTTCAACAGGCACCTATAAAACAATGAAACGGATGGAAACATGGAAACCGAAGACGCGGGGTCTTCTGTTTCCGTTGTGTAGAGGGAAACCGTTCTCCCGTCGCTCCGGATAAAACTGCTTTACCTTTCTAGACAAATCAAACGCACGGGATTCACCATACACTAGAAATGTCAGTCTACGTTCACCTTGATATTTAAAAGGCTTGTTCAGCTCCTCTCTGAGTCACAGAGTGAAGGAAGTGAACGAACAAAGCAGCGGTTACTTCCACAGGATGTGGTCGGGCAAGTCAGCTGAAATGAGGCGTTTAATTAAACAAAAAAAAAAAAAAGAGTCTCATCTTTCTGTTGCCTGAAACTCTTTTGAAGGTCAAGTCAGACGCTTTTGAAACTCTCAGATGTGTGGAAGCAAAAATAAATACTCATTACGTAACACGTATTTACCCAACGCCTAATGCTTCTTTTTAACGCGTGGCAAGTTCATTCGGACTGGACTTCGCCCTGAACGAAAAGAACCTGCCGTCTTTGTCGACAGAGACGTCGAACGCGTCGGTGTTTTGCGTGCGAGAACGAAACGATGACGAAAAGTTTCACCAAATAACCAACACGGAGAACAGCGCCGACTGACACGCTCAGTAAACGAAAACCAAATAAATGAGAGCCACAGATAGCGGAGGCACCCGGAGTATCGGCGCCAACATCGGTATCGGCCGTTATCGGCGGAACTGGGTTGACGGTAACGGCCGATATTTATTTCCAACTCGTTGCCGTTTGTTTCTGGAGGACGAATCAGGGAGGTTAGTAATAACTGCATCGTACGTCGCAGGTATTTCCACCAGACCGAACGTTCGCCTGCAGAGTCTTCCCTACGAACACTTTGGCCTCAACACTTTTTATCACAGAGTCGAGCTGCAAACGATTAAAGGTCACCGCAGGGATTTTCACAGGAGCAGCCGCCACCAATCCCTGAGCTCTGAAGAGTTCAGCACAACGAGCTGCAGCTCAGTTTCAGGGATTATTTAAGGAGACTTTGTTCTCCGAGAGTCGCAGTCCGCTGTGGGCAGGCTGACGAAATCATTCTGTTAAATCTGTAGAGAGGAGCTTCTCTTACCTCACAAGGTTTTAAAAAACACAAAAAAAGCAAAACTCTAAATACGTTGGATCGGGGCAGTCTGGATTTTTTGGCGAACCTGACCGACCTGCAGCGGGAAACGACTATTTCTATTTCTTCTCGCATTCAGCAACAGAGTTTGGAAGACGCCGCTGCGCTCAGAGGGAAATGTTGTGTTCACTGCCCGGCTCTCTGCTCTCGTGTCCCACATTAGCAAATGAAGTTGTCGTTGAAATCGGGTCAGTCCTCAGGGTCTCGTCAATACATAATTAAAACAGGATGTAGACGACGGCTTCGTTTGCGCTGTGAGCCGCGTGGGCGGCTGGATCCGGATCCGGCTTTGTCTCTCTAACACGCCGGGAACTTGGACAAACATCGCACCTGAGGGACATTTGGTTTCACGGGGTGACTCACTGGAAAGCAAGATTTATTTTACTATGCAGTTTTATTTGCACCAAAAGGCAAATGTTAAAACTCAACCAATCATCCTTTTGTACGCGCTGCTAAATGAGCTCGAGGAACCACGTGCCGTTACAGGAAGCTGTTGTCCACCATCGTCGGTAGCCACGCTAACTGGCATTAGCATTCATGGCACGCTCGCTGTCAGGAGGGAGCTGTAGCGTGGCGGCGAGGAGCTGAGGTGATTGACAGCGCCAAGACCCTCCCCCTGGCTCTGATTGGCTGTTTCTGAGGAAGTAGTGCGTTTCTTTTGATGTCTCAGATTCATCTGTAAGGTGAAAGTTTTACAAATATGTAAAAGACGTTTTTTTATAAGGTGGCAAAACAAAACAAGCTTATAAGGGTGGCACAAAAAAAAACAAAAACGTAAAACAGATATTAAAATCCAACTTTGCCTCATAATACGAGGTGGGAGGGGAAAGAGGATATGGTTTAATTCATGATGCGCAGAGAAGGATCTCATCATGTTGACGCATGCGCACTTGGAAGATTTGCTGGTTCAATTTCCACAACCACAGGAGCCTCTTGCACGCTAATGATTCCAAATGAAGCTGATCGTAACTCGATAGCGGCCTGGAAACGAGCAGCCGGCAGTGGATCATTTTGACGTCCTTAATAATGTTTGCACTGCTGTATTTCATCAGCGATGGAACAAGAAGCGATCCGCTTATGGACCATCAAAACAAATATTTGGGGGAAAAAAACCCCAAAAACCCATTCAGCCAGTAAGAAAAAGAAAAAAAAAAACACTCGTATGGAAAACTGCAGGATTTCAACTCACATTGAATCTTAAAAGCGAGGCCTCTTAAAAACGCCGTTATTTGACAGATTTGTCACTTTAACTTCGTTCAGAGTTGATTAACTCGTTTCACGTTTCTGTTCGCCAGCAGCTCCTCGGTTCTGTCTCCCGCAGCCAGAACGGATCAGTCTGGACTCAGGGGGGAGAGGGTCACCCGGGGGTCATCCGGGGGTCACCCGGGCTGACCTTGGCTGCAATCGTCCAAATAATTTCCCTCCTGTTGAAATTGTCGACTGGTCCGATTCAAAAAGGAAAAGAACCAACAAAAACCAAACCGTACTCTCTGTTCCTCTGTTCATGCGTGTTGACTACATCTGAGTGCAGCACAACTTGCTGAGCAAAAACAAAAAAAAATGGTAAAAGATATTTATATTAAATGCAGCAACTTGAACAAGTTGTCAAAAACTATTAAAAAAACAACAACAAAAACAAGGAGAATTTCTTTGTCATGACTTTATTTGTCTGCTGCCGCTTAAAGGCCGGCGGCTAATAAAATCAAACTTGTAAACCGCGCCAACAGGAACTAAATGTTCTTCTTGCAGTAAGTTCACTTGACGGCGACAACAAATAAATCGACTGAACAAATCGAGACGCGCTCCGTGTCAAAATGTCACGTGTCGCAAATTTAGGAAAGAAACAAAACCAAAAACCCCACAAACGCGCAATGAGGCCTGGATTCCTCCTGCCTTCCTGCTCGTTACCACCAGCATCCACGTCCAACCAAAGCTGAGACCTCGTTTCTTCCTCTGCACGCTGTAAAACTCTGGCGCGCTCGGGCTTGTAAACGTTTGCGGCGGCGCGGAGGATGGAAGCATCCAGACCGCTGAGGCCGGACGCGCATCGCCAGCTCCCGTCTCTCGCTGTCTGCAGGCGCTGACCTCTTTCTGCTCGCCTGACGGCTTATTAGCCGTATTGATTTTTGGCCTCTTTATGTCGCAGCGCTTCCCGCAGGGAGGCAAATCCGCGGCGCACACATCAGCCACTCTGGGTCACGGAAAGCGTCAAGGCGAGGCATTGCTGGGGGGATTTACTTTTTTTCCCCCTTTTGTCCCAAGACACGGCTGCGATAGATGAACCTCGCTCTGAGTCTTCTGCTGGACACCCGCAGCGAGGAAACCTTACTCTGTAAGTGGTTTTCATATGGAAAACACACACACACTAAAAAAAAAACCTTGTTTGCATGCAGCAATCGTTTGGTGGATTGAAGATCAACATACGTTGATCATTCATAGATGCAGTAGTTCTTCCTTTTAATCTGCTGCATAATTAATTTCCATGCACTAAACATATTGAGTTATTCTTGGATATTGCAGCTGTGTGACTTTTTATCTGTTGGGAATGTCATTGACGTTACTGCAGTGGATACTCGGTGTTTTTCTCATTTTGGGGACTGCAAAAAACTCTGGAGACCTCTTCCAAAAATGCATATTTTAATACACCAACTATACCTTTATGTGCATTAACATGCACAGTGCAAACGTTCTTCAGAGCAGCTTATGGACAGATCTGATCTAAGGTAAGCGATGGATGATGTCACAACAGACCTTTAACTGTTTTTAATTGCAAAACTAAATGTAATTTGTTAACCAATCTCTGTAAGACATGCATGTCCGTCACCCTGAGGTTTCAGCAGCCAAGCAGGTCGGGATTTTCATGCCCGACTTCCAGATGTTTCGCTTCGAAAGCTGAGGCGCGTGTGGTCCAAGCTGGATTTCCAACATAAAGTAAATATTGAAAAAGTAGCCTGTCCTCAATGACTACTCCTAGCCAGAAATGTGGGGGTGGGGGGGGTGGGTTGGCCATGAAAATGACAACTGGTGCATCTCTAATTGTGTCGTTAAGTTGTCAGGACCAATCGCCGCACAGTGACATGACACACACACACACACACACACACACGGATAAAATACACGTATGTTTAGTAACAGATTCAGAAATACTGCTCAATTTCCCAAACACAACAATACACCTCGTCAGGTTAGAAGCTCTTGGAGCGACGATGAACATCCCGGTGGAAGTTCTGTTCAGCGGAGGGTTCGCCGTTCTCGTGGACAGACGTGACAGGGGGAGGAGGGAGAGATTTTTTTTATGTTATTTTATTTTTCTTTTCCACGAGGATTTCCAACCGCGAAGTGCCTGACGTCAAACTTGGACGGCACGGTTCTGCGCCTGCCACATTTCTGGCTCGCGGCTTGGTGCGGACGACCGCCTTTCCCGGTCAGCGATCCGGCACCTGGGTAGGTGTGAGACTGGAACATTGACGTTCCGACTCGACCCAGCATCCCCGCCTCAATGCGGAGGTGACTCCAGTGGAGCTGCAATAAAACGTTTAGCTTAACCGCTGAGAGAAAGGGTTACATTTAGCCCCTTTCACAAAGTGAAAACTGAATTCCCTCTTAATGATCTGCACATGTTTTATGGGGAACTCAAGAGCTGAAAAAATACCATACGTTGCTTTCAAAATGTTCGAAAGTGAAAAGTCACTGCGATCCATCGCCTGTAAATAAATACCAGTGCATCCAATTGTTAAATGTTTGATTTTTTTTTTTTTTAATGAAACAGATTATTGTGGCTCAACAAAATACAAATTTTCGCAAAGTAATATATGAATAACATTTAGTTATTATTCGTAATACTGAATACCTGCGTACTTACGTCAAAGTAAAATTTATTTGTTTGTTTAAAAAAAACAAAAACGTGTTTTTGTGGTCAACCAGTTGCCATGGGAACCATTCAGCTGCGGAGAACACCTGAGTGGACCTAGCGCTGCGTTCGAGGACGAAGCTCCTCCAGACTAGCCAGCAGCAATTAGTAAACGCCCGGTGTAAGTGAGCTTGTGCTGAGCTTGCATGTCAAGCTACTTCACGTTGCAACTCCGGTAAAAACATTAAAGGGTTAAAAGAGGAACCATGTCCTGACGACGTCCTGAAGGCGGAGTTCCGCAAAGAGTCGAAGCTTCTTAAAGAGACAGAGGCCCAATTTCAAGGCGCTAAGTACAAACTCAAATTTGACATGTGCAGCATTTTGGTGAAAGACACAGTTGCTTGAATTTGTTTCAAAATGACACTAGGTGGCGCTAAAACGCAACACTGCCCCTTTAAATTGAAGGCGACAGAGCGCGCCTTACACACTTGTTGGCAAGTTTCTGTGTTTACTTCATCGCTCTCCTCCGGAGTCGAGTCAAAAGTGAACTTTTCTGTCTTCGTCCAGTAGACTGTGTCCTCTGATGTTTTAAGAAATCCCATATTTTATGTCCAGTTCCTTTTATTTCACCTTTGAAAACATTTAAGCGCTGCAGCCCCGGCCTGCAGGAGCAATCCCCGATGTTTTCTCGATTACGTTTCAAGTAAGCTCCAGTAATGAATCACGCAAGCACACAATGTACAACGTAGTTTACCTCCGGGCGGGTTATTTATGAAGTCGTTTCAGCCGAGCTGACATTCTCCCGCAGCTTGTCGTACCTGGATGTCTTGAACGTCTCGGTGGAGGCGACCGCCCGGCATCACTCATCTCACCCGGCGACGACGGTCCGGAGTCGGGAGACGGATCTTCCTTTCGCAAAACAGAGAGAAAGGGGGACGGGGGGAAATCTTTAAATCCAAAGCAAAACAGTGAGACGTGTTGCTTGTGCTGAGTGAGGCCATTAAATCTGACTTTGAAGGATGAAACTGTTTAGAACAAGCGGCGGCCGGAGTGTTAATTTCATTCCCTGCTGCTGACGCAGGAATCTTTCCTCTATCAATTTGCTGCGAAGGTAAACATTTAGTCCAAATGTGACACGTGGAGATGGTGGGAGATGGTGGAGAGCCGTGAGCGGCTGCGTGCTGCAGCTGCCCCTCTGCTGACTCAGCGTTGGAAAGACGAGGGTTCCTCAAGTCAAAATGTTCCCATGACATCACCAGGAGAAAATGCGTTGCGCTGGAGAACCACCACTACCTGTTACTGATGCGTAAGAGTAAATTTAGACACTGAAAAACCTTACTAAAGGAAAAGAAGAAAAATAGGAAAAAAAAAGTCTGTCCAGCTTAGTGATTTTTTTTTGTTTTTGTTGTTTTTTTGTCACACTGAAACGTTCCTGATTGTTCCCACATGTCTGGTATTCACAGAAAAACATCATCCTGCTATGCCCGGTGTAAAACGAACTCGATTAGTGAAGGTAGTGTTACAACCACTGAAGGCCTGCTGTCCAGACCACTCAGGTCTTTTCGTTCCAGCATCTCTCTGGAACCGGAACCAAACCTTCCGTTTTTGCCAATCTGGAACAAACTCCCGGGAAACTACGAAAACGTCCGAAAGGCTGACTTCCTTGAAATCACCCTGTGCAGAGCTGCCTTTGAGTCACAGTAACCGGAACGTGGATTGACGTTGTAGACGATCAAACATGTTCGTTTGGAGACTTAGACGATGGCATTTGACAAAATGTCATGCTTGTTGCCTAACGATGTTTTTGTGGTGTAAGCATTTGCAACTGCGAGCTTCTCTGATGACGTAAACCAGACTGCAGACTGACTGTGGCAGTCTCAGTAGTGAAGCATGTCATTCCTCCTGTCCAGATTTAGCAGGATTTCCACTTTGTAGACATTTCACGTGCAAATAGTTTGTATTTGTTTTTTGTTTTTTTAGTTTTAGCTTCTTCTGAACCAGCCGTGCAGATTTGCGGCTCAGTCATTCCTTGTGCATTGGAGAGAGCGTCGCCGCAGTGTGAGAATAATTCATCTCCCCCCTGCACCAAAGACTTTGCTTTCGAGGAGTCCCTCTCGGAAGAGGATGCCGCAGAAATCCCTTGGCCGCGCGTGCAAAAACGGAGTAGCTGCTAACAGAGGCCAAGCCAGACTCTCTGAAGGCCGTCCGTCTCCCACGGTGGCAGAACGTCAGCTGGATGGAATTAGGCAGGTTCTGCAAGGGGGCGGGGGGAGGAACAAAGGCTTCTCCAGCGGGGGAGTTACGGTTTGCGCGCCGTACGGTATTTTGCCTCAGCCGCAATAATAAGCAAGAAGACGCTTGAGAAATGGAGGGAAGCGAGGGTCTCCGTGGAGCGACGGCGCGGCGGGAATGACTCGGCGTTCAAAACGTCTGAACTGAAACGAGAACGCGTAACGTTCACGAGATCTGGAAGATATGGAAGAAGATGAATCCTCATAATTTTGAGTTTGAGCTCATATTCCTGCCTTTTTCTCAGAATTGTCTTTGATACGGACCAAAGCCGTTACAGATTAGAGCTCCAGTCTCATGTCACATGAAAATAAATTAATGCCGATAATTAAGATAAATAGCTTTAAAGTGCAATAAAATAAAGCAGGTTTCATCAGCGTTACGCGGGCTGCTTAATTATTGAGTGTGTCCCACTTAACTAAATCACCAATCGCAATCAGGACTGCAGCCGTCGGGGGTTTGGTTCTTGGTCAAGTCGTTTAATGCGATAATCAAATATGTTGAAATGAGTTTATCTGAAATTTGGCTCAAGTTGAGGGACGACGGTGGCCCTCAACCGTGACAGTCAACGTGATTTTAGCTCTTTTCAAAAATGTGGCTCAAAAGATTAAAAAGAGTAAAAAAAAACACAAAAAAACCCTCTTTCATGCACTTAACCCCACACCGACCCAACGACTCCAGGTTTCCGAGCGCGGGGATCAGTGGGGCATGCAGGGACGACGCGGCGTCAAAAGCCGCTATCGCCCGTTCTCGTTTTGTTCCTTTGTGTCTGCTAATTGGCTGCGAAGGCTTCGCCCTCAAGCGGGCCAGTCCATTAACTCGGGAAATGAAACGAAGGGAAAGAGGGAATGAGTCACCACTGATTTAATTGGATAGCATTGTCTCCACTACGTAGCACGCGTTCCCGCTTTTTACTGCCTTATGTTTTATTACTGAAAGCAATTACAGCTGTTTTGTTGGAATCTCTTTTATAAAACGTAGTCGATAGGGAGACTGTTGCTCCTCTTGAGGATGTTGAGATGAGATTTTGGGTCAAGAAAATTGCAGTCAGAATGTTTTTGAGGCTTTTCAGCCCAAACCTCATAATAATAGACACAAGAGAAGACTTTCTGCCTGCCTGGAATCTTTACCCATATTTTAAATTTTACTTTTTCCTCTCGCAACAGACCGACATTGTTAGCTCAGGTAGAGTAGAAACATCTTCTGATGTCCGTCGGTTGTCGAATGTTTTGCTCTTCTCAACGTGTGGAGGTCAGAATGGGTTTTCTCTGTCTCAAACTAAAAGGGTCTATATCTTGAACTGGGCTGTTCGTAAAGGTTGCCAGTGGGCGCAGATCGTTCGCCACGCCGAACCCGAAACTTCTGCATTGAATCATCGGCCCTGTAATCCCTGAAGCCCGTTACGGCTGCCACAGCGAGCACAACAAAGGGAAGTCGTCTCCGCGGCGTCTGCAGCTTTTTCCGATCCCCGCCGCTCTGAAATACAGTCAAAAGCTTCCGCCAAACGTGATGGCAGGCCTTAGGAATGGCCACAGGAAGGTCTTCCGATGCCTTCAGAGCCTTATTAGTTCATGTTTGTGGGAGCTGCAACTTCTCTGATCTGGTTAGCATCAGTGCGTGGCCTGTGGGTGACTCCTGCTTAGGATGTGTGGATGTGATGGCGCCTTGGACGATGCAGGGTCTGTTTCGTCTGAGCCGCAGTAACAGCCGGGGTCGGGACGACGATAGCTTTTAACTTGATTTTTGTAGGTTGCTGGACACCCAGGTGTTCCACAGCCGGGCTTTCACCAGGTGTGGTAGGAAACGTGTGGAAAGTGAGTGACGCAATTAAAATTGGACGCGAATATGTTTGAATAAGTCGTTAAAAAGCATGTCGCTCCGTCGTTCTACCCACTTCCTGTCGTCGTTGTATTCTTCTTTTCCGCCAGTAGTCACTTCTGATTGTTTGTCATGCTTTAAACGTCTTTCCATTGCAGTTTTGCAAAGCACGCTTATTTCCAAAGAGCTGCAAAACCACCTCATCTTAAAGCAAACATTTTTATTATTAATAATAATAATAATGATTTTTTAAATTGGTGTTTCCATTAAGGGAATTTATTTTTGTCATTCTAATTTGCAAAATTTTGAGGTCAATAGAAACATAGCTACAGAGCATTTGAGTTATTCTTTGCTAGCTAGAAACTAGCTAGCTAGAAACTAGCTAGCTAGAAACTAGCTAGCTAGAAACTAGCTAGCTAGAAACTAGCTAGCTAGAAACTAGCTAGCTAGAAACTAGCTAGCTAGAAACTAGCTAGCCACCACATGCTGTTTACGTCAGTAACTTTTTTGGGGAAAAAATGTACTTTTAGGAGCATTTTTACTATTGTGTACTTGAGTAACTTTGTTATGAAGTACTCTAACCTGAGTAAAATGTGTGCACCTTCGACCCCCAGTGAGTAACGTCACCGAATGAAGAACAAACTTGTTTTAGCTAAAAACTCGCCAGACACAGCTGCAGTTCTTTGGGCTAAAGCTTCCCAAATTTTCTATTGAAGGAAGTTGATTTGGAAAAACAAATATTTCTTCTTTCTTACTTTGTAGTCATTTGTAGTTATTTTCGTTTTTGGTGTTTAAAATACCAAAACGTCCACATGACTTTGTGTCTTGGTCCATTAAGTGCTCTGATGCTTCCCAGCAGTGAACCGGGCACAACCATCAAACACAGAGTAGCAGAGGTTTATGAGATTTATGTCGGGTCCTAAAAACTAACGAGGTCATCCAGAAGGAAGCCCTTCTGTTCAGCTGTGTTTAAAACATGCAAAGTTTACTGATAATAAATCACTTAAATACTCTGAGGGGAAATGGAGCCACCAAATAAACATGTGTTTCCATAGAAAAATAAAAGTTTCATCAGTGCGTTAAATTTAAAGCAAGCCGAAATCTAAATCAGAGCATCTGAGATGAAAGTTGTGGGTTGTTTTTTTTGAGTTTTTTTTTTTTTTTTTACAATGCTGGATGTAAAAAAAAAATAGAGGATTTAATGAGCTTTTTATTTATTTATTTTTACTTTGAAGTTTCAGATTAAAGGCTTTGATTTTATCTCAATTTGTGATCCAAAAGGAACAATTTCTCGTTAATACAAGTTCGTTTGAAGTTTGGGGAAGAACTAGCTTGTGTTATCAGCTGGTTCACCTTCATGTCAGCACTTTGTGACCCACTTTGTGATATGGATACGGGCAGCGGCCCAGGGCGGTATTGGACATGGGGATCGTAAAATAATGATCCAAGTAGTTTCTTTTCCAAAAGTGATTTTTATTTATTTATTATTTTGCCTAAATCATATTTTGGCAAAAAATAACTTGTAGACCATTGTCAATATAAGAACATATAGCTTATCTCTCAGGTACAAATGGTCAAAATTCACTACTTCTTTCATGCGGGTGTCAACAGGGTGTCTTATCATCCCCAGACGTTTGATGATTTGCTTTCCTTGCTTTGCTAAGGCGCTATTCGTACAACACTTGCCACTGCTGTTTTGTGTGTTTTTTCATCACACAACCAAGCGATTGCTACGTTTAGTTGTCGGCCTCGTTCAACACCGACGGTAAACCCGTTTCATTAGAAAAGATAAAGATACGTATCCTTCAACATCTGTTTGTTGTAGACCCAAATTCCAGAAAGTTGTTTACCTCTTGTTCCTCTGAAAGGACACAAAGGTATTAATTGAAACATTTCTGAAGGTAAATTGTAGGTTCCAGGAAAGTACTTTCTAAATTCTTTTTAAAAAACCCAAAAAACTCCAGATTTCAGAAAATAACCTGTAAGTTTCAAACTATTCCATTTCTTGCTCCTCCCAGCATAGAAACTTGCAAAGCGCACATTTCAGGAAGTAAATTCTCTAAAATCAAATCTGTTACACCCAGAAAGTAGCTTGTAATTTCCAGGAAAGCTCAGCAAGTCTCAGCTGGTCACTCCTGCATTCTCGCGAGTTCCTTCTAAGCTCCGTAGATTGGATTCCAGTCCAGAGTCAAACCGTCGGACTAACAGCACAAAAAACAAGAAGTCAGCCAGGCTCCCCACCGCTTTTATCCCTTTATTTAGTTACTTGCGCCGCTGGTCATTCAAAGTTTAAAGAAAACCTTCTGCTTTTGAGGTCAGAGTGCAAAACGATGGAGCGCTTTCTGTCCAAAGCGACGCTGCCAACCCATAGCGCAGATATAATCCGTTGTTTCTTGGGGGATAAGAGAGACTGAGGAGCTCAGTGGGGGATTTTAAGGCTTTTCTGACCGACTGACCTTTGCTTTAGTGTCACTACGCGGCTGAGCTTTGCTGCTTTGAGCCCGAAGCGCGAAATGAATTCCCATGAAATTTGAGACAGATGTCCGTTTTCTCCTCCAGGACGAATAACGGGACGACGTCGAAAGACTTTTGCACCTTTCATTTTAATACTGCAATGTAGTGATGCATCTCAAAACTGAAAATATTTTAGATGTCCTCCATTGTTCAACAAGCAGGGACCTGAAATGCGGATAGATAGATAGAAATACTGTATATCCCCTTTTAGCAGCTAAAAAGTTTGTTCCTAAATTCGCTTAGTTTTCTTATTTTTTTCTTTTCCGTTATTCTTCGTCAGGCTACTTCATGAGGAGCTAAAGCTTCAGAGTCGGGAGTGAAAAATCGATCCTCGTTTGAAAAGACGTGCTTGAATTCGGCCAACCTTGCATTTTCTTGTTTCGTTTTTTTCTTTCTTTTTTTTTTACATTTTGTCATATAGCAAGTGGAGTTTTTCATGTATTTTCGGGGGACCGTGGAGTTAATAGGGACATCACACCATTGAACAGAAACGCTGAACAGAAAATTCTCCAAACTTCTCCACTGAAGTTTGGAGAATATTTCCAAACCAAATTTCTTTCTGTCTCTTTTCTTTGTTGTTTCCTTTCTTCTTTGTCATTGTGTCTGGTTTTCTGTCTTTCTCTCTTGCTGTTTTCCTTGAAGTTAGATATGAAAGACTGATTATGAGAACTCCTCATATATATATATAAATATATATCAAACTTGCTATTGTAAAGTGAGAAAAATTCTTCAGAAAACGTTCTGGGTGTGAATACTTTTTGCAACCTGCTACGTTTTCTCATCCTTCTTGCGAAGCAAACTGGCAAAGCTACTTAGCTCCTGTGCGCCATTAGCCTAATCTGGATTTATCCCACGCCCGCTTTCCTCTTTTCCTCAGATTTACCGTGTCAGATTTTCATTTTTTTTTTTTCCCTAGAGTTCGCGCGGCGAAAGCAGCAAAAAATGACAGTTCCCAACGTTATCTCGCAGAGAGGCCTCGTTTATGGGTCGCAGTTCCTGTAAATAATAGATAAAATGTAGATGAGAGCTTTTATTTGCAGTCATAATTTCACGGCTGAATCGACTCCCTCGTCCTTTACGGGATAAACCAAACGCAGGAGCGTCGTCTGTTTGCACCACCTGAGCTTCGTTACAGACCGTGAAGCATCTTGAGTTTGTTGTTTTTTTTCCTTTTCCAGGAACTGACACGACCTCGGTTGTCTGACGTAAAGAATGCGTCCTCGCTGCGCTCAGCCCATCTGCTAAACTCAGATGTGTCTGTGAGAAAACAAAAGAACAAGAAAGTGTCCGAGCGAGGAGGGGAAAAATGTTTCCTCGAGGAGCCAGGGATGGATTTCAGTCTGTCAGTGATTTATCAGGTTAGAACGAAACGGTGCAACCAGGAGGACGAACTTTAGCTTCACCTTACGTGACAAGAGCTGGAGAGGAACCGCTGTCTTTTTGGCGGGATAAAAAATCTACACATCCCTTTGGTGTAAAAAAATAAATCAATAAGACTAAGCTTAATAATTTCAGAACTCAATATTTGAGAGAAATTCCCATTTCTATCAAAACGGAATTTTGAGAGAAATCCTGTTTTCACAGCTGCAAATAAATTCATCTGTTCACCTCAGACCGAAACAATTAGAGAGACGGACGCCTTTCTTTTACCAAGGCGTATGAGTAAAATCCCTTTAAAGTTTTGGATCCACAATGACTATTATCCCTGTTCTAGAAAAAAGTCAAAAAAAGGGGAAGAAAATAATCGCGCTGCTTCATGTGCTTGATTTTAGCTCTTTCAACTTCTTTCTAACTCTGTGATTTTGGTCCAGAAGTGCGATACGTGGTATCGGTTTGTTCGTCAGAAAGCACCTGGTTTCTGCAAGCGGCGACCTGAAGGTAAATGGTTTGTGTCCAGCATGTGTGGGGTCTGCAGAGAGGCTAGTTCCCCTTTTTCCTGACCCCAGATTTGTTCCAAGTCCTGGACGGGTGGAGGGCAGATAAACGCCTTCCTTCAGGACATGACTGCTCACTGCCGCCCGGCCCTTCCTGTGCCGTGGATGAGCCAAAACCACGCAGTCACATGATGAACACAGGGCAAACTGAGTAATGGCCGGGAAGAACATGAACATGACCAGCGCTTCCTGTGACAGCTTGTTGTACTTCTTGAGTTGTTGCAGGAACTCCAGTCTCTTCTGCAGGCGTTTCTTCCAAACGGCGTCTTGTTTGTGACGACCGTCTCGGATCCAGAGCAAGGAGCGGCTCTTAGGAGCTGGACGTAGCTGCGTTTCCTTCACAAATGTGCGCAAGCCTGTAAAAAAAATAAAACCCCACATTTCACAACTGCTGTGTTTCCCCGAAATAAGGAAAGCAATTAAACTCCCGCATGAAGAAGTGAGTCATTAAAACAGCATGACCCTCCAACTACTTCCTGTCGTCTTCTACTTCTTCCTGTAGTTTGCTTCAGCGGCAGCATCCGGATCATGTGACTCCAGTTTTTCATTTGCCATTTTGTGGAGTAAACCGATTCGTTTGGAGTAAGTCCCTCTAAACGCCTCATCCTGGCACCAGCATCCTTTCAGCGGAAAACGAGAGTTTTTTTTCGAAATTGCCGAGCAAATTTATTTTCGAAACGTGAAATCGCGCAATCATGGGGTGAATGGCAACGCAGCTGGTGATCCACGGAGGGTCGTTGAGGATGGCGTGGGGAGCCAGGGTGGCACGACAAAAAGGAGTAGGTTTCTGCCAGGAAAATTGGAGAACTCGGAAATTTCATAGTTTGAAAAGTCGAGAATAACCTAGAAAACTTCTGACAGGTCAAACTCAGAAATGTTTTCGAAAGCCTAAAAAAATTCAGATTATTGGAGGGGTTTTTTTGGTGTGAATTGACTCCTTTTCTTCTATGTTCAATGGCGCTAACTCGCCGTCGTACCATGGTATTCTCGGGAACTCTGAAAATATTTCAGATGAAGAGATTTCGACTTGGTTTTGAGTTTCAGCTCAACGTAGGAAGAGGTCACTTTGGTTCTCTTTACATCATTAAAACCCTGCAGATTTGAGCTTCTTATCCAAGGCAAGCCCTTCAGCGACGGTTTCAGTGAACTTTACAAACACTTCCCCGCTTTAATCGTGAAGTCGGACAATCCCACATCATTACAGCGAAGTAAACTCGCCTGAAGGTAGACGTCTGCCATGCTGTCTGCAGCCTCTCTGAGACTCTCCTCTCATTTTGCTCTCCTTTCTCTCCCCCCACCCCTCCTCTCCCACCGTGCCTCTAATTTTCCTACTCAACCACAAGGTCCGCTCTTTTCCTGTCATGACTCCCGCTAACAGTGGCATCTCATTTAGAGGCAGCAGGCCAGCTCTGCATCCATTAGCTGCAGCGGAGACGGCGAGGGAAGGACAGGGTGGCAAGAAAAAAAAAAAAACCCAGCAGGGAGGGAGGGAGAATGACGGCTATTTAAGGGGCTGGAGTTTAAAAAGCAATGGGTGTCTGACCTAAACACTCCTCAGGCTTTAAAAGACATTTCCTCCCACACCAATTCTCCCTCTCCCTCGCTCTCTCTCTGCTTTCCTTTTCTTCTCCTTTTTTCTTCTTTGACTCACTCCCCCTGTCAGAACCGGAGCTGAGCCCCAGCCGGAGCTGTGAGCGCTGAGGGACGATAAGGAGCTCTGGCTGAGGGAGGATTGACGGAGCCGTCTGCCACCTTGCTCGGAGCGGCGACAGAAGACGGAGCGAAAGCATCCTCCTTTCTTCCTTCTCCTCCTTCTCCTCCTTCCCCCTCAAGCCAGCCGAGCTGAAGCAGGAAGGAGTCTGGAGGAGCTCCACATGTTGAACGCAGAGAATCTGATCTGATCCGATCACGGCAAACGCAGGTAAGAAGGGACATTCATAATACGTAAGAGCAAAAAGAAAGGAAAAAAAAGCTTCCTATTGTTTCGGATGTTGCAGATGTGCAGAAGTGATCTCTGTTTTCCAGGTTTTGCCCCTATTTTGTGCACAAGTTGTCAAGTTTGACTTCAGTTCCTGGAGAGATCAAATAAAATCAGTGCGTGCCGCATGGGGGGGGGGGATGAGGGGGTCCTGAAATCCCCTCATCTTCTGAGATTTTGCAGCTTTTTGCAGGTCCAGTTTTTTTTTCCCCCTCACCACGAAGCTGAAATAAAATAAAAACTGGGCTGCAATCAGAGAGCGGGAGGAATATCTTTTCCCATCCAGTCCATTTTAGTTGAGCTTAATTGGAAGTCTAAATGTGGTGGATTTGAGATCTTTTTAAAATATCTTGGGTGGAAAGTTTGAGTCACAGGTTCCAGTTCACGCTCAGCTGATGAGAATCATAACCGTTCGTCCTTTGAAGTCCTGTCCACCAGCGTGGATTTCTGCCTCCCACAGACGAGTCGGAGGGGCTTTTCGGTGTGAGCCTGGATCCCTAAGACGTGAGCTCACCCCCCCGCCCCCAAAACCCTCCAGACCCCTCGACCCCCCAGATGGACAGACGGGTTTCGGCTCGTCAACACATTCCAGACACCCGGGGGGCGTCGGGGGGTTTGATCGTAACTCACCTTCACACACAGCCTTGTGTTTCCTGTTGAAGGTGTTTAGATTGTTCTTCAGCTTCTGGTTGGGAGTGACTGCAACAGGCTGCAGAAAGCTGAATAAAAGTGTATCTGTTTCTTTTAACAGAGCGTTGTGTTATGTAACACCAGCCTCTGTTCAGCATACGACCTTCAGCTCTTCAAGCATTTCTTCTGATATTTAGTGGAATCACGTTTTATTTTCCACTTCACAATTACTCTGTGTAATTTTTGAAGTGCGGGGGGGGAAACATAGATGGTTTTCTATAATTTTTACAAAGACAAATCAAGAGTATTCCCAATTCAATTGAGTTGAGCCCCCTCTACTCTGACGCACGTAATAAAATCGAGTGCAGTTTGCAAATGGAGAGTCTCATGAAGGAAAACGCCAGACGGAGCAGGGAGAAAGTGATCGCACACATTATTTTTGTCCCAGTGTCATGACGGCAAATTTTACTGCACGATAAATTATAGCAGCAATTCTTGCGATGAACCGATGATATTGTTGCCTTGAGAGGATTTTTCAAGCGATACAGTCAGGGCCGTGATTAGAAAGATGAGGCCTCTGGGTACAGAGCTGATTTTGGTGCCAAAAAAAAAAATTATAAATAAACTCCAAACAAAAAAAAAGAAAAGCTATTCAGTCATAAAAAAAACAAAAAACTGCATTAATAAGTAGGTCTATATTTCAGCAGGTTTAGAAAGTCCCATGTAAGATGTGCTTTAAGTTAAGAATTTTCTAGTATCTGAGTTTTGTCTTCATTCGTAGAAATGTAACGTTTAAAAAAAAAAAAACTTCATATGAGAGTTTTGTATTTGGTACAATATAAAACATGAGTCCATTACAAAAACATTACAAATCTTTGGGGCGCCCCAAAGATTGGCGCCCTGGGCGACTGCCCCTGTTAGCCCTTTTGTAAAGTCTAATGCTGCAAGTTTGTGGCCTAATTTCAATTTAAAAATAAAAATGACACTGGAACGGAAAGATATTGGAAAAAATATCTAAATTACCGGAATAAAAATGATCTAGCTCCTTTTTAATGTATTAGCTGATTAATTGATTTATTGCTTATTGCTACAGGTTTGTTCCAGAGGCAAATTTTTAGTCTGCAAGAATAGTAAATCTGCACCCAACTATGAACACACCATCCGCACTGTGAAACATGGCAGCGGCTGCAGCATGCTCTGTGGATTAGTTTCGCTCAGGGGCTAGTTAAACGACCGTTGGAGCTAAACGAGCTCAAATGTTGAGGCGTCGATGTTGGACTCGAATGCAAACAGGACACAGACGAGTGAACGCCGAAAATAAATGATGCCGGACAAGGAAAAGTGAAATATTTCTTAGCAAAAACATGAAGGGAAAACAACAGGAATGGCAAAAGCAATAATGAATGACCTCATTATCAGGTGGGGCGGTAATTATCAACAAGGGAACCAATGTGAGAAGGATAAACGGAACAAACTGCTGGTGACGACGACTGAGGAAACAAAGGGAGGAACGCGACCAGACTGAACCAAACTGAGCGCCAGGGAAACCGAAAACCAAAACACTGAACCTAATTAAACACTCAGAAAGTTGGAACATAAAAATAAACTATGTGTGGATCATTACACGCATCAAAGTCCCACACAGCGCGACAAATACAGGGCGATCCTGGATGAAAACCTGTTTGAGACTGGAAAGAAAGAGCTGGTCCTGGGGCGGCGGTTCCCCTTCCCGTGGCAAAACGGCCATAAACATGCAGTTAGAGGTACAACCAAACGCTTTCAGTCAAAGCCAAGTCACTCGTTTTGAGTGATCCGGGAAAAGTCCCGGCTGACATTTGTTTCAGAAACTGCGGGTGAATTAAAGATGGGCTTTTTTTTGTGTGTGTGTATGATTTTCAGCCAAATTGACTGGAAATTAAAGTTGTTTGGGAAAAAGATGTGGCAGCTTTCAGAACCGAGGTTTAACCGTTTATCCGCCGTCATCAGTGGCCATGCTAAGTAGCCTTAGCATTCACGGGAGGCTAGCGTTCAGAGAATAACTGGGTCAAGTGCGCACACGAAGGTGATTGACAGCGCTAAGACCCGCCTCCTGGCTCTGATTGGTCGTTTCTTGTTAGCATTGGGAGCAATGGCTTGTGGGAAAGATAATACGGGCTCTGTGCTGATTTATCACGTGCAATCGCAGCGAAAGCCAATGAAGTATGTGGTTGTGATGTTACAAAAGCGTGGAAAAGACTCAAAACGAACGAATGTTCGGCAAAACAGCTGCTGCGACTCGAAAGCCGTTAGCCGCCAATTTTCTCGACGGTTTTCCAAAAAACGGCTAAAACCTTCTCACCTCCTCTGGGGATGTTTGGCATCCAGGCGTGCCCGGCTGAAACTTCTCGGGTAATCAGCTGCCGCATTGTGTTTTTTATCGTTACATCAGCCGCAGCGACTGCTGCTGTTAAGCGGCGCGGGATCGTTTCCAGCTGTGCCAGATGTGAAAAGGATGTGGATTTCCGAATGCATGGAAACTAAACAAACAAACCCACAGAAAACCGAGCGGAGCACTTGTTTTCTGCTGACCGCCGAGTCCCCGACGCTCAGTGTTTCCAACGAGGAGTGTGTTGGGCCGGCAGCGCGCCGTGGGGTGTGTGTCGGCGCTGCGTCACTCATCGATTGTGCAGACGTGACCGAAGCGCCCGTGCGGTTTGTAATTCGAGATTAACCTTCTTTTCTCTGTCTGGATGCATGACGAGCGACTTCATGGAGCTTTTTGGTTTTTTTTTCCTTTTTCCTCCTTGACTTTGCAAAACAGATGTCGTCAGTCCACAGCCAAGATTCCCAATTCCCATTTTTTTTCCACGTGGGAAAGTTTTCCTGATGCTGCCAACGTGGGGGGAAAAAAAAAAAGCACTAAAGCTACGGCGAATGGATTACAGCTTAATGCTCAGGTTATATTAGAGTTTCAATTTTCCTCCCAAAAATCATCTTCCCATGCCCGAGTGTCACAGCAGACGTCCTTGGTTCACCCGGGTCCTGCTCTGAGTGATGCATTCTGGGGATTTTTACTGTAACAACCAATGCTTGCACACGCTGTCCAGAAACGTCACATAAACGCAGCGTCTGCGTGTCTCTGACAAGTTGCAGTTGCTTCATAAAACAACCCTTAAATTTGGATTATAGCCATGTCTATTTTTTTTTTGTGTGTCTCTCACTTCCTAAAAATTGTAAACCTGGAGGACATTTTTACAGGCGGATAAAGAGGCTGTGATTACACCGCAGTTCTAATATGGCTACAGGTTGAACGGATGGAAACATGATTTCTACATGTGTGTTGTGGTCACTTTGGCTTTCTGCCTGGTGTGTGTCTGCTGTATGAGCTGCAGGAGCTTCACCGAGGAGCCAGAGCCACAGTCATGGGAGAAATAAGCTTCCCATGACTGACATAGGAAGAACTTCATAAGTGCTAATGATTGCACTGGGAGGAGGTGAAGGAGATCCGTACTTTAACAGATTGTCTTTCTTCTCAATACATGGCGACAGTTGGACAATTATGTAAAAATTTCAAGATGCTTAGAGGCGCCGCCTTCATATGTTAGCATAAAGAAACGACTCTCGTAACACGAGCTAAAAGAGCATTTAGAGAAAAAGAAGCTAATGCTCTTACCAGCAATATGAAAAGCCAGGTTAGCAATTACAAGCTTACATGTCTTATGATTACTGTTTAGCCACAATGTTTGCTAGCTAGCTAGCTAGCTGGCTTGCTTCGCTCTATCTAGCTAACTATCTAGCTGTCTTCACTGTTGCTAGCTCTGTTAGATTTAGGGGTTAGGGTTATCTGGCTTTCCTCTAGTTAGCTATCTAGCTAGCTAGCTTTGCTCTAGCTATCTGTTCAGTTAGCTAGCTTTGCTCTAGCTATCTGTTTAGTTAGCTAGCTATCTGTTTAGTTAGCTAGCTTTGCTCTAGATATCTATCTAGCTAATTGCATGTCCGTCTATCTAACCTATATCACAAAAACAGCTAGGTTTCTTTAGAAAGTCAGGTAAGAACTACTTCTGGAGAGTTTTCTGACATACAGAGTTAATATTTGGCTTGTTTATATTTGATTTATTACCTCATTCCTATTACATAACTTACCCTTCCACTTGGATGCCTTCACAACTCGTATGAAAGCTCTTCAGACCAAAAGATTTAGTTTCGTCATGTCTGCCACACCATAAATATTCAGCCGTGCACGTATTTTATATATTTGGCCAAAAACGCTAATAAAGCATGTTTTTGCGTTATGCAAGCAAAGTCCAAAATCAAGAGTGAACTGCATCCAAACTCAGGCAATAGGAGCCCTCCTGGGGACTTTATGGGATCTATTCTGTACCTTGAGGATCACAAATTATCTTTGTTGCGGTAACATTTTTTATTTATCTATTATTTTTTTTCTAGAAGGGGATAAAAAAAAAAAGTATACTCCAGAACCAAGTTTTTAGATTTACAGCTTTCAGTCACATCCCAGCCCAACAGATGTGTGAGAAATTGTGAAACTCCAAGTCAGTTTTTTTTTTTTTTTTTAAGATCTGTTGTTAAATGTAAAGGTCAACAGAAATGCTGGCGACGGTGTGAGGGGAGGTGACGCCAAAGGTACAGTAAAAAAAAATAAAAAATAAGATGAGACTTAGAAGAGGTCTTTATAGGCGCCGTGCTGCGATGGGAAAGGAAGTGATTTCATTCTTTTCTCATCATCAGTTCACAAGACACAAGGTGAGTTCAAAGAGCTCCACGGCCTGAAACGTCTTCTCCCTCCGCTGTGTTGTCTTTCCTCGACAGTAAGTCTTTTGGCGGACCTTGCAGGAAAATTCAGCACAACCCGTTTTCCTCCCATTTTGGAAGAAATACATTCATATTTGATTGTCAGATTAAGGGGTCAGGGGAAACTCTGGTACTGGGATGAGCTTTTATTGGTCGACGAATGCAGAGATTGTGCAGATTGATTTGAAATTTATGAGGCTTCCCCCCATTTCATTGTTTAAATATATATAGCTGAAGTTACTTTGTCTAAATCTGCATTTCCTGCTTAACTACAAAGCCTTTGGAATGGCATGGCTTTGGCTTTTTTGGGGTTTCTCGTAAAAGATGTGGAAAAGATGAAATTTTTCTTGTTTGATTCATGAGGTACTATTTGGACTTTTTGTATCCCTGTGGTGAAATAACGTCCTTTTAAATTTAGAAGAGGCAAGACATAACAGTTCACCGTCATGGCAACGGAGACGCAACAAACGTTGAGAAAAATCGTCTTGAGGATGTTTTTCTTCCCGATTGTACTCCTGCGAATCAATCAACCCAGGTGCACATCATGGCTCTTTTAATTATTTTTATTTATTTATTTATATAAAAGTGCAGGTACTGGTCCTCTGTCTACAAGGGTTTTGGATTTTTTTTTTTTTTTTTAGCTCTTCTGAACAAATGCTACTAATAAGAAAAAAGACATGACACAATCCTTAAGGTCTGCCAAAATGCAGCTTACTGTAAAGGAGCAACACGTCTACCAGACAAACCAGCAGACTGTAAGAACCGGCCTCAATGACATTTGCAGGCAGGTCGAGGATAAACTGTTTCGCACGCCGTCGTCGTCGGCTGTCATGTAACCTAAGAAAAAAATAAAATAATAATAAAACGAGGGAAGTTGTTTCCAGTCATGTGAACGAGGTCGTTCATCACATCAGGCTTCTCTATCCATCTTCAGTCATCTTGTCATCACTCAAATGCTGAAGAGACTCATTACGAGGTCTTCCCACGCTCGTTGCTCCACTCCTCCAAAATCAGGTGTTAAAAGACGCGAAAAAACTTGTGGGTGAATTAGGATTTATGTTGTTTTTTTTTATTTTATTTATTTATTTGTTTTTCACAATTTTCCCCCTCATGCATTTGTAAGTTCTGCTGAAGCAAAACAGCTGAGATTTTTCTACACTCGCGCGTCTAATCCATGAAAGACGCTGACGTGCCAGCACAGATGTGGATTCTTTTGTCTTGAGACATTTTTAGGGATGCGTAGCATTTTCCGGCACGCTAGAAAGGGTTTTTTTTTTTTTTTTATTATGTATCTGTGGTTTGTTTTGACATCGATAGCCCCAGACATCGTTCGCTGTACTGTGTGGATGTTCACAAACTGTGCAGACGTAGTAGAAATCTAATGATTCGCTCTGAACAACATCTGTGAGAAAAACTCAGACTCTGTTTTACGCTGACCAGAGTCTCGAAGTCACTTGTTGCAAAATTGAACCTCATTCAAATTCAGCTCAGCCTTTTGAGTTGCTTTACTTTCTGTAATACCGTTTCAACTTCTCTCATTTTCTGTTTTGCTTTGACTTCTGAAAATGAACCGGTGACAATTCAGAAATGTTGTTTAGAGGTATGTCTCGCAAGCTGAACAAGATTTTCTCAAGCATTTGTCGGCGAAAACGACTTGCTCCTTCAGTGTAATTTTGAAAAACGACTTTTGTCTTTTGAAAAGATTTCAACTCCGTTTTTTTCAATCGCTTTGGTGTATTTCTGATGAGAATTCAAATTCTCATCAGTGCCACTTCAACCTCTCCTATTCTACAATATACTGGTATCATGTGCCAGTATGTATATATATATATATATATATATATATATATATATATATATATATATATATATATATATATAAATATATATATATATATAAGTGCTAAATCGTCACTATTTTAAAATTGCAGTCTGCCTGTAGATTTGGCAGTGGCAGCGGAGGAAATGAACAAAGCCGTTCATTCAGTCCGTGTTGGTCACGCTTCCAAATATTGAGTTATCATGAACAGGCGCCTCGATGAGCTTGATGTGTCTCTGCTGATTAAAGGGCAGGCAAATCCTCATTAGCTTCATAGCGCCAAACTCAATATCCGGGCGTCCAGAACCTCTGTACGAACCAAAGCGCAGAACAAGGGGCTGGTTTTCACCAGACTATCGTTTCTATTAGTCTCTACTTTGCAGTCATATTGCTTTCATTGTACTGGTAAATGTACTTAACTGCACTTTACCTTTGGTCTTTTCAGACTGTCCACTGGAACCGGGATTGCCCCTCAAACCAGAGGTCCATACAGATATTTTTTTCACCCGTATCTTGCCCCACATCTATCATGGGCGCACAAAGTCTTCTGGGCTGCCTCCTTCTGTTTACTTTGATGAGTTTATCAACCTCTGGGCTTGTCAAGAAAGTCCTCCGCCATCGACGACAGACTGTCCCTCCCCACACAGAACACAATGCCACCCTTCCCGGTGTAGGCCACCCAATGGTTTTCAGCCATGTTTATAACATCAACGTTCCTGCGAGTTCCCTGTGCTCGGTGGACCTGGAGGCATCAGAGGGCACACAGGTCCATCCCAAAGACGCAACGGCGGCCGCTGCAGGCCATCATGTCACCGAACATACGCTTGATGGGGAAAACCAGATTGTCTTCACCCATCGCATTAACATACCTCGCCAGGCCTGCGGTTGCACCGATGACGTTCCAGGCCTGAAGGACCTCGTGAGCCGCCTGGAGATGCTTGAAGGGGAGGTTTCAGCTTTGAGGGATCAATGCAGCAGTGAGCAGCTCACAGGTAGGAGTGTCACCCAACAAAGAAATAGACTCCTGTGTTTGTTGAAATGTCACACTGAAAAGCGCTTTCCAAATATATCTCATAATCCCCGGAGTCTCCCTCAGTATGAAGTACATCTGTTTGATTCATCTGTTTGGAGTGGTTTAGGTTTTATTGTGGGAGTGTAACTCTGTCTCTAAAGTACAGCCCAACGTCTCATGAATTACATTTTAATAAACCTTGTGGTGAAATGTTGTGCCAATGTGATGAGATACTCTGCAAATCATCCGTTTCTTCATCCTTTTTTTTCTGCATAGGTGAGTTGGGAACAAAACCGTATTGCAATGGCCATGGAAACTACAGCGCTGAAACCTGTGGTTGCATATGCGATAATGGCTGGAAGGGACCCAACTGCACGGAGGCCGAGTGTCCTGGGAGATGCCAGGACCGTGGCCGCTGCGTGAACGGAAAGTGCGTGTGCTATAAGGGCTTCGACGGAGAAGACTGTGCCCTCGAGACCTGCCCTGTGGTGTGTGGAGCCCACGGCCGCTGTGTGGGAGGCGTCTGCGTCTGCTCTGAGGGTTTCTTTGGCGAAGACTGCTCTCAGAGCCGCTGCTTGAACAACTGCCTCGGCCGCGGCCGCTGCGAGGAGGGAGACTGCGTGTGTGACGAACCCTGGACTGGCTTTGACTGCTCCGAACTCATCTGTCCCAAAGACTGCTACGACCGCGGTCGCTGTGTGAACGGCACCTGCCACTGCGACGAGGGCTTCGGCGGGGAGGACTGCGGAGAAAACTCTTGCCCCAACAACTGCCACGGCAACGGCGTTTGCGTTGACGGCAAATGTGTTTGCACGGCTGGGTACAGCGGTGAAGATTGCTCTCAGCTCACCTGCCTGAATGACTGCAATGGCAGAGGAACGTGCTTCAATGGACTTGCATCTGTGACTCAGGGTACCAAGGTGAGGACTGCAGCCATTAAAAAACAGGCAGAGGCCAGTGCATCAACGGACGGTGTTCCTGTGACGTCGGCTTCCACGGAGACGACTGCGCCGAGCTTTCCTGTCCCAACAACTGCCGGCAGAAAGGTCGCTGCGTCAACGGCCAGTGTGTCTGTGACGAAGGTTTCGCGGAGAACTGCAGCACGCGCGTCTGCCCATCGAACTGCTACGGCCGTGGGGAGTGCGTCAAAGGACGCTGCGCGTGCCACGTAGGCTTCGTCGGCAACGACTGCAGTCAACTGAGTTGCCCGAACAACTGCAGAAACCGCGGCCGTTGCGTCGACGGGCAATGCGTCTGCGACGAAGGGTTCGGCGGGGAAGACTGCGGCAGGAAAGCTTGCCCCAACGACTGCCTGGCACGCGGCCGCTGCCTGGACGGCAAGTGCTTCTGTCAGGAGGGCTACACGGGAGACGACTGCTCTGTGCTGGCTTGTCCGGACAACTGCAGCAGCAGGGGGCGCTGCGTCAACGGGAGGTGCTTGTGTGAGAGTGGATACGAAGGGGAGAGCTGCGCGGACCTGAGCTGCGTCAACAACTGCCAGAATAAGGGTCGCTGCGTGAATGGCCAGTGCCTCTGTGACGAGGGGTACATCGGAGAGGACTGCTCCGAAGGTAAGAAGCTCCACACACACACACACACACACACACACACACTGAAGGATTCTGCTGTTTTACTTGCTGGGAGTTTCCATTTACCAACTTGAGGAGAATATAAAATCAAATTCAGGGTGATGTGATTTCCTTCTAGTCTCAGTCGCTACCCACTAAACTATTTTTGGTGAATGTGAAATAGGCTCTTGGTTTGTCTTTTTTGTCACACCGCGTCCAGATTGTCGGTCTGGAGTTTGCATTACTGCCACGTAACGGATATTCGCCGACACACAGAGCATGAGAACCCATCTGAAAACAAAACCGCAACATCCTCTTTTTAAAAAAAAAAAATTAAACAATAAAAAAAAAAAAAATTGGATTCCAGTGTCTCCTCCCAAGACCCTGACCGTCGGAGAAGTGAGCGCCGAGACCGTGGACCTGTCCTGGAACAACGAGATGCTGGTCACAGAGTACCTCATCACGTACGTCCCCACCAGTCCCGGGGGTCTCCTCATGGAGTTCACCGTTCCTGGAGATAAAACCGCCGCCACCGTCAAAGAGCTGGAACCCGGCATCGAATACCTGATCAGCGTCTACGCGGTCCTGAGCAACAAGAGGAGCATTCCCGTCAGCGCACGAGTGGTTACAGGTGTGTCACAAGTTTAACCATAACCCATCTAAAATGGGGTAAGAAATAAAAAAAAAAAGGACTTAACTATTATTCCTCCGTTTTGGCAGATCTCCCACAACCAGAAGGTTTAAGATTCAAGTCAGTGAGAGAAACCTCTGTGGAAGTCGTCTGGGACCAGCTGGACATTTCCTTTGATGGCTGGGAGATTTATTTCCGCAACACGGTTAGTGTGCCCGCCGCTCCTCTTAAGACTTGCCTTCCTGTTTAATAAGCGTCACGGAAAGAGTGAGAGGCGATAAGCTGTGCCAGCTTTTTCAAAACTTCAGCATAAAAGATTCATGTCAGCGCTAACCATTGAATTTGCTTTGACATAAAAAATAAAAAAAAAATAGGGCAAATCTGGATGTCAGCTAAACCCGCTGCAAAGGAATCTGAGCGAGACATGCTTTGAAGGAAAATGACTGCGCCGGCTGATGAGTCGGAGCTTTTGATTTTCTGTCCTCTGTTGACTTGTATTCCCTTTTAACAGGCCGTCATTTTACTGACCTTTACGTTTCTCCTGCTCCTTCGCTGCTAGATGCCTGCTTAGATGCAAGTGACTGAAATCAGCATCAGCACCTTTTTCACTTTGAATGATTAGCAAAAAAAAAAAAAAAAACTGATGCAGATCCACATAAAAAAGAGCAGGCTGTTTGCAACCTTGTGTTACTGCGACACAAGATCATGCGAATGCAAACATTAGCGCAAGTGCAAAATCTGGTTGTGTCGTGTTCCCATGTGTGCTCGTCTTGAATTTCTATTTGTGCTTTCCCGCACTTTGCATTCGCCACATGAGAAACTGACATGAACTATTCAGTAACTCGTCATCTTAGGCTCAGGTTTGTTCTCTTTGCAGGATATAAGTATATATATATATATATATATATATATATATATATATATATATATATATATATATATATATATATATATATATATATATTTCTTTTATTCCGTTGTTTGGCCTGCCTCTGCAGAAAGAAGAAAACGGGAAAGTCGTGAGCGCCCTTCCACCCTCCCGAACCGACTTCCTCCAGTCTGGGCTCGGACCAGGACAGGAGTACGAAGTCTCCGTCAGCGTCGTAAAGAACAACACCAGAGGGCCCCAAACGTCCAAAACTGTCACCACCAGTAAGTTTCTCAGGTCCTCATCAGCGCAAGCGTTTAATCGCCCAGCGAAAGCGCTTCAGCGTTATAAAGACGCTCCGTGAAAGCATTGAGTTACCAGCCGCCTTTAAAGGCTGACAGAAACCAAATTGATGTTGCTGAGTGAAATTCCATAATAATGAGAAGAATTACAACAGGAGACCTATGTTGGTTTTGATTAGATGACAAGGCTACATCATGCCTGTAATTTTTCTCCTCTTTTTTCAGCCCCTATCATGTGTTAAGTGACTTTTTTATTGCTCCAAAACCCAATACTAGATGTTATGAAATCCTTCCAAGACCCTTATGCAATGGTCGCATCCTGCCAGGCCAAACATATTCAGATGTGTGTCTGGCAAAGCCATTTATGGTTTTTAAGGTCTGCGGTGAGGGAGCCCCCCCCCCCACCCGGATTTCTGGACCCCCACATTTCATAACCGATGTCATTTATTTGGGAAGGTTGAAACTTGACGCAGATCCCAGAAAACGACTGATAAAAGAGAGCTCAAAGCTTTCAGAACGTCAGCCTCCCAGAGGTTTTTTTAAAAACGTGGATCTAAAATATGAGGGACAGAGGTCTCCTCTGCTTGTTACCACGGGAGATTTAGCAGGTAGTAAACACGAGGCTGGAGTGAAAGGGAACGACATTATATAACAGCTTCTCCTTTTGGGATCAGAGGTTTTCCTTCGTCCGCCAGGTGTCACGTTAGGTCCAATTTCCGTCGACTTTTCTTGATTTGTCACACTGGGAAGAGTGAAAGTGCATTTTGATCTATTGCATTGGAGAGGTTTGACAGAAACGGCAAAAATTTTAAATGGCTTCTGCGTTTGTGCAGAAAAGATTCTGATTTCGAAGAGTTAATGTGCTGAAGGGGGAGATGGAAACTTATTTGCCGAATAAGTTCTGACGTATCGAACATTTGCGTTGCATGATCAGATTGCAGCCATGGTTTATGGCAACGTTTATGTGTCGTATGGTTGATGGAAACACGCCTAATTCACATTTTCTCTGACATCTCCAAATTCGCATGGCAATTGGATGGAAACATAGCTATTGCTTGGAACCTCATTAAACATTTTGAAGTTATTTTCTCTTTCGCTTCTGTCTCTTTAAGTACTTTGTTTCCATTTCAAATTGCCAAAACTTTCACTTCACCTTCCTGACTTCCTGCCACAGAGATCGATAGTCCCAGGCAAGTGGAGGTGAAGGACATCACGGACTCCTCGGCGCTGATTAGCTGGTATCTGCCGGTGGCTCCGGTGGACAGCGTCACCATGTTTTACATGCCCAGCTCCGACCCCACAGACCAAACCACGGTGGACGTTTCCCCACCGGACAAACAGTACAACACCGACAACCTGAGGCCGGACACGGAGTACACCGTGTCGATCATCTCAAGGCGCGGAGAGGCAACCAGTGACCCCGTCACCGCCACGTTTACTACAGGTGAGAGTTTGGTAAAAAAAAGAAAAACTGCAGATTCGTGGTTCACGATTCATCTAAAGTGTATGTTTCTGTGGAAATGTAAAATATTGGAGGGAAAAAAAAAATCTCACTTGTGAAAGTTGAATTGCACACGGGCACAACGCTAGTTGACGCGCAATTAGCGGGCGATTGCAAACCACCCAATCCAGGAACGCCATTTATTTTCCCCGGCACTGATTGGCTGTACTCTCCACGTGAAGATATGAACATCTATGGTAATACTGAGACGGTTTCCACTGGGCGTGCTAATGCGTATTGAGGTACTCTTAGAGACTGAACTGATCTTCAGAGTCGGTCCCTTTGAAAGACAACACAACCACTGGCCTATCTATACGAAGAAACTGTGCATAGCCATGGCAACACATGCAGTTATACTGGAGAAACGAGCTTAAACAATGAACGATGGAAGATTTTCAAATAAAGTAGGATATTTCATCCGTAGTCGAGGCTTATAACAGGATCCGTAGAGTAAATACTCGCTGAATTATGAGCGCTTGTGAGCAATGAACCACTCTGCCTTCAGGAAACGTCGCAGTAACAGAGACTAAACAGATGGGAAATGATTTGAGCAGATGAGGACGTGGTGTAGTTGTTAGTCACGTGCATCCTCCTATTCTTGTTCTGTTTTTTTTTTTTTTTTGACAACTAGATCTTCATCGCCTTAGTCGTCGCTTCTGACTCGTCTCGATTTGTGACTGTGATCGGTAAACGGCAGCGTTTTTCCAATCTACTCGTTTTGCCTCGGACCGACGCAGTTTGCAAGCGACTCAGAAACCTAACTCCATGGCACGGCTCCTGCAGCAGCGTCTGGTTATTGCTCTGCATTTCCTCCAAAACAGCAGACAGGAAGTTCGCTGACATCCAGCAGCAAACACCTTTTAAAGTATGTGCAAAACAAACAAAAAAAAAACGAAGAAGAAGAAAAAAACAGACAGTCTGGTGAACGTCCTGCTGGAACAAAATTTCATACTGTATTGGCGGGTGCATTGAGAGCGATGAGGACCAAAGTGTCATAATAAATGCAAGAATAAAAAGCAATTCTACCAAAGGGACTGAACTAAGATTAGAGCATACACTAAATCAAAGTCTGAATGGAAACTAGCATAAAACATTTCAAAAAATCAAAAAGTAAGACATCTATTGCAAACTATAATCCTATAAACACATTCCACTCATTTTCCGCTGCTCTGCTTCTCCAGTTGCGTCCATGTTTTCTCTCCCTCAGCTCTGGATCCCCCCACAGACGCGCAGGCCGTGTCTCAGACCGACGACAGCATCACTCTGGAGTGGACCAACAGTCGAGCTGATGTCAGCAGTTACCGAGTGAAGTTCAGTCCCATCTCTGGTTCCGCTCACGGCGAGAAGGTCTTCCCACGAGGACCAGGACGCACCACACAGGCCACCATCACTGGTCAGTGTGGTGACAAGAAGCAACTTTGCACTGCAAAAACACAGAAATCTTGCCGAGGCTTTTGGGCCTCGTTTTTTTTTCTATTTTCAGTGGCCCAAATATGCTGCCACCGTACTTTAGAGCCAGATGTAAGAGCTTGGTTTGAGTCAGTAATTTCATAATATTGGTCAAATAATCGACTAGTTCCACCGGCAGATATTTTTCTGAGCTGCCTATTTTATAAGTGAAATAATCTACAGCAGAAATTAGACAAAAAAACAAAACAGTGAGTCTCCAGAACTCCTTTGCTCTCGCCATGCAGTCATTCACCCTCCATGTTGTTCCAGGGCTGAAGCCGGGGACGGAGTACGGAGTGGGCGTGACCGCCGTGAAGAACGAGGCAGAAAGCCTCCCTGCCACTACGAACGCAGCGACTGGTGAGCGGAGACGCCACGCAGCCGTCCACACGCACTTCCCCCATAAATCCACAGAACGTTCTGTTGACACAAGCGCAGAGAAAAACTTGCGCTCGGCTCACGCTTCTTAACGCGAGCTGCCGTGCGTGCGCTCTTGTCAGACCTCGACGCCCCCAGAGACTTCAGAGAGGTCCGCTCCACGGAGACGTCCCTCGCCGTGGCCTGGCAGAAACCCCAGGCCAAGGTCGGCGGCTACAGGCTGGCGTACGTGTCCAGGGACGGCCAGGCGGGGCGGGTGGAGATCCCGGCCTCGGAGAGCAGCTACGTGCTGCCCGACCTGATTCCCGGCACGAGCTACACGCTGACGCTGGCGGCAGAGCGGGGACACAGGAGGAGCAAACCCGTCTCCCTGACGGCGTCCACAGGTGGGTCGCCCGAGAGTTTGGAAATGAATTTTTACAGGTGGCTGTTTTCTAAATGCTCGTCTTTTCAATGCTTCGTTTTGCTTTTCAATCAGTTTCGGGTAATGGTTTTAGATTTACACGCAGCCTGTTGAAAAATTCGGGGAAAAGTGTCGCAAAAAATGAGCCATAAGAACCTGCTTAAGATATTTAGTCTTTTTAAAAGGTTTATTAACAGAAGACCTTCTAAAACTGGTGAAGATTGTAGTTGCATTAAGGAGCACGAAGGACAAACTAAGAGAATTTGTTTTGATTACAAGAATAAAAGTCATGATATTAATAAAAATGCAATATTACCAGGAGAATGTTGCAAAATTATGAAAAAAAAAAATAAAGTTCTTATTAGTAAAAGAATTGAGTTTTTTAGATCTGATGTGACCAGAGCCGTGGTTTTTTTTGTTATGTTTTTTTTTTTCCATTTGTGAAATCATTTCAAAGTCTTGCTACTCTTATGAATCTGATGCTGATGTATGAAAACACGAAACATTTTCTCACTTTTAAAACAAGTATGTCGTCACGAGGTGTTCGACACTCTCCATTTAAACTCCTCGTTATTTTTTGTGGAGTGATTTTCATAAAATGACTTCTTGATTCTCCTAACATTATGATTTTATTCTCGTGTTATTGCAGCGTTCTTCTCTTAACAGAATGACTTTAGTCTCGTTTTGCTTCCTGACTTTATTCTCGCAACTTGACTTTTCTCCTGCAACTTTTTTCTCATAGTATTGTGACTTTATTCTTGTAAAAAGAAAAACATTTCTCGGTCTGGTCCTGGAGCTCCATCGGACAAATTAGACCCCGCGGCGCCTTGCAAAACGTACCTGACACTCTTTATTGTGAGATTTACAAAAGAAAACTGTGTTTTGTTTGTGAAAAAAAAAAGGTTTAAGGGGAAACGTATCATTTTATGCAATATTGAGAAAGTCTAAAACCATAAAAATGTAGCCATCACGTCTGTTCTAAGCAGACATTTATCGATGAGCATTTGAGTAAATCCTCTGGAAGCACTGGAGATGAGATGTCATTCTGTCTGGATTTGTGCCTTTTTGTTTTGTCCTTGTAGCCACTTTCACTTTTTATTTAGCTGCCTCAGACGACCGCGAACAGACGACCCCTCCAGGCTCGGAGGGCAATGTCACTAGCGCTGTAATTTTAGACCCGGCAGAGTCACAGATTTCCGAGACGGGGGCCGAGGACGAGCGTGGAACGCTGACCGCCTCGGGCGTCGCGTCCGGCGGACTTGACCTCTCTCGGGAGCTAGAACCTCCCGGCGCCTCCGACAGCGTCGCCGTGCGGTATAAGGACGCTCAGGTATCGCGCGGCCGGAGCGAGGGCCAGCTCACCGGAGTCGGCGGCCCGGAGCCGACGGCAGAATATCAAACTGAGTTGTTTGGGATAAAGAGTAGCCAGGGACCTGCACTACATGAAGCTGTTGCGGTTACAGGTACAAGGGTTTGTTTCAGTGAACAGTTTTTCACAGTTTCTCATTACACAGCAGACCCGATTTCAAAGTGTTAAATTATGAATATATATATATATATATATATATATATATATATATATATATATATATATATATATATATATATATATATATATGTGTGTGTGTGTGTGTGTTTGTTGATATGTAGCACATTTGAAACATCTGAAGATAACATAGCTCTTGGATAATACACAACCCCCCGCCCCCTTTTTTTTTTACAACAACTGAATGTTGATTGATCTCCATATAATCCCACTGACATACTGGAGGTTTGAGACTGGAATGCAAAAAACGTGAAAGGGTTCGGGGGTGTGTGAACACTTTTCCAGGTTACTATTCTTCCTGCTACTTGATTCACTTCTTTACTTCCATTCCCGCAATCTAATAATTCTCTTGCAGTCAGAAGAAAAGACGGCGAATGTCACTCGCAAGTCCGTCCGTCCAACTGACTCTTCAGTTTTGGTTTAGAGCGGCAGGAAGCCGAACGGCTGTGCATGGCTTCGCTAGTTGAAGAGAGCTACGTACTTCCACTGCGGTGGGCTACTCGGCTCCTTCAAGAGGTTAATGGCGCCCAGTCGAGTGCCATTAACGGCTTAGATCAAGCTTGAAGAAAAGTCTGTGCAGAATTGTTTATTTAGGCTCTTCTTGTTTTGTTTTTTTTTTCTCCAAGGTTTTCAACAAACTTAGCAGGAAATTCACAAATTTAACCAGCTTCTATCCACTGTAGCATCCCCAGACGTTCTCGCGCTGAGCATCAAAGAACCCCCGCCGGCCCCAGAGCCCGCCAAGGACGAAGAGAACCTTGAACGTGTCGACAAGGTTCACAATGAATCGCCTTCAGAAAACGATGCGACGGTCTCTGGGGCCGAGATTGAAAGCTCAGGCATGGAGCTGATAAGCGGCCTCGCGGTCAACGTTACCGCCACAAGCGTGAGCCTGACGTGGTCGGCGCCCGACGCCGCGTTCGACGGCTTTTTGGTGGAGACGGTTGCCGTGTCGGCTGCAGCGGCGCGGCCTCAGGCGAACGAATTGCCCGGGAGTTTTAGGAAGGCCGAAATAGAGGGGCTGTTGCCCTCGACGATGTATGAAATAACACTGCAAGGGCTGATGGAAGGGAGGCGATCTGTACCGCTCAGAGTTTTTACCGCAACAGGTACACCGAGCAAAATATCTCTTTGCCACCGGCATCATCCCATCCCCATCATCCTCATCTCATTGTTTGTTGTCTGTCATGTAAGAGGCTCATGCTGGGTGAACGGCTGCTTTCCTGCCGCAGACGGTTCATATTTCTGTTTTACAGGTTTTCTTTGCCTTTCCATTGAATTGATACTGTGACCAGCAATGGGACCAAACAATTGGAAGGTTTTGGATCAAGTTTGGAAAATAAATAGTGAAATTGCCCTGACATACATTAGAAATTAACAGCAACAACAACAACAAAAAAACTAGCATAAAAACAACTATAAATTATAACGTCCATGAAACACATTTTCAAATTTCACAAATTAATTTTTTGTGGTTATGAGGCTTAAATTTTAGGAATAGTTGGAAAATGTGGAGGATGGGAAATAGTTGCTCAAAATTAATACGACCATTATCTATAGCTGTTCATTGTTCTATCGATTTATTTTCAGATTATTTATTTTAACATGATTTAAAAAAAAAAAAACGCAACCTGGATTCAGTGAAGTATTATGTTTGATCAAATGTAACAAAGTCATTTTTGAGGTAAATGCTTCAGGCTAAAATCTCTCCGTCTATACGGTTATAAATGTTATGAGCTTTTAAAACAAATTCAGCTGATCAGATCCGCCATTGTTGTTTTCATTATACCAAACCCCCCCAAAAATCTCACTTTATATCCCCATTATTGTGAAATTTTGTTGAGCTCTTTGGAGAATCTCCACAGAAGGTCGGACACGCCGTTCTGAAGATGTTTAGCGAGTTCTTGCTTGTGGCAAAGCTAACATGTAATTTGAATGGCAAAGAAGGACTCGAGTAAATGAGGGCAAATGGGAGCGGTAGAAAAGCCAGAACGAGTCCAAGGATTTTAATCCCTCTACTCAAAATCTGTGGGTAAAATCCTCCAACTGGCCGACTTTCACACAGAAATATAAACGTTTCCCAAAATCCTGTGGCACTTGGCACTTGGGAAAAAAAAAAACCCCAAGACACATTACTGAAAGAATTTGTTTTTTTCCCCACTAAAACAGTTCTGGTGCAAAATCGGACCCAGTACCAGTACCAGCGGGAACCCAGAATGAACGAACGAATGAAACGATTTGGATTTCCACAGACTGAACCACGTCATTATCCTGTTATTATTCTAAAACTTTATTCCTTTTAGTTTTTCCTCCTCCTGCTGATGTACTTTGAACTTATGTAGCTGGACGTTTAAACGCTTATCATGCATTTAGTCTCATTATTAATGTCACCAGTCTTGGTTTTAAAGGCTATTTGAAACAGCGGTGGGTGTTTCCTACTGCTTTTTATTATACATAAGTCTTAATAAGTGCCATATTTTATATTTCAGTAAAAAACAACTATTGTGAATCCATGTTTATGTGATGGATTGACTTACATTTAGTACACACAAACAGTAGGGAGGTTGTTAGTCTGAGTTGTTTCTCTTAAAATAACATTAGTTCAGTATTTTTGATTTGTTTTGTCTCGAGCTGAACCTAAAAATCAAAGTAAATTAGATGTTTTAAACAAGAAACATATTGATCTCCTTAAGCCCGCACTTCATGCTGCTGCTGCTTTAGGATCTGGTTTAGCACTCAACGTGATTTTACTGGAAATAATTGTGAAGGCGTTGCTTGTTTCTAACACTTGTGGCAAGTTGCTTTTATTTTTAGAATTTTTAGAACGGGTAAAACGATAAACGCCTTTTCAATTTTGAACAAATGGTCCCCAAAATTGGCCGAAACGTTTTGCTTTTGATTGAAGTGACGAGCTAAAAAACATAAAATAAAACTTCAAACATCTATGTCTAGTTTGTGTATTTACAGCCATGTGAAAACATCAGGACACCCTCTTTGGACACAAGAGTATCTAAGATCAAGTTAAATGGTACTGGAAAAAAATTACGGATTAAACAATTAAACCTTTATATGTTATACTTGTTTACAAAATGACATCATTGTAGAGGAATAACTCTTGACTGGTGGGATCCAAAGACATGTCTGAGGCCTTCTGAAAGAAGACTAGACGCTGAAGGAGGTTTCAAAACAATCTGAACTCATCTAATCCACCGTCCTGATTTTCAAAACACCTCAGTCTAAGCTAATTTCACACTAAGAGTAGACTGAAAGATGCTGAAAGTTTGCAAAAACTTTAAACCGTCCGCACAGGACCTACTTTGGGATCTTCCGTAATGTTTATTTTCTATAGATGAGTCTAAAGTCGCCTTGTTTGGACACCAGAACACAAGACATGTTTGGCATAAACCCACAACTTCATGTCTGCTGTGAAGCACGGAGGTGGAAATGCTGCAGATGGTCTTGATCTTCAATCTCCAAAGAATCCACATTCCTTCAAGGTTAACATCTGTAAACAAAATAAAGTTGGATTGGATCCTGAAACAAGACAATGACCCAAAGCCAACCTGGTGAAAGCCACCACAAAACAGGAACTCTTGGTCTGAGTCAAAGCCCTGGATTTGAGTTCCTGGACCTTATTGGGTCGTTTGAAATGGGCTGTTCAGACTGGCCACAACAACCGACTCACTACAGCTGTTTAAGCTTAACAAGCTAACAGTAGTAGTCGATCTTATTAGCATCTTTTGTTCAATATGTAAAACAAGGTTTATTGCTTACCTTTTAAGTAAATAACTTTCTCATTTCAAAGATGATGCATGTTCTATTCACAAAACAAATATTCATAGGGTGGTCCTAATTTTTTCACATGACTGTACCTGTCGTATAGTGGAACTTGAAAACAAGAATGATCTCTCCTGCAGCCCACCTGACCCCCGTTTGATTTGTCTGTCTACCAGCGGGGCTGGAGCCAGCACTAGGGAACCTGGTCCTGTCTGACATTACATGGGACAGCTTCACAGCATCCTGGAGCCCCACAGGGGGAGACTTTGACAGCTTTGTCATTGAGGTAATAAACATGGAGGATCTCGCAGAGAGACAGAACCTCACTCTGTCCGGAGACGCGTCGAGCCTGGTCATCTCCGGATTGAATCCCAATACCAACTACATGGTTGGCTTGTACGGGATGCATCAGGGCTCCTACCTCGAGCCGCTGTACCGTGAAGCCACAACAGGTACCCGCAACTTGCCGCGTTGCAGTTAAAACTTTCCATTACATCCTTTCTACTTCAATCAAGGCTTTTGTTTATTTTATTTTATTTTATTTTTTTTAAAACGCACCAAAACGCATAACTCGTATGTCCAACGCACAATGGAGCGTGAACTCTTGGCTGCATGAACCGAGTCGATCGCAATAACCTGGTCTGTGTTTTTGGTATGAGGTTCTGACGCCGTGGCCTCAGTGCATTGGACTGCTGCATCCTAACCAGCATTACCTGTTTCATCCCTCAAGCCACTGTTTCTGTTTCATTGAGAAAAGGGAAGGAGAAGGCTACCGGGCAATGGAACCGCGTCGTCGAGCGGAGCAAACATTTTGTCCTTACTCTCATCCCGATTTCAGAAGTGCATGAAGCCTCCCCTTCTTCCCCCCTACCATCATACTTGCATCGTGGTCCGTTCTGTCGCTGATGTGCTACAGTGATTGCAAAAGCAAAAACCAGTAACTCACTCTCTCCAACCCCACTCCCGCTCATTCCACCCCGACTCCGTTACCATTTCAATCCATCCGTCAACCTTCGTTCAGTGTGTCATTGATTAACCTTGCGCAATCATTTGCCCTTGTGCTCTGGAGCTCACGGCATGTGTGAGTATTCATCTCAGCTGAACTCTGTGAGTCTGTGGGAATGAAAGTCAGGTAGTTTCTTTGTTTTTGTCCCGGAACATCAACAACAAATATCCTCATCTCCTTTTGAACCACTAGGTGGCAAATGATTCAATCTTCTTTCTGGTCATCAAGGCAAAAAAAAAAAAGAAGCTAAAGAGGCTCACCATATTCTGCCGCCTTGTGCATGTTTGCACTAAATTGTCAACCTGCATCGCCGCATGTAAAATATAAACATTATCAGTAGGTGAAGCATTCGTTCCGCATGTTGTGACAATATGTCCGTAACATAAGTGATGTGCTGCATGGTCGAATAGTGCTCCGCAGGCATGACGAATCCTTCATTAACCACATTGACCGCATTAAAAACAAATACTTTGGTTAGACCTTTACAACAGTAGACTTCAGCGATGTGAGCACAGGCTTTCTGAAATACTTGTCCTGAAATTAATTGATGCTTGTAAGTATTAATCCTTTTCGAAAGAGCCAGCAGGTGTAATTTGTGTTCAATCCAAGCTGCAATTTAACTGCTGGTGCAGGATGTTCAGTTAGTATCTATGCAGATACATGCATGTAACTTTTACTGAGCTGCTCACACTGTCAGGTGTTGCTTCTGGTTAATGGTGAGCGCTTTTATTATTCTTTTAACAACGAGTCCATGGAAGCATTAGCCAATAACACTTGAGATGTGTTTCTGATATATTCGTTTTACAGAATGACTGACTCATTTCTAACTGTGGTTTCTTTCTTCAGTTATTAGACCAGTGGTTGGCAAAGTGTATGTCTCAAACTTAACGTCCGAAAGCTTTACGATCCACTGGAACAGCACTGAAAGGCAGTTTGATGGTTTTGTTCTGGAGATAATTGACTCAGACTGGCTCATGGAGCTGAAGGAGTACAACATTTCTCAAAATGTATCGGCCCATGACGTCACAGGGCTCAGGCCCAGCACTGATTACATAGCCTACCTCTATGGAACGTACAAGGGATCTCGAACACGACCTGTCAGTATTGTTGCATCAACAGGTATTTGGACTTCAAGTACTTTGAAATGTCACAGAAAGTTAGGACGTTAGGTTTTTCTTTTGTCTTAGTGTCAAAGTGATAGACAACTTTTGGAAAAATCCCAAGTTCCCCTGACTGTCATGGGAAAACTAGGTACACCGTACATTACGCAATGACTTCATACTTGATTGATCAATTTTGCCACCTTAGCTCTGTCATTAAAACTGACAGATTAAAAATAGTTTCTGCCCGTCTGAGAAGGGTTGTAAGGCCATCCCTACCCAATCTTTAGTTCATCATCTGACGGTGACAAAGAAGGTTTACACCTGAAGATAATATTTTCCAAAAGTTGCTTCTATTGCATTTTACTAAGTTGAGTAGAAATCTGAAGTAGTTGAGTCGGTCTTTAGGCATGAAATTTTAAGAAAGAGACCAGCTCAAGCTTGTAAAGTCATTGAATGTGTACCATATATTTTTTTTTCTCCCCTATAGCTGAGGAGCCCGATTTGTCCAATCTAGTTGTTTCCAACGTTACCTCAGACAGATTCTCTCTGTCATGGCGAATGAGAGAGAAGGCCTTTGATACGTTTGTAGTCGAAGTCAGAGAGTCTGCTTTGCCGTCGCAGGCGATGGGGCGCATTCTGCCCGGAGATGTTCGCGCCACGGTAATGGCGGGGCTCAAAGCGAACACGAGCTACGATATAAAGCTTTACGCCAGTAAAGGCGGCAGGCAGAACACACAGCCTCTCCTGGCTGTAGCTACTACAGGTATCCCAGTTAACACTGCACTGTATTGGACGGTATGTGTGCTCCGGACAACGTAACTCAAAACACATTCTTCTCTTGTTCAGAGGATGTCCCGCAGTTGGGGCCGATAGTTGCTTCGTCTGCTAACCCCCATTACCTCAGCTTGTACTGGAACACATTGTCTGGCCACTTTGATGGCTTTGTTGTCCAGGTTAGTGACTCGGAGCAGCAGTCTGACACGCTGGAGTTCAGGCTGCCCAGTGAAGCCCGTAACGTTACAATCCCTAACCTGATGGATGACACGGGCTATGATATCGAAGTGTACGGTATTTCTCATGGCCGTCGCACTCCGTCTATGTTCGTCCATGCTGTCACAGGTACTACGTATTTTACTGATATCCGTTACTTTAAGAAATTTTCTAAAAGTTTGGTTGAATCCAAAAATGCACTCAGAGCCAAATGGGCATGCATCACCAGCAGTAGTATTATTTCTTCTTATATGTAGATGCTGCCTTTAGGTGTCACTTGACTAAAAATCGTGAACACTTGAGACTCCCTCTATGCATTAACACACACAGTGGAACATCTCCTAGCACTACCAAAGAAGCTAATATTTACAGTCTTTTGGGTTAGCACCAATCAGATCCAAGAAAGTTAAATGCTTCTTCTGGATTGGGTGCTTTGAAGATACTGGTCAATAGCATGTCACGTAGGATTGCTTCGAGGCTTATCAGCCTCACAAGCTGCATTTTCTTTCAAATATTTTAGATATACTCTACAAACAAAATCAAGGATAGGCAAGGATTTCTGCGATCTCCTCGTATAGGCAGGGTTCCACTGTGATTACTTACGTTTAGTTTTTTTACGTCAGACTAAAAATCAAGTGTAGAAACAAAGAAGTTCAAAGTTTCTGCTGTAGATTTTATATGTTCAAAGCTAAAACGGCACGATGAACACCGTAGTCATTATGGCGCATAGTTACAACTGGACAATCACAAGGTGACTTGACGTAAAGTACCTCGTTTCGTCAACTTGACGCTTCCCTAAAAGAAAACAGGCACATTGTCACCTTCCCGAAGTGATAGTCTGTGTCATTTTTTGGCAAAACAGAGGTGATTATTTTTGCCATAATCTCTGACTTACCATTATTTTAGGAAGGTGATGATATTAAGCTACAATAGAAAGCAGTTCACACCAAACAAATGCATGACAGCCGAATACATTTGATTAGCAAGAAACTGAAGACCCATTGATGCTTAATGGCTTCAAGTGACAGGGCAGCATAGAGAGGCGGTAAATGCTATATGCTATAAAATAATGTGGTGATGGCAAAACCATTTTTGTGCACAGCCCACATTGTTGAGTTCATTTTGCCCACTTTTATCCTTAACTTCTTCTATGTTTAGGGAAACAGCTTTTTGTATTCATTTAAAATTAAACAATATGATGCATGTCGCATTTTATTTTAGGGTGTTGTTGACAGATACTGAAAATATTGCACTTTTAATGCATCTTTAACCTTTTTTTCCAAGATACAATGGCACACACTTGAAAGAACTGACTTATGTATTTGCTTTTGCAACCACTGCATACATCATACTCCCTAAATGAAATGTCATATCCCCTCCAATCAATCCCCTTGTCCCCCACACTCCACTTCCTTCCCAGCTCCTTTACCTAAAGTGGAAAACTTGACCATATCCAACGTAACCCCCTACGGTTTCAGAGCGTCCTGGGAAGTGAGGCAGCAGCCACCGCCGCCGCCGCAGCAGAAGGAGGAGTTATCCCCCTCTGGTGGCAGTTTTAGCCACTTTCACTTAGTGGTGACAGACTCAGGCTGGCTGCTGGAGCCTCAGGAGTTCACCGTGCCGGGAGACCAGAGTCACCTGGACATCTGGGGCCTCATCACCGGCATTGGCTATGAGGTCAAGCTAACCGGGGTGTCTGAGTCGGGGCTTCTCTCTCGGCCCCTGACTACGGTGGCTGTGACAGGTACTGCTTACAGTGCGCTGAGAGGCCCAGAAAGAAAAAAAACAAAACAAAACCCAGAAACGTTTTACTAAACGCTTCTGGGGTTTTGTTTTGTTTTTTTGTTTCAGCTGACATATCAACTTATCTCTCAAGACCCAATTAAGAAGTTTCACTATCGCAACATGATGTATTCATCTTGATCTATTCATCACGATTAAAACCTTCGGACCGGAGAATAAATTCAAAGTGTTCACATTTGGTGCTGGTGGATTCTAGCCAGGTTGTAGGTTCAACTTTAAAGGCAGTAAGACAAAAAAAAAGGAGTTAAAGAAATAATAAAAAAAAATACAATAATAGATAAAAAATAAAAATAGAGGACTCAAGTTATTGAAACTATTTAAGTGCTTGTGAACAGACTTTCCATCGGGTCATGAAATGGCTTTCCTGTCATTTCATGTCATCCATTCACAATGTCGTAACCCCCACCCTGAAAAGACAAAAGGCCTTTCTGTCTTTGAACATGGCTGGATTTCTCAATGGGACAACGATGGAGTCCACGGCAACCGTCAGATGAAGATCCTCGGATTTAAATCACAGTGAAAATGTTTAGGGATGGATGGGAATAAATGTCAGTGCCGGACTAACGATCCCCTTCATGAAACCGTCTTCACTACATGAAGTAACTATCAGCAGTCTACTGGAAGCACTTGCATCAACCAAGTTTTAAACTAACTTTCCCAATTTAAAGGGGCATTACAGAAGTTTTCCAGCCACCTGGTGCCACTTCACAGCACAATCAAGCCATTATGTTACCTTCAGTTGTTATAAAAAAAAATGCTGCATGTCAAAGATGACCCAAAAGAAATTTGACTTAATATTTTAATGCCTTGAAATTGGGCCTCTGTCTCTTTAAGAAACTTCTGCTCTTTCTGAAACTCCGCCTTCATGAAGTCATCCCAACATGGCTCCTCTATTAACCCTTTAACAACATTTTTACCAGCGTATAAGAAGCTCACAAAATGCTGATTGCTGAAGGTTAGTCTGAAGCAACACTCCAGGGTGATACATTATAAGTAACATAATGCAAAGCTCAAAAAAGTTTGTCACTTTTAATCGATTGCTTGTTTTACTTCCTTAGTTTCGCTCTATGTTGAAGTCCAACGTCCAACCTGGTTACAGTCCATCAGTGTGAAATGTGAACGCCTGTAACTCTTCCCCACGTTTGAAGGTTTCAGTCAGGGATGCACCATGTTTTTTATGGTGAAGCTTCACCTTCAACCTTCTTCTTTTTAACCCCGGCTCTCGTTTACAGTGGAACTATTTCTCCTCTTTTCCTTGATTTCAAGCCTTCTCTCGGTATCCAGCCGCATCGGCATAAAGAAGAGACACGGAGTTTCTCTGGGTTTCTTCTTTCCTCCAAAATATGAGCCAGCATATTTGATTGGTTTCATATTTTGCCATGTGTTTTCCTTCACGTTGTAAATTCGCAGATGCTACCTTGCTGTCGACCTCTGCTGCTGCTTTGCAGCTCAGGTCCCAAAGCACTTTTTTTTTTTTTTTTTTAAATGCAGGAAAACACTGATAAATCAACAGACTCTCTGAGCATGAATTTGTCTGTTGATTTTAATCCTTTTAAATAAATGGTTTTATAGTCTTTGAATGACTCCAGTTTGCATGGGGGACTCGTCTCGACCGACACTCTGACGTCAGTAAACAACTACAAGAGAATCCTCTCATCTTCTTCTTCTTCTTCTTCTTCTTCTTCTTCTTCTTCCTCTTCTCGTATGTGCTTCCCGGGTCGTCCTCGGTCTGATTTACACTAACGGATACTTGAGCAGGCTGGATCATAAACCTTCTACTTTCCCTGATGTCTGACCTCTTCCACAATGATCATCACTGTTGCCCAAAACCCATTGCCTCCCGTTCCTGTTTCCTTGTCTAACCAGAGGCAGAGCCGGAAGTGGACCAGCTCTTCGTTTCGGACATCACGGCCGACGGCTTCCGCCTGTCATGGACGGCCGACGAAGACCAGTTTGACAGATTTGTGATCAAAATAAGAGACAGTAAGAGATTAGCTCATCCGCAGGAGTACAACGTCCACGGCGGTGAGCGCACAAAGGTCATAACTGGCCTCATGAGTGGCACTGAGTATGAATTTGAGCTCTACGGCCTCACGTTGGACCAGCGTTCCCAGCCTATAACGGGGGTTGCTCAGACAGGTATAGGAAAAACAAACAAAAACCACTGCTGTGTCACATTTTCAGACTAACTCTCCTCTTCTTTCCAAGCGTTGTTTTGGCGCGATGACGCGACAAATCCTCTAATCGCCTTTGATCCTCTGGTTCAGGCCAATCTCATCGCATGGGATTCGGTCTGATGGGTTCCTGACGTTTTCCTCGCAGGAATTCATCATCTGTGCGTTTGCTTTTGCGCTCCGCTAGGTCTGAGTGCGCCGAGAGGACTGCGTTTCACCGAGGTGACGGACTCCACGGCGGTAGTTCACTGGTCCATTCCACGTTTCCCGGTGGATAACTACAGGATCACCTACGTGCCCTTTGAAGGAGGTAAAACTGACGTCGGGGTTGTAGTCTACTGACGGCTGAGGTTCATCCCCCAAAGCGGTAGTTAGTTGTGTTTTTGTATAAATTTACAGCAAAAAATGACGCAAATTAGTCAGAAGCAGAATACAATAGTTTTTGTCGTGTGCAGAAACAACCTGAAACTTTCTAGATGTTCATTTTTTTTATTTTTTTTTTTTACATGATTACTTTGTACCATTCTAGTTTTGCTTGCTCCAAGTCATGATGTCGCTCTTCTAAAGCTTGCTCTGTAATCGCGTTTTAAAGTGAGCCGCGGGACATGGTAGTGCTGCGAGTGCAAACGCTGAAAGCAGTGCGACGCGTCACCATGGCACCGCCGTTTGTTTGTTTGTTCCCTCTCTTTCCCAGGAAGCCCGTTGATCGTGACGGCGGACGGCGGCGTGTCTGAGACGGTGCTGATCAATATGTTTCCCGGAAAGACGTACCAAGTGACGCTGAGTTCCCTGAAGGGTCTGGAGGAGAGCGAGCCCAGCACCGGCACGGTTACCACAGGTTTGGATTTAATCTGCTCCTAGAATTTTCCCATCTCGCTGTCGAGACATTAATATCAGACGTGTTTTTCTCGTCCAGCTTTGGACAGTCCGCGAGGCCTGACCGTCACCAACGTCACGGACACGTCGGCTCTGCTGATGTGGCAGCCGTCTGTAGCCACCGTTGACGGCTACGTCATCACCTACAGCGCCGACGCAGGTGAGTTGCTCGCTCAGAAGTCAACCGAAAACCTTCCTGATTGACGCAGCGTTTCGATCTGTTTTATTGGACTGTGCCATTTGGCTTTCGCACCAAGTGTCCCCAGTGGTGGAGCATGTTTCTGGGAACATAGTGGAGTTCCAGATGAGCACCTTGGTTCCAGGAACTCTCTACACGGTCGGGGTTTATGGTATGAAAGAAGCTCAGAGGAGCGCGTCCACCGTCACTAAATTCTCCACAGGTACGTCAGAGAAACAAATATTTACGGACTTTTTGTGCATGGCAGCTTTCCAGAACAATTGTTCTAAAATTGACGGAGTTTTTTGGGGGGGTTTTTTTTTTAGACGTGGATCCTCCTCGCGACCTGACAGCTGTTAACGTTCAAACTGAGAGCGCCACTCTGACATGGCAACCGCCGACCGCTGCCGTCTCTGGCTATGCGCTAACCTTCTTCTCCTCTGAGGGTGCAATCAGAGTATGTACACTTTTAAATCGCTTCCTTTACAGCTTCAGTTTTTCCTCTAGAAATTTGCATTGGATGTTTTTTTTAGCCAAATGACACGGAGGCATAATTTCAATGAACATAGTTTCACCTGACAAAGAACAGGTCCGAAGATCAGAATGAATGATCCAGAAAAGACGAGTGCCCGAATGAGCAAATTATTTCCGAGAAAAGCACCAAACTCAGACTGACGTTTTGCTGGGTTGGACTCCAAAGGATTCATTAGGAAAAAGAACTGTCCTGATGAAGAAAAGGCAAGACACTCGCAGGTCCTGTGCCGAGCTGACAGTGAAGCCATTCTAGTGTGGACCAAGAGATTTCACTATTTCCCCCAAAAAACACAAACCAAGAGTGAATGATGAATGGTGTCAAATCTTCCAAAAGCAACTTTTCCCAATGACTAAGCTGCTGTCGATGAGCAATGCTTTTTCCATCAAGACAAAGGAATGTGTCATGAGATGTAACTAAAGGCGCCTTCACACCAGAGGCGTTTGGAGCAACTTAAACAAGTGAAGAGTTTTTGTTATCAGATAGTCTGCTTCATTCGGGCAACTCATCCGACCTCTGCCGAGATCCAAAAAATAAAACTGGGACACCGAAAACATCGGTCTTTGTTCGAAAGTATAGTGAATAATCTGCACAGCAACAGCTATTGAAAGTACTTTATCAAGCACTATATGTCACCTAGTCTTCAATCTGGTTTTAGAAAATATCACAGCAGCTTTGAAGGTTGTGGAAGACTTTTATCTAATCTCTTGAGAGGAAGCAACACCAGACCAGAATCTCTTGATACAGAAGCGGTTTGATGTAGGAGTTGCAGAGCATGCGCCGTCTTGGTTTCACAACTCTTATTTCCAACACGTCTCAGAATATATAATAGAAAGATGTTTTCATTTCTAGATAGCTGCACATCTTTTAAGGGTGTTCCTCAAGGTTAGGTCCCTTGGACTACTGCCTTTTATAATCTGCATCAGTGATCTCGCTCAGTGTCCCCGTGCATGCTGTTCTGGTGACTCAAAATGTTGCTTTGAATCGAGATAAGTCGAAACCACCGCTATATTTAAATTCAAGATCAAAGGTCATAAATTGCAGGCTGAGAGATTGAGCTTGTATCTCAGCACAGACACGCTGCTGTTCTCGTCAATGAAAGTCACGCATTCACCAACGTGGACTGACTGGCCATTGGCGGACTACAACCACATCCAAAACGTTTCCATTCTAAAACGGTGTAGGGAATCAACATCGCTGATTTTCCTTCTATTCGATGAGCGGCCCGGTTGAAGCTCTGCTGCAGAAATGCAAGTCAATGCGAGAAAGCCCAGATGAAGCAGTGAAGGGTGAGGAGAATCGAGCAGAACTGTGTAGGAAGGCCAAAGCCAGGCTTGTCTGGATTGAACAGAAGAAGAACTCGTTTCAATATCCCTACTAAAATCAATCAAATCAAGGAGCTGGTCTCTCTGGGCATCTTTAAAGGGTTTTTAAAAGTCTTGGAAATAAGTACATCTTGTAGATTGTTTTTGCTCCCTGACTTTTGTCTGGACCTCAGTCTCTGAATTGTGCACTTCACAAAATGCTTCTAAAATTTTTGTTATTGAGTCTTTCTTGGTGATGGTTTCCTAGTGAAATATAAAAAGAGAAACTGAACCAAGGCATGTTTTATTGTCCATGTGAAAACGTTTAAACCGTTGCTGCTTGTCTCCTGTTTACATTGGGCAGCTTTTTCTGATGGCTCCCCAAGCTAGCATCTGTTGAAACGTCATGACAAAGTTTTGAAGGGTGTGAGTCACTTTAACAAGCATAGCGTGAAAAGAAACCAAGCCAAACAAAGGTGGTCCTTCCTCCCAGTGTGAAAGGTGGAAACCTTTCAGATTTTACAGCCAGGAAAACTCCAAATCTGAAAACGTTTGGCGACAGCCTTCTGTTAATTTAGATTTTCGTCACGGCAGGAGGTAATGCTGAGCCCCACAGCGTCGTCTTACAGCATGTCTCAGCTCACCGGCTCGACGGAGTACAGCGTCCGCCTTCAGGCCATCTCCGGAGGTCACAGGAGTCGCTACATAACCACCACCTTTTCCACCGGTAAAGGTAAGAAAACCTCCCGGTATTTGCATCCATCACTAAAAGTCACCTTCTACTGTGATTTCTGTCGGCGCCGAAGGCTCTGATTACGGCTTACGCAACATTCCAGATGGGTTCCTAATGCTAATTCCAGCAAAAGCAGATTACCCGCGCCGATTTTTTTCCTTTTCCCCAAACTACTCAGATGGAAAAAAAAAACCTTCTCTCTTTTTTTTACTTTCTTTCTTTCCAAAAGTGATTCCCACTCATGACCCTGAATATTGTGGGATGGATTTCTTGAAGATAAAGTGCTTCTATCTTCCTGTGATGTCTTTCAAACATGCGGCGTTCCAGCTGGACAGATGTTCGCTCGCCCCCGCGACTGCGCTCAGATTCTGTCGAATGGGGAGACCACCTCCGGTCTGTACACCGTCTACATCGGAGGAGAGGAGAGCCAGGCCATTCAGGTTTACTGCGACATGGCCACAGATGGCGGAGGATGGTTGGTGAGGGAGCACTTTCACACCACAAGATCACACAGAATAGGCTAGCCGCCGCTACGCGGCACCTGTTTTTCTGATGATGTATGATAGACAGACCCGGAGAGAGCTTAGCTTAGCACTCATGAAAGCCAGTACTCCTCAGGTTTTCCTCAGGCGCCAGAACGGAAAGCTGGAATTCTTCAGGAACTGGAAGAGCTACACAGCTGGCTTCGGGAACATGAGTGATGAGTTCTGGCTGGGTAAGAGAATTCCCCGTCTGGCATCCGTCACTCTCCTCCTTCCCTCCCTCCCTCCCTCCCTCCCCCACGCGCCTCCTGACACTCGCTCTTTTCGAACTGGGCCTATAGGTCTCTCCAACCTCCAAAAGATCACGTCTCTGGGACATTACGAGCTGAGGGTGGACCTGCGAGATAACGGGGAGTCGGCCTACGCGCAGTATGACAAGTTCGCGCTTGCCGAGCCGAGAACGCGATACAAAGTCTACTTAGGAGCTTATAGCGGAACAGCAGGTACGCACCAGTCCAAAGGTGACCTGAAGTTTGAATCGTCGTCTTTTACAGTGGGTGGCTGAAATATACCCTCCATTTGAGCTTTTCCACATGTTATTATTGGGATTCTATCAGATGCACAGACAGGAGTGCGTGGTTATGAAATCCAGGGGAAAATGGCACATGGTTTCCATTTCATGTTTTTTTGTTTTGTTTTTTTTTTCCCAAAGCAAAGAAAGCTGAAAAAGCATGCAAATCATTTTTATAGAGTGGACACTCAGTGGATCAGAAATGGAAAAAGCTTTACCACAGTTGGATGCAGATGTGGACTTTGACTGGGTCGCTGTATGTTAAGAATATGCTTTGATTGGAGGGGTGTTTAAAGCTGCCGCTGCTTGATTTAAATCCGGTTTTCCCCTTGACGACAATTTGTGAATTGTAAAATTTGAGCCGCCGGTACCGTCAGCTTGATTCTGACTAAACAATTCAATCTAAAGGGAAAATACTCTGGGACTGCAGAAAAGCTACGGGATAACTTTGATCATTTGAAGTCGGAACAAAACCTCTTCCTAAAACTTATTTTAACCAGCAGCACTGGAAACTTAAATGACCAAATGTCTCCTAAAGCAGTGAAACGATCTTTCAGCTTCAAATCTTTGGTACCTTCATTTGGTTCTCAGACAGGCTGATGATTGTAGAAATGTCCAATCGTCCTTTAAAATTCCCCACTACTCTAAATTGTGTGGCAAGTTTCAAAAGTACTAACTCTCTGACAGTGGCGTTTCGAGCATCTGTCTTAACCCCAAAAGAAGACGGTGCTTCCTGCAGGTCAGGGGTCAGACTCTGCCTGAAGTATCTTGGAGTCTAGTTTACTAGTGAAGGTAGGGTGGACTGGAGCTCAATTTTGGGTACAAACTGCTTCCATGAACCTCCTCAGTGGAGACGGTTTCTGGATTTCTCTCCCTGTTTCCTCCGTGGCCCGATCCTGGGAAAGAGGAACACAATGGCAATACAGGTAGATGGACAGATCCTGAACATTAGAGAGAGAGATATTGTTCTTAAGAGTTTATAAAAGTGACCTGGTACTCCATTTGCTGAAGTCTGGGATTGTTGTGAGGAAACATTTCTACTTTTTAACTTTAGTTTATTGTTTTTTATGCGGCAGAAGGTCATATTTACGGCAGAAAGAGCATCAATTGCACCAACATATTAGAGCTATTTACCTTGTGAATTAGTTGCTTACACATAGTTGATATTGAGCCCAAAATATATGTAAAAAATAAACACCATGAGTTGGTAAATTGGGGACTATGAGTCATGCGAAGGCACCTTGGTAAGAAAAACGAAGCATTTCCAAGCATGCTGAACTCTTCCGTCGATAAAAACGATTTTATCAGTGGAGCTCGTTATTATGGTCTTTTATGTGATGTTTCCACCAGGCGACTCCATGTCCTACCATCAGGGCCGGCCCTTCTCCACCTACGACAACGATAACGACATCGCCGTGACCAACTGCGCCCTGTCCTACAAAGGTGCCTTCTGGTATAAAAACTGCCATCGTGTAAACCTCATGGGGAAATACGGCGACACCAGCCACAGTAAGGTAGGTGTTGTGTTTTGTTTTGTTTTGTTTTGTTTTTTTTTGAAAAGTTGAGTGGGATATTTATGATGTGAGAAAACTACTGTTTCACATTTTCTCATTTGAAAGAAATGAAGTTAACGTCCAACGTTCCAGGTCAGTCAGGTTTGCTGAATGTCCAGTTTATAAGTGAGAAAAGTTTGCATTTTCCCCGGTTTGTTTTTCATTTGTATATTTCCTCAGCACTTGGTGGACCGTTTAAACTCTGAGTCTGTTTTCTTGAATGTCAAGAAGAAATGCCAAAAGTACATCAGGAGCTCACAAATTCATGACATCATCATTTCAGGTTTTCTCAAATTATTTAAAAGCAGAGGAATACTAGTACGTCATTTTTTTGCCTATAAAGAAAAAAGTATCTCTCCCGTTATTTTGGCTTTTTTAGGTCAGGTAATCCTCCTCACCCTCCCCAAAAAGTCAAATTTACTTTGATTTAATGCAAAACAGTGAGGATAGAAAGATTTGTGTCTCTCCGCGGAGCGTATTTAATGATGTGTTAGCAGCTGTATTTATGGTTTTTTTCTTTCTCCACAGGGGATCAACTGGTTCCATTGGAAGGGCCACGAACACTCGATCGAATTTGCAGAGATGAAGATTCGGCCGGCCAACTTCAATAACCTGGAGAGCAGAAAAAAGCGCTCGTAAACTCCCGAGACGCCCCACTCCCAGGCCCTCCCTCTCCCGCACCTCGTAGCCTCCAAAGAGCGCCCCCTGGCTTTCAGAATCACCCTCTAAAAACACACACAATCCAGCACAGTGTGGCTCACTGGAGTCCAGTTCTGACTTTTACAAAGCAGTCCGGCAAACTCACATCAGCGGCCCAGGCTGGCAGAGCGCAGTCGGTTCTCCTGGTCGTGTGACTTCCTCCCAAGCAAAGTCGTTGTTGACCTGTTGTCTTTTTTAACAATAACGCCCCCTGCTGTATCCCAGTGACATTGTATATTGAATTCATGTTCAAATAAGCAACCAAAAAAAAAATAGATCATTTTGATAAGCATAAATTAAGTGTTTATTGTGAAACCGCTCACCAGTGTGCATGGTGTTCATATTTAAAATCTGGTTTGTTTTTTTTTTTTTTTTCCCCCTTGGAAAAAACTGCTCTGCATACAAATAAAATGGTTTGATACGTGGGAGTTGAGCTCTTGTGTTTTTCCTGTTGACCTGCGTCTCGTCCAGCAGGTGGCAGTGTTTACTCTGTGTTCAAAAACCTCCTAATGGCTCAGACATTTTTTTTTTTTTTTTTTTTTTTACACAACAGCAACCGGAAAGTAGTCTTTCTTATTCGGGTCGATAAGATAAGAGCGCCGGAATTTAATGTCGATTTAATCATTAATGTATTATTGATCCGCCTGTCTGCAGTTTGGTGAAGCCGGTTTTCCTGCTCTGATTATCCAGGTCACATAAATTTAGACTCTTCAGAAGGAATGATTAATCACTGCAGAGGACATACATGGGGATACATGAATTTGCGTGAAGACGTTTTCCTCTGTTTGGTGTTAGAAATGCACAAAACTGGAGCTCAAACAATTTTTTTCGCATCGGAGGCTTTTTGGCTCCACGTCAAAGAATGTCAATTGTGTCTCGACTGACCATGTAATTGTGCAAGTTGGAGCTACAAAAATGACTTTGCGTAATTGAAACACAATAACTTGGGGAGGGGGAGAATCTCACTGTGTCAAAATTAATGCATATTTTGCAAAACTGCGAAAAGACGAAGAAGAAGACAACAGGAAGTTGTAGGTAGGATGATTTTTAATGGCCAACGGTGTGAACAGACTTGCTCACTTGCAATTGTCTCATTTGATGGAAACGCCACGATTTCAAAACTGGTTGGGTTTTTTTTTTGTGTTGTTTTTAATATTAGTGGAATATCAACAATGTTTTGCACACATTTGTAGTGGCAATGCAGCTACAGATGGAGCTTTCAGCCTCGGTGAATAAGGTCAAAAGTGCAGCCGGTTCGCATCGCCGTTCCAAAGTTTGAAGTTTTATCTTTTCTCTTTTGCAACACGAGCCTGTTTTAGCAAACCACTCAAGGTTTTTTTGCTAAATCGATACATTTTTTGCTGATTTCATCGAATCCGCCCCGCAGTAAATTGGAGCAATGTGCAGATTTGGTGTTGACCAATCTGTTCAAATCAAGTCTTTTGTGACACAGTTTGGCTAAAAGTGATTGATTTCTGTCCTACTTCCACTTAAAAGTAGGTTGTCTCAGGTTTTCAGCTGTGGCCAGGTGTTAGAGTTTAGAACGCCGTAGTTTTTGTTTCCTCTCGCATGTTTCAGTTCAGAAGCTTTTACACATTTTTTTTTACATAATATCCACAAACTATCGTGTGTTTTACTGAGCTATGAGATTGATTAACACAACAGCACATAGGGAAAATATGTTTTTTGCCAATAAAAATCTAAAAAGTGAAGCAAGTCCATCTATTCAGCCGGTCTGAGTCAATACTTTAAACATGATTTACTTGCAGCTGCTGTTCCTTTGGGTTTCCTGCCCAGCCAGGGTGGTTTTTTTTTGTTTTGTTTTGTGTTTCCGTGTGAGACTCTTTCCTGCACAGAGGATCTGTGCTGCAGGGCGTGGCCATCCTGCTGCAGACCACACACCTGGCTGCAATTATCTCATCTGTCTTCAGGGGTTTATAAAGAGCCTGACGGTCAAACTCCGTGTTAAGGTGGATTCAAATCAGCTTTAACCGAACTCTAATTCTGGTTTGTTTGGGAAGGTGTGAGCGCTAAGACCGGACTTAAGAAGTTAAGTCTGGTCCACCTAAAAGTCGAGGTTTGATTGACGTGAGCTCGGGCGGCCATGTTTTGGCAGGTTTGCAGTTGAAATGCACTCCTTGTTTGTATTTTTTTTTAGGTTTTATTGGCTCTAGCGGCCTTCGTTCGATAGTGAATTGACAGGAAACAGGGTAATGAGAGAAGAGGAAAGACGTGCAGCAAAGGTCGCCAGGCTGGGAATCGAACCTGCGACGGCCTTGTCGAGGGCCAAGGCCTCCGTATGTGGGTTGTGCTCAACCCCGGCGCCACCACGGCACCCGAAACCGCCCTCGTTTCGCACAAAATGTTGACTCCAGTTTGCGTTATCTTCCCCCTCCACCTACACGCATACAATCCCAATAAGATCTACTGTCCTTCGTGGTTGCGACGTGACGGAACGCGAATCAGTTCGAGGGATTCCAACGGGTTTGCGAGACCTTGCGTCCCTCATTCGGTCCATCTGGTGAAACAGTGACTGCTCAGTCACCAGCGGAGGAGTAACAGCTTCTGCTTGGCGGAGCGAGTTGTCGGCCTTCTTGCATGTCCGCAGAAACCCAGGAGCTTCATCTGTCAGCTGGTTTTGGTTTTCAGAACATTGTGTTTGAACACGACAAAGGGGAATGATGAGACACTGGCCGTCTGCCGACTCAGAGCTGGGAAATTTTCCATATTAACTTCAAGGTGTAGAAATAACTTCTGACCTGGATTTCTCCCAGTGCATTCCTCTCCGGTCTAATTTCATCCAGAGATGTTTCTAAATGCAGGCGGCGCGAGTCAAGTGTCCTTCTAATAAAGCTCAGCTGCAAAGGCAATCAGAGCACTCAAGTAAATTCTGTACATCTTTTCAGGAACGGCAGCACTTATTTTTCACGGACGGGAGTCTATCTACACCCACTCGCCTGGAGGATGGCATGTTGAGACGTAATCTGCTCTCTTCACGGCTTGCAAGACGTAAAAAATGTTTGCTTATTCGTAAACATCTGCTCTTACGAGACGTCTTTAACCTGACTTCTAATTGGCTCTACAGAGTATCGTTCGACGTTTCTTTCTCGCAGAAACAGCCTTTCGGGTTGCAGTGTCTTGCAGGGAGCAGATTTGCACGGGGAGCTCGGAGTTTTTGACAGGACTGTCAGCTTTCGGCTCAGAAAACCTGTCGGGCTTTGTGATTTGTGTGCTTTGGCCCAAAAACGTCTTGCGGTTCCAGCCCCCAAAATGTGATGTTTCCTCTCACTCTGCATCACATCTGAAGCCGTAAGTCATCGGATTCCTCAGTCGGTTCATGAGACCGGTGGATGAAACGTGAATATGTGAGGGATTATGTGGCCTCTGGGGAAAAACTGGCAGCGCAGGTGAGAGTCTCCAGGCCCCTAATTAACTCGTTGGTAAGGACTGTACTCTGTAAATGCCAGCTTGTTGGCTTAACTGTTTACCTTAAAGGTATTTTCCAGCCGGTTAGTGCCATTTTGTAGAACTGTGTGCTCTAAAATGTCAACTTTGTTACATTCAACTGTTGCAAAAATGCTCAGTTCATGAAAATTTGAAATTGGGCCTCTGTCGCTTTAAAAATCCCTGCTCGTTCTGAAACGCCGACCTTTAGGAACTCATCACAACATGGCTTCTCTATTAAACTTGAGCAACGTTTTTACCAGCGCTAATTGCTGCTGGCTAGTCTGAAGGAGCTGGGAGATTAAAGGATTTCCCCAAACATGCATGGCAGAATCAAGTATGTTTTTGACGAGGGAATAATATTATAGAATGATGTGAAGATCAAAAACGTCGATACTACATAATACTTCCCCAAGTAGCAGAAAAGCAGCATCCATATAATGATAGCAGACGCTACGAGTGCCTTTAGTGTCAGGGATTAAAACCAGGGTCGAATGGAATTAGCCTAAATTTAGATATAATATAGCTACGTTTTGTAATTAATTCACCTTTCAACTCTATTTTCACACTCTTGAGATTCCCTTGTCTTGCAGGGATGATCTTGGGATCCATAGAAAATGTATTTACTTGACAAAAGCTTCTCCTGGACGCCACTGAATATCGGCTGAAATTTCCTTGAGGAAAAAAAAAAAACACCTCGACTCTGGTTCTGTTTTCGGCTGGTCTCTTCTGGAGGAAAAGTCTGTCAACTTCCTGCTTCTGCCAACCTGGAAAATCCAGGCTCCCAAACAGATAAGACTCATGTACGTTGATGGTGAGATTCCAGCACTAACCAAAGGACATTATCAGCTAGATAAAGGATATATGAGTGTCGTTATTTCAGACTTTAACCACCGGTGTTCACCTGGACACACACCTTGTCAGCTGGGTAGGTTCTCCGTCACTACGGTGGTTCAGTGCAGTGGTGACTAAATTACAGCTGTTTTATGTTTTGGGCAACAAATGCCCTGGAGATGTTCTGATGATCCACTAAATCTGAAATCTGAGTAATTGAGTCATTTTTTTATTTTTCCCCCAAAGTTCTCACTATCATATCATCCTGGCTTGGATATTTCAATGTGCTGGAAGACGAGCAGCAAACGTCTAACAATGTTAACAACTGCAGAAACGACCAGAATCACCAGTTTGCTCTTTATTCAGGATCACACATGGATCCAACCTGCCTACAGAGCTCACTTCGTCATGGTAACGGGCATTGGCTGCGCTCGGGATAAACAAACTCCATTTTGTCCATTTTCAGCCTCCGTCTCTGTAGCAGAAGTGAAGATGCTTTCTGCGAGTTGAACATGTCGTCCTAAATATTGTCAGTCATATAAAATGACTTTAAAACCTGGCCAAAGTGCTACACAGTTTTGCACCAACCATAATAACATGAAACAAAGCTTAAAACAATAAAAGTGAAACTGAGAAATTGAACAGAACAAGTTGAGTAAAAGTTTCAGAAGAAACAGCAACTCCAAGCCGCACTGCAAGCCAATAGAAACATTTAAAAAGTGGAAGCATTATGTGACTAAATGACCTAAAAGTTGTTGATATATTAGAACTCATAATTATTTCTAAAATTGGATATTTTTATTATATTTTTCACCATTTTTTCAGCTGTATCACGGACCGATGAACTTCACAGCGTCCCGCTGCGTCCTGCCCGGGTACCTTACTTGTTGATGATGTCAGAGTCTGGTTTTTATCCTACAGTGAAACAAATCAACCGGGAGCGAAATCTGAATGATCTACGACTCCGACCAAGTTGTCAAGTAATTGTTGGACGGCATAAAGTAACGGCTCATATTTCACTCCCACGTAATCTGGTGAGTAAAGTGTCAACACAGCATATTATGAGATTAAACAGTGTCGTTACTGGGTCATTGTTGCGAGATTTAAATCGCATTTGACTTGTTTCTGTGGCAGTGGCATACGTGACTTTTGACAGCTGCGGTGGACATTTTGTCAGGGTTTTCTAAAATCTGAAAGCGTTAAAAAAAAAAAAAAAAAAAATCTGTGGCAGAACGAATGGTTGAACCATTGATAAGAGTCTAGATTGAATTTGTAGGTCGGAGGCTATTTATGGCACCATGCCTTAAAAACGCAACAGTGTGACGCGGGTATCAGCATTTTCTGAGCTTACTATGAAAAGTTTTAAGCGTCACCAGCTTTGAATTTACTAGAAAGGTTTGATGCGCTCGCGGTCCAAGCAGGTAGTTAAAAAGGCCTGACAGTGAGAAGGCCGTGCGCAGAAAGCTGTGTCTGGTGCCAGCTTTAAGGGCAAGGACCTCCGGAAGTGCGCATACTTCCTGCTGGGTAAAGTATACACCTCCTGCAAGGCTGCAGTTCAACAGCCCCTCACCTCGGGACACGTGAACCTAAATTAGCAAACAGTTCTCTGAAGAGTCATCGAGTTGCTGCACATTGTGAGATTCCCTCTATTTGTACAGGGTTATATCACAGTTTGCTCAAAGCGCTGCCTCATATCGACACTGTCAACTCTCTCTCTCTCTGCCTCACTGGTGCAACGACGGAGAGTTTGGTTTATACTCATTTAAACGTAATCGACGCGCCATTAGGTCACGCGCCGCGGCGTCTATCACTCCGACGTTGTGCCCGTATGCCTCGGCGGCGAACGCTTCCTTGGAGGAACACGAACGAAGCGCCGCCGTCGGGTCGAATGGAAGCCGAAATAATAATGCGATTTCTGCGCCTGCCAGTTTGAGCAAAGGTCACGGCGTTGCCCAAGAAAACCTGTTTGCATTAGTCACGCCACGCGGCCCGAGAGAAACACACCGAAGAGCCATTAATCACGATTTTCAGGGAAAAGGTTTTCCCAAGAGTCTGGGCTATATTTGAATTGGCTCTGCTCTCGGTGGAGGGTCCCTGGCAATGTGCGAATATGTATCTAAATCATCTCCCCTGGCCCTGTCAGTGCACCCGAAAAATATTTTTCCACTCCTATATTGGACACCAGCTCTTTTTTTAGTCGCATGTCTCCGAACCCTAACCCCCCACCCCGTTCCTCTGTTTGTTACATACGCTCAGTGAACTCCTCATGCGTGTTCGTGTGTTCAACGAGGACGGCTGCGGATTTGAATTATTAAAATGAATCCTATTTAATGTTTCCCCGTCTTGGCTTCTCGGAAATATGAAAGCAGCAGGGAGCGTTCCCGAGTGTTTGATACGAAGCCGTTTTTAAAAAGAACAAAACAAACACACACACACACACACACACACACACAAAAAAAGCACAAAGACATCACATGAGCAGAGCTCTGTAATCTTAAACAAACGTTAGCAGATGCTGCGTATTGCTGCGCCTACATCTGAGCTCCAGTGTGCTGCAATCAAGCAGCAGGACGAAGCAGAGTCCTGCCGAGAAGGCCTAGTCTGGAATAATTATCACAGCTTTATCCTGAGGAGTGACATTGTGTAATTGACCCAAATAAAATCTTCCCGTGAAATTTGTTGGCTTACTGCAGAAATGTCTTTTTCTTATTTTGAGAACTGAAATGTGTTACAAAAATAGCCCATTTTCTCTCTTTTTTTTTTTTTTTGAGAGCTACTACTTCATAAGTAAAATGGACCAATTTTAATATTGTGAACAACGTTTACTTAATGCTGGTGAAACTGCTGCGTCTGCATTGTATCTCACAGTTTGAAGCGCCAAAGTTTGCGCAGCCGGCGGCGGCTACGTCTCACATTAGCTCTGAAGGCTAGCTACCGCTAACCGATTGGAAAAAACGAGAAGGAGGCCACTCACTTGAGTTAGCTTAGAAGAGGCTAGTGACTAGCTTCTTCATCGGCTAGCCACTAGAACGGACAGGCTAGTGTTAGCATTGAATTTCCTAGCGTTAGCCTTGGACAGACTTGAATTGAGAGTGGCTTGGATAGCAAGTAGCTATAAAGACAAATGGTTGACATACAATATCTGTGGACGTGTTAGCTTGTTCTTCATAAACAAAAGTTTTGAAAAGGAGCAGTCTGAATTAAAACAAACTGTACAGTCTAAACCTTTTACTAAATCTTTTTTTTTTGTAAATGAGCTTGTAATATACTGTTATGTACTTTAAGCACATGACCCACTTTCTTCTGACCTTTCACAAAAAGTTAAGAGCATTTTTTTTCTCCCGAGGGGGTCAGCGTGTTCCTCTGTGTTTAATAGACAGAACTTGGAAATCCTTTCTTGGAGCAAATTTGGCTGTAAAAATTTATAGCTGACTCATCTAGAGGATTTTGGCAGCCTGGAATGAATTGGGTTTTTCTTCTTCTTTTTTTTTCCACACAGAAACCAAATCTTCAGAGGCAGACCGCTCTCAGCTCAATCTCTTGCTGAAAAGTTGTTTTTTTTTGCTATTTTGGACCCCGAGAAAAAAAAAAAAGGGGGGGGGGGTTATTTTATCAAAAATAAGACCGGTGCAACATTTCACAGAGTCTAAATAGTACTGCTTTTAATCACTTGCGTGAAGTTGCGCAGTTCCTACGGGCTCGGCCAAAATAAAAACGAGCCTCGACTGCATGAGCAGCGGGTGGCCTTCCACACGCATGTGGTCTCGCTGTGAACTCGACGGCGTGATGAGCCCCTCTAATGGATCCATGTTTTCCAGATTACCAACAAAACTTGCTCAGGTCCAACGAAGCTCATAGAAACGGATCCTGTCGGCGACCGAGACCAGCTGCCTGACCCCGCGGTGATTGAAACAAACAATAAAGTGGATTATTCAATAAAAGGTCACGGGAGTGTCAATCCCCGGTCCGAATGAGGGGATCCGGTAATCCTTTGCAGCACCGGTGCATTGTCAGCTCCCATGCTGCTGTGCATGCGTTAGGAGAAAGCTCATTTAATTAGAACGCTGCAGATGCAGGTCAAGTTGGACCGGCGCCGAGGAGGATTGTGGTCAGAGTGTGTCCGTCCGCTGAACGTCACACATGACCTGCTCAAGCTGCTTTCGTCCTACATGCTATACGACGCAGATCGCAACTCTGACCTCTTGACCTTATCAGGTTACCATCTGGACCTTTTAGGCACGCAGGGTCGTAAAGGTCTGAAAGCGAATTCGCTGTAATTCCACTTATATAAGGACTTTTTTTTTTTTTTTTTTTTTACAAACTGTGCCTGTCGACAGAACTCAACTAGTTGCAGTAATTCTGTTGCGAAACTTCATTAGAATGAGGGCGTCTTATATTGCATTACCTCCACTTTCCGCTTAAAGAAACCTGCTAACATTTCGAATTAAAATCAAGCCTCTCAGAAGTGCTAAATGAAGCAAGTTGACGAGAAATATGGGTAGTTAGTGACAGGTCGACTCATTTCAGCCCAAACACCTTCACTCTTGCTGAACAAACAAACGAAAAAAAAAAAAAAGAAAGAAACCAAACCGCTGCAAGCTGGGTCAAGTGACGTTGCGAGAGGTAATCACTGACATAAAAATAGCGTGAAGACGCGCGGTTTGCAGCTCCCCGCGTCACCAACACCGACGTGCTGTGAAGGTGGACGTGTTCAAACGTACAGTTACATAAAAAAAAAACACAAAACAAAACAAAACACAAAGCACCAGCAGCAGAGGAAAACAAGTTTAATCTGCATTTAACTGCATTGATGAAGTTACTGTTCCTGCTGAGGTATTGATTTGAGTTTTCTTTGACTTTTGAAATGATTATCCCAGGATTCTGAAATATTCTGATCGGTGGTGGTTGATCGTCCATCGCTAGTTTTTCTCTCGCTCGTTTCTTCCCTCACAACAACCTGTTGAACATCCAGCAATCGTCTCCCCAGCATTTAACATTTCCTCTTTACTGACTCCTTTGTCAGATCCTGCCATGCTCCTTGTTACGGCATTGAGTTGCTTCCACGTTCTCCCACCCGCTTTCTATTTACTCTTGTAAATTTTGGCATCCGTTTCTGTAAAGTCTCAATCTTTTGTTCTTTTGCCCGGCTTTGAGATGTCTGGGAAGATGTGGTCGCTGCTGCAGATCACAAAACTGGCAGCCTGAAAAGTGTCGTTCAAACAGGAAGTTATGGTTTCCCAGGCTTTCCTCTTTGAACACCGAGGTTCAAAAAGATGGCCCAAATTTCTGGCTCGACGCAGCAACAGGAGAAACGAGGTGGAAGAAACGGTCCAGGATTGGTCCACATGGGGTCAGGCAGAGCCGAGTCAGAAGACAGATAAGAGTTAAAAGCCGTTACTTTCTTTCTTTAGGTCAGACGTTGGGACGGCAGAGACATGGTTGTGCTCTCAGCAGCTGTCTCCCCTTTGCAAAAGTGCGCAAAACTTTGTTGCAAAACACAATTTTGTACGGTGGTTGTTGTGTTTTTGTTAATGTTGTCGTGTTTTTGTTAATGTTGTCGTGTTTTGCACCTCAGGGCCACCGTAATTTTGCAACGGCAGCGTTTTCATTAAAGGAGAAACGTAATTGAAATGACACTTAAATAAAAAAAAAACCCAGATCTTTACTGAATTATTGTAAAAATCTCCACAGGTTTGGATTTATGTTTTTCATTCAAATTCAGTTGTATTTGCATACAAGGGACTTTATTCTTCCTCTGCGTGACAGATACTTTGTTCCTTAAAGGCTTTGTAAAACATTTCAAATCAGTTCAGAGAATCCCTTTATGGGATTTAGTGTACCTGCTCATATTCTTCTCTTTTTTTTTTTTTTTTTAACGTGACGATGATTTGAAACCCGCAGTAAGGGTGACATAACGCCGGGCACGGCGCGGAGGATTACGACTCATTCTCCAGAGCTTTATTTTGAGGTTCGAGTGGATAAAACAGGATTAGCATCACAATGAATCTACGAGTATTCAGAGGCAAAGACCAGTGGCTTTGTGACCTTTGGCGTCTGAAAAGTTTCTTAATCCCTCCTCCATCTGTGTTGTGATGGCTAAACATAGATCCGATGAGCTGTCGGTCCAGCAAGGTGCCCATTTTTTTTTTTTTTCTTTTTTATTTAATCAGAGTTGTAAGGAGTCGACTAAAAACATCAAAAAGTCCTGCAAGGTTTAGATGTGTTTTTGGGTCCAACACACCTGAATCAAATGCCTGGAAAAGTTTTTTTTTTTCCTCGCAAAACACGAATCATGCGACCAGCAACAGGATGTTACCACTGGTGGAAAAGACGAAGAAGACGACGGGAAGTGGTGGGAGGATGATGGCACGGCGTGTTCTTTCAATGACTTGTTGTGTGGGAAATCTTATTCACAAGTGATTTTAGTTGCGTTTCTTAATTAGCAGAATTGAGAAATTGTGTCCTATTGACATTCATGGAATACCGGCAAAGTTTTGCACAATGGAAACGCAGCTGTTACGAACGAAACTTTGCCGGTTTTTTTTACACCACGCCAAGTAATGAGTGTGTATTTGAGTCGTGTGTGGCGCCGGCTTTCCCTGAAATGAACAGGAAACAAAAGTGCGACTCTGCTGCACTTCCTGGTACCTTTGCTGCATTGTTTTGGCTCATTGATACTGAAGAAAGTGAAGGTTAATCAGTGACTGGTGTGTGTGAAAGCACACTAATATTTTCCACTGAACTGTGTTCCTAAATGCTGCATTGCACGTAGCATCAGTTCCCCAAAAGCAACACTAGTGAGATTGCTAGCATGCTAATGCTTTTGAACTCTTGGGTTGGACGTCAAACGGAATTAAAAACAAATGAAAGGATTTTACTCAACAATCGCTTTGCTTCATTGCATTGTTCAGCCCTTTGCCAACATCTGCTGTTTTTATGTGCCATATTTTTCCCTATCATGGTGAAATATTCATTTCTGAGGCACGTCGGCTTTGGTTTGATCGTCAAAATCAAACCAAGTGGGATGTCTGCAGCCGTCTTTACTGCAGAGGTTTGAATCCTTATGTTATTATAATTTTGTGTTCTAGAGATGCTTTAAACGTTTCTTTACTGGTGATGCAGAAACCTGCACGTTTCCCCCAGGATGCTCCAGTCCTCTGTGGTGGTTAGAAGGGATGTGCAGAGAAACTGGGTCAGAGCTTCTGGGAAGCATTAATATGCGAACGAGTCCATGACTTATGAGATATATGATCCAAACGCACAAATATCCACTTCAGTCAAATTTATGTGAACTTAATGAAAATGATGTTTATTACCTGTTGAAACGTCATCAGTTCTCAAACAGCATGTTTAACCTGACAAGTTGAAACGCGTATTATTGATTATTGGATATGACTGCATGTGCGAGGAGGACAAAAATCTTCATAAATGATGCAACCTGAGGGTGAGTTTGATTCATTGTCGTCACCCACTTCATCAATCAGCCGCGCTTGTCGTCACATCCTGAACAGTCTTATTGTAGCTGAATGAAAACCCTTTAAATCTCTCACCACCTTGTGCTACATAAATTCTCAAAAAAACAAAAAAAACAAAAGAAAAACCATGACTGGTGTTATAGTTTTGCAGATGATTTACCTCTTTTTGCTCCGGCGGCCTGACGGCCGACATTTGAACGAAACGTCTCAACGGCTGTTATAAGGATTAAAACTGGAAGTGCTGTAATAAATTTGACGAACCTCTCGTAAATCCAAAAGAACAAAAAAAAAAAACCTGCGGTTGTACTTTCTGCCTGTTATTTATTGCTAACCGTTAGCAGGCGGTCGGGCCTCGTTGATAAGAACGGGTCGTGTCAGAAGACACGCCACAGTCGCCCGCTCAATTCTTATTGGACGGCTGGAACAAACGCAGGTTCCCACAACCAGATCCAGTTTCTGAAAACATGCGACTTTGACGGTAATAACCGGGTGAGACGAACACGCTCTAACAAGCTTGTTAGGATCTTGCTGCAAATTCATCTCCATGCCGTTTCCAAGCTAATAGCTGTTTTCGCTCGCTTGTGCTTTAATACATGCAGCCGCGATGGAGTCATAAATTATTCGGCTGCCGGCTCGGAGCGGAGCAGCAGCAGCTTCGCTTGGACTTTCATTCACACACTTTTAACTAACCAGAATTGAAGCAATTGCAGCTTGTTGATCCCCGGCTTGTTAATAATTGAGAGATTTCTTACACCGACCCAACCGAGAGCCTTCCAGCGCGGCCCTAGAGAACGCTTCGGGTTCTCTCCATGACTCCCAGTGGGACCAGAAGTCCAATAAAAATCCAGTTCTGGGGAAACTTTGCTGACACAATCAACACTTTGGGTTTTTTTTTTTTTTTTCTAGAGGAATCCATGTTCATCTAAAAGAGTTTTATTTCTCTTTCTTCCAAGTAAAGAGAAAATTTCCTTGTGGGCCTTTAAAGTGGAAAACACACACACACACACACACACACACACACACACACACACACACACACACACACACACACACACACACACATGCAAATCCCTTTGATAATGAATCTAAAATACACTTACATTTTTCTAAAAATGATTGTTTTCAGAAGTCAACTTACATAAAAAAAAAAGTCAAAACAACTAAACATTTGCCCCAAGCATTGTGCGATTCGGGGGAATCCTGGAATAAATCATGAAGGCTGAATTAAACTGTACATAGAGCCAGAGCTAAGATGGAATATTAAAAGTGTGCCAAGTCAAGGTTTTATGGGTTTTATTTTGCCTTTCTCCGTTTTGAAAGTGTACCGCACCGTTTTTGGCGCCCCCTGCAGGTCAGTACTGTACAGCTAGAATGGAGCTGCTGGTGTCTCCCCACACAACTCATTGTTTTTGTGTTTATGATGTAAAGCACTTTGAAATGCCTTGCTGCTGATATGTGCTATACAAATAAAATTTGATTGATTGATTGATTGATCGGGGAACAGATAAACGTCGCTGCTTCTGACGAGCATGAGTCATACTGGTGTGTCACGTTTGTCGCCGCGGCGTTATGATGGCATGCTGGGCATGTGGGTCTGCATGAAACAGCGTACTGAACCGTACCGACATTACTGAAACATCCATTTTTGCCACCTTTTGAGAAAGATTGCGTACTCTGTTGTTGCAGAACTCCACCACTGACACACACAAGCGTTTCTCCAAAGGGAATCCTCTTTGATTTCTCTGCAGCCGGTGTGTGTGGATATTTAGTGTGATCTCTAAAATGAGTAATCTAAATCAAAGGCTTTGCATGAGGCGATCAGATGTTTTCCTCACCTTCCACTGTACCGTGCCGGATCGCACATTTGAGAACTTCGACGAAAAACAACAGAGAAGTCTGTCCAGGTTTGAAACTCTCACAGGCCTCGGGCCTCAACTCATTGACCTAACCTTGTTGAGGTTATAGGTCACCAAGGTTAGGAATCTCCTGAGAGATCCCACAGGGCTACATTCCTGGATTTGTCTGCTTTCTTTTCACAAGAATCGGATTGAATTCAAGTCTATGCAGATGAGCATCAAGTTTATCTTCCGCTCAAGAAGCTGCGGTCAGCCCCTCCATGATAGTTTGACGGGGGATTTTCTGATCTTTAATTTGTTTTGAACGAACAAACATAAAGGTTTACAACTCTGGAACCAAAATGAGAGAACTAAAAAAATAAATAAAAATTTAATCATTAAAATGAATCCTGCCAAGTCAATGCAGATAGAATCTTATTTTTACCAATTGAGACATTTGGCAAAATTTAAACCATTTTTTTTTCTTGAAGTATTTTGGAGAATATATTTCAGCAACTTTATGCTTAACTGTTCACCACCTGGTCAACTTTACTGGTTTAAAGGCATCTTATTAATAAACTGGTATTGGTATATCAACCAGATTCTATCTGTTGTTCCACCAACAGGATGCTTTGTCAAGATGACGCTTTTTTATTTTATTTTAATAAACGATGTGTTTCTCCAATTTGCAACCACTCCACAGGCTTTGGCGGCTCAGTTCAAGTAAATCGGTCTCATTTCATTTGAAATTGGCCCAAAAGGGCAGAGGCCGAGGTCAGACGCTCACACAGCTCTGCAATCAGATCCACGGAGGAAGCAGTGTGTGTGTGTGTGTGTGTGTGTGTGTGTGTGTGTGTGTGTGTGTGTGTTTCAGAGTGAGTCATAGACACAGTTTGTCCCCCTGGGGACAGTCTGACGTTCCCAAGCTCGTCTTGCAGTCGAAGCTAAAGTCTTTACGTAAAGGTTACTTACCTCGTACTGGGAAGAGCAAAACGGAACGTGACACTTTGTACTTTTTAGTATTTTACCGCTCAATTGTCCTCCAGGCTCATCCTGATAACCCAGCGATGCGATTTCCTGGAACGTTGCGCTTTGAGCCGGATTCACACGGCTCTGATCGGGCCCGATCACTGACCGCGCAATGGGGCTCGGGGAGCTCTCTGTATTTGCAGCGAGGCATGAAACATCACAGGCCGAGCAAAGGGGAGTTCATGATCCTTCGGCAGACGATGATCATGTACGTCAGCCATTGGGATGGATGTGTTCATCTTTCGCAGGGCCAGGTGGGGGGTTGGCGGGTTGATCGGTGGACTTCGGCCTCCGATTATTTCCCTCTTTCCAAGAGTGGCTCATCAATGCTTTAGATAGGAAGTGTTAATGTTTGACAGAGTGCAGTGCAATGCGGCACCACTCTGCTCTCGCGATTGGGGTTTTAAAGATAAGCCGTCTGAACTCGTTGCCTTATCTCGCGGCCTCATCTTTACAGCTCTGTAACTGGCGCGTCTGCATTACAGTCTGAAGACCTAATGGTAGGAGGAATTCATTTTCTAAAGAAGCAGAGGCACAAAAAAAAGAGAGAGAAGAATCACAACTATTTGAGTCCTTTTGACAATTCGGGGCTTTGTGGGAAGTAAGGAACCTCGAGTCCAACTCTCGCACACTGTCAATCACAGATACACACCAAGCCCCTTTTCTTGGAGAATCAGCTGATGAAAGCAAATGGAAGAAAGAGAATACAATCAGAAATGCAGCTTTCATTTGTTGATTAATCTTAGTGAAACGAAGCGAGTCTCTCGCCTCGGAAGACCCCAGGGGGCAGGGTTTGCTCGTGGCAAAGTCCAAGTTTTCGCTCTTACACAACAGCCGTTGCTCCGTGCAACAGATAGACTGTAAAGCGGACAAGCGAGGGGCATTTAAGGTTGAAGAAGTGCAGCTTACGAAATGAAGCGTCTCATGGGAGAAAAGCAGAAGACTTCCAAGTTTGACTTTCTAGACATGTCAGGCTTTTACTTCTTAAAATGCAGAGGTTCACCACGGAGAGAATGAACGAAAACGTCAGGATTCAAGAAAGGGAATGGAAGAAGGAAAGATGAAAACACAAAAGGTTTAGATGTGTGGCTACGAGGGAGAAGGAAAGGAAAGAATGAGTCAATGGCAGCTTGAACAGAGAAACGGGTACAGGAAAGGAAAAAGGGATGGAAGGGAGGTAAAGAAGGAAGAACATATAGGAGGGACAAAGGTCACAGTGAAGGAAGGAGAATGAAATAGATGAGGAAGGAAGCAAGAAAATAGGAGGGAAGAATGGACACGTTCCGTGGACAAGGGGGAAGGAAGCAGAATCAGGAAGTACTGAGGTTTTTCCTGAACTCTTCTTTTTGGCAAAATAATCTTCTGGACGATGTGGGAACTCTCAGTGACAGTGAAGAGATCCGTGTGGCGCTGCTGTTGTTGTAGCGTCACATGGTCACAGTGTTGTTTGAGTAAGTCCTGACCAGGTGTAGCGTGTGTGAGGTCACCCAAACCCAGAAAACCAACAACAGCCTTTAAGAACGACACAATCGGACTTTTCTCCACCGAAGGAGAAATAGTTGTAGTTACACATTAGGCTAACACGATGCACCATGCAGTGCGGACTGCGCGGTCCTCCTAGGAGGAGCTTCGTCCTCAGAGGCGGAGCTAGGTCCACCTTGCTGTTTTGCACAGCTGAATGGTTGCCAAGGGGAGAGTGTCCTCAAACATGCATGAAAGATTCAAGGCAACACTCCTGGGTTCGCCTTGCAGCATGATCTAACGTTACACAGTACCGCCCCTTTCATGCGACGTGCTAATCAGAAACCGAACCGACAGCGTCGTTGATCTTCTAAATTACTGCAGTTGTACCTGTTGCCGGCGTCAAGAGAGTGGCTTTGACTTTTCAGACTTAACCTGTGGCAGCTTGTGGTGTGCGAAGAGTCTCTCACTGCTGCACGGCGCGCATGCAGGATGTAGCGCGACAAGTGTGCAGTGCAATCAAAGTTCAACATGAAGGGGGCGGAGGAGGTGGAGGCTGTGACGAAAGCTCATCGGGCCCAACACGGCATCCATCCAGCTGCATGCTCCACAACGCAACGAGACAGACGGGCAGTATGACAAACGGTACGGGCCGGGCTGGGCCGGGCTGGGCCGGGCCGGGGGTGGGGATTCTCAGAAGCTTCTTTTTAGTTCTCTCTCAGTTAAGAGGAAGGAATATTCCTTCCTCGTCGACAACGAAGCGACTCAGCCTGAAGTTTTACTTTGGCCTCACGTTGCACGACTCTCCTGTTCAGAGGCGCGGACCCAGACGCGAAGGCGCGCATGTCGCACGCTGCATGAACTGGCCCCAGACCTCTTTGTCAGGTTCTGATAGGCGCACAGTTTCAGACTGAATGCTTTGTTTTTGCTCTGATTTTTTTTTTTTTTAAAGTGATGGCTTCATTTTAAAGACATCCCGGCTCCAGTGAGCTTCTTTGTCTTTGTCTTACGCTGTTCAGAATTGGCAGCTCTAGTTACGAGGTAGAATGTGGTTCCACGTATAGCTTTTCAAACATCTGCTTCCATACGGCCGAAAAACCACGCCATGCCAGCGCCGAGACTTTCTCTTGGGGAAAAAAATGAGTTGTTTAAAAGAGTTTCCGTGAGGCGCGGTTGTTTTCGTAATTCCGATTTGCACGATTTTCTGGTTTTGTGGTCAAAGCTTGGCCACAAAATGCCAATTTGCCAGAAACTCAAGGCTCAAGGACAACAAAGCGGGGATCGCAGAGCTCTGATTTCAGGCTCTTGGAAATATGTGGACAGAGCTGAAAGGTTTTTGTTGGGTGACCTACATACTTGACTCTGTTACACCAGTTCAGTGAAGATGAACGGGTGAAAAAAAACAAAAAAAAAAGCCCAGCAAATTATGAGAAGTTTGTGGAAGGAAATCCAAAATGTTTGAGCAGAAAAACGCAGCTCTACCAAATACCAAGGAATGACGTGAAAACCAAAAGTCCCCCCTCTGATCGGTCTGACATTCAGGTCCAAACTGACGTAGAGTAGGAAAGTTGGATATCAGAGGTTGGGATGAGGGGGAAACACTCAATAAATTGTGAGATCCGATACGAATATCTGTATCGGTCCGGATATTGAAAAGATTCTAGAACAGGTATTGGTGATCTATTGGTGTATTTAAGTGTGGTGTACTGCTGTATAGTTGTCAAAAGAATTGTGTTTAAGTAGATTTACGTCTGTGTTTAAAAGACAAAGAAACGTTTCAATGTTTCCAAACGCCTGAACCTTTGCATTCTGCCCCCACCACTTTGACAACACTAAATAAATTCAGCCGTTTGCATTTGAGACAAGCTGGAGTTCCTCTGGTGCTTCCAGTGTCTTTGGGCCTAAAACTTTCCGTTTCTAAGAATGACGCTAATCTGGCTGCTGCGCATGAATCTCCTAAAAAAATCAAAAATAAAAAAAGTTTCCAAGTTGACATCATTCCAGTTTTTTTCTTCCGATGCGCCTCAGGTATGCCAGTTATGGCAACTTTTTGCAATGTGAGGGAGAGGCATCCAGGTGAACAAAAAAAAAAAAAAAAAACCTGGTTAGTGAACAGTTGCATAGTTGTAAAACTCCACTGCGCCCGGCAGCAAAAAGCAGAAAACGAGGGAAGACGGGGAGGGGAAAAAAACCTCCGTAGAGCGGCGTTCCGACTGTCTGCGATGGCGGCAAAGATGAAAGATCAGCGGTGAAATGCAATGAACCGATTTAAAATCCCTCAGACGTCTGAGTGGAAAGAAACGGTCATCAGATCAAAGTCAGAAAATGGTCGATTGCTACAAAAAAACATTAGGCTGCGCTAACTTTAGTACCAGAATATTTTGTTTTATTTTGTTCAGCTGAGATTAATGTTCTCTTAATCAGATTAATACATATATATATGTATATATATAAATCAAATTGGCATAAATGAGTAAATATGTATAAGCCTGGTTTAATGCTAAATCATGCTATTTTTGTGGGGCTATCAAACATTAACATTTATGTTCACCAAGGTAACTCAGGTTAATTTGATTACTTGTAACAAAGCTGATTTTTTCCAAGTTGGATCACTCGTTTTCTGTTTTCATTGAGGTTGAGCTCAAGAATAAGGAGGTAGAAAATGTAACATTGAAAGCCTGGATGCATCTGTGAGTTTAAAGGCACAGAAAATAAAAAATAAATAAAAATCAGCTTTGACTCAGCGGTTTAGTTGGAACGCATATAAACCACGGCGTGGTTTATATGCAACGTAATCTCCAGTCACATGGAGGTTTTCCTTTTTTTTTAAAGGCAGGAAAGACAAACGAAACGCTTTCATCTGGTTTTGACGTAAATCTGGAGGCATAAAGCAAAGACCTGAACAGTCGAGACGTTTCCTAGTTCTGAGCAGGAATCACCTGCATTTAGTGACGATGCCTCGATTAAACGTCTGGAGATTCGTGTCTTGATTAAAACAAAACGCGTCGAGTTTTTGACGCCGAGCTCAAGCGCGCGTTACGCTACAGCAACTAATTTAAGCCCAAGCTGCTTCCATCATTTCTACAGACTGTAGTTAAAACCCAAGACTTTTAAACTGTATTTTATGTTAAACTGCATATTTTTATCATATCATCTTCCAACAGTCGCGATGTCATTTTACCCCAGCATGCTGCTGCTGGTCTTCACATTCAAAGTACATTCAGCAAATAAACCAAACACTCGTGTTTCTTTAAAAAAAAGAAAAAAGTGTTTTATTTGTTGTCGTTTTTAAACAAAGCCCAATACAGATTCAAAGCCAAACCGAGGAACACTGGCAATAAAAATCAATCCAATCATGTGCGGGACATAAGATGAACAAGGAGAGAAAAAAAAAAAAAAAAAAAATTAAAATCAATCAATCAATACAACTGAGGCAGAGAAGGTGCATGATGTCTGTGATCTGAGGGAATAATAATGAAATAAAAGGTTTGTGGCAGCAGCTGTTGCGAGGTAAATACAATTAGACATATTATACATGTCTTTAGTACTTTTATAAATGTGATAAAACCCAAAATGTGCTTTAAAAAAAAAAAAAAAAAAAAAAAATTTAATTTCAGATGAGCAGTTTGGTCAAAACTGCGTGTACCGTCACAGAAACAGTTTCCTGCCTCAGGGGGAAAAACACAGATTTACACCCAGCCTCTGCTGCTTTGGATGTGTGTGTGTGTGTGTGTGTGTGTGTGTGTGTGTGTGTGTGTGTGTGTGTGAGAGAAACATGGGAGGTAAATCATCCGACTCCCGTGAAAATAGAAACAATCGCATTCTGGTTTCCCAGCTCATTTTCGTGAAGATTTCAACTCGACAGCAGTGACCTGTTGGCGCGCGCGTTCAGATTTCATGAAACGCGTCACACCGACGAGCGCTGCGATTGGTCGTGTACCGCTTTCTCATATAAACTTCAAAGATTAAAAATCAGAGGAAGGAAAACTGTAGTTGAGCTGTTGCCGTGTGAAAAAGTTAGTTTCTGAAAAGTGTTGATCCACCCATGTAAACATTTTCTGATACAGAAAAAATACAAAGTGTAAAATGTAAATTGCTCTTCTATTCTCTCGTATGGGAACATATCTATCTTATAACAAAATAAATCTCTACTGCTGTTTGGGCGGCGATATGGGCTCGAACAATCCCAACCAGCACCGTTCTCCGGCTGCTCCTCCGACGCGCGCGTCGCTCTGGACTCTTCACCGAAGCAGCTCAAACACTCAAAAGGCTCTGCCTGAGAGGAGCTTTAGTTTGAAGCAAAACAACAACGACGACAAAAAAAAAGGTAATAAAATACTCATCGTTTTCATCTGTATACCAGCTGTTAAAGTAATTTACAATAAAGTGTACGTTTCTATTATTATTCTTTAAAAATCAGAAGCGTTTTGTACTGTAGCTTGGCATTTTGAAACAACAACGACGACAAAAAAAAAAAAAAAATACCCTGCTGGATATTTTTTTTTTTTTTTTACACAGGAAAAGATACTTTTCAAGCGGTAAAACAAGCTTATATTGTGGGTTTGCAACAGTTAAACAATTCTTAAGTACAAATGGAGAAAGAATTGCATAGCTGATCAGAAGAGAACTCAACAGGAGCTGATCCTTTTTTGGTACGGCGCACTTTTGTTTCATGACTTTGCACAATTTCACATATGTACATGAAATAGTAAGTCCGTTCATGGTCTCCGCCTCGTCCGACACCTTTAAGATCAAGTTTGCTTCTGCGCTCCAAAGCTCGACAGCGGCAACGCCGCGGGCTTTTGCTCCGTCTCCACTCTGCTCTTACAAGTTCGTAGGAGTTTTTCTTTTATCAAACCATTAAAAAAAACAAAAAAAACAATTATGTGTAAAAAAGAAAAAGAAAAAAAGTGCCATTTTGCTACATTTTCAGCTGATCCGTGGTCTGCTGCTGAGCCGGAAAACACAGGCTAATGTGTTCCAGCCATCCAGCGGCGCACGGTCTCCCGATTCTATGAGTTTTGGTCACGTGGACAGTCCGCACAAACACACACGTAGAGGAAGGAGGAGAAAGAAAGAAAGAAATGCACGTCGATGATGCGAGGAAAAAAAACAAAACCAAAAAAAAAAACAAAAAACAACAAGAACAAGTCGTAGCCGGTGAGTACAATTTCGTTTCAAGGGTTTGACTTTGTGGTTTAACGTTCCGGCTGGTAAAGCTTCGAAAAAACGAACAAGCACCATAAGGAAAAGGCCTCAGACGTCCTCTTGGAGAGTTCAGCAGTTTCCGCTCGGTTCTGTGCTCCCACAAAAACAAAAATAAAAATAAAAGAGTTCTACATTCAGACTCGCCTCAGGTTTTACGGCAAAGTCACTGAAATGTTTCAGGCTTTATTGTGTCCTTTTCCTCCGGTTTCCAAGTCCGAGTGTCGGAGCGCGTCCGTTCCGTCGTTTATTGTTCGTATTCGCTCAAAGAGTCCAAGATGTCGTCTCCTCCGGCTCCAGCCAGGTTCGTAAACCCGTGTGTCCGTGCGGGGAGAGGAACGTCCGGTGTTTGGGGGTTCCTCACCGTCTCTGCTGGGCATACACCGGATACGCTAGCGTCACGTTCAGAGAGTCGTTGTGCTGGACCAAAGACGTGTGCTGGTAGTGGAGTACGAGTTCCTTCAGCGAGCCGTACAGGTTGTATGGCTCGGCGAAGCCGTAGCCCGACGGCGTCTTGTTGATGACGCAGTGCTTCACCTCGCCTTCGACGCTGCGGAGAGACGGAGAGGCAGGACAAACGGTCACACACTTGTTGGGAAATCTAATCACAACAACTCTAAATCGCCGTTTTTATGGATACGTACACAACGCTGCAGGCGTAGCACCCTGCTTTGCTGCTGTCCCGAACCAGGAATGTTCCGTCTCTCTTGCCTTGGAGCACGGCCTCGGCCTGGAGCCGGTTGATGTTGCCCAGTCTCCAGCTGCGTTCGTCGTGATGCGGGAGGTCTTCGTCGTCGTCCACCATCGAGTATTGACTGGAAGAAAACCGAAGACGTGACAGAATGTTAGTCAAGTGACGTTTTCTTGTCGAGAAACGCTTTCTGTGCCATTCGGACTTGGGGACTTACTCTTCTGTGTTTTCGTTCTTGATTCCTAGCCATTCGTTGAGCTTCTTCTGTCGGACTCCTTTCTGTGTCAACCACCTGTCGGACAGGAAGCACGTTAGACACCAAGAAAACAAACAAATCTATCAAGGTACGTCAAGGTTACAGCGCACCTCGATAAGAGCACCATAATCCTACATGCACAGTACTTACATAAGGTACTGGTCTCTGGTCTTGCGGAGCTGGATGAGGTCGGGTTTGATGCTGTTCATCCTCTTGTCGATCTCTCTGTAGTCCGCCGCCTGCTTCTTCAGGTCTTCCTCCAGCCTGCGCTTGCTGTCAACGATTTCGCTGATCCTCGATTTCAACTTTTCGTAGTTACCTATGATTCTGCAAACAAAAGCGACGAGTTAGCGCAAAAAAAACAAAAAAACCCAAATCAAAAACAACAAAAAACGCTGCATTGGAAGGTGAGCTAAAATCGACTAATTCTCGTAGCGTCCTCACCTTTGGATCTCCTTGTCGTTGCCTTCTCTCTTGAACTTCTCGATGTACTCTTTGCTGTACCGCTCTTGTGTCTGACATTGCTCCTCAAATATCTTAATGGTTTCGTTAAAGGCTTCTATCGCTGTGCGTTTCATTTGGATTTCCTGCAAGACGAAGCGCGGTTTTAAAATCCAAATCCAATTTCCGCGGTGAAAGTACCGATGCCAGTCGGGAGTGAGGCTGCGACTCACCTGTGACGTTCTGGTGTATTCCTCATACAGACGGTCGTACTCCTTGTTCTTCTCTTGGTACTGCTGGTGGTATTCACAAAGCTTCCTCCCCACAGCTTCGATGTTGTCTTCTTTCACCACCTGGTCCTGATGACGGATTTCAGAGTTGTGGTTAAGCTCCCGTCAAAAAAAGGGAAGCGCTGTGACAATCCGGTGGGCTAGCTTCCCTACCTGCTGGTGTTTGGAGACCGGGTAAAGCAGCTTGACGTCTAGCTTGGGGTTGTACTGAGCCAGCGACTCGTTCCGATAGTGGTTGATGAGTTCCACGACGGAGCTGAAGGTCAGTGGATCTGAGAAGCCGTACTTTCCGTCGCGGTGGAAAATCTTGATGAGCTTGTTGTTGCCTCCTTTCCTGCAAGCAAACAAAGGCACGAACAGAAGAGTTTAACCAAGAGTGGGACGGAAGGACAGGGAGGCGGAGGAGGACGGTTGGACTCACCTCAGCGTCAGAGTGTAGTCTCCGTGCATTTTAGTCGAGGCGTCCCGCACCAAAAACGTACCGTCCGCAGTGTCCCTCAGTTTCTCATTGACTTCCTCCCGAGAGATATCCCCCCAGTACCATTCGGCGTCCTGAAGAGCCATGTTGTTGTTCATACCGTTGTTAGTCACAGCTGTGGACTTGGGTGGTTTTGGAGGTAGAGCTGTTGGAGCAAAAATAAAAAAATAAATATATATATAGGTTGAATTCCTGGCGTCTCGGCAGCAAAATCTACTTTCCCCGACTTCTGCTATTTGAGGCAAATCAGGCGCTCTGCTGCAGGCTGATTAGCTCTCACTCATGCCTCTCTTCCTCTCCGCCCCAATTCATCAAACTGGGATAATGAAACTCTGCCTTCTCTCCCGACAGCGAGAGAGTGGGAGGAGAGACGGAGCGCAGCGTGAGTCAGGCAGAATGAATTTCATTCAAGAAAGGAGGGCGCCTATAAATATTCCTCGCTGCAAAATGCGGGAGTGCATCCTTCTGAGAAAGCGTTGAAAAACCAACGGCTGAAAACAGACGACGCACGCATGTTTGAAATCCACAGCCGTCGCCGGCCAACGAATCCCCTCCGGCCGGGGCTTTGCTGTGGGATAACCTGATTCTGCTCTATAGATTTAGAGTCAATAAACCTATGAAAGTCAAAGCCAACGGAGGCTAGCAGAGACTGGAGCTGAGGTAGTTGGCTATTTTTAACCCCACAAATCTGCAGTGCATCAACGGTTCTGCAGCGGCGGACCTCGCAGAACATCTCTCGCCTGCAACTAAAAGCAGGATTAACTTGTCAAATGCCTTCTGCAGGAACAAAAACATAAAAAATATCACTGCATAAAACACAACAGAGCGGGTCTGAGCTTCCCACCGCATCTAGAAAGGTCTGGAAACGCCTCCTCGTCAAACACAAAGCAGACTTTAGAAAAGCAAAAGGCAACAACAGCAGCCCCAACAACGCAGATTCCTCCTTCTCTCCGAGGCAGAAACACTTTTAAAATCGCACGATTCCCAAAAAGCCATTAAGAGGCAGCCTGCTCGGTAACGTGTTACATCACTCACCGCAGCCAATCACACAGGGGGGTCAGTCACCAACCGCTCCTGCATCTTTCATTTCCTGAGAGCGATGAGGTCATTCTCCGAGCGCATTTCCTGCCGATATACTTTACAGCGCTGCTGCCGAGCAGAATGGGTTCAGACTCTCGTAGGAAGGGAAATTTAAAAAGAAAAAAAGAAGCTTCCCGCAGCTCGAATCATGCTTTCCCTTGCGCATCCCCGTCTCCCTCTGACGAGCCTGTGCACTTGCTCTCCTGCAGGTTCGCTCGCCCCCCTCCCACCCTCGCCCCTCCTCCCTGCGTGTGTCGCGCAGACGCTCGGCCCGTCCCACTGCTGGCACGCGGACAAAGCCGGCTCTGCTGCTGCAGCACGTACGCAGCTGAATCATAATGCCTGCCCCCCCCCCAGGGGTCAGCATTAACCCGGGGTTCTGAAATACGTCCTGTAATCCCGCAGCATGACACTCGACGTGACGGAGACAGCCTGCCAGGTTTCCTTAGCGATGTTAAAATAGAAGCAGCTTCCTGGTAGAGAATTAGGGCCTCAGAGGGAGGGGGGGCGGGCTGGTTTTCATACGGCCAGATCTGCTAAGAGGAGATTCTACTGATTTATGAAGAAAAAAAAACAGAAGAAAAAGAAGAAGTGAGGGATGCTCAAGAAGAGAGCGATTACGTTAAATAAATGAGTGCCTGAAAGAAAATAAAGTACAGCTAGTATGATTAGTAAGATCTGCTGCCCTCCCCACACCTGTTGCTGCACACTGCTACTCAGCTGGCTGAAAGAACCTTTCCTTTTGTGACAAAACATTCTATTGAAATAAGCCCAATTCAGCAAAAATGAATTCTAGATTGGATTTTGTGACAATGCAGGCACATCTATTCACTCAATTCTACGCTTTGTGGTCTGAGCGACTTCACGATTCATTATTTTTTATTTTACATTACGTTTGGTATTCCTAATTGCATTTTCTGAACCATTGGAACATTTCTGTTGCAGTTCATTTGTACAAATTTCATGTTTGACCAAGCTAGTGAAACTCTTGGATTATTTCCATGTGTGCTGAACCGCTGCAGTTATCAGGCCAATTTGTTTTGTTCTTTTTTAAAAGAAGAAAAGAAACATGTTTAAATAAGTGCAGCGTTGCTTTTCTGAATTCATGCCTCAGAGATGGCAGCATCGGAAGCGGAAAAGAAAAAAAAAAAAAAAAAACAACAACTAACTTTTGCTTTCCTGTTTGAAATAAAAGTAATTCCATCTCGCGGTTCTCGCTCGAGGTTCCTGTGCTGTGAGAATCTCACGCCGGGTAAAGAGTCCTTTTACGCTTTAAATTATTTAGACTCTCTCTTGAGACGCCGCATCTAAAAATAATGCGAGGGTTTTAGAGCCGGTGTGGACCGGAGAGTTACTTATCCAGCCGTGTGCCTGAAGCAGGTCTGAGAAAAGAAGCTTTAAAAAAAAATAAAACAAAATATCTTGGTGTTTTTTTTTCTTGTTTTGTTTTTTTTAAAGAGTTCGCAAGTTAAAAGTAGAGATACATCCTGGAGTTTCAGAGTAAGAGCGTCAAACTCACGCTGTAAGTTGTGCATGTCTCAGTGGATCAAAAGTCCTTTCTGAAGCGTCTCTTTCAGTTCCACAGGTTGAATTAAATCCAGTTCGATGGAGCTCCGTTTCATAGTTTGGGTCGTCCCCACCCTCCTCTTCTTCTTCTTCTTCTTCTTCTACCTCCTCCTCCGGTATTGAGGATGCGTCTCGTTTTAATTCTTTTGAAAAAGCTGCGGCTCTGCGCGCTTCTTAATGAAATCCAGGTAATCCTCTGGGCAGGTGCTGCGTGCGACCGGGCTGAGTGTGTGACTGACTCACTCGCCCCGCTCCGTCTGACTGAGAGCGTTCAGCTTCTGCTCCGACTCTCCCTCCCCTCCCTCCTCCTCCTCCTCCTGCTGCTGCTGCTGCTGCTGCTGCTCCTCCCTGCCCCCACGACGTTTCCTTTTCTGAGCCGAGCCTGAGGCCTGCTCACGTGGAGGCGGATGGTTAATGATTAGCAGTAGCTGCTCCGGTGTCGCCCTGAATCCAGAGTCTCGGGTTTCTGTGGTCACTCCCTCTTTTTTTTTCTTTCCCTTTTTTTCCCTACATGTTTGTAAAGGACGAATGGGGTGGGCGTTCGGTCTTATGATTAACTTGCAAAAGTTTCAAATATTTGCTGACTGAGCCCTTTGAGGAGGCAGGACATGTGGATATCCAGGCGGTGGGGAGGCGAGGTGGGGTTGGCCGTCTTCAGTTAACAAGACGCGCTCTGTGGCGCAGGCCGACTTTCCAGCCAACCAAATCTAAGTGGGCCTTTTGACGCTTACTTAAAATAGGCCAGCAGTAACTGGGAGGAGGCATGCAGACTCCCTTAAACACACGCACACAGACACAGGTCATTCACAAAACACACACAAACCGAACATGTGTGTTTACAAAGTAGGCTCCCCTCGTCTCGGTGTTTGCATGAGCCAGATGACTGAAACCCGGCGCACCTGAGCGCCCATGTTTGACCGGGTCATGTGCTTCAGACGGGCCGCCGACGGCCGGCTGCGTCGAGCTGAACCGGTCAAACTCTTTCTGGTGCTGGGCCCTTCCCCGCATGTTTCTCCAGACCGACAGTCAGCTTGGGGGAAAGATGCTGTTGCTAACGAGAAAAAAAAAAAAAAAACGGTGTTCCGTTTATCTGTGCTACCCGTAAATTCGTCCTACCTTGTGGTAATGCGCAGGCGCACATCGATGCTGCGTCACATACTGCTTACTCAGCAGATTTTTTATAAATACGTCCTACCTGTGGAAGTTTTGTTTCATCAAAGATTACGGTAAGATCTTATTTTATACCTGGCTTTCATGAAGCTGCTGCATTACTTCATGTTTTTACTCTGAATGAGTAAAAACATGAAGTAAAGCAGCTAATAAATGGCTTTAGTTTGCCGTCTGCAAAGTCATTACAACTGTAAACGAGTCATTGTTTTCAGGGCCATTTTGTCTCTGTATATTTAAATATTTTAGTTTAATTACACTTGTTTATTATTAAACTGTGGTAAACAGATGTTAGTCATACTATGGGGGATTGAAGCCGTAATAGCTGTGTAATATTAGTGTTTATTAATCATATCATCTCAGAAACACAATGACCTGAGCATAGTGGCTGCGCTGCATCTGATAAAGTCTGTCATACAATGTATTAATGCGCAAAAAATAGTTGTGGTGATGTGTGTTTGTCCGCGTTTAATTTAAGTCCAACAAAAACCTGTTTCTGCTATCTGATACTGTTCTATTCTTACAAGCACCTCTGCACTTAAAATATTCAACAGGCAGGATATCCTAGTAAAAGGATTAGTGCAAACATCCGTAGCTTTTCATTTTAAACGGGTAAGATATTCAGATGAAGGAAGTGATGTTTTTGTGGTTTCGTCGTGTATATAAATTGTTCCAATGCTAAGCTAACTATAACGCCAAAGCTTCCACTTCAGTCCTGTCACTCAAATAGTGTTATCCAATAGATTTAACAAGATTTAACATGAACACAACCTGCTATAGTTTTCCGTCTGTAAACATGATGGTAGCACGGACCAATAGACTTAGCTATCTATTCGTGCTACGGTAGAAAAATCTGACGAGGTAGCACTGCTAGTCAGAACACCAGACACCTCAAAATATTTCTGATCCCAAAAAAATTGCAACTGCGCCATTTCAAAGCTAAAGCTAACATGCTACGAGTAGCAGAGCAGGTAGCCCTACTAAGCTAATAGATACCAAAAGGCTAAGTATGGCAAAAAAGTTAGCTCTAATTTTCTTTTTTGCTAGAATCTATATATATAGAAAAATATATATATATAAATAATTGTAATTTTACTACTAATTTTTGCTTATATTTTCTGATTTAAATATCAGAAACTATTTGGCTGATATGTAAAACATTTTGATCAGATTTTGTTTTTAAATGTGTGTAACTAATTCACTTGATTGTGAGAACATATTTTGACATCTTTTTCATTATTTTTGTAATAGGTTTCTATTTTGAAAAGATTTCTATTGAAAGCTAGGCTAGGTTTGTTGCTATAACAACCCGAGCTGTCATAGCTCGGGTTGTTATAGCAACCCTAGCTATGACAGCAAAATCATTCTTGCAGCGAAGAATTATTTTTAGCAATCCATTCTATCAATTTTATTGATTACTTGGATTAAAAAAAAATCGACAGTTTCTTTATACAATATTAGGAATATCCTAAAGGTGCAAGCAAAAAGAAATAATTCATCATTTTATTGTCTAATATTCAAAATTCCCTTAGAGAATTTGAACCATGCGAAGCTAAAACTATTGTGTTTAAAATATTTACAAAGGTTTTTATCTACATTTTTGGCTTAATTACTACTTTGTTGACGTTTTTAGTCTGTACATACCAGTGACTAAGCTAGTCGTCTATTCATCATGACGACTCTGGTTAATCATTTCAACCCTACGACTTTCCAAATATAAATCTATAATCGGGGTACAAAAAGCATTTCCATCCGTCCATCAAAATGCTCTTGCAGGTGCAAATTACTGACAGCAGAGACCAGTCTAAGCACAGCCGTGTTATAAATAGCCCCGACAGGTAATAAAAATGTTTAAACAGCCATGGTCGGTCTATGGTCCGTGGGCGAGCCAACAACAGCGCTTTTAACAAGCCCTGTAAAAACACAAGTGTCACACGCAACACACTGCTGCCTCCTACCACAGCAGCTCTTTTTCTCTCTCTCGCTTTCAGCCCCCCAAAGCAGACCACCGCCGAAACTTTTAAACTAACTTCAGTTTCCAGGCTGACCGGGAGAAAATAGACCCAGAAAGACAAACCGCAAAAATCACAGAGTCTGGTTTAATCCGGTTAAAATGATAAACCCCCCCTCCCCCCTCCCCCGACATCCAGAAAGAGCAAGTTTGTGATGACGCATGCTTTGAAGCACCTCGCCTGCATAAACACTAAACTTCCCATCTGAAGTTACTTTCTTCAATCTGCAATTGCCGAATTATTCCTCAAACAGATCTGATAGCATGCAGGAAACGTAAGAACCACTGACGATCGGGTCGTTTCCACTTGAGTTTTCTGTTTTTAGGCATCAGAAGAAGCTCAGATCTGATCAAACTGAAAAACATGAAACATTCACGCTCTGCCTGGATTACTTTGCATTACACAGATTTCAAAAGCAGCATTTAAGGTGAGAAATATTCCTCAATTTGCTGGAAAAACATCTGAATGCACTGGAATCTAAACGAGACTCATAGAAAACCCCAAATAACTCAAAAGCGACAGCAGGATTTTTCAAAAGTGCATTGAAATCCTGCAAGGAAATTTGACACTTTCAATTCAACTGCGCCTAGATGTTGCAATCTGCAGCCTGCTGCGGACGGGTCCCAACGCTTTGAGCGGAGCTATTAATAGCTCAGCTCTCAGTCAAGAGTTGTGCAGCAGTTCAGTGCCCACGGGGAGCTTAACGTTCTGCACCGCCTAATAAATAATGCGTCCATCTCTAAAAGAAGCGATGCAAAGTGCGAGCGTCCGATGTGAAGTTAGTAAATGATGGATAAACCGTAGCCGTTACCTGGAGCTGCTTGGCTCTCGCTCCACTCGCTGGTCACCAGCACCTCAATGATCTTGATGAAAGCATCCAGACTGGGCTCACAGCTGTGGGAGGGGAGAAAAGGGCAGATGTGGGGGGTTAAAGGTCAAGTCTCAAATGCAATATGTCTGAATTTCTTCCCCCCTGATGAGTGGTGTTCACCTGGTGGGCTGCTGTCTGAAAAACACGGGGCTGAAGATCTCGCCCAACGTTCTGGCGCTGAGCTGGTTCTTGGGCGCGTTCTGGCAGACTCTAGAGAAGTGCCTGAGCAGACACTGCAGGGTGAGCCAGTACTGGGGCGGCAGGGTCGGGGAGCTGGCGATGCGGCGCAGCAACTGGGCGCATTCCTCCGGGTTCGCTGCCTCTGTCGGTGGGAGGAAAGCGAAAAATAAAAGACGCTCTGGTCAAAAGAAAATGAGATGAAACAACTGCGAGCGTCTTTGGCTGAAGAGCGACACGAAACGAAAGTGTGATCTTCAGACAATGAAGAGATGGAACAAAAAAAAAAAGAGAGCGAGAGAGAAAAAAAAACAGTCATGCAGTTTGTCTTGGAAACCGCTGAGAGATTGTGCGGTTGAGAATGAGCGTAAGGTACACTAGCAGGTGATTGGCTGCCTGGAGATGGCAGAGATAAACTTTCAGGCTTGTTTTAGTTCCTATTAACCACAGATATCCTGTTTCTGGCCATGTGACAGCAAGAGAATGCAATGCAACAGAACAGAACACAATGCAACAGAACGCAGTGAGGTGCAACTTTTCTTCTTTCCCGTGCTTTGCAAAAACTGCAGAAAAGTTGATGCAAAGTTAGAGAAAAACAGCAGGAGAGAAGCATGCATGATTTGAACTTTGCATGTTTTCAATTGATGAAGTCAAGAACCCAAACCACCGAAAAGTAGAAGTGGAGAGCAGATTAGTTTTTTGCGGTGTTTTTTTTTTTTTTTTTTCCGTCTCACAGAATGTGCTGTACAGTTTGGGGACATCACGTCAGCGTTTCACGCGCCACGCTTCGAGGCCGTCAGCTCAAGCGAACAAACGCAAATTTGGGCTGGCGCTCACCTTTGACGGCGTGGACCATCTGAGCGTGGAGGGCGGCCGGGACGATGGGCTGGGGCAGATCCTGCAGGTATCTGCGCAGGCCGTCGCACAGGGCGGGCAGCTCCAGCTGGTCCAGCTCGGCGGCGGGAGGATCTGAAACGCAGCGGCTTGGTTTGTGAGAAAACCGCAAGCTCTTTGAGTCGGCAACGTCATGCGTGTGCAAACACAAAACCCCTTTTTATTTTCTGAAACTTCCTCTGTGTGTGTACTGGTCTCGTTTTGCTGACTGGAAAGTTACAAGGTTCTCACACACACTCAAGCTGATTAGGACAGGGGGAGTGGAAAAAACATACCCAAAAACAAAACATTCTTACCACAATCATAATACTGCCTGACTTCGAGTCCACCTCCAGCGGTGAACGTTCGATACAGAGTTGGGTTGTCCACACCTGTCAAAAGGAGAACACGGACGTCACCCCGTGTGGTTCTGCCGAACTGGTCACCGATCGACAGAGTCAACTGGGTCGTGAGGGGGAAGGCGGGTTGTCATGGCAGCCTCACCTTTCCTCTCGATAGCTTCCAGGAGTCTGGTCAGCAAAGGCGGGGCGGTCTCGGGGAGGAAAAACTGCTCCGTCAAGTCGGCCAAACAGACGCCTGAGGAGACAAAGGTCAACAGAGGGAAACATTAAAATCAGTGGCTTCATATCAAACAGACGTGACATCATGGGTGACTAAAATATCACGAGGCAGCAGCCTCGTGTAAACGTAGCCCTAAAGATCAGTGATCAGCTAGAAAGTTTCATTTGGATTGTGGCAACCTGAATACAGACATTCTAATAGTCCTTTTAACAACAGCTTTACTCTTAGCAATGGAGGAGTTTCACAAGACTTGTGGCTCTCTGCAGCTTCTACAAACTTATTGCAATTTCTCACTGTAATGCTCTCCTTTCTTGCGTGAAATCCCCTAAAATACATCGAAGTTTGTGGCTGCGTGTTCAAGGGACCGTTTCTCTCTGACTGAAAACACAAAAGCTCTCAGGGGATTTCAGTCGGCGTAGCGATTCTCAAGGTGCTCACTCATGGATTGTTTCTCCGTTTTGCGAGATCGGGGTGGTTCCTGCAGCTTTCACACTTGCGTTTACAGAAAGGCTTCTCACAACTCTGTGTCACGCCAACAAAAATGCAAGGAAGTCTTTTATTCTGGCGCCGCAGTTTAATTTCTCCCAAGAAAAATGACGTTTGACACTCTAAGCAACAACAAAAATACGGATAAGTCAGACGGCGGTGATTCTTCTGAACCAGCTCAGGTGTTTGACCAACAAACCACTCAGAGGCTTCAAAGGCGGCAGGTACATGGCCGGAGAACGCCTTTCAAAAGGTGAAAAGAAAAGTCTGATTCAAGAGCAGGAGGGGCCGAGCGCTCAAGTCAGGGTTTGGTGGGTTAAGGAACTAAGCAAATATCCTGTGACATGAGGTTAGCCAGGTCTCTGGGTATTTTAGTTCTTTACTTATTTTGCCTTTAGAACTGTGCAGCCAGGTGCGGACATGAAAGGATGAAGTATTTGGCCGGGGTTTTTATTTGGATTTTGTAAAGGCGTATTTTGAAGGAAAAAAAAAAAAAAAAGAAGTAAAAGGGGATTTTTTCCTGAAAGGCTCGACTGTTTCAACACCGAGACTCTGGGTCGGTGAATGGAACCTTTCTACAAACTGTATTTTCCTTCCTGCCCCTCTTAAAAAAAAAATAAAATAAAAATTGTTAATTTAAAAAAAAAAAATCTGCCTTTAAAAGAAGAAAAACGAACAAGTGCAGCTCTCAGTAATGCATGATCATTATTAGAGAGGCTTTGCTTACATCCCACGAACGCGAGCGGGTCGGGGAGGATGGGGGGCAGAGGGGTTCAATTGGGCGAATAATGAACGGCTTCGACCGAATCCACATCCTGAGACCAGAGGGGCTGGTGGGTTGCGTGTGAAGAAACTGGATTACTCAAGTCCCTCTGACCACATAACACACAAACCTTCGTTGAGGACAAGTGGTCATCTGGAACACATTACTGGAAATGCAAAACCAATGGGACGGGGGAGGCGGAGAGGGGGGTGTTTCGGAGAAGCAGCAAACTTTTAGATGGAGCAAAGTTTCCCTAAATAAAGATGGGAGACATGAGGTGCCGCCATCTCTCACCTTGGAAGAGTGAGCTTCTCTCCCTTCCTCCCCCCGAACAACAAGACATCCAACACGGATCTCCACCCGCGGCCAACCTCGTCTTTCCGGGAAAGGAAACCCTAACCCGGCTGCTTTCCCTCAGATCAAACCCATAAAAATAACAGATGAAAAGAGGAGAATGAGTCGCTGAATGCTCAAACGGGGATCCAAAACCTTTCCAAACAAAGTTGCAGATGCGCTTTTCCTGCATATTTTCACGGACAGATCTGCTCCAGACGAGGTAGGGCGATAAGTGCTACAACGAGACGGCTCTTCAAGATGATCCAGCGTCCCGTGTTTATTAGGGGGGGGGGGGTCGTGAGTGGCACGGCACACTGAAGATAGAGTTGCTTCTTAGTACTGTCAACGGCATGACGGTTTTGGCGTCCGTAGAAACGTATTGAGTGTCCGGGAGGTAAAACATGGCAGAAATGCTCTGAGCAATCGCCGACGATTCCTGAGACGATCCGATGATAGACAAGCCTGTGTTGGCCATGGCTTGTAACCAGGGAAACCCAAAGAATATGCTCTGTTTATTTAAAGTTTGATAATTGTTCTAGCAAAATTAATTTTCCCAGGGCACAGACACAACCGGTTTAATTATTTTTACGACTGTTGGCTTTGATGTGTCGACGTCTTTGCGCAGGAGGACGAATCGGTGCCATCAGCTGGCCTTCTGAATTATCAAACCCTTCTGTGGTGAAAATCCTTCTGTTGATGCATAATTTATAATGTTGATTGTTGGAAGTGTTAAGTAGGTCATATTTTTTTTTTTTTTTGGTATTTCTTGTGATGTATGAAACAGGTTGTTCTTGTAAATGACTCAAGAGATTCTTCATGCATAATGAATAAAGCATTATGTTACATAACATTATTTAACTTCACCTGTATAAATGAAATAAATAGGATTTGATTCCCACATTCAGTATAATAGATCTTAGTGCAGTGGTTCCCAATGATTTTCTTCTGGGCCCCCCTATGGATCACAAGAAAATCCCCACAGCCCCAACTGGGCACACATTGTTCAACCAGACACAAACCTATACGCTCACTTTGTTTTCAAACTCCACTGAAGTTTATTTCACACTTCAGGTTGCAACAAAACAAACTACAAACCATCTTTACAGTGAAACACTTTTGTGCAACTGTCCCTCCTCCCCCATTCGTCCATACCGCTTCCCGCACCGACCCTGCAATGCCGCTGCGCCCCACACTTTGGGAACCACTGGGTTAGTGTAACCTGTTTGTCTTGTAAAGTGTGGTTGGGTGTCATGTTTTTTTGTGAAGTCTGTGCTTTAGAATTGAACCAAACTGAACTTAAAGTTAGTTCAGTTCACTTCATGCACACATTCCAACTGCTGACGTATCAAGTTTTGTTATTTCAATTAGGAGAGATCATTTTCTCCTCTATTCAGACAGATTAAATAGTTGCATGGCAGCACGGTCTGAAACTTTATTTAGCTTTTTGACGAGAGACTGTTTCTGCGGCAACTTGGAAACGAATAGCAAGGCGACGGTGGCCTCCTAAACATGCCTCTACAAGTGTGCATGTTTGGCCTCAGTCAATCAGCAGTCAGTCAGAAAGACAGTCAGACCGAGGAAGTCTGTGCAGCTGCCACTCGTAGAGCTGCGGTGTGCTGCAACCGGGGTTTAGGTGGGGGGTACAATCTCACCGGCTCAAGTGGTATGTCTGCAATGAACAAAATGTAGACTGTGGGCAGAGGGAGCCGTGAACTCACTAAAGATAGCTCACTAGTTGGGATAAATTTAGAGAGTCTGCTCTGGTAACTACCATTTTCAGGTTCCTCCTGGTCTGGAAGAGGTCGAGCGACGACTCGGGAGTTGAAATCAGAAGACCAGTGCAACAGCTGAAACAAGCGGCTGTGCACAAAAACAAAAAAAAAATGTTCAAAAAGATGTTCAAGACTTCACTGGAAACTAATATTACATGGAAAATACCGCTTAGAATTCGTTTTAACCACACAAAAAAATGATGCAACTGTGATGCACAGTAGAGGATGTAAAAGGCAGACAATGTCTCCTCCTGGTGGAGAGAAGATGCAAAGCGGAAGAAAAGGAAGAACCAATAAGATCATCCTTGGCAGAGGGTGAAAATTAACCCTCTGTGTGCATGTGTGAAGACTCATCACTAATGACTATTTTTCTAAAGCCAAATTCACCATAAAAAGTCTTATTTAAAATAGAAGAACGAAATAATAGGGCTATATATCCCAGAATGCATTGATACCAATGTTTCCTGTTAATACCAACGGCTTTTGAGTTAAGATACAAATTTTATTACGTTTTTGCAAGATTAATGCACAAGTTTAGAACCCCATCTGGTGTGCACGTCAGACAGTCATACCAGACACCGTCAGATCAGATAACAGCTTGGTTTTACAGCTCTATAGCGACAGAGTGAGCTATAATCTCGGATGTTTTGTTGGACCACAACGGTTTTTAAAAGATATGCTGCCTCTGAGTCGTGTTGAAGGGGCGTGCTGCTGCGCGCTAATGGCTACAAGCCTGTGCATTCAGTAGAAGTGTGCAATGCTGTGTGAGCCAACAGGAGGAAGGAAAACATGTGGGCTGAAAATAAGTGTTTAGAAGGAGCAGAGGGTTTTTTTTATGCATTTATGCAACGCATGTCCGTTTTAGAGCTGCGCATAAACCGTTTTGATGGAGCTTCTCTGCATCTTCCAGATATCGTCTTGCTCTGATCTCACCTCTGTCCTATTGCTCTCCTTCCAAGTCCACCAAACACACACACACACACACACACACACACACACACACACACACACACACACACACACACACACACACACACACACACACACACACACACACACACACACACACACACACACACACACACACCATCCCAGGCTTCATTTCCTCTCCCTCCTAATCCTCCTGACAGACACTGACTGACTCCAGTAAAGAAGATTTGCCAGTTCAGACTTCAGTCCTTGCACACAATCAGGTAATGAAACGTCTATGCACACGATTCAATGTTATGCCTTGAGTGGATTTACCCTCTAATGCAATTTGGTGTGTGTGTGTTGGTGGGGAGTGTGGGTGGCGAGAAAATATTAAATTTACAGCAGTGATCTTATTGAGCTTCAGAATCACATTACAGCCCAGGATAGCAGTTTCAACACACAATGGGTTCATGTGAAAGTGTTCCTGGAAGCGAACGTTACAAACAAGCTGGGAGGGGGTGTAACCGTGTTAGCATGTCGGTACAGTTCACTGCAGTTCGGCAAACATTGAAAGGATGAGATGGATGTTTATTAAACATGTTTTTATTCTAATCAGATCTCGGAAACAGCGAGGAGCCAAAAATACATTTAAATCCAGCTGGAGGCCGACGGATTTATCACAGTCAGGCTCTCAGGACGCAAGCTAACGTTTACCAACATTTCAAAGACTTAAAGGGCCGGTGTAATGGGTTTTCAAGCACATAGTGCAATTACCAGTGTTACTTTCAGTTCTAAACTGGTATAAAAATAACGTATATATCAAATTAGACTTAAAACACCTTGAAATTGGGCTTCCGTCTCTTTAAGAAGCTCCTGCTTTTTCTGACACGCCGCCTTCAGGAAGTCATTCCGACATCACTCCATTAAGTAATTAACAACATTTTACCAGCGCTTCACTGAAATGTAGCTCCTATCATGAACTCAGCAGATGCACAGTTCCACCAGGTGTTTGCTAACTGCTGCTGGCTAGTCTGAAGGAGCCGAGTAGGGAGGTAGTCCTCTAGCTCTGGAGCTTGGAAACTGCAGCTCTGGGGCGGAGCTTTGTGGGGAAAGGCAATGTTTGGTGAGACAAAATGTTTAACCCAAGTCAGATTCAAGGACTGTTTAAACATCCAAGAAAGACTCATAGCAAACCTCAGTAAGTTTTTTTTTTGTTTTGTTTTGAGGTTGGTATATTGTCATGTAAAGCTCAAAAAAGTCAATTTTACATAATGCTGCCCATCAGCCCAAGGAAAATCAACTGTTTCTTACAAATAGCAAAGAATAAATCAGTAAAACTAGTTATCCGCCGGTGTAGAGCTGCCGAGGCGAGAGTTAACGTTTTATTTTCTGCTCGCATTCTCTACTGCTACCGTAATCAGCACTTAACACAATATGGATTCATCACAGGGCTATTAATCAGTCTTCCGTGCAATCTAAAGCATCAATACACTGCTTGCATTACTGCACCAACAAAGATCACACCATGCCCGTGTGCTGTTCTCCATCTGCCACTGACTTGGATGATGGTAACAATGTGTGACTTTTCCTTGGGGGAGGAGGGAATAAAAAAAATATATATGTAGCCACTGCCAAAGTCACTAAACACCATAATTTACAAGAATTGATAAAAACATAAAGTGACTGTGTTGAATGGAGCAGCTGTCAGGCTGAATGCTAAAGAGGCCCAGAGAAGGAGAGCTGCATTAGCTCAATGTGCTGCTATGTGGAGGACCGACCCGTTCAAACACCCACCAGCTTCTTTCAGTTGCACTTTTTTAGCAACATTGAATAAGCACAAATGAAACTTGTGTGCTTGCTTTTTTTTTTTTTTCTTTCTTTAGATAGTTTTGGTAATGTGCCAATGCGACAGACGGCGTTGAATATTTCCTCAAACAAGCCCGAGCATGCCCGCCGAATCTTGTGACAGCATGCAGAGCAGCAAGCAATCACTGTCCTCCTCCAGTATTTACACCTAAACTGAGAACTAGGAAGTTTAAAAAAAAAAAGACAAAAAAAAGAAAAATATGGGTGTCGCCTAAACAATTTATATGTAACTTTGGTGGTGACCTTTGAAAAAATAAAATTACATTTAAAAAAAAAAGGTTCCACGTGAGGCCACTCCGTGTTCCTTCCACTCGGCGGGCCCAAACACATGCATGTTGTCTTAACTCAGAGGCCCCGGCGAAGGAGCAACGCTTTAATGTTTGTAAAAAAACAGAGAGAAGAAGAAGAAAAAAAAGAAAAAAGAAAAAGAGGTAGTGAGCTGGAATGAGCCGGAATAGTTTCCCAGCCCTGCCCTCCTCTCCTCTCTTCTCTTCTCTCCTCTCTCCACATCTGCTGCACTCATGTAAACTCCCTCCTCCCCCCGTGGCTCAGAGAAGAGAGGCCCCCTTTCTAAGCCTCAACTCTCCACCTCCTTTGCCCTCGCAGAGCTGACTGTAGGCGCTATGAAAACATAAAAAAAAAGGGAGTAGAAGGAAGGAGAAGAAGAAGAAGAAGAAGGGAGAAAAAAAAAAACTGGTGTAGGAGGAAAGGAGTTGGATCCCCTCAGTGGTGGGCGATAAATCACAAACACTCTGGGAGCAACAGGACCCTCTTCAAAAGAGCCCTTGAGCATGGGTCCTCCCATAGCCCCCCCGGCTACCCTACTCCCCTCCGCCTAGCACAACGCTCTCGCTCTTCCTCCTCCCCCTCCCCACCAACCTCAGGGCGGTACCTCCCCTCCCCGTTCCTCTCCTCGCCCGGGACACAGAGACTTTTCTTCTTCTTCTTCTTCTTCTTCTCCTCCCTGCACTAAAATTCTCCACTCGCTCCAGGCTCAACCCTGCGATGCAGCCATTCAAACACCGTGCTCCCCCCCCCCTCCCCCCCACCCCCCAAAAAAACACACCCCGGCAAAGAATTTCACAATCGCACCACAAAAAGAGCAGAAACTGGAAACCTGGCAACCGTGGCTGCTCTTTAGGTGCGCAGCGGAGTTTGAGCCGCCGCTGCCTCCTTCAAAAAGCGAAAAAAAGAAAAAAAAAAAAGAAGCAGAGACCGGTTTTAATTGCGCTTCATAGTTGCGCCCGGCGCATCCCCCCCCCGCCCTCCCCTCACACTGCCGAAACATAAAATCTTACCAAGGTTTTTTTCTTTTTCAAATATCTTGGCACACTTGAAATAAGAAAGCTAACTGAAAAGCAATGTTTCAGTAAGATACAGCAGTTTGTTTAAAGTGAAACATTTCTTAATATTGATGAAAAAGTGATAGCGTTGCACTCATGGGAAAAATGTCTTGCTGCCAGTGAAATAATCCTCCTGATTTTCATCAATCTTGAGGAATTATTGACTTTAAAAGAGCTCCTGTTGCTGCTGAAAGTATTTGAAACATGCCAAGACATTTGAAGTAGAAACTAGACATGTTAAGATGGTAAGATTTTGAGGTTTTGCGTCGCGTTATGAGCACTTCGAATGTCAACAAGTAAGCTGCACAAGTTTCAGTTGTAACGTAACTAAAAACTGAAAGTAACCAGGTAAGAAAGTGAGCAACGAGGGGGGAGAATGACAGGAAAACGTTCCTTTTGTGTTGGTTTTGGTTGGGACTGAACACTGGGTGCTTTCTCCTCACATGCTCAATCGGTGACATTGTGTTGTTAAAGTCCCAAGCTTAGCCAAAACAGACACTCTGTGCAGCATTTTGCTTTCTTTTCTTAGGAAAAGAAAAAAAAAAACCCAAGCTTTTCATATTCGACACTTGTGGTTTTTGCTGCTTCGCCGTTCGCACTCTGTGGATCGCAGGACAAAACCAAACACGCCAAAATGACTAAAACACAGTTAAGAGGACTGAAAAGACAATGACTAAATAATGAGATCATTCATTGGATTCTTCTGGCATTAGAATTCTTGTGGGATTTTTTTTTTTCCCCCCTGGTGTGACGATGTTAGAAATAAATTAAGTGAACTTTTGGCTGCAGACGAAACACGGTGGTGGCAGGGTCATGCTACTAAACCTAAATTCAAGTCAGAATTTGTGGCAAAGTTTGGGGAAAAAAAAAATTGGTGTTCAGACGTTATCTGAGTGAGTTTGTTTTTAACAACACTGTCAGTCTCTGCTTTTGTGTAACTAGAAGAAGCATGTTCCTAAAAAAAAAAAAAGAAAAAAAAAAAAAAGCAGTGGCAAAAGTTTTTAAAAACTATCTGCATATTTCACACTATTGCTTTAAGTTTATGACATAAATACCAATTATAGACCGTTGGTAAGAAAAAAAAGAAAAACATTGGTAGGTTATAGTTACATTAAAATCAGCCTAGTGTTTACAAGACTCTGTTTTTCAGAAAATAAATCCTGAGAAGAATCTATGATTGGTTGAATGTCCTGATACCTCACCAAAAAAAAAAAAAAGTTATTTTTCCCCTCTTTTTGCTTCCACTTACAACAAATCAGCTTGCCTGAACATGCTCACATCCATAGATCTGAGCATTTCTCTTAGCGCTGATAAGGACATTCCAATCTCGCACGATGGAGATCGACAAAAACAGATGACAGCCACCGTCCCTCTGGCAACCGGAGTTTCGCTCTTTTGGATTCTCATTCAGGGCTAAGTTCAAGTTCGCACTTGTACGTTAAAAAACAGAGGCTCACCTTGATCCGAGTCGGAGTCCTCTGCCTTGAAGGAACCTGGGGCTACAGGTAAGGGTCTGAGCGGCCTCGGCTTGGGCGTCGGCGGCGAGATCCACTTCTTCCCCACGTACTCCACGTACGTCCCGGGGAAGTCGCCCTTCTCCTGCGTGGTTTCGTTGAAGCCCGGCAGCCAGCCGATCTTCTGCGGCTGCTGCTCCAAGCCGTCGCTGTAACCGAGGGCGACCAGGGCGCCCTTGCTCACGAGCAGGATGTCCCCCACGTGCAGGTCGATGTCCTCCTCCCGCTCCTTCTTGTACTCGTACAGCGCTCTGTACTGGTATCCTTCCACGCTCATGTTGAAAGGGGGGTCGATTTATTGTTGGTTTTTTTTTTTGTTGGTTTTTTTTGTGACTTTTTGGCTACCGAAGACTGAACGGAGACGGAGGCCGTCTAGCTCGTCTTCATTCTCCCACAGATCCGGTCTGACGTCGGCGCTCTGCTGTGCTCCTCATGCGTCGCCGCGTGGCGCGTACCCATCAGTGAACGGCCCGCAGTCGTGACGTTGAGCGTGCCTACCCAGACCTGAAAGCTGAGAGGAGAGGCCATGTTGGTCACAGTTTCACCAGTGGGCTCCTGCCACAACGCCGCGCGTGCGCAGCGTAGCCTTTTTTAGCCAAGCGTCTGAGGAAGCGTAAAAGTGGCGGTTAAAGAGGCAGCGCGAGGTTCTTCGCAGTTTGATAAATGCGCCACGGCTTTACATAACCGGGGGGTCGAGGGGGTTTAAGTTTACAGGATGTAAAAGCTTGTGTTTAAACGAAAAAAAAAAAAAAAAATTTTTCAAAAGTACAGGAAGTTACTCTATTCGGCCTCATAAACTGTTTTCATTAGCTGTGCCAAGAGGAGCTCGAAATGAGTTAGGGGCAAATAAAAACAGTCTAAACTGATTGTTGGTTTAAATCAGTTGCGATGTAAAGGAACTGGAGTTAAACTTTGAAACACTGTGAAAGCTGAAATGACTGTATTGATCGGCGACGCTACTAAAGACGGGACACATAGCTCTTGTTGTTTTATTGTTTACGTTTTATAAAAGCTGCACAAGAAATGCAACTGCAGCCATTACACAAACAACACTTGAGTAGGATAGTATATTTACATTTTTTTATCCTTTCATGCTCAGCATATCTGTAACGTACATAACAAGCTCGATGGGCTTAACCTCTTTCCAACTCGCACGTTTCATGTACGGTTTTAGTTTTTCAGTTGATTTGAGCTTAAATATCACATTGTTAAAAAAAAACCCCAAAAACATCTGCATAGCTGCTGATATGTCTCATCTACATTGCATATTTGAACCAGCGTCAGCCAGAAACGTTTCCAAAAGACACCAAATTTGACGCTTTTATCAACAACTGATGAAAAGCCTAGGAGCCTACCGTCAGCCAGCAACAAGTGGGGAAGGGGGAGGGCTGCATTACGCTATGCATCCTGTAGCCAAATTTAAAGAAAAAAAAAAAAAAGAGAGAGAGAGAGAAAAAAAAAAAGCTGACGACTCTAGCACTTTCTCTGGCATTTACAATTTAATTGCCACAAAAGAAAAATTGCAGCCTTTCAGAGTATGGGGAGACATATTTGAATTATGGCATTCTGACATTGTTGCAAATATGTGGAGAATTTCAAGATTTTCAAAGTGGTATTGTTCAAAATGTCGGTAGGATTTCTATCATGATGTATAGTAGACCGTAGATATACATATGCTGTTTGGACACAGGTAAATATGTGTGGGACGATAAAATAAGAGCTATTGGAGCAAACATGAGAAGGGGCACATAATGTAGAATGTACTTTAGCTTCACAGAGATTAAGATAAATTATTGCTTTTTAGATGTCAGATAATGTCTTCAGTTAGTTCCTTTACCGTCTTTGTTTTGTTTTGTACATACGGATGATGTGTAGTTTTCTGTGAAAGCTACAAAAAAAAAAAATGTTTCCAATTGCATTTTACTGCGGCTCTACCACTGGTTCACACAACGAGCAGATAAAGGGCTGTTCTGTAATGTCTTCAAAAGTTGTACAAAATGTTCTATGCAAATAAAGATTTCAGCCGATTTGCATAAGCATCAAACAGACAAAAGTAGAGTAAGGAAGTTTTTGTTTTGTTTGCGAAATGGTAAAAAGGACACAAGCCATTTTATTTATTTATTTTTTTTTTAAAGAAATAACTAAGTTAGGAAAAAAAAAGTTTTTGGGTTGCTTAAAATCCTTCATATGTCCATGCAATTTTTTTTTCTTTTTTTTTTTTCTTTTGGGTGCCACAGAAATATCTCCAGGGCAGACCTTGTCATCTGCCAAGAAGATAAGAGTCTTAAAAGTGAGTGATTCACTGCACTCCAGACTGCGTTCTTACTACGAACCGGTTTTTAATGGCTCCTCTTTACCGTCTGTGGCATGCAGAGCTGCACGGCTAACATTTCTAACACACGGTTCCTCTCGCATGTGCCTTATCGCCTTCCTAATCTAGAAAACACATAGATAATGACCACAAGCGGCTCGGCTGGAGAGTTGGCGAAACGTATGGACAGAGGTCCCGAGTGGCTTTTGGATAGAGAACCTGCAGACAAAATGTTAACGGGGTAGTTCGCTAGCTCAAAAGGGGGCAAAAAGAATGAAGGGAGCGAAAGAGAGAAAAAGAGAGAGAGAGGAAAAGCTACGTATGAAAGTTAAGCAACGACAGAAAACAGCAAGAGCGCAAGGCAACTCCTTTTAAGAAACATTAACAACGTAAATAGTCGACTTTTGCTCACAAGAACTGAACATTTTAGCTAGTTAAGTCAAGGAGTTCGGAGAGCAGGCACTTACCGAGGGGAGTATGCTATGCTCCCGCAAATGGTTCCAGAGAGTCCTCCTCCTCCCTCCGCGCAAAATGGCTTTTAACTTCGAAAAACTACCAGCGAACGGGAGCCCAAACGCATCCTCTACCTGCCTGCTTGAAAACGACGAGTCCCCCGCGACGGTCTAAATCCGATTTAATGACTAGAACAAAGTGTTACGACACACACGCAGCCAGGCGACATAACGGCGCAGCTCTCCGTCCCGAACAAATGTTCCCTTCAACGTAGCCCCCCCCTATCCCCCGCCCCTCTTGGCCCAACGAGGGGGCGAGACCGGGCGTTGACGCTGATTGGTCGAAACAGCTGTCAACCAATGGTGTCATGAAATTGGACCAATCCGGTTGCCGCGAGAGCCGACACTCCCCCTTCTATGTTACTCTCGTAGGCAACATGGAGCGCGTATAGAAATTACATAACTATAACTCGTAGCCCCAAAGTTGTGCGGCATTGTCATTGTAAGCAAGAAGCACAAAGCAATATTATTATTGCCATCGGAAGTTATGAGAGGGTTTGCAGATTCTGTGTGGCAGAGAATAGATGTGAATTTTTACAAGTGAAATGAGTCATATACACTGCTCAAAAAAATAAAGGGAACACTCAAATAACACATCCTAAATCTGAATGAATGAAATATTCTCATTGAATACTTTGTCCTGTACAAAGTTGAATGTGCTGACAACAAAATCATTGTTGATTGTCAATCAGTGTTGCTTCCTAAATGGACAGTTTGATTTCACAGAAGTTTGATGTACTTGGAGTTATATAGTGTTGTTTGAGTGTTCCCTTTATTTTTTTGAGCAGTATATATATCTATATATATCTCTATCTATATTATAGGTAGGTAGAAAGAGAGATCTAAAACAAGCTTAAAGTTCAGGGTGACTTGAAGCATACAAGTCTAGCCAAAAAGTTTAATTTAGAGCTTATTCAACCAAAGCACCTAATTTGACAATTCTCAAACCTCTGAAGTCTTCACAGCACATCTCTGGATATACTCCTAACACCTCCATCACTGTAAATCCAATAAAATACAGCAACAATTGTGGAAGTGGGAGGAGACCAGTAAATCACATTGTAAATGTTCCCATTTCACCCCAGCTTTCCTCACCCCAAATCTCTATAAATCTGGATGATTCCGTTTTCATTTCATTGCATTTATGATTGATAAAAGACAATCCACAAGCAAAGAGCCAAGCACTGCAAGTTTATTGTTTTCACTCTTTTCTGCCAATCATTACATGTTTTCAGTGTACACAGTCTGAAAATGTTACAGAGAAACCATGTGAGGCTCATGACCGTGAATGTGGGTGGCCTAATTAAGGCAGAGAGAGAGAGAGAGAGAGAGATTGCTTGCAGAAATACTCCCATACTATCCTGTCTGAACTGTAAGCAGCTTTGTACAAGAGTAGGCCCCTTTAAGTGTTCGCCAGGCAGCCAAAAGAGGAACAAGAATGGCACACAGCAGTATTGATGGTGTTGAAACAATCAGCAAAGTAGGAACTTCAAACTCTTGGTGTGGTGCCTTTGGAAATCCAAATCACACTTCTGATGTCTTCTCTGAGCCACTCGAAATGCAGAAAATTAGCTTTTTCTTAAAGGCGAGCTTCATTCTACAAGTTGGGTTTTCAAATAGCCAGGGAAAAAAAAAAGGTTTTGGGCAGATATCTCTAGAATAATAAACTGAGCTACAGATGATGAAGTGATTATTTTGGCCTTCAGACCACACAGTATAATCTCCACCTCCGCCAGCGAGAGTTTACCCCCACCCCACCTAAAATAATCATGCTCGGATGACCCATCTGCTGCTCTGTGGATACACAAAATGCAACTGTGATCTCTGTTCCCAGACAAAACATTTATTGGATTTGCCTTTTTTTTTTTATATTGTCTGCAACACAATACAGGATTATGGATAAGTGTTTCATAAACTCAGTACCCACTATTACTAAATATGAGAAACCACACAGCAGTCATTTTGGAATTTAAAAGCTCGGTACACTAAAAACAAAATATCAAGGAATCTCACATGGCAACTGAGGTCACTCTGTGTTATTTGGCAATCGTAAATCCAAGCAAAGATCACACGTGGGGTTCCTCAAGGCTCCGTTCTAGGGGCACTTTCATTCGACATCTTGATGATCTCTCTAGCTCAGAATATGGGGAACTATTGCATCTCTTACCGTAAGTATATTGATAACGCAGAATTTTATATTGTTTGTTATCACATGACAGCAGACCTCGACAGTCAATTTATTTTGAGTTTTTTCCAACTTAACGCTGCAAAGTTTTCCCACAACAACAGATTGCTGCGATGGGGTCTTTACCCGCCTCTTCAAATAAAAAATAGAAAATCCGTCAAGCAATTGTTACGCATTCAAAATGCTGCTGACGGAGTCCTGAAAAACATCAGGGCCATCTCACACTAGTCCTCCAATCAATGCAGTGGCTCTCTGTTTATAAAATGATAGAATTTAAAATCTCTTTGCTGGTCGACAGCTTTATCATAGTAATGTACAAAGTGGGAAGTGGTCTTATACTCTTTGCAGGATGTTGTGCAGCACAGTCTGAAGTAGGTCAACAGAAAATGGTGTTTTAAATTTTGCAAAAGGACTTCTGTCTTTCACTCACAAGATCTGGCAGTAAAAATGAGTGCCAAAACGATTCGTTTCATTCAATGTGGCATTCTTCTGCTGAAACCTTTGAGAGCTGGGTTTCTCTTTTCTTCCAGAATCCATCAAAAATAATTTGGCTTTGTAGAATAAGTGCTTTGTGGGCTGTCAGATGGCAGAGTTAAGCTGTGGCTGCCTAGCGGTGGTTTCCTTTCATGTCGTGACACTGGATGCGCCTCTTGTACAACTCCTTCTGTCAGCATTGTGCTCCTTAAGCCAACGTCCTTTGAATTCACATATTAGTTCAGTCTGTCCGCCTCTTTGGTTTTATTAATCCCTCTTCATTCCCTGTTCATAGCTTCTTTTATGGTTTTGAGCAAGCCGAGAACTTTCACGTGGACTACCCCATAATGTCGACCGACATGAGATGAACTTCTGAAACATATCACCCACCAACGGCTATTCAAACAAACCGCTCCCCCCTTCAAAAACGAGGGAAAAAAGATACTTCCTCTTCACGCTTTGGTTCCTTTTTTTTAACACTGGAATAGATTTTTTTTTATTCATGCCGGTTTGCTGCATCATCCTACTTTTGCTTAGCAGAGTTTTGAAATCACAAACAGTTATGCAATGACATGTGTCATTCATAGCTTTAAAGAAAGCTGAAAAACTAACCCTTTAGGTGCTTTCCTGTACTTTCCACCACCCTCTCCGAGACAGCTGAACGTGACATGAAACTGAACATAATCAGAATTATACTTTTAAAGTCTTTGGGGTTTTTTCTTTTTTGCCAAGGTTAAAACTGAGTCAGTAGAATACAACCTTGTAAAATACTCCTACTTGTCCTACACAAGTCTCATACCGTGACTTAAATATTGGCTCCAGATGAACATTCTTATACGGGGAAGTTATGGGAAAACTCTCCCTCTGGAAAATGTAAACAAACAGGTTTGAAAGAGCAACAATTCTCTCTCTCTCTCTCTCTGACCTTGGTATGACGACTCGTATTCATGCAGACGTCTCAGGAAACACTTGACCTATGACTACGGGTGAGAGCTGAGTCAGTTGTAAGGGGAAAAAAAAAGAAGAGAATGGCGAGAGACAGAGAAACGACATGAAGAGAGACTGATGGACAATGAGTCACTGACCAGTCAACACACTGGGCCAAGAAGCCCAGCATTTTGGGATTTCCAGTTGGAACCACAAATGCAACAGAGTGACAGACAAGAAACGAGGTGAAAGTACTCCAAATTGTTTAGATGCAGAAAGCATTGCTGCAACAGCCGCTGGGTGGATGTCTAATGGTACATTAAGCTATAAAGCAATCACAGCCCCCTCTATCAGCTGCAATTGAACTGAAAACAAAACAAACAACGAAAGATCAGCTTGTTGAGTTTGTGGAAATCTAAAGTCTATGAAAATGCAGAATAAAAGCAAAGATTTGATCTTTGATGTTTTCCTAAGGTAATCTTAAAACCTCACCCTGTCTTGTACTCGTAAAATCAGTATCGTGTCTATTCTTAAGAATTTTAGGTAACCCTAACCCTAACCCTAATCCTGTGAGGTCAGTGAACCTAGTAGTCACGTTTTTAGACTGTCGGAGGAAGTCGCCGTATCTGGAGAGAACCATTAAGAAAGACCCCAGACGGAATTTCTAAACCAGGACATTGGTCAATCCTGGATTGTTTTTATTCGTTTAAGTCTTGATTAAGTCTTCAGCTAGACGGTTTCTCAGACTGCTTATTGTTCGGTTCTGAAATCGAGGAATGGCCAAACATCCAGCAGCTTTCTACCCCCACCTGCGTCCCACTGTTGTTTGATGGGGTTTAGATTTTGGATTCTGTCGAGTTTATTTGCATTGCACACTTAATGTCAAATGACATCATCAAGCAAAAATACGCATCAAATATGTTGATCAACGTTTCACTTACTTCAAATCAAAGGCAGCTCTAAACATGAGTTTTTAGCCTTGATTTGAGGCTAAAAAACATCAACGCTGGTTTGCCTTAATTTCTTAATGTGTTTCAGCTGATTTCCAGTTGCCCGGAAGTTTGTTCCAGGTAAGAGGAGCCTAGAAGCTGAATGCTGCTTCTCCATGTTTGGTTCTGGTTCTGGGGTTGCATAGTAGATAGTCAACTTCAGTGTTTAGAGTCCATTCTTTAAAACTGGGAAAGGTTGAGGAGTTTGCTAGGAAGTTCGCGAACATCTTAGCAAAGAAGTTAGCCAACATCCTGGCAAGGAAGTTAAACTTCCTGGCAAGGGATCTTTCTCTCATATAGTTTTGTTCTCAATAATTCCATAGCCATGACTCTTTTGCACTGAAGTTTACTACATACAGGCCGTTAAATGGTGCCGTTTTCTCTCTCTTTTAGTTTTTTTTTGTGTTACCAATTATACACCCTCCATTTCTAAAGCTCCTCCGTCACTTCATGAAAGCACAAGCTTTTGTTTGGACGTCCTCTGTTATAAAAGTGCAGTCTCTCTAATTAGTCATTGACTCATCACATAAACTTTTCGCTGACTTTTCTTGTGAATCGTTTTTAGTGAAGGTCACGTTTCAGGTGATCTCAGGCTTTACGGTAAATAAGCGTGCCAAAGCATTTGTGTTTTTGCAGAAAGTCAAAACATTAACTCCATATTAGCCCATAAAAGCTGGCATGTTTGTGGTTTAAACTATTGGCCTTCTTTTCAGGAAACACATTTCTGACTCAGACCTGGCAGAGTGTAGTGATGGAAAGTTAGTTATTGTTATCGCTGGATTTATGCAGCTCCTCCAGAGTGTTTCTCTAAACGTTGCTTTAGCCATGGTGTTCTGGTACGAACACGTGCAACTCCATAAAGTATTTAAAGCGTAGGATATTTCCTTTCTTTAAAAACTTAATGTTCTTCTAATGTCGAAAGAGCACAATTGTATAATTCCAGTGTTTCCATTAAATATGAAACGTAATTAAATGTTTTGGGGTTTTTTTTTTTATGATGTGGACCCTGTGTAATTGTAGGCATTGTTACGGCAATGGTTAACGGGGATGCAAATAAACAAACACAGAAAGACAGTGGAAAACGCAGCCGTTGTGCGATTTTCAGACTTTTGTGGCGAAAGATTGGTGAACAAGATGGGCTCCACTTGTAAAGAAAGTCTGCAGCTGTAACATTTCAAGGGACGTGGAAACGTTTGCAAGACACTCTAAAACTCGAGTCCTAATCCTTCCATACAATCCCACAAATCCCATCTCTCTTGTTCAAAAGTCGCACGTTTTTGAAAGTCGCCATAACCTACCAACCCAAGGTCAGAGAGCGAAAAGAAAAAGAGAAAACGAAAACGAAGTTCTATGCAGCCGACACATGTGAGCCGAAAATAAATTTAAAACACCCTCTAACTTCTGCCTCGCATTAACGAGGCATCTTGGAAAAGAGCTCGGCGAGATGATTAATGGATAATGTTGGCAGGCTGTAGTGGAGACTTCTGGGAAATCAGTGACACAGAATAGGAGCCTGAGCTGTCATTTGGTGTTAGTCTCTGAGAAAAACACACATCTCCTATCTTTTCTCAAGCGGTGACAAAGATAATGCAGAAACAATTTTTTTTTTTTTTTTTGTGAAACTCTCTTTTAAGTAGAAACTCTATTTTTCATCTAAGTGAGACTTCCTCCCCTTGCAGTTTTGACGAAACTTCTCCACTCTCGCCGTCTCTTCTTCACGCAGCCTCCCCCCTCACCCCCCCCTCCCCCCCGGCAGACACGTCCCTGACCATAGAACATGTTGGTTCAAACGTCCCCTCTGCTGCACGGCTGCATGCCGTGAAGGGCCAGAGGTGGTGACATGTCACAGAGACAAAAGAGAGACGGAGGAGAAAAAGAAAAGAAAATAGACGGCATCGTGTGGGGAGCGGATGGGGGGTGGGGGGTGCAGCAGCGAGCCAGCCGGTGCTGGAGCGGAGGTCCCCCTGTTTGATGTGCACGCACGGAGAGGAATGACCCAGTTCAGCAGTGACATGTTTACGGCCGATGAGCACAGGGCAGTGATTTAGCTCGTGGAGATTGCACCCTTGCTTCAGGGCCCTCTCATTTGGAGCGCCTGGACTCGAAATCATTCAGGGAGATGAGACATGCCTCTTGTTGGACGGAGCCCGAAAAGTCCTCTGTCAAGTCAGCGTCTGTGTCTTCTTTGGGGGGTTTTCTTTTTTCTTTTTTTTCCCTTCTTCTTTTTGGTGTGTGCGCGCGTCTCTCACTTTACCGCTCTTTCTATTTTTGACTTGACAGCAGAGTGACGTGGCTTAGCGATAGGTTAAAATACGTTTGCGCTCCATTTGTGTTAACTTCATCTCTAGATTTTGTCTCGGCCAGAGCACGATTTGATGTTAGAGTCTGGTGATTCGGCAACTTTAAGTCGTGCATTTAGGGCATTTTTTATTTTTAATTTTTTTTTGCCGTTTTGCAAAGCCTGGCGAAAATGAAAGTGACAATTTAAAGACCGTAACAAGTCCTGCTTGCAGCAAAGTTGTTATAGCTAACTATTTATGTTAGTTTGCAAAAATGGTGACGGCACAAGTTGGGTTATAACGCCAGTCAGTTGGTTCCGCAACAATACTTAATAATTTTTTTTTTTTGAAAATGGCATCTGCTGTTTGAAAGTATTCTTTACATAATCAATGTATACATCATCACAATACAATACCTTGACCTTTTTTTGTCATGATCTGTGTTTCTCTGTTGCGTTTATTTGAGTTTCCTGTGTCCCAAGTCTCCTCGTTGTCCTGTCTTCCCCTTGATTGCTCCCAGGTGTGTCTTGTTCCCTTGATTACCCTCGGTGTATTTAGTCCCTCCTGTGTCCTTTGTTCCTCGGGTCGTTCGCTGTCGTACGTTGTCAGATTGCCGTTGTTTGTTTCCGCCCTGAAGACCAGTTGATACCGGTGCGAGCCCTGGCTTCCGCTCAGCCGTGCTGCCTGGCCGCGGACTGTTTGTTGTTGTTTTTGGACTGTTTTCGCATTCAAATTACTCACCATTCACCTACCTGGGCCTCCAGCGTTTGCCTCACCGCCTCACCACACCACCACCTCATGGCATTTTTTGAATTCTGGACCCGAGTATAAAAAAGCTAAAACTACTCCTATAACAAATAAAAACTAAACTAATCAATATTTAACTTCAAAGGGCCGGATGTGCCACAATGTATCGATAAAATCTGTTCTGAAACTGTTAAAATATCAATGAATTCTTAAAATTAAATATTATTGAGCATTTTTTTCCGTCTCCTCCAGGTCTCTTGATTCTTGTGTGTGTGTGTGTGTGTGTGTGTGTGTGTGTGTTTTTTGCAATAAAAGTCTTTGGGCTTGTGGTACCAGTTTGGAAATATTTGCAATGTTTTGATGATTGACAACATAATGTTTAAGCACACAGTATTTAGTCTAGAATCTAGAGGGCCACATAAAAAGCTGTGGCGGGCCGAATTTGGCCCACTGGCCTTCAGTTTTGACACATGTCAGCCTTGACCTAAAATGAATTTCCAATCTGTAGGAAGACTTTGGAGCTCACAGACACTCCCCGTCTGACCTGGTGATCAAAGCAGGTTGAGACGTTCAAATAGACCTGCAGCTCTGGATGGACAAAAAAAAAGCTATTACATAACGTCTTGTTATGTAATAGATACACATTAAAACCTATTCAGATTTTTAAATATGAATTTTTTTCCCCCCATACACTTCTCAGTTGTGTACTACCTTATGTTGGTTAAAATAGGTTTGTAATTGTAATGTGAGAAAAGATTAAATAAGTTTGCAGTGCTGTTGAGCTCATTGTAAAAGTATCTACAACAGCACATTGTAAAATGAGCTGTTGATACTTTTACAATGTAAAAGTATCAACAGGTTTACTACAGCTTTGTAGTAAATATTACTGTAGATACTTTTTTTTTTATCTTAAATGCAGAATGCATCTCATTTTTGTCACAGTTTTGGATGTGCTGTTCCTTCTGCAAATGGCCTTCTTTTGACTCTGCGTTCTCCTGTTAATGATTTATGGATCACTAAATGAGCTGATGATTTACCGTTTCAGCCCCGACTGCTTTTCTGATCAGTCAAAACCTGAAATGACGTTTCAACGGAGCAGCTGTCGTCTTCGAACTTTGTCCGGTAGCGAATTTGACCTGTTGCCGGCGCTGGTCAGCCGTCGCATGTCTTTTTGTGGTGTTTGTTCATAAAGTTCTCTCACAAACAAATGTGCCATTCAGTGCATTCATCAGACTTGAGCTCCTCTGTTACTGTACAGATTCAGTTTGAAGGTGTTTTCCTGTAATAACTGCTACACAGCATGTCGTTCAGTCCTGCCTCACACACCTGAGGCCTCACGCTCTGCCACCCTTACATGTTTCAGGACTCTTGATATTTCCAACTTTTGAATAATCCTCCTTAAGAGCAAAATGTTTGACTTCTTATTGCTTAGAAATAAACATGCAGTTGGAAAGGAAGCAACGAATGTCTTATTTGTGGTCGTAACTGACATCTTTTCTTTTAGCACTGATAATGCACCTTTTGATTTTTTTTTTTGTTTGACAAATACAGCATTTTTTTTTACTCTCCATTATGCTCTTAAAGTTGGATTCAAATTATTCTAGAACCTGGTAATATCATAAAAAAAAAAATTTAAAAAGTGTTTTTTGCTTATTTTATTTTACATTAAAAACCTTTCCACTCAAAGGTGAGCAAATTTTATTTGAAAAAATAATTGTCTTTTGAGAGATCCAGTAGCTGCACAGGCAGCTTTGCTAAGTGCCTATCCCTCCTCTAACTTAAATTATTTATTCCGGATGTGAGATAAATAGGTCGGCCGTCTTTTCCAAATCATTAACTCATAAACCCCTCTGATTGCTTCTCCTTCTCTCTGCGGAAACTAAAAGAAAAGCGAAACGTTTAGAAATGAGCCTCACAATCTGTCAAAAATCAGCATTTCTTCCAGAGGCGATCTCCGTATGGTTCTCAGGTTTTCATTCAGAACCAACACTAAAACTTGATACTTGAATTAAAGATTGTATAAAAAAACAACAACACTTAGCTGTAACACACATAGAAATTTCAGTGAAGTGGAGGGCTGCTCTGTGAGGCGGAAGCTGAACGGTTGCCATGGGAGATGAAAGAATCAAAGAAACTCTCCAGGTATGTTTTTGATGAGGGAATAACATTATAACATGATGTAAAGCTAAAAAAACAAAAAAGTCAATTTTACATGACACTACCCCTTTAAGTTAATCTTACAGGTTGTAAGTTACAGCGTCTGACTCTTTTTTTTTTTTTTAAATAATACTTGATCCCCCCCCACTTCAGGAGGTTGCAAGTTCAGCTGCAATAATGAATCTTAATTCTTCTGCCTGTGATTACGTGGTGTTTAAGGTCATGTGTGAGTTGCCACAGGGCCTGCATGAAAGCCTGAGCATATTCATTTTTTCTGATTAAAGCCTCTGATCAAGGGGCCCTTCCTCTATAATTACAGCCAACCCCGCTGCCTCTCTTCTTTGTGTGACCCGAGTTGTTGTCAAGGCAACAACCAAATTAAATACGTCTCCGAAGGGGAGTAAATATACCCTTGCTCTAAATATGTAATCTCGTTTGATGTGTTCGCCACAGAGCGCTCTCTCGGCGCTGGAGGAGGGAATCGCTGGCGGAAATCGGACGAGTGGAGGGCGAGCTTCTCCTTTCTGTCATCCATCGAGGAGGGGTGCAGCGGAGTCGATCGGGCCGGGGCTTTGGCGTGAAACACTTGGGACACCGGACTGAGAGATTGATTTTTTTCAGCTGGAAATTCCTGTTTCACGGACAACAAGCGGCGTGGATGTGTTCCGTGTTGAACTGGCAAACACAAGATGGAAAACCTGATAAACCTGCTGATTGTTGAGCTGCCACAGAGAAACTCCAGCATAACACATTTTCTTTTTTTTACACATATTCCAACAGTTTTGCTATTCTTTCTATTTCCTTGTATTAGTGGGGTTTTTTTCCTTTCTGTTTTACATGTTAAGCAAAATTCGCATTTTCCATATTTTTCTAACTTCCATTTACAACCTCTTAAAGACTTTTAGCCAAATAAGACATTTTTTTGGCAATAAGTTAATATTTTTTTAGTGACTGGAAAATCAGCCTTTTCACAAAAAAACAAAAACAAAAAAAAAACCCTGGAATGTAACATCACAACTGTCTTTGAATTAAATTTTCTAGATGTCTCATTTCATAAGTTAGTACTTCAACCCTATTCAATTTTCAAGGGATCATCCTGGGAAGTGCTCAACCCCCCCCCCCCCCCCCCACACACACACACACACACACACACCGCTCTTTTCCTCCTGCTGACACTCAGAATCTGTCCTGCTATTTCTCACCTGCATCCCAAATTCGTCATCGGCACACAGCGAAGGTTTCAAGCTGTCAATTGTCAAACTGAATTACACGACGAGGCTATAGGATGTGTTTGCAAATTGAGTTTTCCGGGAGACACCCGTCTGGCGCTGTCGTAGTTTGAGGCAAACTGTAAGAAAGGTTCCTGGAAAGACTTGGTGCTCCCGGTTTATCACCAGCCATCTCAGGGGATGTTGTTTTGCTGAAGAGGTCAGAAGAAGCAGGCATGGTGGCATGGGCAGGCATTTCGGGGGCATTACTCCCACATAGAGTCAGCCGTGCCCCCTCTGGACTGGAAGCTGTTTGTTGTTTTTATCTTAAAGTGACCAACTTTCTGTTATTCCTATGTCAATTTGATATAGTAGGGGCTTCCGCACTTCCCAAGACCTGTGCCCTCAGTCACTTTTTTCAGCAGTTAAAACCTCTTAATCCGTCAACACATAGTAACCTGTTTTTCCGAGCTGCCTTTAAACGCAACATGAGCGCTGAGACGCTCGCGCTGTGTTAAATCTGTACGGCAGCGACGGGTTAATAACAATACAGCACCTTAAGCTTGTTAAATAGCCTGTAGGCTACTGATGTTGTTTATGTTAAAAAATGTGTAGTACTTGTTACATTGAGTAACTTTTTGGGAAAAAAGGTACTTATACGAGTAGTTTACTCCATGTTAACAGCAGATATAGAGAGCCACAAAATAAAATTCAGCTTTTATTTCATAGCTGATAACTGACTGTATATTAAGCCATCTGTATACATAAAAACAGATCACAACAGCTCTTGTACAGTAGCTTTATAACTCAGCTAAATAGAACCGCTGTCGCTCTTTTTCCTCCCGGCGCCCGTTAGTTCAGTTGCTATGACCACGAGAAGTAAAGCACAAAAGGACTCAGTAAGTCCTTTTGTGTTTGTTTATTTATTTAGCTTAAATCCTGCAGGAGGCTAATGCTAACAAGTCCAAGACCAAGTGGCCATTTTTTAAAATCATAAAACAAATCCAGTCTCCAAACAATAAAAGCAGTTTATGCCCCAAAAATATTTTTATGGACCTTTAAACATTAGCACGTTTACTCCGGGTGGCTATTGAGACAGAAAATGGAGTTTGGAGGCATTGCACCAACAATCATCTTCCTGAATGAAACGTACTTGAAATCGAGTCCGTTAATGATTTATGATCACAATAACTGTTATATGAATGTAAAAATGTGTAAAAATCCAAAATGTTACAGCAGTCCCAGGAAATTCTTCACTTTTTCTTAAACACCTCCTTGCCTTTTTGTCATATAATTACGTTGAACAAAAATGCTTGAGACGTTTAATTCCCAGTACATGTTTTACTCAGGAAGATTATTCTTGATGCGCGGCCTCCAGTCTCTATTTTGACTGTAAGTACTGCACATGCCGAGTGATTATAACCTTTAAAGTGCATCTTAACTCAAAGTACAAAGTACATTTACAGCAGCATGCATAGTTACTAAAGTAATAAATGCACATTTGACAATCGTTTCAAGATCACTTAAAATGACAAAAGAGTTACATTATTTTAAGTCAAACTATGACGGAAAAAGAAGGAAGAAATGCATCTAGTGTATTATTACCATGTATATTTAGGCTACATGCTAAATAGGAAAGAAACAAAAAGAGGAACTTTCTTCAGAACTTGATTATCTTTACCATATCCTGAAACTTTTTTTTAAAAGGCTGACTTTAACATGACGGCGATTCATGAGAAAGATTGCTGCTTGTCAAGCAATCTGCAAAAGTAAAAACACAACTCTCAATGTTTATCAGACAACACGCAAATCCTGATTTTCACTCTCTCTCTTTAAGCTATGTTTGGAGAGTTTTATTAGTCTAAAGGTAATGATGATTAAAAAAGAAATCCCCCATTTGATTTATTTTTCTTTCCTAAATATGGCTAATGAGTCACTAAGCCAAAATAGCTTTAAGAAATACCCATTGGAGGCCCAACGTTGAGCTGCACAGTAACTACTGCTTGAAAAAAATAAAAGGAATTTTGAAAGGCAAAAAACACATGAGCAAGTGGAGTGTTGTAAAAGGAGTCAGAGCCCAATGAGCAACCTCGGCAGAACCTATGTTTAAACTCATGAAAGGAATGTTATTTTCACCATGCAGTCCAGAAATGAGCAGCGCAAACAGGGGGAATCCCAGAGGCTGCCGGACCGGAGCAGCAGATGGTAAGAGAGCCGCCGAGGGCAGGAGGAGCTGAAGGGAGTTAAAACTCTCTGACATGAAGGGAGTTGGCTCTGGAGGCCGGGCCGAAGCCTCCTGTCGTCCCAACTGGACGTTCAGTTCCCACTGCGGGGTTAGGTATCAGCGTCCAGGGGCACGATGGGAAAGGCTCTGCATTGTGTATGAGGTGGACCATCTGGCTTCAAACACAGGAGATGGAAACAGGGAGGAGCGTCCGACCGTCACGCCGACACAAACACGAGCTGATCAATAGGTGTGAAGAGTGTTTTTGAGGGTCCCACGACGCGTTGATTCGCACGTTTGTGAATCGGGGTTTAGTAGCAGAGGCAGGGTGTGACCTTTCTGGCTGAAGACATTTGGGTGTTGAACTGAAGTGGATTAGGGTCACTGAAAAAAAGTAAATTAGATTTTTCCTCAGATTTTTATCATTTTGTTCATCAGAATCCTGGCTGTTATTACAGAATAAGAATTTTCATCAGAATTACAATGCTAATCTCAGAATTCTGACATTTTTCATCAGAATCCTGACTTCAATCTCAGACTTCTGACTCTAATCTGAGAATAATCTCGGAATTCTCACGTTTTCATCGGAAGTATGACTTTAATCTCAGAATGCTGACATTAACCCTGTCATTTCTTCATCACAATTGTGACTTTAAATCTTTTATGATCAAAAGTCAGAAATCTGAGATCAGAAAAAAGTCAAAATTGTGGGATTAAAGACAGAATCCCAAGGTTAGTTTTTCTGGCATGCAGCATTCAAGAGAACAAAAAAAAAATAAGACAAACTTCGTTAACAAAATCTTGCTCTTGTCCAAATGTTTTGTAAGCTCTTTCAAGTTGTAAATTGAGGAAAGGAAACTGTCTTTTCAGCATTAAGTCAGTCATGTTTTTTTGTTGTTCTTTTCGGTGATATTTCTGCCACAGCACATGATTCCAACACATGCCGTGAAAGACATCACGCTCATTTCAAGTGTCGAAATTGCCATAAAACCACACCGAATCATGACCAGGTTCTCCTGGGAAGTTGGAACCTTTGGGTGGAGCTTCGAGTGAGACGGGAGAACGTAGAAATTTAAGACGGAGCAGCTCCGGACGTCACATGAAAGACGGAATAACAAACAGCGTCAGACAAACATGCGAGTATTAATACCCTAATCATGTCTGCTAAGCTAAATGCTAACGCCACAAACATCTTTCACTCACATCGAAAGTAAATTTGGAGGTGCGCTCCAGATAAAAATATCTAACCTTGAAAATGTTTGCGTTTCTAATCCACTGGATTGGAATAAATTGATCACGACCCAACTGTGGGGTTACTGTTAGCTGTTTTCATGGACAACATAGAATTTCCCGTTAGTTATCCAGGCAAATTGGATAATTGTGGCGAATAAGCGCTGATCAAGCTAAGAAGATAAGTTTCTTTAAGCAAAGCCTCTTTCCTTATTTGGCGTCAGACTTATCTGGGCAGATCGGAGTGACACAGAGAAGGAAAAGCTTCGGAGTGCCACAGGAGAGGAGTGAGAGGTTGCAGCTCGGCTGAAAGGTTTGGTTTGGTATGTGATTGGTATGCAAAAGAAAACACCCAGCGATTTCATTTCTCTTAAAAAGCTTCGTCAAGTAAAGATTTTAGAGTCCAAAAATCTTGGTTGTGACTCTAAAATCCACACCGTGCACATCCTGCCTGTTCGTTTTTTTGCGAAACCTAAGAGAATTATTGTTGATTGGTTATAGATCATTCATTAAAGCTGAGGTATTAAACTTTTATTAAAAATAACATGTTAAAAAAGTCTGACAAAATGCAGCTAATTGGTTGGTCAAAAACAACCAATCAGAATCAAGAGGAGGGTCTTAGCGCTGTCAATTGAGCTTGTGAGTGTGCTGCTAAATGCACTAAACAACTGTTTAGCACCCTGTTTCTAAAAGCCTTAGCATTCACAAACAGGCTCTGCTGGCTGTACCGTAGCAGAGAGCAAGGAGGCAGAAAGAGAGGAAATGAGCAGCGCCACATCAAGGATGATTGACAGCACTAGGACCTGCCTCCTAGCTCTGATTGGTTGTTTCCAGTTAGCATCGCAGGAGCCAGAGAAGTAAATTTTTCTCACAAATTATCTGTCTCATAAACTGCCACTACACGGTGACAGCTTCAACAAATGTGCAAAAACAATATTTTAATATATTTTTGTAAAAGTTACACATCGAAGCTTTAACAAATATGTCAAAAACATTTATTTTTAATGAAAGCTGCATACCCCAGTATTACGGGGGCATCTACATGGGACATGTTTTTTTTCTGTTCCTGTCCTGAATGGCTCCTGTGAAGAAACAGCAGCTGCAGCTCCATTTGCGATTATTCTTAATGACCCGACGATGCCACCGTCTCCAATCATTTAAAACAGGAATCCTCGGGCAGAACAAATTGAACCAAGCACCTCTGGACCCGGAGCGCTCCCTGCTAGAATCATCTCACATGAAAGAACCTAAACACGTCATTACCCAAGAATGTGTCACTTGGACACGTTCCCACCTTTTGACAAGACGGTGCGCTTTCCCGATGGCAACCATTAAATCCTCTTTCAGCAGTGAGTCTAATATTAGAGGAGCTCAGTATTTAGTCTGGCTTCACGGCGCAGGCCGGGACAGGTCTGTAACGGCCGCAGGCTCCGGCTGGGGCCTCCACCAGAATAGTGCAATAAAGCAGGATGGAGCATTGTCTGACATATATTATTAATTCTGCCGCCGAGTTCCCCGCCAGGGCATGACTGACATTTATGAACGCAGCTCTGAGCCATGTCGTCATTCCTGGAAGAGGGATGAAAAAAAAAATAGAAATAATTAAAAAAAAAAAGATATCGGAGCTAACTCTGCCTGTCGCCAGCAGCGCAGGCCTCGGAGGTCAGAGAGTACGCATTCGTTGTGCATTTTAATCCTCATCAAAGATTAAAAACAGGAGATCTCAACCTTTTGTCCCAATGACACTGCTGGCCGCCATATTCACACAGGACTGTTTCGGTGGAGATCACAGTCACAAAGACGAGACATCTAAGGTTAAACATTAGAATCACGTCTACGCATCCGACTTTCTTTCCTACAGGAAGTACTTCCTATTTACTCTCTCTGGTTCTTGTCCTGATTTAGTTTTTCCCAAAACAAAGTACAGGTGGGCCGGTGCTTATGAGGTTTACTTCACCGCAATAAGTACAACTTTACTGTACGAGACAGTGAGGTAAAACATACTGGCCACCAGCCCTTTAACGTTCACAACTCTTAAAGGGGCACTGTTATTTGTTTTCAAAGCACTTTGTGCCATTTTTAAAGCAGAGTCAAGTAACTATGCTGGCTTCAGTTGTTATAAAAATGCCATATATCATCAAAAACGATTTAAGAGAAACTGGACTTCTTAACACCTTAAAAACTCTTGCTCTTTATGAAACTCTGCCATCAGGAAGTCATCACAACATTCTCTATTAACCCTTTAACAACATTTCTTTTTGCACTGAGCAGCAGCTCATTTAACAAGCTCAGAAGATGTGCAGCTCCAGCAGCTGCTTGCTAATTGCGGCTAGCTAGTCTGAAGGAGCTGAGTGGCGGAGTCACGGGAAAGCCTGGAAACTACATTATTGAGGAGGAGCTTCGTCCTCGAAGGCGGCGCTTGGTCCACCCAGATGTTCTCCACAGCTGAGCAGTTGCCAAGGAACGTTAAAGGATTTCTCAAGCTTGCGTGAAAGAATCAAAGCAACAGTCCAGATATGTTTTTGATTAAGGAACAACATTACAACATGTTGTGAAGCTCAACATTCCACAGAACACCGCCCCTTTTGATTGCATCTTTTATGACGAATATTAAGTGTTTCAGGATGAAAACAGATTATACCAGAGCTTTATTGTGCCGTTTCTTTAAAGGGACGCGCAACGTCGCATCTTCAACTGATCCGATTTCTGACCATTGAAGTTTTTTCCCCCCCAAATCACTTCAAGACATAAGTAATCTAGTCACTTCTTGGGTTTCCGTTGAAGGGCCGTGTCCTTGTTTGCAAACACAGCTTTGATTTCTCTGCCTTATCTCGCAGAGATAATGGCGTCGGTCGAGCCGTGTCTTGGGAGAGCGCCGTATCAGATGTGGCGTGTGGAGGAATATTAGACGGTTCCAGTCCGTGTTTAGAATCAGACTTCCTGTCCCTTCAGCTCCCTGCCAGACTCATTAGGACACTCCTTTCTAACGTCGAGAAGAGAAAATGAATCACATTAGGGGTCGACGAGGAGCTCGTATCGTGTATTTTGCTTGAAAAAGTGATTTTTTTTTTTTATCATTAAAATAGTCCATTTTTGGACTCAGCTTTGCATGCTGAGCAGCGGTTGTGAACAATTCCTAGAGCTAGAGCGTGTGGACACAGAGTATGAGTTTTAAGTATTTAAATAGGACACGGCAGAAATAGGAGAAATGTATTATTTAGTGGCTTAGTGACACATGACTGGAATCTGGGAATTTACTGGGCAGAGAAATACGATTTGAAATAGCGTAAAGGTTTCATCTGCAAGCGGCGTCTTGATTTCTTCCCAATTCGGACACATTAAATAAGCGAGGAAAAGGGTAAAGTAATACAAAATCCATAAAATACAAATAAATAATGTTGATGCTACCACTTGCGATAAAAATAGCTGAATACTTTGCAAATCATCCCAGCTTCTTTTTCATTTTCCTATTTCGTAAAGTGTCGTTGAGATCAAATTTATCTGCTAGAGATTGTTCGACTAAGTGCAAAACATCTTCATGCGTCTTCCAGAGTTCTTTTTTTTAATTTTTTTTAAATAACAATATGCTTTTATGGACAGAAAAATCACTAAAAAAACAAAAAAAGACAGCCAAAGACGACATTGCTGGCTGCTTGAAAAGACAGATCAAGCAGATCAAAGATGGCGTTCAACATTTTCACACTACTGTTTGTCAGAAATAGTAGGAATGAAGTTTGACATCAAGAGAATTGCAGAAATAGATTTCTCAGGGGAGGGTTTTTTTTTGTTTGTTTGTTTCTTTCTTTCTTTCTTTCTTCAGGAAAAGCCCGTGAAATAAGTCTGAGCACATGATCCCCAGGAACTTTTAATTGAAGCGATCTGATAAATCAGCAGGATGAAATCACAAGACTCACAATTTGCCTTTATGTCCCGCAAACGCACATTTCCAAGAAACTGGATGTTAATTTGCGTTATATGTACCGAGGAGTGAGCTGCCTTTGTTGAATAAAGTGATTTAGCGTGTTGCTTTTTCCTTGCGATTCCCCGCACAGCGCCCGTATTCCCGGAGAAAAATGTCTATGGTGTGACAATGAAGGATGCAAGGATGTAAAATCTGATTACGCCGGGCCTCAAAAAGTCACATTTAGCAGCCTGAGATCAATTCTGGCATATTTTCCTCTACTGCTCCTCAGAAAAAGAAAAACATAGTTTGCTTTTTTTTTTTTTGTTGCCAAATGGCAAAAAAAGCCAACCGGGCTTGGCTTTTACCTCGACTGACGATCCAGTGCCTGATTGAACCTTAAAATGGATGATGCAAGCCTGAGGCTTTTCAGCACAAATCCTCCGGGAACATTGGGCCGTGTTCTTGTCAACAGCCAGTGACTCATCCATTAAAGAAAAGTGCTTCCTGCGATCGGAGACCGAAATAGGCTCCTCTTACAGCGGTTTGCCTCACCAGTTATTCAAGGCTTTTAATGGCGTCCATTTAAATAAATGTTTCAGTGCAAGTTGGCACTCTGGACCGGGGAGCTTTCTTGCTGACCATATGCAGTCCTGGGAAAAAGTATTTGCTTTCTGCTTAGATTTAATTTTTTGATTTTTTTTACGTCAGAATAGTCTTTTCGAAAATGGAGCCTTCGTGAATCTCCATTTCGAATCAAATAAAATAAAGTTATCAGGCATTTGCGATATTTGCTATTAAATCGTTTACATTCCTGTGAAGAATCCAAATTTCCTGACTTCAGACTTTGGTTAGGTCAGAACTACATTATATTTTTTTGTTTTTGTCATTCAGATGTGGATTTGCTGCCACAGTTGGATGATTTGCTGTCTTTCTGTTGAGCAAATTTACTTTTAAAATATCAAATTGTTCAATTATATGGTCAGTGGAAGTGCGGTCATAGTTGTTCGCTGGAAATTCAAAATCTTTAGAAGTGACTTTGTAATCTTTTCCAGACCAGTCACTTAGAATCCGGTCACTTTGTTTCTCAGTTTTTTGTTGTTGTTTTTTCTTTAGATGGTGTGAGCTGTTTTTAACCTACTTCATATTGTCACACAAGTTATTTCTTATTATACAGATCAGTCATTCATCACGTCTGGGCGTTGCAAGAGAAATATATTCCAAAAAAGAGAAGAAAAAAAAAACTGGGATAAGTTTTGCATTTAAGTAAACAAACCTCATCGTCTGAAAGCTACTTTACGTATTTACTCAAGTTATCGATGTTTATTTTTCTCGAAATGCTGCGCATATCCTGCATCTCAGAGCACAAGTCAAGTATTTGGGCCTCAGATGCTAGCTGGGTGATTAATCGCAGCCGTTTGCCATGTTTTCCCTAAAGTACTGATGAACTCGCACACGACGGGGTCAGGGTTTAAACCTTCCTACTGCTTTAGCTCGGACTTCTCATGCGTCCCCGTGCGTTGCCAGGCTGGTGCCCGCAGATCTGTGGGCAGGGTGTGACTCTGCGTAATAAGCACAAGACTTCCTGGGAGCGCTGCCTCAATACGTGGCTTCAAACGGGTCAACGCGCCGCTGGCTCGACCCGCCTTGCTTCCGCTAAACTGTCCCGTCTTCACGTTCGCAACGTCGCTTTGGCGCCGACGCCACATTGTGAGCAAATTTTACACCAATCCAAAATCATGTCAGAGTTTCCAGAAGGACTTTGGCTCTTTGTCTGTCACTCCGGGCCTGCTTGGTAATGAGAGAGTGAACACGTCTACACCAAGCTGATTATTGCACAAGCCTATAATCTGTTAACATCTGCAGCTCGACTAGTCTGCCACCACCAGCCGCCGCAGTTTGAGAAAATCGGCAAACGGCAGACTTGCCCTCTCTCCCTTGGAGGACATTAGTCCCAAACGTGCGGACAAGCTCGCGTCTTGATCACATATCGCAGGTGTATTACAAATCAAATGGTTCCGAGCTGAAAGCAGAATCAAGCATTTTGCAACACAAACTTGTACATGTATTATGTCACACAGGATATGATTTACAGTCAGGATTACCTGGTGTCATTTACCCTGACGTCCCTAAATAAAATTTAGCGTTACTACATTAACATAATTATTTTTTAGCTTTGCATGATGTCACAATGTTATTCCCTCATCAAAAAAAAAAAGTTGCTTTGATTCTTTCATATATGTTTGAGAAATCCTTTAATCTCCATGGGAACCGTTCAGGTTTGTAAAATGTGCCGCCTTTGATGACGGAGTTCCTCCTCTGAGCTGCAGTTTCCATTCCGACCTTCACATTACAGAGCGCTCGTCCCCCGCAACTCCCTACACTGAGCTCCTTCAGACTAGCCAGAATCAATTAGCAAACAGCTGGTGGAACTGTGCGCCTGCTTCCCAAGCCGGTCTGCCAAAGAACATTCGATAAAGGAATGTCGATGTGACAACATCCTGAAGGCGGAGTGTCGAAAAGAGCGGCTCTCTGTCTTTAAAGAGACAGAGGCCCAATTTCAAGGCGTTGAATTGGGAAATCATGTCATGATTGATATATATGCAGCATTTTTATAACAGCTGAAGGTAACATAGTAATTTCATTTTGCTATGAAATGAAACAATGTGGCAGAGGGACACATAATTCTGCTCCTTTAAGTTATGTCAAAACAAACGCATTCCCCACAGCATATCTAAAAAAAAGCTAGCACAGTTGACCAAAGCTCTTGACCAAAGCTAGTTCACCGCCATCCTCCATCCAGTCTGAGCTCTAACTACACTGCACTGCAGACAGCAGCCACATCGACACATTCAGGTGCGCAGAAGTGCGGCAGATGTAACATCCGTCCATTTCGGGGAAGCAAAATCCAAAAAAAATCCTCGTAAAGTGCATGTCTGGACCGCGCACAGGGTACGAAAAAGTTCAGCTGATCGGTTTGGATCAGACAGATCCAACTGACCGATGAACCAGCGCAGATTTCTCTGCAGATGCGACCAGGAGTTTTATGTAATACACACGGCAAATATTGTGCTTGCAAAACATTTTTCGTCTGAAGTGGGCTTTAAAGTAAGTGGCATCCCTTTGTACCACTGAGCTGAACACAGTAGCTCAACTTAATCCCATTTTTGAATTGATTGTGTTTTTGTGGAACAAAAAGTGAAGAAAATAGCAAAAAGTAACATTTCTGATCATACTGCCGGTTTTGTTTTTCTCCTTCAATTAACTGAAGTTAATTGTAATTTATTGCAACAGAGATAAATCAAAATTGATATGGCAATATGATAAATGATGTGAAGACAGGCGGGGAGTACAGTGCGTTTTGCAAAAAAAGCATTTGACCGACGGTCTTATGCATGACGATTTTTCTTCTTTCAGTAAAAATAGCTAAAAAAAAACAGGTAAAAAAAAAAATACCAGTGAACTCCAAGCTTCTCATACTTTTATTTGCTAAATATATTTCCAATGCCACCAACGCCACCCTGTGTCTCAAAAGGCAGAGTTAACCCGCCGAAGTCGGAGAAATATGACGAAATGCGGACAAGGTCGCGGATCCGGGGTGTGAAAATCCTTCGCAAAGCGTCGATCGTTAACATCGTTCTTCAGACGCTAAACGCAAACATCTGCTCTGCCACACATCCCACTGTAAATCCCGTTAAAGTTGTGACATTTGCAGCATTTTATTTATTTTTTTCCCCCATTTTTTCCCCCTCCACTAAACAGTAGCTCATTGTTGTTCTGGTTCCACATCCTGAGCTGATGAAATCAGCAGCTGTAAGCGCCGTGTTCCTGTGACTGCTGCAGGCTGTGCCGTGCTGGCAGCTAAAGGGAAGCAAATCCAGTATGTTCCAATTATGAATCAGAGCACTTTACTCCACTTAAGTGCATTACGCCCTTAATCAGTGCGTGGCTGTACTTGTTAGTGCATGACCGCTCATATTTAGCAAAGGTACGAGCTTCTGGTAAATTAGAGCTAATTGTATTAATTTCACGTGAAACGTGGTGTTTACCTTTAAAAAAAAAAAAAAAAAAGAAGAAGTTTCTTTCCTGTTTTCTAACCTTTTTACCAGCTTAGAAACTGTAAAGCCCTCAACATATGCACATGCAGCATGCAGCATAATGCCTGCTTTTCTTTTCCCTTCAAGCCTCTCTAGAACATGCCGCTGTATCTCTGACGCCGCTAGACGCAGATTCGACTTTAGAAAGCTGGAACATTTTGTGCAGGGATGAAACATTTCGCTGGACTGAGTTTTGGAGAATTTTGGGAGAGTTCATCGACACCCTGACCTTGTTCTTGTGTTCCTGAATCATTTAAAAAAAAAACAAAAAAACCCACAAACATATTTTGGCAGGAAGTGTACAGCTGATGGAAATGAGGAAATAACCATGAAAGGGTGCGCTTCAGCAACAGCTGTTTAGGTGGTATGTGTCTTGGCGAAACGACAGGATCCGGGGGCTTTCGTTCCTCCCGACCGACGCGCCGCATTTCTCCATGTGGTCGGCACGTACGGAACCACAAATCGGCTTTATGCGGCTCGGTTCAGACGTGGGTTCTCCCGTCTCAAGTGCTTCTGACGGGGCAGGTGGGAGTGGACGAGTGGAAACTCTTTAAGCAGCGTCACAAGAAACAAACGGTAGTTGCGTTTCCGTGGCGCAAAGCGGAATTACGAAAATACATTTGCTTGTGGAAACATGCAAATTTAGAAAAAACAAAACTAAGGTTTCTCTGCGAGGAGGTGGTATTGTTGACCATATCGAAATTGATGTATTAAGCAAAAATCTAATGGAAACACTTTTTTCGTGTCATACCAGTCATGTGATCGACGGCCAGATGATACTACCGGAGGAAACGACGAAGAAGATGATAGGAAGCGGTAGGAGGAGAATGGTGTGGCATGTTTTTTAAATCTTTAATTGCTTGACCAAACTTATTCACGTGGGATTTTGTTTCTTATTCAATGAAATAGCAAAATTTTGGGGAGGGGAGTTCCCAACATTTGCGGAATATCGACAAAGTTTTGTGCACCATTGTTGTGGAAACCGTATCGAAGCCAAAGATTTGTATAGTCAGCATCGACTTTCAGCAACCTCAGCAAAATGGCTACAGTATGACTTTGCTCCCCGTGTGCCTCAGACACGTTTGGCTTCACACTTTTATCAGCAGTTCACTGGCTTTTCCTAAGCGCTCCAGACTGGAAACATCTCACAAAAGCTGCACTTGTCGAGTTGCCCAGCCATCTATTGAAAAGCTAATTGGTACTTGGCAACGTTTCTAACATTCTTGGGTTTCTGCTTCCAGCAAATCAACTTCGAGGACATAAGGCTTCTTTGCAGCTCATCAGATGTCAGTGAGACGACTAGAGAGACTCAACCACAACGTTTCACCTGTCTGACGTTATCTTGCAATTATGAGAAGCGACTAGCCAACACATGGGTGGCACTAGCAGAGAGTTGGGGGTTGGAGATTAGGTTTACCCCACTTCACATTCTTGGACGTGTTTTACGTTTTCTGGTTTTAATGGAAAATGAATGCTGTTAGCTTTGCGGTCATTAGATATGCTAATGAAAACTCAAGTGCTTTTTATTACAGCTGAAGAACTTTGAAGCCCCCGAGGGAACATGGGGATTGCGCTACGTCACAATACTTTTGCGTTACCTCGCAATGATGCACTGATCATTTCATGCTGCATAATTGAAGACTGAAAGTCTTTCTCATACTTTATGCTATAGTGTAACGTTTTCATAAGGTTTTTTTCCATGTCGTTTGTGAGATATCTGAAGTTTCATATCCTTTTCTTGAGGACAGAAATGCATCACGATTCTATGTGCAAAATGCAAAAGCAAACAGGTCGGAGATGGGCTTTCCCATGTGAAAGGTATGATCTTTGAGCAATTATCTTTGTCGGTTTTGCGTCAGGGACACGCTGCTCCGTCACGCTGGAAGGTCAACAGGTCACCACCAGACTGTCCCGGGGGGACTGGAAGACGTTCCTCTTGGAGGACATTTTGATCCCACTCTTTCCGTGGCACAGTGTCATCGGGGGAGAATTTGGAGGAACCTTACTGCGTCAAGGAGAAGAAATCCAACACATGGACCAAATCAAGATGCCTCGCTGTTGGCTTAACTGCAGACTAATGATAGCTCTAAGAGTTTCTTCTCCAAAAAATTCGGTTTTCCAGACAGAGAGGATCCATCAGAGGACGCGCCAATGTTCTACTCTCCATCCTATAAAAGTTCACAATGTCCTTGATGTCTTTTTTGTTTTGTTTTCAGACAGAAGAGGCATATTTGACACCTTTGTTGTCAGCAGTGCATTATGCTGTGAATACTAACCAAGCTCTGTACTGGTGGCACCTTGAAGGACGATTCTGGACCCTTCATTTCAAAGCACTTGTACTTACACTTCAATCACACAAGATCTTTCCAAGTATTTTTGGTCTAATCAAAGTAGTGCAAAGTAGACTTTGAACTAAGAAAAGCTAACTTACAAGTAACTTTTTAACAAGGTACAACAGCTTGTTTTAAGTCAATAATTCCTTAATGTTGATCAAAAAGTACCAGTTCCACTGGCAGATTATTTCACTCATAACACTGGAAAAATGTCCTGCTGTAAGTCGTGGTGGTCTGATATTAACTTCAAGTTTTATCAAGATTTTTTGAGTTACTATAGTGATAACGATATGTGACAATAAGAACTATTTATTCCAGTCACAGCCCCTCAAACACAAGTAGCACTCTTGAAAAACATTCCCATTAGTGATCCGTTTCTTTAGGACACCAGTACCATAGAAAGTGTGATTTGCATCACTAAACTGCACACAGACCCTGGATTTAATCATATTTTGACGTTTCTAAATATTTATTGAACACTGTTGCTGAAGAATAGCAAAAAAATAAATAAATAAATCAATCCAAACATTATTGACAGTTTTATGGATTTTTAGCGTCATTATTTAGAATTCATCATGACAACGATAAATCAAAATGAGAAATTTATCGTGATAAACGATACGATAAATGGCCGCGCCTAGTAATAAGTGATTTAATTCGCTTGCAGAACTAGAACTTTTTCATCAGTATTAAAGAACTATTGATTTAAAACGGTTTTCTATATCTTCCTAAAAAAAGTTACTTGCAAGTTAGTAGACTTGAATACAATGAATTCAAGTTTGCGAAAATAGATTGATTCCGACTTTGACTGAACGGACTACGAAAATTTAGTTAAAATAAACCTCTGTTTAAAGAAAATGGAGCCAACTCCCAACAAAATCTGGGACGTTCAGTAATAAAGCTGTCGAAATAAGTTCAGTGAAGTTTTCCCGAGCCCCCCTGGAAGCCGCTCAAACCGAAGGGTCTCTTTTCGACGCTCTACTTATTCGGGACAACCTCAATCCTGCACTTACGCTAATCCATCCGCTGCAGTACCATGCAGTTGGTGACTGTGACACCGGCCTGAACCAAAGGAGATTTCCACTGATCTACAAACCCGGATGGCAAACACAGAGTCTGAGCCGAGGGGGCCTCTTACGCAAGTCCAGCCAGCTGTGGCTGCCTGGGCCTTGCGTGCAGGGAATGTGTTTACTTAACGCCCATTTGGGCTCTTTCACCTCACATAGCAGGTCCTAAATAAACTCCAAAAGCAAGCAGGGTGAATTCTTTTTTTTTTTTTTTTTTTTTTTTTTATTTACGGGACTTCTGCACAATGAATGAAACGGGTTATGGAGCTCTACTCTGGGGTATTGTCTTTTAAAAGGTAGTATTTGGAAACTAAACTTAGCAGGAAAAGTCCCTTTACAAAAAGAACGAACTGAGCTGCATTTTCTACATTGTAAAATCGTGCATGTTTTTTTTTTTTTTTTCTTTCTTTTGCTTTCGAGCTCATGTGTTGTTGCTTTTTCTCTCTCTCCTTTGGCTCTCTTTAGATTAATGATGTACAAAACATATGCAGAGCAGCGCTTTATTGTGCAGTTCAAAGTCTAGTTCCAGCTTCTGCTGGAACAGAAGTGTTTTTTCTTTTTTTTTTTTTTATTGCACAAACATTTCGCCCATCAGCCAAGTGACATGACACACACACACACACACACACACAAAACTTGCTAACTTCTGCACGTGAAACCTTCAGCTCCGTTTACACAGAGGCACGAAACGCCAAGCAGGAGGCTTTCTACGAAACGGTCGTTTTCAAGTACGGAAGTCTCCAAACGGCGTTCTTAATCAGACGCTACTGCGAATGTAAAGCATGTTGTAAATTGCCATTTTAATGCATTTTGTCCAATGGTATCCGCAAACTTTTTATATTGGGATTATACGTCATAAAAACCAAACAAACAAAACAAAAAATCTGTTGGGCACCACCAGCTCCAATTTGCTCTAATGCCCCTATTATAAGTCATAATAGAGTCCACATGTGTGTATTTATATTTTCTTGTATTTTATCTCAGAATGAATCCAGCTGCACTGTGAAGGACTCAGAGGTTTGTTGGAGAACAAACAGCATCAGGAAGGCGAAGGGACGGAGAGAAAGTTTAAAGCCGGCAGCTTAAGCTATTTGAACATCTCGTAATGTACTGTTAAACTCGTTAGCTATAATAAAACAAAAAGAGACACAACTGCAAATTTACCAAGCAGCAGCCAGTGAACGCTTTCCAGAAGGCGTTGTAGAAAGAAAGCAACCAACTATGAGTGAAGAAGGAGCTTGAGGTATTTTGTGAGAAAGAAAATATAAACGTCGCCGGCCGCCATGACACCTGACACAAAGTTGACTGTTGCTCGCGAAGCGCCGCTCACGTTTCCTTGGTCCTGATTGGCTGAAAACTCTCCCGACTTCAAAACTTTGTCTCGTGGAGGTGTGCATGTGCTTGGACTTCCTGCTGTTGGAGACGTTTTGCGTTTATTTTGACGCGTGTGCAGTGTACGCTGCGCTTACTGGCAAACGTCCATCATTAGCGCGCAGACAACACAATGTACTGGCATTCCTAAGTAAAGCCTGGTGGCCCGCCAGGCTTAGAATACACTGGTGGAAACCCTGAAATTTTACTAAAATACATTGAGGTTCAGGTTCGTATGGCATAAAACGTTGGGGGGGAAAAAAAATAAAATTCTAGACACCGTTTCATTTTTGTTTCAAATACGTTTACATCAAATGGAACTTTATAAATCCCAGATATTTTACTGTAGTATCTCAATATTTGAAGTTCTTCTTTGATGCTCCTCTCAGACCTGTCCTGTTTTTTTTTTTCTCCCTCAGGCAGGGAACCATGGCCTGATCTGTGCTAAGCCCTGCTGCTCTAAATCCCTCTCAGACGCTCAGTAATGCGCTCGGTGTGGGACCACACTGGGGTCACGTCACTCATCTGAGCCCAGACCACAGCTTGGTGTCTGACAGAGGGATCTTCTCTCCCCCTTGCCCCACCAAACCGTCAGCCTCTTCATCTCCTTTCATTTCTTCCTCGCCACCGACTCTCGGCTCGGGTCACCACTTGACCTTTCACACTCATCCTCTCTGCTGCCAGGCGAGGGATTATCAGTCAGCTGTTTGCAGAGTTGTGTATTTTTTTTATTTTCACTCCTGCTAACATCGCATCGAATTTGGAGACAAATCCGGACATTTCGCTTCACTCTGCACTCTTTAAAATTGAATTGACCTGTGGATGCATGTAGAGAAAGACTTTTAGTGAAAAGGTTTGCAGAATAACTTTACACATGCATCAAGACGGTGACTAAATACAAAAAAAAAAATCTGTTTGTAAATCGTTTTCAGTGTTTTGTTTTTTTGCAGGACTGTTCAGGTGAGGCGCTGACCGTCACACCATCGCCACCACCATATCGGCATGTCCGTTCACTTTTTGTTGTTCTTCCTTTCCCTGAATGCTGTTATTTTTTTAAGTCAGATGTAAGAAGACACCCATCTTCCAGAAAGTTCCACTTTTCTGTCACTGCTACAAAATATTTTCCACTGACGCTTTAGGGATCATGGAGAGGTTTTCGTAAGCCGGGCCTTTCTGTTCTTTTTCCTCTGTGGTTCTGGCCTTGAGACCGACATTTTTTCCCCCGTCGTCTTTGATTGTTGACCTCAGCCGAGGCAAGCGAGGCCTGCTGGGCGTTAGGGTAGATGTCGCTCTTGGTTCTTGTTTCTTGGTGTGACCTCCTGGATGAGTCGTCAATGCACTCTTGGGTAATTTTTAGTGGGTCTTGACTGTGTGGTTTTACCCAGGGTCATCGTCTTTCAGTTTTAATTGTGCTACAGGGCTCTCCACGCGACCTCCCGCTGGTGGAGCATCAGTGTTACAGAGCTTTCTTTCTTCTTTTTTTTCTTTTTTTCCAAAACAGACGAAAACGTAATTCCGCTTAATTCTCATGTCCCATCAGTGCTTTGTCTGGGCTTTCTCCCATTGACTTGGATTTAGTCAGACTAACTAAATTACAGTCTGTCTTTGTTGAGCTACATGCTCGCTAAGCAACAATGAACTGAACTATTGCTGTGGAGATAAGCGTGATAAAACTCCTCTTATCATTCCTTTGTAATGTGTGACAAATTACGTCATACTGAAGACAATCCCAGCTTGTTATTCCTGTTGCTCTGCACCGCTGCTGAACCTTTGGGCTTCTAACAAACAGCTACTGCATTTGTAGCTGTTTTGTTACACATGCTGCAAATGCATGTGCAACAAAGTAGCACAATCAAATGGGTCCTGTGCTAAGGATTCAAACAGGGACCAGACCATTTTTTATTGTTTCCTCCCGATACATATAACTTAGTATAAACTGCTGATCAATAGCCAAGCCATGTGATTTGAGATGAGCAAGATTGAATTTGCGGCGGCATTCAGGGGTTTAGAGTCAGGACGTGGAGCCAGGCTCCGCCGGCCGGGCGGCTTTGTGTGCTGGGTGCCGATGGGCCAGCTGACGGACAGGGGTCAACAGGTCGCCGCGCTATCTTGACAACCTGATTTGAAAAGAAACAGAAGCCGTTTCAGCTCGGCTTGATAGGTCCTCGCGAACCGAATGATTTGCAATAACAAAGTCACGCTGACCCCACAAAAGACCGGGAACTCATTACGTCATTTTGGATTACGTAAGGCCAGCAGCACCTGCTAAATTAGAGCAAAAGAGCGGTTATGTAATTCGGAAAGTCCTCACGAAGGGGAGAGGAGACCCTCACGCCGCACCGTCTGCCAAACGGCCTCACCTGAGAAATGAGCCGACACAAATAGCCAAACAGCTCATTTCTCCAAATGAGACCTTCTTCTCATAGCTAACGTTGTAGCACTGCAAGTCATCGTCCCAAGTGCTGGACGTGATACGTAAAATACTCAAATGTCGAGCTTAACGTTTGAACAGTGTTTATGTCAACAACGTCTAGCTTCAAAAGTGTGGAAGGAACAAAGAAGGCAGCGACTGGCTAACCATTAGCAGCTGGCGATGCTAATGTCAGCGTCTTCTTCCTAGGCTTTCGTTAAAATTTACTGTTTTTTTTTCTTCAGTTAAAAATCTAATGTAATGTTTCACATTAGCGTTTTACATTTGCTAATGTAAAACGCTTTACATTAGCAAACGTGTTGCTAAAGTATCACTTCAAGTTCTCATGGATGCACCTCCACTCACAACATGAGGACTTAGGAACATGGATTCATTTGATAACAAGGATCCATTTTCATGAATAAGGTGAAAAATAGTGGACAGAAAGCAAAAGTGAGTATTTGTCTTCTAATAAATGTGACAAATTTGTTTTGTGCTTCACTCACTGACATTGGTTTTTTTACACATACATGTCTTGGTCTTTAAAGTTTGAATGAAAAGTTATTTGAAGGTAAGCGCAAGTGTTCAAAAGCACACGTTATTATCGCATGTTATTGTTAATAAGACACACTAAGGCAAAATGTGAACATTTTAACATTAGTGGTCCTCTTTTACCCTTCGTCTCTTTGGTTTTTGCTGTGATTATGGCAGAAGATCATGTTTGAACTGCTCCAACATGTGCTAACACTTCTGCATAATATTACTCCTATTTGCTTTGTGAATCAGATACTTCAGAGTGAGTAGCTGGCACAAATGAAGAAATTGAAATGAAAAATGGAGGCACATTTCTATTTAATCCAGGCCACCTCACCAAGCCAGAGTAGCTTTGAACTGAGCGTTGTTATCTAAAAACCCAGACTGAGAGCGCTTTCAGATTTCTCAAAGGGTTTGAGAAAACTGCATTTCTTTCAGAGTACGTGACCAGAAACCATCAAAAGTCTTTTTTCCGTGAAGGTGAAATGTGACAAGCAGCTTTACAAAGCAAACGTTGCTGCTGTTGTGGTTCAGCATACAGGGTTTTTTTTTTCCCAACCACATCTTTTCAGAAATTATCGATCGCTCTCTCGAGATCTCCTGCTGGCACTTGTACTCCCGCACCACAGGTGTTCCGCTGAATCCTGCTTGGGCTCAATAGCAAACTCTGAGTTTGCAGAGGAACTGGGCCAGATCCGGAGGGAGTCTGGGTTTGTTTTTTTTTTTATGTGTATGGCTTAGTCATGTTCTGAGAAGTCAGTAGCCTCTTTGAGATCACACATTTCCAGACTGCAGGATGGATCCACAGTTTGCTGCGGAGCAACTGTAATTGATCCGACACTGCAAAAACACACAAAAATCCTACCAAGTGTCTTTGGTCTAGTTCCTAGTTCAAATGTCTTTGCACACTTGAAATAAGACAAAACAAACTTATAAGTCACATTTCAGCAAGATATATTGTTTGAAGGAAATATTTACTTAAAACAAGATCCTGCATCTAGCTGAGTGGTTATTTCCAAGTTAGTACACATTAAATAGGACAAAACTAAGTAGAAACCAAACTAAAAATACTTGGTTAGATTTTTGCAGTGATGACTGTCTTCTACTAAATAAAATAACATGAAAAAAAAAAAAAATCTAAATGGCATATGGCTTTGGTGCTGAGGTTATGTGGTGTATACATACATACATACATACTTTTCCAAACATGGAGGCTATAAAGTCCTACAGCGGTAAACCGTCAGACATTTGCCCTCGGGCAACATGCGCTGTCATAACAGAATGTACGTTTTCTCTCATGAACTAGAAACACTCGCAGAGCCTCTGCTGTTGCTGCTCTTCTGTCAACTCGGTCTGTGACGGTTTAACGTTTAGCCTGCAGGCTGGACTTTGAGATCAGGCCAAGGTGTAAGACAGAGCAGGCTGTTAAAGATATCAGTCCGCCGGTCTTATCTCCTTGGAGATCCCCTTCGGCTCTCTGGAGTTTTTTTTTTGTTTTGTTTTGTTTTTTACGAGTTTTCTGCTGAGTGTTTCAGTCTCGGTTGTATAATCTCAGGGAGATGAGCACGTCTAAGTGTCAATAAAAATAATAGTAATAAAAAAAAATTGCGAAGGGCTTAACTGTCGTTTTCGAAAGTTTTTTTTTTTTTTATGGCTAGCATCGGCTTGTTAGCACAAAAGTAGCCCCGGCCTAAACGGCAAATATTTTTTCGAAAATAGAGCAGCAAAACTAAAATGTTGTTCATTAATATGTTCGTTTAATGTAACCTATGTACAACACTAGTCAGTAAACGACCTGCCACTTCTTTTGTTAGAATTTTTCAAACCGTTGATATGCAGGCTAGCTTGTAATGCTAATAACGGCTAGCCTGTCCCAGAGTTTAGCTACTGATGTCAGACGCCGTTTCCGTTTCGTTTTACGACTTTCCCAGCATGGTTGACTTTTTATTAGCAGTTACAAATGACAGCCATTTTATGACACATAAAATGGCTGTCATGCACAAAAAAAAAAAAAAAACATGCTACATTCAAAAAATTTGAGCAAATTTCCAAGTATTCATTTTCCCAGAAAAATTCTAAGATTAATCTCAGAATGTCTGCTTTTTTAGCCGGAAGTTTACACCTCTTTTTATTTCTTTGTATAGACAATGTGCCGTGGTGACACACACACACACACACACACACACACACACACACACCTACTCACACACACACACACACACACACACACACACACACACACACACACACACACACACACACACACACACACACACACACACACACACACACTACTTTTAAAAGTGCAAATGTTAAACGAAGTGCTGAAAAAAAAATTAAAATCAGTGATCATGAACGCCGCACCCCTGCAGTAAAACCACAGCCGAGCCACTGATTTGGATTCATATGTTGCTAATTTCCTCCTACATATCGAGCACCACGCCCCAACAGAAACACACACATACACACACACACACACACACACACACGCGCGCGCGCGCGCAGACACCATCAATGGGAAATATGAGACAGCGTGCAGAAACGACACCGTGCGTGTCTGGGCTCTTAGCTTGTCTTAGCATCTCGAATCGACAAAGGAGCCGCAATATCATCGACTCCCAACTTCGTCCTCCGCTTCCACCGCGCAGGCCCTGATGGTTTTAGTCATTGTGCCCATTTTCTTTGTGCCACACACGCACGCACCTCTTCGAGAGGCCTCCAATTAAACCCTGGCTGCACGAGAATAGGGTTTTTACGTCTCTTAATTGTTGCAACACTTGCACTTCCACGATTTCTCAAAATAAAAGCGGCCTTTTATTGCTCTCCCACCCGGTTTACACCCCGCCGAATGTTGACTCCTGCGCTCAACTCGCGCACTTTCAGCCGGTCACCACACACACGTATACAAACACACAGAAACACTTTATTTTTCCATGTTTAAATTGCACCACCGCGCACAAAAGGACTGGATCAACAAACAGAAATATGTTTCAGAAGGTACACAGAGCTGGATCGCATGACACGCAGGCCGGGCACGGAACATGGAGAGGAGTTTTATCGCATAATCATAGAGGATGTTTACCGCGTTCCTGAAAAAACGTACATTAAATCCCCGGGACCGCACGAGCTTTAATGAGCGCAGTCCAGAGAGAAAGAGAGAGAGAGGAATTCAAACTGAAGTATATGACCTGTTAAAACGCACAAAGAGGCGCCGCAGTCCCTCAAACGGGAAGTCCATCATCATCATCATCATCATTTTTTTTTTGTTCATTATTTTTTTCGAGCTCGAGAGCCGACTAAAACTCCTCCAGAAAGCGCGCGCCCTCCCCTCCACACGCGCGCGCGCGTGCGCGCGCCAGTCAGTGGCTGTGCGGTGCGGCTCGCGCTCGGCCGGCAGCCATCGCTTGCAACATGAGATATGAGAGCGGGGCTGGAGTTTCTGGCTTCCCCCCAAGTCACAGAATGTACTCAAACAAATTCCAGCAGCAAAGTTAATACAGGCCAGAGTGGATTTATCTGCGCGTCTCCGATTGCAGGAGGAGCGCACGGGAACACGGAGTCTTCCCACCGCTCTGTTTCTGTTTTCACCCTCTCTGTTTGGACGATTCTCACTCGCCCTTTTTCACCCCACCTCACCGTTCTTTAGTTGCAGTTTTTAACTAATATCCAACAACAGATCCAAACTGTTATTTAGGAGCATTATCAAAACATGTTATCCCCCAGAGACAGAAGTTGGCTGACTTTATTAACTTTCAGCCTTTGTACCACTTCACACGAGTTTGTTTTTAAAAGCTCCACATCCAGTCAGGACTGCATACAAACCCAGGCCGACGCGCAAGCGAAGTAAGCAGCAGACCTCCACACCATTAGGGGGCGCCCACGAAACATCAACTTTGCTTGTTTTGGTTATTTTTTCCATCTCTTGATCAGTTTGTTTTGGAGCAGCAGACCTCCACACCATTAGGGGGCGCCCAAGAAATATCAACTTGTTTTGAAAAACAACAAAATGTAATAGTTTAATATATACTGAAAAATGTACACTTATTGTGAAAGGATTTTGGTTATTATTCCTTAAGCTTCATACAGTTTGCTACAATTTTGACTCATTCCTCCAAATAAGCCTGGTTGATCTGGGTCAGGTCGACAGGCTCCCTCGCTCACACTTGGCTTTTAGCCACATGTCCGAACAAAAATCAGACATGTGAGATGACCGCTCCGAAACTTCCACTATGTTCTCAGACATGTCAGGTTTGGGCTCCTTTTCCATTTAAAACGTCCGTTTGAGCTCAAGATTCGACTTTATCGGTTCAGCACTTCCACACGTTGTTCCCTCATAACACCACGTGTCTCGTGAAGAGACTGCTGCAAAGTCACCTCCCGCCAAACAAATAAAAATGATTTTTCTGGCTTTGTGGCCTGGCGTATGACCCCGTTGTGTAAGTTTCTTCCCCAAAAAATAAAAACAACAACAAAAAAAACAAAACAAGAAGCTTTAGGTTTTGCACTCATCTGTTTGACCAATCAGTTTCTGCAGTGCAGCCAAAGTAAGAACAGAAACAGACTCTCAGAACTGTTCTTGTGGTCTGAGAGAATCCAATGATGTGTCACGACTTTTGCACCTGCCTCAAGGTTTTCTTTTTTGGTTTTGCTTTTTTTTTTCATCACATCTTTTGCCGCCTGCTTGTGGTTAAGATGGCAAAGCACAAAAGTCTCAAAAAGTGAAGTCATCACGGTGTTGGGTGTGGCTGGGAGTCTGGTGTTGTGGTCGGAGTGCGTGTCCTAATCTAACCTAGCTAACCTGTGTAAACAGTGAACCACATGTAAACACTCAGTGTGTGTGTGTGTGTGTGGTGGGAGATCACTACACCGGGTTCTGGTCTCTGTGTTTCGTGTGCTCACATTAAAACAACACAACTGTCAACGTTGACAACGTCCATCAGGTGTGTTCACTCAGTATCCAGCTGTGAACACGGTAGAACATCTGGGAAAATATTTGGAAAGTCTTCCAACTCTATCCAACTCGGATAGTCTTTTTTGTTGTTTCATTTCAGTCTCTTGATAATGCAAAGCTGACGGAGACGTGTTTTTATGAAAAGTGGATTTTTGTCGTATTTTTCCTCCTACTGCAAGGCTCTTTTGCATATTGCAAGCATAGGCAAAAAGGAGAGTCCTCCTTTACAGTGAGAGCCGTAAAGCAGAGGTACAGTTGGTAGGATTTATCTGTGGCAGTGTGCTCATGTCAGAGTAAGTAATGCTGACGGCTACAAGCTTTTAGCAGCCAGCCGAGCAGACTTCCTTTCCGTTTTCACCCTTTTGGATGCGTCCCGATTCTGTGTGTGCAAACAGACCTGAACATTCCCCCAGCCGCCGTATCAATACCAACGCGCGGTGCAAGGTCACATCATCAGTATCGATCCGCTTTCGGAAACCGGATCGGGAACCCTCCACTCGCTGGTTTGGGCTCATGACGACCGAATAATCGATCATTTCATTCCAAACGATTTGGGAGAATAAAAGATGGCCGCCGGGGGAAGAGGTCTGCCTTGATGAGAACAACGTTGGCTTTGCTTGCTGTAAGTGTCAGGGCGGGGGAAGCCGGGGAGACGTTCTCTGCATCGGCACATGCTGATCAATGAACAACGCTAACTTTGATTTACTGACGGCACTAGACTGAAGGCAGAAGGCCGCAACAGGGATGAAAACAGAAACGAGGACATTGCTGAGCGAGGCAAACTGCTTTGTGATGGAAGTGTGGGTATAATGGTGACATCAGGTGTTATCTTTTTTTCTCATCTCCCCCTCTGAGTAAGGCTTAATAAAGTAAACTTACTCTCAGTTGTAAAAATATTACATTTGACATTAAACCATAGGATTGTGGGACTTCATGTCATTTTATTGCACCGCATAATTTGAGAAATGAGTGAAACAAGCTGCTGCTGCTGCTGGAAACGTGCTGCGTTATAACACTTCAGTTTCCCTGCAGCTTCACTCTGCACATGTTGCATAACAGGAGACCTACTTTAACTTCACCCGCCCTGGCACAGAAGTAGAGAGATACTGCCCCCTACTGGAACTGCAGGATCGTTTGACCCATTTATGTGATGCGGATTTATTGGATTCAAACACTTTGGTACAGTTGTTGGGTGAAATAAACAGGAAGTGTGGGCTGATGGGTTACATGACATGTGTGTTGGGGTGAGACACCAAAACTGAACAGCAACTACTGGTTCATACAGAGCTGAAATGTGAACCACTGTGCAACTTCAAATTAGACTAAAATTTCTCTTTTCATTCAGTTGGGGTGTAAAATAAAACATGTACTGCCAAAAAAAAAAAAAAAAGAGGACAAAGTTGTGTTTATAAATTACCCTTCATGGGTTAATTAAAAAAAACCCCAGAAAGATGACAAGCCGTGGGATAAAACCAAGTTTCTTCTTATGTGTGTTGGATGAGAAGAAAAAAAAAAAAAAAAAACACTTGGTAAAACGAGAGAAAATGTTTTTCCTTTTTCCCTTTGAGGCCGAAACACGCACACACAAAAACAACACTTGGAAAAATCCCCAAAGATGTTTTCTTTTTGGTAAAATAATTTTTTGCATGTTGGATGAAAATGGAAAAAAAAAAAAAAGTCAATTGCCCTAAGCAAAAAAAACCCAAAAAAAGCTTTTCTTGGGTTGTTGAAATATATTTTATATCACTTCTTTTTTTTTTTTTTGCTCTCCATCAAAAAAATGTTTATGAAGGCCAGGAAAAACCTGATTAAAAAAACAAAAACATTGTAATCAAGACTTTTATACAAGAAAAAAAAAAAAAAAAATTAAATTGAACCTGAAAGTCAAAATAATTTCTTTTTTCTTCAAAAATGTTTTTTGCCCCCCTGCCCCACCTTTCAGGTCACCTGTACAACTGACATAAAGTGGACTAATAATTTCAGCTTTTAATTGGAAGTTTCTGTGATCAATAGTTCCTTTGCGCTGCGTAGGGAACAACTTTCTAAACCCGTATTGGGGGATATTTAATGCGCCTTGGATAAGTGCCGACTTTGCATTTTCAGAAATGTAAGAAAAACATGCGTCTTTACAGAAATCGGCACACAGAACAAAACCAAATGGAGACACGCCGCATCATTTAGAATCTCATTTTATTTTCAGTATTACGCAACATTAGAAGTATAAATATCTGTTAATATACAACATCTATGACATCCATAGAGCTTTTCTTGGGCAAAATACAAAAACTCAAAACACTTTTATTGCACGTTTTCTAAAAGACAAAACCATAGAGAGCGAGTTCACCTAATACCAGTGTTGCACAGAGAAACTAAGGGACCTGGAGGGACAAGCAGACGAGAAGAACTTGACGCATAGGAACACTGATTACCGCACAAACGAACGTCCTGCTGGCAGGAGGGGGAAAGGTCTCACATGGCTATCAGCAACATCATCCGAGACACAGAATACAGATTTGGCAAATTAACAATATACAAAATATACATCCAAGAGGCTTTGTAAACAAACACTGAATGTGCTTTGAGACGTCTGTCGCCCTGCGAACACGAAAACGGGGGCGGGGAAATGAAAACGAGGTGTCGGCTCTACTTTTAGCTCCTAGTTCGTATCGCCTCGGTGATCAAACATTTAAGGTGCAGCTTCTTACAATGACAGCTTTACAATACCTAATGCGATGAACACATCCGATTGGTTCACGACAACATCCCTACGCTCCATTAATAATTATCGGAGACGGTGCGGAACATTTAGATATGCTTCGTGTCGAGATTAATTTATAGGTTTCATACGAGTAGTAGAGAGTTTTAAAAAATAAACAATAAAACAGCATATACCGCTAAGAAGAATGTCCTAAGCTAATTTCAGTTTGCTGTACAGGGTTTGTAATTCAACGGCATGAATAGTCAAAGAGTGAATAAGGACACATGACAGCCTGTAGGTGTGGTACAGAGTATTTGCACGCCATGGACACAAACTAACGCTAACACTCTTTTTGTTACGTTAAGGTGAAGCTTAAGGTTGACCGAAGACCGCATAAAAACAAAACACCCCGACAGTGAAACAGTTGAACACCGACCCTTTAAGATGGCACATTCCTCGTGTGCTCGAGCAGAAGTCGTCGGCACGAAAACAACCCCCACTTGCCCCCGGGGGATTTTAAATCAACAGAAGCGCTCGTCTATTCCTTCAACTCGAACAATCGCTTGGCTTTCTTCAAAACCGCGAGTTAGCCTGCAAAACGCGCCAAACGAACGACAGGAGACATTCTTGGGAAACGCTGATAGCCCTCACAGTTTCATATAGATTTATATGTATTTATAATGCTACGTTTAAAAGAAAAAGCCCAGTTCAGCTCCTCAAACGTTGTCCCTCTTCAAGTCAGTTTCGGAACACGACAAGACATCGGAGAGGATGAGACTTCAGACCACGGAGCAGAACGTCTTCATGTCGAGCGACACAAACATGACACGGCAAAATCTTTACATGTAATACAAACAATCATTGTGAGCCCCGTGTTTTCCCCCCACCCACCCCTGTTTTACAGCCTCTTATTTACACCATATTGCATAAAAATCAGAACTATATATGTACAGATGTCAAAGGAATGTGACTAAGCAACTCCTTGCTAAGAACAGCAAGAGGTTTCATTTCCCCCACACGTCTAAGGCCCCTTCACTAAGAACCAGAACATGATTCTGTACGTTAATGTTTTAGGCGAACAAGCACCCACTTATCGACGAACTTGAATCAAGCGGATCATACCAGGCAGGAAAAACAAACAAACAAAAAAAAAAAACACACCGGTAGCTAAACTGCTTAGTAAAATCATGTGGTCTACTGCATTAAAAAGACCTCGGCGTCGGGTCCTCCCGAGTCCACAAGTAAAAGTGCAATTCGAAATCTTTTATGGCACTGACTCTTCATCACATTACAGCCTCTGACGTACTGATTGCACAAAGCCTTTGGTGAGGAAAACAAACAAACCTTCACACATTCATTTGACTTGAGAGAAAAACACCAACGTCATCCGCAAATTGAGAGACGCCAACAACTGAATCGGCATGTAACAGCTTGGCCGGTCCTCAAGTAAACCCCTCCTGCACTCTCTCCCCCCTTCCCCCCAAAAAAAGAAGAAGAAGAAGAAAAAAAAAAAAGAAGGCATGATGATGCTGACAAATCATTTGAACTTCCTTTGTGTTTTTACTTCTTGTTACTGGAGTTACGGGGTAAATCCTTCTGCTGCTTGCACCTGCCACCGTCCTTATCCGAAGTCTCTTTGAGCGTTGAGGGAGAAACCCGGGATGAGTCCCTTTTTGTAGTTTTCTGCGCAGACGCGACCTCTGGAACGGCGTCTTTTTTCTTCCTGTCCGCCTGCTCCTTCCGGCAAGATGAGAGCTGCTTGTCAAGGGGGGTTGTGTTTTGGGCGTCCGGAGGCTTGTGACCGTCTTGTTTGAGCCCGTCCTTAGACCCCTTGACCTTGTCTAAGGCATCTCCTTGGCTCGGCAAGCACGTGTCTTTTTTCACCGCAGGCTTTGGCAGCACCGGTGGAGGATGCGGAGGATTGCTAGCCTCTGACGACTGCTGAAGCGAAGAGGGAGGCAAGATTCTATCTTTTAGTTTAGAATCAGGGTGAGGTTGGTTTTTGGGTGAACGATCTTTTGGTTTTGCTTCCAGATTTTGTTTGATAAGAGGAGTTGACGATGGGGTTTTAGGAGGCAGGGGTTTTGGCTTTGTGTCTGGGCTGTCTTTTAGGGTAAAAGAACAGTTGGGTTGGGTCACCTTTTGTTTGGATGACTCTTTTGGCTGCGGTGGTTCTTCCTGCTTCATGCCACACCCGACGGACAATGACACCTCTCCACGTTTAATGTTCTTAGTTGCTTGAACATTTGTAGTAGTGGCTCCGGATTCCTTAGGGTGTTTTGTGCTTGGGATTGGAGGAGTTGTAATGTGAGACTTTACTTCAGGTGGATTTGAATCCATCACAGACGCAAAACCTTCAGTTTGGGGTTCAGGCCTCGGCTTACCTTTAGGACTCGCAGCATTTTCATGCGGAGGTGAAAGTTTGAGTTTCGCAGGCTGGACCGCAGTGTTTTCCTTTGCTCCCTTCTTGAACTCTGCATCCGATGGTTTGTGCTGTGCTTTTTCAGCTGGACAGTGTTTAGAGGATCGCCCAACATCTTTCAAACACACAGAGCTCTTTGACGAGATTGTAGGAAGTTGTTTCTTCAGGAACATGTCCTGTGAGTCATCAGCAGGTGCGGAGTTGGTTTTTCTGTCCACATTTATGTTCTCTTTTGCTGCAAGATTGAAGGAAGTGTTTGTGACTTGCTCCATTGTGGAGGCGCCGGTATTGATTTCAGAGCTGGCTCTGCTCGTTCCTCTGCTAGGCCGCGCTGCATCTTCACCGGCAGATGTTCCGCAGGTGACTTCAGGGTTTAAACAGTTGGATTTATTATCGCCCTTGGAAGATAATGCTGATGTTGTGACAGGAACTGTTGCCTGTGCGCCTGAGTTGCAGATGTTGAGCGGTGGCTGTTTAGAAAGCACATTCTCTGGAGTGAGCTCAGGCACGGGGACGTTCTGTACTTGCCCCGAGCTAACAGCAGATATTGGTTTCTCAGCACTCCGACGCTGACCCGCATCCAAACCGGAGTCTGAGCTCTGCCTTCGTTGCCTTTCATTACCAGCCACCTCAACATGTGAAGGAGTTGTGCCGTTTGCCTCCAGCCTCGCCGAATTCAAAGACGCCACCGTTTCTGAGCCGTTTTGATTTGGTGACGTGGTGTTTGGCAAAACGTCCTCTTGCTCTGCTTCGTCCTCCTGATCTTCGTTGCTCACTTCCCGTATGGAGGGTGTTTTCCCGCTGGAGGAGAAGTGGGAGGTGTGTCTGGGGCCTCTGAGGTCGTGAACTAAAGGAGACGAGGCCTTTACACCGGCACGGCCATCTTGTTTGACTCCTGAAGGCTTTAATGAGTCTCTGTGTCTGTCTTGTGCCTTATCAATGATTGAAGCCATTTTAATGTCTGCTGCTGCAGTGCTTGGCTGCTCTTTGGAGACAACTCCGCTGGTTACAGGCAAAATAACTTCACTGCTTGGCAAACAGGTCAGAGAGGTTTTCACCTTATCAGGCTTCAGTTGGGGGACAGTGATCTGTCTATCAGTTGGACTTTTGAGGCGTACCGATGGACTCAGAGAGAGTGCGTCGCTTGTGTGGTCTGTAATTTTGGACAGGCAGCTTTCGGTTTTGGAAACCCTCGGCCCTGAAAGCAGAGCAATGTCCAGAGTCCCCTCCAGGGGCTTAAGCGAGGAGACGTGGCGTCCCTCGAGTTTGTACTCGGACGAAGTCTTCCTCAGCGCAGACTCGGCAGATGAAATGAGCTGGAGTTTCTCCACAGCACTCCCTTCCCTCCCCGAGTAAAGCTTGGGGGTTAGACCCTCGGGATTTGAGTGGACGCTGCCCTTCATGTGGTCGTGAGACACGACCGTGTCCAGCTGGAGGCTCTTGGACCTCATGGAGCCAAAGTGAAGGTTCTCATGGAGGCCGGACGACAGCCGACACAAGCAGTCCTCTCTGTCTTCAAACGACAGCCTCTTCCTGGTGAACTCTATGCTTGGAGCTTTGAAGTCCAGTCTGTCGGGCTTCGCCACGTCTTTCCCCTGCCGAGTGAGCTGCCGCTCTGAGTGGGGAGTGCAGGGAGATGAGCGGGTGCTTCCTTCGCCTTCACAGCTGGCACTGGGCGCTTCGCCGAAGCCCTCAGAGACCCGTGTGGACAGTTTTTTGTAGAGGACGTCTTTGAGCGTTGTGCTCGCAGCTTTGATCTCCAGGCCAGACTCTGGGCTGTTCTGGGGTTTGCTCTGGTTTGGAAAAAGGAAACTTTCGTCCTTCTCATCGCCACACGGGGGCAATGAGTCAGATTCAAGCAGAGCATCTTGCTTCTGCAGAGACTCCCTCCTCTCTGACCAGTCCTGCCTTTTAACCACCATCTTGAATTTCAGTTTCTCCTTGTCGAGCTCCTCCAAAGACTCCTGTCGGCCGACCTTACGACCAACGGGCCTCTTTAAGCAGCCTTGCTCAACGGGCCGCAGGCGGTTAACGGGCAACGGCTCGCTCGCTGTTTCGTCCACGCTCTGCAGGGTAGTGTGATCTCGTTCGGATGCCCTCACCTCCTCGTCCTGAGCCTCCTCCTGGGTGACCTCCAAGCTGTGCTTTCTGGTACAAAGGTGCTTCTTCTCCCCCGCGTAGGACGGGGACAGCTTCTCCTCGGACTGAACGCGCTTGAGCAGGGGTGAGCGAGGAGGCTCGGCATTTTTAGGGCATGCGATATGGCGGACGATTGTGGGAGGGGAGTGTATTTTGGCCGGGAAAGGTTGTGCCGCCTTGGAAATTGCTACAGGATGTCCGCTCAGTAGCGGAGAGGGCGAGCGCTGGGGAGACGTCGGCTGCGGAGTGGGCGAGGGCGTACGGGCCAAAGGGGAGAGGGGGATGCTGCCGGCGGATTTTCGACGCCCCTGTCGGAGCCGCTGACTCGGCAGCTTGGGGCCGAGGCCGTACAGCGTGCTGGGACGGATGTGGCCGGAGCCGGCAGGGGAGTTCGGAGCGCTGGAGCTGGGAGAGCTGCTCTGGGAGGAGTTGCCACCTGGAATTCACAAGCACAGGTCACGGTGCGCGTCAGTAAATGAAAGGCTTACACAGGCCGTCTGTTTGTCCAGAGTTGAGGTCAACTCTCCCACCTGACTGGGTGAAATCCGGCGCAGTCCGGAGGGCGGCGGTGGGGGAGCGAGGGGAGAGGCTGTGGGTGGGGGAGCCGGGCAGACTCTCGCCGGACGACAAAGAGTGGTTCAGGGAGGAGAAACTGCGGCTCGTGTGGAGCAGAGGAGAAGGCTGCATGGCGAAACGTTTGAAAAGGGAGCGGCGCCTGGGAAAAAAAAAAGAAACAAAACAAAGACTAAGAATAACGCGTCGTTCATATGAAAACTTCACGAGGATGCTTCATAAAAGCAGAGATGGGTCAATTATATATATATTTATAACCTGTATCAGTTTACTACATAGAAGATAGCACAAAAACTTTCATGAGCAGGAACCAACAGTGTTAATTAAAATAAAATGTGCTCAGTTCTATAAATTATTTACCTTTCTGGTGTCTTCTCCTTTTTGGGCTTCTTTCCACACCTCACCATCTTGCTCCTGTAGCTGTTCCTCCTGGCCGGGCCAGTTTTGATTGACGTGTTTTCAAAGGGAGTGGTAGAGATCGCCACTTTGCTTCCACTCTGAAAGAGAAACACAATTCATGTGAGCAAGAAAACCAGGTGCGCTTAAAAAGCAAACAACGAACGGCCTAGTCAAAGTCCAGATCAAATCGAGACCCAAGACATATTTTCAACATGTCTTGTGACATATTTTTAGTTATTATCTTTTTACTTTATTATGGTGCGTAATATTATACCACTGAAAAGCACTTTAGTGAGATTAGTGGTTATTGTAAAGGTCAATAAAAATAAATGTGATTATCGTCGTCATCATCTGATTTCAATTTAGAAATTGATGAAAAGATAATAAAGGTGAGATAATAGTTGAGTGAAATGAAAGTTGGTTCAAGGAGACTAGAACAAGCAAAAAATAAGCACACCACACTTCGTTTTTTTTTTTTCTTTATTTTGTTTTTCTGTTTTTAATCTAAGGTTTTTAAGCAGGGAAGCTGCTTATTCTCCCACAGAAACGTTAAATACAAAACAACTGGAGTTTTTTCTCACTTTCATTCAGATGGTTTTCAGCTAATTTGTGGATTTAAGTAAACTGAGCACAAATCCAGCATGTAATGGTGCCGCCCCAGTTTAAAGCTACAGTGTTGTTCACCTTCAGCAGGAGCTCCACCACTTCTGTGTGCACCAGACCATGAACCGGTTCTCCGTTCACGTGAGTAATCAGGTCTCCAGCTTTGAGTCCGGCTTTATGTGCCGGCCCAGCATCTTCCACATTCTGAGTCACCAAAACAACAACAAAAAAAAAAACAACCAAAAATAGTCAAAACAACCATATCGTCATCTCAAATTATTATTATCCTTTTAACAGAATGCAAGTTTAAAATGTCAGCAGCATTCGACGTTCCTTACCCAGACCATGTGATAGACTGTGTACATGTCGCTGTCGCAGGCGTACACCCTGATTGCCCTCAGCGTGAAGCCAAACTTCTTCCCAGAGCTGTGGATGATGATGGGCTGCCGTGGGTTTGTGGTGCAGAGGGACGAGTCCCTGCTGGGAGACGAGTCTCTGGAGGACGGGTCCGAGGAGAGGGAGTAAGGAGACAGAGGGCTGGCGAGTGGAGACGCCCCGAAGATATCTGGAAAAATAAACAGCCACCACCTGAGAGGCTTCTCTGATTTAATCAATCAGAGCTAAACCAGGCCTGGAGTCGGTACTGGAGCTGGCGCGATGAGGCTAATGGGATTTTCTCTCCCAGCAGCGAGGATCTCTTGCCCCCGCAGGCCTAACTGTGAATTCTGTTGATTATTGGCTTGGACGCGCGCTGTTTGCTCACAGTCGGTCTGGAAAATGGATCTCGCAGCAGATGTCAAGCTGGGCCAATTCTGCACGGATCTATAAAGAGCTTTCTCCGAGGCGCTCTGCTCCGATATGATACGTTATCACCAAGAGCTCATTGTGAGAAACGCATCTTTGCAGCTGGAATCAGTATTCGATTGTGCATCGTCTCGGTGCCCCGGGGGTAGGGAGAGGGCTCCGGTGGAGACGGACTTGGGAACTCTGGCCAAAGGTCTGGTCTTCTCTGCGGCGGTTTCTGGTCGCAGGGAGGAGGGCGTCTGAGGCGCCTGATCCGTGGCGGCCTGCCTGGAGCAATCGGGGATCTTTACCTCCTCGCTCCTGGGCGTCAACTGGTCCAGGTGCTCAGAGAAGCTTCCTAAACGGTTTGCAGAAGAAGACATTAAGGAGGTTTCTACTAAAGTAGCAATTGGAAGAGGAAATCAAAACTACATCTATGGTAGGTTTGGTCAAATCAAAGTCACTCCTGTTCTTGTTGAGAGATTATTATACTATTAACGCATCTCTTTTATGCTTTAATAGTATAAGACTATAATAACCTATAAGAATAAAAACAGACTGGCAACAGACCCATATGTTTCTTTAATTGTTCAGTTCTCCAATAATTTTATAAGCAGATCTATTAAACAATCCAAGAGAAAAAAACCCAAAAAACTTGTATTATTTTATCTACTTTAATTAATACAAATTAATCAGAAAATATCTCAAACTAATAAAGGAAAATAGTAAAACCTGAAACCAGAAAGATCCCCAATAGCTCCAACAGAAACCTTTATTTTATCAGAAATCCAAAGCCAGACGTCGTGTTTCTACGCGGCGCCGTTAACTCGTACCAGAAAGCGTGGCGCCGCTGTGAGTGCTGCCAGGAGTGACGGCGTCAGGCTCGTCCCGCGGCAGCTCTCCGATGAGAAGGAGACCTTGCTGGGGTCGCTGAGGCCCGAGGTGTCGTCTCCTTCGCTCTCAGCCGAGATGGCGAACTTCGGGAGTAAAGCGGGTCGGGGGACCTGGTTGGTGCTGTCCGTGTCTGTCGAGTGGGACAGCGAGGGCCTGGAGAAAAGGACAACAGGCCCTTATGAGCTAATCGAACAACGCTGGAGAAGATTGTTTACAGGGATTCTGCAGGCTTCACAAACTCAAATTTAAGACTTTCAAAGACTTTTTTAAGACCACCATGAGCGGGATTTAAGACCTGCATCTCTTTAGAAATGTACAAACTGACTTCAGCAATGATTGGCACAAAAAGGCTAGCCAACAAGTTAGTTAGCTAGCAAGGTTATGTTAGTATTGAGTTAGCAGTAGGTTCAATTACGGACATAATAAATGTATTTGTTATTTTATTATCATGTCTTTAGCCTGATAAGAAAAGACAGTGTAGATGTCTGAGTGTGACTCAAACTGTTGCCCGACAGAAAAGTCCATTTTGTCAAAGTCCAGAACAAAATTTAAGACCTGTGATTGACATATTAAAAAGGTCAAGCTAATTTTTTAAGATGAATTAAAGGTATTTTAAAACCTTAATTTTGGATGCGTGAATTTAAGACTTTTTAAAGACGCAGCCAGTCAGACGGTGTTTATCTGTTTAAACTCCTTCTGCACAGACGGAAACACGCCTACATTTCAGCAAAGTCTGGCGTCCAGCTTAGGGAGTCCAAAGTGAGGGGGCTCTCGCTCTTCTTCTCCTCCGTCTCTCCCTTCTCCTCCAGATGTCCTCGGGACAAATCCAGGCTACTGTAGACCTGACAACAACAAGCAAACAGTTCGCTTCATTACACGCAGGCAACAACAACAACAACAAAAATCAACAACGAAATGCATCAGAAAGTACAACAGTCTTTAAGATTAAATGCATTCTGCAGGTCTTATAATGGTGCAACTGTTTGCGTCACGCAGAGCTTATCGCGTCTGACAAACGTGCAGCTGAGGTGAAACCCTTCAGAAACCCTCTGAGACGCCGAGTCTGCTTTTTGAGACTCGCTGCAATGTTTTGTTTTGATGCGAAAGGAGCGCTTACTGCAATGCAGCACGACTCCCGGCGTGAGGGACTGGACTGTGTGCTGTTCACGCACACTGCGAGAAAAACAGGTCGGATTTACAAGCAGAAAATCTATGCAGCAAATGTTTAGTTTAATACAAGCGGCGGGAGAACGAGCAGGAGTGAAAGCAGGGTTTTTTTTTAGTTTAGGTGAGGATTTCAATGAAACCCCAAAGCGAATGATGGGGGGCAGATGAGGACGTCGGCTCATTTACGTCGCTTAACCCGAGAGGAAAAAGGCACCTTAGAGAATCTGTGAGAGCAGGAGGAGAACTGCCGCAGCTCCACGTTGAAGTCTTCATCGTTTGTGTCGTCCTCCTCCGTCTCCAGGTGGTGATACCTCTCGGAGCGAGCTGAAAAGGAGGGAGGTTTTAGCTCAAGTTTTTTTTTTTTTTCTTTTCTCCACAGTTTTGTTTTCCCCGTTTTTCTTTCTTACGGGTCATTTCTCTGCCACGTAAAGAACTTAGGTGGAGAGCAGCAGTTTGGATTGCTGTCGGCCACAAAGCCTCGTTTTCAGACGCTAAGCAGAGAGACAGACAGCAGAGCGAAACAAAGCTTGGCCTTGGCTCAAGTTGTGCTCTTAAATCTCTATTTCGTCAGCATTTTCTACCGAAGAAATCTTCAAGTCTTTTCTTAAAATGGATGAAAAATACGGTGACGTGAAACTGCAGCCCTTTTGGGCTTGTGTAGCTTCGATCAAATCGGTAACTTCACAAAATAAAAAGCCATAATTGAGATATAACGAGCTTTTTTAAGACTGTAATTGAGAGTAAGCAGAGTATTGTTACTCCAGCATCAAATTTATGTTTTCTACTAGTACCGACACGTATTTAGCTTCCTGGATCTAAATATTCCCATCTTTACTAAAATAAGCAACCCCACAGCATGACGCTGCCAACACCATGTGGAGCTCTTTATCTGGAATATTATGCAGCCACACATGTTTTTGTTTGTGGCTTTTAGTTGTACACTCTCTTTGAGCAGAGGAGAATTTTTTTTAGAGATTTGTAGTTGGAAAAAATTAAAAGCATTAAAATATTGTACTTTTTTATGTTGCTATATTGGATCAAATGGCAATAAAATAGTGTGAATTCAGAGATTGTAATGTGACAAAAATATTACAAATGGGATGTTTTTCTTTTCTAAGCATTTAAAAAAAAATCTAGTTTTTATATGTTAAACAAAAAAACACTCAAGAAAAAAACATTTTTTTTTTTAGATTTTAATGGTAAAGTGGTATAAAGCATGTAAGCTTTATAGTCTATCGAGTTTCTTGACCAATTATTTTAAAAAACATGCAAGTTTTTTTTTATATAACATAAAAAAAATCTTCATAAAAAGCTGTTTTCTTTAATGCTGCCTTAGCACACGAAGTCGAAAAAGGGCAAAGACGAGAAGCGATCTAAAGCGTCTGCTTATGTTTTCCGTTTTGACTCACTGTCGAAGTAGCTCGTGTCATCTTCAGACTCCAGCTGAGGGATGAACTCAGCCTTCTGTCTCAGCAGGCCATTCCAGTCCAGGTTGTGGAAAAACTGATGCTGCTTCACTTCCGATGCTCCTCCTGTTGGTGGGATCAACACAAGTTTTATAGGGACAAAGTGAAAAGAAGAAGAAGGGGAAAAAAAAAAGGAGAGCATGAGGAAAAACCCCCTAACTCTTCAGTTTAACACAAGAGGTGAAGGAACGCTAATGCTGCGTTTCCTGTTTCCCCTCGTCGCTGCAGGACAAACCGATGTAATGACCGTAAATTCTGCAGGAGAACTTCCTGCCGGTGACCTTTCAGCGCTACAGACATTTGGTCGAGCCGTCCTCTAAATGACAAAAGGCTTTCCGTCGGGTCGCGGTCGCTTTTACAATCTGCAGATTCTCGCGGCGCCTGCCTGGCCGTGCATGGAATTGGATTCATCCACTAGCGAGGAAATAATTGCAATTGATCAGAGCGGGGAGTTGGGGCCTGCTCACGGGATGAAGTACTCTGCTGTACGATGACCTCAGCTTCTTCCCCAGCAGCTTAGAGCGGCGAACCGAACCGAACCGAACCGTGCCGAGGGGGGAAAACGAGAACCGGCTCTGCAGGTGTCAGAGGGTTTCTCACCTGCGCCCATCCTTTCCAGAGGGTTCTGTCTCAGCAGCAGGGTGATGAGCTCCTGAGAATCAGCAGGTGGAGCGTCCTCACCGTCAGGCCAGTTGATCTCATCTGCAAACAAAGCACAGAATTAGTGAGAACAAAACCTGAAACAAGGAGCATGTTGATGTGCTTTTATATGCATATTTAATGGAAGACTGACTTTTTTTTTTCCATCTCAAAGTCAATATTCAACCATGGTAGGAGTCCATATATAATGCCTTGCAAAGGTATTCATACAATTTGGGGAATTTTGAGCAACTGGATTAGGGGTGCACTGATCAATCGCTGGTCGGCCGATACTTACAGCTGAAATTGATCTTATCTACCATCTATAAGTCAGAAAAGCACTGAAGGAACCATCTCATGTGCAGTTAAAGCAACTCTGTATTGTTCTACAGAAAGTGTTGGTCATTAAAGAAAAAACATGATAATTGTGATCGGTCAAAATTGAAATAGGTAGGTCGTGTTTTTTTTTTTTTTTTAATTAAAAATTGTCAATCAGCCAGAAAACTGAAAATTGGTGATCTGGGGTTTTCTAAATGTTTGAAGAAATGCACATCTAAAGAGCGCAGTTTTATTTGTAATCAGCCCTCTTTACTCCGATACCCTTAAACAAAATCCACTGCAGCCAACTGCATTCAGAAGTTAGTCAGTAGTAATCATACGATGTCATCATATCGTATGATTTATGTTGCGTTAAATACTGATATTATTTAGAAGCCATTCTCTAGTCACGTAGCACAGAATTCAACTATGTCAAAATGTTAATTGAGGCCAAATCATCTCTAAAGACAATCAGAAATCTTATTGACCAAAATGTTATTTTGGTCAATATCACGCAGGTCAAGCTTTTACCCATCAGGAATAAATCCTCAATAAAATTGTGATGTCATCTATATTATAATATTCTGTTGATTGAGGTGAACCTTTCTGCATTTTGTCGTCTGGCTCTGAATTTGAGACATCAGTTTGGATACAAGCGCGACCTGCGACGGGATGCAGCCGTACGTCAGGCGTTACTGTAGAGAGCAGCGGCAGCTCTCATTGACAGCCTACCTGTCTCTCGTTGTCGTGCTTTACTGCTCTGAGTCTGCACCGACAACTTTCCAGATGGTTCTGTTTGAAAAACCGCCCGGAATGTCAGGTTGGCATGTCAGTCAGAAAGCTGGATTTTTGTCCCAGCTAAAAACGTCTCCTCTAAACAACGAAGCCACACCTCACACCGTACATTCAGAACCTTTCGATTCCAAGAGCACAACTGGCAAAATTCAACTTAACCTTGTAATGAATTTTAGGGATTAAAGTGAATGAATCTGCACACGCTCTCATTTTCTGTGGAAAGCCTCACGAGCGGAGAACAGATGTTTAAAGCCCCCGCCCGTGTCACGCTGATTGTCGACTTTAAGCGGCATTTTAATCAAATCTGGACGCAGGCTGTGAATACGAACGTGCATCCCGAGGCCACGGTGGAGTGTATTCAGGCCTCTTTAATTAACAGTTACCCTCAGAGGCTTGGCGTCGCTTGACTGAGAGCAAACCAAATCCGTTATGGCGGGCCATTCATTTCCACGCCCCACACGATGGCGGCTATCCAGCGGCTCAACAACATCCAGCGACACGATTCGCTGGAAAACTGCAGCGCTGACAACACCTCATGTTTTCAGGAAGGTGAATCATAACGTTTATTCTTAACATGCGGTCTCGGGACGAAGGGAGAGTCACTATGAGGTGTCTGTTTTTTTGCAAAAGCCACCAGAGGAATGTCAGCCTTCAGTAAAATCAACAAAACGAATGCGGTCACGATACGATGCTGATATTGCATCTTTTAGTATCGATTGATGCTGATATTTAGGCTTGTCGCATTAAATCAATTGCCTGTTAAAGTAAGAAATGAATAAAGAACTTCAATTTGCATGATTTATCGCTTTTCTACCAAAAACTGGACAATTAAAATTTTCCATCTGCTGCTTTGGTCTCAACTGGCCCTTTTTTTTTGAAGAACCATTTTATTTACATTTTTATTTGTCGTTTCTGATTTGTTTGATTATTTTGGATATTTATAAAGTCTTCCTCTTCCATTTAAAGTTCGTTGATCTTTGAGAATGTGTTCTTGCATCATTATGCCACAACTATTATATTACTATTACTATTATATAACATCTGGGACCATTTACCGTCAAGCAAAATTTGTTATTGTGACAGGCCTGCCTTCCGATATTGACCCGATACGATATCGGCACGTATCACACACACTTTTATTACTCATTTTGTAGTGTGCAATGTCAGGAACGGCTTGAACAGGTGATGTTAAATAAACAGAGAACAATAGTCAACAATTGAGAGCAACTGACTCATTTATTGTTAACCAGTGTGTGTGTGTGTGGGACACACACACACACACATTTCCATCGCTGCTGGATGGAAATGCTGGGGCGGATTAGACGGACTGCTTCTATCAGAGTGCTTATTTCAGAGGTTTTAGATGCAGGTCGAAATAATCCGATACTCATTTATTGGCCGATATCAAACCGATTTCCGACATCGGAGTCACTATGCATGAAGATTCATCTCTGAGCAAAGCAACTCCTGCTTCAGAAAGAGTCTTCCACTGTGATTTTGAATGCAATAAAATAAGGGTTCATCGCCAAGATGCTCGTCTCTCAACTGATAAATGTAATGCAAAGACGGGATATTTTGAGGACATGTATAATGTGAGTAGTTCTTTAATGTGAGAGAATAAACCAGCCAAAACCTCATGTATCCATGCAAAGCGAACAGCTTTGAGTTGTTGGCAGAAGTATAACCAGACCTCCGAGGCTGCATGTCGCCGTGGCGTTGCTCAGAGCTAAACCCCGGCAGCTGCATGCAAATATGCTCAGATTGAGCAGAGGTTTGTTTTGGGATGAGACCGACTGCACTTGTTTGTTCGATTTTCCCTTCGACCGGGTCCCAGCGTCAGTCAGCGTCGCGCATAAAGTGGACAACAACAGGATCGCCTGACTTGGCGGGAGTACCGAGCTGCTCCGCGGTGCGTCGAAATAAGATTTTTTGGGTTTTCCTTTCTCTTGATTCGGAACAACTTGCGGTTTAGAATTAAAGTATTTTCTGCAACATGCCCAGATGGGTTTCATATCCGCGCAGGCAGCAGTCAAATGGTAGAGAGTGAAGCTTTCAGCAGATAAGAGGGAGGCAGAACGGCAAAGTTGCAGTTTCATCACTTTGAGCCTTCAACATCTGTCAGTGAAGATTATGGATTTGGAAATGTTTGCTGCCTTTGGCAAAACAGTGACTGAATCATGCCAGCTAACCGATACAAGATGCTGACGTAAAGTTTTAAAGCGAAGACTTTAAAGCATTATTCACCGCTTTAAAGTAAAAGAATAATTTGAATTTTGTTCAATTAAACTGGTAGACAGAGATATACTAAAATAGGGAATAATAATAATAATAAAACAACAAACCAAAATTGAATTGATCAAATTTGTTTAACTACCAGGTTGCTAAAAAGTCTTTAAATTGTACAAGGAAATTATTTATAGGACAAAATCAACAGAACACAAAGCAGGGAAATTTTATTTCTACTTTCAGCTACTTTATACTTTTATATTTTATTAACCTTTAACCTGCTGTCCTGCTGTTTTATTTTGAAACTTTTACATAAATCCTCGTTTGAACTTAAATCAAATAGCTAATTGACCTCATCACCATGCATTTCAACTCTACAGACGCCTGGTGATCAAAATATCATATGAATCAAAATATCAAACAGGGAAAAAAACACCACTTTGGTAACACTGACCGCTTATGACCTGTCCAAACAGATCCTCTGGTGTGTCCCCAAAGAAAGGCACGCAGCCCACAAGGAACTCGTAGAGGATGATGCCCATGGCCCACCAGTCCACCGGCTTCCCATAGCCTTGCCTCAGGATGACTTCTGGAGCGATGTACTCCGGGGTTCCACATACCTGCAAACAACAAAACGCACAAAGGAATCCGCACCTCAGCGATCTGCGCAACGATAAGAGATCAAACTGGAGAGGAAGAGAGCCGAGAGACGTTCACCTGCTTATCTGAGAACTCCCTGGCGTCTTTCTCTATGTGTCCCTCATACAGGTTGGTGGTCATGTTCATCAGGCCGACTTTAGAGAGGCCAAAGTCGGTCAGTTTGATGTGGCCCATCGACGTCACCAGCAGACTGAGAGAATATGAAGGCAGATGGAAAAAGACAATGTAATTAAAACCGGAAAGTGATGATTGATATGTCTTACTATATGAATTGTATGTGTGAGAGTTATAATTATAGTTTATCAATATTAAGGAGGTATTGACTTAAAAGAACTGTTATTTATTGCTGAAAAGTTACTTGTAAAATAGTTTTGTTTTATTTCAAGTGTAGTAAGTTATTTGAACTACAAACAAGAGCAAAAATATTTGGTAAGGGTTTGTGTTTTTGCAGTTTAGCAAAGATGGCTGGAAAGAAAACAACAAAAAAACAACATTGAATCAGAAAGAGAGAAAATAGTGAGGAGTTTTTTGACACAGTTGACATGAGCTGCACAAGCAGGCGATACTTGTGTTCATCAGTATCGGCTTCATCTCTGGGTCATATCTGGCTTAAACCATCAAGTTCTCACTTGTCAGGTTTCAGATCCCTGTGAACGATGCCGTAGTTGTGAAGATATTCCAGAGCAAGAACAGTTTCTGCAAAGTACATCCTGGCCATATCCACCGGCAGGGGACCCATGTTTTTCAACAGGGTGGCGCAATCTCCTCCTGAAGGGGGGGGGGGAAAATATACATCAATGAATATAAACGTGCAATAGAATGAAAACAGAAAGCTTTGAACTCGGCTGCAGCTGACCTTCGACATACTCCATCACCATGCACAGGTGCCGCCGCGTCTCAAAGGAGCAGTACATGGAGACAACAAAGGGATTCTCGGCAAAGGTGAGGATGTCTCTCTCCACAAAGGCCTGCTGTATCTGGTTCCGCAGCATCAGATTCTGCTTGTTGATTTTCTTCATGGCGAACCTCTGCTTTGTTTCCTTGTGCCGGACTAAATAAACAGCTCTGTGGAGTGAAACGGTGCAACAGTAAGGAGCGGAAAAAAGCTTTCAAAATGGTTCCTTTTCAATTGATGAGAAATTAGGAAAAAAAAACAACAACTGAATGTAACCTTTTAGTTTTATATTCTCTTACCCATAAGCACCGTTGCTGATGAGTTTTATCATCTCAAAGTCCAATTCGCACGGTTTCCGTCGGGAACGCAAGACGGTGCTGAGACTCTGAGACTGAAGACAAGAAGATAAAGAAAAAATAGTTAAAAAAAAATCTACTCTATGAATAGTTAAAAAAATATATAGTGTTATATTTTTAAAAACATACAGAGTCGTCTGTTTCTGGAGTTTCTGCAATCCCGCTGTCACTACTGGTCAGCTGTGCAATTTCTATGAAGAACAAAATGCTGAATTAATGTAAAAAAAAAATAAATAAAAAAATAAAAGTTGAATTCAGGCAGCTATTTAAAGTTAAGAATACATGCATGTCTATGTAGGGCATTTAAGAAGAACTTAAAATGCCAAGAAATCAGCACATTTAAAACAAAAAAACATCCAAACATCAGAGTTTATTCGCTAATTAGCTTTGAGCTGCTGACTCCAAGATAACCGGAATTTAAAATAAATGGAGCAGAAATCAGATCTGGCAACACGAACACACGTCTGACAGCCATTCTGAAAATCACCACTCTGGAACAAATGCTGGTTAGGTACCGTTGTACGCGTTTTCGTTTTGTTTGCGTGCAACAACGTGAACCGCCATGTGAGCTCCCCAGGGAGCCGGTAAACACATTTCCGCTGCTATTTAACATCTGTCCCTCCGAAGAGTTCGCTGTAAGCACATGAGGCGGCATTTGAGCCAAACACAGGAGACAGTCGGCGGGGTAAAGTACGCGGCGTCTGGCTGATGTGCCAGCTTGTGTGGCTCTGAGGGGAGGCCATTCTTTTCTAATTAGAAATAATGAATGCTGTTGGTTACTGAATATGCAGAAACAGAAGGCCATTAGGTAAATGGTTTGTTTGTTTAGTCTTTTTGCGTACTTCAAGAAAAGAAAAAAAAGTCTTCAATTGATTCATTCACTTAGAGCCATAATTCAGCAGGAACAACACTCCTACGGGATAAGAACAGCACACATTTCATATTTAACGGCTCTAATGAGTCGTTCTGTATTAGATTATGTTAGCGCTGATGATGATGATGATGAAACAGAGCTTCCGGTACCCTCTAGAGGATCTCGTGTGAGTCCCAGCTGGCTGATGATGTAACGAGGGATGTCCGTTTTGATGCCTTGGCCTTCTTTAGCGTGACCTTCAGCTGCTTCCAGAAGGTGGTAAAACTCCTCTGGGTCAAATTCCTGGAAACACAGTGACTCAACTTCAGCGTAAAGCCCATACAGAATGTTGGGGAGCTGGAAGGATACGTTACACAATTTTCTTGTTTTGCTCATTCTTAAAACATTCAACAATAATGAAGTACCTCATGATTAAAAAAGCTTAAATCATGTGTAGTGCCTCAAAGATGAGGCTGAAAAATATAAATCAGGCGTGAACATAAAGTGAAGTTAGAGACCATGCAGCAACAGTATAGACGGATGCAACGACGGCCGTCATTCAATGTATTGAACAGCTTGGATTTCAAATGTATTATTCATCTTAGGTCGTTTTTTAGATGCATCAAAAAATACTGCGGTGGAGGTATAAACGCTATGTAATTGTCAATGCGCTGAAATGCCTCATTTCAAAATGATGTATGATTCATTCCCAAAAAACAAAACCAAAAAGTTCCTCGACATATCGATGACATAAAAAAAGTACTTTTAAAATTTGCTTCATTTATAGAGACGATTTAGTTAAAACAACTGTTTGTACTGAGCGTTTACTTCTTGCCTATGTCTCTGACCTTATTCTACCACAAATAAAATAAAGGTTTTAATCAGAAGCTACTGCAATAATAGCAAAAGAAAGTTATTTACACAGCTTTAGACACAAGGAATGTCTAATTGAAGAAGGTGCTTTATGATGCTCCTAGTTTTCTACAAAAAAACAATAGCTTTTTAATTTTTGCTTGGAAAAATGTAATTGTAAGACAGATGCCAAGGAAAAGTTTTCGTATCAGAAGTTGTTTACGTACCAGACATTCCAGCAGTCGCGCAGGCCGAGCTATCACAATGAGGATCTTCTTCGCCAGCTCTCTGATGAAGTCGACCTCCTCACTTTCTGACCTCTCTGTGGACTGCAGAACATCCGACGGGATAAGAAACCATCACACGCATATGCCACACATCACATAAAACAGAGACAGTTTGGTAAAACTCTGTAGACAATAGAGAGGTAATCTTGAAGTATAAACGTTGTCCCTTTTTATATTGCTGTAACTCTACTGTCAGTACAAAACAAGAACTAAATTCTTCACGAGTAAAATGAGAAATTAAGGGTGCAAAAACTGCAACATTTGTTACATTTTAAGCTGATGAAAGCAAACTGTTTCAAAAAGCTGTTCCCCTCCTTGCCTGTGGTGGCGCTGCACCAAGAACCGCTGAAGGAAACGACTCCAAAAACCACTGAGCACAACTTCCTCCTTCATGAAAGGTAAACAAAAGTGGAATGGCGTCAAATTTGAGCCGTTTCTCCCATCAGCGGGTTTGGATTGGTGGTATTTACCCAGAATGCCCTACTCTATAGTTTGTGTTTTGGAGTGGTCTCCATATAAGTTGTTCATTTATATGGACTCAAATTGCCCCAGAGTTCACTTCAACCCAACCTAGACCTAGGTTTTAAGGCAGAAAAGAATTTGCTCCTTTGGTCCGCATCAGAGTTCAGTTGCACATTCACACCTCTCCAAGTGAACCGGACTTTCTAGTCAAACTCACTAGAGTTCGATTAAACCCGACTAAACAGGGATGGAGTGAATGCACCCTCAGAGTTTCCTGAAAACTTCAAATGTTTAAAAAGCGGCCTACCTCTTGAACGAGTTTCTCCAGTTTGTCAGTGAGTTCGCAGAAGTAGCTGGATGTGATGAGACCGAGCCGGCTCTTCTCCAGACAGTCCCGCGCCAGTTCAATTATCTGGTGGTGGGCGAAGCCAAGCACGCCATCTGCCAGAGGGAGGACGCTCTCCGGGGAGTTGCTGCGGATGATTTCCTGAATCTTTTCCTCCATCTGAGCGGTGGCCTGTAAGTGAGGAGGTCGCGGGGCATCTTTCAGTTGAAGTGGAAGATCTTCAGCTGAGAGCGCGGTTACCGGCGGCGGCGCTCACCTTAGGAAACCGCTCCTTGTAGACGTGGTTCATCATGATGATCTCATGGTCGTAACAGGACGGAGATCTTCCAGGGCTGAAAACACGTCACGCAGTCATGCAGGGCGGGCTTTCGGTGCAGACTACGAAAGGTTTCAGTGGTGTAAAGGCGATTCGGCTACCTGAGGCTGCGTGAGCGGGGTCGCATGGCCGTCGCTCTGCGGCATTCGTCCCCGGAGATGCTCTCGGTGCAGAAGTGCTTGGAGAGGAGGTACAGTTCATCGGGCGTAGGCTGGAAGGGCAGCTGGTGCAGCTTCTCCTGTGATGAACAGGATGACTGAAAATGAAACAAATATATATTCAACATGAAAAGGAAAAGAAAAAAAATTAAGAGATGGTGTTTTTTTTTTCTGCTTGTAATAATGATCAAAAATATTGAACTGCTGTGCTGTTTGTTACTAATCTGGCATTTTTTAAATGAAATCAATAGTTTTCTAAGGTCTGTATTGTAAATATCACTGCCTCTGTGGGAGGCTGAACAGACTTCAAACAATAATAAATTACCTTAATTTGACTATTATTGTAAGCAACTTCAGCCTTTTTTGAATGTAATTTTAAATAAGTTTTGAGTTTGATCTTGTTTTCAATCATGGAGAAAAATGGAAAATGAGCAAATTTCTCAAAATTTCCAGAGAAATTCGTATTATAAATATCAAATAAAGCATTAAACTTAAAAAAAAAAACACAACACACAAAAAAAAAACAGGTCGATTTACAAAAGCCATGAAAAATGTTCCAGAATGATTTTGGCATTTCAATTAGGGACAGAAAAAAAATGATCGCAAGCTTCAAAATACTCATTTACACTTTTGTAATTTTATTTGATTTTTTTGTGAATATGATTGAAGTTGCAAGGAAAACCTGCAACTTTTCCTTTAAGATGTTGACGACTGCTGGCTGACTTATTCACATTTATTCACATAAAGCTGACATTACAAATGAATGCGCTGCTTTAATTATTAATGTGATGTTTGACATTCCAGCTGGTTTCCATTGTTCTACGGCTTCGAGTGAATCAATGGGTATTTAGAGTAGATTATGTTAACGGTCAATATTTCATTTCATTGATTGGAGAAACAAAATGTTTTGCCTTCAGGATAAAAACCTGATCTAATGTAGAACTAGAGCCAAAAGATCTAGGTATGAGAGTAAATAGAAGTACGAGTTCTTCAATGAACCCAAGTGAATAGTTTAACAGAAAATGAATGAAGAGAAATGAAATCAACTTTCACCATGGAAAGCAAAAAAGAATTAAAAAAATAAATACAGCTCTCCTGTGTAGGCCTTTTGAGGTTTGCTAGAGAACATCAACGACCAACGTAAAGGCCGAGGAACACAGCAGGCAGGTCAGGGATACGAAAAATCTCTAATGGAAAACCTGTAAGAGTCCATGGTGACTATTAAGCCCATTTCAAGAGCTAAAGGCTCGATTAAACCGTTTCTCAGATTCTGTAATTTAAAGGAAAAGTCGATAAATTGAGCCTACAAATGCTATACTTTAGGGTTTTTGGAGTATTTTATCTGATTTATAGTGAATCGGAGAGACAGGCGATGTAGTAACACTCAAGCTGGTTCGGATTGTGTTTATTTTACCCCAACATGCATTGCTGTGAACCGTACACCTGAAGAGAGCTAGCGCAGGTGAAAAAAACCTTTGTTTTCCCCAAATTAGATTATGTTTATGTGGGCTGAATCCAACCAGGTCAAAGGTGAAGGAGGGCGGGACTAAAATGCAGCAATTCTTTCTAAAATGTAATGGTTGGATAGTAGTTTAAAAAAGGTAAAAATGAAAATGGACAACTTTATGAATTTGTCTGAGTGAAGGGGAATAATTAGGTTGGTTTGAGCTAAATAATGAAGAAGTGAAAACATAAACATATTTTTATATGTTATGATAGAATATAAACACTGTAGGAGAAGTTGCTCTATTATCTCATTGTCGCCTAACATACCAAAGATACAGTCTTTGTGCCTTTTCCAGACCTAAATCCAATCGAGAATCTGCGGCCAGTCTCTAAAATTGCTGTTTAACGATGCTCTTAATTTAATCTGACAGAGATTGAGTTATAATGAAAAGAAACATGGGCAGAAATTTCAAGTGTGTGATGTAAAAAGCCGACAGAAATCTAAAATACTTAGGAAATTTCTACAAATTATTGACACAGGAGGGCTTTAAAACCGAAAATCCACCAGTCAGATTCATTTCAAGTTTGTTGACAAAATGCGTGTGGATCCCAGGTGCTTACAGAGACGGTGGAGCTGGGCGTGTTGGTTCCATATCCAGAGGAGGGCAGAGAGGCCAGGGACCAGCGGCGGCCATCGGTCCTGTCGCAAAAACAGCAACAAAGACGCTGAGGAGTGTCCCAACCGTTAACGCAGAAGACCTTTGACCTTTGACCAGACACACTCGACATGCTCGGGTTCAAACAAGACGCTCCCATGTTTGTAGCCAAAGCATGGGAAAACTTCTAAAACCTGAACGGTCGACGAAGTTGGAGATGGACTTTAAAACAGATGCTTTCTTTTTCTAGTTCATTTAGACATAATTAAAAAACCGACAAGTAAATAAGTGCAGAATTAGATGCAGATGGCTCAATGAGTAAAACTGCAGTGTTAAAGTGAGACTTATGAAGCAGGGAGGAAACCACGGAGGAACTCCAGACACATGTGGGGTTAATGTTTCATTTTTTTCATTTAGAAGTGAAAGCCTAGCTCCAAGTTACCTGTCTGCTCTGTGGCAATGACTGTGGATTATAATAAAACAGAAAAATACAAAATTACATGACACATGATGGATGCCATTTTTGAAAATATAAATACAGAAAAGTTGAATACCTTACACACGAGCTCGCACAGAAAAACACACACGAGTCTCGAGCAAACGGCTACAAACTTGGATTAATTTTTTGAAATGTGTAACCGTATCTCAGTTCCCTTTACCTTCGTGCAAAAGAGAAATGAGCAGAGGCACTGGGGGAGAAATTTCTTGGGCTGTCTTGTGGGCTTGTTCCTGAATGAACAGAAACACAGAAAGAGGAGATGAAACGACCTGCAGACTGGATTCTTTTATTTCAGCTAGAAATAAAACACATCAGTAACACAAAGCCATGAAATGAAAGGAAAACAAGAAACTCTCAATTTACTTTTTGCATTTTGTAAACAGACACTTCTGGCGACAGTGACATTTTCAAAACTAACCGAGATGGAACATATATGTAAGAATATGTTTATAATTTATGTGTTCAGAAAATGTTTTATCTTTTAGAGCTTTTCATTTCTGTCTGCTACATTCAGAAATCTTGGCAGACTTTTGGAAATCGATTTAATCTCGACTCTCCGGGGAAAACCCTCGGCGTCTGCCGTTTTTATGACGCTAACTGCACTAATCTCCATCATCGCTTTCGCTTTGAGTTAAAATAACGAAATCCTGTTCAACATCAGTTGCCCTGATACCTTGCAGTTATTCATATCGTACCGCAGTTCATTTCTAAGAGTTGGAAATGTGGCTTGAGATCAAGGGAAGGTAATACAATCACTGCTTGTTCTTCAAGTAATAAAAATGAACAAAAGCTCATTCAAATAAGGTTCATTGTTTTGCACATTTTTAGTTTGCAGAAGCACTTAGTTTGTAATGGCACCAGCTCTCTATTCATCTGTCCTTTTGTGCTACTTTTCAAAGCTATTAACTGTGGGATTTACTAAAACCTTTCTTCCAACATCCCCCTTTGAGGGAAAATATAATCATCTTCGATTTCTTGTGAACGCACTGGGTAAACTCCAAAACAACTGCTTAACTGATCTGATTTAATTTACATTCTGAAATATAGTGAACTGAATGATAAATGTGAACATGAAAGACCTAAAAGCCTGATGACTCCTGTGATATGGAGGTAAAAACAGTTCAAAACAAGCTTATAAGAAAGTGCACAAAAACTGCACTAAATAATGATTTAAGTAGGACATCACACACACAAACATAATGAGTAGAAATGGAATAAACGGTAGAATTTTGAACATGAGTGTTATGAGCGAATATATATTATTTTCTTTTTCTTTATTCAAAACGAACTGAGCAAGAGAGAGGGTGTGAGCAGCCCATACACAAGCTTTTGTGACAACCTTTGGTCTACAGCACGGTTTGTACGCTATGTGTGAAGCACAACTGGCATTTAATAAATATGTTGACGAACCCAACACTTAAAACATGTCAAACTATCAGAAATATGCTTCATTTAAAAGCTAAACAACAACATTATTCAGGGAGAATAAAAAAAAAAACCATAGAATAAGAAAACAAACACTCTGTGGACAATTTGCAGTTTTGATCACTGTTTTACTCTCCCTGCCATGTTTCTCAATCAACTGTATTTTTGTCTTCAAGCTTTAGCATACATCTTTGTATGTATAAGTATACATTGTTTAATCCTGCAGATTTGTGAGTGAACAATAGTGTTTTGCTCATTTAGAAATCGAACGTAAATGTCATTTTTACATATCATGAAGTTTAAATGTTGATGGCTGAAGTGGTCTAAAACAAGTTCCTCCCCCAATTCACCTTTCATTTAGTTTTGCTATCAGTAATTTGAGTTGAGGTTGCAACAATTAATCAAATATATCACACAGGTTTGGCCACATAATTAGGTTTCCTTTTTCTGCTATAAAGATGATTAACCTTTTTCAAAGAGAACATATAATTTCTGAGGAATTCATGACTAGAAAAGCTTTTACATGGAAGATGGAGCAGACATGATTACATGCCTCAATATGCAATCTAGTTGAATGGGAGTTCAGAAAACCTGCTCTTCCTACCTTTGATATAAATATTGCGCCTCAGCCACAGCGTTACATCATCCCAGAGCTGTGCGTTAATAAAAGCACCGGGGCTTTCAGAGCCGGAATCCATCTTAAAATCTGGGCTCCTTCATCGAGTCACGATGCAGACTAAACACTCGGAGTCGCAGCGCTGTGTTCGCTAAGCAATGGCAGGAAATAAAACGCCCTGTGGTAAATGAGGTCTCCCTCCCTCTGGTCCTGTGCATTTCCTCCCTGCAGGCCGCCGCTTCCTCACCCAAAAACAATCACGGTGTTTTTGATTTGTTGCGCCGTTACATTCCCGGCCCCGGCGCTGACCTGACCAAAGTCAGAGCAGAAAAACCTCCACAATGCAACCTGATGCCTCACGCTGTCATTCCTTTTGCATCTCAAAGCAGAATCACCCAGTGATATTCGGTGATTATTATATTTTCTCACTGTACTCTGCTGTACGTTTTCCATGCTCATTTTGCAGGGTTTTGCTGTTGGAGTGCATTAATGCCCGGCCTCTGTGTACAGCCTGACAATGATGACAGCAGGTACTACATTAGGCGACACGAACATGTGGCGGACATGAACTCACCTGTGAGAGAAGAGAGCGGAGAGTGGGGTCGTGGTAAACCCGACGACTGACCGCTTCCAATCAGGCTCTTTCTGTTGCTCGTGCGACAGCTGCAACGACCACAGAGACTCGTTTTAAGGAAAAAATACATTAGACAAAATATAAAAAGTTGAATTAAGGTATAAATCCAGCATCTTGGGGGGAAACCAAATAAATATTAATCAACTGATACCTATACAAAAAGTTTCTATGGACACCTTGGAGCTCAGTTGAAGTTTTATGGCTAATGAATACAGAGTTCAAAACGTTCCGATTTGGACCGAAGCGTTCATAAGCACCACCAGCTGTTTAAACCAGTTCAGGTGCTGATATTAGCCCACATGTTTGCAGGAGAAAGAGGGTAAATAAGATTGATTCAGCCAAATTGTCTCCATGCACTATGATTATTCACGCAACTTATTTTGGGGGTTTTATTTTAGAAATAAATTGTGTTTATTGCACTGCTAAAACGTGGTTTGTAACAGCGACTTTTACGTCTGTGTTGGGTTATTATTGTGTCATGATTTGCTTCTTCTTTTCTGAGGATGCTTGACTCTTCATTACAAGCTGCAAAACGTCAACATACTTTTGTGATTCATATTTGCAGATGGGATGTGAATATAGTCAATGAGGAAGCCTGCTCTGGTTCATTGCTTGACTTTTATTTACTTACTTTCTTAGACTTCTGCCAGCCTCTATCTGTACTGCAAATGCACAGAGAAATGTCGACTCTTCTACGCTTTGCATGCTTCTTTCTTTTACTTTTGTTCAACCCTCTCCCTTATCCTTGAAGCAGCTACAGAAGTAAAATAAATAAATAAGCAGATGATGGAAGCTGGTTCATTTACAGAACCTGTCCAGAACTGGCTCTTGCTGCAACCTGATGGATAATCAGGTTGCAGATCGACATATGATCAAATCTACTAAAACGTTTTAAAGGCTGGATTAACTGTTGATATTTGAAAAGCTCCTTTCAAAATAAAACTTTGTGTTTTAATAATGAGATAGTAAGCTTAATTTCAGGAATATTATCCGAGGACTACGATGATTCATTCTCCACTTGTAACTTTAAATTTCACTTAACTGAGTTAAATTTGCTACATGGTGATGAATCCTTCTACATTCCCATCCTATAGAAAATGGGGGAGATTGTCTATTAATATTATAAGCTTGCTTTTGAGTTCTTTCTAATAAAAAAAGAAAACAAGCATACGGTTGTGAAACATTAAGTTCAATAACCTTGACTTCATTGTATCAAATTTCTAAATGCAGAAAACAAAAATATATATATCCCACTTCAAACAAGTAGAATTTCTTTTAATGGTTATTTAAAAGCAAAATAAAAACTCGTTATGCTCTCATTACAAGTAACCAGATATGAAAAGAAGAAAAAAATGTACCACAGAAATAAAACGAGTGACACAACGTCCCGGTTTATCCCCAACAAAACAAAACAAAACAAACAAATAAGAAAAAAAAAGACATGTGCAGAGCATTCCTACTTTTATATTTACTGGTCATGCTATTCCAGGACAGTGACTCACAGGGAGCCACTGTGATCCGCAACGTGTGACTCATAAATGAAAACCCACTTTTTAACCTCGACAGAAAAAAAATAATTACTTCAACGTAAAAGTGGTTTCTGGTTAGCGTGACGGCTCCCGGTTTCAGATTAGAGACGGACAGCGGAACCACAAAGACCCTGAAGAGCACGCTTTCACATCAAGGTCATGGACTTAAAAATCAATGACGCGCTGTTACATAAGCCCCTCGGAGACCTAAACCATCTTCAGCAGAGTTCACTAAAATGTTATTCAATAATAATCTGCATGCTACAAATCCCCCATTAAATCTGCTCGGTATTTTATCAGGGGCTAAAAATGACGACTTATGCATCTTTCATGAAGAGCAAAAGGAAAAGAAAATACAGATCTAAGCAGCAGATTCACCATTTGATACACAGGAATCATTTATGTTGCAGAAAAAGACTGAGGACGGGACCAACAGCAGTCAGTCAGTGGTGCAGGCCTCCTGCCTGTGTGCTGCAGCGGTGATCAAAAACAATCTAATTCGCAGAGGCTACTGCAAAGACGCTCAAACACATGAGCTGGCAGTCCTCATGTCTCTGTTGACAGTGCTGCAGAGCAGGTCCAGTAGGTACAGGCACTGCAGAGCGTCAATGTCAGTCAGGAGCCACAAAGCTGGCGTCGCACCTTTAAATGACGTCCGGCTTTCTCAGGATTTTCGAGGAAAATGGTCACAGTATTAAGATTAGAGCTTTATTTTAGTGACTGAGTAGTCTATCGATTATTTTGATGATTAATTGAGCAGTCGGATAAAAAAAAGGAGGCATGTTCTGCAGGTTTTTCATTTAACCACTTCAGTTCTATTTTGTAAAATATTAAAAATACATTTCAGAATGAAATGTATTTTTCTCAGTAAAGATCCAGCTGTTCTGTGAAGGTTTTAGACGTTTGTTAGAGAAACTTTGATGGGGAAAAAAAAGCACCATGATGACTCAGAGGGACACAGAAAAAAAGTCAAGGAAGAAGTTGTATAGCAGTTCAAAGCCGGGTTATGTGATAAAACATTAATCCCAAACTCAAGAGATTAATGTTTAATCAATCGTTTGAAAATGGAAACAGTGAGATACTCCCAAGACGTGGTCAGAGGATGAGCAGCAGAGACCTGCAGCTCAGGTGGGCCGACGTTTGGCCAGGCATCTGTTGGTCAAGCAAGCCAGAAGGAGTGGTGTGGAGGCTGCTTAGATAAAATCTGAACTTTTTTCTGAATTGCATGGGAAAAAAAATCAATTCAAGTCAATTCAACTGCGGGCCAAACTCAAGAGATTTTCATCGTAAAAAGCTTTGAAAATAGCTTTTATTTTCCCACTTCACAATTAAGAATTTCTTGTTGGATGATCAATTATATATTAAAAAAGATCCATGATCAAATACGATGAGATCCGTTCATAAGCTCTCACTGCGGATTAATGCTACACCACTCCTTCCTAATCAAGCTTTCATTTCTTCACCCACCATCATCTCAGCATAGGAAGCGCCCCCCACTGTTATTCCTGAAGTACTTCAGGAGTATTCACCAAACTGGCTGCTACTGGATTACTTTATGGGAAAAAAGAAAACAAAAAAACACAACAAGAAAAAGAGGGCAAGTCGTCTTCCTTACATCCGATTCTTGGTAGCCGAGCTTTAGCAGCATTACCTCTGCAGATAAACGGGGATAATCGTGTTGGTTTAGTGAAGCTTTAAGGGCTGGAGGATGATAGAGAGAAAGTAGGCCAGTGTTTCTGGAGACATGATAACTGATGTGAACACACAACTTCATTAAAAATCTCTGTTTCCCTCCAAAAAGACCGCAAACTCTTTATTCAGTGACTAAAAATACCTTCTGAGCGTCTTTATGACAGCTACTCTCAACCAAATCAGTTTATTTTTACCTTGCGACCACAAAGTAATCTGAATCTGTCAGGACCGATTTCTTAGACGCGGGCCCGGCTGCGTATTCGGGCCGCAAGAAGTGGCAGAAATAGATCAAACTCTTAATTCCCAAAGCTCTGCATTCAGATTGCCGACATCCGTAGCCTGACCCGCGTCAACAAGAAGCCAGGATTAATCTTTTTCAGTTTTGTGAGTGGAGCTGCGTCGTCACAGCTGTCAGGTGAGCTGCCACCGTGGGGTGAAAAGAATTGCTGCGATGAGCTGACAAACCTAGATTCAAAGTCAAACATGTGACACATGCAGATCTATTAATAGAATAATAAAATAAATAAAAAAAAAACAGATGAAAGGTCCGGCAATTAAAGCACAGCGACACTTTTGTTTTCCTTAAGCTGCAATCAGATGGCATTGCTCTCGTTCTTGTGAGAATGCATTTATTATTTTTACACATCTGCATTGATTAAAGAATGCTACTCACTTCCTATTTATTTAGCCTAAACAAAGATTGTATTATTAAAAGTTGGGAAAGAATACTAAAAATACTGAAGCCTCTGTCATGTTATAGTCATATTTCATATATATGATATGAAACGACATGTACAGTCACGCGACATCGACAGACTTGGATTATTGTTTTCGGCAGAGAAAAATAAAATACTACCCAAAAATGTTCAGTATTTGGTTTTAAGCTGGTCTGCAGCAAAATAAAGAGGTCAGGATAGGGATTAAAAACAAATATGATTATATAGACTTTCACCAATACTGTGGTCCCAGTAATATACAGCTAACAGAGCTCAAGGGGCTTAGCTGGTGGAGTATGAAGTTTCAGCTAAGTTTATTTTCCAGAAAAAGTGTAATTCTTTAAGCTGCAACATCAAAAACGGTTCACAAGACAAGTCCAAGTCCACCGTCTTCAACAAACATCAGACAGTTTCTCACAGGCGAACTCTGAGTCAACTATTCCAGCTGTGAATGCAAACTGTGACCTCCATGAAAACACACAAGATCAGCATCTTCACTGTTATTTAACTTGGATGGTACATTGGAAAGCACACAACCTGTGTGAGAGGCACATGTCACGACAAACATTCAATTGGCATTTGGCTCACAAAGCAAATAATACACAACAGGCAAGAAGAAAACACCCGTCTTATCGTCCGAGAAGAGTAGGTCTGGGAACTACATCATGCTTACAGTTTAATGACTGATCTGTTTGTTCAGCTAAGAAATTGACATAAGTGACCCAACGGCGCTGATAAGTGCAGCAGCTTCATTTCGAACGATACCTCTGGGATCGACGCAGACGGGCTCCGCTGAAGAAATGTGGCATGTTAAAGTTGGACAGCACCGTCCAGGGACTGGAGTCGGACATCGTGTCCGCGTCATGCCAGAGGGGGAGATGCAATGGGGGCTTCTGAGGTCCTGATGAGAAGCGACGGCTGCCGGGGTTTAAGAGGTTATGACCCCCGGAGCACTGCTGGCAAGGTCCAAACTTCCTCTGCAGGGACACATCTGCAGCCAGCTGCGGCATAAACGCTGCCGTCGCGTTGTCCTCAAACAACAAAAGGAAAAAAAAAAAAAAAGTAATCCGGGGACCGGATCAAAGGAAGGCACAGAGAGCGCGATCCAGGTCAGGTGTTGACAACCTCCGCTGCGGCGGGGACGCGTCACCCAACACCCGGCCGACTCGACCCGTCTCACGGCAGCTGTTCTGCAGCGCGCCAAACGCTCGTCCTGCTCCCTTCGCTCAACATGCTTCATATCATGTAACAGGCGTGTACCACTTCACATCCTGGGGAGCGGAAGGGGGGAGGGAGGGAGGAGGACCGCATCATCAACACATGCTGCCACGCTCTTGCTGCTTTCAAAGATTACACAGGTCCGGTGGGTCAGCGTTTCCAGCGGGAGGTGTGTAAAAAATGTGCGATTTTTTCCCCCCAACTGCTGAAAAAATAAAAACAAATCTATGGCTGCTCCTTCCACAGAGAGTTATGGCTCGTATCATTTGACGAGAGCCTCGCCTTAACTAAATCACCTTTGTCCCGTGACTCATTTCCTGTTTGACTTTTAAAAACTACAGAGCGACTTAAGACAGTTTTAGATTTGTTTAAAAAAAGAAAAATCTCAATACATAAAAACAATTAAGAATATTATAGTCCAAACAGTTTTATAAGTTTTTCTGCTACGTTAAACAAAAAGGATTAATTTGAACAATATTTGATTAGGAGCTTGACTGCTGAATTAATAATTGACATTTCATTTCTGTGTTGAATTGGGTTGAGCAACCGATCTTTGCAGCTATGGCAACCAGAGGTCGATTTTAAATCAGAATAAATTTTACTCTCGGAGTCACTCTTTATAAATAATTTGTAAGAACTTATCAAATATAAAATGCAAAAATTTTAATTTAAAAAATTGTCAAGTAAGAAACATAGTATCAAACAACCTATAAGATGCTTATTTGTTTCTTTATTCAACATGCCTGAAAGCTCTGCCATTAAACATTAATGATAAATATAAAAATTATTTAACTGACAGAAAATTACATAAATCAATCCTTCATTTATTTGCCCAATTTAATGTAAATCTGCTGCTTGATTTAAAAAAAAAAAAAAAAAGATGAAATTGGTAAATATTGCAATGTGAGAATTATAACCGAATCAGTGAAGTGTGTTAATGTTTTTGGATGCTTATATTTCCATCCTAACCAAGACATAATTTCTGCTCTTTTGACTTCAAAACTTCAATCTAGAGGTTAAGTATTGGTTTGTAAAGGATGCTAAATTGATTGCCTCATCCAGAGCTTTCAACAAGTTTTACAGCAGGAGGACAATATATGAACGGAGCAAAACAAGATAAAATATCTGCAGCCAGCTGCTTGGAAATGGTTATATTTCCAGACAGTTCATGTTTTTATGTTCTCGGGCTTGTTAACTTATATTACAGCAGTAGAGGACAGTAAAATGATGTGCACAGTAGGACCAGAGGACACTCAGGTTGTTGTAGACGACGCTAATCACTTGCCAAGTGCTCTGCCAGGAAGGGAAAAACAGCTGAGCGAGACCAACAGAGAAAAACACACCAGTATGACTGGCACACAACCACTGGTCCCACTTCCCCGTGCCTCTCCTCCGTAATAAAGTGTCATCAGAGGTCGCCTTCGACAGCGAAAGAGCCGGAGTTTGCGAGCGCGTTCTCTCTGAAGGGCCGGCCGGTCTCCCTGCAGGCTGCTGTGACAGCCTTCACTCTAATTATGGCTCTGCTCCGTTTCGCTGCTCCACATAAGATACGACAGTTCAGACGGTTCAAAGTCAAACCTGCACACAGCGGCACGAGAGCCGTGGAGCGGAAAACGCATTCAAACAAACAAACGTCCGTTTACTTTTTTTTCCCCCCCAACACACCGAGAGTCTGTTAACGTCTGACAAATGAGTTTAGGGCGCTTCCTTTCCCATGAGCGGGTGTTTACAAATGTGCTTTGTTAACATTTATCCTGCAGCTTGACTTTCCTCGCTTTGATTGTTGAGACTCGAGGTGCTTTTTTTTTTTCTCCCTTTTGTGGCGGTCAAATGTTGGCGATGACGAGAATGATGTGATCATAAACATGAAAAAGGAGGACAGATTCAAATGATGAAACCCACTGAATCAAAAGACAATAATTAATCTATTTCCATCTTGAGGTACAAGTTTACGTTTGGGTGTTTCAATATGACGAGTTTTCTTTTCTAAAGTAACATGACATTATAGAACTGGGCTTTCACAGTAGCAAATTGTGCTGGATGATCAATTTTCCCAAATATTGTAGTTTTGAGACCATTTCTTAGCGATATCATGGTGATTGCACAATAAAGTAAGAACACATTCTCAACGATCAATAAACTGTATATTCTGACAGTTAAAACTGGAATAGGAAGATGTTTCAAAATATCCATAATAGATCAGGAAATGAACAGAAAAAACAAATAAAATGAAATATGAAGAATCTGTAAAGAAAAATATCCCACAAAAAATAAGCTGGTTGAGACCAAAGCACTGAACAGAAGACGTCAGTCGCTCAGCTTTCGGCAGAAAAAGAAAAAAGAGGAAAACGATAAGTGATGCAAATGGAAACCGAATAACTGATTTATTGTTTATTGACCTACATGGGAGCGGAAATCTTTCCTAACTTCCCGACTCATAAAGCTACAACGCAATTAAAACATGCAGTTTGTTGTGTTCCCAAATATTTAGTTGTCCACAGTCTGCGCACGGCGTGGCGCTTGTCCAAGCTGCTTTTGCTTTAATAAAGAGGGTGAATGATGTGACCTTGTGTTTACCATAAGCTGTCCCTCTGCTGCGCTTACACACTTCTGAGTTACCCGTTTCACATTAGAAAATTCTACATATAATGAAAAATAAAAAAAGGACCTCTACACCGAGGTCCTTTATATTTGCTTTCTACTAACAATGATATTCTGCAAACATTGCAGAATATTATTCATGCAACAACTTTGGTTTACAATTATTAGACAAAACAGGAAGCAGGTCGGAACTTATGACCTGCTTTGGTTCACCAATAAAACTATTATTTTCTCTCAGTGCAAAGAGCCGCTGCTTATGTTAAATTGGGCTTTTAATATGATGACATTCAATATTTGCACAGCTGTATTAGATGAAATCAAATCTTGCATTTGATCACACAGGAAGCTCTGCATTTCGAAAAAAAAACAGAAGAGGAAAAACCAGCTCAACGCTGTTTGTGTGCAGCTGACTCATTTTACCGCCTGCTTCACTTGCCTGTCTGCGAAAGCCGCACAGCACAAGAGCAGAACAGGAGCGAGTTGGGTGGGTGTTTCATTCTATTCATTGATGCTGCAAATTCTCAAAAACAAACAAGTTTTTTGAATGAGATGGAGAGAAAGAGAGAGAAAAAAGACCCAAACATGCTGCAACTTTCATTTCAAATATTTAGCATCAAATGACATGAACTGGAAATAGAATATTTTCCAAGTGGCAATAAGAAGAAAGGGAAAGATGGTCAACAAAAATCCAATCATTTTGGGTGGAGGAGGGGTTTCCATTACAGGTCTGATGGTTACCAAAACTCAACCTGAGCAGGAATATCTGAACTCCATCGAAGGAATTTCATTGTACTCAAGAAAGGCTCTTGAAATCACTGGTGGAGAAAACAAAGGCTGGGGATTAGAGATGCACCGATTGCAGTTTTCCAATCGATCACTGACCTGCTGATCCAGATTGGCTAATGTTCACAGAGGCAGATGAGGTCGGTTTCACATGCAAGTATCAGCCGATCGTAGATTACCCACAATTCAAGAAATCTGCTTCGATTTATCAGTGCACCACTTATTGTTCTCTAAATATTGGTCAAATGTAAACGCCTTGTTACATATAATCTTGTTATTTGAGCTAAATATGTAATTTCATCCAAAAATAAACAGGATTTGTAACACTGGTCAGACAGCATGAACTGCTGATTGTTTTTACTCATGTTGTTTAAGTTTGACTGAAATTATGAAAAAATACTTAAGTAAAGCTTCCTTGCAAAACCGACTCAACCCAAAAAAAGGTTATCTGAGAACACATGTTGTCTTTTAATCTAGAAAACCTGGAATCAAAGAAGACGCTTTATGTAGATCCATATCACAAGAGAAAGAAACGCATAAGACACAAGGTCAGACACGACTAACAAACTCGTCCATAACGAAGCGTTAATTGTACACAGTTAGCCATCAGTAGCTTCCATCATTTGCAGGACTTTTCATTCCAAAATGAATCAGTCCAGGATTGGTAAGGATTGAAACCATTCTTCACTTTGATGTATTGCTAATACCCCAAATCCTACTTAGCACATGAAAGAGGAGCAAAACGTCAGAACAGAATGGGGCATGATGGCGGAAAGCGGGGGGTTGGTGGCCTTATCAACATTACATAAGCTCCGTGTCCTCTTACAGCATTTTAATGGCGGTTGATGTTTTAGAGGGCAAACTGAAGATTCTGCTTCACGTTTTTAAAAAAAATGAAAATTGGCAAGAAAACAAAGAAAGAAAGAAAAAAAACAAGACATCCACGGCTGAACGACTGTTGCTTACCTCCAGAAATGAAAGGCGTGCAGTGGGCTGCACGGACTGCAGGGGCTAGTGGGAGTGGGGCTCAAGCTCCGAGGAGTGAGGCTGTAAGTTAAATGGAGTGCAGTGAATAGTCGTCCTTTATCACATACAGGACAGTCAGACCGGCACAAACCGCCACCGCGCAGCTCTGACACGAGCCAAAATGAAGACGGCAGCATCGCCAAGAGTAAATGATCCCTGTCAGACCAATCTAATTGTGTTTGAGGAGCAGGTTCCCGAGGCATTCGTCTGGTTTCTGCAGTGTTTGGTTGACATTGAGCCTGTAGGCTGTGCCAGACTAAAATGACAGGAGGCAATAAAGAGCACCTGTTAAAAAGCCGAAAGGTCATAAAAAGGAGTTAGAAATTTACCAAAGGTTGATGAGGAGGTTGCAAACAGAGCCCTTCCTGCTTCTGCGAAAGAAAAGCTTTTACCTTTACCGTGCGAGGTCATATGTTTAATCTCTGCTTCGGCTGGACTGCCAGCAGCACTGCAGAGCATTAGGTCACGCAAAGGTGAGTTACTTTTACTGCAGTGGCGTCCATTCGTCAAACGGTAAAATGTGGAAAGATCCCAAAGCAAACCAGCAAAAGAAGCTAACAAAATGCAATATGATAATGACTTACTTTGGAGAATAATTTGAACATTTTCACATTGATTTTAGCGCTATGCTAACGAGAATGGTGGAAATCTGAGTGTGTCAGAGCTCTCATTGTCGGTGATTTTATTGACATGTTACACCAACATGCTAGGCATTATCCTGTATGTTTACCTTGAGTCAACAGATCATCATCTTGCTTGAGCAGTCAATATAAATAAAAAAAGAAAAAATAGTCCCCTTAAAGGGCAGTTTTTCCACTTCTTTTAAAAGACATAATGTTTAAGAATGACTGACAACTGGAGGACATTTTTAAAATATTACTGTTCCAGATCCACCGGGAAATTAGCTGATGATCGGAACAAGGGGATTTTCAGCCTGATTTGCGCTCAGTGATGATCAGAAATTAAAAAGAAAGAAAGTTAAACAGTCACAGGATACCTAAGAATTATTAAACAACACTCTTCCGTGTGGATGTTGTTGGCAAAAGAAGAAACTCAAAATTTGCCAGTTTTGGCAATAGACAAGCGTTTAAAATAAAGTCAGAGGAAGAGCAGAAATGCCTTTTTAATGAGAATTATTTTCTCTGACATGTTGAGACTTTTCTGTGCTTCATTCAGGCTGCAACAAACCAAGAGAAAATGCAGCATTCAGTAGCTGCCAGGAAGGTATTAGAGAAATTAGCTTTTTTAAAAAATAATTTAAAGCTTCAACTTTAATCCATCCAGGAACATGTTGGATGGATGGTTACATTGCTGGAAGGTTACTGGCAATGTAACAATGTGACTGCTTTTCTAGTAATGCTAACCATGCTAATGGCAATGCAAAAGACTAATGTGAATATATAATAACTGTAATTCTTAATTTGGTGAAACCACATTTTACAGTAACTGTCACACACGTTGCCTGTGCTCTAAACCTAAAGAAATTTAAAATCTCTGCAACAGGAACATTTGTGTTGTTCTCGTTAGATCCTGCATCAGCTCTTAAAGAATAATTTGAATAAATTAAAGCCATCAGTTGGTCAAAGCTTAAAAACATGGAGATGAGAAATTGATCACCAGTTCTGATCAGTGGACCTCTAATAATTATTGCTAATGAACTGGGTTTTTTTATATATTTTCAGTATTTGCAAATATACTAAGGCAGATGATAAGTGTCACAAAAGGAATACTGTTGGGTTTGGTCTCTCAGTGTGGTTTGTTGACAAAAAAAAACAAAAAAAAATCAAATACTACCATGGCAACACTGCAATAAATTAATAAAAGGAGGATATTCAGTGAGCACAATTTGCTTAGACGCAAAGGCAAGAATGTGTTTGCCAGTTCTCATTGTCTATAGGGAAAAAGAAATGAGTTAGAACATTTTGTTTAATGATCGAGTTACTTTAGTACTGGCCCAAAAATCTGCATAGAAATAACGTCATTCAGCAATCCAATTGGCTCGGCTGCAAAACTCAAACCCTTAAGTACGGAGAACCATGACAAATGCCTCGGTGACCCAAATAAAACATGTATTGAATCGTGCAAAACGGCACAGTCTGGGATAAAGCTGCCAATGCGAACACACGGTCTTCAGTAATTCTCTGCTTCCCACCTTATTGATTACATCCAGGCATGTTTTTTTTTCCTCCCTAACATGTGCGTTATTTTGTCATCACTCACGCCAGCGAATTAAGCCACTCCTTTATGTTATGTTGTCCACAAAACACACATGAAAACCTCGAACTGCAGAAACACGCATGCAGACTCAGATACGCAGACACTGCCGTTGCCTAGGTGGGGAGGATTTGACATTAGACTTCCTGCTGCAGATGCTGCTGCTGCTGCTAATGCTAACACAGCCTAGAGCAGAAGGCAACAGTGAAAAGACAGCAACAAATCTGACACAGAGACACATGAAGCTGCACGAGGAGTCGCCTTGAATAAGAGGAAAGAAAATACTCACTCCAGCGTCAGCCCAGGAATTCTCAGTCTCTCCCGCTGGGCTTTCATGGCTGAACTGTGCTCGTTTGCTCTATTGTGGTCATGATATGAATTCACGCTGTCTGCCTGCTGCCAGCTCCCACTACCCACCCCCCCCACTGCACCGACAAAGAGACAAACCCAGCCGCCACAGTGCAATGAGACCGATTGGTTTCCTCTCCCCCCAAGAAGAAGGGAGGGGGGACTACAATCCTTGTTTTGGTCTTTCCATGTTCCACCTTGAAGCTGTCAAATGAGATCCTCATATGGCAGAGAAAGGCATGGAGGCAGGACAATACCCCTTCTTCCCTCCCCTAATACACGCCCCCTGCTCCTTAATACCACTGACCCCCCTTCTGCCCCCGCCAGCTGGTGGTGTGCTCCATGGCAGAATTTCACGCCACACACTGAAGTGCTGCTACGTGCAGTCACCTTGACAGCCGCTAACATGAGGCACGCAGTGCACAACACGATCTTGCCACAACCACGGGGATGATGTCATCTCCGACAGAGACAACCCGGCGCACCGCGAACAAGTCGACATCCGCATGAGGAGCGAGGGGCAACAAACACAAACAAACCTGGGAAAAACCAAAACAAAAAGGTAAAAAAATATAAAATAATAATTATGAGAGAGTACATTGTGATATTTCAAAACTCTTAATGTCCTATGTGAGTTCAGATTTCTTCAATTGAATAGTTTTACCTAAACAATAAATAGATGAACAAACATGACTTGATGGTTGATTAGTTAAGATGTGCAAAAGTAAAATAAATCTTTCTTTCATGGAAGAAAACTAAACAAAATGAAATATTCAGAATTTTCATGGTTTTGTTACTGGAGTTGATGGATTTTGGAAACTCAAATGTCACCTAATAAAATTAACCATTAAGTAAATACAAGTATGTGTCAAAAAAAACAAACTACACACTTAATTTAAAATTAACTTAATTAACAAATGTGCACCTTACTGAGGCACAAATGTTGATGTGCAACGATGGCACTTGACAAAATGTAATGACTACTGGTTTACAGCGTTGTGTTTTTGACACTTTGTCTTTTTGTGTTTTTATGATGCACAGCACTTTCACTTGCCTTGTCGCTGAAATGTGCTACCGAAAAACTTGATTGAAGAAGTCAAACCATAAAAAAACTAAAGTAGTGTTCATTTCTGAAAATATTAAAACTTAAATAATCTGTGGGGGGAAAAAAACCTAAGAGATTTTTTTAAATAAAGCTACAGATTATACTCTTAAATAAACAGGAGCAAAGTAGAATATTAAACCAAGAACAACTTAAGCAGGAACAAAACATTTCCAAGAGCAGCAGCACTGTAATGTGGGACTTCACCTCAGAAATCTGGATCTGCAGAATCAAAACATGCATATTCACAGCTACATGTAATGAGTGATTTGGAACGAGTTTTCCAAATAACCTTTTTTTCAGATTGGCAAAACCATGACATGCATGCAGAAGGTTACACTGAGATGCTCATGGACCAATGTCAGTGATTTTAAAACTCAACGTTATTGAGCTACTGTTGTAAAGCAGCAACAGGAACATTAAGACCCAAACAGGTTCAATTGCATCAATGACTCAGAGGCAGATAAGCATGCTGACGTACGAGATGCTGAATGGCAACAGGAGGAGGTTGTTATAGATGCTTTTCTCCTCTGGGTCCAGTTTATTTCCAGAAAGTGTGTCAGAAAGTTGAGGTAAAGATAATGCAGTAATGGGAAAGAAGCTAAAACTGAAGAAGAACTTTGACCTTTTGACTTTTCAACTGTACAAAGACAATAAGCTGTAAACGCTAACCAGAGCATAAGATTGCCGAAGCACTAAATATTCAGTTCCTATCAAGCGGAGAAGATCAGTGGCGAGGAAAGCGTAGCACAAGTTAAACGTTTTATTATCCCTGTCTGCTGTTCAAAATTATTGGAGTTTAACCAACACACATCCAGTTAGAGGATGGAAAACTAAAACTATAAATTCATGTAAGACTTTTACCAACACAACAGTAGGTCGTCAATTCAGTTCATATTCCATCGAATGTAAACCTGGAAGTGTTATGGTGTTTTCACACCTAACAGACTGGTAGACTTAGTTCAACTGGGAACCAAAATGGCAACATTTGTTACATTTTCAGCTGGTGCCGTTTGCTTCCATATGAAACTAACAAAACCCTTTGAAAAGCCTTTTCACCAGTGGGGGGCGCTGCACCAAGAAATATACAACATGAAAGCCTGTGAGAAAGAACAACTTCCATCTTCACAAAATGTAAATGGAGTGGCGTAGATTTTAGTGATTGTAAAATATGTCTGTTGTCTTTGGCGGAAGACGATGATTCATGTCAGAGGTGTGAGATTAAAGCTATTTTATAATCTATAGCTTGTTTCCTGCTTTTGGTGCGCCTGTGTCCGCTCGCATTTGAAGGGCAACAGAGGTCACATTTTTGGAACAAATCCAGGTTCAATTAAAGTGGACTAAACAGGGCTGGTGTGAACGAGACCCTGGGAAATTAGCCCAAGCTTTCCATAGTGCAAGAATGCTGAGAACTTAAATCCTCTGAGCTGTTGATAATCTCTTCCAGGTTATTTCACTTATAAAATAATACCGGACCAGACCTTTGACAGTCTGAAAGTCCTGCAGCTATATTCTGCCCCTGCCTTTGTCTATGACAGGTGCTTCCTGTGTCACAGCCAAAAAAAGTCCATAAGAAACAATGAACAGATTAATCCTCCACAAACCAAGGAAGTTAATCATGCCGTCTTAAGTTTTTAGTCTTCAGTTGGCGAGTGTGTTTAATTTGTTGTGCAGCTGTACTGATAGCTGATCTTCCGCCTCTACTTGTGCAAATCAGAACAACAACATTACTTCCTTTACACAAACACTGGGCAAAAATGTGATCATCAGCCTTGGCTGACTTGAAATATGGCTGTGAATTTGGATTCTGTTGGCAGCTGCAAAATCACTGAGTTCAAGAGTCTTTAGAGAACCAGGTGTAAACTTAATTAACAGGTTCCAAACAAGGAGAACTTTAGGAGACCACAGTGATTGATTAATTTGTAATGACAAGCCACAGAATCATTGAACCAAACAAAAGTTGAGGCCTTGCAGAATTACAACCAAAACACTGATCACCTGGAAAATGACGAGGTATAGTGGTTTGAATCAAATAGGTTTTTATAATGAAAATAATTCATTTTATGTTATAACTGGCAGCTTCTGATGACGATAGATGAATTTCAATAATAAGATTCAATATGATTCATAAAATTACTCCTTTATTACTACTACAGGAAATATTGCAGCAGTTAAGTCTGATAACTAGTACTGCGACTTTATCGAGATATTTTCATAGGTTTCACAAAGCAAGCCGATTCTAAAGTAAAACATTTTGAAAGGCACCTGAGCATAGAAAGAAAACCTTAAACCATAAAAAGCTTATTGTAAAACTAGCAGTTTAATTTTTAAACAACTCCCAGTCACAATAAACAGATAAGGGTGAGTTTTGATCACTCAATAAAACTTTTCCCTGACGATGAGATGCTGCTGGTGTGTAAGGAGCATTGAAGTATGTTTTTAAGAAAATAACTAATAAAACACCCGAAGCATTCAGGACAATAAATATATATTCATTGGTCAGGAAAATAAGCTGCAACAGCGTTCACACTGCAGAGCAGACCGTGATCTTTACAACACTTTCTATCATCTACAACAACAAAACAGTGGAAGTCAATGCAGGTCATTAAAACAGTTTTAATCTGCAGAGCTCAGGCCAATGACGCTCAGCTCACTGCATCTGTTAAACTGGATGTAAGATCATCCACTGTTAACAGATCATCTTTAAGATCCAGTTACATGGAAATTTGTCGACGGGGAAGAGAGTAAGGCCCGAATTTGACCAGCATAATGTTTGTGCTGATGACAGGAAATGAGATCAGAACTGATGGTCAACAAACAGATTGAGTTGTTTGACTCAAAGCCAGCAAGAAAGTTCAGACTATTAATAGTAATCCGTCGACAGGGAAACATGCGTCGCAGACAAACTCCAAGTACGCCAGCCTTGGAAAAGGCAGTAGCGATGAAAACCACCATAACTAGAAGATAACTGCACAATTGAAGACGCGGCGGCGCCGCTCATCACGTTGATGACATCAGATTTTCAACAGATGGCACTCTATCACAGAGAAACCTCAGAGAGCTCAGAGAGTGAGCTGACGATTTTTTTTTAAAACACAGAGGGTTTCCTTTATGGATAGGAGAAAAGAAGAGCATTATGTACTTTAATCATATCATATCTAAGATGTTTTTTTACTGATATCACAACACTCATTTCTACTGTGATGCGCAAAAACCGGCCGTCGTTTTTGCCAGTCATCAGATTCGTCTCATCACGGCTGTCTTGCATTTATTACTATGGTTACCAAGGTCACTTTAGGCTCCGGCACTCTAAATATAAATGAGAGCAGTTCGTGTTTTCACCGCAGCGTGCAGCGGAGGGTCACCTCCATTAGAGTTGCTGAGGCGGCAGCAAGAGCATAAAGGATCAATCAAGAATAGGTTCAGTCATAACATGCAGCTGAATTGATCAAGTTGATCTCTGTCATGTTTTCACGCCTTAAAAACTACATTTTGCTCACAGGAAGGAAGAAAATGTAACTTTTGACGGTTTTTTTCACATTCATTACTTTTAGCTTATTTCAGCTTTTAAAGTGCCAAATAAATCAGATCATGAATCAGCTGAATATGAACAAGTCTACAGTTCAAACTATACAAAATAAAGCTGTGAAGCTTCTTTTAATTGATAACGGGAGAAAACATAATTTTATCAAGATCTGTGACGAGGCAGAAATGACTAGTAATAGGTTAACGAGGCTGATCACAGCAATAAATAATAATAAAAAGAAGGTATTTATTTTGTATTGTTTAGCTGATAATGTTGCAAAATAAAAAATATTGTGAATGTGAAAGAAAATAGCTGCTGAGTATCTGAAATAAACATTTTTACATCAATTCCAGGTGAGTTGCGCATTTTGCTGAGTTTTATTTGCTTTCAAATTTTTATTTATATAAACTTTCACTTTACAGCGATGCCGTATGAGGCACAGAAACTCTAAATAAATAATACTTTGAAGTTTTTGTCATTAGAAATGAAAACAAATAAATAAAAATGTGGAAATTTAAATGAGTGTGCATCAGTTCACTATACCAAGTAAACCAGCATAAACAGAAATGAGTTTATGCTGGTTTCCCTATTTTGTTGAGTTTTAAATTCAACGGTGTTGACAGATAAAACCTAAATATATATATATTTTATGACTCTCCCAAATTCTAGTGAGAGATGATCACAAGCTTCCCAATAAGCTGCACATAAAAGCAAATTCATCTACTTTCATGGTACCTGGCAGTGAAACGATTGGCTCCATAAACCACCCCAACGTCAAGCTGGAGAGGACTGCTTTTTCATTTGGCCTTATTACAAAAACTGACAGTGTGAGTGTTTTGTGAGATGATGTTATTTCTTCCACAATATTTATGGGTCAAGCAGGGGAAATGAAAAGGAGCGCACATGCCCAAGCGACTCAGTGTAACCCCTGGGTCTCTCTTGCGGCATTAATAATGGTACTTACAAACTGCCTCTTCTGGGAAGACTCAGCTCCTTCTGCAAAGACAAAGAAAAATAATGCATAAGTAAATTAATCAAGACTTTCTTTTTGTCTGTATGTGGATTAAAAGACTGTAAAGAATAAGTGCAATAAAACGACACCCCCAACTCCTAGAACCCTGAATCGTATCCGGACGACTTTGTTTCTCATAATCTACGTTGATCATTAAAGTTTAGCTCAACAGCATTTTAAAAATGCTAATGGGAAACTCCTTCAAGATGGAACGACAGTCAAATTGTAGAAAATTGAGTGAATTTAAGGCTGAGTTTGTTTTGAACTCCATCTGACATGTGTCAGTGGTTCAACCTGCAAAATTATCAGGCATGTTTGAAGTCATGCAGGTTTTGAAACCGCTGAAAGATTGTTCTGCAGCTGCAGAATCACAAGATCGCGTCGAAAACGGATCAGGAACCAACAATGCTCTCTTTGTTCTGCAGAGATTACCCATTCTCACAAGCTTGTTGCATAAAAGTGTAATACTATTAACCAACTGTGGCGACTAAAGCTCTAAAGTGAGTTGTTTTTCTTAAACTTGGTAAAGTTATTCATCGGGAAAAATAAAATGCTAAAGAGAACAACATCTGAAAAATGTTTTTTAAACCTAGCTGGTATCAGAAACCAAACCGATTTATTGTAATCCTTAATAAATCTGCAATGCACTGATCTTAGATATCGTGGTTCAATACTCAAATTCCTGCTGTTTTTTCATTTTAATCATTTTCAAGTTTGAGTTTTCTGCACTATTCAGAGCATGCAGTAACGTTTATCTCAGCCCAGCTGGGAACTTTCTTTCAGCAAAATGATTTGAGGATTTCACTAAAATTAAATCCTGAATCTACTTTGGATCATTTAAAACCCAGTTTTAAATGAACTCAGTTTTAGTTCGTCTGTCCTTCAAATTACATTTGGATATGAAAAAAAAAAAATCAGGAGGAAAGTGAAAGAAAAAGTCATCCTGTTGGGTTTGACACCTGCAACTTCTGCTTTTCAGCCAAAACATCATTAAAGTATCACAGAACATATTTCTTTGGAGGACGCCAGATGACAGATATGTAACAAGCATTACGCCACTAATGATACTGCGGCTGCTACAGCAAGACGACATGAGTCAGGAGGAGACAGTCACTCGAGCCATATGTTGATCTATAGAGTCCCTCCAGACTTAACGCGTCTGCTTAGTTACAGCAGTGAATGAAGAGTTTCTGCTGCCTCAGCATTTCTCTGTGCAAATACCCAGTGACTGGAGCCGTTTACCTCGGTGCCAACAAACGCCACTGATTAGATCGGTGTACGCTGGCTTTCCCATCAATAGGCCGAGATGAGCGGGCTGCTTTGCCTTGAACGTTGTAGGACATGGAGCTGATGCCGTTTGCACAGTCAGCAAAAGCAGCGTTCTCCCTCTGGCATCAATTAGGACGCAACGTCCGACTCCCGACTGCTTCCCCGATAAGACCGAGGGCAACTCATTGATACGCAGAAGACGCCTTGAGAGATGTAATTCAATCACAGCTGTCCAGATCAGAGTGGCTGTTGTGTGGTATAAATATATGCGTTACTGTGAAAATGATGTGCGAGGAAAATATTTACAGAAGGTTATAGACGTTCTGTAATAATTCCAGTGTTTTCCCCTCTGATGCTGAACTTTCTTTCTTTTTTTTTTACAATTTTTAGAACTAGCAAAGCTTGCAAAAAGACAAGCTGCCACTTCTCAGATGTATTTAGTTAAAGCTGTGAGAGGTGGACCTAATGAAGGAAAACAATAGGACAGAACATCTAGTTTCATCTCCAATGACCAACTTAGTGTTTCACTGAAAATAATCTGCTTTGATTGTAAGAACTGGATAGATACATTTATCCAAATGGGTTCAGGTTAATGCATAGCAAAGCTTTGAGCTTCCAGAAACAAACAAAGCAGCTTTACTTTAAGTTAAGCAAATATTAAAGCCCAGAGGAAAATTACTGGTCTTGTTCTTGAAACGTCTTTTCTTTTAAAAGCTTGCTGCTCATCAAATTAATTTTCACATTTGATGTTGTTCAGCAATAACAACATAAGAAATAAATTATAGATCAGCTCTGAATCTTTATTTATTTATTTTTTTTTTTTTTTTAAATAAACCCTCAAACCTTGAAGATGAACAGGTGTTCTTATAAATTGTGAAAGAGGCGATCGCCTGCACAGTGAACTGATCACTTCAACAACAACTCACAAGCTGTGCAGCATGAAATCACATGGCTGTTGCTCATCTCTAGGTGGGAAAACACAATCGTCACCCGACTTCTTCATTAGAGCTGTGAGAGATTCGGACGGTTTCATTGGGTACGTCTAGCTTTATAAAGGAAATGTGCTTTTTCCTCAAAATTCAAACATTAGTTTAGCCTGAAATGGCTTTAGATAAAGCAAGGGCTTGTTGTCAATTGGAACACTGGGAGACAATTTCATAAACATAATAAGATGTCACTAAAAATGTAAGTGGCTTGTTGCTTTCGCATTTCAAAGCAACAAACAGCTGCAACATTTTTTTATTTATTTTGAGGCTGCATTCACACCTGTTTAGTCCACTTTAATCAAATTATTTGGCGGGTTTGTTCAGGGAGGTGCGTCAAACTCTGATAACGAAAAAAGCAAAAACCTAGTCCAAAAAAACTGAGGTCTCGATACAGTTGAAGTGAAAACATAATGTGAAAACCAAGCAAACCAGAAATCACTCCAAAAACAGGAAGAGGATGACACTGCAGGGCATTCTGGGTAAAGACAGCCAAAACAAACTTGTATATGTGGTGCTAGCGAGAGAAATGGCTTGTGGTCTTTTAGGCCGCTTCGATTTGGCGCTACTCCATTTGTGTTTTGAGCTACACTGAAGCCACAGTGCAGCTGACAGACGTCTGGCCCAGAGCAGAATCAATCGACGCCACCAGAACCTCTGACCAGCCAGCAGAGCAGGTCAAGTCTCGTCCCAACAACACGACCGCAAAGTAAGACGTCCAGCCATGTTTTCTGAGCCGCTGTTGGGAAACTTCGGCATCTTTAAAAGCTCAATATTTGAGTTTGATTTGATTTTGTTGAATGTTTTCTTCCTCCATCTTTCAGGGGTTATTTTCATCTGAGACCAGAATTTTGCCTTATTCTACACAGCAGTCAACCCGAGCAGAGCAGATCCACTGTATAGACAGGTTATTGTTCAGCTGGTGCAGTGTTACATGCCTCACACTGACCTTTTAAACTGTGTGCTGCTGTGGATGTTTCTGAAAGCCCTGTAATGATCATGGGTTCTCCTGACAAAAGGTGTATTTTCCTGGTGGAGAATAAAATCGTCTTTAGCCTGAAACTGTAGCCTTTCCACATAGAGTATAGTGAGAAGAGCGAGGAAAAGTGTATCTAGAAAATGAGGAATGCCACATTTTCCTACATCTTTGGTCTTTATTTGGATCTAGAAAACCTCTATTTTCCATCCACCAGCAGGAACGGGATTATGTGTCATTTCTCTACTTTAAATGATAGAAATTACAGCATTTCTATGCCATTTAGTGTCACATTTTGTGTTAATTAAAATGTAAAACCTGATTGCAGTTTTTTTTCCCCCTCTATAAACCCAGGTGTCTGCTTGTGTTGCACGTTTTTGCATTTTGTGTCATTTTCTCTTCAACAAAACTCCTTCTGTTACCTTTTCTACCATTTGTCATTTGGTTACACTAGTGAGAAAGTGGCAGTGATTGTTACCATAGAAACTGGCTCTTAGCTCGCTGGGGGGCAAGTTAAAAAAAATATATAGATATAGCTTGGCTCTTTTTTGTGAAAGTTAAAATCCGAGACCAACAACAATGGAGCAGCTGCTTTATGGTCACTTTATTTGTATTATTTCAATTGCATTCTACGCTTATGTTTTTTTTTTTTCTCCCTGATGTTAAATATATCAGAATTAAACAGAAAACTTAGTACTTTCATTTCAATATCCAACATACCTTCCAGATGCTAAACAATAAAAAACTGCGAGGGTCGTTAATTTTTAAATTCAAGAACCGTCATCTTAACGTCGTCTTCAAAATCAACAGGTCGCGCAACATAAATATTTCTTTTACATTTTGTGGTTCTCCACGTTTTGCCGAGCCATCAAAAAGCCAGAGCAAAATTTGAATAATTGCGCAACAGCCTTTCATGTCTGAAAATGTCAGGCGGCGTAACAAACCAGTAATGACAGCACTCGGGCGCGCTCAATCAGCGGTCCTTCTGGTAATCCGTACTAGACGACAACTGTTCCACTGTCAACCTGAAAGAGTGTTTTGTTCCACAGGGTAAATGCCAATGAATGCCTTGCAGCAACAACATTTCATCGCCAGGACTCCACATCAAAGCAGCGCTGCTGTGAAAACGCTACAAGTAATGCTTCATTAATAATTCCACTTGATTTCTTTTTGGATTCTGGAGCTCAAGATCAAAAGTGTGTTTTACTTTGTTTGCAGCTAACTGGAGAGGAAATCCCCATTCTCGTCATATCTCCGCCTTGAATGACAGGCGGGGTGCGGATGGTCAATCCCCTCTCGACTTTGTTGTTTTATTTATTTGAAATTACGGCTCTTAACGAGTAGGAGGCATCGCTAAAGAACAATTAGCTGTTTAATAAAGTGTAAACGGCATACATGCCGATTGGAAACCATCACTTCATGGTTGATAATGGAGCCTAAAGTGAGCTTGAGTCTGAAATATTCTGCATTTTAGGACAACTGGCAGTAGGCGACGAAACAAACACAGGATGATTATGTAAACCACCCGGAGCAGCCGGAGCTGAGAGGCAGCGACGCTAACCGCTATCCCACCCGTCTCGTACGTACATTACATTTTTTTCTCCCTCTTATTCCCAACGAGGCCAGACGCAGTCACGACTCAGAGGCCAAATCAGAAGCTGAATCCACCTGAGAAAGTGAAAAAGCCAGAAATATTTTCTCTTTGCAGCTAACACGACAGCAAACGTATCGATTTCACACTCCTGCTGCATTTTCTGTTTTGTCTGTCACCTACAAATACAAATATCACCTTTACGTAAGCTCTAATCCACATTCTAACACAACGTTGCAATACTCCAGTTTCATGTTTGGCAATCATGTAGCATTGATTAAAAACCGAACGATTTAGTTGCAGGAAATGAAGCCATGTTGAGAGTTTGACTTGAGGGAATTGAGAGGAATATGAAGTCATTACGCGTTCTCCACTCCTCTTCGTGCCTCTCAAGTCGTCTGGGCTGTGACTTGGAGAGACATGCCGGGAAAAAACATCTTGAACGATATTCCGAATCTACAGGCTCTGAGGAGGATGGAGGAGACGGGATCCCCCCCCCCCCCTCCACACACACAGGATCCCGTCACACACGGACCATAAATACAGCAAATGGGCTGCAACAAAAACAAACGGATGATGCACCTGTTCCACAGGCCCACTGGGACGCCTCGTACCGTTTAATGGCTCGATTCGGACGCACTCCAGCCTTTTTCCTCTGATAAGATGAGTGAGTCAGACCTCAAACCGTTCACCATGGTTTTCGTTTTACATGGTTAAAACTAACAATTATTTTCCAAAATCATTTACTCTACTGAATATTCATTAATTAACTGATCAATTAGATTCAAAAGTTAAAGTTAAATTAAAAACTTGAGGGGTTTTTCATACAACCATTTTAGTTCTCTTACTTTTACAATATTAGGAATACATTAATAGATGCAAATAATTCCTTGTTTTAATAACATTTTATTGCATATATGCAACAATAAAGATTTTTTTTGAGTGAACATTCGATCATTTTTAGATTGACTCATTTTTGCATGAAGCAATTAATAATTTGATAGAAAAAGATGCTTAATAGGAGAATTTGATTTTTACAGAAATTAAACTATGTGAAGATGAAACGATGCCAGGGAGAGTTCTGGGTGAAACATATTTTAAAAAGTTTATTTTATTTTATTTTTTATCTTAAACTACAAAATATTTACACTTATGTACAGTTTTGGCTTACTTACGGCTCTGAATATGTTGTTCTTGCAGCTAATGACCCTTTTTTTGGAATCTATATATTCCAGTTAAATATATTACTGGCTCAATAATCAGTTAATCTCGAATAATCCAATTACTTGTCTCCACTGCAATGGTTACCTTCTGTTTCTCAAATGACACTACTTTACTTTTTAACATTTAAAAAATGATCTCCAGGACTTCACTGTCTACACTTTAACAACTCGATCCATTTCCTGTTGGCTGATGAACAGATTTTCTTTTTTTAATTTAAAGTTTTATTTACCTTGTTTCAACGTTAAGTTTTGAAAAGAGGCATTTAGCCAAGAATCCATTCACAGGGTTGAAGATTTAAATCAACAGAGAGTAAATTACCCCTTAATTTAATCAACATTATCCAATAGCTTATTGAATGTCTTACACCTGATGCTCATCTAAAGTAAAGGTTAATGAGAAAAAGCTAAAGTGGATTCTCTGCATGACTTGCCAGAATCGACTGATTTAAAGCTGCATGATTTTCCCAAATTTATTTCATAATAAATTAAAATAAATTAATTTCACAACTTTCCAGAATCTCAAATACATTGACATAACGACAATGATTAGCATAAAGCGCTTCATGGGCTATATATATATATATATATATATATATATACATATATATATATATATATATATATATATATATATATATTCAAAAGAAATAATCTAAAACGTGTTCATGTGTTATAACATGAAAAGTCCCAGAAAAATCTAACAACAGAGTCAATACCCACCTGTAACATGTGACATTTTAGTCACCAAAACGTATGAACTTGAGGGCTGGCACGCTTTATGATCAAATTCTCTGTGCTAACGAGGTTGTGTTGATAAAAACTGAGGGAATTCGTTTTATTTCAGCAGTAAGAGGCATTTGGTTTTAAGTGCTCGCTGCGGCCGGTTGGCTGAACGTTTGATGGGACAAAATGCTACCGAGAAAAGAGATGCACTAATTCAGACGACAGCCGGCGTGAGCAGCTGGAGATGAAAGAGGAGCGGGGAAGAGAACAACTAAAAGACATCTATAAACACTTAGCTTGAACATGAGCTGATGCACAGAACCCACACATGTTAAGTCGGGCCAAAAGCAGACGCTGATACCGCAATAAAGACACTAACAAGTTCATTAAAATTCTTACAGATCAGAGGCTTGCGCTCGTCTTCAGTGACCAATTGGTGTTAACTCGTCTCTAGATTTGTAAAAAAAAAAGACCAAAAGAAGAAAAAAAAATAAAGACTTGGCTCTATGCTTGACTTTTTAGATGTAAAAAATTCAACACACAAGTCAAAGGATTCTGGGCAGATCAGATGAAGACTTCCAAAAGTAAATTAGACCAGACAAGGGAAGCAGTTCCTGACATCACCACCAGAGAGTGCTGTTGCACACAACTTTAGCCCCCATCTGACAGCATCTTCTATACATTTCTGGATGCAATTTTAATCAGAAGAAACATCTTCTGAAACATGGAAGAGAATTGTCTTTTTCATTTACACGAGCACAGAAAGGGAGAATGCTTTTCCCCGGTGACCGAACTCCAACGTTCATTTGGCTTTGTGAGAATCTGAAGCTTTGTGTTTCCTTCGACACGACATTTCTGATTAGCTTTGTTTAATAAAAACCAATAAAAATCCATGTTACTCCAACCCCTCTGAAATGTTACTCATCCTGGCAGAAAGTCACCGCTTAGCACAAGAGCACTTCAGCAGAAAAGCTGCTCCTCTTCAAACTAAAGAGAGCCATTTCCTCCCATCGACCTCTCCGTTTGTCCTTTTCTTTGCCGGGTCGGAAGTTTGACTTTTGTCAGAAGACAAAATGTCACAGCCTTCACTCTCATGTGAACACACCATTTCAATAATGTGAACAAATTTACGTACAAAACTGAAAAGATGTAAAAATTCGATGGTGAAAAGATTTTTGTTGTCGCGCCAGACGACGCCACAGAGTTGTTGTCACACAAGCTGCTCTTGGAGACGTTGTGCAGCAGCTCTAATCACTTTTTTTTTTTTTTTTTTTAATGAGACAAAGTTTGATTGATGCTGAGAGTAAAGTAAAAGAAAGCAAGAGCTGCTCATGGGAGCTTCATAATTAAGATGAAGGACATGCATGGAAGCTTTTTGGTATATAAACCCAAAAACGGCTGTGAAACTTGGAGCTGTGTCACAACAAAAAGGCACAATACAGTCTCTATCTCTCTCTGAATGTACAGGATGTCAAGTATTTACACTGCTCAAGAGTTTTGTATAGAAAAATTCAATAAAAAAAAATGCCAGACAGCTTAAAGGTTAGAATTATGGTTGCAGTGGATAAATCACACACATTACAGGCAACAGGAATCAAAAGTTAAGTTCAGTCAAAGAGTGACCACTTAAACAAGATCTTGATTGATCACAGATCTTCAGTTCTTTAAATCCATTTTAACCTCGTATGAGAAATAAAATTCTTTCTCCATAAGCTTGGACGTAAAAATGCTCATGCTACTTCAGGCACAGAGAAAACAATAGAAAAAGACTGAAACGGGAATAAAAGGAGATGAAGCAAACTGGAATCTATTCTGGCAGCACAGACGTTGTAAAGTCATAACACAACACTGTGACCAGCTTTAAATCTTAGTATCATTACGTGAAAGCAGTACAGAAGGAAGGTTTGTCGGAAAAAACTCGTTTTCTTCCTGAGGCGAACCTCTGTGGCCGTAAATAGATCCGTCCTGGTAATCTGCTCAACATAAACAAGGTCTGTTAGTAGTGCAGTCATCCCTCACTGCCTGAGAATGAATGCAAAACTGCGTCGCCGAACCGGCCGCATTCATTTGCCTGACAAACTAACTTCCGCGTTTCGTGGTGAATGTGAACGTCAGAGCGCGGCGGCTGCCTGACCACAAGGAGCACACCCGTTGTTTTTGCTCCGACTGATGCAGCTCAGGAAAACACGGAGACGTGCTGCTTGGGAAAAGGCGAAGACGGGGAGGGAGAGAATGTGCACAAAATTACTATTTAGCAGCTTGTAAAATGTAAAAAGTGCTCTCTCAAAGGGAATACATTAAATATCAGCATTTTTCAGAAACATTCATATGCAGAGCATCGCCCTGACACTGAAACCAAGAAAATGAGTCCTGTCTGAACAAGTGGGGGAAAAAAACCCCTCCTGAAGTTTAACTTGTTAAATGTATCAGTCAGCATGCAGGCGAGAAAGAGCGCCTCATTGGGAGTTTGTGATTCCAAACACATGCAGTCGTTTGAGCTGAATTTTAAACAGACTTCCCCTTAAAACGTGTTCGTCTCTGTGCGTGGCCCCAAGTCGGGTAAGCAAAATTAGAAATCAAGTCCAGTTTGTGCTGCAGCAGGCAGAGATTGAAGACGAGCCTGAACAAAATGATTAATGTCTGATGGGGTTCTGATTAAAAATAATAGGGACACTTGCTGGACAATAAAAGCCATTTGGTATTTCAGAACATCCTGTCCGCTCGTCTCCACTTTCATTTATGTCATTTGTTTTGTAGATTGATAGCGGCAATAATTTAGTTGTTTCTCTCTCTCCCTCTCTGAGAGCTGCCTGAAACTCAGCTCACATCTTCATCAGGATTACTGACAGCACGGCAAAAGCCTCACTGTGCACTCAATTATCATAAAAAGTCAATAAAGAACAAGAAAGGCATCCTCACAAGACGCTGTAATCGATCTTGCTGCGTGAATGGGAGCCCCACACTCCCATTCAGCCAGAACCCGCCAACAGCTAGCGCCTCTTAAGACATGAGAAACAATTCCATCTTTTATTTGAAAGTCGGTCTGCAGCCGTCTGAACTTTTATTTAGAAATGCCGACAAAGAGTAGAGAACATCGCAGGTTGTTAAGAGTCAGCGGCGTTATGCTCAGCTCTGCCGGCGGATCGTCTCACATGCAGGACACACACGCAGTGCTGCGACTGTGGAGTGTAGATACCGGGGGGCGGGGGGGAAAGTCCGAACTGTGCCGCGATGAAAGGAGAAGCCGCTGCGGATCGATGCGCATACAGCTGTTTTACATCCTACCTGTAGCCCTCGCCTCCTCAGAATGCTCGACTCGTCCATGGCACGGATCCCAGACTCAACATGCTTCCCCTACCGGTGCATATCCACGCCGCGCTGCCTCCTGCTCCCTCTCCTGCTCCCTCTCCTGCTCCCCTTCCTCGGGCTAAATCTGATTTTAGCAGCTGCTAAACACCTCTGTCTGAAGTTATCTGATTGGAGCGGCTCAGTCAGCTGACACCTCCTCTTGTTCCTCTCCTCTGTAACTTCAAGAATGAAAGAGGACAGACATGAAGCCAGGAAGAGAGAGAGAGAGATGCACAGAGAGAGAGATGCACAGAGAGAGAGAGAGAGACGCCAAAGACAGACAGTTCTAATTTAGCATGGCAAGAGGAAGGGGATGAATAGGAGGTGTGGTGGTGGAGGGGGAAGCCCCAAGACTCATTTCTGTCACCAGCCACGCTTTTTAGTCACCCCTGATGACCATGACAATGAAAGGATTTCCTCCCCCAGCGTTGTTTCTGCTCCGGCCCGGAGGACGAGCGTGGCATCCTGTCTGCAGCGGCGCCTGTCCTTACTGCAGTCACATTGAGCCGCTGTGAGAGCACACCTGAAGGTTAGGCCCGTGACAGGAACACCACGGCTGACATCAGAGAAGGCATTAAAAGTGACGGGGGAAACAGAGGCAGGGAAAGAAGCGCAGTCCTGTGCTCCAAGCGGGAAAACAGTTTGGCTTTCACGCTTAATGTGAAAATAAAACGGAAGCTCGCAATAATCTGAACCACTTTCATTTTGTTCAGATTTTCTAAATCCCAAGTGATTTGACAACTAATTGGGTCAACGCAGTGACTTTGTGAAGTATACATGTTCAGTTGATCAGCACAAACGGTGGGTCGTTGCATCACGCTTCAGCAACTTGATGCGTTTAGATGTGGTAAAGACGACTGTGTGGTTCAAGCCAAACTCGAGAACCAAACAGAGGGACGAGATTTAAAGCTGCACTGGCGTTCTGAGGAAACGATGGACTTAGCCTGAACATTTCAACAATCGTACCTTACAGGACCCTCCCAACAGCAGAGCCTGCCATGGACTCCATAAATCTTTTGTTTTCTTGTAAAGTCAGGTCTTTTCTCCACCGAGATCTTGAGATTTTGAAAAGGTTGCATGTTAATTTCAGATTCAATATTCAGAATAAACACTTTTAAGGCCTGGATTCATCCTGCTTTGCATCTAAGAGAAGGAAGAATAAAAAAATATCTGAAGGCAAAAGATTCAACCAGGAATACTTGAACTGGCTGCTGACTGTCTAATAGGCTCACAGAGATAAATGCCTCATAGCAACGCAAGCATAAAGGATTTACCTGGCTACAACGTGAAATTGTAAAAGCTCAAATGCAGCGTTTTTAAAACAAATAAGAAATTGAGGAGTGAAATTATTATGGACCCATCCAGTTCCATAATATACTAATAGCTGTTGAGGGGAAAAAAAGACCTATTATTTCTCAGCGCTGTTATATCTGAGACCTGCAGCCCACCTGGAGCACCAAGACGTGCAACATGCTAAGTGCATGGTTACGGTGAGAAAGGCTGAAACCCGACCAACCTCTGAAAAGAGCAAAAAATAATCATCTAAAGACAGATTTGTAACAATTTTATCAGGGATTGATGAAGAAACTGGCAGACTCCAAAAGATAAATCAATGATCGAATTGCAAACCAAGTTATTTTACTTAAAGAAATTATTTAAAATAAGTGTCATGGAAAAATAACAGTAACAGTTGCCCAATAATTGTTCACATATATTCACCTGAAACGGACAACACGTCACTTTTGTTTGAGTTTTTCAGATTTCATTCTTAGAATGATAGATTCTATAATAACAATCAAAAAAAATGGTCAAAACTGTAAATTCATTCAACTTCATCTAATAAGCGTGCTCACATTTCAAAATGGAGACCAGTCTGTATAGAGGACATGCATCCATTACTGCAAATCACCAACCCCGAGGCATTGCCATAATAGAATCGACCAGCGTAACCTGTTGTATACACATACATGACCGCATATCCCGTGTCAATTTCCAACAATTTCATGCCCTGCTGCAGCTCCACAAGGCTGAGTTTTCAGACCTTCCCAGTAAATCTGCATCTCCACACCATCCTGGGTTATTAGCACTTGTAAAATAAGTTCCTTCACTGTGCACTGGTGCCAGTCCTATCCTGCAATTTCACATTCTGTCTCAGTCTCTGTTTTCATTGCCCCGACCTCCTCCTTCGCTCCCCTCCCCTCCACCCCCAACCTCTCACTCATTTCCATTCACCGTGCTCCTGCTCTGTGAATATTAAGTGGGCCCCTTCCTTTCTCCGACCAAGCTCCAATGATTTCTCCTCTATAGCGAGCTCAGCAGCCGCCAGAGCTGGTGGGCCGTGTTGTCTGGCAGGTGACCGCCGCATCAACTTTTCTCATTTCCAGTTGCGTTCGGCAGGAAGCTGGAGGAGAGTCTTTGCAGACAGAGCGACGGCCATTTGTGCCGCTGCGCTGATAAGAGAGCCGAGGTCTGTTTTTTTGTTTTTTGAATAATCCCCTAAAGGCCTCAGAGACGAGGATTACAGTAGTCAACTTTTTCAGCTTTAACAATGCCATCCAGATTACCTGATGGAACAGAAATATCCTGTTATGTTCAACAGGCAAGTCTTGAGCTTCAGCTCTGTTCAGCTCACCGCCTGCTTAAAGGAACAATTAGAAAAAAATCCACGTTGGACTCAAAATAAGGATTATTAGCGACAGAAAGACGAGGGGATTTTCTTTTCAGACTCCAAACAAACATGATTCTCTGGCCATAAAAATCTACAATAATCACAATTACTGCGTCATTGATATTAAAACAATTACTCATTTAGTAGTACTGCAGTTCATTTACCACATAACCACTGTTCATAAACTTTTTGTCCCCCCAATTCGCTGAACGTTCATCAGATACACGTCAACTAGTTTGAAGATTCAAATTCAGATCCTCTTTTTAACAGATGAGCACTCAACAATTATCCATCCCAGATCACATGCAGTCATATTCAATAAGAGCTTTTTATATGAGATCAGATTCATTTTTATGGACAATTAATAAAGTGGCCAATGATCTCCGATCATCACTGGGCGGCCAATTATATCCGCTCTTTCAGAGCAGAATCTGTGAACTGATGTCATGTCTCCAACAATAAATAGAAAATTACAAAAACGAATAAAACAGAAGGAGTTTTGACCAAGTAAAATTGCTTCGAGTTTCTGAGCTGCATCAGAAACATCAGGGAGACATCGGTGTCTCCTGTCCTCCTGTCAACTGAGCAGCTCTGGTTGTTTCAAGTGTCTGGAGAGAGAGAGAGAGAGAAAAGGTGAAGTCAAAGCTGGCGCTGAAAGCATGCAGAGAGTGCTGATTGAGTGACCTGCAGCCTCTGCTTTGCTTGAGCTTATCAGACCAAAAGGTGACCTGCAGGTGTAAGAAAGGCAGAGGAGGGGAACGACCTGCGAGGGAAACATTAAGGGGAGAAAGAGTCAATTCCCTCCATACAAAGCAGTAAAAACTGTATCAGCCAGAAGCCAAAGAAGAAAATCAAGGCAAGATAAACCCTGCAGGGCCAACCTCCCCTATGGATAGGGCCGATCTTTCCACCTTGACAACAAGCAAACATATTGTAACCGAGAGCAACCAATAGCTGCAATGTGGTGCTCGCGGGTCCTCTCTATTTTCAATTTAAATAAACCGGTGCGGCAACTGTAAACGTTTGCATTGATTTGATGAATTAGGTGTTCATCAGCCCACTTGGGAAATCCGGCGATATCCCTGCGCGTGGCTTTAAAGAAGCGGCCACACTGCGACCAACGCTGCCACGTTTGAACGGCACAAGAGAGAAAATGATATCTCAGACAGAGCAGATGGCACGGCTGAGTGTCGAAGCGACACTACTTCATCTACACCGATGGTTTCGCATTTACGTCCCACGCAGATGCTTACAGGTAAAAAAAAAACAAAAAAAAAAAAAAACAACCCTGTCATGTTCGTGTTTTGGGGAAGTATGACATCAATTTCCCAAACATGGACTTTGGAAAATACAAACAGCAGAGGGAAGGGACGGGGAAATGAAAGAAAGCAGAGCAGATGAAAGAATTACAATCTCTTGATGTGATAAACAAGAATTTCTTTTTCACAATGTTTGTCAAGAATGACTTAAAATCTCTTCTAAATAAATAAAACTCCCTGCAGCGACAGAGTAGAGGCTCAGACGATGTATCCGTTTTGAAAAGTCATTCATCTTATATTTCCTGCGCTTTCTTTGTCCCTCGTCTACTCCATGGCTTTCATGAGGACGAATGTGAACGAGCGTAAACAAAAAGAGAAATTAACAACGTAGGCTCTGCCCAGTTTATGGGCTGAACGTTCAAAACAAGATATGAACATTAGTATCAAGCTGTGACCGGCCTTTTAAAAAAAAAAAAAGCAAAACCTTGCACTCTGGTCAGGCTTATGGGATATAAAGTTGCGCTAATTTACATTTAATGGTCTATAGAGGAGAAGGTACTTTAGCCTTGTGAGGAAAGAAATAAATTAAAGTTCAGGAGTTCATTATGCTGTAAAAGCGCAGCACACTGCATCAGGCCCACGCTCCGCTCCCATCAGTCACACATCTCACATTTGCACGTGACTCACCCTGCGGCTGCAACAAGCGACAAAATGGAGCTGGAAGATGCTAAACAAGAGCTACAAACGGGAGAAATGACACCAATTGACCAATTCGCCTAGAAACTGTACTATATGTTGAGTTTATTTAGTGCTCCGGCCTACATTTCTAGTTAATTATTTGGATTGGATCAGGCTCGGGGTGGACTGGACTTTTTAGACCCGATCTAAACTCTAGACTGTATGAATGGTGAGTTAGAGAAAGAGAGAAAGAGAGATGAACTACTGTACAAGTGAAAAAGACAAACAGACGGACAGACTAGCAGATGGATAATTCAAAGCAATGGGTTCTGCTGACAGATGGTAAATGATAGGATGGATGAATCAACAAACGGAGAAAGAGAACGATTGATTGTCAAACAGGAGGATGATGGACGAAGAGACAGACTGAGGGCTGGATGGATGCAACGTTTAGAAAATGGAATACTAAAATGTGGGATTTTTTTTTTTCCCCTCATTCAGCTCAACAAACAGGAACAGAAACGGTCAAAACCCCTGGAGGTCTGTAAAAAGCTTTTCCTATTAGTCTGGTCGCCTGAACGGTGCTCATTAGCCAACGCAGGTCAACAAAAGTCAGAAACTCTGGAGCTACCGTTTCCTTCCTTTAAATGAGTCTCGCATGTAAATATATGTGTATAATGTAGGTTGGTGCTAAAAGCCTTGCACTTCATTTCTGGAGCTTGCAACAGCAGCTGCCAGTTACTGACTGGACATCTTGTCCTCCAAAATAAATGAAACTGTTTTTCATTATCAATCATTGCAAAGTACAAAAATGTCCAGCGCTCCACCATAAGCCCAAAACTGCTGAATAAAAGCAAGCAGATCGATCTTTAAGCTCCGACACGCCATCATAAGCAGCCCTGCAGAGAGTTTGCACTCCTCTAGAAAGCATCTTCATCCACTAGTTTTACCTTCTCAACCCTGTGGCAACACTTGCTTATGGCATATCTTGTGTTTGCCTGTGTAAAGTGAAGGTATTTCCTTTTTTTTTTTTTGTCTTTTCAACAAGAAATTGCTGTGACCATCATGATATCAGCAAAGGACATCACAGAGTGGCAATTACCAGGGAAAATGAGAGTCCACGAAGGCACAACATCAGGATTATGACAATCTTATCTCCATATCATGCCAGGAGTGAATTATTGATTTTCTGCCAGAGAGCATCACGTTCAAGAGGCCGGTGCCATGCCTGTGACAGAGCGATGAACACCCAGGGGCATGAAGGGGGAGCGCAGAGGAGGTGAAAAGACAATAACGGAGGGTCCAAAGCAACGCAGGCAGAGGAGAAAGCTGGAAAGATATTGGAAATAAGGGAGAAAAACGCATTCAAATCCAAGTTTCACCATTTATTTTATATTCCAGGTGTCTGATTTGGTACTTTTTGCATATTCCATGTTCCTACCTCCTTTCTTTAGAAGGTTGAATGTAACAACCGTCTGCTTTAAAATCATGCGCCTCCATTTGAGGTTTGACTGCGAGTATTTTAATGACGTGATCCCACCATGTCCCTTACTCCCCCTGAGGTTTAACAGGAAGTCAGCTCGTGTCACCCACTATTTGCCTTCAGGCGAGGCCTGTCACACTTTTCACAGGAACCTTTTTATAAGGCAGCCAAATAAAACTAATAAGAAAAAAGAAATTACCATTTGCACAGCATTTTTCTTTTGATGATTTAAGGGCCTCAACTAGTTAATTGCCCGATAAAAGGCCAAAACGGATGTTTTTAATGAGGAAAAGGCAATTACATTTTTTGCTGCAATAATAAGAATAGAAATGAATCATCAGCCAAGGTGAAAATGGTTTCTGTTCGTCTTTCAGTGAGGCGTGCAAGGGAAAAAAAAAAAGAAAAGAAAGTCAACTTGGGAGAATTTAAAACTTTGAAGAACATATTCAAAGAAAATTTTAGGCTGTGTTTTTAGGCCTTTAAAATAAATAAATCAGAGTGGTCCATTATAACCTAAGCAAAACTACCCGTAAATCCAAAGTGTAGGTAGGGCTGGGAGATATGAATCTAATATCCTGATATATTTTTTTTGCTATATCACGATACTCGATATATATCACAATATTCTTAAATGAGCTCCAATGTTATTTTAAACTATAGATTCCTTGCAGGATGTTTCTTCCCCCATTTCCATGCTAGACTTAAATGTAAGCTCATATAAAAAGGGATGAAGTGTTTCGCTATGAACTGTCTACACTATGACTAGATAACCAGGTGAGAAATAAGTTTTAACTAAGAAATAAAAAGGGAAGTAGGTCAATTATGCTCGACTTTGGCAAACGCAGGTGCTAAAATTAGTTAATTAACCACCGCTTTGTTAGCGTGGCTAATAGCACCGGCGGCTAATCTATCACAGTGATCAATTATTAATAATGACAAAATACACATCGAGCCTAAAAACCCAAAACGTTCTGCTCTGAATGTTTGAGTGTTTTCGGTGCCGAATGCCGATACATAAAGTTGCGTTGTTGTCAGTTGCTATGGCAACGAGTCTGCGTGTATCATAAACGAGCGAAAAAGAATGAGTAGTTTTGAGTCATTTTTCCTATTTCATAGCACTAAATGAATCCTACCTACATCTCCAGGTTTCACTGGAGACTAGTGATGCATTCACAGGGTGTCGGATAAACCAAACTCACAGTGAATTTGACGGCGAAAGTTTATTAATTGAACGACAATTTATACCCGATAGTTGCGATATCGTCATTTTAACTATCGTAAATTGAAAGTATCGCGATACATCGAGTGTACGCGATACATCGCCCAGCCCTAAGTATAGGTGTGATAAATCTCTTAGGACCAGGATTTACAAAAAGATTTTTTTGAAGAGGGATTCATTAGTAAAATATGTCACTGCAACAATATTGAACATTGCGATAAAAACCTTAAGATTGAAATTTAGGAGCTGTAGAGCCACAGAGGTCTGAATTGTTGCAGGCATTAAGGAAAGCGGCGGATGTATTATTAGCAAGCAGGGTTTATAGCATGGCAGCAGAAACACACATAACCAACCAATTACATATCCAATCAGTTCTCTTGTGACCACTATACTGAAAACACTGAAACAACGGTGACAATATATTGTGCAGCTCTATTTCTGAATATGCTGTAAACATTGTTTGACTTGGCAGCCTCATGCTGTAATGCAGCCTGCGTGCTGGCAGCCCCTCCACTCGATCACTTTCAGTGACTAGATTGCTGCGCTTTCGAGTCTCATAACTATCAGTGTGACAGATGCTGCTCTGTCAGTGTAATTCACAGGCATCATCTTTGGTTAATTAGGGCCCCGGTTAATGATTGTGTTGTGTTACGGTTTCAGAAAAGCCATCTCCTCCCAAAACAGAAAAACTCATTTTCAAAGTGATGATCAAAACTCTCAGCAAAAGAAAGGAGCAGCAAGCTTCTGCTGTTAAGATGCTGAAGCATCTGTGGCTTTTGTTTTCCTCGTCTTTCCCAGCTTTGTGGAAAGCGGTGGAAAATAGAACACCTCAAAGTAGTTGGACAAACAATACATGATTTTCGAAGGCAGGTAAAAATATATGTAGGAGTCTAAACCAGGGTTAAGAAACAAAACACAATTTTCACATGTTCAACCCATCTGAAAAATAATTCATCAATGAGGCACCAAAGAGGATGAATGTAACTTTTGAGGAGCTGCAGAGGTCTGCAGCTCTGGTTGAAAGAATTTGTTCAAACAATGCACTCTACAAACTTGGCCTTTTTGGAAATATGCAGGAAAAAAGCCATGTGCTGCACAGAATCACTCTGGAAGAAAACCTGCTGGACGCCACAAAAGACTTCTGACTGGGAGAAACAGAGCAGCCACTCTAAAAACACGGCCAGAGCTACAATGGAAACTACAATTTCTTACAAATCAGATTTGTATTACCAAGGAGAAACCGAGTTGTTTTGGAGGTGAGCTATTTGAGAGGTTCTCACGGTTTGTGCTTCATTATGTTTTCAACAAATGAAAACTCTAAAAAACTAAAACCTTGTGCATTTGCTTACAGTGCAAATTTAGGTGCAATACAAAATAATAGTGATGGCATTTCACCTCCGTAAAATGGAATACAAGCTTATCAGGAATAATGTGAGGTGTGTGTATAAGGGTAAAATATATGCGAGTACATACATCACATTAATACAAGGTGTCAACAAAGTAAAGACCCAAATAACTCTGAAGTGCAGTCATGCTACAGAACATGTACAAGAATCCTCTTACCAGAATCAAACACAGAATCAACGTTCCTGCATTTAGCTGTTTCCATTTTTACAGCTTTTACTTCATTACCAACATTAAAACGACTTAAAACAAACGCAACAACCAACCACCAGTGACTACTTCATGCAACAACCTTCGAAAAAAAAAAAAGATTAAAAAAAACAAAAAACAAAAACAATACACTTTTCAATCACGTTTCAGCCTCGCCTTGGCAAGAGAAGCCAGAATGCATTTGGCCACAGGCTCTCATATCTCTCCCGCTGAGCTGTCCTTATCTGGTGAGCTGCGACCTTCCTGTGCTGGTTGTCAGATTAATCATCATCTAAGAGGATCAGTCAAGAAACACAATAAAACAAATCTCACAATTCTGGCAAAGTCAATGATGTTAAGGATTCTCTCAGGTTGTCGAGCTGTAAAACCCAAATTAAATCAATGCATGAGCCGCAGGACAATTACGTTACACAGAATGATGTGATCACTCACACAGCAGGGCCAAAATAACCGAGGGGGCTTTATATTGCGCCTTGTACAAGACGGGGAGCTCAGCTACCTGAGGATTATGGGAGAAAGCACCAGCGCCCCCATGTGTACGGAAATATTTCACACACACACTGAACCTAACTTTTTAATTCTCATGAACCTGATCAAATGTGAGCTATACATAAATGAATGTTTTGTTTGTGCAAACATCTAGCTATAAAGATTTTTTTTTTATATATAAATTCTGCAAATAAAAAATATTTTCCTTACAGTTCAGGTTACAGTGGCTTTTCTCATGCTTACATCACAGAGGCTCTGGGTGTCAGACCCGCAGTTCTTCCAAAGACCCTCAAACATGCGTGTGGACACAGACATGAGCTTCACATGCTTTATTAAATTAACCTTTTCTCAAAGTGATATAGAGCACACACACGGGAATGACTCTCGGCCTAACATTATTAGGCCGGCCTCTGAATTTGATTGCATCTCACTCCTCAGACAATAAGATCACGACGGCACACTGTGCGCCGCTGTGGGATGAGAAAGCAGAGCAAAAATGACCTTCAATATAGTGAAGGTCATTTTTGTCCTGTGGTTAAAGGAAGGATGAAGTAATATGTCCAAAGGAGTTCTTCAGTATTTTCGCCTTTCTATTTCTAGATTGAAAGGAGCTGCTGCTCACGTTCTCACTAAAACCAGGGAGATAAAGCACGTCAAAGTCCTTAAACTGGCTCCCTGTGGCTCAGAGAATACGGTTTAAAATATTTAGCACTGAACGGTTTAGCACCTAAATACATTAAAGATCTGCTGTTGTTGCATCAACCTTCCAGTCCTCTCTGGTCTGCTGGTTCTGGTCGACCAGAACCACAACCAAACATGGAGAAACAATATTCAGTTTTCATGCTGCACTTCTGAGAATTTCCTTTACATCAAGGCTAAAAACCCCATTTATTGGCTTTGATTAATAAGTGAAATACGGATCAATTCTGGCCTGGATTACAGCTTTTTATCACTTCGACCTTTATTTCGCGACTATAATGCATATATCTTTTTTTTTTTGTGGTTCGCTATACTTTGAACTGCCTGGCTGCTGAAATGTGCAAAGTTGAAGTCACATTTTGAACCAGTCAAATTAAAGAGAAAGCCATGAACTAAACATAGCATTTCCAGTCATTATGCCACAGGTCAGAAGCAATAAATAAAACTAAAAATAAAATTTGGATCACAGACCGTAATGTACGCGATACCATGTTTGGCTTAAAATCGCAAAACTTAATTAAATGTTGGACATCAATTTCTTATTTGTATTTAGTAAAATCATTGTTAAGATCTTTTTTCAAATAAATAGTGAAATTATCCCATAAGTAGACCGTATAAATGCATTCTGGGTACATATTAAACATTTGAACCAAGGATCTAAAGCAGGAGGAGTTTGGTTCGATCTAATCTCAGTGAGGAAAAAAGGTTCATGTGTCGTTTTATTCGACTGCATGCGTTTTATAATTGCCAGCAATTTATGTGGCACCAGCACCTCCCGACCCCAGGAGGGACAAGGGTGTACGGAAAATGGATGGATGGTCAGCAGAAATAGTGATCACTCACCGTGCTGGAGGTGAGGGAAGGGTCTGACTTTCCAAGGTTCAGGGATCGCATGCGGACCAGGTTAGACGTCTCAGAGGACGACTGCAGCATCATCTGTGTCTGCTGGAGGCTGGGATGCAGCAACAGGTACTTTCCTGCAAAAAAGAAAGAAAAAAAAAAAACACAGCAAAATATGATTCAGAGTCATTTTTTTGTCAATTTCAAAACTGTGTAGAGATCCTGATATGTATGTGTGTGTGTGTGTGTGTGTGTGTGTGTGTGTGTGTGTGTGTGTGTGTGTGTGTGTGTGTGTGTGTGTGTGTGTGTGTGTGTGTTATGGAAGGAGAAGTACTGTCCCCCACCCCCCCAAGTTTAGAAACGCACAAAAAACAACAAAAAAAACTCTGTACAAACAAGCAGTGCACCTGGATTAACATTTTAGTTCTGTGCCAGTTTACTCGTACCACACAAGTCTGAAATTACGAGATGTTAAACCCTGCATGCTCCTTTTGTAGCTGTTTGAACTTTCCTCGTGCATTCAAATGCCACCTGCAGTGAAAGAGACCGAAATCCTTCAACAGTTTTGCATTTCATAATAACCTTTATCAAGTCCAGGTCAGAGGATGACCTACGACATGAGAAAATCCCTGCTGTCAGCTCCTCTGAGCCACGTTAAGATAAACCTTCTTACTATGTGCAAACAGGAAGTAAATCGGTTCAATTAGGCCAGGAGAGGGTAAGCTTATTAAGAGCTTATCACAACCTAAACTACATAATCCCAGAATAGAGATATCCTAGTCCAAGAAGGAAAATAGGCCTAAAACACGAGTTCACTCAGAGTTACTTTTAGAAAAGCAGCATTTAATCAATTTCTGCGGCTTGCAGCTAGATGGCAGTAGAAGCTGCTTAGTCAATTCCATCTTTTATCAGTGGCTCCTCTTATCACTGAGCTTCAGTACACCAAGATAAAAGATGGCACACTGAAAATGACCTCAGCAAACAAATCACACCATCATTTGATGAATCACTGAGTCGTCATAAATACTTTTTATCAATCTGAGCATTTTAGTTCTCTTCTACTATCAGGGAAAAAAAACAAGCTGCTTTTGGGGCTGGGCTTTAGTTTTTCCTCCAATGAGAAACTAACAAAACAAAGGAAGGGAGTCTGTGCTCTGGACTGCAAGAGGATATCTCCAGTTCATTCAGCCTGAGGGAAGTATCTATTTTTATCAGGTGATAAAATAGATAGACAGAAGGTATGTTTGAACTTCACTGTCCTGCTGACAAGATTTATTAAATTACCGACCGCAGGGCTTGATTTACAGGTGGACTTTTAATCCACAGCTTTCTTAGAAACGCTCAGGAAGTATTTTCAAATGTCTGCAGATCAAATATTTGCAAGAAGAGAGTGCGAGTCGGTCTTGGAAAAAGAAGATCCACGCATTTGAAATTTGATGCGTATTTAAGTGCTTCGTTGAGGCCAAAAGGTTGTTGGTTTGGGGAAATGATTCAACTTAAACTTCATCTGCAGCACTCAAACATAATCAATCGTAACAATGAAAAAAGCCTTAAAGTAAGTTCAGAATCAAAGTCTCGCAGCATTTTTTTAAAACCCTCCTTGTTCTAGCCTGTGTGCAAACAGCCATTTCACAAAGCTACAGTAGTAACACTTTTTCTTTGCTATATATGGAGAAGTTTAGGAAAGTGTACATTGATTTGTAGGCATTTCTTATCTTGTCTTTCCAAACTGATTGTGGGGTTCAGCTGACTCACCTTATCTGAGGAATGTCTAAGAAATAACATCTTTAGGTGCATCAATGGGAACATTATTGCTGATTTTTTTGGGACAAGAGTATTTCCGTTTTGAGCTTCTGAAAAATTTTGACATCGGATGCAGACACCAGCAAAAGTTGTGTTTTCAAAGAGAGAGAGAAAAAAATATTAAATTCAAATAAGCTGGAATAAAAGATCAGCTGGAAATTAAAAGACAATTTACAGGCAGAATAAAGGTGACAAACTGTAAATATGAAGGTTTCGTTTGATAAAATATTGTTTTAACCCAGGATAAAATCATATCTTGAAGCTTTAATGTCATGTCAATAATGGCAAATATAAACAAAAACAAAATAATGCTTTGGGGTTGAAAAAAGTCAAGTTGCCAAAGTCATAAAACACCAAAATCTGAACTAAAACATAACTTTGAAGCCATTGTCTGTTCTGTCTCATCTTCTTCAGTCTCTCTATGATCAATGATTTGAACCCAGGAAAATTAAAGTGTGAACAGACAGGATGAGAAGGGAAAAGTGAGGACTTTCCTTCCTTACCGGCAAATGTTTTCCCTCACGACGGCCCTTCACATCCCGACATAAAGGAAACCGCCACAAATAACTCAACACTTGGAAAGGTGTGCATCAGCACTTACGGGTATTTGGGTCAGGCTGGATTTCAAAATAGACATTTATGCGAATGTCAGATCAACTTGCGTTTAGACTTCATATTGCAAAAAAATCTATCTAAAATGTGTCTCCAGTTCGGCCGTTTGCAGCAAGTCAAGTAAGGGTGGTTCCCATTTCACTGACGTAACCGTTCAACCTTTAGGGAAATGAAGTCTCATTGCTCACAGTTTAGGTTTTTGTAAAAAAACAAGAAAATCAAACATCTGTTTTCCTCCTTTGACATCACACAGTCAGAAGAACATTACTTAATGTTTGCTGACCTTTCTGGTGAATAATCCAGCTCTTTAATTTACACCTAGCGCTCAGTGTTGTGTCTGCTGGATGTGAAAATAAGCTTCAGAAATCAAAAACATATTCAACAGAAGAAAAAAAAAAGGCCAGTCTGTGATCAAAAGGAAAGACATTCATCATGCTTTTACTGCACAAATAAAGCCGACTAACTGGCTTCAGGTTTGTTTATTTGTCCCGTTTTTTTGCAGCCCAGCCACTAAAGGTTAATGCATTTATTCAACGCTGCACAGGTTTTATTAACTGAAAGGGGAACATTTTCACCAGCAAGGTGAAACTCAGAAATCAGGCCTTCCAAGCCACATATTACACAGAGTCTGAGTTGCTCTAATTTACTGCAGTACGCAAACAAAGCAGCCAGACTGAACAAAGGAGACATTTACTGGTTTGTGTCTTAAGGGACAATTTATTTTTAAGACCGAACCCTTGGTACCAGAAGAAAAATTTAACTTGTGATCAGTTGTTTTCAATCCGACTGTCTACTTTGATTTTTAAAAAAAATGCTGAATATGTTTGTGCAACTTGAAGCATCAAGACCAAAAGTAGATTTTTGATCTTAATCATCACTTTCCTGATTAAATACAGACTGAATGAGTACATTTTTCAAGAATCAGTTTTTAAAATTTTATTGGACATCAAATTTTTTTCTTAAATTCCTTGCTTAACTTCTGCAATTAAAGCATCTTTAATTGCTTTGGAGAAATTAAAGATGCAAGAACAAAAGCCCAGCCAGTCGATTTTGTATTTTCTTTCTGTCCACACAGTCAGCGCCAGCTCCCTTCTTGCACGCTAATCCACCATGATGAACTGCCCGTTGGCGGTGCGGCCACCCTCACCCACTGACCGAGGAGTCATTCAGCTCATTCACAGAGTTTGACATCACAAACAGAGCATGACAAACCAAACACACCAGAAAGCCGCGAGGTCATTAACACTCCTGATGCTCCTGACAGACGGCAGTCCGAGGCCAGAGAGGAATATTGGACAATATTAATACGAGAAGTACAAATCTGGGTGAGTTTTATGCTCTTATAATCTATAACCAAGTCACTCACTAGTCTAAGGTTTTGTTTTTTTCTCTAGTAACTTTCCAGTTTTCTAAAAGTCCATCTAAAACGCCAAACATAAAAATTGGTTTGTGCAAAATCTGCAGATGTGCAAAAGGTTACGTTAAAATGCTAATTTTACAGAGGAATTGAATTTTTTAAGGTGCACAGTGCATTTTTTTTTTAAATAAAAAGATTATTTCCCACCAATGAGAATCAATAAGTGATATCAATAATGGAATCTCTATTGCTAAATACGTATCAATTTCCCATTCCTAGTTGATGGGGCTGAATGATAAAGATTCCTCTTCACTCGCAGAAGAGTTTAGTTCGTCACCGTTTAAATATTTGCGTGGTGGGATTTTGGTTGCCTGACAGAAAAGTATACAAAATAAAAATCAGTACTCTTTGTTTTCCCCATAATACTGCTGAAAATCTTGTCCCAGCTCGTTTCCATGAACCCGGTATCGTGCATCGTTTCGCCCTGTGAGCTGCTAGTTTTGACTGGCTCTCCGTGTTACAGCCGTTTTCCTGTCGTCTTTCACACCCTTACCAAAAAAAGAAAAGAAAAAAACAAACAAAAAATAGACATAAACCAAAAAAATTCACCTGAAATGAATAATGGCTACAGCTGGTTTAAAGGTAAACTATTAAATAAAGCTTATTTTACAATAAGCCTATTTAATTAGCAACCCACACCCTCCTCACTACTTGAATGTGGCCCTTTGAATACGTTGAAAATAGAGGGAAATGATCTTTTCATACTGAAACGTCACTTTGCTTAAGAACCAAATCAAACAGGGTGCTGTAGAAAAGATTTAAGTCACACATTAACATCAATAAACAGGATGTTAACCAATAAACCTCCACTTGGGTTTAATGGGGTTGATCTGGTAAAAGTCTTTTGGGTTTTCCACAACTTCTGAGGCAACTTTCATATTCGCATAGATGGAAAAGATTCAGTGACACGTTGTTGTTGTCTGAAGAGGCTCACTAGACTCGCCCGGCAAGTTTGAAAGCTTCTCTCCCGTCTTCGCCTGGGAAGGCCCCGGGCTGCGAGCCTGAGCACCTGAACAGACTTTCTTCAAGTCACTCTGAGAAAAACGGTGGACGAAGACAAAACTGTTTCACAGGAGGACCAGCCCATCCTCTTTTTGGAAACGGGTTCAATCATGTTAATCCACTGAACTTGTTAAATTATACCGAGAATCGTTAAGTCTCGCTCCTTCCTATTCAAACATGCTTAAAGTCAAACGTGTTTTGACTGGGGTGGAAAGACGTTGGCCATTTATTTCCTTCAGCTGACAGCCATGTTGGTCTGTAGGCGGAGATGTGGTTACCATTAGTGCCAAATCTTTCTCTGTGTATGACATCAACCTTGACAAATCATTCTTAAGCAGCAGGAAGAATGATTAGTGAAGCCGGGTTACCATCAGGAGGCAGCAGAAAAATGACCCAGATGAGCCTTCTTATTGTCTTAGCAGGATTAGTTACTGTAAACATGGGCTGTGCAGGAATCCACAAACAGTCCCTCCATGTGCTTTGTGCTCTTGAAAACAAAATACGTCAACGCATTTCTCATTTGTATGCCAAAGCGATGAGTCATAATGGCGTTGTGAAATAAAAACACCAGGACAAATCAGAAAGAGGGAACTACATGCAGCATGTGTTGGATCACTTTAAATCAAACCTGGCGGTAAAATGTAAAGAACGAACACAGAGATGAAGACATTACCCGTCAAGCCACCGCCCAGGCTTCTTCTACGGAGCTGGTTTCCATCCTCAAGATGCCGCTTGAACTTGAGAGCAGGACTTAATCCGTGGGTTAGCTCAGGAATACTGGACTTTCTCAAGAGTATCGGAGGCGGGTAGAGAATGTTGTCCAACTGCGGGAAAAAAGCAGGAAAAAGAGGGTAAGACTGGAAGGGAGATGCAACACAGCTGGACCCAAGACACCTTCATAGAAGGAATGCCAGACCTTCTTTCAATGATAATCATATCAGGCTTTGTGTCTGCAAGGATGCAAAAAGAAAAACAAAACCAAAGGAGCAACTAGAGAAAAATCAGTTCCTAGAAGGCATTGGATCATTTCAACTTGCAGGTTAAACAGATGAGAATTCGCTTCAGTGTGGAGACTGAGAAAACATCTGTTATATGCAAGAAGAAAAGGTTTTTATAATATGATGACACAGGTACGCAGTGCATCCAGGCTGCTAAGTAGTGAGAGAGAGCAAGACATTGGGTAAGCGAAGCTTCTTTGTTTTACGATTGAGCTGCTGACCTTGGTCATGGAAGACCCCGGGTTGCATGCTGGGAAGTGTCAGACTCAAGGTGGTAACCGGACTGTTATTAAAACAGGGTCAGTCATTTTCATTTGCAAGATCCATCATTTTTCATGCAAAAACTGGATGTCTTCAGTCTGGCGCTTTGGTCCCAGCTAACTTTATTTATTTATTTTTGGAAGGCAATTTAGTTACAGAGACTTTGTAATTCGTTTTATTTGTTGTTTTGTGTATTTTGGATATTTTGGATATTTTAAATGTCTTCCAGTTCCAGGATTAAGTTTGTTAGAATTTGAAGTTTATTGATCTTTGACAATGTGCTCTTGGATTATTATGCCATTACCATAAAAATGATACCAAATCAAAAATTGAATTGTTTGTCACAGTAACTTTTGGGACAATTTATCGTCCAGTAAAATCTGTTTTGACAGGCCACCATTCACTCGTCAATACTCCAGGAAAATGCCTGTTTAATTATTCTAATATGGCTAATCGCTAAAACAAGTGGTTGCTGAATAACACACGAGATGAGACATTGAGCAAAATATACAAACTAGAGGCAATTTTCTTGCATGACAAAAACGGAAAACGAGTTTCGTCAAAATCTAATTTTAAAGCATGAAAACCTCATTGTTGGAGGCATCAAGTAAACAACATCTACAGGAATAAACTGACTGCATTTTCCATTCTTCAGCGTTGTCTATTGCAGCCCTATTGTGCTCCTTTAAGAGGACACCGTGAAGCTCAGACAACATAACAAAGCGCAGTGAGGAGGAAGAGACCCTCCCTGAGAATACAAAGATACACAGAGGTGAGAGCAGCGTGTGGAAGGAAATGCCCTCTGCTTCCCCCAAGCGAAGATTCATGATCCAAGCTCTACTAGGACAAATACAAGCAAGCCTTTGTAGCAAGAGCAACAGCGATAGACACTCACAATGTGTCCTTTCATGTTGGTTGTTATGAAATAAACATACTTTTACCAATATAACGTTTGCAATTTAAGATAAGACATGTATATTAGCTCTGAGCAATGTTTATGCATGTGTTGCATACGTTTCTGAACAAAATAGTTCAGTAAGTCACTAAAATATCACGTATACACATGTTTTCGCTGACTGATTGTTTTTTCTTTCCTTGTTCTCAAACACCTGTAAAATAATAGCAAAAAAAAGAAAACAAATCAAAGACAATTAAAAATGTTAAATTCCTTACAATTTATTCATATAGCGCCAATTCACAACAAATGTCATTGTAATTCACTGCAGAAAGTCAAGTCATGCATTCCAAATGATTCAAGTCATCAAATATTTCAGTCAAGGTCAGTAAATTGGTAAAATAAATAAATAAATAAATAAAATAAAAATAACTTTTCAGTGTGAGAAAATTCAGCAGAGTGCATCTTGTCATTGATTATTTAGTACATTCTGTGTTAAAGTAAAAACTTAACAGCAGAAGACAAAGGACAATGCAGAAAGTACCACAGTTGCCACCATCCCTCATTCCTATTGGCAAGCCACAAAAAATTCAACTTGCCATTGGGGATGAGCAATATTGATTTGTTAATGCCAGAGAAAAAAAGAGTTGGCATGATAATTAGACATCCCATAATATAAAGGTGTTTAAAGCTCAATGATTGATATCTTTGTAACTATTATTTCTGTGGTTGCAATAAACGCTGTGCCTAAGTTTCAAAATGACTGGTTGGAATCATTGTGTAACATTTAGAAACACAGTTGCACCTTTTAAAAGCTTAATGGAAACATTTCAGTCGGTGAAAGTTTAGACCACAGGAACCAGTTTTTTGTATTTTAACATGAAACAAATTTGCTTATTTCTCTTCAAAGAGATCTGCTGCACGAGATTTTTAAAAGAAAGAAAAATATTTGTATTTTTGGTTGTTCGGTCTTAAAAATCAAGAAAATAATCAAACTTTCACGCAAAAGGAATGAACTTTTGCACATCAGAATGTGCAATGAGGGTCACCTGGTACGCTGATCAACACAAAACTGCGAGCATGATATATACCTCTATGAAATAAAAAACGTTGACGTCCCTTAATTATTTTCAAAGTATAGCATTAATTAACTCCAAGATTTTAGAGCGTTCAAATAAAAGAGCTGATCTGTCAAGCTCACGTGTGCGGATTCCTTAAAGAAAAATACCTGATGCGATTCAATGCAACTCATGCAACTAGCAAAACGACTGTATTAAAGCGATGCACCCTGACTTCGATGCCGCACTGCAGCGAGTGCAGCCAAATGGAAACAAACAGCACTGCACACACACCAGCTTAATATTTAGGAAATAAACAGCGCGGGGGCAGAGATGAACAGCTCAGATAACATCCTCTAGCATCTACAAGAAGCATTCTTAATATATTGAAGTCGCATGTTCAGCATGTCATACATGAAACATGTTTAGCTGCAGGTTCCACCAAATAACAATGAACTAAACAAGACGTGTTTATTCGTCCACAGGAAAAGCTCGTCTGTGTTTACTGCAAACAGTGATTTCCTGTCAGAAATCTATTGTGCAACAAAAGAAACTTTGGGTTTTATTTCAAGATTGTGCTACAGCTTCAAATTTTAATTTGAAGCTGTAGCTTCAAATTACAGCTTGATTGTTTTGGGTTGCCAAAACAATCAAGGCATTTTTTTTTTTTTTTTTAAATTATGGCTGCCAACAGTTTGAGTGACTCACTCACTCAATCAGCCCAGGATCTCCAAGCTAAAAATAGAAATCTTGCTCGTCTGAAGTCGACATCGGTTGTTACAGGAAGCGATTGGCTTTTCAATAAGTGAGACATTCAGGTCAAGTCAACCAAAAGATCTAAGTTGTGCCAAAATAAGCAGAAAATCTTCCATCTCAGACTGAAAATGTTCGGTACACATTTGTTTCTTAATAAATTCTCTAGAAAAATAATGGACACAGGCAAACCCAAACCACAGCTGATGTTAATTTAAAGGTTTCCCCCTCCCCGTCTAGCGAAGAAAACCCAAAGGTGGAAGAATGGAACCGAGATTTATCCCGTCAGCAGACGGTGCAACAGCGTCCAGGTGTTCAAAGACAAACATATTCAGATTATAAAAAAAAAAAAACAGAGCCCAGGAACGAACAGACTTATGTAACATTATAGCAAACACACAACAATCAAACTCTGTAAGCAGCTTTCAGGTATGCGGCGAGACAAACACGGGCTTAAGCGGAATTGGTCTGATCCGGGAAATTCAAGAAGGGTCATTCTGAAATGCACTTGAACAAACCTGACCATGACGTAAGGCGATCTGTGACGACGCAGTGATGGAGGTTCCCAGTCAGATGTCCTGTATGTCTCAGCTTCCTCTGCTACTTTCAAATGTTCTTTGTCTAGGGCTTAAAAAATAAAACCCAGGACTTTTTATCTCAAAGATAGTCGAGGCGCACATTTAAAGTTTGTTCACGACTACGCAAACATATTTGCATCCCTGGAACTTTCCCACGTCTTTTTGTGTTCCAATCACAAACCTAAATGTATTTTCATCAAATATATTTGGACAGATGCTTCTCCATCCAACCAGCTTGGGGTATTTTATGAAGAATGGCTTTAAGTATCGAGGGAGAGTTTCACTTTACAGCCAAGAAAATTCAAATGAAATACAGTGGAGTCTTTGGCTGCAACACTGCAAAATGTAATAAAGTTGGGGGCGTCTGAATACATTTGCAAAGCACTGTAAAACACCTACTTACAGGAAAGACAGTAACAGCAGTCATTTTATCCTTCACTGGAGAATACAACCAGACATTGTTACAGAAGTACTATATATAGCCAGTAAAAAAAAAAAAAAAAAAAGCATACAGCACAATCACCATAAAACTAGTTTAGATGTGTATAATTTGTGACCTTTGCTTTTATTTTTCACAATAACCATGATAAAAATGCGAGCCGGTAGCTCTGCGGAGGCTGCCAAAGCTGCATGGGTCCAAGTGATTTCTGCATTAGCTCAACTGTAATTACAGGCCACTCATGCCAGCCATGAATCACCGGGATAATCAGTAAATCCAAGCTTCCCACTCCGTACATATCAGCATTTAAGAGGCTAACGCGGCCACACGGCAGACTCTCTTATTAAAGGATAATAGTGCAATATTGTTCCATTCAAAACATCTGCGTTGATTTAAGAGTGGGTGTCAGCCTTTTAAATGCCTATTTGATTACATGGAAAGCCCTGAAGTCAAGCCAGCCCCAGTTCACTTTCTGTGTCCACAGCAAATGGCACGCTGGTTTCAGTTTTGGCCGCAGCCACTGGCCTTTCACCCACCCACCATTCCTCTCTATTTGCGGCGGGGGTCGCACGGCGCTCAACACCGTCGGACACCTTTCTTCCCTCCCTCACCGCGTCCCCCTTCTCCACCCGGAGCCCGATTCACAGAGGACAACGTCAACAGTGTTTTGTTACCAAAGCAGAGAGCAAACCGCTGAACACAAGGCGAGCTGCACGACCACAGACCGACGACAAGCAGGCTGAAAAATGAGAAAATATCCTGTTTAAGTCTGACGTCACACAGTCGTGTTTGGGAATACGGACAAATGCTTCAAATCATAAATTTGCCCAGAGGGGAACTAATCCTAACGGCGTGTTTAAAAGACGATCTGTGTGATCGACCGAGAGAATGTAGCTCATAACTCATCAGTGAGAAAAAAACAAACAAACATTGCCCCCATTTTCCTTTTATGAGTAAATATATGAGTAGTGTGGTGTGTCACCACTTCCTCTGAGCAAACACAAGTACTAATGTTGCCACATATTCTCAAGTGGGTTTGTGTCTGGATTTGACTAGGCCTTTTAAACCAATGGCAGGTCTGGTTGTGTGTTCAGGGTCATCGACCTGCTGGAAGGTGAACCTCAACAAGCGTTTTGCAGTTTCAACCTTCTTTCTTCCCAGATTCACCCGCATTTATGTTGATTTTCACATAAATGCCTCATCACGATGCTGCTATGACTTAAAGGGCTTTTCCACCAACACAGTCTGGAACCAGTTCCAGTTTCCAAACAGGAATTTTAACCAGCGTCTCCACTTGAAACGAGGGAAAAGCAGCTTACTTTTTTAGGCCGTATTCCTAACATGTTCCAGTTGTTTATGCTCACGAACAACCTACAGATTCCAGAGTGACTAATGGAGTACCACAAGGTTCAGTCCTTGGGCCAGTTATTTTTTTTCCATTACATCATCACAGTTTTTATGAGAATAAAGCAGAGCAAGTTGTTGAGCCGCTGGAAAATTAACTGCTTGGTCATTTGCTCTCCATAGAGACACAACTTTTATCCAGTCAAGCGAATAAAAGTTGGATCTACATAAACTGATTTAAAATGTCTACTGGAAATATTTGGACATTTTAAAAACAAATTCACCGCAAACTGCATTCTGATGACTAGATCTTTAGTGAAATGAGAAAATGTGTTTGTTTTTTTTTTGTTTTTAAAACTGCATTAAAAATGTATGGTCCATTAGTTTATCATTGCTTTATAGATGAAGGGTGAACAGTCCAAACTTGAGAGAAAAGCAGCAGGTTGCAGAAAGCAGAACAAGTGTTAAGCACAGACTGTAAGCCTGTATTTGGGTTTCACCAGCCAAGATTCAAGATTACAGAAATTAAATACCCCAAAGGTGGGAAAAACACTGGCTGCTAAGGAGTGAAACGCCTCCTGTACGCAACACTACAGGAAGAACAGAGAAAAAAAACAACTGCACTTCACCACACAGACAAGATTAGACAAATATTTCCCAAGGCTGAAGATTTAATACTTTAGTAGTTCAAGCCAATAAAAACGTTGCAGCATCGACACACTAATATGATCTCTGCCAAAGCTGTTCTGCAAGGACAGAAAGCAACATATGCAGGAGGAGTTTTCACAGTTTTGACCCAGCGAACTCAACGTTTCAAATAAAATGTTTTAATATACAACAGCGTGAGGTGAACGTGTAAACCTTGAAGCTGTTCTGCAAATGTGTAACTTTCAGACGTCCTCGTTCAGCAGGACATCTGAAGCCACTGTGATGACATGTCGCTCATTTTCCCAGAGATTGATGAAGGGAACTTTTTAAAGGGGGAAACCATTTGTTATTAGAAACTTTCATTGGTTGCTAGGACACAATATTCTCAGGTTTACAGTGAAACAGGAAGAGAGACCCCATACATCAAGGCGAGTTTCGCCAGCTTCCAGTCAGCGCTGTCTTGATTCACTCATTGCTCCCCCGGCCATTGTTTCTTCATCACTTCCTTCTGAGAATAACACAAGTTCTCGATCATGAATCATTTCTAGAGAACAGTTTTCAAAAGAATCTGTTCTCTGTTCTACATGCTCTGACAAAATGTCTCAAATCTGCAGCTTTACATGTTGACGTCAATTATTAGCCACAAAAGACAGAATAGTAGCTCTTGTACGATGTGATTTCATCATGTTGGTGTTAAATTAATTTGCCACTGGATTACAGGCAGTTTGCATAACATTTTGAGGATGATATCATCGATTGGCCCCATAGATTTCTTACAATTTCATTTTTCTTCCAGGTCAAAGGGATTTTTAAAACAACCTGAAGAAAAACAAATCTCTAAAAATAATTGTTGCTTAAACCGAAGAAGTGATTTTGGCACATTTGGCGACAAATCATTCAGCTTTTTTTAATTATTATTATGGGCAATGAGCCTTTCACATCAGAGATCATAAACACTAAATCCTCAAGTATTTTCTACTTTAGTTTCTAGTGGAAAGAGTTTTTGGACACTTTAAATAAGAAAAAATAATAATTTTTCAGGATCTTTTTAGCAAGATATAAGAGCTTGTTTTAAGTAAATAATTCCTTACTATTGATTTAAAGAAATATTGTAGTTTCACTGGCTGGTTTTTCACACATTTTTTTCATGCTTTAAGTAGAAGACTGAATCAAAAGCAATAAATTTAAAGAAACTCCTTGAGTCAGTTCTTCTAAAATAAATAAAATGCAAATTAAAACTTGGGGTAAGACGCGTAAAAACATCCATGGCTGTGATTGCGTAATGCTTCCTTGAAGGATCTAGAAAAGTTCACATTCATCCCCTCCTTCCTTCCCCCCTCGCATCTGTCCTATTCCACCCTCCATGATATCCACTCGCCTGCTCCCAGCCTCCACTATCCCAGTGTTTAATCACAGGAAGAGCAGAAGTGAAATGTTTTACAGTTCAAATCACAGCAAGTGTGTGTAAGTCTGGCGTTTCATCTCAGAAGGCCCATCTGACAGAGTACTTAGTGGCACAGTCACTGGACGTGAAGAAGAAATGAAATTAACAAGCACAGGGTCAAAGTTTTACGAGGAATTTCTCTGCCCTCCCTTGGGATTTCAGTTTCCTGTGTTGACAAGACCTTAAGTAAACAGCAGTCCCCCTTCAATTTCATACCATCATCTATGTTGAAACTGATCATTTTCAGCACTGGAAAGAACTGAACCCTGCACCATTTGTCCAGCCAATTAACTTCATTTTTCCATGCAGAGGGACCATAGAGACTTAACATATGCATTTCATATTATGTGCAGGCTGGTCTCAGGCCAGAGAACAACTTATATTTGGTAATGATGTATATTTGAGGGGTTTTATCAACTCGTAGCCTTAAAATAACTTTTACAAGCTGCATGACCATCTGATCATGAGGTTTGATTGTAAAACCAGATAGGAGCACCGTTATTCCACAAGCCCCTTCAGATACGATTTTAGACTAGACCGCTAACAATATTTATGATACAGTAGTCCCGCTGTTTATGCTTGAACAGTTATTGGAGAACTACCGTCTCTTACCTTGTTTCCCTGAGAGGATGAATCCCGAGGAACAATTAAATTCCTGCCGAGGGACATTTTATCTAGATGCCAACAAACGTCATCCACATCACCTTAAACGCAGCGCAGAAACTGGGGATCACAACCAGAAACCCTTTGACAGAGGATGGGAAAGGAGAGTCAAAAATCAATGACAGATTGTGTTCAGCCAGCCCCTCGCAAGACTGAACAGAGCCTTAACCAGATTGCGCTTAATCCTCTTAGTCTCAAAGTGAACATTGACACGGGATGTTCTTCTCATCGTCCTGCCTGCTTAAATAAACGGCGGCTTATTTAGGGGTACAACATGCGGGCCGAGCCGGCACGCAGAAAACGGCCAAACGCCATCAACCGCAAGCCACTGTTGATACACAAAGCAGGCACCGATGCTCTGCTTCGCTGCTGCCCTTCCAGATTCATGGAACAGAGTAAACGTAGCGGCCAAATAAAGGTTACTGTGTGTCACAAAGATACGAAAAACCGGAGGATTAGTGGCGGCGATTAAATTACAACGACCTGTTGAAGCTTTATGGGAATTAAAGTTGCAACTGAAAGCACAAACATGCACTGTGAGTCAGACATTTTCACATTTGGCAAACATTATTTCCTCATCCAGTTTAGCTTCAGCGTCAACACAAGTAAAGAGCGTGTTTTGAAAGTTTAACGACAACAAAAAAATGACTTTCATATGAATTCACATGTGTTTATTAGCAGTAGTTGGTTAAGGCATTTTTAGAGTCTTACTAATGACTGAGTAGTGAATTAAAAAGGTAAACAAAGGCAATTCAGTAGAGGATTAACCACCACAGGGTCTCCATTCACATACCACAAAATGTCTTTCATTTTGCCTCAATTGCCCTTAAAATATTTGATTTTGTGACACAGGCATTTTGGAAACAACTTATCAGGATTATTTCTAAAAGCCTTCTGGTTGTCTGAACTTTCAAGCCATCGTTGTTTGCAGATCTCAGCGTCTCGTCTCACACGGTCAGCTTGAGCAAAGTCGTCCGTCTGCACAGATTTTGCTTTTAGGGAAGTCATCTTTGTTGGCCGGTGAAATTCAGTTGTAAATTATTTGCCCGAGTCAAATAGTGCATATTTCAATCCAACAGGCAAGCACGGACAAAGACTGGATTAACGTAAAAACACGAAAACGCGTCACAAATTCAGTCAGGTTAGCTAAATAAAATACATACAAGAAAAACAAAACAAATACAGTTTTGTATGTTGTTTTTCTTGTAAACCATCTAATTTTCTTTTGAGCTAAATTGCAATGTCCTGTGGCTCAAAGGAAAAAAAATAAGACCAGAGTTTAAACAAGAGTCAGTTCTTGTGAAGACATGAAGTTGGCAGGAAAAAAAAGCCCAGGAGATATATTTTGTTCAAAGTGCTTCGAATAAAAAAAGAAAAAACAAACACAGATGGGGTTGATGTTCCTGGAGTCCTACTGATGCAAAAGGTCTCCATTACATTTATCCTGAGGTCTTGTTCTCCGTCTTAATTAACTCCTACGTTTCTGCTACTACTTAAGCGGCATCCACGAACAGAATTACGACTAAACATCGGCGTCTTTTAAGAAACGAAAACCCACGAAAATGACCTCACTGGCACACAGACGCTGGCCGGCATTAAGGCGTGAAATTAAAATCTTGTTGTTTCAAGTGCCTCCTCAGATTCACTTTCGCAATGGCATTTTCTTCCTACTTCTGCTTTACCTTCTTTCATGCTTTGCCCTGACCTTTCAGCCGCCTCCCACACTCTTTCTGCTGCTTTTTTATTTACCTACAAAAAGCACACAAAGGAACTCGCTGTACAACTAAATTTGGCCTCTGTTTACTCGTACAATTTGAACAGCATCTGGCTGTTCAGTTATGCAAAGTCATTGTTAAATGAACGACAGGAAATGAAACAAAAGCTGTCCTGGCATTTCTTACTTTCTCTATTCCTCTCTCAGAGGACTGCCATCCAAAGGGCATGCATTAAAGCCAAGACAAGAGTCTTCAATAGAAGCAGCTCTGTGTATATTTATGATCATTTTCAATAGTTTAATAAGAGAAAAAGGAGCTAGCAATCTGCTCAGTAACTATTATTTCCATCATAAAACTGCATAGTTGTTTCGGGAAATTCATTATTCGCCGTTTTAGGGGAAAGTATCACTCCAGCATTGCTCTACTGTGCTTTCAACACTAGAACAAACAACTACGCCAGCCTGCCACAGATTTTTGGACATGTTGAAAAGCTCCATGGCTGGAAGCACTGCTCCATCCTGCACATGTGCATCATTGCAACACAAGTGATGCGAGCGCAACTCAGATATCGGTACGGACCCAACAACAACATTCACCGTCTCGCTGTGCTGTGCTGCCTGCACCAGCTGAGACTCAGTCGGTCCAAACTGAGCACGGATCAGAAAGTGAAACAAGTCTTCTTTCCGAGTAACAGGCAAATAATCGCCCAACCACAACGTCACATGGGGCACTGAATTGTAATTATGAGATAGTAAACTGTTCATGAACTGTAAAGTAAAGCGAAATTGATTGATGATTTTGCGACAAACGTACTGCCATATTCTGAATTTCACTGCCTTGATCTTATTATATCTGCACCGTTCGGTCGGTTTTCCACAAGTTTGTCTTCATTTCCTCATGTTTAGACCCACATAACACCAGTGGTTCTCTCCATCCTGGTCTTCAAGAACCACGTTCCTACATGTTTTAGGCGTAATCCGTCTACCACACGCCACTTAAATTAATTAATGAATAATCAGAATAGGTGGCCAGGAGTTAATGCAACCATTTGAATATGGGGTGACAGAGAAGACGCATCAAAAAGATAAATAGAAAGAATGAAAACCACTGACTTAGATTTAAGAATAGGGGTTGAGAAAAAAAAAGGAAATAAACTTTACTGGACTATTTCCTAAGATTCGATGTCAAGTATAGGTCATGATAAGTAATGGTAAAAACTGATATGTTGACATTTGTTTATAATTGTATTAGTCATCATGACAGTCATTATAAACTGTAAGCATCTATGAATTTCTAGATCGCAAATAGATGCAACTTTGGCTTTAACTTTACCTAAAGACGTCCGAGATGTCAAGAACCAAAATGTTCCAGGACACGTCGTTACCTGCTGGAGCGACACTCAAATATCCAAACTTGGAAAAATAAACATTCAGCTCATTAGTCCAGTGAATATTGGGTACCGAACAAAATCTTAAACCTCTTTTTTTTTTTATACAGAGTAGTGATTTCATAAATCCCAAGTAGCGTCTTAAGGACTACAAGTAGTCCAGATCCTAAACTATGTGCTTTTAGTAAGTCACAATATTTTCAGAGCTTTATAAATAATTTTAAATTATTTATAAATAATTTTCTGCCAATATTTTGGCAGAAAATATTTTCTGCCATATTTTCAAGGCAGCAAATATGTTCCAAAACCCTAATCAATGACGGATTGTGATCCTTATCTGTGAAACATTTGTGAAAGCTACAAGAGGTTATGGAAGAAAGCAAATCTACTGAGAATCCATGTTTATGACCAATGTGACCTGTGCACAGCAAAAGGTCCTCACTTTGTGTTGAGATAATTTAAGATAATGCTGCATAAACCTTTACAGTATTTTTCAGGACAGAAAGAATACAAAGTAAAAGAGCAGCAGTGAGTAGCTCTTATGAACATAAAAGGTTTTGTTTCCCTCTTATCCATCAATGATATGTTAGGATAATAACTTTATTGTTTGGTAATCATTCAATCTGCTCCTTGAACACAAAGGCCTTTCAATAAATTACCATACACTAATCTAATACGATGATTCATCCTAGTAAATAATCTTATTCATCTTAATATTCACCCTCAATATGCAGATTAAATGACATTTTTAACATTTATTTGCTTTTGCTTTGGATTTTCTGACTGGATTAAGGACTCTGGGATTTTTTGGGGGCTCTGGAGCCGTACTTTGTTTAGACCAGTTTTAAAACGAAACAGACGAAGAGTTTTGATGATTTTCCGCAGGTGAAATATAATTTTGCCACAGTGATGGGGAAACTTCCTGCAGCAACAAAACGACCGTAAATATCCAAAGGTGTCGTCCCAACGTGACAAGCAGAAGTAGGAGAGTCTGGAAAACAAGGCGATTTGATTATGAGGGGATATAAAAGCTGCAGCGCACATGAAAGGCCGCTGCCTTAATGATTAACAAGCTGGCTGCTTGTGTAACTAGAAAAGCAGTAAGTCAAGACTGGTGTGGGAGATATCTCAGATTTATAGAGGCTGTGCAAATTGGTAAAGTCCAGAGAAGTGCAGCGTTATTACGGAGCATATCAAAGGTGGACAAAGAACATTTGTTTATACAGCAGTCTGTAAAACCCACCATAAATAAAGGTGCGAAGCAATAGGCTGTAACGCTGACAAACATAACACTTCCTGGATCAAAAGTTAAGCCTCGTGTTAACCCAATATTAAAACCTGAAGGTCTGTTCTAGCATGTATTCTCGTCCGACAAGAACACGCCGCTGGGGTGGAGTCGCACGGCGCTCCTTTCCAGTCAGACTGCCTGGCATAAAGGAGCTCAGAGTGTTGAGGTGTTGCACAAATGCATCCGAGGGATATTTTCTCAAGACCTCAAGGAATGCTGTAAACATGTTTAAAAAAAGAATAGATCATATGAGAACTACCATGTGTAATTATAGAAAAGTCAATAAACGTTTATTGGACTGGTTTGACCTGACGTGAAACGGCTTTGAAGCGTTTCCCATTAAAGTTTTATAAATAGAAAGCAGCCAAGGTGACAGGTCACTGCTGGAGATTTCCTGTACAGCTTTGGCAATAAATGTATTTAAAAAAAAAAAACAAAAACAGCCCTGAACCTCATTCTGGCATCAAAATAAACAGAATCTGCTGAGTGACACTATTTAACAGAGAGGGGAACGGGAGCCGTTTCCATATTATTTATGATAGTTTGCTTTCCGATTTTTAACTGCATTTCATCTTCACTGTGGTTTTGAAATGTTGCTTTGTCCATTTCCCAGCAACAGAATTTGAAGTTATAAAAAATTTCCTTTTTAAGGACCAGGCATGATACTCTTATTAAAATGCTTTAATATAAACACAATGCAACAGATTTTCATTTTTAAATAAACTACGTTTTGAACAAATACTTGGTAAATTTGGTTTGAGTGTCCTCGCTCCGGTTGATACTGACAGATACGTCATGCTGGTTTTACATTACACACTGATGCTGAAGCACCCATATGAAAATATTTCTCTTTGAATCATCTTTTGTATAACGTGCAAACACACAGACTGTTAAAATCGAGACTACGTGCAACTTTGTGCCAGCTTTCTGACTGAAACGCATTGAATTAAACTTGCATCGTCTTTGTTTGAAAAAGAACTAAACCAAAGTTTATCTGTAGATGGGTTTTTTTTTAACTCGCTGCCCGCAACTCCAGACAGATTTACACACCCAACTGTAAAGCTGCAATCACACAGACCTGTAAATATAGGCATCAAACACAGCAGGAGGAAAACTGTGAACCGCCAGAGCTGCACACTTCTAAGTTTGGAGAAGGAGACGCCGGCGAGCCGATCGGAAAGCAGAAGTGATGTCATCTGCTCTCAGAAAGTCAGAGGTCAGGATTCCCTGATTAACGCGGTAATGCCAGCCTGCTGGCAGCGTTCTGGCCCGCGGCGTGGCTACTTACTGCAGTTTAACAGGTCTGATTACATCTCATCTTCAGAGCTCAAAGCCAGTGACCTCACATGTGCTTCATCTGCCTTTTGGAGATGAAGCTCCAAAAGGCAGAAAGGAAAAAGGACAGAGTTCACAGGGGTAGGGTTCAGTTTTGGGACGGATTCTTGTGTGTTTTTTACTCTACTTGCTGAACAGAAAGCCCTGAGAGAGAGAGAGAGAGAGAGAGAGAGAGAGAGAGAGAGAGAGAGAGAGAAAGGGAGAGAGAGAGAGAGAGAGAGAAGTAAAATCTGTCTCTGCACTCAGGGGATTCTGCTCCAGCTACGCGTGTCTCATAATGAAGATGGAGAAGACATTTGGTTTCACGCATTTCACATTTTAATTCCGCCAATCAGTACGCATCGACGGAGAAGAGATCAGACTGCGTCTTTTCTCTTTACCTTTTATACGTCAGCCCAATTAGGATAACGACCTGTCATTCAGTCGGATCAAATTAGTGAGGCAACACACGGTTCGCAAACATGACACCAACTTAGGGCTGTCCCCCAACAAGCGTTAAGATGGCGTTGCCAAGTCGGTTATGCATACACATACTACCTCACGAACCCTAAAAACAGAGGCCAACTCCTTTCCAGTTTGAGTTTAAACACTTAATACACCGCTCTGTTTAACCCTGCAGAGTCTTCAGACAATCCACCCAAAATGAGGCAAAAAAACTGCGTGGCGAAAGTAATTGCACATTGCACAACATTTTGTACTTCCCATCCACGCTTACTACACCAAGGCAGAGGTGGGGGTGGGGTGAATGATGCTCCACACCCACACTCCAGCGTCACGTGATCTTCAGCTATGACTTTAAGAGCAGACCAATGCTTGACATTTCAAAAGACACCCCGGAATCGGAGCGTGCGGCGCGAACTAGAGCCAGTCCAACCAGTCTGCAGAAACATCCAGGGGAGGAGAGTTAAACAGCTGAGGCTCGCATTTCAGCTTCCCCCTGTTCTCCTGCTGTTTCCTGTAGAAGCATTACTACAACTGTACTTTCTCTCTTTAAAAGTATAAACTAGAAGCACCTTGTGTCGCCAAACAAATCCAGATTATTATCAATGTAGATGTTAATATTGGTTAGATTTTGTCTGACAGTTATTTTTTTTTTAAGCTTTATTTGGGATGTCAAAAAACTACCTCCATAAAAATAACTACTGGGTATCACTACATTATTTACTGGTTCAGTTCCAATGAAAAACAATGGTTAAAAAAGAACAACACAACCAAAACAATACCACCGATTCCCAGGTTCTGCACTACCATGACTGACACACATTCCCTTCCCTTATCTTTCACATTTTGACATGCAACTAATCAAAAGAGGCCTGTGTAACGCTATATTTAAATCGCACAAAACAGGAAGTCAACGATGATGACACAAGAGCTCCTTGATCTTGAATACTCTTTAAAAAAAAAAAGAGCATGCATCTAGTTTTGAAAACATTTTTTTAGACGTCAACCCGAAATCAGAGACTTTGTCATTGATCAAAAAGTGATTTTCATCTACATAGACAGAAACGATCCATGTTAAATAACCAAACTAAAAAAATGTCTTCAAATCAAAGGTTGACTTTTCTACATTTTGGTGCGATATTATGGTACTAATATAAAACAATTCATTTAATCCCACATCTTCATCAATGGGGTCAGTAATTGCTAATGGTGCTACATGCTGTCGTTCATTAACTCAATGATTATTTGTATTTCCTGCTTTATATTTTTGATACTTCTTTAATTTGCTTCAAATAGTCTATACTTCTTAGCATGACTTTTTCTGAACAGTGGCTTTTCCTGTTATATAACCTACATGACCTCTGTAACCGCTGCAGTTTTTTTTTTTTTTTAACTAACCATGTTATTCTCAGATAATCTAACATTCTTTGAATGAGTGAGTGAGTATTTGGTACGCATTTAGTGCTGCAGACGCTGGCAGGGGTGTTTGTGTCCTGAACATGCCTCACATTTAAACCTCACAATTTCAATGTGTTTCAATTTGATGTGATATAAAGTAGAAGAAAAGTAACGCTTTGTTTTCTGTGCAAAAATATATGGTAAGCGTGGTGTGCATTTGTAATGCATTTCTCTACGGAAGAACTTTATGGAAACACGTCCAGCTGCAGCGACAAGTACCGTATTTTCCAGACTATAAGTCGCAGGTTTTTTTATAGTTTGGCTGGGGGTGCGACTTATACTCTGGGGCGACTCATGTGTGGAAATTAACACATTATTATATCATATCACATGTTATTTTTACACTAAACCCCAAGAGGGCGCTCTGGGTCTTTGTTATTCTACCTTCGGAGTTAGCAGAGTTGTTTACAAGCATACGGTGGCCCTGAGGTGCGAAACACAACAACATTAACGAAAACACAACAACATTAACGAAAACACAACAACATTAACAAAAACACAACAACATTAACGAAAACACAACAACATTAACAAAAACACAACAACATTAACGAAAACACAACGGAAGAGGTAGGTCCCAGTGGGAGACGTAAGAAGTCGCTGATTGGACGACAGGTCGTTTCTCTTTTGAACCGGAAGTTATTCTGGCTTTAATTTGATCGTTAAATACATGAACGTTCTCAGTGATCCAAACCTCAGTACAGCTATTCGGGAATATTTTGAGTCAGGACAAGTGTAGAGGGGTGAAAAATAAGTTACCAGAAAATAAAGAGAATATGTAAGAAAATAGACACCCCAAACACAATTTTTTATTTTGTATCTTTTAATTTCTTGTAACAAATTAAGTGTTGTTTCAGTTTGTCCACGCAATTCTCCACATGACCACTAGGGGCGCATTGCATTGGTGGCATAGAAAAGAGCGAGCTCACAAAAAAGAATTAATCTTCCGTTGGATGTTAACGAGAACTCAACGTGTGTGTCTCATCTTTCCTGTGTCACAGCAACACACGTTGGAGGAAGATCCTTTATATTACATTACTCTGCCACCCAAGGTTGCAGGGTAACACATACATACGAGGTGATACTGGACATGCTACAGATCAACCACGAAGTGTCGGTTAGCATGTGTTCACTAAGACTCATTCCAGAATAACTTCCGGTTCAAAAGTGAAACGACCTGTCGTCCAATCAGCGACTTCTTAGGTCTCCCACTGGGACCTACCTCTTCCGTTGTGTTTTTGTTAATGTTGTTGCGTTTTTGTTAATGTTGTTGCGTTTTTGTTAATGTTGTTGCGTTTTTGTTAATGTTGTTGTGTTTTTGTTAATGTTGTTGTGTTTTCGTTAATGTTGTTGTGTTTTCGTTAATGTTGTTGTGTTTTTGTTAATGTTGTTGCGTTTTTGTTAATGTTGTTGCGTTTTTGTTAATGTTGTTGCGTTTTTGTTAATGTTGTTGCGTTTTTGTTAATGTTGTTGTGTTTTTGTTAATGTTGTTGTGTTTTCGTTAATGTTGTTGTGTTTTCGTTAATGTTGTTGTGTTTTCGTTAATGTTGTTGTGTTTTGCACCTCAGGGCCACCGTACAAGCAACATGGAGGACAAAGATTTCTTTGCGTTTAGTGATTTGGAAAGACATGGATGGTTTGGTAAACTCGTTAGCATGTTATTTAAGCTATAGTTACCTGAATAACTCTTAATATGTTATGCTAACATAAATGGCACGTTCTGGTAAGTTCGTTGTTTGTCATGTAACGTTAGCATACCGTACAACTACTCAGCCTGTTGTTGCCTCTATTCTATTTTTATTGCCTTTCAAGATGACATGTCTGTTCTTGGTGTTGGATTTTATCAAATAAATTTCCCTCAAAAATGCAACTTGTATATGTATTTTTCTTCTTTATTATGCATTTTATGGCTGGTCCAACTTATACTCCAGAGCGACTTATAGTCCAAAAATATGGTAGTACTTTTTTGGCACAACTCCAGCAGATGTTCTCATCTAATTGCAGAAATTCAGGAACAATTTTTATTTTCAACATATCTCAGAAGCAAAGGATGGATGGCTCTCAAATCTTGGCCAGGCTCTGAAATCGGTGTTTTGAATATGGGCCAAAAGGCTTTGCATCAGGGTTGGAAATTAGCAGCCGCCACTGGCCAAATGTGGGTAAAAGTTTAAGAGGTATGTAAATTGGAGCAACGCACCGCCACTGTGTGTGGCAGGTTGACAATTTGAACAGAAAAAAAAAGAAGGAAAAAAGCTGCAATGTCATAATTTAACACAAAAACGGCATTAAATCTAATTTTTATTGACCACGACAGTCCATTGGTTGATTTTACTGGGCTTATCCAATGAAATCCCTCAGCCCTCCTTGGCCCGCCCCTCCGCTCTATGGTTATAAATGGCGCCATGTCAGCTAACCGGAGTCCGAGAAAATGAGCGGATCCGAGACGCGGCGGGTCCGAAAAACTACAGCAAAGACTAACAAGCAAGGAGAAACAAATAAAACAGTTAGAAAATAACTACTGATACAATTTAAAAACATTTTCAAAATGATTAGACATCTTTAATAAATACTATCAGAGTTGTTGCCAAAATTTGGAAATGTTCAACATATGATTGCAAGAATGTTAGGGTTGTGTAGTTAAAGTTCGCCTTTAGTAACTACGTCAAATTGACTTGCTGCACTACAACCCTGTTAAGGTGTCCAGGCTTTGTGTTCAATTATTCTGTGCATGTACAGCTGTACGGTGAACGTATTGTCAGTGAATTGGTTTTCATAGAGTTAAGAATAAATCATACATTTTCTATAATTTGCTTGTACTTGTGGGGTTTGTAATAAAAAATAAATAAATAAATAAACATGGCTGGTGAAACGTCTGAGTGGCTGGTAAAAAAATTTCCACCCCTGCTTGGAATCAGTCTCATCTTCTTTCACGTGTTTGTCGTGTCTAAATGGCTTCTGGCAAAACTCTAACCTGGATCTTTTTTTTTTTTTTTTCTTTATCGTGTCAATTACTATTTGTCAATAGCTTTTCCCCTTTATGACTAACTGTTATAGAGATTTTCTCACCTGAGCTGTGCCATACACCTGGCACAGCTCTGGGTTTTTGTTTTTTTTTTGAATGATTAAACGGTGCTCATAAACCGGCTTTACTGGCACAACTTTATAGCCTGACCTGCTATTTTGCCTCTTATGTTCATCAAACCTCTATGAGGCCTTCACAGACCAGCTGAACGTATATTGAGATTAAGTTACACTAAGTGCAAAAACACAATCTTGCCAAGAACCTTTGGTCTAGTTTCTAGTGCAAATATCTTAGACCACTTGAAATAAGACAAAATTAGCTTATGAGCAACTTTTCACCTTGATATGGGGGCTTGTTTTGACTCAATAATTTCTTACCATTGATGAAAAAGTACTTATTTCACTTACAACATGGGAGAAATGTCTTGTTTAATGTCAAATAATCTGCCAGAGGATTAAGTATTTTTCCCCATCTTGTTTAAAGTCATTTATTGACTCAATATAAGCTCCTATATATTGCTAAAAAGGTACTTGTAATCTGGTTTTGCCTTATTTGAAGTATACTAAGACATTAAGCTAGACCAAACTAGACCAAAAATACCTAGTAAGATTTTGTGTTTTCACTGCGTCTTTTCAACTTCATTTCATTTAGGGGCATCGGGGTGAGACGGGCAGAAGCCACACGGCTCAAGACTTTGATTTGGCATCACATTTCAAAACCTCGTCCACTTTCCTTTCACCTCACAATCTTGAACTGCGTTGTTAAGCGTCGGGATGGTTGCATGGCAGGAACGAACAGAAACAGGACAGACAAAAGGCGACAGAGCAGACCTGACGCATCGAAGCTCTTCACCGGCTTCAGGACTTCAAGAGTAAGTCGAGGGGGTACGAGCTCAGCGGAGGCGAGGCTCACAAATATTTTGACAACGGGGCGAAAACTAACGACTTCAACGAACTCTGACGTTCTCCACTTTACTTCTGTGTGCATTAAAGGGGTCGAAAGACTAAGCTAAACGCAGAGAGGTTTATAATTAATACATGCTCAAATATTTGGACTTTCTAAAACCAACAGAAGCGGACCCACACACACACACACACACACACACACACACACACACACACACACACAAAGAAGATGCTAGGTTGTGTTCGGCATCTGTTGCCTCTACAATCATGCACCAAAGCTTGGCTAAAATCGCTGGCATATCACTCACGTTTGAATGTTTGTGCAGTAGGAATCCAAGATTACAAACATTTCAGCATGCAGTAGGAAAAGCATAAATAAAATTAGGGGGGAGCTGAATTTGTGATGCTTCGTCGCTGATAGCATCAGGAGTAACATGTTTGATAAAAGGTGGAAAGTATTTTGCTTTCAGAGAAAAAGTATGTTCACATCAGCAAGTCTGCAGGTGCAAATGTTTCCCATTTGCTGTTTACAATAACACTGCAAACCAGCGATACTCATAAGGGTTACAGACTACAGCCACCCACGAATAGCCAATTCCGCAAATACTCCAGAGCCCCTCTAAAAACCCTAATAACTGCCTACTTTAGTAGTTCAAATACCAAATATGCCTTAATATGCATGAATACACACTGTGGAAGAAGCCAATATCTGCAGTATTTTTTATTTCCACTCTTGGAGCGACAGCCAATCAGCACCAGGGGAAATAAATGGCGCCCTCAGCTGGTGTGGAGGACCAGCTGCATGGTTTGCTTCTGCCTTGTGTTGACTGGCTCTTCTAACATTTACTGACATTACCAGAAAAAAAAAAAAAGAAAGAAAGAAAAAACACATTTCCTGCATTTAAAAGGCTAAAATTGTCAAATATGATGTCACTGTTTTGGGGTATCAAACAAAAACCCACAAATGTGTTCTTGTAGTTTGAGTGTTTACCATATCGTCTTCCTCCTCATCATCCTCATCATTCTCCGGTGTCTCCTTGTCACGCTCAGCACCGTCTTCAGCTGCTTTGCTGCTTCCTCGGTCCGGGTCTTGTGCGTTGCCAACATCACCGCCATAAACTTTCATCTCCTCACCAGCCGTCGTCTCTTCTGCCCCGGACACGACGCTGGAACTGGAGGAGGAGGAAGAAGAAGAAGAAGAAGACAGACTTCCACCGCTCCCAGACACCGAGAGACGCTGCTGCTGCTGCTGCTGCTCCATTGTGTCAACTTGTTGTTGCTCTTTTTTCCCTTTATGTGACGCCACAACAAACGCCGCTTCTTTTTTTTAAACTAACTCCCCAGCGCACCTGTCCCGTTCATTTTAAGAAGCTACATTAGTCCACTTCTTCTTTCCCTCAGCCTGAGTGAGAACAGAGCCACGACGCGAACATTGTAACTCAGCGCTGCTCAGTGAACGTATCCACACGTCCGGTCCAAACAGCCGGGCTCCCCTCTCCTGTCGCGGTTGCCTCCTTTTGGATTTTGACGCTCATGACGTTCCCAGCAGCGCGAGACCATTCTGTCACTGCCCTTCATGTCTCACAACCTCATACAGGCTGCTGCCTCGTACCAAACCATGCCCACAGCGTGCGGCTGTGGACCAATCAGGTCGCAGAGACTGACGAACCTGCCAAACGCTGCTGGTCCGCACTATTTACACGCCGGTGAAGCGCGCGGACCCGATGCTGGGAGCGGCGCGCGGATTTTGAGAGGTGTGAGACCTTTCTTGTGTTTTTCAGAAACACACTAGTTTGTTTGTTTGTTTGTTTGTTTTGAAAACGTGCATTGAAAGAGCATAATGATGTTTCAAATGAATTTTTAGAATGCATTATTATTTGTATTTTTTTTACATTTATGTAACTTAATTGTTAAAAGCCTCTCTGAAGCTGCCCTGTAGAGTAATTAAAAACATATTCTCGGGGATTTCTTGGACTGGAATCCTGCTCTTCACAAGCCAACAAAGATGCACACATGACAATTATTCCCACACAAACAAACATTTTTTTTCCCAACTTTTGTCCTCCGTAACAGCAGCGTGCCCTTCCTGTCATGCAGCGGTGACATGGAAAACGAGCAGACCCATCGTTTTACCCACATCCCACAGCGCTGTTGCCACTAGGCGCTCAGTTTAATTGATTTGTTTCTCATAAGACCATTTTCATTTATGTCAAAAATTCATTTTGATTTATGTATTTCTTTTTATTTAGTCGACTTTATTACTTTTGTGTTTACCTGAACCCCTCACGTGTTAAAGGCGACACGCCCTCATTCAGCAGAGCCTTTAATTTATCTTATCTAAACAACTCACTGAGGTGTAAAGCTTATGACCAGTGGAGGAAAACATGATAAGCTTTTACCATAATGTACAATTTAACAAATTATGGGAGTGTTAGAAGCTTTCCTATCCCTGTAATGGATGTTTCATAGAGCAAGTTGCATATGTTTTAATTTAATTTAATATTATACTATAACCCCTTGAACCATTTCTCAAATTTTCACATTGCAGCCACAGAAGTTGTGTTTGGGTGAGTCGAGACCAAAATAATGTTGCTGCTGCTGTTTCGGCGTTTATGCAAGATGCAACTACAGAAAGTGACTGTTGCAACTCATTCTGTCAACACCACATCCATATTGAGATGCGATAGCAACGTCATGCTGCAGGGATTATTTCTCTTCTGCAGAAAAAAAACAGAAGCTGGATAGTCTTGATGCACAAGAGATTGAATCTCAATAAGTTTGCATTTTTAACGGTGGTGAAAGGTGTTTCTGTGCAAAGCAGAGTGTGTTCAAATTGGTTTTAAGGAGGCGGATTAGGCTCCGCTATGCAACTTTGAGAAAACTTGTGAAGCTAAATGTAACCTAAAACACTTTAGGTTACATAAAATGTAACCTAAACAAAGGTTGAGTAGATTTATTGTCTTAATTACAAAGTAAACTTTTGCTTTCAAACGCCATTGTCTGTTTTTTTACTTTGTTTTTTTTCAAAGTAAAATGTTTCAGTGAGGCAGAGCAACTACTAAGGCGATTTTCACGCAACATAGTTTTACAGAAACCAAGGACAATGCAAGATTAGAGACAAAATCATTTACACATGTACATAAACACACAGATTTACACTCAGATCCAGGAACGCTGTCTTAAATTGAAATAGACTAATGTGGTGGTCAACACGGAGACAAAAGAGTGAATTAGTGAGACAATAAAATGTATTGTGTCCAAGTCTGCTGCAGCTGGAAAAACATGAAGGGACAAAATGAAATGATCAACTTAGAGACTTTTAGAGTTAAACATGGACAAAAGTTTAAGAAAAGAAGCTAAATCTTCCTTTTGTTAGATTTTTTTTTTGTCTATTCCATGTTGTCAGAATGGTTTATAATAATTTTTTTTTTTAAACAGTCTAACAATAATTAGACTCCACTTAATTCCCGATTCGACAACTGTTGGGCATTTGTGTTTTCACCCAGAATCAGTTGGTTCCAATGTTGTTGTTTTGTTTTTTTTTCTTACGACTAATGAACGAAATCATCTCTCCAAATCCGCCTTTTCTATTTCCTTAGGTTATCTGAGGCAAAGCCAGATATAAACCGCGCTGTGGTAAAGCCTTGTCCAAAACGTCCCCGACTGAACTTTACAGGCCGAGCATCGATCGCTGCTGCCCGGCCTCGAACGACTCATCCAAAGGTTGAGGAAAAACACGGCTAAAAATAAACGCTCAGAGTCGCAGGATGCACTGCAGAGACCTTCTCTGCACGAGTCGAGGTCTCCGTGGGAGAGTCTGGGAGTAGATTTCATTGTTCTGAGAGAAGTACGACCTGCAAAGAGTCCTTTGTTTCTTGCATCAAAACAAAGGAAGACACATCATCTAAAGGTAGAAGTACTTTTCTCAAGGAGGGAATCGTATGCGATGCTAATTTCTCTATATGAAACCGTTGCTCGGAGCTGGAGTTCATCCGTATGTTTTGTGTTGAACTTTTTACATTCAGAAGACAATTCTTTGTTTTTCTCAAGCGCCTGCCAGCTCACGGCTCCAACCTTCAGAAACATTGCCATTCAGACATTTTTGGTTGCTCTGATCCACGGTAACGCAGATCTCAAACCTCTTGAGGGAGAATTTCTCTCGTACCACAGATTATTCTTAAGCCGCTCTGAAACACGCGGTTGTGTCCGTGGTTTTGTCCCGTCATGACGTGTCGGCCATGTTTGCTTGTTCGAACGTGGTCGACGTGTTGGTGAAGCTCTCTGTAGCCACGTTTCTCCATAAAGTTACTGTCTTTGAGAGTTGAAACCGAAGAAAGAAGTCCCTGTGAATACCAAGTACCTGCGCAGAGACTCAAAGTCGTACAGTGTCAACTTTTATACGTCGTTATGTGCCGGGGTTATTGTAGTTAGAAAAAAAAATTCCCGCCAAAAAACTCAGCCGTTTTCTAGGAAAGACAAGGAATTCTGTGAGTTTGTAAAGTCCAGAATTGGAGTTTTGAGCACCAGAAAAGCTTTGAAGATGTATTTGTTTGGATAAAGAAAACAAATGTCAGTTTTTCTGAGTTTTAAAACGGTTCTTATGAACTGGTGAATATCTGGTTCCCCTTTTTGTAAATCCTTCTTTTAAATAGAGACAAACAAACACAACATTTTTGGAAATGATATCTGTTTGACAGTTTGGGGTGTGGAACGTCCTAATTAACTGGAAAGCACCTTTTAGTGTCTCAAAAACAACATGTCTCACTTTTATTTTGTGGCTACATTTAAGATTTGGAAATATGGTTTCTGAATATCAACTCTAAAGGAATTCATTAATGTGACTTTTTATTGTACATGAAGAATTTTATATTTAAAATGAAAAGTGGGTCAGTTGTAAAAAAAAACAAACAATATTGCTTTTTGTTACAAATTAGTGCAAGGGAAATAACTTTTATGACAAGTTTACCTTCTTTGTTGAGCTAATAAATTATGAAACGGAGAGTTGTTTTTTTTTCAATGCGAAACAAAACTGTTTATTTGTTATAAATAGAAGAGGGGCCCCTTTAATCAGTCTCTGCTTCGGGCCCTTGAAGGTCTGGGGCCGGCTCTGAAGTGGAGTCGGGGACCAAGTGGAGAAATGGAGGATCTAGGGATATTAAAGAAAAAGAGAACAAGGTTAGAGATGAAACTGACAATTAAACTGTTAAAACGTTTTAGGCGTTCATGTAAGAAATGTCCCCACAAACACAGGGAACAGAACCCAACACATCCCCGTCTCCCAGCCTCTGACTCAAAGCGCAGCAAACATTTAGAGGCATTCTGCACAATTAGACGTCCAAAATAGTTTGAAAAGTCTGGAAATCTGAATGCGTGGCTTTACAGCAGGTAAAATAAGCATTAAGACACTTTAAAAAAAACAACCTTCCAGTTGAAAAAAATAATAATAATAATCATTTGGATTTTGAAATGCAGAGTGGCACATAAATTGTATCTACGTGTGCCGTTTTATTTTAACTATTTGAAAATTTTATTCTATTAAATTTAACACTAAATTTAATATCTTGTATTTCCCCAAAGGTGGCAGCAGCCATCAACAGGAAGAGATAAATCATTATTAATTATAAAAACAATACAGAAATTGTTTTTCCATGTGTAATAGCATTTAGTTTGCAATATTCAATGTTATTTAAAATGTGTGCCCCCTAGTGGCACCACCAAGCAGCCACATTTGCCTATAAATGAACATCAACTAGTTCAGTCCAAACTGATAGTTTTTGCACTGCGTTTGTACTTTGCAAACTATTTTCTCTACATATAAACATCAAAAGCGTGAACATTGATGATCTAAATATTTGACTCATTCTGCTTTGCAAATGTGCTTCAGAGTTTCCACAGTTTTGACATCGCAAACATCACTTTATTTGTTTGGGATTTATCACGATAACTCAACGACCAGCCTGCTTGCTGACTCGGTGTCTTGCACTTGGTTTTATTTAGGTGTATCGGAGTAGCGGGGTTAAACTAAAGAAGGGCACCTTTGTCTTAAGTTCAAATTGCAGCACAAAGAATTCAGAGTTTGTTTTTGTGAGAGAGCTGGAACAATTTCATGCATGAACAGAAATCAGTCTTACAGGCTGTATTGCTGCTGCTGCTGCTGCTGCTGCTGCTGCTGCTGCTGCTGCTGCTGCTGCTGCTGCTGCTGCTGCTGCTGCCGCTGCTGCTGCTGCTGCTCTTTGAGGTCTTATTTTTCCCTGATTTCCTCTTCTTGCCCTAAAAGTGAAATGTATCAGACTTCAGTTGGAGGGATCTGATTCTGGTCTCTGTGTTTTATAAGCATTAAGTTGGTGTTTGAACAGAAAACACGTACATAGTTGTCATTGCTGGACCAACCAGGGTGTTGCTGCTGATGGAGCTTTTGTTCCAGTCTGGCCTTCTCGAAATATTTGGCCTTCACCTCGACTGGCAAACTGTTCCACTGTGGAAACACGACAGAACCATGTCAGCTCTGGCACTGACCAGTGCAGCTGATGCAACACTCACAACCAGGAATATTAAACTATTTGCTTCTTGAGTTTCTCCAATTTGTTTTTTTTGTTGTTTTTTTTTGACTGCATTTGATCTAGTTTCAGACTCTGCTTTGCTCATGAGGGATGAAGATGAACTTTCATCAATAGATGGTATTATTAGTATTATTATCAATACTTCTGGAAGTTTTACTTTTTAAGTTGTAATAGAGGTGAACTTGCAGTGGAAAAAGAAAACGGGAAATCCAATAAAAAAGAAATCGCAGTTAATCTGTTACAAATAATCAAATTAAGTTTATGCAATTACGTTTATTAAATTGTTATTTTAAATAAATGTGGATTAAGTTTAATTCCATTACATGTAGCAAATTATCTCTTTTTCTGTAAATCAGAGCTCCATTCTGCATTGTTTCCAGTGCAGACCAGACAAAACCGCGTCATCATGATCTTATATTATCTAACTGGACGCAGTTTTCCTGAAAGTTCAGGATCAGTCCGACTCACCTTTTCCCCCATGACTTTATTCACCACATCACTTCTGTTGATATTGAGCTCCGACACCACCTGTGGTCTCAGCTCCTTCAGGAACAGTATGAAGGCGTTTGACGGCTTTTTAACGTAGGGTCGGCCATCAACCCGCTTGGCTCTGACTCGTCTGTAGTGAGGTACAGCAGAGAGAGAGAGAGAGAAAAGTAAGAACACAGAAACCTGATCAGCCGAGACGCAACAAGAGATAAGAGAACAACTAGAAGGAATCCATTTTTAAAAAAGGTACTTTGAGGTGTTGACATTCAGAGGAGTTTGGACAGGCTTGTACAAGATTTCTCCATTCCTGCACAGAATCACAGTAACATGATGACAGTGTGGACATACAAACAGAAGCTACACAGGTTTAGAGTGTGGTTGGTCGTTATATGTGTATTCCTTACAGGACTCCAATTGGTTCTAGCTTGAAGCCTTCAGGAAGGTGGATTATGGGTAAACTGTGCAGAATCTGAGGGGGCAGAAAAAAACACACAAAACAGATGCAGCTGCTGAGGTTTAACTGGGCCTTAAAGTTCCCCCATTAGAAAGAACCAGCAAGGCTCGGTCTTCAGTTTTGTTTTATTGTTTTACTCAAACTATCAAGGGTTGTCTGCTTTTTAATTTGGCTCTGTACAAATGAATGATCATTTGATTTGACTGATGACGTATTTAAATGTTGAACGCATATTTAAGTGGCAGTGAAGGCGGCACGGTTTTGGCTTCAGTTTTACTCCCGTGATCCAGATTCACTTTCTGGAACAATAAGAGAAACAATAGCTACGTTTCCATTGACCATAAATTTGCGCGAATTGAAATTGCGAAAATAAATTTGCGTAATTACAATTTTGAAATAAAACAAACAACAAAAAACTACTTACGGGTTCCATTAAAAAAAAAAAAAAGCACTAGGATAAATTTTCTTGTTTTTGCTGTATTGAAATTACAAGTCCTTTAAACAAGTCATTATTTACCAAATAATTCAAAGTTGGTGCTTTTAATTGACTTTATTTTTTTAAAGGTTTGGTCATTGAACAGGAAACAGGGCAATGAGAGAGGGGGGGAGCCATGCGGCAAATGTCTCCAGGCTGGGAATCGAACCTGCGACCACCGCCACGAGGACTGAGGCCTCAATGCGTGGGTGGTGCTCTGCCCCTGCGCCACCGCAGCGCCACCTTCATGGACTTTTAAAGAAACTTTTAAGGCCACCTGTCATTAAAGGTGCCATTATTTACCGCATGTCACAAACGTTCATAACGACTCCATGTTCATTACAAACGCGTCACATCGGTCTTATGCACAACCCGTCAAATCGCTGCATTTATTTCCCAGTTGACGGAAACACAGCGACTGCGAAATTGTTCGTTTTCGACATCGGCAGAATATGGAGAAAGATTTCCCCGAATTTGTCATGGAAACGCAGCTACTGGTACCACACAACCAGAAGCAGAAGCGCCAGACTGCGACCCGGTTTCCTGCACCAAGCAAACATCACACACCTCATGTTAGAATTGTCATTTTTATTCAATGTCATCATTTTTCACACCTAACTAAAAAGCAAACTATTAATTACTATTTGGTAAACACTGGGATATATATGTACATATATATATGTACTCTATATATGTACATATTTTAACATGAATAATGAAGGTGAAGGTTTGTTATCTCCAGCTCCACCTGGACTGACCAAAGTATCAGTGTGGACCTGTGGTGGACCAAGCCAGACGGGAGGACAAGGAAGAGGAGGAAGCAGGAGCACATTTCCCGGAAGAAATTCCTCCTTGACGTTCCGGTCGGTGGGAAACACGTTGCCGAAATTCTCTGCCAGGATGCGGTCGACCTCCTCCATGATCTCCTGGATGGAGGCCGGAGGTGGGGCAGCAGGGGCTGGAGGTCGAAATGTCGGAGTAAGAGGCTCGACACTGAGCTCTGGTAAAGCAGAGCTCACGTTTGGAGGTAGAGGATGAAGGAGTCGTGAGGGATGAGGAGGAGGCGGGAAGAGGATCTCCTTCCTAGGAAGGGCTTCCATATGGTCCCCATAAGTCCAGACCTTGTTTTCAAACTCCTCTTTCAGCGTCGCGTTAAATTCTTCCAAGTATTTCTTAATGGAGACGGAGCTCTCGGAATCTTCGTCTTTCCTTGAAATCTCCCTAAAAAGCCCATCCACAGAGTCCCAATCCAGGGTAACCAGCAATTCCTTCTTCGTTGCTGGGATCTCGTCAGAATCTCCCTTGTGCGCGCCGTCAGAGACAGAACTCTCCGGATCCTCCCTATTCCCTGGACCTTCGTTGGATTGTCCCATCTGTGGAGGAGCGGGGATAAGGGGAGAAAGGAAAGGCTTCGGCAGCAGAGGAGTAGAGGGGCAGAGCTCCTCCTTGAGGAACTCTTCTTCTACAACGTCGCTGTCAACATTGGCAGGATCGTCGAGCTTCACCCTCTTCTCTGTCAGGATGTGGTCGGATTCCTGGATGGGGTTCCGGGTGGAGTCCCAGCTCCTTAAACCAGGGAAGGAAACTGCAATCAGCTTCAGATTAGAGGTTTATTACAGTTGGCTTCTATTAAGGAGTTCATTTTCTGCGACATTGATGAAACTAAAGACTCTTCAGTTTGCTGTTACACTGAGCTGTTTTAGACGTCACAGAGTCCCTGTAAATACTGACCTGACGTGTTCACGCATGGTCCACTTCTCTATCCTCACCTGCTCCTTAAAACATTCCTCGGGTTTGACTTGTTGCAGCTGCGAGGCCAAGAAAGCCGTTCGCTCGACGAGGGCTCGCAAACAGAACGGTGCAGGTGAAACGCGTCACTCGGATCTTTGACTCTGTGACTCGGGTTCCATGGGTTGCTTGTTGTGATGTCAGCTTCTTCTGCCACTCTGTTTCCAGAGCGGTCAAAAGAAAAAAAACAACCCCAAAAACAGCAACACAATTTATTTTGCTTTAAAAAAAACTATAATAAATGGCCGTGAAGCTGTCTAACCAACAACAGCTTGATCCCAGAACAGGTGATTTCTGGATAGACTGATAGTTTACCATCAAAAAAATTAATTTAATGTGCAACTTTAAAAGTCGCTGGGGGAAACTATGGATCCTCTATTGATACAGTAGTCATCAATACGTATTTTAATAAACACCCCAAAACAGTGGTGTTTATGTTTTTCTCTTAGGTCTGAAAAGCTCATTAAAAACTTTTCAAGCTCTACATTTCTTTGCATGACTTCTTCTCACCACTAGATGGTGCACTCCCAAATCAAATGCAGCTTGTTTTGTATGTTTTGCATGATGTTGAGTGATTTGGATGCAGATTAGAAGATATGTAAGATAGAAACTTTATTAATCCCCTTGGGATTTTCCCTAATGGAAACTGTAAATTATTATTATTTTATATATTTATTTTTATATACAAAAAAACAACAATAAAAAAAAAACCAGTGACCAAAGTTGAGAATATTTAAGTTTTAGTTCCGTTTCACAATTTTGCAAAAAAGTAACTCAGGAGAATCTGTCATGCTGTGGGCCTGTTTTTTATTTTTTATTTCTTTACATTAATGGAATCATACGATTTTAGTATGGTAAAATAAAAAAAAAAAAATTAAAAAATTACACCATGAACTCTGAAGTATTTGAAAATAGGTGTTCTTCCTGGGCAGGTCGAAACCTGAAGACAAAATAAAAAATAATAATAAAAAAAACCCGCAGTAAAAAACTTTTACAATGACACAATGACATGACTGTATATCATGTGCGATCACCTGCTTTTCATCCGTGTCATTCCTTAAATGGCATGACTGTAAAATATGTGACGTCATCTGAACGATTTAAAGCAAAGAAATTCAAGTAAAATATTTGAATATTTATTTCACATATATTTTATTTAGTCACATTTGAAAATAGTTCACAAAGTGAATCAAATAAAATATAAACTGAAATCATGATCATCTTTAAGCATTTCTCCATTCATTAGGATTTAAAATATACAAACGATTGATTGGTGAATCTGTCAATTCATGACCCGATGCACAATGCAATGGGAAATAATTAAATAGAGGTGTAGTTATATCATGCCAAAAGTATATATTTTTAATGATTATCATTTAAATTGATTACATATTTAGTGGTAGTTTACATTTTGTTTTTCAGTTTGCATGCATCTTTCACATTTAAATGTTTAAAATGACAGTTTTCACAGTCATAGTCATAACTGAGCTTTCAGTGTTTTAGTCATTCAAAACCACTTAGAATATCGATACTGTTAGTCTGGGATTCCAAGAAAGAAAAAAAAAGACTGTGTTTTTTTGTTGTTGTTGTTTGTTTCTGTTTTGTTTTTCTTTGTTTTGTCGTTTTATTTTATGTGGTGAGAAAACGTGGAGCTACTGGAAATTATTCGAAACGGACCGATTCATGGATCGCTCACGAAAATGCATCGGTCCGTTCAGCAGCAGCAGCAGCAGCAGCAGCAGCAGCAGCAGCAGCAGCAGCAGCAGCAGCAGCAGCAGCAGCAGCAGCAGCAGCAGCAGAAGCAGAACAGAACAGCAGCAGCAGCAGCAGCAGCAGCAGCAGCAGCAGCAGCAGCAGCAGCAGCAGCAGGAACAGAACAGAACAGAACAGGGTGCGATCAAAGCAAACAAGAGAGAAAGAAAAAAAAAAGAGAGAGAGGAACACATGTCACATTTCAACTCTGGTTGCCCACAGATGACTTAGAGCACACGGCTGATCTTAAACATGATAAGAGTTAAGGTGGGGAAATTTACATTTCAGAAAAACATGAGTAGGCACACACACTCGCTCGTTTAGCGGAAACCAGCTTCCTGTCAAGGAGATCTCCGAATAGTTCACAAATCTGAATCAAAAGCGATTAAAATGTGTCTTTTTTTCTTAAATCCCCAGAAAAATCTTTTACATCTATAGTTCTGTGAATCACTTCAACTGCAGCGAAAACAAAAACAGAGAAGGGTTTTCCTCTTCACATAGTGAAATGTGGCAGTGACCTGCAGACTCCACGGATCATCTTAATCTCTGTAGATTAAGATCATCTCCAGAGAGATGATCTTAATCTCTCTGTAGATTAAGATCATCTCCAGAGAGATGATCTTAATCTACAGCAAGTGCAAATGAACTCATGTAGAGAGGATGAAATTATTTGAAAGTGATGACTAAGAAGACATAGATTAAGATGTTAATCCAGTGATTATCATCTTAAATTTTGATGATGATAAACAGCACTCATGACGTTTTCCATGCCGCCTTGCCGAAGTCGGCGAGGTGTGAAGTGAACTTCCTGTGCGTTTCCAGTTCATCACAGAAAGAGGAACCTGCAGCTAATAGCACAAGAAGTCGTCTTGGTGTTTTTGGGTTTGTATTTTTTGTTGTTGTTGTTTGTTTCGCCTTCCTAAAAGCGAACGCGCGATCACATGCCGCCGCACTTACATGTTTTCATAGAGGCGACAACATGCTGTCACATAGTCTCGCTTATAAGATTCTTCGTTTCTCTATCCGTGGCGACAGGAGGGAAAAGGCGCTGAGGCCTCGTGAATCTGGCATTTTAGAAGAAAGTGCATTCAAAGACAGAAGGTCGTGCAGCAGAAGACCCCCCCAAAAAAAATATGTTTGCAATTTCAGGAAATCTGCATTAAAAGACAGAGGACGCTCCTGCTTGCGCTCTGTGATGGACTCCGCTCTGTGTGAATTTAAAACAATTCTCACTCCTGGAATGACAATGTCAGAAACGTGAGCGCTGCCCCCCCACCCACCACTCACCACAAACCCCAACCCCCCTTCCTTTTGGCATTTGAAGAGGAAAAACTCACTTACTGTAAAGACTGAGTGGCGTTCAAGTGACTCAGAAGCTGACTCGACGTTGAGTGGCAGGAAAGCACATAGGTCATTTAAAAAAAAAAAAAAAGAAGTAAAATAAATAAAACAGATTAAGTGACACCAATAAAGAGAAGATTGAAAAGTTTTGAAAAAGACAAGAGGGCTGCACGGACATGGATGTTATACCGCATTCACCTTTCGACAGACGAGAGAAACTTTTATTATCATAAGAGAAACTTAAAAACATCTTTAGACGATTCCCGATCAAAGAGGATCCCTGACAGAAATTAAGAAGGAGCAGGAATCTTGTAGGAGAGTCTTGCAGCGTGGCGGCTGGTGGAAGAGCTGAAAACAAGCAGTTTAACAAAAGCTTGGCTTTAATTTACTTAAAAATGATGGATAAATGCCTCAAAGCACCGAAAAACATAAAACTGACCTAAAAAAAATGTAAGAAATGGAGAAGTGGAGGAGGGGGTAAATACTTTGACACAACTAGATTAACAGTTCCTTAAAAGTAGCACTAATCAGACACAAGACCTAGGAAAAAAAAGGTAACTAAAGAAATAAATATAAAATCAAGGGAAATATACAAAATCAACCTTCCAGACCTCTCAGGTCTTCTGGTTCTGGTTCTGCTCTGCATCCAGAACCAGAACCAAACAAGACAGAGGAGCATTCAGCTTCTATGCACCTCGAATCTGGAACAAACTTCCAGAAAACTGCACAACAGCCGAAACACTGAGTTCCTTTATATCTAGGCTAAGAACCCACCTGTTCACGGCCGCCTTTGTTTTTATGACTTAAAGCTCGTCGACCCGCCTTGTTGCTGAAATGTGCCGCACAAACAAACTAAGATATATCGAGGTGAATCATTCTCAGTTCTTTCTCCCTCTGTTTTAAATGGAAAGTGTACGAACCAACACGTTGGCACACCTGGAGCGCTGCAGGGTGTAGCGACAGATCCGGGCACACTTCAGGTATGAAGGCAAGGCAGGTTTACCGAAATCACACATTTCAGCAACAAATAAACAGACAAAACAAAAACCATTAAATTGTGGTGGCAGGAAAAGTAAGGAAAAGCTGGAATGCAGACTAAAATTACTGATGGAAGACCCACTTTGTAATCGTCTTTATGTGACTCTGAAGGCTCAGGTCTGAGTTCGTCAGCATATGCTGCGTCATCTTGTGGCAACGAGGCTGCGCTGAAAAAAGAAACTGTACAGATAGCGAATTATTGATCAATTGCAACAAACACGCATGGTGAGAAATCTTTTGCAATTTTAAGGCGTGCGTCCCGTGGAGCGGCGCCACATTTGTAGTCGAGGCAAAGTCTTATCTGCTGATGCTGAAGCTCAGTCTGAACTCAAATATCATGATTTTCTCACACACACACACACACACACAAAAAAAAGGTCGAAGACACATCAAACGCGTTACCGCAATGAACTGTTGGACCAGAAAAATTTCCCCCCTCCTTTGATTAAGAACGACGACGAACGCGATGGTGCGAACATCAAAGCTCCTTCCTTACAGCCTCCTCGCCTCGACTCGCCTTTAGGTCACTCAAGTGACAGAGGCGAAGGTTAAAAGTAACAGAAAGGACAAACATCTCACACAAAAAAAAAAGAAAAAAAGAGCAAAACCCAGCCACCAGATCCACCAAGATAAACTTACCAAAAGTCGACACAGAAACCAGAGCATGCAACAAGAGTTAAGTCAGAACAAGATAACGGCGCATTCTAACATCAAATCGTCAGACTTGCTGAGAAATGTTCTCTGAAATGCACAGTTTGATGAATCTGATCGGTTTCACTGCAAATGGTTTAGTCAATTTTCTCTGCAGTGAATTCAAATGACATTTCAAAACGTCAGCGGGAAGGGAGACGGTTTGAGTCAGATGATGTTCACAACGTGGCCTCATATCTCCAGATTATTAATATGATAACTGGTAAAGAAGAAGAAGAAAGAAACAAAGAACCCTCCGGAGGTTTCAGTGCTCGATATCTTTTGGCAGATTGCCGGACAAACCTCTCAGTTTGATATTTCGATACCGATCTGATTTGGATAATGTGATCAAGTGCAGATGTAGTTATTGATAGCACTCATTTATACTATTATTTCAAAAATATAAATTAATATGGTTTTAAAAAAACGCTTGTTTCTGTGAAATGTACATATTTATTTATTTACATATTTTTTTTATTCAAAATGTTATTTGTATGGACAGCCTCCTGAAACTATAATCCATCAATGTAATTAGGCAAACATATATTTGTGCTTTTTTTTTTGTGAGTGTGACTACTAACACATATATATATTAGTTTCTACATATATAAATATGTAGAAAAACAATTCATGTTTTCTCTACATGAATTGTATGGATCCATTTAATCGAAAACTTTGCCGATACGGTGAACCCTCGTTCTTCGCCTCGTAATCTGATGTTATCAGCAAAGTGTTGTGACGTTGATTCGATTAATCGATGTGTTAAAGGCAGAATGCAAACGTTTTCGAAGCAACAGGCATGGCGAGCGGTGACAGGAGAACGAGGGCGGTTGTGGTTGACTTGCTCTGCAGGAAGAAAATGAAATCCTGCTGATTAGATGTCGGCTCAGAACATGCAAACTGAATCTCACCCCGGGTGTGTCTTATTTTGGTTTTCTACTTGTTTTTATTTTGTTTTGGGGGGGGGGTTGTTTTTTTTAAACTGCAAACCTCTTATGTTCAATCTTTCTCCTCTTTTCTACTTGCCACAATGTTTGTTACTTTGTTACTAAATGTCCCTGCACGAGTTACTGAGAGTTGTGCAATTTCTTAAAATGACAAAAAAATATATATATATATATATATATATATATATATATATTTTTTTTTAATTGTAGAAGTTGATGTCAATTTACAATTTATGACTCGACTTTTGATCCAGTCCACATGGGTTCAAGTGTTTCTACCAGAAAGGAAAACAAATGTGACCAAGTTGCCGCCAAACTTCGAACAAACCAAACCGGCACCTGCTCTGCAGAAACAACACATAAAATTGTGAGGTTCTCAACGATTGCATACATTTACTGCACATTTTTGTTGTCTCAGAAAGCAGGAAATGACCTCATCTCCACATCTTTCTCTAAAGGCTCCAGAGTTCATCAGTTATAGTCCATGCAGTGAGTGATGGTGGTGGTGGTGGGGGAGGGGGGGGGGGGGTTGCATTTCCTCTGCATTTGTTTCCTAAAAAAAACAACAACAACAACAAAACCAAAACTCGCTTCCTGGTTTCAATAGGAGGGGAAAAAATAGTGTATTTTTCAACTGAAATGTCCTCTTGATTCTTTGAAAGCAGCAGGGGCCCTGCAGAGGTCCCGACCTCAGCGGGTCCCGTGGGAGTCATCCGGGTTCTCGGGTTTGATCACACGCGGAGCCTTTCAGTAACTGAACGCACAGCAGTTTCTGAAAAGCTGCTAAAACACGCATTGAGCCGTGCGAACAGAAACTTCACAGTCATTACAACTTGAGGAGCTTGTTGTTTTTTTGTTTTTCTCTCTCTCTCTCTCTTCGCAGGTCACGTTTGTTCTGCTCGGAGGCCAAAAGCTTCTCATGTCGAGCGGTTCTATTTGTAGAAGAAAAAAAGGAGAAGAAGAAAAAGGAGAAGAAGAAGAAGAATGCGATAGAAGAAGAAAGAAAGGCGTCGCGTTGTTTCTGAGCGCTCCTGTTTCTTGTCACGGTTCGTCGCCGCCCCTCCGCGCTGAGCTTAAAAAGAAAAGAAACTCCCCCTCCCAGTGTTTCCTCCGCTCTCTCTCGCTCTGGGCGCAGCGCCTGTGAATGGCAGTGGGCGGCGGGTGTGAGGTTTCTGCCCAACACGCCGTCGTGGCGCCATGTCGGTCAGTGGCGGCGAGGCAGAGACCCTCCAGAGAACCTGCGTTCACCTCGCCGTCTTTGGTGAGACGCCCGAAGACGCTTTCGGGTCTCCTTGAAACATTTCTGCGCATTTAGAAAAAACAAAACAAACAAAAAAAGGTGCGTGATTTGCCGTGTTTTCATGAACTGTTATTTGTACATTGAAGGTTTGATGCTCGCTCTCTGCGCTCCAATCTCCACGAACGTTTCTGCAGGTAGGACTCAAGTTTCTGTCCTTCTTGTTCGTGACAGTGACCTTAAACGCACCACGTCACGTTTGCATGTTTTTAACGTTGTTGGCAAAGAACGGTGTGAATGCCGATGAACCATGAACTCTTGGGTGTATCAACTGTGATTTCAATATACCGTGAATTCCCTGGCCACGCTGTGTTTTCGCTGAGTTTGAGGAGTTTTGCACCAAATGCCACGCCTCTCTGACGCGTCTTCATTCCTATTCCATGTTGACCCAGAAAAGTGCAGGCCAGGGAACATCTCGGCCAAATACCAACACTGTGGGATCCACGCAGGTGAGAGCAGACGTCCTCATCGCAGTCAGTCTGTGCAATCAGATCAGAGATGGGCAGCATGGTGAGTGTGTGTGTGTGTGTGTGTTGTCCTTTTACAGATGGAGTCCATTATCTCAGATGGAGTCCATAATCTAGACTGTTCCGCAAGTACAAGAACGATGAGAAGTGTACGTGGGAACCCGGAAAACATGGATCGAGGAGCTACACGTTCATCTTGCAGCAACCGTACGCCACACACCTTTCTCTTGTGTGTTTTTCTTTAAGCATTTTTTTTTTTCCCATTTTTCCACTTTTTTTTTTTGTAAAAGTTTCATCTCTTTCTCGTTTCTGTCCTTGCAGAGAACGATCTCTCTGTATCGTCTACTACAACATCACCGAACCCAGTCGAAAGCTCAGCATATTCGATCGCAACTTCACGGTGGAGGTTATTGAAAACGACGCGGGGAAGGCGAACTGCACAAAAGCAGTTTTCAGTGGCTCAAAAAGGACTCTGAGTAAGTCGGTGAAAGATGTGTGTGTGTGTGTGTGTGTGTGTGTGTGTGTGTGTGTGTGTGTGTGTACATATCACTCTCCTACTTTCTATATCTGTATGTATACGAAACAATGTATTTTTAGTTCTCCATTTTCATATCGCTGCTCTGCTGTTCGACTCACACGCACTAACAACACCATAAACCCATAAGTGCAGCAGATCATCTTCTAATTTCCAAAGTTGGCCATCTTCACTAAACGGTTGCATTTTCTGACGCGCCTCACCGAGGGGCCACTCGGTACGGAAGAAGCCGTCGCTAGAAAAAGTTACGTTTACGGTTTCAAAATGCCCACGGGAAGAAACGCTGCGGCCTAATTCAGCTGAAGTCGAAGCGATCGGCCACGACGAGGATTCGTTTGGAGGGAAAATGGGGAAGTCAGCAAACCGTCAGCCACTGTGCGAGACGTCTGCAGCTTCAGGCTGCGTGGCTGCTTTGCGGCAGGAGGGACTGGTGCGCCCTATGAAATGGGTGGCACCACAATAAAAGGGCATTTAGATAGAAAAAAGGCAAACCGGGCAAATAGAAAGAACGTCGCTCATCTGGAACAGAAGCGACTTGATGTCAGGCGGCGAGAAGTGTCTTACCTTTGTGTCTTTTCGCTGCCTCAGAGCGGTCCTGCGGGCCTCCGAACCAAGTGCTGCCGACTCGCCCACCTGGAGCGCTGCAGGTGAACGTGACCTGGCCGAAAGGCGACGGAAATAACAAGATCTCCGTCAGATACAGAGCGCTGGGCAGCCGCTCGTGGAACCAGGTCAGGACCGATCGCCGTCGTCACAAACCGGGTTTTCAGAACAACTGACCACATGACATCGGTTAAAAACAAAGCGTAAAAGCTCGCAGGTTGTAGTAAAATGTGATATTGTGATATCACAGCAAGCAGGGAAATACTTGGACTAAACTTTATAAGACTTTATAGGTGTTTGAACTGGTTTGTTCATTGAATGCAAATGAATTTGATGCATTTTCTATCAATCATAGAGCTTTCAAAGAGGCACTTTGTACATGTTTACTGTTAATTTGTCAATGTCTAAATAATGGAATTGACTTTTACCATACAATAGTTTGTTTATACCATCACTATCCTCTCCCTGTGGTCCTACTGCCATCTGCAGAAATACACCACTTGGTTAGAAACAACACAGTCTTTGTGCTGTTAGCTCATGTGTACGCTGTTCATACGCCAGTTCCCCACACCGGAGCCTGCAGTGAATGCTAAAGCTAGTTAGCATGGCCACCGATAAACATTTTCCCCGGAACGGCGAGTTGTTTTCCGACCATCGGCACATTGAGCAGCACATACGTGAGCGTGATTGACCCTCCTCCTGGCTCCGATTGATTGCTTCCGATCGTGCATTTCTGCAGATGTCAGTAGGACGACAGGAAGGAGGTGCAGGAAGTCTTTTTTTTTTTCCCCCCACAAATGATCTGTTGCGACATAGTTATGCGTAAACATAATGATAATAATCATTATCAGAATGAGTTAAACCTGGTTTGACTTTGTTTCCAACTCACTTGATTTCTGCCTTTTGCTCACAGACTGCAGAGTCTGAGCTTCCAAACATAGCCGTGGTGGAAAAGCTAACGCCCTCACTGGTCTACGTAGTGCAGATACAATGTGTGACCACTGCCGAATGCTCACGGTGTCCATGGAGTAAAAACTACTACGTCCCGTCAGGTGAGGACTGATTTCAGATTGAACTCAGAGATCAGGGGAAGCAGCCCAAACCCACAAAATATTCACCAAGTTGAATTTGTTTTTTCTCTTTTTTTTCAGAGCTCACAACTCAACCCATCATTGTCAGCACCAAATACGCCGATGTTGCGTCGAAAACCGGCTTCCGGTTGATTTCCGTAACCTGGAAGGTACTTGCACACCTTGAAACGACGCAGTTTTAACACATCCTGAAAATAGGGCGTGAATGGCATGGTGCTGAAACGGGAGTTGTGCTGTTTGATAGTTTCCTGTCCAAGATCTGTTCGACGGCTACCGGGTGACCGTTTGGAAAGAGTCCGGAGAGCCTCCGCAGGAGCAGCTGAACACCTCGGAGCCGGAGGTCAGACTGATCCTCTCCTACGCGGCGTACCGCCTCAACATCAGCGCCTACAACAACGCCAGCGTTTCCCCAGCTGCCACCCACATCATACCGCAGCACAGAGACGCCAACAGTAAGAAAATCACTTATAAACCCTTATAAATCAACAACTTATAAATAGGAACAGATCATAATTGTGATGTCGCTGGAGAAGCGGTAAATTTCAACAGGCTTGTCTTTGCCTTGGACGTTCATCGCTCATTGCGTGGCCGTCGTTTCGTTTTGGATCTGTGGCGTTCGGCGAACATCGAAACACAAACTCGGCAGACTGTTTTGGTCGCCGAATGAATGACCAGACTTGGAATCCGCAGGTTCAGGAGACGGGAAGCTGAACGTGACGGTCCACAACAGCACGGCGTTCACGATCCACTGGCGGGCCGATCAGATCAGGAGGTACGTCTGCTACGTGGTGGAGTGGATGAAAAAGGGACATTCCGGATGGTACCAGTCCTTCTTTGAGGACACCAGTGCTAGGAAGACCGTGTCCTCTTTGTCAGGTGGGTAGCTCTTCAAACAAGCGAGTGGTGGGGAAAATGTAGTGAACGAAATTTGACACAGAGTCTTTTAGCTTTTTGTCGCCACTGCTGACCGTCTGCGCCGCAGCCTCATCGACCGCCAGCCTTTCGTTGCGCATGTGTAGAACCGAGCGGTACCCGCTCACCCGGCGCTAGCACGCCTCACCGTGTCGCTTCGGCTCACAATCAAGAATCATTTAAACAATCGATCAATCGAGTATTCTGACGATTAATCGGATAAGAGACACAAGGCTCGTTCTACAGATTTTTCATTTAACAACTTTAGTAAATTTTTTAGAGATACAATAAAAGGCGCGAATAAACAAATGAGTGAAAAAATAAAAATTGCATCGGCTAACATGCAAAACCATAGCGTCCTCTGGTGAATCGGAACCAGGTGGAGCTAAAGCTGCGGCACTTAAGGAGTTATGGTTCAAACATATTTACAGACAAAGGTGTTTTTATCGTAAATGCAAAATACAGATACTTTTTGCACAGTTTTGGCTTAATTACTCTAAATACGTTTTGTCAACGATTAATCAATACCCCAATTAGTCGACAAGTATTTCAATAACCAGTTAATCCGATTAATCATTTCAGCCCTGTTGTGCCTTCGTCCCTCCATCCCTGACCATCATTTCAATGAACCGGTTAATCACAGTTGGTCGCGGTTAGATCGATTAATCGTTTGTTTAGGTCGTACTGATGAGGTTCACTTAGATCAATAATTAAAGTGATTGATGATGAACCTCCAAATAAATAAATAAATTCCACATCTAGAGGTGGGACCAAGCTCTTTTAATTTGATCAAACCGTCATACGGAAGGTTTGATTGCAAAGATTTCCCCCCGGATGAATGAGAAGACTGAACAGCAATGGCATTTTCTTAAATAAAAAGCGAGTGAAAGCATTTTTTTGTTTGTTTGTTTGTTTTGAAGTTGGTACTTCTTTTGCGCCGTTTTATTGTCAAATGCAAAAGTTCCTGCTTGAATGAGAATCATTTTAAATATAAATTTCGCCGTTAGCAACTGGCGATCAAAATACTCTGCTTCTATAACAAGAACATATAATAATAAAAGCTTCACTGGACCAGAAGCAGCACGTCAGAGGAAGTGTCTGGAACACGCCTTGTGTGTTTGGAACAACGGTCGTCTGGTTTCCAATAACCCGTCTTCTTTACGCCGATGGTAAATAATCGCCCGCCTTTCCTTGAGTCGTTTGTTTTTCTGCCAAACTCAATGGAAGTGAAATGGAAACGATGATGGGACGTCCCGCTTTGAAGCGCCTCTCTTTGAAGCTGAAAGAAGCAGCTGCCGGCGGGGAAAGACGTGCATCAGCCCTAGAGCTGATCGAAATCGAGCTTTTTGGCACGTAGGTGAAACACAGAGGGCGAATTAAGAGTCTCACCTCCTTATTTTTAACCCATAACTTCATGCATGAACTTGTTTGATTTTCTGTTTGTTTGTACATCACTAGGGTTGCTGCCAAGATCTGTTAAGAATATCTAAACTGAGCAACACGTCGACACGTTTGATACTTACCTGCTGTAGACTGAATGATCGGTCTATAATATAACCTGCTTTTTGTTTTGTTTTTTGTTTTTTGTTTGTTTCTTTTGTTCAAATGACTCCAGAACGTTTGGAGCCTCACACAAGATACAGAGTCGCTCTGCATTTGCGACCAAACAAGAACACCTGCAACATGAAGCACGTCAACAACAGCGAGAGAACCTACGGGGCCACGGAGTTTTATCTCACTGAAGGATGTAAGTCGAATACCGCCTGCCGGGGCCGTCGCTAGGTTTCGGGGTGGGGGGAGGGGCGTAGCCCCGAGGCAATGCACAGGATGCGTTTTAATTTGTGTTTTATTCTGATGTGTTTTTATCGGTGCTTTCTGAATGCTGTACAGCACTTCAGCGCAGTTAGTATCCGCTTTACAAATAAAATCCGACACTGACATTTGGTAGTGGCCGGAAACAAAAGCTGTCAAACGGCAACAGAAACGGGGAAGCTGCTTTCCAGCTTTTAAAACGGTGCTCAGCGTAATAGAAAACTCTTCCGCTGTTAAAGTGTTAACGGAGTGGAGTGACCGTCTTGGAAACGACGCTAAAGCAGTTATCATTTTCTGCGGCCTTTGAAGAACTCTTGTGCAAACTTTCACACTTGCATCATCTTCCGAACTGACAGATTTATGATCATATTTGAGTGGTAATACTTTATATGGTTATTTATATAGAAGTTGCAGGCAGATTTTTGTTAAAAACAAAAAACAAAAAAAAACAAAACAAGAAATCCCACATTATTCCAGGGGGGCTTTGGAATATTTTAGGGAGGCTTCAACCCCCCCCTAAAACAGCCCTAGGGTCGCCTCTGCTGCCTGCACTTTTGAAATTTTATCTTACAATCATTTTAAAAAAAAAAAGAAAGAAAAATCACTGTACATTGTCATGTGAATTGGCCACAGCTCCTGTCGGCGCCCCGGCAAACATCAGCTTCCACAACGTGACGCTTAACTCGGCGCTGCTCCAGTGGTCGCATATCCCAGAGGAAGAGTTGAGAGGGTTCCTGCTGGGTTACATCATCTACTACACCGAGCATCACTACCGGGAGGCGAGCACGGCGCACAGTAAGGACCAATCATGCCACACTAAACGACGCCTACGAGGAATTTCAGCGACAGAAACACGGTGACCTACAGTTGATGTACCAATATGTGCAGCTTCTGCGTCGGTCGGAACGATGAATAACTTCTGGAGCGTAGAATTTGTTGACACAGACGCTGACACAAAAACCCTTCTTTTGAACTCTTAATTCTGCCAGAATGAAAAGAATGAGTCATAACTAGTCTGGTTTTGAGGTGCGGAGGGCAAAGTGCATCATGCTGATGTGCCTCGAGAGACAACTGTGAGTAATCATGAACGGAATCTAAGGCAGAAAGGGAAATTTGTGGTATGTCGCTGGTGAAATCAACGACGGTTGAGGTAAATATCCTGAGTGCAAGAACGGAGATGGCTCTGCTTTCCACAGGATATTTGCGAGGGTCGAGATTTGTTCCCAGGAACACTGCAAAGCAGATTTCTTTTGGCTCCGAGGTAAATACCCCGGCACGGGAAGCACAACTCAAACAAAGTCCCATTTCTTTGCAGATGTAACAGTGGATCCGGACTCTACCAGCTTTCACATGGAGGCCCTCAAAAGCGGATCGGCTTATCAGGTCCAGATATCCGGCTTCACGTCGAAGGGCGAAGGCATCCGAAGTCTCCCAAGCGTCTTTAAAACGGATCAGAAAGGTTACATCTGTTTAGTATGCTTTAAGACGTTTGTTCTTTGGAGCTGAAGTTTGAATTTCTGTTTTCTTATTTGCACAGTGAACTTCAGCATCCGGGGCGCAGTCACAGCCTTCATAGTGGTGATCTGTTTGCTGGTATTTGGGTCTCCGGTGATAAAAAGGTAGAACATTTATACCCGACATCTGATGGAAGTGAAGTTTGAACAGCAAAACTCAACATTACTCACACACTGACTGTGCCCAGGGCTAAAGCCGTTCTGTGGCCAAGGGTGCCCAACCCTGGACAAAGCGACGCGGTGCAGAAGATAGAGAGTCCCGGACAACTGGTAAATGAGCATTTCTGCTTTTCATTCGCAACTAGTAAAGAGCAAACTGTTGATGATGTGCCGCCTTCCACTCAGAAACTCCTGGAGGCGTTAGCGACTCTAAAAGTCGTGGAGGAATGGGACACGAAGAGCTTCCAGGTCCTAGAGAGGGAAGCCGCCGTCCCGCCTCAGACGTCGTCGATGCTGCCGCACGTCAGGACCTGCGAGGACGACGCTCTGGAAACGGCCCGCCTGGCGGGACGAGGACAGCGCGACCGACGACGACGACGCAGCGGACACTTTGCTGGACACACAGGGGACGCACTTCCAAAGCGCACCTTTTACCCTGGCAGGTGGATATACGACGATGGAAATGTTCCAACAGCTCACCCCACAGTGGACGACGGAAGGTGGCTCACACACGCGGAGCACGGAAGGCGAACCAGAGGACCTGACTGTGTTAAAGTCTATAAGATTAGACTACGTGAGACAATTTAGCACCAGCCCACCGTCAGACAGTGAATTTACACTAACCCTGCTCTGAACTCCAGTTTGGTTGCCATGAAAGTCTGGTTCGTTTGGGAAGGTCGTCTCTGATCTGCCGACAAACCTGGGTCTCCGTTTGGTTGAAGTGAACTCTGGCGAATTCATATGTGAACACCAAGTGGACCTGAGACCGCTCCAAAAGCCGAGAACAAACTATATCGCTTGGCATTCTGGGTAAATACTGCAAATGTGAGTCTTAGCGCTAGCGGGAGAAATACCTTGCGGCCTTTTACCAAAGACAGGAGGAGGAATCCGACAGCAGCTACATTTTGATGCATTTTTGTTCACATTTTACAAAGAAGAAAGTTGCGCTCATGTCTTCCGTGGACTTTCCTGTCGTAGCGCCACCACAGGCGAGGAGGGGAACAGCTTTTTCAAAGGGTTTGGTTCGTTTGAGCCAAAAATGTGAACGTTGCAATTTCACCGGACTACCAGTTGTAGTTTTCACCTGTTGCAGGACAAGTTTTTTAAAGCCTTATTTAGTAGAAATGGCAAGTTAAGCTTGTATTTATGTGTACAACTCAAGCATGAAGCGAATGACATTAACTGCCAAACGACATATTTATGCTTTATAGTTGAATTCGAGCAAATCTATTATTAAAAATATTTTTCCGTTCGACACTGATTAGTCAGCAACTATACGGGGATTTCTGGTTTTGGTCGACATTTATTAAAATGTTGTGTGTGACACACCCACACACACATAGACATTTTTGCACTTCATCGATCTGAGGATTTCCATTCACTTTACATGTATGAAAAATATTGTATAGTAGGTCCAAATACTGTAAACTTCAACAAGACCTAAGAGGTAGAGTAAATGCTAGGTTCACATTTAGTTACACGTAGAACAGAAACAACCAAGCAAAACAAACAGCCGAGTGGAAAGTCTCTTTATTGAGAGCTTTTGCAATCAAATAAAACGTATCTTAGGTTCAAACCAAAGAGTAATATGTACATACATCCCAATATTTCATAAACTATTTTACTGAACCGTTACGTCACGTCCTCCAATTTCCCATCCTCTCTCTCAAGCGTGGCTAAGATGAGCGCATAAAAAAAGTAATAAAGTACACGTTCACATATTGGCAGATGAGCTTCAAACGATTTAATTCTGACATTTGAAGCTTATTACTTCTGACAGATGTGTTGAGAAAAATAAGAAAAAGAAAAAAAATGACGTAAACTTTTCAAAATAGGAACTGGATCCGTTGCTGTTTTGCCACCATTTTTCAAAGAGCAAACCTCATAACTACTGCAACACATTAAATCACAGAATAAAAGGATAAAATATCCCATGAACACTTAGTCTATTCCGACAGCCCACAATATTTTAATATAAGATCTTATTGGTTTTATTCGTAAAACATCCAAATGAGTCTCCATATTTTGTTTACTGTACAATCGTGGTCTAGGCACTTTTTGACCCTTCTGTGCTTCCGTACGGTTTGTTGACCTGCGAGATTTCAGTTTATTTTCCCCATTTTCCAAAAAAAAAAAAAAATACATCGGCCCGTAAACTTTCTTCACAGTCGTCATGCGAACTGAACATATTTCATCCCGCAGCATTACGATGGAAGAAAAATAAAACGCGGCACACCGAAATGTCGCCGTGGCAACAGAAACGGATGTAATGACACCTATGCGAATGAGGCCTACGTCTAGACAAAAGTCGGGACAAACATCTGCGACGACACACAGTCTCATAATTATGGCTCTGAGTTATTATTCAGTAACAATGAAGGACAACAGAAATCCTGGATGGACAAAAGGACACTTCACAAACCTCAAGACAGAAATTCTCTCAACTGTCCACAAACGAGAAAAAAAGTTAAACAAGCACTTGAGAATGTGTAGAAAACCCGTTTCCTTCAACCTGGCAGAAAACGTCTTCAGTCCACTTTTATAGGAACAGGAAGCTCCTCAACACTTCTAGCGCCAACAAGTCGCTAGCGAAGCAGCTAAATGGGGGAAGCTGCTGTTGCAGCCACACCAATTTCTGCTGCTTGTTTATTTAGTTTTTAACATTTATGGTAAAAATTGGTCGTTTTTAGTGAAATTAAGTTTTTTTGTTTTTGTTTTTTTTTTTTATTTCACAATTTTGCACGTCTTCTTTTGTTTGTTGCGCTCAGAAAAGTTCTGGATCAAAACCATTCTTTCCCTTCCCACCTTTAAATAATCACTTAAAAAAGTAAGAAAAAAAAAAAAAATATATATATATATCAACTGAAATGAGATTAAAGTTGTTAATGTCAACGGATTTGTTTTTAGATTTAGTAGCTTTAAAATTTAAGTGTGGATTCCTGACAAATATTTGACACAACACACAATATATAGCAACAGTTCAGGTGAAACTACTCGCTATTGACTCTAATTAAAACTATATATTAAAAAGGCCAAACACACTAAAAAAAGAAGAAAAACTACATCTTTTATTGTTTTGATTCACCAAATTGATCCAGTTTTCGTAGTTGCAGATATAAAAGTTTTGCTAGATTTTTTTGTTGTTTTTTTTTTTGGTTTTGTTTTTATATCAAAATACCTCTTGCCCCTTTATGATCCCACTCACATTAATTGACTAAATAAATAATTAAGACAATAGTCGATATACAGTTTTTATGACTGAAGCAGATTCCTGGTGCACATGTGGTTTTGAGGAGTTTCTGCCATCAGGGTCCAAAATGGCTTTCAAATATCACCGCTCAAAGTTTCCTAACAGTGTTCGGAGCTTAGAGTGAAAGTCCTGCACACTGCCAGTCAGCTGGCTGAAAGAAGACTACTTTTCTTTTGTTTGTTTGTGTTTTTCAATACTTTGAAAAAAAAAAAAAAATAATAGCAGTTTGGATTTTTGTAAACATGGAAAGAAAAACGATTCGGAAACTAGATGAGTTCCAGCCATTGCTGTTGCCAGGGTAACACTGTTTCTAACCAAATGTTGGCTCATATAAAAACCATTAGATCACGTTTCCTATTTTCATAATTAGTATTTTTACTGTTACTGAGGAGGAGTTTATTTTGAGGAGAGGGTTGACGTACTGGAACGCGCCAGTCTGAGAGGCATTAATGAAGTTTTACCAAACCATGTTGACCGCGGCCCGATCCGCTCTTCGGTTGGCTCCGGGTTTCCAGACGCGTCGGTCGGTCTCAGCAGCTTTGACGAGGGTTTCGTCGTTTCTCCCGGCGACGTCGCGGCGTCGTCCGCGCGGACCGCTCCGAAGCGAGCGCCGCCGTCGGGACGACGCCGGCGTGCTTTTGTCCTGGAAGGTTGTGTCGAAGCGCCGTCTCTCCTGTCCCCCAGGCAGGAAAATGAGCTCGACGTCAGAATCCTCGGGTCTGCAGCGGGAGTTCGTAACGCGAAAACGGAAGAAACTCGTGATGACAGGCGACAGGTGGCGGGAGGCGGCGCGGGAGACGCCCGGGAGCGCGCGCGCCGGCCGCTCACTTGGTCGCGTTGCGTCCCAGGAACGCGGCCTCCTCTCTGTGAGTTTTGTAGCTTCCGTTGTGCTGGGCGCGCGGTGATGATGTCACGTTGTCACTGGGCGTGGCCGAGCCTTCTCTGTCGCTCCCGTATGCCGCCTTTTCTTCCCTTTTGTAGTCCTGCAAAATGAGAGAAAGTCAACGCTCAAAACAGGACAAAAAGATGACTGAATCCTGCTTTTACTCTGAACTCACCACATTTTGGCTGTTTTTTAAAAACTAAACATCTGATAAATGTTTCTGTTAATAGTCTAAAATAATTTAGAAACACTCTCCAACCAAAAACAGAAGAAATCTGAATGAAGTATCATTTTAAATGGATAAAAGGAAACTGGCAGATTTTTAATTTACCCACATAAGCCTCTGTTATACAATAATAATATTTATATAATGATAATAAACAAATAACTTGTATCATAATATGAAAAATAACCATTGTATTGCCTGGAAGGCAAAAGCATTGCATCCCTTTACTGAATCTGAAACAGGTGATCGTTTCATCCCTAATCAAATGGGCAAACAAAAACTATCACAGTTTAAGTTTTAATTAAAAATATCACCTTTTTTTTGACCCTCAAGTCCCAAATTGACTCGACAGTTTTGGCTCCTGAGACAAAACGTTTGGACGCCCCGATCCACTGGCTGTGGCTCAATAACCCGGCTTGTGGTGATCTCAAAATGAACCTTACATGTTTTACAGCCCAAATCCAAAATCACTGCTAGATCTCGTCGCTTATCGGATGGGAAAATGTCTTTTTATAGGTCAAAAAGCTACACGAGTGGAACCAGGAATTCTCAAGAGTTCACTTGATCGGATTTGACTCAAGGAAATTTGACAACAGATTCACATTTACCTCAAAAAACAGAACAAACATTAAGCTGCGTCACACGCCAAAATAAAAAAAAAAAGAAGCTGTTAACTGTTGTACGTGACAAAGAGGTCTGTGCAGACGTGACGAACAGAACTCTGCGAGATGAAGGCTTTTTTTTTTTTGTTTTGTTTTTTTGAGGGCATGTGTTCAGCCGTGTAAGATGTTCAGATTGTTATCAGATCAGATGGAGCGCGATGCGACTTTTTCAACTTTTTTTTTTTTCCCTATCAAAGCTATCGTTTGGGTCGATCTGGAGCTGAAGTAGGTTAGTTGTGTGGTCCCGCCTGAAACGGCCTGAAGAGACGCGGAAACATTTACCACTGAAACGAGACGACCTGAAGCCGGCGGGACGGGGTGGCGTGCTGAGGCCCGATGCTCCGGCTCATCTATCTCCCCTGCTCTCAGGTTCGCTTCAGAGCGAACGGCGTGAATGGCAGCACTTCCTGTACGCTGCCACCTTTAAAGTTTTTTTTTTTCGCCAGCATCTCGTTTGGTTTGGTTTTAAGAGTTGTGAAATGCTCTCAGTGGCTAAATATATCCAGACGCTCTCAGCGCACTGGCTTTGTTTTCACGCTCTCGACTTTTACTCTGCTCTGTCCCGATGTTTACGTTTGAGACAGTTGAGACTTTTTCTCTTTAGTCAAACAAAGACGTCACTAAAACCAGAAACTGTAAAAAAGTAATAATAATTTTAATTTGACATGAGATGAACCAATTTGTGGGCGAATGCGTCAACTCCCAAGATGCAATTGGAGTTGAATAATAATAATAAGAAAAAATAAAAATCAGGTAGAGGTTAAGGGTTAATCAATTATCTCTCATCACATATTTTGATTTATTGTTATTTTGATCCCGATTATTGAAGCAAAAAACAAAATAATCACAAGTCCTGTTGTCTCTACAGTTCTGCAAGAGAATTCATAAATATCCTAAAATTTTATAAAATAATAAATTAAGGTTACTGTTTGGGATTTAGTGATATAAATCAGACTTTCTTTAAGTAACTGGCATCCTAAAGAAGTCTGTTTTAAATGAGAATGTTTTTCCAAGTACAGCATTTGTGTTTGTGGCCAAACAAAATCATTTCAAGGGCCGCACTGTGGAGAGCCGCGTTCCGCTAAACTGCTCATCCTGTTAACGGGAAAACAGACGTGCTGGTGAGAAAACCAAGAGCCGTTTCACCTTGGTTGTCTTGGATTTGCTCTTTATCCGCTCCTCGTCTTTGCGGCTTTTCTTCCTGGACGTGGAGCGCTCCTTCCTGTCTCTGCTGCGCTCCCTCCTCTTCTCCCGTTTGCTTCTGAAAGAGGCCATCGGAAATAAACCAACAACGCCAAATGAGCCAAACGACACATCGAATGCCTCGGGCTTGAGAGGCGGCTTGCTGACCGTTTTGGTGAAGGTGACCTCGCTTTCCTTCGAGGGCTTCTGGACCGATCTTTGCTCCTCCTTTTGTGGCCTCTTAACAGAAAAGAAAAACTACATTTCATAAAAACCATTTAGTAGGATACATGTGTCGGCCCAGCTTTCTGACCGTGTAGCCAGACAGAGAAGCAGCAAAAGCAAATGAGGTGGATTAGCAGACCTTGCCAACAACTGATATTATCGTCTAGTGCATGTTACTGTGGAACGTCATCTCTGCTACCCCCAAAAAAGTACCTGCTAGAGTCTCGAGACAGAAATAAAACGGTAACATAGCAACAATCTTCAGTCAGGATCCTCTGATGACAACATTTGATTTCCTCTCTTGGACAAAATAAAGTATTTTTTAATTGATTTGGAAAACATGGTCAAATATGCAGATTTAATTACATCTTCCATGAGAACAAAGTCATGATCACTTGTAATGTGGCGCCCTCTTCTGCTAACAGTGGGAATTACAATGACTTTTGTCCACTAAGTGTTGTAGAAATGTGAAATTTATAGCGATAAGCAGAAGTACTGCAGTGAAAGACGGACAGAAGAAAAAGAAAAATTCTACCTTTTAAAGTAAAATTAGAAGGTACAAATAAAAGGTACTAATTCAAAAATGAGTTCAGAGATTAACAGGTAAATAACAGGTAAAATGTACAGAATTTAAGCTGGAAAAGCAAAAAAAGTTTGTAAAGTGAGCTGCTGTCAAAGCACCTGGAGCGACTCCTGGCGTGTCTCCTGTCTCTGGAACGAGAGCGCCTCTTGTGGCCGCTCCTTGAACTGTGGGCGTCACTGCCGGGAAAAGACCTTTGTGCCGGTCTGATCCACAAGAACGAGAGAGAAAACAGAAAGGGGGAAAACGTCAGCTGCTGGACGTCACAGCCCCGGGATCATGTCAAATCGGGGCTTTCTGAGCACCTGTGTTTGGAGGGGACCTTTTCCTCCGTGATCTCGAGTGGGAACGAGAGCGCGTCCGGGAGCGGGACCGCCGCGACCTGTGGGAGCGGCTGGAGGAACGCGTCTTTGTCTCTATAAAAGCACAGAGAAGAAATCTGAAAAACAACTTCAGCCGAGTTACTTTGTGAGAATTTGAAATCTATCCAAATCTCCAACCTGGCTCTATGGCAGCAGCAATGGTGGACTGGGCCTCCCTCACCCTCTTCATCACACTCTCCAGCTCCTTAGCAGCAGCCTGTGGCGTCAGCTCAGGAGGCTTCACTATGGCATTATTGGAGTGATTGACCCTGAAACAGATTCAACCATAGAATAATAATAATAATAATAAACCTCAACACTTCTCAACCACATGTCACAGTAAATGGGCGTGAGAACACACTTCAGGGGTCTGTCTCCAAACATGACTCCGTTTAAAGTGAGGGCTCTGGCCACGGAGTCCTGCTCCACAAACTCCACGAAGGCGAAGCGGGTCGGCTGAGTCTCGTCTCCGGCCATCCGGACAAACTTCACGTCTCCCACCTGCTTGAAAAACTCCAGCAGCTGCTCTGCAGTGGTGGTCTGGGACAGATCCAATGAAAATAGAAAACAAGCAGAAGATCGGCAACGGGCTGCAACTGATGAATACTCCAACTAATTGTTTCAGCCACAGGTGCAACTTTAACTACCTTCATTTATTTAGTCTTTTTTTTTTTTTTTTAACCGCACCTGTGAGTTTAGGTTTCCAACATAAACCGTCCTCCTGATCTCATCGATTTTGGTCGGGTCGACGTTGCCGATGAGGGGAGGCTGAGAGAGCGCAGAGGCCGTGGCGTCGAGGCCCACTGTGATCCGATTCACTAGAGGGAGGTTCAGCTGTGGGCGTAAACCGCACGGACGGACGGACGTTAAGATGCGAGCGGCGCGTGGGAAGAAACGACAACACCCAAAAGAAAGACGACGACTCACGTTCTGGAGTGGGGCCGGCGTGGGAATCGGCAGCAATCCTCCGCCCGGAATCAGACTGGGCACCGGGGCGACAGGCGCCAACAGCGACAGAGCCTTGGCCTCCTCCGGGATCTTCCCTGCAGGACAAAGCGGGACGTTAGGGAAGGCAGGGGAGGCGCTCTTCACTCTGTCTGCACATTTATCCCACTGTATTCTAGAGAGAAAGAGAGCATACACTTCCCCATCCAGCCTAAAGAGTCATCTACCCGCTACCTCAGACCAAGCATCCCTTACTTGGATTTGATTAATCTACTCTTCTCAGTCAAAATGCATCATTAATATAAAGTGCAAAAGAATAGCTTCTTATTTAAAGAAAACAAAAAACAAAACAAAAAAAAGGGAGCTGATTATTTGTTTTTCTGCTTTCTTTTTTTTTTTTTTTTTTAAATATAAGTTAAGTAAAAAAAAAAAAGGAAAAAAAATAAATAAATAAATAAAAAAAAAAAAAACACAATGCAGAGAATGAGTCAACACTTTGATGTATGGGTCACCTGTACTGGAAACATATTGGTCATGAACCGTACGATATCAAGCATGGGCGCTTTTCCGCGGGGGGGAGTGGGGGGGCGATCGTTTCGCAGTGTTGGAAAGGTGTGCAACACAAGACAACCCCCAATGGCTGCATCACTAATAGCACACAGAACATCAGATACAGAAAAGAACAACAGTTTTAAGAACTTTGGAAAATGCTGAGAGGTCAATAAAACAACCAATTAGGAATCGTGCTCACGCCACTGTGGATAATAATATTCTTCCTTCGCCTCTCAGGAGGAAGATTTTTAAAGTTTTGAACGGTGCCTTGCAAACAGATTCACAACCCTTCGACTTTCCCCACATTTCCTCACGTCACAGCCACAAACTCAACTCTGTTCCACTGGGACTTCATGTGACCCAGAGTAAAGTGTTGGTCTATCACCAGGGCCTGCAAACTTTACGGTCCAAAGAGCCATTTTGTGGAACCTCAGTCCACTGAAATGAAACTCGTTTGAGCCACAAATAGTATGTATCCAAAAAAAAAAAAAATAAAAAAAAAAAGACAAAAACCTGCTATAGGAATTTTGTTGTCACCACTGACTGTGGTTCCCAAACCACTGTTTTATTTATATTATTTGGTTTGGAAATAAAACTGGAAATTTAAACTTGATATACTTTTGCAATTTTAAATCAAAAGTAAAAAAATTAAAATCTAAACGTCATCTTCTGCGTTAGATAATTTGGTGCAATTAATACATATTAAAAGATGAATTAATATATATAAAAAAAATTTATCATATAGCAAAATTTAAAAACATTAGTTGGTTCTTAATTATTTTTACTGGAAGGTAATAGGAGCCGATAACCCCCCTCCATCCCCCCCACAAAAAAAAAAAACACATCAAAGTTTGTGGGTGCATTGAGACAAAAGTAGAAAAGGTTTGTGAATAATATCGCAAGGCACCTTGCAATTTTGACCTAGAGCTAGAGGGAATTCAGCATTAAAGGGGCAAGCAACCATCTTTGTTAAGCAAAACATGAACAGAGCAATGTTATTAATGCATTACAAAGAGAGAATGATGCTACAGTTCTGATCAGTTCTGTGTCAGTACTAAACATTCACATCAGAGCGGTGCTGAAGTAATGTGAGGAAAAAAGTACTAAACGTTGCCTTCTTAGATCAGTGTCAAGTAGATGAATAAGTGCACAGATAGTTTAAAAGAAAGGCATATATGTATAGATATATATTTATATATATATATGATTTGTTACTGAGGCTCACTTTTTTTCCACACAGACTAGCCCTTCACTACGTCAACAGACGCAGGAGACAAGAGAACAAAAGAGTTAGTGATCCTCATAGCATCTTTTGTGTGGCACACATCCCACCGGTGTGCCGTAGCAACCTGGACTGAATTCAACCACACACAAGCTCCAGCTGCTGTAGCGGAAAGAGAGAGGGGGTTGGGGGGGTTGGACAATAATCAAAATAACAAACGAAAAAAAAACAAAAGAAAAAAAAAACAAATACAAACACACAACCTGCAAGTTTCTAGATAGAGACAGGAGAGAGTGGACAACATGGGATAGTATGAAAAGGAAACAAACCGAAAACAAAATCAAAAATAAAGTAAAAAGAGACAAGGTGTCCATCTTGGAAGGTTCTGCGGGCTATTCTCCGGGTCACATCCCCCCCTTGAAGGCTGCGTTGGCCCGATCGGGGATAGTGGCTTGGAAAACAATGCCTGACTCAGGCTAGTGTAGTGTAACAGCTGGGCCAGTCTAGTCATCTGATATGCACACATAATCACACAGAAAAAACATACAAAACCAAATTAATAAACTCATTAGCCATCCAGCACCAAGTCACGTGGACACAATGCATCAGGTTAGAAGTGTAATCATTGTGAGTGTACACAGGGGTACCAAAAAAAAAAAAAAAAGGGGAGTGGGGGAGAGAAGGCGGGAGTTTACCGAAAGAGGGCACCAAAAAAATTAATTAAAAATAAAGGGTGAGAAAGACAAAGTTTTACTCTTTAGCAATAGATTTGGTTACATTTATTTCAGATATACAAGCTGTGATTCCAGACTGTCCACTAATCATGGTAACGTTGATCTCCCTTCATTTATGTGACACCAAACAAAAACTTGAGTGGGTCCTGTGGCTAAACCCACAACCTGTGTCAGGTACTGGACCGACAAAATGCTTTAAATCCAATCTAGGCATGGGCCGGTTTCTCCTAATAAGCCTGAATCGAACGCCTCCTAATTAGAAACGTGCAACTCACTTGCTATCACCAGGTCAAAGCAATGACAGAACATTATTCCCTTATGTTTTGTAATGCAGAAAATGGAATTGGACAGATGTTAAAAACCAGAATTCGTGGCAGACTGTTGACTGCTGCACTGCCAGTCAGCTGGCAGAAAGAAGCCTGCAATAGTTTCTATGTGCATGAAAGGTTATAGGGGGGGGCATTACAGCTAGTATGTCTGTATTCCCTATTTTTGCTTAAATATAACAAAAATACCTGTTATAAATCGTCTGAATTTATTTATGGTATTTGCGTTGTAAGTTTTGCATCGACTACATTTGCATGCCGGCCCATGGCTGCTCTAAATCATCCGACACCAGCCGTGTTGATTTCTGAAGACCACCATAACCCCCCCATCCCACCCACGACCACGACAGACATCAAGGTGAATTCCAGAGACGTCCACAGCTATTTATCAAGTCTTTTGTTTGAACTGAAATGTGATTAAACCAAGCAGCTCGCACTCACCTTCTGCGCAGGGAACCACTATCAAAGCTCTGTCAATAAACACAGTGTTGGTGAGATGTTGCGCCACACCAACACTTGAGGGGTCTCGGTACTTTATATAACAAACTTTGGAGGAGAACGACAGAGGGGTGTTGCTGTGGGAAGAAATAAGGAGAGCAAAGAAAACGGTTAGTCATTAAAAAACAAAAAAAAACATTTGGGACGGCTACATACACATTCTTACGCGGGGCCCTAACTAGGCCGCAACTCCGCGGCGTTGCCTCGCGAGCTCAGACCGGGAAAGAAGCGCTTACTCGGGGGGATAGAGACGAAGCTCCTCGATGTCTCCCAGGAAGCCGAACAGAGTGCGCATCTGCTCGCTGCTCACAGCCGACGACAGGTTGGTCACCTGGACGACTGCAGTGCCCGGTATACCGCTCATTGTGCAAGCGATAAAGTGTTTCTTCTTCTGTGTGTTTTGAAAATAAACTATAGCGTTAGAACTGCATAATTTCTCAGTTATCCCTGTCGGTTCCAGAGGGTGGCGGTGCAGCAGGTTTTTTTAGACTTCTTCTCGTTTTTCAGCATCGTCTAAGAACCAACATCGAGCACGACAGCCCCTCCTACAGGAAGAAGCAATGCACTACATTTAAAATGAAGAAAAGGGGGGAAAAAGTCAGAAATGTTTTCAGCAAATTATTGATTTATATAAGCTCTGTTCTTGGTTCCTAACGCGTACAATAAAAGTTTAAAAAATAAACTCAAATGTTAAATTAATGTTTCAAAGCTAGTTTTACATCATAACATTTTCTAAGCACCATTTTAGGAAAAGAACAAGACCCACCTGCTATTTTTAAAATTAATTTTCTTCCACAAATAACTTTTAGCCCTTATTTTTTTTGCATTTTAAGAAAAATACAGACATAAACGTCATGACACTTTACAATAGTAAATGCACAATGTTTTTTTGCTTAAAAAATGCAATGGTAATATTTACAAGTATTAGAAAAAACAAAACCGAAAAACGAGTCTCCTCTAGTGTAGGAGTTGTCACAAAAGCACAACATATTTGTGGATCACTTTCCAAAACGAATCTATCAGCACTCAAAGTGTTTTTCCTTCTTATCTTCACAGCAGCTACATTTTTTACGTCAGTGTCTGAGTTAAATAAATGAGAAGATTGTGTAGCAGCGTTTTGCCTTACCATCAATCCATCTTATCCATCACCAAACCAGGAAGGAAGAATATAGTAAGATGTATACATAAAAGATTTCCCTGTGTTCATAGCATAACGGCACAATTTAACTTATAAAAAATGGGCCAGGAAGCAGTATAAACCTGGGGTCAAATATTTTATAGTAAATGTGTATAGCTGTGCAGAGTTGGGAGTTGGCTTGACTAACGGCGTCCAGCAAAAATACTATGATGCAAGTTTTGTGCCCCCATTTGTTTTGCTGTCTGGTCACCATGGATCTATAATATTCAACACAAAATGAGAAGCTCAAGCTAGAGACTGTTGCATCCATTTGATTCGGTAACAAAGTAGCACAAAAGTGTTATCTGCGGTCAAAGACGCTTTTAAATGAAGCCATTTTTGAATAACTACCAGTTGCTGCAATTTATCTTCAGCAGGTCCAAAAGTAGCCCTTATCGAGTTCTTCCCAGTTTGGCCGTCAGCCCTTAAGATAAACCCGGACGATGGAGACAGTAAAACGAAAGCATCACTGTTAAACAGCATTAGTTTATTGTCCCACAGGTAACGTCTGAAACAGGAAATTATGTACAAAATCTGGAATGTTGGATAAATGCATATCAATCATCTCACTGTGACCGTTTCCAGAGAAACATTAGAAATACTAGCTATACATTTAAATGGGAGCCTCTGCATTGCAATTTATTGCTGGTTTTACAATCGCAAGTCACAAATGTCTCTTCAGTTATTTACAATTTGATTAGTAAGGTCTAAAATTTCATGTAAGTCTGCTAAATAAATACAAAAGTGGGAGCGAGAAACACAAAACATGGATGTAGAAACAGTGGAAAGATTCGTTTTCATCCCTAGATTGTGTAAAGTAGACAATTTGTTTTTTTTAAGTGATTATAAAGTGACCATAACCCAAGAAATTAATCTCTGCCGTTACAAAAAAATAAAAATAAAGAACTTTAAAACAAATACAATCAAGGATTTCATCAGAGTACATTACAACACAATGTGCGAAAAATGTCACTTTCTTGTAAATGCAAATTGACCAATTGCTGATCAAGTAGAACTAATGGGCAACTTCATTTGGAACAAATATTTTTCAACAGAAAATTATTTAATTTGAATGAATTAAAATGGAGGGGGGGAAGAAAGTTTTTTCTTTTTTTATTTGGTTGCCAATGCAAACCCCCCCCCCAAAAAACAACAACAACAACAAAAAAACTGAAGATACTCTACTGGCAACAAGTGACAGAAGTGAAGGAATTCACTGGACAATGTGTATTTTCTCATTTCCACTAGTTTGGGAAACACGTCTCGCTGCTGTAGCTGTACCTGTGTCTGAATCTCAACAGATGTGGGTATAATAGAAATCTTGATCACGCTTTATTTCTCACAGTCCTTTTTAGAATCGTTTTCGGAATGCTGAGTCACCAGCCCACAGTGGAAACTTTTTAAACACACAAACAGCGAGATATTCAGTACTCGACAAAAAAACAGTAAAACGTCTCGGCCAAAGTGACAAAAACTCTTTCACAATGCAGAGATTTTGTTTTTTGAGCAATGCCACACACACATATAATTTCTGTGCCATTTCATTGTAAAAAAAAAAAGAAGAAGAAGAAGAAGAAAAAAATCACAATATAAAAAACATGTAAAATCATCAGGGAGTACTAAAAGCTTGTGGTTAGGTTTAAAAACGATGCCGTGTGAACGAAAATAAAGGCTTTTAAATATTGCTTTGAAGCCATTATGCTGCAAATGTACTCGAAGGGGTTGCGAATGTGGGTATTGCTTGGGTTCCTTGGGGGGGCAAGAGCTGAACATCCTCCCCTTGTTCAAACAGTTCAAGGTCTATGGCACTTGACAATTTGTGTCTCCCATCTCTGTTCTCCGTACAGCGAAGGAAAAACAATAAAAACAAACAAAAACGAACACAAGACTGCTTCGAGGTGATGAGTGACGGCAACAAAACAGACACAAAAGGCAACCTGTGGTTTTCTTCTGTGTAAAATGTTTCATGTTGCAAACAATATTTTTTTGTATTTATTTATTTATTTTTTGCATTGATGGTGACCTAAAAGATGAAATCCCCACAACGAAACGTACTGATCCTAAAATCTCTCTGAGAACAGTCCCTGCTTTTACCTTCTGCTCATTTTAATGCTTGCTTTGGTTAAATCCTGTAGCCTTAAGGTGTTTTCTTTGAAAGCTAGCTTGTCTTACTTTTAAACACCTTTATGTCATCCTGCCGGAACCAGATGTGCTTATTGCCCCAGTTTTAGTCCTTTGTTTTTGTTTCAAACAAAAGTTGTACCTTTTTTAAAGAGACATGAACACAAGAACCTGCTTTTTCTCCCGATGCGAGGAACGCCATTCTGCTTTCTTCTCTCGGCGTAGGAGCGCCTGCATTTCTGAAAACGTCTGACGAGTTGGGACGAGTTTCCGGATGGCACGGGTCTGGTCACCCAGAACGTGACTGGGGTGGATCTTGACGGGTTTACGGAAGTCGGAGTGGATGGTTCCCCCTCTTCGTTTACTTCTTTTGATCTTCCATTGAAAAACGGAAACAAACGCCTCCTTGATCGACATTCGTCTCCCCACGAGAAGCACGTAACGCAGTCCCTTTTGATAATGTTGCCTGGCAACGGGGAAATGGTTCAGCTAAAGAATAATCATCAAAAAAAAAAATTCAACAATAAAAGGCAAACTTAAGGACAGAAGAGAAGAGTGGGAGCCCTGCCCCCTAGTGGTCGCCTCCATGTCCATCTGAGGAAGTAAAACCCAAACCTTGACAAGTGGTTGATAATTCGTTGACTTAAAAATAACACACACAAAACGCGGATCTGTACAGAGATCAGAGTTCCCATCGAATCTTCAGGTTTTTGTATAAAAAATATATATATGTATACCACAGTGACGGCCTTTTGAGGACACGTACTTGCATGTGTTTGCTGCTGCTTCACTAAGACCCACTACATTCAGTGGTTTTCCCCGTTGCGTCGAGGCGACGAAGACCTCCGAGGATCTCAGCTATAAATAGTCCCAATAGGTGTCAGCAGATCAGTCTCTCCTCTGTGTATAAAAATATGACAGTCACCATAAATTTCTTTTGCTCTCCTTTCATGTGCTGCGCCGCTCTGCCGGAGGACAGATTCAGTCGAGTCTACGCTTGCACTTCTCTTACGATCGTTAAATCCACAGTGGTTGGAAACGTCTTGAGCAGAGACACTGCATTCCCATGATCGATGTTCACAAAGCTGTATCCATTCGCCTGTGGACAAAAACGAACACAAAAAGTTTTTTTCCCCTCCTTCGAACCAGAACCAACATCGAATGTCTTTCACTACTCAAAATTACTTCTTTTTTTTTTTAAAAAAACCAGAATACCTGAATTATTTTATCTCCAGGTTGAAGGATTTTGGACGCTGGCCCCTCAGGTTGAACTCGAGTCACAAAAATGCCCTAAAAATAAATAAGATATAAAATGCAGTGGTTTTCAACAATAACAATAAAGTAATGTCGAAAAATAAAACAACGTATTTTTCTTTCTTATTTCATCGTTTCAGAGTTCTCACTCTATTTTTGTAGAAACCACAGACTGATGGGATGTGCTGATTAACTAATGTATTGAAGTAAAAAAACAACGAGGCTGAAACGATTAATCATGATTAATGAAATAATCATTAACTTATGTAGTTATCAGGTAACTACTAATTGGGAGTTTTTAAGACTCAAGAAAAGGTCATTTACAAAAAAAAAATGACAGAGCACATTCAGAGCAGTAATTAAGCCAAAACTGTTAAGAAAAATATGTACATTTTGTATACAAGGCAAAAATGTAAAATATATCCAGACTGTCGGTAAATATAATTTAGCCAAGACTCCTAAAGCGGTATAGTTTTAGCTTCACCCGGTTTAGATTTTCTAAAGCATTTAAGCAATAAAATATTTTTTTCCTTCATTAATCAAGGAATTGAATTATTTGTGTATTTTAGTACATTCCTAATATGTTATGAAAGGCTTACGTGGGTAACTAAGATACATAGAGAATGTGCCATTTTATGATTAATCGTTGGTTGCAGCTCTGAGAGAAATGGATGATTGAATGGACGCACGGACAGACAGCTAATGCAGGAATGGATGGACAGATCCTTCTTTAGATCTTGAAAAAAACTTCAAATCAAATTCAAAACTTTTCCAGACTTTGTAGGCACCCGGAGCACAAAATGTCCCTAAAAGCAAAAAGAAAGACTGGAAGAAGAAAGGTGTGAGCTTACATTGTCCTCGGGACGGAAGGGGTTTCCCCGGCCTCCCACTCCGCCCGATATACTGAAACCCAGCTCCGGATTCTTCTCTACTTTCACACGGATCTGAAACACGCCCACACACTTTTGATAAGCTACAATTTCACTTCACTCCCTGTCGGTCACACATTTCTCTTTCATTAATACACACCAAAAGCAAAAACAGCAGGACTCTGAAGAAAAGAATATCAAACTGACTTGCAATGGTTCGTTAGGAAGACAGACAGGAACACAGATTATTTTGGACAAACAGAAAAAAAATCTAGGGAAAGATTTGCAAAGCCTCTGTGTGGACAGAGAGTTCTTCCTGACGGGAAGGTTTGAAGCAAACGCCCAGAAACATGACGCCTTGTAAGTTTCTCCCCTTGAACTTCAGACTTAATCCTGGTATTGGTCTATGCAGCTGAGTGAGAGAGAAAATGAAATCAGTACTTTAAGAGATTAAGTCTCTTATGAAGTGGAAGGAAATTTTGGAAAAAGAAAAAAAACTAGAAGAAAAGGTGAACATCTGATTCAGTTTCAAGTCTTTCTCAGCCTCTTAACAGGTTTTCATCCTGTTCTTATGTCCATCCATGGTCTTGACAACTCTGAAGAAAAGGTGTCCCGCCAGGCACGATGCTGGCACCACTAGCTTTACTGTAGGGGTGGCATGTACCGAGTGAGGTGCCATGCACCTTCTTCGTTTACACAGCTTGTGGCGAACTGAGAACAACCTTTTTTATGGCTTTCCACTCGCTAAGTCGTTGAAAGGTCATCTGCATTTTACATGGACAACATGGACTTTGTGATGCAGTTCGTGTGATTATGTTCTTTAAAAATATCCTGACCCCTTTGTGTCAGTAGAAATTACACACAGGCAGACTCTATTTACTAAGTAGGTGACTTCAGAAGACATTTGCTTGCTTTTTAAAGGACCAAATATGAAAAGTTAAAGGGGTATTAACAGTTTAGCAGCAGCTATATTTAGACGTTTGTCATGTTGAAAAACCCATTAGTGGCTAAAAACAACATCTGCAAGCAACACCCGCAGACTTAAACAAGCGATTGTAATAGTAGCGCTATAAAAAGCTAAAGTGTCATTTAAGTGTTAGAGGAGAAACTTTACGGCCTCACCTCTTGCTGTAGCGTGTCGTGAGGAATGCGCGGAGGCCCGTGGGGCTGCTGGGAGACTTTGAGCATCAGATAATCGATGAGCTGCTCTCTGGAAGGGTGACGAGCCATTGAGGTCTGGCTCATCTGAGGACGACCAGAAGGGCCCATCTGACCATTCATCAAAGGCACCTAGGCAACAGAAACGCGCAGATAAACAGACTGCTCGGCGAAAATCAAGAAACCTTCGGCATGCTTTTTTGACCGAGCCCCCCTTTACTCTCATACCCCTAAAAATTTATTTGATAAATACAGTTGAAAGCAGAAGTTTTGAAAAAAAATTTTTTTTTTCTTTACTGGATAACATGCATTACACCTACTTTTCTGTGGGGGTCCATGGCGTAGCTTTGTGGCCCTTGGGGAACAAAAACATCATCCTGAAAGGAAAATTTGGACAATTATTGCACTGAAATGACACACACCGAACATCTACTCGGTACCTTTTCAATCAATACGCATGACATATCGAAAGGACGACAGGGATGACGTCAATAGCAAGTCTTTAATTTGACATAAGAGGAACAAGGAAAAAGCACATCAGTTTGTTTTTTTTTAAATGGGAAACATTAAATTGTGATTGGCTCAAATCAAGAACTAAACGGAATGTGGTTAGGTTTATGGGAATAGAGGAACTAATACGACACACACGGATTAAACAAAGTGTCCAGCTACGCCGATTCCCACGTCTACATCCTTATTGCACACGCTTTTGCCATCTTACCTTTCATCAACATATTTTCAAGTCCACACATGAAGTGGGAGGTTACGGAGTCAGGCTGCCGTGATCAGAGGTTGGAGTGAAGACGACGGATGAGCAAAATCAAACGTTACAAATGCAGTTAAAGGAGGAAACGTCATGGTTCAGACAGCCGTCACGGTCACAAGAGGAGTTATTTGAGGTGAGATGGAGATACTGGGATGTTTAGAGGGTTTTTACGTTAAAGAGCACAACATATTTAAAAGGGGCTATTTTAAATATTTTTAAGCTTTCTACTGGATTTATTTATCTACCGTTTTATTTTCTTTACTAAAAACAAACAAAAAAAGGCCCCTGTTAAAATGCTGCTCCCCTAATGATCACAAAGAACATGAAACTCCAGTCTGTCCAGTTTTCACTGAAACCAAGCACCACACATGGATTTTAGTAACGGGGAATCAGATGTTGAGAAACACTAAACTCTGGTTTTCTATAAAAGGACAAGCCACAGATGGCTTCTCGGGGTCTGATTACTTCTCAACATCTGGTGGACAAGGAAACAGACATTTCCTTTACTTTCGAAAATGATGTGAAACTAGCAGGAGCTGGAGCTTGAGCTGCGAGCGCTCGCTACAGGTTCACAGTACTCACACGGAAGCTCAGGGCTCCATAGGGCTGTCGCTCAGCGCTGCTAAAGGCCATGCCCCCTTGGCCGGCATGCACATCCCTACAGCTGCCGTAGTGAGACCAGCTCAGCGGAGAAGTATTGAAATTAAAGGAGCGAGACAGCGCATTCTGACGACACGTCGGAAGGTAGCCATGCAATCCACCAAATGAGTGAAAGATAAAAACAAAACATAAAAACTTGGACAGATGCAGTAAAAATCAGCATGCAGTGAATCAGAGGAGCTCTACTGATGGGTTAGTAACCTCTGGTAAACCTGTGCTTCCATTTGTTAAACGACTATTTAATAAAAACGCTTTAATTAACAACAAAAAAAAGTACTCTCATTGTTCCATGGCTTGCTTCAAATACGCAAACTTTTTTTGTTTTGCATTAAATAAATATTTCCAAACAGCTACATTTGTGCTTCTAGTGAGCAAAACTTAAGAACTTGTGTTTCACACTGCAGACCAGCAACAAGTGGGGGCAGGGCAGCACCAGACTCAGATCACTCTGGACCTTTCACTGGCATAAATAGACTTTAAAAACAACATTTATCTTATTTAGAGCATACATTTTTTTGACACATGAATTTACGACTTTGTAAGGATGCATAGACACCCTGATGCATCTGAATAGGCTGTGGAGTCAGTGAGAAGAACATAAACTCCTACTTTAATCCCAAATATCTACTGAGGAAGAAAAACAAACTGAAACACATCTTGGTCACACCAGCACATTTCTTTTTTACCTTCTCCATTTTCTTGGCTTCGATGTGCCGCATCACTTGGTCTCGCCAGTCGTTCGGCACCCTCCCTGGTCCCATCCCTCCCGACACCTGACCCGGTCCGTCGAGAAGCGAGTGCTCAGACTTCACCCTGGTGTTGGGCCGCTTGCTGGGGCTGCTTTGCTGGTAGCTGAAATCGCTAACGGACATGGTCCTTTCTGGAAGCTCGTGGGGCGGGGGCCTGGCGGCGACGGGCCTGGAAGCGATGGGTGCGTCGATGCTGTAAGTGCGAGCGGAGAAGGGCCTCTGCATGGCCTGGCTCATCGCCAGTGGGCCCCCTGGCGAGGGTGTGGATGTCCCTGTAGGTCATGTACTCCCCCTCGGGAGCTTGGATGCGCCTCGGGTCGCCCATGGAGACTGAGGAGGCGGAGCTGCCTTGCCGCTGCAGAGTGCTGCTTCGAGGCGGCCCGCCGGCAGAATGAAGCCTCTCCTTGGTCCAGTCTCCCATGGGGGCCATCGGGACGCCCCTCTGCTGGGGCTGTAGAGTATACGGAGGTGCCTGGTTACGGTTTGAGTAGTTGGTGTTGGCGAGGGAGTGTGGATGAGGTGGGAGGTAGCCTTGGTGGTCCCGTTGAGCCCAGAGGCCGTCTTTCGGCACAGCACTGCTCGCGTACTGGATGTTATATTGAGGGGGAGGGGCTCCCATGCTCATGCTGGACGACCCCGGATACCTGCTAGTGCTGACTGGAGGCTTGGAGGACGACAGCAGGTCAGAGGAAGACGATAAAGAGCCGGGGTAGACCAGCAGATTCTGGTCGTTGAGTAGCTGACTGGCCGATTTGCTCCGGACGATGTTCTGACCCTGAGCTCCGGGCCCCGGGACGATTCTACCCGCCGCTGCGGCGGCGGCGGCAGCCTCGTCGTCCCCATCAAACGAGTACAGCTTCATCCCGCCCGCTTCTATATTGCTGACGCTGTGGGACTTCGTCACCTGCGGCGGCAGCAGACATCTTTTTTCCGGAGACAGCTCCTCGGTGCTGCGAGACAACGACATGTCGCTGCTGGCGGCCATGCCCGTCGAGGCGGACGTCTCCGCTCTCGTCCCTTGGCTTCTGTTCACCAGGCTGTTGATGCAGTCGCTGCCCTGCTGGTTCCCGTTCTGGAAGTCGTTGCAGTCGTTGACCGAGCCGTTCTTTGCTTTGTCCAGCTCGTTGAACTGCGCCGCGTGGTACGGCGGCAGCTTGGTCACGTTCATGTTGATCTGGTCCCACTTGGTGTAGGCGTCCCCCATCCCGTTGGTTATCCCCTTCTCAATGAAGGCTTCCATCGACAGGTCGTAGTCCGGTGGGGTCTGCTGGGTTTTCAACAGGGTCTGGAGCGACGGTTCGGAGCCGTTGCCATTGTGGAGGAGAGGGGTGGAGTCTTTTGGCTGGTTCATATTCTCGTCGTCTTGTCTAGTAATATTTATCGCCGAGAGAGAAGCACGGAATCAGACTGTGAGGAAACGGCAGGATGACAACTAAGCTCTGAAGAAGGGAACTTACCTGCTTTTTGGAAGGAAAGGCATCTTGGACTCCCTCTCTGGCGTGCACAGAGAGTTGTCCTGACTGCTGTCAGTGGTCAAAGACACAGAGTCGGACATCCGCGACGGCGACGAGCAGTTGCTGTTGTTCTGGTTGCTGTTGGCTACGGTGTCGTCCAGCAAAGAATCGGCATCATCTATTAAAGAGAGATATCAAAAGATATGTCTCCAATTTTTTTTTTTTTTTTATACCTGATCTGAATTCATTTGTTTTGCTCGCTTTCTTTTCTAAAGAAGAAATGACAGAAAACACTTTCAAAAAGTGACTTTTATTTCTATCATTTCTTTTGTATGTCGTACCACAGGGTGTTAGGGCCAGGCTAATAGTATTTCTGTTTGATTGTAAGAATGTAGTAATGATATTAGCAGAAAAAAGGAGTTTCACCAGAAAAAAAAATGTATTAATGAGAAAAAAATAATGATCAGGACCTTTATGTGAGCAGCTCAGTTTGGTTAATTCTACAAAATAAAAAACAAGCTGGCTGCTGACATCAATCTGAACCACGAAAACCCAAGAAGTTAAATCTGTGATTCAATTCTCCTAAGATTTAATCTTCAGAAACCCATAACTTGATTAATTGATCAAAATTGAAAGAAAATCTTTAAACATCTGAAATTAAATTTGAGGGCTTACCTTTTTTATCCTTACTTAGAGTCACTACTTTTGGCTGATTGATGGAAATCTCAATAAGTGGGGGTCTCATCTCTGCTATTTTCATCTCCTCTTCCTCTGAAAGCTCCTCTGTGTCCTAAAAATGAAGACAGGTCGTTTTAAACAGCTGGATCTTTCCTTGAAATTCTCTTCTTGTTCTGAAAAAAAAGGGAGAAAAACGGAGTATCACGGTGACCACCTCCAGTGTGTCCTCATGGTTCATCATTGAACCTTCAGAAGATTTGAGGGGGATGTTCTGGGAGCTGAAGGGCTCGGACGTTTCTCTGGATTCAGTTGCAGAACTTTGGGGACAAGTGGAAGAGACCGGAGCGTCAATCTCCGATGCCAGGCCGTTGGGAAAGGGGCCTTCGATCACCTTTGGAAGAAAAATAAGATTGACAATGGATTGAAAGTTTTCATTTACATTAGGGCTACAACTACAGATTATTTGAGTAATTGATTATTTGGACGATTATTGTTTTTCAATACAATATAGAACTAATTTCTAGATGTATTTTTTGGCTTAATCATGGAATTGAATAGCAAAAAGTGCAAAACAGGAAATTTTGTTTTTACAAAAGTTCTCTTTTTTATCTTACATGTAAAATTTGCATTTTTTATTTATTTTTTTTATTTTTTACACAGTTTTGGTTGAATTGCTGCTCTGAATATGTTGTTCTTTCAGCCAGTAGATTTTTTTTGAGCCTGTATACTTGAGTTAATGATTAATCAACAACTAAACAATTAGACAATTATTTAATTAATCGTTTTAATTATTTGATTCAGTGCCAATTTACATTTACGTACAATATGCTATGCCTTGTAAAAAAAAAAAAAAAAAATGTTCTCATGATTATTCCTACTTTAGTGTGTTCCACAAATCAAAAAAACCACAAATCCCTTTCCTTCCACAATAATTTACTTCTTTGTGTTGGGTGGTCGCAGATAAAATTTGTGGTGGGAAGATCACAAAATGTGAAGAAGTTCAAGGGCCATAAAAGCTCCCCCCCATAACGTGCTAGAGAAACAAAAAACACATGAAAGAAACTGGTTTATTTCCACATTTGTTTTAGCTCGAGCTGACCTTAACTCCCACGTCCTGAACTCCAATGTGGTTCCTCTCCACTGGTTTGGATTCCTTCCCAGACTCGTCACTCGTTTCATCCTCCTTCAGCCTGTGAGCCACAGACTGGGCCGTTTTAACCATGTTCTTCAGCTCGTCTGGGTAAGGCGTCGGGTAGCGTTTGAGGTGCCCCTCCTGGAAGAATGCAAGTACACGTTTGGATTCAAAGGACACAAAATATGTGGAAAATCCTTTTTTTTTTTTTCTTCTTTTTCCCCAATGTTTAGGGTTTCCTATTTATCCCCACCAGGCTGTCTTTGCTCAAACAAAGCCACTACTCCACTAGCATTCTTCATTCACTCGCGGATCTAACGACTCTTGAACTGGTCGACTCAGAAACAGCTTTTCATGGCAAAAACACAAAATAGTATTTTTGGTTTAGATTCTAGTGGAAATACCTTAGTGCCTTTACAATAAAACAAAATGAACTTACAAGTCATTTTTCAGAAAGAAATGCGAGTTTGTTTTAAGTCAATAATTTCTTAATAATGACAAAAAAAGCACACAAAGCTTGAGTGAAATACATTGGAACAAGATTCCTTTCCTATACTAAATGTCTTGTTTTAACATATAGTAACAGACAGATTATTAAACTTATATGTAGTATTTTTTCCATCAATGTTAAGGGATTACTGATTTAAAACAAGCTCCGATACTTTGCTGGAAATTTATTTGTAAGTTAGTTTTGTCTTATTTTATAGTATATTAGGATGTTTGCCATACAAACCAAAAACACTTGTTAAGATTTTTTGCTTTTGCAGTGACCCAAGAGTTTTTTCAGAAAGCTTTGCTACTGCCAGTCTAAATGTTGGGGAATATTTGGTGACTGAGTCCAGTCTTGATCCTGGATTCCAAAAGATGACCGTATATTAACAAAGACTGCTATATTTGTGTGGGAACTTTAACTGCAGCACAGTGTGCAACTTTTGAGAAGCCAAATCACTTCTGCTTCTCCCTTATTCACTTCTGTGGCCCGCTCAGCTCTTTCGTTCTTTGCATGTGCCATAAATCTTCACAAAAACAGAGAAACAGAAAGATTTTCAAGCTCGGGTCCTCGTGTGTTGAGGAAGCCTCAACCTATGTGGTTAAAACTACTACTATCCCAGCCAAGGCTGACGTTTGATATGAAACAGAGGAGCTAAAACCTTTCAGGTTCCTGGTTCCTGCTTTAATAATGAAGACGGTCAGAAAAAGAACCCTGCAAAAAAAAAAACCCTGACCTCAGGAGGGAGGGATGTTCCAGTATTCAAAATGCAGCTCTTTTTGTATCTTCCCAGATTTAAACTTTACAATTATAAATGTTTACAAGAGACCACAAAAATATTTTAAGTATAAAAAATTCATTACGAGCAATATCTGAAAAATCTAAAAGCTATATCACATTTAGCGCCAAAGGAGATGTTAGCTGATACATAGTGCCATTTTACGACACAATCAAGTCACTATGTCACCGTCTGTTATAAAAATGCTCATATTGCATTGTCTTTGAAGGTGGCACTCTGTCCACCTAGACATTTTGCACAGCTGAATTGTTGCCACAGGAGATTAAAGGATTTCTAAAACATCAAGGTAACAGTCCAGGTATGTTTTTGATGAGGGAATAACATTACAACATAAAATTTCACATAATACTGCTATGTAAATTATTAAACAAGACTAATTCTTCATCTCTTTTTGCAAAGGAAGCAAAATTTGAATAATAGTTCTCCTAAATGACTCCCCCCCCCAAACTTACTACGAATCATGCAAATGTAAACAAACGTGTTTCACTAACCCTTGGCGGCGTTTCTCTCTCATCCTTGTCCTCGTCGCACTCGAAGGCCACCTGAGCTCGCTGCTTGCGCTGCTCCTCCCAGAGAGCCGGATTGAAGTTTTCAGAGTCGCTACTGGGGATAACTAGAGCAGAACAGAAGCCATGAGGCTGATTAGTTGTGCGTGTGTATATATATATTTTAATAAATAAGTCAAACTTGGTAGTCCAAGCTTGATTTTCACCACCAGATGGCACTGTGACAGCATTTGATAAGTCAAACCAAGGCAGAAAGGATGTGGTAATAGCTGAAGATTTCACACAGATGCAGTTCCTGAACAACAGAGGGCTATTTTAGTTAATGAAACAACACTTTCAGCTGCAGCCACTGGTATGCATTAACATATGAATGCAACAGTAGGAAAACAAGGCCACAAATATGTAAACAAGTGGTTAAAACAGTGACGCTGCTTTCCTGAGACGCTGCAAACTCATCTTAAAGCAGCAAGCAGCTTTTTACTGCAGCTGCCTATGATTAGGACTAGACCGTGCACCTGCGCATCGGTCATAATGTGACCTCAGAGCATGCAGGCAGACAGTTCACAGTTGCATTAAACACTTTAGGGAAAAAAAAACAAACAGCCTGTGTGGTTTTCCTGTGTCAAAATAATGTTCGGCCTCGATTTAGCAACGCGCCTACCCTTTGATGTGTAGAAAAGTCACTGAGGTGATCTAATCTGGGTTCTCTCAGCTGAGAGAAAACTCTATTAAGAACTGTAGTTAACCCAAGAGAGGGCTGAGTGGGTTATACAGGTCATTTTTGTGTGTATTTTCCCCCCAACCTTATCAAAAGAAGATGTAAAACTGTTCTATAGCGCTGAAGTGGTCGCCAATTCCAGCCGTTCAGAGAAGAAAAAAAACTAAACAAAACAGACAAGCCGCTATAACAAGAGCGGAGAAGAGAGCTTTTGACTTCTGACCATTTCGGGAGCTTAAGCGTGTAGATCCTGAACCTCTAATTACTCAAAAGCTGAGATGCAACAGGGTCAGCTGCATGCTATCTGGCTGTAAGAGAAACCAAAAGCAAAGCAACAGATGGAAGCCCGACCGCCACTCGGGTTTCTTCTGCCGCCTCCTGTAACGAACGCTCATTAAACATGCAGCCGGGGATCCTTGTAGGTCACCCATAGGTTTGTGAAAACAAACATGGTAACTTTAGTCCGGGCAATGCAACGGCTAAGCAAGTTTAATCTAAGCGAAAAGACATTTTTTATGAGCCTGCGTTAGGTTTTACGAGTCTTGTGAAGCACTCACAGTCCTCTGCATGCTGGGGGAACATGTAGTTGGTCAGCACGGTTTTATGGGTCTCCGGATCCTCTTCTTTCTGGAGGGGGATCAGGGGCTTCGACTGTGGGAGACAGAAAGAAAGAAGGTCATCTATCTAGAGTCAGCAGCTGTTTGTCAAAGGCTCAATGGAAAAAAAAAAGGGGTGGAAAAAAGGACCGCTGTGGGGTTTCCTCACTTTGGCAGCACGACAAAGGTTGAACGACATGAAGCCAAAGCAGATACGCTGTCAGAAGTTGCAGCCACAACACAAAATTAGCGACACTAAATTAAATGTTATTTCACTTTCTGAGTGGTGTAAAGCACCAACTTTGTTTCACACCTTTTTAAACCAAAAGAATCAAAGATCGTGCGAGTAGTCTTTGATTGAAGTTCTCTGATATTTAAAAAAGAAATTCTAACTTTGGCCCGATAACATTTTAATTTTGTCTGAAAAGTTGAAAAATACAGCAAAAAAAGTCACCAAGTAATAATTATGTTTTAAAGTTTTCAATTTAGAAAAATTATTTTAGGACAGTTGCTGTTTTTTCCACCTTTCCCACTCTGGCAACAGCTTGTGTTTGTAGACGTGTGTTAGCAACAAGGCAGCTTTCAAAGGTGACAAACTGTTGGCTTAATTGTTTTAAAAAAAAATGTTCAGCGTTTCCAGTGATATTAATTATTTTGTTCCATACTGACTTCTTCAATATATCATATTCATGTTCATATATTCATATTCAATGTTTTGAGTAGAAATGACCTAAGAAATAGGCTGTTAGTTTAAAACAATGACATTAATAAAAGAGGCTTTGCACCAGATTTAGCTGAAGCTAGTTTCCATCGTGAGCAGATGTGTTGACAAAACTCACCTGCTCAATTTCATAAAACACACTGTACCATGTACCATATATACAATTACTACATAAAGTCATAAAAACAAAACATAAACATAAGTTCTCAGTATCCTAGCCTATTGTGGCCCACTAAACAGTTCTCGACTGCTGTGAAGCAGCAAGTTAAAATATACGTTGCTCAAAAACTTTCGCTGCCACTCCGTAAAATTACCATGGCGACTGGACTCTGAACAAGTCTGCCTCCTCTTTGAAGCTGGTGAGTTTGAGATTCCTCACCTCTGATGTGTTTTGACAAGGACATTTCCCAGGAACCTCTGGGTGCCTTTTCCTGTCAAAAAGTTCTCCGATGCCACATTAAGACACTTCACTGTCAGATCGTCGCTCGCTCTCTTACTGCGTCTCCTCGTATGTTTCCTCGTGACGATTTTCTCCTTTCATCTTAGATTCAAGCTTTAAGTGCAATTTTTTCTGCATATAAGCATCTTCATGTCATTCCAGCAGCTGATTCTGTACAAAAACATTTGCTGCGGCATTTTTAAAATGGCTGCAAGCTCCAGGGGATGATGATTTGTCAAGGTAGTTTAACAGAGTCTTAGAATAGTCCACCCCAGAGATGAATTGGCATGAATAATTTATTCAAGGATCTTGTGGGAGGTAGACTGTAATGTGTAAATATTTATGCGCCAGACAAACCCAACACCTATTCAGCTGTGTAGTACAGAGTCCTCTCTAACATCACTATGTCGCCGCGGACAAAAGGTAAAGTTTTTGCTCTTAAACTCGGTTTTATGTGACTAAATGAAGCTTTTATAAATATGAATGCTTCCAAGTGACGGCATCATGTGTAGAGATGCGTTTTATCAAGTCTGCTATCCTTATCTTATTTGCCTCTAGCTGACTGTTGCTGCCTTATCTCACAAACCGCTAAGGTGTTACTCAGATAAACATGGCAAATACCAGTGTTTCTGTGGAGAGTCCACCAGTTCCTCCCCCCTGCTTCCCTGAAACATTTAGGATAAGGATCTCATTTTCTAACATCCATTAGCATCCTGCTACAGTCCAAAGACAGGGTTTTGGGTGTCACTTGGCTGACCTGCCTGTTTAGATCCAATATCCAGGAAGTGGTTTAATGCATTTGGGCCTCCTGGTTTTACCTCCTGGGTTCACCGCGGATTTCTTTCACTTCAAGTTACAGGGACCATCTGATGGTTCGGATTTTGTTAGGGCTGCGATTCATCAGGATTTAATCATCCAGCAAAAAGGCTCACCTGGTTCTCAGACAGCCACATTGCAGTCATCTCACTGAGTTTAGTGAAACTGTAAGGAAGATTCTTTAACCTGTAATAGAAAAAAAACAAAAAAAACAAAATCATGAAGCTAAATTTAAGTCTACTAAAGCAGGTTTTATTTCAGATAAAATAACAGCATTTTCCTAAAAGATATGACTGTGGTTACAATCAGAAGCAAAACCAATTTCTTTAAGTCAACAAACTAGGTTGAGACTCACTTGTTGTTGCTCAGATTGATGACTTTGAGCTTCTGCATGTCGCCCATCTCCTCGGGCAAAGACTCCAGCTTGTTGGAATGCAGAAACAGCACCGTCGCGCTTTTCCAGCTGCCCAGCTGTGAGGGGAGCAAACCGGGAACTCTGAGTGATGAGCGGCGCAGCCAGCTGAGTGGACTGATGGTGATTTACGAACCGATGAACATGCTCACCTCAGGGGGAAGCCGGGACAGGAAGTTGTGATCGGCGGCAAAAGTGCGAATGCTGACGCACTGGCCGATGGACGCGGGCAAGGCTTCGATCTCGTTGAAGCTGCAGTCTAGCTCGTCGATGGAAGTCAGTCTGTTGGTGCGATTCGGGAAGATTTTAGTCAAAGTGCGTTGACATTGATGCAGAGATTAATTTGAGTTGCGTGCCTTGCAAAAGTAGTCTTTTTCACATTTTACTGATGTGCTACAACCACAAGATAAATCTTTATGTACTCTGGGTTGTATGTGAACACAAAGTTACACAGAGTTGTGAAAATTGTAACTGTAAAAATTAAGGGTGCACTGATTGCAGTATTCTGGCCAATTGCCGATTACGAATCTTTAAAAAGCCCGATTTGCAAATTCTGATTATGGCCCATAACATTGTTTTTTTTTTTTTTTTTTTGGTGTCTGAAATGTTGTTAAATAAAGCAAGAAAGTCAATGAGTTGACAACAGCAGAGTGAGTATTGTTAGTTGAAAACATGTAGACATGACCTGATGGTCTGTCAGTCAACTTTTTCTCACAGCAGAGCAAAAGACAACTGGTTGATTTTTAGACCTTTGCTGAGGTAGATGAGGTCGATAGATAAGACCGGCTTCACAGGCAAGAATCGGCCGATTACCGTTCTCCCAAAATGAAGGAAATTGAGGTCGACATGTCGATACACCTCTTGTAAAAATCTGAAAAATATCTGAAAAATAAGCCGTCCTTGGCTTATTGTATAAAACAAGCCAAGAAAAGCTGATGAGGTGTCATACACTCTATAAATTAAGTGTTTATGGAACAGAGGGAAAGAGAAAGCACTTGATGCTTTTCAGTCAAATAAATAAATAAATAAATGAATAAAAATCATGCAAAATTGGAACAGGCAGGTCAGGCTTATTCAAGACTGGTGATCAGCAAGAAAACGGCAATCGGTTCAAATCTGAATCAAACCATTTTGAAAAAATTAATCTCTAGATGCATAAAGCTGACACACTCCAAAAACTAGCAACTGAACTGTATTTAAGGCAAGATTTTTTTTTTTTTAAACATGTTATTGACTCATATATATTCTCTAAATAACATTTACCGGTACTAATGTTTGAGAAGAGTTTTTGTTATATTGTCATATGATGGACAAATGTTCAATTAATTGCTAAATCACTCACGAAAACAACAATTAGTAATGGAAGAAATCTGTTTTGACACAAGAGCTTGATTTGAACATTAAGGACCTGGTTAACACAACTCTGACCGAAATCACAGAGCAAAGGGAGTTTATCAAACAAAATGTAAAAGTACAAACCAAAAAGATAAAAAAAAAAATTAAAAATAGAAAAAGAGCTTGCAGAGGCTAAAATCCTTGCAGGGGATTAAGCTAAATCATAGGCTTTGTCACATAATCTGTGTCAAAGCACACAAGGAAAAGCATTCTGACATATGGGATAATTGACAGTGTTTGGAAACAATAAAAAGGGGAAAAAATTCATTTGCAGCTGCAAATGTATTTGTCAGTTAACAGATTTAGGTATTTGATGGATGTGAGATTGAAATGATATTAAATAGATTTTTTTATATACTTTAGTTTTGTCATTTTAGCAGTTTTAGAGATACACATACTTACATTGAATAGACAGACCCCCCGCTAACAAAAATGACAGAGCAGCTAGTTTGACAGCCACCTGAGAGTTATAGCTTTCTTTGCACCTGCTAATAATATTAATAGGAGATTTCTGTCAGATTTCTTCAGTCCTGGGGTAAACTACCCAGGGAAATTAATGTCCACTTTAGTAATGATTCTTTTATCACTTCTCATCAATAGGGTGCCATCTTAACACATTCCCAGAAGACATGAAAATGTCCTGCAGACACCTCCCCACAATTCCTCCAACATTTTGCCTTTTCAGTATCGTTACAATGTTTGCTTTTAATGTCGGGTGTAACAAAAAATCGTATCATGAGTTTCCAGGAAAAATCTTCCACAGGCCGGAACATGACGTGTGAATCACAGAGTTGCATATATTTAATATTTAACCAAACATCATCCATAATTGTAATCTTAAGGTTTTCCCATTTAACCTTAAGATATGTTGTATTACACTTTCTCTCCGTTTGTAGACATGAGTATAGCTTGGATATTGTTTTTTTTTGGGAGGTATTCTGATGCTTGAATCTAATAGGATTTTAAGAATACCTGCCTCGACAATGATCTCTGGGCCAAGATTGTAGGGGTATATCGCTGTAGGACAGGTCTATCTCTTTCCATTTAGCTTCACATGTTGGGTCACACCAACCAACAAACACTCATCTGTGCTGCTCTGCAATAGTCCTCTAGGTGTGGTAAAGCCCAATCATTCCCTTCTTTTCACAGTTGTAATGTCTCTGTTTTTGTTTGGGCCAGATAAAATTTGGCATTGTTCTATCCCAATCGCGGAATTGTTTGTCAGGTACTTTATAGACAAAGCCTGAAAAAGATAAAGAAGCCGTGGTAAAGGGTTCATCTTTATTATAGCTATTCGATTATGTAAGTTCATCGGTAACAAAGACCAACGCCGTAGATCCGTCCTAATCTCTACTGTCAGTGGGATGTAATTGCATTCAAAAGGTAGGATCACTCTGCAGGAGTTTTAACTCCCAGATATTTTCTAGATTTATTGTGCCACTTGAACCTGGACATTTTCTGAATTTTCAGTGCATGATGATAGTTAAATTAGCGAACTTGTGTTTTCTGTAGATTTGATTCGTACCCTGAGAACGTCTTGAGTAAAGAAAGAAGATTAGGTAGGCTGACTTCTGGGTTAGAGTTACGAGCACATCATCAGCATAGAGGCATATTTTGTGCATTGTACTTTTAATGGTTACACCCATAATGTTCTTGTGTTTTCTGATGGCTAGAGGCTAAATAAAAGCGCAATGTGGGGTTGAGGGGGCAGCCTCGGTGCCGGTTCGAAATTTAAGCTGTTGCTCACTTCTCTGCCATCCGGAAGTCCGGTATTAAATAGATTTCAATCTTCGTACTCGATTTTTGCAGTAGATTGAGAGTCATTATGTGCACCAACATTCAGCAGCAGTTACATGTACCTGTCTGCTGTGCATGAGATCAACTTCTGAAAAGTCAAAACTGTTTTAGTCGATTAGAAATTCATCTGAGGATTCACCATGAGTTCCTTCTCAGAACAGTCTTGCAATAAAACCATAATACTCAGGTAATGTGATTTAGTCCACAAAGTAAAAACCATTACAGGAGGAATTTAATATATTAAACAATTCAAAAGAAGCACAATCATAATGTTCTGTGGGAATATCCGATTTAACCCCCGGAGTTTATCTGATCAGTGACCGGATGATGGAAATAGCACAATAATCCACTGATCTCATTGGTTTTATTCTGCCGATTATTTCAAAGCTACTGCTGCAACACTCGACACTCACCCCCCGATGGAGTCCGGCAAGTACATCAGCTGGTTTTCGTCCACCTTCAGCGTCGTCAGTTTCTTGAAAGAGCCTTAAGACGGGAAAAAAGAGAGACTGAATCAGGAAGAGGAAGACAACAATCCAGGATAGTTATTGATTACCACTTGCTGTTAAACCACAAAGAGGAGGCTCCATTAGAGCAGTTAATTAGATTTGCTAATACATCAATACTGTATTAAGCTTAGAAGTACTCGGCTCTGAGATAAACAGCAGTAGGAAGCAACTCAGACAATCAACGTAACAGATTTGACAAGATTTTGACTTTTTTTCTGATATATTTCTTTCAAATCTTGGAGATATGCCTGCTGCTCTATATTTTGAACTGTTACATAAATCCTCTGTACTTCCATAAGTAACCCAGCTCTGTGACTGTCCCACTCAGCAGGAACCTTCCTCTGTTCTTTTTCAAGTTTTGCCCCCTCCAATGTTATTTTAAATATCGCTGAATTCTTGCAAGCTGTTAACTTGACATTTCACATCCAACATAACAGTGGTCAGTAACAAATTGGTAGGCGACTTATTGTTTAGTGCCTTGCCCTTGTGCACATCAACAAATGGTAGAACAGGAAGCTAGAACTGAACCAGCAACGTTCCAACTTTGTCTGAGTTTAAATAAATAAATACACCTCATCCTCACAATATAACACCAAACCAAATCAAATTTGTTATCATTGCCTACTTTTATTTTTTGATGCAATATTTGTGAAAACACAGAATTATGTACTTCTATCCATCCATCCAAAGCTTTGTGATGCACTTTTTAAATTTTAAGTAGCAAACACTGAAAAAAAGTCAATAAAGTTGCTTTACAAATCATGATTATGCTTGACAAGAATTTTTGTCTGGCTGCAAATATTCAGCCAGACAAAGAAATACAGGATAAATACTTTATCAATTTCATGTATTTTTTTTTTCATCTTAGGTTCAAACAATTTTTGGGATTTTCCTGCAAGGTTCCTGTATCATCCTCGAGATCAGAGTAAAGACCTAATTTAGTTTGTCCTATCAGAACAATCTGAAGCCAGCATTAACTACAACACTGTGGTGAATGGTTGTTTCACAGTTTTTTGCCATTTGGGTACAATTAGATCAGCTCCTTTTTAAAAATCTAAAAACACTTGAGATCTGTCAGATTAAATCCAGAATCTTTGAGACTTTGTGAATTTGTGTTTATTTGGAAAAATTGGAGTTTCGAAGATTTGTTCAATTTGCATCTCAACCAGTAGAATAGGACTATTCCAGCCAAAAACCATCATCCACGAGGGATAGGAGAAAATAAAGTGCACATTTATGTAAGGGTTCTCTGTCAATAATAAAACAAAAATCTTATAAATCAGTGCAAGTTTTATATTTTCCAGAAATTCAGATTCTTTAAGATTTTGGTAAATGAATAAATTCTGGAAATTCAAACCTTTTCCATACTATCTGCATTTACAAAAACCCACTCCTTTTTTAAGGTTTTCAGAAAAAACCCTGCTGAAAATGAGCTTTTGTGGTAAACTAACTTTTTCCTGGGTTAACAAGTACCTCTATATTTGGAATAAAAACTAAAATGAAGCATTTTGAGAAAGCTGGTGGTATTTACAGTCAAATGCCCTTTAGCCGTACAGGAAATCTTAGAAAACACCCCAGATAGGAATTCAACCACCGAAAGCTAGACGTTTCGTAACAGACTTTCATCGAACAAGGTGCAAGCGAACTGTAATCCTCACCGATGGAGCCGGGCAGCTGTGTGAGGGCATTGTTTGAGAGCAGGAGGTCCTGCAGGTTCTCACAGCCAGAGAGTTTTTCATCCACCGTTTCCAAGTTGTTCTTTGACACATCCAGATAAACCAGCTGTTTCAGCATCCCCAGCATCTGAACGGACGGAAGGCGGCATGTGGAAAAAGATAAATAAATCAATCAATAAATCATAGATAGAGGGTGTAAAGAGAAATATCGTCTTACCTGTGGAATACATTTGCTAGTTTCATGATTTGAAAGCAAAGACTCCCCACTCATTTCACATGTATTGAAAGATTTGCAGCCAACCCTTTTGCTTTATATGCTTGACGGACTTCATTGCTAATAAAAGGCCAGTCTGTGATTACAGCTGATGCTGCTGAAATGCTGCCAGCAGAACTAATGCTCTGACCCACTTTACAGCAAAGCAGGGCCATTTGGATGAAAAATAAGGATCTCATGAAATGAATTCTGAATATCCATACATAGGGATGAATCGCTAACGTCTAAAAAAGAAAAAAAAAAAAAGGAAACTGCAGATTTTCAGGCCACTTTTTTAGACACACTCAAGCAGAAAAGAAAAGCTCTACGTAAAGAAGGAAAAACGTAAATTTGACGGACAGCTTCGGTGAAATTTGCTAAAAACGCAACTCGAATTTGTTTTGATTTATTTACCCCAGGAAGAGAGTTCAGTTTGTTCCCGTCCATCCACAGCTCCTTGAGTCCACTCAGGTTCTCCAACACCTCAGGCTACAAGATCAGAAAACACTTTTAAAGTTTTGTTGGAGATATACGCAACATTTTACAGCTGTACTATAAAATATTAGTGGGGAGAAAAAGCGAGCTAATTAAGAGAGCGGGGAGACTCTGTCACCTCCGGAGAGGTGAAGCGCTTTGGGCAGCGACAGACTGACAGCTACTTACCACTTCAGTGAACTCATTACTCCCCAGGTCCAACCTCTCCAGCTGTGCGAGCTTCTGCATGCTCCTATTGACACACGAGATGACGCACATTCAAAAACCCGAGCCACAGAAATGTCTAAAATGCCATACGGGATTTATGCGACACGTGCAATAATGACTGTAAATCCATGTGTTGGTCCTAAATCAAAAAGCGAAGTCAAAAGCAAAAGTTGTGACTGCAAGCGATGCAGAACATATGCTAGGAAAAGCAAGCCAAGGAAGAAGAAAAATAAGAGAAAAAGTAATTTTTTTTTTCTTTTTACATTTTTGGATATTCTCCAGCCACTGACTAATGAACGAAATGTGGAAATATAGTTAGCTTTTGGAGCTTAGTTGTGACAGAATCGCATTTTAAATGAAGGAAAATGTGACGTATGCTCGCCCTGAGACAGGCTCCACAATCTGCTTCACACATTCAGGTCACCGGCTCCCATTAGCAGCTACACTGTAAACAGGCAGATAAAAACCAGGACTATTCAGCTGCTTGTTGTTTTGACATTATTTGACCGACTGATAACTGCAAAAAAGAAAGTGAAAAGGTTTGTATTGTTTCGAAATAAAAGAGGGAAAAAAAAGAGCAATCTGAACAAAGGCAAACCACATCACTTAGTCCAGGTATCTTCACTGATTTGTTTTACATTTGTTATAATAAGCTGAAATCATTAAGTTTTGAAATCAAAGTTTCGACAAAAACTTTTTTTTTTTAGCTAAACTGAGCTAAACTAACTGAACTGAGCTAAACTGAAAATTAACAAAAACATCAGGAAAAGTTGCAACACCAACCCAGATCTCTAATGTAAATCTAACATGGCCGACTTGTATTTAAAATGTCACAAATGCATCTCATTAAATCTTTCACACACTTATTATACAATCTCCTAACAATCTCGGTAATTACAGTGTTTATAACACGAAAACATAGAGAAATGCATTATTGTCACTTAGCATTTCAGTAGCTGTGTTTCCATTGCCCATATAATTGAGCAAGTTGACATTTCAAAAGTAAATTTGCTCAACGGAAACACGCCAACTTCTGAAAAAAACTGTTTTTCTATAAAAGGTTTTGGCATTTGGATGAGCAGTTTATTGGGCCGGACTGAAATTGGTTTAAATTTGAAATTGCCAAACGGCAATGGAGACACTTTCTTGACAATCAAGGTCTGAAAATCAAAAACTGTCAAATTGGGGAACCACAAAGTCAAACAATTTCTTAGACAAAAAAAAATAATAAATAGAATTTTTAAAGATTGGTGATTGGCCAAAAAATTGCAATTGTTTTGCATCCATAACAATGGATGCCTGAAGTTCTCTGAGTGAATTAATATCCAACTTCAGTTAGTTTAGCTCAGTTTAGCTCAAAATTGGGTTTGATGATGTTATATTTATTAACTTAACTAAAGAAGGATCTGAAACAAACTAAGTGGAAATGGGGCGCTACATAAAGTTTTCTGGAAAATGGAAGTGTTCAGATTTTAGCTTTTGTTTGTGATCATTCAGCTTCATAATTTCTGAAAATAATTAGAGGAACATATTTTCACATTGAGAACTAAGCCAATAAAAAACAAAAATACTATTTGATAAGGCCTCTAGTCGAGAGAATGAACAATGTTACCTTGAACTTGACTCATATTCAGTGCAGGATGGAGCGCTTGAGGCCCACCGCTGTGGAATTTCTGTTTTCCTTTCATGCGCCTCCCATAAAGCAATGCTATCAGACTCACTGCACCAATTATAAATATAATTTAAAACCTCTTAGCAACGAGGTTCAGCACAAAATCGTTACTCATGACAAAGAAAGCAAGTATTTGCCAGCTTTCCCATATTACTACATCGAAGCCGGCAAGAACCTGAGCTGCCTTTGCAGGTTGAAATGGGGGTAAGAACAAACTGTGCTAGCTCAACTAGAAAGTGGGGTCACTGGTGGAAATAAATCTCAACCACCTTGCGACCCAAATGTGTGATGAGCCCTCTTTAAACGTTCAGTTCATTGATGTGACGAAGGGGAAACGATGCTAAACTTTTCGTACGGAAACCCTGAGAAAGACTTCTGCTGCGGCCCTTTCTGCGCGCACGCGTGTGTTTACATCTGCGACGTGCTTGCGTGTTGCTCTGGCAACCTTCCCGATCATTAGTCCTTTTCTTTTGTCGGGCCTCCAGCTCCTAACAGGTCTGTCCTGTGTCACATAAACACAGCGAGGAAAAAAAAAGAAAGAAAGAAAGAAAGAAACTATCGGCTGATGCACCGCGAGCGCCGGCCCGACCTGTCAGTCACCAACAACAGTGAGCCTGAGAACAAAAGGAAACCATGCCAGAGGAAGGAAGAACTTAAAGGAAAGTAGGAAAGCACGGTTTTTGCAGAGGAAATGGGAAGGGCATGAAATGATGCGGTAAGTGAAGCATGAAAGCGAGAGTGAGTGAGAAAAGGAAAGAAAAAAAAAGAATCTGACTTTGGTGAAAAGCACTGGGAGCCTTCGCTAATATTTGTAGGACATTCAGTCCCCCCCCTCACAACCCCCACCACCTACCACCCCCTGTGAAAATGGTGAAATAATCCTCACCCCTGTGAGTTAGCTGGGGATTATAAAACCTGTCACAGCAAGTGGCCAAATGAGGGGGTGGGGGGGGCCCTTTATGTAACACAGTGGAATTCAATACGGAGAGAACGGGAGGAGATAAAAAAAAAAAAGGAGGTTGGATGAAGTACAAAACAGAGATGTATTAGAGGACCAAGAGGCAGTGATAAAGACCAGCATTATACATGGCAGATGGATAACTTTATAGAAAAATGCTTTGGATATTTGTTGGATGACAAACCACCTACTTTGGCAGCATCTTTAACTGGTTCTCCCTCAACTCCAGTATCTGCAGCTTCGTCAGCCTGTAACCAGAAAGAGAGTCAAGAGTCGAGTTTTTCTCCACATATGCTACAAACTTTGAGCTTCGGGTGCAGCTGTCTATGTCTCATTACAGTTGAGTTGTGGCTGGAAAAAGTAAATAAAAACCAACACAAAACAATAAAAGTACATCTCAGGATCTGATGCACAGAGCTGGTAAGTATCATGTGATCACAAAACGCCTCGTTCGACCTGGTCATGATGTGGGCTTCAACACAACACCCGGCTTTCACGGTAGATTGTATCATTTCTGTAAGTGGTCGTTTTAATCAAAGCAACCATATTATTTCAAATGGTTCCCAGCAATTTGGATTTGTAATAACTTATTCAAAGTTTTGCCAGATGGATCTGAAATTATCCCTTTTTCTTTCGAAATATTCCAAAAATAATTCATAGAAAGTCAGTGAGATATACTGGAAGTCTTCGTCACTAATTGATAGAAAACTTTATGCATTTTCTGATCTGCCAGTTGGGGAAACACCAACACTCTTTAGTGTGCAAGTTCTTACCGCAGGAAGAACACTCAAATCCGTTTCATTTTCCACCTCAAGGTGGGGTTTTGTCAAAAAGACCAAAGCATTGAGGGAACAACCAGTCATTGTGAGGCTCCTGACTCGCCAAACAAGTTCAAAGTTCAATATATTGTTCCAAAGTCTGGCTAGAAATTCAGTTATTCTATAAAGAAAATAAAATCTTGTAAAACAAAAAAAGGTGAACCCACTGGTTACCCATATCCACCACACACATACACACACAAAAAAAAGCCCAACAATTTCATGTTTTAAAATTCATTTAGATAAATTCTTAATGAAGCAAATATAGGTCAACCCACTTGACTGTTCTTGATGTCAAAAATAGATCCTTAGTTACTGCAATCTTGTTTATTCTGATGCAAGAAGTGACCAAATTTAAACAGGAACAGAAGGAACATTTATCTATTTTAGAGCATGACTGTTCATGAGTTAATTTTTAGAAGGAGGGAAGATCAAAATAGGTCAATATAACAACACAGTGGAAATTAGCTCAGTATGCCAAAAGTCACGCTGACATGTTTTGAGTATATTGAAATAGTCATATTCAATAATTAGATAAAACATCCTGATGTGTGTCTTTGTCAGATTAAAAATGCCTTTTGAAAATAAATAATAATTTAAACATACTTTTTATAAATGCCACAATCTGTATATTCTGTATTAAATGCTTTTTTTTTTAGAGGTCTGATATAATATTCTAATGTCAAATGTCATGTTTTTGTTAGTTGTAGATGGAAAACAGTCTGAATTAACAGCAATAAAGTCTCTGACATCCATTAGTGTGTAATTCATCTATATAATGCGTTTGCTAACATAAACAGGCTTTTCAATAATATCCCAATGTATTCAAGGTGTCTGTACAATACCAGCTGGTGACATTGGTTACCATGGGAACTGGGTCATATTTGGGGAGACAGTCAGGTTTGATTGTTAAAGACTGCAGAAAATGTAAATAAAAACAACAAACTGCATCCGAAAAGAAAAATCCGTTATTGACGCTGCTAATTATTTACACTGTAAAAGTAGAATCTTCCTTTATATTCACCCTGTTTTTTCCAAATATAAATCCAAGTCTAATCCTCCTTTGCGCATACGCAACTTATGGTCAAAAATATTCATGCAAACTATACTAATCGTTCAGAGTTGCTCTTGAAAAATGATCAATTAAGAATTTGACCTGACTAAATATAGAGTTTCAATTGTTGATTCTCTGTTAAATGACAGTTTTATGACGTAAAGCACTTTGAAAGGTCAATAAATTTTGACTGATTATTTAAAGAAATTTGCAGAAAATTTTATTTAAAATGTTGGTTAAAAAAAATGTATATATATTGTTTTTACTATATACAGTAGTTGGATTTAAAACAAAAGCCAACAGAAACAAAAGACAGTTTTAACTTGAATTTCCTATGTTTATAAATTGCTCTGCAATATAAACTGGAAAGTGAACCGACCTCCCAAACGAGGCTGGTAAAAACTCAAGGAAGGCGTCGTTCAGGTAGAGCTGCGTCAGACTCATGAGCTGAGTGAAACCCTCTGGGAGCCTGGCAAAAAACACAACAGCAGAGAGCATTAAAGCACAAAAAGCCTCTCAAAAGGTTCTTCAGAATGAGAATACCTGGAAGTTTTAATACGTGTTTGACAGTCTAGTAAAATGTAAGGCCCTTAGAGGTTGCATCAAATGATGGGAATGTGCACTCACTTGGAAATAGGATTCACACTGGCTTCTACAACAGTGAGGACTTTGCAGTTCTTGATGTTTTCTGGAAACTCTTGGATACCTTGAGGGAAATGATACAATCAGTCACTAAAAACTGCAAAAATGTGTTTCCAAGGGGGAAAAAAATGCCGTTTCACAGCAGTGTTTGCACTGTTTAATTTTACGAGCATTTTGAAAACATGGACAATAAAAAAATTTTTAAAAAAAGACATCTTAAATATTTTTTCTTAACCAAAGAGAGCACTCGCTGGAACATAAAAAAAACAAAAGAGGGGAGAGAAGAAAAAAAAAAGCCACTGAATGTCAGTCTGCAAGTTCTCACCAAAACAATGTTTAAGAGAACGTGATCAGGTCCCTGGGTTTATTTCCTCTACTTTGTTCTGTGTCTACAACACTTAAGCTGAAGTGTTTGTGTTCGAGGAGAAGCTGTTTTTAATGTAAACATGAGTCAAGAAGCTCTGGTTCATGATAAAAACAAAAAAAGAAAAACGGGCGCCAAGATACAAACCCATGTTTGTTCTCAGCTGCCTCAGCACTCATTTATTTTACGTTAAATGTTTAAGGACTGAGGCACTTGCAGCACAACTGTTTTTAAAAGGATGACATTAAAGGCTTGAGAATTTGATAAGGTTGTTTATATAAAGGGGTAGCAAATGCGTTTTTCATTTTGGGTCACGTGAAGATTATGAATGCTCTTAAAGGGGCGGCCGTGTCAGAATGTATTGATAAAACCCATTAAAATACCAATAAATTGGCGATGGCTGCATTCAATAAATACTTTTGAAAAGGAAATAGCGAACATGGTTTCCCATTGATCAGGATTTTTATGATTCCCTGATTTTGTGGAGCTAATTTTGAAATATTTACAAGAAATTTTACACCATTTGCCCATAAGTATGAAAATTTATAAAAATTCAAACAATTCAGTTTTTACTTTATTTTTCAATAAATAACAGCCTTATACTCAACTCTGATACTCAAATAAAATGTGCTGCTGTTCAGGTGGGAGAATCTTTTGACACAACAGCTATTAGTCACACTCCACACACGCCTTTATGGAAGAGTGACAAGAGGAAAGTTATTGCTCAAAGGAAGCCATGTTTGTTATTCGACACAAACCATAATAGGGGTCACAGGACTGAAGCGCATCAGAGGAGGGCAAAAAGGAACTTCCTGGCCAATTTGCCAAACACTAGACTAGAATGTTGCCTTCCAGCAGGATAATAATCCTAAACATTGGTGACCCCATGTGTGACCTAAATCCAATCGAGATTTTTGTGGCAAATCTTGTTTCTGTTTAGAATCACTTTTCATCCAATATGAATTGAGTGATTTTCCAAAGGTCCAGATGTGCAAAGCTGGCAGAGATACACTTCTAAAACACGAGCACCAACTTAAGACTGGCCGGCAGGAAAAGCACACACGCAATTGTTCTCATCTGTTAAGGCCTAGCATTGTTTTTGCTCCGCCACAATAACACAGTAGGAAGATTACACCGTGACAAAAAAAGGCAAATCTCTAACACTGCCAACTTCACAACTTCATCAAATTGCTTCAATGGGTTGCATTATGTGTACTCCAGCCACACAGAATCATCTTATAGCACGATCAGGTAACTGTGTTACCTTCAGCTGTTATAAAAATGTGGTATGTATCAAATGTGACTTAAATGAAATTCTGCTTGCTGATTCAATGCCTTGAAAATGAGCCTCTGTTTAAAAACTCCAGCTCTTTCTGAAACTTCGCTTTCAAGAAGTCCGCGTAACATGGCTACTGAATTCACCCTTTAATAACATTTTTGTCAACGTTCCTCTGAGAGGTAGCTCTTATAATGAGCTCAGCAGCTACACAATTCCACCAGGGTTTTGCTAATTGCTGCTGGCTAGTCTGAAGGAGTTGGGTAGGAAAGTCGCAGGTGGAGGGAGTTCTGTGGAAGCTCACAGAAGGAGTTTCGTCCTTGAATGTGGTGTTTGGTCCCACACCGCACAGCTGAATAGTTGCCATGGGAGATTAATGGATGGATGAAAAAAATCAAAACAACACTCCAGGAATGATTTTGATGAGAGAACAACATCATAGCATTGCGTAAAGCTAAAAAATAAAAAACCCTATTTTATATAATTCTGCCCGCTTAAAAAAAAAAAATAAGCCAAACATTCGGAATAGAAATCTCAGCACAAACCCTTATAACAAAGGAATGACAGTTGTTTTTTCCAGGCATCGTTGAAAAACAAGATGGCAAGTATGGACTTGTTCAGCCGTTATTGTTTTGAGACATCCGTACTGTGACGACATTTATTGAACAAAACCTGTTGTGCCATTTTTCCTCAGAGTGTCCAGGGTGTGATCCAAAAAAAGCAGCAATTAGGAGAGAATTTTTTTCAAAGAAAAGACAGCTACCCATTTTGGCAAACCCAGGCTGCTGATGGTGAGTTGTAGCTGATCTGAGACCAGCACATGTGGTCTGATTCACATGTGCTTCAAAGGAAGTTCTGACGTGTGCTCAATTTCTAATAAGAAAGCAAAGGTAGATAGAGAATACAATCTTTTTTTTTTTTTTTTTTTTTGCTTACTGTTTTTGCTGACATCAAGCTCCCTAAGGTTAACGAGATTTGCGATCGCTGCGGGCAACACCGTTACGTCATTATCTGGCATGCTCAGCCGGCTGAGAAACTGGCAGTTAAACAGTTGCTGGAGGAGGAGAGAAGAAGAAGAACAAATTAAGAACATTTCTAACATCATGTTAAAGATGTTTAATTTAAACGTTGAGAGGAGAGATTGATGGCTTAAGTGTTCTAACGTTATCACTGCTTCCATCATCTCCCATCCGACTGAAAACTCGCAGGTTTATCAACAGGTTTATTGCAGGTTTATCTATCTTGCATTGGGAACCAGCTTTTTAAGAACTTTCAAAAATGTCGTACTTTAGGTAGTTCCTCGATCTGGTTGGCATCGAGGAAGAGCTCCTGCAGCGACTTCTCGAAGCTGAAGATCTCCTTAGGAACCGTCTCCAGGCTGCAGTGGGAGTAGTCCAGAGATGTCACCACCTCCTCCTCACCCCGCAAGCACCGGCACGGCACCAGCCGAACAAAGAAGCTCCGCTTGGACATCGTCACGGGCTGGAGAGGGAGAGAATTACAATTAATTGTTGCAGTAATTCGGGGGTAATTTTGTGTCTGTGTGTGTAGTGAGAGAACATGTAGTTTCAAAAACGTAGCTGTGTCTGATTCCATCTTTTATCTTGATGTTAAAAGTTCAACATAGAACGTCAACACTGTAAAGAAAACAGTTTCTTTACAGTTTACTTTAACATTAAGGCTTTAATTCAAACATTTGATGCTACAAAACTTGTTCATACATATAAACGTAAAGCAGAAGTGAATGCGGTGGATCATTTCTGTCCAGGGTTAAGCTGTTTGTATTCTGTTAGGTATAGCTCTGGGACCGTTTTCTATATTTACTCTTGGGTCGCCTCAGAGCATGACTGGCTGATTTATGATAAACATGCATTTCCTGGAACGTTTCGTGCGACTCGTTTCTTCTTATCCTGCCCAGCGTTAACGTTGCTGTGGCTAAACTGAACGTCCCGGCTCCACAGCAGAGGAGCTGGCAACACCGTCAATGTGCAATAAGAGTAAAAAAAAATTAATTAATTAACACTGAGATTTCTTTTTCAGTGAACACTGAAAGTGTCAAGTTACCTTATTTACACAAGCAAAGAGGACAAACCTGGCACACATTTCTATTTAAACACATTTCGTGGTAAATTCCAAAATGTATTTGAATAGACACATTTTGTAGCTGTTTACAAAATGTATCTTCATTATAGTTCTATGATAAAGAGAATTATTTTCTAGCTCTCTTTATCATCTTGTGGAGAAAAGGCATCATTCCACTGGTCGACCATGTGGTGACAATACGCCTGTCAGAACAACACATTTTGCTGGACGATAAATTGTCCCAGACGTTATTGCGATAAACGATAATATTGTTGCTTACAGACAATAATATAATGGTCATGGCATAAAAATGTTAGAGGTCAATAAACCATCCAGTTGTTAGTAGAAAGAGAAAAACAATAAATCAACCAAGCTTGCTTTATTTAAAAATATATTTTTCCAACATTCATGTTGTAGCTCATAAAACGTATGTAAAGCGACAGCTATTATGTAGCTGCTTTTTATTGAAAACACTTTTCGTACTGCAAACAGTATGAATAAAACAAAGACGCCTCAAGTCGCTCAATGAAAAGTCAAACAAAAGGGACGTTGTAGAGAAATGTTAGCATATATTGTTATTGTTCGAATCTGGGGTCAACGCCACGGTTTTCACTAAGTACAGTGCCCAATATGGAATGCGCGCTGGTCAACAGAGGCTTTGTTCACTGGAGCATGCAGAGAATGTGACTTTTCCTCCCCCTCATCTTAATCTGAGTGCTGCCACATCACATAATCTCAGCGCACTTCATTCACCGTGAATCTTCACAGTCTCGCCGAGCCGGAACATGGCGATGGTCTTCTTCTAAATTAAAGCCAGACTGCGTTTAAAGTGGAAACAGAAAAATGTATCAAAAAGAATCTAAATTAAACCTTTTGTTTCCGATGAAATTTAAAACGTTGCATTCAGCTGGTATGTGCCGATACGGCAAAAGGTGAGTTTTAGGGAACATGATTCAATTGCCTCTCCAGGCATTTGTCATGTTGAAAGAAATCCAACTTTTCTTCTCGTTTCTTTCTGGTTACATAATGAGGATATTTTCCAAAAGCAGCCTTCGAAATCCCCCTAGAACGTATTTGGAAAAGAGCAGCAGTCAGCGATTCCTCCATCTCCGAAGTATGCACGAACTTGCCCCCACACCACCGGAGGTATGCACAACCAGGAGGCTGTCTGCCACCCACATAATCTGTGCCATAAAAGCAGACAGCTCGTGTATAAATACTCTGTCAACCCCTCTGGTGATGGACCAGATTTCTCAGAGTGCTTGGCTCCATTCATCCAGAGTGAAGAGAAGTGAGCGTATATAGAGATGGTGCAAGTCACATAGAGGGGAAGTACGGGCGCGGGGTGGCAGTTGTGGGCTGTCGTTAGGTACGCTACAGAGAGCAATGGCGGAGTGCGGAAAAAAACCCAGAAACCGTCAGGAGGAGTGGGTGGAGCTGAAAGAGCTGCAAGGAAGGCAGAACGGGCCTAGAAATGTTGATAAGAACAGATGAGCAGAACCTGTTCGAACCTGCGCAGGAATTAATTCAGATTTAATGGTTTCCAACGGCGGAAAAAGTGTTAAAAAGCAAACAAGGTGTGATTATGCGGCGCAGGGTTGTACTGTAATTAGGGAAACTTTTGAAGACTTGTAAAGATACAACCTTTGCTCACTAGTACTTTGCATGTGAGCTGTTTAACCTGCTGCAATTAATTGGGTATGGCTTTAAAAGGAGTTTATAATTTCCATTCTGATATTTTTTGAAGGCTAATTTTGTTGACAGAAATTTCAGCGGTTTTTATTTATGATTTCCGGTGTGAGACTTACAATTTGTTAAACATGACATTAGCATGTACAGGGACGGATCAGGACACTTGGATTATGTTAGCTAACCATTGTTGCACTCAGCCAGTCCTTTGCGGTATTAATTTTGCACACTGATATTGTGATGACCATTTATTTGCAAGATATTTAGCAAACATATTTTTTCGGCATGTTATCTCCATTTCTTACGCAAGTTACACTGAAATAGTTGCATGTTTTCAATCAAAGTAAAGCTTTCAAAAATAAAAGCACAGTTGATAAATGAATGATCGACGCCTCGGGCTAATTTGTCTGTGATGCTTCACCAGGTGGAATTATGCAAGCACAATCTGATGTGCTGGGATCCATCACTTGTTATTTCTTGTATCGTAACCTGTTATGACATGAACATGGTTCTTACCCAACATTTGTATCATTTCCTTCTTACCTTAAATTCATATGATTCCAAATATGTGAACTCAATACCAAAGCTTTTCCACAAAACTGTTCAGGGTAAGTTTCTCAGAACTTCCTATTGAAGCTTTCATGCAGAAATAAAGTGCAAGTAGACCAATTAAGCACATCAAGAAAACACTTCGGAAACGTAAGACAATGATCTGCAGGCAAGCCGACGACACATCACCTCCAATGTGTTAACAAAAAGTGATCAGTTGCGAAAAGATTAATGAACAGAGTCATCAGGGGAACTTGAGCATCACTTCAATATAGGCTGCCTTATGTCTATGCTCCACTTTCTTTATGGATATGTTCATATTTGTGAACTTTTTTACCTCTCTGTTGTAACACAGCTTTTGAAAATTAAATTAACAGAGACGTGGACTGTCAGCGTTGGTTGAAAAGTAATCTGGAAGGCGGCACACTAATGAAAGTGGTGCATCCTGCAGCACAGATAAGCTTATCCACTGACCTACATGTTTCTGGAATGATCACCGACGATTCGTCAAGCTCCATCAGAAGCCTTCACTTCCCTTGGTAAGAAAATTCAAGACATGCTACACAGACTCCAGCCATGTTAAGCTCTCAGCAGAGATATTCCTTCTTAGCCTACTTCTTTAAGCAAAAAAAAAAAAAAAAAAAATCATCATCGTGCTGGTAAATGCCTGACAGCAGAGAAACCGGTACAAAAAAAAAAAGAGAGAAAAAAATTTAAGAATCACAGTGTGAACTTTCACAAACAGTGGCTGCATTTATTGAGAAATTTAAAAAATGTGTGGGAATGCGAGAACTGCGGCCATGTGACTCTGCAGCCTGGCAATGAACTTTGTGGCTTCCTCTGTGCACCAGTGAATAAAAACCGTCCAGAGGGCAGAGCAGTCACAGAATACCATTTACTCTCTCACTCACAGCCAGGAAACCACTTTCCTCTTACAACCCCGTCTCCGTGTAACTCAAGTGCCTCCTGGGTCATGGCTGTTGCTATAGAGACTATAATCTAGGGCAGAATAGGCTAAAGCCTTAAACAACACTTGCAGAGTTGAACTTACTAAGTATGTAAACCGTTATTGAGTGGTAACTAGGCAAACAGAAAAGAAATTAAAGGTCCTTTTATTAGTTTTGTAAGGCACTCGAGCGGACCGCGGTATTCACTAGAGTTGGAGACCGCAAGCACAAACTAGACAAAATCTGTGAATGCTTGAGTCCCCTCCAAAACTGCTTAGAAATGCATACTTTAATAATTCAAACACCATATAAACCTAAAAAGGCATGAAGACACACTGGAAATCATCAGAACATCTTTGGGCTTTTTCATCCAAAGATAAGGAATAATATTGATTTGTTTCAACATTAACAATATCATTGTCACAATTATTTGCCATCAGTGGTAAGGAGAATAGTAATATAATTGAGAACTTCCTTCCTTTTTTTTTTTTTTTTTAGAGAATTTATTGCTCCTGGATTGGCCGTTTTGCAAATGCCAGCCAACAGCGTGTCTCTGGAGCATTGTGGATAAGTATTTCAGTTTCCCAAGCTGCATTTCCTTTCAAATATTTTAAAAATGACAGGAGAAAAAAAATCCACAAATAGAGGAACCCCAACAAATAGGCTGGGGTTCAAAGCTACCTCCTTAGCTTTGAAAACAGTTTTTATAAAACTAGGTTGTTGATCCAGTCGAGGTTTTAGTTAAACTCGTGCCATTTCTCAGCACAATTAAGTAACTATGTTACCTTTAGCTGTTATAAAAATGCTAAGAAAATCAAACACGGCTTAAGAAATTTGACTTTGTATCCTAATGCCTTGAAATTGGGCTTTTGCTTCTTTAAAAACTTCATTCTCTTTTTAAAACTCCACTTTCAGGAACCCATCACGACATTGGTCCTGTAGTAACAGGTTTAACAACATTTTTACCAACGTTGCACTAAAAAGTAGCTCAGCAGGTGCACAGTTCCACCAGCTTTTTGCCAACTGCTGCTGGCTAGTCTAGAGGAGCTGAGAGGTAGGGATGTGGCGGAGGGTTCTCTGTGAGGTAGAAGCTTGGAAACTGCAGGAGGAGCTACGCCTCGAAGGCGGAGCTAGGTCCACGCAGGCGTTCTGCACAGCTGAATGGTCGCCATGGCAGAGTAAAGGATTTTTCAAACATGGATGAAAGAATCCAGGCACGTTTTTGATGAGGGAACAACATTATAACATGATGTTAAGCCAACAAAAGTCCATTTCTCATAATACTGCCCCCTTTTCATATAAGCTATTACTTATTTATGATTCTTTACAATTTGATGATTTCTAATCTATTTTATGATTGCTGCCTTAGTCATTGCACAGTTATTTGCTCTATTTGTATTTGTTGGTTTATGTTTTAGAATTTTATTAATTTTTCTGTGTTTCCACAGTTTCCTAAGTTTTTTTCTGTCCAATACATTCAACAAAAACTTTCCTATGCAATACTCTGTACTACACTGGCAAGAAAAAGGCTCTACAAATAACCAATTATTTAAGAGAAGAAGCTGATGCATGCATTCTTGTGATCACAGGTCAAATTATGTTGGGATAACGTCTGCATTTGATCTGGAGATTTTTACCGATCCGAATCGCCGAGTAAAGCCGACTGAGGCGGGGAAGTTACAAGAGTGTCACAGAGTGCTCCGGGGGGTTAAGCGGAAACAAACGGCGCTTTTGACGCCGGCGAACAGCTTGTGTTATTTATAGGAACCCCTCCGGTTGATATGGCAGAATGTGATTAGTACGAGCTAGCTCCTGCTTTACGAGAACAGCTTTTCATCCAGATTGCAGCGGCCTGTTACAGGACTGCTTAGCCGCAGCTGCAAATTTACATCAGAGATTACCGCAACCCAAACAATGCACAGGAGGGGGTGGGGGGGGGGGGGGATAGAAAGGACACGGCAGCTCACAGGAGCAAACAGGGTTATAGCTGCCCGAGACGGAAGAGGAAAGAAGAAGAAAAAAACATTTCCTTGACATAGGTAGGGAGCTAGCGGGCTTTTTGTCTCGTTCTATAACACAGCTTTGATTCACCTTTTGAACTGGATGCTTTACAACAAATACTTTATTCTTCACCCAATAACAAAAAAAAATAATCCTGAATAATTAGCTGCCAACTCTATGATTAGTATGGTTTTACCACTTGAGTAAAATGAGGTACCATGCTCCTGTAAAGGTAACTTTGAAGCATCTTAATGTGGTTTCCATTTGCTGTGGTCTCAAAATAATCAAAGGGTTCGTGACTGTAAAACCTCGTATACAGGACGGAGTTGAATAAATATGGAAATGGTTCAGGGGCTCATAAAAACACATACTGCTCTGAAAATGAAACCACCTCTTAAAAGAGTTCTTTACATTCATTACAATAGGTACTAAAGTCATATCGCTGAACTAAACAAGAACTGAATTCATTCAGATGTTGAAACAAACTTGTTTTTTTTAAAAGTGTGATTTTGGGGTTCGCAAATATCGTTGGAGGGGGACTTGCTTTAATTTTGACTACAGCGATAAATAATGCAATAATTTAACAAAATACCGATAAAGTGCTTGTTGGTAATTTGCAACCAGATTTTTGCCCACTAAACTATTCTCAACATGTGCCATTGTTGGAATAAATCAAGTTCTTTCCTTTTCCAAAACTGAGGAACTGAAAACCAAATATGTAAACTCGTATATTCAATTCAGTTCAAAATGATTTGATTAATCCGAAAGGAAAAACCAAATGTTGTAATTCATTATTTAAAGCGGTGTCGTAAATGCCGACAGCTACTAGGAGGAAGGATCTGCTGCTGAGCTCAGAGACGGATCAACTTCCTGTGAGTGGTGTTTAGAGGAGAGGCCTTTTAAAATCCACTTTATTATATTAGCGCAAGAATTGTTGACAGGTTGCTGTTTAAAATGGATAAGAAATGAAATGGCATTTAAAGCAACAGAGGTCAGAATTGACTGGGACAGCGCAACCTAATTATTCAAGCTTTCAGAAAGTTATTTGCAGAAGAGTAAAGATTTTATAGAAATGCATCAGTCATCACAAAACAATTACTTGCATGCCTCATGTGTAATAAATGTTTATTCACCCACATGGTCCCAAAATATCAACACATGGTCCAGCCCTGCTCTCTCCATCACCATGAAGACACTAAAAGAAGTTCTCACTTCCTCTACTTAAATATTTCCACATATTTTCTCAATGTTGGTTCAATGTACGCAAAAATAACCCAAGTCCTGTCCTGTCATTTAAGGTTTACAGAAACCGAAACAAAATGCTGGTTAATACTCAACCGGTTTGACATTTGTAGCATCCTCCCACCATGAAGCTCCACCTTTATTTCCCAACAAAGATTCCACCAACTTTTAGCTAATTTGGTTCCACTATGGTGAGGAAAGAAAGAGTATTCTTGCCCTTTCTCAGACACAGACGTCAACTAAATAAAAAATGTTTAAAAAAAGCAAACCGATATCACAGCAAAACAGCTTCATTTCCACAAGAGAAAAATATTAAAAAGTGGAGTCATTAATGATACCAACACCTTCTTAAAAAGTTCAGCGACTTCCTGTTAAGGTCAGCGAGTCTTGATCTTATACGTCTTGCTACTATATCAGTGTCCGTTTTATTAATACAACACGCATCTCACACTAACAGGTTCAACTGAGAAACGACAAAAACCTGTAAACGGTGACCACAGACCCATCTTTCCTAAACTCAGCATTAATTTACCAAAAACATAATCGCGGCCTCTCATTAGGAAAGCACAGCGGCTCTTCTCATGTCTCCGCTGGCAGCGATTGTCCGACCCAAACAGATGTTGCAAGTCGCTTCCCACTCCCTCAGCAATCACATGAGCCAGCAGTTTGAAACCGCTCTCACATGGGATGACAATGCCAGAATTCGTCAAGCTGAGACTGCGCTGGCAGAGCGTGAGAGATCGTTTCACACATGCCTCGGCCACAAACGCCCACTCCATGGAGAATCGTCGACGTGTGCCGTCTTGGTAGCGGAGAAGTCATTGCCTAAACAACTTGCGTGAGTCACAGAAAGCAGCACCGCTGTCTACCTTTATGCTTCCCCCTTCACCTTCTCCCAATTGTGTTTATGTTCAATGAAACACAATCTATTGGTTGATATGTTTTCAAGAGAGGAGGGGACTAAACAGAGTTTTAATGCAGGGTGGGTTCGATTATCTTCTGGGAGTTGTTACTAAAAACTTTTTTTTTTGAGAAAATTTAATCTATAATCTTAGAGTCATCTAGTGTATTTTAAAATTGACTTGATGGAACCAGGAAATGTGTGACAGTATGAGTCAGAGAAGGGATATTATTTCTACACACATTGGATCCATTTCCAATTAGATCAAAGATCTATTGGGTTGTAAGTCAAAGTGTCTTATCCACACAAAAATGGCAATTTAGGGTAACTTATACACACATTTTGTTTTTTAAATAGGATAGTTTAAAAAGCAAAAAGAAAAAAAATGCTTACATGATAGTCTAACTTTGAAATCTCTCAAGCTAATACAAGTTACAAAAACATTTAAATTACCTTTGAGATCAAAATATTTTTGAATAAAAGATAAATTACAGAAATTTGGAACATCTGCTTGGAAGAAGGTTGCTACACTTTACACTCATTGCAATGGAGTACATTTTTAACCACGTTTGTGTGCATCACCTTGTTCGGCACATTGAGTTTGTTCGTAATGTTCTTCTATTCATTTCCTAAAACCACTGATCCTAACCCTCATGTCTAACTAGTGATAATAACCACAGGTCTTTCTCTAAAGACCTGTTCTCAAACGCCATGAACACAAAGCCTCCTGAAACAATGGCTAGAAGTGCAACTGAAACAGGTAGAAAGACGAGCCTCTCTGCAATAATCGCAGGCAGAGAATGCAGCAGGACGGAGGACCTGAAGTTCCAGTTTTGCTTCCCCTCTAGGCTTTCATTCTCACCACTTAGCCACTGGTCTCAGTGGTCTTACGTGACTCTAGAAAAACAAAACCATGATTGTTTTCTTTGAACGTGCTGAAATAGGGGTCAGTAATCCGATCTGCGACAAAGAACTGTTTTTACGGCATCTTCCTGATCTCCTACTCCCGAGCAGAGTGGCTCTGAATGAATCATCTACATAATGACTGGACATTTTCTGCCCACTGAAATGTTTTGTTGCAACAATGGATGTCACTATACTTAGTGGAATACATTTGTTTCGCAACCAAAGCCATTTATAGAAGTCAGAAAAGCCTTCTTACTGAATCGGATGGTGACGCAAAAGGCAAGCTGAACGTTCAGTCAGTCAGCCTGGATAAAGTCAAGATGTTACGCTTTAGCAGCTCATGAAATGATAAATTGTCAAATTAAATACGGCAATTATTTTTTTATCATTTCAACAACACCCAGGTAAGATCTAATTCATGTTAATTCATTTGATCCTAAATGAATTAACAGGAAGGTGACATTTCTACCTTTATCCCAACATATTGCAATAACGATGAATCAGAAATGACACGCAGTTGACATGACGTTACAGGATGTTGATGATGAGATTTCACATAAACGCAAACCTTTCTTCATATTAAGAACCACAGTTTAGAGTCTCAGACTCGCATGTCAAGATAAGAAACTCCGGACCAGCAACTCAAGATCTGACGACTGGCCAGCAATCCCCCCCCCCCTCCAAACTGGAGCAAAAGAAATTGCTGTGTAAGTGATAACATCCTCATTAACTGGAAAAGGATCATATACCGAATACATCACAGCTTCCATTCATTAGCTCTGTGTGGAGCTTATATTTTCTCTGATATCTACTCTCCAAAGGAGGCCTGGAAATAGTCGGAATCTGGGATAGCTTCATTTAATACCCTTTGAGATGACCGTCATAATTACTCTAATGAATAATTCCCCATGTTATCTAAAGACACAGATGAGCCTTAGGAGAAGGAACGGAGACCTACTTTAACCCAATTAGTTCAGGCCTTCACAACTCGAAGGTTAAGGAGATGCCTCGGGTCCCCCAGAGACTGATGGAAGCCTGGCAAAAGGTAGTCCCCTCCTTCAAAGGTTACGTTCTCACTACCACACACCGAGATAATCAATAAGCGTGTTTATGTTCTGGCCTTTTGCGCGAGCAGCTCATCGTTGCTCCTGTGTTTCACCCCGTCTTGAAATGTTGGCCTGTGGGGGGAAATATGTAAACCGCTGTGACGCTTAAACCAACACAGCATGACAAACACGGGGCTGACATAAAATGATGATAAACATAATTTTATTCATTTTCCATAAACCCATTAATACAAAAGTCACAGCCAGAACCCGTACACCGCCAGCCACGGGCCCTAGACGCAGAAGTCTTATGCTTACTCAACCGTAAAGCCAGACGACAAGAAAAACAAACTGGTTGCCATGAGCAACCGCATGAAAACAGCTTCCGAAGACGCGTATCTGCCAGGTGAATAATGCGCGCTTCTCGACAGACCGCAGTCTCTCATGAACTACCTGCTTGAGATTCTGAAAGCCACTTCCTGGATACATAAAGACAGACGGCAGCGCTGCTGAAATGTGCAACAAGACAATATCCTGTGAGATGAGCTCACCGCAGCCTTCAGGCGACGCCGAATCTCGATCGACGTCAAGGACGTCAAGAGAGTTTACAATTCGAAATGTACCAATCGCTTTAAAAGAACCGTGACGTCGGCACAGGTGGAGGAAAAACAACTAGTTGGCATCAGTAAAACATTGTTTTTGACCACCAATCTGTCCCCATTTACCTTTTGACTGTGGAGTCCATGTGCGACAGCCAGAGTTCAGTCATTTGGTTTAAAAACAGTTGAGGACGCAGGGAGAGCTACAACAGGATGAACAGGTCCACTGACTGCTGACAGAGTTTGCCTAAATATTTGCATAATGTTGCACCATCCACACAGACTGACTTCGAAATGGCAAAGCGAGTTCATACAATGTTTTTACGTGCAACTTTTCCCATCAAACAATGCAGAGAGCTAAAACCAGTCTCCATTTGTCACAAAGAAAGTATGCATTAAAAAACAGAAGAAGTCAATTCACATAAGGTTGCTTCAACAAGATGTTGCATAAGTCTGTGATGTTTCTATTTTAACATGAGTACTATGTAAACGTCACTGTGAGATGAAATTCAAGAATTCGGCAGCTTTTTAAAACCTTTTTGAGAAGATTATGAAAGGAATTTAAGACCTATATCCCCACAAAAATTTACAAAATCCATCCAGCAAACTGGCAATCAGTTTCACTTATCCAGGCCAGATGCAAAGAAGCTAATTAGCAAGTGAAAGTATATTAGCAGCTAGATAGCAGCAGAGTGTGAAAAACTTTTGCCTGATAGAAAAGTACAGTGAGAAAAGGAAAAAAAAAGAAAAAATATAGAATATACGAAATTAAATTGTCCGGCAAGACAAAATTTAAGACATGCAATTAACTTATTTAATGCCAACTTGCTTTTTTAAAATTAATTTAAGTCATTTTAAGGCCTCAACTTTAAATAAATGGGATATTCCACACACTGGTAAAAATAAAAACTTGATATCAAATACTTTCAATGCAAATTGCATATCCACAAAAAGGGGAAAAGCTCATCTAAATGACTATTTTCTACCTCAACAAAACCCAGCTTCATCGCCTCTTTCAGAGTTTAAAAGGGTAAAAATACAAGAATGTTTTGCAGTCCACTACCAACATCGACTAATGAAGGGCTGGTGTTCACCCTGCTTGACTTTAAAACCATTCATAATATACATTTAGCATTTCCTTCACAGGGATTTCTAATAAACCATAGTAGAATTACAGGACAAGTGCATAACTCCACAAAATGTTGAGTTCCAGTGCTAACAAACAATGAAGGTTTGTCTCTTTTGAACCCATTCAAGCAAAACAATGAAAATACAAAGCCCTGAAGATAGATCTAACGATCTAGGTCAGAGCTGTCTGAAAGGAAGAAGCAGCAAACTAATGGTACACTAGAAAAAGACAATAGCAACATTTAAATAAAGATATATGGAAAAACAAAACTCCTTCAAAAAAAATCTGTCAGTGAACATGTTTAAAAGAGGATGCTCCAGCCGTAAATGAAGAACTGGACCAGCGATCTGACACAGTTGCTTGTTTGTTCTTCTTCTTCTATGAGGGCGAAACAGACTGAGGGAGAGCGATACGATTTGCCAAGATTCAATAACCAGGTCAGACATATTCAGGTCAGAGCTATGCATCCATGCAGACATGGCAGCAATCTCCCTGCTTCCATCCTGAGGAAGGCTGTAAAGAAAAAGAGTCCTCCTAATTGCCTCGCCATCGAAACAGCCTGCAAACACATCAGCCTCAAAAATTGTGTTTGCTTTTTAATTGCACTGCACTATTAAAAGATTCCATTAAAATATAAGATTTAACTAAAAATATTCATGATAAATGCAATTTTTCAGCCGGAAACATCAACCAAAGTGCTATTAGTTTCATCAACTTGTGCGTCACACGTACGGTAGTCAAACAGATCTGCATTAAAAATATTCTGACTAATCAAAAATGCTGCTAAACGAGACGGCACTGAAACGTCCCAAACATATTCCAAAGAAAGGTTCGTCTTAATCATGCATCATCAGCAAGGATGCCAGAGGCAGTAACTCCGTAGAAATTTTTCCATGCAGGGAATTTGACCCTGAAGCTGAAGCCACCATTAAAACACAAGTTGCCATGAGTCCCGTCGTCCCGACAGGACGGGTGGATGGGATTTCTTCTCTGAAGCAGCAGTTCAACCACCTGGATTTACAGAGCAGGAGATCCATCATGAGAAGAGAGCTATGAATCATTCATTTTCTGTCTCGCGTAATTTGGCACCTGTATTAGTGAAATGAGGATGCCTGTTTAATTTACTGAGAAAGCCTTTCGCAGCGGCAGGAGGACAAAAGAGCAAAGGAATTACAGGACAAGTCATCAAACAAGTAAAAGCTGCACTAAAGAAACGGAAATGCCTCGGCTTCCAACACACACACACACACACACACACCTGTCTCCGTCAACAACGGCACATGACTATGCAAAGTAGTCATGCGTCACCTGCAGCTTTTACTTTCGACCTTCCGTGATTAGTTGAAACCGGTCCTAAGCTGAAATACGATGCATTAAAAAATTATTTAAACAAAAAAAAAAAAAAAAAAAAAAAAAAAAAACAGGCTATTCTCCCCACACCTGAGTAAAATATAACTGAACTCCAAAAAACACCACCACTCTTCAGTGTGGAAGCTGTTGCTGCTGGAAAAAGCCTCTGCGGAAAGTTGAATGTTTCAAGAGTCAATTAAATTGGAGGAAACCTAGAAAGTAGAAAAACATACCATGTCTTATAAAGAAGGAAAGAAGTTATTTTTGTTTGGTTTTTCCAAATTAAATGCCTCTATCCCACAATATGGAGGATTTTACTGTATTTGTGTATTCCATTAACCAGAAAGAGAAAAGCTCTTAAAGATGGTCCCATTTTTTTCCCCCCCCCAAGCAAACATTATGGAAGTCTGACGGCAGAGAAAATAAGGAAATGTTAATCATTTAGAAACGCATCGAAATCACCATGTCTAGGTTTCACAAAAACTGCAAATCAGCCACAAGACCTCACACCTCACATGCTCAACAAAAAAAAAATAACGACGTGTTTTCAACAGGATAATAAAGTGACGCGATCATTCAGCTCGACATAGATCATCCCTTCTTCAGGGTGTACACAGTCACCACGGGCTGGGTTCAAAGATTTATCACGACATCGGACTGCTGTGACACAGCAAAAGATCGCGCTTCCCTGTGTGTCTTTATTACAGGGCCCAATGATTTATTAGACCCTGTTTTCTAAAGTAATTTACAAGCAGAGAGCAACTAAAACACACACACACACACACACACACACAAAAAAAGTAAAATAAACTTTAGGGCACAGTGGCGAACCGCCCCAGAGCTCAGTTTGGCACGCGTTGCTAAACTAGAGCATGTATTCATTAGCCATTCATACAATACGAGATGTTTAGACGCAGATGAGCTATCAGTGGTTTAGCTTGTGAAGTTTCATGGACTTTGAAACAAGGTCGTAAAGTAAATTTGCCCGACTACACCATGTTACGAACCACTAAATACACAGTTTTATTTAAACGTTACGCTTGGATCAAATAGGGTGGCGCAACTGTTGAAAATGTATTATAATTGCCATTTCATTGTGGACTGTAATAAAACTGCAAAGGACTATATTAAGCCTCTTGCATGGAGTTCTACTGTGGCAAATACAAAATGTTGTTGTTGCCCTCCTTTGAGTTCAAGAGCTACTTTGAACAGGGTATCTGCAGGCATCAGCAAATCAAATGTGCCGACATTAAAAGACATTTTTATGCAGACCTGAATTAAATTTAAGACCCACCCCCCGCCCCCGAAAAAAGAAAAAGACATATATATATATTTATAAATATGGGGGAAATGGCTGCATTTACAAACAAGCATAGCAAAAAACTGTGGACTCGAATTTGTCCCCATGATAGAAGCAAAAAAGAAAAGAAAAAGAAAAAAAGAAGCTAGCTAGCTACCGGTAGCCTCAAATACCTTGAGTCACAGAACGCAATAAAGACGTTTGCGTGCAAGCCAAAGTGTTTGGCTGACAGAAAATCCCCACAAGAAAAACAAAACAAAACAAAAACTGCACGACAAAATTTAAGGCCTATAATTGACCTTCTTAAAGCTAGCTTACTACTTTTTTTTTCTTTTATGAATTCAAGACATTTTTTAAGGCATTTATTTTAAGTCACACAAATTCAAGACTGTTTAATGGCGTGCAGACAGCCTGTCTTAAGTTCACACCTTGCCTTTGAAAGGAAACCACAGAAAAACCTCCCCTGACTTCAACTGTACAAAATGTTAAAAATGTTATAGTGCCTGCAAAGATGTTTTGCAGGCACTCTAATATTTTCTAAGGAATCGATAAAGCACTTAAGATTATGTTCTCATTTTTACAAGAGGCCACCATAGCTTGTCTGTTTTCTTGAATAGGGCGTCCTTGTTTCTTGTCAAGTAATGTTTAACTGAGCAATGTGATTGCTAAAAGAGAAACCAGGCCAGAATTGACAATAAATTAACTATACTGCTTTCAAGTATGATCACAGCTGTGATGACAACACTGATGAAATGACTGGTCTGCCTTTCGTACCTTGTCATTTATGACTCAAGGACCTGGATCCCAGTGGTTGCCCGTTGACAGATCCAACAGGTTGATTACCTGATAAAAGGAAAAAAAAGTTGATTAGATTAAAATTAGAAAGACAACAGTTAAAAATGCTAACTCTCATAAATTCCTTTTTTTTTAATGTATTTATTTGATAATACATTTGCACCATTAATGTCAGTAGAAAGTAGAAATCATAGTAGTGATTTGAAACTTACAAGCTGCAAACTTTAACCTACTTGCTATATGTATCATGTGTGAAAATAAGACGCTTTAGAAAATAATTTATTCATAGGTTGTCTCTTTTGTTACTTCTCTGTCCTAAAAGCTAATGCATTGGTTCAGGCTGTTAAAAGTGTCTGGGTTGAGAGCTTTGTGACGAAGACAGAACTCTTAAAACAAATAAAAAAAACAAGAAATCCTAGAAACATGAAAAGATCTTACTTCTCAAGTCGAAACACTTAAGTGTTTGCAATTTGTCTTTTGTATTTGGAGTACTTATGGAGGCGTGTTTTTCACGCTTGTAAAAGAGGTCTCGATCTCAATCGGACTGTATCTGATTAAATATAGTAATAAATACACAACAGCGTTGTATGTGCACTTTCAGAGTCGACCTAAAAATAAAAAGAAATGACAATCTTACAAAAATTGTTGACCTGAAACGATTAATCAATTATTGAAATAATCTGTGAATGATCAACTGGAGTGTGCACACTAAAAAAAACAAGGCCATTTCGTAAAGAAAACCTATTCAGAGCAGAAAATATATGCATTTTGCATTTAAGATAAAAGCACCATTATAGGTACGTTTTAGCCAAAACTCCTCAAGTTGTATCGTTTCAGCTTCACCTGGTTCAGATTTACCAACTAAAGGAATGCTACGGCGTTTCATTTTAGGCCACAAAATGTTTATTTCCTTTTTGAAAAGGTGAATTGGATTTATTTTTTAATGATTATTTACTTCACTAAAATTGGTTGCAGTCCTAAAAAAAGACCCGGAACTAGTTAAAAAGACGAGATCGGCTCCGTCCTCGCGCAGCTCTGTTGTGTTCCTCACCAGGAGGGAGGGAGGGAGGGAGGGAGGGGCTGGACGAAGCGGCAGCAGAAAGAGAGAGAGAACGGCATGAGGGAGGAAACATTTTTAACTTATTCATAGAGGCTCCCGATCGGCTCCAAACACATTGGACTGCACCGACACTCATTAGTCTCTGCCCCACTTCCTCTCGGGTGCCTTTATCCTCGTCACATCCATCTGGGAAGCCGAGTCTCGACAAAGAAAACTTCCATCCATCACACACGGAGGACTAAAGAGAGAGAAGCTCCCATTTCAAGCTGAAGGGGGGCTGACAGGAGAGATGGGGGTTGGGGGGGGTGTTGGGTGCAGTGGCTCTGGATTTTCTTTCTCCTCTTTTATTCCCTTTGATTCAGCACCACTGCAATCCATGAAACTGAACATGGCTGAGAGGAGAAAATCACCTGAAATCCGGAGGGGAAGCACGGCAAACGGGGAGAAACTTATGTTTTCAGAGATGCGTCACTTAGCATAGAAATGCTAATATTTATGTAAGCTTTCAATTGCCTAATAGGAATTTCTATTTCACATTCAAGCACAAATCACCTTGATACAAGGTGCTTTGTTTTTTTTAATTCATGATACCACTTTTTTTTCCCTCAGCAATAATGTTTCAGAAACTACAGCGTTAGCTTCACTTGCTAGGCAACCAGCAACATGTTTACTCCTATTATGATGTGGTCTGTTGACAATTGTGTTTTTAATACATTTTACTAAAGACTCAGTTAATTGTTTACAGACGATTAATTTGAATTGCCAACCAACGTTGAGCGTCGTAAAATTTAACGAGTAGGAGTTTCAACTCCCAAGATAAAGATCTTTGAGGAGATCAGGGTCCAGAGCAACAATTGAGAGGCAAGAAGCTGCAACAGCCGATACTCTCCGTCACCGTGAATGCTATTCAGAAGGCAAAAATAATCATTGGAAGAAAAAAAAAATCAGAGTCATGCATGCGATTGTTAAAAACTTGTCACCAAATACTTGCATAAGCCAAAATATCAACATCTGGTATCGGTGGACGGCTTTTGATCAGATTGAGTTTGTTTAAAAAGAAATGAATTATTGATTTCTTTTGATAAATCTGCAAGCTGATATCACAAAATTTAAGTATGCATGTAAATTCAGGAAGTCTGCTATAAATGAGCAAAGGCGTATAAAACGTTGCAATTAGCAGCACCATGAAACCAGAGCGGTGAGTTTTTATTACAAACAAGATACAGCGACTAATGTTTACACTACTGGCAGCAATAACTTCATTCTGAGAAAACTGTCTGTGCTTGATGGGACAAAGTACAAAACCTGACCTGTGGTAGGTTTTGTGGTAGGTAGCCCAACAACTCAAGCAAACGGACTGAATTGCATTTCTGTGCGACCGAAACAATTAATCGGGTTAATCGCGATTAATCGATTATTGAAATCGTCAACTAATTCGGCAATCGATTGTTAACTGGAGAATCGAAAAAGGTCATTTGGAAGGGGGGTGGGTGGGCACTTATTTAGAGCATAAATTAAGCCAAAATCGTACAAACTGTACATTTTGCAATTAAGGTAAAACACCTTTGTCTTCAATATGTTTTCGCCAAAATTTACTAAAGGACTGCTACCGATTGCATTTAGGCAAGGCAATTTTTTTTTGAGGAACTGATTTGTTTGAGTATCTTTTAATGTATTTCTAATACTATACAAAAAAAAGAATGTGAGTATTTTATTAAATCAGACTGTTAGAATAATTGGTAGATTAATCTAATGATAAAATAATCATTAGATGCAGCGCTACCTTTTAGTATGAAGTGATAAATGCATTTGTTTTAAGTGGCATCTGACCATAGTGACAAAGCAATCTACCGCCAACGATTTGATTTACAGCACTATAAACAGCAAATGCAACATTATTATTATTTGACTAAAAACCTCCTAATTACTTGACAGCAGCCCGTGAACAACGGCACACATATTCACCGTGTGGAAATATTCCGACAGGAATGTCCAGTGGATGTTACGACAGATTTCTTCTCACCACGTTTACTTCCAAGAACCTCTCTTCCCCCATGCGGTAAACAAAAACCCTGTCAAAATCCTTCCATTACGCAAGTGAGAACGCAAGTTCCTCTAAAAATGTCGTGTCATTCCACAGACGAATCGAGACCATATTTCCACCCGTATGTTTAGTGTGTGGTCAGTGGGAAATATTTCTTTTGTAGGTTGTTTTAACCATTAAACACCTAGCATGACAGAAGCACGGCTCGTTTTGTTTTTGTTTTTTATCGACAGGGCTGCTGATGAGACTCGACAAGGTGCAGACAGATGCTCTGCTAAGTGGGTCACATGCACAGAGTAATCATCGGGGGGCTAGGGGGGGGGGGTGAAAACTGAATGCACAGATGTTTCAACCCAATATGTCAGATGTATATAAATCTACATATTTACACTGATTACGAGTCAAGTCGCATTCTCACCGAGCGTGTTATGGACCAAATATCCATCATATTTGACAGCATTTACATATAAGCATCAATGCGTGTTACAATTTCAACTTTTTTTCAGGACATAAATCACAAATCCTTCAGGCGTCGCGTCAGCCGAAGCTCTCTGATGTTTATGCGGCGCAATTAAAGAGGATTATAAATATTTCTTGATGGGATTTATTTACAACAAGAGCAAGACGGGGCGAGAAAACACTATGCATCATAATGTAGGTCGGTCCGGTCGACAATTAGCTTCAATTGGAAACGGCTGCTCTGAAAGCGGTGGCTCCGACAGGCTTCGGTTACTGTACCGATTCGTCTTAATCCTTGGTATGCAACCGCCGCGCCAACATTTAGCGCCTAATCCAAAGTAATCGACGGCAAATCCTTGGGAACAATTAGCTCCACAGGAGGATACAAAATATGCGGATGACAGTCATTCGCCATTCCGGTTTTCTCTTAGCCCAACCGGTCACGCCGGTTTGAACCGACGGATCGGAAATGGTCGTCACCGGGTTGCAGAGATTCCAGTCAAGGCCAAAGACCAAGATAAGTTGAGAAGAAATAAAAAGAAAAAAAGAAAGAAAAAGAACTTATAACCAGGATATGTATGAAGTTAATTACAGAAAATAATCTTTACAAAAGTCAGTGAATTAAACACAGGAAGTGACAGAAATAGCTTTGTCTTATCGCTGCTGTAGTTAAATGAGAACAAATGTGAGAGACTGAAAGGAACTACTCTACATCTCCTGTGAAAACATAACTACGTGGTTGGGAAAACGTTTTCTCTTCATTTAAGCATTGTGGCAAACTCTTCGATGTAGAGCGCTTGTGAAAAAGTGGTTCAGTTTACATCTTCAAGGTATTGTTTAGATGGTGGCTGAACTATGACCACCAAAGTTATTTTAAAGGCACTTATCCCAAACTCTTGAGTGATTTTCTGGCCAAACGGCCGTACGGATATTTAAAGAGGAGCGGCCAAAGCAAACGAGGTGGATTAGCAGCGGTAGGCAAGAACTGATTGTATCATCCGGGATGTTTTAGAGTGGAATATCCTCCCTGCTGCCCCAAAGTTAATTTGTTAGCAAGCCATGACAATCATGAGACATACACCAAGAGTCTCATGTTGCTTTATGAGACTGTTAGAATCTCATATAGCAAGAATCCTCTTCAAATATGTTGCGATACTGACTGCTACTGGAGATTGTTCCTGCCCACAGCACCGTTAAGGATCCTTTGGATGATATGAGTTTGGACAACATAATAATTTCCCCTTTGGGATAAATAAAGTAGTTTTGAATTGAATTTATCAAAAAAAAATTTTTAAACGTTCTTCACATGTACTATATGTTGGTCCAAAACCTAAAACTTCATACATCAAAATTTTGGGTTTTTTTTTTTTTTTTGGAAAAGCTCATTTCTCATTTCGTTTACGTGTGAAATTGACTTGCTGGAGAGGAAATGAGAACTCACGCAGTCGCCCACAGGTGGGCATCTTTAAGAAGGAGTAAAAGAACTTCCCTCTTTGGGATATAATGTCCCTTTACAAATAACCAGAGCCGCAGCGATGGCAAAGAAAAGCACAAAACACAATGTTACCGGCCCAAAAGCAACACGGAACAGCAACACAAAGTCCAGAAACCCGAACCGGGTACAGACTCGGGATGAGCAACAACTATACAGATAAAGGCGGTAAAGCTGCCATTCAGCAGGCTTTTAAAACAATAGCACCGCCAAGTAGAAGCAGGGAAGAGTTAGGAAGAGCCTTTAAAACTGAAAGCGCTCAAATGCAGCTGACATCATTAGTCCAGGCTTTTAAATCTCCATCTTTGGAGAATGGAAAAGCCATCTCAGGAGAAATAACGAGGCAAGATGCGAAAACGAGATCAAATGTAGCCTGGGCAGACGTTTGCCTTCTATAAGATGCAGTAAACGATCACAGGAGCGCAATACAAGTCCAAGTGAATGCTTGGTTTCTTTTTTTATCATTATAAATCATCTGATGAGTTGAAAAGTGAGAAGAGTGTGTGTAAAGTTGACTCTGGTGAAAGCGGTAGATTACCATCAACTATGAATATCTGCTGTACAATCTGCATGAGATAAGTGGAAGGCATATTTTCTAACAGCACTGGTAAAAAAAAAATTTAAAAAAAAATAAAGTATGTTTTAGAGCAGCACACTGAAAAAATGTGAACAGTAATGCTGTGCGCGCGAGGAAATAACACAATGTTTGACGAATCCTGCTGCTAATACCTAATTTTGGCAATTGGGCGACAGTCAAATGTTTCTTTCGGGGGAAGCTTACAGAGATGGATGCTTGGACAAACCCTCTCCCCGATTCGGCTATTTGTGTTGAGTAATTACACTTCTGAAGGAGCCAATAATCACCCATTTTCTCACTGGGTTTTTATTTAAAATCAAATCTGTTCCACCTTGAAGACTTCCTGATTCCTTTCCCTGGAAGGAAGAATACAATTCCACAGAATTGTATTTAGTAAAGAATGCTTGGCTCTAGAACTGGAGGACATTTTAAATATCCAGATTTTTTTATTTATTTATTTTTTCTTTGACATTTTTCTGCTTACTTCGTGTGGTGGTTAAGCAAACTCGAGCGGTAAGGGGGAAAAAAAGGCTTCCATGTCATTTGTGTCACATTCAAAATGCCATGAAATACTAATTAGAAGTTTTTAGAAACCTAAGAAAAAAAAATAAAAACACACACACAATTAAAAAAAGGTGATGCACAAAAAGCTTCAGGTTTTGAATTTTGTACGCTTTCTTCGGCACAACCCATTTGTACCAGAGGTTGGTTTCTACCCATTGCTAGATTACGGGCAGCGCCATCAGGAGAAGCTGATAGCTCTGTTTACATTGGAGCTGGGGAGGCCTCTGAAGCCTCATAAGATACAGCATCTGTTTACAACATGACAACACAGCCGTCAAATTAGGAGCGTGGGGCTGAAGGCAGCCAAATCCGGGGTTTTTTTTTTTTCCTTCCCTGAGACAATCCCCTAATCTGAATGCAGACAGCGTTGCCATCTTGTCACACAACAACACTCTCCCCTTTGACAACCACCACTTTTGTCTGTCGGCACAGTCGGCTCTCGTGCGTTTTGATAGATGAAATAATCCCAGCAGACAGAACCGAAACGTGGCCGATTCACAACACAGCTGGTCCAGCTCCGATCTAGAGGTTGATTGCTCTCACTTGACAGGGGGGGGCAAAACACAGACTTATAAAACCAAAAGGTTCAGCGAAGAACGTCCATAGATGGGCCATATAACTGCGCCGATCCCGATCTGTGTAAACAAATGACAAAGCTGCTGCTACAGCCATTAGTTTAATGACTGTTAGAGGGGATGGTAGCTTCATATAGGAGCTACAGAAACACGCTGCGTTGTAAACATACATGTGCTCCCAAACGGCCAATTACGCCATTGGATCGATTCCATTTTCGTGGAAATACACAAATATTTGTTTGTTTGTTTTTTTTAATTGGGAATTTTTGGAATCTTGGTTCCCCAGTTTAATTTTCACCCAATTCAATTTTTTTTTTTTTTTTTTTCAAAACGTCAGCATACGCAAACGTCATTATAGATCCTCACTAGGCATCCGGAGCAGCAAATTTTGTCCTGACGTGCAACACTGCGTCCACTTTCATTTTTGGTTCTCAACAGATCAAAGTGGAGCAATCGCCGACCCAAGTGTGCAAAAAATGTCAGCCCCGCGCGTGGAAGCAATGACTTATCTTACACCAGGTCCACTTGTTCAGGACGGTGGCGGATCCGTCATGCTGTGGGTCTGCTTCCCTCTCTAAAACACTGCCAGGGTGTGGGACGTCAACCAATTGTAAATAAGACAACTGGAAACGAGCCGCCACTGCATGAAACAAGAGAAAACTTGTGCACAAAAAAAATAAAATAAATAAACCACTGAGAATTTGCTACTACAACAGACAAATGCCTTTTAAGGTCTTTTACAGATCCTTATCTGAGAACAAACAAATGTGGTCGGCTTTGAAGACGGCTATCAGTTCAGATTAAAGGTAGAAACGATGGTGAGAGGCAGCTGATAACTGTTTACATCAGAAAGGCCCCTCAAAAGATGTAACTTAATAATAATAATAATAATAAAATAACTCAGCCACCAAATTATGAGTTTTAGTTCACTTTTTCTTGCTTGATTTAAATACAGACACAAGCACAGCCGTGTTAATAAATTGCGATCAATTTAAAGACTTTAAATTGCAAGACATCAGTGACAGCAGTGAAACTTCAGGACCTCTAGGGAGCAGCCATGCTGATGCCGATATTAAATTGCAGCGAGAATTAATAACACCGTCCAAAACCTACGGCTCTTTTCCCACCAGAAATACGCTCACGTTCATTTAAAAAGTGCACACCAACAATATCAATACGCATTAAACCGGGTGAGGGTGAAAACTGGGCTGATTTCATACAGGAGGCTGAAGTCGGGACAGTATCAGAATGGCACTACAGAACGCTACGGCGCAGCTAGCGATGGTTGTTAGCATGGGGCCCCACAACTTGCGCAAACAAAGGCACTTACCTCAATTCCCGTCGAGCCCTCCCGTCATTTATCGGCGTCCGTGTCGTGGTGGAAAAGGTGCCAATATCCGAAACGGTGTTTTCGAGAAACACGTCGCGGCAAGCTGGGCGGTTTTCAGTTACGAGTTTGCCTCGGGTTAGCAGCTAGCTAGCGGTGCCCACTTAAAGAGCAACTTGGAGCTGGCCCACTGCGCACATTTCTCCTTAATCAGCCGTCCTCAAGTTCTTCAGCTGTTTTCGCACTTTTAGGTGTTTTCCTCCCCCGATGGCTCTCAAGACGAAGCACCCGCGACTCGAGCGAATTACAGACGCGGAACATCAACAAAAAAAAAAAAAATCCAAGATGTCCACGACAATCAGTAAGGAAATACAAAAGGTAAAAAAAAAATAAAAATGCGTACGACCTCCGGGCTGAGCGAAACGTTTTCCTCTAAAGCGTGCCGCACCCAGATGTTTTCGCTCATAATTTCCTTGTGTTTAATCATTGGCCATGGTCGCGGCTGTAAGGCAGTCGCTCGGAGCTACATGGAGGCTGGTAGGAGTCCAGATGATGAGGCGAGTTCCGTCTCCGCGACCTTTACGTGTCGGAGGCGGCTGTCCGCCAGAAGTCGCTTTTCCAGCTTCACCCGGAGGCGCTTCGATGATGCTTTCACTGTCTCACCCAGAGTGCGTGTTTGTAATGAGCCCCGTGTTCCTCCCGAATGTCTCCTTCCTTTCTCGGCACGGACCCACGCTGACTACATGCAGCAAGTCTGCGCGCATCCCGCTGTGAACGATGTTTTAAAATCCCGTTTCCCAAACGTACAGAAGGTGTTTGCACCATTATGTGACGAGACTCCGGACTCAGGTAGAGTGTTGGGGCCCCCTGCTGGACATCCCGTATATCGTCTTTGATCAACATGAACCTGTGCGTGGATACTGCGGGTCTCTAAACAGATTTTGGTCTATTCCCAATGCTGTCAACATTGGTTATATGTAAAATTGTAGAGTTTAAGGATGTTTTATGCATTTCTTGTTCCATAGAGTTATTTCATGGTTTTTATCTTTGCAATTGCATGTGTTTTGATCTGCCAATGGGATGAGATATGGAAATGAGCCACTGGGCTATAATGTATTTACATGTAAATGTTCATTAAAATGTACTGCCCCATTTTGAAAAAAATTAAATAAATTTGAACCTCTGAAACACACTAAACTGCCTTAACATTCTTGATCTTTAATGTCTAACAAAATTTGTCTTTGAGTCATATTTCTTACACTGAAGCACATTTTTATTTTTTTTAATATTGTAGAACACATTTTCACATTGAAATGGCTTCAAATGCCTCTTATGTTAATTTTTACATTTCCAAAATGTTTCAGCTTATGATGTTTTCGTTCCAGTCAGTCCTTTGCACTGGAAGAAAGCATCCTGGCACGGCTCACGTCCAAGGAAGCTTTTCAGCATGTCCATCCCATCCACCGCGCCTCCAGCTTCTAGTATCACCCTCCTGTACTCTTTCCCAACCTGACAAGACACGGGTGAAGACATTTTATACAACATAAGATCGAGTGCAAATCAGAATTACGAAGCAAGCCAACCAACTAACCTTTGGGTTCATAATGCCTTCCTTTTTAAAACGACTGAAAAAAATGTCCATTGAGTAAACTTCGCTCCACAGATAGCTGTAGTACTGACCATCGTATCCTCCGGCCAAGTGGCTGAAACTGGCTGTCATATTGGTGCCTGCAGAAATCACACACATATTTTTCGACGAAAAGAACGACGCAAAAATAGTTTCACAAGGGCTGGCTAGTCGTGCCGAGTCATGAAAGTGATGGAGCATTGTCCTGCACAAACATCATGGTCTTTTTCAAAGATCCAGACTTCTTATTGTCTTCTAATAGCTAGCAGCGGTTTGAGAGTTGATTTTGAGACAATATTCAATCTGAACTGAATCAGTTCAGATTGAGTACCCCCACCTCCATCTAGCTTGTGTCTGACTCAAAATGGAGCTCTGTGTCCGTTATTGATCCACCCACAGGACCATCCATTTGGTCCGTCAAGAGTCAATCTCATTTTATAAGTCAAGTCAAGTTAAAGTTCATAAAACCTTTATGAACTTTGATAGTGATAATTCTTGGCAAAGTCTATATGCTTCAGTTTATGTCTTGTTCAGTGGTGGTCAAGTTTCAGCCTTCCTTATATTTGCCATGTCTCTTAGCTATGAACATCTTGTACTTCTTGGTATTCCAGGAACATTGCAGTTATGGGATATGACAGAGCTGGGAGATAATGGGTTCCTGATAGCTTCACATTTAATTCTTCTCAAATCTTTGGTAGTTAATTTATGTCAACAAGTTTCTTGTAGGACTAATGACCTGCCCACGGTGTACCCTGGCTCTTGTCCATTGACCGCTGGAGATAGATTAAGTTGCTTGCAACCCTGTTGACTACTACAAAAGAAGCTTGATGTTTCTCTGGTCATTTCCCAATATCTTAGCAATTTCAAGAGTGCTGCATACCACTGAGAGACTTTTGGTCATTTTTACTTTTCAGAGTCAAGTTAAGCATAAGTTTACAGTAGTCAGTGTTCACTCTAGTGCTATACAACTTTAATAATCTGGCTGTTGCTACTAGAACTGACCAGGTGTAGCAGGAATACCAAGGATGTCCTGGCAGTGCTGGGCAAACACCTCAGCTGTATCTGCACTTGGACAGGAGTGAAGGGACTGGTCCACTTTACTGAGGACAACCTGCCGCAGGTTCATCAGACCTAAAAGCAACAATATCAAATTGAGAGAGATTCTAAGAATGGGCTTTGCAGAGAGGTGTAGGTTTCAGAGAATTTGGAACGTCTGACCTGTGTTTGCTACTCTGGACGCAATCAGTTTGTCGAGCAAATCCTCCGGGACCGGCGTGCCGTCCTTGTAGTGGCTAGACATTCTTCTTAGTGGCTCCTTCTCCCAAACCCAGTTCTCCAGCATCTGGGACGGCACTTCCACAAAGTCTGTTTCTACCTGCGTGCCGCTGAATTCCGAAAACGTGGTCTGCGTCAAACAAGCGCACAAATTCATCCTCTGTTGCTGGAATAAAACCAAACCATGCACAAAATGCAACAATGCTAAAGCTGCTAATTGTGGAGTTTGCACCTTGGAGCAGATCTCATGCATTATGTGGCCAAACTCGTGAAAATATGTCTCCACTTCATGGTGTTGGAGGAGGGAGGGCCAGCCTTTTCTCGGCTTTGTAAAGTTAGCCACCATAGCAGCCACCGGAAGCCTGCGTTTTCCATCAGGTCCTCTGCATCCTGGCAGGAGGCCAAAGCAAGCAGCGTGGCCATACTTCCCTTCCCTAAAGAACACGCAAGTCAGCATTTACAAGACTAGAATCAGAAGCTCAAAAAGTTGCAATTTGCTATTACAGAACTTAAGAGCATAATGATAATTCAGGGTTTTTATTGGTTGACGAAAGCACCATCTTTACCTTGGGTGCAAGTCCAGGTAGAACTGTCCAATCTCCTCCCCTGTCTCGGAGTCGTGGGCTGAGTAAAGCTTGACATCTTCGTGCCAAATATGGGCGCCCTTGACCTCTTCAAAGGTGAGGCCCAGCAGCTCCTGGTAGATACCAAACAGCCCTTCTGTCACCACCTCCAGGGGGAAATACTCAATCAGTTTGTCTTTGTTTACAGCAAACTTGCACTGCTCCACTTGGTTCATGTAGTAGGGCAAGTCCCAGGCATTGATCTGCCCATCGAACTGGAAGCCCTTCATTAAGCACTCCCTCTTCTTCAGTGCAAGGATGTACTTTCTCTCCTTGATCCCAATGGGTTTTAGTCTGTCGTAGAATGCATCTGCAAAAGATGGAAAGGTGAAAAGGTTTAGCAGACTAACATCTATGTGTGCATGGTAAATTTTCAGGATTCCAAGCAGTCAATTTGACAGTCTCCCCATAGTGTTTTGTGATCCGTACAAGTTTCTGCTGCAGCAAACAGCCAAAAACATATATGGCGCACCCTACAGTTAAATGCAGATAACAATTGCTAGAGATCAGAGATTCACTGTGCAATTTGGGGTTGTAATGAAGTGAAGAAGTTATTGTGCTTATGTTGACTAGCTTAAATATTTAAGCATCTCATCGTCTAATCTGTAGCTTCAAAAAATAATGGTCGGTCTAATGTCACTAGACCGATTTGTAACAGTGATGTGGAAACCAGCTCATCATCACTGGTGCACCCAGTAAGTCCTCCTCTCCGGAGACGCAATTTGATGTAGTCTCATTTCCCAGATGTCAGAGCCCTAAAAGTCGACTGTGTAGCAACTGTACTCATTCAGGCCAACAAATATCATTGGTTGATATGCTGATAATCTCTCAGGGGCCCCTATAACAACAGTGTGGTTGCATTTTAAACATTGACCTCATCTTGTCAACTCGTATTTATTACTTAAAAATATTTAAGCCTGACCTCGTTTTATATAAGATACACATACAAGGCACAATTCTGCACATAATACTTCTGTCTGGTGTACAAAATATGGGCTAACATAGTTTTTTGTCATTTCTTTAACATATCAGTATTGGACCGATAAGTAAAACTGGGCCGATGTGTTTATTTCCATCTTGTTGCTGTTTGTGTAAGAAGAACATTGACATGCTGTGGAGGTTGCTACCCTAAAAGTAACAACCATAAAACTAAATTCACACCTTAGTCCTACCCCTAGGTGTAGGATGACCCTCTCCTTACCCTTACCCTAACTTTAAACTTTTCCTCTACCCTTTGCCTAACCCAGTGCTTCTCAAATAGTGGGGCGCGCCCCCCAGGGGGCGCGGTACGATACCTGGGGGGACGCGTGTGATCCTGGGGAACAGGCTTTTTTTTTTGGCCGTACTAGTATAAAGTGTAATTGCGCACAGTAGGCGGCAGTGGCGCTCTCATTGTTACTTCTGTCACGTTTGCGACAGTGCAACATTTTACGACTTACAAGACAACAGGTTTGCCTTGGTTAGCAATGTTAAGTCAACAAAAAGCTCCGACTGCGTTCTTTCTATGGCCTCCGTTATTCAACAACCCCCAACATGAAAAAGTTTTTAACAGGGATGAAAAGAAAAGCAAAGAGAGACAAAGATAATGAGACAACAGAAAGTCAACCGAAAGCTAAGAAGAGGAAATACGACGAAGCGTATTTAGCGCTTGGCTTCACTGTGACTACAGTTGGAGAAGAGGAAAGACCGGTGTGTTTGCTGTGTCTAAAAATGCTTGCAGCGGACAGCATGAAGCCAAATAAATTAGCGCGTCACTTAAATACGTTACATCCCAATCACGCCGATAAGCCGCTGACTTCCTCCTCATTTTGATCAAAAAAATGAGGACAAATCAGCACAAATTGTTTAATTCATTTTTGTTTTGTAGGTTCAAGTATTTATATTATATTATTTATTGATTTGATTTAATTTTGCAATGGTGCAATTAGTTGGTCAAACATGTTTACAGTTTAAACAAGGATTTATTTATTTTTAATTTCAGGCATTGATGCACTTAAAATCTTTTCTGTTGCAGACTTAAAACACGATTTAATAAAGTTATTCTATGTAAGTTTGACCATATGTCTTTCTTTTTTTCTTTAATGTTAATAAGGAAAAAATGTTATGCAGAGATGGATAGTCACGGTGGGGAGTGGGGGACGCGAATAGTTTTCTTCTTGCTAGGGGGGGCGTAACGGAAAATAATTGAGAAGCACTGGCCTAACCCAAGCAACTCCTTCCCCCAACCTTTACCCTACCCCCAATTTCTGGGTTTGATGTCTAGCTCTACTTAGATTTACCATTTTACCTATTCATCAGTGTTGTAGTACCATATTTTGATGGACTCGGTCTCGTCTCGGACTCGACCCCATTTGGTCTTGGTCTTGGGAGCCGAGGACTCTGGATTCTATTTCAAGACTAGTCAAGACGGCAACTGTGGAAATATCACTAGACTTACAGCATACTGTCCAGTTTATTTGTGAACATGTTTGTTTTCACTGGGTGCAAAACGCACTGATTAAAATCCAAGCAATTACATGTTTCTGACGTTGTAATTTGAGATATCTTGAAAGGAATTTTCATTGGTCAAAATGTAATTGAAGATATCTTGAATTATTAATCTTACTAGTCAGGATGTACATGCAGATATCTTAAATTACCATTCCAGACAGTCAAAATGCATTTTCAGATAGCTAGAATGTAATTACGGATAGTCAAACGAAACCGAATATGTGTTTAAACGGCTTGCCATACGGGACTCATTGCACTTCCTCTCCCGCCTGCGGGGAAAAGCCGCTCAGTGGTATCCGCAGATGGCATTTCCCACTCGGACTTGGCCAACATCAATCCGAAGCCCCAACAAATAAGCTGGAGAAAGGTTTTAAGATGGACGATACGAAGGTGAGTTTTACTTTCTTTAAACTTTGTAGCTAACTTTTGTTTATGCTAGTAGGCAATATTCTCGGACATTTTTCTTGTAAAAAATGTGCTGTTTAAATATCGAAACATTTTTTCGTCCATTCTAACGGACAATGCTTTTTTACATCGTTTTCAAGTTTATTACGCGTTTATTGACGTGAGAGTCAGAGACCGGGTTACCGGGGAAACGAAGGTTCGGCTTTTTGCTTCCGAACGAAGCACGACAACCCCGCAGCTTAACGGCAGAGCAGCTCTGCTGTCGGAGTTGTAGTTCGGCTGACTGTTCGGGTTCAGAGTTGCTGCTTTTAGAAGAAAAAAAACACGGCCGTGTTCCTTTAAGGTCTCCGTGTTATTTCGTTTTTCACTAGTTTTGCGTGCTTGTCGTGAAGCGAGTTGCTGGGCTGTCTGGCTCCGCTCTGCTCTCGCTCCGAACACAGGACGGCTCCTTTACCGTCTTCTTTAGGCTGAAAAAAGCTGATCGGAGTGAAGTGAAGGCTGCAAACTTTGCTGTGCCGCGTTAGCTTTAACTGGTAGAGACTAATATTTACAAGCCACCGTCTATTGCTGGGCGCCATCTTGAGATGGCCTCTCGAGATGGCTTGAGGCCGCCATCTTGAGATGGCTTGAGGCCGCCATCTTGAGAGAGAGGGTCTTGGCTGCAGCCTGCGGAAAGGGGCGGTGACGGACCACTGTCAGTCTCATACCTTATATGGAAATGGGACTATTGCATTCCGGAAATGAAGGGGGCGCTATTTTCACAATCACCAGTATAAATACCTTAAAGAAGCGGGGCTAAGAGGTTGACTGGAAGAAGTTTGAGAGGTTTCCCCACTGACGATCGGCACGCGATTCACAATGGAACAACCACAAAGTCAGCAAAAGGTATTTTCTACCTTATTAAAACTTTTTTTACAGAGTAAATCGATACACTTTTCTACATTAGGTTGAAAATATAATTGACAGCTGTAAACGAGTGAAATTCGTAGTTCGGGAAGGCTAATTTTAGCATGTAGCATAGCTAATCATTTCCGTGCAGGCCACCATTAGATAAAAATCTAAAAGTAGAAAAATGTATCATTGAAAAATGTATTTTATGCTCAAAATTTGTTTTTCTATTTTCATTATACAGATGCACGTGTCTTTGCAACATTCGGAACGGAGAGAAAATTCTTCCGTACTGAATGAACGACAGGTGTCGCTGTCCGCTTTGCTCATGCAGGGCCGATGAGTCCAACAAGGTTCAGAACCACATAGCAAGAACTGCTATGGTTCAACATAACGGTATGCAAAACTACACTAATGAATGGGTTTTTACATACTTATCAGTTCTCTAGTGTTTTTTATTTTATTTTATAAAGGTTAATATTTTTTTTTATAAACTAACAGCTTTTTTTTATAAGTTAACAGCTGCCATCATAAGTGGGTGTAGTACCCAGAGCTGATACTGTAATAACCAGTAGCTCTACTTCATTGTATTTTTAGTAACTGTGCAGCAAACTACACATTTAAAAGTAACAAAGTATTTGGTGAAATGGCTATTAAGTACTGTTTTACTGATTATAATATGCAATGTAATATTACCCATTTATTTAAGCAGACATTAATAAAAATGATGTTATGTGCACTATTAGGTATTTTAAAACCTAAAAGGAAACATTTTAATACAAGACAACAAGTTAAGGTTAAAGGAAACCTAATATAAACATTTATCAGTGTAGGGTGTTTTAATTTTTTTAATGGATTAAAATGTGATCTTCATGCAGATAAGTTACTCGCATTATGTTGCATATCAACAAAATTAACTCAAGAGTATAAGATTTGGAAAAATTGTCCTAATTGTTCATTTTTTTGTCAAAGTTACAGAGTAACTAAGTAAATCTAATTAGTTAATTCCTGCTCTTGGCTGTTTGAGCAATATCACTTCTACAATTTCAATTCATTTTTTTGCAGAATATATATTTGTTATCTGGAAGCCATTGTGATTTCTATAATTAATTAAAATCCTACAAAACAGTAACAACAATGTTAAAGAATCTACAGTGATTAATTCAAACATGCCTTTTGTTCTACCAATCATTTGTATAATAAGCTTTTTCTTTTATCTTAGTAGCTATCAGGCTGTGTCCTTGCTCTGTTCTGAGGGACAATGAATCAAGTCTTGTTTAAACATATCTACAATGTATATACATGTTTTTTAATTTTGTTCATTTCTTTTTTTAAGATTCATTCATAATCATGTCATAGCTCATTCTTCCAGTATGAGTCTTGCAATGCACCTGTTTTTGGGGGCCCTGCCCATAGCAATGCATAAGGACGCAGTTACTGCTTTGCGAAGCAAGCAGTAACTGCCTCCATGCATTGCATGGCAGGCACCTATTAATCTACACCCAATAGAATGTCTCTTTATTTATTTATTTTTCTTCCGTCAACCGGAATGCGGCTCGTACCGCTGCGAGCCCACCCACAAAAGTGGTATCAAAACGTCCGGCTCGGCGCCGGGAGGGGTGCTATTACTTGTGGTGGGATTCGGAGTTACGATGAAAAAGTAAAAAGCGAAAAACGATCAAAAATTTTTGTCAGTTGGAAACTGCCAAAACTAGAGTGTAACTGACGTTTCGTTAGAGTGTGGGAAGCAGTGCGATTCTGACCCCAAATAAATTTTGAAATCGCCGTCACGCCCACAAATATCGCCCGATCGGTATGAAACTCGGTCATGACATTGATACGCATGCCTGCTCCGGTAAAATGTTTTCGAAATTTTCCTAGGGCTTATGGTTTTCTGTCAAGGTGATTCAGAGCGAAGTCATGCGACAGGATTTTCACACGCTCTGCCAGGATCACTTCCATGTATTTCTGAAAAATGTCAGACCCCAGCGCACACCATTTTTATCTCGTCGCTGTTATTACTGTGAGTGATGTACAGATATGAATCTCGGGATTATCGGAGACGAAAGATAGGGCCTCTCAAACGCTTCAAAGCGGTTTTCCGATACGTATCACGGTTTCCGAATGGGAAGGAGCTGTTCGGACTGCTTTTTTTCATTCAAACTGACTGAGGTGTCTCACAAAGATAGAATTCTTTCTCCACCATTATGTCTCACACTCCACAGCTGGCAGAGAATCCATGACCATAGCAACGGAACACACCAGGGCCGAGCAGCTAATTAGAACTACAAAAACGCATCATTGTAGTTTTTACTGTGGCAGAGCTCTGAGGAAGTCGTTGGCCTTTAGAACTACTTGTGTTTTGGGCATTTTATAACTGATTTTAACCAACCATTGTTACAAATGGAATTAGTATGTCAATTTTAAATTAACCTTAATGAAAATTTCAAAATAAAAGCTTGAATACTTCAGGCCTCTCAGAAAAAACTAACTGATTCAAGCATCTAATTAAGTCTCTCCTTGTGTGTCACACTGACATGACAGTTGACTTCCTCTTTAGAACTACAATGACAGCAGGTTAGGATAACATGGCGGAACACTCAGTGCCTACAAAAGAGGTCAGAGCTGATTGTAAAAACTACAACATGGCGTAACTGTCAGTTACTACAGAGGAGGAATGAGCTGGCCTTTAAAACTACTTGTGTTTTGGGCATTTTATAACTGATTTTAACCAACCATTGTTACACACATGATTAATGTGACAATTTTAAATTAAGCTTGATGAAAATTTCAAAATAAAAGCCTGAATATTTCTCTCAGGCCTTTCAGAAAAACAAACTGATTCAAGCATGTAATTAAGTCTCTCCTTGTGTGTCACACTGACATGACAGTTGACTTCCTCTTTAGAACTACAATTACTGAACGTTAGGACTACAACATGGTGGAACAAGGCGCTGCAATGACATTAGCTTGCATTATCATTTTCTCTGAAGTTAGGGCACTGTTTTGCGCAGCAATTAGCATTAGCATTAGCCTTTTACCTTAAATGAGATATTAGCTATTTCCCTTACTTATTACCCATGTTTAGTGTACTGAATGGAGTATGCCAGGCTTGTGACTCTCCACATGCTTTTGATTACATTGCAGCTTTCTTTAGCATTGATGATAATGTTTAGCACGCTGGCTCCAAACCGACGGGCACACTTTGGCAGGGCCCCGGTTAAATTTCTTCAGGAATTTTCTAGTTTATTTATTTTTCTTCCGTCAACCGGAATGCGGCTCGTACCGCTGCGAGCCCACCCACAAAAGTGGTATCAAAACGTCCGGCTCGGCGCCGGGAGGGGTGCTATTACTTGTGGTGGGATTCGGAGTTACGATGAAAAAGTAAAAAGCGAAAAACGATCAAAAAATTTTTGTCAGTTGGAAACTGCCCAAAACTAGAGTGTAACTGACGTTTCGTTAGAGTGTGGGAAGCAGTGCGATTCTGACCCCAAATAAATTTTGAAATCGCCGTCACGCCCACAAATATCGCCCGATCGGTATGAAACTCGGTCATGACATTGATACGCATGCCTGCTCCGGTAAAATGTTTTCGAAATTTTCCTAGGGCTTATGGTTTTCTGTCAAGGTGATTCAGAGCGAAGTCATGTGACAGGATTTTCACACGCTCTGCCAGGATCACTTCCATGTATTTCTGAAAAATGTCAGACCCCAGCGCACACCATTTTTATCTCGTCGCTGTTATTACTGTGAGTGATGTACAGATATGAATCTCGGGATTATCGGAGACGAAAGATAGGCCTCTCAAACGCTTCAAACGGTTTTCCGATACGTATCACGGTTTCCGAATGGGAAGGAGCTGTTCGGACTGCTTTTTTCATTCAAACTGACTGAGGTGTCTCACAAAGATAGAATTCTTTCTCCACCATTATGTCTCACACTCCACAGCTGGCAGAGAATCCATGACCATAGCAACGGAACACACCAGGGCCGAGCAGCTAATTAGAACTACAAAAACGCATCATTGTAGTTTTTACTGTGGCAGAGCTCTGAGGAAGTCGTTGGCCTTTAGAACTACTTGTGTTTTGGGCATTTTATAACTGATTTTAACCAACCATTGTTACAAATGGAATTAGTATGTCAATTTTAAATTAACCTTAATGAAAATTTCAAAATAAAAGCTTGAATACTTCAGGCCTCTCAGAAAAACTAACTGATTCAAGCATCTAATTAAGTCTCTCCTTGTGTGTCACACTGACATGACAGTTGACTTCCTCTTTAGAACTACAATGACAGCAGGTTAGGATAACATGGCGGAACACTCAGTGCCTACAAAAGAGGTCAGAGCTGATTGTAAAAACTACAACATGGCGTAACTGTCAGTTACTACAGAGGAGGAATGAGCTGGCCTTTAAAACTACTTGTGTTTTGGGCATTTTATAACTGATTTTAACCAACCATTGTTACACACATGATTAATGTGACAATTTTAAATTAAGCTTGATGAAAAATTTCAAAATAAAAGCCTGAATATTTCTCTCAGGCCTTTCAGAAAAACAAACTGATTCAAGCATGTAATTAAGTCTCTCCTTGTGTGTCACACTGACATGACAGTTGACTTCCTCTTTAGAACTACAATTACTGAACGTTAGGACTACAACATGGTGGAACAAGGCGCTGCAATGACATTAGCTTGCATTATCATTTTCTCTGAAGTTAGGGCACTGTTTTGCGCAGCAATTAGCATTAGCATTAGCCTTTTACCTTAAATGAGATATTAGCTATTTCCCTTACTTATTACCCATGTTTAGTGTACTGAATGGAGTATGCCAGGCTTGTGACTCTCCACATGCTTTTGATTACATTGCAGCTTTCTTTAGCATTGATGATAATGTTTAGCACGCTGGCTCCAAACCGACGGGCACACTTTGGCAGGGCCCCGGTTAAATTTCTTCAGGAATTTTCTAGTTGGGGGCCCTGCCCATAGCAATGCATAAGGGAGGCAGTTACTGCTTGCGAAGCAAGCAGTAACTGCCTCCCTTATGCATCGCATGGCGAGGCACCTATTAATCTACACCCAATAGAACGTTTCTTTATTATAACTTCTTCTTCCGTTACCGTTAATGCGGGTCGTACCGCTGCGAGCCCACCCACAAAAGTGGTATCAAAACGTGCGGCTCGTGCCCGGCATGTGAGCTATTACTGGTGGTGGGATTCGGAGTTACGATGAAAAAGTAAAAAGCGAAAAACCATCAAAAATTTTTCGGCAGTTGGAAACTGCCCAAACTAGAGTGTAACTGACGTTTCGTTAGAGTGTGGGAAGCAGTGCGATTCTGACCCCAAATAAATTTTGAAATCGCCGTCACGCCCACAAATATCGCCCGATCGGTATGAAACTCGGTCATGACATCGATACGCATGCCTGCTCCGGTAAAATGTTTTCGAAATTTTCCTAGGGCTTACGGTTTTCTGTCAAGGTGCTTCAGAGCGAAGTCATGCGACAGGATTTTCACACGCTCTGCCAGGATCACTTCCATGTATTTCTGAAAAATGTCAGACCCCCCAGCGCACACCATTTTTTATCTCGTCGCTGTTAATACTGTGAGTGATGTACAGATATGAATCGCGGGACTATTGGAGACGAAAAATAGGGCTCTTAAACGCTTCAAACGGTTTTCCGATACGTATCACGGTTTCCGAATGGGAAGGAGCTGTTCGGACTGCTTTTTTCATTCAAACTGACTGAGGTGTCTCACAAAGATAGAATTCTTTCTCCACCATTATGTCTCACACTCCACAGCTGGCAGAGAATCCATGACCATAGCAACGGAACACACCAGGGCCCAGCAGCTAATTAGAACTACAAAAACGCATCATTGTAGTTTTTACTGTGGCAGAGCTCTGAGGAAGTCGTTGGCCTTTAGAACTACTTGTGTTTTGGGCATTTTATAACTGATTTTAACCAACCATTGTTACAAATGGAATTAGTATGTCAATTTTAAATTAACCTTAATGAAAATTTCAAAATAAAAAACTTGAATGTTCCAGGCCTTTCAGAAAAAACTAACTGATTCAAGCATTTAAGTCTCTCCTTGTGTGTCACAAGGAGAGACTTGTGTTACACAAGGACCTCCTCTTTAGAACTACAATTACTGATTGTCAGATATACAACATGGCAGAACACTCAGTGCCTACAAAAGAGGTCAGAGCTGATTGTAAGAACTACAACATGGCGGAACTGTCAGTTACTACTGAGGAGGAATGAGCTGGCCTTTAGAATTACATTGTGATTGGGCATTTTATAACTGATTTTAACCAACCATTGTTACACACATGATTAATGTGACAATTTTAAATTAAGCTTGATCAAAATTTCAAAATAAAAGCTTGAATATTTCTCTCAGGCCTTTCAGAAAAACTAACTGATTCAAGCATGTAATTAAGTCTCTCCTTGTGTGTCACACTGACATGACAGTTGACTTCCTCTTTAGAACTACAATTACTGAAGGTTAAGACTAAAACATGGCAGAACACTCAGTGCCTACAAAAGAGGTCAGAGCTGATTCTCAGAACTACAACATGGCGGAACTGTCAGTTACTACTGAGGAGGAATGAGCTGGCCTTTAGAATTACATTGTGTTTGGGCATTTTATGACTGATTTTAACCAAGCATTGTTACACACATGATTAATGTGAGAATTATAAATTAAGCTTAAAGAAAATTTCAAAATAAAAGCCCTGACATTCTTTTATATGACGTAATTGCCTTCTTTGGCATTATGTGACTTTTTCAACAAAACTACTGTTACACATGGAATTAGATTGGCCATTTAAAATCAAGCTTGCGGAAAATTTCAAAATAAAAGCCTTGATAGATTTTATATCAGGTACTTGCTCTCATTGGTATTATGTGACTTTTTCAACAAAACCACTGTTACACTTGGGATAAGTTTGGCAATTTAAAATGAAGCTGACTGAAAATTTCAAAATAAAAGCCCTAAAAAATCTTTAGATCAGGTTATTTTGTTTTTTTGAGCATTAAATAACTGATTTAATCCAATCAATGTTAATCATGGTATTAGTTTAGACATTTGAAATGAGGCTTACTGAAAATTTCAAAAATAAAAGCCTTAAGATCAGTCTGTGGCTAATGCAGCGTCTTGCATAGCAAGACAGAGCAGTAGCTTTAGCCTTTTTACCTTAAATGAGGTATTAGCTATTTGTATGACTTATTACACATGTTTGTATAGTGAACAGAGTAAGTAATTACAGACAAATGCTAGTGATGCGCCACATGCTACTGATAGTATTCAAGCTAAAATTAGCATTTTGGCTAATTTAACTTTTACACTTATTTTAACATACTGAATAGTGCAAGTCCATGTTAGGGAACATTCTTGTGATTCTCCACATGGTACGTTTGTCACTTTTGTCAGCCAAGGTTATCATTTAGCATCAGAACGCTGGCTCCAAACCGACGGGCACACTTTGGCAGGGCCCCGGTTAAATTTCTTCAGGAATTTTCTAGTTATTTATTATTCTTCCGTTTACCGGAATGCGGCTCGTACCGCTGCGAGCCCACCCACAAAAGTGGTATCAAAACGTGCGGCTCGTGCCCGGCATGTGAGCTATTACTGGTGGTGGGATTCGGAGTTACGATGAAAAAGTAAAAAGCGAAAAACCATCAAAAATTTTCGTCATTTGAAACTAGAGTGTAACTGACGTTTCGTTAGAGTGTGGGAAGCAGTGCGATTCTGACCCCAAATTAATTTTGAAATCGCCGTCACGCCCACAAATATCGCCCGATCGGTATCAAACTCGGTCATGACATCGATACGCATGCCTGCTCCGGTAAAATGTTTTCGAAATTTTCCTAGGGCTTACGGTTTTCTGTCAAGGTGCTTCAGAGCAAAGTCATGCGACAGGATTTTCACACGCTCTGCCAGGATCACTTCCATGTATTTCTGAAAAATGTCAGACCCCCAGCGCACACCATTTTTATCTCGTCGCTGTTAATACTGTGAGTGATGGACAGATATGAATCTCGGGAATATCGGAGACGAAAGATAGGCCTCTCAAACGCTTCAAACGGTTTTCCGATACGTATCACGGTTTCCGAATGGGAAGGAGCTGTTCGGACTGCTTTTTTCATTCAAACTCACTGAGGTGTCTCACAAAGATAGAATTCTTTCTCCACCATTATCTCTCACACTCCACAGCTGGCAGAGAATCCATGACCATAGCAACGGAACACACCAGGGCCGAGCAGCTAATTAGAACTACGAAAACGCATCACTGTAGTTTTTACAGTGGCAGAGCTCTGAGGAAGGAGCTGGCCTTTAGAACTACTTGTGTTTTGGGCATTTTATAACTGATTTAAACCAACCATTGTTAGAAATGGAATTAGTATGGCAAATAAATGAATTAATAAATAAATAAATTAAGCTTAATGAAAATTTCAAAATAAAAGCCTTAAGATTCCTTTCTGGCTCATGCGTATTTCACTGAAAGTTGCTGCATCTAACTGATAGAATTATGTCTCCCTCTGTCTGACTCACAGCTGGCAGAGAATCCATGACCATAGCAACGGAACACACCAGGGCCGAGCAGCTAATAGGAACTACAAAAACGCATCACTGTAGTTTTTACTGTGGCAGAGCTCTGAGGAAGGAGTTGGCCTTTAGAACTACTTGTGTTTTGGGCATTTTATCACTGATTTTAACCAACCGTTGTTAAACATGGAATTAGTATGTCAATTTTAAATTAAACTTAATGAAAATTTCAAAATAAAAGCTTGAATATTTCAGGTCTTTCAGAAAAACTAACTGATTCAAGCATTTAAGTCTCTCCTTGTGTGTCACACTGACATGACAGTTGACTTCCTCTTTAGAACTACAATGACTGCAGGTTAGGAGAACATGGCGGAACACTCAGTGCCTACAAAAGAGGTCAGAGCTGATTCTCAGAACTACAACATGGCGGAACTGTCAGTTACTACAGAGGAGGAATGAGCTGGCCTTTAAAACTACTTGTGTTTTGGGCATTTTATAACTGATTTTAACTAACCGTTGTTAAACATGGAATTAGTATGTCAATTTTAAATTAAGCTTCATGAAAATTTCAAAATAAAAGCCTGAATATTTATCTGAGGCCTTTCAGAAAAATTGATTCAGGCTTGTAATTAAGTCTCTCCTTGTGTGTCACACTGACATGACAGTTGACTTCCTCTTTAGAACTACAATTACTGAAGGTTAAGACTACAACATGGCAGAACACTCAGTGCCTACAAAAGAGGTCAGAGCTGATCGTAAGAACTACAACATGGCGGAACTGTCAGTTACTACAGAGGAGGAATGAGCTGGCCTTTAGAATTACATTGTGTTTGGGCATTTTATGACTGATTTTAACCAAGCATTGTTACACACATGATTAATGTGAGAATTATAAATTAAGCTTAAAGAAAATTTCAAAATAAAAGCCCTGACATTCTTTTATATGACGTAATTGCCTTCTTTGGCATTATGTGACTTTTTCAACAAAACTACTGTTACACATGGAATTAGATTGGCGATTTAAAATCAAGCTGACTGAAAATTTCAAAATAAAAGCCCTAAAAATCTTTAGATCAGGTTATTGCTTTTTTGAGCATTAAATAACTGATTTAATCCAATCAATGTTAATCATGGTATTAGTTTAGACATTTGAAATGAAGCTTACTGAAAATTTCAAAATAAAAGCCTTAAGATCAGTCTGTGGCTAATGCAGGGTCTTGCATAGCAAGATAGTGCATTAGCTTTAGCCTTTTACCTTAAATGAGGTATTAGCTATTTGTCTGACTTATTACACATGTTTGGTAAAGTGAACAGAGTAAGTCAATTACAGACAACATGCTAGTGATGCGCCACATGCTACTGATAGTATTCATGCTAAAATTAGCATTTTGGTTAATTTTAGCTTATACACTTATTTTAACATACTGAATAGTGCAAGTCCATGTTAGGGAACATTCTTGTCATTCTCCACATGGTACGTTTCTCACTTTTGTCAGCCAAGGTTATCATTTAGCATCAGAACGCTGGCTCCAAACCGACGGGCACACTTTGGCAGGGCCCCGGTTAAATTTCTTCAGGAATTTTCTAGTTTTATTATTATTATAACTTCTTCTTCCGTGACCGTTAATGCGGCTCGTACCGCTGCGTGCCCACCCACAAAAGTGGTATCAAAACGTGCGGCTCGTCGCCGGCATTGGAGCTATTACTGGTGGTGGGATTCGGAGTTACGATGGCGACGTAAAAAGCGAAAAACGATCAAAAATTTTTGGCAGTTGGAAACTGCCCAAACTAGAGTGTAACTGACGATTCGTTAGAGTGTGGGAAGCAGGGCGATTCTGACCCCAAATAAATTTTGAAATCGCCGTCACGCCCACAAATATCGCCCGATCGGTATCAAACTCGGTCATGACATTGATACGCATGCCTGTTCCGGTAAAATGTTTTCAAAATTTTCCTAGGGCTTACGGTTTTCTGTCAAGGTGCTTCAGAGCAAAGTCATGCGACAGGATTTTCACACGCTCTGCCAGGATCACTTCCATGTATTTCTGAAAAATGTCAGACCCCAGCGCACACTATTTTTATCTTGTCGCTGTTATTACTGTGAGTGATGTACAAATATGAATCGCGGGACTATTGGAGACGGAAAAATAGGGCTCTTAAACGCTTCAAACGGTTTTTCCGATACGTATCACGGTTTCCGAATGGGAAGGAGCTGTTCGGACTGCTTTTTTTCATTCAAACTGACTGAGGTGTCTCACAAAGATAGAATTCTTTCTCCACCATTATGTCTCACACTCCACAGCTGGCAGAGAATCCATGACCATAGCAACGGAACACACCAGGGCCGAGCAGCTAATTAGAACTACAGAAACGCATCATTGTAGTTTTTACTGTGGCAGAGCTCTGAGGAAGTCGTTGGCCTTTAGAACTACTTGTGTTTTGGGCATTTTATAACTGATTTTAACCAACCATTGTTACAAATGGAATTAGTATGTCAATTTTAAATTAAGCTTGATGAAAATTTCAAAATAAAAACTTGAATATTTCAGGCCTTTCAGAAAAACTGATTCAAGCATTTAAGTCTCTCCTTGTGTGTCACAAGGAGAGACTTGTGACACACAAGGACCTCCTCTTTAGAACTGCAATTACTGATTGTCAGATATACAACATGGCAGAACACTCAGTGCCTACAAAAGAGGTCAGAGCTGATTGTAAGAACTACAACATGGCGGACCTGTCAGTTACTACTGAGGAGGAATGAGCTGGCCTTTAGAATTACATTGTGTTTGGGCATTTTATGACTGATTTTAACCAACCGTTGTTAAACATGGAATTAGTATGTGAATTTTAAATTAAGCTTCATGAAAATTTCAAAATAAAAGCCTGAATATTTATCTGAGGCCTTTCAGAAAAAATTGATTCAGGCTTGTAATTAAGTCTCTCCTTGTGTGTCACACTGACATGAGAGTTGACTTCCTCTTTAGAACTACAATTACTGAAGGTTAGGACTACAACATGGCAGAACACTCAGTGCCTACAAAAGAGGTCAGAGCTGATTCTCAGAACTACAACATGGCGGAACTGTCAGTTACTACAGAGGAGGAATGAGCTGGCCTTTAGAATTACATTGTGTTTGGGCATTTTATGACTGATTTTAACCAAGCATTGTTACACACATGATTAATGTGAGAATTATAAATTAAGCTTAATGAAAATTTCAAAATAAAAGCCCTGACATTCTTTTATATGACGTAATTGTTCTCTTGGGCATTATGTGACGTTTTTTAACAAAACCACTGTTACACGTTGGATTATATTGGCCATTTAAAATCAAGCTGACTGAAAATTTCAAAATAAAAGCCCTAAAAATCTTTAGATCAGGTTATTGCTTTTTTGAGCATTAAATAACTGATTTAATCCAATCAATGTTAATCGTGGTATTAGTTTAGACATTTGAAATGAAGCTTACTGAAAATTTCAAAATAAAAGCCTTAAGATCAGTCTGTGGCTAATGCAGGGTCTTGCATAGCAAGACAGTGCATTAGCTTTAGCCTTTTACCTTAAATGAGCTATTAGCTATTTGTCTGACTTATTACACATGTTTGGTATAGTGAACAGAGTAAGTCAACTACAGAGAACATGCTAGTGATGCGCCACATGCTACTGATAGTATTCATGCTAAAATTAGCATTTTGGCTAATTTTAGCTTATACACTTATTTTAACATACTGAATAGTGCAAGTCCATGTTAGGGAACATTCTTGTGATTCTCCACATGGTACGTTTGTCACTTTTGTCAGCCAAGGTTATCATTTAGCATCAGAACACTGGGTTCAAACCGACGGGCACACTTTGGCAGGGCCCCGGTTAAATTTCTTCAGGAATTTTCTAGTTATAACTTCTTCTTCCGTGACCGTTAATGCGGCTCGTACCGCTGCGTGCCCACCCACAAAAGTGGTATCAAAACGTGCGGCTCGTCGCCGGCATTGGAGCTATTACTGGTGGTGGGATTCGGAGTTACGATGGCGACGTAAAAAGCGAAAAAACGATCAAAAATTTTGGTCAGTTGGAAACTGCCCAAACTAGAGTGTAACTGACGATTCGTTAGAGTGTGGGAAGCAGTGCGATTCTGACCCCAAATTAATTTTGAAATCGCCGTCACGCCCACAAATATCGCCCGATCGGTATCAAACTTCGGTCATGACATCGATACGCATGCCTGCTCCGGTAAAATGTTTTCGAAAATTTTCCTAGGGCTTACGGTTTTTCTGTCAAGGTGCTTCAGAGCGAAGTCATGCGACAGGATTTTCACACGCTCTGCCAGGATCACTTCCATGTATTTCTGAAAAATGTCAGACCCCCAGCGCACACCATTTTTATCTCGTCGCTGTTAATACTGTGAGTGATGTACAAATATGAATCGCGGGACTATTGGAGACGAAAAATAGGGCTCTTAAACGCTTCAAACGGTTTTCCGATACGTATCACGGTTTCCGAATGGGAAGGAGCTGTTCGGACTGCTTTTTTCATTCAAACTGACTGAGGTGTCTCACAAAGATAGAATTCTTTCTCCACCATTATGTCTCACACTCCACAGCTGGCAGAGAATCCATGACCATAGCAACGGAACACACCAGGGCCGAGCAGCTAATTAGAACTACATAAACGCATCATTGTAGTTTTTACTGTGGCAGAGCTCTGAGGAAGTCGTTGGCCTTTAGAACTACTTGTGTTTTGGGCATTTTATAACTGATTTTAACCAACCCTTGTTACAAATGGAATTAGTGTGTCAATTTTAAATTAAGCTTGATGAAAATTTCAAAATAAAAACTTGAATATTTCAGGCCTTTCAGAAAAACTGATTCAAGCATGTAATTAAGTCTCTCCTTGTGTGTCACAAGGAGAGACTTGTGATTTCACAAGGACCTCCTCTTTAGAACTACAATTACTGATTGTCAGATATACAACATGGCAGAACACTCAGTGCCTACAAAAAGAGGTCAGAGCTGATTGTAAGAACTACAACATGGCGTAACTGTCAGTTACTACTGAGGAGGAATGAGCTGGCCTTTAGAATTACATTGTGATTGGGCATTTTATAACTGATTTTAACCAACCATTGTTACACACATGATTAATGTGACAATTTTAAATTAAGCTTGATCAAAATTTCAAAATAAAAGCTTGAATATTTCTCTCAGGCCTTTCAGAAAAACTAACTGATTCAAGCATGTAATTAAGTCTCTCCTTGTGTGTCACACTGACATGACAGTTGACTTCCTCTTTAGAACTACAATTACTGAAGGTTAGGACTTCAGTAATGGCGGAACACTCAGTGCCTACAAAAGAGGTCAGAGCTGATTCTCAGAACTACAACATGGCGGAACTGTCAGTTACTACTGAGGAGGAATGAGCTGGCCTTTAAAACTACTTGTGTTTTGGGCATTTTATAACTGATTTTAACCAAGCATTGTTACACACATGATTAATGTGAGAATTATAAATTAAGCTTAATTAATTTTAATGAAAATTTCAAAATAAAAGCCCTGACATTCTTTTATATAACGTAATTGCCTTCTTTGGCATTATGTGACTTTTTTTTTTAACAAAACCACTGTTACACATGTAATTAGATTGGCCATTTAAAATCAAGCTTTCGGAAAATTTCAAAATAAAAGCCTTGATAGATTTTATATCAAGTTATTGCTTTTTTGAGCATTAAATAACTGATTTAATCCAATCAATGTTAATCATGGTATTAGTTTGGACATTTGAAATGAAACTTAGTGAAAATTTCAAAATAAAAGTCTTAAGATTCATTTGTGGCTAATGCAGCGCTGCAATGATATTAGCTTGCATTATCGTTTTCTCTCAAGTTAGGGGACTGTCTTGTGCAGCAAGGCAGAGCATTAGCATTAGCCTTTTACCTTAAATGACGTATTAGCTATTTGTCTGACTTATTACACATGTTTGGTATAGTGAACAGAGTAAGTCAATTACAGACAACATGCTAGTGATGTGCCACATGCTACTGATAGTATTCATGCTAAAATTAGCATTTTGGCTAATTTTAGCTTATACACTTATTTTAACATACTGAATAGTGCAAGTCCATGTTAGGGAACATTCTTGTGATTCTCCACATGGTACGTTTGTCACTTTTGCCAGCCAAGGTTATCATTTAGCATCAGAACGCTGGCTCCAAACCGACGGGCACACTTTGGCAGGGCCCCGGTTAAATTTCTTCAGGAATTTTCTAGTTTTTTTATTATTATTTTCAGATGCCTCTGATTGAACTTGAAGCTGTTCTCCAGGAGGTGATTCTGGCACAGGGAGACATCTTACCTCACCTTGGCATTGACCTGCAAGTGCTTTGAAGCCATTGTGTCTGACCCAGTTTTCAGGAAGAAGACTCACTTTGCTTGGCTAGATGGTAAGGACCTTTGACTTTTTTTCACCTAAAACTTTAGATTTCAACTACATAAAATCTGTTTTTCATTAACAGGTGAGATCAGCTGGGCTACATTTTCAGTCATTCAAGGCAGATGTTCTTCCTGCAACCAGCAATATAAAGACTGTGTGGGTTTCACTGGACATGGAAGATGAGGAGAGTTCCCTCGTTACGACTCTGATGACATACCTGGACACTGCCCTGAATGCCAGTACTGAATGCTAGGACAATATTAGTTGTTTTCTATAGTCTTTCACGCATTTCAGTTGTCACACATTGTTAGTTGTGAAATGCCATTTTAAATCATTTATGCTGAAGCACATTTGCCTTTTGACTTGTTCAGTCATTTGTTTTTCGTAATGTGTTATTTCAATATTATGTACATTTTTGAATGTTCCTTTTGTTGTAGCTCAGTTGATTTGACATTATTAGTTTTTACAGAAATGGTGTCGTTTCCACACAGAGTTACATTGTGGCTGCATTTTTGTTGGAGAGAAAGTAGAACCAATAAATTAGTTGTAAATATATTGTAACAATGTTGTTTAGCAATTGGATAACCTTGTTTTAAAAATTTGAAATACATGCTAAGTTAATAACTTGCAATATTTTGTATGTGTAAATGCAATGTTTCCTATACGTTTTAAACAATGACTGGAACCAATAGAAATTTTCTTTACTAACCTGACATTCGGCTAAGTTGTTTGTGTTTTAACAGTCAGAATCAACTGTTGTTTTATGATAAAGCAAGCACATACAGAAACATTGTTTAGTTACAAAGTCATAATGCAAACATAAGGTTAAAGGTGAGCTGAGAGAAGGTGGAGACCAGGTGGAGGTGATGGAAGCTCAGCAGTTGCACATCAAGCTGGAGTTTCTGAAGGGTGGAGGAGATGAGACCGGCGCCGTGATCGGATGAGATGAAGACAGTTATAGTTAGAATTTACACAGGTTTAATTTATGTATCCAGTGAATTTATTAAAAAAAGGTTTTCATATAGAAAAAAAATAACTCCTGAACAGCGAATCATTCTCTCTGACAGTTCCCAGCGCAGTGTCTACTGCCGGGTCCGAAGATTATTTCTTATCACATAAACTTTCTAAAACCTACTTTCTGTGTGAGTCTTTCCAGGCTGAAGCTAAATTTAAAGTTTTAAATGAATCACTGGGTTTTGCAACAATTGCATATTTAAGGTATTTGGAGCGCAGTTTATGAATCGATTGCAATTAGAATAGATTTATAATTTCTAAACGGAATAATGGGACACCAACCAGTTTACTGGTTAAGACATTATGGTAAACAATGATAACAGTTGAGCTTGTTAGAAGTTCAAAAGTCATTTAATTTGTTTGTAAATTATATTCACCACATGAATAATAAGAAAAAATATTTGGCAAATAAACAGAACAAAAGTGCTGTGAATGGACGGACCAGGTTGGCCAAAAATTGTTGACCAAACCTCTTTTCCATCTAGTCCTTATTGAATAAGGCAAAGGATATTATATTTTAGATTTTAACTTATTTATTTTAAGAATACTGTTCACCACATCAAAATCTATTATTTGAATTTCAACACCAGAAAGTATTTGTTTCTATCTGTTTTCTTAATCTGCGATGGACTGGCGATCTGTCCAGGGTCCATCAGCAGCTCTCACCTCCCCCGCTATATGTGTATAATAATTAATGGATGGATAGATGTGTTCTTAATGTAATGTACATTTGTCTCTAAAATATTAATTTAATTTATGTTTTATGACTTTTGTTTGGGATAGTTAGGGTGTAAGGATAGATAAATACATCTCCATAATGATTCCTTCTTTTAGATTGTTAATAATATAAATTTAACATCCGAAAAGAAAGATTTAATAAACGGAACATATAACGTATGTCATTTCCTTAATGTTTAATTTGTAATTAATTTTAAATGTTAAAAGTGTTATTGGGTGTTTTGAAAAGTTTTGAAAAGAAGTTTTGAAAGTGTAAGTTTTGAAAGGGGTAGTCAAATAAAATGCGTTATTATTATAATTATGAAAACACGGCGCACCCTTCATTTCCTTATTATTGCTTATTGTAGATTGTTTGTTACTAATGTAATTTTAACATCCGAAAAAAAAGATTTAATAAAGATTAAAAAAAAGGGGGACATACCACGTGACTGACGTAACACGTGGAATGTCATTTCCTTACTGTTTAATTTGTAGTTAATTTGTAATTAATTTTAAATGTTAAAAGTGTTTTTGGGTGTTTTTGAAAAGCGTTGTCAAAAAAAAAGCGTTATTATTTTTATGATTATTAAAACACGGCTGGTACAGGAAATGGTGTCACTGGCGCCCCCTTCATTTCCGTAATGTAATAGTCCCATTTCCATATAAGGTATGAGACTGACAGTGGTCCGTCCCCGCCCCTTTCCGCAGGCTGCAGCCAAGACCCTTCTTGAGATGGCTTGAGGCCGCCATCTTGAGATGGCTGGGGCCGCCATCTTGAGATGGCCTGGGGCCGCCATCTTGAGATGTTTTGGACTGTGGCCTCTCAAGATGGCTATCTTGAGAGGCTTGGGGACAGTCACAGTCTGAACCAAACATGCCCCATTAACTCAAAATCAGTTTGAAATTGTTCTACCAGGCTGTATAGACCAGGGGTCACCAACCCGGTGCCCGCGGGCACCCTATCGCCCGCAGGGACCTTTTCAGTCGCCCGCGGAGCTACTCCTAAAAATAGCCATTATTATTAGGGAGCACTACCAAAAAATAATTTAATTGAATGTTTTTTCATTGAAGTAATAGCGTTTGACGTTTATATTTAGAGTTCAAACGAGGGAAATGATAAAAACATTTAAAATAAATTGCTTTATGTATAAAACTTTCCTGCTGTTAAAGTTCAGAACTGCGCGCAGGCGTCTGCAGGAAACTGTCGGCGCCTGCAGCAGCGCCTGCAGCAGCGCCTGCAGCAGCGCCTGCAGCAGCGCCTGCAGCAGCGCCTGCAGCAGCGCCTGCAGCAGCGCCTGCAGCAGCGCCTGCAGCAGCGCCTGCAGCAGCGCTCTGCCTACCGTCACATTTTCCTTTAAGTAAACAAAGAAAAGAATAACTTCTTTAGTTTTTATTATTTAACCCTATTTACTATTTACAAAACTGTGAAGAAAAAATAAATAAATTGTGCCAAAACATCTTATTCGTAGCGCGCATCGCAACACCTGAACCTGGGAATCAGCACCGTCCTCTTTCCGTGAACCTCATGGAGAGGCTTCGCTTCATGTCTTTATTATTTAGCATCGTCTGGAAAACAAGTCCGCTGCTCTTGTGGTTTAGGCTTGTGCTGATTTTTGCGCATCGGAGAGGCGCTTGTGCTCTTGCAGGTCAGGTGCAGTGATAGTTTTGTGTCGGACCTTTATTTTTTTCGACATCTGCTGGTGTCAGCCAGCGGGTGACCCGTCAGCTGTTCGGTTCGCGAAACCACGTAAAAAGCGAATAAACCGGCGACCCGCCAGAACCGCGCAGACTGTCAGAAGCTCAGGCTGAACGTAGAACAACGGGAGGTTCAAACCCAACTCGTTCAGTTTTAGCTTGCAGAAAAACGCAAAGCCTGAAATGAACAAAAGTGACACCGCTGTGTGTGTATAATATCTTTTGACACAAAAGATATTTTATTTACCAAAATTTTGCTAATAGAACAGATAGTTAGATAATAAAACTATAACTCTTCTTTTCTTTTTTATTTTAAGGAAAATTCACTGCAACAATCCATCAGTTTGCTTTTGTTTATTTCAGTCACTTGTGGCCAGTTTAGAATCACAGAAAAACTCCAAAAGGGAATCAAAGTTAAAACTCTGTGAGCTAAAAACTTCTGATCACATAATAGCAATTAACCAGGTGCCATGGTAAATTATTACTGATAACTATTGTGAGTAGTCCTGACATTAATATGATCAGGCAGTATTATATATACAATATATATATATTTTTATAAAGACTGTATCAAACAGGTGCTCTTCGTGCTGCTCTGTACCCGTGAAGTTGCTCCCAGTCTCAGAAAGGTTGGTGACCCCTGGTATAGATGAAGCACACTCATCTTTATTACATTTGAACACTTTTTATTTTTAAACAAATTTTATATTTAAAATATATATATTTTTAAAACGTTCATAAAATGTGTTACCTCAGATGATCATCACACTTGTTACCTGTAATGTTCAATTACATACAATTTTAAGACAGGATCTATTTCAGTACAAGTTCACTTCTTTCCTCAAGAATGTTAAATGCAACAAATATTTACTTAAAGTGTGATCTATTTCATAACATTTACTTGTCACCTTTATTGTTTACTCTGAACTGATTAATTACACTCTGAATGTTTAAAAATGGGCTCTTTCATCTAATTGGATTGGTTTTTTTGTTGTTGTTTTTTTAATACTTTATTTATTAGTTTTCATCAGTTTTCACAGCATGTTCCTTACACATTTTGTTTTATACAATGCTGTTAACAAATAAACCCCCAACACATAACAAAACAAAACAAAAAAAAAACTGTACACAAAAAATAGAGACAAACGGAGATACAAAAATCTGTTCACAGCTAACTAGAAGAATATAACAAAAGTTTGGTTACGATGAGGTATTCATCTTGAATGTTTCCATGTATTGTAGAAATAGCTGCCATGTCTTGATAAATTTAGTAGTTGAGCCTGTCAGTGTATATCTAATCTTTTTCAGATATCTTAAATTACCATTCCAGACAGTCAAAATGCATTTTCAGATAGCTAGAATGTAATTACGGATAGTCAAACGAAACCGATTATGTGTTTAAACGGCTTGCCATACGGGACTCATTGCACTTCCTCTCCCGCCTGCGGGGAAAAGCCGCTCAGTGGTATCCGCAGACGGCATTTCCCACTCGGACTTGGCCAAGGTAACAGCTAATGACGAACATCAATCCGAAGCCACAACAAATAAGCTGGAGAAAGGTTTTAAGATGGACGATACGAAGGTGAGTTTTACTTTCTTTAAACTTTGTAGCTAACTTTTGTTTATGCTAGTAGGCAATATTCTCGGACATTTTTCTTGTAAAAAATGTGCTGTTTAAATATCGAAACATTTTTTCGTCCATTCGAACGGACAATGCTTTTTTACATCGTTTTCAAGTTTATTACGCGTTTATTGACGTGAGAGTCAGAGACCGGGTTACCGGGGAAACGAAGGTTCGGCTTTTTGCTTCCGAACGAAGCACTACAACCCCGCAGCTTAACGGCAGAGCAGCTCTGCTGTCGGAGTTGTAGTTCGGCTGACTGTTCGGGTTCAGAGTTGCTGCTTTTAGAAAAAAAACACGGCCGTGTTCATAAGGTCTCCGTGTTATTTCGTTTTTCACTAGTTTTGCGTGCTTGTCGTGAAGCGAGTTGCTGGGCTGTCTGGCTCCGCTCTGCTCTCGCTCCGAACACAGGACGGCTCCTTTACCGTCTTCTTTAGGCTCAAAAAGCTGATCGGAGTGAAGTGAAGGCTGCAAACTTTGCTGTGCCGCGTTAGCTTTAACTGGTAGAGACTAATATTTACAAGCCACTGTCTTTTTAATAGAGCTTTGGAATGAAAGCTCTATTCTATTGCTGGGCGCCATCTTGAGATGGCCTCTCAAGATGGCTTGAGATGCGCCATCTTGAGATGGCCTGGCGGCGCCATCTTGAGATGGCCTGGCGGCGCCATCTTCAGATGGCCTGGGGACAGTCACAGTCTGAACCAAACATGCCCCATTAACTGAAAATCAGTTTGAAATTGTTCTACCAGACTGTATAGATGAAGCACACTCATCTTTATTACATCTGAACACTTTTTATTTTTAAACAAATTTTATATTTAAAATATATATATTTTTAAAACGTTCATAAAATGTGTTACCTCAGATGATAAAGTGTGATCTATTTCATAACATTTACTTGTCACCTTTATTGTTTACTCTGAACTGATTAATTACACTCTGAATGTTTAAAAATGGGCTCTTTCATCTAATTAGATTGTTTGTTTTTTTTAAATACTTAATACTTTATTTATTAGTTTTCATCAGTTTTCACAGCATGTTCCTTACACAGTTTATGTTTTATACAATGCTGTTAACAAACAAACCCCCCCAACACATAACAAAACAAAACAAAAAAAAAACTGAACACACAAAAAAATAGAGACAAACGGAGATACAAAAATCTGTTCACAGCTAACTAGAAAAATATAACAAAAGTTTGGTTACGATGAGGTATTCATCTTGAATGTTTCCCATGTATTGTAGAAATAGCTGCCATGTCTTGATAAATTTAGTAGTTGAGCCTGTCAGTGTATATCTAATCTTTTCTAAATGTGAAAGCTTCATGAGCTCTGCAAGCCACTGTTCATGTGTAGGGGAAGCCTCCTGTTTCCACCTCAACAGTATTAAACGTCTTGCAATTAACGTAGCAAAAGCTACTGTATTTAATCATTCTTGGACAGTAGAACATTCGGGGGTGTGACTCCAAAAATTGCAGTTAGAGCAAAAGGGCCAAATTTAACTTTGTATATTTCTGAGAATGTATTGAATATTGATGACCAATAAGTATGAAGCTTTGGACACGCCCAGAAAGTATGAATAAGAGAACCGACTTCGGACCTGCAACGATTACATGAGGGGTCATTCCCTGGATAAAACCTGGCTAGTCTTTCACTAGAGATATGCAACCGGTGCAGAACCTTGAACTGGAGGAGCCCATGCCTAGCGCATATAGAAGAACCCTGTGAAGAATAGACTGCCAGATCTCATCTGTTAATGTACTTGCAAGATCTTTCTCCCAATGTGACTTAATGATGGAAAGAGAAGGAGATTGTAGATCTGGCAGTGTGGTATAGATCTTTTTAATCACCCCCCTTTGATGGCAGTTCATACCTATGATTTCATCCAAAGCCGTTTCCTCAGGCAATTCAGGAAATGAGGGATATTGATTTTTCACAAAATGCCGCAGTAGTAAATAGCGGAAAAAATGTGTATTTCGGAAATTACATCCAGTGACGCAGCAAGTTCCTACCATTGCGAAATCATTTTGAAGTAACTTAGATTCAAGATATCTGTCAGACAGTCGTTTGTGTCGGTTATGTTTATGTCCCCTGAAGATGGCGCTCATATCCCTATGTTTCGAGCAGTGACGTCACATTCCAAAGCTCTATTCAGGACCGCTTGGAAATCCATGAAAACTTAAAAGCCCATGTTATTAGGAAGAGAACAAAGTGCATAGCATTGTTTTATTTGCGTCTGAAATACGACTTTGTCTGTTCTAGCTGTCATGGTAACTCAAGACGGAAACAAGAAAGCCGCTTTTGCGGATGTGATGTCGGAGCGGCAGGTGCAAAGAGCCCATCGTGAGTAATAGAAGTGCGTTGCATAAATCAGAAGAAATCCGACTGGCGATAGCTAAATTCAGCAGCGCTTCGCTTTCACAGACGGCGGGGACAACGTCTAACAAAGCACATCATTTTAAAAGCATTGCTGTACACATCACAAAAATAATCCCTCCCGTTAAACTCCACTGAACATTTACACAAACCCGTCAGCTCCATTGACGGGATATTAGCAGATCAAGTTGTACAGAGACAGATTAGCATTTGTGATGGAAAAAAGAAGTCGCTCACTGCGTTGAATTGTGTGGAGGTGCTGACTAACGTGTTGCCTATATGGGACAACACTGTGTCCAAAAGTCTGCAATAAGAATCATGAAGAATCCGATTTTTCTGAAAGATTTTTCTGGAGCTTGAGAGCCGTTCTTTGTACTTGTGATGTTCTGCGTACATTACAGCAGCTATGATTATTTAGTTTATTTATATAGATTGATATTTATTTAACTAACAAATAGTAAAACACAACAACCCATTTCTTGTTGAAATGTACTTTTCAATAAGAGTTACTGGACGTTTGTAGTTCTAACTGACTGTTCGGTTTTTGATGAACAGGCTCTAACTCTCCACTAGAGACCACTGTTGGCTCGTTCTGTAGAGCTACATGCCCTGAAAGGCATCTTTAATTTCAACCATACAGCTGCATTCAATGTATTCAAATATAAATCCACCAGCTTGAATAGCAGCCATTTGGGTATAACAGCTATATTAGTGTTATACCCAAAGATCTGCATAAGGAGAGTGCTTTAGTTTAGACAATTTTCAGCGTTCAGGCTTCCTATTGGCTATCGGTATATCATGTGACCAGAAACAACACGCCCGATTTCGTCTTCACGCAAGCTTTTAGTTTGATTTGGCTCATTCATCTTTATTTTTCACTGCAAAACAACATCAGCGATTAACAAACAACAATTTCTATTTCCACTACTTGTTTTTTGAGTGATAAAATGTTAACGTTTATAAACAAACCGTTAGTCAGAATGGGGTGGATGAGATTTATATGGTTTCCTCACCGAAAATACGGTATCGCTTCTCGGCCTTTTGGCTAAGATCAAGTGTAGTATCTGTTCTTATCAGTTTAATATCTGATACGTCCCCCTACCCGGGGACCATATATTAAATTGATTTTTGGAACAGGGAGATGGAATAGGGGCTTGCTCCGTCCACTCCACGCATCGACCTGGTATTGCAGTATCTCCAGGAACGGTGCACCCCCCTTTAATGTTAAATGAAAGTAATAAAATCATCTAATTTGCTTTCAGCCCTTTTTAAAAATTCCTTAATTTTATAACTTTTTGCTTTCAGCCAACACTGCAACTGAGATTGTCTTTCACAATAGTTTTAGGTAAGATATAGAATAACCACGTGTCAATCACTTTTTACATTTAGTTACTTCAGATCTGATAGGCCTACCTTTGCTGAAATTTCTATGCATTTCCTTATTTTTTGAGTTCATTGTGGGCTAGAATACTTTTTTTAGTTAACAAGAATGGAAGGTGGGCCACTTTTTCTTCCCAGGATGAAAAAGCAAGAGTGACCCATTTCTTATTGAAATGTGCTTTTCAATAAGATTCTGGAGTTACTGGACATTTGTGGTTCCATTAACTTTCTTTGGTGGATGAGCACCTGATGCAACTGTGATGCCCAAAAATCCCACTTATATTCATACATTTTAAATTTTATAATCATTTTATTTGTATGTGAGCATCCGAAGGCCTGACTGTGCCCCTAAACAATTAATTAAAATTGGCAAGAATATTCTCTTGTATCATTTTATGTATGCACTTACTTAAGTAAACTCAATGTTCAGTTTTTGGTGAACAGGCTCTAACTCTCCACTAGAGACCGCTATCAGCTCGTTCTGTAGCGCTAAAAACCCTGAAAGGCTTCATGAATTTGAATACATATTCAATGTATTCATATGTAAATCCAACGGCTTGAATAGCAGCCGTTTGGGGATAACAGCTATGCTAATGTTGATATTATGCTTAAAGAGAGTGCTTTAGTTTAGACGACTTTCAGCGTTCAGGCTTCCTATTGGCTATCGGCATATCATGTGACCAGAAACAACACGCCCGATTTCGTCTTCACGCAAGCTTTTAGTTTGATTTGGCTCATTCGTCTTTATTTTCCACTGCAAAACAACATCAGTGATTAACAAACAATAATTTCTATTTCCACTACTTGTTTTTTGAGTGATAAAATGTTAAAATTTATAAACAAACTGTTAGTCAGAATGGGGGTGGATCAGATTTATATGGTTTCCTCACCGAAAATACGGTATCGCTTCTCGGCCTTTTGGCTAAGATCAAGTGTAGTATCTGTTCTTATCAGTTTAATATCTGATACGTCCCCTACCCGGGGACCATATATTAAATTGATTTTTGGAACAGGGAGATGGAATAGGGGCTTGCTCCGTCCACTCCACGCATCGACCTGGTATTGCAGTATCTCCAGGAACGGTGCACCCCCCTTTAATGTTAAATGACAATAATAAAATCTTTAATTTGCAGGTTTACCACCTTGTTCTTACAAAGTTTTGCATTTAATAACTTTTTGCTTCTAGCCTACCCACCACCCTAGCTGAGGTCTATTATCTTTTACAATAGTTTCAGGTAAGATACAAAATAATCACCTGTGAATCACTTTCTACATTTAGTTACTTCAGATCTGATAGGCCTACCCTTGCTGACGCTGAAATTCTATCCATTTCCTTATTTTTTTGAGTTCATTGTGGGCTAGAATACTTTTTTTAGTTAACAAGAATGGAAGGTGGGCCACTTTTTCTTCCCAGGATGAAAAAGCAAGAGTGACCCATTTCTTATTGAAATGTGCTTTTCAATAAGAGTTAAGCCCAGTTCACACTACACGATTTTAGAAAAGTCGGCCGATTCTGAAAACGTGAGAGACCACACACTAGCCGATTTAAAATCGTGGTGTAACCGGTCCGATCGTAGAGTGTGAGGTTTCACTCGAACACATTCTAATGCCAGATACGAAATCCCTTCAAAATAAAATTTTGCGCTACCACACCTGAATTTAGAGTAAACAAACAAACATGGACAACGACGTTGAAGTGGTAACTTTAGTTTGCGGACTTATGCTAACCCAAAAAGACGTAACCAAAAATCAAAGCTTTGGATTAAGAACCGGAGACATCGCGAGCAAGGATTATATTTGTTTATATTATATATTTGCATCGCAACATGGAGGTGTTTTTCTCATAAAAAAAACCCCTGTTTTTAATGTTTTCGGTTTAGTCGTTTAATTAACCGTTACCGTTTACGTGTAATTTTATAATTTTTCGCTGTGTTTATGTTGTAAAATATATGCATATACTGTACCTTGTTTCAGAAAACGGAACGACTGAAACATCAGAGTAGCTTAAAGTAGAAGAAAGCATTTCCTGCATATTCGTTTTTAGAAAATCAGATGGCAGTTATCCTTTTTTCCCCCAACTGACGGCGAAAGCTTAACGTATTCCAGCTACTTTAATTGAAACTTATTGTATTGATTAAAATTGTATTATGACTGCAGAATAAAATCAAATGCGCCATTTCAACCAAAGATTGGAATGCGCTTCTCAACCAGATGTACTCTGTGCAATAATTTTATAATTATCTTTCATTTAAAAAAAAAAAAAAAGTCTGGGAACACCACAGACTTTGCAATGAGTGAGCCAAGATGATTAAACACGTTCAATATCCCCGATTTCTGATCAAAGCGGACCCGACGTTCCACCGACTGGACCCGATCAGTCGTAACACACCACACACTACAGGATGATCGGTTACGATTGTCGGAAGCGACAATCTTAGAACTCAGAACGTTCTAAGATTGAAAATCGGGGCAAAAAATCGTGTAGTGTGAACTGGGCATTACTGGAGTTACTGGACATTTGTGGTTCTATTAACTTTCTTTGGTGGATGAGCACCTGATGCAACTGTGATGCCCAAAAATCCCACTTATTTTCATACATTTTAAATTTTATAATCATTTTATTTGTATGTGAGCATCCGAAGGCCTGACTGTGCCCCTAAACAATTAATTAAAATTGGCAAGAATATTCTCTTGTATCATTTTATGTATGCACTTACTTAAGTAAACTCAATGTTCAGTTTTTGGTGAACAGGCTCTAACTCTCCACTAGAGACCGCTATCAGCTCGTTCTGCAGCGCTAAAAACCCTGAAAGGCTTCATGAATTTGAATACATATTCAATGTATTCATATGTAAATCCAACGGCTTGAATAGCAGCCGTTTGGGGATAACAGCTATGCTAATGTTGATATTATGCTTAAAGAGAGTGCTTTAGTTTAGACGACTTTCAGCGTTCAGGCTTCCTATTGGCTATCGGTATATCATGTGACCAGAAACAACACGCCCGATTTTGTCTTCACGCAAGCTTTTAGTTTGATTTGGCTCATTCGTCTTTATTTTCCACTGCAAAACAACATCAGTGATTAACAAACAACAATTTCTATTTCCACTACTTGTTTTATGAGTGATAAAATGTTAAAATTTATAAACAAACTGTTAGTCAAAATGGGGTGGATCAGATTTATATGGTTTCCTCACCAAAAATTCGGTATCGCTTCTCGGCCTTTTGGCTAAGATCAAGTGTAGTATCTGTTCTTATCAGTTTAATATCTGATACGTCCCCTACCCGGGGACCATATATTAAATTGATTTTTGGAACAGGGAGATGGAATAGGGGCTTGCTCCGTCCACTCCACGCATCGACCTGGTATTGCAGTATCTCCAGGAACGGTGCACCCCCCTTTATTGTTAAATGAAAGTAATAAATCTTTAATTTGTAGGCTTACTGCCTTGACCTTATGAAGTTGAGATTTTAGAATAACTTTTTTGCTTCTAGCCAAACCAACACCCCAGCTGAGGTCTATTATCTTTTACAATTTTAAGATAGTTTTAGGTGAGATATAAAATAACCACCTGTGAATCACTTTCTACATTTAGATGCTTTGAATCTGTTAGGTCTACCTTTGTTGACATTGAAATTCTATGGATATTCCTATGTAATGTAATATATATAGGAATGTCCATATTCCTATATATAACTATACATATTTTTAGGATAATGTCTGCATTATCCTAAATGTACACATACATAAGCATTTTAGCAGAAATAAAGAGTAGGAGAGTGATTTTAAGAAGTAGAGAGAGAGAAATAGAAGAATGGTAAAATGTACAAGATACTTTTTAAAGAAAATAAATAATCCAAGTTTTCTTTATGAACTAAAGAAAATGGAAACATTGCATCAAACATAGAAAAGAAAAAAGTGATCAAAAGGTTTTATAGTGAATTGGGTACAGAAAAAACAGTAAATGAAGAAAATATAAAGGAAACCTTGGATTTCCTCGAAAAAGTATAAAAGAAACTCATTTTCCATATAATGGTATAATCCTATACCCTTTTAGAGCTTTTTACAGTCATTGAAGAGTTTTAAAAGAATAAAGTCTCCAGGTTCAGACGGACTCCTTTTAGAATTTTATTTAACATTTTGGGACATTTTAGCACCTGATTTAATCGTCGTTTATTCTGATTTTAGCAAACTCCCTGATAGTTTTAGAACAGTCCGGGCAGTCTGCCATGATGACGAACATTATAGCATTCGTCTCTCCCATTGGCTTCATCCAATGGGAGAGAGAGTGAGAACAGTCATGGTGACCGTCTTATGCCTGGTTGCTTCTTGCTTGTTGCTCTTTGGTCAGTGTTCATAGTTGAACGTTGTTTACCTTTGGGGCATTGCCATGTTTAATGGTGCAGACAGTGGTGATTTCTGACATCCCCAGGGCATTATCTTTTTAGATAAGCAGAACAAAAAGTTTGGTCTGCTTTTTATTTAATATCTAAGTGTTTTTATAGGAATGGGAATCGTTGAGATCAATTTGATGAGCAATTTTGATGAGTTTCCTTGGTCTTGGGTAAGGTGGTCTTGACTACATCAGTGCCATCCATTCATCCATCGATTTTCTGTACACACTCCCGTCCCTAGTGGGAATGGGAGGGGTGCTGGTGCCCATCTCCAGCGAACGTTGTAGGCGAGAGGCAGGGTACACCCTGGACAGGTCGCCAGTCTGTTGCAGTTACCATTTCACCTTGTTTCATATATCAAGGCTACCTTATAACCTCTCCATGGACTGCCACATTATTATGGTGGAGGAGTTTGAGTGCCCCAGTGATTCTAGGAGTTCTGCTGTCTGGGGCTTCATGCACCTGGTAGGGTCACCCAAGGCAGACAGATCCTAGGTGAAGAACCAGACAAAGCGTGGCCCAAACACCCCTTGTGATAAGTGAGATTGTTGGATTCAATATTTCCTTACCCAGACACGGGTCACCAGGGCCCCACCCTGGAGGCCCATGGTGAGAGGCGCCAGGCAGGAGTAGGCATACTTGTTGCCCCAAACTTGGTGCCTGTACATTGGGGATTACCCAGCTGAATGAGAGGGTAACATTCCTCCATCTATGAGTGGGGGACGGTTTTAGCTGGGGCTGATCAACCTTGTCTGAGCCACCCTTGGGTGGGAGTGTATAGTAGAAATGGCTGACACACCCCAGGATCCCGAGGTTCACTACTGAGGATGTGATCAATATTGTGGAATACTCTGTCCTATAAGATTGTCACAGTAATTATATTTATTTCTGTACACATAAAAGGAGGTGAGCTCTAGAGTGACATGCGTTGACCGGTGCCGAACCTTTGACTCCCTACACTAAACTGTTTTGGTCAATGCACCAATTCAGTGAGATGTGATTGTGACACTAAACCACCACTGACCCCTAAACCTAACCATTACATATCTAACCCTAATTTTAACCAAAACTGAATGCACACCTTAGCCCCAAACCTAACCCCTAGTCCAAAACAGTAATTCCCCTTGTGGGGACCACAAGGAGCTGTGGGTCCCCAATGTATCTAGAAAATGGTCCCCACCAGGTTTTAAATACATGTTACACACATATACACGCGCACACGCACACACACACACACACACACACACACACACACACACACACACACACACACACACACACACACACACACGTGCACTCATTTCGATTTCTAACACAAGTAACACAGCTGTAAGACATATACCGTGGCGTGTTCTTGGCAGCTTACATGCCACATAAATTATGGCATGTGTACTTATGTGAGGTCGAGGTGTCAGAAGGCTCGTACCTATGAAGCGGACACATTGCCTGCGTGTTAGCCATGTTAATCTCCAGCACATAGTTTGCATGGCTGCTGTAACCGAGCAAGTCTGCCACCTTTGCCCTTAGTTGGATTAGCTGTTCAAGAATCGCCGTGTTCACCTGGGGAAGAGTAGAAAGCAAAAAAAACAAACACTTGAATCACATCAGAAATGACTAATCAAAAAAAAATAATTAAGATTAGAAGGTTGGAAGCTATTCATAGTGTTTGAACAGAACCCCTGAATTATCTTTTTAAGGAAGAGAATGGAGTTGTTGGTAAGTGGAATTCCAGACTCACCTGTTTACACCTGCTGTGGAAAGCTGTTTCCATCTTCCTCCGGGTCTCGGGATTGTGGCACCTCTTCATCAGGGGATGGTAGTGGGGATATTCCAGGGTCACCTTATACTTCCCCTCTGCTGTCCTCTCCAGACCATTGAGATAGCTTTCAGCGAGGCCGCCTTCCCCAGGTGAACAAAGTGAGAATGAATGTCTTGTGCTTCTTGGCATGAGGCACTGATTAATGCAAACAAGCTTTTACCCAGTTCATGCTCGGAAAAAACAAGAAATGTATTGTCCTCGTTCAGATTCCTGTTGAATTCTATGGAGAGGTCACTGATGAGCTTGGAGGTTTTTTTCACTTCCTACGGAAAAATGAAGAAAGACATTCTTTTATACCAGAATTTGAGACTTTGGATATACAATCAATGAAAACATAACTACAGACTATTTAAAGACAATCTCTCACAGACAAACCAAAGGAGATAGCTGTTCTTCGTTAACGGGACCTAAATGGTTATAATGATTTTCGTTCAGTCAGGACTGACACTAGCCACATGCATTGCAGGTAGATTGAAGTAAGGAATCGATTAATGCCTGGTTTCTAAATTAGTGAACTGGACTTAATATTTTGTGTCCATTGTTGGACACAACACAGTTTCGATCGAACCGTTATAGCGAGGATTTCTGTCGGCTAATGTGTCTCTCAGGTTTTGATAATGGGCTGACAATCGGCGACATAAGATGGTGCAGCGCGCGCTGGGCATTACACTAAGGAAATAAGGAAGGGAGGAAGTGGAGGGCACCGGAGTTGAGCCTTTTTTCATTCAGTGTCATCAACAGTAAGAAAAAGGCAGGAAGAAACGATATAGCCGATAATTACAATGAGGTCGATAGTTTTAATTTATGGTTCGATTAATTGACTTATCGTTTGTCACGACAGGCCTAGCTGTGGTACGATAAATGTTAGAATAAATGTTCATCGTTAGTATCTGAAATTACCTGCTGTATCTCTCTAGACAGATGCAGTCCTTTCCTCCGGCCCAGTGTAACCAGTCTGTCTAAGAATCTCTTTTCTTCAGTCGAAGGATTGTCTTGAAACTTTTTCTGCCAAAACACACATCACACAAAACATCTTATTGTCTTATTAGTGGATTTGAGGCCATTCTAAAAAATATATTTTCTATCCAAGGATTAATTAGAAAGGCGGGCAGTATTCTAATTTCATGATCCATGAGATGTTTTGTTGTATTTTCCAGTAACAACGTGTACCTGCAAGGTCATCATACGCTTGAACACGTCTTCCCTCATGCTAATCTCCACGTCAAATTCAGATAGTTTCTTGTCTGCCTCTGTGCTCGCTGCTCGAACCTCCTTGTCGGGAAAGACGTACTGAGGGAAGTCAAGAACGTGGCGGGATGCTAGGAAACACAAAGGAACCACTAAGAACTTCAAGCATCTGCATACAATATAAAATATAAGCAAGAGAAAATCCACTACACACAACGGATCAGTCCAGTGATATCAAAACTTTTTGTGATCAGGGCCAAAATTGTCGAGAAGAAAGCAAATATGTTTCTTGGGGCCTTTTTATGTTTCATCTGCTCAGTGTGAGAGATCGTTTTGAAACGAACAAAACTGGCTTTTGTTGAAGAGGGATCCGTAAACCGATGTAGCTCCAAAACATAGAAAAGATTTTCAACAATTGTCGCTTTAAAAGACAGGCAAACTGTTTCCTTATGTTTTGAGTTCATTGTGGGCTGGAATACCTTTTTTGTAGTTCACAAGAATGGAGGGTGGGTCACTTTTTCTTCCCAGGATGAAAAAGCAAGAGTGACCCATTTCTTATTGAAATGTGCTTTTCAATAATAATTGCTGGAGTTACTGGACATTTGTGGTTCTGTTAAGTTTTTTTTGGTGGATGAGCGCCTGATTCAACTGTGATGCCCAAAAATTCCACTTATTTTCATACATTTTAAATTTTTACTTAAGAAAACTCAATGTTCAGTTTTTGGTGAATAGGCTCTAACTCTCCACTAGAGACCGCTGTAAGCTCGTTATGTAGAGCCAAAAGGCTCTACATGTGAAAGGCTTTATTAATTTCAACCATACAGCTGCATTCAATGTATTCAAATATAAATCCAACAGCTTGAATAGCAGCCCTTTGGGTATAACAGCTATGCTAGTGTTATACCCAAAGATCTGTGTAAGGAGAGTGCTTTAGTTTAGACAATTTTCAGCGTTCAGGCTTCCTATTGGCTATCGGCTTATCATGTGACCAGAACAACACGCCCGATTTCGTCTTCACCAAGCTTTTAGTTTGATTTGGCTCATTCGTCTTTATTTTCCACTGCAAAACAACATCAGCGATTAACAAACAACAATTTCTATTTCCACTACTTGTTTTTTGAGTGATAAAATGTTAAAATTTATAAACAAACTGTTAGTCAGAATGGGGTGGATCAGATTTATATGGTTTCCTCACCGAAAATACGGTATCGCTTCTCGGCCTTTTGGCTAAGATCAAGTGTAGTATCTGTTCTTATCAGTTTAATATCTGATACGTCCCCTACCCGGGGACCATATATTAAATTGATTTTTGGAACAGGGAGATGGAATAGGGGCTTGCTCCGTCCACTCCACGCATCGACCTGGTATTGCAGTATCTCCAGGAACGGTGCACCCCCCTTTAATGTTAAATGAAAATAATATCTTTAATTTGTGGGCTTATTGCCTTGACCTTAGGAAGTTTTGGATTTAAGTATAACTTTTTTGCTTTTAGCCAACCCTACTCTGCAGGCTTACTGCTAGTGATGGTGAGATGAAGCCTCATGAGGCTTTGAATCACTTGAGCACAGCCAGCTGTATCTTAACACGTGTGATATATTGAATTTTGTCTATTATGGCTCTTGGGAATGACTTCACAAAAGGTGTAGGACAAAATCATTTGTCTACATAAATTATGTATATACATATGTGTATAATTAAATATTGTTTGAATGTATTGTCTGTGTGTAATTTTTTCCCAAAATAGTAGTGTCATGTGATATGGCATGTTGTGTAATAATGTTTTTCTGTGACTCTAGAAAAATGGTCGGGGCTTAATCAGGTAGAGGATAGTGAAAGTGCTTGTGAATAGGTTAATGCTTGTGTTATCATAGTACCGCATCTCCTTGGAGCACAATAAACACCTTACCTTTAAATAAAATAAGAAACAGTGCACAATACAGTTCCTCATAAGAAAACCTAATGCATCTGCAAATGTTCAGTTTACCTTTCCTTGTTAGGGCTTATGAAATCAAAATGTTCCCACATAGGGGAAATCCTCCTCTTTCTAAATCTATCTGTCTGTCTGTCTGTCTGCCTGCCTGCCTCCTGCCTACCTACCTACCTACCTACCTACCTACCTACACCAAACTAACCGTCTCAAACTAAATAACCACTAACCAAACTCTGCTATCCAAACAATCAAACCTCTATCCACTCTCTCAACTGTCCGCAACTCGCCTACAACAACCTACATTTTGAATGGAGCCTGTGGGGTTTATAAAGCTGTCAAAGCCCGCGCCAAAATCTGAATCACTTCCTGAAGCGGTCACGTGGTACAGCCAGGCGGCGAGGCTTCGGACGTCATCGTTTTCGGCTCCTCCCCTACATGAAGCAAGCCTCGATACGCGCTTTGCGGAAACGCCCCCTCCGTTACTCATCGCACGCTCCGAAGCCTCGGCACATCACGAAACATCACTACTTGCCACCTTGTCCTCATGAAGTTTTGGATTTAAGAATAACTTTTTTGGTTTCAGCCAACCGAACACCCCAGCTAAGGTCAATTATCTTTTACAATAGTTTTAGGTGAGATATAAAATAACCACCTGTCAATCGCTTTCTACATTTAGTTACTTCGAATCTGATAGGCCTACCTTTGCTGACACTGAAATTCTATGGATATTCCTATGTAATGTAATATAAACACAAAGGAGACATGAAATACATTTATATATTAACACAGTAAAAATAAAATTGTGAAAAGTCTTTTTGAGTTACATCAATCGCATGACAGTGATCACATAGTGATGCAAAATCAGAGCAAACTTAGATAACACGTGAAAAGAACACTCACTCCTATATAGACATTAGGAATTTAAACAGGCAGATAAAAGCAACAAAAACACAAAGGACACTCATGGAGGAGCATCCCAAATTTTATAGAGAGAAAATGGTAAACGGTAAACCTTTGCTATAATCTTGGGCGTTCAACTATAGGTATTTTATTGGTGTTGACATAATTTGTCTAAGAGAACTAAACGACAGACAAGGAACAGAGGCGGTTCTAACTATTTGGTGACCTGACTGAACAACCAACTGGCTTTATGATGACTGAAACGTGTATTTTATTGGCACCAGCTTAGATAGACCCTTCAAACAAATGGACACGGCAGTGGGTAGGCTTAGTTTTTCATTTAACTGTATTGACAACAACATAAAGCTAATTTCACCTTCAACTACCAGTTAATCACAGAGAACTTTCTGACAGGGTGAATGCAAAAATTGGTTCTCTAAAAGACTTCACCTTACTCACATGCGTAGTCCAACTTAGCGTTAGCCAGGGCTTCCAGCGTGTTTTCAGCAGAGACGCTTTCTATGTGCAGAGATCCGACATCATCGTAGACCTTCTTCACTCTGGCTATCAAGGTGTCTGTGAGGGTCCTGATCTCGTCCGGGGAAAGATCCCATCTCAGAGGGTTCCTGCTGTTTTCAGCCTGAGTGCAGTCTCTGCTGGACATCGCCGGTCCATGTGGAATCGTCATTCTCAGGTGATATTTAGAGGATCTGGAGGGAGACAGTGAACAGTCCCTCTTAAGTTTCTAGTAGAACAAGGTTTCCCCGTTAAAATACATGTGCATGGAGGTGCTCTGGTCAAGCGCGGGGGTTAAGCACAACTCTCGTAAGGAGGCATCAGTCCTCGACGCGGCCAGGTTTGAATTCTTTTCTGCATGTCTTTCCTCTTTCTCATTACCTACTTCTCTGCGTCTAGCGCTTTCAAAAAAAAAGAAGAAGAAATAAATGCACAGTATTGGTATCTCTTGAACTTTTCCCCAATTTTTCGTCTCATAGCCACGACCTTCAAGGAGTACGTCGTGGGGATTTGATGGGATAGAAGTAGCGTGAAATTGTGGTCGTCAACATTTTTTTCATAAACAGGAATTTTTAAGTCTCACCAAATATTCCCAGTGAAGGTTCACCAGTGAAGGAGGGCTCGATTCCTGATTTCTGTTCCCCCCCAAGTCTTGGCCTCTGTCTCGGATTGTTAGGTCTTGGTCTTGTTCGACAATTTGGACAAAGACCGGTTTGAAACTCAATAGTATCTGTCACTACAATCCAGTAGCTTGCCATCATCAGCATGTGAATTTGCCCTGTGGTATTTCAAATCGAGACATAAAGGGCAATATAAATAAAATAGGCTATTATTAAAACAGCGATCAAAGCACGGCTGCGTCCCACCGTCTCAGAGAAAAATACGATATCATCATTGCTAATGTGAGACTCGTGGGTGTCCAGTTAATGCGATTCTCTTTTGTACAATGATCCACAGAAACAATTGAGCTCTTTGTCAGTGTCAGAACATTTCATTTCTTTTCCGCTACTCAATCAACTGTTCCCGAACCCCTTCTCCCCCATCCAGGGAGCCTTTCAAAATAAAACATTTCCAAAACATCACTCCACTTTTCAGTCTTGCGCTCATGACGGTGAAATCTTGTTGCGCGTGACGGTTCATAACCCCAGAAAGTGATCAAATTGCATAACATACAGTGATTGACTCTACTAATCGTAATCATGTGTTAATGTGTCAAGCTCAGCTGAACCCAGTTCCTTAAAAAAAAAAAAAAAAAAAGAAAAAAAAAAGACTGGGATATAGCAGCAGGTTGCAGTCATTAAACACCTGAAGGCAAAGATAAATGTGTCTTGAGCGTCCAGCAGTAGTTGGCGCGCAAGTGGAAAGAACATAATATGGTGTTCCAAGCGATGCGCCACTATATTGCTGACAAGTTGGTAAGTTAAACTAGGAGAGTACGCTCCAAGCCTGAATGCTTGACCCAGATTTTTAAGAGGATCTAGTGGCTCTGGCGTGGTTTCGTGAGAACGTCTTGTTCTGATTTTACGCCAGACTACCCACTGTAGTCTGCAGAGAATGTGAAATTAAGGCCCGGTCAATTGACCGGATACGCAATTGACTCCAGATTGTTACGGTCAATAGCCCTGTAGATGAATAAAAAGGCTCTAACTGCCCTCCTTCCGATTTTGAGCTCAAAATCTTGCACCGATGCATTTGGTGTTGTTTACCAAATCAGCAAGCAACCCAAAAATGATTGTTTTCATTCCTCTTCTACTTGTACTTTATTACTGCGGACCGGTCAAGACTTGGCTATTTTGCCGCAGCTTGGGGGGGACCGTCAGATAATGCTTCTGCATGTTGGTGTTCCTGTTAGACTTTTTTTTGTTTTTGCCCCGATTTTCCCTTTTCTGCAATCTTAAGTCCTGCAGTGTGTTGAATATGCTCGATCTGAAATTGGGCATATTCAGCATCGTCTTGGCGTGATTATCGCAGCCTGTGGGGTTTTCCCTGACTGAACGCAGCCTGTTGAACGTGAGAGGGAGCTAATCAGAAAGCGCGGTGACTTAAGAACGGAGGGGAATCCCAAACAGCTGACACAGCGCAACTGAGAGTCCGGTGGAGATCGGAGGCATACATGGAAATGTTTATTACTATACGTAAAGGTCATTTTTAGATATGTTTGTTATGTGTGGTTGTGTTTATTAAATTAAAAATGTGAACTACGAAAAAACAGAACTCACCTCCAAATTTTAGTGCCGCAAATAGAGCGGCTGCTCCCTCCATCTTTTATCAAACGCCTTTTATGTCTGTTACGCTTCAAACGAGTCCGCAAACTCTCACTACTGCTTCTAGATCGTCATCCAGGTTTGATTATTCTAAATTCATGGCCCGGGGTTTTGGGACCGCTGATCTGCACTTCTTTTTTCATACATGTGATGAAGCAACATCGAAGACCAAAGAACACAGCAGACAAGCCAAGGAGAGGGTTTAAAGCAGGTTTGGTTTATAAGACATGCATCAAAAGTGTTCAGTCTCTCACACAGCACTGTTCATTTTAGCATTCAATGACAGAAAAAGTATGACACAACAGCAAACACTCAGAATAAGCCACCATGTCAATATTGGCCAAGTTTTATTTATAAATGTCGAAAGGCATTTAGTGATTATTTTAGTTAAGATTAATATGACGATTAATCGAACAAAAAAAACAAACTTGAAACAATCTGCAGATTTTCCAATGAAGTATTTTATAAAACCTTAGAAATTCAAAACAATATTTCAGCTCCTCTTTTAAATATGAAAATAAAAATTTTACTGCCTAAAGTTTAATAACAGGATTCTTTTAAGCTTTGACTTTACATCAATACAGTCTTGGGATGATCTGTTGATTATTTTTTGCATTCCAAATTAATAATTGTATTGCAAAGTGGCTTAATATGAGCTTATTAGTCATTTTAACAGAATTTGAACCAGGTGTCGCTAAAACTAGGCCACTTGATAAGTTTTGGGTAGAACATATTTACAGAGAATTTAACTACAATCTCAAATCCAAAATGTATATACAACTTTGTCTTAATTCCTAGTTCCTTAACCAATCGTCTTTTTTGAGTCTGTACATTCCAGTTAACCGATGAATCATTTCAAGATAATATCGGCCTATATCAATGACAGCGCAGACATATCGCGCATCCGGTGTAAACATTTTCCTTTGAATTTTAAAGCTTTTCTCTTTTCACCACGCGGAGCATCAGGGGCGTCGCCGGACTTTCTCCCAATGACTCCAACCGGAATGCTTTTCCTGCTCTCCGAAACTTTCCCCATGTCCAGCCGGTCGGTGTAAAGTTTCGCGGCGCAGCAGCGGAATTCCTTCACCCCAAGTTATTTCCAGGCTGGAATAACTGTCAGAACAACCATCACACAACAGCTGAAAGGTCGCGAGAAAACTTAACGACCAAGAGCAAAACCTGACACACACACACACACACACACACTTTAAAAAAAAAAAAACACACAAAAAACATGCACGTGCGAGACCGTACAAAGCGGTAATCCTGTAATCGCACACATGTTGCACAGCCGGAAGCAGATGTTCGGCATACCTGCACAGTGTTCTGCACACCGCAACCATTGACGCGCACATGCCGCCGGACTGTCACGCGCTTATAGCTTTACCAGGGCAGAAAACAAAACTCCTCCAGGCGCACGTGTCGCTACCACAATCCCAGCAGCTGCGCTCCTGTCGGCGTTTTCCCTTCGCTTGTGACGCGAACAAATAATTAAAAAAAAAAAAAGCTTTGGCTTCCGCTCTGGGTCCAGAGCGCATGCGCCGGAGGAAACGCTCGCTCCGACCTCATGACGCGATAGCAAACAGAGAGCTGAGGAGCTCAGGTAAGGTGGGCGGGAGGGGAGACGCCGATCATTACCCTTTAACGTAGCGCTATTACGAATACGCGGGTTTTAGTAGCCGACGCTTAATCAGTACGGAGACGTTTTCTTCTTCTTCGCCTTCGCAGAGGCTTGCGCTGGTTTCAGCCTGCATCCCTCCCGGCTGCAGAGCATCGTAGTTCAGATGAGGCTGTTTTAAAAGCAGCCAACGCCCGGCTGCGTCTCCTATAGCCCGTCAGAGCTGGCGAATGTGTGTGCGTGCGCGCGTGTGTGTGCGTGTTTTTTTTTTTTTAACAGCAAAAAGTGTACATTATGAATGAAAACACCCCAGTTCCTCTCCTCTTACGTCACAGCTCCCGCATCTCTGCATGTAGCCGTGTGTCAACACACACACGCACACACTCACTCACACACACACACTCGCGGTAAGGGAGGAGTGGGCTGTGCCATCCGGACCAGAATGAGCAGAACAGCGAATGGCATCGGCACGTGACGGACATACGAGGCAGTGTTTGTGTTTTCCCAGCATGCAGACCACATTCCGACCGTCCACGCTTTATTAGAGCCCCCCTGCTGCACGGATGATCAGGTCAAGCGCAGGGGAAGCAGCGTGGAGCTGCGACCAACGCGTGAATGCAACAACAATAACAAACATGTCCGAATTATGCAATGAGTTGTCCTGGAAACAAGGGGCTGCGTGAAAAGCAGGAGTCTTTGCTATATTTGACTGATGATAAGGTGTCTGGATGAGCCAGAAGGGAGTCAGCCTCATTATGTTATGATGCTTCTTTTTTCATCCGCACTATGGGACTAAATATTATAGGACTATAATATCTATAAGGGTTTATCTGCACACAGGTTCATCAAAAAGCAAACAAACTTAAATTCTAAGAATTTTCAGGTTATAATTGAAAATTGTAACTTTTCAATTGTAAGAGTTAGCATAATACATTGTGCAAATTTGTCATGCATAAATTTGCACATTTGCATAATTATCATGCAACATAATTATCGATAGCCTCCACAAAGTGTCACTTGCCAAAGAAGCCGGATGATCACAGAGCTGCATCTGAGCACATTCATGGAAAAGTTAAGTGGAAGGAAAAAGTGTGGCAGGAAACACTTGATTACCGTGACTAACCAGTCTGTCTAAGGATAGTATTGCAGTGACAAGAACAAAGGGCCAAAAGCATACAGCGGGATCTGAAATGGTTGATGAAGAAATCTTGACTGTAAATGAACAGAATACTCAGGCAATACTACATTCAATCTAAACTCACTTTTTCAGTAGTGTTAAATCAGAAAAGTGGACTGCCTGTACTTCACTTTGTTGAAGGAATAAGTATATTCAAGTTCCATTTTTTACGTGTGTTTGTTCACAGTACACTGATCCAGCATTCGCATTAAAATTCAATAACTGATTGGAATAATAAGGAACTGCAGTTCAAATTGACTATTTTCTGAGAAATGAGTCACGGTGAATTGAGAAACGAGCGCCCTCCTCCTTCCAAATCCGAATCTCCTCCTGTGCTCAACAGTTTCTGGGTCAAAATGGCCGTGGAGAAGCGCCTGGCGTTCGCTATTGTGCAGTTTCTACGAGACCAAACTCATCACAGCGCTTTAAATTCTGATGAGCAGGAGAGCCTGGAGGGTAAGTCATCTCACCCAACTGTTCTGTACCCCTGTATGGAGTACCCACTCCAAAGAGTTCACTTTGTAGTGGATTACACTTTGTTTTTCTTTTTGTTTTCTCTTTTGTTGGGGTTTTACATGATAGGTAGGCAAACCAGATTTTTTTTTTCTAGGATTCTTTTTCTCTTTTTTTTTTTTTCCTTCAATCTAACTACCAACAGTTTATTGGAGCAGTTCCGGGCTGGTTTCCGTTCCATCGCCGTCGCACTGAAACGTCGCGAAGCCTCCTCACGCTGTTACGATTTACTTCCCCTGAGCTGCGTGATTGTTTCCTCTCTTCAGTTGCGATCCAGTGCTTGGAGACGACCTTCAAGATCAGCTCCAGCGACTGCCATCTCGCTGTATCCCAGCCACTCAGAGAGATATTCCTCAACGCACTGCTCAAGGTGGGTGGTGACAACTGGATCGGCGTAGCGCGATGCGGGTGACGTACAAAGGCACATGGATGAGAAATGTTAACAATGTGTCATTTAAAAAAAAAAAGCGACGCTCTTCAAAGGTTAGTCTCTGGGGTCTTGGAGCCAAGTGGAAGTTGAAGCGTCGCGTTCCTTTCCTTGGAACTACCAGACGAAAAGAAATCATCTCTAATTGTCTTAATTTATATTTATTAAGTCTCATCAGTGGCTTTTCCATGTTCACGCAGAACGACAACCTCACCGTCCCAGAGACGTCCCCGTCTCCCGAAGACATAGAACGGGCGGAGCAGCTTAAAAACGAAGGTACGCTGTCAGCAGATGTGAACGCGTCGTTACATTTCCGTGTTTTTCCCGATGGGTGTGGTGCCGGCGACGCAGCAAAGTGTCAGATAATATTCAGTCTTTATTGAATGAATAATAAAACAGAGAAGTTGCGTAAAGCTCAGAGGATCCTGTAGGGAAACAACTATCCACAAGGGAAAAAAAAATGTTAAACCCTTCAGCTGCTGTGGAGCGATCCGGCGGCTCTGATCCGCTCAGAGTGACATTTTATTGGATCCACCGGCTGCCTTAACGGAGAAGGTCCACTGAAAATCAATACAAAGTTGTTGCGAGTGGTTTCTACCGACAGGTGGATTAGCGCTACGCTGCTATTTATTAATCACGAAAGAAGCAAAATATTGTTTTGCTTGTGTTTAAAAAAACCCCCAAAAAACTCCAATGGCTTTGGAATTTACACTTCTACATAATCAGGTTAAAAACATGTAAAGCATAAAAATACACCCAATAAAATGTTTTAACTTTTTTTAGCAAAAGTGATTATTTTTTCTCAAAAAGCATTAAAAAAAATCACTTAGGAAAAATGACAAAGGCCATTATTTTTGATAATTGACGATACAACACATTTTGGAAATGTTGGACATTTTTCTCTAGTATCATTACTAACACATGGCACTATTGTCTTTTTCATTAAGCAGATTTTTTTTTTTTTAACCCTCCCGCAGTCTTAGCGCAACGCTCAGGAAGCGAGCGGCAGACGTCACGGTCGGACAACGGGGAAGCGACGCTGTCCCGTTAGCCCGTCGTTTCCCAAAACCACAACCTGCTAACCCCCGAAAATATCTTGAAATCTTGCGTGGGGTCCACTCAAACCCTCTTAGTGCTGCAGGAGGGTTTGAATTGAATCTTAAGAAATGAATGCTCAATAAATGGTAGTAATTGGGCCTCAGGGCAATATATTTCAGAAAAACTCCTCTTCCTTCTGCTTCACGATTATTGAGTTGTTTCTTTGTCTCTTTGTTGCTTTGTCTCATAAAAATCTTGGACTGTAAAGGGTTCAAATGGTTTACAATTGTTCTGGAATCTTTTTCAGGGAACAATCACATGAAGGAGGAAAACTACAGATGTGCAGTTGAATGCTACACAAAGGCCATAGATCTGGACCTAAGAAACGCTGTGTATTACTGCAACAGGTACGAAGGACATGCTGCGAGTCAACAAAGGCCTAATGTTGGTTTTATAACTCCCATGTTGTAAAGCCAGTATACCGCCTCCAGGTGCTGATGCAGTCTCTGTAAGTGACCACTGATTTATTAATGGAGGTATTTTCTTTGTAGAGCTGCTGCTCACAGTAAACTGGGTAATTATACTGAGGCGACTGGAGATTGTGAAAGAGCCATTGGGATTGATCCAACCTACAGCAAAGCGTATGGGAGGATGGGGTGAGTTTATGACTGTACACTTAACAGTAAAGCATGCTGCGCTAACACTGGCATCCCTCGTAAAATCTGTAAAAAAAAAAACAAAAGCTTCCAATTGAGAAGGTAAAAACTGGTTGGTGACATGAGCAAATTTAGCTGGTTACTCCAGTGGCTACTTTCCTGTGACTCATTTCTGATATTCAAGATCAATGCGTGCGTTGCTCTCAAACGATTTCGTCTCGTCTCATTTGTCTGCCGTGCGTGTTGCCGCAGTTTGGCTTTAACTGCGATGAACAAGTATCCGGAGGCGATTTCGTACTTCAAGAAAGCCCTGGTTCTGGACCCGGAGAATGACACGTACAAATCCAACCTGAAGATCGCAGAGCAGAAGCATAAAGAAGCTTCCAGCCCAGTGAGTTAAAAGGGAACCTTTTATTTTAGTTAGTACTGATTACTTGGTTGTTGTTAACTGAAGCTGTTTTTTTTTTTTTAAACACTCTGGTACAGATTGCTGCCGGATTGGGATTCGACATGGCAAGTTTAATCAACAACCCAGCCTTCATCAGCATGGTGAGACTCCTGGTAACTCTGTTGTACTTGGAAAAGTTTTGACAAAAAGCTCGTCGACGTAGGCGGCCGGGATCTTCAACCCTGGTTGCTATTCACCATTAAAGTTATCGCGCCGTTAAAACGTCCTGCCCTTGGGTCCGAGTACAAGCCATGAGACGTGAGGGGAGGGAGAGGGGGGGCAGCCGGGTCAAGAACACGTCTACAAACCTGCCAAGGTTTTTACTGCAGCAGCATCTGAATCCAATAGCAGCCCAGCTGCATCCAGACCCCACAGCCAGGAATTACGAGCCCCGTTTCATCATAAAACCGCCAGAGCGATGAATCGTTCCGATCCGATTGATTTCGGCTCCGTTTCTGTTTACAGGCTGCGAGCGTCATGCAGAACCAGCAAGTCCAGCAGCTGTGAGTGCAATGCAGGTTTGGAATCGGCTTGAAAGAGCGAATGGAATCTGTCGTCTTAATATCATTTTTTCTTTTCTTTTTTTTTTTTTTTATGGCACAACCTCCTCGCCGTCCTGTGTGCTCAGCATGTCGGGAATGATGTCGAACGCGGTCCGGGGTCCCGCCGCAGGAGTGGGAGGACTGTCCGACATCTCCAGCTTGATCGAGGCGTAAGTGGAAGAGTGAAGACAGCAGATTTGTACCGAGTTATGACAGTAATTTTTGCGTCAGTTTATGGAGCGCGGGGAGCAATTTCCAGCTGCCGCTGGTATTGATCCGTTTGCCTTTGGCAAGAAAGCAACCGAGCAATATCGCCGCTTGTAACTCTTCCCCATTAAATGACACGGTCAAAGCTCTACCTTCTATTTACGCAACACCTCATGTCTTCTGCAAGACATGGCTTTATTAGTTTAATCATTAAATTCACGCGAACCATACAACTAGCTGTAACTAGCAATGTTATGTTATTTGTCAAATCCAAATTAGAGCTCACACCAATCAGTCCAATTAATCGAAATAATCGTGAAGTCATTTAATAGTCAGTTTATTGTTAACTGGAGAATACGCACCACAAAGAGGCAATTTGCTGAAAGAACAACACGCTCAGAGTAGAAGTTTATTTTCTTCTTTTTGTTACAGATTAATCACATTAACTTAAGGAAATAATCGTCAACTAATTAAATAAAATAAAAAATGTATTAATTGTTCGCTCTAAACCAAAATAAAAGGCCATTTGCTGAAAGAACCACTCGCTCGGAACAAAAGTATGTTTTAGCTGGGGATCAGTCGGATTAATCGTGATTAAACAATTTTATAAGTAGCCGTTAGCTGGAGGATAACAGAATAGAAAAAGGCCTCAAGACGCTCATTTTTATTTAGCCGCAGATGCATCCTTTGCTACAAATGATCACGTGTATTTTATATGAATGCTGTGTTCAATTATTTTAAGGAATAAAAGATGAGGGAATACCGCAGGTTTTTCTAATATTGTATAAAAAGGGCGTAAGTCAAAATTGAATAAAAAAAAATTAGCAGAATGTGCCAGTTTTTACTTTTCCAAATCTGATAAATCTTAATCAGTTACTAAAATAATTTGTTGCAGCCCTAATCCAGACATCTTTGGGGCATTTTCCCAAGAAATATGCATGTTATTTTTACATTTTATATTCCTGACCTTTCTGGGCGTCAAACAATATAACAACACTTCCTCCTTGTTGCCTTTTTTTTTTTTTTTTTCTTTCTTTCCCCGTCAGAGGCCAGCAGTTCGCCCAGCAAATCCAGCAGCAGAACCCGGAGCTCATCGAGCAGCTACGGAACCACATCCGGAGCCGTTCCTTCAGCGGCAGCGCCGAGGAGCACTCATGATCCATTCGGGTATTCTTTCACTTAAAACGCGAAGCTCTCCTTCGCGGCAGAACGCGCACTCTTCATCCAGGTCTCGCTCGTGCGGCCCCGTAACAGCTGGGTAATTTCATTGCAGACGCTCTTTATTTGCCTCCGAGGAAGAGCAACCGTATGGCGCGATAACAATCTCTGCACCCATTTCTTTGAGTCAAGCCCCCCGGCACAGCTGGAAAGAAGAGACGAGGACGGATGGAGTCGAAGGCACTTTACTTAGACTAAAGGAGAGGGGGGGGGGGGAAACAAAAAACCAGAGACTGAACCATTAAGCAAAACATCCCACACAAGTCTGGTGATAAAACAGGAGCCTAGACGTCAGTCAGTCCACCAACAGACCATGAAGTGAATATTGTCTCCAGTCAGTCACCGTGTTGGATGTGGCGAAGTCCCTGCCTTCTTCATGAGTCGACGATTCATCTCTCCATTCATAACGCAGACAGAGTGGAGGAGGAATGTATTTAAACCATTTAGCAGGGAAAATTGCAGCTTTTTTTCCCCATACAAATACGACATCAAGCTTTGTTTATAATGTTTAATATTATTTTTATAGTCAGAATCAACTTTTAACACCATACTCGCTTTGTTTGGATAACTATAATAATAATAATAATAAAAAACGTCCAGCCTTTGAATATTACGGGACTCACGTCACTGTTTAATGCGTGCACTTCATCATTAAGGCAACAGTGTAGTTGTATTAGCAGTGTTTGCAGCCTGTTCAGTTGGTGACCAACAACATATTCCTACTGTTCGTTTCTGCATGCTCTTAAATCTGGTATTTGAGATCAGAGGCTTTATGGAAACTAATGTATCGCTGAGGCAGCGCTTTGTTTTGTCTTAGGAGGAAAAAGAAATAAATGTCTCAAAAGTAACCGCCTCATTTTTTTTATTTTTGTCTTGTCTTTTCGTTTTTATGGGAAAACAAACGGCAAAAATGAAAGTCCGCTCCGTCTCCAGGACGAGGAGCAAAATACGCCTCCAGTTTTTCCTCCATCCTTTTCACTTCCAGATAATTGGAAAACTTAAGTTTAAGATTCTTACTGTATTTGATCATCTTCTGCGTAGAAGTGTCTCAATTTACACATGAATGAAAATGAATGCCAATTCAAAATGAAGAAAATAGGCTTCACATTAAATGCGTTTGTGGACGTCTTAAAAGTTTTATAGCAAAAAATCCAGAGCATCATAACATCGTAAATGTTAGCATCGGTAGAGGATTCAAAGTTTACAGAGAATTTATTAGCTTACACACATTTACATGATTATTGTCAAAGGAAACGATTTATATTATTCACAATTCTTCTAAAATACAGAATCATCCCGTTAAGTTGGAGAAGAAGAAAAAAAAAGTGAAATATTAGTGCAGAATTCCATAGTTGGTCCATTCAATCCATAAATGAAAAAAAAAAAGAAATAAGAAAAGGCGGGTAAAACATCTAGCACTCGTTGCTCATAAACGGACACACCACGCACACTTGCGCAATGTCGTCATATTCGTATGTCCGCTTTAGAAACGTGTCGGTGAGTCTCAGTCCAGAAATGCTCTGAAACAAATGAAAGAAAACATGAAATGATGAAAAAAGTAAACAAACCTCTCCCCCTCCCCCCCAAATCGGGATCATAACGTCGCTTCAGGAAGTGTGGCTGGTACCTGCAGTCCCTGCTCGGAGGAGAAGACGGTGAGCGGCAGCGAGAGGGAGGCGCCGGGGGTCAGTTTCCCCAGCTGCCGCCCTGATATCCCACACCAGTGGATGGACCTCATGTTGCACATCTCCAACACCAGGTCCATGGTTCTTTCACTGCAACCAGGGAGGAGGTGAGCTGAGACTTTTGGGTCGTAACGGGTTGAGAAAAAGCATTTGACCGCTCAGGCATTTCTCTGTTGAAAATGGACTCAAATGTGACAAAAAAGGTTTAAAAAAAAATCTAAGTTGGGTCATAACATTTAGTAAAATTACTAAATGTAATTACATTCACTTAATTACATTTAGTAATTTTTTGAGAAATACTTTTAGGATTTTTTTTACTGCAAAAAAAAAAATACAAATTTTTCATTTTGGCCTTTAAGATACAAAAGCTTTCCTAAGTTTATATTTTGGTCCATCTGATGGCGTGACTTGCACATCAAGTCACCCAACACCAAACTGGAATAACTCTTTCACTACATTACAGAAGTTATTATGAGAGTTATGGAAGATCTTATGCACCTGCAGTTGGTGATTTTACAGACGATGTCAAAGGGTTCTTCAAGGTTTACAGTGTCGGGGATCACCTCCAAAGACAGCCTGATGTCTCCGTATCCTGGAGCCTGGAGGACAAACGAACCGGAGTGAAACAGAGCGCAGTGACAGAGTACAATGATCCACGTATGGGCTAGATGGGACCCGTAAAGGGGGACAGTCTGGTACCATTCTCTGGAGCTGACTGGTCTGCAGCCTCCCTCTCTCCCCCAGGTTAGTCTTCCACACGATGTCCAGCTTCCCGATCACGGTCACGCCCTTAATGACGCCGGCCTTCTCCGCGTACTCCGGCTTCGGCTTCAGGCAGTACAGGTACTGCCGCGTGTCCATCGGCTGCAGGTAGGACATTTTGCCAAACGTGGACTCTCTGCCGGGAGATAAACCACGAGTGAGCATTTAAGATACTGCCGTTTTTTTTTTTTGTACTCAGGAGGAAAAGAGCGGGTGTTTTTACCCTTCGTCCCCGGACGCGACAGAGTTGAGCTCTGTGACGTTGTACATCATGGAGGGTTCCAGCGATACTTTCTCCATGAACATGGGAGAGGTGGTGATGTTCTGGATCTGGGCTTCCAGAAACACTTCATCTGTCTAGAACAGAGAAGGTTTGGAAGTTCACACTGAGATTTCCCTGCAGCCATAAAGTGACACATTGTTCCAGGTGAACTGAGCAACGCATTAGCTTCGAAAGGTCAGCTTTAGCATCAACTTCCTATCTCAAAGGATAAGTTCCCATTTTTCAATACCACTAAAAAAAAAATGAACATGAATTTCAGGAGCAACGAGAAATATTTTGAGGAAATGTCCCACCGCTGAAAATGGGTCAACATGTTTATCTGTGCATCTCCAGCGCGTTAAAGTCATTTCCCTCTTGCCTTTATTACACTTGATTGGTTAAGGCTTATTTTATGAGGTAAAGGGTATAACCCTTAATAACAAGGTTTTTTTTTAAGTTCACCTGAGTCAAGCAATTTCAATCTTCCAAAAAAACTAAAACAAATCGCTTTTACTGTTCCAGAAGCAAATCCAGAAAAAATAAATGCCATTCCGGAATACGAAAGCTTAAGTTTGTAATGTCCTGCGTATCCCTGTGTGGTATGAGCTTTATTTAATTTGCGCATAAACGTCATGATTTTTGTTCCTGGTGACTTTGGGTAGAAAATAATCAAAATAATCATTTCTTTGATGTGTGATTTTGCAATAAAAAAATGCGAATCTATCCTTTGAGCTGATCGTAAGGTGATGTGAGGGTCATTCAGAAAATATTTATAAACTTGACCCAGTGACCAAACAGAACTATGTATCATATTCTATCATATTTGCTCAGTGTACCTTATTTATTTATTTATTGATTGATTTTTTTTAAACAACATGTTAGTGACGAGTGCTGAGCTGCATGAAAAGGAGAGGCTGCACAGTGATGGTGATCACCTCATACGCAGGTTTTGGCTCCCAAAGCATCAAATATTTGGCGATATTTTGTTTGCCGGCGCAATATTCCTATTTTTTTTTTTTTTTTTTACTTATTTAATGCAGTTTATGTTGTGCAAGTAAAACAATATAAACTTTAATGATGAGGTTGCATACCAGAAGATTAAAACTCACAGAATATTTCAGGAAACTGATGAGCAGCATTATCAGTAAATCTGGACTGAGTTAATTGCGATATGTTTAGATTGAGTTTTTTTTTTTTCATTGTTATATATTTTCTCCTTAAATAATAATTTTCTTCTTTTTTTAGCTGTTTGAAGAATGTTTCTCAATAGATTTTCATACTTAGTCACTTGTTTACTTGTGTCTATATGAAGAAAACTGATGGAAATTGAATAAAGATCATTGTGAAAATACTTCTGTTCTACAAACACGTTTATCTTTCAGGTAGCAGAATTAGAAACTGATCTCAGAAAGTCGAAGATTCCCTCATATTCCTTCCCCCTAAATACTTAACCGGATCCGACAAATACTAAAAGCAAGTAAAAAAAAAAAAAAAATTGAAAAAAACATTAAAGCTTTTTTTCAGACCGCATTGGAGGCAACACAAATGAATCTTTTGCGTCTCTGAATTTAAGTGATTATTGCTAAAAGATGAACAATTTATGCCCAAGACTAAAGGCTGATTTCTGGACTCCCATTTTTATTGTGCTTTTGTTTCTCTAGAGGAGCTGAAACTAGCAGGATTCATATGACGGCGTGTTTCTAAACTGAAGCAGACGCTGATTGCTTACTCGTTTTAGGAGGAGCGTTTGCTGTAAGACTGGGTTTCACAATTGTAAAAGGAGCATAGAGAAAAACATCAAAATGAACAAATAACGTTCACTGAACTACATTAAAAAATATATATATATGAGGGATGTTTTCTCAAAACGCTGCTTGTAAAGGACTGTGTTTTTTTTTATTTTTTATGGCGGTGCAGTTGATGCTTTGGGAGCAGCAGGACTTGCGTCCAGGTTGTCACTTTGCGTGTGCAACCTCTGCCGTACACAGTGAAGTTCAATTAGAAAAAAAGCAAGAGATTAGATCATGCCTGCGACTCAAAACAGAGCATCTGACTGTGAACCACTTCCAATTAATTAATTTGTTATTAAAAAAAAACAACAAAGACAAATCAAGAGTGCTGCTGCATGCAGAGCCGTTTCTGAAGAAACCGTCACGGCTTACCGGAAAGAGTCCAAAAATGCTACAGGATTCAGATTTGCTTTGTGGACATACTGAAATCATTCCCATGAAGAATAATCAACATTTGTATTTTTTTTTCCCCCCCCAGTTATTTGATATGTAATCAATCTCCATAACAACCCAACACCACAAACTTCAGCTTTGACTTCAGCCCCTGTGCAGAGAAAGTGCAGGAAAGCATGAGCGTCCACAGAAAGGGTAACAGAAAAAACAATGGGTGTTGACGGTTTTTTTTTCTTTTCCTAAATTATTAACAATGTATAGAAGGTTGGCCTCAACACTGATTTCATTCTCCGTTCTTTCATTTGGCGCCTTTCTGTGGGCTCGGAAAGACGCCGGTCCTGCAGGACCGGCAAGGATCAAGAGAAGCTAATGAGAACAGAAGAAGGAATTACCACAGAACTGAGGTCACTCTAATGGAGAAAATAAAAGTACAAGACATAATGAATGAGGTTACATGCAAAAGGTTGGTGACAATGAATATATGCAGTTGAATTTAAATATATATTAAAAAAAAAAAAGCTACAAAAATGAGGAAAAGGGAAAAAAAAAAAAAAAGGTAAAAAAGTCAAGATCTACTTAAGAAAGATCCCGGTTTGACATCTCCAAGGGTTTTTAAGTAGAGCTAATCCAAAGCTAACCGCTTCTAGGAGAAGCTGGAGATATGTTCCGAGCTAATGCATGAAATATGACAGAAAGCAATGGCGGGTGACGGAGATGGTGGGTGTCGCTCACCTCTGCGTTGTAGAACTTTGTCTTCACGTCCAGCGGCTTCAAAACCTGATTGAGAATAGATTGGAAACTAAACACTGACGCTTTATCGCACTGCGCTTCCATTCGGGCGGAGAAAAACGAAACGACGGCAACAAAAGGATGTTCAGCGAGGTAAACAATCGAACGGAGTCCGACTCATTGTCGAGACTTGAGGAAATTACGCTACAAAGAAGAGAGCAAGACTGCGGCTCATTCCCAAAGTGAGGGCAGATGACTGCTAGCATGGGGGGGGGGGTTACTGGGGTGGGTACGGGTAATTGCATTTGCACTGTTGCAGGTCTGTGGCATTTCTCGAGTCTCCTCCAAGGCCGTACATGATCTCACCGCTGCCAGCTGACGAGAACGTTCAAATATGATCTCACCTGGAATTTGAAGAACTTCCGAAAATAGAGTTTCTCCCCGAACTGAGAGGTGTAGCTGACGGCGCACACCAAGCTGTGGGTGGGAAGAGGAAGAGATCTTAAATATACAAGATAAAGCACAGCGAGCAAACACTGTACTAAACCTCAGATATCGGTTTCAGAAGTGAAGAAAGTGGATCGGTGCGTCCCCAGAAACTACATTTCACAAGGCACAAACACTGTTGAAGCTGCCGTGTCCTCCGATTTGGTTGAGACAAACGCAACACGTGGAGTTTAGTGAAACAAGACTCACATGTGCGTGCCGATTTCTTTGACTTCATGGTGAATGACGTCGTCAATGCAGCACTCGGGTTTGAGCTCGGCTACCGCCGAGTTCGACGCCGACAGGTTGAGCCTCTGCGAGCTCGTCTGCAGGTCGGCCTGTTGCGAGCAACGGAGCGCGTCACGAAAACGCAGACAGCAACGACTAAAGGCTCCGGGGGCCGGCGTGGAAGAGTCACAGTACCTTCACGAGAATGTCTTTCACCACCTGGTTGCTGTCGTTATGCACGCTGATGTAACTGGAGAACGTCTCGCCGAGGAAGATATTCCTGAGGCGTACATAAGATGGGAATGGGTTAAAGGAATCGGCGTTCCAGTCGAAAGCGCCGCGAGAAAACCTTGCATTACCCAAAGTTCTGTGGTAAAGTAAGCATTTCTCCCAGCATTAACGTCTCTGCTCCTTTGATGGTGGAAGGGTCTTCTCTCATGAGTTGAGCGAACAAATCCCCTGTGAGGACACAACCGGGTTTAAATCCGACCAGTTGGTGGCACTCAGAGCATTTAAATTTCATTTGTCGACGGTTAGTTGAGTCTTAAATCCGGCTAAGCTAACATATCTTTTTTTTTAGTATGTCAGAATATTGATTTACACACTCTACAAAAGCAACAAACAAACTTCAAACATCATGTCCCACAAATCACCTTGATTTCCTTTGGTATATGAAATACTTTAATATGCCGTCATACATGATAATAGGGTGAGCTTGTTCATTAAAGTGTATCCACTTTTATTCATTCAAATGCCTCTTTGGCCAGTTGAACATACACTTTCACTTCACTGCTACTTATAAAAATAGACAAGCTGCCCGCAAATGTCAATAAGATTTATGGTTTCTGCGGCGTCCAGTTACCAGTGTGCCGCGGAAAGCTGCACTTCACTCAAAGGAAGGAAAAAATAAAAATAAAAATACTCTCAGGCGGATGAAAGTCAAACGTTTTGACCCCGCGCTGTGAAACTAAAGATGTGATTGATTTATTAGAGATTCGCTTACGTCTAAATAACTTTGTACACGAGTTCTAGTGGTTTATGTTTTTACTTTGAAGGTTTTCCTCATGTTTGAACTTTGGTCTAACGTACTGCTGCTCCAAAACGAAAACAGGTTCACCTACAAGTGATCCTCTCAAAGGACTAGAAAGTAACAATATTCAACCCATAGAACTCTGGTATAAGAAATGTTCATTTCAGGATGAGGCATTAAATGTGCAAAGCTTTTACTGAAACAAATGGGGTCAGTTTTCAATTTTACATTTAATTTTCCATGTGGCTATTTTTGTTTTGGAAAAATCCCTCAAATACATTACAAATTACAAAAAAAGGTGAATTTATGAATAGATTCCCAGAATTTGTATGTGTAGCAAAGATTGCTTTGATGTGACGTTATGATTTTGTGCATTAAAACAATGAAATCTGTAGTTGATTTTGAATCTGGAGTTATTGCATATGCCTCCATGTCTCATTTTTAAAGCACAGGATGTTTAAATTGTGCCTTGTGAAGCCAGTCGGGACTTTTAATTAATCAGATTAGTCTAATATGTATTACTTCAACACTAAACTAGCACAAGAGTGATATAATCAACAAAAAAGATGACTATTTTGTCCATTTTCCAAAAACTAATTGCATGGAAGTGACTTGGATCGCTCTGGACTGAAATTGGACCCGTTTACCTTGGATCTAGTGAAAAGCTATTTGTTGTGAAATTGTGCCAAATAGATAAATTAAAAATATACTGTCAGATTCCAACATTTACCAAAATGGCGGTTGATTGAATTTTTAAAAAATTTTTTATTGCCAGCCTTGCATGGTTTTGACTTTGCATGAAGGTGAACAACTCTTCAAAATTCCGGATGTGTTTGGTGAAGAGATAATCTCAAGCAACAGCAACTAAACAGAGAAACTACATTGTACTCCGGTTCGTTCTTGTGGACTCACCCGGCAGGTCTCGATCTTCACACGTCACCGGTAAGTTTGTGAAGAGCGTCGGTTTTGTTAGCCGCATCACTGTGAAGTAAAGCGGTTTGGGTTATTGATGGGACACATTATTGATCCTCCATATAAAAAAATGTAGACAGACAGCTTCTCACATTGTGACATGTTCCCTTATGCATGTAACCACTGCCACAACATAAAACAACTGCATGGAGGCTTGTGAGACTGCAAAAGAAAAAAACCTAGATACAAAGGCAACTAATTACTTGCAATAAGCCCATATTATCTACACATTATGCGGGGGAAATGCAATGGATTTTATGCCAAATTAGTCTGAAGAAAAATGAGTCAGGTCTTTGTTTTCATAGGTTGCACAAATTCAATGCTTAACCAAAAAAAAAAGCCATAAAGACCCTCACATGTGATGGGAGAGCTAATAATTTGAGCTAATTGATCCATAAGCAAAGTTATGCAGACCCTATTTTGACAAATTCATGAGTTCAGCATCCCGCCATGACGGGTAGACTTTCTAGTTCATGCACAGTCACAGAAAACCTCACTTTATATTAAACAATTTAAAAGACTGCTACCAGCGCTGCTAGCACCTGAAAGCATAAACAACTCCCTGATAAGATGTAAATGATAATTTTTCGCAGCTCAACCTGTTCTGTAAACATAGTTTGTGTGTTCTAGAACTGTAATTACCTTTTAAAGCGAGTAAATGTTCTTGTTTTGCCTGGTTTACATCCATTTTCGCAGGAAAAAAACCCCAGTTTCCTCTAATTAGCCGCGAGGCTAACAGGTTGTTTATCTGCTAGCTGCCGAACTTTGACACCACAGGAAGTGAAACTCTTCTTCGTCCTCGTCTCATGATGGAGCACTGCCTCTAGCGGGCCAGAATACGAACTGCAAAAACACAGGAGCCTACTGTATTTTATTTCACCGCACTTTGCTGTCTCACAACCATGACCGCCTGTTGAACTTGTATATTTAGTATATTATTAACTTTTTGTAACCAGCCAAGGTTGTTTACATTCCTGTTGTGTTGTACAAATCTGTCCACATGTATATTTTCAAGTAAAATACAAACAAGCAAACGAAAACCCAATAAAGCAAAGTATGTTTTTTCACGGTAATTCAAATAAAGTATCTCACAGAAAACACGAGTTACAGCAAATTTCTTTTGTCTTTGAGATGAATAAGTATTTTTAGTTTCTGAAAGAATTAGTTTTTTTTAATTGGTCCATATATTTCTTGTCAGAACTTGACGGAAAACATACTACTACTAGCACTACTACTACTATAATAATAATAATTTATATATTTTATGTGTCACGGATTTCTATGTAACATTGCTTATGTTACATAGAAAAATTGCCAGCTTTACTGAGTGCTGCTCTCCAATGACATCTATTGGCATGCAGTTGCAACACAACAGGCCTCCTACAATGCCTACAATTTTCAGTATTGCGTTTCGTAAATATTGACAGCTAACTGGAGATTAAACAGTGCCCTCCCTGATGGACAAATATACAGCGTGTAACTGTGGGATGAGCCCTGCATGTCTTTATTCTCCAGAGAGCAGCCAGTGCAAAATGTGTGGCAATGGAATCGGACATCGTGTGTGTTTCTGGGTTTTGTTTGTCCCCAAATCCTTCCTGTGTTTGTTTTGTTCTCTTCTCTGGTTTACATATTTTTTTTTTTTTAGCTCTGTTTAGTTGACTTCCTGGCTCTGTGGAGTCTTTGTTTATACAACCATTGTCATAACTCGCTTACACGTGTCTGTCTGCACACGGTTGAAGGTGCATGAAGCCTGGGTGACATTCACAGGCTGGTAAATGATTCATATTTCTGAAGCACTTCGACAAAATTAATGGAGAGTGGAAACGTTCTTTCACAACAGTGCTTCAAGTCATGGCTTCAGGCAGTATTTGGTCAAGCATACTGTCAGTAGAATAAAAACAGAAGATACCAAATCTCATTTTACTTTATAATGACTGAGCGGACACATAAAGGCCACAATGAAGTCATTTTACTGGGAGAGCCACAAGATATGTAAATATCAAGATCATTATGATTTATGTGTGTGAAACAATTAGAACAGCATTTTATGTTTCCAACATGCACGCGGTTAACAGCGGGTGCATCACACGTCATAGAGCAGAACGGTGACTGGAGCACTCAGCGACATGTTGTGTATGATCTGCTTGGAGCAGACGTTTTCATCCTCCTCGTCCTCCACGAAGACGGACAGGAAGCGCGCGGGCTCCCAGGGCACTTCCTGAGTCTGCGAGGCCAGCACGCGCACGCAGCTCACGTCCTTCCTGAAGTCAAACGTTTTAGTTCCCGGAAGCGCCTCGTCGTCGTCGCCGCCGCTCCGCGCAGCGATGAAGGCGTCGATCTCCCGAGCCTCCTCCATGATGAAGACGCGCACGTTCCTCTGGCTGTGGTTGCTCATCTGGCAGGCGGAGCTCGTGTTCCCCATGTCGTTCTGTGCTTTATAACAGGAAGGACTGCAGTGCAGGGCTGGAATGTTGACATCAGTGACTCATGAAACATTAAAACGTTTTTTGTTGTTGTTGTTTTTGTTTAATGTTTAATTTAATCACGTTTCTGGTCGTCTAAAAGTGAAATTGTCTTTATTTTCAAAGTATGTATCCCGAACATAAACATTTCTGTTGTTTAAAAATATACAGGCGAGTGTATATTTTTATATTAGAGTAAATATAATATAAATTATAATAATAAGGACAAAGTAAAAATTGTGTACATCATTTTCCTTCCACGCCACAATTATCTGCAGCTTTGTGTTCCTCTGTCACATTAAAAGCAAAAAAAAATAAAAATATATAAATAAATAAATGCATTTAGGTCTTTTTTTTGTTACAAGAAATAAAAGATTCAAATGAATAAATATGTACTTTTTTTTAATTTAGCAAAGAACAGTTGTCTAATTTTGAAATACAACTGTGTTTTTATGACCCTGAGCAGAGCAATACTAAATGTAAACATCTGTCAGTATTTAAGCTGAACAGAGGTTATTAATGTCGCCAGGTGTATATTTGTACCTTCCGTTAAAAGCTATGAAACAAACCTACTTGTTCACAAAGCGAATATTTGAAGCTGAGAACTCTTACCTGCTGCTCAAGTGAAGGTAACGAAGACTAATGCGCAGTGTTTGTCTTTCTCACCAGAGCCATTGGAGCGATACGGGCACAGTCTGATAATATGCAAAAAGCATCACTGGGTCATATAATGCGTCTGCGACATTTCACATCTAAAACAGGTTTTAAAATTTTTTTTAATCAAAAGTGAATGACAGGAAATGTTTTTGTCAAAATGTACGGGAGGGTAGAGTAAGACCATCTTGTGGTCTGAACTTTTTGTTTGCATAAAAAGAACAGTTTTAACAGTGGTGAGTATTTCTGGAGAAAATAAAAACATCAACCAGAGGCCCATAATATGGTCATACTGAATGGCCATTTAATATTAATATGGCTGATTCTAAGCTCTTAATGTCATGATTTGCTTCTTTTCTTAGGTATTTCCCGTTAAAGTTTCAAATCAAAACAAATGATGTTGGGTTTGGAAACAGAGTGGCAGAAGGAGCTGACATCACGAGAAGCAATCTATAGAACCTGAGTCACAGAGTCAAAGATTCACCATTTGCCCACAAGCCTTCGTCGAGCGAACAGCTTCTCAGCCTCACAGCTCGAAGAAATCAGCGGCGAGACAAAACTGAAGAATATTTTAACGAGCAGGTTAGGAGAGAGAAGTGGACCATGACTGAACACGTCAGGTCAGTATTTACAGGGACAGGGAGAGAGATCGTTTTTTTGTAATTCTGTAACATTTAAATAACCTACTGAATTCAATATAGCAACAGGAAATTGTAGAGTGGAGTTGTTTTTTTTTTTTCCAACAATAGTCTCTAATTATGTAGAAAACAAACTCCTTAATAATAAGTTTAATAAATCTACCATCAGTAGCTAAATGTGGTTTTCCCCAGTGATTCTGCAGAGGTAAAATTACTCCAATCAGACATCATAAAGGCTTCATTATAAAATATGCTATCACAGAAGACATGTTTATAGACGTGTTTTTAATCATGCATAACGAGTTTCATCACCGAAAGTGGTTTCACATTTTAAGGTGCCTTGCAAAAATGATTTGTACGCCTTAAAACATTTTCCACACAACAGCCACAAATCTCTGAGCAGTTTCAAGAGTCTTCATGTGAGATTAATTTAGATCTGGACTTTGACTAGGCCATTCCAAAACATTTTGGAGGACAAGCATAAATAAATAAATAAATAAATAAATAAATAAATAAATAAATAAATAAATAAATAAATAAATAAAAAAAACAACAACAATAATACTAATACATTTTATTTAATCCCCTGGTCGGCTAAATACCGACAAATACCAAACTGGAAAATATAACATATTTTTTACTTTAAGAGTTGATCATATATTTTATTTCAAAAGGTAATTGCATACCTTAAAAAAAAACAACAAACAAACAAACAAACAAACAAACAAACAAACAAACAAACAAACAAACAAACAAACAAACAGTTTTTGGTGGATCATTTAAACATGATACACGATGCCTGCGGTATGGCAATTTAATATGGTATTAAATGGCAGCTTTCTATCTTCATATGTCAGGCCGAGTTCAATGAAGCTCAAAGATTCGAGGAGCTCCATCTCCTCCCAGGAGCTCACCGAGGAAATCGACCTGCCAGAGAAGAGGGTGAAGTCTGACAACGACTGGAACAATATAGAAAAGTTTGTTAGGGAGGAGCTCAGCCCCTCTCCTTGTTCCTTACCGACGTGTCCTCTTCCTCCACAAATCACAGAATGTCATTACTCTGTGATCCAGATGAGTTTGGGGAATAAGGAGGATTCAGAGAGATCTGTCTCAGAGAGCACCCTAACCCTAACAACGAAGAAGGAAGTGCTCAAAACTTGGGAGCTTGTAGACGGCCTTCTTGCAGAGAGTTTAAGGGGTGACGAAGATTCAGAGAACTCTGCCTCCAATAAGAAGTTCGAGGAAGAAATGAACTCGACCCTGCAAGAGGAGTTTGAAAACAAAAACTGGACCAACAGAGACAATATGGAAGACCTTCTTGGGAAGAAGCAGCTCCTCCCTCCTCCTCTTCCTCCTCTATTACTGACACCTTACACTTCGCCTGCCTGGCTTGCTCCACCACAGTCCCACACCAACACCTTACTCACTCAGGGTGGAGCTCAAGAGCACATGTTCAGGCCTCCACCTCCAACATTTACCCATCATGCTCCTCTTCATGCTCATCCGCCTGTCATCCGTGCGCCACCAGGGGTCACCAGTTACACCAACGCTGCATTCAGTCTGGGAGCACAACATCATCACATGTTCAGGCCTCCACCTCCAACATTTACCCATCATGCTCCTCCTGCTCTTCTTGTACTGCCTGCCGTACAGCAGATGATTATCCGACCTCCTGCCCTGCCAGCAGGAGGCGATGACAGCCAGGGACCGGTGAGTCAGTGACAGAGAGCGATGCCTTACCTCAGTAAATATGCTAGTCAATTAAGTATTATTTAATAATGCAGCAAATAATTGTATGATTATATAAAATCTTTATCATCTGGATACAAGAACCTGTTAACAGCACTAGTTATTGCGAGTGGTGGGAACAGCTAATTGGAAAACTTGGGTTCATTAACCGCTAACTCACTAAACGACCATCTTAGCTACAGCAAGGCTAAACCGCTAAAACATAAAAAAAAAAAACATAAAAAAAAAAAGCTGCTAACAACATAAAATATTAGCAAAAGAAAATGCTGAAACCCCATTATAATATTAGCTGGAGCTAACCATACTTAGCCAACCATTAAGACAACTGTCCTAACTATTAAGACCACCGTCTTAAAGGTTAGTCTGAATAGTTAACTATTGTACTTAATTGTTAACTAACAATTAAGACAACATTTTTAATGGTTATCGCTAATCATTAATTTTAATGATTAGCCAACCATTCAGACAGTTAAAAATGGTCTTAACCAAACCCAAACGGTTAGCAAAAATTGCTAACCATGTCTGAATGGTTAGCTAGCCATTCAGACACTAGTCGTAATGGTTAGTCTAAATGATTAGCATTAGCTAACTGTTGGTTTGAGACTTGCAAACGGCGAAGTCCATCATTTCTGATTTTGCTGCATGTTATTGGGTTTGTGGGGTTTGTGGGGTCCAGCAACCTGGTGGGTCGATTTCAATCCCAGCGGCTGGTTGTAACACTTATTTTGTGTTTTTAACCTTCAGAATCTGCACAGTTTATCCAGACACTATCTACCTAAAAATGCAACGCTACAACCAGTTGGAGTCCTGTAAGGAATACACATATAACGACCAACCACACTCTAAACCTGTGTAGCTTCTGTTTGTATGTCCACACAGTCATCATGTTACTGTGATTCTGTGCAGGAATGGAGAAATCTTGTACAAGCCTGTCCAAACTCCTCTGAATGTCAACACCTCAAAGTACCTTTTTTAAAAACGGATTCCTTCTAGTTGTTCTCTTATCTCTTGTTGCGTCTCGGCTGATCAGGTTTCTGTGTTCTTACTTTTCTCTCTCTCTCTCTCTGCTGTACCTCACTACAGACGAGTCAGAGCCAAGCGGGATGATGGCCGACCCTACGTTAAAAAGCCACCAAACGCCTTCATGATTTTCGTGAAGGAGCTGAGACCACAGGTGGTGTCGGAGCTCAATATCAACAGAAGTGATGTGGTGAATAAAGTCATGGGGGAAAAGGTGAGTCGGACTGATCCTGAACTTTCAGGAAAACTGCGTCCAGTTAGATAATATAAGATCATGATGACGCGGTTTTGTCTGGTCTGCACTGGAAACAATGCAGAATGGAGCTCTGATTTACAGAAAAAGAGATAATTTGCTACATGTAATGGAATTAAACTTAATCCACATTTATTTAAAATAACAATTTAATAAACGTAATTGCATAAACTTAATTTGATTATTTGTAACAGATTAACTGCGATTTCTTTTTTATTGGATTTCCCGTTTTCTTTTTCCACTGCAAGTTCACCTCTATTACAACTTAAAAAGTAAAACTTCCAGAAGTATTGATAATAATACTAATAATGCCATCTATTGATGAAAGTTCATCTTCATCCCTCATGAGCAAAGCAGAGTCTGAAACTAGATCAAATACAGTAAACAAATTGGAGAAACTCAAGAAGCAAATAGTTTAATATTCCTGGTTGTGAGTGTTGCATCAGCTGCACTGGTCAGTGCCAGAACTGACATGGTTCTGTCATGTTTCCACAGTGGAACAGTTTGCCAGTCGAGGTGAAGGCCAAATATTTCGAGAAGGCCAGGCTGGAACAAAAGCTCCATCAGCAGCAACACCCTGGTTGGTCCAGCAATGATAACTATGTACGTGTTTTCTGTTCAAACACCAGCTTAATGCTTATAAAACATCAGATCCCTCCAACTGAAGTCTCATACATTTCACTTTTAGGGCAAGAAGAGGAAATCAGGGAAAAATAAGACCTCAAAGAGCAGCAGCAGCAGCAGCAGCAGCAGCAGCAGCAATACAGCCTGTAAGACTGATTTCTGTTCATCCCTGCATGTTTTCATACGATGAAAATATGAAATATGCTCAAAAAGAGTCACTTTGGATAACACGACGGTCGGTTCTGTGGCGTTTGAATAAATGCATTTCATTAAACTCATGCCTCTTGAACATTTTCCAGCTTTCTCACAAACACAATCCTCAGTTTATGTCATTGAAATTTTTTCATTTGCACACTTAGCTCTGACGGCCCTTAAAAACCCCGAGTTTAACTCTTAAGCATGAACCGTTCACTCCACAAATCAAGCCTTTGCGGAAGAGAGAAAAGAACAAAGCCGCCGTTGAAAGGAATTCATAAGGAATGCCATTTACATTTTGCCACCAGCCATGTGCGGGAAATGACAGACGTGTGCGCCTGTCGAATGTGGCCAACATTTTCAGTCCCACATGCATAATGCTACTAGTGAAGAAAAACGTGTAGGTTTCCTCCAGCAAGATGGATGGAGTTAATTCAGGGCCATCCTGGAAAAAAAACATGTCAGAGGTTGTAAAAAAAATATTGAGTCTGGAGCTGAGGGTCATCTTTCTGCAGGAGAAAAACAAAACTAAGAAAGAAACATGGTCCAGTCAAAGTCCAGACCTGCATGAATTTCAGAATCTGTGGCAAGACTGAAATCAGTCATTAAAAATAAAATCTGAAAAAAAAAAAAAAAAGTTGTATCTATAGTTTCACTTGAAAAATCCTTCCACAAAATGTTTTCATACAGGGGCTGAATATAAATAAATGCTATATTTTTTGTAGTTTTTTTTTTTTGGTAAAAAGAAAGACATATAAAACAATTAATTACCTTCTTTTCTCTTTATAGTTTGGCAGTTTTGTGTTGCTGTCATATTACATCTCAAACGCAGTGAACTGAATATTGAGATTTTAACGTGACACAATGTAGAATCGTTCAAGTCATGTGAATACGTTTGTGAACCTCTAAAACACTCTTATTAGGTATTCAAAAGATATTCAAAAGCCTCTTCATATGCAGAGAATGTACTTTACAAAGCACAAACTCAAGATTTTCTTCAATTTTTCTTAAGTCAGGAAAAAAAAACTATTTTTTCTCATTGAAAAAAGCTCTAGTCTCTAGATTTCAGAAGTCTTTCAGTTTCAAACTATTTTTATCATCTAATTAAAAGAGTTGTCATGTTTAAAATGTGATATTTTGTACATGAACATCTAAATACTGTTATCATATTTGCTAGTTTTATCTCCCTCTGACATTGTGGCCTTTTTCTTTATAATTCATAGACACTCCAAGGCCAGTCCCATTTCTCCACTTAATCCCAGACTCCGCCTCACAGTTGGCCCAACTCCACCGAGGGCCCAACTTCACCGAGGGCCCAACTCCAGCGAGGGCCCAAAGCAGAGACTGATTTAAGACTCCTCTTCTAGTTATGACAATTAAAAGTGTTTTGTTTTGCATTTAAAAGGCCTGGTTTCATAATTTAATACCAATCCAACAAAGAAATTAACAATGTCACAGAAGGTGTTTTTCTTGAGCCGCACATTAATCAGTTTGACTTTTCAACTGAACACATAAGAGTAACAACATAGGCAAATGAATCTGCCAGTGAAACTATCCCTTTTAAAATCAATATTCAAGAGAATATTCCATCATCCTCCCAACACTTCCTGTTGCCTTCTCCGTCGTTTCCGCCAGCAGTAACTTCTGATTAATGCTCACGTGAGGCTTCTGATGCTAAAAATATATATATATATATATATATATATATATATATATATATATATATATATATATATATATATATATATATATATATATATATATATATATATATTCCTCATAGTGAAACCTTTGTGCCCTGATCTGGACAAACTGCGCAACAATTAGTTTTTTTTTTTTAGCTCTAAGGTTTAACCCTTTTGAGTGCATCAGGGTTTGCATACAGGCAAAGCGGAAAGCCGCGAACAGATAGAACCCGTCCCGCGGATCCCCTGCTGCTGTCCAGCACTCCTTCCCGGGACAATGAGGCCGTGGCTGCTGCTGGTCTCTCTGCTCCTCTCTGACCTGAGTCTCCTTGGAGACGGGGACTGGATTATGGGTTACCTTTACTGGCCCTTGTGCAGAAAGCTGCTCGTCGGTAGACCCAGGGCACCCTGGGAAAAACCTCACGCCGCTCACGGCTGTCCGTGCCTCCACCAGTACCGTGTGTATGTGGCTGAGCAGCAGATGCAAAGGAGCTTATCTTTTTACTGGACACACAGACTCCATTATTGTAACCGGGAACTGGAAAGGATAATTCAGGGGATTTGTTTTCCAGCGCTGGTATGCTTTTTTTTTTTTAATGAGGTTTTATTGATTTTACTCTTAACAAAGTGTTATGTTTATGTCATGCTGTTGTTAGAATTCATCTGACTGGTAAATCAGATGTAATTTAACTCCGGTGTGGATGTAGAGCTGGTACGGTTGTGGCAGTGTCATGCTGTGGGGACAAACCTACAGTTGGAATTTCAGCAATAAACAACAACAACAAAAAAAAATGGAAGAAGAAAGCTTCCACAAATTATTGACTGTCGGCGATTCAGTGTAAATGCATGCCACACTTTTCAGATTTTTATTTGGAAAGAATAATAATAATAATAATAATAATAATAATAATAAACATGCATCAGTTTTTGTTTTGAAGTTGCAGCTATGTAGAGTTTTTGGTTCAAATCTATGACAAAAAGTTAAAAAGTGCGTGAAAACGTTAAGGGACAGTATTTTGAGAGAGCGAGAAAGAAAGAGAGACCTAAAAACTAAAAACTAGCTTGCAGCTTTAAAGATGCACGGAGGAACCGGACCAAACTATGGACATGTCTGCAACGAAACAAACTTGGAGGGTCAGAACTTTTTTTTTTTTTTTTTTTACTGCATATCGTTTTGCATTAAGAGTTCTGCATAAGCTAGAACTTTAATGAAGCAGAACCTTAATGCAATTTGGCTAAAAATAAGAAATATTCCACATTTCACACACACCCCAGAGTGGAGCTGTGGAGGAAAATTCAGACGACTGCCAAGAGTCGAGATGGATTTTTCCTTTGGGAGCCATGACTGTTGAAAAATATCAACTAAATGTATTCATATATGTATGTGTATTAGCATGGAATAGAGCTGACTGCACAAGAAACCCCCATGCGACTCTAAAATGGGGTCGATGTGGTTTAGCGATTTTGCAACTCATTTCTCCCTCTGTCATTTCAGGCTGCGGCTTCTTTAAATGGAGCAGGAAAACATTTTCCAGCGTTTCTGGAAAAATCCATCCCTCTACCTGCCCTGCATGTTATAAACGAACCTATTAAGATTCCCATAGATGGAATAATAAACAGCCTCGATTTCCTGTCGCCCTCGTTGCGTCGGCCGTCCAGACGCAACTTTCCATATTTCTTGCTGGAGAAATCCCACCTGCACCGACAACTTGTTCCCCGTGCCGAGTTGCAGAAAATAGGATGCGGGCGCAGCAACGGCGCTGGTTGTCGCCTGCAGCTCCGACGATAGAGAAGTGAGGTCGGCAATGAGGATTAAGGGAACGCGGGCAAAAGACGTTGCAGAGCCACAAAACAGACAAAAAGATAGAATGTGGAACGGAATGAACTTAGAAGAGCCTCTGCAGTCAAAGATCCAGACGCACAAAGATAATCTTTTAACTTTCAAAGAGGATTCCGCTTTGCAAAAAAGTCTTTGGGAACAACTTTCTTCAAAAGCCGCATCTAGTAGGGATGCAGATAGAGTTTACTTTCAGGGGCAAACCCTGCTGGCATCGAAAAAGAACAAAGGATCCATATATAGGTCACAGTACGCATTAAGGCCGGCCGCGGATAATGATATTGAATATTTCAGGAAGGAGTTAAACAGAAAAGAAGCCGAGCCGCACTCCCCGCAGGGAGAGAAGGAAGCGGAAAATCCAGCGCAAACAGAGAACAAAATAGAAAGCAACAGATTTTGGCAAGCAGGTTACAAATCCAGCGGACGCATGAAGCGAATTATGCAGAAACCGTGCCATCTAAAACAGACAAATCCAAATGTAAATGCCTTGTAGGAACAGGCAGCTTGTTGAAATTGTACCTAATAGACACAATGGAGATGACTGACATCGGATTAGCTAAAAAAGTGTCAGAAGTTACTACCACTGAAGAGAACGTTGCTTTTAGAACCACGGAAGAGGCAAAAGCAACAGCAGATGAATCAGTGATACCAACGGCGCCTTCGGTCAAAGAGGTCCAGACCGAAACGACAACAGCGAGGCCTCTGACCGAAGCAACCGCGACGAAAAATGGTGATCCAAGACACGACTGAAGTCTTCAGTCAAAGCAGCACAACTGACATCCAGCCCAGCGGAGACCAGAGACAGACTACGCTACCGGACCCAGAACATGAAACGGACTCTGAGCCAAGACTCAAGAAACATACAACGCCCAAAGCAGGAGCCACGTCTAATGTCCAGTTCTCGGGTCTCCGGATGAGAGACGACGGACGGGTAGTTGCAACGAAACACGGAGAGGACGATGAGAACTGGGCTGGAGAGGACAGGAAACCCAGTCTGGTCCATCCTGGAGGAGAATCACAGACCTTTTCTAAAAGTTCAGAGGACATCCGAATGGAGGATGCAGAAAAAAAGGTAAATGAAACATACAAGAAACACTCTGTTATTTCAAAAGAAACATTAATATATTGATGTCTAATCATTTCCATTCACTGATGGAGAATAACGGTGTTTATTTTTTAATTACGGGTAAACACTCAAAATGAACAGGAAAAAAGAACAGTTATAACACCCTACCAACCTGTTGGCTGAGATTTTCCTGGTCGTCATCTTCCAGTTGCAGGGTTCAGTTCAGTTCAGTTCAGCTCAGTTCAGTTCAGTTTTTTTGGGGGGGACAAAATTAGATTCCTCCCAAGTCAGACCAAACTGTACCTGCCTATCAAACTTCACATTGCATCCGTCGTGTTTTCACTTTTGCATCAGAGGAAAACGGAAAGTGAAACAAAGCACACCTCTGTGTAACAGAGCAGAAAACCAAAAGTGAAGAGATAAACACCAGGCCAGCTTCCTAACTAGAGAGAAAACAATATAGGAGTCTTTGTGAGTGTCCTGTTTGGGTCAAGGGAGCCGTCCACGGTGTGAACTTTATAACAACATTCTGCCCTCTGGTGGACAGACGAGAAAACCCAAGCAAACCTGATCTGATGATGATCTGACGTTTATTAACCAGCAGGTCAGCAGCAGGGATTATTCTCATCATTTACCTTCTTCGCAGGCACCTGACGGCCCCGCCCCGCCCTGCAGAGGTCTGATCGACCGCACCGAGGCCGGCTGGGCCCACTGCCTGGAGAGGCGGGGCGGACCCCCGTCCGGTCCGCTCCCTGCACGGGAAACTGCACATGTTAGAAAGGTGCAGAAAGACCCATCGGGGGCAATCAGCCAAAGCCCTCTCAACAGCGACGAAGAGGATCACTTCTATTACTTTGACGGAGTGCTGAAGAGAGTTCAGAATAATGCGCGGGTCTACCACAGAAGGCAAAGGCGGAGAAGACGGAGCTTTAGAAGCAGAATGACAAAGACGGAGGCTTATACAGAGAAACCAGGTCGATCACTTTACACGATTATTGCACAAACCTTAGAGTTAAGGTTATGAAAGAAAATACTCAGCAAACTGTTTTCCCTTCTGAATGTGTTTCCCACAACAGCACCCCCTACAGGCCAGTTAATGAAATGCAAAAGTCAGGTCTGTTGAAATGGCATTTCCTCTTCATTAATCTGAGCAATCAAGGAGAGACAAGACAAAACCGCATGATTGAACCATCCACGTCGAAAGCGTTGAACTTTTCTCAGATTCCACACCATTTCGACCTAAAGTTTCAGATGATTTCGCTGGGATTTTCAGCTTGTCTCCAAGGAAACGGAGGGAAAAAGAAAGAGAGAGAGAGAGAGAGAGACATCAAAGTTTATCTGAAACCAATATAAAGGTTCTGCGTTCTATAATAGCCTAATAATGTTATTATGTCATGGAAAAAAAAATGGCAATTTTTTATTTTTTATTTATTTATGCAAAATTCAGTGTGTATGTTATTATCTCCTCCCTAGTAGCTCCAAACACAAACAGCGTCCTGGGAAAACGGAGACAAAATGGGGAACTTGGCTGTGTTTTCTCTCAGCAGATTGTATATTTTGTCTGCAGTCGTTTCTGTTGGAAAATGCATTAAAAATTAATCTTCCAGCCCAACAAGAGGAATGAAAACAATGAGAAGAAAAGGGGGGGAGAAAAAAAAGGACCTTTCCTCAGCGCAGCTGCTGTGTGGAGCGAATTGTTCCACAAATTCTGATTAAGTAGAAAACAATATTCAAATAAAACAAAACAAAACAAAACAAAAACAACAAAGAAAACAATTCAGAACAGAATAGCTGATTCTTTCTTCTTTTTTGTGTACATCGCCTGTGTTTTAAGTCTTTCATCAAATGTTTTCTTTTTATGGCAACTTGCAAACTGCCGCATTGTCGTTCTATGACGTTTCATCTGCTAATGTTGCCCGTTTTGTTTGACGTGAATGAAAATGTTTCCTGAACACAAACACTGGATTTATTGTTTGGTTTTACCCGTCTGGAGCCACAGTCGTGCAGAGCTTTGGGAAGATTTACGACCCTGCAACTTTTTTTACATTTTGCCAGTTGGTGCACGATTTTAAGTCAAACACATTTAGAGGACAACATTTCCTCTCTCTCATTTTTGCAAAGAAGCTCAAATGCATTAAAGTTCGCTGGAGAGCAACTTTAAAGAGTGATCTTCAAATCCTAACACATTTCAGTTGGGACTTTGACTAGGCCATTCTAACATAAATTATCGAGTAACAGTCTGAATACAGACGCGTATAAGTTTATTTTATTTTTTTTTCTTTTACTTCCTATTCATATCCTGTTGCGGTTTGATTGCATGAAGTCCCATTAAAAAGAAGATATAGTCTGTTTTTGTAGCTAAACAAAGCGAGATGATTTGTACCAAAAGCAGCATTGCTGTGGCCCTGACCTTCGTGATCCGAAGGCGGCCTAGAATTTCCAATTAGCATTCTGGCAATTTCTTTAGAGAAAACTCAAAATGCTTTCAATTTAATAAAAATGTTTCCATCGCAGCTCAGAAAGACGCCAGTGCCTTTTTGTTCCCTTGTTTTAATTAAGCGAGTGTTAAGAAGTCGCCTGTTGCGAACAGCACGGTGCCTGGTAGGTTAGTTTGACCTTGTGTCCGATTACAGGGTCCTGTTGGAGGCTTTTATCTGCGAGAGACACACGGGCGCTGCTCCGGGAAAACGAAAACTTGGCTTCAGTCAAGGTGGAAAAGAATCCCATAAAACCAGTCGATGCCACCCGCTTTTCCTTTGCAGAAACTATGAATGGGGTGTATAAAGCCTGCTCTCCTCTGCCCCGATTAGTTGAAGGAAGTACTGAAAAACTGCACATTCCTGTTTCTGCAAGGTGATCCTTGACAGCAAGAGGTCAGGCTCAGAAATTGTTTTATGACAAAAAAAGAGAGAAAAAGGTCTAAAAAAAGGGGAAGAATCTTTTCTTGTTTTTGATTATATGATATAATCAAATATATATATATAATGAAGGGTAAACTTAAAACAAACATCAATAAGCTCGTGTAGATGCTACCTAGAATGATATATTTAGCAATGTTTCAGGAAAAAAAAACATAACTATTTAAAGATTGGTGATCGGCCAAAGAGCTGTAATCGGTGCACCCTTAAGTATAACTGCGATTTTCTTCTTCTTCTTCTTCTTCTACCCAAATGGACCAAAACCAAGGAGAGCGTAACTATTAAGTGGAGCTAAGATTACACTTTTGAATTTATTCTTCTTTAAGTCACCTAAAACAAACAAACAAACAAACAAAAACAATACAACTCGTGCATGGCCTTACCTTTATTTTTATATGAAGCCCATCCTTTTCCACAAATGACTCTCACTCTGTTGTAAAAACAGCGAAAGTCCTCGTTTCTGTCTCATTTTCTTTTCATTTGCAAAAACAAAACAAAACAAAACAAAAAAACAAACAAACAAACAAAAAAACCCCGACAGGCATAGAGAAGGTAGAGAAGAGCGCCCCATGCGTAGAAGAACCTCTGTCGTCGACGGGACTCCGCACTGCCCCGTCAGTTAGGTGCTGTACTTTCTGCCTCACACTGCGCATGTCCGCTGCGTATTTATGGCCGATCGTGAATTCTACGTATGTCACACACATTCTTTAAATATATTAGATAGATTGCGGAACGTCCGACTGTACAGAACATGTGTAACTATTGAGAGAACAGCAATGAGCATGCGCCAACTGCCTGCCTTCATTCACTGTGTGACACAGCGCCTCCAGAGGCGAGGCACTGCACTGCACTGCACTGCCTCGCCCCGTTCTTCTTTCTGCATTTCAATGGGCAATGAGTAAAGTCAGCGATTTCGACCACAAAAATGTCATTACCAATAAAAATTCTCAAGTATAAAGGGATTGTTGAATGAAGTTATAAGTTTCATCCAAGATGGATGAAACCAAATTCATGTTGTTTAGAGAAAGAACTATAAAAAGGCCAGGAACCAACTTCAATATGAAGAGATTTGTTTACAGATACACATACTTGTTTATAAACATTCTGCATCTGATCTGACTGACAGGACATCTGTACACGTGAAAAAAAAAAAATGTCCAAAAGACTAGAAGCCTTAATTGCAGTAAAGCATAACTTTAGTGTTTAATAAGAGGACTTTTGAGAACTCCATAAAGTGATGTGATTTTACACGTTTCTTTTAATTAAGAACCAGTCTGAGGTGTCTCTGTAAATCCCAAATAGTGAAGACTGATTTAAACTCTTACCTTGCCATACGCTAATGAGGAGGATTTGCAGCCTCCTGTTTAACAGAAAACACTACGAATACCACCAAGAGACAAGATAATTGGTAGAGCTGTGAAAGCATTAACATCTGTGAATCCTGAAATAAAAAACAACAAAAAACAAGCAACCGGTGATACTTTTTCCAGAGAAGCAGCAATGAAAACACTCATTTTACATTTACAACTGTACAAAACATTTATTTGAACTTAATGTAAAAACAGCTTTGTTGTATTTACATCACTTTGTATTTAAAGATCCATGACAACCAAACAGTAACTGAGAGGGAGGGGAGGGAGGAAAGAAATGGCTTAACGGTAATCTGGCTATTACAGAACTTAATGGAAATTAACTGAACAGCTTAGACTTGCACTAAAAGGCATATAAAAACAGAGATATTAAAAAAAAAAATAATTCTACAGACACACACACACACACACACATGATGTGGCATAGAGTAAACTAGAGAATTGAATCATTTTCCCTGCTCTGCTGCATCCGGCCAACCGGAGAATTTAGCTGAAAAATGGATGCAACAGGCACGGAAAAATACAACAGGATGGGCGTGTAGAGTAACTAGAAACGGGTGCAGGCTGCAGTTTCATGGTTTTGTCAATAGATGGCAGTGCCAGCACTGTAGCATCACTCATCAGCAACAATATATAACTCTAAATCTGTGCTTTTTACATAACAGTATGCAGAAAAAAAACAAACAAAAAAAACAGGCATAAACAAGAAACAAAAAACAAAACAAAACAAAAAACAACCAGTTTCTGGTTGATGAGCAGTTCCATAACTCATTATATTCACTTTGATTTCTAAATCCATCTGCATATATAAATATATTTCTAGGGCTTGCGGACGCGCATGCATGTATGCACAGAGGGTGAACTTTTAAAACACAAAATCTGAGCTGCTTTTTATATCCAGAAAAGATTTCCTTCATCTTGCATCACCAGGAAACGCTGTGTAACCCGCCCCCGAGGCGTGGATTCGGGCGACGGGTCACGCGTTCAGTCGGTTAGCCGAAAACGGGCTGAACGTCCGAAGTTAATGAAAATTTAATTCGACGAGATACATTCTGCTTTAGGCGTCATGGAAACCTCCGCTCTGTCCTGAATACGGAAATCAGTTGATATTTAAAAAAAACCAAAAGTAAAGTGTGATCTGTCGACGCGCAAAGCCGGATTGTCGTTCTGAACCTTGTCCGACAAGCAGGAACAGAAAATAAAAATAATAAAAAAAAAAAGAAATGCTACATTTTTTTTTGTCGTTTTTGAAAGTGAAAGGATTTGATCTCAGTCATTTCTTTCTTTTTTTTTTTTTTTTGCCCTGCAGGTACGTCACAACGACCGTGTGTTTTTGGCAATGATATAAATAATCACAGATAATATTCATCTCAATAAATATGACAATAAATAGAATGACCTCTGAACTTCTCCAAGTCGCCACGGAAACGCCGAGGCGACCATCGACGCCCCGATGGTTAGAAACGTCCTGTAAATTCCTTCTACAGTGTTTGAAAGTGAGAACACTGAACACACAAAGACCGCGGACACAACTAGAACACAGTTTGAGGAACATTATGAAATTGTAGAAAAAAAACAAACAAATGAAGAGGTAAATACGTCATTAGTAGGGATGGATGTTAGTATTTGTGAACATTTTCCACCAATAGAGAAGAAAAGTATTCATGGACTGATATTTGCGGTGAGGATGGGATCTACAGAACACATTGAAACTTGACCTGTTTTCAGTTCAACATGTGCCACCAGGTATCAGTGCATCGAACGGGCACGGTATTAGCGGCACACGCCATGCCGCTCCTACAAACCAGTGTATATTATCCTCGTCCCCTCCCCGCCCCCCCTTTTGCTCCGGCCAGTAGTGTCTCGTGACTTGGGTGGGGCACGGCTGGAGACTTCTGTGCTTTCAGTGTCTTGCTTCTTCACCGACAGCCGAGAACGTCCAAGTGTGTCAGAACAGTCGAAGCCTTCGGGCTTCCATCGAAAGCATGTCTGAACGTGTTTCTTTGCTTCAGCATTTGGCGAGTAGTCAACAACTGACCGGTGTGTCTTGACTTTCCCCTTTTTTTATGCTTCGTTTTGGTTAATTTTTTTTTTTTTGTCTGTTTTTTATTTTTGTTTCTTTTGTTTTTAAAAGAAAAACTACTGGCTTTTAAAAGCATGGCTGAACAGCCACAAAAAGGAGGTAAGCCCTGTTCTGTGAGACACGGCGTTCACCGGCGGCGGCTGTTGTTTGTTCCGGCAGGCGAGTAGCGTTGGCGTTAGCTTCGTTAGCTTCAGGGGGTGTCGGCGTGCTTGTAGTAGCCTCTCCTCAGGGCGGCGTGGGCGATGCACTCGGCCGAGCGCCGCTGGTCCATGCTCAGCAGCGCCTCCAGCAGGTCGTTGATGTCGGCCTTCAGCCCCTGCCTCTGCATCCAGTTCTTCAGCAGTTCGTACACTTTGTCGCCGGGGGCGCCGCTCTCGGCGATCCGAATGTGGTTGTCGCTGATGCCGATCAGTCGGAAGAACTTGTTGTGGATCCGCACGTCCAGGTATTCGTCGAACAAGTCGAAGCTCTTCCTGAGGGACTTCTCCGACCCTTTGCAAACAGAGTAAACAAACGCTGGTAAACACCGAGGCAGAACACCGTGGTTATCTTTGTGTGATGTTAAAATGTGGTTAATGACAAATAAAACTAAATAAATAAATCTTTAAGTGGGCAAGTAGTTTCTGATAGCACTGAATGCGAACAGCATCTACAATATCTTGGTATTAGAAGAAGTGAAATTCTGCATATCCATATCATTAGTTATCACTGCAGCCATCGCTCCTGTATGCTGTATACAGTCAGAGCATTTTAAGTGCATTTCCCTTCGGAGGATGTCGATGTAAAACAATCAACGCGAGATCAAACTCTAAGATATGTCCTCTTCAATTCACCAGGACAAACGGCAGCAGACAAAAAAAAAAGCAGAATGTTTCAAAGGCCTGCAGGCTCAGATCAGGCCTGACGATCATGAGATCAGCAGTCTATCAAGCACTAAAGCGGGAGATCTTGCGGAGATGTCAGGTTTCTTGACTTCCCCGCGATCTGGCTGTGTGATCTGCTGGTTTTTTGTGTTGGTGCAAAACAACAGGAAACGACGGAGATCCGTCTTACCAAGCAGTGGCAGCAATCGATGTCCAAGTGGGTCATCCTGTAGAAAGACATCAAAGAAAAAGGCGTATATAAGAAAATATGTGGAGGAAACATAGAATGCTTAAAGTTCGTTTTGTTTGGGTTTTTTGTTTTGTAAATCATAAGCTCTATTAATTTGGTGTTTTTTCTATCAATTCGCAACATATTGAAGTTAGTTTGGAACCAAAATCTGTGATTCATATTTTTGTATTTGGAATTGTTTTGATTCCTTTGGTAACTTTTAGACCCTCCCAGTAATCTTGGGGGGCGTGACGATATATATATATATATATATATATATATATATATATATATATATATATATATATATATATATATACATTTTTTTTACCACTTTTTTAAACCTGTAAAGATCACATTGAGTTTCATTTTCACCCACGTTGTAAGGATTTTTTTAGCTAGTATTTTGTCTTTATTTTTCTAGAAATAGCATGGAATTTATTTTTCAAACTATCAGGTTGACGGTGCATTCCAGAAACAAACCACCTGTTGCCACCCACGCCCTTTCCTTGGAATAACTTTAGGTTTTGGAGCACAGCAGGCCGCCACAACTTTGATACATGCAACTAAAAGAAAAGACTAACTCTCTCCACGTCCGATGAGTCACTTTGGGAGTTTTCTCCACGTCTTTGTGGACCGAAAATGTTCCAAACTCAGGACACTGTTTCACATCCTGAACCTGCTTTAAATGTCCCCAGCGCTGTTCAGTGTCCCTGAACTGCTCGCTGTTTGTTCACTAATGTTCTCCACCAAACCTCTGAGGCCCTAACAGAGCAGCTGGATTTACACAGAAGAAATTACAGCCAGATGAACTAAATCTACTGATTGTGTAACTTCTGAAGAAAACTGGATTGCGCTGGATTTTATTTGGGGGCCATTATAGCAAGAGGGAGAGGTGCACCGATCCAATATCAATATCTGCATTGGTCCCGATATTTAAAAATATATACATCTAGATTGGATATTGGCGACAAAGTGCCTGTTACATAAGGACAGATCTATTCAGTCTAATTCTATGCTTTTTCCTCGGAGCGACATCATGCTTCATTATTTATCTTTCATTATATTTTGAATTCCTAATTGCTCTTTCTGAACTATTTGAAAAAAAGATCTGTTGCAGTCGAGTTTTTACATGTTCGACCAAGACAGCCAACCTTTTTTGCCAGTTTCAGTTTGTTTGCTATTTATTTTACATTGGTTGCTACGGCCCTAACTGCACTGACTGTGCAACTGTTGGTGTATTTAAGTATGCTGTGCTGGTGTAGAGTTATCAAATAAATTTGCAATTATGTACATTTATGTCTGTGTTCAGGAAAAACTAAATATTTTAAGTCAACTGTTTTTGCAGTTTTTCTTTGTCAGCCAGAAGTTAATCTCAGGTATGGAGACCAAAAGTGCAAAAAAGTGGATCTGTGCATCCCTAAGTATGACTGGCTGAATACAAACTCCTGCCAGACAGGTTTATTTGTACAAAAACGCTTAAATGCATCCTTTTCGGTCTGCTTCACAAATAATGCGCTACCCTGTGATGGTCTGTTGCATAAAATCCCAATAAGGTACTTTGAGGTTTTAGGTCGTGACGTGACGCCTGCTGATTTGCATTAAATGAGAGAAAGATGTTTGATTCTGCTGCTCTCACCGTGTCTGAAGGCAACTGTCTGAAGCCGGCGGGGCTGTGGTGCGGGGTGCTGCCCGGGGAGGCAGCGGTGGGCAGCGCCGACAGGCTCGTCTGGGACGAGCTGGTGGTGTTGGGCAAACTGTCGCCAAGTCCGCGGTCCTCGTCCTCCAGAGGCGGGCAGGCCTTGGTCACGGGCTGCGTCTCCTGCAGCAGCGGCCGCGACTCTGGGCGGGGCTCCTCGCCCTCCAGGCCCGCGTTCTGGTTGTTCTGCTTCTCCTCCGCAGTGGCTCCACTCTCATCCTAACCGAGAAGGAAGGGGAAAGAGAATTTAGGTGAATGTTTGTTTTTTTTCCCCACGTTATCTGGAGGTACATGTGCAAAAATAAAATGATCAGACGGAACTTACAATGGGAATCTTTACGATTTCACTGGATTCACAAGAGCTTTTGAACCCTGTCGAAAACAAGAAAATTGTGTTAGAAAAAAAATAAATCTGCTAAACGTTGGGTTATAAAAAAACTACATGGACTTACATGGTACGTCACATGAGTGCTGTTTCCGTCGGAACCACAAAATAACGGCAAAGACGACAATGACCATGATGCCGATCAAGACCATTAATACCAGAAACCCTGGAAGAGATCGTTTCATATCAGACAAATTCCCGTCTGGGCGGCGATTAATGTTCGACGACGGGATGTGTGAAACTTACAGGTGTTTGCTGGCGGGTCGGGAACCGGAGGAGACCGAGGCGTTACCGTTTCGGTCGGGGACGGGTCTCGTTTTCGGCACACTGTGTTGGAAAAGGGTGTGCAACTCTTCACCTCCTCCTCGCCGGCTTTGCACCTGCATTGTAGTAGAAGCGGAGCAAACGCAATGAGAATCAGATTAAAATAAATAATTCTCTGATACTTCTGAAGGTAATCCGTCACTAATTTAATAAGCAATCTTGCATATTATCCATTCTAAAACTATATTGGTGTTTTCTTCAGTCGTCGAATATGCATTTTTTTTCACAAATAATCTTGAAAAACTTCTTAACTGTTAATTCTACCCAGATATTAGCTTACAGGTGGACTTATTAGGTGGCTTCTGAAGTGATTTGGTTGCCATAGATTTTATCATTGGACTTTTTTTTGCCAATTTTCTAAAATCAATTTTGCCAATTTTATCTTAAATCCATGTGTTAAGTGTCTGGTTTCTGAGCACACAATCAACATCATACTCTCTGTTTATTAAAAGGACCTCCACAGCATGATGCTGCCACCACCGTGTGCTGTGGTGGAGATTGTGTTGTCACGGTGATGTGGAGCTGTTTTCGAGGTCTCTCTTTCAGACTCAGAATTTATCTGAAGCCTCTTATCATGGGGTGGGGGTGATTAAAAAAAAAGCACAGCAGCAAGGTTATATGTATATATACATAATTATTATTATTATTAATTTTTTTTTTACACAACCAATTAGGAATAACTTCAAATGCATGAAGTTCCAGAAGAAAACAAAAATATTTGTGCTTGTAAAGTGGCAAAAAGCAGAAAAGTTCAATACGTATGAATACCTTCCAAGGTATTAAGATCTACAAATTAAGGGCTAAAGAGTGACTGTAAATGCTGTAAATGTTTAAGCAGCACTCACTTGGCACAGCGTTTGCAGACTTCACAGGCCTGGTCAGGAACGCAGAAGGTGCCAGGCTTGCACTCGCACTTGGTGTCCGTTGTGGTCGTGCAGGGAGTGATTACTCTTTCATCTGTAGGAAAAAAAAAAATAAATAAATAAATTGTAAAACATTGTGAGAAAATGTCAAAACTGCCAACTCCAAATCAAATTGGTCATGTGAGTGTGTGTGACCTCTGTTAACTACGTCTAACCTGTTGATGCATATTCAGGACATAATGAGTAAGCGAGCAACAAAGAGAAACCTTTGTTGGATTTTCTGCTCTTTTTTTTTTTTTTAAGCTAATTTATAGCCATTTAGTAACCGTCCTGTGACGTTATCCATAAACGGATAAGTGTGACAATTAGGTTTCCTTCTTTCCACTCACTTTAGCAGGAATATGAGAAACTTTGCGACTCTGGAAACATAAAGTACGGCAGCTGGAGCTTTATTTAAACGGGTTACGTGAAAATTCTGGAAACCTAAGAAAAACAAAGTTCACCTCCTTTAAACTCTAGCTTCAGTAAATAAGATGCCCAGGCCTGCAGATTTAAAAGTAAAAGCAATCTACTCCAGAGCAGTTTGTAAAATCTGTGATCTTTCCATACCTTTACTGGAATTTTCTCCCAGGATTAATTGAAACAAAGTTAAGATGTTATTCAGTCAGTTCTTTTCTCTCGTTCCGCAAAACTATTTCTCTTAATATTTGGGCTTTATTGGCAAGCTAGTTGTTTACACTAACTAGCTGGCCAATATTCCAGCTGTAAGAGCACATCATGTTGGCTTTCAACAGACAATCTCTCATTGTCCGTTTCATATTTTGAAACAGACAAAATATGGTCTGTTTCACCTCAACAGTCACAGACGCAAATCGTTAAACAGTAAACATGTTGTGATTGAGCGTGTTCTTGTCAGAGTGAAACACAGACTCCTTACGGTCACGCAGAGAGCACAACCGCGGTTTTGTGACTCGCTCCATAACCGCTGCTCATGGGATAGCCGACGTCTTTCACTGTTATCGTTTGGGTAATGTATAATAATAAAAATGAAATTACTCCGTACCAAAGCAGAACAGTCGCCCGTTTTGTTCGACTGCTTTTCTCAAGGCATATAGGCCTTAAAGGACTGCGGGGAAATGTCATTTACTGCATGGCTGTTAAGTGCTGAGGCACTTACGCCCTCCAGCATCTGACAATTGTGAGAGCCACAAACTTTTGGAAAACAACAACTGATTGACCGTGAAAATGTGTCGCCTTAAAAACAACTAGAAAAACCCCCAAAACAAAACAGGAATGCTAACAGTGTTTGTAGATTCATGGTAATGAAATGCATTACAAATATTTCTGAATAAAAAACCCCCAGCACACTCTCAATTCATGATTCTTTTTGCTCTGTAAAAATAAAACGCTCTGCAGGTAAGTTACGTCAAAGTGACGTTTAAAAAAAAGAAAAAAAAAACATATTTGAGTGGAAATTTTGCGTTAATACACCACAAAAAATTTTCTTCATTTTGATTCATTGTATTTTTTAAATGCTTTGTTTATACTGACTGATACAGTGGAAGAACAGCAACACAGAAACTTGGAATAATTAATTACTTTGGCAAAGCACAGAAAATATCAAGCAAAAAAAAAAAAAGTTGATGGCTCATAAATAAAAAAAACACTAACATTAGGAACCAGTTTGGTGAGGTTTCAGAACTGAAGCATTTTGCACTGTGTACTTATTTTGCGGCTTTTCTGTACTGCAAAAAAAAAAAAAAAAAAAAAAAGTCAGGTACAATTTAATTTATGGATGTTATTTTGTAAAAACATTTGATCAATTCTGATTGCGACTCTGTAGGTAGTCGTTTTGCAAACCAAAACATGTGAGTTTGATGTGCCTCTGGGCAAGGCACCAAATAATAATCCCATGTTGCCTACTGATTTGCATAGATGAATGTGTGTGGATTATTGAGCACAAAATAAATATACTATACAATCACATTTGTAGCTGTCCTAATATGGATTTATCAAACAATTTGTATCAGAAGAAAACTTTTATATTGTTATTCCATAAACTTTTCCACATTTTGTGATACCAAAAACAATACAACCAGAATTAAACTTCGCTCAGGTGACTTTTGAAAATGACTGACATTTATTTACAGGTATGAGAGTAAAGAGGGGGAATTTTTCTGCAAAAATATTCACTTTAAATATCCTCAGTTCATTCCAATTGTCATAGTAGTCTAGCCACAAAACAGCATTGGAAGAGGACGATGGTTTTCTAATCCATTTAGTTTCTGACTTAACACTTCTACGGTTTGAAGCCCTTTTTCATAAAATGTCAGAGAACGTTCCAGAATTACTGGCGTTTGGACCGGAGTTGCTCCCCGCTCGCTCCTTAACGACGGGACAGCCGAGTTCTTGGAAAGTCTTGGCGTGGAAGCAAGGAGGACGGCGGCCATTGCTGCTTTTAAAGTCATGCTTTTTTTTGGAAACGTAAACTTGATCCACTAAACGTCTCAAACTGTGAGTCATGACCCCCGACTTTAGAAACCAGAGATCCATCACATAAAATAAAAAAAGAATAACAATAAAAAGAAAACTCTATGAAGTTTATGATTTTAACATTATGAGTGGAAGAGCACCAAGGTGTGTGTGTGTGTGTGTGTGTGTGTTCAGAGGAAAGAACACACAGACGTATTGAGCTGAGGAATCAGCTGAAATTCACAGCTCCAGCCCCGACATTGTTTGTGAATTTAGTCATAACTGTTTGCCTTCTCCCTAATGTGATCAAGCTATAATTCAGGTTTCATTGTGCTCTATTGTTTTGTTGTTTAAAACCAGCAGAGGACCTTCACACTCAGTGTCTTGTTTCCTTCCCTGAGCCACACAGGCCAGAGTTTTTCCAATGGAAATGTGTCATGGAGGAGACAGGTTGATGGATGTCAGCTCAGTGGTGTGATGCTTAAATACAACACAAACGAGCTCGTAAGCTAGAAACATGATTACCAGCTTGGGGAAAATCAATAAATAAAGCACAAAACTGAAGTTGCAGCCAAGTCACCGACTAAGGAGTTCAGCTACATTAAACCGTCATGAACTCTGTGCCGCCTGAGTCTGTATTATAGAATCAGGTTGATGTGCCAAAGCATCACCAGTTTTTTTATTTTTTTATTATTATTTTAATTTACTAAATTCAACTGAGGTCTGAAATATTACATGGTTAAATGGACCGGCACTAACCACGAAATACACAAAAGCAAAGTTCATTCATGTGACACCATACATGATTCATTAAATCAACAGCAGCTCCTAACAGGAAGCGCTGAAGTGTTTCACATCGCAGCATGGTTCAGAATAAGTGCAAGCACTCCACAATGCAATGTGGGACTAAAAGTTTAAACTTTACTTTTTTTATTTTTTATTTTTAGTGTCACAAGATTATGAAAGGCATTAAAAAGATCAGGGGGGAAAAACAAAACAAAAAACAACCAAAACCTTTAAAAGTAAAATAAGTGAATAACCTATGTAACAGTATTCTCTTTTCTGTGGCTGCTGCCTTTCATCAGACACAAAGACGCCCAGTATGGGGGAGGACAATGACGCGCAGCCACACCCGGTTCAGCCAGGTAAGACGGACACACAGGCAAAACCTTCCCGAGACAAGTAACACGCTCGCATTCAGGCCGGGAAACAAAAACAACAAAGACACGCCCTGCTGCTCCGTGTAACATCATAAGATCCCATTTTCAGCTGTGGACGTGAAAGGCGCAGGGCACAGACAAAGAGCTATCAGCTTTCCTAAAACAATACATCTTTGACAAGCAGGATCCTTAGAACACTCTGTGGTTATCTGATTTTTCTTTAAAAAGGCAAAGAATCAAATGGAGGGGAGACTCAGATAGGTGTCAGTGGTTTTTTTTCCCCCCCCCCACATCCACGTTTTAAAGCACGCTGGGATTCTGGAGCTAGCTGCTCACAGAAAATGGGAAATATGGTTAGAAAAACATTTCGTCTTATTTAGTGCCGAAATGGAAATTTAAATAAGAAAATCCAATGAGATAATTTAGATGTGTAAAGAAATCAGCTGGTGACCTCAAGCAAATCTACACACAATTCCCACAGTCATAAAAAAAAAATTCTGTTTAGTTTTTCTTTTTTTAGACGCAGTATTCCTTTCTCTAGTTAAGAGTTTACAATTAATTGCACATTTTTCTATAACAATGCAGCTGCTTCAGAATATAAATATTAATTTAGGTATAAAAAAACAGAAAAAAAAACAAACAAACAAACTAATTTTACATGTAGCAACACTCCTCAGAGCAGAAGTTGTCACTGAAAATCTGGGCCAATATCAATATCCGATAATATATCTGTTATTGGCGAAAAACAATAACAGATATAAATAATTGCATACAATTCTTTATATTGTATACATGTCCCTACCCTTAGCACACCTGCTTAAGTTAAACACCCTACAATCCTGCATTGCATCATCATCATATGGCCCAATAAATAAAACACCAAAAAAACAATACGGAAATAAACAATGGTTATTAATATCAACCTTGTTTTACTTAATGGACTGATACTGACATTGGCCAATACCAATATCAATGCCAATATATTGTGCTATAAATTATGGACTGACTGCATCAAGGCAAGGAGACATAAAAAAATATTTTGACTGCTGTTAGCTAAAATTAGTCCTGACAGGCTTTTTTTTCTGCCAAGTTAGCAACGTTAGCTAGCTACAATGCTTAGAAGACCATTTTTGATCTGACAACTATGACCATTTAAAAAAAAAAAAAAAAATAGACCAATTAAACTGATTTTTTCTCCTTCAACTAATTTTGAAGATGCACATTTTGGAAAATAAAAGATTATATTGACCGATTCATAGTCAACGATACATTCGTAAAGAAACAGAGAGCTTGGTTACCTGGGCGACAGTGTGTGCAGGGCAGACAGCGGTTCATCCCATTTGGATGCTCGGTGTACGTCTGCCCGTGTTCACAGGACACGCAGGTTCCTTCCTCCAGATCATCTTCACAGGGCTTCTGCACAAACGTTCCTGCAAATAAATTAAGAAAATCAGAAAACAGCTCATCACACCACAAATACAAATGTCCTGTGAATAACGACTCCATTATAGAGATGAGCACAGCACGACATTTCAGAGTGCTAGGCAACCGTAAGGTAAAGCGATGCTAAACACAGAGGAAACAGAAGTTTCTATGTTATGCATGTCTTCTTTTTTTTTATGTTCAGGAAGTGTTCGTGTCATAAGAGCTATAAGAGGGAGCGATTGAGCGAACTACAAAGTGATTTGACCCACTTCGCTCTGCTGGATTATCGGACTTATCATCTCTGTGATCAGCTCAAGCATGCCATGAATAAAACCACTTGATTCTCATGTGTTTTCAGGATTTATCTGATGTACAAATGGGAGGGAAAAAAAGAAGAAGAAGAAGGAAAAAAAAAGACTGGGGCATGGGGGGAAGACGCAACACAGAGCACAGACATCTTCAGTTGGAAATGTTCTCTTTTTTTTTTACGTGGAGACAGCTCGACTGTCACAGTCACTTAAAGATAACTTACTGAAAAACAAATCGCTCCTCCATTAATTAATATGAGCTAATTAACAAGAACTAATTAACAAGTGGGAAAACAAGCAGGGATGAAGAGTTGTAGTTGCCGTCAACAAACGACGGAGGCCCACAGAAATAAATCAGCTGTCCTCCGGGATTTAGTTTTCAATCAAATGCGTATAATTGCATAAATTACAGGCTGATTGATGAAGGTTGCCATTGGAAGAGCCAGAGGAACAAAATACCGAAAACAAACCAGCATTAAAAATGAACTCAACCAGAGACAAAAAACATTGTTTTTTTTTTTTTTTTCCAAGAATTGAGAATCGCAAATGAAATAACTCAATAAGCCACCAGTAGAATACAGTAATTGCTTTCTGGCTAAATATATTCCGGGCCCAGGACAAGTTAAATGGTTTATCACATTATGTACATAATTAATTGAAAAGGTTGGTGCTTTTAATGACTTGGACCTTCAAAACAACTCTGACTTCAAGCCCTGGAGTTTCCACTTATTTTGCAGCTCAATTGGAGCTGAAACGGAGCGACGGGCTTTCTGCTCCTGGTCGTCAAGCCTTATTTCCAGACGGAGCGGTGAGGACAATATTTCCAAACTTTTCGGAGTTTGGAGGAGGAGGAAAATAACGTAATTTATAGCCTTTAAAGTTCAGAATACAGGAAGCGGACACTAAACTATATTTATTTATAGCATCTGGTTGTAAATGGCCTGTAAAACAAAGGGAGGGGGGGCAGTTATCTGAAAAATATGTAAGAATCCCTAAACTTTAGGAACAAGGTTTCCTTCTAGTCTGACTGCAGTGGTTCTGGTTCCTGAATATCTCAGGATAGCTGAGATAAGGGAAAACAAATTGACATATTTTATAATTTTGCATTTTTCTCAGGTGACAAACCAGACAATGTTCTAGAATATATATAAATAAATCATTTTCTTATTTACTTCTAATTCTTTTGAAGCTTTGCATCACTTTTTAAATTAATTTTGATGCATCTTATTAGCTTTAGAAGAAAATACAATTCTCTACTGTTGTGTTCCTCTTGTTCTGCTAGTGTTTCTGATTATCCACGTCGCCCAGTTGAAAGAATTAAATACCTATTAATACATGTTGATTGCTATTAATCTTCCTTCATTTGTTTGATTGGCCCTGATGATGTTGGAGGATCTTTTCAATCCTAGAGATGCAACAATCTGAATTTTTCTGGCAACATATTTTTTCAGAGTTCTGACTCACTGATTCCAAGTTCAACCAAATGCAATTTTACGGTTTAGGATTACACCACAAAAAAGGAAAAAAAAAAATAAAATAAAAATGTACTTAAGTAAGGTTTTGGATTTAAGAAACACTGGAGAATACAATTATCCCCATTAGCAGTGAAGTATATACATCCCTGATTTTATTAGATTTTTTTTCCCCAAATGCAAAAAGGGGCATCAGAATAAATACTGTTTGTTAATCAATTAAGAGACAGAAAATGGTGGGAGCTTTTTATATGTGACACTATTAATAAACAAGAAAAAAAAAAAAACCAGACATCAGATATTTGAACAACCAATTCCTTATCAGTCTCGATCCAGTGAAAATGTTGATTAATTAACAAAACATTGTGTGAAATTGAACAAATATGATCAATTTAAATTTTGTTAACAGACTTTTTCCCTACATGTGTTAAAATAGGTTCTGAAAGAATAATAAAAAAATAAAGAATAGCTGCCATGTAAGTTGCAATACACATTTTGCATTCTGTCTTGGAAAATAGGACAAAATATTGATGCTTATGGTGACCTACATTTAGTTTATAATAAGTCAGCAAAAATAATGACACTACTGTTTAAGGAAGCCAGTCAAATCTAGATAATAAGGTTCATTAAAAGGCTCTTCCTTTTGAGTTTAAAAACAACAGAACAGAAATGACGACCTGCTAATGGAAAATTCTGTTAACAGAGCAACTTTTGTTTCCTATGCAGCAGCAAAGATAAGTTTAAAATCTTTCCAAAAGTCTGAATGAATTTGTAATTTTAGACTTCTAGCACTTTGCAATGTTGCTTGGCAAGTTAAGCTAGAAATTAGATTAGAGAACATGGTGCATTGTTCTTTGTTGTGCTTGTTTTTTTTTTTTAATGGGGCAGTAAGTGGTTCCTTTTAGAGTATTTAGAGTTTTTCTCCTTCTTACCCTCCTTGCAGTTCAGGCAGCAGAGTCCTTGGTGGAGGTACTGCTCATTCTCCACACATGTCCTGAGTCGTCTCAGAGTGAGGTTTCTGTACTCCTCTCCGGACCACTGAGGGGCCGGGGGCTCTGCTGCGTGGCAAACAATCAGTGCTGCCACCACCACCTGCATCGTGAAGGTCAGGGAAACAATAAAGACATCGGGTAGAAGGGGGGAAGAGAGAGAGAGAAGAGAAAGGCATGAGCTTTGATTTACTTCTTTGTGATTCCACACGATGCCGACTCATTCACTTAAGCTCATCAGACGAAGGGGCAGCAAAAGACGAGAGCGTATCTTCATAGGAAACCTTGTGTGAGCAATCTATGACTTAATGCGAACCATCTGATCTGAACATCTGCTGTGGGAAAGCAATTAAGGAAGCCACGCAGCTGGTCACAACTAGGAGCAACATAATCTCATGAGCACAGGATGAGGAAACATACACCAACTAAATTACATGTGGCGCAGCATGCGGGCCAAATTTAATTACTCCACAATCGAGGTTCAAAAGGACAGAAGCTACTTCTTCTATTGTCGAGAGTTTGATAAGGTACCTGGCTACCAGCGGCCCGGTGCTCATATTCAATGTGAATCCCAGAGATCCATTCATGTGTTAGATAATAACAGGCCTGTATAGGTGGGGTACAGAGAAGAATATAGCCAAACACTTTAGTGTGCCCCCCAGGCGCTGGTGTTTATTCACACGCTTTTCACCATGTCAACGTGAGAAGGCCCCATTCACTGGCAAACAACACACTTTAGTGCTTCTACTTCAAATGGCCCACATTCTTTAACCCGGGCTCTTTGAATGCCACGACATGTGAAACCACGGCGAAGAGCCTAAAACGCAACAGGACACCTCCCAGGGTAAAAGAGAGTCCTAGATCTAGAGGTTTTGTCTCTCCTGTGCGGTGGCAAGCCCCCCTCCCTTCGTTCTGCCTCCACTGGACCACTAGAGGTTAAGAGGAAGAGAAAGAAAGAAGGACAGGGAAACTGTAGACAACATGCTGAAGATGGGACGCTCGACAGGGAATAGGTGCCCTAAAAAGAGAGTGTGGGAGAATGAGAGGAATAAAGAGAAAAGGGATGGAGAGAAGACTTATGACGCTGGATTTGACTCTCTGGAGGGCCGCCATGCCTTGTTGTTCAGAAGAACCTTTCCCTTTTTCTCTCTGCCTCTGCCTTTTCCCTTCACGTCAGACTTTCCAAAGACGCTCAGAGGCAGACGACCGGCAGAGCAGTCACAATCACACCATTTAGATCTATCCAAACATTCTGGGGAAGGGGGGTGGAAGGCAGGAGGGAAGGAGAGGAAAAGGGAGGGAGATAGATGAGAGGCGGGACTAACAGCTTGCACGACACAGGGTGAGTCTTTGCCTGAGTACACTGTGCGCGTTTGTGCGGCGCGTGCGTGCGACTGGAGGCTTGGGTGGGGGGGGCTGTGGAGAGGCATGGAATTGAGAAAAGTAGAAAGCCGTGTGAAAAGGAAAGAGTAAAATCAGCGTATAAGCACATGTGCAAGGCAAAGCAGTGGAAAGAAAAGAAAAAAAATATGTGAAAATAAAGATGACTGGGAAAATGTGAGCTGCTCTGAAGGTAATCCCGTTCCATAACACAGATGCAGAACGTGACATTCCACCAAATCCAAATGCTTTAAGCCAATCCGGAGGTAAACGCCAGGTGTCTGATTGACAATACACAGATTCCCTGCTCCCCAAACCGATCCCTCAACTAAAAAGACCGAACTCTATTTGAACACTTAAAGACCATTACATGCACATATAAACCTGTCACTGCTACCAGTGCCGGTTTATAATACAGCTGGTGTAAAAGAGGCGCACAGAAAATTGGTGACCAAAACTGAAACAAATTCAGCTTTCCAGTCATTGTCTACGCAAAATCTAAGAGCTAATACGTCACACCAACTACTTCAGGAGTGGACAACTCCAGTCCTCGAGGGTCAGTGTGCTGCAGTGTGAGGTGTGTTGGACCAGGGACAAACCTAAAAGTTGCAAGACACCAGCTCTTGAGGACTGGGATTGCCCACCTCTTCTCTACTCTCATGTGTGGATCACAGTTAGTCAGGTTCTGCATCAGAATGGAGTGTAAATTGAAAGTGATGTCTACCGATGTCTAAGTTTCACAGAACTGGTGTTTTATAATTTCCGACTTTTGCTTGAAAACTGAGAACTTGCTTAAGTTGAATATGTTGCCAGTTCTTTGAGATAAATGTTCACATTTTCAAGGAATACCTATGGACAAATCTGTTTAAGTAATGATAACTTTGCTTACAGTGCAGAGAAATACAACAGCAATTTGGTAATGCTGGGTCAAAGCTTTACCAAAAACAGGAAGACTGCCGCAAATTCCTGACTGGTGGATAGATGGGGCCATGCTGCTGCCCACACACAAATATTGGTGCAATTCAACATGCTAAAGCATATTCAGTGGAGCAATTCCTCCACCAATCAGAGTAGGTAGGCTATCTTCACCAGTCAGCGTTCTGCCTCCTCTGACTGGTGGGGCAAGCGGGGTTAAACCCAATGCCAAAATGGTGTCATACTGGTGAGACATCAAATGTTATGCGCTAGTATAAGAATAAGTAAGTGACATTTTTCTTTCTTCCAGGATATGGACTGGGTTGTGTGACACCAGTACCTCTACTTTGACTGTACTGTACCATTGCTCTAGGGACCGACGTCCAATGGGGGACTAGGAACGTTGCTGTACGAGTTATTGTATGGGCCGCTGGAAGCAGACGATCCGTGCCATATCGCTTAGTGGAACCAAAGAAGCTGCCGACCCAGCAAGGGTGCCAGACAGATGATGGTGGGAGAGGAAGAAGATCGTACCAGCATTCCTCGAGGGAACACTTTTAAATGTGTTTGTTGTCAATTGCACTTGAATTAAACTGTGAAACTGCCTTCCTAGCATGCAGTCTAGTTCTGCTAATAAGCTAATATGAGAGCCAGGTGTGCTGAAGCAGAGAGACTTCTAAAAGCTGCAGGACCCCAGGCCTTGAGGAAGGACTGGTGGCTAATGTTTACCACCAACCTACAAGATGAAGTCACAGCTGTAGTTTTTAAAAGATTTATAGAGCATGCATTATGTTTATGAAGCTGCAAAAACAACTTTTAATGTTATTTGGGCCTCAAGTCAATCTTAGAAAAGCAGATTCTTAGTTTTCTCAAAATACAATTAATATACTGTGTTTATTTTTCCTGGGTCCAAAGAGGAGCTCGCCCAGGGTGATGAATGAATGAACCGCCACAGTCTGCTACTGTTTGTTGTGCTCTAATAATCATTTGTCCTTTTAAGGGAAGGTGGAATGTTTTGTTGTGTGTGACTTCATATGTGCATGCACTAGTTTTTCCCTGTATGTTCTTCTGTTTCACAACACTGTATGCTTTCCGTTTGATTGCCGTGTACAATTTTGTTTCTTACATCTTATTCTTTGTGGTTGGCTAAATTTCATTCAACGAGGCATGCTTTTTAGATATTTATTTTCTTTTTGCATTTGTTCTGTGTTCTCTTGGCGTTGTGTTTGGAAATGCTGTCCTTGTTAATGTGCTGTAGAAAGGGCCAGGACCTTGGGGAAACATTTTCTGTTTTTATTTTCTTATTGTGATCCGCAATATGATGCTGGATTTGTTGTTACTGGCACTGCAAAACTATGTTAATGCAACTTATCTACAATCTGATTAATTAGTCGGTTAATAGTTCCAGCTCTAAGGAGTAAAATGGATTAGAAAAAGTAAAAATGGATTGCTTTCGTGGGACAGCCAAGTTGCACAATGACTTCTCAATGTGCCAGTGAAAGAAACAAATGAATTGTTTTTCTAAGCTGACGAGAATTTGTGTCATTTCTGGAACAAAGTGCTTTTCAATCTAGCTGCTAAATACTACTGAAGTACATCAAACGCACAAGGGCAATGCGCTGTGTACATAAACACTACGGCTGTCTAGAATGTGGTTTACTCTTACATCCTTCACCGAGAGAGGAGGAAGACCAGAGTGACCGTAACCTCAGTGTGGAAAGCCCTTCAAACCCACAATCCCTGGAAGCACTCCAGCATCGACTGCAGAGGCTCAGTCCACTTCACAGCCTCCTCTATCCTCTGTACAATGACTGCGCTCGGCAGCAGATTATGTCTTACAACAGTGTCCTACTGTCATTGTCCAACTCAGTGATAAGTTTGTACAGTGCCTTTGTGGCTGTGAGTTAAACTAATAAAAGTTACAATAAAATAACGAGGGACTTTCTGTGCCTCCGACAACAGTAGCGCTCCTCCGCTTCCTCTAAACACCCTGGGTTCTTCCAAATTGCCTTGGAACAATCCCAACATACGCCAGGCACACTGAGGACGCATTTGTGCCTAAATGACAGGACATCCTTTAAAATGACCCAGGTTATCAATGGGCCATTTACAGGCCTGTGACAACTTAGCAATCCCTGAGGGAATAACGTCGGAGCGGAAAGGAAAGGAAAATAAAATGTAGAGACATGACGACGCGGACACATAGGGGAAAGTAAGCTGTATTATTAATTTCAAATCAGAAGGATGATTTCAGTCCAAAACCAAGAACTAAGCAATCACATGCTGCACCTCATTATATCCCGATGTCCGGACGGGGGACCTGACTCTCCACATCATGCTGCTCCAATTAGCAAATCATTCTCTGTTATCAATGAAGGCACAAAAGCAACAGTTGTGTAACTTTAAATCCATAAACTCGCACTTTTCCAAGACGTTGATTGCCTTTCTCATCTCACTTGCAAAGTAAGAGGAAGGACATTTCCCCCCCCCCAAAAAAAGAAAAAATCAATTAGTCCAATCAAAGTTTGGGGAGCAACCTCAACTGTGCAATGACTTGCCGCTGAAACACCAGTGAAAGCAGTTTATCAGATTATAGATCATCAGCCTCCGCAGGCTCTGAGAAAACAACTGAATGAGCCAATTCTCAGCTATGCATGCCTCCTGTATTTCCATGGTGCTATGGGGAAAACAGCTCTTTTACCCTGAAGATGTTTAAGCACTCCAGCACATGACGGGGTTGAGGAAGGAGCACGAAGCTTCACCGCAGCGTGAATGTTGTGAAAAAAAGTACACAAGTCACTGAAAAATGAAAGGTTTATTCCAGTTCAAATGTCAGATGCGCACGGCTGTCCCCAGTGACCTCAATATTTTATCACAGCGGCCTCCGACAACCACAAGGAGAGAGACAGCGAATTACAGCTGCCGCATCGCCGAGCCTGATTCACCGCCAGGTACACACCAAATCCACAACAATAAAAACACAGTTAGTGAACCGTGTCACGATTTCTATTAGGCCTTTTCCTTAGACCACATATTAGTTCTGAAAGTGTGACACAAATCAAAATGAGTTTCAGGATAAATCAGAGCAGGTTTCTCTCTTTGTTTCAGGCCGGAGGTGGTTCCATTACCAAAAGGTGCATCGAGATGACCTCATTTTTGTGTTTTCACAATTACTGTAACTGCTTTCCAGTTCACAGGCTCCGTTTTTACAAAGGTTCTGTAGAAAAAAGTGGTTTCCAGTTATTGTACCATTTAATTGTAATTTAATTGTTTGAGAATTGTACGTACTTGTGACGATAAAGACGTTTACATACCCTAAAAACCAAAAGCATCGGTCGAATTATTTCTATTTATTTTTCTCCCCACAGTTCCACAACAGCAGAACAAAAAAATAATCAATATTTTTAATAAACATGCTTTAACGCAGTTAACTGTTTCCCATTTAGCACTACACTGGACCACCTTATGTGTCTAATCTCCAGAAGTTGCCCATTCAATAATCAGATTTTGTTGTTGTTGTTGTTTTCAAGTTAGATGTTCTGTTTTTGTGGCTGTGATTATAAATTACATGCATTAATGTAAATTCTATTGCCAAAAATTACCACTTTTATTGTTATCGCAATAAATAAGCACCTTTTTTTTTTCTCACCACAAAAAGCCACGGACAAATTAGACCAATTTTTGATCTCGATATTTGAGCAACTAAATTCAACACAACAGAAATGTAATTTCATTTAGTTATGACTTTTCTGGTCAACTCTGCTCTTGTGATCTGTCAAGAAATTCCCAGTACGATTTTATTTCCTTGTGACAAGAAAATTAATCTCCAAAGAAGAAGAACATGGGTCAAGAGTTTGGAGTATTCGGCTTGACTTATTCAAAGCTGTTGCACTGTTCTGCATTACATAAACTTATCATAATTCTTCTGCTCTTGCATGGTCATCAGGTGGTTCTTTGCATAAAAGAACATGTAGAAATCGACGCAGTAATGTTCACAAAGGGCATTATTGTTCTTAAGTTGGAACAGAAAACTCACCAGGGTTCCAGCAAATCCAACTACCAAGATTCTACGCTTTTCCTAAATCTGTTCTTTGTACTTGTACACGTCTTATAATATAATAACATAAGTTCACAGTGAATTTGCCACAAGTGTGTCTACAGTTTTCAGCCGTTGCATTCGACCCTGTGAAAACAAAGGACAGCAAGGAAGGAAGGAAGGATGGTGGGCAGATGGATGTATGGCTAGCTACTTAGCTGGTTGGTTGATAAATACAATATTCAAATCAGGAGAAGAAAAAGAAAAAAATCTATAAATGTAAATATCTTTCTAGACAAATCCAAACTTGGAAGAACAAAAAAATCTAAAACAGATTCCAGACTGGATAGGAATTTTCTGTAATTAGGGTTTTGCTTACAATAGCTTCTGCTGACACTGTTTAATATTGCACAGTTCAAATCCCTCAAGGCTAACCCTGACAGGACAGTGAACGCTCCCCCTGCTTTACAGATAAATCCCGTCTCTCTCTGGAGACGGGAGGAGGTGACCGTGCTTTCCTTCAGTGATAAATGACACTGACATTTTGTGTGAGTTGACAAAGACAAGTGCAACCAGCCTGCTGTCAAGAGAGCTACCGCCGACTCTCGATTCATCAGCGGGAATACATCTAAAGTTCAGCCAGGCTGGGATGCATTCGTCTTTATAAAGCTGAATGATGGAGAGCAAGGGGAACGACTCCCATGTCAAGTTTTCAGCAGTGGAGGAAACAAGACGGCGCTAACAGTTAGAAAACCGCACTGACGCACAGGCTGGGCCCCGCGCACGTGCATCAACGCGCATGGTTGTAGTGTATGAGTGGGAGCGTGTGAAATGCGGCGGCCCCCTCCTCTCAGGGAGAACAGGAAGCTCGAGACAATACAGAGGCTTCATGCAGGGTTCAGCTCCAAACTGTTCCCTCAGAGCGGGCCCAGCACCCGATCAGACCAGCAGCATATCCGCCAGGCTGGATATTTTTAACTCGGGGAAGCTGCAGCCCCGCTCCACGACTAAAATTCTTCAGTTTCCTCTGGAGGTATGCCCCTCCGATTAGACGAGCGTGACGGTGCGCCACACATGCAGGCCGGCGCTGCATTCACTGCCGCAGGAGAGTGAAAAGAAGAAAACACACAAACAAAGCGATGACGGCTATGGTAATGAATTTCCTCAGTTACCTTGTTGACCACAGCATTGCTGAAATGACTGGTGTGACAGCAGAAGGTGAATGCTGGAAGTATGAAAAGTTCAAGAATTGTCAACAGGTGTTGTGTGACACATTTCCAGACTGTTTAGAGATGTGAAGGTGGTCTCTGTGGTTTCAAAGAGCGAACTGCTTGTACATGTAAACACCGTCACCGTGAGTCATGCAGAGTGCGACTTGAGGCCAAGTCAGGACTCCGAATTTGAACATTAAATTGAATTTGCGCGCAATGAGGCTATTGAGTTAGCCCCCTTTTTCAAATTCCTATTACGCCTGTCGCAGAGACGCCAAGCTCCGACTCACGAGGTTAATCCAGGAGAGAGCGAGGGATGAAGAGGAGCAGGAAGAGGTGACTAACCCGGGAAAGAATGAGCAAGGATCCAACGACTGCACTCCAGAGACAATTGAATTTGTTCCATTAAAGCTCACCTTTGTGTGTGGCGCAAGGAGGGGAGAGGAAAGTGCAGGCACTTTGTAACGCTCTCTATAAACACATCACAGCAAAAATGCAGAGTATGTGTCTGGTAGAGGTCTTCAGAGGCCATCAATAACAGGAATCCCTGCCAGATTTACATCTCTGTAAACAGATGTCCATTCTGTGGACAAAGATTGAGCCTGTTCCGGGACTGGAGACTTTTATGAGAGCAAGTCTGTTCATCCAGGAGAGCAGGAAGAGAAAGAATTTGGCACTGATGCAAACCTTTCACCACCGTGGCTTAATGTTAAGTCATATTTCCTGGTGCCTGTACGTCAGTGCATTGCAGAGCAGATACTAGGTGTAGTCAGTCACTGACAAGGCAGTTCATCCCCCGACTCTGAAAATGAATTAATCTATTATTCTATATCTACTTTAAAACCACGTTTTGTCCTGAGAATGGTTTTGGAAAGTTTGATCAAATTTGCAGCTTCCCGTTTGCTCAATGTGAAAAGAAAATGAAATTCAGAAAAACAAAGTGTTAGATGACCTGTGAAAGATGGCTGATAACTCTCAGTGCAACCGCTGGAGAGTGCAACAGAGAGAAATGTTTATCAATCCATTTAATCTCCCGACACTGAAATAATCTGGACCAGTCAGGCACCATGTTAGTCTCACACTAGATAAGAAACCAACAACCTGTGTCTGTGTCTTATCCTGAAAAAATAAACGCTCCCTGAATCGGTACCGGTATCAACGTTGTATGAAGTTCCAAAAATTACGTTTTTGTTTTTCGCAACGTTTAAATCATATGGCCCTGTAGCATCAGAGCTATTAAAATGTTCTGCCATTTAGCTAAAAACACCACAATTGAAGTTAAGGCGCCTTCATTAGCTGTATGGAGAACTGCAAAAATGTATCGCTGCACAATACTGTTCAGCAGAAAGACAAGCAGGCAACTGCTGTTTCCTCATACTTGCAGAAAAAACTCCAATTTTGCTTTTGGAGATATTTCCAGTGGAAAAAACAAAACAAAAAAAAAAACACTGACACTTATTGTGTAAAATTGAAGGACTTGGAACATATTATTCTCATCAAGGCGCTCCATTAGAACCGCAGCTTTTAAGTCACACAATATCATAGCAGGAGAATTTCACAGCAGCCGATGCCTAAAACCCACTGGGAGTATCCAGTCAGCGAAAATGGAGTCTTACTGAAATACCAAAGGTTTCTTATCCTGAAAATGCTTCATCAATGTCCGATCACAAAAATGTGACCCAATATAATTCCTGGTAGTTTCACTAAGAAAATTATCTGCAGTTCACTGATAATCTATTAAAAAAAACATAAGTAGATGCTTTTAAGTCATTGAATAACCTTTTTTTTTGTAGCCCTCTAGGTAAACTCTCAGGACAAATATAATCTAACAGCCTTAGAAATTAGGCATGTCATCCACATTCAAATATAATCAATATTTATTTGGTTATACGGAGCCCAGACACCAAACATCAATATCGCATTATAAGCACAATCTCTGATTTACTTAAATGTGGAAGAACCATGCAGATTAGTGTGCAACTGTGAAGTGCATGGAAAACAATATTCTAATGATACAAATGTTTTACAAACAGAGATAGAACAAAAAAAAGTAGCACTGATTTGTATGCAAATCGAATGAGTCATGCCACGGCCTGACATGAGTCAAAAGGTGAGGCGACCATCATTTTCTGCAAAACAAACTGGTTGCACTGGACTTGTCCAGATAATTTAGGCATATTAGCATGGGAGGGTGACACAAAAATGTGCGTCACACATGTCAGAATATCATGTTATTATTTTGAAAACCATTGTCCATCCATTTTCGAATTATGCACTTAGTCTGTCTCAGTTTCCCACCGGAAACTTACTGACCCCAAAGAGTCGCCCACAGAGATTCGCCCAAACAACTGAGTGCTATGACTAATTTACACCTTCAGTGCCACTAACATTTGTTTTGGTGACATTTAAAAAGGAAGTCCAGTGACGCACTTTCCCTTTTCACATGTAAATAATGTAGAGAAAATGAAGCTAATGGATGTATAATCATAAACCACATGTAGATTCTCCTGTACAGAAGCCCCCCAGTAAACAAAACACACACACACACACACACACACACACACACACACACACACACACACACACACACACACACACACACACACACACACACACACACACACACACACACACACACACACACACAAACCTCCCTCAGAAGTCATTGTTATCTCTACAACAGAGCTTCAAAGAAAGTGCCGACCTGGAGAATCTAAAGTTTGCACCAAGGACCCCGCTGACCCCGTGACACCTGGTGTCCCAGAAGAGGACAGGGAAAGCTCAAAGTCCAAACACTTAACAACAAAGCAGTTTGTTGCATTTAAGAGCAGACTGCGTCTAATCCAGAATGGGTTACTAATTGGTACGACGACGAATCAGGACGAAGCCTGATGAGGTCAGACTGTTTGGCAGTTAGCTAGTCGCACTTATCTCCAGAACTCCGGTGGGTTTAGGGTATGACTTGCCTCCGTCGGTATGCGTTATGTCGTTCATCCTCTGAACAGGTGGCACTCCCTTAGTGAGTCAGCACACCTTTGATATCACCAGGACTGATTCACCTCGACAACAGCAACGGGTTGCTTCAGAATCACAAACCCCTCTGATCCCGGCTGCTACAACACAAAGGGCGCTGGAGCACCTGGTAGTCTGGGAGTGGGCGGGTTGGCCCTGCATTGCATCACCCGGTTCCCGAGTAACTCCTCTTAGCCGCGAGCGTGATTCCAGCTATTCTCATGGACACATGCTGCAGCGGAGCAGCATTATGAGCAGTGGAGCGGCCCGTTTTCTTTTTTTTTTCTTCTTCTTCTTTGGCCTGCGGCTCTGCAGCTTGGCCTCTGTGTGTCCCAGATGTCTGTCTGCGTCGTCCCCAGTGACTGAGGGGACCATTTCCTGTGTGAACCAACACCCAAACGCAGAAAGCAATCGCAGATAACAATCTCGTATACATTTGCACAGGCATGACAATTCTAAGAAGTAAATTGATGCCACTAATATCGGCCTATCTGTGTACTCAGGACGGGAAGTTTACTGGACGGCCAAGCACGTACGCTGGCAATTTGGAATGGGGGTGGGAGTGGGACAGTGGGAAGGGGGGTGGGGGGGGATTAGAGAGTGGAGGAGGGGTGTGGGGTTGGGTGGAAGTTTCCTCACAGTCCCTTAGCAACAAGGTCTGTTGCTGGCAAGGCCTCCAGAATGTGCTGTGGTTTACAGCAGAGATAAACATTGACATTGCCACCCTGAGAAGTAAATCTGATTTCAGTAATGGAACACTGCATGAGACTTTAAACATGAATCGGACAACAGAGGAAGCAAAGAACAGCGTTACAGTCTCATCGGCGGACGGGATATCTTTAAAGCACATTTAAATGGAAGGACTCTGCGATTAAAAAGCGGTTTTACTGAAAACGATTGCTACCCTTATCAACCACGCAGCAAGGTCGGCCAAGGCGTAGCTGCCCCATCTGTCTTTGAGGCCCCGCTCTTTCTTTCACGAGAGACAAACATTTTGTTTCTTAAGCAGAGGCGTCTCTTCTGCACCGAATTAACGTCAAATTCACATTATGCCCATTAAGACCTCACGGTGAACTTGTAGAGCTTACAAAAAAAAAAAAAAAAAATGTCAGGCTTTGGTGGAAAAACCAACAGCGTAGAAATGAAAGGCCGGCTCTGTGTAAGGTCTGAGAGGGATAAACCTTCCTGGAAAAACTGCTGAGAGGCTTTCTGTCTTTTAATTGACAAACTGGCAGGGTGAATTTTGGGTTTTTTGTGTGACGGCGGGGTGAGACAGGGGGAGGGCTTAACCGATCGCAACCCCAGACATACAAAAAACAAAAACATGCTTCTCGCCCTCTGCACACAACCTGAGTTAAAGCGTGAATGAGTCCAGGAGAGCGCCGCAGTCAGCCATTTATTAAGAGAAGTTATTAGTGGACGCTTGGGTCAGAGCAGTTAGGGGACCCAGGTCAGCGGGGGGGCCTCGCAATACAGACAAGTTGGGTCTATTTTTAGCATGCTTCAACAACAAGGAAGTACACCATAAAAACAATGAAGTCACCTATTATGAAACAAGGATTACGCATTAGATCTTGCGAACATGCGTTCCAGTTATCATGAATCAAAGGCAACTCTGAACAGGTCGGTTTAAAGGAAGTGGGTGTTTCAGCAGTTTTGCAGGTTTCTGGGAGTTTGTTCCAGATCTGTGGTGCACAGAAGGTGAATGCTGCTTCTCCATGTTTGGTTCTGATTCTGGAGATGCAGAGCAGAGCAGAACCAGAAGACTCTTAGAGGTCTGGACGGTTGATACATCAACCATCTTCTCTTCCTGGTTTTAGTGAGCTTAAACAAAATACAATTAAGAGTGAGGCTAACTGAGTTCAGCTTTAAAAATACACTTAAAACTGTCATAAATTCAAAACCTGAACTAGAACTGACAAATGTATTAGTTGCCGTCGTACAAAAGGAAATCTTCAGAGTTAGATCATTGGATACATTCACATAAAGTCACATTTTATGTCCAATGCAAATGCAAATAAATCTCAGAAATTACAAGCTGCGTTTTGATGATCCTTGCTAATCGATTATTCTTAACCCATCCGGCCACACTCTACTGAGTATGCATTGTGCGTCAGGCACTGTAGCTTTCTATTTAACAAATATGTTTAATTGCTGAATGATCAATAATTTATTAAACTAAATGCCTGCAAGTTCAAACTTTTTAAAAACAGAAGCTCTTTCTGGTGGCTTAAAGGGAGAGTTAGTTAAACAGCCTCAAAGTTCGGCTAAAAGTAGTTTATACCTTAACTTGTAGCAGGGAATATTTTGCATTATTATTTAGCATAAATTCAGATTAGGTTGTCGACGGGGTTATGTATATAATAATTTTTATATTGGACACTTATTTACAGAAAGTTACATGATTAATTATTGGGAAATGGGTGTAGAAATATCAATTACCAATTATCTTATGTCACACATACTTAGAAATAAAGTATTCTGACTCAAAATACGTTATTATTTGATATGATGTAAAGCAGTGTAAAAACATTATAAAGCTTATATTTCTGTACAGCTATATATGTTTTGTTTTCATTTATTTATATTTCACGTCTAAAATTTTAGATCGAGCATTCAGCCTGTCTGGATTTAGTTTTTTTTTTTTTGTTTTTTTTGTGTCTGTTCCAATCTTGGTTATGTTTACACAGGAAGATCATTGGTGGCGCACGGCCTCCACTCCCTGGGAAAATAATCATTAGCTTCCTCACAAATAATGGCCCCGTGCAAACAACTCAACGATAAATGTTTACAAAAGAGCATTCACATGAATCGCTACGGGAGTTTTTTCTTTCAAAAGACTAGCTCTTTTGAAGACAAGACATTAATATATATACATATATATATATATATTCTAAACTGAACATTTACACTCAAGTCAAATGGACCTCTTTGGACCCCATACAGTGTAGGACCGGCTCTGCTCAGGTCCATCATCATCATCATCATCATCATCATCATCATATGGGGCATGTCTGTACAATCTGACCACATGATCTCCAACACAGATGGTAGGTTGCAATGTTGGACTGAGGGAGGGTGAATGATGCAGCACATGGACTTGTCCAGAGGAATGGAGCCAGAAGCAAGAGGCAGGGAGAGGAAAATGATTAAATATCCACAGAAATAAACACGCTAATCCACAGCAACAACAAACACAGTGTTGCTTCCTGTGTACGAGCTCTTGTGGGACAATGAAGGGGCTTGTTTTATCTCCTCACAAGTTCACAGGCCTGGATGTGATTTCAGCTTCCGAAAGAGTCTCTATACACATATATATATATATTTATACTTTAACACCACTGTGATTTTTTTTTAATTTATTTTTTTAGCATTTTTCACCTAAGCTAAATTTGGTACGACTCGCTTTTCAGAGACACGAGTTGCTCTCGCTCTTAAAACAAATGTTAAACTTGCGTCAGCGCGGTAGAGGGAAGAAAAAAAACAAATACATTTAAAAAAATAAACACCCGTGAAGACACATGCGAAAGTTTCAAATTCAGCTAGAAGGCGTTTGGGGAGGTTACGGGTCGAGTCTACTCACAAAAAGTTCTCCGACCACCGGACCGAAGTTCATCTTGGGAACTTCGAGATGAGCGTCAGTCCCAGAGCAGCTCGCGGTCCGACGCACCAAGTTCTGAAAACGTCTAAATAACAACAACAAAAAAAAAACCCCAACACGGACACGCGAGTCCAACTTAAAACCTGTCCGTCATCCGGTTTCCTTCATAGGTTCACTGAGTTAGAGACCGAACTTTCCAGCGGGTTTTTTTTTTCCTGAGCAGGGAGACACACGGTCTGAGAGCGAATGTGATTTTTTCTCTCTCTCCCTCTCTGTGCCTCGAGAACGGCTGCTGACGTCACTCGCCAAACAGCCAATCAGAATGCCGTGCCGTCCCTGGGATAACAATTAAGCAGGTAATTGTTCAGGTTCTGAACGCTGAACACGTTCCACCGGTAGTCAAGCCCTTTGCTGCCTCACATATGCAAGTTGGACTTATTTAAAGACTTTCAGTCTTCATCAGCAACCTGGAGGAACAGTTTTTTTTTTTTTTTTTTTTTTTTAAGCCTTCGAATCCCAGACCAAACAATGGGGTTATGCAAGTCTATTGACGCTTCTTGACCTCTGCAAACAACAGGGGCAAAAGCAAACCTTACGGGTTTTATAAAAGGCAGCTACACCCTGACAGTGCCTTGCAGAAGTATTGGCATCCCTGGAACATCTTTACTACTTTGTAGTTCCTACTGCAAACTAACCACATTGTGTTTAACTGAGATTGTGTGTGATTGGCCAACAAAAGGTGTCGTTTAGCTGTAAAGTGAGGAGAATTATGTGTTCTTTATAATTATCTAAAGAGTGTGCTTAATATGTTATAATGTGTTGACTAATAGCTGCTGCATTTACAACTTTAGCTTCACGTACTTTGGTACTTTGATGACATGTTAACCCTATAGAGGACACAGTAACATGTTTGCTGGATAACTAAGAACTCAAAAACACTCTCAGGTCACTATGGTGAAAAGTGGTGGCAGCATCATGCTGTGGGGGTGATGTTATTCCACAGGGTCAGGGACGCCAGTCAGAGTTTCAACTATTTAGAAAAGAATCTGTCTCAAAACGCAGATAGAGACATACCTCAAAAAGACATGCTGCAAAAGTCTATTACAAAGTAACACATTCTTGCCACACGTTTCAGATTTTGAAGCGTAGCAAAAGGGCAATCTTGTATAATTTTTTTTCCACTTTGGACTTCCACGCCACTTTGTCCCATAAAGAAACTATTTCTGTCTTATGTCCCTGAATGAACACTTCCCAAGAGTTTTGTTCTTTCAAACGTCCCCTCATGGGACTTAGAAAGGATCTGTGGTTACACATGTTTTAGATCAGAAATGTCCAAAACTTTCAAAAAATGTCAAGTTGAAAGTACTCTGGGGACCAAAGAATTGTTTGTGTTTTTCTTTTTTAATGATAGTAGCAAAAACTATTTTATTTATATAATTTTTTATCTGACAAATAAACAACAAACACAATATTTTCAGTCAGATTTCTGTAGAAAATTGACACGTAAAAAAACCCCGAAACAACGTATGCTAAAAATGTTCAAGTTGATCATTTTTTTTCTAGATTGTTTTGTGTCTTTTCAGCCACAAGAACAGAATTTTACTCGCTCTTGCTTCATTTTGTCAAGATTATGAAATGGCCAAGTCGACATTTTATTAAAGCCACTGGATGTTTTAGTCCATATTGCTAACAAATCTAATTAAATTTAATTTCCCCCTGACACTGTTTTTAAATGTGTATCTACATTAACCGCCTGAACTAGCGAGCAAAATTTTGGCTGTTCTTGACCTGCGATCCTGGGTCGTCCAAAATCATTCCAGGGGCATCAGATGGCCCCTTGACCGCACTTTGGACACCCCTGTCTTATATCATAAAAACATTTCATCATTTTGGATTTCTACAAGCAACTCGCGGAACAACGAGCTAGCTAGGAGAACTAGATTGCACACAGGTGGACTAATAATTATGTGACTCAGTCGCGCTCAATTTAATTTAGCTTTATTGAAGTAAAGATAGCTTAAAAAAGCACGCCACACTTTTCAGACTTTTGTTTGAAACCGAAAAAAAAACATTTTTGTTTTTTCTGTTTTTGTACTACGTTGTGTTTATTTGTCACATCAAATCCCAATAAGATACCTAAAAAAAAACAGTGCTTGTAATATGTGCAAACATTTATGATGTCTAAAAATAAATACTTTTACAAGGCAATGTGGTTCTGGGAATCTGGAATCCAATCTCCAATACACTCGAATGAGACAAGTGACATAATTTTCTCAATGGAGGATGGAAGTTTGACATGTCTGAAATGCTTACTGTAGACAGGAAGAGCCCCAGTCTGGATTGTGAAAATGTTCACTTCAAAAAGCTGAGTCATCCACGTCTGCCCTGGAGAATTTATTTTAGGTTTTCCGTGCAGACTCCTGCTCTGGATCTGCCTTTCTTTTTCACATCCCGTTTGCCCAGACCTACGATCATTTCAAATCACTGCTGAAAATCAAATTCTCCTCAATGGCCTTCAATGCTGCCAGCGCACTTCTTCTTCTTCTTTTTTTTTTTTTCTTTTCTTTTTTCATACCCACCCAATCTGAGGTTGCTTTTAAAATTGGCTTTACAAATAAACTTTGACTGTGCCTTTGATCAGCCTTCGCTTGCTTACTGGTTACACACTCCAGCCTCATTAACCAGGCTATATAATGTGTAACTTGCGAGTAATAAATGGGTAATGTGCAACACAAGTGAATGAATGATCCCAAAGTGGGAGAAAAACACATTTCCCAAGCAAAAGGAGACACTGAGTCCTCATTAAACTCAGTGGAAAAGTTGTAATTCAGCTTGTTTTTGGGTTGTTGGTTTTTGTTTTTTCCCTCTCTCTTTTTACTCTATTTAGGGGAAATTGTCTTTCTTTTTCCTATGTTGTAAGGTCCACTGTTTGAAGGGCAAGTGATCTAGGATTTTAATGACACTAATTTATGCTAAGCAACATCAAATAAACATCCTGTCAAATCTGGTTCCTGCAGACAAAATCTTATCTGTCCCTGCGGTTTTAAAGCCCGCACGTCTGGGGAGCGGTGGGGGGGAGGGGGGAGCGGAAGACATTTGGGCTGACCGTACTAAGGCAATTTAAAGGAACAAAACAAAACTAAACAAAAACAAAATACGGCCGAGCTGGGATAAATAAATTACTGTCAGGACATCTAAGTGGCGAAACAAGGATTGAGCAACTTCTTGACGCGTCTGAAAGCTGCTGGGTGAGTGGCTCACTTCTCATTCTCCTGCCTAATGAAACCGCAGTGTTATGAAACATTCCTGTGATTAGTGGGATATCTTGTGACCAAAGGCATGATAGTGACATTACAGAGAGGTGGAGACGGGGAAGCGTGTGTGTGTGTGTGTGTGTGTGTGTGTGTGTGTGTGTGTGTGTAGGTGGGGGTGGACAAGGGCGAGGTTATCACAATCAAAAGGTCCTCTGGTGTGGGCAAAAATGCCTTGGTGGGTTGAATGTTGTTGAAAACTGTGGGATTTTGTCACAGAGGACCTCCACTCCCTTTGCAAACACCCCACTATAACGTGAGTGGGACAGTTCTCATACAAATACAGCCGAAATCACATATTCACACATGCAGTCTTAAAAAAAAATCACATTATTTTATTTTATATTTTTTCTTTTCTTACTCACATTAAGTCAACAATGTCCTGTTTTCTGTATGTTAGGATGACCTACATTTTTTCCTCTTTTTGCTAAAAGCCACAATAAGGAAATTCAGGAGTTTACGAGTATGCTTGCTGTACTTTTAAATCCAGATTATAATCTCATGGCTTTGTGAACGCCTGACGTGTCCACTCACATCATTTGAGTTAAATGGAGATAGGTTTGAATTTCTTTTTCCCAAGCATGCAACTTATCACACCTCCAGAATTCTGCTTCCTTGCGAGACATCTTGGCCTAATCCTAATTCATCAGACAAAAATGGTTCATTCCTGGGTATGAAAATGTTTCAGTGCAAATTGTTTCAACAGCGTGTGACTGAGCTGTCTGCTGGCTTCTCGCGACCAAGTCCGTTTTTATTTATTTATTGCTTCATGTATGTTTTGCATGTTGCCTATGACTGTTGCTCGTGGGGAGTGAGATTTCAGTAATCCAAAACTAATAGAAAAAGTTTAAGCAACCTGCTTGCAAACTGTATGCAGACCGTTGCATGTAAAATTCATGAGCAGTAAATATTGTGCTAGTTGTCAGTTTTGGACCATAGAAAGCAAAGCAGTTGCAAGCCTTTAAAATTGCGACCCTTTAATGGGTCAGATAGACTTAAGAAATTGTAACAGGAGCTGCATGAGGGTGGGGGGCAATTACATTTTTTTGTCATGGGGCCCAAGATTCCTGGCAGCGCCCCTGTTATGGTCACAAGGTTGATTAGTTCAGATAGCAGATTCCTGAACCGCAGCAAATTTGTCAACAGATTTTATTTGACAATTTATCTTCTCCGAGGCAAAGACGAATGTTTAACTTTTACCACTAAAGGAAATGAATAGCCAGAGGTTACGCAGCGCAGGGAACATTTTCATATCCTGGAAATAGGTTTGAATTCCTTCCAAGGCAACACCTCCAGCATTCTGCTTCCTTGCATGACATCTTGGCCTAATCCAAGTAAATCAGACAAAAATATCAAGAAGAATATTCTGGGGATGGACAGTTCTGGTTCATCCTTGGGTATGAAAATGCTTCGGTGCAAACTGTGAAACACCAAATAGTCTTGTTAAGATGCTTGTCTGGAGAGACCCGTTATTTACAGAGTAACAGGGTTCTGTTCTTACGGGTTGCTGAAAGGCCGCTCTGAAAGGAAGAAGCAATTACTCCAGAAAAATAAAAGAATAGACATAAAAAAAAACAGCACACACTTACAAGGAGCTATATTTTTTATAGACCTAGTATGGTCTGATGGGACAAAAATCAAAGAGTTTGATCAAAATGATCATCTTTACATTTGCCATCCTAACCAGCATCATGCTGTGGGGTGTGTCTGCGCTTCACAAAACGCACGGCAGTGGAAACAATGAAGAAACATTTTAAGACATGAAAAGTGCCGCGATGTTTCAGCGCGGCCACCACAAAGCCCTGATGTCTAACCCAGTGATCCAAGTGCCACGGTGCAAAAATACAATTCTTCCAAGGAAAGAATGGGAAGAATTCTTTCCTTTAAGCTTGAGAAGGTAGTGGCCTTCTCAAGCTTAAAGGAAGTTAAGCTGGAGAAGAAAATAAGATCTACAACTTCTCCCTCTCATTCCACCCTTTAGTAAATATAAATAAGTTAATTGCGTCTGACCTAAAACAGGAAAAGTTTGGTCTGGTTTAATGTCAGAAGGTTTAAGTTACATCTGTTTGCCGTTAGCCCTGAAAAACTGCTTGCAGGGAGACTGAAGCCGGAACATCGGAGCGTCTGAGGCCACAGTGACAAGCATTAAAGAGATGCTTGACCTCGGTGACAGAAGAGGATCAGATGTTTTCGTCGTTGTCGCTACAGGAAAAAGAAAAAAAAAAAAAAGAAAAAGAAAAACAGGACCATTCGTCCAGTTATAGAACAGATGCAACTTATCTGCTCCCGTCCTCGTTAAAAGCTGTCTAGGAAATCTGTGTATCTTCCACTTAGAGAACATCCTGTGCTCCTCCTTCTGAGGTCACCGACTACGTGCTCAAAAACAGGAAGCGTATGATTGAGCTGTTTGCCGGCTTGTCCCGACCAAGTCCGTATTTATGGTCACAAGGTTGATTAGTTCAGATACCGGATTCCTGAACCGCAGCAAATTTGTCAACAGGTTTTCTTTTGACGATTTATCGTCTCCAATGCGAAGACGAAGGTTACGCAGCACTGGGAAAATTTACATATCCCACATGGGAAATGAAGCACTGGGAAAGTTTACATATCCCACATGGGAAATGAGCGACAAAAAGCCGCCTTTGTGAATATTAGGAGTGTGTGCGAAACATATGCCACTAAATCAGATTTTTTCTCTCTCTCTTTTTCACACAGAGGTGACCTGCAAAGGAAAAGGTTGGAAAAAAATAAAAGGAAGGGAAACCTTCCTGAGCGTCAGCGACTTATCTTGTGACGCCTGCAGGGTATTGTTTCACTTGCTTCTCCGAGAAAAGAAACGAGGAGGATGTAAAAATAACAATAATGATAATAAGATGCATGTTTTTATATGACTTTCTTGTTTGCGGTTGTGGATGTTTTTCAAATACATGCACACGACTGACTACCTCAGTGAGTTTGATGCTGCCGAACAAATCTATTATCCCAGATGTGCAAAAAAAAAAAAAAAAAGAAGTGACACGTTAAAGTTGCAGTATGTAACTTTTATTTTTTTTAAAAAAAAGAAGACGTTTCTTTCAATAAACTGTCATCATGTCATGGCAGTATGACACAAGATAATCTGTGAAAAGATCGATGTCCTCCACTTCCTCCCAGTGCTCTGCAGAAATGCATCGCTCCCGGTCAAAAACAACCAATCAGAGTCAGGAGGAAGGTCTTAGTGTTGTCAATCAACCTTTTGTAGTTGCTGCTAAATGTGCTAATGGTGGAGCAAAAGAAAAAACCATACTGCTACAAGAAAACCATTCAACCGCCACCTACAGTGGCTATGCTAACTAGCCTGAGCGTTCATGACAGGCTTGTTAGCAGAGAGGTTTGTGTCCACAAACTTACCAATAAACCTGATATTGATCCTTCCTTATGGGGTTTTCTATCCCTAATCATCTTTTCAATCAAAATATGTTAGAACCATCCCGTTTCTCATGGTTGGTTGGTCTGTTTGTTTTTATTATTTTGCTATGCATACCAGTAAATTGCAATGTTTTTTTTTGCAATTTAGAAATATATAATCAAAAACAGTGATTGAGCTGGTTAGCTCACTCACTGTCCAAACAAAATAAATCAGCTGGACTGATTTATTTTGAACGCAGCCGAACACGAGGAATGCTGAGAACTATTAAAAACGTTTCATTCATTAGCTACGCATTGCATTATCGACCAAAGAGATTTTGCAATTTCATATTACTGCAACGTTAGAGGTAATGGCCTGCAGTAAAATTAGGATCTTATTCACAACTGAAGACACAAGCAGAAGCAGAAGTGCTCCTTTAACAGTGGATCCACGTGGATATTAAACTTTCTGTAACGAGTTAATTGTGTTTATGCTTCTAATGACACTCACAGCAATTCTATTAAGACAATTAGTGATTGGAAAAGAGGCTGAAGTGAATGCGAAGCATCAACAGGCTCTGAACGCTGAGCTCTGACAGAACCTGAGGTTTTTGATGAAAGTCTTGTCGACTGGAGCGGGACGTCCAGCCGTCCTCCTTCTCCAGCCTTAAGGCTCACAAGTGGAGGGAAAACACAGCAACTGAAGCTGCACTATCAATTAGACGCACTTTAACAAAGACACTAACATCACACTGTGCGGCTCATGATGTATACATTTCCAGGATAAGTGGATTAGTAGCCTGCTTGTGTGGGAGAGCGACTCAGACAATTGGTGTGACTATTATTACTGAAGCAGTTGTATTCTCTGCTCACCTTCAGGTAGCACAGCAACCATGAACACGTAGTCAGAGGTGGATTTGACTGGTTTAAACGACGACACAGTCCAGAACTAAAATCAACTTACAAAGTTTGAGCTGAACAAAGTCGCTCAACTCTTAATGGCAGCAAAAAGTGTTTAATCAGGAAATTAAATCCAAATGCATGCCAGATACAAACATATATTAATAATAATAATGAAATAAATCAGCTAGTCGACTTTTTATTGACATATATACACAGACAATCTCATATTTTTTTTAACTCTGCAAAGTAGGAAAAGTACTCCAAGCGCATAATTGTTTCTGCAAAAGCACATTCTTCAGCAACGATAGCGACACTTTGTATGTTTGTGTCAGCTATCGAAAAGTTGCTAAATTATTTTTGATAGGGTCAGTTTCACCTCAGGGGGCTTCAGTTCTCCATCTGATTGCTGCCTCAAGTTACTGCCGAAGTATGTAAAGGCAAATGTTTAAAGAAGTTATTTTCCGATAAAAAGATTATTAATCAAATAATGTAGAAACGATTGAGTTACCATTTATGAAATGAGTCTGGACAGTGAATTAAAGCCAAATTGCCTCCTGGTTTACTTTTATTTTTGTCAGTCTATTTTTGAAAACGCTGCTGTCAGCATGACATCACCAAACCACAATATAGTCTTTTCTGTTTACGCTGGAATAATCACAGCTGATAATGACAATGTCAGTTTGCTGACCCCTGCGTAATGGCAATAAAAGGAACTTTTGTCAAAAAGTTACGAGTCTTCAACACTCAAATTTAAGAGTGAAAATAAATCTTAAAGCCTTCTTCTCTTTAAATGATGTTTAGGCAAATTGATACCTGGAATTACCAATTAAAATGCCCACCAGGATCACACAGGTCTGCAGTAACGTGATACGTTCACAGACTTTTCACATTTGAAGGTAATTTGGCTCACAACAAACCCGACTGCATCGGATTTCTGTTGCCCACAAAGTGCTGAAAACGAATCGGTGTGTGTGAGGTTAATAAAAGAGGGAAGGAATGTACTTTATGTGGACTTAAGCCTCTTTCACACAGAGAATGGGCTCTAATGCGGCTAACAGACCCCCTCATTATGCTGCCTTTTCTCTATCACACCGAGCCAAACAAAGCTGGCCTAATGGCGCCCCGGTCTGTGTTTACAGAAAGCATGCTGACGTCCTAGAAATCAGAGACTTGAGTATTTGTCACATGAAGAGCGCAGCAAATCCTCGCACCGCCACAAACGCTTAATTGTGAACTGTGAAGCAGCTGCGCGGGGAAAAGCGGCTGGACCCGTCTGAGCCGAGACTTGTTTTCTTCTTCTTCTTCTTCTTCTTTTCCATTTTCCATCTTCTATTTGCTTTATTTATGTGTTAAACTGGGTGCAAAATGGCTCCTATGGTTTTTTCTTTGATGCTCCGCAGTTTCAACTCGGAGGTTTTAACCTTCAACATAAAAATAATGCACATCATAGCAAATGTAGCGAAGCACTGCGTGCAGATTTTGACATGTTCATAGTGCGACATGTACAACGATTCTTTCTACTAAAATAGTAGAAAGAAATAATAAAAAAAAATACACATCAAGAAATGATTTTTAAGAAAGTCCAGTGTTGCCATAGTTACAGATACTCATGTTCATGTTATCTCCAACCCATTTCTGTGAAAAGGAAGCTACTTCTTCTCCTGTAACATTTCACAATGGCAGAGAATGGAGAGACAGAAAGAAAGAAAGAAAGAAGGAAAGAAAGGAAGGGAGAGAGAACTTAAATTCAATATTCGTCCTCAATCTTTTCCTCTTGTCCAGCATCCATGGACGAAGGTTGATTGTGCTCCAAGTGAATCGTCTCCGTGTTGTTTTGGTTTGTTTGTTTATTTATAAGCCTTCATAAAACCTCACAAGCTCTTGTTTCCATTATGCAAAACATATCCTACACTCTGCTAAAATTGAAAAAGCAGAATTTTGCCATTGTTGTGGTTCCAATAACTAAGAAACACAAACAAAATCACACTTAATTAAGTGTGTTCAGTCGATACGTCATTAAAAAAAAACAAAACATGCCGCGTCATCCTCCTCCTGCCACTTCCTGTTTTCTTCTTTACGGCCTACACCAGTGCGTGGCTGTTGATCATGTGACTTGTGTGATGCTAAAAAATGATTTTCATGGCAGTATTGCGAAATTAACACATTTTGATATATGAAAAAAAAACAACAACAACAAAACAATGTTCTAACACCAAAAAGTCTTAAACCTCGAAAACGAGTTTTTTTTGTTTTTTTTTAAATCGACATGTTTCCATTGAACAAATTTATTTTTGAAAAGACAAAGTGTGCAATTACATGGCAAATGGAAACACAGCTACTGAGCTTTTGCAACGATTGCAAGACGGCCAAGAGACGCAGCAGCACAAAAACCACATTTTAAAACCAGCAGAACAGACTGTAGGAGTGAACCTTGAGAACCAAAACAACGGCCTCCAGCCTGTTTCTGACGGCACGATGGAAGCGAACAGAGAGCTGCATTAAAGGCGAAGTTGCTCATCCAACCTGAGCGTGTGATAAACAACGATGAGTCAGCTCTTCACAGGGCAGACGAAGCTCATTGCTCCGTGGTTGACAAGTGACCAAAGCTTGTACATAGAAAAGAGAAAGATCAGATTCGGAACATCATGCCTGGACATGAAGGTTGGGTTTGTTTTTTTGTGTGTGTTATCAAAAGCGTTTTGAAAAGAATAATTTGAGGTTAGTGCCACCTGCTCCATGTGAGGTTCAAAGGACTGAAAGATCCAGAGACGACCCGTTTTCAGTTTGCTAACAGAGTCTATAGTTATTAAAAAGAAAAGTTAAAACTTTATTAAAATTCTCACCAACATTCCCACAGAACCTCTGATCCAACACCATGATAACAGCGGGCATTGGATAGTTTTCCACATATTTGTCATTTATTTTGATGTTTCTCCATACATTTAAACTGAAATATCAACAGAATCTTGAACATATGATTTGACTATATGCATGTTTGACCAGAAACTGTTTTATTTATTTTGTAAAGTGCTTGGAGGTTAAATGAATGGACCTGCATGAAAAAAAAATCTGAATTACACCTTGATAGCATTCAGTGGAGAAAAGCAGGAAAACATATCTGTGTTAGTTCTGATCACCAGAATAATGCAAATAAATTTCACACTTTCTCTAAACGATTGCAAATAAACAATACTCCATTCTACAGATAACATCTTCCTGGAATAAAAACAAAACACACACACAAAAAAAACAAACATTACAGGACAGATTCTCAACTCTGTGACTGCAGTCCAGTTACTGTAAAAGCATCTGCAAGGAACATTAATGTATCCATTTCACCCTGTTACCTTGAGTGACTTTGTGCTCTAGTTTCAATGCTAGAGTATCATTTTGTCCTAAATCTTAAATGACAAAAATAACAAGCTATTCAATTTTTACTTTCCTTCACTTTAGTACCTTGAATAACTCGATGCATGATGCTATTAATAAACACCAATTGGTTTAATTCAATTTTTCGGGTTCCTGAGAACTTACAGGGTTGCACAAAAACAAAAAACAAAAAAAAAATAAAATAAAAGGAAGAATATAAATAAATAAAAAAGTGAACCTTTGATTCTTGAGCTGGACAAATTTTGTGATTTGATGATTTATTGCATGTTTTTCTTCAATAAATGACAGATGATTATAAATAAAAGAGCTAATTTTTCTGTAATACCAGAATGACTCTCGTTACAACACACAGCCATACGGGTTCAGTTAAAGGAACAATTATGTTGCCATCAACATCTTTTGTTTATTATGGAATAATAAAAGTTGACTGAAATAACTAAACTGGCCAAAATGTTGTCGATTTCCTTCAGATCGTTTTCCACTTCTGATGAAAACCTGTTGAGAGCGTTGGGCCCTCGCACGCTTCATGATGACAACAATCAAATCGATCATTTTACTTGCGCTTGAAAGAAAGACCAAACGTCTACGAATAAGTCCCAGACGAGCGTTTCACTTCTTTTTCTCTTTCTTCCTGATCACAGTTGTCTTCACGATCGCCAGCAACCGTGTCCAGGAATCCAAAAAGCACGGAGGAGATTTTCTGGTCTGTCAGATGAAAACAAAGGATCTGTTAATCAACCCAAACAACTCTTAGACACCAGTTTGGAAGAATCGGCGGCTGTTCATGCGTTTCCTGGAGAATCGTCGACACGCAGATTTGTTTGTTTTTTTTTATCTTACTGGTTGGAAGAAAAATACATCACGTCAAGTTCCTAAAATCTGCCAAAGCAGAAGACGAATGGTCATGGGAGAAACATGGTGGAAATAAACTGTCATGAACAGCAAGCACATCTGGGGCGAAGCTGAAAAGTATTTGTCTATTTAAGGATTTCTTTTAAATCAGGCAAACATAACTTTTTTTTTTGCCGTATGAAAGCATGTTTTTATGTGGTTATTTATTTTATCAAGAGAAACAAACTCATCCAACAGTGGAGAGATTTGTCGGAGTATCAATCATCCGGATGCGTGTAAATGTTAGAGGATGAGGAGCCTGTTTATTGCCATGAAATAGCAAAGAGATTTAAGTCCAGGCTTTGACTTGGCCACTCCAAAAACATCATTTTTCATTGTTTTTTAAGCGTTCAGAGGTAGACCTGCTGGGGAGATTTGGATGCTTGCTCTGCCGCAAAACCCAAATGTTCTTGAGATTAATCTCACAAACTGACGGATGTCTCTTTTATGATTTTCTGCTGGAGAGCAGAATTAACATCCACCTCTTCAGCAGTAAGTTATTCTAGTAATCTAGCAACAAAACAAGCATAGATGGAAGTAAAAAGATAAAATCTATTTTGTCCTTTTGCCAAAAGTCTTGGGGATCATTGGAAAGTTGTTTGTTTTTGTCAGCCATTGGTTTCTCTTTGGACCTGTCCAATGGAGGCCGCTTGAGCCCTTGTAGTCTGTTGCTTCTCGCTGAATTATGAACATTTATCTTAACCGATGAAAATCAGCCCTTCCGACCATTAGATGCTGTGGTCTCTTTTACGACTTCACTGACGAGCCATAAAATCAAGGTTCAGTTCGTACTCTGGCTTTCAAGTCACGGTTCAGTGTGTTTTCAGTCGACTTCAATCAGAGGGAATTTGACTGACAGATAAAAACAATAAAACCACCTGAAAATGGTCAATATTTGTCACTTGGGAATTTCCCAAAACCACTCTGAAACTGTTTGCAAGTCGTGTCAGACCAAAGCGCAGCTGTTGTGACGAAACCTCTGGGTCAGACGGACTCATCGTGAATCGCCGGATGCCCCACGCTGCGGGATTTGGACTTCGGCTAACGTCTTTCGTGTTCATATTCACCTTGATGTCATTAGAAGCAAGCAATGAAGTGCAAAGCCAACTGCATGCGACCCAACGTAATGTTGCACTTTTCTTTCTCCGCTGTAGCTGCGTGAAAAACCTTAAATGTTCAGTGAAAACAGAGTTCAGTGACAGCTGGGGCTTCGCTCTGTTCTGCTTTGGTGTCATTTTCTGAATGGAATAACATCGAATAACTTCTATATATTGAACATAAACAAAACATGTATGATTTAAAGTAAAATAAATATAACTTTGCAATAAAGGATAGGAAAATTTTGTCCTCTACAAAATTTTGGAATAATAAAAAAAAAGGGTTATATAAAACATACTAACAAAAGTAGAAGACATTTGATGCAAGTTTGCAAATAAAATTGACCTTTGAGTCTTTATACTACATAAAATTGAATTAGCCGTATTAAAGTGAAAATCACAAAGTGTAAAATCTTGCCCAGTTTTTTCCTAAGAGAGTGGCACTCCAAATAGTTGTCAGTGTTTATGAGTAGCGGATACTTACAGTATGAATACTCGCACTGTTCCCCTGCGATCACTGGTGCATTCTTAAAGCAGCAGCCCGTCTGTTCTTGAATTGCCTCAGATTGAGACACGATGAGCTGCTTTTTGAGATCTTTTAGCTCATTTCAAACGGTCAGGTTGTTGTATTGTGGTGATTAAGGGCCGCAACAATCAGGGCTGGGTGTGGCTGGAAAAGTTTAACCAAGCAGGAAACCAGAGACATGAATTATCAGGAGGGAAATTATGTTTTTACACAGTAGAAAGTTGTTTATAACTGTTTTTTTTTGCCATTATAAAACAAAATCTTTATTTGAAAACTACACTGTTTTTTTAAATTTTTTTTATATTAATTAATTGGAAAGGCTTATGTGACAAAAAGTTCAGTGCAAGTGAAACAAAACCAGTCTGTGCTTCTTCTGAAGGACTGACTGGTTTTGTCTGGTTTAGGTGGGGCTTTGCATCAACACATCCGATTACGATTGAGAGAGGAATGCTTATCTTTTGTTGGAGGCTTTTGGGTGATGTCATCAGCACCAACACCTGGGCACAATCCGCAGGAGGGCGGGACGCTGGAAGGCGCCGATTGAGCCGTAGTAACGTGGTCTGATTTGTCACCTGACTCACACTTTTTTTTCCTTCCCCCCCTCTAGAGAAGCTTTTCGACACAAGGCAGGCTTTAGTCTGTAGAGCCAAATAGATTAGCTGCCTGGTGAAGTGTGTAAACACAGAGATATGTCTGAGTGTGTGTGAGCCGCCTACTGGAATGTGTGTGGGTGTCAGCGGTGTGTGGTGTTGTGTATATATTGTGTGATTTATGGGAAATGATGCCATAAACATTATGGCATTATGGCAAAAAGTATTCACAACAGAAAACGTTTCCTGCACCGTATTGGGATTTCATGTGATGGATGGAACAAAGTGGATTTATTGGCACTTTTCATAAAAGAAAAACATTCCAGTGGTCTGGATTTCTAGTCTTGTTTCACTAAATTTTTTTAAAAAGTGCAAACAATTCACTTCAGAAGTCACCACATTAATAAAAGGTAGCCTGTGTGTGGGGTTGAAGCCAGAAATTGACATACACCCAATAAAAAGACACAGACACATTTCTGTCACTCCTTCTAAGCTCATATCAAACTTAAGTTCAAAGATTTCATTAGTGAAGTCTGAAAAATCTGACATTGACATACATTTGGTCCAGTGTTATAATAATTCAGGGTTTTATTTTGATGTGCTCTTTTCTTTAATCCAGTTAGTTCACTATGTTTTTATTGGTTAAAAAAAATGCTTAGTTTTTTTTATTTTTATTTTTTTTTATCAGTTAAAGAACTAGTTTTAGCTTCTTTTTTTTTTCATATTTTAGTTGTTTTGTTGTTTTTGGCACAGTATTCAAAAAGGTCAATGTACTGTGTTGTTCTGCATACATCAATTGAGTAATGCATACTCAACAGAAGACGCCATTTTCCCAAAAATAAAATAAAAGTTCAGTTATTGTTGAACAACCAGCTGACTGGCGATTTCTCCCAGCCTTTGCCGTCGCCCTCAGGGTCTAGCGCCACCTAGATGATGATTATAGACGGCCGTGATTTGGAGACAGCTGTCGTAAAACCGCTTGTGTGGGGGAACAAAAAGAAAAATACCCTCACTTCAATTTGAAAGGCTGATAATTAGAAACACTACGACTATAACTTCAGTATGTTTGAGCTAGTTTTCCCTCCATTAATTACTCAGTTTAAATTTTCATTAGTTTTAGTTGACTGTAATAACCTTCATTTAGGGATAACCTTTGACTTCGGTCAAACGTCCTCAAGTTTCTCGCAGGACCAAACCCGTGGAAGGAGTTCTGAGCTGCTCCTCTGGCACGTTGCAGCCGTGACGACGGCGGCGTCGAGTAGATGATGAGTACTTAATGGGAAAAAGGTTGACGACGACGGCGACTACTTCCAAAAACCGCAGGGAGCCAGACCCGAAACAGAAACAGGAATTCAGGGGCAAAACGCAGCGGGGCCTGATGCTGGGGAAGAAACGGGAGGCAACCAGCGAAAAGGGAGAGCAGGAGATGAGTTTAAATACTGTGGAGGTGACGGAAGGGACAGTAGACGGGCGCTGATTGGCTCACAGGTTGCAGAGGTGAGGAGAGAGAAAATGGCAGCAGGGAGAGCAAACAGGAGAGCTAGGAAAATGAATCTAACTTCAGCGAAGCATAAATAGACACAAGAGATAAATATGAATTAGGATAACTACCTGGAGTGAAGCAGAAACGAGGCTGATCTAATCACAATAAGAAACGCAGGACAATAATCAAAACCAGACTCAAATAATCAAACCCCAAAGCCGCAGATCTCGTCCTCGTCCTGTCAGAACTGGGCCCGTTTTTGTAGGCCGCCTCGCTCGCACACGCCTCCTTCAGATCTGCTCGTAAACTCCCTGCCGGACTGAGCTCAAGGCTTTGTGACGGCCACACCAAAACACTCACTTTGTTGTCCTTCGGTGACGGTACAACCACTTCGGCGGCGTGCTTTGGGTTATTGTTCATCTGGAAGACCCATTTGTGCTTTATCTTCCTGGCTGATGTCTTTAAATGTTGCTTCAATATTTCCTCGTAATGTTCTTTGTTGTTTTAGCAGTGTGCCAGTTCCTCCACAACATGATGCAGACACAGCTGGAGGGATGCCTTTTTGTCTCCGTGAACACCAACTGCAATCCCATTGACCATAAAATTGCATAAAATGGAATTACAAAAATAAATCTGCTTGGCGGAAACGCGGCAGCTTAGAGAAAGCTCACATTTTTTGATTAAAACGTTTACCCGCCGGGATGATGTGGTTTTTAATCAAAATTGGTTTGTATCGCAAAACTGCAACTGGAACACTTCATTCGCATCACGCAAGTCATGTGACCGGCAACAGGATGTTACCACTGCCAGAAAAGTCGATGAGAAAACAACCGGAAGTAGAAGGAAGATGATGGCGCAAGAAGTTTTTTTCACGACTCGTCGCGAGAACGGGAATATTCACGTGACTTTAGTCGCGTCTCTTCTTTAACGGAAACACTGCAAACTGCAAAACGGTGTGGTTTTTCTGACATTAGTGAAACATCGGCAAAGTTTTGCACGCATTTGTAATGGAAACACAGCTGCTGAAGCTGGTCAGAGTTGATGGGAAGCTTAACGTAGGACAACCCTGGAAAAAAGCTCTCAGTAGTTGCAAAAGACTCTAGTTCACCTCAGGAATTTGCTGAAACGGCCCAGTCAAAGTCCACACCTCAATACACAACTGAGTATTAGACTCACATATGCTTTTCCTTCTATCAAATCAAAGTCAGACAAAGCATGTTTAAGCTCCTGGTTGTCAAGTGACAAAATGAGAAACGGTTTAAAGGGACATTAATACATTTTGCAAAGTAGAAAGGAGTGAATCTTTGAAAGAGCGACGAAAGAGCTCCAGTTAAAAAAAGCAAAAAAAAAGAAAAAAAAAAAAATCGAAGGTATTCTGGAAAGAGACAGCAAGAGTGAATTAAAGTTGGACTCCTGGCTGAGCCGCCGGCGCTGATGTTTGCCGTCTGATCCGCTCAGAGACAGTTGGCTGGCAACAGTCAACCAGCCGCAAATGTACAGTAATTCAAAGCATGCGACGTGACGCCGTCCCCCCCTCCATCTCTCTCTCTCTCGCTCTCTAACACATTCGCCCAGGCTGAAGCGGTGTATGCCATAAAAGTAATGAATGCACCGAGGCCTCCATTCCACGTGAGGCAATTCTTCACAGTTCCACTGCAGATTTTGGCTGAGGCTAATCTCTCATATAACTGTGTTAAAAACGGTGGCGCGCCATTTCTTTATTTGTATTTTTTTTGTTTTGTTTTGTTTTGCAGAGGCCAGACTTTCCAAAACAATAGCGAGAAATGCAACGTGACGGATTGGTGCAGCAAGCATGGCTTTTGGGGGAGCCAGAGTTCATCGTGAAGTTGTGACGCGGTCAGTGCTGCAAGTCACAAGCTGCATCACAGCGCAAGAAAGTCACTTATTCCGTGTGACGAGGCTTTTCTGGGAATATTAAACACAAAGCTTTGTTTTTAGGAGCTTTTTATGAAAGCCAAGATACATTTTCAAATTGAACAGTGAGCTGAGATGAAGCGCAGTGTTAGCAAAAGAGTTAGTAAAAGGAAAACAAGATCCTATCTTTTGTAGGTTGGTTCTCATGAGCTTCACATGACTTGCATTTAGCCCTCCCTCCCCCCCTTCCCTCCGTTCCTTCACCACTTCCCACCATGCTCTCCCCCCACTCCTCTCTCTCTCTCTCTCTCTCTCTCTCTCTCTCTCTCTCTCTGTTCTGTGCAGCACATAGACTTCCTGTGTGTCCTGGCCTGAATGGTATGTGCATGGAGTGGGTGTCTGGGAGGCCTTTCATCCGGCATGGAAAGAAAAGAGAAGTAGAGAGAAAGAGAACGGGAGAGTGAAGGAGGGAAAGGAGAGAGACGGGTGGGAGGGCAGGGAGAGGAGGGGTGCAAAAATGTGAGAGAAGAGAGTCATCTTTAATCCGTTTGAGTCAGAGCAGTTGTCCAGAGGAGGGGCGTATTTGGGGACGGGTGTGAGGGCTCTGGGATGCGTGCGTGCGTGGTGTGTGTGTGTGTGTGCGTGTGTGTGTGTGTGTTTGTAAGCGTCTGGACGGGAAGACGGGGGCCTGCTGGGAGAGCCTGCTGCCTGCCTGTTTTGCCTTCCTGGGACTGATGACATCCGGCTGGGGCATAGTTTGCATGGCTCAGTGAAGATACCACACAGTAGACAGGATAAAAATTAACTCCAGTATGAGGAGAAAAAAAAAAAAAAAAGGTAATTCATGCACATTATGCAAGAAAGCACAAAACAGCTCTTGTGACAGGGTTTCTGAGCCAGCGGAACCTGCAGCCTCCAGGCTGAGGACGGCTCTCCGTTTGAGGTCGTCAGACAGGGTGTAGCTGGCCAACGCCGGCCAGACCCTTACTTCACTGTGAGTCTGCCTCATGCCATGGAAATAACACTCACTGCTCCAAGAGCGCATGAATGTGTGTGTGTTTGCGTGTGCTTGTAGAGGACCACTTTCAACACTTTTGCCAGCAAAAGTAGGTCATTTGTGGAAACCGAGGACTTTTCCTCGTCCTTTACTTGTTTTTTTTGTTTTGTTTTTTTTTCTCCCCAGTCTACTTCACTCCACCAGTCAGGCTTAGAGGAAGGTAGTGAGTTAAGTTTTGGTTATGATTAGGAAAAGACTGGTAATGGTTCATGAATGCAGTTAAAAAAAACCGCAGAGTTGGGTAATAACTGCTTGCATCTACGCTGTTATGTTTACTTGAGTAATATTTTTAAAATCTAGATTTGGAAGCATTTTTGTGATGCTGTGCTTCCTTACTTTTACTGATGTAAGTTTAATGTGAATCATCGCCACCCTTACTGGATGAAATGTCCAGTGAGAGTGGATCCTGCAGTTTTTTGTAAAAGTTTTATATTGAGGAAGAAAAAAACAAACAAATTTGGAAAATGTTTACTTTGCCTCTTTGCCTCATTTTGTAACGATTTATATGAATTATTTTCATTTTGATCTTTAAAACACCAAACTTCCACATAACTTTGGATTTTAGTCCATCTGATTATGTGGTTTTTAAATATTAAATCATTGATTAGTTGATTTAAAAAAAAATCAAATTCATTTTTATGTTACTTGAGTAAAAACATGTGGACGTAGTGCTACTCTCAGCTAAAATCAATGGAAATCAAAACAAAGATCTCAGTTGATGGAAGTACAAGGATGTGTGGTGTGTGTGTGTGTAGGCATGTCCAAATAATGATATCCAGGAAAGATAGCTTTCAATCAGAAGATAGGATACAGCGCCATCTGCTGTTTGGGTGCATCAAACAGTAGATGCTTTCAAATGGTTGTTTAGGTTCATTAGAGAATCTGAATCCACTTGTACTTCCCCCCTTATTTATGATGTAAAGCTGTGGGATTCTGGGTCATTTAGTACTTGTGACTCCATGAAACTTTTCAATGCCATGTGAAAGTTTTCACACCTCTAAACGTTTTGTCACGTTACAACGCTGAAGTTCAATCCATCAATCCATCCGTTTTATTTTATTATTTTTTTTTATGAACAAAAACCCAGAGCTTAGCTTTGCATTCAGGTGCCCGGTGTCGGTACGTTGTGGAACAGCTGCTCAAGCCTTCTGCTTGCTTCCAGTTTCCAGAAAAAAACCCTTCGCCGGTCCATCTTGGCAGAACAGCTCAGGCTCGGTCCGACTGGACCGTCTATGAATATCGCTTTCCACATTTCGACAGAGCCCTGGACTCTGGAACATCCTGAGATGTTGAAACTCCGACCCAGTCTCGAGTCCTGTTCATCTCCGACAGGTTTTCTTCAAGTTCGTCTCTTCCTGTTCTTTGGACTTCTGTGTCCATGCTGAAGAAAAGCATCGCCACAGCATGATGCTGCCACCACCATGTTATTCAGAAAGGACAGCGAGTTTCAGGTGATGTGCTGTGCTAGTTTTTATCTTTTGTAACGTACTTTGCATTTGTGGGCAAATAAATCCAACAAATAAAACAAGTAAGTGTTGCTTGTTTATTTTTTTATTTTATTTTTTTTGTAGTCTCATCCAATCACTATCCACTATCTTTCTTTAAGACTTTTTTCTTACCATGCAAAATAAATATTGATGATTTAATATTGGACATTTGGGAGAATTTAATGAGAAGATCAAGGCTCAATGATTAATTTTGTAATTTTATGTCAAATTAGCTTTAGAAAGAAATCGTTGGGAAAATATGTATGCACAAAGTGCATACATTAAACATTTGTGTCCCAAAATCTTTCCAGATTTTGTTTCCCATTTCTCACACTCAAACAAAAAAATGTTGACTGTCTCCATAAAAGTGGAGGAACAACGGAGACGGCCCAGGTCAGATGCTAAATGCGTGGAGCCCGGTGAGTCATGCTTCAAACTCGATTACTTGCTCGCTGTCAGCACATTTTGTGCAACACGCAACAGTTCAGACAATCGGGAATTCTCTTTGGACGGTTCAGCAGCTGTTCAGGGCCTGGGGTCAACTTAAAGGTTCATTTTCCTCCTTTACAAATGTACTTTATAACTTTCCCAGGAGCTGGACAGAACATGACTGACAGTAGTTTTTACTACAGCTGTTTATATTGACGCGGCTTCTCCAGCAAATCACAAAATAAGGTTCGTATTGCTGAACGTCCAGACTCCGGCGTTTGGTTTTGTAGAGGATTCATGTTTGATTGTAACAGTGTGTCAGCTTCGAGGGTGAAACTATAACTGTTTGTGTCGTTGCTGTTTTAAAAACTGTTCCAACTGCTGGGATTTTTAAAATGTTTTTATCTAATAAATATTTAATGGTCCACTAAGGATGAAATGCAGCGGCTACCGTGATTTTTCTTAACAAATACAACGCAACCATGAGAAATAATACGTCGTTCCACCCGGGGTAAGTTGTGAATGTCAAATGTTTGTGGCGCAAAGAGGCTGACTGGTATAATCACTTTACAAAACAAAAAAGAGGAAATGGGGGGGAAACAAACAAACAAACCAAAATACGACTTTAAAATCAAAGACATAGAAATAATAATTAAAACAACAAAATATAACCTACGTGAATGAGATTAAACATACAGTGGCATACATAACAGAGCCAGACTTTAACTAAACCTCGGATTATTTTTTTTCTTTAAATCCACGACTCCTAATCGTGCCAATGCAATCGAAAAGTTTTCTGAAACAAATTAAATGTGTTTAAATATTTTTAATTTTACACAAGAACTTTTTCAACACATCTATTTAAAAGATAAAGGTATTAAATTGTTTGTGTCTGTATGTTCAGGTGGTTTGCATGGCTTTGCAAAGTTGCTGTAAAACACCGAGCCTTGATTTTCCTTTCAGATAAAGCTTCGTGGAGCTGTGAGTAAACTTAGTATTGGTGAATAAAAACTTTATGTTATCTTATTAATATAAGAAACACTAAACACTGAAGGTTTCTAAAATGTTGAACAACGTCTTACAGGACTGAAACCTTGACAATGTCTTTCTTCTGATAATTGAGAAGAGTAAAACACATTTTTGATGTGGCAGTTTTTTGTTGGACTATGAATACAAATAGAAAATGTTCTATGTAAATAAAATAAATCAGTAACTGGTGGGACACCGTCTTGTTGTTTTCCGAGGGAGACGCCCGTCGTTTCCTGGAAGAATCGAGCTTCCCGGCTGAATGAAAATAACTTCAAATCTAAATCTGTCAGGCGCATAAATAATTCATGCTTCATGGCCAAGAGTGAGCAAGACACCGGCTCTCTGATCCGCCTCGCCAGGACACCGTTCGGATCGGACGAGCGCGGCCGAACGGCGTCCAACGGTTGATCGTGACCCGAAGGGAAGGAACCGCCGCCATGACAGCAAAGGAACCGGCTTTCATTAGAAGGTGCGGACGATGCGGAAACGCTCCAGTAAAAAGTCCTATGCAGAACAGCGGGTTATAAAGTACAGCAGGGTATTAACATTTGGCTGGAGTGGCGTAGAGGAGGCCACGTCTCATTGATGATGAAAGCGAAGCGACTGTGTGGCGACCAGAGCGCCGCTGAGCTGCACAGTCCCACATCAAAAGTGAACGGACTAGAAAACAGTTCCGGAGTTCGGTTACGATTTTATTGGACTTTAAAGTCAGGAAAGTCCCTTGTGAACTCATTAGGCGCTGATATCGGCTAAATGTTCATTAAGGAACGCAGCAGGACTCACCCCCAATGGGGCTTGTTCTCCACACACTCTGGCTGTGACCAACTGCAGCAGTGCATTATGGGATGCATGGTGTAATGATTTGAGAGCTACACAACCTACAGATGGTGTATTAACAATAGAAACATGAATTTACCAGCTTTGAGCTCGACATGCCTGATCTGAGTTATAGCTGCAGCGCTTTAGTCACTTTGTGTGCTTTTGCTGTTTAATCAAAGGATGGTTTTGTAATTAAATGTTATGTTTTATAATCGTATTATTTCACTTGGATATTTAGAGTAACTGAAAAAAAAAAAATCTAGTCTTAAAAGTTAAATCTACCCAATAAATTTGGGACAGGCTTTCAGTGCAGGTTTACAAATTCTACAACAAGGAAGGAAGAGTTGTGATTATTGTGCTAACAGCATAGTTAACGTAGCCAAACATACGAAGGTTTGGTCATTTATTTGGATTTCGACATAAATGGATAAATCTATCTATGTCAATTATGAGATTAGACAGGATTAAGCAGAATCCCGAGAGTCAGAATAATGAGATTGAAGTCCAAATCCTGAGCAATGAGTCAAAACCTAGTTTTCTTCTGTTAGTGGCCCTAATCTTCATCCATTTCTATTAGCGAAAATATTGAGATCATACTTGGATTTGGAATTTTTCCGACTTATTTACCAGGAAGCTGTGCATCGTCAGCAGCGACGCTGTCAAGAGGATCTGAGGAAATCAATGAAGAAGAAGAAGAAGGAGAAAAAAGCACTTTCACTGCATATTTATTTCAACACAATACAATATATACAGCATCGAAATGAAACAGTTTCCAAAAGGAACGAAACTAAAACAACAAACGCAAAAGAGAGAAAAACATCACCACTGATCAGCAGTATGGCTATCACTCTTTTCCCAACGTTGACATTCATATGGCACTTAACTCAAACGTTCAGCACAGGATCTGAATTCAAACGCTTCAAATCAAACACGCACACAACTGCAATTAAGCCTCAGTGTAACTCTTCAAATCATAAATAGTAAAGATTCATTTATCGTCTCATATATTAAACATATTTAAAAGGCAGTAGTAGAAACAAGAAAATATCTCTCTCCGGCGACACCTCTGCCGACGCCGAGCGACTTTAAGCGGGTCCCGCCAAGGAAAACGCGCCGCCTCGCGCTCCGAAGCTGAAAACGTGGCGGCGCCGAGATAGGCCGGGTTACCTCGGAAAGACACGGAAACGCGTCTCCTCGAATTGACACGCACGACCTTTGCCCCGTCCGCTCGCTCGCTCGCTCGCACAGACAACGCACTCCCGACTCTGAGTTTCAGGGAAAGGACGGCCTGGCGGACGCGCCGCGGGCGACGAGATGGCCGCGTCATCTGCGTTCCTGGCAATCGGAGATAACAGGTTTAAATGCTTCTAGGTTGTTGTTTTTTTTTTGTCTTGTTTTCTCTCAGAAAACGCCTCTGCACCAGCTATAAGGTGAACACCGTGCATGGCAATACGCAACGCAGCTTTGCATATGACATCCCAGGTTCTCGGACGTGGAGTCGTAAGAAACGACAACAACAACAACAACAACAACAACAAAAAAAACCCCCCAAAACAAACAAACATTCTGGTCAGGCCTTCCTGGTCGCCCTAAACCCACACAAAGAAGAGGCACGATTCGTACACAGGTAGCTAACTATAAAGCTAGAAGTTTCCTTTCATATTCTTTATACAGATGGAGGCGGAAAACGGGATTGTTATTAGAGGAAACAAACAAAAAAATACATAATCAGCAAAACAAAAGATTTAAATTGGGAACAGAAACATTGTTTTCAGAGTTTATTGTCCAAGCTTCAAGCCAAAAGTCACACAGGCTTTAAACAGAACCCAAACGTCCAAAGTAATCATTACCTCCAGCGGTGTGTGTCCACAGGACGTTAGAGCTGTGGAATGAGTCAGAAGGTTTGTTACTGTTTTGTCACAGATCTGCATAGCAAAGCCAGGCTCCTTCCCTGATTAGCAGTCGTCACATAAGCCGAGGAATGTGGAGTCGTCCTGATCCGTCTGTCCGCCCGGAAAACGACAAGACTAAAGCTTTCCAGTAAAATGGATTTTTTTATTTGTACTTTTTTTTAAACGCAGGTGTTCACTTGGAATCGGTGTAACGTGAAGGCACCCCCCCTTCCTTACAGGTCAATATTTCCATCTCCACCTCGCGGCGCTGTCGCTAAATGAAACCAGCGGTTTAGATGCTCAGCTGCCTCCTATTTTGATTTTATTTTTTTTCATCCTCAACAGAAGACAAACAAAAGGAAAAACAATCCCTTCTTTCAGATATTGTTCTCTTCCCTGTTTCGGTCTTCATTAGCTGTTGGTGTTCTCCTCTAGCGCAGCGGAGGATTGGCGCCAAAGCAACTGCTTTACTCCTCACTTCAAGGAAAGCCAAGAAAAATTTGGGGCTGGCTTTTCACGGATTTATTAATCAGTTTTAAAGTGTCTGGTTTCGATGCCCTCTCGCTCTTTTAGGCTGGGATTTGTTTTTTTGTTTTTTTTACTGACTAAGTAGCTGCCCCAAAGACATTTCTGCATGGAGCTCCAGCGGACTGTTTTAATCTCATTTCTTGAAAGCTATTTCTGGAGCTCCGCTTGATCCAGAAGCGTAAATAAGTACGATGGTTTGCACAATGATGTGAAGTTGCCAGAAATGGTTTGGCAGGAGTTTCAGGACATATTCCGTGTCTCAGCAGAAATCAGGGAAAATATAAACACAGCAAATAATTGGAATGTCTGGGGCAAAATATCAGGAAACTAAAGATGTAAATAAAGATGTATTCAGACTCTTGCTGCAAGAAACGATGTTAATCGCGTTTGTGGGATTTGCCAAAGCGAACCTCTGCTGAAGGTCAGCTTTGGGACTCATTTGCCTACAGGTGGTAATAAGTCCATAGTTTTTGCTAAATCCTCCTGGAATATAGCTGCTCCTACTATAACCGAATTATGAACATTGAATTGATTGCTGTTTTGTGTTCTCTTCAAATGTTTTTTAAAGGGCCAGTATTATGTATTTTCCATGCATATAGAGCAATTTTATAGCACAATTAAGTAACTATGTTATCTTCAGTTGTTCTAAAAATGCTTTATGTATCAAATATGACAAATAAAATTTGAGTTTAAGACCTCAAAATTGGGTCTCTGTCTCTTTAATAAACTCCTGCTCTTTCTGAAACAGGCAGTCATCACTACATCGCTCCTACATTAACGCTTTAGCAGCATTTTCACCGGTGTTTCACTGAGTTCCACCAGATGTTTGCTAATTGCTGCTTGCTAGTCTGAAGGAGCCGAGTTGAGACTTCGTATGGGAGGGCTGCTCTGTGAAGCTGCAGCTTCGTCCTTCAAGGCAGAGCTAGATCCAACTGAGCGTTTTTCATAGCTGAATGGTTGCCATGGGAGACTAAACGATTTCTCAACCATGCAGGAAAGGGTCAAGGTATTTTTTTTTTTGATGAGGGAATAATATTACAACATGACGTAAAGCTTAAAAAAAAAGTAATTATTACATAGCACTGTCCTTTTAAATGGAACTCGATCTCCACTGAGGGCCCAAAAGCAGCTCATCGATCAAATAGTGAATTCGAATTCACACTTATGATTGTCTGATTAGAACTTTTTTTTTTCTCCATTTTTAGAACTTTTTTTTTTTCCAAGTGAGGAAAAAAGAAGATTTTTTTCGCTGGCCGTACGAGGGCAACAAAAACCAGGACACACTTGGAGCCGCTGGCGCGACATATCAGAATAAAACAATAAAACAGGAACGTAAAGGAGCGGAAATGACCTCTCTACATGGGGAGACTCTGTTTGGTTTGTACTGTAGTATGGTTTGGAATCCATTAAAAACATATCTTTGTATAACGGAGCAATCCGGACTGCAAAAAACATTGAAAGCATTTTCTCAAGCACTAACTTCAAGGTAGTTTTGGGGGGATTTTATAAAGCTATGCACTAAAATCCCAATAAACTAGCATGAAAGCATTGCTTGTAACATAGCATTAATGTTTAAAAAAAAAGGGTTATGGGTTCTAAATCCTTTTCAAGGCACTGTATGTAATAAACTTCAGCAGATAATAAAACTGTTGAGCTTTAAAATCCACTTGAGTCCAATTAGAGATACACTCTACATGTTTCAACAGCTGAGCTGAACTCCAGGTGAAATCTTTATCTATTTACATATATTTTTACATAGTGATATGTAGAGGAGATTATGAAAAATAAAGCCGAGAGCTCTTTATTCTGTGGTGTGGCATAGAGTGGATTTGACTGCGGCCTGAGGAGAAGTGCAGGCCCGCATCGTTTTCATCACCGAACCCCCGTCTCAGCAGTCGCTGAATGAAATGCACACTCGTGCGGTCGAATATCTCCAGTTATTTCCATAAATGCACAAATCAGCAAGAAGTTCCCGCCGCCGAGCCAGAAGGACCACATCAATCTGCATTCTTCCGTTACCTCTGCGACTGCGAACCGTGACAAACTCAGGCCAGGAATCCGTCCCGTTTTGCTCTCAGGAAATCCTCGGTTTCAAAGAAGATCTGAAGGGATCTTTCTGTTTTAAGCTTTTTTTTTTTGGGGGGGGGGGGTCGGTCAGATTACTGGTCGCCGGTTTCCAGGGTTTCCGACCTCATCGCGAGAAGAAATCCCAAGACAAACAAGCAAGTAAGCGAATCGCTACCTGAGAGTTTGAGCTCCTTCTCAAAGGCTGCGAGTGGAAAAAAGTTTGACCTCGTTGAGGGACTTAAAGAGTTTTTAAAAAGCCGTGTTCCCACTTGTCTCGTAATTCGAGTCAGCGAGGACAATTACAGACTCTCCAGAACCCATTGTGTCATTCCTGGTAAAGATGGGTAAAAAAAAAAAAAAAATAGAAAAGCCTGAAAGCAGATTCACCTTTCATAGCAGTGGCAACATCTTAAATTAAATTGAGAAAAATTCACCCATTTATTTAATAAAGCAACAACAAAAATGCATGTAAGGAGAGAAATCCATCACTGTTGATATAACTACAATCTGCTATAAAATGAATAAAAATCTTCTGCTTATTTTATGTTATAATATACTTTATAAGCTGACCACTGTGCCTGGGAACTTTTAATAAGTAATTCATGACTTCATGCTGCCTCCAAGTATAAACACCATGAACCACAGAGGCTGTGTTGTTTTGCCACTGGCCTCCATGTAGAATAATTATCTCGTTACCACACAGTAATGGAGAAAAACAACAACAACAACAAAACAAAAAAACCCTCCAAAGCTTCTTGTTACCAAAACTACAGCACAGAGTAATCTCCTGCGATCTCCGTAGCAACCAGAAAAAACATTTCTATCCGACCATCACAAACATAAACATGTGCTTACTAATCTGTGTCGAGTTTTTAATTGGTAAAAATTGAGCTTCTCTGCTTTAAATAGACAAAAGCAGAGACCTGGAGCACGGTGGAGGATCTGTGATGCTTTGGGGGAACCAGGTGGATTCTGGGTAGAAAACTGACTGAACATTGGGTCATTCTAAAGGATAATAATTATATGATCATTATGAAACATATGAAAGGGGGTTGTACCAAGTAGTGGCATCGTCGCCGTCTATAACTTGTTTGCTGTGTGAAAAACTCAAATTACATTCTCAACATAAAATCATGGCATTGAAATAAAAGTTGCATTTATTTTAAGGCTTCTTCCACATGTTTTTTTTTATTTTTCTTTTTTACTAACAGCACCAACAGGTTCTGTACTTAGCTCTTACTTCTTTCACAAATCTATAACCCAATTCGATATGAACTCATTAGAGGGGGGATGTCAGGCGTCTCTGTTTTAACTTTTATTTGAACGGCAGATTCCTTCATCGCGCCGTAACGTGAGCTGCCTGCTCTTCAAGAGGTAAATGAGTTAAACAGATGGAAAGCGAGTCCCAACACCGAGTTGAACACAAAGTCACTTTATTATTAAGCTAAGGGAGCCACTGATTGCGGGGAGCTTTTATTTATATACTGTTTTTTTTTTTTTTTAAAGCTGAGTCAACAGAAGACTGTTGCTGGTGAGGTTGACAGTGGCGCGGCGGCAGCTGACAGACTCCGCTCCGACCGCACATCTAAAATCCAAATTGGAATTCAACCTTTAGGAAGCAGAAGAAGCAGAAGAAGAAGAAGAAAAAGGAAAAAAGCCCCGGGGATCTTGGAAATACACCCCACTTCACCGGTGCCAGAAATATAAAGGCTGTGTGGAATGAAGTCACATGTCACACATTAAGTTTCCTCCAAATTAACCAGACGCTGATTACTTGAACTCATGGGGTGGGTTGGATTGGTGTAGTGGGGTTATTTTTTTTGGGGTGGGGGAGGCAGTGGGGGGTAAGTGGTTCACCTCTGGCTGCTTTTCCAGATGAGGCACAGATCAGCTCGTTCCGCCTCTGCAGTCTCTGCTTTGATATTTCTGTCCGTCTGCCGCCGGTTGAGGAATCCTCCTGTGTGCTTGTGGCTCATTCTTAAAATTACAGCTATCAGCGTGATTCATCCATCCATTATCTTCTCAGCAAGTGGACGCGTGTCCTTTTAGATACTAATCACCGTCAGTGTCTCTGACCTTATGGAATGGAGAGGAAAAAAAAAAAAACAACAAAAAAAAAACACTTCATGTCTTTCTTCCTGTTTAAATCAAAGCTGCAGACATTGAATTTACACTGAAGAAAATAAGTTTCATTAGAAATCTATAAAATGAATGAGAAAATACTGTAAGGATATTTTGTTTTTTGTTGTCGTTCCGGCCGCTTGGATTATTCAATTGCGTCTGGCTCTGGAAAGGGTGCGTTTGAGACCCACTCTGTCCTAGTCAAAGGAAATCCTTCACGCGAAACTACGAGCGACTGGATTCGGAGCTTTTTGTTTTTTTTCCGGGGGGCGTTTTCTCAGTCGCAGGTGGTTCACCTCGCTGACGACCTTCCCCCAAAACGCACCGGCACCTCTCATGACACAAACACTGGATCTGTCCTTGACTTGGTGGTGCCTTGCGTGGACCGTTTGGTTCAGCCGAGGCGCTCCTTTAGTAACAGTCTCCTCTTCTCGGGGGGTACGTCGGCACGCCCGATCGTCGGCGGTCATGCAGTAAAGGTCCGTCGGGACTCGGACTGCGCCACAAACCCTTCTCGCTACCCGAGTCTCGTCAGCTCAGAGTCTTCTTTGCTGCAGCCGAGAGCGCCGGCGTCCCGGGGGGACTGGACTTTTCCGATTTCTTCAAGGGCGCTGGCCAGAGAGTCCAGGTCCCCGGGGTCCTGGTGCTGCGCTTCCCACAGGCTCAGAATCACCGACGACGGGCTCTCCTGGCATGCAAAGTAGCCCAGGTTCCTGCAGGTCGGAGAAATGGATGCATTTTAAAAGCAGGCCAAGAAAATGATGCGATTAAACAAATTAATAAACGCACAGAGGTTCGGCGATGTTCGGTGACTTTTAAAGAGACTTCAAGTAAAGGTTACAGAAATGTCTACGCATTTCCGTCTCTCGTTTAGATTTAGTTTGAGTGGCTTGATAAGAACCAAATATCTGAGATGATCTGGAGAGTGCTGATCCTTCTTCACATTTTGTTCCTCACAGAGGATTTGTCCATCCTGGAGACATTTTTACTGATCGCCATTTTTGACAAGGTGGCAGCCGTTAAGTCGTTTTATACAGGGCGTATATATATATATATATATATATACATATATATATATATATATTGATGGATATAGATATATATATATATATATATATATACATATATATATATATATATATATATATATATATATATATATATATATATATCTTTCTTGTCTCATCTCCATATTGCTTTGTAATATATGTATCACAAGCCAGTCAAAACTCTAAAACGGAGCGCGTCTCAGAGGTATTGTGGAAGGCGTTTCGTTTGAAGGAATGCAGTTTCATCGAACACGTGGCAGATTGGCGCGCCGCCCGTCAACAAGTGTTTTTCCCTCTGAAACGTGAGCAATAAATCAGCCTTTATGGCGCGGCGCCTTGAAACAGCATTCGCACTCTTTGACACACTTACAAAATAAAAGCTTTCGGACGCATTTTGTTGGGGTTTTATGGGAAAGAACAGCATAAAGTCGTGCATGACAGGGACATGGAAGGAAAACGTCACGGGTTTCAAAGTTTTGTAGGAATTGGATTTTGTCGATGTTGGTACTTTATCGCACTTATAGACATAAAAAGTTCTAATTTAAGAAAAGCCCATGAGATGTTTTAAAATGTGAAGGAATTTTTTTAAAATTTTTATTAGTTTTCCTCATCCTGAAGCTACTTGGACTATTCCAATGGATGACAGTTCATTCTGCAAAACAGACTTTACCTTCATTACTCTTACAACATCTCTCCACCAGAGGGCACTGTTTCATCGCAGTGACGTTTCAACTGTCTCCTCTTTTGCTCTTTTCCACTTCCTCATCCTCCTTATATCATTATATCCCCACACACTCACAGAAATAATTACAGAAATCAGCTTAAGTAGGTAGAGACATTCTTATTACATGCTTCTCGGCGTGTTTGACTATGCCGTAAAAAAAACAAAAAAAACAACAACTCTGAAATCCGTTCCCATTTCTCAGATGTTTGTTTTCAGACCCGTTTAGGCAAAGCTCCCCTAATTGTGCAGTTGGCGCATAGTTTCCCAGTTAACTTTTTCTTTTTATTTCATTTTTTTATTTCCCCCCTCGTCTCGCGTTGCTCCGGCAAGGAGAGAAACAAAGGCGGTGGCGAGCCAACCGCAAAGATCTGAGAGCGGTCGTGGCAATAAGCGCTTGATTATTGACTTCTCCTCTGAAGCACAAGCGAAGATCAGCGCCTCTCCAAATAAATAAAATCCTCCCACGCCCACACAAACACTGACCTGACACGAGCTCCTGAGTGTTCGGCAGGGGTGGGGGGGAAGGAAGACGCTGCTGCTGCTGCTGCTGCTGCTGCTAATGAGAGGCGCCAACACGAACACATTTTATCGCCAGAGGGCTGGGCTGTCAGCAGTCAGGGACCTATCCTCAGATTTCTGCAAGGCATCACATCCGCTTTGCAGCTACTGTATGTTAAACTGCGCTAAAGTCGACCCCGACGCCTCCCTGCCTCCCTGCCTTCTCGCCTCCTGTATGCATGTTTTAGATCTATAATGAAATCAGCAGAGTGGTGTGCAAGTGAAGGCTGGTAGGCGATGAAAGATAAAGCCTGACACTGGCTTAATTCCTGCCTAAACGCGCAATTCAGCAGGAGAGCTGTGTTTGCACCGGCGAAGGAGGCATGAGACACGCTGTGCTTCAAAACAAAAGCTTCATTGGATGATGTGCCAGCGGAGTCGGCGTGGAGCGTGAAGGCTTTCATTCCGACCTGTCTATGTGGAGCTTCTGAGCCAGCAGCCGCCAGTCCTTCCCGTTGGCGTTGGCCGTGTCAAAGGTGGCGCTGATCCGCTGACGGATGGACGGGGGGATTTTGAAGGCCTTTGACCCTGTCTGAGAGGTGATGGTGCAGTCGGACTGCGTGAAAAAGGGAACCGCTCCTTTTTCGTTCTGGGAGGGAAGAGAGAAGACGGGAGGACAAAGGGTCACAGAGAAACGGAAAGCTCATTCAGCGAAGCTCTTGCATCAAATCAAGAAGTAAAGCGTAGCGTCTGCTGACACGTCGCCGTCGACGTACACCGCTTGGCATTTACCCTCTTACAGGTTTCAACGGTCAATTGAGCGCCAAGATCATCAACCATATTTTGTCGTCAGAGTAAGACTTCGTTCACAAAGCAATGCGACTCAAGTCCGCTTTCTTTGCCCACTTTTATTTTGCGTGCACGCATCTTTCTCTCTCCAGTCTGAACATCCCAATTTCAATATTTTCATCCCCCCCCAAAAAAATTCCAATCTGTGCCACTTCCACATGTGGTACTAATTTGGACACTGATCCAACATTTTCCAAAGAGTCTGCAGTCTCAGCTGTTATGTCTCATTTTATCCGGCTTTCATGTCGCCGAAGTGAGACGAGAAGAAACCAGACGCGGTGGATGTGGATGTAAACAAAAGTGGTGTTTTCGTTTTTATCTGCTTCCTGCGGGTTGCTCTGAGTTTGTAACAGTGCTGTCAGTTTTCACTGCTGAACAAACCGTAAAGCTTCATCCGTTATTATTACTTCCTCAAACTGCTGAGTGATGTCGACGTTCTTCTGCGCACGAGGGTTGCCTTGTGGTCATGAGCCATTCACACAAAAGTCTGATTTAGATATCAGAATGAACGGCCGGGCAAAAAACAAGTTAAAGATTTATTTCAGAAACGAAATGTGAATCGAGCGTCACGCCCTGCTGTGTGGACGCAACCAAAGATAAACTTAGCATTCAAATAATGCTAACCGGGGTTTATGTGAATTAGTTGCCCCACTTGATAAATCCTGAATTATCTGTGATCGGCCGCATATTTCTGCTTCAGCTATATCGCGGCTTTAAATATGACTGAGGATCTGTGCGATCACCTTGAACAGGCTGTTCATGCTAAATGACGATCCGCGGTGTGTTGATGTTTCGTGGGTGAGATTACGCCGGCTCAGAAAACTGCAATTTGCAACCACTCTTAACGAAATTAACTTGATGAACTGAAACATGCAAGTGACAAAAAAAAAAAACACCCCCCTCAAAAAAACCAATCGGTGATACTTCCAGTTACAGCGCCGGGTGAGCGCGGCTCACCTCCACGACTGACGTGTAGATCTGGAGTATCTGCTCCTCTCCTGTGACCTGCCGCACGCTGATCTTGCAGGACAGCTGAGAGGAGGAGAGGCTGTAGCGCTCCAGAGAGAAGGCACACTGCAGGGGACACCGGTTACTGGCCCACACCTGAGAAAAGGAGAACTCCTGCGGAGCAGGGAGAGACGGGACAACGGGATGAGCCGCTGAATTCGACTTGGGTCTGTTGTTTCTGAATCCTCTGCTGTTCTTCAGGTTTGATTACGAGCGAGCGACTGGCCTTGTCAGCCAATCGGTGACGTTCACGAATCAAGAAGCTTCACCCATCAGAAGGAGAAACAGGTAGTTGTAAAGTATTTTCTAAAGTAACAGGAGGAAATGCAATAATTTGAGAAATGTCAAGTGTTTTGTGGAGATCAATGAATGTTCTGTTTGTTACTCTAAATGTTTTCCGTCTACAAAAGCAACTGAGAATTGGAATAATACGTTGGATTAAACTCTGCTGCCTCCATCGGGGACCCTGCTGCCCTTTTTCCTCTCTTTTATATTAGATTCTTCTTAGATTTAACATTCTGCAATTGGTCAAAACTGAAATAGACAAGCCAGACCTAAAGGAGAAACACGACTCAGCATTTTTCAGAAACAAATGGAAGTGAATGAAGCGGTGGCGAGTCAAACTAGCTTTTTCGTAGAGCACGCGTCGTCGCAATTCCACTTTCCCCCACTTGCTCTGAATCTACATATGTGGACGTTGAGGTAAGAACCTATTTCCTGACAAAAGATGTCAGGAAATATCGTTTGTCAGAGGCTTGTTCTCTCTGAGAATGGCTTTACGCTGCGGGAGCGCAGGATGCTCATGGATTAATCCAATAAAACATTTCCAAACACGCTGAAAAAAACTTTGAAAATTACAAACACAAGAACGTCTTTATCTGAATGGTCCTGTGTAGCACCTGTGATTTTGTCGAGAAGTTATTACATCCCTTTTAAACAAATTGCAGGTTCCATTTTACCAAAGGTTTACAGTGCAAGATTACGGCAGCTGCAATTACCCATTAATTTAGTTCACCGGGGTGCTGGGGGGCAAGTGCTGAGGGTGATCTTTTACTTTACACGGTGGCGTTCTCACGTGGAAAAACATATTAATAGAATAAAACACATTTATCACCTTAAAACGGCAGCATTTTATGTCTTTCCCTGGGCGCTACTACATCCTACGACTGTTTATGCAGGAAAAAAGCTGACCAATTTGGAAAAATAAGAAGGAATACTGATGGTTGAACTTTAGTTTGTAGAACATTTGAGTCAGAGCGTACCACTTGGTTAAGAAAAATATGTCCAGTTTTTGTTCTTGTTCTATTTCTATACATCTTGCATAAAAAAACCCATTAGCTTACCACAAAGCAGAGCTAGTTCATTTGAGCTTTAACCTCAAAGTGATCTATATATATATATCTATATATATATATAGATATATATATATATGTATGCATTAGTCTGAGGATGTATTGTCTTATTCTTCTCTCCTCCACAGCCCTGTTGCTAAGCTTGCGTCTTAATGCCGATCTTTAGATGGGGATCAATGTCGTGATTATAGAATTAGGACAAAAGATCCCTTAATGCTCGCAGTTTGCTCTGCATTTCCACCTCAAATGTAGTAAGCCTTGGAAAGCGAAGCTGCATCTGCTGAGCGCATGCAACCTGAAGCACGCCGTCGCCGTTTCTGCTGCCTCTGCTTCGCTGCCGCGTGACCCGGACTCCGCTGCAGCCGGAACGGGTCAAAACGCCGTCGTGCGGATGAATCATCCGCTCTTCAGACCCATCGGAAAAGGACAGCCACTTATAGCTGCCTTCTTTAGGTGGCAGTCATGTCTGAATTAGAGCCTGAAGCCGTCTTCCTGGTCCAATCTTTGGGTTTCCTTGTTGGTATTCTGGAGGTGATAATTCTGCTAATAAGATGTCGCTGGTGGGATAAACATCACAGGGCAGAACAGAACATGCAGCATGAAGACCCCTGGGAAGATAACTATGATATATCTGAGTGAGTGTGTGTGTGTGTGTGTGTGTGTGTGTGTGTGTGTGTGTATGTGTGTGTGTAGGTGTGTGTGTGTGTGTTTTCCTGCCTGGTAGTCATAATTAAGTTTGTAATGCTGTGTGTGTGGGTGAGATAGCTAGCCTCCTACTGTGCCCTTGCTGCTGCCCTTTAGCTTTGATGTGACCAAGCAAGGAAAAAGACGTGTGCGACGGAAGAGTGAGGCTGCCGAAGAAAACCGGGGCGAACGCCTTCTGTTCGTGGACATGGTCGTCACGGAGCTGCGTGCGGTTTCGACTCTAACGCCGATAAACTCACTGTAAACACTCCTCGCCGCTTTACACAACAGTAAAAGGGGGGAGATGGTCCAACCTGGCAGGTGGTGAAAGGCTTGATGCTCCAGAGTAACCGCGGGACGTCCTGGATGGACACCTGGAGGCTGAACGTGTTCCCCTTAAACAGCAGAATTTTGGGTTCTTCGAGGAGCCGTCCTCCCCTGCTGCGCTCCCCCACCACCACCTCCTGAGAGGAAAAGAGACGGTCGAATGAGCTTTTTGTTGTTGTTGTTGTTTTCGTGTTTGGCACAGAAGGAAAACAGTTGCCTTACAAAAGAATTGATTTTGCTTCATTTTTTACCATGACAGCTACAAAAATTGAAGGGGCAGTATTATGCATTTTCCAGGCATATAGTAGCATAATCAACTAATGTTGACTTCAGTTGTTATAAAAATCCCATATATATGTCAAATATCACTTTGAATAAATTTGAATTCCTAATTTAGCGCCTTGAAATTGGGTCTCTGTCTCTTTAAGAAACTCCTTCTCTTTCTGAACCTTCGCCTTCAGGAAGTCATCGCAACACGGCTCCTCTGTTAACCCTTCACAAGGCTTTTACACTCAGAAGCAGCTCGTATAGTGAGCTCAGCAGGTGTTTGCTAATTGGTGCTGGCTAGTCTGAAGGAGCAGACTGACGGATTAAAAGATTTCCCCAAACATGCACGAAAAAAAGAATTAAAGCAACACTCCATCGTGTTTGACAAGGGAATAAAACGGTAACTTGATGTAAAGCTCAAAAAGTTGATTTTGCATTTAATGTGTATTTTCTCCTTATTAAGGATTTCACGCGAAAGAAGACAAAGTCGTGGATATTTATCAAGCAGAAGCAAATCAAAGTTTAAAATTTTTCCCATCTATAAATCGTGACACCTGCTGCTATTTCGCCTCAGCTTCGCCAAGTTTTTTCCAGTCTTCATTTCTGACAGTGATGCAAAGTCTAGACTTGGTCCAAATGAGCGAGTGGAGAAATTCTCTGTTTTCTGTGATGCAGCTGCCTCCTGATTTTCTCGCAGACAAAATTTAAAACCCCCCCAAAAAAACAAACCGAAAACATCTTTTGCAGATGAAAAGATTTCTCGTAGAAAACTAAAACTATTACTCTGAGCAGAACAGATGAATGTTGCATAACCTCGCTGCAGAACACAATTAAGATGACTCTGTGAAAACCAGATAAAAAATTTAAAAGACGTTGTCAAATAATAAAAGAGAAACATGATTAAAACAAGCGATGTTTGCTTGAATATTTTATGATGGGCTGGAAAACAAAAGTGCATAAAACACCAAGGAGAGAAAAGGAGTGTGAGAAAGAGCTTCGATCATTTTGTACTAGAAAATGTAGTTTTGATGGTCTGACTATATTAAAAAAAAAGACATAAAATTATAGTTTGAAAAAGTGAAAAACGTCAATAGCAAACTAAGCCCTGCATGATTTCAAACAGCTGCGTAAAATAAGCAATCAGTATCTCTACAGTCATAAAAAGCACAATATTTCTCTTAATTTCTAAGAATTAAAGAGAGAAATGCTAAGAAACCGCATGCATTTTACTATTGTAGCATTTTCCTTTGAGTGGAAAGAAGCCCTCGATAAAGTGTTTGCCCTCTGTCTCCAGACAAAATAGCTGCAGTGAAAAAAAGGTCTACTGCATGAAAAATTAGCCAAATGCCAGCTTAGAGGCAGGTGGACAAAAAAAAAAAACAACAAAAAAAACTGAAGGACTATGTCTATAAAAGAGAAAAACAAAGGTTCTTTTCTCGGCAGATGAGCAAAAAAAAAAACAAAACCAAAAACAAACCCAAAAAAAAAAAAACAACAAAAAAACAAAAGACAGAGCGGTTGACAGTAATTAAAAGCTTCCCAGGGTGACGACCAAAAGAGGACACAATAATCTGACGGAGAACAAATGGGCCACACCGAGAGGAGAACAACGGGCAGAAACCGCAGCGAAAGGGACAATTACCTGAAATAAAGCACAGATCAAGCATTCGTGCCTCTTTTTGTTCGTTCTGTGGGCCACGTTGTGGTTCCTCAACAGGTATGAAGATCCAGGAATGAGCTGATTATGTAAGCGCGATCTGCCACTATAACAGCTGTTGTTTACAGTAAACGAAGGATAGTCCATGTTAAACCATAAAGAAGACAAACAAGCTGCAGGGTGTTTGCAACATTCGACACGTATTAGTCATGTTGATAAAACAAGTACATGCAGTATAACAATGTATTGTTTTCACTGCTATATGTATATGAGTGATTGGTCATCGAGTCCCTTTAATGTTTCATACCTTTGCAGTTTTAGGTTTTTGGTGTCTGGCATTTTTATGCATGAAGATGAGCTTACAGCAGCGCCTCTTCATCAATTTGTACCCGACCAAATGTTATTTTCTATAATCTATTCATAAAACACTGGAAAGAAAATACATATGACTCCAGTAGTTAGTGTCTGTCTGGAGGAGATTATGCAGTTTTTTTGGATCAGCAGAGTGCAGATGTAACGTTGATCAACAATACGTTAAAGCTTTCTGACGCGTTCACTTTCAACTCTTGTAAAAAATAATAAAGAAAAAAAGGAAAAGAAACGGCTCACATCCCACCTTGACGGTAAGCGCCATCGCTAAGCTAACAAGCCCAAGCAACCGTGAAGCGACGACGGCAGAATTTGGACCTGAACTCAGCTCAGTTCAAGCAACTGGATGTTGTCTAAGATTGATGGGGTCCAACCAGCAGTGGAGAAACGGGGCCGCCATTAATCTTCCCGTAAGTTGCCTCACCCAGGCGGTGACTCGGGGATCTCGTGGATGCATTCTTCAAACTCCCAGACGCTATCTGCTCCGGTCATTGACTTGAAACGGCGAGGTGTCAAACCCCAGCCCTCCAGACTTTCAGATTGCGTCTCTGAAATGATCTAAAAGGAATACTGAGGAGGTCGTTTAGCCGTTTCGACTCAAGTGCGTTGGACCCCGGGGACACATCTAAAAGTTTCCCCGACACCGACGCTCCAGTACCAGAGCAAACTGATTGGCTCTGTGTTTTTTGGCTGGGAATGTTTGGACTGGTGGAGCTAATGCCACGGCTGAAACCGGATGAGGGAGCTGTTATCCCAAAGTCCTGAATCACAAGGACAAGATATCAAGGTCGTCTTGACTTGTTGTGGGGCCAAATGAAATTCTCCCCTGAAGTTCAAGTCTTCCAGACTAGTATCTGCATACTTTCTCTTTTTAAATTCAATTTAAAGTGTTTCTATTATTAATTTTTTCGTTTATAAAACAGAGTCTATCATGACCTGACATAAAAAAAAAGAAGACACAACTAGTTGACAGAATCTCTCTTTGCACGTCTTTCGTTCATGGTTCCACTTATTAGCTGCAGTTTTCTTTTCTCTACTTCTAAGCAGTTTCCATCGAACGACATCTGAGACGAAGATTCGTTCCGGTTGCATATGAATATTTAACGGCTGCCGATTTTAACACACAGCAGCTTCTGTGACGGCTTTAAGCGACATCTCAAGGAAATCGTAGAAAACTTTCTAAGATTAATTGGCGTGAGAAACTGTGTTATCGGCTTTACGGTTTTCACAAGATGTCAACATTCTTATTGTGCGGTAATTAAAACTCAGAAGCATAACACAGACTAACCAAGAATAGAAAAAGTGGGACTTTCATCTGCTTCCATTCACTTACACGATATCTGAGGAAAACAATGCAATTAGCACGCTGAAATGACTTGCTATAGTGTTATGTGTTGTTGGAAACAAGCAGAATGAAAATGGAAAAAATGTATATTTTGTACTTTTAATACTTCACTTTACTTCTACGGACCAAGAGGTGTTTCAATGAACATTCTTCTCGGGTAGAAAACTTCCTCTAAAAAGCAGAAAACAACCAAAAAATCTGCAACTCTTTTTTTTGACCGTCGACATGCTTTTTAGGGATGCTGGATGTGTGCAGTTGTGTAGTGTACTTTGCAGATAATTCTGGGGGCGAAAAAAAAAACAAAAAAAAAAAAACAAGAGCGCAATGCCAAGTGTGCCGGCTGCCTATCGATTTTCAAGCTCACAGGGGAAATTATTGCATGAAGCACAAAAGAAAACAAAAGCAAGGAAGGAAAACAGAAAAAAAAGTAAAACAAACAAAGAGCCCAAATAGCCACGTGTCACTGATGGAGAAGTGGAGTGAGTTGACTCTTGGCACCCACATGCAATTTCTCGTTGAGTACTTGCAATTTTGTCTCTCAAATGAAGCCAGTGCCGATGCAGAACAAGTGGGCAGTGAGAGGCGACTAACGGGCCCCCGTTTCAGAAAACCTCTCGTTTTGTTTGCTCGGCTCAGACGGTACAATGGCTGCTGCGAAATCTCTCTCTGACCGAAAAAGAGCAGTTTCAAAGAAAGAAATGATAAAAAAAAAAGGACAAAAAAACCCCCAAAAAAAAGCACTCTGTGTTCTTTGTGCGGTGGAAGGATGTGGAGCCGCGTTCCCCGCATGGCTCCACACTCGAGAGCGCGGCGATGAACCCCTGCTCCAGTGTCGCGCCGCGCCTCATTTTAACGCGTTCAAGTGCTTTACAGATGAAATGTGTCGCGGAAACACATTTAATTAACAGACAGCAAATTAAACCGCGCAAATAAAGGGCAGGGAAGCAACCCCGGAGCATCTGTTGTCTTTGTAATTAAAAGTCCTTCTTTGTCTCCTCGTCATCAAGCGTCTCCCAGTGGCAATGTTACTTAACGAGTGGATCTTCAACGGGGCGCTGCACAGGCTGCAGTTCTTCCGCACGCAGCGCTGCCGGAGCCTTAAATCATCCGATGAACTTGCATGTTACACAAGAAATCTTCCGGGAGCCGTTGCTTTTAGCCTTACAGCTAATGCGCTTTAAGAGCCACAGTAAGCAGCTAATTACTGTGTCTGAAAATATTCAGTGCTGCGTGGATTTTCACGGGTGTGTGAAATCAGAGCGCCCTCTCGCACAGCCACGATGTTCAAATTTGTAACTTTTATAGGGAATTCTTTATTATTTGCATAAAGCGCTGAAATAACATTGTGTCAAGATTTTTTTTTTTTTTTTTTATAACTTAGACCTTTTCCTGCCTCTGTCTGCTCAAGATCAGTAAAGCACAGCATCCTGGCTACGCTTTGAAAAAGTTTTCCTTTTTTTTTTTTAAGAGTTTTTTCTCCAAAAACTCTTAGCGCCTCTAGAGTTGTTATTTTGTCCCACAATCTCAGACAAAGTAAGTGAATTTAATCATTTTTTTGTTTGACAGACCTGCTAGCTCATCGTGATACAATCTTTGGTGCGAGTCCCCCCCCCCCCCCTTTTCAGCCAGCTTTGTTGGCTTTATTTGGCACGGACTGTTTTACACGTTCAGTTTGTCTTCCTTTTCTCGATAAAGACATCTGCTTTTCATTTGGAGAATTCTTTCCTCGGGATGAAAAATGTCTCGATTCGTCTTATTTCTTGTAAGGCTGCCATCCCATTTGCAAGCAACAAGCTATTTTTGTCAAGGCAAGATATGATGTGTCGTTCTGTTCCTTGTGCTGCTGCAAAACACAGTTGCATATCTCCTTATATTATTCCAGTAATGTAATAATATGGGCTGCCTTAGCCAAATAATGCTTCAGCATTACCTTCCTGCAAGTCTAATGCTGCAGCAGAGGCCGTTGGATCACCAGCTAAGTCGGATTTGGATTTTAAATAACTTAAACAACAGGAATGTTGGATATAGAAGGAAATGAGAGAAGCGTCCCTCAAAAGCCGACAAAACAACAAACTATGTGAAAGTTGCAGCCATTTTAGACTAAAATACTTTGTTGATTAAAAAAGTGTCAGGTCGAAATGCGTTCGGCATAAAGAAGTTATTGATTCGGAAATTAATGGAAAAACTTCGGCGAGGGATTTTAGCGACCCGAGTCGTTTCCAAACTGTTTGGGTTTGAATTTAAATTGTGTGATGAGCTTTCAGGGTCGAAGCCCTTGACCCTAATTTATACCTACTTCCACAAATTCTCTCTATTTAATGAAGATCTGTCAGATAAAAGCCAGGACTGTGGTTGAGTTACTCCAAAATGTTAATGTTACTTCCTATCATTAACTTATACATAAAAAAAAAAAATTACTTCAAATGATGTAAATCTACTTGGAGTATGAATAATCACATACACTGCATACGTATGAAACTCATGCAAAAGTTATGCAAGTATCATTTAAATGACTCAATGTTTAACATCACATCACTCCATGCAGACGCTCAGTCTCCACTGACAAAGAATTGACTCATTTTTGAAGGCTTAAACCTTGAAGTGGCTCCAACAAACAAAACTGCGATCTACTTTCTGATTAATTCACTGACAAGGCCAAAAGGAAAATGTTGGGTGATAACTGGTTGTGGAACAAATTCATGTGGACGTGTAAAGCTTAGTTTATTTCTATTTACGTGGCGACACATGTAAGCCAATTATTTCTGTTTCAACCTGAAACCCTAAGCAAGAAGTAAAAGATTAAAGAACACAACTATAGATAGCTTCCATGCTAACACCAATGGACTTTTGCAAAAATCATGCAAAATATGAAAACAAGTTTCTCCATTCTTCACATACAGATTTTCCAAAATCAGTATGGGATTTTAAAAACAAACCGTTCATATGTTATCTTTCTTCCCTGATACCTGAAAGGCGTAGGGAGTGTCGTCCACACAGTACACCCTGAGGGTGAAGCCCAGCGAGTTGCTAAGGTCTGGACTGCCAAAGACGGCCAGCCGCAGTCGCTTGGCAGCCTCCTGGTTCAGCGCTTCCCCCACCAGCGCGTAACGACCCGGCTGCTCCAGCAGCACGTGGCACGTCTGGGCCTCCAGCAGACAGTAGCAGGACGTGCTCTCCTCATCCACTGACATCACTTCCTTTGGTGGGAGAGAGAAAAAGGATAAGTGCTAGGAATAGCAGCAGCAGAGCAGCTATATCTGCTCAATAAAAAAACCTCAAGGTTTTTATTGAGTGAAATTTTATTTTTGCAAGTCATTTGATTACTTAAGCAAGCTGACTTACCTTTGACTTTTTTTATCCACATTTTGCAACTTTCCTAAGTGTTTTCCAGCTACATAGTGCCATTTTAGAGCACAATCAAATAACTATCTTACTTATCAAGGTACGATGGGTAACATAGGTACTCGGTTTATCAAAGATGACTTAAAATGAACAACTTCCTAATTTACCGCCTTGAAATTGGGCCTCTGTCTCTTTAAGAAACTCTTGCACTTTCTGAAACTCCGCCTCCTCTGTCAAGTCTTTAACAACCTTCTGGTCAAGTGAGACATAACTTGAAGTTTTTGGCCTACGTACTCTGAACACATTACCCCTTCGGTGAAACATGGTGGTGGCAGCATTATGATGTGGGGATGCGTCTCTTGAACAGAGGCAGGCACGCTGGCTGGTCAGAGGTGATAGAAAAATGGATGGGGTTTAAAGTTCAGGTTGGCTCAAACATTCAATCTCAAGTAGGACGACGACGATCAGCTTACAAACTGCAGAGCTGCAATGAAAAGGTTTCGATCAACGCATACTCTGATGGTACAGTGACCCAGTCAGAGTTCAGTTCTAAAAACCACTTGCGTCTCGCCGGGAAAGCTGCCTCCATAAATTATTGACTCAGGTGGGCTGGGTGCATTTATTTATTTATTTGCAAAATCTTTCGAAACCCATATATCACAATTTCTTTCCCAATCGACCGGGTCTGGCAAAACTTGCGCCTTTACATAAAATTCCATTTTTCTTTTGCACCATGTAAATCCTCTTGCGGGGCATTGCAGCAGCTTCAAGCGTGTGCGTTTTTATTTTCTATTTTTTTTTATTTTTTTTTTTTGCTCTAAACCATTACAACGTGTAATATGAGCAACATCATTAGTTTAATTTACAGATCATTCCCTCGGAAACCTTCCAGAATATCTCGGATAAGAAGTTGTACGGGGAAAAAAAAAAAAAAAAAGACAGGCAAATGAATAACGACGCATCTCTCTTAACAGATGGGGGAGCTGGTAACACTGACACAACGGATTAGCAGGGGGCAGTTGTTTCCAGTGGCCAATTGCTCCTCATCATGCGCTAAGTTCTCCCCGAATCACCTCCCAGCGTACCTGCGACCCGCCGACCCCCTCTGCATATGGCCGCGTTAAAAAGAGAAGCCGAGCGATTCTGTGGCCTACAGCTGCTTCGACCCGGGCCCCATTAGCGAAGCGGCGTACATGACGGATATCTGTGATATAGCTCATCCCCCCACCAGGCGGCGGCAGCTGGGGGAGAAATGATGGAGTCAAACAAGTGTAAAACAAAAAAAAAAAAAAAGAAAAAAAAAAAGAGTGGAAGCTTAAAGGGGGGGGGGAAAGAGAAAAGTGAGGGCAAAGGAAAGAGAGGACAGGATGGGAAAGAGACCTTCATCTTTCATTATATCACTAATTTAGAGATTAGGATTTGAGCGAGGACCCTTCCTGAGATAAAAGCCTCATTAATTCTCCATGACAGAGATGGGCCACGGTGCTACATTCGGAAAATACGTTCCCCGTCTTAACCTCCGTCTTCCTATCCGCCCCCCACCCCCCTCACCTTTCTACATCGGCGTATAGCTCCCATCAGCGATAGGTATTTTGATAGCTTCCTCTTTGTGCAACACATCTTGTGGCAAATTACATGTGTGTAAATGTCACGCCGAGTGAAAGGACCAGCAAGGCAAAGTCACAGATCCATCCCAACCCTTCGCCCCTCCACCCCCTCCCGCGCAGTGCAGGGAGAGCCTGGCTGTGAGGTCACTGTGACCTGATGAGGTCGCCAAAGGCTTTCGATGAGGTTACTTAAACATTAAAAGAGCAGAGAAAACACGGGGAGAAGAACGGCGAGCGCGTGGAAGTGGAGCCAGGTGTCTGAGTGGTCCTGTGCGACGGGGATAGGCTGCCACTCCAAAGGGCAGAGTTGAAGGACTTTTTTTTTAACGGCTATTATTTTATTAAAAGAGCTGGATGTGAGAAGAAAGTCGCTCGGCGATCACCGAAATAACACTCTAATGCATCGAGGGAAGGGAAGCCCTGAATCTTTTAAAAGGTGCACTTCACATTTTTATTTATTTTTTTTCTGCCTACTCGTGGACGGCTTTGAGGCAGAGGTGTCCAATTTAGCCTTTTAAGTGTTGCGAATATTTAATTCTCTTAGCTAAATTACATTTTTTTTAAAAAATATTCTGGCAGCTTGGTGAGATACTTTTTCATTAAAACCTAAATAAAAAATAATTCTCCTGTTTTACTGCTTTTATTGTTTTGCACTTATTACTCAAAGATTAAAAACAAATTGTAAAGCAGATACATTTATTCAAGTTCAAAAAATGAGAATTTGGATGCTTAGTAAAACGCTAATAATGCCATTTACTCTAACAAGCCTATTGGATGTTAAATAATATGAGAAACAGTTTTAACTGCTATATTTTTAATTGTACCAGACGTAAAATAACCATCAGCTGAATCATTATAACATGATTATACATACATGTTATGACATTATAGCATGTGAACTATTTTTCAGTTCAACACTCCTGAGAAGCATTGTAAACGGCATAATGTGGAGCATTGTTGTGATGACGTATGGAAGGCAGAGTTTTGAAAAGAACAGAAGTTTCTTAAAGTGACAGAGGCTAATTTCAAGGAATCAAATTGCGACACCAAACCTCAGTTTGGTGTTCGTAAATGTAAAACTGATATAAAATTGAGATTTTATTTCTGCCTCATTCTTATGAACAACTGAAGGCAATAAACTAATGGCACAATGTGCCTGGAAAATACGTAATATTCCCCTTTTAAAGGTTTCATGCTCGTACTTTGGCATTCAGCGTTGAAGTTATGGGGGGAAATCTCAACAAGTTTCATTTCAACGGACGATAGAAAGAGTTCACTCACCTCCCACTTGTCCTGGATTTGTCTCTTTAACCTGATGGTCCAGTTGTCAGCAGTGACTTCTGCACAGTGCGCTATCGTCATGGCTACCGGACAGGACAGGTCGAGGCCTGGCGGGCCGTACGTGACGGCAGGACTCAAAAAGATCTCTGCCCCGTCCTCCGGCACAGTGCTGCACACACGTAAAACATAATAGCGTCATGCATTTCTCCACAAATTTGCTGGATTCAGTCAGTCGCTGATATTTTAAACAAGGAGAGCCTAAGAAAAGATTTGGAAACGTTTTAAGTAAAAAAAGGAAAAAGATATGGGACCATTCCTAACAAAAATGGAAACCGAGGTATCAGTAAATAAGGCCATAAGTTGTGCATGGGCACAAGGTAAAGAACAGCATTCAAAGGTTCACAATAATCCAAATAAGAGGCGATGAAAGCATGAATATCTTTGTCCATAGTCTTTAATTGAGAGATTGTTTTTATCCTCCTCTGTAGTTCTGAAATGTTTAAACCACCGATGCCAAATATCATGTCTTGAACACAGTTTGCCTTTAAGTGCCCTGGTAAAAAAAAAAAAAAAAAAAAATCCATCAACCGTAGTGGAAAAGTTAAAGGAAGCATGGCGTTCCCCTGTCGGCGTCTCCACACACAACGAGAAAGAGTAAAGACTTTTAAAGAAACGTGTAACCAGTAAAGCAAGAAAATCTTTTCAGCTTTTATGTTTCAGGATCAAAAGGATCACGGGTGCCAAGGACTGTTGATCATTCACCGATGTTGGCTTTGAATAGCGCAGAGGCGCCGCTGCAGCTCCAGCGTGCGTGCGCGCGCTTGCTGTTCCTAGGAGACGCGCACCTCACAGGCTTTAATTATTAAAGACATGTAAATTATGACAAACTTCTTTTGAGCTAAAATAGACTTTAATTCAGTTTCAGATCTTATTCGAAATGAAGCCGTCACAAATGATGCCTTTAGGTGGCCAAATGTAATCTCAGCCGGAGCGCTCCTTTTTTCCCTGTCTTTCATTATATTTATAGGGGACTCTATGATTCAGGCTGCTTTTACTCCGCGAGGACAATTAAGCTGGTCAGAGTTGATGGGAAGATAGAAGGAGTTAAATCCAAGAGCGAAACCCATTTGGGTTCAAACGACTTGAAACAGGAAGCGAGCAACAGTAAAACATACAGTTGGAGCTGCAGCAGAAATGTTGACGGGGTATGGTGACCAAGTCAGAGTCAAAACCCGAAGCCAGTGGAGAATCCGTGGCAAGACTTGAAAACTGATGTTCACAGATGCCCTCCACCACTGTCACTACGGTTGAGGTATTTTGTAAAGAAGAATGAACAAAAACGTCAGTCTCTGGATGTCCAAAGGTGGCAGAGACCTGCTTTCTCTACCAACAAAGTTGTTGACCATTGACCTTGTACCCAGTTTCGTAAACTGGGTATCAAGTTCCTTCGTTTGGCCGCCAACGAAATGCATAAAAACGTTTGAGGTTGTAACGCGACAAAATGTGAAACGCCGTAGCTGAACGCCTTCACAAGGCGCTGCGCATCTTTACCTACTGGTCTTTTGTAATTAGGACTCGGAGTGTAAAACTTACGCATGAACAGCGTAAACTCAAATCCCCGGACAACCATAATGAATCAATCGCTGACTAGCTGACGCGCAGACACACAGATAGAGGAAGATTAAAGCACCAAGACTAATGGACAGTGAGGGTGGGGAGGACAGGCTTTAGACCGGAGTGTGTAAGCTTTGTGGGTCGATGGAGCTTATGAAGGCTGCTCCGGCCAGCCTGGTGACAGATTAGCCGGGCCAAGCTGCTCTTGGCCAGGGGCCCAAACTTGGCTGGAAGCCCTGAAGACTGAGAGCAATCGATGGGACCACCATCAGTCATGCAGCTGGCCTGGCTGGACACCTCACGTACGCAGGGCACAACGCTGGTGCTGTTGTCGCTGCAGCAGCGTGGGTGTTTCTCGGCACCATTAATATTACTGTGGCATGAACGGAGCCCGGCGTGAGCGCAGGGACGCGTCGCAAATGTGGAGTGCGCGTCAAATCGTACACCGGCAGGGACAAACGGAAAGTGTCACGCTTATAGGTTGTGATTGTACGCTTTTATTCCATCACCTAACGCACATTCAAACTAATATTGATGTTCAGTAATTATTCTGAATCCACTAGCACTCCATTCTCCATTTGTCTTGCATTTTACGTTGTAGGAAGATGTGCAGCCTTAAGTAATATCGACAACATTCCTGCCTCGCCCCTTTTATGCAACCAATATTGAACCATGCGCGATCCTGATCTGCAGCTCAGTCGGCCTGCCAGGTTGTTTTTGGACATAAAGTCACCTTCCTAAAACAGTCAACTTATTTAAAACATTACTTAATCTCATACTACATTATGCAAAAGCTTTGTCTGTACTATTAAGATTAAATCATCATTGGTTTCCTAATGTTCGAAGTGGCTGCAGCTGACAGCAGCCTGCCCTTTTTGATTAATTTAACCAGCAGCTCTTAATGATTGGGGGAACTAATGGAAAGTATATGGAACATTTAACTTTCACTGCAGGAAGTCCGTGTTACAATTAAATATGAAACACGGGGAAAAGGAACCGAGATACAAGAAATAAGTGACATAGTCTGAACTGTAAACTACTGATGTCAACACACACGAATGCATCGACATACCTCAATGTTGTGACAGCAGTTTATGTTTCACAAAAAAACTCCATATTTGTATCTTTACTTTCACTTGAAATGGTTGTTTACAGACCCAACGCAAGAAGACAAAACATAGGAAACAAGAGGAAAACCCAAGAAAAAAAAAGATGCAATAATGCAAAGAAAACAAGCTGATATTCATTTATAAACAACAATACTGATGTTTTAACTCGGGAGGAGCTCAGAAGTCAATATTTGATGGAACGACCGTGAGGCTTTCAGTGCGGTGGCGTCTTCATTTCCCCCACAGCTGGAAAATGATTGAAAATTAAACGAAAGTCATAAAAGAAGCAATGCATTTTCCCTCGTATGGACAGCGCTTGTTGTCATTTTCAAATTCAAGTGCTTTAATGCAACACCAAATCTCCTCTCATTTGCATTCACCTTCAGCAGCTTTCATCGTTCTGTGTCTGGGTGCTCCTCTTTAAGACACGCCGACCGAAAGGAGCGATGAAAACTATTCAACTTTTAACAGATGGAGGATTTTTTTGAGCAACTAATTCATTATGTTTTGGAAGATGTGAATCAAAATGACACAGTTCTGCTGGCAGCTGTGCAGCTTTCCGACCCGCAGACTAGATAACATGTTTGCGTTTGGACTTTTTAAACCACCGTTATTCTTCTGACTCAGAGTGCTGCGAGAAGCTTTGTTTCTCATTATGCTGTTACCAATCAACAGTGGAAAATGAGAAGAATTGCGGTCCAAATGTAATTTCACACTTTCAGTCAGGCGGCACCTTGTCCGTACAGCTGCACTTTTGTGCTAATCAGCCCCCAGCTCAGAGGAAACCAAGGTTACCTGCTGCTGAGACTATGGTAATTAGCCAGACTGTCTGCGAACAAAGATTAAAGATGATTCCTTAGCATCGCTGATTGTGGTTATGGGAACAAAGAGCTATCGCTGCAGTCATTGTTGGTTACAATTTCAGTTGCTGATTAAGTACGGTCTCATGTGTGCAGATGAGCATCACGCTGCGTTTCTGCATAAAACAAAACCTCGCAGGATGCAGTTTGTCAGACGTGTTGCTGACAATGCCCTACACGTTATCTATCATGTTCTGAAATAAAGCTACAACGCTTATGGGCTTATGAATTGGGACCTTAATTAAAAGCGAACACTTCTCACAGTCTGTGTTGGACCAGGCGAGTTGTCAATGGAGGCAAATGGGGGGAGAAAAAAAAAAAGAAAACGAAAGAAAAAAATCCTTCTCCTGCCTCTGTGAGTCTGGATTTAATCCACAGAACAGGATGTGAACAGCTGTGGTGTGACAGCCCTTTCTATCACACAAATAGTCCCCGTGAAAACTGCTGACAGCACTTTATTTTATTACTAACTTGTCAAATGTTAATACCGAAACACGAGTCCGCTGTTAGATACTGCTGTGTGTTTTATGCAGGAAACAACAAGTTAATAAAAAAAAAAATAAATAAAAATTAAAAGCATTACAGACCGAGTGCAGCTTCCATTTGAACCATGAAAAGCTTCAGACTGTTTTATATAAGCAAACAATCATTATTTTTACGGCAATATTTTCCTCTTTTAATAGTGCCGTAATGTGAAATGAGCCTTTTAGTGGTTTGGACCACAAATACGACGTCTCACAAAAAGTTTTCATACCAGCTACTCTTATTACACTTTGTAGTGGCAGAACCACAAAATGCAGTGATTGTTTTTTTTTTTCATATGGAGTTTATGACAAAAGAAAATGACATAACATTGTAAAATGGAGGGCAAATCATAACTTGTTCTCTATTTCCTTTATGAACAAACATTTGAAAATGGTGGCATGTGCTGCTTATGTTGGGGGGTAACAGTAAACACGCATTTAATACATAAACAGACTCAAAATTTTCTAATAAAATTCGGCTTATCAATAGAATAAACGTCTGACGTAAACAGTGACTTATAGAAAACGCTGAGTAATTATGCTCAGATTTGCATAAACATTGGTATATGTCACAGAAATCCAATAATCCAAAGTTTCCCACCTCTGAAGTCAATTCCTTTAAATGCACAATCCATTTACTCAACTAAGGGTAGCAACAGTCCATCACTGTTGGCAAAAGTGAAAGAAAAAGCACAGTGCAGTGACACAACTCTTATACCTCTTTTAACCTCCAAAAGATTAAAAATTGGCATGTTTATATATATATAAACATGGAAACATTCCAATTTATATATATATAAATATAAATTGGCATTTTAAGCAGCTCAGGTGGGAGAATCTAACAATTTTACATCTACATGTTTTAAGCTCATCAAAACCAAGGAAGACTGGAGAGACGCTGGCTATAATTCAAAATCATAAAATTCACTTTTTTCACAAGTCATAATAGCCAACACTGGTGAAAACCTGTTAAAGATAGCAAAATAAATAAATAAAAATAGAGACTGGTGAAGGTTCATATTCCAGTATGCATTATAATGCCAAACCTACATCATAGGTTTGGCATTATAATGCCTAAAAACTATTTGAGCTAATAGTTTAGCTCAAAGAAATTCTTTTCTTTTCATCCACAACCTAGTTTTTCTGTTGGTTGTTTACTTAAAATCCCGGAAAATGACAGTAAAAACTATAGTTGTAATGACTAGAAGCATAATTTAGTGGATAATTTAGCTGCAGTGTCCAGATTAAGATATGCTCATTTAATCTAAACTGGTCAACAGCGGGGATAAGATTTAACAACAACGTCTCTGATTTAACTATTTTTGCACCACAATGACGTTTTCAGCAAATGCTTCTCACTTTGAAACCTTCCGTGAAGCGCTCTGAACGTGCGGCCTTCATCTCAAGGTAAAAAAAAGGGAATTCAATCTGGACAAATCGATATTTTTAAATGAGCAAAGGCTCTTATGATAATGCACGCAATAAAAGATGTGGTGACAGCCCCAGAGAGAATCACCATCATGCCCCTGTGCCTAATCTCAGCTCTGCTAAGTTTTTTTTTAATCACTTTTAATTGATTATTTTTACAGCTTCGTGTTTCGATCACTCGCTGCCGCTGCCCAACTGGAGCTGCCCTCATTAGCAGAAACAAAGGGAGATCTTCAGCCAAAAGCTCCACTGTCCCAAAGAGACAAATTTGCTGATAAACTGAAGAACATGCACTAATCAGATAGATATTTCTCTGTGAGTATAGAGGATACAAATTCAGTGCTTAGGGACGTATTAAATATTCACGACTCTTTCATTCATGTGATTTGGAAAAAAACCCCCAAAAAACTCTCTCTAGTTCATCTCTTTATGTGAGTTGGAGGTGGCCGTTATGTTGCACTGGGAAGCCTACGAGAAAATCTGAAGGTACGCTTTAGGGTTCAGTTGTAAAAGGAAAGTTTCAGCAAAGAAACTTCGTAAAACTCGCTAAAAACAACCTCCAGCCAAAGACTCAGATGGAACCAATCGGAGACAGGCTTATTCCAAGTTTTGACACCACAGACTTTCTCTGAGTGCGCAACCAAGAAAGGCTCCCCTCGACTTATCCACTTTTGTGAGCCGTATCATATTAGGCGCGTTTTGCCACACGCCATGATTTCGTCCTTCAGCAACCTTATGTCCCCTGCTGAGCTCAGAAAGTTCACACGCAGAAGAAAGAAGGAAGAGCTTCTTGATGCCTGGAGGACATGGGGAAGCTCCTTTGAGCACCTGAAACTGAGCCGGAGCTGATCGATTCCTATTCTTTGAGAAGAAAAACAACGTCTTATGTAGATGGCCGAGGTTTGAATGGGAAGAAAGGATCCAATTTCTCCCCTGGACTGTGCGGCTGTCAGAAGATAGGCTGTGACTGACAGCTCAGCGGTGCACGGATCCTGCAGCTACTTAAATGACAGCCAGAGAAGTAAACAGCATCAGGCTTATCAGAGCAAAGCAGCAGCTTGGAGGGCAACAGTTTGGCTGAACGGGAGCGACTTAAGGCACAGGAGTGTGCATCGAGCCCGCTAACCGAGCTCTGAGCCGCAGCATCTATTCGACCTTGGACGTGTTTCCTTTCCCCCGTGACCCCAGGCACCTAATGGGTGTGTGGAACTGCGGCGAGATGACGGCTGAATTTCAGATGGAGCCAAATGTCGCCTCTGCTATTTGGGTCTGCTTTGGAAATCAAACCACATTCAGAAGCACGCGCAGATACTCATGTCCGTGTGATAACATCTTGTGAGAAATGGTTCGCACAGACATGCTGACATCTTGATAGTGGCTGCTTTAAATCAGAAACATGTCATAAGACTGACTTCTGCTTGTAAGATGTCTTGTGAGGGTCTGTTGCCAAGCAATCAGTCGTGTCAGACACGGCGCCCTGCAAAAATGTTCATAGAGCTTTTTCAGCAAACTTGGCTGTGCTTCAATGGATTTTATTGGGATTAATAAACACCAAATGGTCAGAGCAAAACAAAGTTGTGTCAAGCTTTCATTCTGTCATCAAGTAGCCATCAGATGATGACCAATCAATGGTAGGTTGTGGTGTTCAGACAATAAAGGGGCAACTTAATCATCAATGACCAGCCCCGTGTCTTTTGTCACGGACTCTTTACTGTCTGAATACGGACAAGAAATTCAATCCCCCACACCATTACGCCACCGCCGCCGGACTGAACCCTTGACACACGGCATTAGTGATCCACGATTTGATTTCGTTTACACCAAATTCTGATTGTAGCGTCTAAATATCTCAGCTGAAATCAATCTGACATCGTCCAAATTTGTCGCATAGTTGTAGATCGTAGCTCTTCCTCTTCTTCAGTCAGTGTCCTTGAAAGTTGGAGACGTTGTTTCAGAGACGGGATTCTGCGTGACGAGTGGCTACTGAAACTGCTGCTGACTTTCTATCATCTGAAATCTGGTTCCCTACGTCTATATGACCTCTGAAGTCAACAAGGCATTTCGTTTACGCAACTGACACTCACTGAATATTTGAAGACCATACTCTGCAAATCTTAGGACACGGCCATAACACGGTTTTGTGGATTTAAAATTTAAAGTAATATTTTTGAAAGAAAATGAAATTTGGGATGCTGACATACCTAGCCACAATGCTACTAGAGATGCTATCGGCTGACAGCCAATCCAGGAGCTGCATTTATTTGAGCTATTACCTACTAGCTACTATCAGCTGTATCTTCTTTTTGAATGTAGCAAGTTGTCTTTACCACATCATGTTGGGTAGCTACTTCCTGCTTGAACTTTTATTTGTGCTAACAAGTAATTAAACAGGTGTATGTAACATGTTGGATGTCTGTGTTTGTGATCTTTCTCCACCAGGTTTTGCTCATCGTGACGTTTTCTCAGCCCCCGCCTCCCGAGTCGGAACTCGGTGAAAATCTTACATCCTCCTGCTGCATCTGCATTCTGAAGCACATCATACCCAATCCAAACACCAGTCATCGCCTTCACACTGCAGAGTTCGCAGCGCTCGCATCTCTTACCAGTCGAGATGGAAAGAGATACTGTCACAGCTACGCCTGCAAATAGAAAACAGACTACCGTAGTCATGGAGTGTGTTTTCCTCCGCTGAGAGAGTTGCTTAGGGCAGTAATGCAATACGTCTACAGCTCCCGATGCATTTATGACACATCGCATCCTCCCCCCTGTGGTGTCGGCAAGATGACAATAGAAGGCAAGCCGAGCGGGGACATGTGCATCTGTAAGCGAGAATATGTACATTGCGTGTCACTTTGTGTGCTTCTTAAGAGAGCGAGTGTGTTGTCGCCTTTGTATGTTCCCGGCACTCGTTTTGGCAACGAGACAACGTGACGGTGTCACGGCAAGATGGATGAGATATGCATGGGGGGAAAGGGCTGAGAGATTAAAAGAGAGCAGCCTGCAGAGGCAGACGGCGCCGCCTCTGTGAGAGTCCCTCACCTGCTGTCCTCCTGGTTGATGCTCATGTACATTTCCCAGGTAGTGTCTTCCGCGATCCCCCCGTGAGGCACCAGCAGACTGATACCTGCGGAGAAAAAAAAGGCACGCCAGAGCTGATCAGCAGGCAGGCGGCCGCGCGTGTGCACGCGCGCCACCGTGGCGCACACCTGCTCAGCTGTCAGGCCTCCTTACCGAGGGTGACAGCTAGCGGGGTGACGGCCCCAGAATGGGGTGACAGAAGAGAGTCTCAGAGGCCTCGTGAAACGCAACGCTGCCAAGACCGCCTCTGTCGCAAGCAGACACACTTACACGCTGCATCTTTCTCAAACGCGTCCTCGCAAAAAGCGTTGGCAGCGTTGTTTGGTATCGTAAACAGTTGCTACCAGTCTGGGGAAGGTTTGCCACAACTATGGAGAAGTTCGCTCATTTCTTCGCAGTGTTAATTATATGCTTTCAACTACTAAATTAGAGGCAGTAATTCATATATATTTAGCTAAAGATAATAAATTAGAATATTTGTCCCAATAAGAGTCATTGGTCAGATTAGAAGTACATTTTAAAACTAAAAACTTTTAAGCAGGAACTAAACATGCTTTTTTTTATTTTTTTTATGTAAAGTACCAAAAAAAAAGTTTAATCTTCTCCTTCACATTAAAGAAACTGGAGTTCACACTCCCAGGAGGGTCGCATCAAATCAAATTGCCTCACAGTTGGCTCACCTGTGTTGGGCACCACCAGCCTGCCTCCAGCATGGCCAAACACCGCCGTTGCTTTGTGCAGAGGCCTGCTGAGCGTCTGAAAGACCCGCGGAGTGAAAAGGTTTTTGCCTCTCCTGCCCAGCGTTGTGCCCACTGCAACCCCTCTGTAGTCTGGAGCCAAGCCCCGTGGAAATGTCTGAGGGTGGGACATGACGTGGTACTCTGCCCTTTCCGTCGCCCCTGCGGAAACAATGAACGCTTTGAAATTCGCTTGCTGTAAACTTGTGAACTCTTGACGTCTCGCCGGTACAGCTGTTCAACCCGAACAAAAGGCAAGCGGCGCTCAGCGAGCAGCTTTGTTTACATCTATGACACGCTCATAGTAAAGCGATTCGCCCTCTGACTGTTCACTAAAGCTAATCCTGAAAGAGCGACCGAAAGTGCACCAAGCCTGCCTCTTGCCAAGGATTTTGCCTCCAGCTGAAACAATGAGCCTGAGGGAAGAGCATCACTTTGCATCCAAAGAACCAGCAAAGTCTTTACACTGCAGATTCTATGTAAAAGGTGATTTTTACATCCTTCGCGTCTAAGCTTTCAGCATTTAGCAGTTGCTGTTTTTCTGTCTTGTGTCGCATTAATACTCTTGAGATTTTCAAACAAATGCGCTTTTTAAATTGTGTTCATTGTGTGAGAAAAGCTTTCCGAACCGGCCAGGCCCCAAGTAAACAGTAAATGTCACACACACTCCACAGATATGACAGGACTTGATGTTTCGCAAAGTGAAATTCGTTTCCTAACATTTACGGACACGCAACACATCGACGTCATTCGTGTCAACATAAGGTCAGAGATTTGAAAGAGCGCGACGGCGGCTTCAGTTTCTCAGCCGCTGTTGTTGCTGGCGGCACAAATCCACGGAAAACAGGGAAGTTGTTCAAGATCGGCCATGTTGTGGTTTTCCGATATGTTGCTCCCAGCAACTTTGCAAGACAGAAAAACTCCAGTTTTTTTAATGACATAGTCTTTTGTAATATTATAGAGAAACAAAATACATTTATAAATAAAAGTGTATACACCAGACTCCCCCTAGTGACATGGAGTACTTCTGTTTTGTGAAGCTTTATTTGCAGTATTTCATACTTTCTGTTTTTGTTTTGTTTGCATTCGGCAGCCGTCGTACAAAAATCCAACATGATGCTCAAACTGGTATTTTCAGGACTAAAATTAAAACTTTATTTTTTAATTACTTATAAGTAGGAGCAGCATTCTTCCGTAATAATGCTGCTTAAGTTAAAGGTGTAGTAAAGCCACTGCTAGATATACTTTTTTTTTTCCACTTATGGAAATGTAACTGAGTAAATGTAACTAATTACCATCGGCTGAGAGCAGATAAATGATCCATGTCAGCTCCTGTGTCAGAAGTCTTTATAGACAGAGAAATTGCCTGAGAGTGAAACCTGAGGTTTATGAAGCCGATATGTGGCTGGGGATATTTTTATTTCTATTTTTTATTTTATTTTTTTTGGTGGAATACAACTTGCGACCAGTCAAGCATTTCTATCTGCAGAGTCGAGGTTTCTCAACTCGGCCCGGCCGATACTTGCAAACGCTCGCGGCTGAGCTGCTGCGGGTCATGAGATTGCAAGTATTTGAGAAATAAATTGCAGGTCACGTATTTTAATATCAGTTTTCTGGGCGGCGGTTTTGATGTGTGAGCTCCCGGGCCAGGTACCGCGTGTTTTCTCGTCCGGTCATTATGTGCCTCGGCTGTTGCGGAGTGCAATTTATGTCTACTTGTTTACACTAACGTCAAAAGGGTAACACCCCACATAAGACAAAGACAGAGTGGAGTCACGCTGCTCAATTTGCCCTCTAAAATTGTCTCAATAGAAGAGATCGGGTAGAAAGAGAGCAGTGCGGTGGCTCTGTGTTATGTTGACAAAGGAACAGCCACAGAAAACAGAAAGCCAATTTTAAACCTCAGGGCATCATAAAAGCGGTCCGATTATTAGTAGGTGCTAACATTATTTAAATTGACCTCAGGTCTGCAGAAAATAATATTAGGACAGAAGAAAGAAACTGTCAGAATGGTTAAGTCCAGCTTTTCTGCTTTCATAGGAGGCAAGAGGCAAAGTAGCAGGAACATCCTGCTCCTGAAAGCACACGATTAACACATCAGCAGTCAGGTTCTTCCCCGGGAAAGCAGACCTGCTGCTGGCTGTATCCGGGTCTGAAGAATGCTGATATGTTTTACCAAAGGCATAAGTAATTCACTTGAATTCAATTTTGTTTACACAGCACCGATTCGCAACAAATATCATGTCAGGACGCTTTACTGAGCGAAACGTCACAGCGGACTGTGGGCTGGGAGACGACACGGAAAACTGAAGTGATTTAACGCCAGCGGTTTCTCTTTTAGTGGTTTCGTTTAGCAGAGAAACACGGCTAAACAGATAACTTATGGGCCTGCAGGTTGATAAACAGAGCGGAGAGAAACGGAAGGAGCGCAGAGACTAATGAAAGCAATTGCATCTCCCTATACAAAGCGTCACAAGGCTGTTTTCAAACAATTAAACGTCCATCATTCTGCGGCGAGGAACATTAGGAACAGCCAGAGAAGCATCAATAGTCTTCCATTCCAGGAAATACTCTCCAAAGGTTAGACTGTATGATGTTTAGAGAAATTGCAAAAAAACCAAACAGGTTCATCTCAGACTCCACAGACTTAGCTTTTAAAATTTTATTGCTTAAGGATCAAAAAAAGCTTCACAAAGTTTGGCTCATGTGTAAGGAATTATAAGTGAATGTCTGGTCTACAAAAAGAATTGCGGTTCAGATCTTAGTACGGCAACAAATAATTGACTTCAACCTAACCTGTAGCGCACTATACATGAACTCCTGTGTACACTAAGTTATTCCAAAGGTAAGCGGCTGGTTCATCATTAGGGACATGATCTCCTACGCGGAAGCAATTCTGCCACAGAGTGACAGAAAAAGGTAGAATCAGTGTGTGCCAACGTCCCAGTCAAAGTACTAGATCTCACCTGGATGGGAACTGAAGGGCCTTGCAGAAAGAATTGCATGCAGTACAATGTTGCAACAGATTTCACATAAAACCCTACAGAAAACGGCCACACCAATTTACTGCTGCTGAAGGAGTTTCTACAAGGTGTTAGTTTTTCACACGTAGCATAGCGTTGTGTTTTGTTTTCTCGTTTTGTTTCACAGACATTGACGTTTAATAGGCTGTGTGATTTGTTATGCTCAAGCTTACATCCAAGCTATTTTAAAACCTTGTAAAGAACAGAAGTTGTGGCACTGAAACAGAGTGTGCTTCCTTTTCTTAGATATTTAGAACTTCGAGAAATTAGCTTGAACTTGTTAGAAAGGGCGCAACATACCTCCTTTATGTGCAGTTAAGCTCGTCTATTTAAAGGATAGTCTGTGTGAGGCAGAAGTGTTACTGTTAAAGGTGTGAGAAAAGGAGGTGTGTGTGCGTGCGTGCGCGTTTTATTAAGAATCAGTCTGCAAATGTTTCTCGAAGGCAGAGAGAGAGAGAGAGGGAGAGAGAGGGAGAGAGAGAGAGACGGCTCTTTGCTCTGATAGGATTTGGCAGCTCGTTCCACCAACAGGGAACCGCAAATGAGAACAGTCTGTGCTCAGACTGCTTCGTGTTTAGAGACGGGCATTACCTGAGAGGAGCACGCTGTCATCTTTCAAAGATTTAAATAATTTCCCTATTCAATCTCAACTCATCTTACGGTTTCCTGTCGGAAATCCGCAAGAAAGGGAAATTTAGCGATGCCTATTGAACACAGAAGATCCCCAGCAGGGAGAATATAAAGTATGACCGTGAATCTTGTAGTACGGCTCGTCTAAATGAGTCATTAAAAAACAAACAAAAACATGGAGTTTCTGATTTTTTTTTTGTTGAACATGTGTCAACAAATAAAGCTCTTTTTATATGCAAGTGTAAAATACATTAAAAGCATATTATAGTCTCTCTAGGATGTCGTGATTTTTATGTTTTTATTTTGTTTTGTGATTGTTGCGGCCTAAAATTACTTACTTTTTCAAAAAGTAGCAAGTTTTTAAAGTTTATTTTTTAACATTGCTGCACATAACATTTGCAAAAAAGACTTTTGACAATTAGTCAGGATTTAAAGTGAAAATAGCATTTACAAGTACGTTCTTGAAATAGGTCTCTTAATACGAATGAAATTGCGTCACGATGAGTTGTCAAAGTGCAAAAAAAAACAAAAAAACATATTGATCAAGTAAATTCGACAGAAAATTTCTAAATGGTTACTTCAAAAATAAAAATATTTCAAAAGAAAATGTTTAGCATCTTGCAGGTTTGGCTTTCAAGACACATCGAGAAACAGGAAGTTGAGTTGAGAAGAGGGCGAAAGGGATTGGTTAAAATTCACCCAAGTTGAACTGATTGGTCAGAAAAGAGCGAAATACAGGAACCGTTAAGGTCAGATTTAAGGAAAAGTTGCGCTGATTGCAAGTCTGAATGACGGCTGAATTTGCATTAATAGCTGTGATTGAACTTCCTGGAGGGACTGATGTTAGCGCTAACATATCGGGGGACACGGACTGGAAAAAGTTTCTTTAGAGGCAAAATAAAATGTACTGAAAGAAAGGAGAATAAATCTCCTGCTACCGGTTGAGTTTTCTAACCTTTCGCCTTCAGATCAGGCAGCGGGTCGAGGAGCGAGTGCTCGGCCATTAACTCCTTGTCAATGGAGTCCTGGAAACAGATGGGGCTGGTATATGTACGGGACACTGTGAGATCCGGCTGCATGGATGAGTTCATGAGCAGGGGGTTTGCTGAAACACACACAGAAAGAGTGAATTGTTGACAGCAGGTAGATTTATTTTAAAGACATTTCAACACATTGACACTTTAGACAAGAGAGTTGTTATTAACAATATATATAACCTGAGTGCATATCAATAAAATGTCGTTTTTTTTTCATTGTGTGGAAATGACTATCGTGTCTTCACCATGGAATCAAGAATGTCATGCATTTACAGAAATAATGTCTTGCTCAGCGATGACAAACAGGAGCAGCAGGCGGTTTCATCTGATAATCAACTTTCAAGACAGCTACAAAAACTTATATATTTGCATGTAAATGGTAATAACGTCAGAGAACACCGCCACTGAAAGATGCACCGAGTTCCTCCAACACAAGTTAGCACATGATTGTGAAATGAAAAGTGAAGTGCATGTTGTCTTTATATCGGCTTCAATTAAAAGATGAGGAGGGCTTTTATATTTGAAATGTCTGTTGTTCAGCGGGATTCGTAGTTTCCCAACAGAGAAACCCTGTGACCGTAACACAGAGCCGTTTAAACGCTTTTCATACACATGGATGGTCAGTGAACTGTGGCTGCAAACTGTTCTCGGACTTTCGTCTATTCACAGATTAATCATAGAGCAACATCAAATTTTCAGTGGACAAAATGCAACGTCGGAGGCGCAGGGCTACTTGACAAAGCTACTGGCCGTTCACTTTCCTCGCCGTTGATCGACGCTTTTTAGAGGGAGACTCAAGTATTTAGGGATTTCAGCCAATCACTGTGGTCCTTAACTCCCATGAAAAGTCTTAACTTGCACCAGTTAAGGCAATTATCTTAAAGTTGCAGTATCTAACTCGTGATCTGCTATAGTGGCAGAATCATGTCACAGTGTAAATGAGATTCTGTGGAAGAAAAAGATGATTTCAGAGAAAGTGAGCATAAAATAAGAAATTAGACTAAATGTTATTAGCTGTAAAGTAAAAACGTTTCGTGGGTACGAACGCCTTCACAAACAATGTTGCGACCCAATACTTTTACAGCAAAATAGCACATAGAAGATGGGATTGTTTGCTGAAAAGGAATTGGATTCTTCTTTTTATTTGACAGATTTGATCAAATAATATTTTATTTCACACAAATGACAGAAGAAATGCACCGAAGTAAGAACTAAAATCTCTGACACAAGCTCAGCAAACTTTATGTCGGTGTAATATGTTCGACAAACTGGGGGGAAAAAAAGAGAAAGAAAATAAAATCTGTAACTGATTGCTGTGATTTCACTAGTAGCAGCATATAACTGAGTGACATATCAGGAGGGGAGCACATGCAGGATATTATGAAGGTTCTAACACAAGGAGCTGAGACCAAGATTAAAGCCTTCCCTGCCACCTGTGGTGTTATAAAAATGAACTTTATTATGCCTGGCAGAGGGCTCCTGCTGTGGCCAACCATAATGCCTGTCTGAAAAACACACAGACACACACACACACACACACACACACACACACACACACACACACACACACACACACACACACACACACACACACACACACTGAGCTAGACCACTAGCATGAACGTTTCATCCCTAAACTTCAGCAAAAAAAAAAAAAAAAAGAAATTGGAAACACTAATAAATTGAATTTTTAATTCTGCTACAATGAATAATTGATTGAGGTGTTGTTGGTTCAAAAAAAAAAAAAGAAAAAGCAAGTTGATTAATGCACTCTGTGGTAGGAGAACAAATATCTAAGTAATAATAGATAAGAGTGAAATTACACAGATTCTTCATATGCTTTACCGTTTGTTTTCGACAAAGTTTTATTAGTCGGGCCGTGGCGTTGTTTCCAATAAGATTCAAAAGTCCCTGCATGTTTAATAGATTAAGCCGCATTATATCGGTCATTTTACCTCCAACTCAGACATTAAGCATCTCCAAAAGCCTTGCAGTAAACAAACTAAAAAATTAAAAACTGTCATTCTCCTAAAGCATTTTAATAATTGATGCCCATTAGTTATGTCATAACACAAAAACGTGAATGTATAATTCATGACATCACATGAATGCATACACTGTATGGACTGTGTGGACGGCGCTTTCATTCAGATACATTAGCATCAATATTTCAGCACTTTTTATGGTTTTCAAATTAAAATAAATACCAACTTGAAAAGGACAAAATCCTTCATCCTTTGCAGAAGTAATCTCTGCTCCACTGTTAATCTTTGGGAACGTAAAGCGCTCGTGATGGTTTGTGTTTTGTGTTTGTTTCTTACAAAGCCAATCTGCAAGAGTGACATTTTTCTGTCTTTTCTCTCTCAACTTTTGTGTTCTTCTGCTATTTGAAGGGAAATTACTTTTTTTTTTTTTTACAATGTCTATACGGCCAAAGAATGACATTCAGAATGCAATATGCTCTCACTTTATTTATGAGGAACAAAACAGATTTGATTGGAGGGTTTTTCTTTTGTTTATGGTTCATTCAAACCATAAAACCAGCTAGCATACTAGATGACTGCGTGGATTTTATTTTTATGCATCCCACGTCGAAGTCACAAAATGAATAATTTGGCTGTATTTTCCACTATTTTCCTTATTTACTCTCCTGATTTCTGAAAAGTTAGGCAACAAGTAAGACAGAAAAGTCAAACCCTACATGCCAGAGCACACAGCTGTGAAAATTATTTGTATTATTAATTATTTAATGTGTTTTTGTGGTACAACGCCTGTGTTTCCATTACATATGTCTGCAAAACCTTTATTTTTTGCTAAACAGCTCTATTTCATGATTAAAGTGTTTCCATGAAGTGAGGAACACAATTAAAATCACACGTGAAAAAGGTGTTCATGCATTAGGTCAATAAACGACATCATCCATAATCTACTTCCTGTCATCTTCTTTGTGGTTTCGGTCAGTGGCAACGTCCACCTGTAGATCATGTGACTTGTGGGATGCCAAAAGGTGTTTCCAATTTTGATACAGCCGAAAGACTACTTTGTTATACTACCAAACGTTTTCATAGAAAAATGAATTTTTTTAAACAATTTCGCGATCAATAGATCGCGAAACTATGTTGTCAAAGTTTACACAGACAAAGATGATCTGTGTAAAAAGTAACTGACCCTAAATATGACAACTAGTGGGTCATGACATCAATCATGTGAAAACTGGCACTGAGTTTTGTTCATATCTATGGAGGAGTGAGGCAGAATCAGCCAACCTGACGGCTATTCAAAAATTCGATGCCTTTTTCATCAAATTTTAGAGTGTACTTTGACTAGCCCCTTCTAGAGAGCTTTTTTTTTTTTTTTTTTGCTTCTGATCTTTGTTCTGCTGGAAGGTTTGAGCTTAAAAAGATGTTCAACAGCAGGATTTTCTGATAAGTAAATAAATGTATGGTTCCAACAATTACTGCAAGTTGTCCAGGTTGTGCTTAACGAGACCAGAACCAGTTGATGTTTTTTTTTTTTTATCTGAAATTCTTCGTTAGTAACAGGATGCATGTGTTTCAAAACTAACATTTTTGTCTCGTCAGTCAGATGGACATTTTTGTCCTGTTTGGTCTCCCATAGTTGCCATTTTTGTCCAGTTGAATCATTGACAATGACCCTAACTCCATGAATAAAACTAGCAAACCCAAGGTTTGATACATATTTCTGCTTATTTTAAGTGGCTATAAAAAAAAAATCTAAGAGGTTTCAAAGTGTTATTTTATCGTGTGTCATGTAGACTGGTTCACCCTCAGAAGTTTGCGTGTCTCGTTCTCGGAAAGCAAGTTGGAATTTGCAGGTAAAATCTAAAACAGAGCTGGTGAAAAAAAAAAATCTGCATCTGACAGTGGAAGTCTCGTAGGTGAAGGTTTTAGTTTGAGCTGACTTATCCCTGCGAGACTCGGTCAACTGGCTTACCTTGACGAGACGTCTTGAAGCTGAAAGACTGGAAGCCCCCAGTGAGGGCAGAGGAGTCGATGACATCGACCCCGTACTCACTTTGGCTCCGCCGATACAGAGTGACGGCGACGATCAGCAGCACCACGGTCACCACTCCCGCAGCCAAGCCTGAGTACAGGGCCACGTCACTGGTTCTTTCCACTCCTTCGAAGGTTAGAAGGATAAAAGTTAGAATTTCTGTCACAGTCTGGGAAATGTTATTGTGTCTAATTAGGGCAACAGAAGCAGCTTCTTCCCTTAGAAGCCCAAGAATCCGCGTTGCGAAAGAATATTAAAGTTGTGGAAGTCGGTGGGAGGCAAATCTACCTCTGTTCCAAACTACATGAGAGCCTTTTTGTCTCCTATCCTGATACACAATTTTATTGTTCCTTTCTGCAGAGTTAAGACTACTAATGAGGAACCTCGGAAGAAAGGCGATTATAATCAACCCAACACCTGACTGTCATTTCAAACACCGCTTGGCTCTGGTGTTGGAGGCTCTCTGCTTTCCACTGGGATAATGTGACAAAACCAATTCATTAAATTAGCTCATCGGTGACGATTACGCTCTATCTGCTCCCGCCAGTATTGCGGCGTCCAACTCCACAAAGGAAAGGAGCGGGGAGAAAACAGAAGCTGCTAGCTTGTTCTTGAAAGATAATGAGATCTTTGCTAAAAAAAACAGGACATGCTGAGAAATCCTCTAAGTAGCCTGAAGCTCAAAGGGAAGAAAATTGACAAAATATGCAAAGCGGTATTAGCAGCCATAGTGGCAGGTTAATTGAGGGCTCAGGAAAGTTACGGAAGCCTGAATGCGTTTTTCTTACCGCTGGTGACAAATGGAAATAGTGATTGTTGTTAAAGGACAAGTAAGGAGAACACGAGCTTCTGGCTCCGTATGGATCAAAATGACACTGCAGCAAATTCCTCTTTTCCCTAAACAGCAATTAAGCACAAACCAGTGACTTTGCAGTGGATATCCACCGACAGGTGTGACCCAGCGTGCCACACCGGACGAAGTCAAAATTAAGAGATTTATTAAAGGTGGAGCTACACGTATTGATGCAAGATGCTTTAAATGCTGCTTTTAACAGCAGCCTGCTTAGTTATTTATCCTACAAGCCAAATAAGTGTCAGAAAGATTTAGAGCATCAGTGAATTGTCTCAATTTAAAATGGGGGGATTCCACTGGGAGTTATTTTTCAGATTCACATGTATTAAAGGGATTTATTTGTTAGACTAATCTGGGGCTATATTTCATATTTTGGTCTATATTCGTCACACTGCCACAATAGTGGGGCGTATGCTATGTTTTACCAGTCGGGCTGAGGCACCATTAGTCAGGAAAAGCACCAACTTAAACACTTAAAACACCCAGTTCCACATTCAAGTCAATTTTCATGCATCACTGACATATATATTTTTCCTTTTGTTTTAATTTACAGCTGAAACCTGCTAATATCTTTGCATCAATACATTACCATCTCTGTTATATGTTTATTCAGTAAATCATAATTAGCCCTCGTTGGAAGTTTCTGTAATAACAAGATAACTTTATTTAATCTAAAGTGTGACATTGGTTGTGTATGTTTTCATTAATTTCCTTCTTGGTGTGAGCATCATGTCAGGTCCATGATGCTTATTGAAGCACAAAACACCAAAAAACAAACAAACAAACAAAAAAAAAATCACACGGTCGCAATTTTTTCCATTTCTCATTTAACAGAACTTTTCAGTTCATATAATATTTGTTGTATTCTTCTTTTTAACTTTCAAATATAGTCAATATTATACTTTTCCAAGGAAGAAAAAGCACTTTTTGGAATTGTGCAGCGAAACAGTTCAGCCCAGTTTCCCATTGTCATCCAATGGAAACTGGTCTTGTTGATGGGATCTAAACCTCAACCCACAGTATAGAACAGTATAGGTGCTAAATTCAGACAGATTGCACTGGGACTTGGGTAGCTCCTCGTCTTAACCGGCTGTTATTGATTCCTTGTGGGGGAAAAAAAAAGAAGATATGTGACTTAATATGTCTGCATGTCTTGTATAAATGGTTATCAATACTGTTGCAAGCTCCACCGTGTGTTATTTATTTTTAATATTACTGAGAAGAAAAAAATATAACAATAATGTAATGCCAAATAAGATAAAGTGTTTCTTTAAACATGTTTTAAATGAAGAGATGTTCCACTATTACAGTTTTTTTCTTGCATTTTTTTTTAAAAATGAAAAAAGCTGTTTATATTAAAATGTATCATAATGCACAGGCAGAAACAACTTTCACTTTGTTTCTGCCTAATAATGATGGTGAATGATGATGATTACATACAGAATATATCAAGACCAGAGAGTGCAGTGCTTATTGCTTTATCAAAATATCTTATATAAGGAAATAATACAAAATATTTAGTGCATTTGTGAACGGATTTACAACCTCTTCATTTTTCAAGTGTCGCACGAAAACCCCCCAAGTAATCCATGAACCCTTCGTCCTCCGCCTACTACCGAGAAACAACTGGGACATCGCACCCCTTCGAAATTTAGGATTAAGAGCAAACGCTGATGACAATGGGTAAAATTGGATTAAGTCTTATTAATGATTACATATGGTCCAAAAAAAGTCCTGATGACAGTAATTTCCCGGCCAACTAAAACTGCTGCTCATAATAATCCCAGTAGGATCCAGAAGCAGTGTGGCAGGGATCCAATGTTGAGTCTGTTGAATACATTCATGGATGATTATAGCTTAGCAAAACTGCGAAAAAGAAAAAATTATGTCTTACATTTAGAGCGAGAAAAAAAATGGCTCTGCATTAGCATTTAGTGTGCAGAGTTGTTTCACGTCATTCTAAAGCACACGTCAATAGACGTTCTGAATGCTTGTCTATTTATTTTTAAAGAGTGGATTGACTGTACAAAATAACTAAGCACAGCTACTAAATGCAGCATTTAAAATAATTGAACTCAACATGAAAAATATGTTAAAGCTATGGTTCTCAAGAATACCATGATGAGAAATGTCCAAACAGTACTACAGTTTGTAAAAAAAAAAAAAAGAACCAAAAAGGGGTGTCTAGATTTTCCTTGTCCTGCCATGATTTCCACTGTAAAAACAATGCTCCCCTCTACGGTCCCGTGGGCGAAACAATCCCCGATAAGAGAACAATCTCCAATCCTCTGTTGTCAATTCACAGAGGTTTCAAGTCGATGGAGGTCCAAGACTCTGAGGAGGATCGATTCGGAGACCCCAGTCTACCTGGTAACTCACCGTTTCCTGATGGTGCATTACTTCCTGTTCAGATCAACCCATCTCCCTCACAGAGTCTGAACTGAATGCCGATCCCGGTGTGAAACCGCTGGTCAAATCTTGTGTTTTGATTATTGTCAATAAAATCCACTCAGACTTTTCTATGGACTAAGTTTTGGGTCAGATTTGAACTAGAACTTCAAATCTGAAGAGCAAACATTTCTGAACCACCGTAACCTGAAAATTTGAAATCATTGTCCTGAGTTATAAATAAAGAGACAGTTCTAGTAATGAGAGTTGAATTTGCACTTCTGGCAGTCAGTATTATAATAACTCTTCACACATAAGGAAATTGGTGACTTTATGCCTCACTAGAATGTGAATGCAGGAAAACAAATTACTGTTAGCTTGTGATGCTCGGGGTTGTTGCCCTGGCAAATTCAGGGAAAAAAAACTGGCAAATGTGACTTTTTTTTTTTTTTTTTTTTAGTTGCATCCTGAAGTTGTTGAAACTTTGTATATGTATTATTTCTTGATTGAGGTACTGACAGCAGAAACAGGACCGTTTCAAAATGCTCCTCTAGATCTACTTTTTAAAGCTCAATCTGTTTGAACTAATCTGTCTTTGGCTGATTTTCTTATTGGCTGTATATTCCGGTTAATTGGCCGTTTCTTTACAACGTGAATAAGTGATTCCAAAATTTCCTCTGAGGACCAGTGAAAGCAGTCTGTACCGTCGTAATCCAATACAACGTTAACTTTGAGCAACGATTTTAGACTCTAAATGAATCAGTTACACGGATGCACTCAGTAAAATACTGTAATCTGTCAGATACACATTTTGTCAGTGAGTGGAGTCGACATTAGCAGTTTAAAAATTTATTTGGAAGTTTGGATGCCATGAGGGAAAAACTCACCCTGCGGCTTTGCGTCATGGAGCAGCTTCCGATCTGCAGGGAGACAAAGAAATTCATTTCAGAGTTTGCAGTAGGTCTGGAGCGTCGGTTCATTCAGGCGCTACTTGTGCATGCGTCCCTGCCTGAACACACTGTGCTTAATGTAAGTCAAGTGGATGAATAATGAAGACGGATGAGGGTGCTGGTAATGAGCATGATTATAATGATGATCATGATCCAGCCTGCTCTGCCAAAGACGATAAACATTTAATGTATAATGACACAGTCTCTAAGCATCATGCTTACAGACAGTAATGATCCCCAACTGCCTTTTTTTTTTTACTTCTTAAACAGATGATGTTACGCACTCTGAGTGCAGAGGCCGCCCGTGCAGTTTTCGGCTGCCGATGCCACGCCTTCGCAGAGCCGTCCTCCGTGTTTGGGCTCTGGAGCCGTGCACTCTCTGGCGCGCTGCCTGTCGCAGTCGGAGCTGCACACGGACCACTCGCTCCACTCCCCCCAGCCTCCGTCGACTGAGCGGCAAAGCAAGACAAAAATACATATCACCAGACAGGGAACAGACGAGCAAACGCAAATGCAACGCACAGAAGAATAAGGCTGTGTGAGAACAGATCCTACTCCAAGTTGACGCTCTCAAAAGTTGTTTGATTCTTTAAGGGAAACACTTTTAAAGTAACCGCCGCCGCACTCGCAGCGGCTCCTTCCACGGCCTGTCAAAATACTTTGGGAGTCTTCTCGACCGGGAGCGCAGAGACTCTGTTTGTGCCACATCCAATCAAGTCTCCTTCCCGCCTCCAAATGTTCTGCAAGCTCCCTTCCTCCCAGCTGATCTCATGAACCCTTTTTATGTCTCCAGACATGAGAACGAATTCCTCCCAAGAGTGAGAGCGCTGGCGTCCCTGATAGCCAGTTTGATTGAATGTGATAGATGTGTTTTTTTCTTTCCAAACCATACAGTGGTTGAAATCATACAGTTTGGGATTTATTCAAACGTGTCAGCAGTTGCAGATGAAGCCTTAGCCGTAGAAGTCGGAAGATGTTCCCGTGTTCCGGCCAGTCGTCTCTGTTTTCCAGGTTTGTTCGTTTTAGTTGTGCTTGCGGTTTCAGACACAGAAGCTGCCCAAAGATGTTTAGACGACCATCCTATTGTGTAAGAGAGGATTTCTCTTTGTTTGCTTTTATTGCACTGAAAAAAGAGAATGGAGTGGCAACTAAAAAAAAAAAATTGTTAATTGGTCATAAATAATATCGAGAGGTTAGTCAAACTTAACGTATTTAAGCGTGTTGAACTTTAACAACTTAAATTAACTGGAATAAACTTGTTTTGATGATTTTTGATTAAAATAAACATATTTAGACATACTGTGTTACTTGGCCGAGAGGCAGGGTCACCTGGACAGGTCGCAGTCTGTTGCAGGGGGACACAGAGACAGACAGGGCAAACAACCATGCACACACACACACACACACACACACACACACACACACACACACACACACACACACACACCACGACACACACACACACACACACACACACACCTAGGGAGAATCTAGAGAGACCAATTTACCTGACTGTGGGAAGAAGCCAGAATACCAGGAGAGAACCAGGTACATACATGCACAGGGAGAACATGCAAACTCCATGCAGGGGCAGGGAATCGAACCCAGGACCTTCTTGCTGCAAGGCAACAGTAATTCCCTTTCCACCAAATGTTTTGTTTTTTGAGCACACACTGCAAAGTTCCTTTGGCAAATACCTTTTACGCAGTAAATGTTTCATTGTGCAGCCCATAAAATTACCATAACATAATCATTTTGTATTATAAATGATTTTCCCCAAACCATTGCATTTTTCAAAAAATAAATATATTTTGGGCTTTCATTAGTATAATAATCACCCTAAAAAGTTGTTGAAGTATATCACCATGTGTAGTGCATTTGTATAATGCCGGTTTGTCTTTCTAAACTATATTTTGGGAAAAAAAAACAAACAATTTTTTTAGTTATAGTTTAATTTGTTAAGATGGACATGCGAGAAGCCCATTTGGTGCAACTCCAGACCGAAATAACAGCGCTGATCGACCAGAAACATTTCAGCAAAAATATTTTCAACCTTCATGTTTGACGTGGCTCAAAATGTCACTTTACATTCAATCTCTTTAAAGCTTTAAATGCTGTTTACCGTGTCTATTCATTGTCTTTATTCTTGTCTTTTAAGCTCGTCTACATGTAAGGCAACAGCATATTAAAACCCAGGAAATTTTGATGACTTTTACCTTTTCTTTGAAAACTTTTGAGGAACTTATTGCTTCTCGGTTCTGTTTGATCACATCAGTCCCTGGGCAGAAGAGCTGAACCTAATTCAATCATGTTGGCTGATAAATAACTCCAGGCAAATGTCAAAGTTGGAGTCCTAAAAGCAAACCAACACGTTCTTTCTCCGGATGAAAGCCTTCTTGTTTTTGACACTGATGCCAGAGAACATTTGATCTTGTGGATCCACAGTGGACTGCAGGGCGTGGCTCCTGTGGATTACATTTGTTCCAGTGAGTCTCACAGATGCTTGATCGGATGGGGAACTGGAGAGTTTTGAGATTTAGAGCCTTTTTTTTTTTCTTCTTCTTTTTTGCTGTGTTGCCTGATCCACTTGTGGGGTTGCTCGGCAACAAAGTCGAGGTGTGTAATTTTTGTAGAAGCATAGCAGCCACATAAGTGCGAGAATCCAAAGGATTCCCAGCAGAACGCCGAGCCGCTGGTAAGACGAACAGCCCAATTCAGCCCGACCTGCCCAAAGATTTTAATATTCCTGATCTGTGATTTAATGCGAGTGCGGCTTTTCCGCAGGCCCGCTGCGGCGCACGGCAACGCGTTGCTCTCACCTGGACACACGGTGTTGCACGTGCTCTTCTGCACCGACATGCCCTCGCAGAAGGCTCCGCCGTTGAGAGGCGCCGGGTTGGTGCAGGTGCGCGATCGTTTCTGCACGCCCCGCCCGCAGCGCACGTTGCAGGCCGACCAGTCGCTCCACGACGACCAGCCTCCGTTCACTGAGGGCAACCGAGATTCAAACGGGAAAGCGGTCAACGCCACGTCTCCTGTTTCGTGTACAACATCACAACCTTTCCGACGCAATGCAGGCCGTTTGACTAATCTGCTAATTTGCTGTCACAGGGGGGGAACAAAAGGGAAAGCAAACGCTATTGTTCCACTGCTAAACATTGGCAATGGTAGGCCTGTCAGAGCCCTTCATTAGCTTTGTGGAACTTAATAATTGATGGTCTTCAGCAAGCCGCCATAGCGAGAAAGAATCAGATATGTTCCCGCTGCAGCTTAATGCTCTCGCTGAATAAAATAGAGCATGAGACGGGAGGTCGGTGAAATGGGCACGGAAACACTAATCAATGCTTTGCTTTAGTCAAAGAAGCTCGATGCAGGCGTGACATTGTAATTTCACTCTGCACTGGCCTATTAAAAGCCCGAGAACATTGTTTGCTTGCCTGTAGCTGCATAAAGTGCTTTGAAAAAGGTATTTAATGCAGGCACAAATAAGCTGCGAAGTGTCACTGACCTCACGGCAGCTGCTTTTCAATCATGAATAATAAGACTGCTGTAAATATTGTGACTCCCTCCATTGCTCAACGCTGGTCGGTGATGATAAGCCGCTCACAAGACTCAAGAGTCCAAAAAGGACCACGTTCTAGTGGTGTATATTTAGTCTATAGGAGGCGATTTGACACCATAGCAATAAGAGATTGACATCTGATTTACCACTGCCTTCATATTGTATTGTAAAGCATTTATTATTCTACGCTGCTGCACTTTCATATCCTACCGTAGACTACAACCATAGCCGTGGCACTGCGTCTGTTGGCCACAATGTTGCTGGCAACACAGGTGTAGTTGCCGGAGTCAGAGAGGCGGGCCTCCGAGACGATCAGCTCATGGTCGCCCTTTTTACCGATCGCGCCAGCGTTCAGAGGCTCCTCGTTTTTCAGCCACTCCACCTGCAAAGAAAGAAGAAAGAATCAGATCGCTCCTTTTTTTTTTTATAGCACTTCAAGTACGAGAGGAGGTGCACTTCCTGGATTAGCAACTTTTCCACGAGCTGATGAAACGCCGCCATACTGGGGGCTCTCTAATGTGAGATTTCTCAGGAGGATTACGCCGAGATAAGAGCGACACGCGCCTTTTGTTTTATCATACGCTATTATGGAAGACTGTTGTATAAGTGTGTGATTTTGATTAGTATTTCGGAGCACGCTGCTCTCATTCCTGCTGCTGCACACTGCTCCCGAGTCGCGCTCGCCACAGCGGCCCCGATAAGACGTGTAAAAATAAGCGGGAAATTAGATTACGTTTTCAAAGGCGCCAGCGTAATCTCACACTCAAATTTTCAACCTTTGATTACGTTTGAGGTTTGTTTTTTTTCCTACATTCTTACTAAATTCTTCAATTCCTATCAAGTAAATAATGCTAGTTTTTTATACCTTACTTTTTTTTTTAAGACTGATGATGATGTCACCGCCAAGCACAGGGAAGTTAAAAACCATAGTAAAAAAAAAACAGAAAAAAAGAAAAAAAATTTGCTTCCTTATTTTTCCCAAATCATTTTTTTTGTGTGCCTATAAACATGCAAAAAAGTGGGTCACAACTCTTGAGTTACGACCCAGAACCATTTTTAGCTGTTAAGGATGACATGGTGTTTATCTGTTAACGTTCGGCAGACGTATCAGAGCCTGAACTCACTCAAACACGCTGTGATTATTCCATCAACTTGATGCAAGTGAGCACAGTGGCTTCGGCAAAACAGGCCGGTTTTTACAATTTCTATCAATTTACATGATGCTTTGGAAGGTTAATTATGTTAAGATGCTAATTTTGAACGGTAGAGCTTGTTGTACTCTGCTATGCTCCTTCAAAATGAAATGCACCACGAGAACGAAATATAAGCAAGAATGCAACGATACCCAAGTCTCAGAAAGACTGCCAGATGATGTTACTGACAGAGAAGGAAAAATAAGTGATGTAGGGATGTTTACCACCGCCTTGCATCACTTCTGCAAGCTTTGAGAAGTGAAGAGACCCGCTGCCCGCAGTGTTAAAAGCAAAAATCTTCGTCTATTGATGTTTGCTTCGAGATCTGAGCGCCGCGGCCTTGGAGGGCCCCCGCTTTGTTTTCAGTGTTTCCAGTGGACGACGAGTCAGATCTGTGACGCATGCAGATTAAGGTTTCTAGGTGAGACAAAGATTGTTCTTTTATCGGCTGTTTTGATGGAAGCACATGTTGCTCTGGATGTCATTCAGCGTTAATTGTGCCATCTAGATAGACACCCATCCCATACGCCCAGGGTTTCACAGGACGCAAAACAATTTCAAGTTTTAAAACACCAGATTCAAGAAGCAGTCTTTGAATTTTCTTTTTCCTTCCTCGGTCAACTTTAAAAGATGAACTTTTTGTGTGTTTTGAATCTTTGCAACGTTGAATTTTTTTTTTTTTTTGCATCGGAAGTTCAGCAGTGTTTTAGTGATTTTCACCACAGGTTGTCTGTAATGGCTCAATACTGGGGAGATTACAGCCATTCTCTGCTGATTTTCTCTGTTTTTTCTTTTCTTGTTTCTGCAAGAAAAGAAAAAATCTCAAAAATTGTTTCAGATTTTACTTTGATAAGCAATATTCCTAAAATTTTGAGCAATTTTCACTTTTTGACGGCAGCGCGACCTCCTCCCTCCTCATTATTTCTCTCTTTCCGAAGGACTAATTGGAATGTGCTTTCAGCTCCAAATGATCGCGACTTGTTGGTGATTAATCTTCCACCGAGTGTTCTGAAACAAATTTTCTGTAATTTTGTTGTCAACTTTCCAGTTCTTCTTTGGAAAGTGTCACTGGCGTCAGATTTTAAAATGACCCCCACATAAAGGAATTTTGTGTTTTTTTTATTTATTCATCCACTAATGCGATGCAGCCTGTTTATCAAGCTCCTAATATATGCCTGGAACATTTACTAAAGTAAAAAGTTGGACTAATTTATTATTCACTTTAACTCATAGCTTACCAAGTATCATACACTTTATACTGCGGGGGAAGTTTAGCCAAAATAAACAGCTAACCCCAATTACTGACTTTACTGTGGTAATTTCACAGTTTACTTCTTATTTCTGAGCAAGGCTGTCAAGGATCTTCTTCTACTGAGATGTTTTTAATGACACCTTCAAATGTATCTCTAAACTTTATTGACAGTGTCATAAAAAAATTCAATTTATTCGGCTGGTTTTTATCGCAAGTTTCAGATGATTAAGCGAATCGTTCATTTCACCCAAATATATCCTGAGTAAAATTTAACACAGGAAACGGTTCTCACTCTTCAGTTTCTTTTACTGAGGGAAAAACAGCGATTTTAAACCAGCCGACCCTGAGTGAAAAAGTAATTGCCCCCTAAACCGGTTAGCAGGTTGCACCGCCTAACCGCCATCAAGGTTTGCAATAATTGGAAGTGAGTTTCTTTTTCCATCAGTAGCAGTATTTTTCCATTTTTGATCAATTGTTTCGGAGCCAGGATGAGGAATTTCTTAATTTGGTGGTATCAAAATTGGTTCATTTTGCAAAACTGCAATGGAAACTTTTTTTTTGTGTGTGTGTGTGTGTCAGAGTCACACGAGTCACATGATCAACAACCCGATGCTGCCACTGGCGCAACCACGAAGAAGACGACAACAGGAAGTAGTTGGAAGAGAACTTTGCAGATTTTCAGGTTTATTTAATCAAATATCGGAAGTTTTCCGGATGTGGTTTGAGTAGTTTTTCCCCCTATCTCTAATAGCTGAACTTGCCAAACTCAGATGATTAATGCTCAAACAAACATTAAAACATAGAAACTGCTTTTTTATATTCATTTTTAACTATATGTGAAGAGCTGAAACATTTCTGTGTTTAAAAAGTAGAAGGACAACAATGAAATCTGAAAGGGAGGGGGAAAAGACTGTACATCAATTTTTAACCTCTGTCATAAAAAAGAAAGAAAATACCAGAAATAGTTGGCATTTATCAAGACGAGATGGGGCCCATTCTGCGGTAATTGCAAAATAAGTAGTTTGTAAGACAGGAAGCACATTGCTGACAACAACCCGGAGTGAGTGATGTAGTAGGTAGGTCACATCCACTACCGTTACCAATTCATTGTCCGTGCACCGAGTGAAAGTAATAAGGAATTACAAAATAAAAGACGCTCTGTTGATGCTCCCTTCCTCGCATGACTGGCTCTGTAAATTGCTATTAATGTGCCACTAGCATGAGCTGTTCATTGAGAGGGACGAGCCGGAGCGTGAGGAGTGGGGTTTGATTTATGGCCGTGTGTTCGGGGATTAAAACTCCGCCCCCGCTGGGAGCTCCATGCGTTGGTGCATTGGCGGGGTGGGGATGGGGGGGTGGCGGCGGCATGCGGGTGGAAGTGGGTGTCCGTTTGCCAGAGGAATTTAACAAGAACCACTGAACTTGGAGATTGCTTTGCTTTTTTTCCAAAACCCTTGATAAGAAAAAAAATACAGAAGTCAGAAAATCGATAAATCAAGAGTCACGTTGTCACAACTGGGTGCCTTTTCTTTTTTTTCTTTTTTTTTGCCTTTGAAGGCTGAGGAAGTCTTTCATCATGTGGATTTAATTTAGTGGGGTTTTTTTTTACAGGACTTTTCTTTGGACCTTTCAGGACTCACTAAACAACGTTGGTGAGTTGAACTGGTCCGTCAGAAGGCCTTATGTCAAAGCAATGCTTAAATCATGTTCTCCAAAACTGATCAGCTGACAAACCTACGAATAAAATAAAACAGCAAAACCACATCCTCCATGTATGCTGGGGAGATTTTGTGTGAAAGAATAACAGAAAACAAAACTCAATGATGAAGTGGGTGGAAATAATTCCTCTTTTTTTGTTTAGTTTTTGTACCGACTGATAAAATTTGGTAGTAAGCAGAGAAAAACTCCATCGATTTGGTTGATGACAAATCGATGGAGTAATGACATAATGCTTAAACATTATGTCATCATAATGACATAATGCTTAAACATTATGTCATTATGTTTAAGCATAATGACATAATGTTATTATGTCATTATACTTAATGACAAACAATAGAGGTCTGTTCTAGACCTCTATTGTTTGGTCTAGAATATAGAGGGCCACATAAAACGCAATGGCGGGCCGGATTTGGCCCACAGGCCTTGAGTTTGACACGTGACTTAGAGGGTCTGAATACAAAGACAAAACACACTTTCTAGGTCGGACTATTTTTTTTATTTTTAATATTTTGTAAACCATTTATCATTTTCCTTCCAATTCAAACCTAAGCATTGATTTTTGGAGGCTCTATCACTTAAAGTACCAATTGAAGTTTGTGCCTCTGATGTAACAACATAAGGAAATGCTTAAGGGGTGTGAATACTCTTCAGAGGGACTCATACATCTAATTGGATGTTATACTCTTTATTGTAAGGCTAGATTAAAAAAAAAAAGTCTTTCTACAATGTACCAGGGGAAAAGGTAATCAAATGGGACATTGCTATAAACAATTTGCAAGTTTATAAGCATAATAGTATGGCTTTTATTTCTTAAAATTAGCATCCAAGGGATTAAATTGGAGATGTGTTTCCATCTATAGCAAAAAGCAGCTAAACTAAAAACCATTTTCCGACATCTTATTAATCTTGATGGAGGAGTAAAAGACGTTGGGAGTTTAACCTCCGACCCTTTTGTTCTTGTCGCCAGACAAGATGCATATTCATGGAAAAACGTTGGAATTGAACTTGACAGGAACTGAATTTAACGCCTGGGTTGTGCGAATTTAATGCATTTAAACACTTAGCAGGTAATTCCACCAAAGGAATTTCTTTAAGACTCAAAGATGGCCGCCGACAAAATATGCATGTCTACTTTCTGACAATGACGCAAAAACAAATAGCCAGGAAACCGTGTCGCTGATCTTTTTTTCTACATTTACACCTGATCTGAATTAAATCTATTGTACAAAGATTTAATTGTACAATATGCATGCTATTTAAAGTCCAAACTCAAAACATAAATGATGCAACTTGTGATTTGTTAGACCAACACAAAGTTGTATAAAATGATGCAACGAACAACTCAAGTTCAGTCAGAGCAGAGGGAGATACATTTTCACATCTTTCTAGTTTGTTTGACTGTTTCCTGTTGCTTTTTTTTTGCACTAATTTATTGGATTAGGCAACCGTCACCCTATCAAGAGATTGTTCCACATGGACTGCAGATCTCTGCTGCTCCTCCAAAGGCACCATGGTTCATGCGCCGTAAAAACACAGAATCTCCACCAAGTACTTCTGGCTCAGGTTCTAGTTTTTTTTTAAATAAGACAAAAGCAACCTTTCACCAAGACACAGAAGCTTGTTTTAAGTCAATAGTTTTTTAGCATTAATAAAAAAAAAGGCAGATTATTTTACTTATAACAATAAAAAACGTCTAGATGCAAGTAAAAAATCTACCAGTGGTCTAAAAAGTTCCTTGCAAGTTAGTTTTGTCTCATTTCAAGTGTGCAAATTTATTTTTACTAGAAACGAGACAAAAATAATTGGTAATATTTTGTGTTTTTGCAGAGTAGCTGCCTAATAATGTTTCAGATTAGGCAGATGTCCAACTCTTGGCATTTTAGCAACATGCTACAAGCTTGGAGTACTGCTTGAAAACCTGATGCTATTTTAAAGTTTTCCACAACAGCACCTGCATTTATGCCCACACAGACGGTCTTTATTTACGAATTAGATGACTTTGAACGTACTGAGTGTACTGGACTGAATTATGGTTACCACAGTGCATGAGGAAGAACATGAATGTATGTCACACAGTCAAAATTTTCATATCACTTTTGAAAACCGTGCATCGTTTCCTTTCCACCGCCGAGCTGCTCTCTGTTTTGCGTCAGTCGGTCACATCAAATTCCAATTGGGGAATCGCTCAAGGGGTATGCACACTTTCGCAAGGCAGCACAAGTCATCTTTATTCAGTGGCGACATTTACAGATTCCCAGAAATGTAATTGTTTTGTTTACACAGCCTGCCTGAAGGATGATGGCAGCGAGGCGACAAGTGCGTTCTTGCCACCCTCGAAGGCAAAATGCATCATTTATGTGTTTTTTTTGTTTGTTTGTTTGTTTTTTTTTATATCTGCCCCGATCTTGCACCCAGACTTAAAGCGACTGCCTCCTAATCAATCTATCTAGTTGGTATTGATAACCCGTGAGCTGTGTCTGAGAGAAGTAGTGATCACCCCCGCATCGATCCGCCCTTCACTAAGGATCATTCACTCGCTGTTTTTGCAATACCGCTGACTTGTTTAGGACGCTACGTGTCTCGGAAAATTATTTGTGGTGCTGTCATGTTCGGCTGTCTGATGCATGCACATTTTCGCACGGGTTGGTGTTCGCAAAGGCTTCTGGGAAGCTTGCGCCGATGGAACCCGAAGGGATAAAATGTGGGTTTTTTTTTTGGTTTTTTTTTAGCACTGGCTTACTCATAAAAGTCCTATGTTTGAAATAAAGTCAATGTCAGAGGAAATTAAATAATTATTAGAAGGAATACATTTAAAGCTATAATTAGCCCTACTTGGGCTGATAATGAAAGTGTCTGATTGCTGCTCTCTCTTTTGTAAGAAGCATCTGAGCGCCATGATAAAACGTGGAAGACAATAGCAGCAGAAAGATGTAGTTTAATTAAACCAATAAACTTCAATTGTTGTCTTCCTTAATTAAACTGACCAAATAATCTAATTTCTCCGTGATCAAGTGTATCGCAATTCAATTCTCTTAGTTGGATCCACAATTTCTTTTTCAGCTGCAAAGTTTTCCTTTTTTTTTTCTTTCTGTTTCATGCTTATGCTTTGATCTATCCATCTCATTCTGCTCCCATTCCTTGTTCGCCACAGGATGAGCATAATCCCAGAGCAGGATATGCATGCTGTGTCAAACCTGGAGTCTCCCCTCTGGGTGGGTGGGGGGAGATCGGGGGGGAAGCGATAGAGAGATGCACATGCTGATGAGAAGGCAGGGACAGGACAGACTCAAATGAGCCTGATAAGCCCCGCGCCTGGGGAGGAACAGAAACGGATTTGCTTAATTGGCAAATTTGTTCCACTTAGATAGCGGCGGTCGGATGCTGAACAACACCTCGCCTCGCCCGGCAGGCCGGGCCCCGCGGGGCAAATCTGCCAGCCAGGTGTCAAGGTCACGACGTTGGCCATTAAAAGCCGTCGTCAAATTAAGATGGAACACGATCATGTCCGTCCATCTCAGACTTTCCCTCAAACGTTTTGTCTTCATTAGCGGCCGAACGGGACAGAGTTCACTGTGGGTAGGGACTCCATGAACTACACAGAGGAGGTTTTCTACTCCCCTCTCCCCCCAGCCTTTCTTTTCGACAGCTTCGAGCTGTTTGAAGATGTTGAAAAGAGAACCGGCCCACCTGAAGCACCGTGCAAAGGTATCATCTTTACGCACAGGGGAATTTCCGCATCTCCTCGGATCAGATCGAAACTCCGATTTTCGCCAAGTCGAAGTCGGAATGAATTCCATACTGCGTCATAACAAAAGGATGACCACTGCAGTCAGATAAGATTGATCTGAAAAGCGATGCGGGTGTTGATCGTGCCACTGCATAAGCTTCGCTTTTGTGTTTTTGTTTTTTTTTTTTTGTTCAGAGGTGGACTTGCTTGAGTGCTTTGGATCAATGTGCTGCTGCATAATGCAAGTGTTCTTGAGCTGAAGTCCACCACTGATAGTCAGACGTCACCCTTCAGGATTTTCTGCAGGAGAGCAGGATTAATGGTACCACTCCCGGGAAGATTCACCACTTTTCCATGGCTTTCTATCGGTGGCTGATGGCTGTCAGTGTGGCTTGCTGGAGACCCAGAGCCTTAAGCCTGTTTCACACAGCAAGATAATGAAGCTGATTTTTGATGCAGTCTTCCCCTTTGGACGATCTTAAGGACGCCCATATTAACATGATGCCTCGAAAGATAATCTTATGAGAAATTCCTCCTGTGTATGCTGAATAAAGAGCGAGCCAATCGGATGTCCTGACTCAAATTGAGGATATTCAACATGCTGTAGCCAATCAGAAAGCAAAGGGGAATCCTAAACATGGAAGACAAGACAACTGCTGTGGCGCAGAAGAAAGACATAAGAGATGTCTTTTTGTGTTTTGTTTTCCTCCGTTAAAAATCGAAAATTGTATTTACTCTGGACTCACGTTTGACCTCAAGAGGTTTCGTGAGATTTAGCACCTGAGATCTGAATGTTTGTGAGTGAAATCTGTTTCGTTTTCTGTGTTTGTCGTGTGGCTGTACACCAACGTCTGCTGACAATTTAAAAAAAAAAACGCCACCTGTTCTTATATTTAGTTTAGTTTATTTAGAATAAAAAGCTGCTTTTACCTTATTTACTTTGTTTAGACCAGCCCTATTGAACTGATTTATCGATCCTGTGGTTCAGGAAACGTTCAAGGCTGGATGTGGATAGTAAAGCTGGACTACAAAAATGAGGGATTTGGAAATATGTGTTCAAAGAATGATGTATGCTTGCTTGATTACTGTCAATGAAAACATTAAAACCATTAGCATGTATGGATTAATGTGCACCTAACAGCCTCCATCCTCCAAAGAAGCACAGAAGGAAGTTATTGTTTTTAATTCACATATCTCTTACACCGTATTGTTCATCATTTGAATTACTTTTATATGTTTTTGCTTTGTTTTTATTCTAGTGTTGTTCTACGCTACTGTCAATTTGAGCTAAAACAACTCTTGCACAATTGTACTCATAGGCAATCCAAAATGCTTTGAAGATAAAAAAATAAAATAAAATATCCCGTAGCAGCCTTTCATAAAATAAAAGATTCAGGTACCATATTTTCATGTATATCAATCAGGATATGAATAGTGGGACAGTAAAATAGTCTAAATAATGGAGGAGTTCTAATGACCTACATGTGTAATTATTTAAATGGGAGGTGAAAGCAACATGAAGGCAATTAAAAAGCAATTTGCTGACTTTTCTACAATCTGATTCAATTAAACACACACCCTCTTCCTTTCCCCTCCCTCATGTCTGCACTCTGCTCTGCCTCAGTCATCGGTGACGGTTTTTTTTTTTTTCCTCGACCCAACAGAGACTCATCACATGAAACAAATGAGGCCTCCCAATTTGACAGCAACATGTTCCATAACTCAAGGTGTGTCTTTTTGTGCCCGTGGTTTATCTTTTCGTTGTATGTCAGAGAGTTTTGTTTGTCGCCTCATAATTACATTTTAAGCACTTCAGATGACTCGGGATGGGAGGCGTGATGATTAATGAGGCTTGGTTTAGAATAGGATGTTTAATGCGGGACTAATGATTGTGAAACACTTTGGCTGAAGTTACCAGAGGAATATTTTTCCCACAACTACTCAAGATTTCAGTCTGAGCAGACATCCACTCAAAACTTCTGGAAGATGCCGCACCCACGCAGCACCCAGACGGTAACATCATTTCTGACCGCATATTTATTTTAAACCACATTTACTCTTAGGTTTGTCTTGTATGTGTTTAGTTTTTTTTTGTAGAGTGTCACAGTAACCACATTATCTCAAAACGCTAATGTCAGATAAAAATGACATTAGCTTTAAAAACCGTAAAACCATTCGAGCAATTCGTGTGGTGAGTTGGTAAGGTCTGGCGGAACCAGGTGAAGGAATGGAAACTACTAAATTGGCAGAGCTTCGTTTGAGGCTTCGACATTCGAAGAGTGCCATTCTTTAAATGTCCTATTTAAAATTTAAACGCATCGCAAACAGATTTAGCAGGTGAAACGGAGACTTTTACAAAGCTAATTGCATGTGCTAGTTGCAAAGTATAAAGCATGCTCTTTAGCTAGTTGGGTAAGTCTAAGTCTAAGTCTAAGTTGGCTTGTATTTGGTCAGTCTGAATCTGTAGCGGAGAAGTTTTGCATTGAACACAAAGAAGCTCAGAGCTCATTCTGCATCCTCTTAAATGCTGGCAGATTATGTAACGTGGAGATTAGCATATTTACTAGATCATCATGAATCATTCACATTTTGCCCTCTGCCGGCTTCTTTCCATCTGTTTGCTTCTCTCTTACTCCTCGAGAACCAAAAGTACTTTAAATAAAATCTTCAAAGGTTATAGTCGAATCGACGTGCCCTCATTCTCAAACTGCAGCGTTTCTACGCATAAAAGACTGAAACTGTTACATTAACAATTTGTGTAAGTGAACCGGAGTCGTCTTTGCAGTTATTTCGACGGGGTTTCACGTGGAAACGATCAGTCAGAGAAGCAGACGGCTTTAAAACTATTTTGTCATCCGTCGTTCTCTCCGCTGTCCCTGCAAGCCGAGACGAGGACGCGCTCCGTCGTCAAGAGTATGCCAGGACAACTCAAAAGAAACTTCTGAAGGTTAAGTCAGGAAGGTTTGTGCTTTTTTTTGAACTACATTTAAGACAACCTTGGAGAGCCACACGGGTTATCAATAAAATAGCAAGAAAAATACAAGCACAGAGAGGTGATGTGTGTGAACAACAGCCTGACAGCACCAAATGAACTGCGTCTGCCCTTGTGAGAAAACACTGGTAATGCTCTTCTGTAAGAGGCAGCTCAGATTTATCCAGGATGTCTCAGCGCACGCTGCTTATTTTGTAGGAACGAGTTTCTTTCGCGTTCGAACAGAAGCAATGAACTCAACATCCACACTGAAGCATGGTGGTGGGAGCATCATGTTGCGGTGATGCTTCCCCCCCCACCCCACCACCAATCATAAGAAATCTGATCAGAGGGCAGGTGAATGACAAACAGAAAATTCAAGCAGAAAACCTTTCAGAAGTCACCTTGCAACAACTCCACAGGCAAAGAAATGTTTAGATCAAATCCTATTCATGTATTTTTAAATGGCCTAGTCAAATATCCTACCTAATCGGTGTTTGTGGCGTTGCTTAAAATTTGCAGATGTCTTTAATTCGCTCAGTGTGAGCTTGCGTTAATTCGGGTTTGGAGATTTGCAAAGGTTGAGGAGACACACCCCAAAAGACGAGAACCCCAATCCATCCGTCCGTCTCATGATCCGTCCAAAACAAGACACCAAAACATGTGGATTTTTCAGGCAAACACTCATCTGAGAGAGTCGTGAAGTCCAACACACACCTCATGTTGGGAATGTAGAGAAAACATCTCCGATCGAACAGATCGGCGAAGTCCCAGCCAAGCTTGCGCTACCTAAAAAAATTCCAACGGTTTCTGAAAGGCGAGACGTTTCGCTCTCCAGCCAATGTCGGGTTTCTGAGGGGCATTCTTTTGACAGATAGCAAATCATGAAAATAACTCGCTAGATATTTGAAAGTTCCAGTTGTCATGGATAAATGGGCAAATATATTTACTCACAGGACATTTAAAGAACTGCGTACGATTAAAATAAGCAAAAAATATCCAGGTGGAGATTTGAAACTTAGCTCATAAAGGGTTAAACAATGAGAACTTCCCCATACTTCTGAAAAGGCCAGGGGGGGAAACGGGTGTAAACTTTCTCTGTATCCATGTCGACCAGAAAACATCTGCATGATGGACGGATGGATGGATGGATGGATGGATGGATGGATGGATGGCGTTTTGTCCTCTTTCTCTACTGTGTGGTTGTCTCGCACACAGACTGAGCTGGCAGGAGCTTAACTTAAGGGCGGTGGAGACAGTCCTCCCGATTATCTTGCAGTTTATTCTACCGTGCAAGAAGAGAGAACAGATCAGCGCGGTCGCGTCCTGGTGTGTGTCTAACGCGACGAGAAACACGGCCCAGTTTCACGCACACCGAAGCCTCGCCCCACATCCCACGACAGACGCTGTCCCCCCCCCCGAAACCACAGTGCAGTGAAACAAGAGCCGAGCTGATTTCATTGCAGCCGTGCCCCAGCGACGACCCCGTCTAATCCACTGCCTTTATCTGTCCCGCTGCCCTTAAGCCGCCCTTTCATCTTCAACGTTCTTCGCTGTAGGATCTGTAAACAACGTCCAGGTGTATCCCCAAACAAGCTACACGCATTTTCCACATGAATAAGTTTTCGCACAGATAAGCAGATTTAAGAAATGTTACAAAAATCTGAATTATTTTTGCAAGCAAGCCTGTGGGTGACAGACAGCAGCAGTGTGAGAAGCAAACAATAATGAAAATCTTTACAAGAGCAAGGGGTCCGTATATCTCAGTGCCAGTTAAAGTTTAACACGATGTATGGGTGGAGGGGAGGAAAAAAAAATAAAATAATCGCACTGAAAACTGCTCTGTCTATAAAAAGAGGATCCAGTTTAAACTCTTGTCACTATTAAAGTGAAGAAGGCTTAAGCTGTTTTGCTATGATCGATTCTCTGTGGTCTGACTTACAGTCGCGCGCAGATTATTGCTTCTAACACTGCTGGGAGCGATAATGTGGCGTTCGCTGGTGTTCATTAACATCCCGCGCAGCAGCCCGGCAAAACCCCCGCACGGTTTGGTTACAGCCAGAACGCAGATAAAACTTTGTCTTCTTCTTCTCCCCCCTCTTCCTCTGTTCGCGTTGCCTATGACAACTTGAAAAGAGAGCAGACGTGAGGGGATTTCGAGGCGCGGCGTCGGCCGGCGCGCGCATTAAAAACAGCACCGAGCACAAAAGTCGGAACTTATTCCATTTGCGTCTTGTCAACTGACTGGGAAAATTAAGCGTCGGGGACTCCTTTCGACGCCGCGGAATATGAAAGCGTCGCTGAGGATGTGCTGCGAGTCGGAGGGGGCCGCGGAAGCCTTAAGTGGATGTCATGACCAAAATAAACATGCCTCTGAACACAAACAGCGTTTAATACAGCAGATCGCGCCGCATCGGTGACCTCGATTCCTTAAAATCTGAGCTCTGGCGTCTTACTGAGGGAAGATTCCACGGAAACGGCTTTAACCTCCTGACAATGGCTGATGTCACAAAAAGAGAGAGATAAAAGTCCATTTCTGCTTCGGGGCGCCAGTAATTTCCATCTAGGTGTGACTAATGGAGGCTGCTGGATTTGTCGCTGCATTATTTACTAACGCCATTCTCTTTGTTATCCACAGTCGCATTAATGAATGCATGAGGAAGTGCCTATTTGATGACCACAATGCACGGGGGAAAGTCGTGGTACACCAATGCTCCATTTGTGAGCGCTGAATGATTCATCACACACACGCAAACACACACGCACGCACGCACGCACGCACACACACGCAGTTGTGCAGGGAGAACGGACACACACTTTTACACATTTATGGAGCCTGTTGATATCTTTGAGAACTCTTTACAGACCTCTTTTGCTTTCTTTTCCCCTCTTTCAACTTTTTAGTAAAAGTTCAGAATATTTGATGAATAAACATGTTGATCTTCAGCTCCGTTCACACATTTTTGGGCCATAAGTTATTATGATTAAAGGTCAGTGCTGAACTTTGTAGCTATTTTACATTTCTGGGAACCATGTTTGTTTATTGTGTACATGGTTTCATTGGAAAGGTTTCTGTGGATTAGTTAAGCACCTGCAAATCGTGATTTTAATGTTTTTTCGCATTTTTCAAAAATCACAGAGTGAATTATAATTGTGGTTTGTTTTTTATTACGCAATGATGTGAAACAGAAGCTTGCTACTACTGCTGTAGGTGAAGTTATTTGGTAGTGACTAGCTTACAGTGATAAATGGACATTATTTATCGCTGAAAATGTGACGCAATTATGCAATTTTCTTACCCATGTAATTCAGAAGGTTTCCAGATATGTGATACATCATTATCTGTTTTTGTTTATTATTATTTTTGTTTTGGCATTTTTTTTATTTTTTAAATGAAGTCACTGTTTACCTTGCGAGGACCTGAACAAACCTCATCCTCTTACACAGTTGCCTAGCGATTCCTCGAATGATTCAAGTACCTTGATTATGAAAATTCCTTGAGGAAAATTGATCCGCCTCGAAGCTTCGTTAAATTATGTTCTATTATTTAGTGCCTATCTGACATATTTTTGACATGTCAAACTACTAGCCGTGCTCTTCTCCTTGGTTGTGTTTTCCAGGTAGCGTTTTTTTTTTCCTAAAAATGTACATTCTCATAAAAAAAACAGAGAAAAATGTACAACAGGAGCACGTTTTTGCAGATGTTCAGACACAGATTGTTAGCTGCAGCTGGATGTTTCTTGAGCAGCAGCCCCCCTGCCTGCCTGTCACCCAATTAGTGACTGAATGTGCGCTTAATAAAGCCAGCGGTGGTACAAAAAGCAGCGTGAGTGTCAAATAACTAAACGGGGAAACAAAATAAGAAATACAATTATGAACTGGCTAACTAAACAAGGGCAGACTTTGAATGTATTTGTGATTTTTGTAAAAATGTCACATAGTATTTCCCTGCTAGTTGGGGTTAAACACCGTCTGAAAGCTTGGGGACATCTGTCCATCATTGTCATGGCTATAATCTCTAATGCATGTAACTGCTGCCAAATTCACTTCCATCTTTCTGGGGCAACTTTCTGGCATTCTATTTAACGCTCTGAGGATTCGATTTACATAAATAACAGCAAATAGTAAAGTGGCAAATTTGGTACTGCACGTAACACAGGTTTTTAATGTACCACCGTGATCCTCGGTGTGTTCTTTGTGCACTAACTGAACCGCTTTGAGTTAAATACAGGCAAGAAAAATGCTGGTCTCTGAAGGCAGCCTTGGGCTTCACTGTCTGCTAATTAAAATATAATTGGTTAACTCTTCTGCTAATTTCTGAGCGAAAACACGCACGGCTTTGGTCCTCTTTCTCGGCATGTCCTTCCCCGCCTTCAAAGAGCAGCTGCAAAGCTCGGGTTGGAAAACTTGCATTCCGACGGACTTCAATTTAATGAAGCAAATATTAAATATGAAGCAATAAAACCCACAATCTTGAGAAAACGCAAGATGACGTTACGCATGCAGAGCTGCAGAGATTTCTAAGGATACAAACTCTTTTTTCAGACTTTTCCAAAAAAGATAATCAGTGAAATGAAATGAAACTCAGAAAAAAAAAACCCACAAGGTTGAATTGGTTGTGTCTTTGTTTTCGTCACAATGGCAAACCTACCAACACATGGCCATAAACAGAAACAGAAACAGAGAAGAGATTCAAAGGGATGGAAGATTTCTCTTCTAAAGCAGAACATCTTTTATTAAAAGAAAGCCTTGTTTACAGATTGTTACTATCTATGGAGGAGGCATATTTACTATGTAAAACGGGCATATTGTGTTGCATATCACGTATTTGTCTTTAGGAATACATTTTTTCCATAATATGCTAAGTTTACGACAAGATTGCGAAATAATGACTTGCGTTCTTCTTTTTTAGGATTATTTTATGAAACACTTTGAATTTTGCTTCTCACTTGTGTTTGTATGCAGATGATTTTGCGGTGTTAAGAGGTCTAACCGTAATGAAAACTCAATAAAAGTTTTATTGCACAACTGCATTTTCATAGGTGAGAAAAAAGGTCCAAATATTTACATTTTTTTCAGCACTAAGCTCAAACTGTGAACATTTTATTTAATCAAACAGATATTTGTTGCCTTTTTTGATCCAATACAGAGAAACAGAAAAGCAGACTGGATCTGAATTGGAAAAACAGTGACATGGATCCAGAAATGCTTTGATTTGAAGGCCATAATAAATCCTTTGATCACTAATTTTCTTTATAGATCAACCACCCCAAATTTTTCTTTGAACCTTTCTTCTCCTTCTTCTTGGTCAGCCTCAGCACACCAAAGGTGGCTGTTGCCTTTTCTCGTCTCGTTTAATTGCTTTTCACTGAACTTTGGTAATAAAGTCATTGCCGACTGACGAGCAGAAGCTCAGGTATCGCTGTGTCAGCAGTAAGAGGCGTCAAGATTTAAACAAGCGAGAACCGAAATCCTCGCCAAGAGCGACGTAAACTTCATTTTCACGCGAAAGATCCTCCACGTGAACAAATAGCTGATTTACAAAAGCCTTAACTTTTCGACATCCATGCGCTCGCCGTTTTGGGTGTGGTGTTTTCCAGAATCGGGAGGGTGGGGCTGGCGCTTTGTTTTTATGTGTAGATCGCAGGCCGTGTCTGTTAGTAAATGGAAAGCTTCAGATGGCTGCGCACACAGGCTTTGATATTGACATATTTCCCCGCTGAGCCTCTGCATGAAGGAACACAGCATCAGCGAGCGGCGGCAGCAGAACACACACCGCTCAACGAGGCCGTCCACGAAAGCCTCATTTGGTATTCATAGTAAAAATTAAAAAGACCGTGACAGCTGATTTTTTATTTATTTTTTTGTTCTCAGGCAATTATGCACCCCTTTAAGACTGAAAATTGCAAAAGGAAAAATAAGCTTCTTCGCATTTTTTATTCTTACGGTTTGTCACTTTAAAAACCACAGTCTCCAGTGGAGTATTTTGGAAAGTGATGTGACAAAGCAACACAGCGGTGAATAGCTGTAAAGTGGAAAATGATCAACTGTGTGTGTTTTTTTTTTATTTTTTTATTTCACAAGTAAAAAATTGTGCTGTGGTATTCAGTATTCAGATTCCTCTACATAAAATCAGTCTAATCGCCTTCAGCAGCTAGAGGTCAGCTGTACACAAACCCGCATGAGAGAAGCGCCACGGCGACGACCGATGAACGCTGCCGACAGGTCAGGGAGGAGGTCACGGCGCAGTTCAAAGCAGGGCTGGGTTATGAATCGATATCTCAGAATGCGAGCGTCTCATGGACCACCGTTTTATCCGTCATCCGAAAATAGAAACGAGTGTGGGACAAATGCAAAACGACCAAGACACGGCGTCCACTTAAGCTGATGGCCCGGACAAGGAGAGCATCAGTCAGACAACCAGTCGAGAGGATCAAGGTCACTCGGAGGTCCGCGGCTCAGTGAGGGGGGGATCGGCTCGCTAAATGTTGCGCACTCCATTAATCTGAGCTTTCGCGGAGGAGAGGCGGGAAGGAAGAGATTGTCGAGAGAAAGACATATTCGCAGCATGACATAAGCCACGTAGGAGACATGGCGAACATGTGGAGGAAGGTCAGAGAGCGTCAGAAGACAACGCTTTGGTCAACAGTTTGAAAAATTGAACTCAAAACGTGTTTATGTGTTGAAATCACCCAGTGCACTGCAAAACCACAACATCAGTTTCTTGTGCAAATATCTTTACACTTGAAATAAGCAGCTTGAGTTAATGGATCATTAATATTGACAACAACTGATTTGTTATTTTACTTATAACAAATCATTTTTCTTATAATCTAAGTGAAAAAAACATCAACATTGAGGAGATATTTGCTGAAAAGAAGTGCTGGAAAGTTGGTTTTGTCTTAATTGTGACACTTTATTTGACATTACACCTGTCATGAAAATGAATGAACGTTTAAAGCTGTTGTCATGAAGTGTCATTCAACACTTTTAATGCAAAGTTGACAAGTTTAATGGACTTTTAATACAACTTTTGCATTAAAAGCGCTATTATTTACCTAATGACGCTTCATGACAACAGTCATAAAGAGTTATGAATGTTTTTCATCTTCTTGACAGCTGTTATGTTTATGTCACTGTCATAAACATAACAGCTGTATCGTTTTACCCTGTTGATTCAAATGTACGAAGATCTTTGCACTAGAAACTAGACACAAAAAGTACAAGTTTGTGTTTTTGCAGTGTGGACATTCAAACACAAACTAAGAGTGCTAGCCTTTTTGATTTAAGTGAATTTCTGCCGCTTTGCAAATGAGAATAGGAAAACATATAAGTCTTTTGAAAAGCTGGTAGAAACATTTTTCAGATTTTCAAAACCCCGAATCGATTTTCTCCCTCTTGACAATTATGAACCACCTTGTTTGGGTCTATCAAACATATAAATCACCCTCCCACCCCCACAACCTAACCGATGCCAGACACGGACACAGAACTCCAAAAGCTCGAACCGCCCGAATCCTCGGCGTGCAACTAAAGACCCCTGTGAACTGAAATGTAAAGTACAGATGGGTCTCTGATATGTTGAAGCTGCAGAGCGAAAGCAGATTCTCTCATGACAACTGCGAGTAAACCAGACAGATGACAGCTGCTCTCAAGGCAACAGGGTAAAGTGTTTCTTTGAAGAGCAAGCAGCCCCTCACCTCAGCCACCGGCACTCCCTCCGGGGGACGACAGTGCAGAACAATCATGCCGTTCAGAGGCACCTCGGTGCCCTGGGGGTCCTGCTCAAAGTTCTTCCTCAGGTCTAGAAAAGACAATGAAAGTTCAACATTAAAAAAACTAAAAAACAAAACAAAACAATAGGAAGCAACAGGAAATGGTGCACTTGCACATTTGTGACCTTTACAAATATTGATCAACAAATGATTGACATGCAAAAAAGTCGGGTCAACGTGGGAATCGAAGGGAGATGACGTCTCGCTTACAGGCGATGCGGACGCTTGCCTTGCGGCTCTTGGAGGTCCCCAGGTGACTCCAGGCGACGCACAAGCACCAGTAGTCCTCGGGGCCGTGGAAGTCCTCCACCTGCTGACGCGACACGTTGATCATCACCTCGCGGATCTTCAGCCCTGCGGACCAAATGAACGGCGGCTCAGATTAGCTTTCGAGGAGTCAAGGAGACGGAGATTTGCGGAGACAGGGTGATGAGTCAATTTCAAATCTGATAAGATTATCAGCGGTAAACAGATCTGCCATTTGTCAGGAGTAAACTGAGGAGAGGCTGGCTTGTCAAGGCAGGTCAATTTCTGGGAATTTCTTTGGATGACATTTTTAACCTGCATCATAAGTTCATATGGCGAAAACTCTTGGAGGAGTTTGCTTCGCTTCTGACAATTAAATCCTTTGTTGTTGTTGGTCTTTTAATGCTTTGTTGACCAGAAAATGTGGATTTTTCTCGCCGCTGGATAGATTTCACTGTGGAGGGTTTCAGATCTCTCTCTCCCTGCACAGCGTGAGATATTTATTCTGAAGTGGCAATAACTAATTTCCGGGAGACGCATTATTGAGAAAAGGAGCAGATCAGCTTCTTATTGTTGCGCGCGAGCGCATGATCAATCATCTTTTTTCTTTGTAAAGATCTCAAAAACACCATAATTCACAACGTGGGGAAAGAAAAACAAAACGGCTCGACTGAGAGCTGCTTCTGTACACAAACGCTTTCCAGAACCGCCAAATCCTTTCAATTTCGCCAGCCAAACTTTGACCTGAAGTCACACGGGTCGTCTGCTAATATCCGCATCATTGTCTGTGATGCGGCCTGTAATGAGCCAGGCATGAGAGGGACATTTTCTACGAGAATTAAAAAGGAATTTGAAAAGCCAGGGATTTCAATAATGCCAGCCTATGTACAAAACATGACAGGCTTGGGCCATTAATGTGTTGTATAATAAGGGGCTGTTTCACTGGCGTCCAGGAAAATTGCAGCCTCCAACAGACTGCAGAATCCTGCGTTTTCAGGCAGCCAAGTTGAACAGATTTTTAATACGGTGCTATGGAGTTATGAATAGCTAATGTTTAGTGTCTGGTGTCCAAACTCATCACTCCCCGGAGAATGCAATTAAGGCTGCGCAGTGGGGGGATGTAGCGGGGGGGGTGGATGGAGTGGATGGAGGGGTGAAAACACGTGGTGTGTAGGTGGCATGAAAAGTGTGTTACCACTGAAAACAGACAAAATCATCCTTATTATGTATTGTGTTTTCCAGCCACATAATGGCATTTATGGTGCAAACAAGTAACTATGTTACATCCAGTTGTTATAAAAATGCTGTATATATCAAATGTGACTTAAAAAAAAAATTGACTTGGTAATTTGACGCTTTGAAATTGCGAACTGTCTCTTTAAGAAACTCCACCTTCAGGAAGTCATCACAACAATGCTCCTCTTTTAACCCTTTAATGGTTTTACCAGTGAGAAGTAGTTTGTATCATGAGCCCAGCACGTGTGCAGTTCCACCAGGTGTTTGCTGATTGCTGCAGGCTAGTCTGAAGGAGCTGAGTGGGGGAGTGGCAGGGGAGGGCCGCTCTGTGAGGCAGAAGCTCAGAAGTTTGGAAACGGCAACTTTGAGGAGGAGCTTCGTCCTCGAAGGCGGAGCCAGGTCCCACCACGCGTTTTTCGCAGCTGAATGGTTGCCGTGGGAGATTAAAGAGTTTCTCAAGCATCCAATGAGTTTATGAGATAAGATGATGGACATTATGCTTTGCTTTAGGAGTGACCAGATGATAAATCCAGTTCAATGTAGAGAAATGTTTGAAACATGCAGATCAAGTTTCAATAGTGGAATGGAAAAAGAGTCCAGACCTAAATCAAGTTCAGAATCAGTGGAAAGACTTGATGTTCACAGTTGCTCTCCACCTGACCTGACTGCGTCATGTTTCAAAGAACACGGTGAACATTTCTGCTCTTGATGTGACAAGATCCTGAAAACATTTATTTTTCATAAAAATCCACTGCTTTGTGTTGGTCTGTTACGTAAAATCCCAGTGAAGATACCGCTAAAATTTGAGCGTTTGCAGCAAAATAAAGTTCGAAAAACTTGACAAAAATCAAAATCAGCGTGCAATTTACTTGTGTTGTTTTTATCTTTGGGTCTATAAATAAACTGAGTTAACTCGCCTTGACAGCACCCCGAATTGTTTTCTGTTCAAACATGGAACTGCTTCCTCCGTTTTTGAGTAGAGACAAATTCTGCCTGACAGAATCTGTTCTCACCCCTGATCTACGGAGTAGATCGGCATTACAACAAATACGACGTTATGATTTAATAATAGTCTCATGTTGCTTTAATATTTCCTTCAAGTACAAGACTGTAGTCTCAGCTGACTTGCAGATACTGAGGGCGTGATGCTCAGACAGCTTACGATTAACCCAACAACCAGGATTTTCTGTTCTTGCTGCAGGACTTAATCAATGTGCTTCAGGTAATAATTGTTTTTTTTGTTTTTTTTTTCTTATCACAGGCATCGTGCTGCCTGTACGTTTTCGAGTATGGCTGGCGTGTAAATTAATTTCTCTTAGCCGTGTTTGAAGTGTCAAACCCAGCTGGCAAATAAAGCCGAACACAAAGCGTGATTGTTTAACAACTGGTTGTTGTTTTACATGCAACTATAACATTGACATACATTTCAATAAAAGCAACCATCTGAGCCTGAGCAGATAGTTACAATGCAGCATGTAAAATTATATAGCTTATATGACAGCAGTAATTACACTACCGGGTAGAAACAGGCCTTTGCAGGCAGTTTGCAGAATTTCATAATCATGGTTTGACTCCTAAAGCTCGCCTCCCTGTTGGAAGGTCCATTTTTGTTTTATGCCTTACTTATTTGATCTTTCACGATCAATATCAGGACGCGGAAAGAGTGTTTCACCCAGCAGCGGATTCAAGAGAAAGTCATATTTCGAATTATTACACAATCACCACCAAGCCTTACGGGGAGTGTTGTAAGAAATTTGCATTAAATATGTATGCTGTTGTGGATGAAAGGTTGTCTTTGTGTCTCCCACCCACAGTCCATTTTTTGAGTCAATGCACTTCGGAAGCGAACACAGACAACGATCCTCCGTCTAGTCGAGTAACGCTGGGTCACCAAAAATATTTTTTTTTCAGCTGTCTGTGTTTTTTCCAACTGAATTAGGATTATTTGCACTGCTGAATCCAAACGTGATTTCCGTTTTTCTCAATCAGGTCAGGATTTTAATTTGATTCAGAGAAATGACTAAATTGATGACATTTTTGTGACATTATCAGTTCATTTCTCATCCAAAAATATGAGAAAAAAAAAATTGTTTTCCAACAGAGTGTATTGATCAAATATGTTACAGACTTGGATTTCTGTAAATTTGAATATTGATAAGGGTGAGTACATGTAAATTGAACATTATGTCTTCATTGTGTGAAATTCTCCATCTCTTCCATGTCCTTGATGCAGTCTCTGATCATCACCCATTGATCCTCAGGAAACCGATTCATTTGTAAGAACAAGTGATGCATTTTCATTTTCGTGACACTGCCCTAGCACGCCATTAACGGGGACACATTCATTATTTGCTTGAAAACCTCATCTCACCAGGGCTTTCCAGGGTTTTGCTTGTTCCTCAAACTCAGACACAAGCTGTCGAGCAAAAAATTCCCGTCTCCTACCGGGAGCAGCTCAGGGGTTCGGTTTTGCCAAAAGTCAGTTTGGCGTGTGGCTGTGAAAGGTGAGCAAACCGCATCACCGCTCGGGTAACATCTGGCCCGCGGGGATTATGAAGCGGGGATAAATCGATCTAAAAGAATTAGCAAAAAAGTGCCGATGCTTAGAAATTACGCGACGAAAACAAATTCCCGCACTAAATTTGTAGCCGACTTAACAAATCCTGATCGGCAGCGCGTTGCTCCAGCAGCTGTTCTGGGCTCCCCTTGTACTGTAGTTCACTCCTTAATCACCTGGACCTGCACTTGTAGAGGAGCAGTCGCTCCACAGGCTTTTCTCATCGTGTCGTACATTGCAAGCAGCAGCTTAGACATGGGCAGGGATTAAATGAAAACTATTAATGCGAAATGAAAGGTTATCTGAGGGAGCCTAATGAAGTAATGAAATGTTCTCTGAAGACACTGTAATCCTCCGCACTGAGTTACTAATATTATGTACAATAAAAGCCCTCCTCTGTCTGCTTCTCCTTGCCACGGCAACAAATTAGTCATAATCAACATGCCTGATTAAATGAGAGCACAGCAGATTTAACTTTGGGGAAATAAAAAAAAACATAAGATTGGTTTCTAGGAAGGGGGAAACTAATCAGAAAATGGGATTTTCCTCTATGTCAGAGAGCCAACTGTTGCTCAGAATTAGCATCGGCAGTATGAAAGTGTTTCTTCATTTAAAAAAAAAAAATCTGTTATCTCCCGATTGTATACAGAAACAACACAGTGGAAGTCTGCCAAACAAGCAAAACATGACAAATTAATAAACAGGACCAAACGTAGCTTTGATGAATTTGTCATAAATATGGGTTTGGCAAACAGACTGCAAGGCTTTTCACTGACTTCTTCTTTAGTCGTAAGGACTTTCCCCGTGAGGTTTGTAAAGTGATTCTTCTTCAGTCTCATTAGCTCAAGGCGATCAGCCAAAAACAAACTGATTTAGCTTTTTTTCTTGTTCATGGGTCCCTCTGACTGCACACCAGTCTGCCGACTCCAGGAACCACTAACATCTAATCTACACCTGCGTCCTCTGATAGTGTCGTTCTTCCACACTGAGGTTGAAACTGAGGGCGAATGTAGCGAAACCTCCCACATTTAAACGCGGTGACACTTTATTTGATGGGCTGTGCTTAAGACTGATATGACACTGCCATAAATATGACGTAACACGTCATATTCATGTTATGAACATGAAGACGTCTTTATGAATGTTGATGACTGTTGTCAAGAATTGTCCTCGCATAAATATTGACACTTTTAATGCAAAGTTGCTTCAATAGTTGCATTAAAAGTCCATTAAAAGTACCAATTTTGCACTATTTGGTTACTTTATACATTTTAATGCAAATTTGGCGCTTTTAATTGCATTTAATGCAACTATTAAAGCCACTTTTCATGAAAAGTGTCAATATTTATGCAATGACACTTCATAACAGTCATAAACATTCATAAAGACTTCCTCATGTTCATCTTATGTTGTCATATTATGTTATGTGATGTCATATTTATGATCGCTTCATGTCAGTCTTATGCACAAACCTTCAAATGAAGTGCTTTTGAAAATGCTTGCAGATTGTCGATAAAGCACCTTGGTAAAGGTAGGAGACCTGTAGTAGTAGCTTTGTGGTACGGCTTGGACAGAAACCGGGAAAAAAAACCAACTATGTGTGGATGGACATGAATAAAACAGGCTCTTCCACATTTGCCACGATCAAGCCGTATTCAAATGGGCCCTGAAATGATGGAAGGCCATTGGTTTCTTCCACAACAGGATGGTTCAGTGGACTTTGCTCTATTCGGCGGAAAGTGTCAAAAACTTTCCAAAACTTCTTTAGGTTCAGATCACGTTTACGATCAACTCTTAAAATTAGAGTAAACCAACTGCTAGCTTGGAGCGCTATTGCAAGAAGCTGCCTAGTAGGAAACCATGAAGGTCAGACAATGAGCTACCCAACATGTTGAATGCAGCGGTGAGGTAGAAGAGGCTGTGATGCCATGTTGCTATGGTTACGCTGTCACAGAACAAGGTACCGCAAAGACTTCAGAGTTTTGAGATCAAAACTATGTTTGTATGACATTTGTCACTTCCTCCCTCGGGTTCATTTTCTTCCTTTCTTTCTGTTTCTGTTCGTTCTTGCGTTACCCGCTAACACAGACTCGTTCCGCGGTTCATCTGAATGCAAAGCACAACCTACATTTTCAGGTGGCCCAGATTTTGCTTGTTTAGGCTCCGCCGGAGATTGGATATGCTTTCACACCTTCCCAAATAAAGCAGGATATCTGAGGAAAGCAACTCCAGACTGTTGAAAGCGACAAAATTCAGAATGAGGGAAAAGATATGGAGATTTGGTGCAGACAGTATTTCAATTCACATGCAAAATGAAAATAAGATATTATACACATATTATAAAAAAAAAAACGTGAAGGGAGCAAGCAAAGATGTTGAAATGATGGGTGGATTTTTATCGAACAGTGATTGCTAATGAATCTCAGTCATACCAGAATGTGAGCTTTTTAAAATCTTATAATTTATTTTTATAACTTGAAGAAATGTCTGTTCTTAACACCGCTCATGCCCTTTTATGTTGTGCTGTATGCTTCAAATGCCTGGCTGCAAAACTAATTTCCCCCTTGGGGGACAATGAAGGAACTGAACTGCACTGAAATGCATAAAGGAAAACAAACATGAAGACAAAAAAAAAAAAAAAACAAAACAAATAACACAAATTTCAAATACAACTTCTTCTCTTCTGTTCTTGGTCTGCAGATGAAATTCTGCTGTTTTATGATAATAACCTCCATAATTGCACAATCACAACATTTCACTCTCTCCTTTCCCTGTCACCGTCCAGGGAGCATACATCAACAGACGTCAGGCTACATTATGATCAACGTCACATTTCAACATGCAGCTTTCAATTTCCAGACGCTGCTGTGCGAGTCTGATGCCACGCTGATGGATGGATTTTCTTTAACATTATTTAAATACAGACGGATTCTGTAACATTAGTGGCAGTGATGGAAACGACGACTCCAGTTGCGAAGACAGCAGGAATGTTCAAGTTTAAGTGAGGAGTTTCAAAACAAATACGAGTGATATTTGTTTAATATTAAAAGGCAGGGGCTTTATTATGCAACATATCATAGTTCGGATAAACACTTTAAATATGATTTCTTTCATTTCAAAAATTGCTCTACCACAGGTTCTCTTCAACATGTCCTCAGTGGAGCAAAGTCCTGATTCTACACACCAGAAATCCTCAAAATACGGTGAATATGTACAGCAACCTCCCAGGTTATGACACTCAAAAAACAAATGTCTCAATACTTGTCTGACATGTTAAAGTGAATATTAACTACTATCAAACATTCAAAAAGCATTGAAGTAGTCAATATTTACTCTTAAGAAAATACGGATCTTTAAATATTGATTATTCTTTGGTGTGGTTCTGCCGACTCCACAGGACACAATTATAAATTTTACAGTCCAATTTAGAGATGGAAGTCGATTGCTCATGGCGTCTTTTTTTTAATGCAAACCTTGATCATTCCCAAAGACATAGTTTGAGTTTATGAAAGTGAATCCAAGCGCAACAGACCGTGGTGTATAAAAAGAAAAAGGTCACAAAAATGGTTTGTGTTTTCTCACAATGAGATTTTCATTTTTGATAGTGAAATTAAAGACGCCGTGAGTACACGAGTACCGAAGTCACTTCTGGGTCAAAAGAAAATGACAAAGAGAACAAAGAGAGCTGAAGAAAGATTCCTGCTCTTTGAAGGTAAACAATGCTGCAACACCCAAAGAACAGCTCGACTCCCAGGTTCCTTCGCTTTTTGGTGGAGATCAAAGAACCCCGGCCTTTTTTTTTTTGTGTGTGTGTGTGTGTGTTTTTTTCCGAGCAGCCCAAAAGGACACTCGGTGACAGCGTGCTGGAGCGATGATCCAATAGCTGCTCGGCCCTGCCGCTGTTAATGGACACTTTTCTGCATTCAAGAATGAAAACATCGATTCGGCTCCCTCCACGAGTTTCTCCCTCATCGCTTGTTTATTTTCTTCCAGCTCCTTTTCTCCCCTGCCTTCCCTTCAGGCTCATTACGGTGGCTCATGACGGAGCGCCGCAAAGCCTTGACAGCAAACCTCAAGGTGGAGTAGGATCCACTCGCTCATTCAATCATGTCTTTTCATGTGTCTCTATAAAAGAGTCCAAAAAAAACAGCCATAAAGATGTTCTCTTATCATCTTATGCTACTCTCTGTCTCTTTTCCCTTTGCCTCTCCCTGTTGTGCCTCCCTCCCAGCCTCTGGCCCATTGTTTGTGTTTTGCCTTGGCTCACTTGATGAAGAGGCCCTGAGAGAGCCGAGCGTTGCCAGCTACGAGTGGCTTGATCCGATCCTCCGTCTTGGTCCGGCCCAGCTCGGTCGTGTCTGCCCTCTTCGCCGCGTTTAACTCCGCAGCACAGGAGCCGACATTGTGTTTGTTTGAGGGATCCTCACGAGGCGGCTGAACACGTTAACGGGCGACGCGGCGTGGGCAGCCGGGTTGAAGGGGACGGATGTAGCTTTCGGAGAAGGTCTGTCCGATGTGAACCCGGCTTTAGGAAAATGTTAGTGTGACGTGACGCTGTGCTGTGTGTGTGTGTGTGTGTGTGTGTGTGTGTGTGTGTGTGTGTGTGTGTGTGTGTGTGTGTGAGAGAGAGTGTTGGCCGGGGGCCAGACACAGACGAGCCCTCCTAGACAAGCGTAGCATGCTCCCAGCAACATCATCAGTCTGGTCCCAGCTGTGTTTATCATGTTAAATCCCAGCACCGAAGAAGGCGCGGCGCTCCACGCATAAAAATAAATAAATAAATAAATAAATAAATAAAAAAGTCATAATAATTCGACCATTAAACTGCTACAAGTTCTCATCCGAGGCTTTCTCCTCAGCCGGCTTGTTTATGTTTTTCTAAAAGCGGCGTGTTTGCCTATTAGGGCGTACTCGTGCATATGCAAGTAGCTTTTACTCAGCGGGCCACTTAATTTATTTCATTTCCATTTCTCTAACTAACAGTTTGTGACACGGGGCCCTCGGGGGCCTCTCGATTCTCTTTCACCTCTCTCTTTTCCCCCTCCGCGCTGCGAGTTCAAGCAGAGTTGATGATATCTCGCAGAGTTCGAGGATCAGAATACGCATCGTTTGACGGGCCATCAACAGGAATAGACATCCACGCTTCCTCCACCGGCCCTGCATTCACACGCTCACCTCAATCACTACCTCCTTATCGCTAAAATCTACTGGAGCTCGATCTCGCAGTATCGTGTTCGGCCTCTCTTTCACTCCTCCATCAACTTCTGTTTCCAATGTCCTCTTTCTCCTATTATTCCCCCTTTCTCTTATCTCTCCATCTGGGTGTCAACCTTCCAGCCGGAGCCCGAAGGCACCGATATCCCCTCTGTCCCAACTCCCTTCCTCCCTTGTTTTCTTTCCGTCTGCCCTTTGATAATGTCTTGAGTTGCATCACTCATTTCCATCTCTCAGCCCTCTCGCGGTACCATCTCCTGGTGTGAGTCGCAGTGAGAAACACGCTGCCAGGATGCTTTTGTTTTTGCGGATCCTTTCGGAAGGCCTTCCAACAATCCGGAGCCGACTGATTGATTCAGTCTTTAAATACTTATGCCTGGGACGATTCGAAGGAGCGAGTTGTTTTCCTGAAGAGACGGCGGAATCAGTACGGTGATAAGTCAATAGGATATCTGGCTCAGCCTCCTTCCAAAATGCTTGGATAATTGCAAAAACCCGGAGCTGCAGAAATGTAGCTGCGCTGAATTTGAAGAGGCCCCGCGCGGCCCAGTAACAACCTCTTCTGCCAGAAAATCCACAAATTGACAGCATTTACTTATTCCGTTATCTATATTTAAACGCTTTTCAACTTTCATGGCAACTACATCAAAATCACTTCACAATTAAACTTCAGACAACTGCAGAAAATTTGCCTGAAACCAAAACACATCTAATACGTTGCATGCACACCAGAAATGTCTGTTGATGCATATTTAACACTTACTCTTACCACTATTTAGTAGGTAGCATTATGTTCATTTAAAGTCTCACAAAAGGTCAAGATAAATAGATGTTGTTAAATATCTAAATGTTTTTCGTATGGCAGCAGTGATGCTGTGAAGAAATGTTGTGTTGATGACTGCATATTGCTTTGCGTGCTGATTTGATTTTCCTGGTTGTTATAAATGACACCTTGGGGACAAATATCAGTTTCATGCTGGGTTTTTTTTTTTTTTTTAAAGCTCAGAAGATTACATTTCATTCATCCCTTTCCTTTCTGCTCTCTCTCCATCTTTTAATGATCAGAATCAGCTTTTTTTCCCCCTACAAGCTGCAGCACAGAAATAAGAAATGTGATTTCGGTTCCACTGTCTCTCTGGTGGCTCGTTTCTGCAATTAGAGCTCGTCAAGGTGAAGGTTTAAGCGGTTTGCGTTCAAGATGTGAGGGACGGTTTTCTGTTTCCTAACCTTAAACCTGTGCACGAATCAGGACAGTTAGCAACATAAGACAAATAGTGGTGCAGAATTGCCTTTCTCTGAATGTGACACTGCAGCATGGACAGCGATCACCGGCTAAACCAGCCTGAGTCACGCGAACGCCCATACCTCAGGCAGATTTATTTCACAAAGGCTAGATTTCCAACTTCAAACTGTGGAAGCTCAAATCTTAATGGCTTTAGGTTGAGCACATCAGGACACAGCAGCCTCTGACTTCCCGCTGCTGCAGCCAAAGTCCCACCTCATTCACCTGATTCCCCTGAGATCAGATAATAGTCCAAACTAAGCTGCTATAGGCTCTAAGGATAGATCAAGGCTGATTCTACTTAAAACTCTCTTTCCTCTCGCTCTCTCTCTCTCTTTCTCTCTGCCTCAGTCTATTACTCCTCTTGTGGTGATATTTGCTCCGGCTATTTTGGCTGAATTGGCTGAATTATCAGTAGAGACACTGGGGGCGGAGATGGTCAGAGAGTCTGTTGCAGTACGTCAAACTCTGTGGAGTAAACATTTGCACAATAAGAAGCGTATCTCTGTCTTAATAATAATCACTAAACATGTGTTTCCAAGCAGAGTCTGTAGGAAGGGCGCAGTATTTTGAAATGAATTGAAATGAGAGGGTGCTACAAGTTGCTTCGTTTGCGTGCGAGTTGTTTTCCAGCGCCAGGTTTTCCACCTCTGTCCATAATTCATGTTGCATTTCACATGAAGTCACTGGATACAGTGAACATTAAACAGGGAAGTTTGATTCAGGTTTATGTAGGAGCCTGCATTACTGTCAGTCCTGATTTTTCAGAAGTTTTACATTCCCTGCAAGGCCACTTGCTGCTAGCGATGCTTTGGTGTGTGTATTACAGAGGAACTCGTTCATTGTAAACACACAGAGAGAAACTGGAACAAGCACCATTAGGACAAGACCAGCAGCTTAAACCGAGCAGGATAATGGAAACAAATGACTATTTTACTTTGTCGTTAATAGAATTTATAAAACACAAAATATGCTTTGGCTATAATGCTGTTTCTCAGCCACAAGTCCCACAGAGCTCTTACATTAAAACATGGAAGGCTGATTTCTTTTTTGTTTTACAAAATTGCAAATTCAGAACTGCAGCACTTAGCACTTATCAAAGTGCAATACGGTGTTTACAGCAATAAACCTGTTGTTTTAAACCTCTTAAGCAAATAGGAATCTGGAAAGTTCGCCTCGCATTGGCAATGAGCCCACAGTTCAACAAGTCAATGCTTTCTTTCACTGCACTTAAATCTGAAAGACTTTTAATGTCTGGTCCAATTATGTTTGACCATAAACAGACTAAAACTTTTTTATTCTATTTTTCCAAACAGCCTGAGCCTTTAGACAGGCACCGCATGGACAGGTGTGTTTAAATAAGGGATGAATGGAAGAAAAAGAGACATGGAGGCGTTGCTAAAAGCTAATCATGAATTGAGCAATACAAAACATTTTCTTGTAACAGAACGTCTCACGTTGTTTTTTTCCATTCGTTATCAAAACTAATTCAAGCAGATCAAGAAAAAGTCTTTATGTCCAGCTAGCGTGTTTAGCTAATGTGAAAATGAAGTTTCAAGAGGACGTCTCTGGACTGTAACAGTTTCTGTACAAGTGTGATGCAATATTTTGGTTGATTCTGGTCAAATCTGAGAAAAAAAATAAAAAAAATAAATGCAGGATAAATTTGCATTTAATCAAAGTCTAAAATGGGAAGCATCGATTAACGCCACTGTGGAAAGGAACGTGTTCATATTGATTAATTCACGTCCGAACAGGAACGAGTGGCTGCAGAGTAACTGCAGACTTTTCCCCTCACATAAAGGAACTAAATTAAATCTGTCATTGTGTCAGTTCAGGAGACGTACTGTGGACTCACATCACAGCAAGATCTCATGCTGAAAAACACACAACCAGAGGTTACAGCTGCTCTTCATTGTGTTCCTCCATTTTTACATTATTGTTCGTATTTATAATAATAATAATAATAATAATAATAATAATAATAATAATTAATAAAGAGTTTTCTGTTAAGCAAAAGTCGCGTCTGTTTCTGAATTATTGTTGCACAACGAAACTGGCAGTGCAGTGTTGTTGCACAGATATTTCAATGATCCAAATGAAATAAATTCCATCATTAGACACCAACTGTATGACAATAATTTATACATTTACACAGAAACTACAGTAATTGTCATAAATTAGAACATACATTTTGATGACTCTTGTCAGATGGCTTTAAAAAAAAACAAAAAAAAAAACAATTTAAGCAGGAATTAAAAATGCAGATTTTTCTCTGATGTGATATTCCAGTTTTAAACATCTTTTCACTCCCTGAAAGCTGAAAATGATCTTAACTGACTGTAATAAAAGCTTAAATACATCAATCTTTGTGCTGTTAACCTACATTATGTGTTTCCCATAGTGCACTGAGATACTGAAATTTTTAATAACATTCAAACTTATCAAATATGGCTACGCATGGCATGACTTTATACAAAGAAATGTGTTTTTTCTACATCCACTATTATATTCAAAAGCAGATTAAAGTAAAATTATATTTTTATCTGGTAAACAGAGGAGTTATTGTGCTTTTAGTAGATCTCTGCCCTTTATAGACTAACACTGGGAGTCTGACAAGTCGATATTAAGTGGTTAATCAGCCGGGCTACCTGTTCATTTTTTTTCTGGCGTCACTTTAAAAGGACTTCAAATTTCTTATTCCATCTATCTATTTCCATTTTTTTTTTGTTTAGTTCATTTTATGTCTCCATTTTGCTCTTCTTTTATTAAAACATTAATTTATCCAGGTGGGTCGATTCAAAACCGATTGTGGGGCAATATGATAAAAACCTGGCCGAGATTTGGACGTTTGTGTTTTCTCTATTGACGTATTTCTGTCCTAAAACTGCACCTGTGAGTTATTTCCCCTCCATAATTATGAAAACTCCCATTTGTAAAGAAATAATAATAATAATAAAAAAAGAGCTGTTTTTCAGCTTTAAGAGACCTAAAGGGGCAGATAAATTCAGAACAAAAATATAATACAAGTAGTACAGGGACAATTAGATGATTCAAACAAATCTTTGCAATATGATGGCAGAAGTGACGTAAGTTGAGCTCGCCATGTTCGATAATCTGCCTTTAAATGTCACCATCACCATCTGCCTTCAGTAACTGTTAGATGCTCATTATTTTCCCGTCAATAAACTCTCGCTTCATTCAGACGGCCTTGTTGTCTTTGCAAAACAAACTCCTGGCTCTGCTTTTATTGAGCCGTTTTAAAATGCCACACTGATCGCCCCGTTCGTTTAAAAAGATGGGAGTAGTGATGAGAGTTTCTGGGGAAATGTAATGTTTTCATCGCGGCCCGCTGTCATGTAGCTCAGTTTGGATCTTTACTTTTTAATTATCCGGGTAATATCATTTTACAGTATCTGGTTTATACAAGGGCTCATGATCGAGTCCAGCGGTGGGGAGTAAATAATAATAAAAGAATCTAACCATTAGTGTGTGTGCATGTGTGTGTGTGTAACCATTAGTGTGTGTGCATGTGTGTGTGTGTGTGTGTTTAACATCTAGCTAACTTGAGATCTGTTGAGCTTTAGGTGGATTGAGTGGCTAAGAGCAGCAGAGCTGTGAGGTGGTGAAACAGTTATTAACAGGGCTAAAGCAGATCCACATCCACTTAGATGTTTTCCCAACCTGCAGGCGAACAGCAAAACTGAATTTCTCATTTTGTTGGCTTAAACTTTCTCATTTGAGTTTTTACAATCCGAAAAAGTGGAACAGATCATTATTCTCAAAAATCCAAACGTTTCTGAAAGCGAGTTAAAACTGCTTCGTGAAAAAGTTTTAGAAACATTTTACGAAAGAGGAGCTGGAAACTCTTTGACTTTGGTGTCGACCTGGTGGAAGCACAGGAATCAGAGGTAGGATTACCCACAGCTTCCCATCTTTTATCCATCAAGATTGCGCTTGCCTCAACGGACAATGGACTTCCTGTGTGTGTTTTGGACAGTTCACCCCTTTAAAGTTGTGTAACTTTAAACGTTTGATACCTGACTTTAAGAGGCACAGAATAGAGCCATCTGCCTCAGGATATTTCATGCCACTTAAGCCTCAGTTCATATCCACCAAAGGTACATTTTGTACTGTGGTTAGAGTTATTTGGGGTTAATTGCAGAGCCTATTCTGTCATATTTCACAAGAATCAAATGGCCCATTAATGCCTCTTTATCTACTGAGCGGTATGATATGGGTTGATGCAGTTCGGTTTGTTGTTTTATGGTCGAGCGTTTAAAGGAGTGCTACCAGTTAGCCATACTAGTGGATTAAGAAACGTGGTGCACTAGTATGCCTCGTTGTGGTCATAATAAATGTCGTTTTTCTCTCCCCGGTAAACAAACCTTTTTGTGTGACGACAGTAGCTCCAATTCATCCAGTGCCTACACTTGCTTATTCTTGTACGGCTGCACGGCACCGGAGTGAGAGTTCAGTTCACCTGACATAAAAATGATTTAGTGATGAGGGGGGAAGCTGGAGTACCCAGAGAGAATCTCACACATGCACAGAGAGAACATGCAAAAAGACTCCCGTCTAGTATTTAAGATAAAGGATATTTTTGTTGCAAGGCAACAGTGACAAACAACTTCCCAAATGCAGCCCACTGACTCGTTTCATTATTCAAGAAAATACTTAACTTTAAAGAAAAATAAGCTGGCACACAGTTGTTTATTTATGGATATGAGATGGATGAGGGAAAGAACAAAATGGCAACGCAACATCTGAATAGTTTTCTCCTCCTTTGACTAACAGAAGGTTATTTAAGTTCGGGGCATTTTAAAAGTGAACTGGCTGAGAACCCAGCTTTTCTACTTTTCTTTACGGGTGATTAAACTAATTTTGGATATGTTTGCCGTAGGGTGTTTTAAACTCAACACTTATACTAGCAAAAGCTATTCATTATCAGCTATGGTAGTTTTTTTTTATTTTTATTAAAGAGTAGAAAAACACAACCAAATCCTCAGTTTTAGCAACAGTTTTTATTGTCTTATTGAGAGCAAAACCAATATGCTGAAGGCAATCAAGCACCGATTCAGAAACATTCGAATAATAAAAGTGTCACTTTTCTGTTTTGCAAAACAGTAAACAAGATAAGAGTCAGATTGTTTTTCCCTCGTGGAAAACAATCTTGGAGTCGATTGTCCAATTATTTTCATTTTTATTATTATTACTTATATTTAGAGCGAATTTATGTGTTTTCATTTCCCCTTCACTGCGATGCTGACACACAAATGTTCTCTGGGGGGAACAAGTGAGGGACGAATGAGATTATTGTATTCAAAAACAGCTAATTTTAAAAAAATAATTTTGTCTGGTATTTTGGGTCATTGGCACCAGTCGTCGCGTTAAATGCCAGGCTGTGTAATCGTTTCATCAAATTACAACTTTCCGAGCCAGACATTTGGCTAAGCCATGAAGTTGAGCTGTCAAGAGATAACCATCCGGTGATGAGCGAGATGAGGTGGTGAGTCGCCGAGCTGATGACTACGTAATGAAATCACACAGAGGATCACACAGGAAATTCACGGGGACTGACTTCTCGGTGGAGCTGAGGTACTTAAACAACTTAGCGGCGTCAGAGTCAAAGAAAGGATGAGAATCCACCCTGAGCTCCTGAAGGCTGTGGAATTTTGTGCAACACTGGCGGGAGTTTTGGGGCACTTGCAAATCTTTTTGAAGGTCCCTCGTTTTTTACAAAAATTTCTAATCCATATTTTAATGTTGGATTTGGAACAAACTGTGTCCCCCTGGAAGACATTATGCTAGCGAGGCTCGGAAGATGTGAGGATCTCTGCAACCTATTTCATGCTATTTTATGGTCGAGCGTTTAAAGGAGCGTTACCTCCGATTCCTGTGTTTCCATCAGGTCGACACCAAAGTCAAAGAGTTTCCATCTCCCCTTCAGTAAAATGTTTCTAAAACTTCTAATGCTTTGAGACCGACGTTTACTTTCACTTTTTGGAGTAAAAATACAAAAAGTAAAAGTAAAGGATTGAAATTAAGAAAATGATCAAGTACAATGACTGCATGACGTTAACAAATCCAAATAAAAACAGTCTTTTGAAATGAAAAGTTGATTGGTTTATATTCATTTTACATCTTTAACTAGTTTACCAAAGATTTAACTAATGGTAGATTATGAAAGGAATTATATGGCAATCATATTCAGTCAGCTTTCTGCTGAGCGCAACATATTCCAGACTCTATGCATGAAATACAGGAAGCACAAGTCAGGAGGAGACAGTACCGTCAACCTCTAACGTTGCGGCAGCGATTGCTTTGTCAGAAGTGGCACGAGTTGAGTTACACGCACTGCAGCACTTTGCTTTAAATAGATACCGTCTCCACGGAACAAGTTGTTGAGAGCATGAGGTTTACTTTGAAATTGTTTTTTTTTTAACCAGTCTAGTCATTGTCCACCTGCTGTGATCATTGGCAAAGAAGTGGCGTAAACCCTGGACTGGTCACCATTCCGGTGCAGGGCGAGATCAATTTCATTTACACTGAAATGATTTCGAGTCTAAAAGCTTCTGGAGTCTGAAGAAAATGTCAAAAGACGACATGTTTTCTAAAAAACATAAATCTGACGGATTTTAAGAAACCAAGAGTCACACCATGTTGACACTTCCTGTTCATGCAAAGCTGAGGCATGGGGATTAAGTCACAGAAGATTAGCTTACAGGTATGAAACATCTTATTAATCTGCAACACATTATGCGGGCTGAAAAACATTACATAAACGATCAATGTCGGCTTTGCACAGCGGATCTAAAAAAAAAAGTGTAAAATATGTGATGTAACGAGACCATGATGAGACGCTGAAATAAAGTGTGTGCACTCACGAAACCGTTAGCGAATTTCTCCTGTTTTAGTTGAATTGTGGAGAATATTTCACCGTAAACATGAAAGAAGTCTAGAAATAATTTATGATTGTCTCACATGTTTACGTAGCAGAAACCCGGTGCCTTAAATGGACAGTGTACATCTTTTAGGTCCATTATATGTATGCATTTCAACATCAGATGGTCATATATATCCTTTTCACAACACGCCTTTGTGTTTTTCTCACTGTGTTCTGAAAGGGGGATAAAAATGCATAACATATAATGGTAAAGCTCCATATGTCTCCCTTGTAGCCTTTGGGTATCCATGGTTTTTGTCCTCTGCCTTAAACCCTCTGGTCAAACAGTGTTAAGGCATCTGTTGTTTTGTCTGTCTCCATTTAATTCACAGGTTGCTGCTTTAATAACTACAGCCCCCTGCTCACTCCAGAACCCCGGGGCCATTCCACCAACTGAGCCTCACTATAATAGCTTGTACTGATCTATAGCTGCTCCACAGCCTAATACAGACGAAGCCGGATGAGGAACAAGTTGTGTTTCAGTGGACAAAGGGTGTTTATTTTCACACCAGAGGCTCATAATGCGCTGCAAGTTGACACACAGGTTGTGGAACAAAAAAAAAAGAAAGTCTAACAAAACCAAAAACTGAGAAATGCTCAATATTCCTCATTAAGGCCAAAAAGCAGGCTTGGCAACTGGGCTACAATTCAGATTTAAAGAGATATTCCTGCCAAAATGTCACGAGGAGAAAATTTTAAAGGGAATTGAAGTCAACAAGGAAAGGGTATGTTAATGAAAAGATCGAGACGACAAACAAATACACAAACTCTCCTTTCTCAGCCAGCATGGAGCCGACATAAAGCACGTTTACCGACTCCTTGAAGCTTCGTGGGGACGTTCTCCTGAGAACATCCAGCTGTACTTCCAAGTTTTTTTCTCTGCTGGCATTTAAAGGTTGCTTAACTAACCTGCTGGCGACTGGAGGCCTGCCCAAAGTGAATATTTGTGTTGTCTGAGGAGTCCAGAGTAGCTTTTATTTGCTTTTCGGATGTATATTTTTATTACTACAGTGTTCCATATATATTTTTAGGAAATTTATCTGCAATTTCCAAGTGATTGATTCACGTACACTTAAGTAAAAAAAAACAAAAAAACGTAAACTACTGCCAAACATAAACCTAGAACAGAAGCTAAGCTTGTCGTCACATTTTACTTGTTCTTTGTGCTTTTTAATGATATGCAAAGAAAGTTATTTGATTTGAAGCCATTTTCTACTTGGAATAGGAAGAGTGCTGTGTGAGTGTGCAGTAACATCCAAGTGTGGGCTGTCAAGGATTGGCCCTCTCCAGTGTTCTTAAAAATCAAGTGATATTGGAATCAATGCGGGAACATTTCATTCTTCGCAGAATCCTTTGAGGCATAATGCAGAAAGACGTTTCAGATATTCCTCTGTCACACCTGATGAGCACTTTGTGTTTGTTTTGGAGCCCGTCTCTGTGTGAAGTGACGTAACGAAGGAGAAAAAAAAAAATTCATTTTTGATTTTTTTGTTTTGTTTTTTGTACCCAATTAAAATGATATTCTTTAGTCATAATTCAAATGGACAAGTGGTCTTTTCATACACTGTTGTTCCAACTATTTCCTTTTCTAACTCATTTTAGATGACATTGTGAAACATTTGACTCCACTTTCTGTCATCCTCTATCTATCTATCTATCTATCTATCTATCTATCTATCTATCTATCTATCTATCTATCTATCTATCTATCTATCTATCTATCTATCTATCTATCTATCTATCTATCTATCTATCTATCTATCTATCTATCTATCTATCTATCTACCTACCCTACCTACCTACCTACCTACCTACCTACCTACCTACCTACCCTATCTATCTATCTATCTATCTATCTATCTATCTATCTATCTATCTATCTATCTATAGAGCTAGCAAAATAGATAGATAAATAGATAGCTATATAGACTATTTAATGATTGGTTTATGTGAAGGTGTGTAAAAGATGTTTGTGTGCAAACAGGAGACCAGGATGAAGAAGGCTACATTTCTTGACCACTATTTAAGTAAACAATGTTATTTTTATTGAGCATAAAATACTTTCTCTCCAATGTTAAAGACTAGGTGCAATAAATGGCAGAGCAACTGGTCTGGTTAGCTTGATTTTTATCTACCTTTTAACAATTTGACTGTACACCCTCATCTAATTGTCATATTTTCCATGTATTTATCGCATCAGCACTGTTTATTTCCAGTTTCTCGCGCCATATTTCGTGCTGCTGCGTTCGGTTTGTTGCGGCTCTCGAAAAAGAGCGATAAGGTGAGCCTGCGTCCTGTCAGCGGGCCAGAACCCGGTCCTTCAGGTCGATCATAAAGAAGCACCAACAGCCAGAAAAAAAAAAGGCCCGAAACACATCAGTGGGCCGTTGAGCCGATCACAGTCATGGTCACGGTCAAAATTTGCTGACAGGTATTGTCTCAATAAATCCTGGATTTTTATAAATTTTTTTTCTTGTCTCTTTCTGGTTCTACAGTCGAGTGTTAGGACACGTCTCTTAAACGCGCCAGTCGGATGACCGCTCATGTCGTGACGTTAGTCAGTTTTAATATGGAGAAGCAAATTTAAGCTCACCAACTCAACAACGAGCAACATGGATATTGAAAATACCCAAAGAGCCGAAAAATGAAATCTCTGAGCTTTGTGTGGCGCATACGTATTCATTTCGCCGCTCTCATAAACTATTTCTCAAACTCTTCCACTTCGTTTGCAGCTGTTTACATAACAGAGACAATGAGTTAATAAAGAGCCACTTGCATTAAAGCTGAGCAAGATCAAAGGATGTTATGAGGAAGTTATGCAGGCCAAGACGATCGTTAGCCGTGGTGATGATCATGTTAACAAAATCAAGACAAAATGTAGCGTTTCATTAGCTTAATGTAAAATAGATCAAACACAGCATTACATTCTTAGCATGGTATAATCACAACCCAATACTTGGGGTAGTCTAGAAATAAGACTTAAAAAATGTCTCATCATTATCACATTGTGCTGGATAGCATTTCATTATTATTTTCTTTCTCTATATTACTTTATTTTTTTTTCTTTTATTATTCATATTACTGTATCTCACTCTGATTCACTGGGAGCAGAGAGACTAACAGTGTAAAGGAGAAGGAGGGACTGACAGACGGAGTTTGATGTCAGGGCTTTTATAATATGAAACAGACAGACTGCGAGAGACAGGCTCCCTCCCCGGTGTCTGGTTGGTGGTTTCTATGTGAGATCTCGAGCTTTGAATCAACTCGCTCCTTCATGCATCTAAAGATAGTCAAGACTTCTGGAGAGGTCCTGGCAAATGATTTCAAAAAATAAAATATTGAAAGAACAGCTGTTTTTTTTTTTTTTTCCCCTCCCCTTCCTCTTAGCCCTCGGTACTCTCTGTTCTCCTTTTGAAGATGCTCTGATCTTACAATACAGGCTGGTTGTGGTTTCTGGTTTTATTTTTTTGCCTATTAATAATAATAATAATAAAAAACCCCATCAGCACCATGTATTTTTACTATTATTATTATTATTATTATTATTATTATTATTATTATTATTATTATTATTATCATCATTACTAGTAGTATTTTTGATAATAAAAAATGCTGTGTTTATGATTTGTTACGTATTTAGCTAAGTAATCACATCCTCCCACCTTAGTGTGAAATCCTCTGCAAAGATGAGTCTACAATTCTTGTTTGCAGCTGCACTATTGAACACTTGCTGAAAATTAAACGTTGTAATTCCGCAGGTTGGCATTCTCTAGGCATTTCTAAACATCAAGACAGTTTCACTACTGTATGAGAAGATAAAATGTTTCCATGCACGATGATCTCGCTACAAAGATTCAGAGTGCATATAGTCAAAGACATGCATGGACGTGACATTGATTTTCAGCTATTTCTTATCGAAATACACATTTTAATTGAGCTGCTTTAATAAAATCATGGCTGCACCAGAGACAAGGTAGAGCAAAGATCCTAAAATGCATTCAGCTGGCATGTAAGAAATATGCAATCGCCTCCACTGGTAAAATAAGTTTTGACGCTTCATACTGCCTCTGCACATAATGTAGGATTTAAATTCTAACTTTGCAAGAACTGTCTTCTTTTTTTTTTTTTTTTTAAACACTTTTTTACCCTTTCAGCTCGTCTTAAAGTGACAGAAAACAGCCTTGAGCGTTTGCTGGGAACGGCTCATATACTTAATTTCTGTGACAGAATCTGATTTCTTTTCTGTTTTTTTTTTTTTTCCGCTCACACTCGCATGTACTAAGGAGTGATAAAAAAAAAAAAAAAAAAAACATTCATTTGAAATCTATTCCGTTCAATTCTCCTGCGTGCTGCGGCTAAAGGGATACATCCTGACAAAGACCAGATCCCAACAGGGCTTGTTAGGTTATGAGAGACACTCCTGCGCAGCCGCTTCCCCCTTCCTGCATCTCTCCCAGAGGAAACCGTGTGACTGCCGACATGGAGCCAGATGGAAGTAAAGCTATGAAACAACACTAGAGGCAGTAAAACTGTGGAGGTCCGTTGTTAATTCTGGTGGGAGCTGTTGCTCGCCGCTGTCTTTTAAGTGAACCATTAACACTGTTGCACAAATAATAGCGGCAAAGGAAGGGATGAAAAGAATGGAGGTAATCCTCAGCGGACGTCAAAACCGAAAAAAAATAAATAAATGAACGAGTGTCCAAAAGGCCTCGTGAAAGTATCCGTACTCCGCTTTTTGTTTCATGAAATACGACGCGCTTTAGTTTGTTGTAGTTTAAAAGTCTAAAATTGGGCGCAGGTGGGCAGTGGAAGAACAGTTTTCAAAATTCTTAGCAAATACATGTGAAGTGTTGCATGAGTTCAGCTTCTTTTTAACCTTAAATTCATGTATAAACTTTAATTTCAACAGAACATTTAACATTGGATCAGGAAGACATTTTAAAAACCCCCAAAAATGAATAAAGCAACCAAAAACAGCGAATAAAATGTCCCTTAAATCAGGGTCTGGTTGAGACCAATGAGTCGGTCTGAAGCTTTTTGTCGTCCAGACTTTGAAATAGCTAGAGAACAATCATGCAAATGGAAATGATCAAGCTTGTTTTAATTTATAATGCAATTAATTGAGCTATTGCTTATTACGACAGGCCTAGACGCAGACAACCTACCAATACATGGCAACTAACAACTAAATCCACAGGCTGGGCAAAAAAAGAGAGTATTGATCAGAAGCGAGGAAAAAGCCCAGGGCAACTCTGGAAAAAACAGAAAATATCAGGTGAGGGAATCTGTAGACAATAAAACTACGGGTTGTGCACGCCATAAAAGTGCTTTTCACGCAAGAGCGGCAAGAATAAAGCCTTATCGTTGAGAGGTAGCCACGATAAGCCGACTTCACAATTTGCCACGAGGCATGTAGTAAACGTGTGGAAGAAAGTGCTTTCCTCAGACCAGACTGAGGCTGAACATTTTTAGTAAAGCTACAAATCCAAAAATGAAGGATCTGTTGGCTAGCATAAAAAACAAACCAAACACAAAAGGCACAAAACTGGGCAGTCTATCTCCGTGGTGAAACATGGTGGTGGCTGCATCATACTGTGACAACAGAAGGATCAGATTTTTGAGTTTGACGTTTCAGCAGGAAAACAACCTTAATCTCCTAAAACTCAAACTCGTATTTCCCCTTTGATTTGACATTTGGGCTGACTGGGACCTTTTACTGCAAAAACAACAAATTACCCTGTTACATTATGTTGTTTCTGAGAGAAATTGTGCTCTTCAAAGCATCAGCCTGGGCTGCCTGCAAATACAAGCAACCCTCCCCCCTTTTCAGATTTCTACTTGAATAAACATCGGAGGTGCAGAATCTTTCCTCCTCTTCACAGTTGTGTGCTACTTTCTGTCACATAAAATCACAAGAAAATACATTAGTTGTGATATGTGAAAACGTGGGAAAGTTCAAGTCGCATGAATACCTTCGAAATTGACTGCATTTAGTATTCTCTTCATGTAAGAATACCAAAGGACCAAACAACAAACTATTGTCAAACTGGATTTTCTTAAAAAAGGAACTTCAACGTGCCTCATCTAACGCATCACATGGAAAGACACAATTACAGCTCCGGTGCATTGTTGGAAAAATGTTGTTTTTTTTTTAGTTTGATGTATAAACATGAGAGGATTTTTGCACCCGTCCCCTTCCCTCTTTGGGATGATGCAACAAAAACAGTCCAAGGACTCCAAGAGGAACCATTTTCCTTGTGGTTTTAATGGATTCACTTGAAGTTGGAAAAAAAAAAAAACAACAACAACAACAGCAGCAGCAGCAGAAAGTTTCAGCAAGTTGCATCACTTACAGGAATCATATGGCGTTCAAAGTCTCACGCTAAAACTCAACAAGTTGGCTCCAATGTCACTTTAGTTCAGATGAATTGTGACACGTGGTGTGCTGGGAAAACTGTTTTGCGAACAGACGGATGCGTCGGCATGAGGCCGCGTTGGAAAAGGTTAACAACTGGAAATGTCATCATCATACGATTACGAAGGCGTGACTTTGCATGAATGCCTGTACGTTACGATGTTATTACCAACTTTTGTTCTGGATGCCAAAATCCGTTCTCCGATTGGTTTTTAGAGGAAAACGACACAAAAAAGGTGATATGATGAATTTTTACACAATTTCCTCCTAACCTCAAACAAAGCCCTGGGCTCATTCTTGGTCTTCTCCATACATTATTCATCAGTTTTGGGTGCAAGGTAGAAATAGAAGAAAAAAAATCAACACTCAAAGAGTCTTAATCTAAAATCCAAATAAAAAAATCTGCTGAAAAATGACAAAGCCCTTCTGGCTTCTTCTTCTTCTTCTTCTTCTTCTTCTTTATTTTATTCCTTTTTGCAGGACTTGAACCTGGAATTTGCATTCATTCAGTTAGCAGATGCTTTTATCTAAAGTGACTTGCAAGGAACTACATTCAAGCCTCAGCACACCAAGTGCTGCTGGCATACACATTATGCGCTATTTAAAAAGAGACAGTGCAAGTGGAACAGGTACAGAAGTGCAAATGGAAAACAGGTTAGGTGGGCTTGAAAGTGCAGGCGAAGGTTGAGGTGGCCATAGAGGACAATATTTATCAAAGTAATTCAGCGGTTGGGATTGAGCATGAAAGTGGATTATGCTGCGTATGTCTGAGTGGGGTGCAGACCCCACTGTTGGTTCTATGGGCATGGGCTGTTTACGTCAGTGTGGGTCTGCCGGGTGACTCATGTCCCTTATTTAACATCAGACATGTAGGCATATTGTGAACCACTTGCAGTGGTTTCCACCGTGAATGCTGAGAGAACTGCTGGAAGAAGGACGTGAGCGGCGGAGACCAACCTGCCGCACACAGTGGTGCTTCTAAATGCACAGCAAATTAATTTAACCCTGCAAGCTCTTGGCTACTCTTCGCTCTTACATTCCCCGCAAATGAAACGGCAAATAAAGGACAGTGTCGGGCTTTTTTTTCATTTTTGGACTGTTGAGACGATGCATCAACCAGCCAATCCCTACATGGCTGCCTTGCTTATCCTTGACACGCACATCATGTGTTCATGAAGGCTGAAATACCTGTCACGACGTCAGTGTGCTCTTGGGACATGTGCTGGCTCTGGTGAACCCATTCACCGTTGCACTTGAAGAAGATTTGGAGCGCGGGCCGGGCCTGACACCGGAGCTTGATGGGGTTGCTCTTGATGATGTAGGCGTCGACGGGCTCCTCCAAGAACCGCGGCAGGGTCCCAGACTGGCCATGCTGCAGGGCTTCACCTCTGGGACCTGAAGGGGAGGGGGGGGAAATGAAAAGAAGAGAAGAGTGAAACGGAATCCACAAACAAAACGCATTTGATGTCATACTTGTTTATTTCTGGCAGTAAAACGATTGGTTTCTTTCTCGATTGGTTTGAAAGTAAGGACTTTGTGCGTCCCATTCAACTTCCTCCACACAAAACTCACACGTCCAACGAAGCCCACGATATCGGACACGTCATCAATACAAACGCCTTGGTTTATCCACTGACGCACAGACGCTCCGAAACTGAAAACGCTCATTTGGAGATTTTTCTAAACCTCTCTGCTGCAGCATCAAGTTCTCCTTTCACTAAAAGTAAGGACTCAAGTCTTTCCCTTGACAAATGGTGCCAAGACAAAATCTCCACCAAAATTCACACCATCAGTAACTTCCAAACAAAGACTCGTTCATCGTATTGTCAGACAGAGGGCGGATTCACTCCAGCCCCGTTCAATCCACTCTAATCACATTCTGGGTCCTTAGAAAGTCTGGCACATTTGGGGAGGTGTGAATGTGTCATCGCACGCTGATGCAGACCAAAAAAAAAAAAAACAATCGCCGTTCTGCCTAAGAATCTAGATCACAGTTCGGTTGAAGTGAACTCTGGTGTGGTTCAAATACATATTATGTGAAAGCCAAGCAGTCTAGAGGCCTCTAGCAGGAAGCAGATTGTAGCGCAACGCATTCTGGTTGGATAAAACCAAAACAAGCTTGTGCGTTTGTTGTTGGCTGGAAAAATGGTCTTTTACCAACAACAAAAGACAAAACCTGCAACCACTAAAATCTGACTCCGCTCTACTTTTCTTTACATTTCATAAAGGAAGAAGTTGCACTCATGGCTTCGTCAGTGGTTTTCCTGTCGTTTATTTCAGCGGCTCTTGGTGCAGCTCCACCACATGTGAGGGAGGAGCAGGTCTTCAAGGGCTTTGGATCATTTGACACAAAGCAGCGTGAAAGAGAACAGCAGCAACACAAAGCTGAAAACGTAACAAATGTTGCAATTTTTTGTCCCCAATCGAAACGTCTCTACCGGACTATCAGGTGGTGAAAACACCCAGAGAGGTGATTGATAGAGTCCAGTGGTGCCAGGCTTCACTTAATTGCATCTGAGGTTTGACTTTGCACTTGGTGGTGTAAGGTATGATGCACCTCCTTGGCAATTTTTCTTTTTTTTTTTTATATCAAACTCTTTACCTATTGCTCTCGCTGCAATCTGAAAAGACTGAAGCTACTGACTTTGCACACAGTTGGTGATTCAGCATTGGCTTTCCCCATTATGCAATGACGGCACAGAGAAGTCAAGGGAATTTGTAGTTGCAAGAACATTTCACAAAGGAGTTCATTCCACAGGTCCATGCCTTAAATAACAGATTCCTTTAGAGCGACTTCTCTGTTCATTAGTTTATAGAAGCGTTTTACATCACACGTCGCCTCTGGCCATGAACGTGATTGCAACAAATAAATTCGATGACTTGGACGGGTGTCTCCACACATACGGTGTGCCACTTGCATATGAAGCACAAACGCATTACACTTGAAATGCAACATCCTCCCGAATACTGCATCAAAGTTGTCCTTTGAAACCGCAGTAGTGGGCATATCACTAAGAAGACGACTGTGATTGCAGTGGCGAACGTGTTCCCATTTAACGCAAAGGTTGATCTCCATCCATAAACAACGCTTTGATCTCAGACGTCGGTCCTCGCTTAGAAACAGCTGCTTCGGTGGAGGAACTCGCAGACGAGGCGCTGGCAGCACATTAGCAGTCATTACTCCCTCCTTCCTCTGCCGGTCTGAGGGCTGTTTCAGTCGGCGCACGTTTCCGCTGCTTCTGAGTCCCACAACTGTAATTATACTCTGACTAATCCGCTAGTTTGGTGGAACATCTTTCATGCGAGTGTGAAGAGTTTATTGAGGCAAACCATCCCTTACACTCTCACCTCCCCGCTGCACACTCCATGTTTCCCCACAGTGGTGGTTGTACTGCCGAAAAGCCCATCAGGATTAGGGAACCCAGTCTCTCATTTTCTTCCCCCCCCCACCCCCGCCCCTCTCCAGCTAATCCCATCCTCCTACCTTTCCTCTCTGGATGTGTTCCTGATGGAGGGAAATAAGATAAAAGACTCTCTGCGATTCCCCGGCTGTGAAAATCACAGAACTCGCTCGCTGTTCGTCTCCCCCCTCTGCGTTCGCATTCTCTGCCGCGTTCGTGGAACGGGGGAGCTGAACAAAGAGGCATGCTTTTAATTTCAAAATGTCTAGCCCCAGGCAAGCTTTTCTTCTATGGAGTGCTCCTCTTTGTTTTGCACGGGCAGAACTGACAAGGTGTGTTTGTGTTTGGGTGGATGCAAAACACAGACATGACTTTGCATCCAGGCAACGATAGATGAGAACAGGAACAACCCAAACAACAAAGGCTGTCAGTCCCAGTTAAATAAAGCCATTCGCAATCATGACATCTGATAAATGGATCGGGTCCCATGTCCTTTTGGCCTCACACCGGCGAGACAACTAATACCGATATCAACGTCAGAGATGATTTCAGATTTGGTTGCTGTTAGCAGTCTGTTCACTGCTCTGATTTTTCTCTTCCATTTAGCCGCTGGGATGTTTCGCGGCAGACAGATTAAGAGAGACACATGAAAGGAAACCGGTGCCATTTAACCCCGGGGCTGGTGTCGGGACGTGAGGCCTACAAACACTTAACTGTCCCTGGAAACTGCATAACATTGTCTCCGGTCATGAAATTGATGAATCTAAATCACAAACAGCAGCTCAGAGTAGCGGCGGCGATATTTCTGTTGCGGCGTACTATTTTAAACCGCGCTGCGATAAGGCTGTGCAGAGCAGGTTTCGTGAAGACGTGTGATGCCGCTTGACATTCTCACCGCATTCTCTCATTTACATCCCGGGGTTGGTGCAGGGCGGTTATTGGTTCATCTTACCACAATATGTTTCCCCGCCGCCATTCAGGAGACCGCTGAGGCCTGTGCTTCACAGTTTTCAGAATGATCTACAACCAATGCTTCCGTCTAGCAATAACACATAAGGGGCACAGATACATTTAGCCAACTCAGAGAGAAAACAACATATCACTGCCAAAGGGCTGAGTGATGGCTCTATTTTCTTTCCCTTTCTCTGCCTCTGTGTCTGCCTCACACATAAAGGCTTCTGCAGGAAATGCACGCCAGTCGTGAAGCAACTTGTCAAGGAAGCAGGCGTGTTTTTGTTAGATGGAGCAAACGCTCGACCTCTTTACGTGCTAAATTAAAAAGTCGGGGAAACTCCACGACGAAAACATATTTCATTAAAGCGGGTCCAGATGCAGGTCCAGAGTGCCATTTCATACCACAACCAAATCACTATGTTTCCTTTGGTTGTAACGTCAGAGCTATATGTCGAAACAACATCAAAGAAATGTGACTTCAAATCGTAGCTGCGTCTGATGCCTTGAAATTGGCCTGTCTCTTTAAGAAGCTCCTGCTCTTTCAGACACTCTGCCTTCAGCACAACTCAACAACGCCTCTCCATGCGGCCTGCAAGCGCCGTTAGGAGCATTGTAGTTTTTACGATAAGGTCAGCAGACTTGCAATTCTACCAGGTGTTTGGTAATTACTGCTGCTGCTAGTCTAGAGGAGCTACTTTAGGCAAATAGGCGTCGCTTTGCACGAGAAAGCGTTAATGACGTTATAACATGATGTAAAGCTCAATAAAATAAAATTATAAGTTGAAAACAGGTTTTAGGTCACCAACTTTATTCAGAGCGTTGAGCATCTATTGAATTTTGAACACTGAAACTTAAAGATATAGTCGTCAACTTAAGGTGACTGACTTGGCAAAGAGGATGTTGATGATAATAACAGAATAAAAGAAAGAATAAATAAAGGAATGCTGATGATAATAATCAGCCAAGAGAACCGGAGGAGCTCTGAGGCATACAGAGCTCAGGGGAGGTCAATTGTCAATAGGATTAATATTCGTGAGACACTCAACAAATCTTCATTTATGGGAGAATGGCATAAAAATGTGCTGCTGAAAGGAAACCACGAGAAACCCAGATTCACAGTCACAAATCTAACTGGCAGGTTTTGACGGGGTTGTTACTGCTATGTTAAAAAATTGAGCATTTCAACAAATACAAGGCAGAAATGTTGGTTTCTCCTTGTGTTAACCGGGTAGACCTGCAGCTGTGACTGTACGCAGGGGTTTGCTACCACCACAAAAAAGAAATTCAGATAAAAACTACATTTTTGTTGTTGAAATATGACGAAATTTGGAATGTGTAAGCTAGTTCTTCAGTGCACTGCTGCAGCAGTTCCGAGAAAAATACCTTCCTTTGTCTTAGAAATCAACTCTTCAGCATTATGTGCTGTTTGTAGAAACAGGAACAATTAAGTTTTATAAGTCATCACGTAAATTGCGTGGGTCTTGTGCTGCAGACGGAACCGTTTACGACTTGCAGTATTTTTGTCTTGAAAATCTGCGGAATGTGACTGGCATAATTTCCTGTAATAATTTCCAGCATTTTGCTTCATTACCTTTATAAATCTTTCACCGTTAAACGTCTCTTCACACACTCACGCCGCATCTACGAGGTGTGCGGCTGCCGACCCGTTCTGAATGACGGAACCGCCGAGATTGCCCCTCGTCTTCTTTAGCCTGAAGGACGAATTGTCAATGAATTATAAAGTGAGTGTTAAATTTTGAATTTTCTTTTCTCTCCGTCTTTCTCCTGCAGCACATAATGGCCCGAGCGGGTCTGAAATTCAGAGAGGATACTTGATCGATCAACCGAGAACAGGAACAAAAACAAAAAAAACATTTCTCGACATGTACAACTCATGTCAGGTTTGTGCTTCCTTAGACAGAAAGTGGATTGTGCTGCAACAAGGTCAGCCTGTGCCAGAAAGTGGACAATCAGACAGTCCGGCATTAATCCGACACACATTATGGAGTGCTACTTGGCAATAAAAGAGCGACAGATGAATAATTTTAACCAATGCGATAACATAAAAACAGAAATTTTGATGTTTCTGTGAGCAACATTTAAGTTGGTAAACAACAGAAGACAGAATTTATTGTTTTATTGTGCATCATTAAACTGAAAACCAATTAATGAAGCACTGAAAATGCGTAATTAGGACAAAATCAGAACAGAGTTACATGGCGAAGTACATTTGCCTTTTGGACCAGATCTCGAAATATGTTTAAAAAAAAAAAACGCATCAGAAACAATTCAAAACAACTCAATCCTATGGTAGACAGTACTTTACATATCATGCATGTGAAACCAATACTAATAGTTTTAGTAAATTCCCAAGGCCTGTGATTTGCAGAAAACGTCAATGAAAACCACTGATAGCTGTTGCCTCACATCTTAGAGCGTCTTTCGAACAAGTTGGGAAGAGGAACAAAGACTTCAATCACCTGGCGTTTCATCCACAGCTTGAAAATCAGCAGCTGGCCTTGGCGCCGCCGACGGGATTCGGTTTGCGCCAGAGATCAAAGCGGAGCAGAACAACTCGTGCTGTAGTTGGGCAAACCAGCTAAAGGTGCAGGAAGTTAGCTACATGTGTCAAAAAGAATCCAAAGTAATCCACGCCAAACATTTGCCATTACCCACCTCAAGTGTTGAGATCTGAAAATGTAATAGCCTCTCATTGAGGAATTTGGATTCACAACTGAATATCTCAGTCCAATCCCGGAAGCCTTGAAGGTTGAGATTCTGCGGCAGACAAAGTTTCGAGATATTTACACTCACGTCATTATAAGGTCAACATTCAAACCGGATCTGCTGACAAGAGAATTTATGAGGATGGAAAAATGTCCATGTTTGCTTTTGAACCGACGGTAACCGATGAATTACACTTCAGTTCAGCTTTTTGCAGTTGTACTCTCTGAGCGTCAGCAATTTATTTGCCTCGTCGCAGTACATTATTGTAATTAATCCGATATGAAGAGGAGAGAGGACAAATGCAAAATGAAATATTTGCAAACGGTGAAGACTGATTATGCCGTTGATATTCCTTCCTGCATTACTCCCGCTGCATGTTAAACTCGTGTCAAGAAGAACCAGCGGCGTCGTGACTTGTTCCCACATCTGTTCACGCAGCAGGCAAACGAAGGTGGAAATGATAAGTTTTCCTAATTGAAGTCATGTGGGTATCAAGGAATGCAAGCGTAAATATCCCGCTCAGGAAATGAGATCATTTGTTCCTCTCGCTGTATTTCAGCAGCTTCTGCAAAGTTGAAACTTTTTTTTCATTTTTTGCCATCAAGTCAGGCTTTTGCAGATCGTTTTCGGTTTTGTGCCACACCGATAGCGGCGGTTCCACACCGACGTGAAATGCTGGGTTTCTTTTCGCTTCTTTCAAAATGTTAAGTAGCTACGGATTTCTATAGAAACAGAACCTTATTTTGTCTACTGAAAAATTCACCTTCAATACAAGAATTAAAAAAATAACATGTAAGTCTTGTGCCAAATTAAAATGCTCTAATCTGTTACAGCATGAAAACACATCTAAATGAATTTTTTATTTTTTTTATTTTTAAATTATGGCTTTATCTGTACATTTAATAAAAGTCAAAACAGAAATACATATTTTCTTTCGATACATGTGTGCGTATGTCCTGGATTTCTCCACAGTGAACAGAAAAAGTAAATGCTTTGTATTCTGATGCAACGTCTATTGCTCGTTTCATTTTCTTTACTGAAATGCGTTTTTATGGTGCAAAGCACTTTGAAATGTGCTACAACAATAAGCTTGTCTTGACTTTGCATGAGAACAGCTTTTGGTTGTGGATGATGGATGTTTCTCAGCTCCTATGTCTCTGCACTAATTTAGACCAACTGAAAGTATGTGAGCAAAAAAAAAAGAAAAAAAAAAAGTTTTTGTGACTGTGTTTGTGCGTCCCTTTGCTCTCGGGGTGGTGATTCCCCTCAGTTTTTATTAGCTTAATATATGCCGAGATTTTATGGCATGAAGAATAATGAGAGGGAAATTTGTCAACAGCAGAAAAACAAGAACTTTTCACTTTTTCCTGGATCGCTCTCCTGTGTGATTATTTCCACACCATATAATGAAAATTATACCTGTTTTTTTTTTATACGCTATATAAATATATTGTGGTTGTTGTATGAACCTTTCAGGCCTCCCAGGTCTTCTGGTTCTGGGTCTGCTTTGCATCAAACATGGAGAAGCAGCATTCAGCTTCTATCCACTACAAATCTGGAACAAACATCCAGAGAGTTAAACATCGAGTTCCTTAAAATCTAGAGTAAAAACCCACCTGCTGGAGTTGCTTTTGAGACGTAACAAATGAAACACCGACCAGCATTTTTATGTGTAACAATGGCACTTCAATAGTTTTCTCAATTGTTCACTGTGTGGTTTCTTCAATCACTGTATTTTTGTGTTTTTATGATGCAAAGCACTTTGAACTGCCTTGGTGCAGAAATGTGATGTACAAATAAACTGGATTGATTGATTGATTGATTGATTGATTGATTGATTGATTGATTGATTGATTGATTGATTGATTGATTGATTGATATAAAAGCAGGGAACCCCCACTTATCCCAACAACCACACAACAGTATTATGTATCATGGCTTCGACACGGATTGAACAAATCATTTAATAACTTGCTGAGCTTCCCAATTAAGAGTCTGCGCCAAAATTATTATCATTATTATATTTGTTAACCACAGTAACTTTTTGCCTACCAGGTTTCAGAAACAATTTCCTGTTCTGCAAAAGCGAGACCTATTTGCAGATCTGATCATCATTATGGTCGCCTTGTTGTTAACAGTGACTTTCATAAAGTGTGTCTGTGTAAATACATGAATAAATACAGCTTGGCAATGGTCAACACTGCATTAATTATATACACCCGGATGGGGTGGGCCCCTCATAGGCAGAATCGACACTAATTCGTGCAGCAGATGGATGGGCCAGTCTGAGGAGTAGAGGTGAAGCTAACAGAGGAGGTGGAGGTGGCAGGAGATTGCCAAAGCAGATGACAGGTGGGTGTCGAGGATAGTGAGACGCACTGGGGGAGCATCTGTTCAGATCATACGTGTCCGTGGCAAGAAGGTGGAGAGGAAGAAGAAAAAAAAATGCATTAATTCAGAAGATCTTCAAACGTGCTGAACGCAAAATGCAACTGCAGCCCCATCATAAGGGAAGTGCTTTAAAAGACGTTAAAAAAAAACGTAGCTAAAAATTGAATCACTCCACGTTCTAACAACAGACTCCATTCTGACTATGTGGGTCATGTTTAGTGTTCGTCACCCAAGCACATCGGGCTCTTCCCACCCAACAACCAGATGGTGTTTGCATCTCCTGGATGTACACAAACGCCCTCCGACGACTGAGGTGTGGGTGAAACTTCTGCACGGTTCCGTTTCCTCCTTGTTGTTGAGAGAAGCTCCACTGAAACTTAAGACAAAAAGAAACACCTTCAACTCTAAACCTCCACTCCAACATATGATGTCTGTTCTGCAGGAGCGCATGTCCGCTGCGACTCTCAGTCCCTTTAAAAAAACCCAACAACAACAACAACAAAAAACTGCCTGGTCTCAACAGAAAGAGATGCAAGAGCGGTTTGTTCAAATATTGATGCGAAACCTCTCATCTGTCATCCCAGGAACCAAGACACACACACACACACACACACACACACATGCATACACACACACACAGCAGCACATGTGACGCTTGTGCTGATTGCATGTGTGCCACGACTCGAGCATTCCCAGGCAGAGACAGTTTTCCCGAAACACATGCCAGATGTCCAATCAAAACAAAAATAAACAAATGTTGACTCTGCCCTGATTCTCTGTTTCCCGTTTATGCAACTTCTTCCCCCCTTGTGTTCATCTACGAAACTATTTCTTTATCCAAGTAAAATATTATCATTAATACCAAAGTCAGACTCTGCTCCCATCCATTTCACGGATGGTCTGAGCTTATATTCTTGCTAGGTCTGGAGGAGCCAACGAGAGCCGCGCTTTTTTGTAGAAAACTTTCTTGCAACTCCAAAAGACAAACGCATGACACATGGAGCCAGAGCTGGAATGGTTTGGATCAAAGCCTTTCCATAGGCTGGTCAAGATGATCTTCTTTGTAATTCTTTAATCACTGTGAATAAAATCAGGCAGTAAGGGTTCGACCTGAAGTTAAACAGAGATATCAGAGATCTAATTGTTTATAAGCCTCGTGATGTGACACTATCCTTCAGCCTTCAAATTCTAAATATTCATGCGACTCTTTGGCAGCACCCTGAGTCATGGAAATTGAAGCCAAGGACGCAAATAATAAGAAAAAAAAAGTGATTCAAGGGCATTGATTGAAGCAATTTTTGCTTTTTGGTCTTTAATGATTTTTCAGAACTTGCCAATTTGCTCCGACAAGACGCCTGCTACAAATAATTTGTTAAAAAAAACAAAAACAAAAAGGAAACTAGAAAAACTCCCGTCTGTGAATCCCGGTAGTCCCTCTGATGCAGTCCATGAGAATTCACTGTGCTTAAAATGGGGCCATTTTAAAGGCCCCATCAAATAATAGGGCCCTTAAAATGTCTCCTTTGTTGCTTCCTGTGGCTGGAGGAGCTTTGTTGCAAAAAAAAACAAAAAAATAATAAATACGTCTGTTTTGACCAGAACGTATCCAGAGATCAAGATTTAATTAGTCCATATGCTAACGTTGAATAGTTGGATTCATAAACTTCGCTGTTTTTTTTGGGTTTTTTCTAATAAAAAATATTGTGACCTGGTTTGCTTCGTGTTGTCATGACGCCATAAAATCCCTCTATGAATTCATATTCTGCTTCTCTAAAAAGCAACAGCAAAAACATGTCTGTTTCCAAAAAAGAAAAAAAAAACAAAACATGCTACTGTCTTTTGTTTTGTTGTTCGCCGCTGTGTGGATATGCCATTAAGCACGCACACAACCTTAGTGCAAGTGCGTGCGTGTGTGTGTGTGCGTGTGTGTGGGGGTGTGTGTGCGTGTGTACAGCAGACAAACACCCAGGTGGTATATGTGTCTTCATCTGTGTTGTGACAGCCTGCCAGCCTGGTTTTGGCAGCTGAGAGATAGTGCTTCCCTCAGCTCTCCCGATAATCAAAGAGTAAACATGCTGAAGCAAAAGTGGGTTACCTGGATGTCAAACTGACAAAAAAAACAAAAAAAAACAACCCTCTATAATATCAACCACTCTTCTATAGGACTTGTTCACTCTCAGATTGATATTAAGAGGGAAAACAACTTATCCCAATAAAATGGCACATGCATTTGCATACGCCTTCCGTGTTCGGTGTGTCGATGATCCCTCTCCAAGACGCTTCCGCCACTAACTCACACGAGGAAAGGTAGCTAAAAAAGTACAGTATTAGAAATAAGCTACGGACTTAGGGTATTTTTTTTTTCAGAGTGAGGAGATAATCCCTTTCAGATCCGGCCAAAAGTGTCAACTTGGCTTTTCTTCACCGAAAAATGCTTCGCCATCAATAGTGAGCTGCACCGCGTTGGATAAAAGGTCTGTTCTTACGTGTGACAGTTGTGCCTGAACTACTTTTTAGGTTGTTGTTTTTTTTTTTTTTCTATGAGAAATATATCAAAATAGGAATAACTGTCTCAGAGAAATGAGTGTTCATTCAAGCTTTGCTGTTTCCTCTGAAGAGCAAAAGCTGGCAGAAGTTGGACGGTGGAGTGGATGGTGTCACGCTTAGACTCTGAATTTGCAAAACACAATTAGAAAAAAAAAGAATGAGTTGTTAGGATTTGCATTAGCCAGAAATAAAAACAAATATGGTACGACAACGACATATCGAGGGTAAAAAAGGTCTAAATAATCCAAGTCTCCAAAAAGTATTTATCTCCCTTAACATTTTCACACTTTGTCACACGAAAAAGCACCAAACTCTCTGTGTTTGCATTATGAGACCACAACAAAATACATAATTGTGATGCGGAAGGAGGAAAACAGATGGTTTTCAAATTCGCACTATAACAAAAGCAGACGCGTGTGGCACGCATTTGTATTTCTAAAGTCTTTTTTAAAATTTTGAAGAAGAAAATGTGGCGCAAACATTTGCCTTCCTGAGTCATCTGCTACCATGACGACGCTTTTCCTCAACATGCACGACAGTCTGAGTTGGCTGGGATACGTGGAGCTACATAAAAAGGACCGAACTGGAAGAAAACCTGGGAAAAGACCTGAAGCTGAAGTGAAATATGCCATTCTCCTCATATAAACCAAACGAATGGTTTGTATCAAATAGTACTTTCATGTGTTTCAATGGGCTAGTCAAAGTCCAGACAATGGTTCTTTGTATGCAAGGCACTATAAGAACACTTCTGTATGTTCGACATAATTTGGATTTTTACCAAAATATCAACGAGCACGAACATCGGACACGACATCTACAGATTCTAAGTGAGACTGAAATTAAATGGTGTCATTTTAACCTTTTTTTTCACCTCTTCCGTGAGTTTCATTAACATCAACAATGGAGGAGAACCAGGGTGACACGCCAAGCAATCGTCAAACTGAGAGACGATGGGATTACATCCCCTTTCTTTGCCCGTATCGCATGACCAGCGCAGTCACTTTTGAGCGATGGCGACCGGAGATACGGTGCGCCTTTATTAACATGTTGTATCCGGCTGAATTATTGCTTCATCTATCAAAGCTCCCTCGCTCCACTTTTGCTCCGGCGTCGTTTAGAGCCGCAGCCTCTGTTGACTGGCAGTGATAGCAGACAAAAGAACATAATTGCTTACTTACTCCTTCCCATATAGGCTTTGATTCATTTGATCCTTTCTGACAGAGCAGAGACAGCGACATAATTAGAAGCATTGTGTGGCGCATACGACTCTGGCTGCCGTCACGCTGGCATCCTGACAGCTCTCTCTAATGTGAGTGCACTTTGCAAGGAGTCTTCATAAATAAGTAAGATTCCAGAAAACAATCCTCCCAATAACTCTTTTTTTTTCTTCTTCTTCTTTTTTTTTCTCCCCCTCACTCACTCACTTTTCCTGAGAGCTTCGACTGTGACCACAGAAGCGAGCGGGACTTTATCATCAAATGGATTTATGAATAAATTACCCCCGTATTCCAGGGGAACTCCGAAGTATCAAAATTTATTTCCATGAAAGCAGTTTTGCATTATTAATAAATGTTGGGCAGCGACGAAAAAAACAAAAAAAAAACTTAAGTCTTCAGCAAAAGACTTGGGGGGAGGAACTCATTCTGTGTTGTCATTAATAATCACTTGGTATAATGTGCCGGATTGATGGCGGAAGGCAGCATATTGTCGAGATGTTTGCCTTTTAACTTCCATTTAAAACTTGAGGCCTCAGCGGATCCCGCAGATGTAAACGTTCTCGCACGTCTCGGTTCAACGTTTTCTGCTTCTTTTACGGAGAACGTGACGGAGTGAACGCTCCAGCTCTTGGCCTCACGTTAAATGTTTTTATGTGTTCTGGGTTTTTATTGCAAAAACGTCATTTGGCAAAGAGAAGGCATTCAAAGCGTTGCACTGTGTTTCTCTAAATGTGCTGCAATATCAGATGATAAAGTCTATGTAAGCGCTTTTACCTTAGGGATGATCACACACCAATCCTAAATTAAAAAAAATGTAGAAAAAAAAAAAAAAGTTTCCTTCTGGCTGGTGTAGCGAGTTGCTACATCGATAGCAACTCACAGGAATGAATGGCTGTTTTGGAGTGAAGTTGCCCCGCCCCCTTTCTTCAAATCAGACAAATTTGTTTTGGTTTGTGCCGCTATCATTTTAAAGATATTAAGAAATCTGTCCAGAGGTCACGAAAGGTCAGCCAGCACCCCCACCACCCTCTGCAAATCAGACACAATTGGTGTCAATCAACTTCACTATGTCTGTGCAGCAAAAATGTTTTGTTTGTGCTGCTTTGGCTTTGAAGATACCAATGGGAGTTTAAAGGTCAACAGGTCAACAGCCAAATTTTATAACATAACTTAAAAAAATTACAATTTTATTAATTTTATCAAAGCCAAAGCAGCATAACCAAAACATTTTGCTGCACAAACCAGCACAAACATAGTCAAGTCGAGTGACACCAGTTTTGTTGATTTGCTGAAGGTTAACCTCGCATGACCTCCGGAAACATTTCCTTAATATCTTTAACATGATAGCGGCACAAACAAAAATTTCAGCAGCACAAACCAGCCCAAATGTGACACAAAAACATTTGACACCATTTTTGTCGGATTTGAAGAAGGTGGGAGCTGCAGGGCCGGCCTCGCTCAGGTTTAATTCGGATGTGGATCGGTGTCGTGTCACAGAATGATAACCCAACGAGTCCAGCTGACGTTCTGCCGTTACGACTGAGTTTTCCCAATTAAGCCTAAAAAGCCCTCTGCTAAACAGCATCCAGGCCACTCACAAAGAAACCAAAACATTAACACGAGCTCCAAACTCTCCACAGCGGCACTCGAATTTAAAAAATAAATAAATAAATAAATAAATAAAAAAAACACCACCACGGGACATGAATACAAAGGTCCAAGGGGTTCACTGAACCACCCACAGCAGGCAACGCTGCCAAATTCTCAACAGCAGAGACCACCTGTGAGTTCCTGTGGCGGTACACTGCTGCTTTGTCGAAGCGAGCATTAGTGCACTGTGCAGCAGGTGTTTTTTTTATTTTTATTTTTATTTTTTATGTGGTCCAGGATCAGTGAAAATCAACCGGTGCAGCTCAGGCTGCCTTTGTTACATCCACAGATGTTGACTCACTGTTTTAATGGGACCTGGTGTTGTGTTTGTGTTGAATCAGTTGAGCTCGACATTGAAATTTGGCCCTTTTTTTTCTTCAACCTTTGACCTCTAACCAGTGACGCCAGTAACGCGTTAATCTAATCTGGATGATATATATATATATATATATATATATATATATATATATATATATATATATATATATATATATATATATATATATATATATTTTTTTTTTTTTAGTGACGAGGAATCTAAAGCGCCAGTCTTTCCAATCCAGATTAAAATCACTGAAAAGATCAAAGTCTGAAAGGGCAACTAAATGACCAAATCTCTGTATTTATTGACCGAAGTTTCAATTTAAAAATGTATAGCTGATCGCTGACGTATAATTAATAATCTTCTTGAATCACGGGACACAAACACTAATGCAACATTAAAAAATATATACTTTTCTGGCTTCAAAAGTGCTACATTAAATTTGGAGAAACATTTGATGTTTCAACAGACTTGTGTTAAGGAAGTCAGTTACTTTTTTTGAATAAATAACCAGAAATGAGGTGACCTTTTCAAGGTCACTATGCCTTCAGTGCCACTGGCAGGATTTTTCCGTCAAATGGATCAACGACATCCATTTCTTCAAAAGGAACGTTAGATTCTTCAAATCACAATTAGGATTTGTGAAATCTAGTTCCAACAAACATTTTAGTTTTTGTTTCTTTTCTTCCCAAAAAGATCGACCTCTTTTGATCAAGAGAGCAGCTGAAAACCCAAATGCTAAAAACACAAACCGTTCTCTGACATTCTCTGATTGTGGCACATGCTTTCGTTTCAGTAGGAATGATTATCAATAGAAAGTTTCAAAGTTTAGCTTTGAGGATTCATGAGCGCTTTGAACATTTTCAAAAGCTTATCTATCATTTGAAAGGTGCTGCAGCTTCAGCCACTATCGCGATGACTCATTCAGCTCCATTAGACCCACTTCCACTTTTCCCTGAGAATTAATAAGGATGGAAAAAACATAATCCTGTCATTTTTTTTTCTCTTTTCTTTCCTTCTTTCTTTACAGCAAATGGCATCATAAGACAAAAACCCGTCTGATGGTGACAGTATGGCTTGGCTTCGCACATATATACGAAATATGTCCCAAGCAATTTCAGAAAGAAATACAGGGACTTCTTGGTATTTAATATTCAGAGCGATCAAACATCTGGACGGCGCTCTTCTTCTATGTCCCTCAGCCTCCTTGCATACATGAAAGAGGGAACGGCTGCTGAAAAATGCAAGACAGTGTACGACTTTATTCTGCACCTCTTCTCCCACCAAACAACCGTCTCATCTCATCTGTGATTTTCTTCAGAGAGCAAAGGACAGAGGTTCAAAGCGGCGCATCAACGGCCCGCCGCGCCCCGCCCCGGCCCGGCCCGGCGGGAGGTCTTCAAACGTCACTCTCAGCCGCCCCAGTGATGCCGCCTGAGCGGATGGCGAGCGGCATGTGAGCCAGCCGAAAAGCCTCGCCGCACTCGGCGCGATCAAGATAGCATCAATAATAAACAAGGGAGCGATGTCGAGGTGAAGGTAGTACTTAAATCAGATAGCTTACAGACTTCTGCTGGGCATGTCATCTTCTGTTTTTTTAATGTGATGAGAAACACTCAGCTGTAAAAATATCTCTAACAAGCTCATTCGGCGGCAAGAGGGTATATCTGATTTCTGCCAGAGCAAGCGGCGAAAAGGGCCCTGCTTTCACTCCGCAATACATAACTGATGAGCAATTTTCCATTTTTTCCCCCCCTTAATAAGTTAAGAGTCCCGGCGAGCCGTGCCAAGGATCCCTGATGAATCTTTAAAGGAACAGAAACAACCGAGAAAACAACGAGAATCGAAGACTTTTCGGGCTGAGCGCCCTCATTTGTCAAGCCCAGATGGACACGGCGGAAGCGTGTCGGGATAATTTCTCCGCCGCCTCCATGCAAACGACGCCTCCCTCCAAAGCGAGCGAGCAAACGTTGAACGGGGTGAGTGAGGGATGCTCAGCACCTTGTGCGGCACATCGGCTGCACACAGTGTCCCAGATTCCGCCTCGTGCAAGCTCATTATTTGTGTGCGCCAGACAAATAATCAGGGGAAAGACAAAGGGACACTCATTGCTCATTGTCAGGCTCTTTTACCGACTTAAACGTCGAGCTTGCACTCCGGGCGTAATTGCGTAAGGAATTTGAGACGAAGGATGCTGAGTAAAGCCGGCTAACGACTCAAACAGCCACATGTGGGGGATGTGGTGTGAAATACCAACCAGGGCGTTTGACAAAACACTCTTGTACAGAAGAAGGGCTTAGTTTTGCTCTGCAAAACCTTCCTGAGCAACCCGCAGCGCGATTTCTTCAGTTTGTTTATCATGCGCGCGTACGCCTCAGTTCTGAATCTGCTACATTGCCTTTGGGCAAAACAACAAGCACAGCAACTTCCAGTTGCGCTTATGCTCTGCATACTGTACAGTCGCGCACAGGTTGGTGTCGAAGCGCACATGGGAAAAAAAACACGGAGCCGTTCAGAAGGTGCATATAGACACTGGCCTTTCGGATACTGGAAAATGTTTTGTTAAGATTCCGACTTGCAATTTAGGCACTTTCTGTATATTTCAACAGCCTCCACAAGTTTCCACAATTAGCACTAAAGTAGGCTTTTTGCATTGGGATCTGAACAAAAGACAGTATTTATTTAAGTATCTCAAAGCTTCTATTAGAAAAAAAGAAGTTTTAAAATCAACTCCTCAGAGCAGATCGGGTGTTAAACGGAGTCATACGGCAGTGTTGCAAGCCAGACGTCTTTTTGTTTATTTTTTGTTTTTTTTTCTGATAGTTTCTTAAGACAGAAACTATCAGTGCAGCATGCCATCACTCAGTTACCTCAGGTGATAGTGGAGAACGGAAGGAGCTCTAGTCACTGGTTGATATGTGACAGTGTGCTGAACATCCACATAAACCCTTTATTGCTGTGGTTTATTCTATTTAATGCAAAAGAAACACTCTGCATTAATTATCATTGTTCAATCCAGTAAATGTGCAACATTTAGCTAACAGGCTACGTTTCATCTGCAGTTCCTGTAGATTAAGGGTAAAGTGCCTAAAAGATCAGAAAGCATAAAGTCCAACGGCGTTTGGACCTAACAAGTCAACAAATCAAACACACAAATTTTAAAAATGTTCACTGTCCTTAATGATACGATTTAGGAAGCGTGCTAAATATAGCATGTATAGTAAAGGAGGTGCGTCAAACCTGCTTGTTCAAGTGAAGCTTTACTTTGTTCTAATACCACTTCCAGTCCGCCTACAAAAAAAATACTCTACTCTAAAATGTTGCAATGATGAAATTACATGGACATTTTCAGATGTGTCGTAATATGAAGAGCAAACAAGAACGGGGCCTTGTGGGACTCCTAAAGCAAAGTGAAGGTACGACAATTTGATCTGGCGATCCCAAACGTTTCGGCTCCTGCTCGATAGTTAGGTTTTCGTCGTTCAGAATCGCTCGGACGACAAGAACTAAAGCATCGGTTTACGTGAAACAGCGTGTGGCTGACTCTACCGGTTGCCTTCTTTAAATGTCTAAAGACTGTCGACGCCACACCCTGACGGAGAAACAGTCGAGCCTTTCCGTAACGACAGTGTGCTGGCTGCGCAAAACCGTAAGGTCAGAAACCAAACTGCACAGATTGCAGGCGGCAACCGTTACCCGCCCCTCTGCCACGTTGCATTGAGCCGAGCGCGTACTGATTTGTCAGAAGTTCGGTACGTTGCCTTAGTCCATCAGCTTTAAAATAAGAGCAAGTGTGGCGACTTTTCAAGCAGATGGTGCGACAGCTTGTTTAAAAGACAAGTTAATTAAAGTAAGTGATCGGACATATGGAGATATATTTGGAGAATGAAAAAATAAAATGGTATTTGGAACATATACGTGGCTGGTTTTTGGAGCTTTCTTAAGGAAAGCAATTATTTTTGCCGTGGGTTGTTCACGTCCCACACACACACACACACACACACGCACGCATACACACACGCACCCATGCACGCGCACACACACACACACCATGATCACTGCTGTGTCGAAAGTAGAATCGAGGCTCTACCTCTTTACTTCAAGGAAATAAACAATCAAGAATAGAGTCACACTTGAACTGTGGTACAGACAGGATCCCTCAGCTGTTACAGTTTTTAAAACACATTATACAGAAATGTGGATCAGCATACGGGTGAATAAACATGGCCAATGTAGCCTTGAAGAAAAAAAACGATGTGCTGCTTCTGAGCACACAACAGATCTGAGTTTAATGTTTAGATCCATCTGATGATTTTTCTGTGGCCTTTTTTTTTTTAAAAGTATTTAAATAAAAAAACAAAAAAAAACAAAAACTGAGCCTGTGATTGTATTTATCTGCACAAAATAAAGTCTGTCTTTATGACAAAGACATCAAATTTGTGCCAAAGAAGCTATCGAGTGGGAGCCCGGAAAACGGGAGTGGCATAGAAGAAGAAGAAGAAAAAACATGCGAGTCACAGCAGGTCAAGGTGAGGCGACCACCTAATCTTAAAAACATGAGAGAGGGGTCCGCGGTGTGTCGACCCGCACGGGTTCTGCTTATGCAGCTTGGCAAGTGTATCTGTATGCCTGTTTGCATGTGCATGTGTGCCGACGCATAATGTCAGGCGGGGGGGGGGAAGAGGAGAGGTGAAGACCGGCGGCGACCTGAGCTTTTGAATCGAAGGAGAGAGACGTGACGTGTGCACGTGCTCCACGTACGTCTGCGCCCGTCAAAAGTGTGCAAGTCAGCAGAAGCGGACGCTCTCGCCCGCTCGCTCGCACGCTTCTCGATTAATGAATATACTCAGCAAACACCTCGGATTAGGACTAATCCCGGGCATCGACCGGCCCCACGATGCATTGTGAGTGGGCTAAATGTCAGAATGTGATCGTTTAAATTTAATGTGATTCACGGACAAATTCTCTTTTAATTAAAGATTATTTTGTGACATTTGTTGGCCCGCGCTGCCGACCGCACGGGGTCAGGATGATGAGCAACGGAGTGATATTGTAATTTAAAACCCAGGCTGGCTGGAGGGATCAATATTAATTTCCTTCCTCTATGCATAAACATCAAAACCACAGATTAGCACTCGTACTTTATTAGAAAGCACCGAGCATATTTAAAAACAACTGTGATTCATATGATAGTAATTAGGATATTCATCGGCTGAAAATCTTTTCAGCTCTCATCGACCAGTCTTTTAAGCCAAAGGGACGATATTTGAGTCAAGATCTATTGGACGCAGAGGGTCCAATTGCATGAGCTTTGTGCCTCGGCCAGCCCCGCAATAAATCGATGGGCAGCCAGTCTCCTGGAGTTCGCTGCTAGTTAGCCGGCTTGAAACAGCTGCCTTAGCCTCCGCGTTGTGACTTTCCATTGCCATTTCTATTTCGTCCGGAGTCCCAGCCCTAGTTCTAGGTTCATTTTGGGGTTTATCAGCGCCGGTGCACTCAGGTGAGTGAACACGGCTCCCACATTCACTTAGGCTTTTCAATCTCATTGTGACACGGTCGAATCAGGAGAGTGCACAAGATTAAATCGATGCCTTTACCGCTTGACGCAGCATTCTCTTCCAGACCATTTCCTTGGGCGCGCCATCTGTCACTCAAAACCCAAACAGGCTTCCTCCGTGTCTCTGTTTTCCTCTTTTTTTTTTTTTCCCTTTTCCTCCTTCTGCCTGCCTCAACATAATCACCTCGTCCGCGACCGCGCCGGTGTCACGAGGCGCTCGCCGTCTTGGGAGTTCATAATATCTCTACACCAGGGTGGCGATGGTGAAGGGATGACAGGGGTGACATAGCAACACACTGAGCCAGGGGAAAAGAAAAAAAAATCTGATTTACACTCGGCTCCACAGGTCAACTCAGGAGACCGGGTCCAAGCATCTATCAGATAAATTGACTTTAGGGTGCCTGCAATCTAGTTACCAGCCCCACCTTCTGCCTGCTGTCCTGTCAGCTAAGTGGCTACAACCAGTAGATCGACCAGGACTCCAGGAGAAGAAGAAATATCCCCCAAGCTTATATGAACCTCTTTTCCTTTGGTTGAATTCCTAAAATCTGAAAAAACGAAAAAAAAAAAAAAAAACCTCAAGTAGACACTATTTTTTCATCCGTCACTTATAAAGGCTTTATGCGGTTGTGAGTTTTTAGCGGCTGAGCCCATCCACTGAACAAGAGATACTTGACACCTGAGACAGTTCAACAGTGCTTCACAGGAGAGACAGATTCAGTCTCTCTCTTATCGGCTTGGTCTTCTTTGGTTATATTTTTTTTCCCAGCTGCTTTTCTTGCATCTTACTCTCTGTTCCACTTGAGGTAACAAGCAAAAGATGGGAGCCAAGGAGTCGTCAAGGCAACACAAGTTCAGTTTACGGTTGACTTCATTGTATAATTACGCTAAATATATATTGTATATTTGACATTGTGCAGTGTATGTATAAATCTTTTTTTTGTTTGTTTTCCTGTACGGGTTGCATAACGCTTTACTTTTGCAGAAACAAAATTCTTGCAGCTTCTGCGTGATTCTCAGCCTCTAATTGAGGTTTCCATATCTTTTCCAAATGAAATCTCAAACTCTGGAAGAGCAACTCCGAGTCAAGACTTAAGTCTCTTGTTCCAAGTCTGAGCCAAGTCTACAGCCGCAGCAATAAACATTTCCTCATTGAATGTCATCTAAAACTACGTTGCCGTCGGCGATGAAGTCTAATCATGGACTCTTTTGTGACTGTTTATTTGTTCGCTGTGTGAGTATTATTACATACTGCCACACAAATATGTATCAAGTCTCTTCCTTTGCGACAAAATCCGCTTTTGTCGTATTTAATTTACGACAAAAGGGATTTTTTTTTTTTATAGAATTCAGGAAATTCTTAAAAATGAAGAAAGTACCATGTGAACACCAGTAAAATGTGCATTTGTGCTCAGGGAAACGTATGAAACCACAGTTGCCAAGTTGAAAGAGTAAAAGGTGCAATGCAGAGTGGGTGGGTGCGAAATGCGGACAGTCAAATTTCTAAATTGGCACAACAGGAAGTGGGCCGACAGGAACAGTTTGTTCCTGCAAGGGAAATATTTTACAGAATTCGGTTGCAGAAATAAAACGCGTCGTTCCTGTGATGTAACACAAGGATCTGCAGAGGTTTTTGGCCATTACATCAAACCCATCGTTTCACAGTAAACTGGCCGCATTCCTATCAGAAGTTACGAGCGGGTGGATCAGATTAGACTCACTGTCTGAAGTGCAGGAGACCCGAACTGTTGTTTCTAAATCACACTCTCAACCACAGCACTAGTATGGTGATAACTAATAGTGAAAGGTAAGCAGGCTGAGATTTTATCACCTAAAATGTGCAAATCTAATGTAAAAAAAAAAATGCATACAGGCCACATATGAAAAATTCACAACTCAGGGAACATTTTTACCCCTGCTGCTGAAGCTGAATAATTGTCAAAGCTGAGGTATGAGAAAATTACAGGGAGGTTTTTCTTTTTTTTTTTTTCTAGTGGCAGTTTCTTTCTAATGGGAATCTACTGAACAGCTGCTTAATGGGATGTCCTTGAAATCCTGATATCAGCAAACAGAGAACGCTGACGTTTGTTTTGAAGGAAAAAAAAAAAAAGAATCCTGTAATCACTCGAAAATGTCTTGGAGACCTATAGCAGCCTTTTAAAACACACAGCACCCCTGGTAAACAGATGTTCAAAAGACAACAAGATGTTCCCTGACTGAGCAGTCTATGCACAACGCATATATTTTATTCATGCTGCAGAGGCCCGAAGGAAACTGTTTATTATGTATATCTACTCAGCTCTGAGGGCAGCAAAACAGAACCTCCTCGGAGCGCGATGACTGATAATATCAAAGAAAGAGGTCTTTGTGTGAGCCCTTACAAGCGGCCAATTAATTTGACCTTCGTGACCAGTCGCAGCGTGCCGAATGCTGCACAGCTTAAAGATTCATTTCGACTCTGCCGGATGATTTAAGACGCGTTGCGTCGCGCTCAGAGGGACGCCACTTCAAAGGGAGTTTCTCAACAGCTCTCATTAACCAATAACCGCGTCCAGTTATGACACCAACACACAAAAAGGGGGATTGGGAAGGGGGGGCTGTAAATAAAGCTGCCCTTTCACGGAAGCAAACAAAGCGGTAACGTGTCACGTCCGTGTTTCCGCTCCCCTCAAACGCGGGCAATTAGGAGTGTCGAGCCGAGAGTCGCTTCAGACGCTCCTCTGACCTTTGTGGAGCCGCTGACCACCTGCTCACGTCGCTTCGCCGTGTCTTTATTAGTTCGGCCTTCCGACAAAAGTCAGGTTTGTCTGTGAAGAGGCTTGTTTTGTCGGCTGCGCTCGGCCACGGCTCAGGCGACAGAACCGTCTTGCGTCGTGACACGTGGTCAACGCTGCAAATCACTTGCAGATTTATTTCGGGTGAAACTGAGGGAAAGCGTCATATTTTCTCTCCGCTGACAGTCGGAGGGTCTAAAGGTTTGCAGCAACGTTTTTTGTTTTTTTTTTGTTTTTTACAAGTAAAATTTTTACAAGCGTTTGTATTTAACTCCTCAAGTCAATGTTGGGCAGAACGTGTCATTATAACTGCCTGTCACTCAGAGATAGAAACTTTTGCCCCATTTTTTCTTTAAAATTCTGAAATTGAGTGGAAAGAATCTGGAAACATTTCTTTTTCGGTTAATTCCTCAGGTGGGCTTTGACTATGCCACTCTGACACATAACCCTCAGGTTTTTTTTTTTTCTTCTTCACATTAATGACCTCCTGCAATTCAAGTTTCAGCTTTCAAAGTAAAAAACGTTAGTGTGACTAAATCTAGTGGAGTTACCATAGCAACCTGCAGTTAAAAACGTTGACAGGTAAAATTGCTCTCAGATTAATACAAAGCCGCATGTTTTAAAATCGATGAAGAAATAACAACCGTAGTTATTTCCATTTGCTTCGTGTTCATATGCTCGGCGTGAGCCGCCTGAAGGGTAATCCTGACGCGCAGATCAGATTAAAATCTCTTGACGATCATGTTTACTTCATGTCACATAATCCAACAGCCTGTCCCTGGAAAGCAAAAATCCTCATCTTTGTGAGGAAAAAAAAAATGGGAGGTACGTTTGGGGCTTGTATAAAGCCGTTCATTTATTTCCACTAAAGAAAGAATTAATGCAAGTGCAATTCATAATGCTTTGGCTGTAGTCGGGGTAAGCAAGCATGAGGCTGACTCATTGTTTGGTCTGTATAAAACACTTGTCATCCTGTGTGTCGCAGAGGGGGAAATTAATTTTAGATGAATGAGAGCAATTTCCTATGGTAGATTTATATTATGAGGGTTTTTTTTGTTTTTTTTTAAGAATCTGGTTGTGACCGCTCCTCTAAGTGTGTGTGTGTGTGTTTGTGTGTGTGTGTGTGTGCGTGTGTGTGTGTGTGTGAGTTTGTACAGTGAACCCTTACAACAGTGCAGCCACAGGAGCAAACATGTAAGTGACTGGAATAAGACAACATTTGACTTGACTGGTGACAGACCAGTGGGAAATTCTTCTTAATAGCTACTAAATTGAAGAGAGCAAATGCTATTTTATAAAATCTTTTTAAATCTATTTTTCGTGGTTTTCATCTAAGTGGATCTCATGATGTTTTAATTGTTTGTGCATTTTAACCATTGCTAAAACGAGGTCTCTCTCAGCAAAGAAAGTGTATCCTCAGCGTCTTCTCAGCCCATCCATGATGGAAGAATTGGAGGAATTACAGTGGAGGGAAAGAAAAAGAAGAAGAAGAAGCAAAAATGCAGTTTCAAAGTTGAAACTCTCAGCACTGCTGCTTTCTCAAAAGCGACATGACAGCAAACTGCTCTGCACACAGATTTGGGTTGCATTTGTTTGTTTTCTGCTCTGGAAAAAAAAAACAAAAAGAGTAAAAAGAAAGCAAGAAGAAGAAGAAGAAGAAAAAAAGACGAAGAGAAAGTTGTCAGCAGCAAACGCGCAGAAGAGATGTTGGCGAATAAAAAGCGGGCGAGATGCTAATGCATCAGTGCGCCTCTGGCGTCTGACTCCGCGTCTCCCTCCTTTATTTGTGGGGATCTACGCGGTGACAGTAGGTAGAAAAAGAGTGTTTTATGGCGTCTTATTGAGACACCCTTGACAATGACACCTCCTCGATAGAATTCCTGTCTCCAGCTCTTTAGCTTCCCCCTCCACCACCCTCACCGCAACCCGCCCACTTCTTCTCCCCGCTTTTTGGCTCCCTTCCTTCCACGCTCTCTCCCGCTGTCTGTAAATCACCTCCCTTTTTTTTCTGCGTCTCATCTTTTCCCATCCATCTCTCTCATCTCTTCTTCCTTTCTCTCTTCCCCACAAATCTTCCCGTCCTCCCGCCACTTCCTCTGTCCGCTGTCCTCCTCGCTTTATATCACTCTCCCTCTTTACCCCCTGCCAGTCCCTCGCCTATTTTCCCCATCGGAGTGGTACAGTAATGGTGCACTCTGTCACCGCGGTCATTTCGGCATCATACCCCAGAGTGGTTCTGTTTGCAGCTGAGAATCAGATACGCGAACCAGAAATGCCGCGAAGAAATATTCAGGGTGCACTCTTGGCGAGAAAAAGATCCACGAATGCACATGTGAAGTAAATCGTGACGCGTTCCAGGCTCGAAAGCGACACGCAAAGAGAAAGTGGGCCGCGTCACGGAGACGAGAAGTCGCAACCTCGCAGGAGACGGTGTTAGAACGTCGCCATTAAAATATCAGGTTTCTTTGTGCGCACCCAAACTTCGTCTCAGTTTATCCCACGCTGCGGCGTCCCGACAAATGAGTTTCATTTACGCATGCAGATAGAGCGGCGCATCTTATGCTCGGGCTTTAATTACACCATACTCAGACAAGTCATTGTGGCTACAATCAACCCTCGCAGCCATGCTGATCAATATGAGGGAAAAAACCCAACAAAACAACAAAACTCTGAAGCCATTTGTGCCCGTTAGCATGCAGACAGGAAAGAAGAAGAAAGTTGAGACACGCTGAGTGGTCTTGTTTCAGATCTTTGGCGCTTTTTTTAAAGTCGGATTTGGTTTTTACCTTTGTTTTCTCAGGCAGACTAATGCGAAATTGGTTTCCGGTGTGGTTTTCGGAAATAGGAATTTTACAAAAGAAAAATCTTGCAAAAATTGCTGGAACTTTTGTAAAATACCTTTTTTTCATCCAAATGTTAAAAGGCGGGATAAATGTATCATTCAGGAGGCGGGGGCCGGACAAATAAATCCAACCAGCCGGGTCACACTGGACAGAACAGGGGGATTCAGAAGATAAGATACTGACTGACTGACTTCACATCACTTCTTGTGTCTTCTTTTCCCGATGGCAGGAGAAGATGTGACACCGTAGATAAAGAAATCATATCACTTCCACAGGCTGAAAAATTCCATCCCTAATAACCATGTTACTTAGTCTCAGTTTATGCGATGCAGATGTTCTGTCTGTGCTGATGAAGATTTAATCATTGTGGCATGCCAGATCTTTTGAGAGGCTCCAACGGAAAGCAAGCCAATAATGTCTAATCATTTAGCTAATAATATCTATGTATTGCATGTTTCTGGTCTCTTTTTAATGGTATTTGTTATGTTTAAATGTCTTCATATATATTGTACAGCAATTTAAAGTTCTTTGTAACTAAAGCTGGACTGGATTAACTGACTGAAAGACAGACAGATCCGTACACAACCACTTTACATGCCGCGTCATCACCTCTGTCTGCACAGAGGTAAACATGGCTCTCATGTTCCTATTTTATTTAACTATTGACAAAGGCAACCTGTCACAAATTCTTAATTTGTCTCTGAATAATGCTTTTGTTGGGTTCCAACATCTCAAACGTCTGCTTGTGGATCAGACCGATCGCTCTGTTCGATATGTCCTTGAGAGCGGCGGGAAGCTAGCCCCTTACTGTTAGCAACAACCCTGACACAGACTCACAATGTCACTTTTACCACAGAAGTTACAATTGCGCGTCGAAAAAAGCTTAAGTTTCCTCACACTCAGATCCTCATCTCTCGTTTTTTTAATCGTGTCAAAATGCACGGGGAGACAGAAGCCAAGGTGAGAGCAGTTTTTAGACGATTTAAAAAAAAAGAGGAACATCAAGCTATGCTGCCTAAATGAGATTAACCAAGACCTTTTGCAGAACGTGTGGAAAAGAATCTGAGATCTGACAAAGAAACAGTACATTTCCCCAGCTCAAAGAAAACACGGTATCCTCTGGCATGTGTGATCTGACTACATCAGATGCTCTCCGCTACTGAAAAACTACAGAAGGGAATCAGAGTGTGGCAAGACACAGGGTGAAATCACACAAAAGAAAATACCCCGACTACCAGAAAGCAACACATTTAGATCTATTTCGAAGATAGAAATATGCTGAGTTCACAGGGAGAGAAGTGCAGCGTGCCATCACAGGTTTGGGGAAATATCGGCAGTAATGGTGACGGGAAAAGATTAGCAGATCGGGACAGCCGTCCTTCCGTCGCTCCGCGTTAACTCTGACCGCGTCTCAAGGCGAAGGCGGTCAGAAACGAGGGCGGGACGCGGCGTCGCGGTCAGACGCCGCACGTCGCTAAACGCACGGCAGAGGCGGGCGGCGCACGGTGGCGAACGTCGGCTTTTTTTCTCCGTGGGTCATTTCACTTCACTCGATCCTGTGACATGGCGATGATCTCCATTTTGTCATTTGAAACAGTAATTGCTCCGAGTACGCTGGAACACTGCCAGGGAGGGGGAAAGAAACAAGGGAAAGAACAAGGTTAAAAGGTTAGGGAAGCTCCTCTCAGAGGGAAGGAAAAAAAAAAAAAGATCTTCATTTATTTTTGTGTTTTACTTCTCAGAAGAAAAAAGGAAAGAGGGGGGGTGGAAAAAAAGGAAGGCGGTCATGTCCTGCCTTTCTTCCGACTCTCCTTTTAGAGAGTCGGATGATAGAATATCTGATTTTCATTTTCTCCAACTACCCCTCTATCATCCAGTGATAGGACTCACATAATTATACCTCAGCTCTCTTGGCTATAATTACAAGCCTCCAGAACAAAAACACTTCAAGTCCATCAGTTTTCCTTCATCATAATTCTCCTCTGAGGCTGCTGCACCAGTCTGATGCTTTCCTCTGGGAGGCAAGGTCATATCTGCGCCCGGAACCGTCCGACGACAGTGTCAAGGCCGTGTCCATTAAAGGCTTTTCATGTAGTCACATATTCATTATAGAAAGTGTGCTTTAGCTGGCTGGCTGCTTTTTATTTGAGACAATGCAGCCATGAAAGCCCGGCATCTCTCCAGTCTCTGTCTATTAACTACCAGAAAGTGTGTCCGGGGAGCAGTACTTAACCTTAAAAGTCACGGACGTTATTTTTAAAGCCGGAGACAGAAACCATCATTTCGTGCGAGAGCGGCCTCTCGCAAGAGGCAATAATCTGGGAAACAGATTTATCTTGCCCACAAGTCGGGTGAAATCAGACCGCCAAACCTGCTTTCGAGGGTTATTTGCCGTCGACACGATGAAGCACTTTACAAGACGGCGATAAACGGGGACTTCAGAAACAGTCCGAATGGCGTGCCAAGACCTAAACGACTTTTGATCTCGGCAGGCAAAAACACGAAACAAACAAAAACAAAAAAAAAAACCCGATGAAAATGTAAATAATGACAGAAGTGAGAAAGGAAGCAGCTGTTGAGAATCCCTGTTCTACACTGCAAAACAGAAAATGCAGTTTTGCTCCAGTTTCTAGTTCAAATACTTGGAATAGGACAAAAGCAACCTGCAAGCACTTTTTCAATTCAGGTCAATAATTCTTTAGTATTGATTAAAAATGGCCGGTTTCACTGGACGATTATCTGAATAAGAGACTTTTGCCATGCTATGTGCAATAATCTGTCACTAGCACTAGTACTTTTTGAATATTAAGGAAACATTCACTTTGAAAAGTTTCTTGTAAATTAGGTTAGTCTTATTTCCAGTGCGTTGAGATGTTTGCACTCGAAACTTGACCAAAAATACTTGATCATATTTTGTGGGTTTGTTTTTTTTGCAGTGTATTGACAGAGTCGACTAATAAAGACAACACATCGAGCTGGATGATGACATTCGGGCCCAAAAGCACATAAGACACTTAAATGCTTGGTCAGCGTTTTCGGTCGGCTGCGTGACGCCGAAACGAAACAGGAACAGAGTGGAAAGACGACGCAGTTAATCATAATTCTGCAAGAAGTTTTTCCATCTGCCTCACATCTTTTCACAACAGCTGAACTGGAGCTCTGAGTCATTTCCTGATTTCAACTTAAACTTGATTGAACCTGGGCCAGATTATTCCGTATCGAACGGAGAATCCTGCAAACGCTGTTTGAAATTCATGAAAGCTTTAGTTTTCATTTGTGAGAGACTCCAAAAAGAAAAATAAAGGAGCATGTGTAATGTCATAAAGAACTGCAAATATTTACCAGGAGCATATTTTTTATTTGTTGCTGCACAGTTAAACAAATAACCTCCGACTAAGTTTTCCTGTTGGTCCATCATTGTGTTGAGGTTGCCTAGTGATGCCAACAGCATTCAGCAGCTTGTCGACATCCTTCTTCAACCCGCCAGGTGTCTGGGCACCAAAGCCGTCCGTAGCGCACAACCAGCCTTTTCTTATCTGCTGGTTCAGTTTCTTTGAGCAACCGACTCTGCTGCTGCTCCAACAGATGGCTGTGGAGATAATTTCACTCCCCGCCACAAGATACAAGATATGCAACATCTCACTGCAAAAGTTGAAAATCCTAAGCTTTCTTTCTTTCTTTTTTGTTTTTTTTCCAGCGATTCTTCCCCGTCTCTTCTTGTAAACAGCCTCGGCGTAGTTTCCCCCGATCCGGTCCGTCGACGGGTTTGACAGCCACGTAGCTCCGAGTCGTCCAGCCCCCCCCCCATCAAAGCCTGTTCTCAAATATGGAAAGTAAAATCCCCCGATCCTTCACTAATCTGATATTTCCTATTTTTCAATATGTGTCCTGTTGTCATGGCTGTAATTTCTGTGTTCGGAGGAGGAATGTGACGAAGATCAGTCAGGCAAGCACAAATTGTGACACGCAGAGGCGATCGGTTCAACCCTCGTCTACCGAGATGAGATACGGATCATGACTGAAATCCTAGATTTTATTTCCCTAAATATACACATATATATATTTATATATGTGTATATATAGGTATATATATATAAAAAGCAAGATGATGATCCCAGCCGAAAAGAGTTGACTTCTGGGACAGTATATCAATACCTCCTGGTCGTTTCACTACGGAGAATAAAAGAGACCCAGAGTCTCTAGAGGGGCTCACCATCTGCTTTATTAACAGAGGACTGCCTTACTTCTCTTTTGCGTAGGCAGAAACATTATTCAGAGATTTGAATCCATGTCAACATGATAGAATGACTTGTGGTTGAGTTCGTGGATGTTTAGTCATTTCAGCCAGTTGTACTTGTTCTCCAGTTTTGCAGCAACCTGCAGCAGGACTATTGTTTCCCTCTTAACAAGCGTATTAATGATTAGAGGGAATACATATTCCAAAACGTTTTCACACGTGGAAAAATGGCTTAAAAGTTACACGGACGAGGAGAAACTTTGGAGTTGCATTGTGATGGAATGCGTTTCCTTTATGTCCTCTTCTTCTGCTACTTGTTGTTGGACAGGAGAGGCAGATTTTTATCTTTTAAACAGTTTAAGATAAGAACTGCGGTGAAGACTTTGGTTCCAGCGTAATCCTCTGCTGCTGAGTGAGGGTTAACCGTCGATTTATATGGCCTTCGATAGATAGCAGGACGCATCCACGTTTATATGTTGCTCAATGTCACAGCAGATATCAAGACTCTTCAGCCCGAGCAACATTCTTCCAGTCTGATTGTCCAACAAGGCTGTGAAAACTGTAGCTTCAGTTTCCTGTTCTCAGCCAGCAGGACTTTAATCTGTTGGCCTTCTGCTGATGAAGATCATCCGCTTCATTGTTGGACATTCAGAGAGCGTCTTCCGATCTCTTGAACCACTCTGACCTTTTTCTGTTGACCTCTGACACCATCAGAGGTTTTCTCCATTCCGTTCACTAACTGGATATCCTCTCTTTTGTAACTCACAGCCAACGCTGAGAAAACGCATCGCATGACACGTGTCAACGAATCACAGCACCGACTCACTGTTTGCGAAGAGAGAGACGTCAAAAGCTCCTTGGTGGTCGATGAATGAATGAATAATGTGTCTACATTCAATTCAGAGTGGCTGGTCAGGTTTGAACCATGCAGCATTTAGTTGCTACAACTCAAATGTGGATAAACTACTAGCTCTTTGCAACCAGTACTAAAAACATTGCAATTTCCCGCAGCCTGCCCAAACACTCTGAAGTTTGCTGCATCACTTCTTGAATGTTTTAGATTTTTGCCTAAATTTTTTTTCTTATCACGTTTTATGATTGACTGACACTCGTCGGTTTTTAAACTTTTGCTTTTGGTGTTTTTTTCTTTTTTTGTTCCTGTTTTGTTTTTCTAGTAAAGCACTTTGAATAAAATCTGTATGAACGGTTCTATCGGACCAAACATGCTGCAGTTCCTGACTGAAAGTCGTGGCAGTAAAGTCAGACGCTAAAGCAACTTTTATTTCTTTTCTTTTTTTTTTTTTTTTTTTTAAGAAACACGCTTTAAACACATCATTAAAGGAAGTTAATCATTACGTATTTTTTTGATACGTAATGATGTTTTTCGACATGCTTTGGAAGAAGCATTATTTCCGAGCATTCCATATTGACCAAGGAAAATCTGCAGAGGGTGGATCATGTCTGGAATTAATAAAAATTGAGGAGATGCAGCAAAATTGCGTATAGGAGTAGAAAGGTTAGACTCCTAAGTGTCTCCCAAAGGATGGACCGGGTCAGATTTAAATCGATACAAGAGCAAGAAAAGCCAATTCTGGAGACTTTTGAAAGAACAACAGAGGATATAGGGAATAATGGCACAAGGTGAACTAAGTAGGCTTAATTTGGAGGAATGTATGAAATGCATGCTTTCTCACAAAGACCTAAGGAACATTAAAGTGAGGTTAAAAGCTAAATATTGCTTCAAATCATATTGACTAACAAAAATTAGCGTGCTCGTTAGACTTGAGCCACACCAAGACGCTAACTAAATTAGGACTGTTAATGAACGCCGAGGCATTCATATTCTTCCAGCGACAGCCGGTTTTAGATTGCAATCAGTGAAGGGATTGCAATCTAAACAAAAAGGTTCGATCGGAGCCTTTATGCAAATATACGCTGAACTTCTACCTGTAAGAAAGAAAAAGTTCTCACGTTCTTCCGGGCAGCAACTCTAACCTGCGTCGTCTGAACCACATGTCAAACTCGAGGCCCGTGGGCCAAATATTATTTCATCAATCAAATCCATGCAGTTCTTATTTGTTTACTACCAAATTATATCAGTCAGTCCCTCCAGTTTCATGACTGTGGAAATTCAAACAAAATCAACAAATCCGTGCCCTTTTTGAAATGGGAGTTTATTGCTGATTTTTCTGTAAAAGAAACTGTCAAAAACATTTCTACTTGTACTAACCGGCTGCCTCGGCCTTAATTGAGGTCAGATTACCGTCCATGATCTGTACAGTGAGGAATAAAACGTCGCATACAGTTACAACGTCACGAATGAGCTCAAATATTTCCAAATCAGTACCACAAACACAGATTTTTATTGCAAAAAAATAAATAAATAAAAAATTACATAAAGTATTACAAGATCCTGGAGTAAAAGGTGTTCAATAAGATTACCTTTTAAGAATTCATCAATATTATAACAGTTTGTGAACAGGTTTTATCGACACATTCTGGCCCTTTTGGAGCATTCATGACCTTGATGTGACCCTAAATGAAAATGAGTTCGACACCCCGGATCTATACATATCTACATTTGCATGAAATACTTTAGTTTTAGAGTTTCAGACAAATTTGCTGGACTTTTTTTTTTTTTTTAAAGTAGTTACTTAAATGCAGTTTAGCACTTAAAGAATGAAATCCCATAATTTTATGTTTTTGCTGATGTGTTGAAGATCACTTGAGGTAAGGCCTACTCTTAGAACCGACTTTGCAGCAGGCGATTAACCAGACGGTAACGGCTCCGTTTGTGTTTTCCCCAACATTTTTCTATCTTTGTTTTGCACATTTTAAATAAAATTCTTCTCTTTACTAGTATCCTGTAAACAGTTACGGCAAAATGCTTGAGCCTCGTGTGGGAGCACCGAACGGATTCCCGAAAATCAGACGAGAAAACACGGGAACGCAGACGCAAACGCTCCCGAATCCAAGCTGAGCTCCGTCCTGAAGGCTCGTCCGTCACAGAGTTTACACTGTCGACAGCCGATCAGTTTGATCCTGGTGCCTCTTGTGATGTTCTCGGCCCAAATGCGCACAACTTGTTTTGTTTCTGCAGCGCGCTGCATTGGGAATCCATGCTTCATTACCGAGCTGCAACGCTTTAACTGGGACGGCGCGTCTCTTGGAGAAAAAATAAATAAAATAAACGTCGAGCAATCCACTGCATTGTGTCCCCGAACAAAAGGGGACAAAAAAGTTGATTTTTTTTTTTTTTTGCGAATTGATAAAAACTACAGTGCATGTAATTAGTAGCAGCTCACGGTTTCATACACTAGGCAATATAAAATCATATTGATCAATGCCGCGGATGCAGTAGTGATCAAAACAAGCCCGTGTTTTTTTTTTTGTTTTTTCGTGCAGTGAAATCAAATTAGCCGCAATAGGCAGTTCATTAAATGCCAACATTAATGCATCTGTCTGGTGTGACTAATGATGCTGCAGACAAACACCTTACTATGGGAAGATTTTAGAGGAGCCTCCCGTTATTACTTTAATAACCAAGGTCAGCTCATAGTAAAGAAAAAAAAAAGAAACAATTGCACATATAACAGAATCAGCAGCGGACCAGACGCCATGTTTACGGTTTTGCTTGGACCATCAAATGCTGATAGCAGTTGTGAAACTTTTTCTCCCAAATTTGGTTATTTCCACAACAGCAGCAAAGGACTCTTTCTGCAAAACTGTCCACGTTGTGAGCAGCGCTTATTTCTCCTGAAACACCTTGAAACGTGAGTCACCCGCACAGCGCGACGCCACGACTGAGAACAAGGGCGTTAAGAATCTCCCTGGGTCCTTAACTCAAGAATGCGCCTGTGTGTTTCGAACAGTGTCGAGTTTTACTAACCTCAACTTATCAAAACCAAAGATTTTCCACCATTTCGTTCCCAGAGAAGATGAAGCGCACAGATGCAGAATGACTTAGTGATAGAAGAGCTGCAGCGGGCAATTATGGAGGCGGCTTTTATACGTGATATCGGTATTTATTTGCAGCAGCATCGTGTTTTTTCACTTTAAATGTGAAAAAACACGATGAAGCAATAGGTTATAAAACAGGCCATGATAACTAACTACGCGCTTTATTGTTCATGAGATAGAAAATGTGTTTTTCTGCTCACTGCTGACTTGCTGAATGAGTCTTAGTCACATGAGCAGCTTAAAGGTTGCGGCTTTACTTTAAGTCAGGTTTTATACAAGTGTGTTAGAGTTGACACGGCACGTTTCTTAAAGGTTATTGTTTTAATAAAGTAATTTATTAGGCATGTAACTCTAATAAAGGGTATAACTCTGTTTAGTATATATATGAGCAGAAGTAAAGGATAAGAAAGTCTCGTTTTTCTGCTCTTTAAAACACCAAACTGCAAGTGTTAATCACAGTTTAACACTCGCAGTTTAAACAACAGTCAATTAACTCTTTGGAAATGAGAATTTGTTCCAAATTCTGATGTGAGATTTTGCTCATAACTCGTTCATTAGTAGCTTGTTATGTTTTAATCTGCTTTGATTTGAAGTGTGAAGTTCACTCCGAAAAAAAATGGTTCTATACGACGGCCCACGTTTGGTTCTCCTTTAATCACACAAACAAGTCAGCAGTTCTCAAAAATAACTCCTTTATTAAAGTTGCAATATCAAAACAGCGGTTTCTTTTCTCTTCCTGGAATACGACTCCAGCTCAAGTGTGAGATCAGAATTGTCTGGTGGTCTGTATTAGCTTCCAAACTCAAAAGCAATTAGGAATTTCTTCTAATGTTGAAGCAAGACTTTCTTATGTTGGCGGTTTGTTAAACGTGAGCGAAGGGGGCCACCGTCATTTTTCATGCTTTTCTGCACAAACTTGGTCAATAAAATGTAAAACTTTATAATCACCAGAGTTACTTTTGTAACAATCGTTGCTCAATATTCGTTTGATTGTATTTAACTTGGTAAAATGATGTTGAAATTTAGCTTTTGGCTTCTTCTTCGTCTTTGTTTTTTTTAAAGTGCAGTTGTTGTTTTGTTTTGTTTTTTTTAAACCTGATTAACCTTTGGACAACCACATTTCCAACCCTGCATGGAGGTGGTTTAAATGGGTAAATCAATATCCTGCAATGCTTAAAATGGTTTCAACAAATTCCTGCACAAAATGATTGCAATAATGCCTCTGGCGAGGAGCCACTGCGGGTATTGCATTGTGTGTGCAAGACATCACCACCAATTTAGCGATTCTTTTAACGAGTGCTGGGCGTTACATGAAGCCCCACAACCTGAATAAATACAATGCTGTGTGTGCGTGCGCGCGTCAAAATCCATCTACGACACAGTTGGCTTTCTCACTTTATGCACATTTTTTTTTTAAAACAACCTGAGGGAGAAGAAAGTTCAGAGATGCTGAATAATTCAAGCGGAATATGAGCGGCAGCACACGGTCTGAGAGCGCAGGCCTGTTGACCTCTGCTCCCCCAACTGGACCCTGACTTGTGGCCAAACCGTCACTTCATCAGCATACCGCGGGAGGCGAAGCTCGCAAGCCGCATCTGTAACGCGCCGTAACGAGGTTCTTGAGTGTGCCGACGAGGTCCCGGAGACGACCGAGGGAGTTGACGCCCCGCAGCCGGTCATTATCTGCTCTAGTCACCGCGAGAATCGTAAACAGCTATTTAAAAAGAAGAAGAAGAAGAAAAAAAAAATCTAATCTCAGGTAGGTCTCCTCAGATGTCCGGTTGTAATGCTGATGAAACTCCCGTCCGTTCATCCTGACGACATGGCTTCATCTCTGTCTATTCTGTAAACGCGGCTCGAAAGAACATTTGGTGTATTTACAAGGGCCTTTATGATGTGCCTCATAATGCCGGTGCTGATCCAGCCGGTGACCCGACACGGCCGCACAGACGCAGCCTTGAGACTGAATAAATAGCACACGGCTATATCTGTGTCATTACAAACTGGTCCTCATCCCCCCGCTTGGACCAGCGGTCATCAGTCATCGGGAGTGACTTTATCTCTCGGAGGTGCCAAGGATATCGGCGGCACGGAGACCTTGCACGGTGACCCCCCCCCCGAGGGATGACAGTGGGAGGCCTGATGAGGTGAAGGCACAAACAAAATGAGGGGGGGGGGGAAGTGCGGCAGGAAGAAGAGGAGAATAGGAGATGGTGATGGAGTGATGGAGAAAATACTATTAAAGGTAATGAATGTCAGTGTGCCAGAGCTTCTGTATGATTGAGGTTCCTTTCGCCAATTACCATGACAGCCAGAGGTCTGGTCCCTTTCTCCTTCCCACGGGGGGGAAAAGTCTGATTCCAGTGCAAACGCTGGCCTTGTTAGAGGACCCGATAGAGACTGTGGCTTTACCTCAAGGTCATCATTTTTTTAGATAAAGAGCCGTGGCCTCTGCACAGCGGCGGCCGAGCCAGCGCTTAATTTCTAGAGAGAATTTGATGGTCATCTTGAGGGCACGGACCGACGACCTCGGCCTGAAGTCATCAATCCGAGGACAAACAGATAGAGGGGAGCCCTGCCTCTGCACCATTTGTGATCAACAATTTTTTTATTTTTTATTTTTTTTCAAATCAGAATGACATCGAAGACTTCGACGCTCGAGTTTTTTTCACTCCCGCTTTGAGGGGGAAACTGAAAGATAATTAAAACGTGATCCATCCCCAATAATTCGGCGAAATGTTTCAACGGTGTTAATTGCGCAGAAATTATTCATAAATGTCTTGCCTCCCAACAATCAAAACGGGGAAAGAAAATTAATACACCTATACATCAACCCGCTGATGAATTTTCTGAGCCCCGAGCAACAAAATAAATAAATGATTAAGGTTTCAGAGTACTTCATAAAGATTATTTCAAGTACTTTTTTTTTTTCTTTCTTTCTTTTCCCACCCGAAACGATGGAAGTTTCTGGAACCTAATGAAGCACATGGAAAGTGTGCAGAATATGTTTGACTAATAATCAGTCAAAATGAAAGCTGACGCTCTGAGAAACTAACAGAACGAAATCTGGAACTAAGAGCTCCAGCCACAACCGGCAAGTATTTTAGACCAACGGTAATTCGGCTTTCTGTACAAATGCAATGAGATTGTGCTGAAATGATTTTTGGATATATAACAGCCGTGTGTTAAAAAAAAAAAAAATCTTATGTACATTAATTGTAAGTCATCACACAAAAACGTTGGAGACTCCTAGTAACTTCTTGAAATGTTTGTCCATTTTTAGCTCAATGCAATATATCTATTTCACTTTTTAAACGTTAGAACAGCACCAATTGTGGATGGTGAAGGCTGCTTTTGTTTGCAGTTTTTTTTTTTTTTTTTGTATTGTAGTCATCTTGAGTTAGTAGAAACCAGGGATTGCTGCTGCTGCACACACGCACAAGCTGACAGCTCTGTCTTTCTGGACACATTCAACTTAAATTAAAGATGAAGTCACAACTCTTAGAGATGGAATTGGATCACTCAGTTATTGCTGCACACGAGCTGCGAGTTTAATATAGTTTCTACTTTTCTAATCTTGGATCTTTTGAACGTTTTAGCCCTGCAGCTCTATTCGTAGGCACAAGAGCTTTGCTGATCGCCATCTCATAAGGGAATGAATTCAAAATTCTGTATATATTTTTAGAAAAAAAAAAATCCTTGATACATTTATTTCTACAAATTAAGTGTTTACCTGGAATTGTATATATATATATATATATATATATAAAAAGATAACATGATGATATAGCCCTTTAATATTTAACTTTTTTTTAATTACTCGTCTTAAACTCTAAATTTCAGTGAGTGAATGGTAGCTGAGGAAATCAACCCCTGGATGTTAATTGCTAAAAATCACAAAACCAGTGCGGATGAACAGCTCCGGCAAATTAGCATTTAAACAATTTCCCTCCAAATGCACAAATGGAGAAATCTTCCTGATGTTGCTCTGTGATGTGCTGCCAGTCTGCGAGGCCCGTGATGAGACGCTGGGCCGGTGCGGCAGCCGGGCCGACTGCGGAACCCCGACTGTGTCCATCTGTGAGTCCGTCCTGCAGGGACTCACACTGGGCACGGCTGATAGCAGAAAGAGGACGACGACATGGGGCCAGAACATGTGGGCAAAACATAAATGGAGATGGCGCGCACACGGAGGGAACCAATGAAGCGAGTCCCAGTGATCTGAGACTGGAAGTAAACGACAGAAAGATGAGCTGGAAGGAAAATGTGGGAAATTTGCACTAAAGGTCAAATTGTTTTTTTTAAACTTTAATGTTTTTTTTTTTTTTTTTATTTGCTCTTTCACAAGATAAAAACACCAAATTATGTAAGACTGCAAACTAACATATGGTTTCAATCAGCTCTTAAAATATTTTCTAGAGAAATAGGAAAATAAATCTGTAAACAATAAACAGCAAATGTCGAAAACAAACAATGAAATACTAACATGGTAAGGAAAATAACAGTCCTTACAGTGTTTGTTGCTTTTTATCTGGAACAGCATGTGGCCAGAAGCCATTTTCTGCTCTGGATTTCAATGAAACATAAATTACACATTTAGCCTTCCTCTGCTGCAGTGTGTATGGATTTTCTCCCTGTCGGTTGCATAAAACTCACACAATTTGTCACACAATAAGCCCTAAGATTAAAAAAAACCAAAACTATAGAGAAATAAATAAGATAAAGCGAAACATTTCACAGCTCCATTTATGTCCGTATTGAATCCCTTCCTCAACCTCTGTCTTGGGAGGCTGTCATGAATCACAGAGATGAGTGTGTTGCTGCAAGTGCAACACACTCATGGACTGAATACAAGCTGGAATAACTAGTGGCTCAAAGATTCACTGCTTTCTAACATGCTTAAGACGGCGCTGTGTTTTTTTGTTATTGCTGAAACATAAATGCATTGGAAAAGAATCACATTTCTTCACGTTTAATGACTATAGTATTGTGAATATTTTGTACCACACCGTCGTTCAAGAGTTAATTATGTCACCATAATTCATTTGTAGTCAAAATCACTTTCAGTCAAAGTCGGTCCAAAACATTATGAGGTAGGTCCAGTAGGGACTGTCGCTCTTTTTACTATGAAGTGAATGAATGGCAACAGTGCAAATATTTAAGAAATGATAAACTGTCCAGTTTTGTTTTTGTTGTTCAGGGAAAATCCAAAAATAGTTGTCAAGACTTGAACACTTCGTTTCCCTAAAGCCAGCAGTGTCGCTTTTTAAACTGTCCAGACAAAAAAAAAAAAAAAAAAAATTGTGAACAAAGGCAACACTAACTAAACTGTAACAATAAGTGTGTCATAGCAGCACTGAGTGATAAAATAAAAAAGTAGCATACGAGGAAGAGGACGATGCGTCTTCACCACATCAAACAGGAAGAGTAATAACTTCAGGTCACTCCAGCTGAACTATGACCTCGACACGGAGCCGTCATTTTGACCACTGTGTTGATAAGTAGTTACAGATCGTTTTCCCTAAAATAGACCCATTTTAGAAACTCTTTAATGAAGCGATTAAGAAATGTTGAATAAAAACCAGGGACCAGAGGATCCTCACATTCTCAGTAATCCCCTCTTTCTACAGCACTGCACCAATTATTTTAATGCTTTAAAGAAGCGATTCCCAACCTGTTTTGCTGTCAGTGTCTCATATTGTATTTCTACACAAAGCCTCCTCCCACCGCCCGCCTCCGAGCCAGACAGCGCGCGCGCGCACGGACGCCCACGCCGCAAAACAATCCATAAATTTCCCACCGCATTTTTCTTTCCATTAAAGAAAACAAAACACCCACTTTTGACTGCCTACACCTGACGAGACGCGGCGAGGTGCGTCGTCTTCATGCTGCAAATATAGAGTTCTAACACTCACTCAGTCGTTTGACAAATACTTGTCAGATTTGGCGGGGTGAGAATTACGTGACAATTCAGGCAATCCGGGTTTGTTTTTTCCAGAACGTGAAGGTGAATCCGTACAAAACAGGGGCATCCTGCAATTTATCAGTTATTATCCGATGTCTTTATGCGGTAATAAAACCTCCTACACATTATTAGTTGTTATCAGAAGATATTCAGGAGTCAAACTGACAGAACTAACCTGGTATATTTGCCTTGAATGTTTTTTTTTTTGTTTGTTTTTTTTTACAAAACTCAGTGCCGCAGTTTTTATGTGCCGTTTGATTTAAGAAGTGGCATCTACATCTAGGCTGCTGGTCCAGTTGAAGAAACTTAATAAATTCTCAATGAATGCTGTCCAGAAGCACAGCAGTCCATGTCCAAAGCAATTAATGCTTTCTCTGAACTTCTTGGAATTTCATAAAAAGAGCCGATCACTTGCTTAAAAGCAAGTCTCTGAGCACTTAACTTCACAGAGACTGTTGATAATCCAGTAAGTGGTAATACTCTAATTCTGACAAGCCTCTGTGACATCCAAAACTCAAGAACCCCCGCACCCCCCCTATGGTGGAGGAAACCCCCCCCAGGATGGGCATTTTAATTTGTTTTCTAAAACCCGGGCTGATTACCATCTGCATGATGAACGTTGATAATTGCAAACGCTGCGCCCCTTCAGAAAAGCCCTGAGAAGCGCCTCCTTCGGCTACGTGGTTTTTAGTAAGTAGCACAGGCTTGTTGAGATCTTTACAGTGGATCAATTCCCCACAGCAACCCTTATCAGTAAATGAAGTGCTGGATCCTTATCTTTGTTGAGGAATGGCCCACATGTCCATAGGATGTAGCTCCTTACTTCATGTCCTTAAGTAACATCTTATGTTCCTCTATTCTCACTTTAGTTTTATGTGAAATCAGCATGTTTTTTTTTTTCCTGATTCACAAAAAAAAAAGATCCCTTAAAAATGCCTCACAAATAACTAGACAAATGGAAATTTTGCATGAAAAGATTTTCTACTTCCGTTTCTAGAAAACACATCTGGATCTGTTGAAAAAGGTAAATCCTCTGAAGTTGACTTACTTCAAGGACATGACCAAACAAACACATAACTCCTCAATGAGCCGCAGTCTGTTCCTTCTCCAGTTCATCAGGAGACGAGAACCTCTCCTTCCTCAGCCTGTTGCACCACAGAGTGGAAAAGAAACCCTTTCAAAATACTAGTCTAAGCCCAGAAATGTCCAAAATGTTCCGTCCATAAGTCCTCAGTAATAGAATAAAAGCCTCGTCTTACAAGTAAAAACTGGAGAGATGGAGCATTTTTGATAAAAGCAGACGATTAATCTCAGATATAAAACATCTACAGTGCAGAAATGTGGATATACACTTCAGAAGTTGTTGTGGCAATAAAACTACTTACAAGAAAATACAAACAGTGGACAAAAATTATTTTTCCAATGTTTTTCAACACAGCCATAACCTTCCCATCGTCTGGCATATTATTAGACAAAACAGCATAAACAACTTATCAAACTGAGAATAAATGATTCTTCTCTTTCTCTCTCACCTGGCACGGCATCATCTATGTCAGTGACTATGTTGGCTTTGGCATACAAACTGCAAAGTCCTGAAAATGTGAACATTTAACAATACATTCCAAAAAGACTATTACAGGATTACATTGAAATGTAATCCATCTGAGAAAACCATCTCACTTTGAAGTTCAAGGTGGAAGTGTCATGGTTTTGGACCGTGTCAGTCGGCGAACATGTTTCCTTCTCCCTTTTATCACATTGACTCTTTCACAAAAGCCAAAAGTCACCAGGAGCTAACATGAAATCTCTTTTCCTGAAATTGAGTAAGTTAATTGTTGTTATTGCAAAATGAATACGATACTTCAAAATGTGCACAAAATTTGTTGTTTTCTTGCAACCTGAATGCAGCAAAAAAACAACAACAACAACAAAAAAAACAACACAGAAAATACAGCTTACTTTGTGATAACGTCTACCAACTGTGTTCATTTTTAAAACCTTAATGAAACTAAAAGTAGCTAATTTCAGGTCTTCTTCAGTCTGCAACGACATCCACACTGGAAAGTGTTGCTGTCAGCGCCTCGAGCTGAGAATGCACTTACTCCAGTAACCAGATGATTTCTCAGTGAATCTCTAAAAACATGCAGTAGAAAGAGGTTGAATTTATAGTAAAATGAAACCCAGAGCTAAAACACAACAGTTGAATTCCTATTTCTTGTAATGTAATGTGAAAATTTTATTTCTGGTTTAATTCTGTCTATAGGAGAATGTTGTTAGATTTTGCATTCAGGGTTATTTTTTGGGCTTTTTTTTTTTTTTTTTAAATTGCTGACAAGCAGTAAGGGAGCTAACATAGGGAGAGAAATGTGTCATTTTAGGGCCTGGCTGGCCTGGAGTATAAATGAGAAATGAAGCTGGTTTGAGTTGAGCACATAGGGAGCCGGTTTCCACACGCCTTTGCCAAGTCCATCTGGATTCTGCCACACAACTGTCAAGAGTAATTATTCCCCCAGAGAGTTGCATCTAATGTTGGCCCTACAGCTCGCCTTACTTTGTATGCAATATTCTGCGACTTGTGTGAAAACGTCGCTATGCAGGTGTAGGAATGTCTCCGGGAATCAGATGGTCATTGTTGTGTTCGCTTAGATATTTTTGACATCCGATTGCGCAGAACGAACAAAGCCATTCGTTTGCTTCGAAGTGCTTCATCTCTATTTCTACTGGCAATTAGGGTTTTTCTTTTGTTTTTGTTTTTTTTCCCCCGTTTTATGTTTCCGCCACAGTTTCAAAACGAGGCAGGCAGAATTAACGGCATGAACGCTCAAACGTATGATCAAGTGACCCATTAGCCTCGACTAAATTAGTTATGTGTGGCTCTTCTTTCATGCTCAGTTTACTTTTGATGAAAGCTTATAATGCTCTTTCTGCTGGTATTCACACAATGGCCATTATCTGCCAGTTCTCTAAACGCATTAATAAAGAGACGGATTGCACAACATTCATCCGCAGTGTCATTACAGCTTTTGTCTCGTGTGCAAACAACACGAATGAACGATTCTTCCACAGCTTCATTATTAATATGACTCATTGCCGACCGGATGCTCAGCTGCTAATGTGCATCTATTTCCAATCGGTGTCAAAAAGAGAGGTTTAGAGAACGTCCAAGAAGTTAGAAAAGAGTGGGGGGAAAAAAAAAAAAAAAAGAATAACGCTTTCTTACTGTCTGGGTCTTATTGCATGTGGGACTCCACAGGAGGAAAAAAAAAAAAGGGAGTTCCTCTATTCAAATACTGAAAATACTTCAGAGGCTCGCTGTCATTCTCAATGCATCAATGAGAAGTTGAAATATTCATAAAAAACGAGAGAAGTCAAAGGGCAAGTCAGTACTCAGTACCTCCTGTTGTCTGAACTGTTTTTGCCAAACTTGACAGAATGCTTGGTCGGTCGGGTTGGAAACTGGCAGAGCTTCTTTTCTCTTTATCTTCCCCCCTCTCCCTATCTCTTTCTGAACCGAGGCCAGGGTCCTCTTGGGCCTGGCGCTATTGTGCTGGAGGAAAATTGCCAATCCGGACTACTCTGATTGAACAGTGCAAGCAGGAGTTTTATGAAAGAGCTGATTTGCTATTCATTACCTCCCTTCTCGCACTCCTTTTTCCCACGTTCCCCTATTTTCCATTGGCTGAATGTGCCACACTCCAACTTCCTTTCTTGGTCTTTTATTCTTTTTATTTTATGCTCACAGATTCCCTCTCTGATGATTCTCCCTCAGGAAACTATATATATATATATATATATATATATATATATATTTTTTTTTACTTTGATTTTGGTCTAAGCGATCCCCCCAAAAAGAAACTTTGTGACTTGACATCTGGTTGGTGTGAAATAAAAGGCAGACGGTGTAATTTTACCCCTGGAATAAGTTGGGCATGAAACGACCGACGCTCCAGAGGGATGAAACGACCACCACCCATGTGGAAAGCGGGAACAAGGATCTTGCAAACAGTCTACTTGTGTCGGAACATTTAAAAGACACAGAAGAAGGTCAAAAAGGCGTGACGTGCGTGATAAACCTGCGCAACCGCCTACGATTTAAACAGGGGGGTGTTTTTTTTACTCACCAACACAGAAAGGAATGATTTTAGCAATTATATCATAAATGAATGTATGGTATCTTTTGGTGAATTCAGTGGGTTGAAATTTGTTGCTATTCTGAGTGTTTATAATGGTGTTGAACCATTATAAATGATACACATACAGCTATATTAATATTTTTTGAAACATTTTTGTTTGATTGCTGAAGGACAATAAATTCCCTTTTAATATTCATTTGTGCTGATTTCGTTGGTAACATCCTGCAGCTTGATAAATAATTTAAGCTTTGATACAAAAGAAGATATCACCGCCTTCAGGGAATTCGCTGTTCTTCCAATGCAATGAACGTGTTGTTTCGCCTTACTTCATTAATAATGGTGATTTCCACACTGACCTAAATAACCCTAATTATTACTGTTTCCCATAAACGAGCGTCCCTACCCGCAACCCCGGTCGAAGTAAAGGGCTGAACAAATTAAAAACCCAATCTGCAGCACATCAAAAACCACCTTAATAAAGAACTCAGGAGAAAGGTTTTGCAACTACTATCCAACACCGGGATAAATTTTTCAGTAATAAACAAAGGAACAGTTTCCCCGCCCGTTCCTTTTTTTCTTTGCCTTTTAAATTGGGCGCAGGCGTCAACCGCAGTTGGAGCCAGTCGAAGAGGTCAAACAATAATTTTCGACGCTCATCGGCGGAGAAGCTGCGCGACAATCCTCGTTATAAAATTATTCTCGTATGGAGAAGCATATTTTCACACTTTGGATGTGTTGAAAATGGAAAACAGTGGAGAAGTTTCGAAACTTTCGATTGCTAAACTGTAACGTCACCTCTGGTCCGTGACAAACAAGCACACAAATTAGCGTTGCGAAGTTAGGAGAACCTGAAAAAGATCTGGAAAGCTTGCAAGACAGCACCAAAGAACCGTCAGATGCGATTAAAAGCGGCTGATGTGCAGGCGTGCCAGGAAGAAGCCTTTCTCTACATGCTCAGAGTTTACCGAGTGCTTGCTGGGACTTTAACTATGCCATTTGGTCAGATGAGCTTTTAGGCAGCAAACACTCGAGGTGAGTTTGACGTGAAATAAAAAGCATTGTTGTAAATGCAGATCTGCACGTAGAACTGGCCGTTCTTAAAGTACGGTGGAGGACCTGTGATGATGTGGGCCCGTTTCTCTTCTCCAGGCACAGACGACACCTGGAGCAGCTCGTTTTGAAGCGACGTCTGAGATTCTGTTTTCCCTCTGTTGATAGTGTTTTGAGATCAATATACACAACATTGAAATGATAGATTGATTGCAGACTGTGATCTAATAAAGAGACACAATCTTTATATATAATAAATATCTTATACATATTATTTATCAGTCAGAAAAAAAAAAATCCTCCACTGAGTGGTTTCAGAGAAACCAAAGCAGTCACTAACTGCTCAGATAAACCTTTTCTATTTAAAAAAAAAAAAAAAAAAGGTTTAATAATTAATGGAATCCTAAGTGAATTTGTTCAGAGGGGATAAGCTTTTGAAATACGCCGGGTCTGTTCTCTGGGAGGCTCACCAGCGAGAAAATTCGCCAGCCCCCAGGAGAGGTTTCACTAAAAACGGAAACTCCACGAGAGCCAAGTCATTTCATTAAGAACCTTCACGACTGGGAAACCAACGTTAGCCCAGTCCACGGAAACATTCAGGCACAATAAGTCCAAGTCCACGAAACAAAAACAAACAAAAAAATTGGTTTTGAAAGCACACCTAAATCCTGTCTGGTTTAAGCTAAATGCTTGTTTACCTGCAGCCCTCTTCAGTCTTTTTCTCTTTATTTTCGTCGCTGCTCACATAAGTGCCACTGCAGATAAATCCAGAGCCGCTACCTGAGGTTCGTCATTCCTCTTTGGGGCGCAGGGACTCGAGTCCCTTTGAGCAGCATCCAGAGCTTCTGCATCCAGAGTTTATATGAAGCTGCAGCCGAACAGATGGATGCACAGTCAGAGGCAAGATAAATCTTTGTCTCCTTCTTCTTCTTCTTCTTCCTACAAGGAATTTGCATTTACACTAACACAAATTTCAAGTTAGTTCTCAACATATTATGAAAAAGATGCATGTAGAGATGTAAAAAAAAGGAAGAAACAATTCAGCTTTTTCTGATTTTCTTGGAGCCCTGACTCTGATTTTGACCAGTTCTGATATTCTACGTACTGTAACCGGCAAAGTTGTGGGATCCCAATAAAGATGGTAGTTTTAAATTAAAAAAGAAAAGTGGATTGAAGTTATGTGTTATTTTACGATATATGAGCCAAGAATTGTGGTCATTTTTTGGGTTGGATGCATGTTTATTGCAGTAGTTGATCAAGTGAAAATCGCATGATTTGGATCTCTTGCTGATTGGTGATTAATTAACTATAAAACAGACTAGAGATGTTGGAGACGATCTTCAGCTTTGAGGGAACCCAGCTGTCTTCCTCGTGGCAAGCCAAAATGTTTTCTCTTTCCTATTTAAAAAGAAAAAGAAATTTCTGCAGTCCGTATATTTTGCTAAAAGTACTTTGTGATCATTTCTCAAACTAATTTGGAACCGGGCTCATCTTCCTCTGTGTGGGCTGTGAGTCTGTTTTAAAGTGATTAAGTCTTGAGTCAGACTGGGTACTTTTAAAGCAATTACATTTTAATGAATCTAACATTTTTTACCCCCCAAGGAAACACCCAATAAATAGAAAAACCCAATTCAGAAAAAAAAAAAAAAGCCAAAGTCGCTTCTTCTGTGGCATGAAACACAAACATTTCAAATTGTTCAAACAACATATTTCATCTCGTAAGAAAATAGGCACTCTGAGAAAATCTTACAGATGATTCTTATGTATGTTACCTTCCAGCTATTTATTCCAGCGACTTAATTTCTTTAGAAACACATAATTAAATAAATGGGGCCTGTTTTTCAAACCATTTATAACAGCAGTAAACATTATTTGCTGTAACGTATCTGTATTAAAGGAGCCTTAGAAAAATTACACTTAGATGTCAAAGTGCTTTTTTTTTATTTTTTTGTTAGTTCCCTGGTTAGACATGACTGTATTTCAATTTTTAAAAAAGCCATTGTTTTAAATAAAGCTGAAATTCAAACATGATAGCTGGAGTTATTAAAGTTTCTGCATCTGTTCATCAGAAAGTGTCAGAAATATCCTGATGCTCAACTCACAAAACATACAGCGTTAGTATTTGCGTTCATTTTTTAAATTAAAAATGTCACTGAATTGATTCAGTGGGACAAAAGTTGAACTATTGTGTAAGAAATGCAGGGACTCAGTGGATGCTGCATCTGATGAGAATTTTGTCCGGTTTAGCACATCAGGTTTCATGACTAGAGCTTTGAATAATGTTTCAGTTTAAAAATCCACCTCAGCTTTGAATGCGTCACCTTACATAGCAATATTTGCCGATGTTTTCGGCCTTTTTAAGCTCGTTTAGCCTAATAATTTCTCACTAATGAGCTGTGCATTGGTTCATGACAGTTTAATGAATGTCACAGCTGCAAAGACGTGATAACTGATTTTGAATTGTTATGGTGTTTTCTTTCTTTCTTTCTTTCTTTCTTTCTTTCTTTCTGTCTTTCTCTCTTTTTTAGCGCCACAATACAGTGGTGATGCCACATTATTTTCCACAATGTATTGTGTTGGTGTCACAAAAAACTAAGAAAAATCCCTCAGTTTTGAGCTTTTACCAGGTGCACAATAACACCACATCGTGCAGATCTGTGAGAAAGATTTGCTATCGTGACTGAACATAATAACCAGGAGGATGAAGCAGAATCACTTCTCTTTAAGACAATTTAATTTGAACCTCTTTTGTTCTTTTTAGGATAGATGTCATCAATTGACCATTTTAACATCCAGTGAACAATATAAAACACTGCCCAGTTCAAGCTGCTTCTGTTAATGTTGAACAAACATATTGAAATGGTCAATTAATACAGTATTGAGCTACCAGTAAACACTCCTATCTAGTACAGGATCTGCTAATATATCAGGCATCTGATATATTTGGGATTTTAAACATAAATAGATTTGCTGTGCATTTTACCTCTAAAACATATTTAAGTCGATTAATTTACTTTGGATTGGTTGCTCTGCCTTTGCAACCTGAGTTTCTACAAATTGCTCGTGTTTTTATTTCATGTTTTTATTGAGAAATTTTGGATTTTAAAGTTCTTACATTTTTGTTTTGTTTTGCAGAATTAATTTTGCAAATCTCTAATCCTATTCTAATCATACATTGTATTGAATTTCCTCACCTCTCATTTAAATTCCCGTTCATTTCTGTCACACCGCACAGCGAAACAAAAAGTTGACCTCAACTAGCAGAAGTCAGCATGTTTAATAGCTTAATTAGCTGAATACTTTTCATCATTCGTGTTGCACTGGAGACACACACACAAAAAAAAAGCGTAATAGTCATTCCACTTGCTTAAAATATCACATCTTCTGTGGCTGAGATAATTATCTGCTGCAGTCCAGCAGCCTATTCAGAGTGAACATATGCAAATGAGCACAAAGCCAAGTTGAAGAATGAATAATAACAACATATTTATAATGTCCTTTATCTTATCAAGAACGCTGTGATACTCTGATTATCCAGGTATTATATTATACCTGAATGAGGTCGACGTCGTAAAAATGAAGTCCGTGGATGAAAATCAATGGCTAAAATAAAAAAATTAAAAAAAAGTCATTTTCATGTGTCACAATTTGTACCCTTTCTATGAACTTGGTGGGTTAAAAAAAAAATGTCTAAGATTAAAATGACATAAAATTAAAATTTCACGGGGGAAAAAAAAAAAATCAAGAGAATCAACTTATGATGCCTAGAAGGCAGTTTGTTCCTGAACCCCCTTTTTTTAAGTGATCATACACACGACAGATCCATTGAATTCAAATTCAATAGGATCTAGGCTGCTTCCCAAACGGTTTTGCACCAGTGAACTGTGATATGACTCCTCTGCTCCACTCAAACTCCTGGCACCACGACCCACCATAACATTTAAGCCAATCAAGACAACTAATATGTATTAGTTTGTGATTAGTGTGATGCATTCATAGTTCATAAAAGTTTAGAAAATGCATATTGGACACTGTTTAAACATTTGAGAATACCAGCTCATTCAAAATACAAAACCACATCATGCAGCCTAAAACAGAACCTGTTAGATTTCATCATATTTTGTTGCCTCTTTTCCCGCTCTTCAAAAGTGTTATGTATTCTCTAGGAACATTGTGTCATTTTATTGCACGATCGAGAAAGTTTGGGTCTATAATAATGCTGCACATATCAAAAATGATTTAAAAGAAATTTGACTTTGTAAATTAACGCCTTGAAATTTGGCCTCCGTCTCTTTAAGAAGCTCCTATGCTTTCTAAAACTCCACCTTCTGGAAGTCGTCACAACAGTGTCCCTCTATTAACCCTTTAGAAACATCTTTATCAGCAAAGTAGCTCCTGTAATGAGCTCCACAGATGCACAGTTCCATCAGCTGTTTGCTAATTGCTGCTGGCTAGTCTGAAGGAGCCGAGTGGGTTTCTTTGTGAGGCGGAAGCTTCGGAACCTGCAGCTCCTACGAGGAGCTGTGTCCTCGAGGGCGGAGCTAGGTCCATACAGGCGTTTTTCACAGCTGAATGGTTGCCGCGGGAGATTACAGGATTTTTCAAACACGCATGAAAGAATAAAGTCAACATTCCAGGTGTGTTTTTGATGAGGGAATTACATTACAACACGATGTAAAACTCAGAAAAGTCAATTTTACGGCACGTTTAAGACATACTTGCATAATTGTTATGGGATGCAGCAAATGACTTTGTTTCAGGCACTCATTATGCAGACAGAGATATGCTCTGCTTGTCCTATGGAAACTATTAGATTAATTATTGAGTGAACATATTTCCCTCTCCTCTCCATCCTTGCAATAAGCTTTCGAGGTCCACTCCCTGCTCACTGAGCTGATTCATTGTCCCTATCATGACAAGCCTTTCCTCAGTTTTTTTTCTTTCTTTTTTTTTTTTTTACGAAACAAGACCTGCAGCTAGTTATGATTGTCTTGATGGATTTGCGCATTTCGACCGGCAGCCGCTTAATGAGCAAGAGACGTAATCAAAAGTGGAGAGAAAGGGGCTCGAGTTTTCAAACTCGGCTTTGCCTCTGGATCATTTCGCTGGAAGAGCTCCTCCTTGTCATTTTTCTCCACAGCCGCGCGAGAAGCGAGCGGTTTACACAGAACGACCGGCGGTCGATGCATCATCCGCTCCTGCATGCTGACGCCTGGTGAAAAACAGGAGTATTTACTGAGTCGGGGAGCCATTTACAACGGTAAATATGTACATCCCAGGCAAGTGAAGGGTTGATGGTTTTTGCAGCCGGTTGACATCTGATATACAGCTGCATCCAGGGAGAGGGGCTGATCAAGGCCACCTCTATCACTCAACCAGATAATCTCTGCACCCAGGAAAACAAACGGTGGTCGCTAGCTAACCTCAATAGTCTGCCTCGCATCTTCATCTTGTGCAATCATTATCCGTCCTAGCTGTCCTCAGACTTCTGTCCAGCTAGGGAACACCACTACTGTCTGGGGGGAAAATAAAAAAAAAAAAAATCTGTTTATGCATTTCTTGAGATTAAAAACGTCAAATAACGTTGAAGATATTTGTACATTTTGAACCTTCTGCAAAGCAGTTCGGGACCATTTTGTTCTTTGGATGTTTGGATTGTGTCACAGAGACATACGAGTCAAATAGGGCGAAGCAGAGATTTCTGTTGGAAAACAGAAACCATGAGGGTTACAAAAATGGCTCCCCGGGGCAATTTATAGACCTCTGCTGTGGTCGGGATATAAGAACAGAGGCGTAAATTGCTAGTTGATGGACCCCAGGAACAAGATGGAGCCTTGGATTCTGTTCATACACAGGATAAAGGACAGGAGCCAGAGCAGCCTGCTCCTCTGGTTGGGTAAACAGCGGCTGACATGACTGAGTAGATTGAGATGGATAGAACAAAGCCTGGGCTGACCAGGCCGGCTGAATGCCTCTTCTCCAATATGGAGCATGTTGGACGCTTTGATATTCATGAGCCGGTTCAAGGGACTCGCATGGTATCTGTGATATACGACAGCAGAAGGAGTTGGCCGACTGCGACTTTGATATACGTCCAAACAGGGAAGAAGAAGATATTTTAAGACATGTAATATTTAGCCAATGTTTGCAGTATTTCAGCTTCCCACCCTGTATTTTCTTTCGAATACCGTAGATATGCGCAACGAACAAAATCCAGGAATGAAGCACAATCTGGAGTTATGTTTCACATGAAGAGTTGTAAGGAAATCAGTAAATGCTAAACCACAAATATGCAGGAATAGACTGTAGTTAAAAAACATAAAGGTGTGCATGACCTTTGTAAAAAATGAACCGATTAGGATTTACATTAATCTACATCTATGCTTCCGTACTGATGCTGGGATAATGCTTGGATGTTTTGATCCAACTTATAAAGGACGGGTCTTGTAGCATATTTTGAGTTAATCGTGTCAGAAAAATCTGTTGTCTTGCTTCATAAAGTTTGTCCTGGCTTCAGTTCTAAGTCTCAGGTCTTTTGCTGCAAGTCTTTCCTGTTCTCTCTCCTTCCCATTTCCTGTATCAAATGGGGATTGATGCAAGATACTTCAGCATAAAAACATCCTGAAAGAAATAAACTAACAGGTTAGCATTACTTTCCAGACTATCAGACGAACTTAAAAGCCTTTCATTTGATCAAAAAACGACAGTGCACATTACGATCCGTGGTGTCTTATTTCTATATTGTTCTGCAGTAAAACAGCCCCCCCTAGTGAATTAAGCATGGAAAGACATCCCACAGAGACAAAGAGCTGCAGCGGCCAATGCAGTCTGACTTTTAGAGTGAAAAATGTGTGTTTTCAACAAGTCAGAAAATCAAAATCAGTCATTTCTGGTGGCCAGCGGATCTCTTGGTGCACCTCTACTTCCTTGACATTAGTAACGATTATATCAAAAACCGAGGTCTCGCCTCGGGCTGTAACCACAACAGGTACAAAAGCAGAATGAAGCTTTTGGCAAATTCAGAACTCAAGCAACTTCCTTTTCAATGAGAGAAACTTACATAAGGATTCAATGTGCGAGTATAGATTTTTGCCGAGAAACGATATCAGATGTACAACACAGTGAGACGCAATCTGTGATTCACACATGCATTAAAGGAACCTCGGACTCTGAATCAGCCTGTCGCATAACATAAACATTAGATCTTATGTGGTGAGACGTGCTTGTGTTTATGCGATGTAACGAGTGAGACATGTGGGAAAACACAAACAGACTGAAAAAAACTAAAAGAAGGGACAGAGTGAGTAATAGAGAGAGAGAGAGAGAGAGAGAGAGGAAGAGAGAGAGAGACTCCCAAGTTCCCTGCTGGCAGCGTCTTTCATGTAATCTGAGCGACCATGGGGCCAGAAAGAAACTTTGATCGGAAATATTTTCTCCAGTCCATTTGCAGCTCGGGCTCTGGCGTGTTAAAGCGCGTGCGCGCGTTTCCTCCATACAGTAACGCGGAGGACATAAGCAGGTCACACAGACACATGCCTCATTCCACTCGCAGCAGACCCAAAGGATTAATTTAACGAGCTGTCGGACGCTTGTCCTATACGGCCCTCGTTAAGACCATCATGCAGAATCTCCATTTGACTGCCGCCTGCCGTGACTAATTGACTTATTTTGCAGGCCTAAGCAGTACTGAAAGCTCTCATATTTCATATTTATCTCTTTCTGGAGTAACGTCAGAAAAACTTCAGCCCGAGCGGGACACGGCGCCGCCTTCTGAATACCAAAGAACAAAAGAGGTGGATAATTGGACTGACCACACAGGGTGGGGAGTGGAAGAGAAGAAAGGGACATTTTAGTTCAGGCTTGATTTTTATTAAGAGTTTAAATTAATGAATGAAAGGAAAATCGAGTCGCAAATAATTCCCGATGTAGAAACAATTCACCGTGACGGCCATTATATGCTTTTTCATTTCCCCTAACATTGTATTTAATCAAGATTAAACAGGTTTAAAGCATGCTGCTGCCAGCCCAGGAATAGTAATGACTGCATCAATCAGGCTGTACCTCATACTGGACTAATATCCAGATAAATTGACTTGTTTGTTTCTCCACTGTCAACCCATAGCAAATATTAGCCTCATCCACTCACCCTATCGTCCTGGCAGAGAACATGCATTGAGACTGGACGTGTCAAGACACAGCAGAGCTCGCCTGGGTCTTTAGGCAGGCTTACAACCATCTTGTTGACTTAAGTGCAGTTTAAATTGTCCTTTTTTTTATTTTTTCTTTAGTTTGTTAGTTGCTTTTTTTGTCACGGTTTTGAGTCAAGAGAGGAGCGACGTGGTGCACTTTCACATTTAACTTTGTTTGCTTGTGGATCTTTGCTAACAGTTGAAAAAGCAGTGACTTGGTGCTGCCATCCGCTCTCACCCACACACACACACACACACACACACACACACACACACACACACACACACACACACACACACACACACACACACACACATCACCTCAAACGCCACATCGCTTCACTCGCTTTCTCTCTTTCGTGAGCGCACAAACGCAAACAAAGTGCCGGAGGCCGCCGGGTGTTTTATTCCGCCGCGCCGCTCCGTAGTTCCCAGACGCAAATGGGCCGATATGTTTGCGTTAGCTGGTGGGGGCGCGCCGCGAATGGATCCGCGGCTGTGTTTTATTAGATCACTATTGTGTTTGAGGACATAAAAATCTGACAAGTAAATGGAAACGCATGGATCACGTCCAGAAAAAAAAAGAAACCAAAAAGATCAATAATAAAGACAAGCAATGTGGCGGCCGGTGTTCGGCGCGCGCGCGAGGCTTCGTGTCTCATCTCTTCAGGCAGAACGCCAAACATATCTCACTGCTTTAATAGAGTCGTGATTCCATGTGAAACATCAATGGCACCCTTGTTCATTCTCTTTTTTTTTTTTTTTCCAATTGCAGATACACCCCAAAAAAAAAAAAAAAAACCCCGCTCCTTCTGCCCCGGGCCTTCTATCTGGTTAGATCTGCGCAGATGGATTGACAGTTTGATTGGACACGAGAGACACTGTACTCCCTATGGTACGGGCAGATGTGCTCTATATGCAAGGCAATCAAGTAAAACTGAGCGAAGAGCACAGCAGCATCTCGACACCCACTCGCACACCGAACTAGCCTTAAGAGAAAGAGAAGTGGAGGAGGATGAAAAAGAGTGGGATGGAAAGGTGATTATGGTGTTTGAGGTGAAGTATGAAGGTCAAAAAAGAGAGAAACTGTAAGGAAGAAGAATAGTTATGAGACAATAAAAAAGGAATAGCTGCAGCGGAGAAGACGGAGCGGAATTAGTTTGGTAAATGAAATCCGCGTAGATTTGAAAGAGGATCGAAGGGAAAATTGGACAAGTGATTTAATTGTGAGAAGGAATTCAATTAACACTGCGACCAATTAGTATGGCCTTTAAAAACTGTTTTTGGCCCCTGAAAATATCCCAAAGTCATGTTGAAAAGGTTATTTTAGATTTAGGGGGCTGGCTTCGCCGATATTACCAGGGAAATGCCATTTTTATCCTCCGAAAGCCATTTCAAGGAATTTGTTGCAGACTAGCAACAGCTCGATACAATGCCTTGAGGAAATATAGTTATAAAGTCAGTTTATAATACAGCTTGGTCCAAGGCTGTAAAGCTGTCTGTGTAACACGAATATAACACAAATGCAGTATTGTAACAATATTGCTGTGTGTGATAATTATGGCTGTAAAAGCTTGTTATTGGCAATAAATACAAGAGTTGTTTGTTTTTAAAAAGCAGAGGACAAATAATAATTAAATTGTTACTGCCATAAAAAAAAGGTTTATCATGGGAATTTAAAGAAGTGAGGAGTTTTTGCTGTTTTTTAACATTTCAAAAGTAACAAGTGATGATGTCATTCGTCAATCAGCATGCTGGTAAACTTTGCCTCGCTTTTTAGCCCGCAACGCATCCTCTCTATTCTCCTTTTGTTCTCACTCAGCCAAGCAGCTTTTGCAATAGCTGAGTTACCAGAGCAGCAGCTCATATTCACATGTTTTAGTGCTTTCCTCATCAGACAGAAACATTGCAAATTTGCTCTAAAAGTCATGCATATTACACCATGTTTGTAACTGTGGTCACATTTATCCCCTCTAAGTCAGGACAGGCAGAATTTGGCAGGAGTTTATTTGTTTTGCCCGTTGAATTGATGCAATGCTGTCAAAAGCACACAGCATCCTGAAAGTTGAAGTTGTCTTAGAAAACATACCCACTCACCGCCCTTTCTGATCATTCATCAGCCAAAGAAATCCACAAGTGGGCCATCGATTTTTGGCCAAAAGAGGGTCAAAACTCAAACACAAGGATCTTCTTTAATTACGTTTAACCGCATTAGCTCACGAAATCTACAGTCATGAAAATTGAAGGCAACATCTGTGCTGCTATTTATCTGCGGTGTGGAACATCAAGCTTCATCAGCTTGACTCTACAGCATATCCCGACCATAAATAATAAATCTGGGGCGCAGAACTTCAATCTATTAGTTGTGATGGTCAGGGCAAGAGCCTTCAGTTTAAATCCATCAGAGTTAAATCGAAGACATTAGAGTTAAGTTCAAAGCAAAGAGAGAACCAAACGTTATATTATCAATATCGGCCTAAAAAAAAAACAACCTGTGAATGTGTAACAACTACATTGCGTCTTTGCAGCTGTGTGCAAACTGAACAGACACCAAGATTGCCTTGAGGCAAAATGTTGTTCCCGCTCTTTTCTGTTTGAAATATCCAGTCGATCTTTTGTTCAACCCCAAATAATAGAGAATCTTTAAGAGACGCCGAGGTGCTCACTTCAAGTTCACTATGTAAAAAAAAAATGGATTCGCTCAGTTCCGAGTTCTCAAAAATAGAAGTTTCTCCTCTTTTCCTTCTTTTTGAGTTTGTAAAGTAATCCTTTGCGACATTAATTAAGCAGAGTGCTGTTCTTTTGTTTTAGCTGCTTGCAGCTCATTCTGCCAAAATATTGTGTGACTAACAAGGAAAAACCATCCGGTTTCTGTCACAGAAGTCTAACTGAGATGATGTTTCAGCTCACTGAAATATTCAGTGTAAAATCAGGGCTCTGAAGTGTACATCTGCTGATATACTTAGAACGCATCTATTTGCCTCATCCAGCCAGTTTCCGCCTGCAGTGGAAACATGAAAGAAGCTTTTGGACTTTTATTTTGAAAAAGCTAATTTTTACTCAGAAATGCAAAACCGCCCCCAACAAGGCCTCAAATAAGCACTGAATCTTTTATGGCACACTTAATTATCTTCGACACGCACACACACGCACGCACGCACGCACGCACACGCAGCGCACGCACACACACGCACGCGTGCACTCATGCATACACAGATCCACAGGATCGTGATCTCGGAGAGCTGTGGCACTGCTTCTTGTTATAATGTCTAGCTCTGTGAAGCCAGAAACGAAAAAGAAAAGAAAGAAAGAAATAATTCTCAAGACTGAGTAAGTAATTAGAAACTTGGTTACTGTTATGTTTTGCTGAACTAATTCTTAGTTGACAAAATAACATGAAATGTAACAAGTGGTGTCTTGGAGTAACTCTCAAAAAGATGAGCCAATTAGCTAAACCAAAACATGTTGTAGAAAAAAATAAAAAAGTGCTAAACTGCACGTAGCGAATAGCAAGAACATCCATAACCCCTTGAAGATTTTTCTGTCTGGTCCCAGTGCAGCCTTCATCTTTAAGTCTTTAGGAATGTATTTCAAATGGATCAACACAAAATGGTGCATGCCACGCTCTGAAAAGTGTGGCATGCATTAGTATTCCATGAGTTTTGAAGTCAAATTTTGCTGCACTTACAGGTGAAAATCTTTGATTCTAATTGTGCAACATCTGATTCTCCATCAGCGTGTATAGAGAGCATCTGTGAAAAACGAAGCATTAAGAATTGCTACATATTCCCAATTGGACTTTGACTAGGACACATTGTGCTTTGATCTAAATCACTGTTGTTCTGATTATATTGTTACTGTCTTTGTCAAGGATTGCACTAATGCTAAATTCCTTTTCTACAAAACTTAGACATCTTCCCTCTCACTGGCCCAGTAAAGCAGTCCAATGGCATAAAGCTGCCACCGCTATGCATCAAGATGTGGATGTCGCGTTCAGGGTAATAGGAAATATTAGTTTTCAACCACAAACAGTTTTATCAATGTCTAGAATAAAAGTATACATTTCGGTCTCCTCTGATCAGGTCAGATGACCTTGTAATGGATTTCGTTTAACTTTGACTTTCCTTTTGCCACTCTCATATAAAGGCCAGATGCGTTGACTCTCTTGACTGCTTTGCAATTTAATGATCTCAGTTTAGGTAAATCTATCAAATCTTGGTAGATTTGCAGCTCTGCCACTGGCTCTCCAATTGTGGATGGTGATCGGTGAAAAGGTCAATGCTCCAGATTTTGTTTTGTAACCTAACCTGCACGTCAGTTTTTGTTCTAAAAGTAAAAGCCTTCACAAACCACCTGTTTTCCGGTCGTTTAAATTGACTGTGAAATTGCGTAGACTGGAAAGCCGAAAATAAATTCACTAATGGAAACACGGCGATTTCAAAAATACTCACGCTTTTCACGCCAATTATTTTTTTTTTCCACACATTTATAATGGAAAGGCGGCTGCAAAGGAGATTAAATTGCTAACTGGGCGTCAAAACAAATGCATACCGCAATCATCATATTTCCAGTTTTTACTTCTCTCCACAATTTGTTCCCTATAATGAATTTCCAATAAGGAGTCCACGGCTTCAATGTGGCGACATTGTGGAAATGCTCGAAGGAAATTAATCACTCAGAAAAAGTGTTTCCAGTTCAGCATGTATGAGTTAGAAAACAGAAAGTGATTTATATACCAGATGCATCCTTAAAGACGTTAAACGGAACAAAACCTCCAAAACGAAGGACAGAGGAACAAACCTCACCTGTACGTGTGTCAAGGGGCAGAATGCAAAGATCTGAAGGAAAATAAATATTTGAAAGCAATACGGACTGCCAGGGAGCTTGGCTGCATTATTTTCCATCATATGTTGAAAGGTGACTTGGTTCCTGAAATGTTGTTTTCTCCCGCACAAAGACGCCGTTACGACGAAACGAGTCTGAAAAGGGACTAATCAAATGAAGCACGTAAATTTGGAAAAAAAAAAGTTTGAGGCTCTTTAATTCCAACCGGAGACCCGCCCACTCTTGCTAAATTGACGTTAATACCTATCGTCGTTGCAAAAATAATCTTAAGGTTGGTTTGTTTCAGCACTAAACAGTTTTTCTGTGTAAAAGTACAACAACATGTTTTTTGTTTTTTTTTAAATGAAATTAGAATTATTAGCTTGTAGATTGACTTTTTGATTACATTACAAAACAATGAAAAATTCAAAACTTCCTCTTAAAGTTTCAAGTTTGCGGCCAGCATGTTTACCGATCCAGCTTCATGAACACCAGCACATGTTGCTCACTCGAATCTAGATGTGCTGCGTTGGACGCAATCCATCGGTTTTGAATGACTTTTTGTGCAACCTCGTTGAAAACTCAAACCGTTTCAACGGTGGGGTTCTATCTCACTCCTTTCTTCGCGGCGTTTTTCTCATTCCCGTCATCCACTCAGACGCTTTAACCTCTCGTCGTCTCACTTTCGATCCCCTTCTTTTCCCACTTCTCTTTCAGCGTCTTCAAGCTCTGACTGCTAAGGCCTGTGATTGCAGTGTTCGTCCCTTCGGACGAAAGCAGATGCTTCCTTTCCTGAGAGGGGAGAAGCTCATTTAGGCTGTTCAATCATGATGGAAGTGGGATGTTTCCTGTGTGTGCGTGTGTGTGTGTGTGTGTGTGTGTGTGTCTATGTATGTGCATTTCTGAACCTATGATAGATGGGATGTACAAAAACGTTAAAGCAACAAAACATCAGTGCAAAACAGATTTAAACGCAGGTTGTGCAGCGGGTAGTTTCATTTGTTCCGACATCCGTGCCAGTTCAAGCACGTGGCGCATGAAGGAGTGATGCACAGAAAAACTGGAAAGATTGAGACTAGAAAGAGAACAGCAGAGGCTAGTAAAGGATTGTACTCCCCAGCGTGTTGACAGTGAGCCTGACAGTTCATTAATCCAACCAAATCCCTCCGAAGTTACTCAAGTGTGGATTCTATTTTCAAATTTCCTATTAGTTCCTCTTTATGGATTAAGCACTGAAGTTCACGAGTGAGTGCCCAGCCCCAGCCCTGGCCCAGCTCATATAATTGGCTTGTAATGGATTTGGGGTCGTCTTTGCATCACTGATAGGGATAGATCCCAGGCAAAAACGTCTGCTTCCCCGTTTCCCCTTCCGAGCAGTCCGGGCTCCAAGCCTCTGGTTTTTGTATTATTCCTTTTCTTCGTTCCACATTGTCATTTCTGTTTCCGTGTGCGGCTGCATCCTCAGCTGGAGGACTGCGGCGGGGCAACGTGACATGGCTGGAGATGAAACACGTCAGGTGTCATGCAGCCTTAGGGACCCTGTCACAGGCAAGACCCCTGATTCATAATCTCCCACCCCCACTTCTGCAACCTCTTTGTTTTCTCCAGCGTGTTCCTCGCTTTCTGCTTCTTTGGGGATTGATACATTACAAGCCGATTGGCCCGTTTCACCTAGAAGTCATATTTTAAGGCCCGGGCCGACTCTTCTTGCATTACAACGACGGAAATATATGGTGGACTAGTGGAGCACAACAACTTCTTGCTATGTGGAAATTGCTTTATGGAAAAGCAGATATAAAACATGTGTTTGTAAAAATTGCTGGCTTATTTCTCAGATAACGACGTGACGAGGCCTGTCACAATAATCAATAAATCAATTAATCACATGGTACATTAAAACAAACTCAATGATATCCATTGGCATAATTTATCATTCATCCCTTTTTTCCTCTTTTTACCAAAAAGTGGATGATAAAAGAATCAGTTTGGTGTTTTGGTCTCAACATACCTTTTTTTTTGAGGGACAATTTTGTTTATAAAAGCTTCAAAATTCATTTTATTTCGTGTTTTGCTTATTCATTTTGTGTATTTAAAACGTTAAACGTTTATTGGAATTTAAAGTTTGCTGATCTTTTAGAATGTGCCCTTGTATTATAATTACGCCATTACCATAATATTCCTTAAAAATGGTCTCAAAACAACATTGTTTATTGCAGCAACTTCTGGTACAATTTATCGTCCAGCAAAATGTGTTATTGTGACACAAAAATTTGCTCAAGCTTGAAGACGCTGCGTAAGCATATTGGAGGACTTTTTGAAATGATGAAGAACAACTGTCTGATGAATCAAATTTCTGTAAATAAAGTGCAAAAACGTTTTCTTTGCTCTATTCAGCACCGGATTAAACAAAGTCACGGTGACAAAAAACAGTCGTAGAAACGCCAGCCATCGTTTCAAGACTGTGATGTTTATTGGATGTTTATCTCTATGTTTTTCTCTAAAATCTAATATAAATAGAAGAGATGATATGCATAACATTACACAAGTTTTAACAATTATGGTGGTAATTTTAGGCATGCTTACGTGTTTTTATACACAAACAATTACCCCATTGTAGCTTTCGATGTTTTGCTAAGCAAACAACATGAGCTCACATTGTGTTTGCATTACCATAACACCGAAAGTGAAGGTGGGTGCCAAGTTTCACCCGTCGTCCAAACATGTCAGTTCATGTCAAATCAAGATAAACTAATAAGGCTTCTCTCGGTAATTGCTTGGCATCCGAACTTTTGTGGACAGGTCATCATCCAGACACATGGTGCGAAATCTTTCAGAAACATATATTGCGTAATTGAATACATTACTACAATCACTTCCATTGAGGAAATGATCTAAATCATTATCGTAACGTTCTGTGGGGATAGTTAGCTTATTCACCGGAACAGATATGGAAATTGCTAACAAGAGCACACGATAACGCTCTCTCCATTTCCCACTAACAAACAACGGCGCGGCAGACGAGAAATTTGAATTAACAAGGTTGGAGCCTGCCATCTCACAGTCTGATGGTCCCTAGCCAATTACCACATCATAATGAGCTGGTCAAATACAGATGCTTGCTTACATTCATTTAAGATGCAGTGCCAAATTGGGTATGCACCTTTTTTTCTGCACTGTGTGTGTGTGTGTGTGTGTGTGTGTGTGTGTGTGTGTGTGTGTGTGTGTGTGTGTGTGTGTGTGTGTGTGTGTGTGCGTGTGTGTGTGTGCATATGCGTGCGTGAGGCCCAGACACTTACATTGGCGCTTCTCAATGCAGCAACAGGGATGCAGAAATAAAGTGATACTGCTGCAGTAGAAAAATGTGTTTATCTCCAGGTTGGCAGAAATAGCAGCAATTTCTTTATAAAGACAGTTTCTTCAAAAACAAATGCTAGCAATAGCATTGTGTCACACTGTCAAGGTTAAAGACACAATTATTGTGGCTTGAAGCGTCTTCCACAATTATTCCAACGTTTTGTTTGCGTGTTTGTTTGTTTTTTACTTTTTATTTTTGGCTTTTTTACAGGTTTTGCTTGAATTTCGTTGGGATTTTGTCCTACTGTTTTACAATAAACACGAGGGAAATGTTCGCCCGTCTCCTGTGCAACACAGATCAGATTGAATCTAATTAACAGAGCATCAGTTTTAAGGTCTAGCAAAATACTGTCATTTGGAATCGACTCCACATTCAGACTGTTCAACTCAAGAACGTAGACTGTTTACTTCCACGACTCTCCTGTATTTGGTCACATCAGCCTGTCCATGAACTCTCACCCGCTTCTTTCTTTTGCAACCCAAAGTGTTTTACATGCAGGCCTAAAGTTAAATCTGGTTCCTCTGACCAGATCATTTTTTTTCCACGTGTCTCCAAATTTTTTTTGTGGAAAACTGCAAATGACTATGTCTGGGTTTCTGAACTTTCTTCTCATTAGCCATATATAGAGATTAGATTTTCTTACTGCATAGCAGCACTGATAACAGCTAAACAACCATGCAGACATTTAGTTCATTTCAGCCTAATAACATGTCAACAAACCTATAATATTGATTGTCAGACATTTGAGTGGTCTGTGGACAGAAAAAACACCTGTCATTGTCTAAATTTCTATTGGTGTGCTACATTAATCCATTGTAACTCAGTTAATGTCAGCCAATTAAAAAATTAAATCTAATAATTAAAGCAGCATGAAGGAACTCCCGTCTTTCAGAGTTCCTCTGGTTATTCTGTAATTTTCTCAAGTTTCTGAGTCCCTGTATGTAATTTCAAAGGCACCTAGTACACCATGTCTTTAATATGGAAATGATTTACTGGCCTTCAAAAGAGGCACGGAAAGCTTTAAGATATTCAAGGGACAAAATAAACACCCCCAATGAGATGCGCACTCATGATACGGATCTATGCAAATTAGGGCATGTCTAACAAAATACAGATAAGGAAATTCTGACCTTCAAAGTCATGGAAGTCAATGAACCAGCTGTTAGCAAAGCCTCAAGAGTCAAATATGGACGATCCGAGAAGAAAAGGGCACAACTGCGATGGATTCAGGGATTTTCGAGTCCAGGCCTCGAGGTCGGTGTCCTGCAACTTTTGGATGCGCCTCTACTTTAAATAGTGAGGCAACTAGCAGGACTCTGTACCGAGGAGGTAATTTATCCAGTACATTCAGAGGTCCATAGGCTGGAGGACACTGGTCCTTCATGCCTGGATTTGAAGATCCTTGCAGTAAATGTTATGCTTTTTATTAAAGAATAGCAAAAAAGTTGACTTAGTTTGAAATGACAAAAAATTGTTTAATCAGGTGATACGCTGTTGCTGTTTGCTAGTTGTCATTATTGTTGTGTACAAAACATAAAAGCAAGTCTAACACTACCATCTAAACGGTGTTTTCTTAATTTACGTCTCTGAGCAGAAATTGAGCCAACTTCCCAAGAGGTTCGCTGACTGCGTGTGGTATGGATACGAAGTAAGAAAAGACGAGTCCTTCTTGACCCGAGCTTAATCAAAAACAGCCAATCAGAGCCAGGCGTGTCTTAGCGCTGTCAATCAATCTCCTGTACGCTGCTCAACGTGGCAGTTGTGGAAAAACAACTTAGCGTAACAGGAAAACTGTTCATCTGCTGTGCTCAGCAGCTATGCTAATTAGCCTTAGCCCGGTAGCCTGGCCTCCCACCACCTGCTCTGATGGGTTGTTTTTGATTGACTGGTGAATTTCTGCAGTTAGCATTGGGAGCACTGGGAGAAAGCAGAGGAGCTAGATGTTTTCACAGTTCTTACTGTCCCAACATAATGATAATTTTAACAAACAGGTGAAATCATTGTTTTTTAATCAAAGTTACTTAAAACTGAGAGCCGGTGGACTACCTGGTGGAGTATAGAGGTACGCTTGTTTTGTTTTGCTTTTTTTATTTAATATTCATGTTACAGATACCAGTTGAAAATCTTTTGATCCCAAATATCAGGGACAAACTAAAACGTCAGAGTTCCCTCTGCTGGACACAAAGAATCAACAAAGAAGTAAATGAGGCGAAAAAGCTCTCAGCTCCTGGCAACTGCTTCAGGCTTTAATGACTGCCTTTGCTCAGAGACAATGAGGTAAAAAACAAACACTCTCCAAGGTTATGCTGCTATGTTAACAGGTGCTAGATTACTGTTTACTGCTTCCTTAATAACTGGTGGAAAAGTGTGACTGCTTCAGTGATTCAGTGGCTGCTTTTTAGGGGAAATTGCAAATGTCTTCAAACTTTTTTTTTGTGTGTGGCTTTTTTCATCTTTTTCAAAAAGAAATCTGTATCCAAGATTAAGTTCTTTGAATTGAAAATATGAGTGAATGCCTCAGATTAATCCCCAACACATTTTTTAATCCTCTCAAACACATGCTTAACTTTCAAAACTTGAATCAACATCACTGGGACAATATTGTAAGTTTGTCATAATAAGCAAACAAAATAAGACATTTAATCTTTTCCTTGCATAAATTATGTCCGTTTCAATGACGCCGCCCGACTAAGACAGCTGTTTGTTTAGTTTCTCTTTCTGGCTACGACACTTTGGACAAAAATCGGAACGCTTTCTTTTTAAATCCTAGGGAGAAAAGTATATTTTACCAAGTTCATCATGGCTGCTCTGTGCTTATAACCTGAAGTTATGCAGTTCCTTACTAGATATGTTGAACAAATCCCTATACCTTGACTTATGAGTCGTGATGCACAGATATAATCCCTCAAACAGTGAACTCCCATATTCCGATACGCTTCCAGTTTTATAGATGTTTTGATCTGTGAAGAGCATATGGTTTAATAAAATATTCTCACCCAGCTATTTTTGATTTCAGATCTCGGTTTTTCAGCACGTCTCAGCAGACCCGGTTTTAGCATCGGAGTTATTTTTAATAAAAGCGAGAAACCCGTTTCCCAGAAAGCACAGAAATGAACATCTTTGTTGCTATTTTTTTTGTGTGTGTGCCTGGTTTTCACTGCTTTTTCCAAACATTGTGTAATTCATTAATCCACTAGATAAAACAATCTTCTGATTGACCTTCATGTTATATGAAAAAAAAAGACTCTTGGCATGTAGGAAACAATATGATTTAACAAAGTCCTGAAATTAACCCCTGGGCAGACAGAACTGATTAATTAACTGATTAATGTTGCTGTTTTAGAAGGCAATTACAAAATGAGTTCATCAATACTAACCTAAGGACCTAAGTTAATACCGCTCTTGTCTTCTTTGTAATTTAATTTAGGCTGGTTAGTTCCTAATTGATGACTGGTCTGTGGAAGAATTACGTTTTGATGCGATGCATACTTGCAGCTAGTCGCACGTTACAAAATCGTTTCATATTTGAAAGGAGACAACTTTGTCGCACTTCCTCCACTGAATGGCTGTGTGTTTTATTGTAATGCATGTGTTTACCGGGCATAGAGCCACCTCTATTTGCCGTGTTTAGCCTCGGGATCAGCAGACCAGCATTCTGTCATGGTCCAGCAGTCCGGTGTCTGTATGTTTATTTTCCCCTAAGTATCAGTGTATGTTTGCGTGACCAGAGCCGGGCCAAGTAGAATTGTGTGCTTTATTTTTTTTTTTCTTCCAGCCGCTCTTCTTCTCTATTTATTCTGTGGCCCTATAACCAAATCCGAGAGATCCTTCTTAAACCGCGCGACGAAGCACTGACACTTGAAGCACACTGAGCGTTTCCCAATTACTATAGCTGGAATTTTGACTAAAAAAAAATCAGACATTTTCATCACAATCATCCGAAATATTCTGTTGCTCTGTGAGACGCCCACTGTTTCAAAAAGAGGGGCAAAACAAAAGATCGGTTGTAAATAGGAAAAGATAGCTTTAAGTAGTTTTCCATTTGTTCTCTGTGTAATTTTAACCTTGCTGAAAGAGAAATTGGAAAATAAAGTGTTACATGGATGACAGCAGAGTGATGTGCTTTCAGTACAAAACCGTTCATAAGGCTTGTCCTTGTAACCATGGAGATGGAACAAAAAACACCACAGAGGTCCTTGTGCTTGATGTTTCCACATTTTTCTTTTTTAAAAATTACGAGATATTCCGTCCGTGGCCACATTATTGCAATTCTTTTCAAGTGGCTGAAGTGGTGCAATGATTTCCATCTCTGATTAGCCTTTGAGGACAACATTTTTTTTTTTTTTACCGCGGATATAAACTATAACACTCCCAGCCGGCTTCTTTGCCATTTTTCTTTAAGGACTCGGTCACTTCAGCAGAATGGAGGCTGCATGATGGGCCGCAGAAGCAGCTCCGTGTCCCTCTTTGATTCTTTGATCACCGTCTGCTCACCGCCTCATTTTTGAAGCCATCAATTTAGATTCTATTACAGTCGCAGCTTCCAAGTCCCTGTTGTGGCACTAATGTAGTGCTTCCAAGCTGAGCTTCTAGTAAATAATAGAAGCCCGTCATGATGGATTGTTAACACTTGTGTTACAATGATGTTAGCAGACACTCTCCATGCCCTCATGCACCAACTGATTTGACTGGTAACTTATGCAATAACTCCTCCAGGGCTCTGTAAATACACGATGAATATAGTATCTTAGATTGGTCATTACCTCCCTGTGCCTCCACTAGATTTTCTACCGGGTCAATCAGCGAACAGGAGGAGAAACTGTGAACGATTACGTTGAGTTTCGGTAACAGCAGCTAAGGAAGTGAATGAAGCCGTTCAGTGTGTGTTTGCTATTAATAGCTCTCCACTTCTTTCTTCGCAGTGGAATAGAGTTGTTTACAGCGAAGGCCAATTTTGGAAAGCTTCATAGCATCAAACTGGCACATTGCATGCGTCACACGTAAACATTAGCGATTGGGTAAAACCGAAATGCCTCCGGGGAGCAATTGTTACACAAGAGCTGAGAGTAGCGAACCAAAACAAAGAACAAGGGGATCGTTTTTACCAGGCTAGTGTTTTCTATGAATTTATGACAGATATCTCCTTTCAGTGGAGCCCTGAAAGCCAAACCCGGAAAATACCAATTAAACTTTACACTTTTCGAGAATCCAGAATGTTGTTTGCTGCTTCTGATGGTTTTTCGTTGAGGATCTTTACCTTCGACGAAATGTCCTCCAAGTTTTTTGGCTTGCGAAATTCCACCCACACATTTCTCCTTCCTTGTAAAGCTCCTCAGTTTCCTCATGGCTGTCATCTTCTTCCATTTCAACTTTTATGTCACTGTCCTTTTCTCTTCCTTTGTCCTCACCACAGACGAGAGAACACTTAAAGGAGTAAACGACTGTAACTCTGCTCCTCAGTGGAGGCTTTAGCAGCGGTTATTACCATATGATTATTAGTGATGGACAATTGGCCTCAAAGTTGTTTCATTATGAAAGAGCTCGCTGGGATCTCATTAGCGCCCTCAGTGTAAGGGCTGCTGCTCAAGCCTGCTCTGCTCTGGGGAATTGCATTTCGATCACCAAGTCTGGAGTTAACAAGGCAACATTAAAGTAATGTGAAAGGTGCAACAGCCAAAAAGAGACAAATTAGTAACCTCCAAGAGTGTCAGAGGTGCTACATATAAATAAATTATAAGAGCCGTGCAGGATCAGAGGGCTCCCATGTTATCTTGCGGCGTGGCCTGGTGCACCTGCACAGTCCTTGCTTGGCGTGCATGGCAACCCCTGATGCTGTAGGCATTTGCTTTTCTTTTAGCCTGACAGGAGCATCCATCAAAAAAAAAAATGTAATTTCATTTTTTTTCAGCTGTTGATAAAGTTGCTGACTAGTGCCAGTCCTCCCCAAAGGATCAATAGCTGTTTATACAAATAATGTAGGAAAGCACAATACACCGGTCACATAGCTGGAGGTGACTCTCTCCAAGGGCGGCTGTAGTGCTGTAGAGCCTGCACTGTGAATCCACTCTAAATTAACCTCGTAAACCTAAAAGAGCAACGGGAGCGTGGACTGACATTTGAGGTTATCACAAGCTGATTCTATAGTTGGACACAGTAATTGTTTATGCATACACCTCATAAATTTGCAGAACTCTTTGTGAGCAGGTCAAGCTATTTTTCTTAGTAGAGTTTAACACAATGCTGAGTACAGAAAACCTGCCCTGTTCAGTCTGCTTTAATTAAACTCTAGTTTGTTCGTCTAGAACGTCGGGTTCGTTTCGGAAAGAGTGATTATGCAATCGAACTCTGATGAGCAGAAAAGTGAGCTCTGATCCGAATGAAGACCAAGGTGTCAGTTCGGCTGAAGTGAACAACGGCACAGTTGGAAAAACTACGTAGCTGTGAGTCGATGAGAGACCAAATGATTTGGTTTGTTTGACACAGTGCAGTGTGAAAGCCAACAGTAGCAGCTGAAAATGTAACCGCTGCTGCCACTTTGGTGCCAAATCAAACCAAGTATACCAGACTACTAGGTTTGAAAACACCTTTGGAACAGTAGCAAGCAATTCCTGAATGTTTTCTGTTTATTAAACTTTATTTGTTCCCTGTACAAACATGTCAATGGCGCAACTACCGAACTCTACATGAACGTGAGTAGTTTCAGTAGCAACAGCAGTCACATTATCGACATACATCTGCTGTTGTCTTCCAGGGACCGACTTCCTCTTCTGATTCTCTGTTAGAATATCGCTCCACTTCCTCATTTACAAAGTGCCGTAATCACCATTCACGTTGCTGAACATTAGATCTTAAAACAATCTGACAAAATGAGCAGAACATTTAAGAAACATTGATTCGAACGTACAGAAACAAAACCAAAGACAGCCAAAGAAAGATGGCAAATATTAAGCACAAGAGCTTTGAGATGAGGTAAATGTTACATTTTTAAACTTGCAGGATGCTTTCGAGTTATAAACTAGTAGTATGAACGACAGCACAAAAATGATGAGATTTTAATAAAAACATGGAACTGGGCATAAAGACCTGCTGTGAATGTAGCCTTAGCTTTTCACACAGCAGGTCTTTATTTCTTATTTCTAATTTTCTCTTCTGTATTTTCCTCTTTGGACATGCTTGCTTACTGCTTTTAACGAGCCATATAGATAAAGCTGAAGCGGCATTAAGGCTGCAAAAGAATCGGAGAGAACAAAACCTTCAGCTTTTAATGCCGTTTCTGTATCTTCTTGTGCTATCTCATACTATTCTTGCGCACATATTTAGTTGTATATTTTTCAAAATTAAACATGAACATTTAAGAGTTACTTTTTGTTGTTCAATCTTCAAAACGAGCTCATTTTGCTTCCAAGAAAAGTATTGTAGGCAGCAAGTTATTCTTGTTTTTTTGGGGGGTTTTTTTTGTTGAGTCTGTTACTTCCCACTTTCTCACACTGTATTCACCCCACAAGTAAATCTGTTAAAATTATAGAACAATCGGTGTCTTTAAGAGCGATTTTGAGAAAGAGTACCGTGGTTATAAAATCAGCATTTTATCTGAAATGCCTCAGGGATGTCCGCTGGCTGACATGCAGTCCTTTCGTTGCACTTTTTACTTGACAGGTACAGGAAACTGATTTTCCTGCCTGAATTAAGTAACAAAAAAAAACAAAAAAAATATGTGAAAGAAAGACAGAGATAGAGTCAGGGTAACTTTACCTTTAACAAGGAATAGCAGTATATTAGTAAAAATTGAGAAAGAATTATTTCATGTTGAACAATTTGAATTAAATTTCGGTCCTAGAATAAACCACTCGACATTCAGGTGATGGCGTTTTTCTTCAGCTCGTATGTGATTATATTAAAGAGAATGTTTCAAATCCTGCAGTTGATTAACTTTCTAGATCTGTTCAATTCTCTGCTGTGTTTTTATGCTTCCAAATTTTGAGACTACGTCTGTAGATGGGTGCCACTTTTATACCTGGACACCATCTGCAGGAACAACAAAGTCAGGGTCCAAAACACAAAACAAAACAAAACAAAACAAACATCAAATTCATCAGTTTGGCTGTTTTGTACGGAGCCCCTGAAGGGACTTTGAAGGAAAAAATTTTAATCTCATGCGCACCTGACAGCATCTTGTGTAGGCAATATCTGTTGCACATGAGATGGTTTATTTTATTCTATTTTTCCCTTCAGTGTCCCTTTAGGGGCTCCGTACAAAACTACTCATACATTCTGTTCAGTTTGGCTTAGATTTAGTTTAGTAGACGTGGTTTTTCATTCTATATTAAGTTTAAAGCAAAAGACTTTAAATATAAACATGTTTAAGGTGAGGAGAGAAGCATGTGCACCGTGTTCCAAACTATTATGCAAATTGGATTAAAGTGTCATAAAGTTTATATTTTTTGTTGTGCTATTAAATTTAAATTTAATACAAATTTAATTTAATACAAATCGCAGTGGGCCCTGCTGTACACGAAGATTAATTTTCAAACAGACTTGTTCACTGATGGCTGCTGTGCATAATAATTTGGACCAGAGCATTTTGAGTTTTTTTATTTTGAAAAAAAAAAAAAAAAGCTTGTGGGGAGCTTTGTTCAGTAAAATTTGATTTATACCGTGAGAGTTCATGACTTGAAAATTATACTGACCATCATTGCACTGACCACTTAGAAAAATCTGAGAAAATATGACTTGCATAATAATTTGGAACATGGTGTAATTATCAATCAGTTCCCTAAAGAACAGCTGCGACTTGCTGCGCTACAGTTTCTCCCTCACAGTGTAATTTTACCCATCAGCCATCACCGTGATGAAAGTGGGTAAGTGGTCAATTTGACCTTGTCTATTTTAATTTAAAGCTAACTTTTTATCAAGATTTATATGAAATGCAAGATACAGAATTATTTACAGTCTTTTTTTTAAGTAAGATATTGTTTTCATCTGGAGAATTGCACCCAGATTTTGTTGTACACTGACTTCTTTTTTGTATCTTTTCATCAGTTTGTATCATCATCTAATAAGTTTTATTAGTGCTTCTGACAGGAGGAATGATGGCATCTAAATGTTGCCGCTGGCTTTGTGGAATTTCAATGTAATATTTATATCAAAAAACAAATAATTCCTAAACGAAGCGATCGATAATTACAGCATCCACTGGTGATGCACTGCTCTCCTCAGACTTTTCTCAGCTGCATGTTGAAGCTTTACTATTCAGCACGGAGGTTTGGCATTTCACTATAAAACCTCCCACGCATTTTCTCTAAAATGTTTTCCAGTTCAGTGGTTGGAAAACAATTCCACCTGCATGAGAACTTTCTGCCCCGTCTCCCACCTTTACCACAACACCATGGCCTCCCCCTCGTCTTCCTCACCCTCCTCTTCTTCCCCCTCTCTCTCTCTCTCTCACCCTCTCTCTCCCTCTCTCTCTGTCTCTCATTCACAGCTCAGGCACATGAGCGGGCTTTGGAGACGCAACCCCGAGGTTTGTGGTTCTTCACTCAATATTTCCTCATCAGAGGGAAGCGGCAGACCGACAGCAGACAGGGGAAGAGTGCAGAGACTGGCTCTGGGACAGTAATGAGTGGCTAAACCTCCAACTTTGAACCCGACATCTCAGACACACAGCAGTCCTGTAAGCACTTCTGCTGTGTGTGTTTTTAACACACTACCTGCCTACAGAGCATGGTGTGCAGGAGGGAATGTGATTAATTAATAGTATTGATTGAGTTCTGATTCTTTGCACTACCCTAAGGTTATAACACACAGGATCTCAGCTAACTCCACACGCTGTATGAGTGTAGCAGTGTGTGTGTGCGTGTGTGTGTGTGCGTGTGTGTGTGTGTGTGTGTGTGTGTGTGGGGTGGGAAATGGCTGAGAAAATACAGTGGAAGTAATATACCAAGTCAGATAATGCTGTCAGGAGGGAGAAATGTACAGCAGAAAGCCTGTAAACACACAGCGACGTGAAAACAAAGACACCGGAGGAAAAAAAAAAAAAAAGCACCAAAGAAATAGAAGCAAGTGTAAACTGAATAATAAAGCGCAACGTCATCAACTCACCTGACGGAGTAACCAAACTCAACCACCTCACATTTTAATATCAGCGAGAACTGAAGCGCGGCTCTTCTAAGCGGGCAGGGCATTTATAAAACATGAACTCAGCTTTTTTTATTCAATTATTGAACAAGTTCCCTTTCACAGGGAAGGGCCAGTTGTGAAGCAGCAGAGGAGTTTTAAGCTTTGCTGAGGACAATAAATGAAAGAGCAGAAGTGACGATAAAGAGAATGGAGCTAAACTTTAAATGACATTTCTATTTAAATTCACAGCTCTCCCCTCTGATCCTGTCAGGGGGAAAAAACAGAAAATTTCATGGCTCTTTTGAGACTTTTTCTTCTTCTTCTTCAGAACAACATCGCTAATCTGAAGGCTATTAAATATGCAGCATAAAGTTGCATGTAATATTGACCCTGATTTGTCATTCAAAGCTTATCACAGTGGATACATCCACAGAACAGTTTTTAGCTTGTTGTGGTGAAATTAACACATGTGATCGGTGTAATGTCTGTAGAAAATGAACAAGCAGGTGGCTGTAAAACAGGAAACCAGACTGCTTTCCCTACAGTCACAGTGCTTTGAAAAAGTATTCACACCCCCTGAAATTCAGAAAAATGTGGTGTGAGCTTATATTCTCGCCCCCAAATTAAAATCTACATTTACAGCTTGCCACAAACTTTGGTAAGAGGAGATCAAGCCTTAACGTTTTGGCCTTTAAGTAAAATATGAGGCAGAAAACGAATATTGCACATCGCAATGAAACTTCAGTGTAATATTGAGAAAAAAAAATAACATGGTGACGACAGTTTCATGCCCTGATCAGAGGAGAATAAGGTGAATTATATGCAGAAGTAAGTGCAAACAAAACTATTAATGTGCATCGTCCTGAACACGCCTCACTGTGACATAGTGTTGGTCAGAGTTACAGGGAACATGGATGGAAAACAAAATGTCATATTTCCGTGCCCGATTTTTGTCGCTACAGTACATTTAAAAAAAAAATTGTATTGCCTCTTCACAATTATGTACTACTTAGTTTTAGTCTACCGAATAAAATCCCTTATGGCTTACAGTGAAGTGTGTAGCTGCAGCGTGATAAAGTTGTGAAGCAGCACAAAGCATCTGAATATTCCTGCAAGGCACTGTAATGTCAAACCTACACAACTTATTCTTGCTCTGATTATTGAGCTCAACAGAATTATCCTTATTATAATTCAATTAAAATATAAAAACTAAATGATTTAAACGGTGTTCTGTTAACTCCTATTGTATTAACTCAGACTGGTGGGGGAGGCCATGGATAGCACAGCAAGTACAACATTAAATCTGCTTTTACAAAAATGTGGAGCACACTGACGGACAATTTGCACATTTTCATTTCAACCTGTTGCCGGTGTCTGAACTCTGCCCAATGCGTCTTTCACAAGGATTATCATTAACTTCACTTTTTTTAATTTTTTATCTCAACTCCTGCTGATTGCACGAGCGACCCAGCGCAGTTCCTCAGTAATTGTTTGGGCTGTAAAGTGTCTGCGCATCTGATGGGTCCAGTAAGGGACACGGCGGCCCAGTTTCCGTAAGCGATGAGAACGCGGGGAAAAATAGACCGCTTGATTACCCCTGACACTGCTCAATCTGCGCTCCTGCCATTCAAGGTTACTGGGCCTCTTTATATGGTTGGTCAAATATAGAAGGACACAATTATGATCTAGTTTTCCCTGTCTTAGTTTTTAGCTCTGAAGGATGATGAGTTTTTGATTAACCACGCGTAAGATCAGGTTGGAATTGCGTCCGGAACGAACACCTGTGACCTCGACAACTGGGCCCGTCAGCCTCATTAATACCGACATCATCATTAGTATCAGGGTCATCAACACCCTCAATTACTTCCACCACTGCCAGTCATCAGTAATGTCACTGTCAATGCTGTCACCATCAGTGTCATTATCCCCAGCCCCGAATGCTAATTTCTATTTGATATTCATCACTCCACATCTGTGAATCCGAGATGAGCCGTTCCTTCACTAACAATTATTTACTCTCAGCGTTTTACCATTCAAGCAGCAGTGCCAGATGAACGGGGAAGGCCACAGCAGCCCTGAACAAAACACTCCCAGGAGGAGAGGGTACTGATGGTTTTTCTAATGCGTAATGAATAAAATACGCAGAGTGGTGGAGCCGTCTCTCAGGACAGGGAAACAAGAAGCCCTCCTCCCTCCCTCCCTCCCTCCTGCCGCCCCCCGCCGCCCCAGCCGCCAGCGATTCCTGACTGGGAGAAAGAAGAAAAAAAGTGGAAGTTAATGCATATATTTTATAACTAACAACACCTGTCAAGGTCTGCAGCCACGACAATGCATCAACCAAACGAAATCAAATCTAATTGGATACATTGCCTTTGTTCTGTGATGCGTAAAGGCTCCTGTCGAAGACGAGTTGACCAACAACATGGAAACAAGGCAAACACGGAGCCTCCTGACCCACAGCGAACACGTGAGAGCACACATACTAAAGCAGAGAAACTTTTTCTTTTTTTGGGGGGGGGGTTGTGTTTGTTGGGGGCAAGGGCCTTTAAGCTCAAAAAGCTTCCAGCTATTTGAAGTAATTGTAATTACCTTTTGAAGCGCTCCCTTACATTTTTACGGCGGGATGAGAGCGAAGCAGACTCAATGCGTTTCATCTGTTTTCTTTATGCACTGACACTCCAATTACCAAGAAACCTTGTGTGAAGCCTCAAGAAAGCTGAGCACTTGCTCCTTTCAAACAAGACTGGCTTTCCCCCCCTTTTTTTTTCTTCTTTTTTTACATCCCCCTGCACACTTTCATATCTATCAGCGCTCTCGAACTTAACACTGAGACTCAAACCCCATTACTGTGTTAACACTTCATCCCACTTTAACAATCAAAACCTCCTTTATTCTTTCTTTACCAAAGTGCTGTGCTGAAGACGCAATCTTCAAATTCCACACAAATATTTCTGCTAGTTAAAGTTCGGGAAGTTTAGGAGATGTATGTTTTAAGATGTTTTACTTTTTGATAGCAGGAAAAAAATAAATAAATAAATAAATAAATAGTCACATTTTCTGCACAGTTACTACTGGTGTCGTCTCTCTTGTTTCTCCATTTGTCGAGCTGCAGCACTTTAAACACTGCACTTGAAGACCCCGAGGCTCACAGGAGCAGAAACCAGAGTTAAACAGGATGCGGCAGATTCTTTCTGTCTGTTTACATTCTAGGTCCTACTTTATGGAACAATGCAGTCCAAAATATTTATTTTTTTTCGGTGTGTTTTCACAGCTTAATCTCCAAATATTTTGCATTTTGTTAATCTGAGGAGAGATATTTCCTGAATGACATCTGTCTAATTGACGTTTTCACACCCATTACTGTAAATCAAACAGTTGCAAGCTCTTGCTTTTTAAAACTATGTTATTTGAAATACTGATTATAAATCTTTGCAATGTATTTTTAATAGCAAGGCTTTGAGAAAAATCTTTCAACTGTCCTATAGTCATTAATTAATAATCTTACTGACAGCAGAAATCAACTTCCTCCCAGTTTAACGAGGACTACAATACAGTTCTTTTAATTACGGATGCCCTTATCAGGATTTTTGTCCCTGATGCCAATCTTAATTATTTATGGCTAGACATATGCTGATACAGTGTTCCAGTTCAATACTTTATTAAAGTCAACGTCATGTAGACTATATGCTAACCTTCGGTCAATGACATTGTGATGAATACTGCAGTGATTGTTCTTTTGAAAGGAGGCTGATACACATACAGCTGCGTTCCTCAACAAGCGCATCTCTTGCTCCTACTGAGTGTGTATTCAAAACATATGTTTGATATGTTTGCTCAGTTTTTACATGCTGATACCATTTAAATTTAGTTTCATAAACTTTGCTTTGAGTGTCAAACAACATAATGCCGAGGGGTGCACTGATTTATCGGAATCGGTAAGTAAGGGTTTTTAAAACATCTGTAATCGGCAATTGACAAGAGAACTACAATTGGTGCACCCATTATAATGTCTGAAGTTTCAGCTGCACTGCAACAAAAACATTACACATCTTACAACAGCTGCGACAGACTGGCGACCTGTCCAGGGTGTACCCCGCCTCTCGCCCGGAACGCAGCTGGAGATAGGCACCAGCAACTCCCGACCCCGATAGGGAGAAGGGTGACGGAAAATGGATGGATGGATGGATCTTACAACAGCGGCTATTGACAGCAACAGTTAGAAATACCTACATTTGAAAATGCTTTGATCAAAACACTGACCCAGTTTTAAGCTGCGATCAAATCAAGAGATTGACTCAAGAAAATTAAGTGCAATTGAATTATTATTATTATTATTATTATTATTATTTGCTAAAAGGTTTTTCTTTCTACTTTCCAACTCTTGCAGAATCATGACCAACTGTAAATGGTTTCAATTGTCTTTTACTCTTTTTGGTATCTCACAGCAAATGTTTTGGATGGAAAGTTTTAGCATCCTGGATTGGTGACACGTCCAGAGCGAACCCGGCTTCTCCCGCCCAATGATAGACATCAGACCCCATTGCAAGGATAAGCAGGTTGAGATAATGGATAGATGGGTTTTAGTATCCATAGTGACAAAACGGATAAAACAGAGAATGACAGAAGAAACTGAAATGGTTGTTCAGGTCGTTCTGGAGAAACAATTGGCAAAAGGTGCAGAAAGAAACTACAAGCAAATGTATAAATAAGTATTTAGTTGGAGTGTTTTGCTGGTCTTTAAAGTATGCTCTATATGGTTTGTATTCTACAAACACAGGAATGAAGAACAACAAAGAAGAAGGGAGTATGCAATATATACAATGTTTTTCCACAGGCAAGCTCAGATGCCATTTAGGGAAAAACAATCTTACTCCATCAGATGTGGAAGTGGTGAAAATCAGTGCATTTTACCAAATTAGTTTTTGACTGACTGAGTCTTTTCTGAATCAGTGTAAAATAATTACCATGAGCAAGTATTTCCCAGGGCTGAACACTTTGTTGTCGCAATTAATCACTTAAATTAGCTCTTGAAGATTTTCTGGAGCAGAACAAATGGAGAAAAACAATGCCCTTATTGAATTTTCATTCTATTTTAAGACTTTGTGTTTCCTCTGCTATGACATGCTGTCATTACAGTGCATTAAAATTCATCTCTGAAAAAAGAGAGTCTAAACATATTAGTATAGAGCTACTACATGGAAATAGCTTCCATTTAACATCCCTACTGTTTCACAGTATAAGAATTGGCTTATAAGCTGTTGTTCTTCCCTCTCTAGAAAATTTTAACAAAGTTATAAAGTCAATGATGTGCTTAAAACATTGACACCTGGACAACAAAACAGCAACAAAGGAAACGCTGAAGAAAAAGTGTTAATTTCAATTTTTTTTTTAAAGAATTGTGTACAACACCGTATGTCTTTTCTGTCACCTCAAGGTTAAACACAATCTTCAGATTTGACTTAAACATGGATACTGACTGACTCATTTATACTTGGATGGGTTAACACAGTGAGCTCCAAATAAATAAAATAAATGTTACATCTTCAGAAAGATCTATTTTTGTCTCATTGGAGAAGTTTCGAAAATTTCAGTCAAGAGTTTTAAAGCTTCAGCAGAAAGAAAAGTTTTCAGATTATCTTCGACAATTAGCAGGCAGCAGAGTTTAACAATGCCATTAAAAGTTTTTTTTTCCGTGGGTGCGTTTCTCATCCAGGAGGCATCTGTTCAATAACTCTCCTGCTCAATGTGTGCCACAGTGAAAAGCAGACAGACTGCTTGACTCAAACAGATAATGGTGTCCCAGCAAAGCCATCATCGGTCTGCCTCGAGTGCAGTCACACCTGTTCGCGATACGACCGCCCTAGAAAAACGGCAGGTTTGACGGAGCCTAATTGCTGAATGCAAACATATCTCCTTTTTAAAAAGGTCAATTTGGTACCCTGCTGCTGAGCACAACATTTCTGCAACCCAAAAAGCAAAGAATAAACAAAATAGTTCATTGTAGCAACGCAGCCACCTATTTGCTGTTCGAAATGGTCATCTTTGATTACTGGACTTAAAAATGAAGGCAGAAACCTTTTGGTTCATTTTGGTTCTCTAATATGTTGAAAAAATTAGGACCAAATATATTGAAATATGAGTCCCATTGTAGTTTATCTACAGAAAAAAAAGAAGAAAATACTGAGCTGCAAACAAAATTAAATAGAGAATCTGAGTGTATAAAGATGGAAATTAGAGAAAAAGTGGCTGAATGTGTTACCAGTCTAAAATCTTAACCAAAAGATTATATTTTAATCAACTTGAAATGCAAGTTTAATCTTTTTTTCTCATGACGAGGTAGCGTTAGATAGATACATTCAGTTGGATTCTTAGAAACCATCTGGTCTTCATGTCTCAGTGCGAGGTTTCAGTGACCACCCTCTTTTCATGGAGTGCAGATCATGAATGCACTGACATGCAGCCTGTAATAGGAAATAAAATACTTCAAACAACAAGAATTAGCTGGACTGTGGCGTAGGTGTGGAGCACGCTGCTGTTTTGGAAACGGTGGGATGAAAACAGAACTGTTCAAATTACGACAAAGTGCAAACCTACCTAGAGAGGCAAGATGGGAACTTTGCCCATTGAATATTTAAAAAAAGAACAACTGCAGGGAAGCAGGAGGCGAGAGGAAGCAGAAACGCAAAGGGCATGGAGTGAAATGCCTCTAGGACAAAGCCCCCCCACTCCTCATCTTTGAAACAGTAAAACAAAAAAGTACAAGAGTTGGAAAGCCCGATAAAGGAGAAATGAGCTGAAGAGGGCACCTCGCGGTCTCCCACACCCATCAGCTAGCAGTGGGAAGCAGGCCTGGATGCGGTTATTCCGCCGGGACTATCAAGCACGGGTCAGATCGATGTATGCCCTTAACGCAGATCAGAGCTCGACAACTCCCCTCGGTGTTGGCATTTCTGAGTGAACAGCAATTGCCCACCTCCACAAGAGTGAATAACATCAAAAGTGATGGATTTCAAAAAGCTTTGTTGTAAATGAGAATCTGGAGGCAACGATTAAACCGAGTAATACAGCCAGTCAGTGTTTGGGAATTAAGCTTGTAATACAAATTTACAAAAAAGAAACTCAGCCCTTGACACTTTGCTGTAATCAGACACAATTTATCTGCTTTTGTTGATTGGATATATTTTTATCTAATTGTGTGTTTTTAGCTAAAGGTTTCATCAGCAGAAACTTTTGTTCTTGTACTTATTTTCTTTTCAGGAAATTTCTAAACACTAATTTGATTAAATATTCCACTTGAACCACTAACTATGGGATACATTTGAGCTAAAATAAAATAAAACATGTAATTCTTAAAGGTAGAGATAAAAACATTTTGAAACAAAAAAACATATTTCAAAGGGTCCAACTTATGGTCTGTCACAATTATTTCTTTATTGTCTAAATGAAATTATCTAACCATTTTTTATATTTTCACCCAACATTAAATCCCCAATTAAGACTAACTTTGTTCTATTACATCAGACAACTTGGCTTCTCCAGATCATGAACCCTGAGTCTTTACACGGCACGCTCTGTGATTCTGGAATCAAAAGGGTGTGGTTTACAACCTGCAGGATCCACCTGGGTAATGAATAAGAGGTGTTGGTAGATTCCCACAGAGGAATTCCCCAAAGAGCTTTTCAAATCCTTTCAGTGCTTCAAACACAAGAAACCCTGTTTTTATCTGCATCGGACTCTGCCGGGCAGCATATTCCTCAGATCAGACGTACTTCGGAAAAATTATGCGATGCATCTGCTCCCGCTACAGACCAGGGGCTCCTGCTGCTTTGGCAGCTGTCTTCACTTTGTATCACATTACTACCTCGCATTTCTATCACAATCCCATATTGTCTCTTACACTTTATAGTTGTTTGGATCATATTATGGGGCGTAGGGACTTTAACTACCCGCTCCATACCGGGGCTTTACAGCTGATTACAAGGCATAAATGTGTAAGTCACAAAGCAAAAGGATAATTCGAAAGAAGTTACTTTGACTTGACTGTGACCTGTATGCAGAAAAGAAAAACTTCACACTGTTTTGTATCTAAGCTGGCAAAGGAGGAAAACACACAGCCAAGTTGGGGAGTAGGTGTGAAGTGGGTGGTGTATTGTTATATTCCATAGCAACAATAAATTGTTATTTCAACAAACAGAAATAGGACATAACATAATAAGTGATCAATCTGCAGAGCTCTTTTATTGTAATATTGATGTCATTTAACCAGTTATAGAAAAATAATAGCCAACTATTTACATTAAGACAAAACTAGTTTTGTAGCAACATTGTAGATTTCATAATAAAACAGGTTTTTAATTAGAAATACAAACTTCACATGACTTACATTTCATTTTCACATCATGGATTTCTTTCATGCTAAATGGAAAGGTGAGCTCGTTAAATCTAATGAATATTGCCTGGTTTAAATTAAAGTTTCAAACATCGTACCCTGAAAGGTGTTATAGTTTCAGACTGAAACTGGTCAATAAAGACAATCTCTCGTTAACTTTAAAAATAATGCACAAATTAAGTTAGTGCTCCTTAATCTGGATTTGACACAACATCATTTCCTTCCTACAAGGCACAAGTCATAAACGCACGTCTGGAAAGGTTGACAGAGTCTAGAACACCTCATGGGGGAAAGAAAAATCATGCAAGGTGGTATTTTAGACCCAATTACCCATATGTTTGTGACAACTGACCTTTTCACACTGGTGCACTGCCTGAATGTCCAAGCGGCAACAGTTACCGGCTATCAAAAATGGTTTATTGAAGTGTTTATTCTTAGCCTTTCCCCCAAAGGTTAGATTAAGCTTTCACACTCACTGCCCACCACCTTTTTAAATGCATGTTCACAAATAGGGCGACATTGAAGTGGAGGGAGCCGCACATGTCTGGCGAGTTGAAATCCTAATTTCCTAAGTCTCCTTTTCTCACATCAAATGCGAGCTGTCATTCAACTGTGACACAGTTATGATCCTGCTTTCTTCCAGTTCTCTTCCAAATGAGATTTTACAGCAGCTTTTTAATTCTTTTGTGGTACATTAGGGTTTCAGAGGCAATTACCCAGCGATGGGACATTTATCCTAAATTTGAACCATGCAACTTTTGACTAAATTGCTTATGGCCTCTTGTGACCGGTAAGATACTGATAATATAAAACTACTGAGAACAGTAAATTGCAGTTACATCACTTTCTGGCCTTGCTAAAGGCTAGGCATTTGGCAAGCCAGAAAGGCAGTTGCAGTTTTTATCTATTACGTTATTGTATTCAACATGTCCAAAGTTGTACTGCAGAAAATGAACATAAAAGCTCTTTTTCATGGAAAAAGATTCAATTCATCGTCTTATGTCTTGTGCAACCCAAGAAATTACCAATTTAGATGAATGAATTTAGAATTTAGTCACTTAATTAAACAACAAAGATACCCATTGCATGCAGCAACATCCTTAATAGACTCACCACAAAGCAATGAAAGATATGTAGATGGCTCTGACTCAGGAAAAATAAAACAAAACCAAAAAACACGACTTTGAAATCAACTATCTTGTGAATTTCCAATCTTGTTCCCACCTGCATACATAAGTAATGGGGTTCATGAAAGATGGCTTTGCTACATTTTTCTGTAGTTTTTAAAAAAATAACCCGACTTTAAGAGCAAAGTAAACAAATGCAAGTCTGTGAGAGAAAACCCCTACAGGTCTTGACATGCTAAACCTTTCATTTTCAATCCACTGAAATGTAAGGTTTGTGAAATACGCAAAGCAATATAAGACGGCATCAAGGAACGGCAAGCCTTTTCCCTCTTGGATCCGTTTATCAAGAAATAAACTTAGAAGATTCACATACGAAGCACGTTTACAGCCTGGAATATAAATGAAAGAATGAAGTTCTTTAAGTTCATAGTGAAACGGTTAAAACAGTAAACTATAATATTTTGCACCGATTAATTTCTGTATGTGAACTAAGCCTGCTATAAGAATACTGATGTAAGCGGTAAGCTTGCGTCCAAATAGCCTCTATTTGTTGGAGATTGTGTGCATTTTCACAGCGACCTGCCCTGCTCAAGAAATTGTTTGGGCTGATTTTGCTAAGATGGTTTTAGTTTTGTAGAATGGACTTTAGATGATTTGTAAAAATGATGATGGCTGAATTAGGATGCAAGGAATGCCGTGCGTTAGTTCATGGAAGGTAAATGTTGTAGAAATATTGTCATTTTGGGACTGTATCCACTGTTATTTGACTGAAGTTTTTATCAGCTAGCAGCGTGGTTGGTTGGAGGGAAGTCGAACCAGAGCAGCAGTCAATATTCCTCGCTTCACCTTTAAGCCTATCGGCCACAATCTGGCTGCTGATTGTCACTTAGCAACCATGACTTCAATCTGAATCCATGTTTTTAAATTAGATAAACTGATGTTTAATTCAGCCCTGTGGATGACGTGGATCCTAGTTGGCTGGGCGGCGAGCCACAACCTACAGATCTGTGTGGAGAAATGTTCGAACTGCTTGAACAGATAGTTTTTCAAGTCAACGGGCGATTGGACAAATACAGATCACTGGACACGATGGGTCAACCAATATGACTATTAAGACTTATTTCACGTATTTCAGTGAAATAAGATTGCACTTATTTCAAGTGCAATCTTGAATCTTGAATTATTTTTGTTTAATATTTGTTTCTAATTATGTAAATGTTCTGTAAAAGAAAAAAATCAGAACTCCAGTTTTTTATATACATCTATATGATAATATAAACCCATCTTGTTGTTAAACACTGAGCTCCTACCACTCTAACTAATCGTACCCAAAGGTTATTTTGGCTTTGAGATGACCTGCAGGAAGCAACTGCAGCATTATTTTCTCCTAGTAAAATTGTTAGACATGGATTTTATTTATTTAATTTATTTATTGCAGCTGCATGTATAAATGCAGCATGTCCTCTTACAAACAAGCCTGTTGAGTTTTTGGTTTTGACCAACTCCATAGCAACGCCGCTTGACAAACAAGCATATAACAGTGGAAAAAAAACGCAGTAGTTATAACTGTCTTTACCAAAGTAGATGAGATTGTATCTGTACATAACTTGTTGTCCTTTAAACTCATAAATTTGTTCCGTCTTATTTTATAGTTGGCCTTGATGCTTTAGATGACCTTTGCTGCTGTAACTCTGCTTCACATGTTAACCTGGGTTTGTTAGTGGTAACATTTTGTTGAAGTTGAAGCATTTGCTTCTGAAGAAAACAGTATTGAATCCTCAACTAATCTGAATTTTACTTCTGCTAAAGATATATTGTTTCTGTTAATGTTTGTTTATGTTTGCGTATCCAGAGAGGTATTGGGAGGGGTTGCCAAGCATTTCCTGTTTATACAGGTCGGTGATGTCATTGATTGCATCACTGGGTACAACCAAACAAAGGGTTTTCTTTTATTGTATAGTACCATGACCTTTTGAGCTGAACTGTATCAAGGGTTTTGTGATTTAGCCGAGTATTGAATGTCTTAATTAACGCATTATTAATTAATACATTAACTGTATTAATAGAATTAATAACCTCAGATTATTAATTGTATTCTTGCTTCCTGTTTAATTTTGTTGTTCGGTTTTATAGTTGTTGTATTCTCCTTCTATGTGAAGCCAAAATGTTTTGTAAATGGGAGCTTAAGATGACATGTCATTAATTAAAATAAAAATGTATTAAAATCCACCCAGAAGAGAGTTGAAATGTCTGCTGATGCTGTGTATCTACAACCTTCCTTGACACTTTTCTGACTTTACCTCACAGATAGTGCTGTGAACAATAAAACTAGTCAACCAACATTACTGCACATATACTGACTTGTTTGGATAATACTAGTGTTCGGTCGTCGACAGATCTCCCAACATTTGAAGGGAAATTCTCATCATCAGGACAAAATGAAAGAGTTTTCATTTTAAATTTTTAACACATATAAAACATAACTGTATGCCATGCCATAATGCAATAATATTATATGACTCAAGCTTGCATTTATTGCGACAGCGAGTGTGTTGGGAGCCATTTGTAGCGTTTCTCACGTATTTATAACTTATTGAGGGTTTGCAAGTTATGAAAGAAGCATATTTTCAAAGTTTAGGTCAAAACAGGATATTTTTATCTGTAGACTTGACAACACTTCCAAACAGATTCACAACTGTGGTTTTGCACTTGTCTAGCTATGAAGGGTTACACTGAAAGAAGCACATTTGATTAAAGTCAGGCACCTTTTAGAGCTTTTTTCTGAACCATTGGTTCTGCCTGCATGAGGAAGGCTCATGAGAGTAGAAAGCGGAGATTTTTGAAATTGGGGATGTACTGTAAGGGTACCTGACTCCCACCGCCCCAGCCCTTATTTTAGAAGCACCGTCTAAAGGTTAATGCTCTGCTGCTTGAGGGGGTTAGGGAGAAAAAAGAAAATCAAGCACGGAGACCTAAGTTCTCAGGTTGTACCTTTTGGTGACTCTACAGTTTAATTTATCCTTAGAAGATGAGATTTACTGAAACTCTTTTAAAACAAGTCAAAAACACAGATTGTTCCACACTTGTGTTTTGTTTTGGTTTTTTTCCAGTTTTTCATCAATTTTCCTTTGTGTGTTTTCTTTGGGGGGGAGCTAAGATAAATTCCTTTGTGAAAGAACAACTAAATTACAGGGAGAAGTAAAACATTTTATTAAAAAATATTTATTAAGTTTGCAGCTGTGGGGATAAAGGTATACTGAGGGAGCAGCAGAGCAAAATTGGTTTCTGTTTATAATTTAAAAAATGGCTTAAGGTCATTCATACTCTTGCGTGCTTCTTAATCAGTGAAGGTGATGCATAATTAAGTAAACGTTTGAAACAGTGCAAGCGAGGCTGTGTGTACGTAGTTTAAATATGTTCGTAACAAAGTCCACAAATAGACTGAATAAGGTTAGGTAAATTAATTACATTAATTTACTCCGTCCTTCAAATAAATCACAATTCACTGAATAATATTGCTACATGTGTCTGAGGATTTGTAGCCACTTCCTGTTACATTTTTTTTTTCAACATACCTCTCATTTTCAGAACAGACTGTACAATAAACTCTAATGCTCACCTTGCATTCAAAAGTGTTTCTAATTTTCTTAATTAATTTTTTTGTAGCTTGTCAAGCTTTAATCCAGCTATGGTTCAAGTATTATGAGTTTTTAAAGGTTTATATGACAGCTTCTTTTGAAGACAGAATCATTCCAGAGAATCTAGGATTAACAGCAGACACATATTTCCTCTGGTCCCATATGGCATATTTCTTATGAAAACAAGCCACAACAAACAGCTAAATGAGCTGCATCTGTAACTGTATCCGCTGCGTTCGTTTCCATTTTGGAGATTTGGACCACACAACAAGGGACAAAAGGCTTGAAAAGGCAATATTTTATTTGTCTAAAAGACGAATTAGACCATAAAGAAATTCTAGACATTTTCCTAAAATGGCTTTAGGGGTGAGGAATAGGAAGAGAAACCTTGTGTTTCTCAGTTTTTATTGGAATAGATCCTAAGTGCAACAGCAAAAGTTGCTGAGTTTCAGAAATATTTAAGGTATGTGATCCACAAACTCATTATTATAACCATAAATAGCACAAAAAGTATTGCATTGCAAAGCAAAAACACTAGAAAATAGGCTGTTTAGGTGAAGAATAATGAGTAAGTGGGGGGGGGGGATTTCAAGCTAATGCCTGCACAATGACGAGGGGGGAAAAAAATCATTGGTGGACATTTCAATAGCAAAATTATTTTAGTAAGAAAACAAACAATGTCTGTGTGAGGTCTTGAGGCTACTGAGTCAAAGTGCCTTTGTTCTTGTTGTTGCCGGGGGCAGCTTGATCTGTGTCATATGACTCACCCCAGAGCTGCAGCTGCTATGTGTTTTCTGTACTTAGCTGTCAACTCGCACCCAACAACCAGACCTCTGCAAACGTGCACACCGCAGGGTCGAGCATCAGACTCTTTTGGTAGACCTGACAACTGTTCTTTTCTGAATCGGTAGTAAATGCAAATACACGGCGATATCAGCTGTGACCGGATTCAAACACTTTTCAGCTTTATTATGCCTGGTGATCAAAAACTAGAAATTCAGACACACTATGTCCAAACGCCTCCAGCTGATAACTTTCTGCAGCGTGTATGTTGTGACTGAGTGAAGAGCATTTAAAGATAGTGTTTTTTGATATGAGTGAGATGCTTGAAAATGACAAGAAAGCATAGAGATGTACGAAGTTCTATAAAAAAAAAAGCAATATTTTCCTTGACATGAGATAAACATAATTAACAACCTCTTGCTTCAGGAAAACCAAAACATATGTTGAATTATTAAAATATATTATATTAGGTTGTATTGTACTGTATTGTACATTACAATTCTCAAAGAGAATTGACTGAAACTTACTTCTTACTACAAAACTTTACAACAAATGGAAATCAGAATCCGATTATTTCACCAAGTTTGTGCTCACAAGAAGAATTTGAGTTCAATTCCACTTTGCTCTGAATTTACGTCATAAATATAAACATTTTGATGGTGGTAAGAAGCCCTGATGCACAGCAGCCTCCTATAAAAAAGACTAATAATCAACATATTGAATCTGCCCTGTTTTGGATGATGAAATGGGTCAATGCCATCTCACAAATGATCAGACTTTTTCTTACCTCTTATATCTGTACTGCCACTTATGATAAGCAAGCAAACGACTCAAATTTGATTGGTTTTCTCTTCATGCCTGGGTGTAAAAATAGTTCATGTTTAATAATCTGCCAGGTTTTTGTGTTTTTGTTTTGTTTGTCTTTTCTCTTTTGCTGTTCACCAACACTGGCTTGTGTTGGATTGCTTTCTCTCAGGTTTTCCACCAAAAAAACAATCTTCTCCTGCTCCCTCAACAAGTAAATAGAAATATTATATACCATCAGAGTAACTTTCTCAATTTTTTGTACTTCACTAGCTTAATACCACTCAGCTGATTCATTGCCACTTTAGGTTCACCAAGTCGTATCCAGTTTGATTTCCAGGAGTTTTATAGTTTGTCACAGGGATTGTAATGTTTCTAAGCCTTAAATATTTTACTTCTTCCATGTTTTACCGCAAAAAATCTGCTTTCCTGTTGATTAAATGACACCAAAGCCTCATTGGAGAGCCACTTGAGAGCCTAAATATCACCAGTGGTACACACAACTCAGTTTGAGAAGCAACAATCTTGGTGGTTTAATTAGAGATTGATTGACTGCCTCCACTGATAATCACTAGCAATGCTGCAGGTCAAATCTGATAGGTCGCTAAGAAACGAGGATGCCTATTTTATGTGTCTGGGGTCCTCACTCTAGAAAAGACTGGTACAGACTCTTTACATCTCCTGTTCATTGATTTGTTTTTCACCAACATGGAAATAAATAATAAAAAGGAGGCAGAAAGTTTTTATTTGCTTCAGGGGAAAAAAAAAAAAAAAAGACTCATATTTTTTTTCTTATTTAACTGAGTTTACAACAGTTAAATAAGAAATTAAATAACCTTATATACAGACACATCCAATAAATTGGAGTGTGCATTTTGATGAGGTTTGTTTGTCAGCTTAAAAATACCTTTGGAAAATAACATTTATTCAGGTAAACTTTTCAGTAACCCCACATTTTAGCATTACGATGTTTATTTAACCGTATAAGATGTAAGTGCCAAGATATTTTTGCTTATTTTATTTGTACGCAGTTTTTTTATTGTCCTGTGAGTGAAAATATATTTGCTCATTTAGCCATAAAAACAGAAACTTTCAATATCTAGCAAGTTCTTTTATATTAAAAGAATGTCCCTCAGATTAAATTCACTTCCTGACATGGCGAGGTGATATTACTGTAATAATCCAATATTGGCTGGAAAGTGCAACGTCTCCCCTTTCAGGAACTGCTGGAAGTTTTCAAGTAGAGCGAAGTGGGCAGAATTACGTTACTGCAAATTTGACGGGATTGCTGCCAAGACATTCAATCTGGAAGGGTTAATGGTCTGCTTCAATACTCTTACTTCCAATAATATATATATATATATATATATATATATATATATATATATATATATATATATATATATATATATATATATATATATATATATATATAAATAACTTAAATAAAGACAATTTTGCATGCATATAGAGAACAATATCTGAGTTTTACATCAGAAAACAGTCAAAAGAAGAATGCACTATGAAAGATACAAAGTAAACTTGCTAAATTCTGTCATTCAGCAACAGGAAAGTTCAGGCAAAATGTTTGAGTGGGAGCAAGAAATTAAACTGCAATATGTGACAACTGAAGTGCAGCCATGCAATCAGAGTTTCCCAGCCATCAAGGGGGAAAAAAAGCTATTTTTAAAGCGTCTCTTGCAACACGTTTCCATTAAAATATCTTAAGACTAGTTCAAATATGTTCCAAAAGTAGCTCCAAAAATAGTTCTCTCATTTAAACATCTGTTTGTTATCCTGTAAAGAAGAAACGATGAACAAGCACCTAATAAGCTTCAAGCTGATCTCAGGTAGAGAAACAAGACTTACATAAAGAAAAGATGTAATTATAGGAAAAGGGTTAGCTTGCATCCTGTTGGCTTAACCTTGAAAAATGGCTCTGAAAATTGATTGTGTTCTTGTCTCTTTATGTTGGAGAAAGAATATATTTGGTGCCAAACTATATCAGTGGCTGGGCTTCTTTGTATGTGACTTTTAAAGGTGGGAGGTAAAAAAAGCTTCTCCTGAATACCTGTCACTGATCTCAATTGAAATATAAGAAGTCTCAAGGTCTTGAAAATGGCACAAAAGAAAGCACTTACACAGGGCGTCAGTATGGGTTAGATGTGGTGAAAGTATAACTTTTACAAAGATGGAATACAAGACACTTCGGCTGCATCGCCCTGTGGGTTCTCGTGCTGTTCTTTCAAGCGGGCTGCTGAAATAGGCAACCAACTCTGTGAAAATATTACTTCATCTTGAAGGTTGTAATTTGCATCAATAGAAGGTTTGAAGAATAAGCCATGAAAAGTTAAATATAATGTCACGTTCATAATAGCCGCAAATGGACTCGCTCCGGAGTTTTCATGTTTTTTCGACATGAATCCCGAAAAGAAAAACTGTATAAAGTATAACTGGCCATGATGTGGATGCTGGATGTGGTAGTAAATACAGCACAGTTGAATTTGTCATATTTTGAGGCATGCAATAAAGGATGCACTGATGTTCCTTTCTACACTGCAGAAAATATCACAGGCTCATATCAGAGCTCTCAGCAGTAGGAAAGGGTAATTTTACTTAATTTAACATCTTAAGGGAGAATGGTAGCTGGACCAGAGTATTTTTGTCACTCCATTCCCCTTCATGTTCCACCTGCTCTGTACAACCCTTCACAAAGATTGCTCCAGGCTGGAAGCAAAGCTGGGGCTAAAACCAGTTCTGCTTTCCTGACACAAACCTCGCTTTTAAGAAAAGTCTATACATGCTAAGTAGTGTTTAACTGGGGGCCATTCCAAGAGCTCTTTGGAAAAAAAGAAATTATGCTAAGAAGGTGGACAGTGAGGCTTTCACTCAAAGAACAGTACACGCACTGCCAAGCATGTTGGTGGTAGAGTCATTCTGAGACTTATCAATGGTACGTTGTCGCTGCTCAGAGTGGGTGGAATAATGAAGGAAGACTGCCTCCAAATTATTCAAGCTCGGCGCTCGAAAATAAAAATGATCACCGCACATCAAAATTGAGTTGGTGATGAATAAAGAGAGGTAATATTAGGATCGTCGAAAGGCCATTACCTCAACCCTTTTATATCATTAGAAAAGCGTCTAGATGTCGAATCATATCAGAAGATTAATGAAATATTTAAGGGTGAGGGTTTTATGTAAAAATATTTAATATAAAATCCAGTATAAAGGAAGTGAGCTACATGTAATTTGTATGAAACAGCTGGTTGATTTTAAAGACAATGACTGTCAACACGTCTCAGTATCAGTTCTCTGTTGTATTAAGACATGTCATATAGATTTCAATACAATTGCAAATATCATTATGATAGCAAACTGATGCAATATAGTATGTGTATTTCCTGTTTTTAAATAGAAGAGCTGTTTTGTGTGAGTGTTCATCATTACCTTAAGGCCGTAGACTTAAGAAAACAGCATCTTGCATTTCTATAGGAAATAAATTACAGCTTCCAGATCTTTTGAAAAGGTCAGCAGAAATCACAAAGTTGGTCACCTTTTGTTCATTTCAAGCTTTTTCTTTTTTGTTTTTTTCTTTCTGCTTGGCTTAGAAAAATTTCTTGGTTTGTGTTATTTTTATCATTTGCCAGTTCCCCTTGAGAGGTGAGTCAACTATTTAAGTTTGGACACCAGACAAAACCCAAGGCTTTGCTGTAGGTCAAAGCTGCGTCTGCTTGTGAGAGGCTGAATAACTAATTCAGTGACTCGCCATGATGGTACAAATTACGTAGCCTCAGTTACAGACCTGTTCTGTTAGTAGATGCCACATATGAAAAGCAAGTAAAGTGAAATGCAGATCTCTCAGCAGCGTGCAAGTGAAAAAAAAAAAAGATTTTCTGTAAGGAAAAAATATTTTTAAAACTGATGAGTCAGAATCAGCAATCAAGGTGAAGTAAATATTCTGATACGTATTCTTCACAACCTGCACTTTCCCTCACCTATGCTGATAAAGCTTGATGGCTTGGAAAATTAACATTGCACAGGTGCATGCATTTGCATTTACGTAATGCTGCAACTTTTCCTCATTATGGATATAAAACATACGGTGTGTAAGGACCAAAAAAACCTTTTTCTGCACATAAAAAGAAATCTTGGTGAGACGAGAATGAGCAAGAGATATAAATTAGTACGACTGCATGCTGTGTGGTTGGGGATGCATACAAAGACAAATCAATGACACTAAAAACCACAATTAGACCACAAAGGATCTTTTTGCCCTCACTTCACTCCCAACATTCCCCTTCTGGGAACAAATAGCATTAATATTTATACACACACAAGCAGAAACAGAAATGCTCAGGAAAAAATGGGACTACAAAAACAATGGGAGCGTAAACTTTTTAAAATACGTTTTTCTTCCCTTAAATAATCAAACTTAACACAAAACTTGCCAATAAGGATTCCTGCGCATTTCACTAGCGTGCCAAGGTAACGCCAAAGAAACAGCCTTGGCAGAGGCAGGCTGATGTCATGTCTGCTTTATGACATTTACTGCTTCATTCTTATCAGTCAGTGGGAGAAAAAGTACAAAAATGTAACAAATGTTGTAGTTTTGGTCCCAAATTAAACAGAGTCCACCAAACATCCTAAATGCTTCCTTATTAGCAAAAGGGCATCGCAGGAAGTATTGACAGCTGGGACAGCAGTGACTGTGCCACTCAATGAATATACTCAAATTTAAAGTTGGCTTTATGTCTCTGCAATAAAAGAGGATATTATTCGAAAGGTTTTTTATCCATCCTCACTGGAGTGCCAATAAAAGCGGTCAGGCCCGTAATTCATATCTGCCATTTTCTTTGATTAAACAAAGCTCTTTATTATCTGCCTTCTACTGTGTTGTAGAGATGTAAAAGCAAATAGAAAGGACTCTTCTAAATCTCTATCAATATAACGGATCAGCCCTTCTTATGAGTCATGGAGAGGAAAATTGGGCCTCATGAGTGGGTGGGTTAAAATGCTGCCACAGAGAGGCTGAAATTGGAAAGAAGGTGGAACAGCAAATATTCCTCAGCAGCCACTTATTAAAACGCAGCGTCATAACCTAAGTTTGCACTTCTTATGGAGTTCAGCTCATTCATTAATTTTAAGACCGGAAATCCAAAGTCTGGGCTTGTTTGAGGAGTTGAGCGACTTATAGCTATAATCCCAATTAGCATGGTTGTTTTAAATGCAAAGAAGGTATTTGATAAGGGAAACAGAACACCTAATTGTTACAACTAAATATCAAGTGGAACAGAAAAACCCAAACAAGTGATTTAGGTTTTATGTTCACATGTCTTTTTTTTTTTTGAAGTCAAGTGTCACGTCTCTAATGACTAAAATATACACTCTTCTCTTATCAGACGGATGTCATTCAGTCTTTTACACCACATATAGCTTTAAACCAAATCAAATCTGTTTCATTAACACAAACGGTAAATTGTTAAAAACAGCGTTGCTTTGACCAGCATTAATGTTTTGTTCTCATAAGAGTGTTTAAGTTCACACTGGATGCCAACTTAAGTTTTAGCAAGCCGATGTTTGCTACTTCCTGTGTTTGCACAACTTTCTCACCTTGCCTGTCAACGTCATAAACAATCTGAACGTGGTGGGGAATTAAACGATAAGGACTACTCGTACCCCCAAGTCCCAGCTCCGCTGTCCGTTCCCACCTTCGCGGCGTAAATTCTGTCATGTCTGTCTGCACAGTGCGGCACGCTAGGGCTATTCATGAATGTCTATGTGTTGCCCAGATCTGTGTGACATTTCTGACAGTGACAGCAATACACCAGTTCTAAGGGAACAGTAAACACCATAGAGGGTAAAAAAAACAACTATTTTCCCCCGCTTGGAGTATCTCTCTCCTGGAAACCAGAAAGGAATACGAAATTACATTGGTTTCCTGGTAAGAAAATTCACTTCATTCTGTCTATTTTTTTATTTCGACTGCATTATCAACCCTTGTTAGGCTTAAAAAGAAAACTGTGTCCCTGAATGAAATTCTATGGCTGAAAATAGCTCCGTTGGGCGAGTTGCTGTCGGAGCAGTCCAAGCACCTCGCAATCACAGACATGGACAGGTACATTAGTTTAACTGGCGAAAGTTATGCTAACTGCAGCTGAAAAGTTCTTCAAGAAACAAACTTCCTGTTGAGGAAAAAAAAAAAAAAAAAGTGACCTTTCAGTTGTGCAACGTTTGCCAAGAGATCTTGTTTAATCTCTAATGAAGAGCTTGCTGTGTTGGTGACGCCAGAACAGAAATTATTTTCTAATCGACTATAAATTAGACAACTTAGAGAACAGACAGCAGGATTTGAGTCGTACTTCTTGGCAATTGCAGTAGGAAAACAACTTAGAGCAAGGATCAAAAGCAACAGAAAAAAAAAACTCTTTAGAGAAAAAAGGAAGAACTGATCACAGCATAAACATAGCGCTAAATGTTTCAGTAATCAGATTAGTTACTGCATAACCTGCTGCATTATGGGATCCGTTAGTGAAGATGCTGCTTTTTGATTAAAAATTAAAAGTCACCAATCTGTCATGATATAGCTTAGCTAGTGAGATGGCAAAGAACAGCATGTTTACGTCTTTTCAACACTAATGTTACTGATACCAATGCTTGAGATTTTGGCTGTAAAGTGACACCTTAAAAAGTTTTCTACAACCTTAAAATGCTTCAGCTCACTGGAAGGGAACAAACATATTTCTCCACTTTTTACGCATTCATTGTGATACTACAAATACCTAATAGTAGAATATTCTCGTTACATAAGGCAAGTTCAAAAACCCATACAACTTATTGCTTCAGAATAGCAAACTACAACCTTTTAAGTAATTGAAATATTTAAATTTTAATATCATGCTTGCATGCATTATTAGTTTGATGATAATATTCGAAGTGCTGTTCGTTCACCCAAACATTTTTTTGCAGTTTGACAGTCTTTATTTTTCCCTTGATGCACACTGTATATATTTTTTGTGTCTGAGATGGTAAAGTTATTTTTAAAAAGTGGTATGGAAACTATAATGACAAATCAGATGTGTTTTTCTAACATAGTGCAACTCGTTAGTAAAACAATGAATCCCAAACAAGTTCAATTTTGAGTTTAAATTATAGACCTGTCCTGTGGAACAGGTGTGTACTTTTAAAGTTATTTTAAAATACTTTTAAAAAAAAACCATGACAGTAATATTCCAAACTTCAAGAGGCTGAATTCACAGCAATGATTGTAAGAAATAACAATCATTGCTGTTGAGAAAAGGAACCAGTTTTTTCTCAACAGCTTTTCAAGAAGCTTCATCCTGGCAAGAGAAATAATAATTCCCCCTGAAAACTAATAAATGTGTCAAGTATGCATATAGTTTACCTTGTGAAAAAAAAAACGCTTTCGTTATTTCAGATTTTTATGGATTTCATAAAACATTAATGTAGAAAACAAGGTGTAACCATGGAATATTGTGTATAGCTATGATGCCTAGTTATTTAATGAAAATGGCCAAATAGACTCCACACCAATGGGGGAATCCCTGTGGGACAGGTAATAGCATCACCAGCTCTGTTGTGCCTTTGGGAGTGTTCTCTATTAGCCCTGAAAACAAACTAAGTAGTTCTGTAGGTTATCATACACCTTGTAGGTCAGCAGAGAGAACTGAGTGTCAGGGGTGCATTACGCCATTATCTGGTAGCTACACTGAAAAAAGCCTGCAGCAAGGACATTAAATGCAAACTTACATACTTGTACTGATATTGTATTCTTAGTGCTCAGAGTAATAGGGGATTCTTAAACTTCTTTTCCCACCCAAAGGTTAAAATCAGGGTCAGTCTCAGGAGACATTAGGAGAATTTGAGAACGCAAATTTAGCTATGACAATTTTTTTTTTCTCTTGTGATGTAAGATCTGATTGCTGCCATTGGTTGGTCGAAACCAGAAAATGATCCACTGACTGTGAATCAGGACCGGTCCAGGTCGGAGGTCAAAGCCCCACCATGATGTAATTGAAACTCGCAAGAAGCCGCCGGCGTATAAGCTTCACAGCATCAAACTGGAAGATTACCCCGAGGAAAAAAAAAAAAAAAGAAAAAAAAAAGGGATCTCTTTGTGCAAACTGCTTTGCATCGATTAGCTCACTCTATCTAATCAGTTTCTTTACATTTTCTAATCCCATTTCTTTCCATGTAAAGATTCCAATCAGATGGGGTGGTTTCTGAGTAAACCATGCAAATCAACATTAAAAAGAGATTTACTGAGGAGATGATGTCTGAAATAAATACAGGGTGAATGTGGACTGCCGATTGGAATTGGTTTTTATAATCACATTCTGTGGACTTGTTTGGATTACAGAAATACAGCATGAATTTGCAAGGAAAATGCGAGCAATACCTAGATATTAACAACTCTCTAGAAGCTTTACGGGGAATTAGAATAAAAGCGTCGCTGCAGCTTCAACGTGACAGTCGGCAGCAGGAAAGCTTTCAGTGGAAACACTTGTATATCCCTTTTCTAATCAAAGAGTTGGACATACTTGATAAACAATGCACGGCAAAAACGTTGCAACAATATTCTGCTGCATAACAGCTTGTTTTTTGTTGTTTTTTTTTGTCTATTTTCTAATTCATGGCATGCTCATTTCAAGCTGACATTTCAATTTCAGTTGCTCTTTCATTTCAGTGCTTTGAGTATGGGTCTTGTCAGCACATGTATGCGTAGGCTGAAGACCATGACAGGTGAACAATCCCCCCACCCCAAAAAACGAAAAAAAAATCATCCGGATGAAATACTGTAGATATGCAACAGTGTGATGTGCAGTTTCTCACACAAATAATAGATCTGTCTGCTGACACCAAGAACTGATTCTTTTGCAAAAGTAAGAGATATTGAGGGCAAAAAAATATTTTCTCTTTTAGCCTGGCCAGGTTAGCGTAATGCAATCGACACTTGAGAATTTACAACCTTCGTTGAATTTCAAATGCAGCGTTTTTCTGGTCAGTAAAGATACAGCGTCATGTCAAACTCAAAGTAGGCTGTGTGTTTGGAACAACTGTCATAACATTACTGTGAAAAGCTACGTATCCTACAAAAACTATCACGCTGCAACAACAATCTGGCCTCAAATTGTGCTGATTTTCCAGACTTAAAAATGTTAACCAACATAACAAGGAAGCTGTTTAATTTTTGGTTTTTGATTTCTTTGGATGTGGGGAAAACAGCAAAGCTGTGAAGTTCAGCAGGAGTGCAATAATGTTGCAATATCAGAATGAAGATATTTCTTATTAAAGTGAAGTGTGTCTGGTATCGCGTGGTTTAATGTCAACATGTGTCACCTTCTGGTGGAGATATGTAATGGGTTTGATAAGCTTTACACCCCGTCGTATCTCTTATGCTTATTTTAGAAAGGAACCAGTTGTCCTTTTGCTCAGTGGGCTGGCTAACAACATCCAAAGCTTTTTCAATAATTAGAAAGATCTTCGGCCACTGCTAATAGTTTGACAGTTTTCTGGTACCTGGTAGAAAACAGAAACTGTGACAGTCTGGCAAATAAACAAGATACAGAGGAATTTTGAGAATACAACAACTGACTAACCATTAGCTGCAAAAAGTATTTGCTTCAATTTTTTTTTTCTTTTTAGCCGGTTTTTATTTGCGTGTAATTACTTGGGTTTAATTATAGTTTGTTCGTGTGAAACTTTACCATTTCTACTTATATAATAGACCTTTCACATATATATAACATGTGAAGCCCTGCAAAATGTTATTTTTATTTCAACTGGGGCTGAATCAAGACAGAATGAGGCTGAAATAGGCAAAGCTATTTATTGATTGCCCTGTCTGCGGGTTGAAACAAAAGTACTCTTTAAATGAATGTATCGATGAGCCGGATAGATGTTATCTGTCTTAATGACAAAGGGGAGTCCTTGGCTGAAGGGGAACCTCATCAAAGCTACACATGCATAACCTTGCATCAGTGTTCAGAAAGAAAAAGGAAAACATTCAACCCCGGGAGTAGATAAGCTTTTAAATTAACCCAAACGAAGTTCATACAGAATGAAAAGAAAAGATTAAACCAAGTCAAGAGGTCATTTAAATGGATCTTTTTCTCACAACACTGGCACCAAAGACAGGAAGCAGAAAAATGGCAAAAACAAAATGCAAATCATCAGTTTATCATTACATTAATGAGGAAATGCTGAGATTTTTGAGTTACATTGGTAAACACATCCCCCTTTCAACTCTATTTTACACAACATCACACAGTCCTATTTAATCAATCAAATCAATCAAATTTTATTTGTAGAGCACATTTCAGCAACAAGGCATCTCAAAGTGCTTTACACCATAAACACAAAACACAAAGTCATGCAACATAGAATTAAAAAAAAACTACATTGTTACATATTACATTTCAAATGCAGTTCTAAACAGGTGTGTTTTTAGTTGAGATTCAAAGGAAGTCAGGGTTTCCGCTGTTTTACAGTTTTCTGGAAGTTTGTTCCAAATTTTTGGTCCATAGATGCTGAAAGCTGCTTCTCCTCTTTTGGTTCTGGTTCTGGGGATACAGAGCAGAACCAGAACCAGAAGACCTGAGAGGTCGGGAAGGTTGATACAACAACAGCAGATCTTTAATGTATTGTGGTGCTAAACCGTTCAGTGATTTGTAAACTAACAACAGTATTTTAAAATCTATTCTTTGAGCTACAGGGAGCCAGTGGAGGGACTTTAAAACTGGTGTTATGTTTTAAATAATAGACCTTAATAATAGATATGTGCTCTATCTTCCTGGTTCTAGTGAGAACGCGAGCAGCAGCGTTCTGGATCAGCTGCAGCTGTTTGATTGATTTGTTGGACAGGCCTGTGAAGACGCTGTTGCAATAATCAATGCGTCTAAAGATAAACCGCCCTCGCTGGATGAGTAAAAGGAGCAGCTAAGAAATGCCGTAAGTGATTGTTAATAAAGACACTATTTGCTGATCGTAGCCAAAACGGTCTAAGATGTGATGCAGAGCAGCTTTAAAAAGGGACAATACACCAGGCATGCTGGAAGTTGTGCTGTCTAAGCTTTACCCTTTTATTAAACTTACTTGCTCTTCGCTGCTGAATACAAACACAAAACAATGTAAGAGAGGTGAACAGCTGAAAAGGAAGACTTTGAGAATCAAACTAAACACAGATGTGCCTTTTGTCCCCTAAAGATTACGCTCACTGTTCAATAAGAAGGATGTTTTCTTTTTCTTGGCAAACCCGCTGAAATTTCTGTAATAAAAATGAGGCAAATTTGCACGGAACATCCTCCTGATTCTGCTCAGTCAGGTGCAGAGGAAGTACTAACACCACCCCTGAGCTTTTGTATTTTAAAGTTTTGTTTGTGTCTTTCAAATAACATCTCAGCATCTCAAAATATCACTGATCGCCATACCAATAAGATTTAGATGGTTGTTTTGAGAGGCAATCAATGACTTAGTCAAGCATTTTGTGTCGAGGTTCTTTGTTTTTTTCTCGTTTTCAGTCTCTTCAATCTGGGCAACTCTTTTACTCTTGGTTGGTCGTTCCTTTTGGCTTTTAGTTTAGATCACTTTGTTAGCTATCCTCCTCCCTCAGGATATCTGGTCTCCTTCTGCCACAGCTGTAGCACATCTTTGATCCAGTTCATCTGGTTGCTTTGTCATTTTTCCACCTCTATTCAACCTCCTGCTTTTTGTTTTGTTCCATTCTCATGCCCGTTGCATGCCCTGTTCCTTTCACAGCAGCTCTGCAAGACTTTATTTTCCATTACTAGAAACTCATCACTTCACCTTCCTGCCTCTGGTTCTGCCTGCTTTTGGGCTCCACCAGAAACCAAACACGACACAATTACTAGAAACGCTTTGGAAGTGAAAGAAACATGAATACAAAATTTTATGCAACATTGTATCTCCAGTATATTCGAGCATAGCCTTTTTAAGCCCTGTTATGAGAAACTGTTTCCAAACACAAGAGAGATGGGGAGATATGTAAATAGAAGTCCTTTGATCAAAATTCTAACTTATTAAAATATCAGCGTGACCACAGATGCCAAAGAAAGAAAAAAGCATGTACGCACACACAAAGAACGGCAGCAGCGACGCAGTCATATCAACGATGTCCTAATTTACACACGACATGTGGGAACATCTTGAGACATTCCTGAGAGGGTTTGAGTCTAGCATGGCGAGTGTGTTGTCTGCATTTGGCGAAGCTGCTGTTTCACAGCATGTGAGTCTTCACACCGCTGATCTTTCTGCTACTGTGCTGCTACTGTCAATCTACTGACAGCACATTCACTTTAGATGCTACTAATTTGGATTATATATGCTAATTTTTATGTAATAGGGAGTCAATTAGGTTTAAAAAGTGAGTACTGAGCATATTAGACGATTCCTATGAATTTGCCAACATGTGGTGATTCAACAATCGGCCGGCTTCTATAACTCAAGCATAACTTATTGATTGGATTGTCTTTAATGTATTAAAACAACAAATATTTTAATCCACAGTCTTATTCAAAAATTCCTAAGCGATAATGTTAACTATTTCTAGTGGTTTTGGTCGATGGATAATCAATCTCACCATGGATCATCTGTAAGAGTTTATCTTTAAAACTGGCTGTAGTTAAAACCATACAGTTTATGCCTGCTGCTGCTGCTGTTATGCACCGTTTCCAACACTATTGCTTATTACTTTACTATAACTTATTTCTCTTTGTTGATGCTGACAAGTTAAAAATGTGGTTGTTTCTGTTTTATTTCTTTTTTGATGTTTGATGAGTGGACCTGCTGCAAATAGATTTCCCGTTGGGGACAATAAAGTTACGATTTATCTTCAACTTTATTAATTTACAAAATCTACATTCAGTTTTGAAATAATCCAACACACTGGCCAACTTACTTATTTTGTATTAAAATATTTGTTTAACTTCTATTCATACTTGATTTTGTTTGTAATTCATCTTTAATGGTGGGAGTATTATGATGCTCTCCTGGTTTTTAGTTTCCTTTTTTTCCCCAACTTGTGTAAAAGCACCAAATCCATTTACATATTTTCACATTTCCACCACGACCTTCGGCGTATTTAATTTGGAATTTATGCGACACAATAACTTGAAGTAGCACATTATTGTAGAGGTAAAAAAAAATGATACAAGTTATTCTATTTTTTTCTGAAGGAAGGCCCGACTGTAATTACTGTGACACCTCTAATGAAATCAAGTTGCATTCTGAAGCCACCTAATTCTGAACACTGTATTCGTTCTCCTTGCTCTGCTGTATCCTTGGTAGTTTCTTTAGGAACGCGTTGGTTTATGCACTTCTTTAGAACAGTGTTTCTGAACACTCGCTCTGTTGATAGAAGGTTGAAAGACTCTGAAGAGAAAGCATCAAGGACCTACCTAACTGCGCTCTGTGCTTCGATTTATGAATGATAGAGCCTTGTTGGTTTTACAACACGCTGCCACGCATGACTTCAGAGAGTTATTATGCAGGTTTCATATGCCAAGAGGGACTCTTAAACCTCATCTTGTATTTCTGACACCTACAAAAGAACCAAACAGAATCTGAGAACATATAGTGCCGAAAGAAATACAGCCTGAGCCTCTTTCTTTTTCTGCAACTTGTGTCACTGAATGTTTTTTTTTTCCCTCAAGTTAGAAAAAGTGAGAGCTGAAAGAAATTTTAAAAGAAAAATAGAATATATGAACACATTTTTATCATTTAAACATGAGGGGAAACGCAAGAATTTTACTTTTATTTAATTGACTTTCTGGGCATGTTCCCTATATTTACAGAAACGTACTCTTCTGAAGTAAGTTGGTGCAAACAACATTTTCTCCACGTTCCATGAATTAGGGATGTTCACATTACATTGACCTTTCTTTTTATTTGTTTCAAGATATTTTCTGTCTTTTCTTTTAACCCTGCGTCTAAAGAAAACCAAATGCTTTAGAATCCAAATGAGAAATATTCAATATATCAGCATTAATGGTGGTATTGATCATTGTTACCTGTTTTTAGCACCTCAATATTGATCCCATCAGTAAAACTGGGTCAGTTTTAACAACTGATATGTAGTTTCATCTTGTAGATGTTTGTGCATTTGCTTAAGGATGGGAGAGTGTTGGCCGTGTGTTATTTGTTTGGTCATGTGACAATCACGCAGCGTGGAATTGTGGGATGTTTGACTGACGCAGGGAAGCAACGTCGTCTATGAGGTCATTTTTATGGTGTCGGAAGGTTAGAGAAACATATATAATGTTATAGAATTGGTAAATATTGTGCATCAACCACTGTGGTCATATCATCAGATATCAATATCAATCCAAATTTTATATCATTGCATCACATTAAATATATTTGACAAAGACTTTTAAACATAACCAGCATATCAGAGGTAACCAACGGTTACATAATTAAAACAAAGAGTGTCTGCTTGCACCTGTTGCTTCTTGGGAAATCTTGGAGTTATAACAGAGTATTGGTCAGGGTTTCCTAACCAATACTAATTTCTGATTTTCTTTGAGCGCTGATGTGGGTTGCTATTTTTTTTATCTTTTAGTTAGAAGGACTATAACACATAAAAGAGGAAAAATGTGCAGCAGATACTTTGATGCAAGAAGAAATTTTAGCTCCAGTGGAAAAGACATACGAATATTATCAGCTATCCATCAAAGTATATGTTTAATTTTTATTAATTTCAACAAAAAAAGCTTCAAAGTAAATCATGATGGTTGACTTGTTTATACACCAAACAAAGATAGTTTTTATGGACTTAAAGAAAAGAAAAAAATAAATAATCCTAATATCTGGATGAGTGATTGGCAGATCTGAATATGTCATTTATAGACAACTAAACACTGGGGCAAATAATTTTAATGACAACTCAAAGATTCATTTAAATTGTCATGTTATAAAATTATCAAAAACACACTTAAGATGCCCCCACCCAAAATAATTTATACCAGAGAATAGATTAAATATCATGACTGAATTAAAGCACCTAAAGCATGTCTTTTCTGACGGCCACAAGAGTCCAATACTTGATAATTAATCCTTATGAGAATCAATTTTTTACGTTTTTTAGTAACCCGCTTTATGTTTTTACAACTGAAAGGAAAAAAATAAAAATATAGGTATGCATGTTGAAAGTAAAATTCATAGCTTTATTCCAAAATTGGCCTTAATGGTGAAGGAATATGGTACATCGGCTCTAAAGGAGGTTAATTTTAACAACAAGATTCGTTTATGGTCGTTATTTCTACTGGGTGCCAAAAATACTCCCTCTCTTTAGGATCAAAGTCATTAAATATGTATTTGCTTTTGATTACTCTTGAAATTAATTCATCAGGAAGAGCAGTGACAGGCCCTCGCTGTTACTGACAAAATGCTGTGGCAGTTACTGATAACATGAGCTGCTTAAGGATTCTGCACTGTAACCTTCCTATTCGTCTTTCGCTCTCCCTGTGGTTTTATTCCTCCGCTCCACACCGAGCTCTCCTTTCTTCTTCAGTCAGGTGAGTTGAGAAATGATACACAACCCAAGCATTTGTCAGAAGCTACAATCCACTGAAACTAAATTACATTGAATGAAATTGCGAGAGAAGAGTGGGCAACGAGAAAGGATGAAGGGCTGGGACATTTATGAAATAAATGCACTTTAGAAGGAACTAGAGTGCAACATATCGGCACAAACTGGAAGCTCAGAAAGGAAGGAAGACAGAAAATAGAAAGAGAGATGTGTGGACAGCATTTAGCAACGAGGTAAACAGTGCATGGTTTGAATCTAACATTTGTGGCAATGCCCTTGAGCTGGCCAGCGAGGCATTGAAGAGTGCATTTGGGATGGGCAGTTATCTCCAAGGCTTCCCTTTCAGTGGTATAAAAGACGTAACAGCAATGCCGGGTCTTGCTGAAGAGAAAGCCTCAAGGCTGAGGAGAAGCGGCTGCAAGGCAAATCTGCAAGAGGTACCGCACACGGCCCCACTTGACACCCTGTCATTGTCTCCACGCCTTGACATACATGGAACATTAAAAACTAGCACTGTGTGGAACGATGCATGCATGAAAACACACAGCACTGATGGGGTTAGTTAAAATATGATCCCAAGGCAAGTGTGTATCTACATACATGTTTTTGTTGGTGCAGTCCAGAGTGTCGTTTTTGGAAAACCAGGTAAGGATTCAGAGAGATGCATCTGTTCTCTTCTTCTAAAGCAGGTAATATTACTTTATTACTTTAGCATTAAAGTTATGTTAAAATGAATCTATTCATGTTCAGAGTTCAGTACCGAAGCATTTTTAAGTGACGGTTCTGCAAGTACTGCAAGTATGGGGTAATTTTACACACACACACAAAAAAAGGCACCATGTCAGATCAATTTAAAGATCTAAAACTGAAAAAAAAAAAAAACAGGAAACTGGAAGTCCAACAATCTTTACATAAACACAACAGAATTTAGCCATTGAAATGTTTATGACTGGAAGCAGAACATTTTTTTAAGGAGAAAGCAAATGGTCGCTAGGCTAATTCCTTCTTCCTTATAGAACAAACTAAAGATAAAGAATTGATGAAATCTTCAACAGTCAACAAAACTGCCATACAGGTATGCCATAACACTTCACTGCTCTATTTTCATATCTTACTGAATTCATTTTCTTGTACTATAAAGCTTCCCAGTATAAGGTTACAAAATGCTTTGCTTTAAAGTCCGTTTTCCATAAGCAGAACCTCCTCCCTGCCTTTAGCTCTTGGTGAGCCTGGTTTCCTTTGAATGTCGAGAAGAAATGATGGGAGAGGGGCTTGATAGGTTTGAATCAAGTAATGGACTCCCTTTGAATAATGCAGAAGTGAAGTGGGCAGCATGACCACCACCACACAACAGCGGATGCCTTCCCGACTGTGCCACTGGGTTCATATCGTGTGAAACGTCAGTGAAATCAAACTCGAAGCTCGAGCAAGATTCCAGCAGTCGTTTTTGAGATAAATAAAACATGTCAGCGATGACTCTATTGCCCTTTATTCTCCATTCTCTGGCTCTCTTCTTGCCTCTCTCCAACAGTCTTTTTTTTTTTAACCATGCCAGACCAGCAGGTTGTCTGGATTACATGTTCTGCCATGTGAATTCTCAACAAAGAGCTTCCTGAATTGTTTTGATCAAACAGCAAAATGAAATTTGTTGTATTGTGCCCGGGCTTTGGAGCGCCGCTGTGCTGTTGTGACATGAAATTTGCAATCGAAGACATTTTAGCTACAAAAGGGCTGAAAGTGGTGTTTATTCAGCTGAACGTGATCTAAGGTTCATTTGGCATTGCTGAGGAAGGACACCAAGTAGCTGCTGCTCCTCCGTTTGGAGATGCTGGTGTCTTGCTTTGGGCAAACAAGCTACACATTTCAGACCGAGGTGTTACTTTCATGAAACTAAGCTTATCGGTACCTCAATGACGCGTCAACGACATACGAACGTACATTTTCTAAAACAATATGCAGCTTCACAACACTGTCCGGAAGCATTTGCACAAAAAAATACGCCGGCGGCAAGCATAAAAGGCAGATAGGGGGCATAACACAAGAGCAAATAACATGTTAAAAATGCATTAAATTGCATTGTGGAATGTAAACCCAAATGTCATCCAAACGAGTGTTGAAATGAGTACATAGCTGATATCCAAGAGCAAGTGAATGCAATGTATAATGATGTGTGAGCTACGTAGTGCTCCCTTTCCCTCAAGCGTTTGGCTGGTGGCGGGGAGCAGGTGACGAGGACCGAGGGAACGAGAGTCCTGTTTAATGACCAGATCATTCGCTTTAAACGGTGCTGGACATCTGGAGTTAAAGTACACAAAGAACTGGGTTTAGTAAGTCAACTTCACAGATGTTTATTTCCTCATAGAGTCATCATTTAAAGACTAAAGCCAAACAATATCAACAATGGGGCATTCCAACAACGGAAACCCCCCTAGCCTCCACAAAAAAAACAGCAGAACATGTCAGTGTTGTTATGCTATACTTTTAGCTTTTGGTTCATTTTACAGCCTTAAGGCTGGGAGGTGAGGCACTGAGAATAATAAAACTGCATGTAGAGGATCTAAAAATGACATTTCCACTAAACTGCAGTGACCATAAAGAGATGCAGAGAGTGGCAGCACACCTGCAGCATAATTAGGTCTAAGTGACTGTAAAGTATAGATGTATTTATCCGCCATCCCCAACATAGCTGCAAGATTTAGAAAAACATGATATGCAAAAGTCCTGGTTCTCCACGCAGACATTTCTGAATGTTACTGAATCTGGATCTGTGTGGTTGGATGAGTCGCAGCATAAAAGTCATTTCCACAAAATTCAACTGAAGTTTTCTACATTGTTTTACACGTTGTGTTTAAAGATTCATCCAGTAACCAAGACTGGGCTCAAAAAACTCTGCTTACCAAGTCCAATATGTATAATATAAATAAATATATACAAGGTCACTGCTTATTAGACACTACAATATTTGGCAGCTCATATTGTTCATGAAAGTCACCGTCCAAGCTGCACAGCTCTCTTGGCGTTGCCACTTTTACTTCTTTGCGATTCAATTTCAAGTTACCGACGTTCCTCCCAACGATCTGAAACACAATGAAGACTTTACATGACAAATCAAGCCTGCATCAGGAAACAACAACCTTTATGAGATTCACACTGCTCTAAAACCAATAGAAAGGTGTGCAATTACATTAGTCTGCAAACGTTATGTGCAGTCACTCTATTTCAGCTCGGCGTGAGCATTACATCCAACTTGTTCTGTTATTTACAGTGGGATTATTTCCTCGCCCGCGCTTCCCCTTACTGTGTTTGGGTATCTGATAGTGCTGAGCGGAGCAGCAGGGAAGACAGGTTAGGTGACAACAACAACACTTATAGGCTGAGAAAAAAAAAAATGTGTCTGGTGAATGAAAGCGCAAAAAAGCTTCCCGACAAGTGCTAATCCTCCTAGCGTCCAAAAGGAATAAAAACGAAGGCTCTGAAAGCCTGCCAGAATGTCTGCGTGTGGCCACAGCGTTGGAGATACCAAAACGGCTGCTTCCAGTGTCAGAAGAACGCGTCGATGCCAGAACACCAGTAGCTCACACCGTCACACTGTTAATGCTCCAGTTCCAGCACAAAAGAAGCTAGCTGTCAACTCGGAGAAAAATGCTGAGTTACATTTTGTCACAAAACATGTTATGAGCATCACACTGAGAGTCGATGCTAAATATATCTTGGTTCAACATATATATATATATATATATATATATATATATATATATATATATATATATATATATATATATATATATATATATATATATTTTGGATAAGAACAACAAGCGTGAAGCGAGAAAAACAAGTGTTTTTTTTCCCTAATATGCATATTTTTGTTAGAGAGCTGAACATTGCAATATGATTCATGAAAAGCAAACGTGTCACTTTCTTAACAAGGCTTACGAGAAGAAGTAACGAGAAAAATGCATTAAAAACCAACCAAAATAGAGAGAAACAAAATTGGAACACAGCTGTTCTTTCAGAAAATAGTAATCGATCCTCAAAAAAAAAAAAAATCCGCAACGGATTACCTAACGTGAAATCTGCAGGGAACGCAAAATGTATGTAGGTAATTTTTTTTTTTTTTTTTTTTTTATTCAGCCATAACTTAGAAATGCTTTGCAATTCTTCCTATTTCTTTGCCCTTAGAGTTGCTTTTCCTTTGTGCACCCTTTCATGTTTGCATAATGTACTTGACTGCTGACATTTATATTATTGAAAAACATAAATATTTATCACAAACCACCTGAGTAAGAGCCATTGCCAGCCAGCAAAAAGGACCTATGCAGCTTATATAAACTGCCTCCTCAAACACAGAGGCACATTTTACTTTCATGCAATTGTGGCATCGTTTTCCTGCCAAGGCCTGGTCACTCTTTCTGAACATCACAGCAAACATTTCACCAAATGCAACATGGCCACAGTGGAGATGCTACAAAAATGCAACCGCAAGCCTGTTGTTGTTTTTTTGTTTTTTGTTGTTGTTGTTTCAGTAAAGGTCATCTTTAAAGGACCTTCCATATATCAACAACAAAATCACCCTAATCCTTGCATGAAAAGCTGCACTTAAGATACTTAATGCTTAATCTAATATGTATGCAGTGCAAATTTCCAAGTCGAAGCTCATTTCAAAACTTGCGATGCAAAGAGATGAAAACCTTCAGGGCTACTTAACTAATTGACTTGCAAATGCTGCTTTGTTACACTGGCATGCAAGTTAAATGGAAGTCAATGGGTCAGCATGGATTCACCCGGAGAGAAAGGCTTTATGGTCATCTTCCTCCGCCGGCCAAGGCTTGCAAGCTGCAACATAACATCTAATTATCACGTTGTCATTTCTGGACAATTTTGCTACTGAGCAATTATTTTTATTTATTTATTTATTTTTTTTCCTGTGTCGCCAAAGCCTGCAGGAGAACAATGCATCATGTGTGAAAACAACTGCCCACGCTTTTGGATACATGTGAACCTGCTGAACATCACTACTTTCCACTCAAATACTAAAGGATCCTGTCATGTAAAAATTATGTAAAAAAATAAATAAAGAAAGAAAGAAAGAAAGAAAGAGCGCACATACGCAGCTTAGCGCTTCTTCACTCACTAATGCGCAATTGTTTTCCGAAGAGGAGCAGAAATGATTCAACTTCATGTCTAAACAGTATAAGCATCAATTACATGTAATTAATCACGCCAAGCAGACGCCCACACGTCACTGTTACGCACCATTAACAAAAAACTTGCCGTCATTAAAATCCAGTCCGTGAACATATTATGAAGTGCACGCACGTGAGAAATAGGAAAAATACCCTCCTGCGAGGTAACTACAGCCAGCGAAGCGACATGTCCATTTACACACCTTTGAGTTTATTCTCGCAGACTTGGAGCTCGTTAAAGTCTCGTGCTGCTTACCTCGAGCTAACGTCGCCGGGACTCGCAGACCAAGGAGCACGAGGACGGAAAAACTCCAGCAGCATCCTCCGGAAAACTGTCCCATCACTGCCGCGCTCGTCTCCCTCCCCGTCGGGTCTGGGGCCACCTGCCGCGGGTCTCGAGCATTTGTCGTCCCCCTCCACACCCCACCTTTTTTTCTCTCTCTTCAAACCCGTCCCGGTGTCCCGGCGAGGCTGCTTCGCTCGTCAGGTGCTGAGCTGTGGAGCTGCGAAGCTGTGAACCTCACCTCGCGGAATCGCAGTGCGGTGACTGGGAAAAGAGACGGGGAAAGAAAGTGAAGCTTTGAACCGACACTCAGCTGAGCGCGAGCGGAATAATCACTGAGCGCGCGGCAGAAAGCAGCGGCGGCGGCTTTTGGGGTGGTGGGGGGGGAGAGAGAGAGAGAGGAGTGAGCAAAGAGAGAGAGAGAAGCAGAGAGAGAGAGAGAGAGAGGATGGACCTGTTGAGAAATAAAACGTGTGGACAAACCCACGTGCAGTCGTTTGTTTGGTTGTTTGCCACGAGCGGATACAAGCAGTCATATTGTTTTAATTGGGTTGTTATTCGCGCCTTGTTTTCAAGACAGCAGAGTGGAGTGGCGGCCGATGTCGGAGCGGGCGTCTTGGGTTTGGGGTGGGCTCTCTTACAAATGGCTTTTCAAATCCGGTTTTTACTAATTAATGACTATCTGCACCTGTGAGCATATGGCTTCTGATTGGTGTCCTTTTGCCAATTAAGCGTGCATTATCTCAGCTAAATGAGTCTATAGAGCAAGATAATATAATTCATCTTGCACCGCAATGATTAGAGCGTCTATTTCTCTTTTATATTAGAAATGATTGAATATTCTCTGACTAAGCAGATCGGAAGGAAGGACCCGAGGTGGTGTGAGGCTCTAAGCGGGATTTTATTTAAACGGGTTGCTTCCAGCCAAGTCCATGGGCATTGCTGAAAGTTGGGGGACGAAGGACAAAGATTGTTGTTTTTTTTCTTTTACAAGCAATCCAAGAACAAGAAGAAATAAAACTATTAGTACCTTATAATGAAAATGAATATGTGACCAGACATAAATTATTGACAAGTTTTGAAATATGACTCTTTATGCCTATATTGGTACATTTGTAAAACCAGCCAGGTTTTATTTGGCACCATAAACAGTGACAAAAATTTTCCTATGCTGCTCAGATTAAATCTCTTTTTTTTCTTTCTTTCTTTATTTTTTTTGTGTTCTTGTCTTTGGCAATCCCCACGTCAACGGCTCCCAGTTCCTACCACCTCCAAACAAAACTGAACAACTTTTTGGCAGGAAAAAAAAACTTTTTTTTTTCCTGTTACTTGTTAGAAACAGAATTAAAATGAACTCACCGATCTTTTTTTTTTTTTTTTCACAGATACCAATTCATATTTTATTCAGCTATTACAACTTAACCCAGTCACAAGGGACACATTGTACCTGTGATAAGTAACTTTCATTTTTTTTAATTTATTTTCTTTCTTTGTGGTATCCACTACGCCATGCCATCCTGAGCAGAAAGCCATGTTAACAACTGCACAAACGTTTTCTTTCATCATTACATGTTTCTTTATGAAATTCTTTATATTTTGCACACTGTGCACCAACTAGCTTAGGCTGTCATTTGTATCTGAAGAGCCATTAGCATTTAAATGGCGTTTTAATGCTAGTTAGCAGAGGATAAACTCATATTCTTGCCATTGGGTAGGTTTGCTTATTAAAGGTTTTTTTTTGTCTTGTTTTTTATTTTTTTTATGTGGATTTCTGAAGTAATTACAGCAGTCAGATTGTTGTGAGGCACAAATTAACGATTCTTATTGAAAAGCTGTGGAAAACACTACAGTGAAATTAAGACGCTTCAGTCAAGCACCTCATGCACTCGCTACACACACAGCTGCGCGGTTTTATCGGCGTCCCTGCGAAGGTCGTCACAAAAAGGTGATTCGAAACTGTTTCTAAGACGGCGCATTTAGCCTCAAAAAAAAAAAACAACAGACGAAAAACAAACGTGCCTTGTCATTAGCCACCGTTAATGGCTCACGACGAGCCGCTGCCGTCACGAGAAACGTGACGATCCTTGAAAGACGTTATGCTTCTCGACACGATCCGACTGTTAATTACATACAGTGTTTTATTAACTTATGTTTCTGAGCTGTATATTTGAACGTGGGTCTGTTTTGTATGCAAATCGTGCCACTTTGACCCTTCTTATTGCAGTATTGATGGAAACCTCATTTGTTCATTTCCCCCGCTTGGAGCTTGGGGTTCCGCTGTCAGGCGAGGTTAACCAGATAATAACCCAAAAGAGACCCATAGGCCGTGCATTAAGTATTTCTCCTGGGCTGAAGGCTATCGAGCTAACTGTCAGACTATGAAGAAAAGAAAGGCTTTGCAAATGTTTTTCTCCTGTTGTGTGTTTGACTTACAGCTTGCGCTGCAATGTGACAAATTCAGTTGTTCTACTTGCCAAAAGTTATGAGTAACACTTGCAAGTAATCAGCACATATGACAGGACACACTTTACATATTGAAACAATAATAATGCTGGCAATAGCCCCTTGCATCTCTAATGGACTTCACAGTGTCCCATATTTGTGTTAAAGGTTCTGAAAATTAAAACGCGTTTAAGTGCCTCACTGTGGAAAACAATGATATGGATGTTGCTAAGCAACAACTAATTTACTGATTTATTCTTCTTATTATTTTTTACTGCAGCAAGCCATCTGACAAATCCAAACAGCTGGCCATGCAGGAGGAAGATTCTTGCTCCGTGCTGATTATTATCATTCAGTTCAAAAATGCTTTTCTTCTCAAAGGGAAAAAAGACGCCATTGTAAGAATCCTCAAACAGTCGATGATGATGATGCTGTAGACAGAAAGGCTCTTCAGTAGCAGTCAGTCTTGCAGCAAATCTGAAGAGGCCTCTGACTGAAGACAGTTGCTGTCTGAGCGCATTTTGAGTGTTGTGACGTGTTAACAGCTCCATTTCCAGACTGCAGAGTGGCGCTGCAAACAACTGATTCAATTCACTGTGAGCGTACTGATTCTGCAGGACCCCTACATTAAAAATGATCAATTCATACCGGATTCCTTTCTCTGTTCTCCCAAGCTAAGTTATAATGTTGTGTCAACCTACATAAAAACACACACACACACACACCTATCAAATGAATTATTATATTGCTTTGATTCAACGCTAACTGCTGATTCGTAGCACACTGCCAATGTGAAATGGTTTGTTCTTGCTACAGGACAAGAACAACAGCGATTCCAACTATGTAGCCTAGCAAAACACAATCAGCGTGAAGGGATTGTGGTAGTCACTGCTCATTGGGAGAATCTGTCAATGAAATGATTGGTTTCAGTTCGTTCACTGAAACTATTCGTTCACTTCAATGGATCGTTCATGAACAGAAACACTACAGCGTCGTTCCACTATAATATATCTTGGATGAAGCCATGAGCTGTTGACAAGCACTGCTTATCCACCTCATTTGCTTTTGCCAGTCCTCGTTGTAGGCATTATTTGAGCTATTGAGATGCTAGTCGGCTACTTCCAGTTGTAAAAGTAATTCAATCTGGAGAGACTCAGGCGGAGAAAGACAGCGATTAAAAGGGTTTATTGACATGCATGAATTAAAGTTCTTTGGCGCTCGGGCCCCGGCTGAGAACATCGAGCTGTGAATTGCAATAAGCTCGGATGAGCGTTCCCGATGCTGATTAGGAATGTCATCCCCCAGGGCCCGACACTGGCGGTGGAGGTTGAAGAAGGATGGGTGCCTGGAGAGCCAGGATAACGGAGGTGTAGAAGGGGCAGAGGTGGGTTGTGCGCACCTGGAAAGCAGAAGATGTCATGGATGGAGGTCCTTTTCAGCAGGAGCACGGTCGGTGATTGGCTTGGTCTGGCGTTGATAGGTCGATGGCGATGAGCGAGTCTCACTGATTGGATGATGCAGGTGGGGCTAGAGAATCTTCCAGTTTGAATTTAAGCCTAGGCTTCATTATTTTGTAGAGACAAACTCATCCCAAGCTGCACAGCATCGATAAGCCATGACAACATATTGCTATGTTGTCATGGCAAATATCAAATATGAAAATATGAATATAAATATGTTTTTCCATGAAAACATGCTGACAGTATAAACATTTTGATAAGTTTTTACTAGATAAAGACCACAAAGACCCCAGGTATCAAGAGTCATTCAACAATGTCTTGATTTCAGACTTAATTTTTCAAATCACTTGTTTTGGTCTATGTTGTACTGACAGCTTTACTGAATTGTTTCGTTTTGCGGAATCAGTTTTCACTGTTTTTTGGGTTTTTTGTTTTTTTTCTTCAATCGGTGTTCACGTCTCTTTGTCTTCTTTGTGCCGAGGCAAAGTGCTTCCCCTCCCTCCTCTGACTTTGGCTGGCTTTGCCAAGCCTGTGTTTATCTCATCTCTGGTTCCAGCGTGTAATAAAGTTCTTTTATTCTGCATCGTGTCCTGGCCTCCGGCATTTTGGTACTCCGTCTCCAGCTTCACCTTTAATTGTGACATACTTGCACTCATCGAGTACAAAACGCGCCTTCACGGTTTGACAGAAGTGTAACGTTCTGCTTATAAGACGTACAAGGCTGTTCTAGTAAACAAATGACTTAATTATTATGAAAACGATGTGATTACATACAAACAGAAAAAAAAACGTTTCCTCGTTAGTCACATTTATATATTTTCAAAATGTTTTGATTATTTTTTCTCTTTTTTAATAGAACATTTGCTGTTTTGGAAAAAGTATATTATTATTATTATTATTATTACTATTATTATAAGATTCTTCATTAGGCTTGCTACAAACATCATGACAGAATGTACATAACTCTTCAACTAGTATAAATTTAACTCCGGTGGCTCAAAAAGCAAGAAGCTGTTGCCTGTTACTCATCCATTTATTCCACTTATGTTGCACAGTCCCAGCTTTAGAAGCAGGAGGCGATCTTTCAAGTCAAGACCAGCCATTAAACGCAGAGCAGGTTTGTACTTTCTTAATTATGTTGATTAATTTTGCTGTTTGTGGAAGTATTTCAAGGACCACATACAGATTTGAGCTTTCCCCAACATTTTCTGAAATGATGAATTTAGATGAGTCTGTCACTAAGCAATACTAAAATATTTAAGATTGAGTTTTTCAAACAGTTGCATTCACAAGAGGTTTAGGAGGCCACAGTCAAGAGGATTAGCTTTATTTGGGGGAAGAAAAAAAAAGAAAAAGAAAAGCGTGTATCTTCCTTGGATAAAAACCACTTAAAGAGGAAATGACTGGAGTGGAGAGCAGTTAGAGCACTACAAATTTTAACAGAAGGCCTCGTGGCTAATTATTTAGCTTTGAAGCCAAAACATGGATCTGAGAATTACAAGATCAAACGCAACATAATTATGTTTTAAGGTTTAAGTAAATACAGGGGAAGTTGGCTAGTTGCTGTGTTTAGCAACAAGCTAGCCACTTTTGGCAACGCTAAGCTAACAAGACAACATTTCTTTTCATTTTGTTTTCAAACAATTAAGTAACATTACAACATTATGACATGTTGTGTCATACTGTCTGTGTATCAGACTTATGAAAATCCAATGTAATCAAAGTGCAATTACATAACTATCACTAGCTTTTCAAACACTTGGCAGCCATGTTGGATTTTAGGGGAAGGCCTAGCAAGAAATGCGCTTGCTAATTTCAACATTTTTATTGTCAGAATAGAAATACCATCTGGGTTCATCTACATGTACATCCGACTCACGAGGAGTCGGTACGACGCCCCGGGTCGTCAACCTCGCTGTGCGCCGCTGTGTTTAGGGTCGTCTCCTAAACTCCTCCTAAAACGTGAAAAGCATTTTCAGAAAGATGTAACCGTGTAAAAAGCTAAAGAGCTACCGTCATCCTGCAGCATCAGTGACTCACTACAGCTTTGACTAACAGGTCCACAAAGTCCACATTTGTCTTCAGTGCATTGAATTGAATTTACATTAAATAATGCACTTTTTTTTTTTCCCCTCAGGATATATGTTGATCAGCATATTCACAGCCTTTCCTCCACCCCAAACATCAGAGGGTCTTTACTGAGTTAGCAGAATCTACTTGTCTTTTTCTTTTTTTTTTTTTCCAAACACGGGCTCTTTGTATTAAAATGACTTTTGTTTTGATCCACACGGCATTCTGCTGAGCTTGCACGCCTCCCGCAGCATCAGGCTCATTCTTCACGTGCTGCACATACTACAACACAAATTCCAGTCCGGGGCGAGGACTTTCCCGCTCACTCGCATAGAAAAGCCGCTGTGACATTGAACGCCTTGGTGAACGTTCAAGACAAAGTAGCAAAGTTTGAAATTTGTCTCCCATGTTTTTGGTGAAGATTTTTGAAAGAGAGAGAAAGAGGAAAACACTGGAGTTGATTTCATTTCAAAGTTACCCTTTATTTTATTTATTTTTTTTTATCGAGCGGGACGTCCTCCAGATTTCCTCGGGGCGCTCGCTCTACCATCTGCTTTATGAGTTGGCCAATCCTGAAACGACGACTTTCATTTTTTCCAATTCCGCACTTCTTATTTGTTTTGTTTAGAGGGTACGAGGGTGTAAAAGGAGCCAAAAAGACTCAATTATGTTACAAAAGAGATGAAAGAGAATCGATGTCTTTGGGGCGCGTTTTGTCGGCAACGTATTTTTCATTTATCAGTCGTTGGGATCAATAATGGAGGAGGGAAAGATGAAAAGAACCGTGCTGTTTACCGAACAAGCAGAAACTGCAACCGGGCGGGCAGTCAAAGTCCCAGACATCATGAAAATGGCGACATGAATCAAACGAAACGGGAAAACTGGAACGGAAACAAGCAATGTTTTACAGGAAGGACAGAAGGACAGCGAAGAAGCCAGAGACTAATATCTCCATCACGTTACTGTGTTGCGTCGATGAAGGAAAACATGGAGCTTTGATTAAATAACTGCCAGCATTGTCCTCCTTCACACACCGTATGTAATTTTATCAACAACCCAGTCTAGCCGCCACACAGTTTTAAAAAAAAACAAAAAAATAATTAGTGGCAACAAGTGGAACACTGCAAAGTTGCGGCATGCAGACACTTTGTCTACGCCGACAAAGACTCGCCCACTTCTTCATGTGATTTTTGATAAATTCAGCCTGGGACTTTCCCCACCAGAGATGATCAATCGATTTCTAAATGTGGGAACGAATGAAATAAAATGTGACAGTGATTTTACAGCAAAAGTAACTCTGCACACTTGTTGTCAACACACACTTACTGTGCATAAGACTGTCGCAATTACCCATAAATCAGTAAATCGCATGATAAATTAAAAACAATGTCCATCTGGATGATTTATTGTTTTTGTCTTTTCTCTCTCTTCTTACCACAAACTGGGCGACAAAAGTCTTCAGTTTGGTGCTTCGATGTCAACAAGCTCATTTTATGGAAGACTTCATAATTCAGTGTGTTTTGTGGTTTTTATTTAATTATTTTAGATATTTAAAATGTCTTCCAGCTCCGCTGTTTGATAGAATTGAAAGTTTATTGATCTTTCAGAGTGTGTTGTTGGATAACAATATTACTGATATCAAATTTCAGCAAAAAATGTTTTACCCCGAGAGACATGACAGAAAACAGGGGGATGAAAAGCTAAAAAAATTTGATATATATGTAAATATCAAATATATATTGTGGCGGTGAAAGTCAAGACAAAGTAGAAATATCTTGCGAATCACCAAGAGTCTCCTTAAGACACTTACTCAAGACGTTTTGACTCAAAACGAGATGACTTTGAGCTCCACCACCGAGAGGGAAGAAAAAAAAAAACGATGCGCAGCAATCAATTCAAGATTAGATAAGGACCAGATCTCCTTGTATCAAACCACATGCTCAGGCAGTCAAGCACACCTCCTACAAGCTCATTGGGGGTGTGATTAGTTGTTTCACTCTTGCGATCAAAAGTGAGTGGAAAAAAAGGGAGCTGCGTACGTCTGTGTGCTGCAGGACGCAACGGGAAAGTCGTAAGAATTTGCGAAAACAGTCATTTCAAGTTGGACCCTTGTTTAAAGCAAAGATCTATAAAATAACTTAGTATAAGGAAATAATTATATACTTTTTTTTTGATGATGATGATGAGCATGAGTGGCCATTAAACTTAGTTAAAGTGATTCTGCTGTACATTCACATTTAGCCTGACTACATGTAATGACAGTGACTATTTATCCCAGCTTTCACAACTGAAGGATTTACTTTGATGACTTGGTAAACAAGAAGATCTAATGTTGAATAATCTCTTGATGCGTGCCTCTCGAGGCTGCATTTCTAAGGCCTATGGCTTTCATGAACACAAAAATCACTGATACACTCGCCTACTCTGTTTTGATGTCTGTAATTTGATTTCTTGGCTTTGCACAGCTTCTCTGTATATTAAAAGAAAGAAGGAAAAAAAAAACCCCAACAACACACAAGCAGTAGATCAGTTTGTGATGGACCGAAATATTACACCACAAGAGACTGCATTAAGACAGGAATTCCCCGTGACTGAATGAAGCATATATGGCAGGAGTGGGCAGTTTCCCCTTTTTTAAAAATTTTGTTTTAATGGGGTTTTGAAGCGAAGAGTGGAAATATATGTAGTTTACAAATCCTGTGTCTCCTATTCTGTCGCTAAGGAAAAACTGCACAGATAAGGTTATTTTAATCCAAATTAAACAAAAAAAAAACAAAAAACAAAACAGAAGCCTGAATAGCAGATCTACCACATATGTAGATGTTAGGCAAACCGGTTATATAAGCTGTGCACACAATGAGGATTAAGTTAGGCTTTGCATACCAGATAAACAGTTAACACCGTGTCCAAACACAAAGGGACCAGAAAGAGTAGATCAAACTGAGCAGAGGGAATCTAAAAGCAGCCGTCACATCGTTCATCTTTCCAAAATTGGCACATCTTGGTTGTTCGCGAACGTTAAGAAAGAAGCTGCATTTCGTGGAACATGAGGTCTTTCTGTTGCGTCTTTCAAACGTGTTTTGCTTTTGGTCAGGCCCTGTTTCGTACAGTGTGTGTGTAGCATGGGAAGAAGTCTGCAACCTTAACCAACGCAATGGCTTTCTCACGGTTTCTAAGTGCGTTGAAGAATTACTCCTTCAAGTCAATCGCAGGAGACCTTTAGTGGGACGTTGATTGTATTAATCTATGTCAGTGTATGTTGATCTAATATGAGTCCTGTTTCTGCAAAAATAAATAAATAAATAAAATAAAAGAAAAAAAATCTTACTTTTGAACTGGTCCACCAATATCAAAATGTTTTAATAAATACATTTTAAACGCAGTGTATTAATTGAATTGATTAGAGACTGAAGAGGCACATCACCTCTCATTTAACTGTGTTTTTATCTTTCGACATACTGTCACGACAGTTTCAACAAATACGGACAAAACATATTTTTGTGAATGTTCTGTACGGCGGCATTAAGACGGGCTAACATGCGCCGTGACCTTTTTGTCTAAGTCATATAAAACATTTGATAATCATCATTGGAATTTTTCACCATTTCCAAAAGTGAATTTGTTGGTGACCAAGTTCGTGTAAAGTTCTTCAATGTTCAACTCACTAAAACCAGGATTCACAATCGACTGCGAGGCTCCAGGCTTTTTTCTCAAACACCAAATACAAAGGTGTTTACTGTACCTGCAGTCTGTGTTGCTGCACTCAAGCTGTCAAACCAGCCCTCCCATAAAGCTGCAGCGAGGGCTTATCCAGATTTCTGGGGGTGGAAATGGATATTGACCTAAACCTGCACATCCCACATCAGGGCCAAAATAAGCCTCCATCACTTATTCTTTGTTCTTGGCAGGAAGCAAAGCCTCACATAAATTAAGTTCTGTTTTTGTCTCTCACAATTTCTTAACAAAGTATTTCTTTGATCAGCTCTATCTCCTCCTGATGACTTTCTTTGCTGTCAGAAAACTACGATTACATACGCAGTGGAAAAAGCCTCGTTGCAAACTGTGGCTTTTATATTCTTTATATTCTTAATTGTTAAAAAATGAAATCCGGTTTTTGAAAAAGGCTACAATTGGGGTTTTTTTTTCTTGCAGTAATTGGTGCATTGCTCACATTATTCCCGGCAAAAGCTGAATGAAAAAAAAGACAATGAAATCTCTTGAAAAATACACAATTTATCATTATTTCTTTTGTGCATGGTGTAAGAAAAATACCACACATAAGTGGTACAAACAAAACCATTTAACAAAACCAGTTAAATGGCTTTGTTTTTCCATCTAACTGGACAAAACTATCTTTTCTTATTTGACCTTTAGTTCTGGGGAAAAAAAAAAAAAAAAACAATAGATATTTTTTATGAAGTTGTGGAATGGCTGCTTTAATCTGGGAGTTCTTTGTCACGCACAGAAAGCAAAACTTTTCTGAAACAAAGCCTCCCACTCAGTACCTGCGCTAGCGCCGTTTCGTCCAATTATTTTTTGGTTGAAGGCCACCGGAGCATTCAGGAAAAACAAACAAAAAAAACCAGGCGCATAGAAAATGTGTCTAATTTCTCTGGATGTCTAAGAGGAAATAAACCTCACTGTGGGTTTTACTGGTAAAGAAAGAAGACAAAATTTCTATGAGTAGCGTTTCAGGACCGGCTTATTCGTTCATGAAATCCGATTCAAACGTTTGCATCTCGTCACGAAACGCAATCAAAAATAAGAAAGATTTCTCCAACTTCAATACGACATCTTTCTCTTTCCCAGTCGTTATTCTTTTTTTTTTTTTTGCTTTAATTGTGATATTCTGTAGCAAACTTTGCTGTTCGCGATAAAAAGGACGTCAGCACTGATATACAGCGAGATTTAGGTAGTAAACTGAAGAAGAACATAAAGAAAGTTAGCTTTTTTAGTAGTAAAATTCATACACAAAACAGTTCAGTTTCACTAGACTTCTAGGTAAGGCTCGTCTGTAAGCGAAGAACAAGAAGCCGCTTTAATTCGAGATTAAACTTTCAGTCTCTGAACGTAAACATTTCAGAGTTGGATCCTTGGAGAGTTGCGGCTGAAATTGTGTTTCTGCAAAGCCCTGAATCAGAGAGATAAAAAAAAAAAAACACATTTAACTTTAAGACAAAATAAATAAAGAGTAAAAGTTGAACAGAATGAATTATGATGACTCATAGTCAGAAAAAGCAGTAAAGTTCGGATTTATGCACTTGTTTTTCTACTTTTTGGGACACATCAAGAATACAAAGCACCGCGTGTTCAATCAGGACGATGGAAACTAGCTTTCAGAATATATTTTTTCCCTCAATTCCTTAAAATAGCACAAAGGCAATTAGATCTCTAGTAGAAAACATTTGTTAACAGGGACAACCTATTGCAAAGAGTAAAAACATGATAATATTTCCAAGAAGTAAAGAGCCACCAGACCACAGGCTGCACAACAAATGCAACTTTAATAAGCACCTTTACTAGAATAGATTCATCCATAGAGCGGCTGAATATTTAAAAGGCGCAGTCAGATTTAAACGAACAGTGCAGGGTAATAGCAGGGTATTAATAATCATATGCTAACACCCTTTTAAATTAACATTGATAAAAGTGCATACCATTTCTATTTTTGCTGTTGAAAACGTGTTTTGATTGCACATTCTGAAAAAAAAAATAAAATAAAGTATCATAGCGAAACTAATAGAGCTAATCTGTTTGGAAAATCATCACAGGAGACGTGAAACGGAGGCGGTGAGGGCGGGGTGAAGGACCGAGAGACATTTGAGAAGTCGCGAAACCTTTTCTGTGCACCTACTACCAAACCAATGACATGAAGAGTTATTTTCTTTAACCCAGCACTCTGATGTTGCGCTGAAAAAAAATTGCTTTTTGAGAGTCCGAACATAGAGAAGAAAAAAGAAATAAAAAAAAAAAAAATCACTTTATTTTACAACCAAAAGAAGGGTGCAATTTTAGAAGGAAAAAAAAAAACATGAATGGTATTCGGAGAGCAAGGTCAAATGATCGACGAGGTCACAGAGGTTAATAGACATGATGGAATTATTTGAGAAAAAAATAAATAAATAAAAGACAAGAGTAGGTATTCTTACATTGTTTGAAATTGGACCTTGAGAAGATCGGGTGCCTTCTTCTTCTTCTTTCTTTTAAGTCGAAAATGAATATCTAGTATGAATATCTGTGTGTGTCTCTTCCAAGGTCCCCGGTCTCACAAGAAGAGGGACCCGTGTATTAAAAAGTGTATCCTTTGTGGCCTGTGCGTGTTATGGGCCCACGGCTCACCGGGGACGACACAAAGAGCCGCTATCAACAAACAATGGGCTCTAGTCTGAGAAAGCCATTCCAGTGGCTGTGGCTGGGGGTCCGTGAAGCTAATCAGACCCCCGGGACGAGCTCACAGACGACCGTTTCGGTTGTTGATGCTCTGGGATTCTCAACACATAAGGACGGAGAGGTTTAAAGTCACCAGATCCTCTCTTCCTTTGTTTGTTACACACCTGCAACAGGGTGACGACCGCAGGCCAACGCTGAATTAATGAATGGAAATATATGCCCACTTGGATGGCGTCACGTTCCTGATGCCGTCCACGACGCAGGATGCAGTGTACCGTTATCGATGCAGCTGGCTATACGTTAATGCCAAGAAAAGAAGAGTGTAAGCAAATAAACTACCGTTTCGATAATGAATAACGATGCGAGACTGCGTAAGTATGCAAAAAAAAAAACCGAAATAAATTTAAAAAGAAATGACCCAGACCTCTAAAGACATGCTCCCAGGCAACATTTTTCATTTCGGATGCTAAGGAGAGTCTTGACAAACAAGGACACAGCGGGATGCAGGAAATCCGAAGGTCTATCTCCCCTTGCTCATTGACTAAATGAGTGCTCAGCAATGCAATACATCATTATTTAATAAACACTTCAAGGGGGGAAAAAAATAAAGTGCAATTTGTCGAAAAATACGAAACAAAAAGATACAAATTGAACCTCCTAGAATAATATACAGTGATGATACATAGCAGATGGTTTTCTGGCAACTGTTACAGCTGTTTTTATTATAGTGGGTTACAATTGAGGGGGGAAAAATGACACTTGAACACTGTTTATAATAATTAATATCACAAGGTTAGTCCTTGTGATATCACTGTTATATTTTGTCACATTTTTTTTTTTTGCTGGATTATATTATTACAAAAATAAGACACTGTTTTTCCAAAATGTTTTGGAAATACTAAAGGTTCAATCCTAGGACCCGTCTTATTCAACATCCATATGCTCCCGCTGGCTCCTAAGATGAGATTAGCTGCCGTAACTATGCAGATGATGCTCAGCTCTACATTATGACGTCACCAGGTGACTCTGCTCTGCATCCCCAGAACCAGAACCAAACCTGGAGAAGCAGCTTTCAGCTTCTATGCACCACAAATCTGGAACAAACGTCCAGAAACCTGCAACACTGAGTGCCTTTAAAAACCCGCCTGTTTGGAATTGATTTCAAAACGTAATGAATTACGAATTTAATGATGGCACTTGACTTAATGTCATGTTTTGATCGCTGATTCCATGTTGCATGACTTTGCGTTTTTGTGTTTGTCGTGGTGAAAAGCACTTTGAAATGTCTTGCTGCTGGAACGTGCCGTACAAATAAAATCTGACTGATTGATTGTGACGGAAGGTTCGCATTTTGTGAATAGAGCCAAAACGTTTAACAGAAGACAAGTGGTTGCTCACGTCCTCATTTTCTTTTTTTATTTCTCGCACTTGTCTAGAACAAATCCTGCAGCTGTGAGTTGTGCGCACGTGTGCAGCTCACACCTCGGCGGGGAGAGTTTCTGAGAAGTTTCCCCCCTGAAAGCCTGGTTCGAAATGCTCCGGAGTCCGAGAAGCCGCTAAAGTTAATGAACGACAAGATCGAGAAATTAAAGTGAATTTCTTATTAAAGTAAAGACTTGCATGAGACTCTCATGGCACTGCAGCAATCTACTGGTTTTGAAAGAGGATGTTGTTCCAACAAACATTTGAGTGTGTTCAAAATCCTTTAGAGATGATTTTTTTTTTTTTATCTTCACATTTGGAGATGAAAATCAGAGATCGAAAATGAAATGCATCTACAAATAAAATGCAAGATCAAGGAAAATGTTTCATTTTTTCACAGACATGCAATGAATATGACTCATCATTGAATGGTTTGGAAGAATGAAGTTAAAAAACAAAATTACACTTATAGAGTTCGCCCAGCTCTAAATAATTACTTATTCAGTGACACGATGTCACAGTGTTAACGTAGCAAAAAGCAAAAATGTTGAGCTCATCACTCATCATTCTCATCCATTCTTCTTATTTAAGTCAGTGTTTGCTTTTCACTTGTTATTCTGCAGAGGTGTGGTGCACGTTGTGTTGTATGAGATGTAAAACTATATTTTTGTTTAAAACTCCCCTCCTGTAATCCTGCCCTGAAGGGTCTGATATTCATGCAAAGATGAAAACCGACCGAGTCTGTCGACTTGTGCAACGCTGCCTGCAGGATCAGAGTGTCTGCCAATTAGAGCTCCTTTTTCCTCCCCGAGTCTGTCACGTTCACACCAAGCAGAAATAAACATTCTGACCATTTGATAAGTCAAAGCATATTTCATTGTGTGCCTAACTTCACGTCTTGCCAAAAGTCAAATGAAAATTTTAGTACTTTTATTTATATTTAGGTGAAAATGCACCCGGACTGCAATAACAAACAGATATTGGTCGTCTGAAGGAAGTTTTCTTTGTTTACACAACCTTTTTATGAAACTATTTTCATTGTTTTGATGGTTTAATATTTCCGATCCAGACGCAGATAAAACTCTTTTCCAAATGAGCCGGCACACCTCAGTTGATGACAAGTTGGGGAAATAGTAACACTCTTCATTGTGGATGCTGTTACTGACTAAAGGAAATTCAAGATTAGCAATTTTCAGAGTTAAACATGAAGCCCCAGAGATGAGGGAAGGAGTCTAAGAGAAAATATTTGTCTATGGTTCAGGCTGCAAGAAAGCGAGAGAGAGCCAGACTTTCAGCTGGTAGCAGGACAGCTAACTAGAGAACAGCAGCACATTTATTTTACCCTTTTGAGCTTTTAACCCGTTTGGTGTAACTGAATTTCAATCTGGCTTGCAGTAGATTATTTGAATCCATTATTTCTTAATATGAATTAGACCTATAAATATAAATTGAAAAACTACCAGGTCTTTGACATTCAATTTTATATTTGTCTGTGTGAATCAGATGTACATCTCTCCGTTTTCGCATCAGAAAATAAAAAGATCTCCACCCAAGACGGCAGGCAGATATTCCTTTCACAGTGACATACGTCACAGGATGATAAATTGTCTGAGACGTTTTTTTGCGATAAATGATGATAATGTTGTTTTTTGAGACCATTTTCAAGCAATATGCTAATGGAATAATAATGCAAGTCTCCCCTCTCAAACGCCAATAAACGTTCATTTCTAACAGCTAACACTGAAACTGTAAGACATTTTAAATGTCCAAAATAAGTAAAACAACAAATAAAATGGACCCTGAAGTCTCTGCAAACAAAGGCCAGCGCTGAAGCCTTTTGTCATGAAGAATATGTCATGACAAAAGTTGGCTTGTTTTCATTTACTATGTGATTAACTGCTTTATTGCAACAGGCCTACAGGAAAAAACACAACATTTACTCAATTATACTTCATAAAAACAAAAACTACATTATGAAAACTTCCTCTGTTTTTTCCTAAGCACCACTTTCAACACATTTTGAATCTACAAGTAGGAGAGCTGTGAAAATATGAGAAAAAAAAAAAACAAGAAAAAAAAACAAGTGACAAACTGGGCTGTCTGCCAACATTACCACCGGCAGTGTAGATCTTAAAACAGCACGGAGTTATCTCAGCACAAAGTTCAGATCATGTCTCATGTCCTCTGAGACCAATTACTTGTTTATTCTAGTCAAGCTCGCAACTTTAATTTCCCCCTTTTTCCGAAAAAGCACAGTAATTTGTGTGTGGAATGGTTTATTTATTATGTGAGATACTAAATCGGTGTAGCGTCTCCCGTCTCTCGTCCGCCTTCGATCGTCTATACCTGCGTGTCCTTGTAGGATTAAGAGGGAAGGCAGGAATGTTGGGGATACGGGGAATTTGGATTTGCTTCATCAAGTCCATACTGCAGTATGTTCAATCACGAACCCATTCACACACGCCCTCGTAATAGCCACAGCTGTCCTGAGTAACACTGTCAGAGACGAGGACCAACACCACCGGACCCTCTGACCCCAACCAGCAAGCAATGCGGGTGAAGTATTTTACCCAGAGACACAATGACGGAGGCGGACGGAGCGGGGATTGAATCGACAATCCCCCTATTGCAGGACGAACTCCTATCACCGTCACCACCATTGTCCCAAGAGAGACAAGAAGTCTCTCTGTGCAATCAATAATAATGGAGAAAGTCTTTTAAAGCTAGGTATTAGTTTGATTTTAAAATATATATATATTTTTTTACAGATTTAAAAAACTGTCTCCATGTTGTGACAGAATGATATGATGCAGATAATCTGAATAAAAAAAATCAATATACAAAAATCAAGCACCTCCACTTCCTCCCATTGATACGTTTACCGTCTACAGAAATGCAGCGCTCCAGGTCAATGAAGCCCAACCAGAGCCAGGAGGAGGGTTTTTGCGCTGTCAATCAATTTAGTGTTTGTGGTGCTCAATATGCTAATGGTGGAGAAACAACTTACCGTTCCAGGAAAACTGTTTGTCCGACATCTTCGGTGGCTATGCTAACTAGCCTTAGCATTCATCACAGGGGAAAAGCTGTAGAAAGGGGGACGGTGTGAGTGTTGTGTACAAAAGGATGATTGACAGCACTGAGATCCTCCTCCTGGCTCTGATTTGTTGTTTCTGACCTAGCTGGTTATTTTAACCCTGGAAGAAGGCTCAGGAGCCAGATTTATTATACCGTCACCAGATAGTGACAGTTTTAACAATCATGTGAAAAACTTATTTTCTAAAAGTTACATACCCCAGTAAAATTTTAATCTGCTATCAGACACAACTGTCAGGATCCAGGTTTTGCTACCAAGATGAAAGAACAAACGATGGACAAAAAAAAGGCTTTCGTTTCACTCCGGTATATGGAACTCAAAAGTTGTGAAAAGTTGCAAAAAAAACATTTACAGAAAGAGCATTGCAAGGTCTTAAATCAGCACTCGACAGCTCAGGTGTTTTCCTCGTCTGCCACTGTGAATTGCACCTCTGGGAGACCGAATGACACCCTATACCCTCTTCCCTTGTCGACCTTGAGTAGGAAAACCAGCGAGAGGACCAGGATTGGCTCCAGCTGAAACCTGAATAGTCATCTGTCCACCCCAATCAGTCAGCCTTTCTTTCTTAAAGAAGGGCAAAGTGACTTCCAGAGGCAGGACGAATGATTGCACTGTGTTGCAGAAATGTGGATCCCCCTCTTTCGAGGATTGTGGAGAAGGCAGTTAATGACAGGTTTTGGGCTGGAGGGGATGACATGTATTGTTAGAGGCAAACAGAAAACAGTCGTTTGTGTTTAGGACTCATTTGTGTCTTTGTTGGCCAGCGAAGCTTGAGTGACCAACTAAAAATGTTTAATGCGGCAACACAAAAGTACTGAATGCCAATTTGCGAGTCTCTGTGTGTGCGTGCGTGTGTGTGTGTGTGTGTGTGTGTGTGTGTGTGTGTGTGTGTGTGTGGGGGGGGTGTGTGTGTGTGTGTGGGTGTGTGGGGGTGGGTGTGTGTGTGTGTTCAATGGTTTTTGGAGGATTAGATGTTGGATGCTATATCTTGCCAAAAGTGAACAAGCTAAGAAGATGTACCATCCCTAGAGGGGAAAAATGCAAAACCGTTTGTTTTGAAGTGACAGTTTTTCTGCCCATCACTTCAGGGATAAGGAATGCAGAGACAAATCAGAGACAAGAAGAAGAAAGTATGTGGGGTTTGGCTCTGAATTCGCCCAAATCGACTCCCAGTTGTCAATCATTTTCAAGACACGCCCACCAGCCTCATCATTATGACCAGCAAGTTCACCTCGATGGTACAGACTGAACTGCAAACGGCATCTTGTTGTAACTCTTCCACAGGACTTTGGTTACATTTTATGCAGCATCTGTTAGGTTAAGATTTATCTTGATTATCAAGAGGCTGCATTGTTTTATCAGTCTGCAATTAATTGCCCTCCCTTAAAATTTTTTTGCCCCAGTCAGTGCTCGCAAAGCGTCTTCCTGTGCTCTGCATGTCTGAAATTCACTGGTTCATGCTCAAACGCCTCGCTTTCCAATTTGTGCCCTTCTCTTGATACTCACGCTACTTCTGTTCTGGGGTCTGACGCGTTTCGTTCTCGGATTGCTGTAAAATAACCCCACGACAGGCCCCCAGGTAATACTAGTCACGGGCAAATAGGTCTTAAATTGGACAATACACAGACAATTCACTGATATCCCCTTACTTGTTGTCTTCACTCGTTTTGAAATATAATCCAAAGTTCTATTTTTTTTAACATTTTTTTTGTATTTTTTTTGTCGGGGTACCGAGATAGGACTGAGTGAAAATGCATTTAGTTATGCGGGGAAAATACCACGATACTTTCTGTGATCTGCTGGACGTAGGAGTCGGATGACACCAGTACTCCCAACCAAAATCCATCCCCTTTCACGCTGTGTGAGATGTTCACAGAAATACAAAAAATATATGTAGTCTGTCACATGTGGATGACAGAAAAGCTGCCAATGAGGAAAACAGGTTTTGCGTGCTCAAAACACAAGTTTTCTTGTCTCATTTTTGGTTTTTTCTTGCAATCTTTGTTGCCTTTTCAGACATTAGAATGTCTTTATAGAGTCTTTATCAGGCGTGTCATTAGATATGAATTTACTGGTGTTCATACAGATGTTTAAAAGTGTTTTTTTTTTGTTTTCTTCCCAGGTTGTGACCAGTCAATATCTAACCAGTAAAAAAAAAGGGCCTTTTCATGCCAGAACTGATTACTCTGCTCAAAACAGACTAGAGTTGCTGTTAGTTTTTTTTTCCTTTTCCCCCTGAACGGTCCACCTTGAAACTCATCTGAATTTTGGAGCGGACAAAACGATCAAACTCTGTTCTGCCACAAAAGGACGGTCTCCATTCAAGTGGAAAGTTAACTCTGGTCACGGTTCACTTCCAGTGAGGAAACAAACACTCCATCCAGAGAAAGAAATCAAACAAAGGAAGTGAACCAAAGGTAGGAATTAGCGTATGATCTACTGACACATTTTGCGATTCGAAAACTGTGCAATGCATTCGCTCTCTCGCTTCTGCGTCCCCACAACAGAAGCTCTTTAGTCTCCGGCTCTCGGCTATCTCCTTCAGTCCTCCGGCATTCATCTCGCCGCCCCTGCTGCTCGTGTTCCTGGGCTTCTTGCGATAGGCCGTTAGGGGAAAAAGCAGCTTTTCTAACCGGATTCCCTGAAAGTAGTTCCTTTTTGAAAAAGCGCTCCGTGAAAGTGAACCAAATCAAATGAAGGGATACGATTTCTTGCCCTTCCCTGCTGAATCAAATCAAACACGCCTCCCCCAGACTATCGTTGTGTGAAAACACCTTGGTGATCATCTGCGGCTTAACGAAAAAAACTGTTTTCGCGACAGCAGGTAAGACGCTGACTGCTATTTCGTAACGTAACCTTCGGGCAAACCTCGGCTGGATTCTCCTTCGTCAGATTTTGCCTTCCATTGAAACGACGCCAGATTGTCATCGAAGTCCAGGATGACAATCTGGACTTCGATCCAGATTGTCCAGGATGATTCTTTGCTGAGACAAAAAAAAATACCGGACACAAAAATCCGAAAGCACGCCTTGAAATTTATGTTGCATACAAGAATATTACATCTGGTTGCGCAATAGAAAAGAAAAACAATAGAATAAAAGAATTTACAAAGTAAAGCGAATTAAATTAAGACATCTAAGCCCCTGCGATAACACTTTTGAGTTCTTTAATTGTTCCACACTGTCACATTTCATTAAGCAATCAACATAATTTGCTGCTTCTAAACACACTTGGTGTGATCCGCCTGCCTCCGACTGAGCACCTGTATGTTTAATTCATGGGCCCGTGTGGATTTCTCCGAAATCTTTTGGGTTTTTTTTTTGACTGCAGCTTGTTATACACAAACAATGATGCCACATTTCTCAGCAGACTGGAAATATGCAAAACAATGGGCTGTTTATCAGAGTCTAGACTGCCACATTCTCAAATTAGCAGGCCGAATAAAGCCTGGCGACACGGTCGCTTCTCGTTTGTTCTCCGAGAAAGTTTCCACAGATAGAAAGAGGAGAGACGTTTTCAGCAGAGCCGAAAGCAAAGAATCGGCGGGAATATGTTCCGGATTAAGCCTCTTTCTTTTTTCCTTTCTGATAACGCATCGACGGATGAATTAGATAATATTTGCTTGTAGTTCCTGGACGGTATTTTGGGCTTTGTTGATGTTTCTCCTGGTTTTCCTGTTGATGTTCAGTTAGCGTTGAGCTTCATTGGTCAACACGTTCACGTTGCCTTTCCCAGTTATTTCACAATTTAATTTCTTTTTCAGAATAAGGCCAGCTTTGCAGCTCTCTAACCAGAACATCTACCAATAATTTACATTCTTTATTAACAACATAATCCCAACGTTTCACTTCGGCCTTGACCATTTCATCATCATCCCACTAGTCGTATCTTTTCCATCGACTTTTCAAGGCATGGAAAAAAGCTGCGCTCCACACATATTTCATGCATCTGACTCATTTCCATACTCCTAATCTGCTGCAAGGTGACGTGATCGACTTCAACAGAGAAGCCGCGTGTAGCTATTGTTTGGATTGATGATGGATTTTAATCCTTGGGGCTCCAATAGACATCTGACACACAGGGGGATTAAAAAATAATTAAAAACTCGCATCTGCGTTACATAAAACTTAATCGTCATTTAAGGTCGGACTTTATTTGACCCTGATCCAACCCGAAGCGGATAGGAAACGAATGGACAACGGTGATGACTGGGAACATACGACAAGGACACAGGCGGGATTAAATACACAGAGGGTAATCACGGAGACGAGACACACCTGGGAGACGCCAAGACGCAGAAAACTCAAAATGAACACAGAGAAACTCAAATCGTGACGCGTGATTTAATTCAGAATGAGGCGACTCCTTGAGTCGACACTGATTCACTCTACACCGCAGTCGTGATTTGTGAAACTTTTACTTGCGATTTCCAACGTTTCGCCAGCATTCTTCATAAGAATCTTGATAAAATCTCGTTCTTGTGAACAAAACATTAGAACATGATAGAAATATTATTTATTATAAATAGTCACAGCGGAGGAATGCCTGCAGCATCTTATAGGCTGGATGTCACACAACAACACCCCAACTTTCCATTACAAAGGCTTTTTCTACTTGTTTGAGTCACGGCTGGAAAGCTAATAAAGATAAGTACAGTTCCAAAACTTTTCAAGGAAATTCAGCAAGAATGAGAACGAGTGAGCCATAGCATTAAAAAAAAAAAAAGTACATTTTTTGCAAGAACTCATATCCAAGGTCAAGCCAAGACAGCTGGTAAAACTTCCTTATGGACTAAAATTCAGACAGAGGCGATTAAAGTCACTGAAATACAAGTTCACGCGTCAGCTGGCATTATTTCACGTCACAATCAATCTCTGTTACGAGACTTCGGAGAATAATTCTCCATTTCTACTGAAGTTTAAAAAAAAAAAGGGGGGGAGTGAGTGGGGGAGAGGGGGGAGCGATTAGTAATATCGGTGTCAAATCTGCTCCTTATTAGGAAATAATAATGCAGACAGAGCCCGGTAACCTTGAGACTGCCTCACGCGACAATCAGCCTCGGTGATGGATGAACTTGACTGTGGGAGCAAGTGCACAGTATAAATGCATTCCACGCCAGCTCCGGTTATTGGCTCCCGCGTTCACTCGGTTATTCAGCGAGTCACAAAGGGGAGCCGAGTCTTAACTCAATCCATTAGATCCATCCATCATCTCGGTATCTCAGTGGGAGACAAACACTGATGGATCTACGCACATCGGCGAGCGTCGCACCTTTAAAAATGGGGCTTGCTCCTGTGTCTCCTGTATGCTCCCCGGGTAAAGAGTGCGCGCGCGCGCGTGTGTGTGTGTGTGTGTGTGTGTGTCTGTGTGAGACAGGTGGGTAATAGAGATGAAGGGAGCTTGTTTGGGGCTTTAAGCGTGGGCTTCCATCAGTCGGTTTTCCACTTCATTAGTCCTGGGATGACAGGGCGAGATCCTGTAATAAATGTTTAAAATGGTGTTTGCAGGGAAATTTCCAGACTGACGCACCTTACATGACATAAATGAAAACAGAGAGGGGATCGCTCGCCATGCGGCCGGGTTTGGTTGACAGCGAAAGCGCGGCGCTAGGAAACTAAAAGCTTTTCATTAATATCAGACAGTTTCATTAGGCTGGCAAAAAACATAAAAAGATTGTGTATTTTGTTAACAGTGGGGGGGGGGGGAGTATGTTTTCAAGGTGTTTCCCATGTTCGGATGTTTCAGCGTGCCAATTTTTGGTTTTATTACAAACCCATTCAGTGTCCAACACATGAAGACGAAAACCTTCTGATGTGATTTCCCAAGTTGTGATATTTTCCTATACGAGTCACAATCAAAGTTTGTAGCCAAAGTTTGCTTTATTCCACTGAACCAGCTGAAACATGTGCACAAAATGCCCTGCAGTAGAGCCCAGTTTGATTCAGCCTTTTTTGGGGGGGTTTTTTTGGCCATTGATGCATCATCACATTAAATTAAGTGGACACACTTTGTTGTTTTTGTGTCTCCTTCGCGTCGCTGTGATTGCACGCTCACGCGCTCTGCTGTAGGAGAGCCTCAAAACTCATAACTCTGCAAATCCTAATTTTGATGAATGAGGCTAAGCGACGGCATTAAGCAAAGGTTGGAAACATAAATGTTTGGAGCAAAGCCAATATCAATAGCGTCACACCAAACAGGTGATAGTAAACTATATTTTGTTGAAATCGGATGGCTGGACGTACGATGCTAACAATAAGAGCGACCAATGGCTCCAAAAAACATTTAAAGACTGTTTATTTTTATTTTTTACCACGCTTGTCATTTGAAGTCGTCTCTCATTTGCTGCTTGTGTTGCTTCGCCTCGACTGTTTTCAGATTTAATTGCACACATGGTGCGTTACCTCTGGTGGTCGTAGGAGCAACGTGGAGCAGTGAAGCTCACACGGAGTCAGTCGAAGGGGTAAAACAGCAGCTTCATCTATTGTTACCATTTCCTTTACCATGTTGTCTAAAACAAAAACCTCTTCATTTGGAACAGACATCTCGAAGACTTAGTGCCAAACTGCCTTGCAGTTTTAATAAAAGCATTGAAAGAGATGCTTGACAGTGATAGACCTATATTTGTGCGTAAACGGGACAGATGTCTCATTTGGTGGTGTAGCTCTTTCCCCTTCAAAACCTCCAGAAATACGCAAACTGCGAAGCTCAGCTTTGCTAGTGACAACTTAGCTGCTGCCATCATCTGTTTGAGGACAGCTGGCAACGGTGGCTCTGTTCAGGTGAGACCCGAACTTCATTTCTCGCCCAATCAAAGCGCCACGTCCAGAGAAACTGACTTTGCCCTTCGCCCTGTTAAAGGCGCCGCCAGTGTGGAATCGTGACGAAACTGAAAACAGATCAATCCTGGAAGAAAGAGCTGATAGTCTTACAGTGCAGCTGATGTAAACAAATCACCCTCCACAGCGTTACACTGCTTAAAATCATTGGGGTTACATGCGTCAGTGTTTCCATGACGACACATTGATGTCATCAGAACATTGGGGGGTTCATCTTTCGTCGGTTTCTTACAATTGGAGGGTCATTTTCAAATTTCCTCGTCAGAGCATGAAAAAACAAAAAGGCCCGTTTGGTTTGCCAGTTTAGCCATGAAAAAAAAACAACAAAAAAATCCCCCCCGAAAGGCTGTACAGACTAAGATTTAATCGGTGTGTTTGTGGGAATAGCGACTCCTTAAAAAGTGTTGGTTTTTTTTGCCCTACCGAGGTTTTTAAAAAGGAAGCGTACAAAATGTGGACTTTTTAACCAACCAGAATGTGTGGAATGCAAAACATGAGGGAATCAGTCTTTGAAATGCTTTTAGCCTTGGAAAAAAAAAAAAAAAAGTCTTACTTGTTTCACAAAAAGGGATTTTATTTGTAAAAGAAAGTGGAGGGGGGGAGGAGGGTGAAGCACATGCAACAACGAGGAAGTATGAAGAGAAAAGAGGCTTTCGCTAAATTTTTTAATACTCCTCTGTTTTTCTCAACAGCTTCTGGCATTTTCATATCACTTTCTTACAGCTTAATCTCCCAATTTCCTTTGCTGACGACCTTCTTCTTTTGAAGCTGCAGACTTTCAATTAAGAGTTTGAGGTCCTGTACTGGAGCCTGGAGCCATTCAGTATCTAACCACTGGGCCCAGATCAACCAGTCACCTGTATGCGTGTGTGTGTGTGTGTGTGTGGGGGGGTGTGTGTGTGTGTGTGTGTGTGTGTGTGTGTGTGTGTGTGTGCGTGTTTCTTCCTCTGGGAATAATTTGCAACACAGCACGCAAAAAAAATCGCTCTGCAAAGTATGACACTGCTAGAAGATTTTAAGTCAAGCAATTATCTCTGCTCAACCTTCCACACGGCCTCACTTAGAGAGTCATCTAAACTGCAGTGCCTCGCAAAAGTATTCGTGTCTTTTCAACTTCTTTCACATTTTGACAGGTTGCGAACACAAACTTTAATGTATTTAATGCAGACTTTCTTGATGCGCCACAAGAAAATCCGTTCACCAAGAGGAAAGCCAAGCATAAACATGCATATTAGAATGTGGAAAGAGTGCAGTGGATTTGTATTTGGCTCTTTAGTCGTGGTCAATGCCCTTAATTTAGATGTCAACGTGTTGGTTTGACAAAGACATGTTGGAAACGTAACCTATTGTCTTGTCGCACCGCCGAACTGGTCCCTTTATGATCCTTCTTTCTTATCTCACAATTATCATGTCAGGCCAGAAACGGAGAGGAGCCATTTTTACATCCTGCCTTCAACGCGAGCTTTACAATGCAGAGCCACTTGCTCAGTCAGCCGGTGTCAGTACTGTCCTAATCAGGGAAGTTGTAGAAAGTCTTCTTTGGGGTTTTTTTTTTCCATTTCGCAGAATCCATTATAATACGTAAGGATTAAATCCCACCGTTTCGTGTTTTATCGCCAAATTACGGTCAGACGTTTCGCTGAACATAAATCACAATTTGTTTCCGAAGGTTCTTTAGCGAGCCCCGGTTTGAAGACGGTGAACTTTCAGCCAGACTCTTAATGCGGAGAAGAAAACATGGGACCAGAGGATCATGCATGCTGCCCTTTTTGATATAATCACAACCCACTGTGACATTAGGTTGTTGCCTTTTTATTTTTTAATATAAAGATTAAAACTACTCAGCAGATACGGAAAATAAATCAAATCTTAAGACGAGATGCTCACAATGCAAATTTTCCTACTTGGTCCACATGCTTCTGGGTTTCATTTTGTCCACCTGCAGCACATCTAAAGTATTTCCTTTCCCCCTCCACTGTTTACTTGCTTGCAGAGCAGGTGGCCATTGAGTGGGTGAATTCAAGAGCCGAGAAAGAACAGCCGTACTGGGAGATGTAAGCCGAGCCCGAGCTTTGAGGAATGGATAAGGATCAGTCAGCAATGAGACCTCTGCCAATTGCCTCTGCATATCTACCGTCCATCGGTCTGTGTGGTGCAGCAGCTGCAGTTGAAAAATTGATTTGGCGCGCGCCCTCAACTGATACGCCACACTGGGATGCGATTCCGCCACAGGACAAGGCACACGCTGGAGGACACGGGGCGCTGTGAAATGTTGTCCAGTGTGGACGGTCCCTTGGAAGAGCGTTCGTAAATGCATATAAATGCGTTTTGTTTCCTTACAAACGCTAAACTTTAATGCATTTTCTGTGAATTTTACGGAGCAGACGAACACAAGCATTGCGTAATTGTGAAGGGAAGGGAAGAGTGATGATTAGCAAAGACCTGAAAACCGTTGTGGCCATTTGTCATGCAGAGGGCCAGGACAACAGAGGACAAAGTTTTCAATGAAAACACTAAGTGAAAAAAAAAACAAAAAAAACCCCAAAACAGAACAAAAAAAAAAATTAAAAGGGAGGAACTGGAATGCATGTGACTGAAAACAACGGAGACAGGAGAGATGTGATGAAGGAATACAAAGATCTGAACAGCACTTCAAATAATTGAATAATATAGATAACCAGGTGAGAACTAATTAAGAGGAATGGATTGCAAATGGATGAAAACTTTTACAGAGAAGTTGAGAAAAAATGACTAACAGAAATGAACAAACAGGACTCTAACAAGACACACAATGAGTTAATAAAGTCCAAAGAAACCTCACAGTGAAGCAATAATCTAAATGCAGAGAAAACAAAACCAAACAAAAATGCCAAGAATGATCTTAATCCAAAACCAAAGCGAAAAACCAAACACTGTCAGCCTAAATCAGTCTTCTAAAGCAATGGCTGCAGTTTGTTCCACTGGCTTTACAAATAATATTTTCGCCCTTTTTTCTAAAACAACAAAGAAAACAAAAGTATTCCCAGACAGGATGAAGCAATTATGAAAATGCTATGTTGCATTTAGCTCCGGGTTGCATCAACACATGAAGATATGTTTCCCAAAACATCTGTGCGTTGAACTTCTGTCCTGCTGTCTGACGTCTTTTGTGACGTCAAAGTAATTTCCCTTTGGGATTCCATTTCATCTATCCCTCTTTCACTCTGTCAGGTCTTCAGCGAGAGTCATTTGAAACCCACAAGCTTTTCACCCTCTGCGTGGTCCAACCAGGTCGCATTGACCCAGTGTGCACTTCTACGAGATTTTTTGTGCGTGTGTGTAGTTCCGGGAACTGACGGTGTGACGGGAGGACCTCCGTCAGACCGCTAGTTTGAAAACAGCATTTTTTTTCCCCCCTCTAAGTTCACGCTACACAGTTTTTACTTATCGCATAATATCCCAAAACAATTGTTAAGTTTGTGTTTGTAACGTGACAAAATGTGACAACATTTCAGAAACGTGGACGCTTTAAAAATACCTAGAAGTTTTGAATAAACTGTTAAATCCTCACAATGTATAATTAAAATACTTTTTAATAAAATAAAGTAATGATAGAGATCCTAAAAAAAAAAAAAAGATTCTTCAAAAATATCCGGTTACATTTCCCCCCGTTTGCTTTAACCCTGCGGTCGAGTCCGACCGAACCGTGAGTCATGAGCACATAGCATGAATAATGGTGTGGTTCTAAAGAATGCGGCATGCTATCACAGCGCTGCACACCTTCGCGCCACAGAGGGAAACACAGCACTTCATGCAATCAAGGCAATGAATGGAGTTTTGAGTGTGCCAATTTAGCCCTCAACAATAGCTCTATTGTGCTCGCCGTGACGTTTCGCACCTGTATTGAAAAGAGCGGCACCGAGTGCAATCCTGCACACTCGAACCGCAGAATTATTATGTCAAATGTTTATACATTTGAAAACGGTGGTTTTATTTTACACGAGGACCCGGCAAACGTCGAAAGACTGCGAAGCCATTTAGCGTCGCATGTGACTGTTTTTGGTTTGTCAGTTGCAGGTGCAGGGCACGGGAACGTCGGCGTCTGCTGAGGTGCTTCAGAAGGACAGCATAAGGTTTAAGAGGCAATTTGCCGCTCATCCATGTTATCCTAAATGAGGAGAATGACTGTTTTCCAAAGCGCACCCTAACCGGTGCCCTTCCAGGCAGGGAGGAAGCCTCTAAATTACTGTATTTCATGCAACTGCGAACTCACGGGAGGGCCGCATCGCCCAACGGGAAAGGTTACGGGTTTTACACTTCAATTTTGACACGAAAACATCCTCCTCTGATCACTACCCGCGCTCCCCGCCGTCACCTTCTGTCGTCAGACAAACTCGGCAAGTCGTGGCGGGAAACGCGGAGCGCAGAACTCAAAAGGACCGAAGGAGAGCTGCAGTAAAACATCTGTCGAGAAGGTTCGGAGCTACACTTTGTGTCAGATCATGTCGCTGGCGATTACACTAAATTGCGTCAGTGTAGCAGCGCGCAATGGCTGATATAAAATGCCTCACCGCCACAGCGCTTGCAGTACCTTGCTTAATGTCGGCGCTGCGACACGGCATGGTTGGTTGCTGATGGGTAATGCTGTTCAATTTCATGGAGATCGAATCCCGCGAGGCCCCCGGTCCCCAGGTTCAGTTTAGATTCAACGTGGCTAAAAAAAAGAGAAAACAAAAAAAAAATGTCAGCAGAAAATAAAAAAAATCAAATATTGCTAAATGTTTGACCTTTCATGATGATTTAGAATCACACATTTTATGTGTTTTAGATTTTTTTTTTTTTTTTTTCAATTGCAGACTAATTTGGAGCCTCCTCTGTTTCAGATCATCCATAACCAGGATCCGGTTGGCAGAATAAGCTGAGTTTGCTTTTACTGTGCTTAGATGCTTTATTATTAATACTTATATAAATGACACACTTTATATTTACAGGCTACAAAAAACAACCTAAAATACCAGCGAGTGTCTGTTTGTGGTGTGCTGTGTGAGGTTAAGACTTAAATGTAAAACTGGTTATTTCAGACTCTATTTTGCATATTTAAGTCAGGTATTGAAGTCACGGTTGCCATCGGCGACCATGACCCCCGGCAAAGTGTTAAATAATCTCACATATTTAGAAACGTCCAAATTTCAGTTTCAGTTTTTGTTTCTCCAAAAATCACTGGCGTCACTTCTTTGCGACTCTTTTGTTGACATTTTGCGAGAAGGACACCACTCGGTCTGCTGCTGGGACATTTTGCATGGTCAGAGCACACAGAGAGGAAGATCTTTTACTATTTCTCTCTTTAAAGATGCCAGATGACGTTTCTATAGCCTGCCAACGGACTATTTAGACATTTTCTTATGATTATCATTATTATTACTGTGACTCCAGTGGCCCTTATGGACTGAGTCAGACAGGAAATGGGCAAACATCAGACACCGAACGAGAATAAATAAATATGCAGGGAAGGTCTGCAGGTAGTCAGTGGAGCCCCACACGGGGCCCAGACCACCGAGCCCCGCCACAGACGCATATTCAACAATAAAATGCTCTCTCTGTGGCCTGCATGTCTCCACATCCAAACTAAACTAAACTAAAGTGAGGCTCTTTTTTTTTATAAGAGCCTCACTTTGCGCGCGGCTTCTCACTCGGACTCGTCCGTCACATTGGTTCAGCCTGCAAGAAACACAAGCCGGTTTGTCGGCAAAGCCTAACTTTTCCCAGCAACAGCCAACAAACGGCTCAAGCTGATCACATGAATCATTCATAGCACATCCATGCTCTCACTTACTTTTATATGCAAAGATTGTTTTTTTTTTGTACCACATTTTGTTTCAGTGAGTCTTTGTGTCTCTCTCTCTCTGTATGACACTGATCTGTTGTTCTGAATCAGAGGTTTACCTGCTGCAACCACCTCACAGTTCCGCCTCTCTCTCTCCGCGCTGTGGTTGTCAAACCAGTGATGCACTGTGCCTGCAGTGGCTTAATTAAATCCAGGAGCCTTAACGCGATCATGAATTTCAAAGAGAGACGGGATGTGTATGAATGTACCGAAAGGCTTTGCTGGTGTGATCCTGGCAACTGGCCGTTTGATCATCGTTGGTTTATATTCAAGCGGTGCATGACAGAGGTCCTGAAATCGAGCCGAATGCTATTTATTATTCCTGTGTTTCATTAGTACGCGTGTTAATCCTCAAAATTTATATCCTACGCTGATGTATCTTTAATGGACTGTCCGATATAACTTTATCCATTGGCTTAATTTCTATTTTCTCTGCTCCAGCGGTTATAAGCTGACATAAGACCACCAATTAACTCACTTGGTTTATGTCAGAAGAGTAAAACTAATTCTGGCGTTTTATGCTAAAAAGAGACGCAAAAGTTATTCTGCTCATTAAGCTAGGAGGAAGTGCAAATATGAAGTGATAAAGTAATTGTTGGGAGACCAACAACTACTCGCGCACATGCTATTCAGGAAGCAGGCTTTATGCCGGCAGATTCCCTGTTTCCTGTAATCCAGTGCACGTAATATCTGCAGCACTGAACTGTTTCCCTCCCTCTGCTTAACAGGAGGTGGGAAAGAAAACGAGAGGGAGAGAGAGAGAAAAGAGACAAAATGAGTGAATTAATGCTGAGCTGATGCTTAGCGATGCCTAACGCTAATTACATTTTTCTGCTGCTTTTAATGGCGTTTACAGAAGATCTCGGAGCAACCATGTGGGGAGGAGCATTCACCTTGTTTTCATTAGACGAATCCCTGAAGCAGAAATCTCTTTTGTTCATTAAAGTGCTATATTGGGGTGTATATACACGTGCCTCCTCTCTAGTGTTAATGCAAAGTGCATCGACTCACGGTGGGGTTAGAACAGGTTTCTAAAGGTTTCTGCCATGACTGAGGCGAGAAAGCCTGGACTCGGTTGGCCTTCGCCTGCAGAATCAAGATCTACGAACCAAAATAATGTAAAGAATTAAATATTTAATCTGTGCTCTTGTTGCACTTGAGCACTTTTTTTTTTTGTCTATCTCCATAGTTTGTTTGGTACTCATGAATTACAATTCACTTTTGTACAAACCATTTCACGTCCACGTATCGCAGAGGTACAAATTTGTCAAGAAACTGACTTGTTGCTGTCGGATTACATGTTTATTTTAATATAAAACCAATGAAAACAAGACCGTTGGTTCTGCAGTAAACCTATCAACCATTTTTGACCTTGCTTTAGATAAAATTATATTTTTCTTGATAAATCACCAGCTGCGGCTTTTCTGCCCTTTCCTGCTACTGAAGAGTAAAAACTATCCAACGTTGCACTTGCGTGTCTTCCCGAAAGTGATAGTCAGTAAATATATGCGGCGATGACAAGCGGATAATTGGTTCTGTCTTGTTCGGAACCAATTAAACAAACAACACATTTCCTTTCTTTTCTTAAGTTCCTATTAATTTAATTCGAGAATCCATCGCTGCGCATTCGCCAAACAATAAACGGACTGAGACAAAAGTGTCCGTGTGGGTTACGTCTCATTACTCAACATGAAGTCGTGAGATATAACCGCAAAAGATACTTTGTTTTACAATGAGCATTTTTTTTTTTTTTTCATCTTGCCAGTATTTTCCTAACTCGATTCTTCTTATTTTATTGTGCTATGAATATGAATTTGCTGCAACCTTTGGGGAGAGGATCTCTGGACACTGTAATGAATGAAAACGAGCTGGCACAAGGATTATAAAGCATAGTTATCACACTGCATATTCTCTTCCTTTCTGCTCTCCATATACATCTCCATGCACACTGCCACACACACACACACACACACATGCTCAGGCACTGACGTCAGCGCTTGGATTTTCACATAAAATCAATCGAACTGGCACCAAGTTTTCTGGAAAGGTGTCGATGGGTTTATTTCTGCTGCCAACAGTGTTCTCTTCACACTTTCCAAACATCACTTCTTTAACTTTTAGATTCAGTCCACGGGGGATGAAGTCTCAGGTAGAAAGTTGAACTTTTTTCAGCGCAGCAAAAAAAAGAATTGCTGATTTAAAAAAAAAAAAAATGTATGTAAATGTTCAACATTTCAACTAACACTATTAAGAGATTTTTTTTGTTTGTTTGTTTTCTTGTTGATTAGAGAATGAACTTTTTGGATTTTGTCCCAAATTCTAGAATTGTTTTGCGCGTGACCAAAAATGTAAGTATTTCATTTTCGCGTCTCTTATTATTTGCAGTGATTCATGAGGCTCCTTTATCTGGAGATTTGCTGATTTTTGCAGGTGTGACGGAGTGCGAGACGCAGACGCTGGCATCACATGCATCCTCGCCGTCTCCAAATCATGAGTGCGAGCAACGTCCATGTGTAAGCCGGTGCACTAAATGGCAATTTACAAAAACAGAGCTTTGAGTGATTTTTAACCTTTCTTCTCTGATGAATCGTTCAGATGTGGATAACAGCAAAGTAACCCTCCAATTTGCTCACGTTCCTGATCGCGATCTTGGTTCACTGGTATGAATTTGAACGTTTATTTCATTCACTTTCAAACATGACACATTGTAGTGGTCTGCATTGTGAGAAAACTCTCACAAACCAGTACAGATTTCCAGACGAACATCAGAGCGGTGCAAAAAAAAAAAAAAAAACATAAATCCACGTGAAACTTTTCCACATTCCGTCACAAATTCCTGCATTTCGTGTGAAGTGCCAGGACGTAGTAGCACACTCTGAAGACGGAGGGCGTTCTGAAAATGTGGGGGTGCATTTGCGTGTGACCCCGTTTACTCTGTTGCGTTTATCAAATTTGATGTCGGTGTCCAGCTGCTGTGTGAAGCATTCAGAGGTTTGTTAGGGAAACAGCATCATGAACATCAAGAAACAGATTAGAAACAACTCTGCGGAGAAGGTTCCCTAAAAAACCCAAACGGTGTTAAACCAATCAATCAAAGAACCAAAAACAAACCTAAAAAGCAACGGCTGTCCACATATCTGGCAGGACGGGGGGGTGGGAGGGGGAAAATCAGGGAAACAATTACGGGGGTCAGGGGTCGCTCTGTAGGAGCTGCACATGTCGTCACCTCGGATGGAAAAATCGGTTAACCTCACAACTCGACTGCACTCAAAAAATCAGATTTTTATGGGGAATAAAAAAAAAAGTCTGTGCTAAAAAAAAAAGGAGGCTCTTTTTTCCTGTTCGCTGCAATCACTGCACTGACTAACGGGTCCATCTGGACTCTACACCGTGGACTCACTTAGGGTATAAATACCATGTTGAGTGGTGTTTGTTAAACAATAAATAAATGTGGTGAAAACAGACAAACACCAGGAGAAGATTAGGAAGCGGGACGAGGGAGGGCTTTCACGTCGACCGACACCAGATGGTGCAGCAAGGGGAAGTAGAGGAGATCGCGCGCCGCGCAAACTTTCGAGGAGCCGGCAGTTGGTCTCAGACAGCGTTACGCGCCAAGGGAGATCTCCCACGCCGTTTCTGTTTGTGTCTGTGTCCTTTCTCCAATGCATGCTGAGAGGTAAAAAAAATAAAAAATAAAAAATAAAACAAAAAAAAAAATCACTTCATTAGGTTGAGAAGTGATAATCACAGATTCCCAGCCACCATCAGCCTCCCTGTTTCAGAAATAAATAAGCTAAATCTGAGGAATGAAATCTAGACTTTTTAAAATGACATTTTACTTATTTAAGTCGGTAAAATGTTATTTACCAACTTGAATTACACGACTTTGAATAATGAGGTGTTTTTGATTAAGTCAGCGTCAATTTGATCATGGTTTCATTTTGAAATGTTCACCAGAAAAGCATTTTCAGCAATTTCATCAAGCTTTTTCGTTAAACAATAAAACCGTCACCAACAATGCAACAGGCAGGTTCTTCTTTGACAAAGCTCGTCTCTCTCTCTCTCTCTGTATTCACGAAGGCTTCATTTTTGGTTTTTCGTGCCATTTCCCGCCATTTCTCTGGGAAACTCATCGACTGGAGAAAATGTTTACTTGCAGTCAAAGAGGCAGCCGCAGTTTTCACCGCATTATGAAACATTAACCTTATTTTCCTTGCAGAAAGAGCGATGTGCATGCAGGGGCCGTACGGCGCAGCACTCTCTGTCAGTAAGGCAGCCTGCACTTCTTCCATTAGCAGACTGTGCGCACTCCCGCGGAAGGGTAATGCATTTCTATTGGTCCATTATTTAGCACTACACAAACCCACTGTGTGGGTGTTTTCCTCTTTGCACTTAGTTCTATTCAAAAGTAACTTGGTAGACTAATTTAAGTAGAACAAACACAAGCAGAAATTTCACAAACAACTGTAAAAAAAAAAAAAAGCAGAAATATGTTAATTTAATAGCAAATTTTATTTGCTACTTCTCACCAGTGATTATTATGTTTTAATATTGTGTGACCTCTCACCTCTTCGCATCCCTATTGAACCCACGTGGCTAAACTGCTTATGGGCTACTTTACATAATAATCAAATTTATATTATATGATTGACTGAGTAATTAATGAAATGATCCCTTTTAATTAGTTCCAACACAAACAATATGGAGAGAATAAGCCGTTCACACCCCCGTGGTAAATAACGCTCCAGCATCGTAATCCCGTACGCTCTATGCTGTGACAAGTGCAGTTTGATCACCGAGCCAATTCAGGCTGCCGTGCAATTTTTCATAAATTGAAAACAATAAATAAAAGAAAACAAACCCTGGGCAGCACACACTGCACCTGTTCGCTACTGATTTTGAAGCGTGGAATGCTCTGAGCCGATGAAGAGTCACTCGTGTCAGCATGCGAATGCTTGAAAAAGCTAAAAAAAAAAAAAAAAAAAAAATGGAAGACACCAGACACTGAAACTTTCACCAAACAATCATAAAATATGAAAAAAACAACAAAACAAAACAAAAACAAGATGATGAAAAGAGACACACTTAAGCCTTGATGCAGAATATCCTGTTTGTTTGTTTTTTTCGTTTCTCTGACATGAACGTCATCGATGGCAGTTTGCTTAAACAAATGAATATTGTTTGACTGTTTCTCAATAGGCTGTAAAAAACCTGTGAATGTTTTTTCTTGTTCGTTTTCACTTTTTAGAACAGAATGCACTTTATTCTGTCAGCACCTATAACTGAACTGATTGACAAATCAAGACAAACAAAATACCATTGACCATGAATATTGTTCACGAACTGCCAGACCACAATGGCTTCCATTAAACGACCACCATCAGGTCGTCTCTCACACCAGGTTTCACCTTTTCAGCGTTAACCTACCCCAGCCGTCGTCTGATTAAATGTGCTACACACAGACAGATCGCTGTCACTGCTGCTTCACACCAGGTTACTTTATTGTTTTGTGTCCGTAGCAACCTGTACTCATCCTCGGTCTTTTGACTACAGCATGCCATTTTCTTTGTATCACCTTGGAGAAGTTGTCCTTTGGCCTCAGCGCTGCAGAATGCTGGACACAGCAGTATTAGATGCTAAGCGCCAGTAGTTTGCTGACATGTAATTGTGGGGCCTTACACCCTGGGACCCAAGTCTGACTTCTGTGCGATAACATTGTTTTGATTATATGGTGAGCAAGTTTACACTTTGGCTTTGAAGACATATTTTCACAGTACTTAAAGTTTATTAGCAACATAATATTACATATACATACGTACTCTTTGCCTATGCATGTATTACCTATATGTACGCACTCCAGGGCCTATATCTAATATATTATGGATCCATTTGTTTGCTATACTTTGTGGTTTTGTAGTTAGCGTCACCCAACCCAAGGCTAAGTCAAGGCCAAGACTCCTTAAAAGGAGGCGGGACCACGAGCAGAGCAAAACCAATGAGAGCCTGTCTTCATCATTGCTGCTGTAATCATAGTAATGCAGTGACTTGCTGCAAAGTTTGGAGAAAATCTGCCATCAGTAGCTCATTAGCAAGCTGACCTATAACAAGGCTGCAGACCCATCGGCTTCCCTGCTGTGCAGAACTTTTTCCAGTTTGACGTACTGCTTTTGATTTGAACGCAGACAAAGATCTCACACACACACACACGCACACACGCACACACACACACACACACACACACACAAAAAAAAGAACGCTGCATCTCTGGTCTTAGCTGGTCGAACCCCAAACCAGCAATTAACGCAGAACTAATACTTTGTACTATCATACTACTCCAACTTCTGCTTTTTACACACTTCTTTCTAGATTGGCTTCATGTAAACGTGTTTAAACTCACTAAGAAATACACTTGAAACAAAATGATACTTCATTCTTGTTGCTATATTGACTAATTGATGTCAAATCTGCATGCTTGTGCAGGCGTACCCGGAACACGTTATTTCATATTTCCTGGTTGAATTAGTGAAAGAAAAGCGCCGCAAGATTAATTCTGCTCTTAACACAGTTTGATAAGAGAAACCGCTTGAGCCAAGGTTTTGTCTCTGTTGGCATGGTTGCCTTCCTCATCCCTCTCCTTCCATTGTAAATACTCAAGGACAAGTTAAAGGTTTTCCATCTGAATTTTCTGCACTCTCTACTACTTTTTTAGGCTCAATTTGCTGCTATTTGAATAACTTTTTCCCTTCAGCCTCGTCTCAGTTCGTTGTGGTACTCATACAAATCCCATTTTTGTAAGCGCTAAGTCTCTTCAAGCATCATTTCTGGGCTGTCTTACGATGAATCGATTGTTTCCTGATTTTGTGTCTATTGATCTATTTTTTTTTTTAGCTCACGTCTTTAAAATGATTATTTTGCGACAAATTTCTGAGTACTATACATTATCGATAATAAGGGGGAGCACAGAAAGATATTTGATTTAGAATCATGCATTTTTGAAATTCACATCGGATGCGATTAAGAAGTGCAAACTCAAGAAGAAAAGACGGGAAATAAACACGCACATTGTTTTAAAGTGCTGTTTTGCTGTTTTGCTATGAGATTTACCCCCCTGACGTTCAAAAATCACGTACACTGATAACACTCAGCACATTGCTTTGCAGCTGCAGATATTAAATTGGAACAAAGGCCAAAAAAACAACACAAAAAAAAAGTGCTGCTTGCTAGTTCTTCTGAAATTTCATACCGTCGTGTTTTATTTCCCAGTGGGGCCACTTACTTTACATAATGTATTCTGACTCAAACCATCAACCATTACCACTCAAACCCTCGCCCTGCACCGCCTTCGTTTCAGTCCTCGCATCAAAAAGGGGCTGGCGAACCATCGGGACCGCAATTTGACCAATATCCATTACAAATGCGGTGTAATTCAAACTTAAAGTAATGGATGCATTTTTTTTTCTTTTTTTTGTTGTTTTTTTTTCAAGCCAGATGCCCACACCACTAATGCGCACCTGCTGCTCTGACATGCAACAGGGATGTTTTGAGCTTCGCTATGAACGGAGCGTCGATTTGAAGTCGGTGATTAATAAAAATAATAATTCAAATTAAAAAAAAAAAGGCACCATCTGCTCTCTAACTGTGCCAGTTGTCTGTGCAGGATGTGTGTGTGTGTGTGTGTGTGTGTGTGTGTGTGTGTGTGTGTGTGTGTGTGTGTGTGTGTGTGGGGGTGTGTGTGTGTGTGTGTGTGTGTGCTCGTGCACAGAAATGACGGACAGCTACTCGATAAACAACCTGGGTTTGAGCGCTTGCAGGCCAGCGCCAGGCGGTGTTTTCTCTCGCCGCTAACACGTTGTTCCCGCCGGACGTCAGCTGCCCGGCCACGCAATCGATATTATCACGGCAACATCTAGCACCCACTTCTGGTCTGCTAGCTTTTAACTTTGCCTTCAATTACTCAGGATGACAGTGAATTGATTAGCCGTAAATATGCTAAACAGACTGCCGGTGGTTTTTGTTTGAAAAAAAAAAGAAAAAAAAAAAAAAAAGACGTGATTAATTTGACGAAACGTTGCGCATTCATGTACAGTGATCAGCGTGCGGCGGCGCGTTCAGCGCTCACCTCGCCGCTGCTGCCGCTGTTATTGTGTTGGGATGATCTCGTAGCTGGTAGCATTAATTAAGATGAATCTGTTTATCTCAGCCTGAAAAACTCACACAAGACAGTAAACAGATGATTCATTTTGCACACGCAAAGGGTAGGGAAGCACCTTTATTTGTATTTTTCAAACAGATGCTGCAGCGAAACCAGCAGTGTCAGTGGATAGCTGAGGAAAACGCATTTTGCTCCGCCGGCGTCGTCACGAGAATGAAACCGTGAGCTCATGACTCAGATAAAAAAATCAAATAATAATAATAATAATAATAATATTTCACATCTGAGAATCTTTGCCAACTTTCTAGACCGAGTTATTTGTGCGTTTTTGTCATGATCTCACCCGAACGTGTCAGTGCATAGACGTCTTATTTCTGCAGAACGTCAGCGGTGGAGCGTCTAAATTCACAGCAGTGAAGTTTGCGCCAGGACTGATCAATATACATCAAGGAGAATAAGCATTTAGCCTGTCGAAATGTTTCTCAGTACACAGATCCCTGGTTGTGAGGGGGTGAAATTTTGCTGCAGAGTTGGGAAACGGTTCAAGTAACACACATAGTAAATAAATCAGAACAAATTTCCTCAATAAATGAAGCTACGGCACAGGTTAAAACGTGTGGAAACGGCTGCTGAATGTTGCTCAACACATTGCTGGTAATGCGTCCTTTGTGGAGAAACTAGACTATCGTTTGGGTCCCGATCAGGTGATTTACTGAGCTGTTCCAGCCGCGTTGTTGCTCTTTCTCTGGAAACAAGTTGTGGATTTCCTGGGGTGAGCGTCGGGGATCATCGATTTGCTGAAAAATCCATAAATGTTTTGTCTTTAGGTTCTTTCTCAAATTGGCTTCGACGGGCTTTTTTTCTTCATCTGAGGTTTGCAAATATCTTGTACCGCTGGTCATTTTCCTTAAAACGATTAACTTCTGCTACTTCTAGACTTTGGTGAATCTTTCTATGGGTGAACCTTGGATCCTGTTCAACAACATTTTCGTTTTCGACTCCTCTTTCAGGAAGGACACCTAAAGTCAGCGAGGGTGCTGACTGGACCATTCAGGTGCTGGTTTTGGGGTATTTTTTGTTGTTTTTATAAAACAACCTCAAATAAAAGCCTCAAATAAAAGCTCTAGAGGCTTTTATTTGATAATGAGTAGACAGGAAAGACGGTAACGAGATAAGAGGAAGACATGCAGCAATCCATCCAGGCTGGGAATCGAACCCGCGACAGCCGTGTCGAGGACAACGGCCCAATATGTGGGTTGTGCTTAACCCCTACAGCCCATTCAGGTGCCTTTTGACGTATTTCTGTAACCTGCAGGCAGACCTGCAGGCAGACCTGCAGGCAGACCTGCGTTGTTTCCAGTCACAACATGGGGGGCGGAACAGAGCTACAACGAAAGAAGAAACCCTTTTCATGCACCAGTAAACACGTCGGGTGTGTGTGTTCACAACATATTCGCAGATTTACCTTCACTTGAGAAAAGTTCAGGAAAAAGAAGAATTTCTCCTCCGTTATACTTTCTGTTTCCGTTTGAGTAAATATGTACTGAAGTCACGCTATTCTTACTTAAAATAAGAGCCGCCAAGTCTGACTGCTGCAGGGTGACTTGAAAGGGACCATACATGCAAAAAAAACAAAAAACCCCAAAATAAAAGAAAACACACACAGAGTCAGAGTAGCAACAATGACAAGGGTGTCCTTACTTTTTACTCTGCGAGAAAACTTTTTTCTCTTTTTTTTTTTTTTTCTTTGATAAGTAACATAAGTTTTATTCAACTCAATTGAATTTAAAAAATGGGAACAGTCCCAAAATGTACACAAGTTTTAACAGGGGCAAAAAAAAAAAAAAAAAAAGGTAAAAGCTGCATGCTGTCGCTAGCTTGAATTCAGATTAATCTTTCTTTTCCAGGAACACAATAAGGATTAGCGTTAGGGCATCATGTGAAGATTATATTGAAATATATATATATATTTATATATATACATATTTCCCACATACGCTCAGTGCATCCAGTGATTTCTGAGTTTGCCCTGGAGGTCTTCTGCCCAGAAAACCTCTGAACCCAAACACCCAGCACTCATCCCGATCAGACACCTGCGTTGCCTCAATTGACTCTTTTCATGTGCAGCAGCAGCAACAGCAGCAGCAGCAGAGCAGCAGCAGCAGCAGCAGCAGCAGCAGCAGCAGCAGCAGCAGCAGCAGCAGCAGCAGCAGCAGCAGCAGCAGCAGCAGCAGCAGCAGCAGCAGCAGCAGCAGCAGCAACAGCAGCAGCAGCAGCAGCAGCAGCAACAGCAGCAGCAGCAGCAGCGGTTTTATTTCAGTCCACTCTACGGAGGCAGCTCCTCTTTAGCCGTTTCCATCCAAGTAATCATGTTCTCTTTAGTTACAGCTCATATCTAATGACCGAAGGTGAAGGTCAAAACTTAAAAAAAGTTTTTCATCAAAAACCTTTGCTTCTCGATCTCTTTCTTCGCCGCAGCGGGCCTCGGCGATGTCTGCATTTCTGGAGACGAGGCTCTCATCGATCCGCGCTCCCTCCTACCATCAGGTTTGCTAAGCCAGAACTCCTCCATGTTGAGCAGATTAATGATTCATGTACCTGAGGGTAACTGTTCACACTCTCTCCGGTGGAAATCCGTGGTCTAAGACTTGCAGGAGTTAACTTTTAACACTGGCCGGTTCACACTTGGCTGTGCACCAGCCAGCCCACTGCAACACCAAGCTAATGGCTTGAACATGGCAGCGGGAGCAAAATCCTCTGCATTCTTTTGACTCTTTCCTGCACCAAAGTAGAGAAATAAATTCCCCTCCTGGAATCACTATTGACTCAGCAAATGAATCTAGTAGGTTTTTACATTTTTTTTTTTTTTTTGCGTCTTTTGGTTTTGTCAGGTGCAAAATCCTTGCCGCGGCTTCAGCGATTGAACTTCAGAGTTTCTCTCGACGGCGGGTCTGGAAATCGTCGCTGTTGCTGCGTGGAGCCGATCTGCACCTGCGGCGTCGAGCTTTGATTCATGTGAATTGCATGAGCCTCCCACTGCTTTACTTGCTCATGCTAATTTATTAGATCCGAAATGTTGGGGATGCATGAATATTTTTTGTTCGGTTATAAAGATTTCACAGCCTTTGTGTGCTTCATTCGTAGCTGAAACGTTTTTCTATATATATATATATGCCTACATGCTCTTACGTATAAGGCGTTTCCAGTGTGACTTTTAAATCTGGGCGTAAGAATATAAATGCCTTTTCACAATGTGTCGTCGCAGTGCAAAAAATAGTGAAAAAACCCCCCGATTAAATCACGGCTCAACTATGACGAGGCCTTGGATTGGAAAATTCTGAATATCTTCCTATTTTACTGACTGCCCACTAAAACGTTTCCTCTTTATTTGTCCCGCCCCCGGCGGCCATGAAACATGTTTTCTTCTCTTAGTCATTTTCATTTCCATTTCACACTGTTGACCTTGGGCAGACGGCCAATCATGACACTGGGATGAATTAGCTGCTTTTTGGAATAAAAAGAAAACACCCTTTTAAATTTAAGCCTTGAATTCAAAATACAAATGGGGAAAAAAAAAAAAAAAACCTTCAGTTTTGTTGTTACTCAGCAGCTTCAATTTTATTCACAGCGCCTGACTGAATATCGGCGAATCAAACCGGAGCCCCAAATTACTCTCCGCAGTTGTCGTCGGTGACTTTGCTTGCAGATTTTTTTTTGTGTGTGTGTGTGCGCGAAAGCGAAATGGAGACGTTCTGACACTTTGTGGTTTCGATTCAAGAAACAGCCACACTGAAACATACCTATTATTATTATTATTATTATTATTATTACTAATTTTGTTATTTCTGGTTTGAATAAAGAAAGAAAAGGAATAAACAATTATTTAATGTTAAGTTATCTAATTGTTTAATAATTAAACCATAAGTCCGACTGCAGTGCTTTTGACTTGCAGTGCTTCAGTTTTGCTTCCATGAATTGATTTTTTTCGACCCAAGGCCTCCGGTGAGGTAATTCGTCTTGTCAAAGCGAGGAAAACAGGTAACAGTAGTTTGCTAATGAACTGTGCGTGACTCAGACCTGCCTCGAAATGCTTCGTTGTTGAACTGGTTTCTGACTTTGAGAGCTGTGAAGGCTGAAAATGGCATTTGAAACATTAAAAAAAAAACAAAAAAAAACAGAACAGGGCAAGGTAATGTTACTGTGTTTTTATGTTGCTTGATATTGGAGAGGAACTCGCCAATATCATCTTTACGCATTCATTCTATGCGTGAAAATGAAACGGTTGTGTGCGACTCTGCTGCTCTTTAATGACCTGTGAGTTTGAGAAACCGTGTTGGCGTGAACGCAAACGTTCGTGACCTCCATGAGAGATTTTTAAAAAGGAATGTCAGGAAAATTATGAGCTTCAATTTACAGTCATGGTCGAACTTCAGTATATTTGTGGTCTTACTTACATGTGTGAAGCTGGAATATTACCTCCAAAAAAAATGTCCTTGTTTTGCAGATAAACAGGGAAATGTGTTTATCTGCAAGCAATTTTATGGCGTGATGAAGTCATCAAGGTGACTTTCTTCACCCTTATGGTTCATAAAGTCACCTAAATGTCACCTTACGGTCAAATGTTTGGAACATTTTTTGATTTTCCTCAAGTTCTCCAATAAAAAGCATGTTTTTTTAAATTATTATTAAGAATGGCATTATATTCCTATATAAAAGTCTATTTTTTTTCCAACTTGTGTATTTTATAACAACTCATATGATTCATAATAGGATGTTTCTGGGTTTTTTTTTTACCTTTCTTTCTCCAAATAATGAAATTTTCATGCGTCCAAAATCGTGGGAAGGGAGATTCCTCACAGAAAATCAGTCTGCAACAGTCTCCGACGATCCATCCTTTGGAGTTTTAATCTTTCTCTAATCTTTTTTTTTGTTTTGCTCTAACTGTGCAAAGAGACACAAACAGAAACACGCACGCACCCCTCCTGCTGTCAGTTTGTGCAATCGCCACACGGTTCTTCGCTGCGCTCTCCTCAGGAGGACAAATTCCTGAAATCTTCCTAGCTGGAATTTCCGGAGAAGCTGAAAAGCCGTCATTTCGTTCTCAGCAAATGTTTCTGCGTGCGCGACATCATTTTTTCGAGCAAAGGTGTGACGGCTGGAAGTTTTTCTTCGAAGGCCTGAGATCAGATTGCGACGCGTTTAAACAGTGTTACTTATCGGCCTTATCGTCGCCATCTGCAAAAGTTAACCTTTCAGACTGGAAAAGCTTTTTGCGATGAAAACGACGTGCGTCTGTCTGTATCTTTTGCTTCAGCTATCGAAACTAGATGCAGCTGGAGGTCTGACAGCATTTCCTTGAGATTTATTAATCAGCTCCTGAAATGCCGGAGAAATATTTGTATTAGGTCCTTTCTGAAAGTTCAAACCTGCATGTTTAACATTTTAATAAGAGCCAGGCAAGATAAGCAACAGGTATCACACTCTGACAGTACAAAGGTTAAGCCATCGTCCATGTTTTTTTTTTTTCTTCTCTAAACATCATCTGCAAGTAAAAGGATTTCAGAAGGTTACTCTTGTCAAACATCGCCGGCGCTCGTGATCTGGACTGAATCGTGACATTAAGATTCGTCCGTAGCAACAAAGCGACTTTGTTTTGCAAAAAAATATTTTCGCCTTTCTGCAGGTTTTTATATTTTAATCGGAATATGTGTTTATACACCTCTGACTTTATTTTTATTTTTTTTCCACTTATCACTTATCAGAATGCCACAGCCACAAACCTCCATGTATCCTCATGAAGTACAACAGAAATATACAACTATTTTGATCCAGCTAAAGATATGAGAAGTGAAGCCTGCGTCGCGTTCACCGCATCGATATCCTTAAATAAAATCAACTCTGTTTTGCAGAGATTCACAAGGATTGCAATTAGATAATGTTCAAAATGACAACAAATGTCTCTCTTCTGTCTACCTTTCCTCCATTTTCCCTGCGCAAGACAATCTTAGGCTCATTAAATGTCACCCGGACGACTCCTAACATTTTGTCCCATTACGATAAAAACATGGGCCATTCATTATTTCTTTGAAAACACTAAATGAGCGTACCCACGTCTGCTTTTGAGTGAAAAACAAACCAAAATTGCCAGATGTTTGCAGTCCTATTCCAGGCCTATTAAATATCTTTATATTGTGTGTGTGTTTTAAATATGTTTTCAGAAAAAAAAAAATCATTTGTCAATAAAAAATTTCACCTGCAACGGCTTCCTTTAGTCAACGGGTCCAGATTTGTGCCATTCTGAAAAACTGTCAGGGAACCGCGCTCAGATCAGTTCAAAGTAAATTAAATCACTTTATTTCTAAAATATTCCCCCCAAAAAAAAAAAAAAGGGAGCTTAGCAAGTTGAAAGCGACACGACTGGCTGCATTAGCAAAGCAGCCAATCCATGATCAGCATTACTTTATCCTCGCCACCGATTGGCTGTACACACAATGTCCTTATATCGGACATAAGTAAAACTGTAGACATTATGTTTTGCTGTCGCGCTAAAATGGTTTCCACTGCACCTATTAGTGCATTTTAAAGTGTATTTGATGTTTGAAAGATTAAACTAGGCAGTCGGAGCACTTTCTTTCAGAGGGGGCGTTTAATACTGCATTTGTAATTCCTGTCCAATTCAATTCTCTCACCCCGACAAAATACCAGAGTCCACTGTAGCACAGAGAAACTGTGGCTGGACTCTAAATTTCAAAAGACGCTCACCTCTAGGTCTCACTAAGCTGGAGCTGGTTGCAAAAAAAAAAAAGAAAAAGTGTGGAGGAAAAATCTGTCTCTTGATATGTTGGAGACTCGCCCTCAGAAGACCTGCAGCTGTAACTGCAGTCGATGCAAGTTGCACCAAGTTGCTTCCTGTTTAGGCCAAATGCATAAGCACACATTTGTTTTAAAACACTTTTTTTTTTCAGTAGAAAAAAATAAATAAAATTATTTCAGACACGCTCAGAGCTTTTAAAGCAGCAGTGGTGCTGTTGTTCTCATTGTCATTCCGATCTCCTGCTCCTCTTCATTAGAGCTGATTTCAATGCTGTCTGAGGGCTCGTCAACATCCAAAACCCCCTGCATGCGCGCAGCGGGCATCGGCAACGCGGACCCGGCCACGCAGTCGGGAGGTGCGCGGAAACTTGGGGATGGTCCTCAGCATTTTAAAACAACAGCCTGCTCTGTATGTTTAATTAAACGCGCGGCAGTTTTAGCAGCTACCGGATGACTAATGCTTCATCACAGGGCAAGGGGAGGCCATTGGAAGAAATGTCAGAGGCAGAAAAAGTCTATTTAATGTTCACATTATCGCTGTCTTCATGTCATACAGGGTGTTTTTTTTTTTTCTTTCCTGTCTTCCCTCCAGTCTGTATTCCTCCCTCTAGTCTTTATTTCAGCTAATGGTACATGAAGGTTAAGGATCATTAGTCTGCTCCCTGGACTATAGCTGCACCTATTTTAGTGCTACAGCGTCGCTTCTTTCTTTCCTTCTTTCTTTCCTCCCTTCTTTTTTTTCCTTGTCTTTCAATTGGCCAACCCTACTTTATCACTGCTTACGCAGGACCTTTCCCAGAAGGTCAGGCTTTTCTAATGACTCGTGACTTGAGTCATGAGGAGGCAAGAAGAAGCGAAAGAGGAAAATTGCCTGTTGAAAGAAACAGAATTGACGGAGCAAGAACGAAAATCAAGGAAGGGGGGATGAAGTGAAGAGGGCTGGAGGAAGGTCGCTGGTGAAGAACGGGGGGGACGGGGGGGACGTGTCACGACAGCGACGGGGCGGACGACTCTGGTCTTTAAGGCTTTTTTCTCTGTCGCTTCTAAAACCACCTGAGACATTTTTTTTAACGGTAGGCAAAGAAAACCTGAGTAAATGCAAAACGGACTTTTATTTGAACTCCGTTTATTTAGGGGGGAGGAGAAACAAGGAGCCAACATGGCCGAATGCCAAACTGGACCCGGTGTCTGAAAGCTAATCGCTAATGCTAATAACGAAAATGCTAATCAGGGTTTTTTTTTTGCAATGACAACCAACAAGTCTTTTATATTGGTTGAATTCAGCAACGTGTTCACATTGGATGCTCACTCCAAAATGATTATTTTTATTGGTTGGTTTCTTTTTGCCATTCGTAGATCACTTTGCTTCATCATTTATGAATTATTAGTGTCATCTATTTATCTTTGCCTCAATCATTAAGAACACTCATCACTTCAAAACTGATCAAACAGAAAGCGACAAACATGCATCTTTGGGGTAAATAAAGGACACGTTTATTGTCATTTATTTATCATATGGACTTATTGAGCATCTCTGCTGACATTTCAGGAGCTCTAAGCTGGCGTTCATGAAGCCATGATTAATACATGATACAGAGATACATGATTAATTCAAAGGGCTTTATATAAATCCCCATACCTTTTTTATTTCAGGAAGACCAATCTATCACTTTTCTCGGGTTTATTTTTAATGAGCCTCCCAGATTAATTTCCAAGGAAAAAGGAAGTTCAAGTTGCCAACCTACTTAGAACTTCTCCTTTTCTCAAGGTATCCTCTGATCGCGGGGAGCAAACTGCGTGACAATAGGCAACTTTGCATTCAGGGGAGAAATGCGTTTTAATGAGTTATGTAAGTTACATAAACAGTTTCCAAAGCACTTGCGGTGTGTGAAATATGAAAGTTTTTGCTTTATTTTCTCACAGTCTGACTATGAAGTCTCATATTCGTCGGTTCCTCCTGCTGAGCTACGTCAGAATTAGCTCCTTGTTCACATCCTGTTTCGCGTCCAAGTGCAGCACAGATCAGCATAATTAGACATTATTTTTCTTTAATTAGTCATCAAGAACGATCAACCTCTACTCACTATAGATTTTGCTTATGGACTTAACAGGGTGCATGAGAATACTCAAATTTTAGATTTTGTTTTTAGGTGAGCACATTTACGAAAGACAAAAAATAAACAAATAACTGCGGCACAAACTAAACAATTAGTCAGTGTAAGAGCAGAATGGTGTCGAGAGATCGGCGGCGGAGACAGGAGCCGGACTCCGTGACAGTTAGTTATATTTACGCGCTACAGTCCATTTGGTTTTTGGGGAGGGTTTTCATCATAATTTTCCCAACAGCCTCCCAAATACGAAACAGAAAAATGTTCGCCATGATGGGGCAAAGCCGGGTTTTCCAGCGGTTCGTGGGAAAATGAACTCGGCGCGACGTCGGCGTCACGTAAACGGCGACGTTCGCCGTTTACGTGACGCACTTCGCAGGCCTCTACACCAAGCTAAAAACACGAAGGCTGATCAGAAACAGAGCTGTGCCCTCACGTCGCAGAGATCTTTCCCTCTTTTTTTTTTTTTGTTTTTTTTTTTAGGGCCGCCAGCGATGGATCTGAAAACAAGTGGTTCCGACGTTTCGCGGGTTCCACCCTGGCAATTTTTCATAAAATCACTGTTTTATGCTCCGTTACGCTCAGTGATCTCCAACCTTCCTTTGATCTGTAAAGCTCTTTCATGGAATATGCTTTCAGAAAGAAAAGATTGCGACTGATTAGCCGGCCGCGGTATCGTCTGTGATTTGACTAGAAAGCCAACGTTTCAAGCTCTGCTTCTGAACTCAGTTTTTTTTTTGGTATGAAACCTGTTTGTTTTTAGGTTGCATTTCTGCTTCTTTGACAAAGTTAACGATGTTGGCAATTGGCTTTTTCAGTCGAACTTTTAGGAGTATGTGAAACACGAAGCCGGTTGCAGAGAGCATCGACACGGGGAGGGGGGGGATGCGTGGGCTGCACCATCGGTCTCCGTTTCTGAGCAACCTTTGTTTCGTGCTTCAAAAAGTAACTTTTCTCTAATTACTTCCATTTAAAAATCGTGGAAGTCCACCAGTCCTTCAGCGATCACAGCCAGCTGATGATCACAGCAAAAGAATCCAGGCTTTTCCTCACCAGAGGCGACTGAACATGAAAAGAGATTCGTTTGCACGTCTACGTCAGACGTATAATTAACTCGGTAAAGTACCTTGTTTCATTGTCCTTCAGCAACTATAAGCACAAACCAGTTTGTAATAGTCAGTGAAATTATTTATTTCTTGAAAAAAATGTGTTTATTTCTCACAGTTAGGATAATGTACTTCAAGTTGTTTGGTTCAGGTTTTGAGATTTGTGTAAAATGATTGTATTACGTGCGGCAGCCTCATGTCCCCCATAGCTATGAAGGTATTTTTGTATTTACGCTTGGAATAATTTGTGAATTTATCGGTTGTGGTGTTTTAATTACTTCATATTTTAATTTAGAGTGGACGACGGAGAATTGATCTGTCAAAGACCTCCGAAGTGGCGGGCGGCCAAGAGGTAACTTTTGCCTTTTTGAATCTCATCCAACGCATCCGACGCATGACGAGGTTTAAAGCCGTCACGCCACAGAAGAAACTCAAGGACCCTTGAATTTTAGAAACTCTCGATAGGTGTAACAAAAAAAAAAAAGAACGCACTCAGAGATCTGTAGGTAGTACTTTGAGGAGATCAAGGACAAAAATTGTGAAAACCGCGAGTCTGAGAAAATAAAATGCTTTGAAAACACGTCGTTCGTAAAGCTAATAGTCTCGTTTATCATTTTTTTGCTGAGGATTTAGAAACTACTAAACACACTTAAACTATGAACTGGTTGCTTTGTAGAGGTGAACCGTTCAGGGATTCAAATACCCCAACACGAGATCATATAGTCCTTTAATTATACTGATGCAAGAAAATCATCCATCTCACTCTTTTGACAGTCAGTTGCTCATAAAATATGCAGATAAATGCCATAAAATAAAACACTAGACCTCTGTAACTTTAACCCGTTTGTGTGTAGCGGTCTAAAAGCCATTTTCTTGTGTTTTCTCGTGGATTTTTATGTTATAAAGTGCACACAGGCTACTGACATGGACACTTAAAATACACTGTCAACTACTGGCAAAATGCATAAAATTCGTTGTTGAATCCAACATGGTGGACAAACAGAAAAGCAACTCGGGAATGTCCGGTCCCTTCTTCTACTGTAGAGGACTCATGCAAGTAAAAAACTAGACAACTTTTGTCATGACACGACCCGCTGGTCGGCAGACGTCCTGTGCAGACTGGCCAAGGCGAATACCGTTCACCCTGTCCTCTGCCTGGATTGTGTCCCAGCGGCCAGGTGGTGTGAGGAGGGCATGGCGGACTCAACACCAGACAACCGAAAGCAAGAGGCAAAAGAGATCTGCAGCTCGAGTTGGTATGCTAAATTTGACCATTTGAAAACACAAAAAAAAACAAAAACAAAACTTCCTTGCGTTTTGCAACGACGGAGAAGCGGTGCATTTGCCATCTGGATTAGGTGAGGCCGGAGGACGAAGCCGAGGAGAAGGACACCTGGTCCTTTCTGCCTGGTTTGCTTCCGCCATTACAAAAATCACATAATTGCCGGGATATGGGTGGACGGGAGGGTGGATGGAAAATAAAATCCTTTACACAGAAAATAAGTGATATCGGCCAGACCCGGCTTATCAGCCATAAGGCCCTGGGCCACAGTGTTTCATAACCCATGCATTTGGGCACTGGGGCACAAATGATTGAACAAATGGAAGACAGATAAGCAAAAAAGGTCTATGGAAAAAAAAAAAGAAAAAGATACTGTGTCATTGTCAAAATATTGCCTTCAGAGGTATAGTATGTAGAAGCTTGATAATGTCAGGCGGTGACTGGAAGGTAATTGCTTTCTAATGAATTTTGGTTTCCCTCCGAAATATCACCTGTTGCCTTTCTGGATATGATAGCAAGATGATGCAAGAGACCCGTTCTTCTTCTCTGGAAATGCAGTGATGCAAGGATTGGTTGAAATGACTTTTTCCAATATTCCTGCTCCTTGTTTGACAGTCGTGGCGCATTATCATGCAAACAGCGGGCGCACTGATATGTGGATATGTGCGTCGGGCAAATGAAAATAGTCCATGTTGAGAATGTTATATCAGGCGTCGATACAGACGAATACATACATACATGAGAGAAGCAGAAGGAAGAGAGGGGGCGAAAAAAAAAAATAACACAGCTCCAGTGAAATACTGCTGACCCGGTACACATGGTGGAGATTCAAATAAATGATAAATGAAGGATTAAAATTAATTTACCCTTAAGCACCACGTCTTCCTTTACAAAAAAAAAAGTTTTCGGTGTAAGTTATAGATTTTTTCCACTCCTTTCTTGTCCTGACGATTCAACAATCCAGACTGAATGGGACTGAATTGCGACAGGTTCATTCCACTTATTCAATCGTTTATTCTTTCATTCATTCATTCATTCATTCCGCTTTGTTACTTTACAATTACAAATTCGTGAAATTGCTCGAAATGTCAAAACAAAGTTGAAAAGATAGTTTGAAAACCAACGCAAAACTTTTCTTCCCCTTCACAGTTATGAGCTTCACTTTGTTTGACTCTTGATCTGCGAATAGAAATATATCAGCATTTGTGATTACATCTCGAAGGCTGAAAATAATTAAGCAGCATAAAACCTGCTGCAGGGCAATTCAAAAGAACGAATTAATGAAGGAATCTTCCCATTGCTGACAGACGGAATGTAAATAATACTTCTCTATCTTGTTTTTAATAAGTCCACTGGTGCATTATTCATCCATATTTGACATGTTTTCATTTACTTATTACCATTGATTTTTTAAAATAACTATTCATGTGCAAAATAGTCACCCTAACCCTTCATCAGAAGAGCCGACTCTCTACTTATTCCCCCTTTTGTTGCTCAGCTCTCACTCTCAGTGGCCCCGCCCACCGCAGATCGTTGCTTTGATTGGCAGCCAATCACTTGTTAGGATATGGGATCACACTATAATGTGTAAACAGAGGGGAAAAAGGCACTAGTCAGGTTGAGAATCTGTCCGTCTCCTCAGTCACTGGACAAAAGAGTGAATCGCAAAAAACCCAGTCAGACTGGTGAGCCCAACGGCAAATTTTGTTCTAAAAAAATCGAGCCGCGACGGACTTCCTGACAAAAACATGGTAGTGATCGGCCTATTTATTGCAACGGTGGTTCATCCATCCGTTGAAGGGCAATCAGTTTACAGTTAACATTTTAATTTCAGGAAATATTCTAAGTTTCAGCCAAACGTGACTAAAAATGCTTTCTCAACAGGACGCCTTCATAGAAACGTTACATTCAAAAGGACTTATTGACACATTCATATCTCTCAAATTAAGCGAAAATATGCTGCTACAACCAACCAAGAGCTTTTTGTGAGCTGCCTTTCCTCACACGAGAAAAAAAAAGCCAAACTTCCCATCGCTGGATCTTTCTGACTTTCCCAGCACTGAATCTCCAGAACATCTCGTGGCAGCTCAGGTGAGTCGATTGTGGAGTTCTCCATTTCTCTCTCTCTCTTCTTCTTCTTTTTTTTTTTTTTTTTTTTGCTTTCCGTCAGCCTGGAGGCAACGTAATGTATCCAATACACTACATCCACAAACTGATACAAAAAACAAAACAAAAAAAAACAATTTTGCAGCATCTAAAACACATCAGGGGCACCGGTGCGGAATAAAACCCGGGTCACGAACGCATCAAAGCCGAAACATAAAACACAGATGAGAAATTTTGGGGGGGAGCTGTGGTCCAACTTAACGACCCCACATGACGCTAAAAGTGCTCATATATCTCAAAAAGTGATTTGAATGAATGATGGTTCTCTATTAAAGCGAGCGCAGGGGGGAAGAGAGTTTTTCAAAATAAATTAGTTTTGGAAGAAAACTATATAACCTCGTACACCCTGTTGTCCTTGGGTTCGCCCCAGCAGTGATGCTGGGCTATTAGATTCGTGTGTGTGTGTGTGTGTGTGTGTGTGTGTGTGTGTGTGTGTGTGTGTGTGTGCGCGTCTGCGTGCACATTCACTGAACACACGTTATTTCTTCAACGCTTTGGAAGAAAGCTGATTAAGGAGTGAATGAGGAAGCTGATTTCGGCCCCACAGAGGACCGGCAATGCGCAGGATTAATCAGACCCGTCTCCTAACTACACAGGTTAATTAGGGTTAAATGATAATTAGGACAACCATTATAAGTGCAAACAACCACTCAGGACCCTTAATCCGCCCAATGCTGCGCTGCTGCAGGAGGGTTTGTTGTTTGTTTGTTTGTGTGGGGCGATCCGGCGCATCCGGACTTCCAAGGATATTTGAGGATGTTTGAGGACTGTCGGCGTGTGACCGCATCCGACGGAAAGCACGACCGCTACCTCGAGAAGCTATTAACTTTTTGGAGAGGAAGTCTCGGCGCAAAGCGCGCTCCTTGCCGCGACGTGGAACGATGCAACCCTCCTCAAGTCGAAGCAGTGTTTGAGCTGGAAGTCCAAAAGCGTTTAGAGGGAAAAACATCAAAAACTCTCGCCTTTCTGGGATCGGCGTTAACGCCCGGGATGCTTCCTACCGTAACCGACGAGCTGTTAATGTGATGGGGTTGAGCGGGCAGGGACATCCTCTAAAACACAATTTGCTCCCACTTTGCACTTGCAAATGTGACACAAAACGTCGCGGTGGGGAGGTGGTAAAAAAAAAAAAGAGATAAATAAAATTGGAATTGATTTAAGTCCTGGCTAAAATATCCCAGGTTGTGACCCCCCGTGCTCTGAAGAGTTTCCCCGTATTAGTATTCTGCACCCAGCAGCTTCTGCCTTGCAGGCAGGGCCTCAGAGCATGAATACAATCAATCAGCAGTTCTGTGGCTCTGCTGAATTCCCAGTGCATCAACTTATTGCGTTTGACCAATGTCTCGCCATCATCCTTGCAGATCTTTATCCCTTTCGTAATTCATCGTCACAACTCATTCATTCATTGCGCTTGATGAATAGGACTCTTATTCAGCCTATGGCCCTGAGTGAAGTGTTATTGGCCATGGTAGTTTTTTTTTCTCCCCTCCAACCTCCATCTGCATCTGTAAATATTCAGCGAAGCTTTGAGTTGCTTGCGCACCGCACATGTGCATAAGGTAAATTTATCGCCCGGTAACGCCCTCGCCGCGCTTCTGAAAAAGCCCTGGCGCCGTCAGGACGGTCTTACAGTAGCAGCGGGGGCATTTTATTCCATCTTATTTTCATTTAATTCCTCTCTTGAAGGCTTGTACCAGGGGGGGTCTCCTGTGATCTGACTGCAGCCCGACTGGGCGAGTCCTGAGCCACGATGAAGGCTTTGGATAAGCATAATGATGTTTGGAAATGTGAAGTTTATTCGCTGCCTTTAAATGGAGATGGTGATTTTCTCCTTACACCTCTGTGCTTACTTAGAGCTCAGACTATGGCCGAGAATTTCAATTGAGGGGGTCTTATTCACAGACAGTTTTTTTTTTTTCCCCTCTTTTTTTTCTCCTGCGTGTGTCTGTGTGTGAGTCGCATTCTCTCCTGGTTTTGCAGCCGCCTCTCGATCAGTGTTGAACAAGACGCCGGGTTATGAATTTCAAGAGTTGAAGTGGGGGGGAATGGGTCGCTGTTATTTATTTATTTACTTATTTATTCACTCAGTCAGCTGGAGGTGTTTTTTTTTTCTTAATGGTGTCCCCCGATTAAACAGATGTGTAGAAGGCCTGTCACAATAAATCAATTAATCGCATGATAACTTAAAAAAAGAAAAAAACACAATGATTTTTATTTGCTTGATTTATTGTTTTTACTCCTTTTTCTCTCTTTTTAGCAAAAACTGAATGATAAAAGCCTCCAGTTTGGTGTTTGGGTCTCAACTCGCACCACTTCCTGTCTTCTTCATCTTTTCCGCCAGTAGTAACATCCTGTTGTCGATCACACGACTCGTGTGATGCGCAAATAGTGTTTCCGTTGCAGCTTTGCAAAATGTTCCAGTTTCAATACAGCCGGAAAAAAAAAAACACAACACTTCCTACCACATGTTTCCATCAAGCTAATAACGCCGCCACGCACTATTTTAAGGTTAATGGAAACAAACCCATAAGAGTCGGTTTCTCTTAGCCGTTCTTCAAAATTAAGAAAGGTACATTTTTCTGGCATTCACAAGTATAACATGTATTACACCAAACATATCAGTTTTAAAGCTTCAAATAACTGAGATGTTCACAGTAAAGGCTGACCAATGTTCATCTTGCCGTCAGGCAAATGGATGGCAATGGTGGAGGGAAAAAAAACATAATTTTTTGGCAAAAGTGAAGGTGTGCTGTATACAAACAACAGCAACTAATGTGGAAAATATGCGGTGAAGAATTTGTGATGCCGACTGAATGTTTCCCGTCCACAATTCCTCGGAATCTTGTCAGAATTCGTTGCGTTGTGAAATCTGACAAACGTCTGAAATTGCAGGAGGTTTGAACTCAAAACGCGACCAGCATCCGCTAAAGACCCAAAAATTAACAAATGCGAAACATTTGGTCAAATTTACTCTAGGAGTGGCAAAAAAACAACTTCCAGTAAACCCTCTGCTGCCGGACCAACAGCACAGAAAGCCTGTGGACTGAGATGTAGAGAAGACAGTGGAGGTCGTGACCCTGGACTCTGAATAATTTAGACAGGTTGTGAAGAGAGGAATGGTCAAGGATCCCACCACCTCTGTGCTCCAACCTTGTAAAATGCTGTAGGAAAATCTTTTTTTTTTTTCTCTTTCCCCTCAAAGTGTTCAGAGAAGCAGAGCCAACATGTTTGGAACAGTTGATGTATTAATAAAAACGGTTGTTATGGAGACTCGATGACCCCCCGTTGGCACTTTTACATTCGGTTCTCGAGCAGCGAACTCTGCTACCCATCCTCCTTCCTGACTAAGTAAATTTCAGCCTTCATCGTCGGCTGGCTGCTTTCTTGTAGCCATTTCCTGATCGTCACGCACTTGTGCTGACGATGCATTCTCCTTTTAATTTTCGTGAAAGTTCATGAATAGACTGCGGCCCGTCTTCAGCAGTCGATGGGAGCGAGGCTGGGCATGTCGACGGGTCGTCTTAATTTTTTTCTCCCTTCACGCTAAATAAATATACTCAATAAAAGCCTGATTTAAAAAAAAAATAAATTAAAAAAATGTGATAAACGCATTTATTTTCTCTTTTCACACTTGCTGCGCATAAGTTTTCGTAAAGCGGCATCGAGACGGTGCCGCCATACGATATTATTTAACCAAATACTAAAGCTCAATCTCAAAATAGTTTCTGGTGTTATTTTGGGCAAAATCCTCGCTTTGGTTATCGGAAATATTTAACGTTTTGAGGGATCGATATTGATCTAAAAAACAAACAAACCTGGATTTTCCTGTTACGCCTCATGATTTCCTCTAAAACCAGGACACTGAATGTTTCTTTTTGTTTTTAGACTGCAGGGCTTGCAGGTGCGTGCCGCAGTGTTTACGTCGTTGCCGCTGGGATGCGATACTCTCACGTGGTTCACAGCTGAACGATGAAGCTGTGAATGCAGTTTAACAATGTTTCATACTGGAGCCCTGGATCTCTGCTACACACAAATACAAAAGTAGAAATTATTATTGCAGTGTTACTTCATGAAATGAGGTCATGGCGTGTTTACGTTGAATTTTTGTGCATGTGGATCCCTGCGTCACCGATTGTGTCATCTGGCTCTTTTCAAGTGTTTTTAAAAGGTGCTATGATTACAATTTGATTCAAATCAAGAAAATCTTGAGACGTTTCTCTTTTGGATTGCCAGAATGACAGAAAAACATTCAGATTTTTTTTTTTTAAACTCGTGTGGGTGGAAGCGTGGCACCCTGCTAAAATAAACTAAAGACTTTATGAAAGTAAGAAAAAAAAAAAAAACTTAAAATGACTTTCAATTTAAATCTAGATGTAATTTAATGAGACCAGAGGACGTGCGACAACGAGGCAACGAGAACATTTGACTGTTTTTTGCTTTGCAGTGACAAAAACGGCTTTATGAAAAGTGAGAGCGACTTTTTCCTGTGACTTCAGACTGAATGGAGACAAACAAACGGCGTGATAATCGACGTGCTAAATGCAACGTTGCACAGCAAACATTTTTCTCCAAAATAATGATAATAATAATGATAAAGTCTTTAGTTGGTTCACTGTACGCTGTAGAAATAAACATAACGAGCTTCTCACAGTTGAACTTGACTTGAACGTTATTTTTATAAACACGTTCAGGGAGTTTGGCTAACTGGGTGCCGTTTCAGGATTTATTATTTAACTTGAGAAATCCATCTTTTATTCTATTTGCAGTGACGAAACATGAAGAAAATGTTGTACAGTCGCTGCAAAAGCAAAAACTCAACACATACAATTCAAGTTTTCTGTCTTTTTTGTTAGATTTAGGCTCGTTCTTTGATTAAAGCCAATAATGATGCAGCATCGACTTTTAACGCTGCTCTGAACGTCGGTGATCCCATTTTATTCCATTCACATATTAAGACTCCGCTCCTGTTTTAAATACAAGCATTTATATTTACGGAAAATGTTTGTGTCTCATAATATGAGGAAACAAAACAAACAAAAATAGAGCATCTTGGGGTTTTTTTTTTAAAAAAAGAAGAAGAAGAAAGCTCTGCGGCAGAAAAAAAAAAGGAGAGCTCTTTCTACTGCTCTCACCGGCTTGATTACAAGTACATTGTTTTTTATTGTGTCTTTCAGAAGCGCACTGCGCCTCTCTGCAAACATTGCAGCTGCACACCCCGGAGCCGCGCAGCTTTTCATAGCAGAAATTGCTTGACGTTGATAAAACATCTGGAGCGATAAAAGCGAAAAAGCAGTAGATGGGCAACAGAAGCTATTTTATAGCCGAAGTGCAAAGGAAAACACAATTACTGGGGGGGGGGAGGAGGAGGAGGAAGAGGAGGAGGAGGAGGAGGAGGACTGCGGAGCGGCTGAGTTATGTGCATGACTGAGGATGCGGCCCCTCGCCGGGCCCTTCGCGCTGACTGACAATGAGGTTGAAACTCGCGGCGGATAAATTGAACGTCCCACTTTTCCCGGCCTTTCAGACTTGTCCTGTAATTATCAATTCCACTTCGGAAGAACAATTACTCCAAGCTTGCCGGGGCGATTATGCAATTTGCGGACGGCGAGTCGCGACTCGACGCCGCAGGAAAAACAAAGCGTGTGGATGTTGAGTGTCAGTCATGAGTTGTGATGGGGTGAAAAGTGAAACGTTTCATTATTAGCTTTCACATTTTCTCTCGGTTGTGCGTGGTCTGAAACGGACCAAATGTTTTAGTCCTCGGGTCAAACGAAATCAGAAAGGTCGACATTCTCACCGCTGTTCCTAAATCCTTAAAGGGAACCTATTAAAATTCGTTTTAAACACGATAGGATACATTTCCATTTTCTTACCTCAGTTAAGGTAATTGTTCATGATTTTAATAGCGGAAAGAGGCCGAGCCATGAATCCTGTGCGGTAAAATGAGAAGAAAAAAAAAAAGAGAAAGAAAGAAAGAAAGAGAAAGCGGGTCATGGTGAAGTTAATTGACGTAACCATGAATTCAAACACGCTGAAGTTGTGCGGAGGGACTCGGGCTCCAACCCCTCAACCAAACGTGACAGAAAAACGAGGCAATTAAAGTCCCGGCAGAGAGCGGCCCTGCGGAGCCGCTGAAGGAAGCGTTAAAAGGACGTGGAAATCCCGTCTTGTTCTTTTCCTTCTTTGTTGTTTAAAAAGGAAACAATCCGCCAGGATTCAGCTCACGGTGAAATCAGGCCTCGTTCCGACTCTCCTGGCGTTTAAGGCGACTAAGATGTTTTCCTGTCATGGTCGATTCAAAGATGTTGAGTACAGCCTCAATGATGGGGGAACATTGCCTCCGTTCTGTTAAGCAGACGGAGAATCTGCAGCTTAATTGCTGTGTTTAGAATAATCTTCTTAAGTAGCTTCGACTCCTGAAAGACATCCAAAGCTTTTATGTTCTAAAACAAAGGCTGTTGTTCAGCAGGCTCAACGTCGACCCTTCAAAAAGCTCAAGTCTCTTTGCGTTTGCGCGTTTTGCCGAGCGTGCGAGCGCGCTTCGCCAGAGCACTCGCAGCTTTGAAACGCTAAAGCACCAGAGTCGATTTATTTTATCATGAGTCACATTTTGGTATTTTCATGATGTGACGTGATCCAAAATGAAGCAATTTTCATCCACTCCACTTTGCAGAAAGGCTCCAATTCTTTATTCGACTATTTTTATTTCACGTATTTCAGCGATTCTGTGCCACAGCTGACCTGCAAGCGGCTCCGTTTATGGTCAGACGCTGATGTTGGACGTCCTGATTCAGGATTTTCTGTCGGGAAGCTGAATCCGTGTTTCAATGCTGAGAACTCATCCAGGTCAGAAAGAACAAGAGCAGCATCTGCAATAATCTGTCTCACCAAACATCCATCATGTTTTGACTGTTGCCTCTAGTCTCTCATATTTCCCGGTTGGTCTAACGTCAGATATAAAACACCTTCTCAAAAAGCTTTGCTTGCAGCTTGATATCTCTACTCTGCTCTTGTACTTTATGCATCAGAAGATGCTGATTTTTGCTGCCTTTCATTGACTTAACTGGTGATTTATTGCGGCAGATTTCTAACATGTTGCTAGGTTGGTTTGGGTTTCTCGTCACAAATTAAACATCTGTAAACCGCTTTACTCGGTGAAAGAGTTATGCAGAGTTATTTAAAGCACGACCAAGAAAAACGATGATTTTGTTGGTTTTATTGGGAAATCATGACAAAAGCAAGCAGCAGCAGCAGCAGCAAATGTTGTGACGTATCTAGAAAGCATGAATTGTTCTTCCCCTCTAAGTGCTGCCATGGGCAATCTTCCCCGTACCAGAGAACACATTAGTCCCTTCCAGCAGCAGTAAGAGCAGAACATCTTCAACTCTCCGGGTCCGGGATGAAAGCGAACTCTGCAAAGCCGCCGCGGACTGGCCTGTCGTTGTTGATGCAGTCTCCTGTGTAGATCGTAAAGTTAAAATACAATTTAGATTTTAAGAAATCCAAATGTAAAAAACAACAGCTTTCCTTCTTCGTGGTGACCCACACATGGGATTCTCCTGTAGAGTCTTAAATACGCCAAAATTCCAAGTTTGTTGGAGGCAAAACCTTTAAATCTTCTTCCAAATATGACGTGATTTATCATTTACAAAAAGCAACAAGAAGTTTCCTTAAAGGAAAATATTTCAAGAACAAAATCTGCAATAATCTGTCTCCACAATGTGAAAAATGCTTGACTGAAGTAAGTTTTGATTGCTTTCAGGATGTAGATTGTGCTAATACATGCCTACCATCAGTTATTAGCAAGTCAAATTAACTGCAAACACGCCCTACTGCAATCATCATCAGACGATTACTTATGTGCTTCCATGCAGTTTGCAGGTCTGGAGAAGTTTCTGCAGAGTGAAGTTTGTGCTCAACAATCGCCTATATTTCCTCGCGTCTGGATGCGGAGGTGGAGTTGCAGGAGAGCAGGACGGAGAACGGAGAGCCAAAGTATTCGGATGGCAGAGAGTTCAAACCGAACGCAGCAGAAAAACACAGTGGGATCGCCAGCAGAGCGGCGTGGACAAGAGATGAGCTCACGATCGGAGATCGATTTCAAATCACGAGGAAGAACGCCGAAACACAAGAACGCCGAAACACAAGAACACCGAAACACCGTTTTCAATGGATTTGTTGCTTTTCAGTTCCATTGTACAATTGGGACAAACTTAAAAATCAAGCTTTTGACATCGACTTGAACACTCCAGTCTTTTTGACTATTAAAAAATAGCCACTTAAACACCTCACGTAGCCTCTTCAATCACTCAAAATTTGCCATGTCATTCATCTAGATAAGGTTTCATAAAGATGGCGCCTTTAAAGTGCTGGTAAATTGAGCCTTAAGGCCACCGTCGTTGTCATCTGTCAACATTTTGCGCTACACGGCTTGGCAAATCAATTGGAGACGAGGGTGTGGGGGTTGGGTGAGGGGGGTTCAAAGGACACCAGATAACAGTGCAGCAGCTGAACCCCCCAGAGGACTTCAGCCTTCATGGAAAAGTACACACAGAATTGTTTTCCATCGCGCGAAAAGAAAACGTTGACGCCTTTAATAGCTTGATAAACGTTTCCGTCATAACCCGCGTCTCCAATGTGCCATCCTGCAGCGCCGTAGTTCACCTAATGTGGGCTTTTGAATTTAATGGAAACTTTTGGGTCATGAATAGATTTCTGTCCTCGCCGAGAATAAAAACAATGCCGCGGTTTTTTTTTGTTTTGTTTTGTTTTGGGGGGTTTTTTTGGGGTTTTTTTTCTCGAGCTTTCCACTAAATTAGACCATAGGTCAATCTGGCTGCCTTTGCTGTCGGAATCGCTTTGCTTTGATTTGCCGCATTCAGAGCATCCACTCAGGGTGCATTGAATGCCCCGAAGTATTGATTGAATTAGACAAAGAACCCTCATGAGGAGAAAAAAAAAGAAAAGAAAGAAAAAAAAAGACAGAATGCAATCATATTCCCATTAGCAGCAGGCTGGATAGGAGAAGCGTGCGCTGGCCTTTTCTTCTTGCCTCCCTTGTTCAACATTAATTACAGTTCATTTCACACGCTCTGTTCCTCCAGTCTCCCCCACTTTCCAGCAGCAAGCGCCACTTTCAGCCCCTCCGCCCCCCCAACCCCACCCGTCAGGTTGCTCTACCTCAAAACTCTTTTGAATTAAAAAGAAAAAAGAAAAAAAAAAAAACTCCACCAGGCATCAGTCAACGTTCAGAATTATTTAATACGGAGCTTCTTGAACCCACCGCTTAAATTATGACGGGCAGTCAGAATTGAAATTCGAAAAAGGGGGTCGAGAGCAATCCGAGGCCTGATGTGCGGCGTAAATCAGGCGGCGAACAGCAGGGCGGGCTCCAAAAAAAAAAAAAAAAAGCTGGCTGAAGAGCGCGCCGCGGCGAGAGCGGCGCTCAGCGAACGCTCATGCGAGCTGAAAGCCGTGTTCTTTTCGTCCGCCGCCGGCATCCGAAGCCGTGGCCTCCGAGCGAAATGTCGTGCTGCGTTTTCATCACTGTCAAAAGGCTCGACTCATATCCCAAATGTTGTAGCAGAAAGTGTTTGGTTCGCCGGGGTAACTTTGATTGAGCGCTGATGTGTTTGAGATGTATTTTTCTGAAAAGAGGAAAACCAACTCGAAGAAGGGTAATGGCAAAAGCAAAAAGGAAAAAACAGTTGGAGGGAAATTGAAAGTCAGACTTTGAGACAGCTAAACAAATTGTTGACATAAAGAAAAAGACTTTATTTGGTGGCGACGCAGCAGGACTCCAAACGAATCCCGCGCTGAAAGTTAAACATGGTCCCATTTTCTCGCTGTGCATTTGTCTTTAAGTGATTTTTATTTTTATTTATTTTTGGGGCATTTTTGCACTTGTAATGCAAGTTGTTAACTCTCCAACACCTGAATATAAATACAGGCGGAGCTGCAATGCTGTCATAAAATTGTCGGCAATTTTATGTAAAGGAAAAAAAACAAAAAATGCAATCTTTCAAAACACAGCTGTGAAAGCAATCCGGCTGTGAATAAATGCACGTAACTTGACTTGTGTGTGAAGATTGCACGTCTTGTACCGAGCCCTTTCTCTATTTTGAGTAGAAAATATCAGCGTAAAACGCTGCTTTGCCGTGTTGGCGGAACGAGCTCCGTTAGCAACACGCTGCTCTGACCCGAACCTGTTCATTCTGTGGCCTCGTAGCACAACTTCAGCGTTTCTATTCAAACAAGTCGCCGCTGTCAAAAGAGGTGTCTGTGAAAACCCGCAGGTGTTTGTATGTGCGGGCGAATTCACGCAAAACAAACGTCTTTTCTGTCACCTGCGCATTTTGTAAATTTTATGTTCCACTCGTCTCGTTTCTTTTCTCCATTTGTCATTGCTGTAGGAGCTCTTTGTTCTCTATTAATTGATTAATTGATTTATGCTGATCCGTCACCGGGTTACCGGTGTAAGGCCGCTGATGGTTTTCTGAACTTTTCCATCCCTGGACTGCTATCAGCATACCACGTCTACCTTGAATCTTTCTCCGCAGAGGCGTTTCCCTTTCCTCGTCTTTGTGTGACACGTCGCCGTTGCTGATCTGCCGAAAACCGGCTTCGGAGTTTCTGAGTGAACGTTTGGCTTTTCACTGTCAGCTTTTCATTGAGCTTGATTCTCCTGGTTCTCTTTCAGCAGCACCAGTTGCTGTAGTCGTTCAATATGTTTGACCTTTCAGCAGATATCCGCGCTTTGATCTGTCTCGAATGTAACTGATTCTGCTACCGATATCACATTCCAGAGTTTCTCTCTTCCATCCAAAGGTGCTGCCTGCACACAGAACGCATCTATGATGCTAATGGGAAACGATGCTCAACCACAGAAAGTAAGGACACTGCTGCGCTTTGTCTAAAATGTATTGGACTTTTTGTAGTCACAGACTTTGACCTGAACCTTCAGAGTCACGTAAAGATAATTACAAAGTCGGCCTTCTATCACCTGAAGAACATTATTCCTTCCAGACCTCTCAGGTCTTCCTTAAGACGCAGCATTCAGCTTCTGTGCACCACAAACCTGCAACAAACTTCCAAAAAAACTGCAAAACGGTTGAAACACTGAGCTCCTCTAAATCAAGACTAAATCTTGCAGCGTGTTTAAGGTACTGCCTCAAAATGCTGAACTGCTGAAAGGCGTGATAATCATAGTGTATGAGATTTATGAATCCCACGTTGACAAAAGTGAGCAGAAATTCTCAAAAACGTTCCTACGCGTCCATGTCGGAGTGGACATGATATTGTCCATGAACATTTAAAACGCTACTACACGGCTGCAGGGAGAGGGCAAATATAAAATGACTGTTTGGTTAAAAGATAAAAGTTACATTTTGAAGACCTCTTTCAATGACTGCATTTTTGTACTTTGCTATTCTTGAAATCTATGGGGTCACAAAATAAAGAATAATAATAATAATTAAAAAAAAAAAACACTTTGAAAATTTTTTTTATTGCGCTCTTCATGCTTTCACTGCTTGGTCCGTCACGTTCACGGTGAAGGCACTTTTGATTGGCTCGCCATGGTTGCGCAAACGCAGCCGTTTGCTACCATCTCACAAGTACAAAGTACAACAACGTGTTGAGCGGCGAGCCAATCAAACACTGGAAGTTTCTCTTTTAGTTGTTAAAAGATAAATTGATTGGATTTCATCAGTCCTTATTTGGTCACAAGTAAGAAAGGCGTTTGACTGAGGGGAGCTTCAAATGAAGAGACCTGAAAGCCTGCAGTTGTTCTTGTCTATTAATTAATTCTCCAGATAAAATCTATTCTTCATGTTATAGTTTTACCTGATTTATCCAGTTCAGGTTGTTGTTGTTTTTTTTTACGTTGAAAGTAAAGAAATTTCAAAAAACTGTTTTAAAGTGCGTCTCACCACAAAGGATGCCGGAAAGGACGGGCAACAGCTTTGCGCACCGCCGCGGTGGCGTTTGATGAAATCATATCCAGAACTGAAAAACGTTAACAGCCTGCAAGCAAACACCTCCTAATGGACCATTTGCCTGTTACAGCAATTTAGCAACCAGTAGTCTGCACCCAAAACCGCTCCATGGCAACAAGAGCATCCCCACCACAAAAGATCTGTGTTATTTGTCAAGGTTTGCTTTCATTATCATTGCCACGAGGCTTTCCATCTCAGGAATGAGACATCTGTTGTTTTTTTTTTTTTGCTTTCTTTCTTTCCTCTTCTTCTTGCTGACAATTATCCGCACGGAGACGTTTTTCACCGACATTTTTCATGCTAATGCTCTCACTCATCAACAAACATTTATCACTCTCCGGAGTTCATTAGCGCCGTATATGTCAGTAATATAAAGCGTATGTTTGATTGCTATATGTTTTTTTTTTTTTCTTTTTTTTAAAGACGTTCGGCACTCTTTCACGCCGTAAACGGCTCGGATGTTTCGCGTGGCAGCTTTATGGTGAACAGTGCCGGTGATTTGCGGCTGGAGTTTAATGACTGAGAGCGCAATAACTGTAAGCTAAGATTTGTATCTCCAAGACGGATGGGCCCCCGCGATTGAGTCGTCGAGTCTGCGCGGCCCGAGAAGGAAGAAAACGGCGCCCCCGTTAACGCGGCCCAATTTGATTTTAATTTGTGTAAACAGGGGCATCGTGGGATTTTATGGATGTTGTAAATCAGACACACCTGCCAAGTCATTTTACATTAAATGATAAGCTGTAGCACAATGACAAATTGTCTCAACGAGCTGTTACGTGTGGCCCAATGGCTCCGGTACACCTTTGGATTAAGTTCTGGTGACCTTGAGGCTCGTAATTCACTTATTTTTTTGTCCTCATCAAGCCGTTCGCAGACCACCTTCACCAAACGGCATAAAGTGTATTCAGTGTATTTTTTGGCATAAAAAAATCCAACTAATTTACACAAATACTTTTTACAAGGATGAAGGTACCGAACCGAATGCTCCATGTCGCTTTTAGGAGTGCTTGAATCTCTGCGCTCTGAATTACAGAAGAAAAAAAAAAGGTCGGTTTCAAAAAAAAAACCCCAAATGTTTCTAAAGACCAAAACGGCCGACGAACGGGAAAGAGCAGAGACCGGGGACGAAAAGAAACAGAATTTTATTGCTGCAGATCAAATGCGGAGAACGTGAAACGTGTAAAATACGAGTTATTATTGAAAGAAAATGGGGAAAGGAGGATTCACTCTTTCAGCCGAGACTCAGCAGTAATTTTGCCAGTTCTGGAGAGAGAAACCCAAAATGAAGAGCTCACCCACAGACCAGAAAACACGAGGCTGCGAGGTGTAACATCGGAAAGGACATTAGTGACATTTAGTTATGGTAACAAAAACAAAAAAAAAAATGACTAGAGAGAGCTAATATCAGCACAGTGGCTCACATTCATTTTAGTGGAAGGGAACCATTTTTAGCTTTAGATGCATTGAAAGGGCTGGTAATCACCTTGACATTGTTGTGACATGTGAATTATGGAGCAGCAGATACACCAGAATGACTGACAGTTTGTGGGCAGACCCATACATGTGTTTTTTGGTTGGTTTTTTTTAAAAAGATAAACACAATGAATCATACAGGTGACAGAAAATGTTTCCCAAATCGACTGCAATCGACTTTATTTATTTATTTTTAGTCGTATTTTATTACGAGGCCAGAAAAAAAAACCCAATATGATTCATCCTGAACCTTTCACTCTCCAAAGCATCACTGGCGAAAAAGCAAACTGTCTATAAAGCTGTGTGACGCGTTAACTATTATTCATCAGAATGTTACGCAAAGAGAAATGACTGCAGTTACTGTAAACTTTTATTCGCAGTTAGTTTGGTCTCCAAGTTTGTGTTTCTTCCTCCTCTGTCTTTCTATGTTTAGTGTTCTGTTTACGTCGTCGAGATAATTTACGTCCAAGGGTTTCCATAAAGTTTTACTGCGTGATAAAAAAAAAAGAAAAAAGAAAAAAAGGTATGATCTTACATTATAAAAGCTCGTTATTCCTTTGCAATTTACTTTTCAAGTTGATGTTCACGCAAACGTCTGTGCAGGAACGAACAAACGTACCCGCGGAGCTTGTTTGTTTCCTTTGACTTCGCTCGGTTTGCGTTCACTTCATTACAGTTTGAGGACGTAAACACCTTGAAAAAGCATGAAGGAGTTAAGCAGTTAAATCAAATAATTCCCTTCCAAACGCAGACCAGAGTTTAGGAGCTGAAACTTAAAAAGTTTGAGTTTCTTTTTTTTCTTTTTAAGCTCAAAAATACAGAACTCTACTTCTGAGAAAGAGTCGGAGGAGTTTATTTTAGGGCGACCGCAGGAAAAAAGAAATGTGCAGCGATTACACAGGAATGGCCATCGAGAGAGCATCCCACTATCAAATCACCTTCTTGACCCGAGCGGCGCTCAGAGTGACTCGGCTTAAAGTTTTCATCAACCACCCGCTGGCTGCACTTTGCTACCTGGTTTAGCAGACTCCTCCGGAGTGCAGCCCTGTCTTTTCTCTTTTGCAACGTTTTACGGTTCAGAAACGTAGAGGTGACGATTGGTTTGCGCCTTCATTCACAGTGAATCCACATTTGTTAATCCCAGAGAGTCAGTCTGAGAGGGGAGGAGCCCAAAATGGTCTTCGACAACGTTAAACTCCAACCTACGGAGAAGTTTTACGAGACTCCCAAGCTATCATAGAAGAAATAAAACAGCATTTCCCAACAATTGCTAAGACGTTTTTGTCAGTGGAGTGACTAGCGGGCTAGCATGGACGTCTTGGCCCAATCTAATCTGGACTAACACCAAATGAAGACGCTGTGAGAATTAAATGATACCACCAAACCTCAGAAATGAACATGCTTTGACATTTCGGTTTAAAGTGTACTTTTTATTGCTCTCATATAATATTCTAATCTCCGGAGACAAATAATTTTGTGTTATTATTGTCTTTAAAGGGTGAAATATTTCACCCTGTGCTTCAATCTAAATAAATAAAATGTTTTGTCTTGCATTTAAAGTGATATAATAACAGACAAAGAAGCTTTTTATTTTGTGTCAGCAAGTACGGTCATGGTTTTCTCTCTTCAGGGATTTTTTTTTTTTAATAGAGGAGCTTCGGAGAGATGCAGGACTGCCTAACAGATGTAAAGAGGATAACGACCGACGTCGCCATGACAATAACTGTGTTTCCCGAAAACAATTAATCACAAGCAGACAAGCGTTTGTCCCGGTACTTTTTAATTTCTTTCATTGGAACAGGGACAAAACTGAGAGCAGATCATACGGTCTCTCTCTCTCTCTCTCTCTGTTCCTCTTCCTCTCTCTCTCTCTCTCTCCCTATCTCTCTCTCTCTCTCTCTCTCTCTCTCTCTCTCTCTCTCTCTCTCTCTCTCTCTCTCTCTCTCAGGCACCAGGCTCAGATTTTTTGAGCGTTCCCGGCTCCGTTTCCATTTTGGCCGTAGAAACGTGGCAAACAAACATAACTCTGTTTTTCTTTCACGGTATATTGTTTGCTCGGAACAAATGTCCTCAGCTATTAAATGTATTTATTTGCCAACACTGTTGAGTTACTACAATTAGTTTATTCTACAAAAAAACAAAAACAAACAAATAAAGAAAATGTCCCTTATTTCTCCTTTTATGTATCTTCTTCACTCTATTTTTTAAAAAAAATTTTCCGCCTTTCATTGCTTTAGAGAAACAGCAAATGTAGCAATACGCATTAAAAAAACATCCTTCCAGCAGCAACGCCATTAAAACGGAAAGATGCTTAATTTATATAGAGGCTCGGATTTCTTGATGGGTTTTTGCTTTAATTGCGTCATTCAAACTTTTTTTTACGGTCTTTGCTTGGTAATCATTCAAGTTTGTCTGGTTAGTTTTTGTGAAGTTTTAACACAAGAAACTAATTTGTGATTTAATTTTACTTAACTGAACTGTTGACGCCGATTTAGCGATTAAATGTTGTATATTCTGTTAGCGACTGGACAAACCTTTCACTTTTAGCTAATTTGATCCTCCATGGAAAGAAAGTCACATTACTGTGGAACCGCAGGCATTTTTTTTTCCATGCTTCATTCGGATCCTTTTCCTGGACCTGGAGGGAGAATCATCAGCCTCACCAAGAATGTTTTTGCCACCAGCTGCCCCTGTTTCTGTTTTTGCCCATTTGTTAAGCAGACATCCATATTTATTTAGACTAATGTCAGCTCGAAAAGCATGTGATGCTCAAACACCAGTGCTCTTTGCAACAGGCAGGCAACGCCACATAATGACTGCAACATGACAATGAAGTGAACTGCTAAAATGTCCGACTTTGAAAAGGAGAGGACTCTTTAAAAAGTGAAAATAACGGGACGCAATTTAGTCAGAAAATCACCGATTAACATATTTGTATACTTTGTGAATACATCAGCCAATAGCAGTTCTTCAATCTGTAATGACGTGTGAATTTGCCTGATTCTTGTGAAAATGATGCCTGTATTTGTAGAACACATTTCATGGATTCTGCTGCACATTTAAAAAGCCTCTTAAATCAGGATCAAACTATAAATGCATCTGGGCGGCATTTAAATTTTTCGACGACTCTACATTCATTGTATCGAGTGCATCACTGAAGCCTCGAGTAATAATAATCATTTTATCAAGTGAAAAACTTTGACAAGGCCGCCTTCACTACTGTCCACTCTCTCAACAAAACGAAGCGCTGCCTGCATATTTCCCAACATGCTAAGCTAATCCCTGGATTCACGTCATAACCATCTGCTGACAGACTGTTCTATTCATGTATGGGGGAACTTTACTGCCATAATTTGAGCGCACGCATTTTCATTTTGAAAGCAGGCCTGCGTGTTTGTTCTCAGAACCTGACGTGCTTGTACTCAGAACTTCTGCTCACTTTCTCAAACTTTTTCTGCTCTCTCTCGAAACGGCAAAATACGGTCGCCTGGCAACCGCCTCAGCCCACAGTAGGAAAGTGTTACACTGGGCGTTTCCTTCTCGTGGGCGTGCCTGTGTGACTGAAAACGTGTGCTCTTGCTCACACTCGTCACGTTGGCACAATCACACCGTTGGTTCTCTCTGTATTTGTAAATGAGAGGTTGAAATAGAATAGAGACTTTTTTTTTTCCCCCTTTTCTTCTTTTAGTTATCAAAACCACTGAAACGTGTCCCGGTCCGGACGTCGTAAAGCCAGTTATTACTTTTTCTAAAGGCAGGAGATGAAATATGTATCAGCCGCTATTAAAATGAAGAAATGACTTCTTTTATGTTGTCAGTCAAACTTCTTTAAGGAGTTGCGTCTCTTTTCACCCTTCACCGGGCGAAGCCATTTTGAGGTTTTAAAACTATACATACGACTTGAGGATTTACGACTTGACTTGAGTTTCTTTTATTGCACGTTTCAGTGTCACGAAACACTGTTTTAAATCAGGATGCAATAACCATCATCGGAGGCATAAATATCTCCAGCTTGTTCTAAAGATGTCTTTTAGAAGGGGGCAAAGGAGAATAATGAGCAAAATAAAATCTCTGCTTTCTCCTCCCGCAGCCTTTTTTCAGACGGAGTGTCAGAGCTGAAAGCCCCATCCAAACTTGATGGGCCTTATAATATGATTTCTCCCAAGATAAAAGCTCATAATGCATCCTCATATCCACTCAGGCCAGTTTAACACAATAGAGTTTTTCATTTTCTCCCCTCTGTGTTTGGTTTCTGTAGGAGCTGCAGAGGCCGCGCTGAATACGCGCCGAATACTCTTTAATGCACAGGCGTCGACTTCGGGTCGCGCTCTTCATTTCGGTCCCGTCGGAGAGGTGTAAAGAGCTATTCATCGCTTTCGCAACTTTCTGAAATCTCATGAATCGCGACAAAATTCTCTGCCGCCGTTCGCAAGTTGTGAGCCTTTATTTTTGTTTTGTTTTGGATCATTTTGTTAAAATTAGGCTTTTCCTTTGCTTCCTTTTCCTCGGATTGTTTTCGCTTTTGTGATTTATTTGCCCGCTTCACTTTGCTAATAAGATCTCTCAGTCGCGTTGAATGCGCTCGTTGCGGTCCGTTCGGGTCAACACACAGATGCCATTTGCAGACAGAACTAATGTTTTAACTCAGGAAGAGTTCAGACATCGATACTTGGTGGATTAACCAGCAGGTTTTCAATGGGGTTCACTGCAGTTCTGATAACTTCTGCTACTAACTTAAGTGGATGAATGCTTCAACAGAGCGGCGGGTGGTGGAGGCCCGATCGACAAGAAAACAAAACAGCCGTTTGCGTTTTTTATTCCATTTGCCGGCTACGCGAACATGAAAGACAAGACGTTTGGACGTCAGGACAAATCTGTGATGGGTAAACGACGTTTTCACGGCTCCGTTCGTCCCAGATTACGTTCATGCGCGTCCGGTCCGAGGAAAGAGCAGCACTGCTGCGGAGCGTGCCTCCGAATGCTTCATTTCTGATTTGCGCCGCAATCTCTGCTCTACTGTTTCCCATCGTTCGCCTCCTCAGTACGAGCCCGTCACAGCGCCGGCTGACGCTGATGGACTGACACGGACAGATTAAACACCGGCTGTCAAACGCTCCCCTTCCTCGGCGGCGGAGCGTCCACCCAGCGCCGAGCCTTTCTGCCTCAGTCGACTCAAGCGCTTTCGAAAGGGATCAAAACCTGTAATTGACTCGGGTCGGAGCGGCGACGCGTTCAGGCTGCGTTCGGTCATCAGAAGGCAGATGTACAGTGATGTCAGTTTGATCGGATTTACAGGAAGGCTCATCGTCTGACCCCTCAGCTGGCAAAAGGCCTGTTGCCGAGTGCCCAACAAGTTGAATTAAAATTTTTAAAAAGTACGAAAAAAAAGAAGTTAAGTGCACAAGTCTGAACTGACTTCTGATTTCCTTTAGTTTTAGGCTCAAACAAAAAAAAAAAAAAAAAAAAAACAGACTGAATATTATACAGTACCAGCTACTGTACGTTTGGTTAAATATGAGTGTATGTATAGATTTTTAAAAAAAGTACAATGTTCTATGTATGCAATATCATTTTTCTATTTTTTAAGACTTTCGTGCCAACCGCGACGTGTATTTAGTGGTTTTTAACGACCTTTGACCTTGAAAGTCATTTATGAAGGTAGCAATCTGTTGTAAATTCTGCTGAGGTCAGCGAACACAGAAGCGAAGAAAATCTTGATTCGACATTTCAAAGCATTGCAGAATTTCACCGGGTTCATTTTGATCTACTGGAAAATATTTCAGTCGCTTCTTCCTGAAAGAAAAGGCGGCCGCGGAGCGGTGGCATCGATCTTCTGCCGCGCTCAGTAGGACGGTCTGACATCAGACGAAAGTGTCAAGACAGTTTCAAGATTCGTTCTCTCCTCTGGCATTTCTTCTGGATATTTCTAATTATTCCAGCAACAAAGCAAAGATCTCGTTGTTTTTAAATCCTAGCTACTGGTTTACCTGTTTGCCTAGAAAGATTAAATTCTATATTCTGACAGTGACAGTGGCGGAAAATGAAGGTACACCGGTTTAGATACTTTGTGTTTAGATAATAAGAAACTTTATTATTTCTTTATCTTTTTCATTTGCTTTTACAATTTGGCCAACTGTGTGATATTAAACAACCGTAGAACCTTATGAAGATCAAGTTATATATATGTTAAAGTTACAAAGTTTACACAAGATTCTCCTTTTCATCTATCATTATATTTCTGCACTTTTCTTTGTTATCTGGGTTGTATTTTGTGTGAGATGTTAATGTTTGGGCTGCACAGTGGCGCAGTTGCACTGTTGCCTTGCAGCAAGAAGGTCCTGGGTTTATTGGAGCTTCAGTTTCCTAATTTTTAAAAAAAAATTTTTTTGTCATTTTAAACCATGCAGTCTGCCTTTTCTCCTCTGTCAACTGGATATTTTCCCCTGCACTTCTTCATTACAAACACAACAGACGCGAACATTCGAGTGCATCAACCGAAATACTCAGACCAGCCTGTCAGGCACCGACAATCACGGTGCCTGACGCTCCAACGCGCCTTTCTAATGCCAAGCTTGAAATTGATGCCTTTTAAGGTTCTGCCGCGTCAGTGGCTGACTCACTTTTTTTTTTTTTTGCGTTAACTAGCAATTGAGCAAGCCCTCCTAATAAGGTGGACTGGAAAAACGTGGAGCCGTTTCCCGGAGCATGAGACGGGCAAGAGCTCGTCCATCGGGGTGAGGGTTTGGAGCAGAGGCTCCTCTGCATCGCAAGGAGTCAGCAGAGGTGCGACGGGCGTCTGATGAGGATCCCTCCGAGGCGTCTCTCTTCGGATGTTTTCTGCACACGTCCCACTGGGAGGGGAGCCCTGGGGCAGACAGGGAGCTCACTGAAGGGATCTTATATGTCTTCTGACATGGAAAAAGCCTTGGGAGCCCCCAGAAAGAGATGGAAAGAGTTGCTCCGATGGGCAGCAGACGACGGGACAGACGGACGGACGTGTGGACCAACCAACAAATTTCCATTTAAATTTAGTTTAGGGGAAAATGACAAAAAAAAAAAGCATATTTTGGGACAACACAACAAAATGAAACTTTTGTTATTATTATTATTATTATTACTCTATTTTAAAAAAGCCTTATGAATATTAATATTAAAAATCACAGAGTTACATAAAGGTAACAAAAACAATCAATTATGCACCTCCATTGTTTCTGGAAATGGAGAAAAAAAAAAGAAAAGCTTTACTTGTGGGAACGAGGCAGGGACTGTGTTGACAGAAGCCTCTTTTGTACACGAAAAGAAACTTTCCAACACAACATGGCAACCCCTTCGGGCGACGCCAAACCGCAAAAGCAAATGAAAACGTATAGCTGTCGAGCAGACAGACAACAGCCAGAGCAGGGGAACAATCATGTGGCCCACCCACCTCGGAAAAATGACACTGATCCTCGGAAATAGCGTTATATACAGTAGCCTTTGGACAGCTTAAGAAATGCCAAGCAATAAGTAGTGACAGCCAGAAGGCAAAGCTTCTGCTCGGCTGCAGTCAGACAAGTCTCTTGATTGTTTTAGGCAGCAGAGAGACTCCACTTGTCATTTCCCTGCCCCGTGCACTGCCCCCGAGTACTTAGCATCCTGGAAATGTCGCAGCCATTATCTGGTATTCTTTAGGATTTGCAGCTGCTGTCTCCTGCGCCACAGGTCTGTAAGACTTCAGCTGTATAATTCAGGCGCACGGGCTTCAAAGAGCCGGAACAGCTGTATGAACGGGAAGCCACCTTGCTGTACGTACTGCACGAAGCCACAGCGCGCAGATAATGCCGAACGTCAAACGGAAGGCGCGTTTCAGTTATTTTGTCAAACGGATGTTGAGCATTCATTGCTTGGACGCGCGATCTTTGTTATTCATCTAATTTCGTTTTTATGTCGAATCTCAGAACGTTTTCTTGGCCTGAGCAAGAAAATCGGGAAATATTTTTTGCACGCGTCTCGGGCTACGAGACGCTACGACGATCAACTGAAGAAGAGCTATGCTAACTACCGACTGAGAAAGCGTCAATGGTGACACGAAACACAAAAGTGGAAAAAAGCAAAACAACAACAATAAACACAGTGAGCAGGAATAAGGAAAGCATGGTAATCGACAATGATGGTCAAATGACAGAGAGCCAATCCGAAAAGTTTCTAAATGCCCATTTCGTTCTTTCTCGAGTAGCAGGCAAAGAAAACTTCCGTTCACATGAGTTCGGTGACGTGTCCAATGCCCAGATTTGACAAAAATATCCTGGGCACAATTTTTGTCACACAGCGACAAAACAATACCAGGTTATTTTTATCCAACTTCCTCAGCAGCATCCCGGGTATGTGGAGGGCGTGCTGGAAGAGTCGGGACTGAGAAGATGTGTGAGAAGGCGGTGCTGGTTTCACGCTGGGAATTCGATTAGGAATTTGAGTTGGTCGGTGTCTTTAGCAACTAAGAGGTGCTTATGAAATGCAACACTGCTGTCTGAATGTCTTTTTATGATGCTTGTCTGTTATAAATGTCTAGAGAAAATGTATACGCGGGTGTCATGTTTCCATAGTCTGGAGTCATTTTACTTTATCATCTGCATTTCCAATTACCTTATGGTGAGGAATAGCAGTCTTTGCTTAAAGTTTGTCTATACTCTGTTCTGATTTTTTTTTATAAAAGGAACGAAACACAGACTGTCAATAGGTTTGAAAGAGTGCATATATTCATAATGGAAAAAAAAAACTTACCTGATTTATGACATAAAAAAATAAAAACAGTCCCCATCAGCAAATGGAATATGCATGTTCACATTAAGAGTCTGACAGAGCAAACCAAGAAAGAAAGTGTCAGAAATGTCACTTTTAAACAGATCTTACTCTTAGATGGAAAACTTCTTCAACTACTTTGTATAACAGACTGTGCTTATTGCATTGTTTGATAGTTAGGATTAATTGAAATGTATTTGTGATCGAAAAATGTACTTTTTTTTTTTTTTAATAAAGTGCCACGAGGCAACATTTGTTCCAAAATGTCACTTGACAAATAAGCTGAATTGACTCAAGAGTCGGAGCCGAGAAGGCACATAAAACACTATATGTGTTGTCATGGAGATGACAGGACTGGGAAAATATTTGTTCTCGCATGTGAACTGAAGGAGAATGCAAGGCACGCAGGAACAAAGACGAGTAACAAAAGATCGAAACGGAACAAATTCAGAAGAAAAGCGAGACGTGAAAGATGACAAACGCGAGACGGAAAAGCATCGGCAACCGACGTTCAAAGCAAACTCAGGTTGCACTTTGAAATACACGACCAAACGCAAAGCTCGACAATTAGTTGAGGCAAAAACACAGGTCAGAAAAGTTTAGTGAATGTCTTGAGCATGGATTAGCGATCATGTTTTAGCTTCAGGTAAAGTGCTGATGTGTTTAGCTTTGATGATCAGGGTAGAGCTGAATTGGATTGTACTTTGCTACTCATGTTGCTTGTTAGTAAATATGTGTAAAGAAAGCATGTTCATACGTTTTCCCTAATTCAGTGGACACTGTGGTTCATCCAGTCCTGAACCGCATCTTGAGCCACATTTCAGATGTCTTTTCACTGGCAAACCTGCAACTTTAACCTTCACGCTCTACTTCGAATGTGTGTTGAGACGTAGAAGCAGGTTTGTGTCATGCATTGCACGTCCACATTTGAATCTTTACAGTCATTGTATTTTTGTAGAAATGTGAAGTGTTTCATGTGAGGAGTGTTCTTCTTAACCCCACATCCCCGCCTGAATGAAAGCGCAACAACGCCTGGTTGGGATACAACGGTGAAGGATTGGAGTTTTTAGGATTCAGTGTCACTTGAGTCGCTGCGTTTCCCCCTGGATTGACCCCAGATGTGTCTAGTTCCCTTGATCACCCCCCTGTGTATTCACACCCACCCGTGTTTCTTGTTCGCTGTCAGGTCCTTGTCTGTTGTCTTCAAGTCGACTCCTGTTACTACCAGTGCGAGTCGTTGCCTCTGCTCACCTGTGCTGCCTGGATTGTTCAGATTCTCGTCATTCAATCGTCATTGGCTTCATTTCATTTTATTTCAACCCGGGTCTACCGCTTTTCTCCTCACCCCACTTCACGACCAAAATGCCCGTATGTGGTTACAGAATGGTGACAATAATTGATGTTAATCCAGCAGTTGAATGGGAAAAGTAGTAGTTGCAGTAGTCCATTGCTTATTGGGGATCCACCTCAGCCACACGGAGAACAAAGTCAGGAGTTGCACGCCGAAGACGAAGGAGGCCCGGTGAAGAACTGAGAGTTCTTCGCTGGCGCGCCGCGCTTCTAAGTTGGAGGGATTTCCTCACAGTTGGAGATCCCACGTTACGTCACGGAGGCGTTAAAATAAAGAACGCGGCAGCATTCTTCTCCTTCCAGCTGCATCGTTGGGGGCGCACACATACACACGTGAAAGTCTTGTGGACGCCCCGAGCTTGCTCGCTGGTCGAGTGAAAGACTCTGAACCTTCAAAGAAAATGAAAGAAAAAAAAAAAACTTGGAAGAAGAAGCTTCAAATGGGCTGGTGTTATGTAATTTTCAGGCACACAGTGGCGTTTTATAGCACAATCAGCAACGATGTCACCCTCAGTGGTCATAAAAACGCGATGCATATATGCAGCTCTTGATAAAAATGGAGAGAGCTCTTAAAATGATGAGTTTCTCTGACTTCACTTTTCATAGGTATGTGTTTGAGTAAAATGAACGTTGTGCTTTTATTCTATGAACCAGACAGTGTTTGTGTTTTTTATGCATCTCCGATGTGTTTTATTAAACCTACCTGCCTATTTTTTAATAAGAAAAAAAAAAAAAAAAAGCAGTCAATGAAAGATGCGTCAATCAGATTAAAAATGGCAGATCAGGCAAGAGCTACAAGTTGGAGAGGATCGGTGTGAAGGGTGTTAATTGCTGCCTGTTGTTTGATTTTCACGAGCCGTATAGGAACACACACACCTATGCGGCTCTTATCTTATATTCCCCCAACGTAATCCAACACCCACACGCTGTGGCACACTTCAGCGTTAATCATCACCTTCAAACGCACGTACCTGCTCCTGGTGGTTAAGTAAATAACGCGGCATTCAATGAGCCCGACGAGCGCCGATGATCATCTGACATGTGGCGCTTTCTTATTTTTACTCTTCCCTGAAATATAGGGCCATGGAAACTGTTAATTACAAGTGGTATGAAAGGAGTACTTATTAGAACCTATATAAGGACGTAATCTGAAAGTTTTTTAAAAAAATATAATAAAATCTTCTATATGGCAATTTGTGCTTCACATACAGAAGGTGGGATTTAAATACAGAGTTTCATCTCATCTCGTTCCTGCCAGCCTTTCTCCTGATGAGTGGCTATAAAAGTGCTTTTCTCAGCTATGCCAAATGAGATAGGAAATATTCTCAAAGAGACGTTTGATTCAAATATTTGAATGCGGTGGGAAGTAAAAGACGGATATTGCTACAAGGGCGTTGGATTGGCCTTCAAAGAGAAACTAAATTTCACACCTCATACCTGAAGCCTCCTTCTGCTGACAGGCGGTTATTTCTCTCCACTGTTCCCCCGTGCAAGAGCTCTGGATGAAGGATTCAGCGGAAAGCGGAGGTTCAAAAGCGTTGCGTTCAAATGAGCAAATCTTAATGTCTGGACAAGGTTGAAGGGCTGGAAAAATTGGGAATGAGTCGATCTCGTTGATTCATTTTGTTCACAGGCAAAACAACTGTTACTTTTTGCCCGACCAATGACTTCAGTTGTGATCTGACATCATTTTGATGTCTGACAGTTTGATGAAATAAGCATTCTAACTTTTAAAAAACTTAAAGTGCAGCAAGATATAGATGTAATGAATAAAATACAATTTACCAAGAAACAATTGAATGTGAAATACTTCAACTTTTATTCTTTTTTTTTCTCCATATTCATTTTATTACTTCAAAGCTCCGTTTCAATTCCATGTATTACAAATCAAACCCTTAAAAAAAATCTAATCATGTTGGAAATTTGATCCGTTTCAAATTGACAGGAAATTTCAGGCCTTTAAAATTCATCTCCTTACATTTTTATTGTGACATCGTAGCAAAAATAGTTTCATATTTTCCTAAAATGACAAACCAAAAGATGAATTTAGCAAAAAAAAAGCACTTTTGTCAAAAAATGATGTAGATTATTTGGAGAAAATGATCATATGAAAGTCGTGAAACGTTCCCTTTTTCTGGTAAACGAAAACTTTTCAGACGTGAACTTAAATTTTACCCCTTTGCTATGCGATCAACAGTATGAATGTATTTTTGTAAATGTTTCCAACCCAAAAAAAACTTTTTCATAGCACAGTTTTTGTTAGGACTCCTTCATCCACATGTCGCATTAGTCGACATGACTTCACACACATCAGATAACGGCAAAAGGAGAAAAAAGAAAAAAAACTGCCTAAAAGTTTGCGAATATAATTCCTGCTAAAATACTTTCATCTGCATGCGGGTAAAGCACATGTTGCTGCAGCTCTCACTAGCTATTTCACGAGACACATTACCATCGTCCCACTCACAACCAGCGGGGAAAATGTCTGCTCTCATTACAGGACGTCACCTTTCCCAGCCTTACCTTGTCTGTAATTTGCCCTGGTTGGCAGCGCATGTGTTCTTTAATTCCATTACGCCGAGCCGGCAGCGCGTTTGGCCCAAAGAAAAAAAAAAAAGGCGAAAAAAGAAGAGTAGAAATTGATGATTGGTGATATTATCAGACACCTGTATGTTTTAGATTCTGAGTGCATCACTTATGTGTCAGTGGGAATACTGATCAGCTTGATCCGGCGATGTGAGCTTGGCATTGATGTTATGCAAATGCGTGGCGCTCGCCCGACTGTGTCCACACACGCACTCTGAGCCCCTTCGAGTGCGAGGCGTGGCGTTCCATGTGATCCGGCGATAATGGAACCTCATTTCATTCAGCTGAAACAATAGGGCGCACCGGGCATAATCAAAGCGGTGTAAATAACACACTTTGCCCCCCCCTCACCCACCCACGTTCACGGGTCTCTCTGAAGCGTGCGAAGCTGGGGTCCTGCGGAGGACGTTACGTGACCTTTGGGTGACCTCTGGCTCTGTGCCCAGGGCACTTTCGTACGCCGAGTCCGGCAGCATCGAGTGAGAACTCGCCGGCTTGTGTGTTTAATTTTTAAAGTGCGAGATTAGGCCTGCCGTCGCAGCGGTCGCTTGTCAATATTACAGGGGTACTGAAGTGAGCAGTGTGACGAAAGCCTCTCAGGCGTTTCAGTGGGATTTTTGTGTGAATAATCAGTTCGGTGTGCGTGGAGAAGACTGTAGGAGTCTTTTCTCTCATTCTGCAATAAGAAGAAAGCTTTCGTTGTTAAATTCAGGGGTCTTTTTTTTCACCAATTAAAATTTAGACTCAATCGAAACAAGAATACGCGAGATGGCAATTATTTCAAAAGAAGCAAGAAAGATGGAAAAAAAAAACACGTTAAAGTTATGACTGTATAATAAAAGCATAAAACAACGGCCTACATCATCTGCCTCAAATGTCTTTATAAGTGTTAGTTACGTTGTGTAATTTATTTTTTTCTCCATATGACTTGTTGAATTGAACGTCATTAAAAGTGCCGTTATCCAAATTACTAGCTGACTTCGTGAACCGAAACGTCTTTATGTCAGCGACGTTTATTTTTCAGTTTTTCAGACCATTTCTTTCTCCCGTCATTATCGTCATAAGATGCTAATAGCCAAACTTAATGCACACTCGTTTTTTTTTTTTTTTTTCCTTTAATGCACATCGTACAAAACCACTTTGCAAAACAAAGCTGAATCTCTTTCATACACTAATTGTTTGCGAACGTGTTGACAAGTGCACAACGCTCTCGGCCGTGTGAAAAAATGCCCATATGTTTTACGACGTCTCAGATTTCCATTGAGGTCTGTGATCTAAAACTAAATTCACTTCCTCCCTTCCCCAATTTAAGAATAACTCATTAGAACTCAGATTTTGTGAGAAATAATCGCGTCATGTAGAAGAAAAGAGAAACCGGAGAGGAAAACGTGCTTCATATTTGACGTATGATAAAACAAAAAGTGTGGAGGTCCCAACGCTGACTCTTGTGGAACTCCACCATTACTGCACTGGAGCTCTGATCATTCGTCACTGAAATGTGCAATCGGTTCACAGCGACGACGCACAAAACCTCTTCTTTGGCAAGCCGATGATCCTAAAATGAGCTTTTTATGAATTTCTTTTTAAAAACTATAAATAATAATAATGAAATATGCTTTTTGTCTTTCCTTTGCTGCTGTAGCCATAAAGGCCAAGTGACGACAATTAGATTTTTGCTTTTTGTTTAAACTCATTAGAAACACTTTCGATAGGTGAAATAATGTCTGGCATTACTTTATTTCTCTACATGTACATTTCACTTCTCTGTTGCACACGAGCAGGCGAACGCATCTCTGACTTTCTCTCTCAAGAGAAGATATAAGAAGGATCCACTGGACAAAAACACTTTAGACAGCAAGATCAGAGAATAAATATGTTAATTGGGGTTATCATGGGGGAGTTTTCTTCTTTGTGCTAAAAAAGCGAGCAGGTCTGATTTGAACTAACCTCTAAAGATAAGCAATCAAAGTTCTCTCCCCTGGCCATTCCCCCCTCACTAATACTCTGAACGAAGCAATTGATGTGAGCCTCTTAATTATGATGCACACTGAGATAATGATAATGGTTGCTTTGGCCTGTTTGAAGATTGCTGCGCAAATTCAAATTCGAATCGTGCGCGCGCGCCGACACATATGGCAGAATGTCACAGGAAGGAGAAAACACATGGAAAAGCTTTTTAGTTTGTTTTTTTTTTTGTTTTTTTTTTTTCGTCTTCTTGGTCTACTTATTGATCAGGACCAAGAAGCTACTTTGATGTAATTAGCTCGTTTTGTATGAAACTCCAGAAGTAAGCAGCAAGGTCAGTTTTAATTTTGTTTACTTTGAGATTATTTTCCTCCCCGTTGACTCTGCATCGAGTTCACACAGTCTGCCTACAAAACCTCTTGGATTATTATTACTACATTTTTTTTTATTTTTCTTCTCATCACATCCACAATCTCCACTGCCTTCTATCGTGACATCATGCGATAAACAAAGAATGGGATAATTGTGAAGTAAGAGGACGTCGATGTATGATTTGCATGGATTTTATAATTATTTTCTTGAAGATTTTTTTTTTTTTTTTTTTTGCAGATTTGCGAAAAACTGGAATAATTTACTGATGTAATTTGGAGCCTAAAGCTCCACATAAAAACCTTCGGCGGGCCAGATTTGGGTTTGACGCAAGCTATTTAAGATATATATATATATATATATGTATGTATGTGAAAAAAGAAAAAACTAAAAACACACACACAAAATAAAACAACACACAAAATGTATCATAAAACTTTTTTTTTTTTTTAGCCGGCTGTTCTTTCTTTCTTCCACTCAGGATTTCTACTTCAGCCCACTTTGGTGTGACGCCCGCACAAGTTTAACAACGAAGGTGAAGCTGGGAGCAACGTGTGACCAAAAAAAAAAAAACACACACACACACACATACGCACACATTTGCAAACCCAAACAGTTATGATACTAGGCTAGAGAAAATTAGTGCACTCAGAGCAAAGCAGCATGCACTGCAGCGCTAACAGCTGCGCGAGTGTCTGTCGACGTATGTGATGAACGATGATTTCTACCTACAGTTTGGCGGAGAGCGGCCTGCGTCCCACAGTTTGCCTGTTTATTTATACATTCCGCCTTAAGGTGGAGTGCTCTCCACAGCTGCGAGCGTGAATGGGCCCATGAAGAGGTTTCCATTTGGGAAGCCTTTTGTCATTGCACGCCCCGTCAGAATGAAACGCTTCGCTTGATGAAAAACCCAAATTATGCTAGTAAAAAAAAAAAATAAAAAAAAAAAAAGGGGAAGAAAACTGACATTTTAATTGTAGAGAAGCATAATTTTAAAATGAGGCAGGAGAGTTCGGTGCTAAAGGAAGGTGTGCTACGGAAAGATAAATGTTGGGAATAAATTGGAGCTCGACTTTCCGCCAGCTTCAAAAACACCGAGGAGGAGGAAGGAGAAGAGGAAACACTTTCAAACTCATGGTGGATGTTCGGCGCACGTGCGTTTGCGGGCAGCTTCGTCGCGAAAGGACGATGAAACGACGTTAAAAGTCAATCCCTCCTACTGCACGAACATTAAAGTGGCATGCATGCTCAATAACTTGATGGTTAAGGCAGAATTTTTTTTTCTTTATGTGCTTTTTGTTCTGACCAATTTAAAGACAAACACACTCGAGACAATCTCATTTCTCCTGAGATACAAATAAACCGTTCCATGAAAGTTGGCGTAAATAAACGGGGCAAAAGTATTCAGCCGCCGAGAAGGTCGTTTCATCACGATGCTCTGCATTTATGCGCCAATGACACCGGGATCTTCTGGTTCGTTCTCAATAATTGCTCCTCAAAACTAGGAATGTGTGGATGCTGAGGTCAACGCCGACCTGAACCTCCACCGTGGGGCTGGTTGTGTTGGACTGGCTCACCTTTACATCAGCTTTTGAATAACACACCTCCGCTTTCATCTTGAAACTCGTCATTAATGTCACACTGTGGACGTCGGGGGGAAAAAGGCCTCAGAAGTCCAGTCGACTTCAAAAGACACGGCAAAGTCAATAAAAATGTCTGGACGGGATTCGGTCTCTGATGACTGGCAGATGGGGAGCAACTACACAATATTAGCAAATTTTACGTCTGTATAAAGATGCACGGTTGAAAATGGCCGCCTAATATTAACTTGGGAGGACTGGCAGCGTGATTAGTGATTCTCCAAGTCATTTCACTTGACGCCGTTACTGAAATTATTTGTTTTAACTTCATGGCATGTACTCGGTTTGATACTATTGTCTATAATCCTGTCAATGAAGTCATTTGGAATTGAATTGAGTAATTGTTGCGGAAAAGTTTGGCATGTTTGGAACTTCTCATCTAATGAAATAATCAAGATTCTTTAAAACGGAAAGCGGGAAAAGCTCAGGCAAACAAAACACGGTTTGGTTTATAGGAGGAAAAACAAAACTTACCAAAGTAAGTCTTCCCTCCGCTCAGCTATTTGCTATTTGTGGCAAATTAATAAGTGGATATAAAACGTGCGAGCGCGCCACGCTGGGTGTGTTGTTGATTTCCAAAGTGCAGAAGCCGAAGCTTTCGGAGCTTTTACACCAAACACAAGGTGCTTGGAAAAAAAGAAAAAAAGAAAAGAGAAAGCCCCCAGGGGAAAAGTTGTAGGATTGACATCATGAAAACAGAAGTTCAGATGTTGGATGAAGGGAAAAAAGTCTCCTTTATGTTTCAGCCTCTGGGTCGATTCAGATTCACACCGATGTTCAAAGTCGCCATCAGAGCATCTTTAGTTAGATTAAAAGATAAAGGGAATACACCTGCTTTTTTTAAAATTATTATTTTTTTTTTTGCTTCAAATTTGTCTACTTATTATAATGTAAAAAAAAATGAGTAAATAAAACATAAAAGTCCTCTAAAACGTAAACGTTTTGTGGTTTTTTAGGTCAGAACAAGCTTCTCACTCCTGAGGTCGACGCAGGTTTTGCAAATGTTGACAGAGTGACACGTCTTCACCGGAAAAGATCTCTGAGGTCAGAGCAAGGCCCAGGAAACATCAGCTGGACGTTTCGTTGACTTGAGCGCGGAGAAATGTGGAGCTTCATTATTCTCTTTGAAACAAAGAGACACACAGGTTCCCTTCCATTCATCTCTTGTCCATATTTGTTATTTCCCGTCAAACTCATACGAGCAGAAGACGTTGTGACCTCGGTTACGGCGTCGTGCAGCAGCTGGTCCAGCAGATCCCAGCGGTCAGTCGCCTCTGTTTGCTTTTACCCTCGCTGCGAACGGTCCCCGTGGAGGAAGCACCTAAACGGAGAAGATATTGCATTTCAAAGGGCTCAGGTGTTTCATCATTGGCTTGAAAGTGTTGCGAACCCAAAGGTCCTGCGTAGAGGTTGCTGGTTTTAAAACAACAGCCTGAAGTCCACCATATTTTAGCCGCTTTGATTTAACTTCCGCCACGCTTGATTAAGTGGTCAAAAATGAGCTCTGCGTGCCTTGCATTTTGCATTTCTAAAATGCAATGTTAAGAGACACCTAATGTCTCTTTTAGATATTTCAGATGCTTTACGTTCCTTTATTTTTCACAGCAAAAGATCGGGTATTTAAATCCACGCTCTGCTTTCTGCATCATTTCAAATCAGATGCATGTCATTCATTTCTTCCGAGCCTTGTAACTTCCTGCTTTTAGGACGTTGTCTAACAGATAACAAGAAGCAGCTGAGGAACAAAACATTTCATTACAATATTGATTTAAAATGAGGACTCTGAAGCAACGCAAAATGTTTCGTTAAATGCTTGCCTCGTCCGTCAAAGAGTTTCTCACCTCTTTAGTCGGAGCAAAAAACAAACAAGAAGCTGAGAAAAAAACAGGGGGAAAAAAATGAACACAGGATGTTTTTATGTCTTTAGGATCCTCCTTATTCAATGTTTTATTTTATTTGCTCAGCTGCCTGTGCGACTGTAATAAGCAGCGATATTTATGTTGGAGACGACGCTGCTGACGTGTAATAAAAATAAGGTATGCCTTGTTTATGAAAATTGCAACTTTCTATTGTTTGTGATACAACAAATGCTCTGAAGAAACAAGACAGGAAGCACTTATTTTATTTTATTTTTTTACATCAGTTTTATTTCGAATTTCAGTCGAAAGCTACTGTTGAATTAATTCCCCGTAACAAACATTGTCACTTAAGAAATGACGACAACTGATCAATATTTATCACTAGCTCGTATTTCCAGTTTCCTTATTTCTGCTGTTAAACAGGGATTTATTTCAATATGTGGCAGGACTTATTAAAAAAACAAAACGTTGCATTTCAATGCTGCGGCGGCTTCACACCACGCATTGGTTCATCTCAGTAATTTGTCATTGAGCGAAACCACAATTTCCCTATGAAATAAGAAACACAATCAACACCACATGTTTCTCCCGCAATAAGTTATTTCAAAAACATGTTGCTCCACGACCCTCCGACCACTTCCTGTCTTCCTCTTCGTGGTTTGCGGCAGGGGCAGCGTCTGGTTGCTGGTCGTGTGATTCGTGTCATATTCGGGAGGGGAAACTCCACCGTCCCTTTACTTTCACAAAGCCATTCGCCGCTTCTGCTCAAAAGTTGCAAACTAATACGGCTCGCACGTACAGCGGCGACGCGGGGACAAAAACAAGGATGAGATGCAACTGAAACTGTTCTGGCTCCTTCGCGGTTTCTTTCCCTCTTTTCAACACAGCGTCGACGTGAGAATGAGAAAGAATAAGACTGGAAAAACAAAGAAGAAGAAGAAGAAGAAAAAAACACAGGAGAATTGAGTTAATTTGCATCCCTATCATGAAGCAGCAGTCATTCACTGACTGCTTCCAGAAGACTCGGCTTTTCTTCTGTGTAACAGGGAGTCATTATTATTGATGGCTTGACAGCCACTAAACATCGGCAAAAGGTAAACTGACAGTTATCTGAAGTGCAGTATTTACCATACTGATGCGATTGTAAGATGAATGACAATTAGGTACAGCGGGGGGGAAGACAAGGGGAGGAGGGGGGGCGGAAACGCCAGCGGCCCGACAGAGAGAATGCGAGATTCAAAACGAGACTCGTCCACAGAAGAGTGAGCAGTTACTCCTTAATGTGAAAACTATGTGGTCCTTAATTGAAAGGATAGCAAGCAGCTTAATGCCAAATCTAGAAATGTCTCTCACAGACAGACGCACTGCAAAGGCTTCCGCAGATCAGTCATGCTCGTCTTCGGTGTCTCTTCATAATGAGGCCGTCCCCCCACCACCACCACCACCCCACTCCTTCCCTCTAATATCCTTTGAATCCAAAAGGGTGGGGGGGACTCTTAAAATTAGATATCTCCAACACTGACACAATTAAGGTGTGAACGCAGGCGGAGAACTGTGATTGTGCCATCAGAGCGGTTCCTACCCCCTTCAAATTTGAGGGCAGGAAAAAAACAAAAAGAGAGAGAGAGAATACCTTCCTGAATCTTTTCATCCGTCCAATTTAGTCTGTGTCAAAGAGACCTTCCATCAAAACAGGACAATAGAGAGTGTTGTAAGTGAGTGTGCAATCAAGCTGTGTGTTCCTGCAGAACGAGGGCGGATACTGGCTGCACCCACCGCAGGATGTTTCTACGCCACTTCTAATCACAGGACTTTGACTTTAAAAGAAAAAGTTGCAGCCGTCTTAAAACTTCGCTGTGTTTGAAATTAAAAGCTTGACATGTGATCTGTGTTCACAGTCGATGCTGAGCTCAGCTGCGTCCGGTTTAAGCCAACCAATTCAAAACGCAAATAAAATCAATAAAAAAAATACTTTATTAATCCCAAAAGGAAACTAGATGTCGTTGTAACTCATTGATTTAGTTACTGGAGATGGTGATGGCTGGTGGCAGGAAAAGTCTCCTGCAGCGGTCAGTGCCACACTGAATCTGAAGAGAGCCTCTGATTGAAGATGCTCCGCCTTCCCAGGAAGGACAGAGACCTGACCATCCTCTTCCAGAGGACGGTCAGGATTGTCCATAACTTCCTTAATCCAGTGATTTGCATAATCATCTCCAGAGGCTGCACGGTCGTCCCCAGAACAGAACCAGCCTTCTTCGCGGGTTCTTTAAGCTTTCCATAAGGGACAAACTGCGGTAAACTCTGTTTCCTGGACGTGATTTGGAACGGGACAGACCTGTCTGTACTCAAACACAAAACTTGGATATTCTCTGATGACGAAATGTCCCACATTTGCAAGAGGAAAATTTTGTTCTCCATGGTTAAAGCCGATGCGTGCATTTCTGATATTTAAACTATACTCTCTGACACTATAAAGTTAGAAATGTGTACGATACACTTTTTGAGGTCGACTGAGATTGTTTGCAACAAAAAAAAAAAAGACATGCCAGAGGTCCAACAAGATAAAGTTGTAAATTTATGAGATCTCCACTTGGATATTCTCCAGGATCGAGGCTCTTTTCTCATCAGGCTCATCTCTGGAATACGAACCTGGAATACTGTAGAATTAGCTGCATCAAATTGCCATGTCTAAAAACTTGTATTTATTTATTTTTCTCTAATAAATTTAAGAAGATTACTAATCATGTTTTTGGCAAAACAATGTCAAAGAACATCCTGGTTTATAAATTCCATCCTGAATAGTGGAAAATGTATCTTTTTTTTTTTGCAAATGCAAAACCTTTTCCACAAAGTATGAACTTTGTCTTCTGTGAATATATCAAAGGATTCTTGAAGTTTATGTGCCTTTAGGCGAAACCTTTTTGGCCCTGACTCTCCGCATTAGGAAAGATGAACACAGAAACAGAACAAGTCAGTGTGGGAGTGACTAAAATACAAACACAAAAGGATCCAGAGAAACACAGAGAAAGGAGAAGCGGACAAACGACAACAAGGAAGAGAAAAACGCCTCGATAAAACCGGAAACTACAATTCTACCATTTAGAATATCGGACATTCCAGATGGATCCTTCGGTCTGAAACAAAGCCGTGCCGATTTAGGAAGCAATTGGAAATCGTGTATTTACATCTGCATAGTTACATCTATAAATTTGGAATCTGGAAAAATAGAGAACACAGAAAAAAAAAATATCCCATAATCATAATTTGCACCTCAGGTGTATAACAGAACATCTCCTGTTTGCTATAAAAGAAAAAAAAAAAACCCACAGGTTGTTTTATTTATTTATTTATTTCTAACCGCCTTTTCAGCCAAATGTGGTTAATGGAGACTTTCATGACTTTAGTGATTCACTCATTCAAAGCAACATGCGAAAACGCAACCCCGAACCACGCTGCACAAAAACACACGCGCATGTTACGATCCTTTATGTTGTTCTCGTTAGTGTCGAATTCATTAGCCTCCAAATAACACAAGCTAACAACTACAGAAGAAAGAAACACACTTAAGATAAAGAACAAAGCAACAACTGGCACCTGGGGGTCGCCGTGTCTCGTGTTCGGCTGTGTTTTGTCAGTTCCACCAAATGGCTGAAAACCAGCAGCAGCTTCAAGCCCGAGCAGCGACGCTGCACGGCTCACAGGCCTTGAGCACCTCTCGCCAAGCTTTAATCAGCGGCTCACAGGGCAGATAATAATTATATGATAATGCAGCGCCGTCCTCATAATCTCTGAAATGTTCAACAAGGCTGCAGCACGCAACCTAGCATAATAAGGCAACAAACACAGGAACTATTGTGACAAAAGTGCATGGGGCTCAATGGTCTCAGTTCGCCCCATTTGCTGCGTAAAGTGTTCAAAAGAGACGACCAGTGGTACTTTAGGAGAATTTGGATCTTGCAGATCTAACATTTGGAAACATTTCTCACTTAAATCACTTTCCCTAAAGCTGAGAAGCATTCATAAACAGAAAAAGCCCTTTCTGAATGTTCAGCTTTTCAAGCTCATTGGCCAGAAAATCTTGTGGTCTACGTCTGTGCAGTAGAGGGCGCTGCTGCTGCACTTATAAAACTCCTGATTGGTCACCTCATGTGCAAAGTAGTGCTATGAAAACCCACCAAGTGCCCCCATAGACTCACATCAAAACTCTCGGACAAACTCAAGGCTTTATTTTTTATTTTAATTTGAGTTTTTTGCTTCTAAAGAGCAAAAATAATCTGCCATTTATTTGAATTTACTTCAAGTTTCCACCAGCGTAAATGAATTGCTTCAAGTGTACATAAAAAAAAAAAAACATCACTCCCCACCTAAAAGACTCCCTCAAAATGAGAGGGGGGAAAAAATATGCACAAATGTCACAGATGAGATGGAATAAAAGAAGATGGTTGGTTCCATATATTGTACTCCCAAAAGTATCGAGTCACTTTCCTTTACATAAACAATGACTATGATGATGTGTCACTTTCAGTGACATGCGATGAGGATCATAGCAGGTGAGGCACTGACTTAATCATGACCAGATTTACAAATATAGATCTCCTGCATGTTATTGTTTACATAAGGACATTTTGTGCATGCAGACAACGCTGGAGTGGTTGGGAAAATGCGGAAATTCAATGATTTTGAAGGAAAAATAACCCAGAGTCAAGCTAAACGAAAAATAGGTGCTTTATAGTACAAACCGCAGGGTGAAAATAGCAATTTCGATTATTTTATCATCATACGTTATGTTTCCATGATGACAGGTCATGGTCCGCACGTCACTGGTCACTTTTGTTGTGGCGGTGGCCTTTACTGCTATAACTTTATGGGAAGGCTGACCTGAATGCTGCGGAGTATGTTTCTGGTAATTCTGTCCAGTGTTTCAGAAGAGTGTTTATGAGGTCAAACACTGATGCTGGACAAGTAAACTTAGTTTACATTCTCTTCTCAAATTTATCCTGAAGGTTCCCTGTCGGGTTGTAGAGGTTAAAGTTCAACGCAGGCCAGTCAAAATCAGTTGAATGGACTGTTTAATAGAGAGAAAATTTCACAAATGGACTTTTGGGACATTTGGCATCCAATCAACGGTGCGCTTTGGAAGTGAGTTCCTGAAAGCGGCCCAATCTTTGTGGAGACGTGTGGCCATGCGTAGCATCGTCAACAAATGTGTGTGTGTGTGTCTGTGTGCGTGTGTGTGTGTGTGTGTGTGTTCTGAAAAAAAAAAAAAGGTAAGGCTTAATATAAATTGTTCAATTACTAATCTAGAGGAATTTTTAAAAAGTATGAATAAAGTAGCAAATGTATTGGTGAATAATGAACGGATAAAACTGGAAAAACGCGTTTCGAACTTAAATTGTCAGTTCAAAACAAAGTAAAAGAAAGTTACATTGTGATAAGATTATTAAACAATTTAGAGCTCAAATGAATGATGAAATTAAAAAGATGTGTTTGAAACGATTCCACACTTTAAGCTGCCCTCGAATCTTCTGGCCGTTTATTCCATGGATGAGGACTATATTGATGATTTAAGGTCTTGCTGTGTGCGTTATTGCTCTATGAATAATGCATAAACAAAAGCACATTGCTCAAACCCTCAAACAGGGTTGTCTGCACAGAATAGAGAAGATCTGGATGAGAAAACGTGCCGGTTGTGTTGGCGGAGCCAGCAAACAAAATGAAGATTTTTAAAAAATTTTTTATCCAAACAGTTTCTAGGGATTTGTCAACCAAAACTTGGCATCCAGAAAAGAGATGATAAACTTCTCAGATGCTGCTTTAGATTTTTCTGTATATATATTAAATATGTATTTTATTCTTCTTGCTCCTGGTTTCTGTGTCTCCTGTTGAGTTTTCAGGTGTGCTATTTGTAATTTTGTTCCCAACTTGTCAAATGCCCTTATAATTTAAAGGCACATTGCACACTGTGCCACATTTTGACAAGTTTTTGGTTAACAGCTCTCTGGGTATCTTCTCTTTGGTGTGAAGCTGCTTTTTTTTTTTGGCCTGTCAAACTGTCATCTTCACCTTTTTATTTTGTTGCTACAAGAGAAATGGGGGGTGAAATATGCATATTTTTGGCAGACTGCTGGTAGTGCCAAAACATATCATTTAAGATTTATCCTATCCAACACCAGTTTCTCAATGGGGGTTTTAAATATAACTTTTTAGCACACAAATGTAAAAAAAAAAAAAAAGATTCTATTAAAAATCATTTATTTAGAACTGGTGCAACAACATGACACAAGAGAAAAGGCATGTTTTTATGGAAGAAAAACTGAAAAGGCCTAAAGGAAGCCAAGTGAATCGTTGCTCTTGTCTGTTTCTAAAATCTTTGTGTTGGCCCCTTGATACAAAAGTTGAACTACTGAAAGACTGCTGCAGACTTTTTGCAAAGCTGCAGAAGTTGTGAAGCTTAAGTTCAGACTTGGTGATGCAATCTTGCAAAACTGAAAAGAGTTCAAACATCGTTCTACTGGAAGTGCTGCCATCGTCCGCTGACGCTGGAAGTTGTGTGATCTGCTCTTTATGATGACAGCGGTTTGTTCTCAAAGTCTATAAAAGACTTCATGCAAGAATCAAGACATATACATTATGTCATCCATATTAAGGTTTACATGTTGTCCAATACATGCAAATTAATTTCGATCATTAATTAAGTATATGAGTACCATTATACTCAGTTAATGGTATAAATGAAAGTGTTTCTGTACATTTTAGAAAATTGAGGTATTGCTGCTTTTTAAAACAGCAATAATTTAAATTTCAGATGTACAAATATAACCAACAAAAATAATAAACTCTTAATAAATAATTTACGTAGCAACTTAAGTATGTGAACTCTAACTTTGTCATTGTGATGGTGTGTTTCGGCTCTGATGAGGGAGTTACTCGCTTGTAATCACTTAACTTTACTGCCTGTTACTCACTACTCAAACTAGATATTATTGAGTGTTGCGATAATCTGATTCAGCATGTTTACATGCAAACAGACGCATTAAGAGCAAACATGTGTACAAAACATGTGGGAAAAATTATCATGTAAAAATGCACTAAAAGGAATACTACCAAGTTTAAATTGTATCTGAAACCTAACATCTTACCTTATGCATCTTTCTGAAGCTAATATTGGGAAAAGGGATTTTCTTTTGGCTGCGTTCAATTTTCCTCGAAGGTCAGACATTTTGTCCTCACTGACGCGTGTCTTGCGGTAAGCTAGCGCTAGCATGTGCCTCTCAGCTCTGATGCGACTTGTCGATAAATCAGCTCGAAAGAAACGTAATCGTGCGTGGCTCAAACCTAGAGGAACTGCTATTAGCTAATGAGATGTGCTCATTAGCTAATAGCAAGGACTCAGCGGACATGAAATCACAGACTGAATATTTACCGAACAGCAGGTACTGAGCGTTAGCTATGACTACGTCCAAATGCGCTGCCAGTTTGATTTGACTTTGACTTGCTACATGTAATTTACTGGACAAAAAAAATCAAAGGGAAAACTGACAGCACATTGTGGAGAGTTATGTAACCTTTTACCTTTGTTTACAACTGATTTCGTTACGTAATGTCCTGGCAACAGTAAGTAAATGTATTGATAGTACAGCGCTGGACAATGCTCATGCATACGTTTTTTTTGTTTTTTTTTAAAAGGTATGTAAAATATCAACAAAAATTAAACAAATGTAACTGAATCTTTTTAAAATGACGCACAACGGCTTCCCGCTGCTTGAGAAAGCACATTGTTCGACTACCTAATATAAGTACTGTATATTGCTAGACAATGTAGTTTTGGGGGTTTTTTTGTGTCTGTGTCTAAATGTGTCTTCTTTTGTTCCCCGTCTGTGACCCTAGGTGTCCTCAACACATTCACTTCGTCCTGAGCTCACTCTCGTCACCACCTGTTGTTCGTCACTCATCTACAGCCACCTCGGTAATCCCTCATTGCTTTCTTGTTTTCTTTGTACTTTGGCCTTGTGGTGTTTTTTTTATTTAGCCTCTCCTGTTTCTTCATAATCTGTTATTTTAAATTCTTTCTCCTAGACTTAGTTAGCGATCGCCTAATTTAGCTCATCGTTTCATAGGCTTGTTCGTTAAATCTTATTTAACACGCTTCTACTCAAAGAACAAAAGAAAAAAAACGTCTCTTCATCTGGTATGTGAGAAACACTTCGCAGTATGCAAAACTTTTGAAAGCCAAACACGTTTAGACTTAAACACAAAACCACAAAGTGATAGTATACGAGAACTAGAGGCACATTTTCCCGATACTGCAGACACAACCTGTAATTTACCGAGCTTTTATTCCTCCTTCCTGGAAATTAAGTACTGAATGAAACGCTTGAAATATTTTGGACGTCTCCACTTTCACGAGCTGCCAGCCAACGGAGTCTCGATTTGATACCTGACTGTCAGGCCTCTGAATGACTTAGTGGAAACCGCAGAAGCAATTCGTTCTTCTCAAGTCACGTGCTTTCGCGTGATGATGAATCTAGAAATATGCCAGACCCGGTCTGAAGAGCAGGATGCTTTGATGTTGACACCCAAAACCGGTTTTCCAATTTCTGAAAACAAAGTGCTAACCCACATCCACAAGAAAGTCTTGAACGTGTCTCGATTACCCAGAAACATTGTTTTGCCAGGGTTTCTCACGCTCATGCAACCACGTACTGACCAGGTTTTTGTTGGTTTATTTTAAAAATGTCTTAGAACCAGTTTTTCATTAGGTCATTATAGTAACTTTCTCTAAAAGTTGAATCCAACATTATGAAATTGTCATGTTTGGTAATAAAGGAGAACATAAAAACTTGCAGATGAGTATGACTTAAAAAAAAAAGAGAAAAGAAACAGAATTTAAGTGGAGTGAAATGGAAAGAGCCAGTGGAGAACAGTGGCTATGTTTCTATTGCAAATGTGCGCAAAACTTTTTCGGTATTCTGCTAATGTTGAAACATATATAGAAGGTTCAATTAAAATCAAACACAAATAAGCTTGTTCACCTGAAAAATCATTTAATAATTATCTGTCAGCCGTCACTGGAGACGTATGTAACCCCTGCACTGCAAAGGGGCTGCATACGCAGCGTTTTAAGTGGCCAATTTTACAGAAGAGCGATGGGTTCAGTACTTACAAATGACATTATGCATTGCTATGAGACCTCTGGTGGAGCCAGCTGCACATAGTCAAGAGAGACCAATGTTCTCAAATAAGTGCGCTGCTGCTGTACTCAAACTGGCACGATGCGAAAAAAAAAAGTGTTTCCATTGCAGGTTTGTGCCAAAGCACCAGTTTTGATTCAGCTGAAAAACCAAAGCATCCTACCCCCCCCTACAACTGGCATATTGCCAGTAAGCAAATGCATTTTCATAATTCCAATTTGTGGAACTTTATGGTCAATGGAAACACAGTTAGTGGAACCAAAATGCCACATATGCACTTTGGACAATGAACAGAGGAACCAGAGGAGCTAATCAGATGACATTGAACGACAACTGAGAGAGAGCGCAGGCAAAGGGAAATTAGGAGATGGAAAGCATCTGGGCTGGGATTTGTTGTTTGCCAACCACCAATAAGCACCAAAGAAGAAGAAGAAGCAGGCTGATGGGTTGCGGAACGGCTAATGAAACAAAGCTCAGACGCAGGGAAACCACAGAGCAAAGGAAAAACCAAAATTCAAAAAACGAGAATAAATGAACAAACACTGTGAAATTTCTGAAACGGCAAGATCCATGCAAACAGGCAGCAAAGAAATAATCAAAAAAGAAACATCCAACATCCATGAAACAGGAGATTAATTTAGGGAGTTACTTATTTCCAGAATTAGAAAATGACTGCCATCTTTTCACGTGAAAAAGCCTCAGAGATATGTTACCTGCGTGGGAGGTGAGCAGGCACTCGCCTTGGAGATTCACCCCTCAAACAGTGACATTTGCCACATTACAATTGCCTCCCATGCCGTTAATATACCCTTTCTGTCTGTATAGGGTCTCAGGTGGTTATCACTGTTAGAAATGAGATTGTGGTTCGAAAGGTCACCCAGGGCAAAAAAAGGTCAGTGATATTTGCTCAAAATACATCCGCTACCTTAGTTACATCCAGAGCAGGAGCACACACAGAGCAATAGAGCAAATACAATCCCAAAAAAAGAGGAAACGTAAGCTTAACCATTTTCTTATCAGGATATTATCCTTCACCCTGGTCGTTTCATCGTACGTCTCTTTTTGAGATGTGAGCGTCACTTCATTAATGCCCTTTACCAACCAGGATTTGTATTTTTTATTTTTTTTTATCTCATAAGATGGGGAGGTTGAGATTTGTAGATAATCACAACAGCACTATCATAAGAACTGATTGATTTAAAGGTTTACTAAGAAAGAAATGGTCGATTGATTTGGAAGATCACATAGATGGACACATAAATATGCCTGCTGTCGGTTGAGGTTCTTACCTTGAGAGAAAAATGGCGGTTGTTGTGTCGCAACATGTTTCTCAAAAAACCTGATCGGTGGGTTGTTTTGAAGTTACTTTTGTTTTCTGTCACAAAGACATACAGTCTTACAGTGAGTCCGTCTTACAAACAAGAACGTAATTGAAATCCACCCATCAGGAAGTCCTGCAAATGGAAGGTTTTTGTCACCTTTACTTTAGCACTCAATGGAGGGTGGGGAGGAAAAAAAAAGCTTCATGCAAATTTTGTCATTCATATTGTGATTTCAGGTTGCTGTGGATTTTTTTGACGTCACAACACAATATGCGCTGCACATACAGCACTAGCTAGCAACGACAATAGAAATGACTCAATGACGGCATAAATTAATCAGATGTTGTTGCTGTGTTAACATTCTGCCTATATTGATGAAGCTCTGCTCACCTCAGCATGTCAAATGCTTTAAGTAATTGGACGTATATTTTGGTTACTTAGGTAATAATTACTGTTCCCTACCAAACAAGGATACTCATACAATGTTTATAATCGATGAATTTATAGAAGTAAAAAAAAAAACAACAAAAAAAAACAGAAAAAAAACTCTAAATAGTTATTAGAAGTCTTAAATATTCTGTCTTTTATATTTATCTTTTATTCCAGTTTCGTTCAGTTTGCTTATCATGGCTATTGATCAAATTGTGAAGCACTTTGGAGAACTGTAGTTTTTAAATGACCTATATAAATAACAAAAGCATAAATCTGAAATCAATTTTAAATTAAATATCAACAGGGCAGCTGAAGGTATTTTAGTTTTAACACGTTCTATTTTTTTTTTTTATATATATATATATATATATATATATCTTTTAATGTGGCATATAAAAAGATTTGTTTCTTGCAATAATTTTCTTGGTCCATGATAATCATCCAAAAAAATAAAAAAAACAATACACACATAAAATATTCACAGCATTCATGTTTGCTGAAAATGAAACAAAGTCATTATAGGTTGGGTTTCTTTTGGTTTGTCAAAGCTAATAATATTCACAATTTGCCCTACATATGCATTGGTAGTCCAAGCGTTCTATCACCACTCTCAAAAACGAAATAAAAAAATTTAAAAAATTGCTCTCAATATATGAGTAATGACATTTTTGAAGTCAGACGAAAAAAAAAATAAAAATCCCACCATCAGATCCTACAAAGGCTTAAACTTCAGAGACGCATGTTTGACATTTGGAGCCTCTCTTTGGCGTGACCTTTTCAGAAGTTCGCCAAACATATCTAAGTGTCAATCTCACCCTTTGCCTCTGAAATTTTAATTTCTGTTCCTATTGACGAGCAGAACGGGAGAGTGGGGGTGGGGGGTCTGTGTTTTGAATCTGCTTTAAGGGGATTTTGAAATATGTCTGAACAGATTTCACATGTCCTACACGGTCCTGTCAGCTTTTTGAGGAAAAATAATGATTATTAATACACATATATATTTTTAAACAAATCACACAAAAAATATGTTTAGAAAATAAAATGAGCTGCAGCCCTCAAGAACCTCTCTCTTGCACCTTTATGTGCTCCACTCATATCACTGATTAAATATGTAATAAATGATCAAATAAAAGCAGAAGCACGATGTACTGAACTGCACGCAGCTTGGTTTTAATGCAACTGTTTCACTGCAAAAAACCCCCCCCAAAAAAGCCGGTATAAAATCTTGAGCCACAGCGCCACTGTGTGGTGAAAGAAGAAACCTTGAATTCAGAGCTTCTATCTTGCAGAGTGTTGTTCAAAAAAATAATAATAATAAAAAAAATCAAACCTCTGGCACATAAAGGATATTAAAAGAACCAATTATTTCATAACAATAGGCTGCATTCAGTGCGGCTTTTGGTGAAGCAATCACTATAGCACTAAAGTTTTGTTTGCACCTTTGTAGATACAAATCACAAGTTGTTTCAGTATGGTTAAAAAAATATATATACATATATAGATAATACACAAATTTACAGAGGTTAACAGCTGTGAAAATAAGCCGAATCAGAATCGCATCCTGCGGACCTCACACCGAGGTCCGAGCTGCTCTTCTTCTGCAGGGGAAGTCCAGGGTGTGGCTGAACGTGAACGTGAAATGATCTCGGTCGTCTCCAGTTCGACAAGCTTGGAATCCAAGCCATAATGAGGCGCTTGAGCTACGAAAGTTCACACCAACACTCTCAAATTATTTTCAGCGAACGAGCCGATTAAACAGGATGGACGGCTTCTCCTAGTTGATTCCAGTCAAGACTGTCACTGCTGCATTTTTTCCCCTACCTGGGGCAGTGTGGTGGAGAAAAACTATTTTACCACGCACTGTCAGGCGAAATCACTCAATCAGGTTTATTCACATATTGTGCACAATACAGAGCGCTGGTAGGACAATCAATAATGAAGCAGGTCTGGATGAAGAGCTCTGCCAGGCAGAGACAACGCATGAGTTTTATAAAGAATTTAAAACAAGGGGCATCAGAACCAGAACAGTTCTGGTGAGCTAATTCACTCTCTGACCTCAGACTTGTTGAATTTGAAATGATTATGAAATGCAAAATACAACACTTGACGTCTGGGCAGATTTAACACAAACTCCGAAAGTCCTTTTGTTTGGCGTTTATTATGCCTCGCAATCTGCTGAAGTGTTCCGACGCAGAGCGGCGGCGGCGGCGGCGGGGAGGATGGGAGGGGGGATCCACTAATATCACACCATTGTTCAACCTCGGAAGGTATTTAAAAACCTGTTTCAACAGCTATGAACAGCAAAGAGAAAGAGGATTTGCAAGACAAAGCTGCGCATTGTGATGTTGTGTATCGCTGCTCTTTAGTCCGCCGACCTACAACGAATGGAGACATCGTATCAACCTCCATTTTCCATCCGACTTGAGAAATAGGTTGATCAGCAGAACTTAAAACAGTAAATGTATTGGGGATGTAATTATTAGTTACTACATTATTATCTCTGAAGGTAAAAATTGTAATTGATTCAAGGAAACAATTAGCGACGTGCCAACACATATCAAAGCAGGAAACCGATTTGATGTTATCGCTTCAGCACAGGGCCTTGTCAGCCACACAGTTTCTCTGTTTGTATCACCTTCAGACTGTACAAAATGGAGCAGAAAGACTCTTAATGAGGACAAAAGAGAAGACGGCTGTTCTGGCCTCCGTGCACCTGCTCCCTGAACATTATGGGATATAGTTTAAAATCTTACTCCTGACGGTCGGGGCACTTCATCGCCAAGCTCCTAAATGTATTCAAGATTCCTTGGAGCCTTAAACTTGAAGTTACGGAGGTTTCGATGCCTGTTCTGGTGCTGGAATTCAACCCTTCTCTATTTTGTATTTCTGCAGTTTGGGACGGTTTCCGGGTTTCATACCCGGGCTCTGATGGAAACCCTTCACCGTTTCCCGAAAGAAAACATGGTTCTCTGACAACACCCACAAAACTAAGATCAATTATTTATTAGATTTGATGAGCTTTGATATTAAGTGTCACCCTGTAAACACTGGGGTTCAGAAGCCCTATAAATGGAGCCAAGGTGGCATGCATTGTTGTGATGCTCAAGTGTCTGAAAGAGGAAGAAGTTCTTAAAGAGACAGAGGCCCAAGCACAAGGAATTATATTGCAAAGTCATGTCTGATATATTTAGCTTTTTTATAACAACTGTGTATTTTTCTGGCCGCTTTAAGAGAAAAAAAGAACAGATTCAATGGTAACGAGTGGATGATCGTTAGAATCAGCGTTTCGCATTGGTCAACTTAACAGCTCTTCATATCAGCCATAATGGAGACAGAAGTGCTGTATGCTGGCAAACAAATTACAAAAATAATCATGGCTCAGGGCGACACGCTCTGTTAACGCAACACATCTTATCTTCTTCTTTTGTGCTATTACAGATCGCACAGGTTTTTCATCGTTTCATGGAACGATGAAACAAACAAACAAAAAAACAAAGATTGGCTCATCCTGTCCTTTTCTTTTCGCAGCGTCATCTCCTTTGTTTTGCATTCTGCAGAACCTGCCGTGTTTCTCAGTGGGTTGTGACTGCGCACGTCTTTATTTCACACTGGCACAGATTGGCACTGGATGGGAATTTTCAGTTTTGCGTGTCCTGATACAGTGATATAACGACGCTGATTGATATCTGAAGTTTGGAATCCTGCTAGTGGGGTTTTGCACTCGTTGAACGCAGTTTTTTTTTTTTTTTTCTTAATTTTGTCGGTCAAAACAGCAAAGGTGGTTAGTACAAGATGCCAAAACACAACCCAAGCATAAATTACAAATATTTGCAGGCGCCATTTGGGAACCGTGTTGGGGTTGTCCATCTTTTGTGTCCAATTGCTCTATTTATTCATTTTATTCAGCTGCACAATCTTTAGAAGTTGTGTAATTTAGGGAGTGGGGGGGATCTGGTAATTAAAATTTTTTTGTTTGACTGGCTGAAAGCCGGACAACTCCACCGAGTCTCTTTCTTAGTGCAATTATCAGTTTTCAGTTTGAAAATAATAATAAGCTGCCCTTGGCTCATCAAATAAAGAGGGATTATGTTTTAAGAGAGAAGAACATATAAAGAAAACTAGAAAATAAACTGTTTCAGACCACTTATTTCTTTCCAAGTAATAAATACCGATTCAGTAGCAAACATTGATTTGAAATTAATTCCAGGGGCGTTGGGGAAGGTAAGATCGGGCTGCTGTCACTGGCTTTGTTGAACTGGGTTTTGTTCCCAGGCTTGAGCCATTTGTTAGATGTTCTTCCACCACCCTGTATTCCTGTCAAGTTATTGTTCAACAAAGGCCACTGGAGGCAAAAATTGGATTTAAAAAACATCTTGGTTCATGTTTGCTTTAGGTTTAGAAAGTGCACCAAAAAAAAAACAAACAAAAAAAAAAAACAACACAATCATCCCCTAAGAGATCTCTTTGTTTAAAAGGTACACATGTACCAACCTCACAATGAAAGCGTACTTAACACTTCTGAGTCCTGAACTAATAAAAACCCCCGGAACCGGTTCTGAATGACACAGCCTAAGGCATATCTTATCATTTTAATCACCAATGACTGACAATTTCTTCATGGCATACCAAGAAGTTTTGCCGTTGCTGAACAGCCTTTATTGTTTGTCTAGCATTTGGAACAGTGTCAAAAAAACACAGGGGTGTGATGATGTTCTGGTCATTAACTGTGGTTTTAATGTGACAGGAACAAAACTGCGTTGGGTCAAAACTGTGAAAAAGGTGGCGAAAAAGGTGGCTGTCATAAATGTGTCTTTAAAAAGCGGGGGTTGGGAGGTGAATGGAACTGCAAAACGGGCCACCATTATATTTCCTTTCCAATGAAAAACCTGGGTAATTTAATTCAATTGGAATGTGCTTGGTGTGTCTCGGCTCTGTTTTCCAAATCCCTGCTCACTCTGGAATGCTTGCATGTCTGAATTGCAGCCAGCTATTTTAACACGTTTTCTTTGGCACAATGGGAAATCAGAAGAAGATGCGAGAAGCGCCACACCTGACAGAGCTATAAAAGAACAGGCTCTCAGCGCACACCTGGAGACGGGCGAAATACGATTCCGATTAAGAAGCTTCGCTCTCTGCGGGGACGGGGATCCATTCCGCAAATGAAAAGTGACCAAAAGACCCTTTGGAAGTGAGACGACTAAGTCGTCGTGACGAATACCTTGCGGGCCTCTCGAAATTGACGTGAAATGCAGAATAAGAGCCGAGATCACCCGCAGTGAGTCTCGGACAGTCAAATGAGACCTGCATTTACGTTAGCCAGTGCGGTCATTTGTCAGACTTAAAGTGCCATGAAATCACTTTAAAGCAATCATGCCTGAATGCATTTTCAAGATTTCAGATGCCACTTTTTGACTCTACGGAGTGCTTTAGAGGAAGCAAAAGTTGTTTTGCCTGAACAGCTCGTTTTGGCAGGTGTCGAAACACATGTAAACCGTCACGTCAAACCTGTGGTAAGTGTGCGGTTTTCTGAACCGTCTGCTACAGAAGAAAATGAAATAACTTACTAAAGCAAATCAATGTTGCTTTTGTTAGCTTGCGGTCCCTGAGATGCGATATCTAGTTCGGGAAAGAGCAGCTCTCGTTCGGCTAATATCAAAGTGTGAGTCTTATTTTCTTCTTCTGCTTCTGGTCTGTTGGTTCATTTGATCTGCAGTGGCTGTGGCGCCTCACTGAGACACAAGGCCACAGTGACCTCATTTAGATTTCCAAATAAAAAGTAAAAGAGGACGCTTCCCTTTGTGCTTAGGAGGAACAATGAAATAAACTTTTTGGTAGACTTTCACAAGTCAGCAAGATTTTACACACCAGTCTTGGGTGACACCTTCATCTTCCTCGGTGAATTTCACAGACAAACTCTCACTCTGCACCACCTTCGCATAGTTTTAGCGTCAATTTGACCTAAGGGGAAATATAGCACCTTAGTCACACACTGAAGTACGTATGCCTGCTGAGTAAAGCTGCACTCCTCTGCCCAACTGGGAAGGTGTGAAGGAAATTTATTTTCCACTTTGTCGTCATCATCATCTCTGAAGGACGAGGCAGCTGGTCGAGGGAAGACGTCGCAATTAAGTCCCCTAAAAGATTTGTTAAAGTGAAAAGTGGACATTTCAGGGTAAACAAAGGCATTTGGTCACCCCTACACAATATTATATTTTCTTAAACCGAATTTCTGTACTGTGTAATTACCACCAACCAGCTGGAACGTGATTCCAGACTTCTGGATCAAACCAGCTGTATTTGGGAATGACGTTTCCACTCTAATCCCACATTTTGTCGACAACCCTGGCTTAGTGTATCAGGAGACATAATGTCAGTAAATGAACAATCCCACATCTCCTTTAGTCTGCAAGAAACACATTTCGATTACCACACAGGCCGCTGATTTTTTTTTTTTTTAGTACCTCTTGTCAAGTAACAACAGGCTCGGTTGGCTGTGATCCATAGCCTACGAATAACCAATAATTAATATGTGCTTAATGTTCCATTACAGTAGAATTGATACCAATATTAACCACCCTGGAAGTGTGTTACACCCATGTGTTGCATGAATGGAAAAAGCTGTGATGACGGCAACACAATTAGTGAGCAGCATGTCACCAATAAAACAGCTTTTGGCTTTAGCACAAAGATACGATTGGTGAGTCTTTACCAGTGATTAACTTCACAAAACCACTTTTTAAAACTCTGACTCACTGGCCTGCTGAATGGTTTGCCCTCAAACCATTCAGCAGCACACAATGAAGCAAACGATGTTCAAGTTGTTTCATCTTAAACCAACTTTCTCTGCCCAAACACAACTCCTTACATGAGCCATTCTTGGGAACAGGAGGGCGCCCAATGGGTAAAGTCCCATGAACAAAGAGCCACCCTCGGGTTTTGTTAACTTTGGGCTGGCGAATGTGTGCAGAACTGCGGTTTCAAACTCAACCTTCTCTCAGGACAAGTAAGCCGTTTGTGGATGTAATCAGGTACAATATTTTCTCTTGGGAACTCTGTGCTTCCTTTGTGTGCGGAGCCAAGATAAGCCGGGTTCTGGCTTATCTTGGGGCCAGGATACAGTTACTGGACACACAAACAGCAGATTAATTCATTTTGGATCCAAGGCTTCTTCAAATCCAACTGGTGTGCTAAACCAGCTGGTTTTTTTGAAAAACAGCAGGTAAAAAATAATGAAGCGGTTTCCACTATCCACCACTCAATTTACCAAAAAGATTGACTAGAGAGACTAGCATTGGTATGCCTTTGCTCCGTGTATACACTGGTAAAGCATCTCACTCAACAACACCAGAGACTCTCTCTGACTCTTTGGTTTGGAACAAATAATAAGACGGGTAAGGAAACAGAATGAAGCACTATTGTGTTTACGCCAGCTGATGGAGTAAAGCAATTAGGAGTTTGGGAGGCGTAAAGGGAGCCACACCTAAAAGGTGCATATAAGAAATGCACTGACAGTGAATGCCAATAAATTGAGGAAACAAAAAATGAGGAATGACGGTAAGTCTCCTCCCACATATTGCTAATAAGCTTACATAACAATATTTGTAGCCAAGCACGAACCTGTTTTACAATTAAAAAAAATATTGTGCCCTATGATGAGGAGGGCGAGGTGTCCTGGACACGTCTCGCTGGACGCATCCTGGGAAAAGGACCTCAAAGTGTTTCAGTCATTCGCTCACACGCCGATAGCGGCAAGTTGACGGAGCCGGGATCCAAACCGGCAACCCATCGATTGCAGGAAAAAGTCACAAACCAGACCCCAGAACGCGCTGGGGGGGACTATGATGTGACAAACACTCAGGGTAGAGTCCAAGAAGAAGACCGGATCTTTATTAAGAAAGGAAATCAAATGAAACCGATAATCCACAATTTAGAAAGCCAACAAAGCTACAAAGTAGTAGATGTTTGGACTGGCGAATTGATTATGTTCCCCAGTTATTCTCACTGTAAGATCTTGACAGTCTCTGAGCCAAAACGTGGCACCGTCTGTTTGTCAGTTCATCTGTTACATAACCAGAAGCACGACTTGGTCCCTAAATGGCTTCGTTCCTTCGATTGTAAACAAAGACAGGCAGAGTGGTGACAAGATCATCAAGACAAGACTCTCAAAATGGAAGACATACCGAGAGAAGTTATTTCAGGAACGCAGAAATGCAATCTGTCAGAACAAAAAGTATTGTTAGAAAAGTGCAACATTATTTTCACTCGTTCCAGAAAGTAACAAGTGTATGGTATAGAGATTATTCACATTTGAATTTGACAGTAGTGACAGTAATACCTCATGGAAAACCCTCAACACTCACGTTCTCAGTAAAAATTAAAAAATAGGGGCCATGGAAAAAGACATTTTAAAGAAAGCAGATTACCTCATAAGGCTCCTAATAACCCAACTTTCGTAATCAGGTGTGTTAACAGAAAGACAGACTTCAAAGTTGTCAGACAGCAGCGCTCACGGCCAAGAGTTTGACACCTGTGATTCAGAGATTTCGGAAACCCTTGCAGGTGTTTTGACTTATTTAGCGTGCCTCCGCAAGTTTCACTTTTTCACAACAATGTTCTAATTTTCCAAGACTTTGACTTTTGGGTTGTTTTTTTTTTCATTATCTGTAATCACTGAGCTAATAAGAAATAAACACTTGACATATTTTAACTTCATGCGCAAGAGTCCATATAATGTATGAATTTCATTTTCTGAACTGAAGGTCACAGAGACGTTTGCACTTTTCCATAACTTTCTGATTGTTTGCCTGGAGGTTCTGAAAGAGATTCGAAGCAATCGGATATTTGCATGATGCAAAGTTATGTTTGATGGAAGCTGTTTGTGATATAAACTACATTTTTTATGATGACTTAAGTTAACATATTTGCTTGATTGCGGTATAAAATGGCAACCTGTGACTGGAAAAGTCATTATAACCCCTCCCATTTAAAATTTGGGCCAAGCGATAGGAGGGGAAACGCATGTTGACAAATGTTTAAAAAAAAAAGAAAAGAATTTTTCTTCTTTTGAATTTTTAAGGTGACCGTGTCAAAACGTCAGGAATACGTTGCATTCAGGTGCTCCAGTTTCATTATGTCCTTCATTTGTCACCCAGAGGCTTTGCTGTGACAAGACAACATTTTTTGTCACGGTTGGCGTGGCGTGACCCGGCGCGATGGCTGTGATTTATTGATATACAAACATCACATTTTCTAAAGTAGACTTACGTTCACCCTGGCATGTGTCAACATGAACGCGGAATGCCGTATTTTAACAGAGAGCCATTGTGTCTCATTCTGCAACACAAAGACGATGCATATTTTAACATTTTCTTTTCAATGTCGTCTGTTGTTGTTTGACTGCAATAGGCTGCAGCGACCATCCTCTGCAAGCGGCCCCTTTCCAGTCTGACAGAGTGAGTCGTGGCAGCAGCCCGTATGAGTAGATACCGCTGCATAGAGCCGTCCTGCTGCAATGGTGCAAGGAATGTCCAAACTTTAACTCTGCATTGACTCTCGCAGTCCAACAATTTGACAAACGTGGCTGCTGGAAAGTTCCACTCAATTCCTTTCCGAATAAAGATGAAGACTTTAAAAAAAAAAAAAAAAAAAAAACGAGGAACTTTAGTATAAGATTTCATCTTCACTTCTTTGTTTTCACACTTAAGACTTCCCTGTGCTTGTCGTTGGTAGCGATTAGGCCACCAGGCCCGCAGTTGGCTTTTTGAAAAAGTTGAGTTTTCAAAACCACAATATTTCTCTTACATTATTTTTCGAGTTTAAAGTCCTTTTACCTTTACTGCGTCAGGCTGTGCGGCCGTGACCGGGCTTTGTTTCCGCCTTACAAAGTTTAGGGAAGCGAAGCGAGCCGGTGTCTGGGCCAGATTAAACACTAAGCCTGCCAATAAATTACAAACGGGAGCCGGGAATGTTTTCAAAATACACAAATATGGCCGTGCTGAGAAAACATAACATTGAAAAAACTAAAACGATAAAACTGAAGTCTCAAAATTGCGGGAATAAAACCACGGCATTAAAGAATGAAGTCGTACATGAATAAAGTAAATAATAATAATAATAATAACAATACAAAAATAAAGTCATTACATTTTGACAAAGTCAAAATAATATGAGAATAAAATAATATTTTGTGAATAAAGTCATTTTTACAAGAACAAAGTATTACCAATATAAAGTTGTAATATTGTATGTATGGTAATATTGCAACTACATGAAAATTGCTGCAAAAATTCAGCCCCAGCAATGCATGGAACATATCACTTTTTTTTTTTCTTTCTTTTTTGCATAAATTCTTTTGTAAATGTTGACCCAGTGCAATTGTAGTATTTTCACCCAAAGTTACCATCCGCTGATACCGGCTGGGGCCTCGACGGAGCAGAAACACGTTTCAGAAGCATTTAATCAAATCTGTCTTCTGCATGCAGCAATCGAGTATTTTGATTCTGATCCATTAGCCCATCCAGTTTACTTCAATTTGGGGCCCAGTTCGTGTTGTTGGCTGGATATTTATTCCGTTGCCGCCAGACCAAAGAAGCAGGAACTTTACCGTAACGCACGCTGAAACCAATCAGAACGTTCTCTGATGGGGTTTAAGACGGAGCCACCAACACCAGTGCTTCAGAAAGCTCACAAATAAATTCAGTGGCGAACATGTTGCCAGAATTCAGCGAGACATGAACTTCCTCTTTTTGGCACGGCAGACACTCTCCAAGCATAAAAACCCATAGATTTTCCTCAGACCTCTGAGAAACATCCCCTTCCTCCCCCATTGTGTCTAGTCTATCCACAGATATCGCCGATGTCACAGCATACGCGTTGCATAATGCAAAATAATAAAACGCTAATTACCAAAGAATGCTTTCACAATGCTGATTTGACAGAGAAGCTTAAGAGGATTAGAGGAAATGGATTTCACCCGTTTGACTCATCCAGTTTTCTGGTTTCTATATTTGTATCGCCACAGGTTCAGGTGTTTCGACAGGGACGGAGCCCCACCCTTCGGATTCCTGTGCCAGCCTGAGAACCTCGCACTGACAGGCAGACGCCACGGTGCCGGACAAATGCAAGTTTATTCAACACCAATTGAACTTGCTGGTGGAAGCCTTCGCTCTGGACGTCTGTGGACATTTTTAACACCAACCTGGAATTGACCGTTTTCGGTTCTCTGGCTCCCATTAAGCCGGGCTGCTGGTTGTTTTTTAAAAACATTTGGAAAGTTTTCAGAGACGTTTAATGGAGCTTGACCGGCTTCTCTCAAAAAGACTGAGAACTTTGTCGTTATGGGGGGTTAAATATGCAGTTATATTAAATAAATTAGAGTGCGTGTCCATTTATGAGTCTAAAGGTTCTTTTTGAAAACTGTTTGAAAGAGACACTAACCATGCTTTTCTGTATTAAACTGTTTTTGTTTTATTAGGCTGATGTTAGATTTTAATTTTGAAATATAATTTCTTTGTTACCTGTAAGTGAAAAATTACCATAACAATAAAACATCCACCTGTGCAACATGATCCTATATAACGTGTTGCATTCAGAAATAACATTTCTGAAATAAATGTTTAGCTTTTCAAAGTAAAAGTCTCGGTTATAGGATGGGCTGCAAATGCACGGTACACCTTTCATTTTGATTTTCCATCCGCATCACATTTCTGCACTCATTAATTTGTGCTGATGTGTGAAGTAATCAAAACACATTGTGAAAATAAACACAATCATTTACTGTGTTTAGTTGAAATGAGCATTTTATTTCTATATCGCCCTGTAACATTGACTACAAATACATATTGCAAACATGGCAGACTAAAATCCTGACCTTAATTATTTTTTAAATGACAAATATGTTCTCTTTTTCTGCGTTGTTGGAAATCGAAAGATACCCAAAACCTAAACTACATGTTGTAAAAAAACACTACTGGATTGTTTCACTTGTCAACAGCACAAACTCCTGGGACGGATATAAAAAAAACCCATAAAAACTCCACAAATATTTTTGCCACCTTCCTCCTTCCTTATTGATAATTGTCAACATCTTTCATCAGCTGCAAAGCCCAGTTATTTTGAGAGCTTATTTTTGTTTGACTTCATTTCTTTTTTCTACTTTGGTCAAAAGTGAAATCTTAAGCTGAACTTCTTTGGCAGAAATCCTTCCTACACCAGCAGCAGCGTATGAATCACTTTTTTAGACGCACAAAAGCTGCTACTAGGTTGGTCCCTGTTTTGCACCCTGCATCTCGCAATTGCAACGTTTCTGCTGAATAAGAAACGCAATTAAAATCACGCGCGAATGCTGTTGTTCACGCGTCGCTGAAAGAAGCGCCATCGTCCTCCAGCCACTTGTTGTCGCCTTCGTCTTTCCTGAAGACGCTGTTTGTGGACCACCTGACTCGTGGCGTGAAAATCCAACCGTCAATTCCAATCTACGCAATGCCAAGCTCCCGTCTCACTACTTCGCAAATGGTCTTGTTTGGATTGAGGTGGTCATGGGAGCACGGGCGAAGCCATGCCTAAGAAACCAATTTGACATTATTTGAGCTACTTGTGATTTGGTGTGACATAGTTCTGGATCAGTTGTTACTTTAGTGTCCTGTAAAAATACCCTCCACACCATTAGAGTCCATTACCAGCCGAAACGTTTGCTACCAGCCAGCATGCACACAAGATTTCTAGGAGGAGGTTTTGACCTGCTGTCTGCACATGATATCAAATCTCAGGGTTTCAGTCGATAAATTTCTGTTTCTTAATTTCCTGTTTCCCGGTTGACAGGACTGACACCCGGTGGGGTCTTCTGCTGCTGTAGCCCATCTGCTTCGAAGCTCGACTTTTTGTGCGTTCAGCGATAACGTTCTGCATAGTTGTGGTAGGAAGGCATTTGAGCAGCAAAAAATCCCATGAGCCCCATAAACAGGTTCTGATGCAGCGTTTCAGCAGCCTGATTCAAAATGAGGAACCTGTTGTGGCGCAAAATCAACTCAAGCGGCGGGCACGCAAGTAGATTTGCACAATATCTTCTAAACATCTTCGGAACACATTTAGAAATTTGTGTTTCTGAGAAATGCAAAAACATTGATTTGATGTCCTGATAAGATTATTTTAGATGTTATTCCCTTTGCTGGACTGATCTCCTGTTAAAGACCAAACACACTGGAACGTCTGTGAAAGGTTACGCAAAACGTCACATGTGTTTAAACGAAATAATAATTATAATAATCACATAATTATGTCGGAATAGTGAATATGATGGGAGCAATTTTTTCACCGTTCCCGAGTCATGATTAATTCAATGATGTTTTGTTTTCTTTTCTGGTCACATAACTGAGGAACGAGTCGAACTGGTCGAACAATACGAATCTCAGCAGGAAGTTGTTAAAGTAAACACCTCCTTTCTGCTACTTTATCACTTTGTCAAAACGACTCAAGGGACAAACGCGCGGCTGACGCGACGGGGCCTCGACAAGCTGCTGCAGTGACACAAAGGCGTCTTGCAAAGGGGATCTTTGACCCGCGCTGCCTTCTCGGCGTGTTTTCTGACCGCCTTTCCAAATTTTATCGCCTTCTGGAGAACAAAAAGTAAGAGATACTTTGGTAAAAATCTATGTAATTATCTCAGGATATTTAATCTTGATTTTTTTGGGGGAGTTTTTTTTTTTTTTCCTGATCATGTTGCTCAATTTTTCTGGTCGTCTTTGTTATTGAGTGATTTCATGTGGATGCCATAAAAAAACTCTTTCCGGTTTATTTTTTAGTTTTTTTTTCAATTATGGATGAAAATAGGACAGAACAATCTTTTAACTAGCTGAAATAATGTCTGCTCTAATATTTTAATATCTATTCTAACTAATATTATGGTGCTATAATCGACATGTAAGGAAACAGATTTCACTAAGAGGATAAAAGACTCATTGAAAGCATGCTGCTTTTACGCCTCATGCCGACGCTGTGAGTCGCCAACGCCGTTAAGATCAGTAAAAGTTTCAGTATCACGACGTGGGCGTGCTGCATCGATTCGTCGAGGCGTTGCAGCAAAGCTCCCGATACATGTAAGAACGGCGGGAGAAAGTTCATAGGGATAACATCTTGGAATAATATGGAAAAAAAAAAAAAAACAAACAAACAAAAAAAACATCTTCAATTTTCTCCTCCTAAAAGTTTCTGTTGCTGTTTTCAGGTTGCAAGTGAAAATGGCGCAGGTGGAAGTCCAAGACGAGAGCACCAAGAAACCGACGGAGGACATCACAGAGGAGCAGTTCCTGAAAGATCTTTACTTTTTCATGAAGAAGCGGGACACGCCGATAGAGAGGATCCCCAACCTGGGCTTCAAGCAAAGTAATTAACCTCTTATAAACACTTGAGACGAATGTCAATATGCCCTACATTTTTGTTTAATATATATATATATATATATATATATATATATATATATATATATATATATATATATATATATATATATGTAATATATTTATATGCATATTGCTCAATTGATTTGCTAAAACATTTGCATACCTCTATGAGTTAAGAAATATTTTCAAGGAAATCATCCTACTGAGCGTTTTATGTGGTGTATTTTTTCTCTCCCTGTGAATATTTCGTATGATCTCAAAATCAAGAAAACATCGTCTAAAGCAATCAAATATGTAAAAAAGAACTGAACTGCAAAAAATGACAAATACGCTGATTTTATTTTTGAGTAATAATTATGTACATATACATATATTTATGTTGTTTTTTTTTTGTTTTTTTTCCCAGTTGATTTATTTTTGATGTTCAAGACCGTCAATGACTTGGGCGGCTACCATCAGGTAATTCTTTTTTTCTACATCATACATGGTGCAATCATTATTATTATTATTATAACAGTAGATGAAATGATTTATGAGGTGCTTGTTTATGGGGATTGCTGAATTTCATAACCAAAAAATAGCCTAATTTTTTTTTTTTAGTTTATTTATTTATTTACTTTTTCAATTTTGCCTTACAGCGTCTTCTAACATCAAATTTATGAAGACACATTTGTTTTAGATGTCTGAATGGAAAGCGACTGAATTTTCTTTAGTTATTTGCAGTGGCTGACATTGATTGTGCACTAAACTCTTCCTTCTTTATTTAGTGAAACTGTGATTTTAATGCCGACTCCAGACAAACATGAACAAATCTCTCCTCCCCACCCCAGGTGACGTCTCATCAGCTGTGGAAACGGGTCTACAACACGCTGGGAGGAAACCCGCGAAGCACAAGCGCAGCCACTTGCACACGCAGACACTATGAGAAGTGAGTGCGGTTTTCTGCGAGAGCCGTACAACCGGGTGGTTTTATCGCGCTGGAAGCTTTCGTCTGACTCCGTCCCCCGTTTGTTTAGGTTGCTTCTGCCTTACGAGTGTCAGCTGAAAGGCATACTGCTGAGCTCCATGCCGCAACATCAGTCGAGGCCCTACCGCGACCTCAAAGACAACGTGGGCCAGAGGCCGTCCAAACGTGGCCTGTTCATGCCGTCGCTGGTTGGTTTCATTTCAAACTCATTTTGAGCTGTATTTTATAAGCTGATGATGTGAGTGAAGTCGAGGAAGAATTCACTGAACTACGTAGGAAGGCTTACTTTTGAATTTACAGACAAGAGAAAGGAATCTCGCTGAGATAATCTCTTGATTTCCCCAGGTGAACCACTGCTTCCAACCGGATCCACATGGGAATATCTACTCTCTCCCTTTCCCTTATTACCCTACTGGGTGGCCAGCTTACCCACTTCTGCCAAATGTTATGCCTATTCCGTCCGCTGTAACACCACCACATATCCCCCCTCCTCCCAAGATCCCATGTCCTCCGCCCAACCTGACTCATCAGGACATGGTGAACACGGTCGAAGAGCCTATAGATCACCTGCGTAGGCTGGCGAAGGAGTACAAGCACTCAACTGGATTGTCAGCCTCTGAACCCCTGAACCTGAGCACCAAAGCGTCAGCTCGAGAGCCCGACATCAACACTGAGCCTCCCTCGTCGTTCGGCCCACCTTCGTCCAGCAAGACCCCAAGGTTTCTGAACAAGCCCTCCACGCTCTACTCCCCCCTTAGCTCAGGCGTAATAAAAGGCGACGGAAACGAGACGCGTGAGTCCGTCGAAAGTCCCCGGTCCTCTCCGAGTCCGAGAACAAAGAGAGCAGCGACACCAACGTCCAAGCCCCGACGCCCTCAGACACCCCTGCTTTTCTGACGCCGGAGCCAAAGAAAGGCGTCCTCGAGACGACACCGAAACCCGGCTCTCTGAAGGCAGACTCTCCAGTCCAGCCGCCAGAGGACAGAGAGGCCAGGACGGAAGCGGAGGGTTTCGATCTCAGTCACGTTCTTCATAGGATACCCAAAGACGAGGAGGGCAAGATGGAAATCGAGGTACCGCTGTCCGTGGTTCGTAACTGGCTCAGGTTTTACGGTTCTTCGGCGAAGCTCCCCGAAGCGAAAGAGCTTCCCGTCCCAGATTACGACGTCTCTGTGGGGAAAAAACGCGTGTCGGATGTGGACGTTCTCCCGAAAGACTACAAAACACCTCATAGTCCTCAACGCCAGAGCTCAGCTGAGGACCTGAGACTATGGAACAAACCGGGACTCAAGCCAAACGCTCAGGCAGATCACCACCTCCCCAGCTGCAAGACCTCCGGTGGTCTTCTGAGAAACGTCGGAGGTGGCCTGAACGTCTGGCCACTCGACCAGCAGAATATCAACAAGCCATACAAGCGCAAGTCAACAGAGCTCTGGGATGCCTGCTCCAAAGAGTCGGCGGCTCCCCGCAGCCCGGTGAAACCCGAATGCAGTCCCCCGAGAAGGTCTTCCAAGTTCTCCATGGAAGACCTGCTGCAGGGAGGGATGCAGAGGCTGGAGGTGGAGCCCTCAGCCGTGCTGATGCTGAACTCCAGCCCCGCGTCCGTGTTTCCTCTGACCACCGACCAGATGATGAAGCTGCAGAACATCATCTCAAGTTCATCGTGACGGTCAGGGAAGGACCCCCCCAGCCCCCCCAACACCACGTTTAAGCTGCCTCCCATTATTAGCTCAACTCGAAGCGTCTTATTAGCGTCGTTGCGCCATTAGCGGAGAACAGCAGGACGGCAAAGTCAGCATTTTGAACGGATACTTTGTAATCAAAGTCATTTGCATGATTTTCAGTATTAATGGCACAAACATGAGGGAAAACATATATGCATAAACATTCTCTTATTTTATTTTTCTCCCATTTATAATATGAAGAATGATTAGTTTCATTTGTCAAGATCTTTGAATAAAATAAACTGCAGGGCAAATAATTCCTATTATACTTCATGAACCCAGTGTCATAATAAATATCAAAAGATGGAGGTTTAAATCATGCATATTCAAAACTAAAATATTTAAACTCTTATTCTGCTTAAAATCAAGAGATTATTCTTTTATTTAACATTTGAAATTTACTGTAAAAATGTAAATAATTTTGCCTATTTTTTTAAACTACGCTTTTTTGAATTTTCCCTAATAGTTTTTTTTTTATTAAACTTTCCTTGTCTTTCTGTTGAAGTGTATGAAATAAAAAAAAATAAAAAAATGAATGTAATTCTAACACTGAGGAAATTAAAGGCACAATGTAGCAGAATGTGATTTGAAGAAAATGTCTTAGACATTAAATTATGTACATGTGCAACGTATGTAAATGTACATGCCTCGAACGCGAATTTGATTGTGAGAATCAAATAAATGCCATTAAAACTCTGATTGGCTCTCCCAGTGGAATGAAGAACTTGTTACTGACGTTTTTATTTTCCATTTTGTCTCTTTTGATTTGCTTCGCATGTTTGCTTGACGGCGGCTGTGTGAAGTGCGTGCCCACAGAAAGCAATAACGAAAACAAACGGAGCTGCATATTTTTCTGCCAGTGGTTTCTACGTGATTGCTCAGGGATACATTTTTTATTTATTTATTTTTTTGGGGGGGGGGTGAGAGGGTTTCAGTGTGGGAAGTTACTTTGATTCGTTTGCTGCGAGGAAGAGCCATCAATAGAAATCAACACTTAAATTAGCCACAGTGCGAGAGGCGAGGGGGGAAAAAAAAGGTTTTTATACAAGAAAGCAAATATCTGGATTCAGATCTTGGTGATTTATAGGCAAAATCAGATTGAGACAAAATGTTCAGAACAACTTTTTGTTTGGAAAGCATTACGAACAAAATGGGTGGCGCAGTTGGTGACAATAACCCTTTGTGCCAAGAAGGTCCTGGGTTCGATTCCCGGCCTGGAGTCTTTCTGCACGGAAAGACTCCCTGTGCATGCATGGGTTCTCTCCGGGTACTCCGGCTTCCTCTCGCAGCCCAAAATCATGACTGTCAGGTTATTTGGTCTCTCTAAATTCATGTGCACGGCTGTTTGTTCCTGCGACAGACTGGCGATCTGTCCATGGTGACCCCGTCTCTCGCCCGGAACCACTAGGCTCAAGGGTGATGGATGAAAATGGATGGATGGATACCAATAAAAGAATTACAGTATGAAAAGTTTGAATTGGCGCGACGATGCCATGACTGCAGGAAACAGTAACGTAATGCAATGTATACACCTTAAAGGGTCTAATTCCTCCCATTCCTTGGAAGACCTTTTTTTCATTTTATTTTATGAAACATTTAAGGAAGAAATTCCCCTGCAAACTTTTTTCATCTTTATTATTTCTGCGTATTGTCTGAACACCGGCGCGACACGTGCAACCTGTTCAGTTACTGTCCGGGCCTCGGATGCAACTGTCTCATCCAAAAAAAAAATAATAATAATAAAAAAAAATACCTGCACCGATCTGCGGCGAGACAAAAACATGCAGGCAGAGGCGACACGCCCTGAGACTCTAACCGAACCGGCGCTGAATGTAGCGTGCATATCGTCTGCTGACGTGACAGACGTATTGTTTTTATCACACTCCATGTTGATCTGCGCTTCGGAATCTCTTTCAGGCGGACTGAGCTTTAAAATTTATTAGCAGCAGAAGCGACGAGGAGGAAACTTTTACTGTGCAAGCTATTAAACACTTCTCTGCTGAGATTTGGTGACGTGTTCAGGAAGGAATCCGATAGTCAAAGGGATAGTGGCTGCGTGCAGGTCCAGACATGCATTTACTGTCACTTCAATTAAGTTGTTCCTTTGCTGATGGAGCTATAAGCTGAGGAACACAAATGGTTCAAGGAAGATATGTTACATCAACAATCCATTACACCCGATATCCTATACTGGTATCACAGAATCAAGCTTATTGAATGCTTAATTCCAGAGCTATAAACGTAAAATGACTAGATGGTGTTTTTGATGCTTCACTGTACATCAATATTGGAATGAGAGTTTTTCCTCAATTTTTCTATTTTCATACGTGCTACACTGCAAACTCGGTTCTTGCAGAGTGCAAAACCTTAGAACCCTTGAATTAAGACAAAAAAAAAGGAGAAATGAAAACCAACAAAGGAAGTTTTCTGCAAGATGTAAGAGCTTGTTTTGAGTCAATTCTCAACAGGTTTGATTTTGAACGAAGCCAGAGAGAGAAGAGAGAAGACCCAGCGCTCACGAGTAGAAGCGTCAGAGACACCTGGAATGAGGACGAACAGTTAACGAGAAGTAGTGCACTCGAACGTATTGGTCTCCACACACACACACACACACACACACACACACAGGCGAATATACCCTCCTGGGCAGTTTGTGGTGATAAAGTGCCTCTGCGTCATGGTGCAGTTGGAAGTCGGATGTGTAAAGTTATCCAGAGGTGTTGGACTCACAGGCCCACAATGTGTTAACTCATGTCCTCCAGTGACTTCTGACTTTTTTTGCGCACATTGGTGCACAAAGCAGCTGCTGCTTAGACGAGATGTGCACTGCACGTCACCCACAAGATATGCAGTTTGGACGTGGGAACATTACAGCGTGGGACTGTTTTCCACCACCGGCACAGACTTCGTGAATTCGAAGTTTACCGATAGTAAACTTCGGCAACTTTACTATCCGAAGTTTGCTAAACTTCGGATAGTAAGTGTAAATAATTTTGCCTATTTTTTTAAACTATGCTTTTTTTTTTTTTTTTTTCCCTAATACAGTTTTTTTTTATAAAAAAAAAAAAACGTTTTTTTTTTATTGCAAAAAAAAAAAGTTTGGAATAAGTTTGCAAACTTATTGCAAGTCAATAAGTTTCAGATTATTGTCTTGCTGGACAAATCCATCCTGCTTTTTTCACCTTCGAACTCTGGCCAAGAAAACCTTCAGCTGATTTCGAAACAGCTGAGGCGACTGACTGACAGCGGCCCAGTCAGTCGCCTCACACGACTCCATCAGAGTCCATTATCTATAGAGATAACAGAGTCAGATCCGAGTGCACAGGAGATTTAAAGAGAGCGGATCAAACTCACACCCAGCATGAGGAATTAAAAACATTTCAGTAAAAGCGTTTAATAATTAATCCTCGTATTATTCAACTTCACTGCACATAATTTGATCCGTGGAATTTTGTTTTGATTTCTTTTGGTGTGCGGATTAATCGGGCTGCTACCGAGACACGGCTTGAGCTTTATTCACTCAACATTCACTGTTTTTATTTTATTATTATTATTTTTTTTTTTCCATGCAGCGTGTTTACATTCCGCAAAGTCACACATGGAATACAGTGTAAACAGTGCATCAATAAGCCAGGCAGCCAAACAGCTACTAGGTAGCGCTTGCCAACGGGTGGGGTTGATGTCAACTTACAGGGAAAAAAAAAAAAAAAAAAATAAAAGTGTTCGGGTTGACGCCTCGTGAGTCAGCAGCCAGAATGCCTCTGGTTTCAGGATCCGAGTCTGAAAGCCGCAGGGTGACAGCTGACAGAAGCCTTTATTTATAGCTAATCGTAAAATGTATGCACAACAAAAAAAAAGAAATGTTTATTCCCTCCGGTTTGCCTTTTTTTAAAATTTATTTTCACAACACAAATGTCAACAGATTTGTAGACAAGTGCAACCATTTCCTGAAACTTGGCTAGGATTTTGTGACTTTCTTTCCTTTTTAAATGTGCAAACCAACATTCGGTGAAGTCCTGGATTTGCGTACGGGAAAACGAACAGCGCGCCTCGTCTCCTTACACAATATGAACATTCCTCATGTCCTCGTCCGTTTCGACCAGGTCTGCAAACCGCAGGCGAGGGGAACGGGAGCGATCGCCTGCCCGCCGCCGTATCCCTGTCAGGATGACTAATAGCTGGAAAGCAGAGGAAGAAAAGAAAAATGGTCACTGAAGTCGAGCGCTGAACAATGAATCAGTGTCCTGAATTGACACTAAAGAGGCCTTGCTGAGGCCGTCCTGATTTATTCCAGACTTTTTAAACGTCCAGTTCCCGTCCCGGCTGCTTAGCCAAGACAGTATGGCGGATTTGGCGGCTTTATGTTCGTGTGGCTCCCTACATTACATTATGGAATATTTTTTGCGTGTTTAATTTCACTCTGCAACTGGGTCGTGCAGTGAAGAGACACAAGCCACAGTAACTGCACACAGTTGATTTTTTTCTTAATGCCAGAGTAAGTGTTTGATGGCGGCCTTTGCCACCAACACGACTAGTGGCAACGACTCGAGCAGCCATTTTTTTCTCCACAGTAAAGACTCTGTGCTGTTTTAACTTGAGGTTGTCTTTGTCTGACATCTTTTTTTTTTTTTTTCTTGATGACCTGAAATATGTCTCCATATAAGCCTGGTGTTACGTGTTGATCAACGTCTTATTTGCAGATATTCAACAGTCCCTGTGTAACTCGAAGGAGGAATGTGTAAAGACACAGGAACTTTTTTTTTTTTTTTTTCCTTGTGGTTTGCACACGCCCCATTTAACAACCCTGCCTTCTGAGAAAGAAAAACAAACAAACAAACAAAAAAACAAAACACAAATCACAGTTGAAACTATTCAGACAGGCGCTTCTCCAACACCACAATTTGCTCTCATGTGGTGATTTGTAAGAATGAGGATATGAAAGCAGATAATATTTTTTTTTTTTTTTTTTTTTTAACCCGATGAATCACTCTGACCAGGATGTCAACTTCTGGCCATCAGTTTAACGAAACGTCTTGCTTTGTTTCAGCCCCGGGCCGAGCTGGAGACGTCTTATCGTCTTATTCAGTGATGTCGCACTGTAACCTCTCAAAATTAGAAATGTAATTTTTATCAATCAATCAATCAGATTTTATTTGTATAGCACATTTCAGCAGCAAGGCATTTCAAAGTGCTTGACATCATAAACACAAAAACACAAAGTCATGCAACATAGAATGAGCAAATAACAATAAACAATTTTCAGACTTAATACCCCAATAATTTGTTCAAATCCCAACTTTGAAGTTGATATTTTTTTCCTTCTTTAATTGACTTTATTTATTTGTACGGCACATTTCAGCAGGATGGCATTTCGAATAAGAGTTTGATTCGAAATGCCATCCTCTTGTTTCCAAGAAGATGGAGACAGTTTCCATCTTCTTGGAAATTGTTTTGCAATTACATTCTCGAAATTGAAAGCTGCCAAATAAAAAAAAAAAAAAAAACAAACAAAACATTCAAATTGATTGTAATTTGTTTTCTCTTTTTTTTTCTCTTACTGGCAGCATGACAGTCAAAGTGTCAAGGCCAGGCCTGACAGGTTTTTTTCTCAGCAGAGCACTAGACCTTTATGCCAAGATATACAACAACTAGAAATGCAATGGACACACATAGACACACACAAAAAAAAGAAGGGAAAAGAGGTTTAAAAGGAATGCAGACAACACAAGTCGCCCTTGTGCTCTCGCTGCCTCTTCCTGTTTGTTTTAATCTTACTTTGCTGAAATGACTCGCAGCAGAACACGCTCGGGTGGAAATGAGCGCTCTCAAGGTGAAGCAGGGCCGCTGTTATAAAAGCCGACCTTTGTTGCCGCGTCCCATTGTCTCCTCGCATATATCAAATATCGAACTTTGCGGTTCGACCTGTTCTGTGTGACGCCTCGCGACCAGTCGGCGGATTTCTGCCAGTACATCTCGCGGTCGAACAACGGGCTTCTTTCTTTCCAGACTTGCCCTTACGACTATTGTTTGCCGGCCTGTGTAACGACTTAAATTATGGGTTTGCTTTTTATGACTTGGACGACGTTGTGTTACAAAGTGCCATTGTGCCTTCAGGCTCAGAAGGCATTCGTCTGATGCCCGGCCCCGGTGACATCAGCGAAGGAATGCCACCGCTGACCTGAAAAAGTCCATCATCTTCATCGACGCCGACTTATGTCGTTATTGTGAATGACATATTTAATCTGTGATAACGTGGTATAAAAACATTTGCATATTTATTGGGAAGGCATCCTGATTGCTATGAATGGCAATACAGAAATGGAATCAAGCTCTGTCGCCAAGATGGCAAATTATGTTTGCATTCGCGTTTGTTTGTCGGGTCACAATTCAGTGGATCTCATTGGTACGTAAAGCAACGTGACGCAACGTGAAGCCGTGCGATTTTTGTGACGCGGACAGAAACTTCTGAAAAGTGTGGCATGCATTTATAGTTAGCAATATTTTACGTTAATAAACCCCAAAATAAAACTGCCTTCAGAAGTGACAGAATCTGTAAACTGACTAGGCATATATATATATATATATATATATATATATATATATATATATATATATATATATATATATATATATATATATTGTGCTCTTTATATATATATAAAGAGCACAAAAAAATAAATAAATAAATAAAAATAGACATACCAGACAGTTCTGGGATGTTCTGGCAGGAAGGTCTAGAGGAATGTTACGTTATAAAATCCTGTAGGGTTGTGTAATCTCGTGGGTATTTGTGGTGACGTTATCTCCCTGCGCATGCGGGGATGATGTTTCGGAGCCAATTGTTCAAGTGTCTTTGTTGTTCCAGTTAAAATAAAAAAAAATAAAAAAGAACTGGAATTTCATTTCGAATCGAGTCAGAGCTGTGCAGAGCCACGGCCTCTGACGTTTTTTTTTTTTTATAAAAGTTTTGCTTTCGACAGGCTCTCTCGTTGAGACCGCGGAGCGATGGATAACGTGGAGACGGGCCGGCAGCAGAATCGAAATCAACAGAAATACCTGATATTCAGGCTGCAGCTGTTCAGGGATTATATTTTTGTTTTTTTTTCCCCTCTGCTGCTGCTCATTCTGATGAATAGGTCTCACGGTTTACAATAGGAACGGAAAGTTCTCAGAGAATACTGCTTTCATCAGACCATTATCAGCCCAAGCTTAAGTGGCGACGGTTAAATATAGATATTCTTTTCTTTTTATGTATAATGAAAATGCTTATTACAATACAAAACCGAGTCACCTGGAAGCAGCAAACAGCTGCAGTGACGAGAAAGGAAAACAGAGAACCTGCCTGAATAGGCGATAATAATTCAATTAGGTTCAATTTCAATATTTACTTTTCTTCTTTGTTTTCCTTTCTTAAGTCATAGGTCTCCATCTGGTTAAAGAGGTTACTAATAAACAAATTAACGAGGACCAAGAAACACGCCAGAAAACTGAGAATGTGTTTGTTTTGTTTTTTTTTTCTGTCATAGAATAATGGTGAACTGAATCAAATTGTAAAACTGAACTGAACTTTGCTGTCCAAACAGTTTTGATGTTCACAGATGTTTTTCATCAAATCTCTCTGAATCTGCTCGACTTTGCGTCGTGCGTTTCTTTAAGGCAAACTCTCAAGAGGAACGCAGCTGCCAGTGGAGCAAAAGACACCTGTCCCATGCCTGGCACTGATTTCTTATTTGTAAAAAAAAATAAAATAAATAAATAAAATCCAAACTCCCACAACCAACAGAGATTTGTGGTTGTGTCAAAAAAGTTAAAAGCGCGTGACTACATTGGCAAAGCTCAAATCACATTTAAGATTGATAATAAGTTGGCTCTTCAGACACATTTCAAACCGTTGTCTAAAATATGTCCATTAACGTCTTTGTGAGTTGATTGAAATCTTGAGATTAGATGGAATCAATTCTGCCCGGAATGCTGAATGGATTGTTCTAGCAAGTGTTTTTGCCAAGTCATGCTGCACTATGTCTTGGATCATGTACTACTTCTGCAACTACCTGTACGGCTTATTTAATGGGAACGATCCAGTATTTAAAAAATACATATGTACATATTTATGCAAAGTTACGCTCGTCAGTTGAGGATTTAGCTACTGGATACGGTGAATTTAACATCATTGCCTTTGGAAGGACGTTTGGTTTTTCTTGGCTGTGTGGGTCTCTTTATTTCTGGATCGTATCGTAGGCCGCACGCAGGTTTTCTTTCTTTTAAGAGGAAGTCCAAAATGAATCTCTGGAGGGAAATTTTCGGATGAAATATGAGGAAACGGCAGGCTGCCGTTGGGTGATCTTTCTCTACTCATTTGTTCAACAGCGCCGCTTCTGAAGCAACTTTGATGCGTTTAAGGCCTCTCAAATCAAACAAAAAGAGAAACAGGAACAATGTATGCAGAAGTTTAAAACAAACAAAAAAACAAACAAAACCTGCTTTATCGCTTTTAATACATTTTCCAAACCAGGAAGAAAATAGGAAAAGGCTGTGACTTACAGTATTCCCCCTTTCACATCCAGATCTAATCAGATCCAGAGTATCTTGTTTAGATATCTTGTTTGTGTGTTTTTTTTTTTTTTTTGTTGTTGTTGTTAATCACTCAGGCTTTGGCTGGCTGTCGACGCCCATAACCACAGAAACCCTGGTGTCTCTTCCAGACGCCAGTAATGTCAGATGGTAAGTGGGAATTTCTACTTTTAGGAGACCACAAAATGTCAACGAACGTCTTTCGTTGACATTTTGTGTAAATTGAAAACCCTCAATCCAACATCGGGCGTTTAGCGAGAAACCGATTTTCTAGCGAAATTCACCGAGAGCGCAAACAGCTGTTGCAGCGGCCCGAGTGATTGTGCGCGTCAGCTGAGAGGCCCTGCTGCGATTCATCCTGGGAGCAGAAACGGAAGCAGCGGCGTGACAGAACCGATCATACCTTTCACTGTAGTAGGAGGACAGCAACGCTCGTATTTCATGAGACAAATCTGGAATGGCAGGACCCTTTCTCGGAGAGGAGGGAGTTACTGTAAAGGAAGAGGAAGACGGAGGCAATAAATCCATCTGTCAAACTCAAAATATTTCAAGTATAGCTCGCAGTGCCAGAAAACACGTGAGGGCGATGTTGTGATGATGGGATATGAGGAAGTTTGAGAAAGGGTTTTTTTGTTGTTGTTGTTGTTGGGTTTGTTTTTTTTTTCTGCTTCCGTCACATGAAAACTCTGAAACATCTCTGCACCACAAACATGTGGCATGTAGTTCGATTGGCATGACTGACTTTTTTTTTTTTTTGTCAGCAGGTAAGAGGTAACAGCGTCTGACATTCTGTGTCATTTATGTACTCAGACCCGTTTGTCCACTTTAAGGTCTGGTTTCTCCCCAACTTGTTGGCGAGAAACACTGAACGTTTGCGTGTGTGTGTGTGTGTGTGTGTGTGTGTGTGTGTGTGTGTGTGTGTGTGTGTGTGTGTGTGTTTTTTGTCTGAATTTCTGACATGAAAGAACAAGCACTATTGTTGAAGCAGTCATTGTAATATCACTGCATGTGTCGATGTGAAGATTTAAAGTCTTCGCATCAATCTGGTTTTTACGAATTCTTCTCATCTCCGCTTGATCTGTGTGGCTATCGAGTCGACCTGGATTTAATATTTCCTATCAATAACGGAGAAATCTACTCAAAAATCATATTGTTAAAAAAAAAAATCTAATAAAATCTTAATTCAAAAGGGTTACAAATACAGATATTAAATATTCTCAGACATTTGAGCTGAAATTTCAATACAATTTTGCAACAATTTTGCCATGTTAGTGTTTTAAGTCATTTTAGCAGCTGCTTTCATTCGGTTTGCACCTCGAATAAAAACCCCAACGGCTTGTATTTAATGTTAGCAGTGAAATGGAAACGAGGAAAAGCTGATAACTGGCTCACTGGCCGGCAAACTTTGGAGCCGCAAATCAATATTTCAAATTAATGCGGAAACAGAAAAAGGAAGAGGGAAGCAAATATCGGACTCGCTTGTCGAATCCACAAAACCGTAATCTCGGGTTGTTGAGTAGGGATAAAAAAAAAAGGGAAAAAAAGTGCTTTATGATTATTATATGAAGAAAAAAAAACCTCTTGCTCTGATCCCAGTTTGTCAAATGGAAAAACCCTGTAAAGTTGTAGCTTTGTGACTTTTAAATCTTGAAGATTTCTAGTTACTTTTTTCTCCTTTTCTTCACTTGTTAAGCTTCCTGAATGAACCGGGTTGATTCAACATAAACAACATTTTCTCTCTCGCCGACATCAAATCAAACCAGGCGATTCTTGTTCTTGGTTTTGAAGGATTACCAACATATTGGCTAAATGCCTGAATGGGAAAAAAAAATAAAAATCTTATTTACCTTCTTGAAATTCAGAAGTTTACATCCACTAATGTCATCGTTTTATGCCTTTCTAAGCTTAGTTGCACCCAAATATGGATACATTTTAAGGTAACACATCGCTGTGTGACATCATGGAAAACCAAGATCCCAGATATCAGAAAATTAATTATGTCTGGTTCACCTTTTAGTACCAGATGTCTGATTAGTGTCACATTCATCTGAAAAACAAAATCTTACCAATACATTTTGGCTCTGCTTCTAGATTTCTAATTTCCACTAGTATGTTAGAAATAAAGAATCTAACATAATTTTTATCTAGATATAGGAGCATGCTCCAAATCGATAATTCCTTAATATCGATGAAAAAACACGACGTGGGTGTTCAGCGTTCACATGGTGCAGGAAATAGACGGGTTCGGCTGACCAGGAATGAATGCATTTTGTGCAGTAACAATGTCTTGGAGCGGCCATCACTAAGCTCAGAACTGCTGCGTTTACACTGCGATTACATCAGACAGTGCTGAAGTTATTTTGATTTACATTATTCATGCCTGAAGGAAAGTGGTAGTGCAAACTTTCATTTAGGGTGTCAGTAAAAGGGGCAGAGAAAAACTTTGTGCCGCGCACGCAAAATCAAAATCTTCAGAACCATTCATCCGTCTCTTTCAACTGCAACACGTCTGTGTGACGTTTTCATGCACAAGAAATAGAAAATGCGTCCACGTATGTGGCTGTAGCACAAGAGTTAAGTGCAGGAGATAAGAATAGTTTTGAAATGCACAGTAAATGTTGATATTTTCTTTGTCAGATAAGACAGACGTTCGTCTGCCAGCACTTTACACCGAGGGCGTTTCCCGTCTGCTTAGTTCCCTTAACGGACGACAACCTCCTCCGCTGCACCGGTCAGAAACCAACAAACTTTCAACAACTGCACAGCCTCAAACACACACACAAACACACACACACACACACACACACACACACACACACACACACACACACACACACACACACACACACACACACACACACACACACAAAAGACAAATAGCAATGCTGTCAATTTAAATCAAGGATGCCTTTCATGTCATCTTTTCAAGTCTCGTTTTCTATACTGGCATCTGTACAGAGGAACGTCTCAAACAAAAGGACAAAGCAAGAGGAAATTAACTCAATTGAAAAGTAATATGTTAACTAATTATTTTGAAAGAGGGGGGATGGGGGGCATATGGCCTCCAAGAAAAACACCTGAAATCAGAGACGTCTGTTGTCCCCGAAATGCTTGAACGCAACAGCGCCGCAGCGCTTCATGAGACGATTACCCATTTCATGAAACAGGGATCCCTGCTTGGCCGTTTTGGGTTTCCTGGACCTCGGCGCCTCGATCTTCATCGCCTCGTCGCAACACCGTTTCCACTGACCTGGAACAGCCCGAGTCGGCAATTACAAGCAAATACAGACAAAGAAGTATTCTTCTTTTGGCTTTTTGTAATTATGCTCTCATAACGTCGAGTCAAGCTCAGGTTTTCGTTATACCTGCTGTACCACATGTCAATCAGAGGGTGAAAACACACACACACACACACACACACACTTGTGTTATTTTCCAGTTGTTCGGTTTTTACATTTTCATCATTCATTGTAGTGACAGATTACAATAAATGATGATTTTTTTTTTTTTTTGGTCTAATTCAAGGTTATGTGAGGTTTTCATGTGTCAGATATTTCTCTTTGTGAAATATCTGACATTTTATATCTTTTTCTTTATGATAGAAAGGCACCACAAACCTGTGGTATAAACAGAAACATTGCGTAAGTAGGAAAGAAATAAAAATACATCCTAATTTGGACTATTTCTGAGTTATTATCGGGTAATGAGTCATCTGACAGTTTTGATTGCGTCTCCGTCGTGCTGGTTGTCTGAATGGTTTGAAGGGCAGCTTTCAGTGCCGTTCCATCTCAACCTTAACGCACATAAACATGCAGCAAATAAATAGATTTTCAATCTATCTAAAAACGTAATAACAATAAGCGTGTTTTATCATCATAAAACAGGGCAAACTAATGGTGGTAAAGCAGAAACTCATCTGTCTGTGGATCAATCAACTCCAAACCATTTTTTTTGCTCTGTGGCAAAAATCTAATTTATTCCATTTCGATTACAACTCTCCCAACTCTGCAAGGACCGGCAACCCCGGTTGCTCACCGCTTCCTCACACACACAAAGCCAGAATGCCAGCAACCTTCGCTTCCACGCTCGAAGACAGCCAAGCCCACATCGCCACACCCACCCAGTCGCGTGCTCCTGTCATTTCAACAATTGCTTATTTCATTCATACGGCTCCTCGGTAAAAAAAAACGCGTTTATTATCACTGACTCTTTGGTGCGAAACACTGATTGAAAATCGATTTTTTTTTTTTTTTTTACTGCACGTTTAAGATGGAACGGCAGTGAAAGCAGCCCTTTAAACCATTCAGACTGCGAACACAAAAGACACAATCAGAACTGTCAGACGACTAATTACCCGCAATAATAACTCAGACATAGTCCAAATAGTTTGGATGTATTTTTTTTTTTTTTCCTACTTACGGAAAGTTTATGTTTATGTTTATGTTCATGTCATAGGTTTGTGGTGCCTTCCTATCCTGAAGAAAAAGAAATAAAATGTCAGACATTTCACAAGGAGATATTAACGTACATGGGAAAACCTCACATCACCTTATATTAAAGCAGAAAGTACGGCGGCCACCGGAAGAAGGGCTCACAGTATTCTGATCAATTATGCCGCATAATTGATCAGTAGATTATTGCGAGGAAACGCAAAAGAAAAACAATTTCCCACAATCCCTAGAGGGCTTCGTATAAAATAAGACTAAACTCATCGAAAAGTCATTTTTCAGCAAGAAATAACAGCTTGTTTAAAGTCAATCATTCTTAACTGTTGATAAGATAGATAAGAAAATGAACTGAGATTATTTCACTTCTAATAAAATATTTTTCCCCATAAGTGGAATAATCTGCCAGTGGATCTGATGCTTTGCCAATACTGAGAAACGATTTCATAAAATCCAGCTCCTATATCTTGCTGAAAAGTTGCTTATAAGTCACTTGAAATAAGGCAAAGCTCAAATAAATAAATCAAAAATACAGAGTGAAACTTTGTGCTCACGTCTGCTTCAGCGTCTGTGAGTGACACAAAGCCCGGCGGTTGTCTCCAAATTCCCCTCTGCTTAGTTCCCGTAAGTGAACCAAGCGGTTAGAAACCAACCACCTGCTTTCATTTTGTTAATAATAGCCCAAGAATTTCTCAAAGCCGATAAGAGCTGAAAATAAACAGGATTTATTTTTCTAACAGACAACTTCCTTAGTCCCAGCCTTACTCAGGTTGTAGACATGCTGCTGGAGGGCCTGGTTCCAGCCTGGCAAGTCCTCGGCATTCTGGGTGGCAGCCGCATAGGTGGCATTCTCGCTTTCAGGCTGCATGCCAATGCTGATCTGCAGCCCGTGGACAGGATGGCTTTCTGACGTGCACACGGTGGTATCCTGAAAAGTTCAAATGAAATTGTGTAAGTTTCATATTTAATTTAGATTTCTCTGAAGTTTTTTTTTTTAACAACATCTACATTAATATCACATTTTAATTACATTTTAGTAAGTATATACCAAAATGTATATTATATATATATAATATATATATAATCTGATAAATCATTTCACAAACCAGCTGTATTCATGCTGAGATTAAATCAGCATAAATCAGTAGACTGTTTACTGTCTGACTTTTCTTCAATGTGTTGAAAGAGATTTCATTTAAGGGCGTCGGCCCCAGTCTGTCACCATGATGCTGCCAGCACCATTATTTCACCCGGTGCTTGTTTTTTTTTTTATTATTATCATTATTTTAGGTCTGTTTTGGTCTAATTTGGTCTGTCCTGACCAGAGCACCTTCCTCTACATGAAAGTTTGACTTTTCACGAAAGAATTGGGAAAAGTTCAGGTAACGAATAAACACTTCGGAGTACAGGTGCATCCTCTACCATTAATGGAAATTTGAGTGAACTTCATGAGACGCGACAGGATCGACAGGCATTTTTTTTGGTCTCCTGAGCCGGGTCACATTTTACCACGTCGGGAGAACTGGATTGGCGGAAGACCGCACATAACAATATGATGCGACGGGGCGCGTGAAGGCTTGAAATGTCATCTTTTGCTTCGCTGTTTAATCTCAAATTGTACACGGCTGTTGAATGTTGCGACGATAAACACGTTGAGCACGTCTGAACGTCACCTCGAGTTTCACATTGATCAGGATCCGTCATCGGGAAGGCGGTTAACGTCCGAGGGCTCAGAGCGAAAAAACATCCATTTTGATTTGAATCTTATATATCATGTTTGCATCGGCCCCAAGCAGAAAATCATCACGATTAACAAAAATAAAATGTACTAAAATCACATTCACTGTGATATTCTAGATTATTGAATATGAATGCGTTGTATTGATAACACGTACAAATAACTTGAAGAGAAACAAAAACTCCCATCCTTATGCATTGTTGTTGTCCCATATGCAATGACTTAATGAACCATGTAAAAAGAACATTTCCTCTTCACTCTCACTTCCTCATAATTGTTTTATATTGATACACTGGTATGTAGTAGCTGGCATTTACCAAAGGTGCATGTGAAAAGAGAGCTATCTGCAAAGGAGGAAACAAAAAGTGTCACAAGGAACAAGATCTGATAATTTGTCATTATGGAAGAAAAGAGTCAGGTGGATTTTTTTTTTTTTTTTTTTTCACAGTCTGTCTGCAAGCTTCTGATTTAAACTGGTTCTTTTGACGTCACTGGTTTCTCCTTATCCAAAACCATGCAGATTAACTACAAGATTATTTTCTCAAGGCTTTTTCTCCAACCCCCCCCCTCTTCTCGTCATCCTGCAGGCAGCATCAGACAAACATCAGACATGCTGTCCAAACTTTCTCAGTAAGTTCAGGAAGGTCGCCGGTCAGTTGTCTAACCCAGTGGTTGCATACGTACGTCTGAAACAAATACTATTTTACGTCTGAAAAGTCAGAGATGGAAGTTAGAGGAAACATCAAGATCAACTCTGCATGAGGAATTGCCACAAGCCGCACATTGGGAACCTATGTTTGTGTTTTGACACGATAAAAAAAAATCCACGAAACTGAAGCACAGCAACGTTGTAATTCAAAATCTGAACTCCACTAATGAGCCAGTGTTGGGTAATCATTGGGGTTTCAGCCACATCATAATCCCAAAACATATGGTAAATCATTATAGGAATGATTTATCAGAAACTAAAATCTACTGTGGGTTTAGAGGAGGACTGCTGACTGTGCGATCTCTCGCGCTCGCCTAAAGAGGAACGGCGAATGATCCGCTCCGCATCCTTTCATCTTGTGAAATGTTTTGGAAGTTTCACTATGTTTTCTTGCACTGTGTGATTATCCAGCTGCAATCTTGATACGCTTAGCCATTTTAAATAGGGGTCCCTGTAACACGCTGCGGTTCATTTGGAAGTTATTCCGTCGTGTTTACAGTACGAGTTACGCCGTCACAAACGCCCTGCAGAAACGCCCGAGGACAAACTGCAGAGCGCTGAAAATGACACGCCGCGTGTTGAAGAGCTACGAGTCAGTAGACTGGAGCTCAGACTCGTTTTTCTCAAGTGTGCAGCAGGTGAGGAGTTCGAGGTGAACAGCTTCATTTCTTTACAAATCAACAACATTTTAAAAAAAATAAATGAATGCAGCTAAAAAAAAAACAAACAAACAAACAAAAAAAAAACAGACAGCTCAGTTCCCTTGTAAATCACCGTTTTGATGAACGGGACACATTTTCAATAATCTACTACACTGCTTACAATTAATCCAAGACGCTAATTAATCCAACACGAATGTTTAAAGAAAGTAAAAGGGAGGTTTTAACTTTCTGAGGTTTCTAAAAATATGTTTGTGCTTTTGGACAAATATTGCTTCACAAAACCACCATGCAACTCAATGACAAACGTTCTCACGCCACACTCATTTTAATCTCTTAAAAGCAACAGTATGTATACTATGAAAAAGACACGTCCTCCACATATTTGTGATGTCGTGACAGAACGGTGTGACTCTGCTCTCTCCTGATCGACAGCTCCGTTTCCCTCCGCGCCGCCGCAGCTGGGCGATGATGGAAACGTCGCGCTTCTCGTCACATCTTATGCAGTTACTCTGCATCTATTCGCAACACGTTTCTATACGCAACGAAACATCGGACGGTTCTGTGATCCTGTTCCAATATCAGAGCGATTTCAAATGAGACTTTTGGTCTTTTAACCAACTCAAAGTAGAAAAAAAAAAATGTTTTTTTTTTTTTTTGGTCCATTTTGCCAAAAGAAAAGAAGTTGCCTTATTTATACACACATTTTGATACATGGGGCATCGACCTCCTTCGTCCACACTCTCCCGCTTTACACAGACGCACGCCGCCTGCTGCACTTGAATCCATCAGGCATCCACATTTATCCAGCTTGGAGTTAGAAAAAAAATGTAATTCCAAATAATTGCAAACAGTGCAATCTCTCAATACTTTTTTTTCCTTCCATGTTCACGGACTTTTGAGTAAATAATCTGAATAATACGTTACATTAAATGGACTTGCGAAAGAGCAGCCGTTTCAACCCCATTTCCTGAACGTGTCAAAAGCAGCAAAGAGCAACACGTGTTGCCAGCTGCAGCCAAAATGTGTAAAAGTCTCAGAAATTCTAATTCCACCACCCCAAAAAAAGACAGAAAAAGCACAATAAAAGCTCTTATTGCTGATCTGAGATTTTCATTTCACCTCCCTCTGCTTGGTAAGAAAAATCCTCCTCATCCAGTCCCATTTGTCGCAGCACTTTATTTTATTTCCTAATTATTTTTTTCATTAGCAGGGGCTTGGCATGGAGATATTTTCTCGCAGCCACTTCCTAACTCAAAGATCAACAAACCTCTGCTCTGCTTCGGTGCGCTGTCTGTTTTTTTTTTTTTTTTTTCATTTCGTGCGTTTATTTTTTTTTTTTTAAGAGTCGGTGAGAGAATTGGGCGATCTGCTTGACGTCGCAGTCGCACACCAGCCTAACAGGGAGTCGTAGATAAGTTAAGGTTCACAGCGTTTAAAGATGAAAGTGTATGTTTGAAAGGAACGCTTCAGTTGTGGGTGTTTAATTGGGACATAATTGTGACACCAGAGAATATTTCTACTTACCACAAGACGCAATAAATACTCTAAAAGCGTGAATTTTAATGGGGAATGACACCATGGCAAAGATGGTCCATTTATCACTGGCTACAACAAGAATAAATATGACAATTCTTACAATGAATTATTCTTATAAGTGTGTAGGATGCTGCAACATAAAAACTGTTTTCAGCGTGCATCTGCAGCTGCATATGAATTCATTCCCTACTCTGATCTCTGAACAAACATTTTCACAAATCCTCATTATTAAACTACTTTAATAAGTAACCGAATAAATTGGTGTGACATCTCACTGAGTGTGGGTAGAAAGAACCCGGATTTAAACCGCGAAACTCTCAAAACAGCTTCGCTTGCGTGTGTACTCACCGGCGCCCTCTGGTGGTTTTGTCATGCGACTGTAACCAACCCAAGAAGCGTAATCTCTACATCTCTGCATCGACCTCATTCTGACTTTGCGCGTTTGCGAGCCAAACCTTTGTGACGGGGATCACATGCAGAGGCTCGTCCTCCGACTCCGAGTCTTCTGCACTGCGGTAGCAGAGCAGAGTTTGGCCTGTCAGGACACAGTAGAAGTTTCCCCAACGATCTGCATCTTCCTCGAGCTGAGTGAGAGCAACACAGAAACAAAGACACGCGCAAGTAAATCAGAACCAAAGGGACTCGTTGTGATTGGTGGCAAAACAAATATATATAAAAGATGTTACAATATGTCTTCTTCACCCTGATCTTAAGTTGGCCCCTCATCGCAGGCTGGGTCATGCATAAAGGCTGAGCGACCAAGCGGCAGCACATGTTTCCGTACAGAGGCAACCAGAATGGACTATCTTCTGGAAAAAAAAACATAAAAGACTAAATCACACTTTAAAAAAAAAACACAATCAGAGAGAAACGACATGAAATTACCTGTTGCTGAAAGGGTTAAATCATGCGTCTTGAAACCCTCTCTGACGTGTTCAATAGTCAGTGTCGTCTGAGCCAACAAGTTATACTTTGGGCCCCTATGAATACAAATAAATTCATGCAATCATAGTTTCTTTAAAAAAAATAAATAAATAAATAAAAATCATATTATTGAAGAGTGTTTCAAGGAGAGCGGCCGTGCCCACAGTGCAGAAGGAGGTGAAACGGGTCCAGGCCTCGCGGTGCCGCCACCGGGGCAGACGGAGCCGCACGCAGACGCAGACGCAGACGCAGACTCGAACGCGGCCCGGATCTTTTTCCCAGAGGAGCGTCCCAGCGAGCCCCCCAGGAAGCTCATCCTCCTGGGAGCCGGAGCCGGGGCCGCCGGCGGGAAATCCTCGGCGGCGCGGCAGCTGTAGAGCTCGACGCGGAGCGAGAAGCCCGGGCCCACCTTGTCGCTGGGCGGATGCGAACGGTTTTAAGAGCTTGCACGGTGGGACGCGTTAACTCGGGGGGTTTTCTGCGGGAAATTTTGCCTTACAACACGACGGCGTCCTCAAAGCAGATGTCGGTCAGCGTCCTGTCCACCATCACCAGGTCGGTGTCGTGGGTGTCTGAGCCGCACTGAAGCAGGCAGAACACAGCGCAGCGTTGCAGCTCTGCAGATGGAGAAAACAGGATTTTATTTATTAATTTTTTTTTATTACATTTTTTTTTGTCACATTTTGTATATAAAAAATAATTCAGGCACAGAAATGCCTACAAAAAAAAAAATCATATTCTTACAATGAATACGCCAAACTTTTATTTGGGTACATGAGAAAAACCCCAATCATGTTCATTTTTTTTGCTACTCTGAACAATCTCTTTCAAATTAGTATTGCTGAAATATTTATTCATAATAATAATAATAATCTGAGTTTTGAGCCACTTTTTTAGTTACTTACAATTTGTTTCCCTGAGACATTTAGACAAGCTCAATGAATTAAATGTGCATTTTTGTTTTCAAAACTATCACAAAGCGAAACAAAGATTAATTACACAAACTATTTTTAAACATGACAAGGTATTCCTATAAGTGCGTAGGACGCTCGTTTTCCCACTGAGATGAAAACGTGACATCTAAAATTAAAAGTATTACGTCAAAACAACAACAAAAAAAAGCTACATTTAATAAAAAGGTGGGAACTTTTTTGAATCTGACAAATCTGGGCACTTTTCAATTTATGTATTAATGTTTTATAACTGTGGGCGACAGCGCTGCCGACTGCACGAAACTCAAATTTGTGTGTGATCACTCTACGGCTGTGAAGTATTTATGTTGCCCTCATCTCTGCCATTTGCTCACCTCCTTTGTTTTTGAAGTACTCTGAGTCTTTCCACATGAGGGGGATTCGCAGGTCTGCAGAGTGCAAATTAAAACAAAAAAAAAGTTGCTGCAACAAGCAGCTAAACGACAAACTCAGCTTCTAACATGCAAAGGATTAAACAAATACGATTTGTACAAAAGACATTTTGTTACCTGAAAGCGAGACTTTCCCAGTACATGGCTCTGCGTCTTCAGATGTCTCGCTGTCGAAATAGCCAGTGGTCATCCAGCCACGTCCAGGAAATATAGAACATTAAAGAAACAATTGTCTATTCTAAAATCAAAAAGTAATTCCCTTAAGCAGCATTGACACATCAGTTACATATTCACGACTCTCACGCCTGAAGACTGAGAAATAGAAATTCTGGATCTAAACACAGCCCAAGCATCTCCAAGTGACGTTGCCTGACATTGTGTGTGTTGGTACAGGCTGTGCATTTTCTCGCAAAAATGACTTCCTCGGTTAAAAAAAAAAAATCAAATAAAACGACTTTTCAAGTTCCTCATTCCCAACGCGTCTCCCTGAGCGGCTACCTCCCAGCGAAATCACGCGCACGCTCAATCCCTTGTGCTTCCACTGACCCGTGTCCCTCTCGCTCTAAGATCCGCGCTCTCCTCATCCTCTGCAGCTGGCCCAGCAGAGCCAGGATGCGGGCGTTGCAGGTCAGCAGGCTCTTGGAGGCCTCCAGGGCCTGATCTCTCTGGGAGCAGGCAGCCAGCAGTTTGTAGGCGCCCTCCTGCATGCGCACCTCCCTCTCAATCTGCTGCAGCACTCTCTCCTCCTGTTGGGGACGAGACAACGGCATAATGTGACGCCCGCATCAGAGAAAGTCCACATCGACAACATTGAGAACAGAGGATGCGCTACAAAAAAAGTTTGTTCTGGATTAACTGGGCATAAAACTAAATGTTGGTTTCAGTTGTTCTGGGTTGCTAAGGCGATAGTACTGTATTTTCTATGCTTGTTCCGGATTTGTAAAGTACGAAACTAAATGTCTGCAGCTAAGACTCCCATGGCGATTCTGGAGGAGCTGCAGAAGTCCACAGCTCAGGTGGGGCTGTTGACATGGCAACTATTTGGCCCTTTTTGCACATGTCTGACCTTTTTGAAAGAATAGCAAGAACTGTGCCACGTTTGCCACAAGGGGGCGCTGAGAAGTATGTTTGATTTATCCAAATTTTCGTCTCTGGTAACACGTTAATGGAAGGGACTTAAAAATAATAATGATAAAAATATAATCAACCTGCATAAAAACATGCATGACCTATGATTTATAACAGATTCCAATGAACTGCAAAAAGTAGCATCATTCACAGAAGACATCAATAACAATTAAAAGTCACATCCTTAAGAAAACATGCAAAAACATTTCAAAATGATTCAAGACATGAGTACAGTTTTGATGACGTAGTGACCATAGATTAAGTGATTTCCTAAATTATGTAACATGTTAGCTCCAATGGTAGCGTATTCCAAGAATTTGAAGATAGATGCAAACCTCCCAGAAGAAAACCTGTTGGAACCTGTGTGAGACTATGAGGTAAAACGGTTCATCTTCTGTCCAGCAGGAAAACGATGCTCCGCCCCAGACAGACCAAGCCTCGTCTGATCTGACTGATCTGGAGCCGTTTCGCAAAGAATGGGCAAATCCTCGGTCTGCGTGGGGGTGAACACCACCCACAACAACTTGCAGCTATAACTGCAGTGAAAAGATGCAGTTGTAGAAAGAAGTGATTCAGGTAGATTGGAGCGTGTCTCAGATTTTTATCCCCCCCCCCCCAACACACGCATCATAAATATGCATTATTTTGAGTTGGACTCTTATTAAGGGGACCCAGTGAATTACACAAATATTTGTTACATTAATGTGGCAAAATGTGAAAAAGCAAATTAACACAAGGCCCTGTACAGCATAGCCTCCAAGCTCATTGCAATAAGCATCTACTCTACTCTGAGATTCAGACCATTTTCTCTTTCATCGCCTGCATGAATTTGCTTTTGACCAAAAGTGTTGGAGAAGTGCAAGTGTCCAAGTGTCAGTGACCCTGATAACCAAAGTTCCTGACGCGAGTTCCACTGTCGACTGGTTACTTGGAAGCGGAGTGAAAAGTGCGTCGTGCCACAGCTAATCGAATGGTCCGATTTGTTTTGGAAGTCAACAAAACGCGGGATCATTCCGTCATTTTGCAGATTTCTTGTCAAAATTCAGCTTGTCAATAAAATACTGTGATCAAACTTTGTGGAGATTTTTCTTCCCCATTCTCTTACACGCAAGTGTAAGGGTTTTGTGTGATATCAGAAATTCTGACGTTGACCGTACACGTGAAAATGAGAACCACTTTCCGTTGGAGACCTCGACTGGGACACCCGACAGACGATGCTGAAAGGAGGCTTTGAGCCTCCAGACAGGTTGCATAAGCTCTCAGAAGTCAGGGGCTGAACAGCGTATGTCTGCAATCCAGGAAGAAGTTGATAATTAGCAAAACCAAGGCTAAGTTTTGTGACACAAAACACAATGTTCTTTGTGTCCATAATTATTGTTTTGTTCTCTTTCCAAATGAAACAGCAGAGGAAGACAGACACATAGTGAGAATTCCTTTTTTTTAAACCAAACGTACAAAGAATACAGCTGCAGTTTCTGTTTTATTCATGGTTGAATTGTATTGATTGTGTCCATGGTATGGTCTGCAGTGGTTATACATCTTTTGGCCTTCCACACTGAAGGACTCCTCCACTGGGTTATTTATCGCAACCCCAAAACAATCGACAGCATTTAAAATGAGTCGAATGCGTTTATTCTGGCTGAAGTTTGCATTTTTCTTGTTGACCAGATGAAACGTCCTAGCAGTTAACAAAACTATTGCCGGCATATCTTTGAACCTGTTTGAGCTTTGGGGGGGATCAGAACCATGTTTCATAATTCAGCCGTGCTGGTCTGGATTCAATCTCCATGGACAATAAACAGTACATGCACCTCACTGAATAGGTTTATATAAAAATCCTCATGTCCCCTCGGGGGTTCCGTACTTTCCTCCATCCTTCTCATGTTAACTTAGTCCGTAGAAATGCTCTAGCTAGCTAGTTTGCCAGCTGTTGTCAAGTGGCTGATGCTTTACCCAGAATGCACCTGGAGACATATAGACGATCTACTTGTAATTTTGTGTGTCTTAAAGTTAAATGTAAATAAAGCCAGTGATGTAGCACAACATTTTATTCGATATTTTACAGCCACTATGTCACTAAAATCAGTTGGGTTTGTAAAGGTTTTAGCAACCATGAGACAACAATGACAGCGGCGGCCTACTATATAATCTACTGGGACACATTGTGATGTAATTCTATATAATCCATACTCAACTAGAGCTGCCAGATGTTTTAAAACATGATAATCCTCGATGTCATATTCTGCCTCCCATCCGGGCCACTCTAGACTTGAGCCATCAGAACGACGGAACACCTTTTCCTCCTCCGTTTGCTTACCTGGTTCCTGTCGGCCATGGCTCCACTCAGCTGAGCCTCAGTTCTGTTCGGGCTGCTCTCTGGAAGCGGGATAATCCTGCAGCTGACTGGACCGCCGTTCGGACTGGTTCTGCAGACGGAGTAGTTACTCAACAGAGATCAAAACAATCTTAAGCCTCCATACAAGAGGCTGGAGCAGGAAGGATTAGCCATTTGCGTCTCCAACATTACACTATAGCGGGAACAATGCAGGCCAGAGTACAGAGTATTAACTGTAGAAATCATTATGTATGAATGTAAAAAATAAATAAATAAATATGGAAGCCAGTCTTGTCACAAGCAGTCTTCGCATGAAAAACTTACTGTGAATTTCCGCGTGCGGAATGGAAGTAAGATAAACACAGCCAGTTCATTTGTTGAATTTACAGTAGAGTTGAAGTATTGCGGGATTAATTTGTAGGGTATCCAGTAATTCCCGAGAGGGGATCAATGGTTCCTTGCATAACCGGCATGCATTGTGCAACAAAGCTCCCACTCAAAATCAGCACGAGTAATTTCCCTGCTGCCTGACCACTCTCCAAAAACTGCCCCAACTGAGCCCCTGTTGCCACCCCAGCTGGCGACTATGAATTCAATAAACAGTTCATGCAAATTGGACATAAAGCGCATGGATCTCTTTTTTTTTCCCCACGACATTGAACGCAACACAATGTAACCTGGCACCTACTGCTGAGTGGCGGGAAGGACAGAGCGCGAGGCACCAGCAGCATTTATATGGATCGGTTTACTACCTGACTTAGCGTGGGCGACACGCGCGCCATTGCTGTCCATTGAGTCAGGAAAATACCACAATGACGCAAAGAATCTGAAAGATGGAGCAATGTTAATTCAACCCTATGACAGCCACAGATAACACGGTTCAAGGGTTTCACATTTAACAGGTGAGGAAAAAGTTTGACTTCAAAGGAAATATTGAAAAAGTGAGCAGTGAGTTAGCTATGCTAGCCTAAGTGTTGCTAGCCCGCTATTGACTTTGTACAGTTAATCACTGTAAGGTAAGGTGCTGTTTGGTGTGTTTTGGTTCCGTTAGGCCCAAACAGGAAAACCTGCACACCCAGTCATCATACAGCAGCCGTTTCATCAAACCTGAGCTCTGGCTCGAAATCCTCTCCCTGCAAGGACTTCGCTTGAACGAAGGCCACCCTTGGGGATGATTTCCAGTTCTAATTGATGTACCTGTGAGTCTTTGGTTGACTGGGTCTCTGGACGGTTTTCCAGATCTGTGATGTCTGATACATCATCCGGAGGAATGTAGGCCTCCACAGGTGAGATATCGTAACACAAAGACCTCCAGCTCCACTGGAGGAATCAAGGCTGCCATCGCCATAGTTTTGTCGGCCATGGTGTGAGAGGTTTCTGGGTTTTTTCTGGTAGGTTCACTTGATGAATGTTTCCGAGTGAACTTAGTGAGAAAACCCTTGATCCTCCCTTTCAGACCGTTGAGCACAGATCTTGGCTCAACCAGCTTTCTCGGGTTCCTTACTAGATGGCGTGCAACATGACAAAAAGATCCTTAACCATCACTTTGATTTCGTCAACCATATCGTTGATTGGCTTCATCAACGTGATTGCTTCGAGAGTCGAAGATGGAGTTGACTCTTTCCACCACATATTCGACAGTTCGATGGTTTAAATCGTCAGTGTGTTCTGTTTCGGACATTTCCGCTGGAAAACACAATACCTACATCGGTGAAGTTAGATCCAAACAAGACGACACTGAGAAGACACAAGCAGATCCTGGACTCAAATAAAAAAAAAAACAAACAAACAAACAGGTGAGTCATATAAATCCTGGCGTTTCTCAGAAGAGTCATACGCAGGCCAGAGGCTACCACCTGAGCGTGGAGGCCTTGCAGCTCCTCAAATCGTCCCAGGCTGATGATCCAATGAGCTGCAGGTGTGTGGCTCTGCTGCAGGCCAGCCGCCAATCAGGAGAGGCTCTGACTCACCCAAGAGCCAGACAAGAAGATGCATTTTCAACTACCAGATCAGTTTATTTTAAGTGAACTTAAATATTCAGAGAGGTAAATAAAGTATGCGGAGTCTAGTTGACGCCGGTAATGTTTGTAAGCTGCTGGGAGAAGAAAAAGAAGACTTTCAGATGTTAGGATTTCTCAAACATGCCTTCATTTGCAGTCAAGTTCAAAAATGATTCAGGACACTAACAGATTTGGATTCCAAGTGATATTTTTCTTTTAACTAACTCGTGCTTTTCCCGATCTGAATGCTTCGGAGTGGAGAGTCCTGATTTAAACCCAACTTCCAACACCCGAAGCTCATCCATCAAATATGAACCATCAGAATACCAGAGGAAACAAGCGCTGCGTTTCGACTGACTTTTAAACAAACACAGACGAGCTGAAATCCTGAACCGCCTGCAGTTATTATTCTGAACCAGTCTGAACAAAAGACAGAGGCATTTGTCTCAAAACATTGACACCAAGGTTCGTCACACAAAAAAAAAGGAAATAAAAATAGCAGAACTGATGGGACGGCTAAGAGCATTAGGTCTGCACTGACAGCTGCTGTCTTTGAAAGAGTGTTTGGAGTTGATAAATTGCTTTTTGCGGATTAAAAAACAAAAATCCCTTCACGAGAAATTAATTGTGTGTAGCAATGTCTGTTCAGACCAGCAGGTGGGGCATGAAAATAAACCCAAACATCAGCATTTAGACGTAAAAAAAACAACAAAAACAAGCCCAGAGTGCCATGAAAGTGATCTAATAGTGTGTTGAATTTTCTTAAGTGTTTCTGGCCATTAAAGGGTTTAATTTGACAACTTAATAAATGGCACTTTTGAGCAACTTAGAAATTGTTTAAGGACTTTATGAATAAAAGCAGAAAAAAAATGCTGGTTGAGTATAATTTTAAATATCCCCCGATGACAATAACAACATAAATACAGACAGTGAAGTGGCTGATAGTTTTATTTAAGACTGAGAAATATTTAGTATTCCAGTGACATTAGAGGGAGTATGACAGCAGAAAGCAACTACAAATGAAATTAATACTTCTATTAAGTCATTAAATTAAATATTTGTTGCTCATATACTAAATCATAAAGCACTTAGATGCTACAATGTTGTTGGTCTTCTTAAGCACTTTCCCACATTTCCAAGTAAGTCACTGATTCTAGAATCTAAAGCATTCAGTTAATGTTTTGTGGCATCCCGACTTCTGGTTGTTCTGAATTTGTTGCATTGCGCAATCATCTGCACGCCTAAAAAAAATAAAATAAAAAAAATATTACACACTGGATGTTCAAGTTGCAAACATAAGTAGTTCAAAGGTATCAAAAATAATATTTTTGACCGCTTCTTGTCTGTACAAGGTCAGGACACACAGCTACATGTGGATCCGCTCTATTTTACAGAATTACATTTTTTTTCAATTTCGATGAACACAGAAAAAAAAAATTAAATAAAATAAAAAAATCAAATATATGTATATGTATGCAAACAGGTCTTCTTCTTATGGAGTTAAGTTTCTATTCAAAACCAATGACGCTGCCTAATGTCTGAAAAAGCCTGAACAGGGAGAAAAGAGGAAAACTCACTTCTACTGTACAATATTTACATTTTCACAGCTGATGTATTAAATCTGATAGCGATGCGTCAGTCGGCTGCCACGTGTTCAGTCTGCATCACTTTCGTCGGCCACATTTACACCGTTTCACATTTGTATTTACACTAACAGAATCTTAAAAATCACATTTCAGTACATCTGTACACATTCAAAGTGCTTGTTAAAGTTTTTGAAATACGTCTGGAAAAAGAACTGGAAAAAAAAAGGAAAAATAAAATACAATCTTAAATATACCACTGTAAAAATGATACAAGAGCCTCAAAGAAAAAAATAATGGAACTATAAATGCTTTGCAGATTTTATCCCTCATCAACTTCTGTGAAGATGTCACTCAGGAAGTACTGCGATACGGTCGTAGGCTCGTTGTCAACGAAGCCGCTCTCCCTTTCGGGGGAAGATAAAGCCTGCGACAGAGAGCAAACGTTTAGGTTTTATAAAGCTCGTGTTGGAGATCAAAACTTAGCAAACACGAATCTGTATCCTCCTTACCGTAGATGAAGACCTCGGGCCAATATGTGCACGATCTGGCGCCGTGAGCGCCTCTGCTGCTGCCTTTGTTTGACTGGGAACATTAGAATTTGACGCGGAGGCTGTTGGTTTTGAAGACGTCTGTTCGGCTTTGGTGGGAGTTTTCTTCTGATTTCTCCTGCTTGCCGCTTTTATACATTTGGAGCTCCTCGTTTCAGAAACGCTTGCTTCGGATGCTTTGGCTTTCCTGCGACATATAAAAATAAAGTTAAAGCTAAAAGTTTCGACCTTCGCAATCTGGAGAATTACTCCAATTTTCTTCCTCACCTGCCGAGACAAGTTTCCTTGTGGCCTAAATCATCACCGGCTTTCTCGTTCGGCTCAGCGATGGAGTTCTTGAAGACTTTAGGTGCAGCGGGAACTTCTGGATGGTTTTCTTCTGCTGTCAAACTCACCTCAGAAACACTGCAAAGGGGGAAGAAATGTGAAATCAGAAACGAAAACTAAACATTCCCAAACCTCTCTCGATGGGGAGCCCGATACGAACCTCGGCTGCCGTCCCGATGCGTCTGTTGCGGGAAGATAGGAGAGGCTCTGGGCTCCACTCGCTCCCACTTCCCCTGCTGAGGGGACCGGGATCTCCGTCAGGGAGAGGATGAAAAAGGGCTCATCTGGATCTGAAGGCACTTGCTCTGGCAGTACTGAGAGGGAGCGAGGCATAATTCGGTCAAAAAGAAAAAATAAAAACAACAGGAACGAGAAAGCAAACTTCAAACAAAACGACGCGAGTGGGAGAAAGTCTCTGATTGACTTACTCTGTGACAGGAGCGGATCTCTCTGAATCGCCTCGGCACTTGATGTTTTATGCTGGGATTAAAGGAATCAAAGGGAGAAAATTTGAGGGGAAAGTAACGCCGTCTTTTTGTGTAGTACAACCCATCCGTGATCAAAGTGCCGACACTCGGCACCGCAAAGCACGCTTTCTCAAGACTAATTGAGTCTAAGGTTGCTCTGCACTCTTTGGGAAAGTATTTCTCACCGCTTGTATTTTCCACAAGGGGCGAGAAATACTTGTTTGAGTTTTGAGAAAAACTCAAACTTATTTTTTTTTTTTAGCGATTTCTTTTCTTCATCTTGCTCTTCAAAATTTTATTTTTAACCACTGGATTGTATTGGGATCAATTACCCGCTTACAAATTAGATGACTTCAAATTTATATAAAGGGTTGGCAAGGTAGATGGATTGAAACACAATTGTACACAATACTTTTTTTAATAAAAAAAAAAACAAAAACAAACATCTTTCACTTTAGCTTACAAAAAGCAAGATAAATTTGCCAGTAGAAGAAATTGCTGTAATAGTTGTCAGTTAGCTTTATATATATAAAAAAAAAGAAATGAAAAACATTGTTGAGAAAGAATCGTAATGAAGAAGCATATTTACCCCATAAGAAGATTGTGGTTTAACACAACTAAGAGAGGAATTAGAATCAGTTGAACTCGAGTCTTTTTCTCTTGGCTTCTCGATGACTCCTTTTTCCGGATCATGGGTGTCCGCTTTAAGTTCACGAGCAGATTTCTTGATTTCTTTAGAGGCACCAAAAGCTTGCGGAGTACCGTCAGAGTCTGTAGAAAAGAAAAATGGTTTAAATCCCATTAGTTATAAAAGCCACACCAGTCAGGATTGCTTCGAGAACAGGAGAAGAGTGAAACCTGTTTCCGTTGTTTTTGCGTCTTCAGCTGGCTGGGTCTGCTGAAGACGTCCGCTGCAGCGCAGGTTGGGTTTCGGTTTAATAGCCGAGTTGCAATCTCCAGATGAAAGGCAGTCGGTGTTTGCTGGGTCTTTATCTGACATTTTGTCCTTAGTCGATTCCAGCGGTTGCTCCAATGCAACAGACGACATCCCTTTACTCTGGTCTTCAAGAGGTCTACTGTGATCATCTGACTGAAGCTTTCTGACTGCAAGCCCAATTTTTTCTAAATTGGGCTTGACTTTGGAAAACCGCTGCCTTCGTTGAGGCAATGGTTTTTCTGTGACAGCTGGACTTGAAACTTCCACATTTGTTAGTACTTTTTCCTCAGTTTCTCTATTTTGCTCAGAGGCTGGGCTTCGAGCTCTTCTTACAGCCTGCGTAGTTGTTGAGTTTCCTGTGTTTGATTTGTCATCCTTTTGATCACTGGCAGATGCAGCACAAGGTTCTGTCTGATCTCGGGCTGAGCTGCCCATCTTTGAATTGCTGGTTATTGCTGATTTAACAGTTTGTGAAACATTTATGCTCTCACTTGGTCCTCCTTGAGCTGTCAGGTTTGCATCTGTGAACTCAGAATACTTCTCTTTCTCTGTGATTGTCTGTTGTGCACCGAGTTGGGGTTGGACTTCAGATTTGTCATTGGCTTTGGACCTTACAGGTCTTGAGGTCTGTGATAAATTTGGTTTAGGTTTTTGTGATCGACTCCTTTTGACCAGCTGAGCAGATGGCACTTTATCCTCCTTATGATTGCCTTGCAACTCTTTAGAGGGTGCAAAGCAAGCTGAAAGGTTGCTTCTTTCTAGATCTGCTCCTGAATTCAGGTTTGGCCCTTGACCAACTTGTGTTTCTTTAACTGTTGGGCTATTATTGCTGAAGGTTGAAAATGTTGCACCTACAATTTTTTCACTGGATGTTGACTCTTGTTTAATAAGCTCAGGATTGACGTTGAAGTTTTGTTTCTTTGCTTCAGAAAGTGTCTTTTTTATTTCTGAAGATTCAGAGGTAAGAGGTGGAGTTAACTCCATCACAGGATTATTTTCACTTTGTTTGTCCGAAGACGGGCCGCATGTTGGATCTGGGTCCGGTTCAGGATTTGCGTGCTTCTCTGACTGGCTTTCTGATGTTCGAGGTTTCAGCTTCGAAGCTCTTGATGCTTGAGAAATGTTTGGTCTAAGTCTGATTTTTGATGATCGACTTTGCCTCGGCTTTACAGAAGTTCCATTTCCCCCGTCAGGTTTGCAGACGGCTGACTCTTCCTCGGGTCTTACAGACACAGCAGGTTGACCGCGTTGGTCTTGGTCAAAGTTTGTTCGGCTGCCATGTGACGTCATCGCACCGCTGCAACTAATTTCACTTGTTTCATCGAGAGAATTCAAAGCTTTTTCCGTGGACTTGAAAGTTGAACATGATTTGATGCTGGTTTGCTTTTGACCTTGGTCAACCGAACGATCTTCCATGTCAACGTGAATAACAATCTCAGTAGATGCAGGTTTGTTTGTAACCTGCTTTGTTGTCAATTCATGAATGTAGTCCGAAGCCAGTATTGGGTTCAATCTTGAAGCACTGTCAGTGTCTTCCAAGTGAATCCGTGTCGACTCTGTAGAACTTATCATTGCTGTGTCTTCTGTGGCTGGAGGTTTAGTTAGTTTAACTCTTGAAGTCTGAGTTAGATTTGGTTTGGGTTTAACCTTCTGCAAATGGCTCCTTCTCAACTGAGCAGATGTAACATTACTCTCTTGTTTATTAGCTGGTTTGTTTTCTATAGGAGAGACTAAAGTAGCAGGACTACAACTATGTCTGGGGCCCAGCTAATTCTACATTCGATTTACATTCAGCTTGTGTTTCTGGACTAGAAAGAACCTTAAGAGTATTCTGACGTTCTGCTCCTGACACGTCAACATTTCTTGACAAGAAACTAGTAGATTGGGTTTCCACATCCAGTATGGTTTGCATTTGGGATTCTGAGTTTGACGTAGTAAGTGGGTCTGTCTTTACGGACTCTTTACTGATCTGAGATTTATTCATTGCAGTTCTTGACATCTGTGGAAGGTTGGGTTTGATTTTTGACAATCTACTCCTTCTAGGTGCTGACACACCCATACTCTTTTGATTGGCAGGTAAATCTTTTTCAGCAGGAGGATGTTTGCTGCTACTGTCTTGGACTGAGTCTGAAGGGCTGCACGGCTCTGGTACAATATGTGTAAATTCTGACTTGCATTCCAAAGAGCTGCTTAAATCAGACTCAACAGTTCTGTCATGAGGTGCAACACTTACATCATTACGAATGGGTGAGTTTGAACCTCTGGCAACCTCAGTCGCACTAGATTCAGCCTGGGATAAAGACATGGAGCAACCTTGTGTGATCAAGGAATTTCCCAGATTTCTCTTCTGTTAGTTGAACTTCCTTAAGAGAATCACCATCTTCTAACAAAGCTTCATCAGAGTCTGCTCTCTTTGGGGACGCTTCAACAGCACCAACCGAGCGTCTCTCTTCGGCCTCCTTTTTTTTGGAACTCTCGGTTTGGATTGTTGGAGGTGCAGTCCTTGACGATCGCCCAAGGTTTGGCTTAGGCTTCACTTTAGAAAAGCGCTGCACCTTTGTTGACGGAGAATTGCTATTTGAGCTCGGTGCAGTCTTTAGCTCGTCGCCTATTGGGTCAATGGTTTTAACATGAGATGTGTCGCTATGCTGCATTTCTAGGTTTCCTGGGCCCACACCGGCAACAGTTTCTGAAATTTCTCCACCTGTCTGAGCACTTTGCGGTTGTGCATCAGCCACAATTTGTTCATTCAAGTGGTCTGATTCATTCCCATCCGTTGCTACTCCTGAAATTAAACATTGTATACATTAACTCAATTTAAATAAAGCAAAATCCAGACGTGGATGAGGAATTCAGTGGTTTCTGATGCCCTTACCTGATGTGGAGGCTTGTGTAGTTACTTCTCCCTGTGCTGACATAGAGACGTGACTAACCTTGCCGATGGTCAAGAGGGTTTGAGCGGCCTCGTTATAGCTGTCATCCTGAGAAACTGAGTGTTTAAAAAAAAAAACAAAAGCATGTATGAGTCTCTAAAACCATCCTGCACTTCTATACACCAGAAAGAATGAACTCATAACATACATTCTGTTTGTTCTGAGGTAATAATGTCGATAACATCCTGCAACAGAGAAGAAAAAAAGATTTAAATATCAATAGAAAAAGAGAAATACTTAAGACACATAAACATGCACAACTGCCCCAGTTACATGTCTTCATAATCTTTACAACAGTACACTGTGCTTTACAAATGTTCTCATGCTCCTTGATTATGTCACTTTACAACCACAAACAGGTTTAAAAACTGAACAAATTTCCATCTCCATCCTACAGTAATGCAGTATTTCATCAGATCAAGAGGTGTAAATACTTCAACAAGGCACTGTAAGCTATAAATCAAACACATTGCTAAATATGCATATTATTTGGCTTTCAAGACAATACTACATTTGACTTATGTCAAAACCATCTGTTTTAATTGGAATGCACTCCTGTAAAAATTTGGGTTGATATTGAGAGCTGATTTTAGGATTACTGTTGTTATAGTATATCATCATCATCATCACTGTCAATTGGCCGACTTCCTCCCCTCATTTATTTCCATCTCCCAACAAGATGGAAATAAATATCGGTTGTCAATATTGGTGTGGTTTGAATCACAGGATAATATGATATGTTAAAAAGTGACAAACATCAGCAAATACTGATGTTTGTGCCGATACATGGGGCAACCCTGTGTTTAATTTCTATGAACCACAGTATGGAACGCCAAAACACCACAACAAGATATTTTCAGTCTATTATAATTAGTCTTTGTGCATTGGGTCTATTATTTTAGCTCAACATAAATATTTTCTTTTAATTAGTTATTATAATTGGGCTGTGTATTTTCAAAACATTCATAAAAACCTCTGTCTTTTTCATGAATCAACATGAAGTATTTCTGGTTTATTATGAGTTTGGCAGCGCCCCCTGCTGTACCGGCATCCACAAGACACAAATCCACCTCCAGCGTGGAAAAATAGTGGAAAACTCTCGAGTGCACAAAAATAAAAAAGACGGCACGGCTTGTAAGCAGTTTTGCATAGTTAAATTCACTTACTTGTGTCTGTGTTAAGCAAAAAAAAAAAAAAATGTTTAAAAATGTGAAGATGTTAATGTAGGTGTTCAAATTGGTTTTGTTTGCAATGTGCTGGACTTCTTATTTTTTGTGACTTGCAGAATGGAAACAAACATGTTTAGTACCGGGTCACAGATACCAAGGATGTGTGATTCTTTAGTACGGGTTTGTACCACAGTACATGTTGTGGTGCCAATACAAAATAGAAAGACGGTTTATTTTATCATTTGAACCTTAATGTGTTACAGGTCAAAGTATTTCACAAAACGGATGAAGTACTGCAGTAATAACTCATGAAAAACAAAGCAAATACATGACCTTAAAGTGTAAACAAATAATACATCGGAATAAATTTGATCTAAACTGAACATCTAAGGTTGGACTCGAGAAATAATGAATTCAACACTAGATGTAACTGGGGATTAAGAGTTAACACACACTACGATTTAATCATACGTGACTTACAACCAGCAGGTCCAACTGATGATCACATGCTTCAGCAGTGCTTGTCTCATATTGTGTCTGATGGCAAGATGAGTCAGGACACAGTGCATCTTGGGAGATGCCCAGCATATCGGGCATACTGGCCAAGATATCAAGCTAATTATAGGAATGGGAGGGGTCAAGAGTGGAGGGTTTAAAATATGTAAAGTTAAAAATGAAAAAAAGGGGGGAAAAAAATTGTTGAAACACAAACAATGTTTTGGAGGAGAAATGAAAATGAATGATGTGTCTCGGTGGCGATGAAGTGGGGATTTTCTGCTTCCTACCTCGGCCATAGGGTCTTCCACCTCTGAAATCACGGCACTCAGCGCGTGCAGGCCAGAAGACACGAAGCCTTTACTGGAGCTGCAACATGCGTCGTCTTCATCTTCGTCCTCGTCGTCGCTGAAGTCTGGCTTGGAGGATCTGAGAGTAACTAGTTTGGATTTCTTGGGTTTTTGGTCTGATTGCGGCTTCAGTGATTTGCCTCTTTTGAGAGCACCTTTGGGTTTGGACTTTGAGGCTGAAGAAGTTTCAGCTTCTGAGGAATGTAATTCATCTTTGCTAGGATAAGCAAAGACCAGATTGGGTTTGGGGATTCTTCCATATCTACAAATCAAATGGACAAAAGTAAGTTGCACTCTAAATAACTTGGGGATTAGCAAATAATCAGTTGGGGTCTTCTGTCATTTATTTTGTCAAAAGATGGATTACTTTACCTGGTGGGTCCTTGATGCTTTACCGTTTCCTCTTCCTCTTCAGAAGAAATGTCATCGCCAGAAAACCTTTCCCTACTAGCATTTGATCCATTTTTATTCACCTAAAATACAAACAAGCTTTAAATAAGAAAAAAATTTCAACATAAAGAACATTTTGATGGCTCAAAATTACAATTAATAACCTGTTCTTCTTCACTTGCATTCTTATCCTCTTTATCTGACTGGGTTTCTTCACTTTTCCTCTTTTTGCCTCGCTTCAGACCCAAAGGCAGGAGTGGTTTTGGTGCTCTGGCTCGTGAGAGCTTGGCCGGCTTGATAACCGGATCCTTCGTTGCGTTTACGTTCGGAGACCTAAATGTTCGGGCAAACCAAAAAGCTTCAATTTCGATATCGTTCAAACGGTGTTGCATTCAAACCTATTGCCCAGCATTACGTTTCTGAATCGGTGTGGCTCTCGGGAAGTGCCGGCTCCGAGTCTTCGGGTACTTCACCTGAAAGAAATAAAACGAGAACCAAAACATCAGAGGGACATTTCAAACATTTATTAACAAACACGTCTTTTGAGTTCAAGAGAACAGCCAAAACAAAAAAAATGAGCTGATTTTACAATATTATGTCTTTTATAATACTCCTAGTTCTGAAGTGAAATACTTTATCAACTACAAAATCCGACTGCTCCACCTCTACTATTAACTGGTTATAATGGGACAAACATAGAAAAACAAGAGTCAGATTTTTCCTTTCAAGACCTGTTTCGCTATTCTTGTCATTCGTTTCCTCAGGCGAGGCCTCCGCGTTTTTCTTTTTGCGTTTTCTCTTCGGCTCAGAAGCAGGAGTTTCCCCTTCGTTGCACTGGTCCTCGTTCTCTTTCTCCTGCTCTTCCTCCAAGTCGGGAATTTCGTCGTCCTCCTCTTCTTCCTCCACGTCACTCAGAGGCTTTGGCGGTTTCTTGCCTGCATATTAAAGCGAAGATTTAGAAATGAGACAAACCTATGAAACGCTTCTTTAAAAAGTCTGAGGAGTGCGTTACCCTTTGGCCTCGTTCTGGCTTTCCTTTTGTTGTTCTTCCCAACAAGTGACTTGAGTTTCTTCTTCTCTCTCTGGAACTCCATAATTTTCTCCAGCAGCTTAGAGAAGTATTCGATATCCAGTTTCCGCCTCTCTCCTAAGAAGCAAACATCCCATTAAATTACTTTCACCAATCATGACTCACCTACTATAAGCACTTACTAAAAGCTTTGTCGATCCTCCAGGAGTTTTCTCGCTCTTCTTTTTTGAACTTGTTCTGAAAAAAAATATATATATATATATATATATATATATATATATATATATATATATATATATATATATGTTTGTACATTTAGATCACCTGTGAATAGCCTCTTTAAGTCTTGTAAATGCACATATTACAAGTAGTCAATAATCCTACTTTTATTTCCGATCGAGTTCTGTGTGGAAACAGTTGGCAAATCATGGAAAAGTCTGTCCCCACCATGCTGACTGCCAGGTAGAACATGTCAGTCTCTGAGGAAAACCAAACACAACAAAGATATGTCAAAAATGAAGCGAAGCACATTACAGCCGTGCAAAAGAAAAAAAATGTAGGCAACAATCTGTGTCGGCTGAACCTTCAATCGACCAGGGTTTGGAGTAATTTGATTTCCTGAAGCTTGAGTAAGTTGTCGTGGAGCCTCTCTCAAAGATGGGGTCTCTGTCGGATGCTGGGTTCGGCCCTTTGGCTCGCTGGACTTCCACCGTCAAGCTGAGAGGAGGTTTGATAAATCACAAAAAATACATATAAATATATAAAACATCACTTAATTGCAAAAATAACGAGGGATCGTAACACATTGTGAAGATGAAGACCTCTGCTTACCTCTCTTCATCAATGATCAGCGAGCCGTCTTCTGCTACTTTGAGCTGAGGAACCATGAGAGATTCCTCCTGGTCTTCCTCTGCCGCAGCGTCTTCTTCCTCCTCCTCTTCTTCTCTGGTATTCACTTTGGCAGGGGTGACCTCGGGTATCGGAGGCCGCTCCGTCGATCTTTAGGAGTTGGAAAACATAATGTGCGTTGGAATAAAACAACATTTAAGAGACATTATGCAGCCCCCCTGCTAAGACCTGCAGATGTGGATTTCGAGCAAAAATGTGTAACTTTATCCAAATTATTCCTTCATTTAATGTCGTTTAGCTTGAAGTGGAAACCAAACTTGAGACGGCGCGCTCAGGGTTTCTGGATGAAGGGTATTAAAGGTGGTCAAAGTTCAAACTTACTAGATTTTATGCATAATAAGCACCACAAGAGGATAATCACAAGTCATTTCTGTCACATTTTTATTTCTATGATAGCTTTGCATAAAAAATAAACGCAAAACTAGCATAAAAGGACATTTCCTATGGAGCTCATATTCAGATAAATTTGTGTTTATACAGTAATTCTAAAAAGTCTCGCTGCTGTTGAACGCCTCTGCTCTTATGTAAATAGTTTACTCTTTTTTTTTGTTGTAAATTAACACTTAAATTGTTTTATTAAGATGAATCACAGGCTTGTTAACCCTTCAATTTTTCACGAGAAGTGTAATTAAACTCTATAGGACGTTTGCTAGACTGAAGGAGTCAAGCAAACATCTGATACTGCCATTGGTTTTCTAAGTCGCATCAAAATAAGATTAAGTAAGCAGCTCTCATTTATGGAGTCATCTTAAGCAGCGTTTTTGCAGAATGTTCTCCATCAATAAAACCACGGTAAGGCCATCGGGTGTAATGAGACAAACATACCCGTCTCTTCTTGGCGAAGGTGGGATCACCGTCTCGTTCTCCTCATTGTGTTCTTCCAAACTGGATCTGAAAGGATCGACAAATCAGCTTTTTTAAAAGGCGGCTTCATTCACAGTCACGAAATATCATCTCAGAGATGCAGACCTGGAGAAAATGTCAAGAAACGTACCTCATGGGATTGGACGTAGGGAGGTAATGGATGAGGTCTCTCATGGTCATTTTTGTTGGGTCTAAAATGAACTCCTTTCGACGTCCTTTAGCTCTTTTGAGGTTCTGCGACACAAAATGACGCCGTATTTTATTTACATCCACTAATACCGGCGTTGATAGCAGTAATAAAAACTTTACTGATGCTAAATGTCTTCTATGCTGAGAATATGAATAATCCTGAGCTAACCGTTTCTTTGCAGCGCTCCTGCCTCAGCAGCTCTCTCAGCCTCTGAGTCTTTAACATCCTCTGTACGTCTGATGGGTCATTCAGGAGTCTGCTCAGGGACATCGCTGATGGGGTCATTGAAGTTACATTTTTTGATGATATGAGAGTCTTTGCTTTCTCTGATATTTCTGTAGCTTCCTTATCTGGTATAGAAGGCGGCACTCTGTCGTGTGCTCTTGAATGAACTTCCTTGGCCTGACCGGTTGAAGTGTTTTCCACTTGTTTGCTGCGGTCTGCCGGCAGATGGGTTGGCTTTGGCGAGTCCTCTGACGGAGAATCAGACGAAGGTCCTGGTTTCTCAGAGGAGACGGGGCCGACTTTCGGTTGTAGTTTGTGCTGCTTTGCATCTTCAGAGAGTCTTCTTCGCCTCGGGGACTGGAGACCTCGAGGGGCTGGCGTTTTCGCCGGCTGACTAAATGTCGACGGCTTTTCTAGATCTGACAGATATACGGCGTCACCTGAAGGCGAACAGACAGCCTTGACGGGGGATTTTGGTGTCCGGGAGATGGCCGGAGGCCGTCCAGGAGCCACCCTGGGCTTAATGGAGAAGCGCTTCCGTCTCTGGACTGATGCTGAGGAGCTGACGCCGTCCCCGTTCTGGTCAATGCCGTCGCTAAACAAATATTTGAAGAGTTAGTTTGGCTGCTCAACGTAAAAGAAAGAGCTACAGAGACTCGAGTAGCTTGAGTCGACGCTCCAACTCACCCTGCACCGGGAGCATTTTCTGATGGGGTCACGTCAGAGTTGCTTGCTAGAGAAGTGTTGTTGCTCTCGCTTGGTTCCTTTTGGGTCTGACTTGTCTCCTGGCTTGCTGCCGGGGGTTCTTGAGGCGTTCCTGCTGCCGTTCTCCCGACCGTGCCGACATTGGGGCGAATACTGAATCTCGACCGACGAAACATTTTAATCTGTAGACCAGAGATCAAGAAGAGGTACAGTGAAACCTGCAAGACCAATTTATCCAGAGATAGCAAGCCATTATTTAACAACAGCTTTAAATGTCTTTAAGACATTCTAATGCCGTGTAAAGACAGACATTTAAAGCTTTAAACGTCTTTATGACAGACATTTAAAGAGGAATTAGCTTAGCTTGCATATTTCAAAAATATTCATTCAACCACAATTTGAAAATATTAAATGAATCATATGTATATCCTACCACAAAGTGAGTCCTTAGCTAGGAACTTCCAAGTCCAGAGTTACATGTTCAACCTGATAACAAAATAAAATCAGGATCAATTAATAAGCACTAAATCCTCAAATACTCTCCGCTACAGCTGTGATAAAGTGGTTTATCGTGCTATTCTTTGCCTTTTCTACCTTTTATCATTGTAATTTCAATCAAACATCCATAAGATCATACACTTTCATTATTGACTAGCTCTAATAATCATCTAGTAACATAAAGAAGGGATTCATAAGAACATAGATTGCCTTGGAAAAAACAAATGTTGTATCCCTTTGAATATATTCGCCCATTCTGTCATATTACATCACAAACCTTTAGTGTATTTTATTAGGAATTTATGCAACAGAGTCAACACAATGTAGCAACAATGTTGTGAAGTAGAAAGAACAGTTTACATGATTTTCAAGATATTTAAGAAATCAAAATCTAAAGAAAAATTGCTGGCAGTTGAAAGCGGTTTCTTTTACACATCTTTGCATAAAACAATTAAATATTAGTTTGATTTATGAAAGAGTGCTGCAGTTTCCACAACACATGGGGAACAAATAAATATGTAAGATGTGCTGTTCTGATCAGACGATGACTAAACTCAGCTTTGTGGTCTACAAACACCATGTAAACTAACATTGCACATCTTCCTCAACAGGCCATGCCTTGAGTGAATGGTGGTGGTGGGAGCATCATGCTGTGGCCATGATGATCGTCTTCACTGCTTCAGCAGAGCGTTGATGAGAACATGGAGGTAAATAAACATACAGCCAGAACAACAGAACTACTCTTTCAGGTATTTGTCATGCTAGTGTCCTACTCAAAGTCTGGATTTGAATCCCACAGAGATTCTAAAGGATGACTAGATTCACCTTCACTGCAATGCTGTGTAATTTCGCAGAAAAGAATTGGCAAAAATTACAGTCGAAAAACAATCATTTTTCATAACAATTCAGTTTTTCCTTTGACTCAACATTTACGCACTTTGTCGTTGATCTACGACTAAGAAAAGTTAGTGACTTTATGGTTGTGATTAAATAAAAGGTGAAATCAAACGTTTGCAAGGTTGTGCGTAAAAGATTGATCTGTTTTGAAAACAATTTAGCTTGATTGCCACCAACTGTCTCAACGCTTAGCTGCAGTAAACATCTCATCTGTTACACGGAAACCAAGAAACGGTGTTTCAGCAATGAACAAATAACCAACTTGTCCAACTTCTGCGCCTAAACTAAGATTGTACGGGACTACAATCTACCGCTCTTCCCAGCTAAGTCCCAGCTATTCGGTTAACTGTCAAGGCCAGCGATGTTCGACACAGGGGAGCGCGATCGGGGTTAATGTAAACATAAATCCACCAAATAATGGAGCGACCACACCTTCTTGGACTTCTTTAACGCGCCAAATAAAGCCCACTTTTTCCCAATGCAAGTGGAAAAGTGCTGACCCCGTAACAACGCTTTCAGCGTGGCAGCCTGTCTGAGATGTAGCTTCATGCTATCGTGCTGTCAAACGGCCGCAATAATCTCACAGACATGTTCGTGGCAACATTACCTGTTCGATAGCATCCCGTTGTCCTGAGCAAGCAAGCCACAACGTATCGAAGAAAATGAACGGGTAGCGGATCCCGTGCGGTTACTGGTCCGCCATGTTTTGTTTTTTTGTTTTTTTTTTTCACAACGTGAATTCTCTCAGCGACTAGATGTGTGTGGGGACCGTAAGTCTCGCGATACAACCGTTTGGCTGAAGCAATATGAGACGGTACGAGAGAAACCACAAGCTTGTTTTCTGAAGTCCTTTGAATGTATTTTAGGAGTTTCCTGAAGCATTTCCCGAGTAAAATATGACAAAAAGAAAAAATGATATATATAAAAAAATCATATATTGAATATACATGTTTAAATTCTGTCAAATTTGGAGGAGGGGGATATTATAAATGCTTGAGATTTATACATAATGTTAAGTTTGTTGTAGCAATATACATCACTGTAAAATATGAGGTTTGACCATTACTATTTCATAATATAATTCTTGATTGTTTTATTGCAAAAAAAATAAATAAATGAATTTTAAAAAAAAATAATAAATCTGCAATTCCAATGTTTTCGTTTACAATATTTTGTCTGAAATAAACTAAACCAAACGTAATCATAGGGAAATCATCTTCGGTAGCTTCAAATGTCAGTTTGTAAAGAAAAATGAGTAGGGCTGATGTTTAAACCTTGCACTTACATTGCAGCTCTATTCAAAAATATTGCCAAAACAAACTAGTCAAGCATTTGTTTGTGCCCAAACAAATAAAGAGAATATAATTAAAGCTATTAACATGTTTTTAGCTATCTGTTCTCACCATGGGTTTCCAAAATATTATTCAAGTTAATTCACAATCAACCACAAGATGGCAGTAGTTCAGTATGTGAAAGGACCATGAATGACCTGGAACCTTTTCACATTTTGCCATTTGTAAACAAAAAACTTCAGCAAAACTTCATTTTCCCTTTTCCTGTTATAGCAGAATCATACATTATCAATTTAAAACATAGACTCTTCAGTCTAGTTGGGCAACTTCTGAACGTAGTTGGCTGAACTTGATTTTATTTTGTAGAATCAGACTAAAGGGGCCTGGATGTAAATGCCCGCCACAGTGCTCAGATATATTTTAGTGAAAAGTTTCGAAAACCAAACATCATTTTCATTTGAGTTCACTATTGACAGTCTTCTGTTAGTCTTTGATACAGAAGACAGAGATTTATTAATGTGACTTAAAAGCGATTTTCACAAGCGGAGCAGATTTTGTATGTGTATTTGTCGCTGTGTGAGACACACAGTGAAAGCGGTCAACTGTGAATATGAGGAACAGTGTCAAGAGTCACTTTGAGGGTTTGAGCGCCCCATTGTTCGCATCTAAAAATATTTTTCACTTCTCTTACGATGTCGTAGATCAAAAGATGCTCGCGACTTTATTTTTGTGCCGTTGGCCCCTTCGAGAGCTGCTCTTTGCATTTGACAGGATAAATCTTGGACTTACGATCATCCACAGTCCCTTCGATGTTGGGCACAACGATTGTTGTTGAAATTCTGTTCATATTTTCCTGGATAAGTTGGCCACTTTTAAATTCGACGTGTACAGTAGTATAGCACTCTTTGTGATGTACCTCAAAATAAAGAAAGTCGCTCATCCAGCATTGATTAAAAGAATCCGTGAGACTGACGTAAAATCTAAAAACCTTACAGTGCCCATTTACCGTTTCTGTCCATCCATTTAAGGAGAGTAAACCGTTCAAAAGACTCCATAAAAATCCAAATTAATAGAAAACTTTCACTTTTGTTGAAACCAGAAAAGTATATCGATGTCGACTTGCCTCTTTGCCATTATTTCACACTCCAGTGAAGTTTCATTATGTTCCATTGGACATGTCTCTACTTGAACAGACATACACGGTTCAATGGACTATAGTTTTATTTATTTTTTTACTTTTTAATTTTCTTTTGACGCATCCCTGTTAAGCAGCCCTCTCCATTCATTCTGGAGTGCAGTCAGCCTAATTTATTCTCAAAGAAAAAGCAACTGAACATTTGTAAACTCTCGAATGTTCCTCTTTTTTTAGAATCATGACGCTTCCTCTGCGTCACAGGCTGGCGAAAAGTCACTTACTATTTACGCTCACGGTGGTTTTAGAACTCCCATGTTGGTCAGCGACTCATTTCTTCACCCTGGCCTCCATCGGGGTGATTGTAATCTTATGAGGCCTTTTAGAGCATTTGAAAACATGCAGATTAAGTCTCTGCTACTGCATGTAACGTGCATAATTGGTCTAAAAAAAACAATTATGCCGGATTAAAGCCCGTCACAAAAAAATAAATAAAAAAATACATGTTGATCTCACTTCCATGTTTAGCAGGACCTAAATACCAGTGCCTCAGTTAACATGTAAATTCACACAAATGCAAATCTACACTTTCATGGTTGCATTTACGCAATTCACAAACGGACATGTCTGGTCCCCGTCTTATGGACTGGACATGTTTTTTCGTGTTTGGCTAAATTCAGTACAGAATAATACATTGAGCAAAATCAGTACAGAATAATACATTGAGCATGATCTTTGTCTGAGTTTACTGCAGATTCAATGAGCAACTGATACTTTGTACCCAAGTACACAATAAAAAAATTGACAATTGTTTCATGCAAAATCACAATTACACACTATACTAAAATAGGGTGTGGAATCAATCCATCAGTTTGTATATTTGGTGGAGATCAGTGAAGACTTTTCTGTTGATTTACGTGTTTGCAGACCCTGAGAAGTTTTTTGAAACTGTGGGTTTCTTAAAACCCACAGAGTGTGAAGCGTCTGTTGTTTCTTCATTTGAGGAACCACAGAAAATTATCCGTCTTCCTGTCTTCAGAAAACGTCTCCATTTGGTAGATAGAAGTGCGAAAAGAAACTGACTCAGTCAAGAGCCAGATGGTCAGCTTGAAACTGTTGATGCTTGCGATTTGGTATTATCTAGGTGAGACGCACTGTATTGTTCCCTGCGGGAAATTTGTTGCAGGTGATTCTTCGGTGACTGTGAAACGTGCAAACACGCTGCAAGGAAGATAAGAAACATGACAGAAAAGGTCATAATTCCTAGTTATGCTAACAGGACATGAGGCGGGTCCTGCAAGATCTTTTGTGCCTGTTTGAATAAATCCTCATTGAAAGTTGCACCATCAAGCACGGTTGCCATGACCAGACTGGCTGGTTTTTGTATCCCAGAGGCGACTGATCCGCTGGGATTTCTAGAGAAGTCATGTACAATAAGCCTCCAAATGTACAACAACCGCATGTGAGAAAGATGTCACATCTCAGTACAGGTTCTGTCACCATCACAGCCTTCCTTATACTTGCTCGGCGAGTGGTTTGTGTCTCAGTCATGGGGAGCAGTCATTGGAGGAACTTCCTCTTTGTTCAGGCTATTGGTGAGACGTCTGTTTAGCATTTCTCTGTTTCGCTAGAAATGTCAAGCTCGCTTTCGGATATGTGTGTTGAACAAAAGATGGTGTAAAACTGCGCACTGTTTTCATGATTGCACTTTGCTAACTGTCTGCAGCTGCCCATGTTTGTGACTTGCGTTCTGCTGCTTCAGGTCAGTCCTGTTCAAAAAGCAAACCTACTTTCACATTTGTTTTTCTGTGTCTACAGTTCACATATACGTGATCTCATGCTTATCAGTTTCTGTTGGGTTTGAACGCAACCAGTGCTATGGAAAAGTTCGACTCGGAAACAGTGATTTGGAAATATTCGATGAGGACAGATGGGATTTCAACAATAGCAAAGTGCTTTGCACAAGCTCCAGATGTGGGACAGCACTGAAGTCACAGAAGACACCCACATCAAAAGAAACGCCAGATTTTTTGTGCACGGGAAATGAAAAATCTTTTGATGAATGTCAGCGCAGGAATAACAAGACCCAGAGCTCTGCCAAGAAGGCACTTGTTGTCTGTTCAGGTAACACGCTCAGTTATAATATACATCGCAGAGATTCATTTTAGTCATAAGGTCTAACCGTTTGCAAAGCTGTTGTAATTTTTTGCCTTCATTTCCTTAACGTTTGATCAGATGACGAACAGTCTATTCGAGTTTTATGGTCGTTTGATTTAAAAGGCTTACTCGGATTGTTTTTGTATCGCTTTTGTTTATTTTTTCATTTTTCTTTATTGCATTTTGAAGCTCTACCTAGACTCGTCTTAATATCCAACAGAGCAAAATGTAAATGTTTGCCATTTTTTTGACTGGTCTTAAGATTTTAATTTGGATGTATAAATTTACAGCTTTGATTGGTGTTGTGCATTTTGATTTTAATTTTTTTTTTTTTTCCAATTTGTATGAAGAAATGTAAAGTTTCACCTAAAATAGTTTGAGCCTCACTTCCAAGTGGCATCATTGCTCTTGTAGAGGAGCGCATCTCAAAAATGAGCGGAGTAAGTTCATTAAGTTCATTACATGTCAAGCCACCGTTTCTTCTCATTTTGACGGCTATGGCTCACAGATAACAGAAATGCAAAATTACAAAATCTTGAAAAAAATGAAAATATGGATATTGTCCAAAAAAATCAATACTGTAAAGTTGAGGTGTCACAGTCTGATCAGCCAATTAGCCTGAAACCCACAAAAAGGTTTTCTCTCAGTCTGGGTCAGGAGGCGACATGATCAGTCAGGACATCAAGACATGACAATGTCACAGATGTACAGAAAACAGTGATTTTCAGAGGAGGCTAAACCAAAAAAGTAATTGAAAAAAAAAAAAAAAAAAAAAAAAAAAATCTGAGTGCTGTGTCAAGGTATAGTCATCGAAATTTGAGTTGAAGGGATAAAGTGTGTTTTTCCTGGGCTGAGGAATAAGAGGAGCTAGTCGTTTTCTTTGCGGTCCAAACTCCACTTTTCTGATAAAAACAAAGTTTGCGTTTCATTTGGAGTCTGGAGGAAGACTGGTCACGAATCCTTGTTGTAAGAAGTCAAGTGAGACATCGGTAGACCGTGAAAGCGTCTAGTCATAGACATTTCCTCTGACTGGACATTTTAGCAGTGACGTCTACTATCTGATTTTCCCCAGCGATCAGGTAGTAGACTGCTCAAGATCTCCTACTGGTAGATTTAGAGCAACTACCTGGTGCTCTAAATCTGCCAGGCGGCTTTAGAGCACTTTATGACAAACTTTACGGATCCTGAGTCTAACAGGACTTAATAAGCTCCTACACTGTCAGAGGTACAACAAGCAGGCTCAATGACTGTGGTGTTACAGTGACTGACCAGCAAACTTGCCTGATCTGAACCTTTTAGAGACTTTATGGAGTTCTTTCAAGAGAAAGATGAGACGGTGGAGACGAGAAGGCTGCCAAAGCAACTTGGGCTTCATTTACACCTCAGCAGAAGCACGGGCAGATTTCCTCCATGTCATGCTGCACTGACGCAGTAATTCATGCAAAATGTGTTGCAACCAGGCGCTAAGTGCCAGAAATTATAAGCCTTCTGTTTAAAAAAAAACAAACAAACAAACAAACAAACAAAATATATATATATATATATATATATATATATATATATATATATATATATATATATATATATATATATATATAGATATATATATAATTTTTTTTATTATTTCATTCAATATTCAGACACTCAGTTTTTGTTTTTTTCTTATCTGTAGACAATGATCACCAAAATAAGAAAACAAGGCTTGCAAATATTTCACTTCGATATAATGAATCTACTGTACAGTTAGTTTTCCGTTGAAAAAAAAAAGTATTTGATTCAATCCTTTGTTTGTTTCCAGATGCCATGCCACCGCCCAGAATCTCACTGACACTTCCTAACGGGACGTCGATTAACTCGTCACGCGCAGAAATCCCCAGGGGTTCCAGCGTCTCCATCCAGTGCACGACTGACTCGACGCCCGACACGCCGAAACGTTTTGTCCTCCAGCACAACGGCAATTCTACAGAAACACCCAAATTTGAACCCGGCCAGCAAGCTTTTTTTAACATTTCCGTGGCCGATTACAATAACGAGGGCAACTATAGCTGTACGTATGCGGTGGACCTGAGTGGAATGTATGAGTCTGCTGAGTCAGCACGGATTCATGTCACTGTGAGAGGTGAGAAGACAAAAGTCACAGTGAGTTTCACCTCGGGGATCAGCACTTAACTTGACGCTTTCGTTTCCGTGGTCATTTTGCTCTTGCTAAATCAACACCACGAGATTTTCAGCATCAAGATAAGCTGTTTCTTGAGGTTAGCACCCTTATGAAGCATCTTTTTGAATGCACAAACATTGTCTCGCAAGACACATAGCAAGACAGCAGCTTAGCACAGAGATATTGCCTATTAGAGAAGGAGCGTAGGAAGATATATAGTCTGAGACAGCAGTTTCAAAAGAGAATTATTGCAAAAAGAAGTATTTCCTAAAACAGTAGAAGTGATTGTGTGCTTAATTTCACCGTGACAATGCGCAGGGGAAGTGTTAAGAGCATGTGCAACACCAATGTTCGTCATGCACGTTTCAAGAAATCTGTTTTTGCTTGTTCAACTCTTTAGATCCATGGTGGAAACTGCTGCTTTACATATTGCCTGCCGGGGTCCTGGTGCTTCTCCTGATGGTTTTGTCGGTCGCCTGCCTGGTCTGCAGAAGAAGAAGAAGAAGAAGAAAGCAGGCTGAAAAGCCAAGCGATGTGGTCTTAAATCAAGGTGAGTGCCTCTGTCCAAGCCTTGCATTCATTCGACGTCTGACAGCATGAGTAAAAAAAGAAGACCTGAGCGCCATTTTGTCTGCTTATTCTCTTGACAACTGATGTTGCAGTGATGGTCAGAAGAAATTACCTGGACGATGAGGAAGAGGAAGAGGGGGACTATGTAAACGTCAAGCCTGCGGAGATCCACAGTCTGGGAAGCGAGGAAATGGGCGAGAAGGACAATGATTCGCACGACTATGAAGACCTGTCACGGGGTAAAAGTGACAGCAGCGATGATGAGCACGACTATGTAAATCCCAGTATGAGTCCGGCTGCTGCGAGGGACGGCGCGAAAGAGCAGAGCGAGGAAGAGGACAGCAGCGACGACGGGGAGGACTATGTCAACTTAGTGGAACAAACTGTGGATATATACAGTATGGGAACTGAGGAAATGGGCGAGAAGGACAATGATTCGCACGACTACGAAGACCTGTCACGGGGTAAAAGTGACAGCAGCGACGACGGGGAGGACTATGTCAACTTAGCGGAACAAACTGTGGATATATAAGGAGAAGAAGTGGCTATTTATGACAACCTTTAGACAGCACACTGCAAGAAAACACAAAATCTTACCCGGTATTTTTTACTTTTTGCGTAGTTTCTAGTGCAAATATCTCCTGAAATAAGGCAAACGCTAACTTACAAGTAACTTTGAAGCAAGATATAAAAGCTTGTTTTAGATCAATAATTCCTTAATATGGATGAAAACAGTATGACATTATAAGTGAATTTTTCTCCCAACAGAACAAGTGCTTTTTCATCATTTATTATTTACTTAAAACACAAGCCTTCGTGTCGTACCGAAAAGTTACTTTTGAGTAGGTTTAGTCTTATTTCAAGTGTAATAAGATATTGACACCAGGAGCCAGACCAGAATTCCTTGGTAAGATTTTGAGTTGTTGCAGCTTAACTTGGAGAAATCTAACCAAGTACCTCAACAATATTTTCTACCTAAACGCAGTCGTAGATCAGGGTTGTTGAGGTCAGCACCCTTATAATGCATATTTTTATGCTTTATAAGCATAAAAATATGCTTATTAAGCATAAAGTCATATGCTTGTTAGTGTCGGTCACTACAGATGCCACGCCTCTTCCATGAACAGCCAGATTTGAACTCCTTCCTTTTCCGCTTTGCTTATAAATGACAGGATCTATTGGCAGAATACTCAGTTGAAAGACGTGTCGACCCATCGTAAACACCGTTTTGTATTCACAGTTGTACTCAGTATAGGACTTTATCTGTCAAAGCTAAAGTGATTATTATGTTCCTCTTCAGAGTGTGCGGCCTTGCTGAGCTCCTCTCCTGGCAAGAGTGCTAATTTATAACCCAGTTTTTCCTCAGAGGTGGGTTGAGTGTGGGATATATCAACCATTTAGCATAGTTAGCTTAGCTACAGACTACCATTTAATGAGTTAAGGAAAAGTAGTTACCAAGATATGCATATATTTAGCATGTTCCTGTACCTTTTGCCACTTGACAGATGAGTCAGACAGCAGCCACTCTAACCCATGTCCCTGCTGATCTGCCCTCCGAGTGAAATTAAAGCTGCACTGTGTAACTTTTACAAAAATACATTTTTCACATCATTGCTAAAACTGTCATGTTGTGACAGCAAAGTATGAGATGATGTGTGAAAAATCCATTTCCTCTGTTTTCTCAAAGTGCTAGAAACAACCAGTCTGTGGCAGGAGAGTTTGTGCCGTCAATCACCAACTCCTGTGGCTGCTCATCCCTATGCTGCAGCCAGCACAGCCTGTTGTGAATGCTTGTCAAGTTAGCATAGCAGATAAACAATTTTCCTGAAATATGTTGTTTCTCCACCATAAATGAGTGAATGAGGTTGAAAAAAAAAAAAAAATAAAGTTTGTCAAAATAACCAGAATCAGAAGGTCTCACTGTTAATCATGGTTGTGAATGCAGTGCTCACAGGCTCAAAAATCAGTTTCCTGCAACTGTGTAAATAGCTAAAAAAAAAAACAGGAACAAGTTTTTCATTTGCCTTGCTTACTAGCCTGCACATCGACAGCAGGCTCTGTTGTAGGGGAGACTCTGCAGTGCAGTGCATGACGGAGATGAGTCCATGCTCAGATTGGTTCCAGCCATCATCTTACAGCCTCATCCCCAACGGACACACACTGGACAGATCACCTGGCCATCAATTGGTTGACAAACAGTACTGAGTTGTACCATTCAAAAGAAATATAGTACAAAATCTTCCATCTCAAGCAGTGTGATTTTCATGGCTTCAAGATTCAGTCAATTTCGCCTTTATAAATTGCAATTCTTGCTGAAACCATTAGCAATTTTAGCCTGAAGGACTGCTTAAAACTTTAAAATGTAGGAGAAAAAAAATATATACATATACACAAATGTCCATGTTCTCAAAGAGCAAGCCAGTCACTTCACCTTTTGTAGGACAGACAAGCCAATTAGAGTTTGATTTGCATCATTGCAAAGGAAGCAACAGATCAAACAATTTACTGCGTAATTTCTGATTTATTTCTTTTACAAAGATAGCATGAGCAGTGAACATTTAAACTTCACAACCGTTTCAGACGATCATACCAAAACATTTACCACGTGGATCAGTCAACAGGAACAACAAAGGCTGGTGTGATGGGGAGAAGGAGAGAAAAAAAAAAAAAAAAAAAAGGTGGTTCAGGGACAAGAATAAGAGTTCATTTGGATTGTCTTGCACAGGGCAGCTTGTCCTGAAGATAAGTTTGAGGTGGAGCGCTTCCTTTGGCCTGCAATTCCTTTCACTGTAAGGCATAAAAGAAAAAGGAGTCAAGTTTGTTCCCTCATCATGGAATAAGGAACAAGCAAACAGGTACTTACTTATGGGCCAACCTGTGGTCAAGCAAAAGGATTTCCAAAGGCATTTGTGGAACCAGAGGCCTGAGGAACTGTGTTCTGCCAAAGAAATGCGTTTCATCACCAAGAGTATCTGAGAGAATGCAACGTCTTACTGATCAAGTTTCCTTACCATTGGCGCTCCAAAAGGATTAGGATCCGGGGTGCCAAAGGCTTTATCAAACATGTCCTGACCGAAGCCTTGCCCCAGCGTTTGTGCTGAATTGTTGGGAACTGGAGCAGAAGTAAAGGCGGCATCGAGGAGGTCAGGAGTCAAACTTGGAGCAGGAGTTTGCACAGGTACTTGCTTTGTAGCATCTAGAGAGAGACTTTGGTTTCTTAGAATGGATTGTAAAATGTTCAAGGAAGGCAATACCAGCAATGGCTCCATTATGTTTTGTGAGTTCAGAGAAAAGTCTTTTAGTACTAAAAGGCTGACTAGCGACCCAAGTGCCCCAGTTTCAGGAGCAACAGCACAAATGACTGGAATGCTTGTTTTCCAGGTCTCCATCTTCTAGACAATCTAAAACTCAAGATGCATTGATTGGATCTTCAATAGGTAAGGGAGCCATTACTGATCAATCTCACTTTCAGAAAATAAATCCAAATTATTTTTTTTCAAACCCTGAGCCATCTTACCATTAGCAAGCGAAGACATCCGACTGATGTCGAAGTCATCGAAGTCTTCAGCCTCCTGGGCCACACCCACTTTATTGGAAAAGTATTCATCGAACGCCCCCGGCTCTTTGATGGCAGATGCGGCGCCGCTTGATCCAAGTTCCCCTTTCCTGGCTGGAATAGCAGGAGGCTTGGCGAGCTGGAAGTTTTTGAACATGTCCTTCCCAGTCTTCTTCTCCTTATCTCCAAGAGGATCCAACGCAGTGAAGGCGCTGTTTTCCACTCGGGCCGGGGTCTCGTTAGCAGGCGGTCTGGGAGGGGGGCGTGACGGACCCTGGTCTCCCATCGTTTGGAAGGGGTTGGAGGCAGCCGGCTGAGCCCACTGGAGGTGAGGCGGAGAGAGGGGTGGGGCACTGAACTGGGGTGCCACCTGTGGACCCCAGACGGGGGGCTGCATGGGAACGGCAAAGGGAGCTGGTTGCACAAAGTTGGGTCTGGGGCCAGGAGCAGCAATTCCTGGCATTTGATACATTGTGGGTGGAGCAGGGGAGGAACCCCACATGCCTATAGCAGGTACACTCACTGGTGGACCCAACTGAAGATTGCCTGTATGCACCCCCCCAAAAAAGATAAACAGCAGTAAGTTTACAGTAGATTTACCCAAAGTTGGGGAGAGAAAAAAAACCCAAGGCTCATTACCCAGAGCAGCTATGGATGAAGGAGCAACATTTGTAGGTGTATTGTTGAACAGGCTAGCTGGAGGCGTCTCAGTAGCACCAAATAGGTCTGCGCCAAACAGATCACTTGACCCAGCCTAGTTGCACAAAAGATACCAATGAGGGATTTCGTTCACGATACAGAAATGCAAAATATTTACCAAAGACTGCTCAAATGTGATCTAGCATGCTCAAAATAAAACCCCGATTACTGATGTGTAAGCATGCTTCAACACTTACCGGTGCTCTTTAGTCACTTGAAGCATGAATGTTAGAAAAAAAAAAGGTTAAGAGCCAAGGTGGAAAAAAAACAAAAAAAAAAGCAGAAAAAAAAAAAAAGTGGTTGTTCAGCAGCATAGTCAAACTGCAGCGTTTCAAAGCCGGATCAAACCACCAGTGCAAGCATAGAGACAAAGAACAGTTCCTGAAAGATTCAGAAGTCACTCAGGCCTTGCATGGCATCTACACGCAGTCAGACTGTCCTTGTACCCAACAGAACCGTGAAAAGGTGATGTTAGACGAAAACCCCAGTCTCATGCAACCCCACTGTAACTCTACCGGCAGTGTGATTTCACCTTTGCATTCCTTCGACCTCGTCCAGACTTAATGTTCTGTGGAGGTGGGCTTATGACAACAGAGTCGTTGCTATGGGTCACCGGTGCGTCCGGGTTACTTATGTTGTAAGAGACGGGGGCCGTTTTCATAGAGTCAAAAAATGGGTTTTTGGCCGAGATTCCTTGTTGACATTCATTCCCGTCCATCATCGTTATCCCAGTGCCCTGTGTTATACTACCCCCTAGTGGCCACTGGCCATTATTGAGTGCAAGGATCATTGATTTACTGGATAGTTCATTCATCTGCAGATTTTGTCCAGTCTCTCCATTTAAACTAGTAAGATTTGTCTTAACGGTGTCAGAAGTATCATCATTCGTAGGTGGCTTATGTGCATTTTGAGGTACAAAACTACTGGGTTGACTGGAAAGGGGGTCGTCTCCAAATGGATCACTATCTGGAGCAGGAAAGTAGCCAAAAGTTGATGTATTTTTTGAATTTGTGGGCGCTTCACAGTCGGGGCCAAGGGAGTTCAGAAAAGAGGCATCCTTTATGCAATTTTGATTGCTGTCAACTCCAGCAGAAAAGTCCAGCAACAGAATGTCATTAGATTCCTGGTTAACATGGACAGTGAGAGAAAGAGATCAATGAATCAATTTCAGAGAGTGCATATTAACAACATGAACAATCACATGGTGTGAGAGACAGGTTATTTAAAGCTGCTACAAGTCGAAAGTTTTAAAAACACATCGGCGTCCAAATCCATTTGGCAATTAGGCCAGAAACTCACTTTAGGGGTGTAAGGAGGGGACCAACTAAATAAATAAATATCTGCAGAATTATATGTGCCCACATAAGCTTTCAATTGAATTTTTAGATTATGTGATACAGTCTGGTGTTACTGTAAAGTATTGCAGCAGTGTGATGTGCATTTGTATTCAGCAATTCCCAGATTGTCCAAATCGCCAGCAGCTTTGCACAGTTTTAGACCATAATCTTAATTCTTTAAATAAAACAATCATTTTCAAATCCTGTCAAAGATCCCAGATTAGAATACAAGGCAGTCACAAAAACAGCTGTATGTAGATAGTGACACTGCAGTGGACCATTAACCAATAGGCATCTTCTGAAGGAGTAATGAGACTGAAGACAAATTCACACAGATATGTTCAGAAGCTTTTTGAAAGCCTATGAATAGTTTTCCCTCCTACTTCACATTTATGCACCGTTCTACATTTAGCACTGAAAACCGCAATAAAATGCATAAAGATTTTCTCCCCTCAACATTTGGAAGTTTGAGTTGGAATACTTTTGGAAGGGATCATTGATCTTTGGAAAATATCTTCCATTTACTGTGGGCAAGAAATCTAAACTCATGCACCCACCGTTTTACTTTTGTTTGTGTCAATCATCGTTGAATAAATGGACACCGATAGTTTCTTGAAGCAGCACATTAAAAATGTTTAGGGGTTTTTTTTTGTTTTTTTTTAAAGTAAACCTTGTAGCAGCTTTAATGTTAAAATGAACTACAAGATTGGTAAAGGTTGATTACCTCAAATTTAGCCCAATAACATTATTTGAAAAAAACAACAAAAAACATTGACTTTTTAGCAAGTGTTATGACAAGACAGTGGCACACACTGATACATAGTATTAATATTAAGATGCCATAATAAGACTCCAAAAATAGAGTTTGCCCAGATAGAGATAACAAGCAGCTGCAAACTTACTTCTGGAGTCCTGATGTCTGGGGGAGTTTTAATGTCTCCAAAAAGGTCAAGCTGCTCCACCGGCTGGATATTAAAAAACACAAATATTAAAGCCAACACACACGGAAAAAAATTTAAGTAAATCCCAGACGCATAAGAATTCCTACCTGTGCAGGCTTTGATTCATTACCGTCACAATTCTAATGAGAGAAGAGAATAGTAAGAGAAAGTCTAACTTTTCTGAAAACAAGAAGCTTTGGTGAGCTTACCTCTGCAACTGCAGAGCCATTCTGAGCCTGTGAAGAGAGATGCAATGTCAATATTATACCTTCAATAAATTTTGAACCTCGTCAGTGAACTAGAAGAATGAGAATGCAATTCCCTGACAGATCATCAAAAGGCACTGTTGACTTTCAGGAGACCATGCAGTACAGATTGTGTCTTGGCAGCTAGGCCAGTTTAAGACAAAATGTTTTGTCCTTCCACAAAGAAATACAGAAAGTAACCTATTTTAAGAAGTTGGCGGAGGAAGTTGCAGCTTAATGCTAAAATGTTACCGTCTCTGAGGACTCTGCTTCCTTCTTCCTCGTGTTGAAGATTACTTGGAAAAGGTCTTTCAGATCGATGACCAAAGGTTCTGCCTGTGCGAGTCCACAGAAAACAAGAGTCTCGGTGCTGCCTGTGTGAATCTGAGATTTACTCGTCTGCGACTCTGCTCACGTCGTTACCTGTTGTGCTGTTTTTATGGCAAAGAACTGATGCTGTCCTTCAGCCCCACATACATATCCAAACGCTCTGTTGTCTGTCACATCTCTGGCAATGAAGGAGATTTTATTCACCATATGCTCATGTTCAATTACCTGATAAAAGGATAAAAGGAGAGGGGAAAACAGTTTTACAGTGAGCCAAGTGTAATACAAATAGTAATCCTCCACTTGCAACATTAAACTAGACTCACTCCTGACTTTTCATCAACGATCCTTATACCAGACATGGAAATGTTGACCCAGATCCTCTGTTTGTGCTTGCCTTGGGACCGAGCAGCTACCGCCATCCCCTGCAGGGGGGGGAGAAATAAAACGTGTTCCATTGCAGGAAATTTGTTCATAAAGTCCACCACAAGCACACGGGAACAATATTAAAAGTGTAAAAGTGATTTTGGCTCCAGCTGAAAAGTCCAACAGTCATGCTGTACCTTAAGCTTCATCATGGAGTCCTGGCACATTTTGTCTCCACGGGCCTCGGGGACGTCATCGATTCCGATGAGCTTAGCTTTGTACCTCACACCGTCCCCTTGAAACCTGCTCAGGAGGTACTCGTCTGTCTTCTCTACAACTAAGAGGAAAAAATTTTTTTTAAAAAAAGTTTATTATGCATTTAAACTGTTACATATTTTACATTTTGCCAAGCAGTTTCAGACAGACCAAAAATGCTACACCTCAAATTGCGCTTTAGCGCCAAAGGAGTTGTACGACATCCCATTTTAATTATTCTGAGTTCTAATTTCAGGTTTGTTCACTGGACTCAGTGTTGACAAGCCCAGAGGAACTGAGCCACTTCCTGATAGTAGAAAATGTATGAGTTCAACAGTTCCACATAGGACAGGAAAACAACTGTAATTGTTGCTTGTAAATGCAAACAGGACACATCCTGTTGTAGGCTCCATTCACTAGCCAGACATTGGGTCCACCAAGACTGTACGGGGCATGCGATGGGTCACAAGTCTTTCAGATAAAAACAAAAACTAGTGCTACAGTTTCACAGGTGGTAAATACAAATGGAACTACAGAGTTAAATTTTGATATCTGGCACATAAGTCGATTAAAAGGTTTGTGTGAAAGTCTTTGCTATGCAAGCCTCCTTGTCACTTTGGGAATTTAAGCCCAGCTACAATATTCAGATATTAGTGCATTTTGTTATGTACAAATAGCAAGACTTATGGTTCTCTATGCATAGAGAGTGACCAACCCACAATAGAGTCACTATTAAGAAAATTTAATCTTATACATGCACAATAAATTGCTGTCAAAAAAAAAACAACATTTCTCAGGACAAACAAGCAGTCTTCAAACATCTTAGCCCACCATCAACAGTCAGGGTTGTAGCCTGCTTGCTAGCTTCTTCTGGCTGCAGCTCAATACTCTGACCCAACTTTTCTCATTTGAACAGTCAGCATTTCAAACACTTGTACCATTACAAGTCATCATAGTTGCTGTGTAGCTAGCAACCAGGGACAAAGAAAGCCAGTTTTTGTTTAATAAAAAAAAAATCTAAAATTAGTTTTTGTTCCACCACGCCCAAATCAAAATGAATGGCATACAGATCATATTAACTCATGGTTTAAACTCCATTAGCATTCCTAGATCTTACACAAGCTTTTTATTCCCCAGTGAAGGTCCTTTAACACCATCTGAGAGAGGTCTGCAGAGTTACCCAAGCCTTCATTTTGGTATGCTGGAACCACTCCCTTTTAAAATTGGCCCATTAAGAGTCCTGAGTAAGGCGGTAATAAAAGTTATTCAACTGACCTTTCCGCTTCTCTTTTCTCAACAGGCCCTTGGGTGTGGTCGTCAGAGGAGAAGGGGGTGGGCTGCCGGTTGAGGCTGGGGAGCTGGGGTCCGCCGCTGCCGGCACACCGTTTTCCACCTCCGCAGACATCGCGTGAAGGGGTCCAACCTTAGGGGACAAGCGACGATCCTAGGCGAAGCAGGCTGCAGCTCAGTGTTGCACAGAAGAGACGCGTCAGCCGGGCGTATGACTTAACACCCACTCATCCTTTTCTTTTTTTTGTCCGTCTGGAGTAGAAAAAGTGAAGTAAACGGCGATAAGCATTGGTGGAAAATAAAAGCTTGTAATTAAGGACTCCTGGTAAGTCTGCTTAAGAAAAAAAAACAAAACATTAGACTGTAGTTAAGAAATTGATGAAACACTTCACTCATTTGCTCAAAAGCAAATTAAACTACATGCAATAAGATGTTTACTGCCACATAAAGCGCTCATCAGAAACGAGTAAAACAAGCCATGACGACCAATAAAAAACCCTCAAGACCACGAGACACTTTGACCTTCCTTTAAAAGGGGGCAAAAGAAACCCTAAAAATGCAATTTTGCATCTCAAAAGTTTGCTTAAAGTGGAATATTTGGAAATGCAACACTGCCAAGGCCGTGTGCTTTGACATCTTATAAACAAACTCCATCCCGACAGTTCATTATACACCTAAACACTCGACTGCACAGAGGGATCAAACGTTTGCCAGAACAATCAACATTGCTGGAGAAAAAAAAAAGCCCAAATGTACCGACCCGTGTTCAGTCAAACCGCTGACCCAGAAAACAAGCAACGCAGCAGAAGTTGGTCAATCCGTGGTACCCACACAAATGATTTACATTGAACAGCACGGACGCGTCTAATGAGTCAAATCATCACAGCAGAAGACTTACAATTACAAGCAAATCGGCTACAATGGAAAAAGCTCAAAGCCGCCGGGAAATATCTGGCACAAATCCTGCCGTACCCAGTCAGACGGACATACCTCAAGAACCAGCTCCAGAGGGAACACTGGGTAGAGCGCGGATGTAAAGAGCCCGTGACTACCGTCGAGCAGACCAAAGGTTGGAAACGGCCAAAGGTTGAGCAATTACCTAAGGTTAATCTTACGCTAGCAGAGCAAGGGATCTCGTGATGCCCAGCTGAGCAGCAACAAGAGGAAATTGGTGCCTTTAGAGTGATGGTGTGCCCACGGTCCTCTTATGCTTAAGCCTTGGAGAAGGAATGCCAGACCATCAAAACCTGATAAGTTCGGGAGCAGAGGAAATGAGACTGATACCGAGAGATAAGACGGTATAGCTGCCCGTCAGCAGATGTGCCTCAGCTTGGTGCCAGCAATTACCTGGCAATGAGCAACACCTGATCATACAAAGAGGAGGGGTGGAAGGCCCCGTGGCTGACCCTCCATCTGACTTACCGCTCATTTGGTTTAGAAAGAAAACCCAAGTATCTGGGTTTTAGTTGTGCAGTTCTTTTCAACAGCTACTGCGCAACCATAAAACAATAAACCACGACCTTATCTCCCTGTGATGGTGTTGAACACACACCAAGTAGCACGGCAGGATGCGTTGGCCACATCGTTTGCCATGTAAATTACTGCAGGCCACTCTGACACACACACACGCAACCACACACACAGACAGACGTGCCGATTGTGTTGTGCTTGGAAACTGCTGGAGGCAAACTGGAAGGCTTGTTAATGCATCACTGGGATAATCCTGACACATGATTGTTCTTGGCCATCAAGCACAGCGATGGCAGACGTCCCTCTGACTTGAGGCAGAGCCTAATAAAACTGGTGTAATGTCAGCACTTCCTGGATATAACAAGAGTTACATTTTAACAAAAAAAAAAAAAAAAAACCTCAAGAGATGCCTGTCAGGAGGAAAATTTAAAGTCTGGAAGGTTAAAAACGTACTGGTGTCACAACAAGTTAGACTTGACCACAGAGCACAAGCGTAAAATCTCCGTGTCAGCAGAAATCACGGCGGTGCTGAGTGCAGCAGTGTCACAATGCGGGGCCGTCAGGAAACGTAAACTTCTGCACATCTGGAGGAAATCAGGGAATGAGTCAGTCTGCGAATGAATGAGATGGCGAAATACCACAGGGAACCGTTCAGCGAACACAAAAGGCAGTCACTGCCAAAAATAAAAAATAAAAAAATAAAAAATGCTTTTAGAATTAAACAGAAATTCTCCAAGGTGGTGCGCAGTTTAAAAAAAAATTTCTCCGAGTTTAAATGAAGTAGCCTATTTGAGGTAGAAGGGAGCGCGCGCTCGGACCAGGAGAAAACGTCATGAGTCAGAGGAAAACAACGATGTCTGGATGCATTTAAAGAGGAAAAAACGAGTTTATGAAGGTTCGAGAATAATAATAATAATAATATCCCACACTCACACAGCGGCTACCGGGAGAGGACCCACTCACAGGCACTTTAGCAGCTCTGTCGCGTTACCGAACCGACAACCTGTGGTGTTGCTGGCTGATGAAGGGAAGAAAAACAGAAACGCGTTCGTGGACCGACACGGTGACGTACCTGTTGAAACGCGCGCGGTGACACGACGAGCCGCTTTTTTTTTTGTCGTCGTCGTCGCACCTCGGCGGGCAAAAACAGAGGAAAACAAAACAAAAACAAAAACGCAAACCCAGCTCAGGACGGCGAGCAGGAGTCTGACTTTTTCCCTGCTAAATACAAGCGGACGCACAGGGCAGGCTGCTGCCAGCTCCCACTTTTAACTCTTCCCTGACTGACTCACTGCGGCTTTAAAGTGGCAGAGGGGCGGTCACTGTGGGAGAGAAGGACACTGAAAAAAACAAAACGTTTTCCATTTTAGGCAGCTGTCTAAGCTTGATTGAGGCTAAAATGAGCTCTTTACGACAAGTGGTATAGTCTCACTCAAACTAATCATTTAATTTTTGGGGCATATTTTGAAATTTTGTAGTATTGTTAAAACAGTTTTAACAATAACAAGCGGGGCCCTGCAATAGGGGGTCAAAAACAACCTGTGGCACACACTCACACACACAAATGAATAAAGAAAAGAAAATAATAATAATAATAATAATAATACCCTTGAGCAAGTCTCATATGTCATATTTATAGGGGCGCCCCACCCAGCTCTCTCTGTTATGTTTTGTTTTCTTGCATAAATTCCCTGCCCTCTGTTCTGTAGTTTGGGTTTGACATGATCATAACTACTTATGTGACGTGCAAAGAGTCAGGAGCTGGATTATGTGGAGGTATTCGTGGCCCCTGGCCGAAAAAAAAAAAAAAATAATGGAGCAGTCAAGTTTTGTACTTCTAAAAACGGAACGCCTGCACAAGTCTACCAATGCAAATAAAATGCATGTTGTTGGCGGATCAGCCGGGAAAATTTGTCAATTTACTGACCTTATTATATTTTAAAACAGCCTTGCCATGCAAAAAAACCCCCAAAAAACATCATTTCATTTGTTTATTTCAGTCAGTAGGTGGAAGTGTGCCTGCTGTAGGTGCGCACCAACAGATGCACCGTTCATATGGTTGGTAAACCAACCGGTTGCTTCACCGGTTGACAAAAGGTGCAGACCCCGATGGCTGCACTCCTCACTGAGCTGCTGCACCTGGCTGATTGACAGGAGACACCAGGTGTTGTCAATGGAGGAAACAACTGGAATGCTCAATTGCTTCAACGGGGCAATGAGCCACTTAGCTTTTCGAAAGATGCTGGTTGTTCCCGTGTCTGCTGAGTCTAAAATCTGCAGTAAGGAAGAAAAATACAGTCTGAACTGTATTTTTATACAGACAAATCCTAACAGGCTTGAAAAGTGAATTGGGAGCACGGTTACGAGCTGAGCGGCGTTAAAAAGGACCAAGGTTTCCACACGAAGACGCGCTGGGCCATAACTGTAAGCCAAGCAGAGATCAGGAAGAAGACGTGTCATTATCCAGCTCTGCCCACAAACAGAGGATTTCAGAGCAAAGGGTTCATCACACACAAAAGAGGCTTCAAGAGGAGAACGAAAGGTGGAGCGATGCTGAAACCGCATTCTTTATGCACATGAAGGAATCCTCCAAAAAAATGAAGCAGAGAAGGAAAAAAAGAAGTAAGAAGACGACTACGGTGACTCCAACGTTGACAAAATTGACATTCACAAAACACAAGAACGCTGACAATCCAACTTACTAAGGTGGGATGAATTTGTTGACAGTGAAACTATCCACGAATCTGGCCTTTATGGAAGCGGGCCAAAATGAAAGAGTTATTGAAGTTAAAAACAAGAAATGGCTGCAGGTCCTATACGAAACGGAGCAAAAATGTGGAGGAAGAGGAAACCTGAAAGTTTTGGGAGAGTTTGGGAAACCTAGCAAAGCACATCGCCCTGACTACGTCCTCCCCACTGTAAAAACACGGTGGTGGCGGCAGCATCCTGTGTGGAAGTGTTTCTAAGGAAAATACATGCCGCACTTTTCAGAGGGGTTTAAAGGTTTCAAGTGTGTTTACACTGCTTATTTGTGAGAAAGCGGGATTATGGGGGGGATTATGGGAGTCATGTGGGATTGGTGCCCAGATTTTTCTATATTTGTTATGTAACATTTTTTGCAACTTTGCACCTGGTCTTTAAAAAAAAAAAAATGAAAGCTAGACTTTGAAGCATAAACATCTCAGTGCTTTGTGTTTAAATACGATTTATGCTCTAACTGAACCACAATGAAATCAGATTATGAAAAGGAACAACGAGAAGCAGGGAAAGTAAAGCCCAAATCCTGCCAACGTAGCAGAATTTCTTTAAGAGGAGGCCTGACGTTTCCTCCGCTGCGTACTGATCTGACTCCACTTCCAGAAAACCGACAACTGCAAGCAGTCCACCGTCTTCCTTTGAACACCTTTGATGTCATCCAGTGATTCAGTAATGATGGTTTTTGTATTTGCTGATGTAAGCAGGCAGCAGCCGTTGCGACGTTCCCAGGAAGAAAATCTGCGACTCGCAGGAAGTGGCTCCGTTTGCTGTTTGCACAAGCATCAGCCAACGTTTGTTTTGGATAATTAGAGAAGGAGAGACGGGTTATTAGCTCAAAACTGGGGTTTGCGTCGTACGTCGGCCGAGAACTCGGAAAGCCAGTCAACGCTGAACCTCTGGAGCCTGAACGTAACCTGGACGCTGACATCAGTGATGACGGCATCGTGGCTCATTTCTGTGTTCTGGTTTGCTTTCACTTCCGTAAACTTGCGGTTCAGTGCTACGGTCAGCCGTCACTTACAAATGTTTTACAAATATGTTTCAGATCACTGTTCATTTAAAAACAATAAAGGGTGTTATTTCCTGAATGGTTAAAGCGGAGTGTGTGTGTGTGGAACTGCTACTGGTTTTGCAAACATAAAAAGGACATTAAAAAAAAAACATAAAAATATCAGTGCTTTTGTGTAAAAAAAAATTTTTTTTTTAAAAAGTATCTTTTTTTTTTTTTGCTTGAAAGCCTAATCTTTGTCTCATATGAATAAGGTTCAATTCTCAGTAGAGTGAAGATTAAAAGATCCTCAAAGCAAGAGCAACTGTTAAACATGAAAGTGTAAAGTCAAAGTAAAAACACCAAAAGACAAACTTAGGTTCCTTGAGAAAAAAAAAAATTTCTGCAGCTGCACTCGGTTATTTTCCTCCGCTTACGCCGAAGCCCAGGCCCGGGGTTAAAGGTCGTCACGTGGCGCAAACAGCCCTTCGTGGCCTTTCTGGTAGCGACATGTACAGTATGATCGGGCTATAAGTTGGACGGCAGACAAGTGCGAGCGAGGAGGACACAGGAAGGATGTGCTTCCTGCTTTTTATCCTGTGTTCTGCTGACAGAAGAACAGATTACCGACGGGCCTGGAGTCCGACGTTCCCTTTGTGCAGCGATCAGCCGCAGGACGAAGCATTTTCACTGCCTACAATTTAATAAAAGGAAGCTTTACAATAGACATAAAGCTCATACCTGAGAAAGAGCTTTCAATTAGAATAAGCTTTTATATATTAGGTTAAGTTTAGTGTCTGCATGTGTGGGTATAATAGTATTAATACTCTGCTGTGGATTTAGAATTGACAAAATGTCTTTGCCCTTACAGAGTATTGTCCTTTTTGAGGTGCCAAAGTAAAAATCAATAGCATTAATTCCTATTATTAGTATTTGGAGTTTTTTGGGTTTTTTTGATGGGAAATACTTTGAAGTTGAGAATTTAGAAGTATTAAACATTTAGGACCACTGTGTTATTCCGTTCTTGAAGAAATATTGCAAAAATCAGCCAAACTCTTCATTTATCTAATGTGTTACTTGCTTTTAGCACGACGCTGATAATTCAGTTATTTTTCTTTGCCTGTGAGCTCCAAGCTTTTGGGGTCGGAAAGTCGCCTAATCTTGAGAACGCTGTGAAATAATTCCAGTCTGGACTTTGACTGGGCCACTTCAAAATGTCAGTATGACATCCAGTCTGGTAGTCATATTTTGGGAGCCCCCAAATGAAACGTGAGACGTATCCTGTGTTTCTCTGTCGACGATTCAGTTCATCAGCATATGCCTGAAGCGTTTTATCGTACAACAGGAGAGCCGTTGAATGTCATTCCTAAATCCGCAGTTTAGAGATGAACAGAAAAAAAAAAAAAAAAACAGGTGACACAAACAAGGATGAAGGTTTATTTTTATGATGAAATGCTGACAAAGACGGCCTTCATGTCAGTCTGACATGAAGGCCGCACGGTTCAGGCTCCAAGCATTTAAAGGGCGTCAATTCTGCAGCTCTCCGCCACCGCAGCCAGAACTTAAGATAGCCACTTATCTCTGAGCCGTAATTGAGGTTGACTTAGACTTTATCCTTTGTTTCCCTCTCTGTTCTGTAACTACAACCTGCCCCCCCACCACCACCACCACCACCACCACCACCCTGGGCTATTTATATATTTATGTTAAAAAAAAAAAAAAAGAAACGCAAGTAACAGAGCACAGTTCCCACCACCATATTCTATCGGACGTAGCACACGTTTTACAAAACAAAAAAAGCCACACCACTGTGCCAAAACAATCAACGCGCACTTCCAAGGTTCTTCTGAAAAACAGGAAGTCTTTCTAGTCAGGAGAAACGTTGGCCAAGAACCTCACCTACCCCCTGGTTTCCTGACAAAGTTGTGAGGAAACTGCCGAAACTCGCAAAAAGTGGTGACTTCAGCACATATTTGTGCTCCTTCACAGGGCTATGACCACATACCCCCCAAACTACCCCAGCGCTTCTCACAAGATGCCTGCAATAATCAGTGCCGGGGCAACTCCCAGACTCTCTGTGGACCCGTCAGGGAATACTGCGGCTGTTTACTTAAGTCAGCAGGAAAGTGCTTGTCAGCGTGCTGAATAATGTGGAATTTATCATCAGTTTTCTTTTTTTTTGTTATGCTTTTCCTCCCTCAGATGGATGAAAGCAGAGGTTTCTCTCCCCCCCTGAGTCTTTTTATCCAATGATTCAGCAACTTTCACCATAATTCTGCCCAGATATGGATTTGATGCTCCTCACTGCTCCGCGGAGCAAGGAGTGACCTGTTCTCTCTCTTAATTGGGAATCAAGACACATTTGACTTCTGTTTGTAACCGCAGACTCAGCAAAAGCTTCCCTGATCACATGACGGGTCACCGAGTGCGGCAGCTTGAAACTTCCTGCACGTTGCGCAAGGATTCACTTCACGTTTTTTTAATGCAGAAAGGAAAAAGAGAGAGCTAAGACTTGTGTATTGCACTTTTCTTCAGTCATCTAACATGAAAACCAAGCAATGGTAAATCTCTCAGAGAGCATTTTTGGCGTTTACTGCTCAATGTTGCCCTCCTGTGGACATAGAGTTTCACTGCAACAAAATCTTTTTTTTTTTTCTTTTTTTTCAGATTTCCAGACCCCCCCCCCTTCCCCCACTCACTACCTGATTTCTACAATTCTGGTATCAATAGGGGATTTTTCATGCATGGTGACCCAAATACACCATGGCCTCGATATGCCAAAGTGTTTCGACATCTAACAAGAGAGAGAGAGAGAGAGAAAATGAGGGAGTGGAAAATGAAACATCAAATATTTGCTCGCTTTGGTCAGGACATGTTTGTGTGGTTTCACAATCTTGGAAAAGACAGAAACGATCGTTTTTTCTCTCTCCAACCGACAAAAACAAAAATAACATAAGTTATTAATATTCTCTCCTTATGTAGCGAAAGAAAGGGCAAACAGCATCCTTCAAAATATTTCTTCATCCAGCACTAGAAGAGTCTGTCGTTAGCTTTCCGGACACCTGGCGAAATACACACCTGCCTCCTTGCTTAGGTCACATTTAGCTTCCAAAAATCCATGAATTCTCAAAAAAGCGTTCAATGCTGTTTAAATGTGTATTTTTAATCTACAGCTCTGACTGTGGACATGGCAAATAAGGGAATAAAAAGCATCATGACGACCAAGGACAACAGATCAGCTCTGGATCGTTGTAACACGGGATTGGGTAAATAAAATAAGCTTTAAATCCCGTTTCACAGAACTCTAATACATCGTCTGACAATGACAACAACGCGTCTGGATGTGCAAAGGCTGAAGACTCGAAGGTGAAAACAAGTCCGTGCCTCACTTTGGAGGATTTTATTTGTGAAAACCTCAGAAAATAAAACGTGTGTTTGTTTTTCACTTTACTGATAAAGATTGTCCCGTAAACCTCCCAAAAAAATACATTATGGTTTCAAAATACGAAAAAGCCAATGAATTCAGTTTCCGAACACCAAATCAATAAGGCTGCGGACGGAATCCAAACTATTGATTGTGAAAGTGCAAAGTTTTTTGACCGGTGATATAATGATTAACAGGAGGGCAGTTTAAAAGTCTGAACGTGGGACGTTTGTCTTTCCAAGGGTTCACGATGAGGGCAGCCATTGCTGTCCAGCTGAGCCTCAGCGCCCTGTGTCTGATTCTGACGCTTTCCAACGTAGGATTGTACGTAAACTCTTCTTGTGGTTTGATTTAATGATATTGCAGAGTTATTTTTTCTGAATACCTGAGAGAATATAATGTGTGCACATAATCAGGGCAGAAGTGCTTCCTGAACCAAATCCTGTAGACTGTAAGTGGAGCCAGTGGTCACAATGGACTTCTTGTGATCCTTGCACCAAAAGGAGGGTAAGTCAGGCAAAGCCTTTCACAACTAACCACTCGTGTGTGAAAACATTACGGATTTTTGCTTTGAATAACTTACCTTTGCTGCCACGCACCTCAACACCCCGTTTTAGGGGGTTGACAAAGTCTTTTTGATGTCTGTCATAAGCTGCGTTCTCGAGGCATCGAGGTGTTTGGCCAGTTCGGCGGGGAACCCTGCACAGGGCCAATCGGTCACAGGGAATTCTGCGAAACCACAGAGTCGTGCTCGCAGCCGCCTCCCCCTCCTTGCACGGAGTCTGAGTTCCAGTGCACGACAGGTACAGCAGACTCTTAAGAGTCACCCGCATTGTTCGTCTGTGTTTGGTTTCTCTGGGTCTCGCTGGTCTTAACCCGCATCTGTGCGCAGATCTGAGAACCTGCATCAAGAAGAGATTGGAATGCAACGGGGACTACGACTGTGAAGACGGATCGGATGAGGACTGCGATCCTGTCCGTAAACCCTGTGGGACGTCCGACCTCGATAACAACGAGCAGGGCAGGACGGCGGGATACGGGTAAGCGTCGTAAAACCTGTCCGGATCAAATCAGATGATCCTTGTGCACTATTACCAACGGAAGGTGTTTTGTTTTATTTTGTTTTTTTTTACCCTGCTCTGCATCCACAATGCCTCCCTTTCAACTTTTCTCAGATTTGGGGCTGTATATACAGCATTATTTGACTAATCAGCTGTTCCCTTGCTTCCGTGGTTACAAATCATAGCAAATCCTCCAACACCAGAGGAAGTAATTGTCTAAATATGCAACGCATCAACCAGAACAACTAAAAACAAAAGTCTATGCAAAGGATAAGTTAAAACTAACATGCTGCCACCACGACCGACACAATTCTAGAAATTATTTCCCTTACTTTTTCAAACATCCATCTAACTTCCTGTTTTAACACCAATTACACCTTATGCTGGGTGAAAACGTCTCGACTCTACCGCAGAAGCTAGCATCCTCACTCTTTCTCCTCTCCAGCCCTCCAACAAGGAAAATGAAAGCCTCTCCAGGATTTCCTGCTTTGTAAATGCCAGGCAATAGCGTGACAAGAAGCTTTCCCTTCAGCTTCCCGCGTGGCAGATTCTATCGATGTATTTTGGTGTACGCGTTGCAAAAAGAAATCACAAATTTGAATTTACTTACCATAGAAAAAAATCCTCGAATACTGCACCACTGCGAAAATAATTATTTATCTTTATCTCACCAGGAAAAGCCCAACGAGATTCAAACTCTCTCTTGCAAGAGAAATCTGTCCAAATGATGCTTCTGTTTAAAACATTGTAACCATTTCCTCCCTGAACCAGGGTCAACATCCTGGGTGCAGATCCTCGAATGAACCCCTTCAATAATGATTTCTTCAACGGCCGATGTAACAGAGTGAGGAACCCAAACACGGGGAAGTACGACAGACTTCCCTGGAATGTCGGCGTGCTCAACTACGAGGTGAGTCCCGGCTCCGTCTCCCTCGTACAATCCAACGCGTCGGATCGTCCGCTCAATACACTTTGTCATTTCAGACTCTCGTGGAGGAGACCGTCTCCAGAGAGATCTATGAGGACACGCACTCCATCGTGAAAGAAATGCTGAAAGAGAAGACCTTTAAAGTCGATGCTGGACTTTCCTTCAAATTCAAGAACAGCGAATCGTCTTTGGGGAACGTTTCTGTTGAGGCCACGTTGAATTTCACAAAGAATGAGCTTATTAGGGATGTCATAGAGTACTCTAAAATTAAGGTAAGCATTGTGACTGCGAAACACGAGTTCCAAGTCGCTGCCCGAGCAAACAACTTTCACTTTGAAGACGTGTCACGTTTGTGCCTGAATTGGTTGTTCTTCTCTCTTTAGAACATAAGCTTCATGAGGGTAAAAGGTAGAGTACAGCTGAGCACCTACAGGATGCGCTCCCACGAGTTTAACGTTGCAGAGGACTTCCTGATCCACGTCAGATCACTGCCGTTGGCTTATGACAAGGGCATTTATTTTGCCTTCCTGGAAGACTATGGAACCCACTACACAAGGAGCGGAAAGTCTGGCGGCGAATATGAACTGATCTACGCTCTCAACCAGAACACCATCAGGGAAAGAAGTGCGTATCCAAGCAATCAGTTTGACCTTAAACACGTCGTGCTGATTTGTTAGGATGTTATTGGTACATAACTGCTGCATTTCCTGCTTGATTCCATCAGACATTACAGACAGAAGACTTCAAAAGTGTCTCAAAGTGGGGATCTCTGCAAACTTTATCTCCACATCTGACACAGCGCACGTCAAAGTGGAGGACTGCGACAAAACATTCAGCAATGAGACAGGTCGTTTTCTTGTTCTCCTCAGTCGTGCTGATTCCTAACAACTTAAGTCAAAGACGTGTTAAAAGCAACGTAAAACTCTAAAACGTGTTCTTTCTTTCTTGTGTCTGGAAACAATATAAAAAATACATATTTCAATGTAATAATATGACGTTATACTGCGTTTTATTCGAGCACAAATTTTGTTTTTGGTTTTGGTTGCTTTATGGGGTTATTTTTTTATTTTTTTTTCTGCACAGTTAGTGCTGATGGGAAGGCGTTGGTGGATAAGGTGATGACTTCAGTGAAAGGAGGAACTCTGCAAACTGCCGTTTCCATGAGAATGCAGCTGGACAGGCAGGGGGTCATGGGTCTGGAAACGTACCAAAGCTGGGCCAGGTCCATAGCAGATGCCCCTGCACTGATACAGAGTGAGGTAGGAGTCATGGCGAGTTCAAGTTTTCATGAGAATTTCACTTTTCGACATCTTATGATAGGATGCGGTTTATTCATTCTTGTGTTGTAAGCATTTATTGAACTGTTCAAAAGGCAATTGCTTACCGCCTTGCCTTGCAACAGAACGACTTTTGACAATGTTAGGATATCGCAGGGCGAACTTATCAACGTGATTCTGCTCTATCGCGCACGGATCATCGCTGAGGAAACTTCGATTAAAATGAATTCAGCAGCATTTGGTTCGTTTTGGAAACTGCGTCATGTCCTAAATATCTTAGAAAGACGTCAAACGAGATAAACGCAGTGCGGAGTTATTTCTCGCCCTGAATAGATGCGTCACTGATGCACAGCTTGGCATAGTATGACATCTATTTGTTCTAATAGATACTCCGTTGATACGCTTCGTTGTCAATGATAGATTGCTCAGAACAAATTGCACAGGGGCGGCCATCTTCTCCGTGTGCCTGCTGGTGTTTCGGCGGCAGAGACAGATAAGACCGTTATCTAAACCACTGAGTCACAGCTGGTTTTCCACTTATTTCTGCCCTCATAAACTGGCACTTAGAAAAACACTGGTCCGTCCAGGCCACCCTTCTCAAATCTGATGTCGTCCGACTCAAATATCCCACCAGCTGCAACTAGTATCCTGTTTTGTTTTACTGTTTTTTTTGTGTGTGTGTGTGTTTTTCAGCCTGAGCCCATCTACATGTTAATCCCTCTGAACTCTCCCGACGCAAATACCAGAATCACTAACTTCAAGAGGGCCACAGAAGACTACGTCGCCGAATACAACACATGCAAGTGTAAGCCCTGTCATAACGGAGGCACTCTTGCTCTGATCGATGGAAAGTGTATCTGTATGTGTCCTGAGCTGTTCGAAGGCCTGGGCTGCCAGAACTTCAAGGCGGATAAAGCTTCACACCAAGGTAAGAAAGCTAAAATAAAAAAAACCCCAAAAAACCCAAACAACCCTTCCCATCAGTTCTTTACTTACATTTAGTTTTTCTTGCTCTGTTCGCTGACACAAACTGTATTTGCTAGGTAAAAAGCCCACTCCTCTGCAGGAGGGCAACTGGTCCTGCTGGACGTCCTGGTCCTCATGCAGCGGAGGGAAACGCAGCAGGACGCGGCGCTGCATCACCGACGGACTCGGCTCGTCTGTCACGTGCCGAGGAGCGCTTGTTGGTGAAGACTACTGCTGAAAAGCGCCATTCCTGACTCACTGTCAACGAGTGTTCAAGTCGACATAAAGCCAACATTTTACGAAGTTGCTTTTTGTTTTTAGACTTCAATCGTAACATGTTTTTTTCATTCTTTATTCATTTTTTTATTTTATTTTGCTTTTTTGTCACTATTAGGGGTTTCAGATTACCAAGCATTTTCTTTGTATCATCAGACACATATAATTAAAACAAATCAAACGAATCACGGCATCGCTTATCATGGCATCGTGGTAAATCTTTCCAGGAGTGACCAGTCCAGCGATGTTTTTCCTCTCATCCAGGAAGTCACAAAACAGAACAAAAATGACCGGTTTGCACTAAAATGTTTCTGAAACAGCACGTGATACCGACAGACAAACATGGCGGTGGGAATTTAACGGCTGGTTGTCACAACTGATGGAGTCGTGAATTCTGCTCTCGACTGAAAAATCCCGTGGCAGAGCTTTTAACCTCGAGCTCAAACGCACTTGCGGACAGTTAACCTGATGCAAATAAAGACTTTCCATCTCTAAAATACATTGAGCAAACCAACTTTTTGACATTTTGTTTTATTTTTTTTTGTTGTTTGTTTTTTTTTGTTTTGTTTTAAAGTTACATACTGGAGCTAAAATCCATTTTCTGGGTCGAAACCAAAACCCGCCGGAAGTAGCCAAGTCACACCTGTAAGCTACACGCCACGCAGCAAAATACTTACAGACTGTTGCATTGTGGGTTTTCTCCCACAAACCCGTGTTCCTCGGCAACGCCTCTCCTCCAGACTTTAGCCACAGGGTCAGAGGTCACTGGAGGACATGAGTTAACACATTGCGGGCCTGTCGGTCCAACACCTCTGGATAACTTTACACATCCGACTTCCAACTGCACCATGACGCAGAGGCATTTTATCACTGCGTGTGTGTGTGTGTGTGTGTGTTTTACTGATTTAGCTCACTCCGACGGTATTTGTTAGCGTGCATATTAATGGACCAATAACTCATCGTGTAAGGCACATTTTGGTGCAAATTGGAACCAGATGAAGAGAAACTGTCTGGGTGGAGAGAAAACCCAACACTGAAGTCAGCCAGAGGCAGTCAGCAGACAGACATAGATCACGGGTTTAGGAGCTGGACATAAATGCAACATAACGACAGCCATTATGTGCAAACTCCATTAAAAGTTATAAGTCGGCTTTCACACATGTCCACTGAAACACGTGGGAAGATGAGCTATGAAACGTCTCTTGAGGACAAAACGAAGCCCTTTTGATTTAGTCACAGCCTACCGCTGCCACTTTGTGGTGAACAAATTTGTTCTCCACATTAAATGAAATATATTTGTTCAAGCGTGCCTCAATCCACTTGGATGAACAGATTCTGAGCCACAAGCTTGTCTGGATGGCGCATGAGATGATTTATGAATTTTGCTTCAGCTTCAAGCTCTAATTTTCTATCGGACAGAAGATCAGTTCGTCTTGCGTGGCCCACGCGTTTCTGATGGCTTTTCAAGATGAGGAAATAACTCCTGGGAGACGTTCGACCTGCAGCGTCGACTGTCTTTCATTCTCCACCTGCGTTTTCACACAACGAGCACAGAGGCGAGGTCAGTCGCTGTGGGAAAAACTCTCTTTTTTATGTCGCTGTTGAAACATCATGAAGCATCAATCAATAATCTGATGTGTGATGACGACAAAATGTAAAGTCGTCGCCTGTCGCCGTTCCGTGACTTTGTATTTTCACGATTTAAAGACCTTTGGACTGCCTCGTTGCTGACAGGTGCTATGCAAATAAAATTTGATTGATCCCCGTGGCTTTTCTTAATTATCATTCTGTCACTTGCCAGAAATACTGAATATATCACCAGATATCCCGTCGCCTTCACTGATCGTGAGGCCGATATTTAGACGCATACAGTCCTGAAAACGTGGCATTTGTTCAGATATACTGTAACTACGTAAAATTCATTTTTTTTATTTTGGTCTGAGAGACTTTTATAGCCCACATGAGTTCACAAGCAGCCTTATGAAGACCGGGGAACGCAGCTGATGGGTTCAAGACAAGAGACATTTAAATCAGTGCTATAAAACAATATCTAAGGCTTTCAGCGGGAACACTGAAGCTGGTGGGGAAACGGACGGGAGAAGAAAGGAAAAACGATCCGGTCCTCTCGTCCCATTTCGTCATTACGCTGGTGTATGATTCATTCCAAGGTAATAGTGGGTCTCGGGTGAAAGGTTTGAGCAGGGACAGCACATGCTGTGTCCTTGCTCAAAGCGTTTTGGCACAATGCATTTTGGAGGCAATTTACTATTTATTACACATTGACACGGATTGGATTCCTCTTTCTTTTTTTCACAAAAAAACCCCCCTCTAATCTGTTTAGTTTCACTTATTGAGACGCCCAAGGCAATATTTCGTGAAACCTATTTGGGTTAATCGCGTGCCAACTTACCGTATCCATAGACTGAACCGTTTCCCGACAGGACAGAGAGCGTCTGTCGAAACATGTCAAAGCCATAAAGAAAGTCCAACGTTAAAGTCCAACAGCTGAATACTTCAGCGTGAACTTACTGAACCGCTTGTCTTCCCAGCACATCGTCTGGGGCGACCGCGCAGGTAGAGGAGGCGACAATCCCCAAAAACATGCGTGGATGTTGTGGTGAGGGGTGAATGCATTCTTAAATAACCACAACAGGGAGGGGAGCAGAGCATGGCTTGCTGATGGCCTCTGGCCTTTAGGATGTCAGTATAATGGAGTAAAAGTTTGGGACCCTATTGAGCTCTACGGAGATCCCATTCACTCTGCACAGCAAGCCAGCCTGAAGCCATTATCTCAGTCTAAGAAAGTTTTGTTCTTTGTCCAGGCCGCAACAGAGGAGCGCGCACGAAATAATGAACCTTCTGTCCCCGAATAGACTGCTTACGTCTCTTTTTACTAATATTTACGTTGACCGAAAGCTCAGCAGGACGTAAAAAAAAAATATATATATATATCTAAGAATGCAGAATAGATGGCAAAAGGGAGGTTATGTTTTCGTTTAATCGTTCTCCATAAAATAGGAGAGAAATTTTCTACAGGGCCGCCATTCATTTCAGACTTGATGTCACGTACAAGTGAATCAAATCAGTTTGTGTTTAAAGTTGCTGACAACTTTAGATATTGATGACGTTAGCATTCAGATTAAACACAGTGCACTGAGCGCCATCGAAAACAGTAAAGAAATTTGTAACTATGAAAAAAACAACGAGATAAACTAAAACTCTTATCTTATCCCTTGTCCCAGAACAATAAAAACAAAATCTTTTATTGTTTTCAACATGGGACTTTTTTTTTCTGCTCTTATTCTTATTTTGGGAAAGCAAATTGGTCAGGGACATTTTCCCTTTGGAGAGTGTGAGAGTGCACTTAGAAATGCCTGGGCACAGCTGGGGTCGCCCCTTTCTCCCTCCCCGGGTCTCTGACTGCGTGTTTTATCGGACCGCCACGGCAGATTACCCCACACAGCTGCCCGAGCACCGTGGAAATGAAGCTATGCGTCCTGTCAGCTCTGTTTTGTGCTCCCCTCTCTCACTCGTTAGGCACTCTGTCTTCAATTGGACACCGGGAGGCGAACAGAGGAGGACAACCTCTGTCCGGCGTCGCCACCGAAAGCCACCCGATTGGCTGGCTGGAAGTCCTTTCGCTGAATCATCATTCAACAGGGCTTAAACCCCCTCCAACATCCCCACCGCTATGGTTCCCTCATAAATCAGCCCCTTCCTCCATCTTTCCCACCTCTATAAAACATGACCCCCACCTCCAACCCCTCTCAGCCTCAATACCCCCCCATCCCCCACCAACCTGTAATTACTGTGGACCACTGGTACTTTTTAAAATTTTTTTTTTTGGTTTATTTTTTTCAGCTCACTTTGCTTTAGATAAATGTGGCCATTTGATTTCTTTTTATTAAATGCGAGGGCGTCTGCTTTTTAAGCAAAACCAGATGTGTAGATTTTAAAGACGGAGTCAGCTGGCATCAGCTCAGGTGACGCAGTAACCAAATAGTTGATCCCGTCGTCACGACCTTTTCTGGGCAGCAGACTTCACATGCGTCTTCGTTAGTTGTTTATTTTATTTTGATTTGCATTAAATTAGAAACTACTTGATCGATGTATCTCGGGATACTACTTGAGATTTTGACAGATTGATAGACAGAAAGGCCTTGTTGGGTTATGTTTGAGTGCGCATGACTCAAACGCATTAAATCCAGTCAAATCGCTTGATGACGGAAATTCTTTTAAAGCTCCTTGTGCTAACTCAGTTTTTTCAAGCAGACACTTGACAACAAAGCCTGCAGCGGTAAACTTTTGTAGACACTTTTGCTTAATATTTTGTATAGAAATGTGTTCATTTCAAGCTCAAAAAAAGATTTTTACCTGCATTTTACATGTGTTGCTTGAGTGCTCAGCATGCTTCGCTCACCTCGGCATGCTGGATGCTTGAAACTAGAAGTGAAACTGACCTGTTCTCTGACTGATTTGGCTTAGAATTCCACTGGGTGAGAATTGATCCTCATTCTGACAAAAAATTATATAGAGAGTGAGAAAAAGTTCATTTGAAAAAAATAAAATAAAATAAAAATCCAAATCATTTACAGTCATTAATGTCCAGATTAGAACAGATTGGGGGGGGGTTCTGCAGGATTGTGCAATCTTGGCGTATTCCTTGCAAAAAAAAAATTCAGCCCACAACAACTTATGATGTTTTAAGTCGCTTTGTACAACAAAGCAGGGCTACTGTTTCATCACTTATGTGTTGAACTGAGGAAGACCTCTAAGTATTATTCTGCTAAACTAACTGTTAACCACAACAAATGAGAAGCCGCGCATGGAGCGTCGGCAGATCTGAACTCTCTCACATGCTCTTCTCCTCCGTCTTCTATTGGGACAGCTGTCTTCTCTCTTCCCCCCACTCCATGTGAAGGGTGACAGGGGAACAGGGTGAATGAAGTGCCCCGACATTGTGCCGCTGCACCATTGTGTGTTTTGCATCCGCATAAAAGAGATGCCACTCGACTTTTCGTCCGACCAATGGGTCGGAGAAAAGACCCCCGATCCCCCCGTAGCAAAGGAGAATAGCTCCCATCGACGGTTTTAAGACCCATTATCGTAAGTGAAGGAGGGGGGGGGCAAAGTTTCTCTCTCTCTCTTTTTTTTAAAATTTTTTTTTAAGAAATCTCAGAGAGCAGGCTCCACATGAACCACAGGCATGCCTGTTGGAGGCATCTGAAAAGTCTGCAAAACTACAATCTAAAAAGCTGTAAATGCGTTTCAGCGACAATGTTCCATATTTCCGAGAAAACTTCAATCAACGGCGGAAAATATGCCCGGAAAATGTGCGGCGAATAAATGAAACGCGTTTGGGGACAATCATGTCATGCAGCTCCAGTAAATTCTGGTTATTCTGGGCCTTTTAGCGTCTCCGTGGTTTTGGTCAATCTTCATTGTACATTGAATTTTTGATACAATTTGCAAGATTGTAACAGTCTTGTATATTGATCTCTCTCTTTTTTTTTTTTTTATCAGATCAACAAATTATGAGAATTGCTTCTGTTCTTCTGATCTTTTGCATAAGAAAACATGATCTGCAAAACCAGTAAACAATATTTACCAGTAGGGGGCGTTACTCGTTTTTGCTGTTTCAGCTTTTTTAGTCGTTTCATTGACCTTACTTGGAACTTGCTGATATCAAATGACTTAAAATGACTGTACAAAGTCTACTGTAGTGAAATACAGTCATATAACACCGAAAGATATCTTCCAGCAGGGGGCGCTGCTTTATTTTGGTTCCGTCTTGTTTGCCATGGGGACATTTTGCAAACCACCATGACGAGATGCCACTCAAAAATGCTGTTGAAAATGATCACACAGCGCCAATAAAGAACAAAAATCTTAAAAACAATAACTCGTGTGAGGCGGAAAGTACATTTAAAAATCACTTTATTCCGTATAGTTTTACATTCATGGGTCTGTGTTCTTAACAGGTAAAATTTCTCATCAAATTTCAAGCACATTTTCCTCCCCCCCACAAATATTGACACAAAACAGGCACCGAAGACAAAACTAGCCGACCGAGCAACTTCCTTTTGGGCTCCAAATCCCTCAGCAGTGTGATTTATCCTTTCTTTGGTCTGTTTGAACATGCATTCATCAGGAATTAACGCTTCTGCCGTCTGCAAACATCCATGTTTACAGAGACAAGTGCATCACTCTCAGAGCTGCCCCGCAGCAGATGTCAGAATCTGCCCTGGGGTTAAAAACTCATTCAAGTGGCTTAAATGAACTTTGGTTTCGCTTAAAGGGGAAGCGACGCTCACGGCAGGAACTTCAGGCACGTAGAGACAACACAAACTTTCTTCATCTGTGAAACACACACGGCTGTACAAAGGCGGGGCTCGCCTTGCCATACAGTGCAACTCGTCCGTATATATGTGTGTGTATATATATATAAAACTCTTTATTTATGATACTGTATTGTTTCAACAAAATATGCACAGATGTGAAGTATGTAGTTTGACACGCTTGCATAAAAAAAAATGCTTTTAAGTCTAATTTTCAGATGATATTTCAGAGTCGGCCCAAGGTGCAAGCAAATGTTTTGTGCCCTCTGCTGGTCTGGAGGTCCTATAAGAATTGACCTTTACTCTGAAGAAAAAAAAACAAACAAAAAAAACAAAAATGCCACACGTTGTACAAAATGTACAACAAAGACGTCACTTTTATTCAAAGCGGAAAAGCAATTGCTATTTCAGCCGCTGCAAAAATAATTTAGCATCCTGATTATGACGCATTCAGCATCGTGACCTGTAGCATTTCTTTATTACTGTTTTCAATCTTACAATTAGATCTGGTCAAAAATGTAGAACGAACTGCTGCTGACGTTGGGCGTTTTTCAGGTAAATGTCCTTATTGCACGGAATATGATGAATCTGACCTTTGTCACTCTTCATGAAGTAATACTGGGAGTTTGCTGAATTGAAATCGCTGCTGGTTTTGGTGGCAACGCAAAGCCACGAATTTTCTCGACTTTTAAAATCTGGTTCGACTGCATGGACAACATTTCTGCATTCCAAATAAAAACCTTTGTAGCTGAAAAGTACAAAGGTTCATATTTAATGCAAGAGTATTTTGTCTCCTTTTTTTCTGCCTTTGTCTGAACTGGAGTTGAATTTCGGTGACCTTTAGCCCTTTAGCTATGAGCTCTGCCTTCCTGCCTAGCTCTCTATGTGGGGTTAGCTGCGTGTGGGGATCCCAGATGGAGCTCAGGGCCCCAGTATTCCTCAGACTGGCCCTGGTCATTTTTACCACGTAATTTGAAAAAAGAGAAAACCAGTTGATAGCAGTCCTTCACATGAATCCTGCGACAGCCACCATGAAGGTCAAAGTTTTCAGGCGTGTTTGATAAGTCGGATTGCTGCCGGAGTTCTCCACGTAATAATCCTGGTAAACATCGTCTTCCTCCGTGTCCTCCTCGGAGTCTCCGAAGCCGCTGCCCGCGAACCTGTCGCCGGACTCCGCGCACAGAGTCGTCATCCTCTGCTTGATGTACTCGCAGATGTTCCTGTCGGTGCCGTCGCAGACGCAGGCGTCGAGCTGCTGCGCCCGCGGCATGGCGCGCATCTTGGCGATCATCTTGCGGCAGCTCTCCGAGCACCTCTGGCCCCCGAAGAGCTTCCGGCAGTGGAACAGGTAGTCCGCCATCGCCGAGCTGCACGCCGGGTCCGCCTCGCACTGCAGCCGCGCCTCGGTGCAGCCCATGGTGCTGGTCCGCGGCACGCACGGGTCGACGGCCCGCTGGGTGCTCCGGCACACCGGGTCCGCGGCGCAGTCGCAGTCCTCCAGGTCCGGGCCGCGCCGGGTCAGGTTGAGCTGGATGAGGGACGAGATGCAGTGGCTGGGACACTTCCTGCGCGCGCCGCTGATGACGGACGCGCACGCGTGCAGGTACTGGTCGTACGCGTAACGGCACTCGGCTTCTCCCTGGCATCTGAGGATGGCTTTCCAGCACACGGGGCGGTGGTTGCGGTTCGGAGATCCACCGCAAGAACCGACGGCCATGATCAACAACTCGCAGCATATCAGAAGCAGGAGCCGCTCCATTAATGACGGCGACAGCGCGATTTCACCCGAGCATGTAAGACTGGCCTCACAAGAAGCTATGTCTCCATCGTGAAGCCTACCCAGAGTAAGGCGGATCGCTTCTCATCCCGTCACAGACGGCGGCGCGGCGCCGCCACAAAGCGCAGAGCTGCACAGTCACAACCATGTTTCAGGTTTGGGAAACTTTCAAAGTTGAAGCATATTCCTAGTTTAGGTTCAGCAATTTAAATAAATAAATAATAATAATTAAAAAAAGTCCGGGTAAAGCTCGGCAGGACGACTCCGGAACACTTTATCTCCAGCTGCGCTTTCCAGAGGCGATCCGCGGACACGCGTTGGCTCCGGACTCCAGGTCTCTGGGTAAGTGCGGGAGTTGCAGCTGCAGCAGGACTTCGTTCAGGAACAACAGCGGCTGATTGGTCCGCCGCGAACTGCTGCGAGTCTGTCGTCACCTATTGTGGTCTGTGACGCAAGTTACGCACACTGACTGCTCCTGAAAAGATGCCACGCTGAGTTAGTTACTTGATTAGTTTGTTAATTAGATAGATAGATAGATAGATAGATAGATAGATAGATAGATAGATAGATAGATAGATAGATAGATAGATAGATAGATAGATAGATAGATAGATAGATAGATAGATAGATAGATAGATAGATAGATAGATAGATAGATAGATAGATAGATAGATAGATAGATAGATGTAGACTTGACATTTTATGCATTAGATCCCAAACAGATTACAATTAAAAAGTAAAAAAAAAAATAATAAGAATAGGCATTTTCTTATTTTTCATTTGTCAATGAGACGTGGCAACATTTTAAGAGGCAAGAGCAAACAGAAATGTTTCATTTATTTATTTACTTTTGGGGGAAGCCACAAAGATATGTGACATTTGACGTTACGGGTCTGTTTAGATCAGCGTCAAACAATTTCATCCACTTTTACAATTGACCAGCCGGGATGTGAAAAGATCAACAGTGTGGACTCAGGTGAGCTTCACAGACACATAGAAAGATGGACGCACAGACAGATGGACAGTTTACAGATGTGTCTTATGTTGGTAAAGTAGTTGAAGGCAAGTTATGTGAAAAGAAAACTTTACTAGTTTTTATTTTTTTTTAGTTTCGTGGGGATTTTTAATTTTTTTCTTACAGCCATTTCCTTCACTGGCCGTTTTGAACAGGCGAAAACACGCAGAAGCGCCTCCAGGATTTGCTGAAGGGTATTTCCTCCCTCTCGATGCCGAGTGAACCATCGCCCAGGTTTAGTGGCGCTGCAGGTGAAAGCCTGCTGGGACCGGTTTGAGGTCCTGAGGCTGACAGACAGCAGCAGGACGGAGCACAAGAAGCAAAACCCGTCCGGTGACTCGCAAAGACCCCCTTTTTTTTTTTCCTCTGACCCCGTCACATCACCAAACTCTTACTTCAAACGATCCGGCAGCTCTCAGGGGTCTGTGGACCCCAAAATACCAATTAGAGAGATTAGAGAGGAGTCAAAACAAGAGCAGAGGAGTCTTACTAACCTTGCCGTCCAAAAAACCCCACTCCCTTCCCTCCATCTCCTCTCTGCCTCATCCAGCTGGCATTCCATTCCAACAAAGTCACTTCAGGGCTTAATTTCGCACATCAAAGTTGAGGAGCGAGAAGGCCCGAACGTCGAAACGCTGAGGCCGAGCGTTTCTGAAGGCCGCGGCCTCGGATCTCTGACTTCCGAGAAAGATCTTCGCACGTCGTTCAGAAAGAAAGAAAGAATGAAAAAAAGGGAGGGAGAAAAAAAAAACAAAAACAAACAAACTGAACAGCACACCCAGCCTTAACATACTTACACTTTACTTTTAAGGCTGAGTTTATAAAGAGCCCAAATCCCTCCAGTGCTGGACGGCGGCCAAACAAGAACAACGGCCAGATTGAGTGGAGCCAGCAGCTCTAATGGAGCACTCCCTGTAACTGTACCTCTTAGACCAGTTCTCATTTACATTCTTCACTTCCACACCACCCATTTCCAAATTGTTCCAGTTTTAACAGGGGTTGGGGGGGAGGCTAGTGCACCCCCCCCCCCCCCTCCACACTTTCTTTTCAGAGTAATAGTTAGATCCATGTGGTCGTTCTTCACGGCGACTCGCTCATGATGCTGTTTCCAGAAATGGAATGCGGTTCCCCAGAGTTAGATTTTGTAAATACTTCCAGAGAGACAGATACTTACAGCTCTTCGGTTCGTCTCCACCGCTGTCAGATGTCATTATACACAAAAGCTGCCCTGCCAGAACAATGCGCCGAGCTTTGTATTAAACAGCCTCCGAAAGCCTGGAGGGGGGAGAAGGCAGTAATAAAGAGCTGCCAGGACTTTCTTTTTTTTGTTTTTGCATACTTTTTTATTTATTTATTTATTTTTGTTTTCTTCATTGTTTTTGCGGTTGGGCTGGGGGGCAATCGAAGCTGCTCACCTATCAGTTTTACCCCGTCAGCGAGAAAGAAAGCTGTTGGTGGGAAATTTTCTGGAAAAAATGAAAAAAAAAACCCCCCAAAAAACCAACCTTTGACCTTTTGTTCTCCTGCTCAGGTACAAAAAAACAATTACCGGAGCGCCGTTGTCTGCATGTGCACCGCTCAGAGAAATGCTCTCGGTGACAGATTGCAACATGTGGTTCATAGCTTTGAAAACCAGGTGTTTTTTTTTTCTTTTCTTTATTTTTTCTTCTTTTTTTTTGTCCCATCACTGTTGCACGAACAAACATTTTTGCAGCACATGATTTCGTTTTTGTTGCAGTAGTTCGCAGCAGCTCTCCTCCGGTTTTGCGTTCCTAAATGTCCCTAAATTCATTTTCTCAGTTTGGTCTCGAAGAACTCGGCCTCATGGTGACGATGTCCAGCGGCAGGGGGCGCTGCAGGGCAAAAAAAAAAAAAGTTTAATATTAGACAGAAAATTTGAAAATATTACAAGGTAATTACGTGCTATGGTGAAGACATTATTAAAATGACCTAAACCGTAACCATAAATTCTTTAAAAAGTCAAACAGTAACAAAGCATAAAACCAGTAAACTCTGCTCAGCCTGGTCGGGGTGCAAGTAAAGCCTGGCGGCCCGCCAGGCTCATATTTCACTGGGGGAAACTCTGATAAACTGGCTTTCTGTGCCATTTTTGGGAGCATTTCCCATCATTCTTTACTCCAGAGCTTCTCAATATCAGGTCGGCTGGACGAGCGGCGTTGGTAGACAAATATCTTTAGTTCTTTCCAAAAATGTTCAGTCGCATCGGTCCAAAGATTGACGCTCGCAGATTGCTTCTGAAGCCGCTCTTGGTTTGTACCGCTTGCGGGAAGGTTTTCCTCAACAATCCACAGCGAGGGCACAAAGCGGCACAAACGTCCCAACCAATCTTGTTCAGCTCAGTTTAATCACTCAGTCAAACAAACCTGCAAAAACACCGGCGGTCATGTTTGAGTCAACGAAGCAACCCACTTTCATTTATTTATTTATTTTATTATCAAGCAGTTTAGCTTCCAGCACAATCCACGTCTTTATCCCACTAGAGATGTTTGATTGTGATAATCAGTTTCTGGGTCGACGATGATCCCCTCCAGAGAGGCTTCGTTACACAACAGGACGGCAACTTCAGGTTCGTTTGAAACACGAACTCTCCTCGCCAGACACTTATCCTTTCAAGAAGAAATGGCCGCTCGGGGACGGATATGTCACCGCATGCATGTCAACACAGAGAAGCCTTTGTTCACAGCACGGAGAAAGAAAATTACCGCCCAACATCCGAGAGGCGAGCAGAAAGAGGGGGGTAGGGGGAGTGCATGTTTCAGGGCTTCTCGCGATCTGTGAGCGCTTTAATCAGAAACAGGCCTAATCGAGCAGCTCCATCATTTTTTAGTATTCCTGTTGCTCTTTTCGTTTACAAGTCGTTTCGTGGCTTGTAAAACCGAGAGCGGTTCTTCCGGGGAAATGGATATGGTGGCTGCAAACATTAAAACATCTCGGCCCGGACGGCTTCCAGAAGAACTCGGAACGACAATTACGGACGAGTTCCTGAGCCGAGCCCGTTTCGCTCAGCTCAGGAACTAGCATTCGCAGTTTCTGAGCGAATGCTCAGAAACTGTTGCCGAACGTGTCTGTTTGGGAGTCGCGTTCTCACGACTTTGCGTCTTCGTTCGGCGCCGTCCTTGGATCACAGCAGCTTCTAACGAAGGAAAGCAAAACCGGAAGAGGAAACTCATCGAGATGTCACGTTTTTGACCCGACAACAATTTTTTATAGTGAGAAATTTTATTCTAGGTATCTTTTCAAGATTTACATCATCATTGCCGATTTTCGCTTGTGTGTGTTTGCCTTGTCTTTCGCATGACACAAACTTGGTTTTTATCTAAGTCTGATAAGTTCATTTAAATCAAATTGCTTGTTTATTTCATGTCTTTCCTCTGAATTTGCAGCTCTAAAACCGGCTGCAAATCCACCCCAGAGCAACAAAACATACATTTGGTGCTCATTGATAAACACTTTCAGACCTGAAGCTTAACGTTGACTCTTTTGTCTGTTACTCAGCATCTCCACATGCAGATGGACAACGTTTCCCAGAGTGACACAACTCGGCATTGCAAATAGGAACTACGCGTTCCCGAAAAAAAAAACGCCATGCAGCAGACGTGTTCAAAAGGGACGTAAGTCATTCGCAAAACTAATTACTAAGCGCGTTGACCCCTATGCAGCATTTTCTTTAAAAAGAACAAGAAAAAACGATCCAACCATAAACAAGTGAAACACATCGAAGAGAATCATTTGATATCCCATATTTTAGTTGACGTGGGAGAAGCCTGTAGTTTAATGGCTAGCCTGTCTTAACCACATATATGTATTTATCCAAACATGCTGCCTAAGGCAAAAACTCTGGCTACGACGGGGACAGCGTGTCTCAGGGCTCGAGTTTATGATGGCAGGCAGTGGGCGTCAGTTTGGGGAGATAAATATGTTTTTTTTTAAAGGGCATGGCAAAGAAAGGAAAAGAAAGGGAAAGTTACTAAAATGGAATTAGTTCAATTTGACAACAAAGCAAACAGAAACAGGAAAGTGACAACTTGAAACTTGAAAGTGTAGCTTGAAAAAAACCCATCCATCTATTTTCTAACTCCCTTGACTCTACTGGTGTCTATCTCTAGCTAATGTTCCAGGCCAGAGGCGGGGTCACCCTGGAGAGTCGCCAGTCTGTCGCAGGGCAACACAGAGACAGATATGCACACACACACACACACACACACACACACACCTAGGGAGAATTTAGAGAGACCAATTAACCTGACAGTCTTGTTTTTGGACTGTGGGAGGAAACCGGAGTACCTGGAGAGAATCCACGCATGCACAGGGAGAACAAGCAAACTCCGTGCAGAAAGACCCCAAGCTGGGAATCGAACCCAGGACCTTCTTGATGCAAGGCAACAGTGCTACCAACTGCACCACAGTGCAGCCTTAAAAGAAACATACAGTCTTAGCTAGTCATTTATTGCAGGATCTTCAAGAAAACATTCAAATGTCATGTTGAGTTTTTTCACAGTATACGTCATGTTAGAGCAGGAATCCACTCTACGTATTTAAGCAGATCTTTTGACATAAATGGAGATTTAACGAAACATTTTGAATTCCTTCTCAGTTGGATCAAACAAATCCAAGAGTTTAGGTTCAAGTATGAGACACTGACATCACATCCAGACATTAGTTATGTTTTTTTTTTTTTTTAGTACGTGCATTGTCTTTTGTCAAACACATGATAGGATCGCATCTTTTTTCCAATTTTCTAATTCTTATTAAAACATTTCGGCCGTGAAGACGAGTTATGTGACAACAGGTACAAGCGTCGGTGGTTTCTGGCTGAAAGGTTACGGAAATATTTAGATTAGCCGCTAGCTCGGCGTCTGGGTGGTCCGGGAGAAGCAGAGTTCACGTCTTAGTCAAAGAAAAGCTTTCGAGGCCTGCGTCGTGTCACGGTGCGGCTCTGTCAAACAAAAGAAAACCAGATCTGAAATGCAGAATCGAAACGTCGGCTTCAGATGAGTAACTTAAGAAAACACAGTCACTGACGCGAAAAAGGTTTCTGAAGAGGCCGCAGAGAAAGAACGTTTAGCCGAAAACGAGTCAGTGCTGCATTTTCTAACCAAAGAGATATAGAAAGCAACACACGCTCTTCGTTGTAAACAGCTACAGTCCAGTCGGTTTGGATGGAGAGAGTCAGAAACAGAAGTTTTCTCAATTGGATTTCATTCTCTACTTTGACTAGGTCAGAGAAACATCACTCAAAAGGTCGTCGTCACAGGTCTTTTGACGCATTGCGTCGTGTTTCAGCTCTTCGCAGCCTGATGCTCCCACTATACAGTCTGGTTCACATGGAGGCCAAAAAGTTCAGCCTTGGTTTTGTTTGACCCTTAGTGCTTCCTGAGATTAGATTAGGTCACATTTTTGTTGCCTGCCACTGATTTGAACATTTTCTCAACGTTTTTTTCTTTCTTTCTGATCTGTCTGCTGTGCACTTCCTGCGTTTCTGCAGTAATTTCCTCCAACAAATCTCAGAAAAAAAAGATCAGATTTAGTTGACTTTTCACCAATCAGACAACACCCCGGTGACTTTTAAGGCTTTTGTTTTGGAAAAAAGAAATTGTGAAAGCTTTTGCATCACTTTCCTTTAAACCACAGGTTTTCCCCCTTCCCCCTCCACTTTGCAATGATGGACTTCCTGCATTACACTATAAAATCCCAGCAAAAGACACTAAAGGCTCAGACGTTGCAAAATGAGGAAAAGATTAATCTTTGTAAATATTTAGAGTGGATCAGCTTTTGGAAGGGTCAAAACACTGTGCAGCATCTAAAGTCGCTGGCTTTGTTTCAGAACATTGTCGTTTTGTTGGCTCCTACTTGCAGACGTATTACGTTTCGGCTTCATCTCTACCGGGCAAAAGAGAAACAAGACAAAAAAGAAAACCGGTACTGGAGACGGGGAACGGCTGACGGTGTTGCAGAGCCGTCAGCCGTGCAGACACAGCACAGACGCTCCTCCGTCACGCTCTTCGTCAGAGTGTAAAGCAAACAGAGCCTGTTGGGACATGGGCTGAGCATCAGTCAGACAGCATGGGAACGCGAGACGAGATGACAGGCACGGACATGACACTGACCGGGCCGGCGCTGCTTCGGCGAGACTCACCACGGGGGAAATCGCGATTATCGCACACGAGCCACCAGAAAAACCGCAAAGTGACCGAAACGCTGACCCACTCAAGCCTTCGTCTAAATGTTGTCACGGTGACTCTCGACGACGATGCTGTGCTGTTTGTTGCCTGTTTGCTGTTCTCAGCGTAATTGGCTGTTGCATTATGTTCTTAGTCATGTAATTCGCTTTGAACTGTCGGTGAAACGCTCTGTTCAAGCAAACTCCACTTCGCTTGACGTTTTTATAGACGGATCTCTATTGAAAGCAGACACTTTCCCTCATGCTTAAAGAAAAGAGACAAAGGGGGGAGAAAAAAAAGAAACAACAACAGCAACATATTTTTCTCATTATCCAACATGAAATCAGACCGAAGCGTTTTCTGTTTCGCTCAGCATGGACCGATAGACGGCTGAGACACTCCCTGCACTTACCTCAACTAAAGCTTTAATGAGTAAAACAAGGTTATTTTTTTATTTTTTTTTTTTGAAACATGCAGTTAAATTACTCTTCAAACAACAAAAATGACAAGCCATCAATTTGTGGACATTGTTTCCTCATGTTTCCACTTGATTATATGTAAATAACTGGTTTGTACTGAGTAAAATCCATCAAAGCCCAATTGGAGTTGCAGTTTAAATCGAGGCTTTAGATTTATTCACCGTAAAAAACAGAAAACAAAAAACAATCAGGTGATTATTCTTCATGCATCCCAGCAGACATAAAAAGCGCACGCAAGCAGGCCGCAGCCAGTAGCAAGGGAAAAGCAAACTTGTCTTTCGCTTCTCTTGTAAATATAAATATTGACTCCACACCCTGTAATCATACAGAGTCTGAGGGAAATTGAAATAAACAAGGGTGTCTGAAATGTCAGCGTCTGTGTGTGTGCGTGTGTGTGTGCGTGCGTGCGTCTCCACAGTGCTGACACTGACAAAGACGTTTAAAGAAAAAAAAATACCCCCCCAAAAAAAAAAATATGGAAGTGGCTTCGTTTTCAATGGAAGGGGGCGGAGGGAGGGGAAAAAAATGGACTCCTTTCACTGTGCCGGAGCTGCTTTAATTATTCTGTAGTCTGCGCGTCTCCAGAAACACATGGATCTTTCAGAACCACGGAGCTTCCTGTCTCCAATTAACAGTGGACATGTAAGCTCGATTGACATAAACTCTCACATGAGTCATTCTGCTTAATGTCACCAGAGGAATAAAAACAAGGACGAGGTTGTTTTTTTTTGCATTTCGGTGTAATTTCCAGTCATTAATGTGTTTTATGTGGAAAAATCCTATCAGATGGATCCCTTCCTCCACCCCCTAGTTTTGCGAGCTGAAAGCGCAGCACGCTGCACAGCAGAGTCTGCATCTGCAGGCCTCGTTGTTCTACGCTCCGTAAATCAGCTGCATTGATTAAAGGGGTCTTTTGAGTCAACACTGAGTTTGGTGTTGTTGTTTATGCGGGTTGGCCTTTTATGACTCGTCGTCGGCAAACACTCAGAAGTGTTTTCATTTTCAAGAGCTCATCGCGCTCTGTTTCTGGTTTCTCACAGTCATGAGCAGCGTGAAGTGTGGAGCATGGATTCTGAAAAACATAAATAAATATATACATATACATATATATATAATCCTACAAAGTTAACTCATGTCACAGAAAATGTAAACCTTTAGTTTGAAAAATAAAAACATTAAAACATTCATGAAGTTTGTCTTGATTAATTGTTCTATGATACATAATAAACGAGTTACCTGCCATTAGAGAGATGAGATGCAGTTCATTTTTAATGGAGAAAAAAGTCAACAAAAAGATAAATTAGCATAAATTAGTGCCCTACTATTCTGCAATGTTCCAGATACTGACAAAAAAAAAAAAAAAAAAAGGTTTTTCGATTTTAAGCTATGAAAAACGACACGACTCACATCCCCAAGTACCACCTGTTCAACTCTGAATCCTTTCCTCACAGGCACAAACTGGGGTATTTCATACAAGAACTTTGTGAGACCATATTTATTTTACATCACAGCACAGCATCCAGGTTTATGTCAGAGAAAATTAGTGTTCAGTTCTGTGCAGAGGAGCAGATGTTTCCTCGTGACGATCACCAAACCACTTTTTCAAGTGTCCGTTGCTTCTTTTTTTTTTTTTTTTTTTTTCACAGTGTGTAAACATGCATTAACGTTTCTTTTCCCCTCAACAAAAATCTGAGTTTTCTCAAACCTGCAGTGACTTACAGGCGTGTTCCTGCAGCTTGAACTTTTCCACATTTATTCACAGTACAACTACAAATTTGATTGTATTCTATTAGGACAGATTAAAGATAACTTGTCGTTACTCACACAACGTTCAGTACAAAGAAACTGCACATAGGAAACTCGCTGATATGTGGTTGTTTTATTTAAAAAATGCAGGGTAACTTCTCTGAGAACAGCAACACCGGCGGGAAGGGTTTGGTTTCTTTATCAGTGCAGCCCAGCGATTGGGTAATAACAGAACAGATGTTTTGTATCGTGGTCGTTTTATCAGCCTCGACATGAGTTATGACCACTGGAGGGAACCTGACGAAGAACAGAGAGGCGAGGAAAGAGATTTGAGCAATGTGTCGGTGTTCTTGTTGACGTCTGCTCTATGGTTTTACGAGTGTCGGTGAAGGACTGAGTACCTCATTTGTTATGCTTCTTGTAGATGGAAAGATACTCTTGTACATCGTCAGGGGAGCCCAAGACGACAGGGACTCTCTGGTGGATGTTGGTGGGCTGGATGTCCAGAATGCTCTCGGACCCGGTAGTGGCCTTGCCTCCTGCCTGCTCCATGATGAAGGCCATGGGGTTGCATTCATACAGCAGCCTCAGCTGAACAAACAAGACGGGACAATCGGCTTTGCTTGGGTTTTTGAATCAATTTAACGAGGATTACCTGAGGAAGATCATTTTGCTTTCAGGATCTCCGCTTCCTCACCTTGCCCTTTGGACTCTTGACGTTAGCAGGGTATAAGAAGATCCCGCCGTACACCAGCGTTCGATGAACATCTGCCACCATTGAGCCAATATATCTGCTGCCGTATGGCGCAGAGCCGTCCTGGATGCAAGAGTCACAGAGTTCAAACGTTGTATGTGTTACAAATATGAATATATCTCATCGGCTTATGACCACCGGAGTCTGATTGGGTGTGCTGTGCTTGCATTGGCTTTACCTCTGGGTGCTTCTTCTTGTGAAGGTACTCTGTCACGTCGGGATAGAAATGCTGCGCATACCCTTCGTTCAAACTGTAGATTTTTCCTTTCTTCTTGATTTTCACGTCTCGATCTACCAAAATGAACTCGCCGATTGCCTGGAGAGAAGCGTCGTTAAAAGTAACACTTTAGTGTTGGACGCAATCGTCCAGTCTTTGTCTAAGCAGGAGGAAGACGCAGTAAAGTCTCAGGTCTTACGGGGTCCAGCATGAAGCCGTTCACGCCCTGCCCAGTGGAGATGACCATCATGGTGGCGCTGCCGTACAGGGCGTAACCAGCTGCGACGATGTTTCTGCCGGGCTGCAGGGCGTCCTGCTCGCATGGCTCGCCAGCTGTGGTCTGTGGAAAATGGGGGTGGGGGGGTAATTTTTAGAAAATGGCGCCGAGACGTGGGAAAACCAACACGCCTTAATCAACGCGAACGCTGTTCTGGACATTTCTGGCAAATTTAGGCTTTTGTTTCGCTTTCCGAGGCAAATTTCAAAGGGTGACGGGATGTAAAACCATCGCGATTTCAAATTGTGATGGTTTTCCATTACAAGCCTCATCCCTGTCGTGCAAACTGAAGGTTTTTGTTTGTGAAATCGCCACAGTTATGCTGCAGAAGCCGTTCAGCGCACATTTAATTTAACTCGGCGTTTTAATTACCTGTTAAGTCAAAACATAAACCTGTGAAACAACACATCAAACCCAAATGAATCGAGTTTCGGGAACGAAAATCAGTGGAACTAGCTAAGCAGCATCCTCCATGACACTGTTAGTTAGCACTACAAAGTAATAATGCACTTATCTGCATTTTGTGCTCTTACAATATTTGTGATTGTTAATCAGGACCATAAACGGACGTAAGCGTTAGAAGGGCATATAAACCGTTTTGTTCCTGGAGCTGTAAAGAGACTTTATGTGAAAAATAAACCACATAGTGGACAAGGAAAAAAAGAACATATAATCTGTTTAAATGACTATTTGTTTTTCTTTCCATTCAGCTTCATTTGTTTTTCTCTTTTATTTGACTCGTAAACTCTACAAGGCGACAAGTGGGTCTCTACTGTCAATGAAATGCCAAGGCAATAAAGTCCTAAACTGTATTTTTAAGTAATATAACTTTCCTTTCACCTCACAGTTATGCCTCTGCTTAAGTTGACCTCAATGCCAATGATCCTCACTGATGTTTGGGCTTGTAATATTTGCTTTACCTCAGTGGTTTTATAGTTCTTTGGGAAAGAAGAGCAGCAATAACTGAACTGTTTCTCTCATTCTACCACAAGGAGGCGCCGTGAGACAAACATTGAACAGCATGTGGAGGCAGTCCATGCGTTCCTCACTGACCTTTCTGTAGATGGCAAAGATTGTGCCAATGGAGACAAGACAGTCGATGTTGGAGGATCCGTCCAGTGGGTCAAAGCAGACGATGTACTTTCCCTTCAGAAAGACGGGAAAAACTGTCACCGTTATGAAGAGGGAGGTCAAAGAAATCTTCTGATAATAGCTGCACGCATACTCTCTTATCCGGCTCCACTATGATGGCTTTCTCGTCTTCCTCTGAGACCAGGACGCAGGAGGTGAAGGACGACTTGATCATGTTGATCACCAGGTCGTTGGACAGGACGTCCAGCTTCTTCACCTGGTCGCCCGTCACGTTGGTGCTTCCAGCGATCCCGTATCTGCACCCGGAGAACGGAGGGGTTACCTTTGCAGCAAGAGCTGAATTTTTACATCAGTTAGTCAGATTATTGATTGACGGAAACGAAGCAAAACAAAATATTCTGCGGTAATGAGTTAAGATAATCCATCATGTCCTCGACCTCTGAACCCAGGGGTTGCGTACGGCATGTTTAGAGTTTGAACTCGTCCCCTGACCAAAGGTAAACTGCATGCTGATTTTCATGTCGACCCTCCTATCAGGGAAAACTAAAACAATGTTTAAAAAAGCTCTCATATTGACTAAAACCGGTTCATTGGACCCAGAGCTGCAATGTAAATTGCAAAAATGTCAGAGCTCACAAGAAATGAATGTGCATTCTTTGCAATACTTCATTGCTTTGAGTAAGATGTTGAGTGCTACTCACAGGTTAGCAATCCCAGCCTTCCTGACTGCGGAGGAAATAGCTTTGACTGCGGTGCAGATGGAGTTCAGCAGGGTCGTCAGTTCTCCCGTTCCTTGGGCCTTCCTGCCTTCCTCCAGAACAAACCTGGTGAGGGTCACCACGTTGGTGTCGAAAGCTCCTCTATCGGACATTCTGCTGGCTGGCTGGCTGGCTGACTGGCTGGCTGGCTGGCCCGCTGGGACGGCGACCTAAAGCTCAAATGGGCCGAGGAAAGAGTGTGTTCAGCGTTAAAAGTGGACTCCAGAGCAGTTCAGATGTTAGAGGGGCGTGCAGCTCTTCCAGCCAATCACAAGTGACATGTCTAACAGGTAGAGGTCGATTTCATTGAGACTGTGACTGTGTGTCTGAAAGAGCAAAGTCCGCAGATAGTGGACGTGTTTGTTTTTTTTTTAAAAAGTGTTTTGCTAACATAGCATACATTTAGATTCAAACCCCCAGACATCCCAAAGTCAGCACTTCTCTCAATCAGCCTTGCAAACTGCTCAATGTTGCTTTTCACAGCGTGATCCCGAAAAAGTCTAAAGTTCGAGGTGCATTTGGTTTGAATGGTTTCTCGGTGTGCAGGTTATCGGTTCACCGGACCGTCCATTTGCAGTGAATAGATAAAAAAAGGAGCGAGAAAGCGTCATTTGCATAGATCATAAGATTATTTGGGTCTTATCACACAACAGGCCTGGAACCTGCTTCACAACACAGAACTTACGTTGAACTTTGAACTTAAGACGACCCCATGACATAATGACTGACTGGTCTGCACACCGTCTGGTTGAAAGTGAATTTCTAGATGGGATTTTTAATAAACTTAACAGGCAAACTAAATGTATAAATCAATATTAAAAAAATAAGTACATAAGTTAAAAAGAGGACAGATTTAAAAGCTGGTAAAATTAGCAAATTGAAAAAAAAAAACAGAAAACGTCATACTGAAATGCTAAAAACCCTTCTAGAAGAGTATTTGCAAAACTTGTCCACACGGTGTCGCTGTTCATAGTGGAACATAACTAAATGAATGGGGTAAAAATAAATAAATAATATTCATTTAATATATTATATACTACTATAATTACTATCGGAATAATAATAATAATTATTATTGTTGTTGTTGTTTATTTATTTGTTTACGCCAGGCCCCTTCAGTAAATCTGAATAACGTTGAAAAGTCCTTTGAGTTTAATTATTCAGTTCACGAAATATTAATTACAGACAGACTGATGCGTTCAAGCTATTAATTTTTTTTTAAAATATCATTTTCTAATAGCTGACAAAAACACATTTGTCTATTTTTACACAAATGAAAACTCTGATTAAAAATATGCTTGATAACTATCATCCTCCAAGGCTCTTAATCTGACAAACGAGCTTCGATTTATTTCCCAGCTCGGCATAGAATTGGATTTTTTTTGGTCGGGATTTTTAATTCTCCCATCGTAAAGGTGACCACGGCGTCTCCGCAGAGCCACAGAGACAGCGCACGCTTTGAGAGCAGAGCTGATAAATATTTCACCATCGCTCCTCACACGAAACGCCTCCCTGCCAGCAGCGCCTTTTGTCGTCTGCGCAGGCGCAGTGACGGACCTCTCCACTTGGGGAGAGTGGCGGTGGGGGTGGGGGAGGAAGGAGGAGGGATGAGAAAACTTTGTTAAGGTGAGGGCTAATGGGCAAAAACGTAGGCGAAAAGACGAAATACGACAACGAAAAGGTTTCCTCCGCACACTGACGGCGCTCTGTGACTGCTTTCCCCCCCCCTCGGGTCCTGAGCTATTTAAAAAACTAGAGTTTTATGGTTTGCTTCACACTAGTGGGGCGCGAGCTTCCACCCTGTCCTGTTGCTACGCAGGTGAGTTTTAGCGTCACTGAGAGCTAACCCTGTAAGAGGTTCAAACCTGAGTTATGGCCACAAGGCAACAGGTTCAGGCAATATACAAGAGAGATGGTTTATTATTATTATTATTATTATTATTATTATTATTATTATTATTATTATTATTATATTTTCAAACCTTATTGTTCAAGTTCTGTCTTCACTGGCTGAAGTGAAGGCTCCTTTAAAAAGTTTCTCAACAAGCAGAGATAAAAAAAAAAAACAAAAAAAAAAACCTAAGAGTGTTTTGTTTTGTGTGTGTGTGTGTGTGTGTGTGTGTGTGTGTGTGTGTGTGTGTGTGTGTGTGTGTGTGTGTGTGTGTGTGTGTGTGTGTGTGTGTGTGTTTGTTTTTTTAGACACACTGACATGTATCTAAAAAAGTTGATCACAACAGCTTACTGGTTATACATATTGCATGTGAACATTGTTTAAAATTTGAATGATCATCACTTGCAGGATAGGGTTTATTTATTTATTTTTTTCCCCAGCTAAGCTTAACGTTTCAATTCACATTTCTCACTTCGGTGCACGCTCCTGAATATGAAGAATGTATTTGGGACGTCTAAGCATTCAGTGTTGATGGCTGTGGAAAACCTGAACCCAAAAGAGACAAGAGGTATTCAAGCTATTGCGTTATAACTTGGGGGTTAAGGGGGGGGAAACTCTCTGAGCAAGTTTTTCTAGCTGACAAGTTGTTTCTGAAGGGAAATTTGAAAACCATATGCCAGACGCGAACACAGACTTGCATGCAAAAGAAATGACAAATGAGAGGAAATACAAACCTAGTTACCCGACCATAAAGTCTGGTTCTGTCAGGAACTTTTATGTAACACATCTCTCACTCGCTTACTATTACTATTAATTAATTCACATCAGTTCATTGTTTTACATTTTTAGAAATGTTGCTATATTCCCTGCAGCCTTTGACTAAGTCTTTCACTAAACCAAGAACGTACTTAAAAAGGAGACATCCTCAAGTCCTCTAAATGCTGAGAACAGCAGCTGCTTACTGATGAGAAATTGATATGGAAGTTGTGCCATGAGTCTTGGCCTATTCCTCAGAGGTGTTTTTGCAGAATTAGCTATCATGTAGCCTAGCCAGGGATTGCATTACCGCTATGCAAGCATTGTGCAGTCAGCTGTTATTGAACCTGGGCTTAGAGAGAGAAAGTGGACACAAAAGAGAAAGGACTGCTAACTGTGATGTAAAGCAAAGTGTGTGTGCCGTTCCTTTCTTTGTGCGGTATTTACGTGCAGATGTTGGATTGGACGTAAACGGACATTATGGCTCAAAACAATTATATCGTGAGAAATGTGCCAGGTAATTATTGATTTTCTATTATTGATCTCAGGTGATACAGTTCGTAATTATTTCTGAATGATTTGTACATGTCTATGTGTTTCACGTGTGTTCGGGTATCGCATTGCAGATTTGTATTCTGAGCTTACAAGAATGTGGAATCCTTTGGTTTGAGGCAACATTTGCAAATTAAATACAATTGCAATAAGTCGCAAGTGTATTGTCTCAAGTAGTTGCTCTACTTTTTGTTTACTCACTGTCTAAAATAATTGGGGGATGTCTGTGGTTTCAAAACTTGCCAAGACAGAGAATGGCTGGGCATTTATAGGGAGAGTTTTTTGTTTTTTTTTGCAGTAATTATAGAGTGGATTCAGTCTATGTAGAGAGACATAGCATTTTGGAAAGGAATGGCTGCTCAAAACAGCGCCTGTGTGAGTGGAAAGTCTTCCTGTGTCCCTCCTCCTCTGGTGGGTTAGGCTAACGGAGATTATGGTCAAAAGCAGTTCATGGTGGAAGTAGGCTTTTGACTTGAGTAGCAATGTGCATAGAGGAGCGCATCGTGCTGAGGTAAGGACAAAGCTGTATTTTTTGTTTTGTAATGTGTAGTTTTTAGTCAATTTTGAACCAAATATAAAAAAATGTAATATATGTACTGTTTGCTTAGATGTTTATCCCATAAACTCGTGTCCCTTCTCTGATTGCTTCAGTTTGATTTGTTTTTAGAAATGCATTTACATGTTTCTGAAAAGTAAAGCTCTACTCTTGGCCCAACAGGTCAAAAGAGCGAAGATTGTCTTCCTGAATACCAGCGAACTGAATCCCATTATCCGTTGGACTTGGGTGGCATCCAAAACATTATCACTATGAAGCGCCTAAGCCTTAAAAGAAGGCCCAGAGGGGTTCTGAACGATGTGGAAAAAAGCACAGAGTGGTCCTTCAGTGGCCGAGTCCCTGTCATTGCCTGGCAATGATGGCACGAGATTACTGGGCATGTCTTCTTCGGCCAAAGGTCGACCTCCGTTACCTCCGCAACATAGTTCCTTACTGGATGACAGGCGTTCCAAGAGTGAAAGTCCAGGCATCTCTCAGAGACACGCAGAACCAAAACCTCAACAAACTGAGAGAAACGCAGCTTCACAAAGACCAAGCCCTGGCGTGGAACAGACAGTCTTGGAGACTCATAAACAGATAAGCCAGTCTCCACCTCAACCCCTTCCCCGTCGCCGACTAGCTAGTTTTGGAGGCATAAGCCCTTCTGGGTCACACTCACCCTTCACAGGCCTGGGTGCCTATAATCAGAACAACAATGGCAACAAGCCTGATGATGATATGAGCGCCCACCTTTCCTCATCCCTCGGAAGCAGAGGCAGCACCGGGTGCCTGAAGTTGAGCCCACAGAGTTCTGGCAGAAACACTCCAGTTGCAAGCCTTGGGTCTATGCACCTGCAGCATGTCCGTGATCAGATGGTGGTAGCTCTAAAAAAGCTAAAGGAGTTGGAGGAGCAGGTGAAAATCATTCCTATTCTTCAAGTCAAAATATCTGTCCTTCAGGAAGAAAAGAGGCAGTTGGTCTCTCAGCTGAGCGACAGCAAGAGTGTAAACGACACGACCTGGAAAACATGTCTTGGAGAAGATGGGATTGACTTTGAGAATAAACGGCACACTGAAGCAGAGTCCGAAGCGACCAATGAAAATGTTTACACTGACTTTAGAGAGTTCAGGGAACTCACTGAAGAGATGCAGGCTTTGGAAAGAACCATCAAAGGAGGACATATGCTTTCATGGCAAGAAAAAGGGCAAAGTCTATTGCACAAAAATACTACTAACTCTACTGGCATTAAAACTGACATTGACATGAAAACGACTTCATCTAAAACCTCAAAAGAAAACAAATCTGTGCACACAGACCGAGTAGAAACCAGATCCATTGCAACAGAAGTGACTGAAGTCAATCTTGGACTTCACACAAAACATGAAGCAGAGCTTGAAGCCCAGCAACTACTAAATGCTGCCTTAAAGGAGAAGATTTCCCAGCTAGAAACCGAGTTAAAAGAATCAGCTCTTCAGACAGAGCTGACCCGTCTAAAACTGGAACTTCAGGCAGCCGGAGCCAGGAACCGTGTTGACAAGACCTGCTTTGCCAAGCCGCACACTGCAAGTGTAGGCACAACAACAAGACCGTTCACTCAAAGTCAGGGAGTTGGTAATCACAAAGAGTTTCAAGATGCCAGCACTGGTGAAGCAACAGAAACAAAAACTGTGGGGGTGTCTTGCAAGCCTGAAATGACGGATATTTGTACAGGCCTGGATGTTCCCATGAGCCACTGGGAGATCAGGGGGAGAGTGGAGACCAGTGAAAAAGCTGTTGGGATGCAAGTTTTCACAAACACAGTGGGAGTTGGGACAGATATAAAGCTGTCTAATGCCGAAAGCAACACGGAGTTACCACTAGAAAAGCTCGTGTTTCAGAAAGAAAAAGTGAAGTGTCATTCTGTGGCTTGTGGGGCCTACTCTGTTGACTTGACTATTTGCGAGTCAAAGGAAATGATTTCCCAAGGTATTACCACAGATTCAATCAGAAGAGTCGATCAGGGAATACTGGCGTCACCCCAAATGGCCTCCCAGCGTACCAATACAGTATCCAGTTCAGTGTCTCGCTTCACCAACACCAGTCAAACCTTCAGCAATGACTCCAGCACAAACACACTCCTCAGCAAGCACGACAAGCACACCAATACCAGCCACACGTTCACTCGGACCATATCTGTTGGCAGTGGGGTCGGAGGGATTATTTGCACAACGGAAACCCGCACAGTTGGTGTAAATACAGCAAATTCAGAGTGTTATTCAAAATTACCACCAGACACAGTGAGCAAGTCAACCCGAGACTGTGGCATTGGGTTAACAAACATTTACGAGAATTTCCTTGTGGGACTGAAAACACGCAACATGGCCTCCGGACCATCTCACATTCCTGACCCTGTCAAGACAAGGAGCATAGGTGTAGGTGACGGTAGGATACGGGATTTTTCTGTGTCATCTTGCGCACCTAAGCCAAAGTTCCAGCAGTCGTCACAATTACAGTGGGATCATGAACTCAACCATTACATAGAGAAGATGCACAGGCTCTTAAAGGACCATGGAGACCTTCTCACTGGGGACCAAAGTGACCATTACCCCAGCTCCAAACCACTGAGCAATTTCAAAAGTATGACAGAAGGAGAGGCAGTGATACATCGATTCACCTCTCATCCAACAGGTAAAACGATAGAGGCTCCAATTTATTGCTTCACATATTTCTTTTATGTATATGGTATGTGTTGGTAATTGCTCTGGTACATATTCAAAGAGACAACTCTCAAGAGCGTACACACTTTGATTAAAAGTTCACTTGACACTTTTTGATTTATGTCATCATTCAACCTTCTTTGTTGGAGTTTATCGGTCTGCCACAACTTTAACTTGGTGATGTCTTTCTAATCTACGTTAGAAAGGTTTCGTTGCGAGGACAACTCTTGTCCACAGACCATCTTCGGACGACCCTGGAAGAGTTCTCGGATGTAGTTCTGAATTTTGGCCATTTGAAAACCTTTATTCTCTTGTGACGCTTCGGACTCATCAAAGAAACTTGATTATGTTGATCATCACCGTTTTCTTTTTTTACTTTGTGTGTCGTCAAAAATATGATGCACAGAGCTGAAAACCCTTTACAGGACAAAAAGCTTAGTTTTTTCCCTGTACAAACCGTCACACATCATCCCACCAGGTATTAAAAGATTTTATAGGCCGGCTGTTCTCTTTGGAAGAAAGTGCTGCTGTTTTCCTGCTGTAATTTCAATATTTATTGTGGAGAAAACAGAAGATTACATGCTGAACAAAATCAATAACATTGTAAAATGTCACTGTTGCTGTCAGACTTCCTACCAGTTTCCATCTGGTGTTTTCAGCAATTCTGGGTAAAACACTGTGGTCCCAGCTTTTTCTCAGTATTAAGGAATATCTATAGTGCAAGGCTGAATAACTTTATGCCCTTCTTCTGACTGATGCCTTTACAGAAACTTATTAGATTTTTATTTTTTTGTAAAATCCTAGGAGGACAGGCAGGCTGTATTTTATGTGCATTAGATTCCCTGTAATTTATTGCATTATTATTTTTGTCCTGTTCCATGTTTACTTGTGTTCTGGCATTTGCTTTTTCTTTTCTCTCTTTTTTTTTTTTTTACGTCGTTTCTTTTTCATTTCTATTTTGTCATTTTAAATTGCCTTACATGTGCAGCAATTTGGGCCACTTATGTTTTGAAATGTGCTTACAAATAAATTTCATTTTGAGATGCAGGATCCAGAAGACAAAATATGGAAATTAGATTAAAATGTACTTCGACAAGATACTACTTTAATTGTGTGCAACGTATAAAACCAGATTATTGCACGTTTTTTTTATTATGTTATTTGTCCCTCTTTGCAACTCTTTATGTTGTGTCACCTTATATTTTTAAGTTACTTATCATACTCTTATTTTGTTACATCTGGAATTTGACAACCCGAACCCTACATTTTGAGAGTCCCTCTGAAAAGCCCTAATATGTAAAATGCATTGTTTATCAGTCGTGTCATTTTGTTGCTAATCTTTCCTCCTGCTTCCTCTTCTGTGACACAGATTTGCTTCCCCCGTCTCAGCCTTTAAACGTCTCCAAAGAACACTCAGAAGTCTCCCAACGAGATGGTAATGAATCAGAGGTGAAGAAAATGATAAAAATGTTAGAGCAACAAGCAGCCTCCGCAGTACAAGGCAAGCAGAGTTGTTTCTGTTTACATATGTCCTACACTGTGTGTTCCGGGTTTATCTCCTTTAGAAACTCTCTCAATGTCCAATGCTAATGACTCAGGCTTGAAGGTTTTTCACAATGCAGTATAAAGCTGTTTAAAGATCCGGGAATGTGGCTCCCTTTGGTTTGGCCTGTGGCATGCACTTGTAATGTTTGGAATGATATTTGGTTTTGGAGTCCGTCGTGTCCCACATAGCAGTTTGTGGCTTTGGATCTAAAATTAAAAGGGCTTCGTAGGAGGAGCTGGTGTCTGGAAACGGTTTCTCTCTTTTCTTGACGTGGAAGAATTTTAGCGATTGCGTGACATCAAGGCTGACTGAGTTTGTTTTGAAATGCATGATTATTAGAAGACCTAAACAAAATCTCAGAAGATCCAGATCAATGCAGCACATACCTATGAGAATTTGTCGGCTTTTGACGCATTGCAACTATAGATTTCAATGGAAATCTATAGTTGAAATCTATAGGCCATCACAACGTGTGGAAGGAAAACAAAAAATAGTTTTCAAAATATTTTCCATGCTACAGTCTATGGAGTGTCGCATTCATATAGATTAAGTCTCCATTAGTGTGATTTGCTTTAGAAAATCTAGTTCCTCCAGATGGGTTCAATATTCAGGCTTTGAACGTCTCATTTTTCAATCCATCATTGGTCAATCACCTAAACTAAATCTAGAGACGATTTCTGCCAAGTTCTAATTGTAGTTTTAACATAATCCACATAGCAGGTAAAATGAACATGTGGCACAATGCATGAGTCTCAAATGAAACCCAAAAATGAACATTTTGGCTTACATAAAAAAAAATAAAATAATGATCCCATCTGTGTGAGAAAACGAAGTATGCTCCTTGAACACATCGTCATTAATGTTAGTAGCAGCTTCATGCTGATGCACAACAACCAAACTTACTGAAGCTGAACTGTTTAGGCGAAAAATTCAGACTCTGTTGGTGCAAAGCTGATCAAAAATTGCAAATGTGGCTGATGCAGCCACATTTTTCCGCAGATGAGCAGATAGCAGTGTTCAGTCTATCCGCTCACCTGCATTAATACACCTGCAGCTCTCTTCTTTCTGTTCGCTCTGAACGGCAACCTGGCAGCGGCTCCGGGAGGAGAAAAGCCGCCGCACTCCAGACGTCGCGCCAGTCATTTTAAGGATGCTTATTGGTCCCCAAAAAACGACAAAGACCCAGGCGTTATCATCAATAATTGAAATCCTCCCAGGTCGAACTTGAGAACTGGACGTTATGCTGCTAACATTTGGCTTTGGTCGACAACTCAGGCGGAAGTGAGAGCAAAGCAGCTGACTCGTGTTTAGGAAATAAAATTCTCGTATTCTGTCGCACACAGCACATTATGGCACATATTACATAAGAGAGATGTAAAATACCATTATTTAAAATGTTTGTACTTTACAAACAGACAGGCTTATTGTTATTGTTATTGTTTTCTTGGATAAAACCTTTTGGGAGAGTTGGAATGCAGTTAAATTGTTTTTGTATGTGAGCAGCGGACGTTCATGAATGCAGTGAAATCCTAAGAGTGGAGGCCTGTGTTTTTACTTCCAGACAGGTCAGCTAACGCCTCCAAGCCGTGGTCTGCCATGAAGAAACAGGGTGCTGAAAACCACAGCAGCAACAGGAAAAGCATGAAATTTATGAAGGTGTCTGCAGGGTAAGTTTTTCACTTCCAAGAAGGTTTTACAGCTGAAGTCCTCAAACGGTGGCGATGAATTAATTCAAGTCAGCTTTGACGTATCGCCTTGGTTCGACAGATTGGAGCCGGCATCCGCTTTCGAGCACGAGGAAAGAGAAGGAAGAGGAAGCGACACCTTTAGAAAGGTTTCTCAAGATGGATGGCGAGCAAAAAAAGGAAAAGATGGCTCCAACAAAGGATCAAAAGGCAGTTTTAAATTAACTAGACAACACAGGTAATGGAGAAAGTGTTTGTGTGAGTTTTAAGGTGTTACAAACTTTCAACAACAACATAAAACCGCATCAAATTGATTTTCATCTGAAGTTTTCTTCTGACCAAAACTAACTTTGCATCTATTTTCCAGAGGCAATCTGAGTGAAAGGATGTTTTCTGCGTGCCAAGCTTTAAAGATGCACCTGAGCGAGAACCCGGCCATGTCCAGCCGAGAACTGGTATGTTATTAAAGAGTGGAGATTCATCAGCACGTCTGCAGCTTTTCTCAAATGCATCTTTTAATCTCATCTTTCTACATCCATCAGTTCTTTTGGCTCCTTGTCTGGTTTGTCTCAGTCGCATGCCAAACAAATGTCACTTTTTCATCCAAAATCTGGTTTGCTCTGCGAAATAAATCCCGAAAGTGTTCAGACGTATGTTGTTGGGTTTTTTTTTTCCCTAAGTCTTGCTCTTTTCTCCCTTGCAGCAGGATTGCCTATGCTCGCTCCAGCAAGAGTGGTTCTCCGTTTCCAGCCAGAAGTCGGCCGCTCCTGACACAGTAGGGGAGTACTTGTCTGCGTTCCAGATGATTTCACCCTCAGTGTTGCAACACGTCGTCAACATGGCTGATGGCAATGGAAACACAGCGCTGCACTACAGCGTGTCTCACTCCAACTTTGGTGTTGTCAAGAAACTGCTTGATGCAGGTGCATAAATGTTTCCTTTAAAAGCTAACCTTAGCAATGAATCCATATTTTCACTGCATGGCTGAACATTTACAGGCGTATTGTCGTATAATACGTATAATAAATTTTATTTGCAACTTAAGTGTATAGAAAATTAATTGCTGTTTTTATCTTAAATTGTAGCATGCCTCTGTGCTTATTTTCCTTTGCTTTGATAACTGCAAAAATGAAATCAATTGACCGCACTGGTCATTCAGGGCCTCCGTAATGTAAGTTGTCTGTGGTATACACCAATAATCCCTGTTCACAAACACTCTCTGTCTAATCTGTCATAATCTCAGAAGAGTTGGAGCTGTAACGGTGATCAAAGTTTTTTTTCCTACTAAGTATTACCGTATTCTCTGGACTATAAGTCGCTTTTTTGGGGGGGAATTTATTTGGGAAAATCCAACACCAAGAACAGACATGTCATCTTGAAAGGCATTTAAAATGAAAATAGAATAGAGGCAATAAGAGGCTGATTAACTGTTGGTAGCTAACGTTACATAACATAAAAAACTGAGAACATAACATGACATATTAAGAGTTATTCAGATTACTAGAGCATAAATAACAAGTTTACCAAACCAACCGTGTCTCTCCAAATCACTAAATCTTCATCTTCTGCGTCGCTTGTAAACAACTGCGCTAACTCTGGAGGTAGCTTCTACCACACACATTATCAACACAGGCCTAGAGCGCCCTCTTGCGGTTTAGTGTGAAAATAACGTGATATGATATAATAAGTCGCTCCACAGTATAAGTCTCACCACCGGCCAAACTATGAAAAAAACTGCGACTTATAGTCCGGAAAATACGGTAAATCAGGGGGACTGAATGCATAGCCGTGCCAAACTTTTCAGAATAGAAAGAAATGCACAAATACGTGGAAAGTTGAGGTCCTATGTGACGAAATATGAAAGAGTTGAAGTGGTATTGATAATTCGGCAAGCTGTTGTCTCCGGAATCCAAATCCTGTTTTTCCATATTTACGTCCCATTTCATAAAAGATTTCTTAACTTCTGCATAGAGTAGTATAAATTGTCTTCTATTTTTGCACTGATTGATTTTTCGACTGACTTGCTAAGAAACCCAAAGGTCATGCAACTCAAGGCGAGGTCATCCAAGGCCTCCGCCGTGTAAGTGGAAGCGGCAGACAGATTTACAACATCGCTGCTGCAGGTTGCGGAAGCCAATCAATTTGAGACAAGCAAGCGCGCAGTATAAATATATTAGGGACTAATTATTTTTCAATGTCACATCCAGGCATCAATCATTCTCCTGAGTGAGCGCAATTATTATGTCTCTCGGAAAAGGCTGGCAGTGAAATATCAGCCGACCGTCGCTGGCAAACGTCCAGACCGTCACGAAACGCGAGAAGCTGGGATGTGTCAAGGTTGTTTGATGCTTCATATTATCAACTTCAGCGAACTGTTTTGTCACACCGCAGCCGCTTTGTTTTTTTTTATTTGTTTTTGGGTTTTTTTGGCTTTTCTGCTGTGTCTATAAATCATTGCTGAAGAGAAACTTACAGTATATGTTAAGAAAACGGCGATGCATGCACCGCAAACAAACACAAAATCATATTATAACAATAAAAAAGCATTAACGGGCAGATAAAACATCTTGCTATAAGTGAAATGATCTGGTATAATACCATCTACTTAGATTTCACACTTTTTCTTGCTGCCTTTTGAAACTTGATTGAATCAGAGTATGGTAGCGTGTTATGGTGGTGCTGACTCTTTTCTCGCCACAGAGGTGTGCAACGTGAATCAGCAGAACGCAGCGGGCTACACCCCCGTGATGCTGGCTGCGCTCGCCGCCGTGGAGCGTCCTGACGACATGCGGGTGGTGGAGCAGCTCTTCTCTAAGGGAGACGTCAACGCCAAGGCCATCCAGGTCAGCGCCGGACCGATTCAAGATGTGGAATTACAATCAAATGTGCTTTTTTTTATTGTTTAATTACGTTATAAAAACATTAAAAAGAAGACGAAACACTGAGTATTTTTTAGATTGAATGTCTTGCCCCGGCATCTACGTTTTAATGACCCTGTTTATGTAAACATTTGTCTTTTGAAGTTGCTTTATTGCAAATCCTTTCAGTTTGTTTTAGCAAAATTACTGCAGTCAAAATTAGTGGACTCTTTTTAAGATGCTTTAGTTTACTCACTATTTGTGAGAGTTGAGCTCAATATTAAACTAAACACAACTTTGCGAGTGGGACCGCTCTGTCTGCAGGCCGGTCAGACGGCTCTGATGCTCGCTGTGAGCCACGGCAGGCTGGACATGGTTCGGGCTCTCCTGGCGCAGGGGGCAGAGGTCAACGTGCAGGACGACGAGGGCTCCACGGCGCTGATGTGCGCCAGCGAGCACGGCCACGCCGACATCGTCAAACTGCTGCTGGCGCAGCCCGACTGCGACGCCACCCTGACTGACAGCGTGAGTCATTTCCTCCCAACGGCGGCTGTCGGCGCGCTGGCGTCACGCCGAGAGGAGCAGGGTGCCCACAAATCCCGTTTAAAGTGACGGAAATGTGACGGGATTCTCGAGATTTTCCATTTCAGGCAAAATTTGGACAACCCCGTCTGTATTTTAAAACATTGTGACTTGAGTTATTCTCTGGGCCAACAGGACGACAGCTCGGCCCTGTCGATTGCTTTAGAAGCTGGACACAACGACATCGCCGTCCTGCTTTACGCCCACGCCAACTTCTCCCGATGCACAGCGGTAAGCCGAGACGTCAACAAATGTACTCAAAACTAAGCAGCAGGGAAATACGACCCAAATCCACTTTTTGTGCCCAAATGCGACCTATATGTGTTAATTTTTTCACCGTACTCCGAACGCCCCGATCCGGATCTTTACACCCCCGCTTCCACACGTGGACGTATCCGTGTACAATATCCAATATTTTTCAAAGCGCCTGCAGCTTGAGCAGTCATGTCGTATTTTATCCGGATTTTGTGTCGCCGACGTGAGGAAACCGTGTCATAATGTTGCACCAGAAGAAACCAGACGCAGTGAATCTCACAATGGCTGAAAAATGATGATTATGAACTCATGAAAGAGTCTGTGTCGCTCGTAGCTCCCGACTGCATCCCAACAGACTTCCCTACAGAAACTGCAGCTATCAGTCGTGCTTTCTTTTTATTCTCTGCCTTGGGGTTGTTGTGATCTTGTGACAACACCGTCGGCCCTCGTTTCTGAATGAACTTTAAAATCCATAAACGCCTCCGTCCATCATTAACGGCGTAAACTGTGTGACGTCAGCGTGGATGCGGGTCGCTTTGGGGGCCAGAAACCTGCTGCGTGTGGTTAATATGTGAGCTCATCTGTTTTCTTTTTTCTCTGTTTGTTTGTCTTTCTCAAGATAACTTGCTTGTTTTTGTGGATCATGTCTGCAGGGAGCGGCTCGACACAGCGGCAGGTTTCCCTCGTCCTCAGGAGGATGGAGCATCTTCGAAACCTGACGGGATTTTCATCATTTTTACTCTTAAAACCCGAGCAACAAACCAACAGTGGGTTTTTATTTTGTTTATCTATTAGCACAATGATACAATTTTTTTTTTGACTGTGCATATTTGCACTATATATATATCGCATGGCAACGTAGTTAACGATTTGTCATAATAGATTAGATCAGTTTCAATCATACAATTAAGTATTTGTATTTTCTTTTTAGAAAATATTTACTTTAATACAATGCAGCTTTTATTGGATGGCATGAAATTATTTAAAGCATTTCTTCTCATGCACTAAAGTTAGCATCTTTTCCTATTCTCATATTATTTAAACATGCTACCAGAGCCACGTCATTATAAGTTATACATTTGTTTTTTTTTTGGTTTGTTTAAAATGTAATTTTGTATTTGATTTGTCATATTATTAAATCTATTAAATGAATTTTGGAAAGCAGAAGGTTGGGCCTTTGCTCTGTTTTTGGTTTTAAAATGTGGCTGCGGGAACAGATGAGTCGTCTCCTTGTTCTATTTTCTTGCATAATTAATTATGTTCGATTTCTGCAGCTTATTGATGCCTCAAGTTTTTTATTTTTATTTCGTCTTTTACTAAACCATCTACTTTTATTTTGTTTGTTTGTTTTGTTTGCTCCTCGCAGGTTATTTCAGTGGAAGTTTGTGGTGTGACAGACCAGCACAAAGGCGCAGGGGAAAAAAAAAAAGTTACTAATGGAATTTAAATGTGGACTTTTGACTGGGTTTGAGGCCTGACACGGCGAATCCCAGCACAGAGCGCTGATCACAATGCTCCAGTCACTCCCTGCTCGTGTGACACCTTCTTAAAAGTGAATTTTACATTTCAGCAACTTCTGCATCATTCATGATTTTTTTTTTTTTTTTACGGGGGAGGGGACAAGCTGTACCCTGGAGATCTTTGTATTTTAATGAGCGTTCCACATTAGATGCAGTATTTATGAGCGTGACTGTTGGTGAATAAATGAGTCAGAATAATCATGTCTTTCTTCGTCGACGCACTGAGCTTCTGTCCAGACGCTTTAAGGTGCTCCTTGCGTCTTAATATAAAAAAAAATTAATTTATTCTTAAAAACAAAGAAAAATATATAAAAAAATGTTGAAATCCTGCCAGGATGCCAGTGTCTCCCCCTCCTCCTCCTCCTCCTCCCCCATTCCTGAGAGACGGCGCGTCTCCGACTGAGAGCGAGCCGCCTGACTCATTTCCCAGCAACAGCAGTAAAACACAATGATATACAAGGTCCAATAACAAAAAATTTGCAGTTGCCATGGCAACAGCCGATTCGAGCAAGCGGGGCCTGGAGCGTCGATGCGAGACGAATACCTCTCGTTGGCCGAGGTCACCCCATCGGCTCGCGTGACCTTTCGTCTCAAGTTGAAAGCGAGTCGTGCCGAGCCGACAGGCCAGGAATAAAAACAACAACAACAACAAAATTCATAATTTCATGCCAGTAATGCAAATGAATCTCTTTATGCTCTCGACGGGAGGGGGCGGCGGGAGAAGACGCAGCATCTGAATATGGACTACATTCGGAGATGTGCTGCTGTGCTGCATGATTAGGGCGAGAAGTCTGACTCGTTTCGTCTTACATTTGAGGGCTGGGAGCCGCGCAGCCCGTCTTCACGCTCACTGCTCACCACTTTAGCGTCTTTTGCAAAACACGCCGCGCGCTGCACAGGACAGAGGTGTCAAGAAAATGTAACAAATGAATTATCTGGTGTCGTTATCCTGTTATAAAACTGAAGGTCAAAGTGTTTCAGTGGTTAAAAAAAAAAAGATGTTGTTTTGAGTGAGTCAGAAATTTGCTAGACTTTGGTGGCCATTAAATAATTGCTTAGAGAAAGCAGCTGAAACGCTTTTAAATCATTTAATTTGGGACAACAAATGACAAATGTATGACCAGGGTAAATACAGTAAACATTCATACTCTAGTGGTGTTAAGTTCACTTCCCTCACAAAAAGGTCCATTTCAACTTTTGCGAGAAAGGTTCTCGCGTTTTGCTCGGTTCTGTCGTGTTTATGCTGATTCAGGCCTTTAAGTTCCCGACATTATGAATTTAGATTCATTTTTTTTTAAAAAACCTCTTCTAATGTCATCTCAGAAAAAGCCGAGGTTATTATATGATGGCTGCTGTTAGTTACGTGGCTCATGCATCCTTCCCTCTGCGTTGATTTTCTAGGAGTATTCTGCGGCGAGGCATGTTGGAGAAGACATTCATTTTCTCGTCGTAATAAAGCTAAATTTGTGCCACATAAATACGTGTGCATATCACTCTTAGCAAATGGTATGTCCTCGGGTTTCTTTCTATCCATCCTTTCATGGCTGCTGGGAGCGATTTGCGTCTTTCCACTGGTTCACTTTCACAGCTCCAAGTCTCTGAGGCTGAAAGCTTGAAAACTCAGGAATCCGCATGAAAGTCCAGAACCTGACAAAATCAAAGACAGGCCCGAGCGAAGCCTCCATGGATCGCCTTGCGATCAACTCTTCGGTTGACTGCACCTCGCTCTACTGGTGTTGTTGGCTTGGTCTCAGCGTTCAGACTGAAATAGACCGGTTTTGTGCAATCAGCTTGACCTGCTGCCTTACGAGATAGAAGCAGTCGTAGGAGATAATGTGTGCATGAAGCATATCGATTTAGGCGTTAGTAGGTTCAGGAAGCAAAGTCTAAAGTTGATCCGAGTTCACAAAACTCTACAACACGTCTGCCTCTGGATGTCTTTAAAAACAAACAAATACAAGAATTAGTAACGGTTTTGCAGGGGCCTAGTCAAAGTCCAAGTGTTAATCTAAGTTAGGATGCTGGGTGTAGGACCTTAAACGGGATCATGCGTGTGTTTGAAAACCCTTCAGCGTCGCCAAATGAAAACAAGAAGAGTGGGTCAACATTCCAGCACAGTGACGCAAAGGCGCTAAACTATTTGCGGCGATTGCTTTTTGGCAGCTGCTGCCAGCTTTGAAACGCCTTTGTGTTGGTGCCGTTGTTGTTGTTGTTTTTGTTCTCCTACAGCAGAAGACGTCCTCCACCGGAAACACTCTGGTCAAACAGTAGAAACCACCTGAAGAGGACCTGCGTGCCAGACGACTACTCATAGTCGTGTCCGTCTGATTTGAAATACATTGATGTCATTAACAGGGGGTTCAAGTCACTGTGGAAATCAACTTTTCCCCCCTCGGTTTCTATGTAGCTACTTTCCTGCCGTGTGAGCTGGAGCGTGTTTTTTTTTTTTTTTTGCACAACATGCTGGAGGACGAAAAGACAGAAAAGAAAAAAATTCAAATTGTTTCACAGAAACCAGATGTGCTTGAATTGCAGCCCGAGCTGGGCTGCTTTCCTGCCATTGTTTCAGCTCCAGCAGCGATCAGTGCTGCAGATTTTTCAGTCATTCGCCAACACCCCCCTCTACCATCTCTCTCTCTCTCTCTCTCTCTCTCTCTCTCTCTCTCTCTCTCTCTCTCTCTCTCTCTCTCTCTCTCTCTCTCTCTCTCTCTCTCTCTCTCAGCTGTGGTAGAGGGGAGTCAAGTGTAATTTGAGTCAATAACACTCGTGCAATAATTGGAATAATTTCCAGGCTGCCTATATAAATGCACAGGCTGCAGGTTGCTGTGCCTTTAAAACAATAACCATCATAATAATAATATTATTATTAATAATAATAATAATAATAATAATAATAATAATAAACATAGAAGTAAATAAAAAAAATGGGAAAAAAAAGACAAGGAAAAAAAAACATCTGGGGGGGAAAATAAAAAATAAAAAAATGAAGGGACAAGACAAGATTCTGGGCCTGTCACCATCAAGAAAGGAAAACACTCCCGAGAGCTGCAGAAAGGAAAGGAGAAGAGATGGGTATGGTATTAATATCTTTTCTCTTTTTTTTTTCTTCTTCTCTCTCTCTTTCTCTCTCTCTCTATTTTTTTTAAATACCCAGCCCCATTGATTTGTGTATGAAAAAACACACACACTCGCACACACACACACACACACACGGCGCTTTCATTCTCCCCCCTTCTGGGCTCCGCTTTCTGAGTGATCAGCTGATGAAGAGACCAGCAGACACGCCGCTATGCTGCTTTGCTAATTCTCTTCTTTCTTTCTTTTTTTTTTTTTTTTTTTTCCAACCCCCCAAAACCCCCCTCAACTCCCCCACACCCCCCCTTCCAAACAGCTGCAGCCGATCCCGGCAGCCGGCCTGGCACACTGCGCTCAGGTAAATACATCCGCCTCCATGTTTCTCTCTCTTGTCTCCTCGGGGCTCCGGATTCAGCCAGGCTACATCGCATGGGGAAGGGAGGAAGAGATGGATATGGGGAAGAGGGAAAAAAAAAAAAAGAAAAGGGAAAAAAAAAGTGTGTGTGTGAGAGAGAGAGAGAGAGACAGACAGACAGAGAGAAAGAGAGAGAGAGCGAGAGAGAGAGCGTGTGAGTTTATATTCCTGCCTGTCCCTGTGCGCGCGCATATGTGTGTGTGTGTGTGTGTGTGTGTGGTCAGGGAGAAGAGAGGGAGCGTGTAGGTGTGTGTAACAGATGAGAGGGGAATCTTTGCCGGATTAGTGAGGGGAGAGGCGGGCTGGTCAGGAGAAGGCTCCCGCATGCAGGCGGCTCTCAGCTGGGATGCGAGTCTTTCAGGATTACCCCTTTGCTCCCCCCTCGCTCCTGCACCCACTTTCCACCCCCCCGCCCCCCCGCTGCCCCTCTATGCATCCCCTCCAGTATGCTGCCGGAGCGACGACGACGACGATGATGATGATGATGATGATGGTGGTGATGATGATGATGATGATGAGCGGGATTTGAGATTGGCGCAGCTCTCGTCGTTCTTCTTCTTCTTCTTGTTCCTCTAATTCACTTCTTCTCAGCCTCCGCGCTTTACTATCTCAGCGATTGTTGACTCTCTCTCTCTCTCTCTCTTTCTCTTCTCTCTCTCTCTCTCTCTCTCTCTCTCTCTCTCTCTCTCTCTCTCTCTCTCTCTCTCCTGTTCTCTGGACGCGTCTCCTCTTCCTGATCCAACATGCGCGCAAACAAAACCTCCCCGCGTCTCGGCTCGACTCCGACTCTGCGTCCTTGAGAAAACACCTCGTCACACGCGCGCGTGCTGCTCGCTCTTTGATGTGAACGCAGAGGTGCGATCCCGTCTGGTGCATCAGCAGTCTGGGTCTGCGTGCCTTCGCTGCTGCAGCAGCAGCAGCAGCAGGAGCTGCAGCAGCAGCAGCTCAACGCATCCTCGTGTTTTCTGGCATCCAGTTTGCCTTTGTTGCAGAAACAGAGGCTGCGGCATGTTTATGAAGAAGCATGCAGAAACACGCTTCACTCCACTTTTTATTTTTATTATTCTTATTATCATCATAATCAGTGAGTTTCTCGGTGCCATTCTGCAGGGACAAAGCCAGCAGGAGTGACTGGGATTATCCCTCAATCCGCGCTGCAGGCTGAGCTGCTTCATTCACGTGTCGCATGTTGCATATTAATAATTTGACAGCGACACACTCCGGAGCAAACAACGTGTTCCGCATCTGCAAAGGCGCCGCGCGGCATTTCGGGTCGCCACGCGCGCTTCCGGCAGACACAAGAAATGAATGAATAAATAATGAGTCTCGTTTTATTTTAACAGCCAACGACATCAGCAGGTCAAGGGATTTCATGACCAATTTACCATCTTTGAATCAAATCCAATTTGTCTTATAAGAATAAAAAATATATATATATTCATATATAATAAAATAGATTATGGCTCTCCACATTTTTTGTCAATATCTGAAAGGGAAGAATATATGACTCATTGTCTGATATGTTCAATTGTTAAATCGTTTATTCGTTCATTGTAACTATCCAGTACTTCTCAGAAGCTTTTCTCTGATCGATTATTGATGACAGAGCCAGAGGTGTTGTCACACTGTGTGTGTGTGTGTGTGTGTGTGTGTGTGTGTGTGTGGTGTGTGTGTGTGTGTGTGTGTGTGTGTGTGTGTGTGTGTATGAGCTGTTCTCACACAGCTCTGCAGTCAAAACAAGGTGAGCATTATTAGTTTAGTCTGTGTTTTGATCCGGTTTCATCATCTCCTGCTTGCGCTTGGCGTCACTGGCTCGACCGTCTGCCTCCCTGTGGAGATTTCCATGCAACTTCCTTTCTAAAAGTTTTTTCTTTTTTTTTTTTGTTGGTATTTTTTTTTTTACTTCCTCTGACTTCGCTTCAAAAGAGCTTCCTGGTATTAAAAATAAGCAGCCGACTTTTCCCGCCTCAGTAACGACATCCGCACTGAAAGGTGTGGTCGTCCGTCTGCCGGTGCGGACGGACAAATGCGGTGCGGTTTTTTGGTTTCTGACTTCCAAGTCCCAGGTTGGCATAAAATCTGTCAAGCGCAGGTTCCATTTGTCTGCGCTTCTCTAACTTCTAGTCCAAAGAAAAAAAAAAAAAATCCAGTTAGCAAATAAATATTTTCAGACTTCAGACGTTGAAGCGCCTTAGGTATCAGTACCACAGCACTTTCGAGACTCGAGGCGTCTGCCTTGAGAACGCGACTCGGTTTGCGATAACAGAGCAAACCGAGCGAAACCTTCAACCTCACCTGATCCCTGTGCGTCTGTCTGAGTTTACCAGGTTCCCCTCCCACCCACTGCTTCCTCTTCCTCCAGCCTGAGGCAGAAAACAGCAGCTCCCTGCAGGACATGGAAGAAGACATCGGCCTGAAGAAGCGCAAAGGTGACCACCATGGAGAGAAAGAGCTGCAGGCGGGCCAAGAAACGGGCGAAAAGGTCAAAAGGAAGCGAGGTCGCCCGCCGGCCGAGAAGCTGCCTCCGAACCCACCCGAGCTCACCAAGACGCTGAACACGCTGGTGGACATGGTCGTCAACTACAAGGACGGGTCAGTCTAGTGCTTGTTGCTGCTTCAAGCGTTCACAAATCCTCCGGTTCTTTGCCCAGATCGTTTGAAGTTACGCTGACAGACGAAACGGCTTTTAAAGTGGGGAAATTCTGATCCAAAACAGGGCGATGAGTGAAGAACGACACTCATTGACGAGAGTTTTAACGCTTTATCAAAAGGCCTGAAACGAAGAATCCGTGGAATGTCCTCGAATTGTTTGATTGTGCCTCTATTTTTTTCTTTTTTGTGTGTGTGTGATGTAACAAATGAAGGTTGATCTATCAAAGTCATTACAGAATATTCCACTTCTCGGAACGGGAAAGCGTCTTTAGAGGCATGCTGTGAGCGACTTGAAGTGCCCTCCAGTCAAACCTTTGATGGAATCACAATAGAGATCTGATACACTTCAGAACGTACCTTCATTTCAGCAAACGATGGAGAGTATGATGAGAATACCTCGCCTTACCTTATTGCCCTACTTTTCAGAGTTATTCTGCCTGTGCTCCTCGTTCAAGTTGGGTTCAGCTGCGTCTCTTGGAGGGAATAAAAAACGCTCCGGTTTCGTTTCAGCTTTGCAAAGACGTTGACAGAAAGTTCATCAGTTGCGGTCTGACCAGCGTTGTAGTCAAGGCCACCTAACCAGAGACCGAGACGAGACCGGAGCGTACCGAGGCCGAGTCGAGGAAACGTGAAATATGATCAAAACTGCGAATCAACTCGATCTGAAAGAGTCGCATTCCATTAAAACACCTGGATATTAAATACATTGAACCAATATTAAAAGCAGGAAATGTGAGCTGATGTTAAATTACATCATCGTAGGTCTTAAATGGCAGGGCTATTTAATCTCATGTAGTTTTTATTCTCATTTGACATCTCCGCTGCTGAGATGCTCGAGCTTCAACCGCGGTTAGCTAGCTGCTAATACACCCTCGCTAGCGGGCTAGCTGTTTTGTGTTCGTCACGGCTAAGTGGAAATTTAGTTGTCTGGACGAAGTTCGTCTTCTCCGCCGAATCGTTTGTTTCCAACACATGAGAGGTGGAAAAGAACAATGACGAACTTTTAAGCTCGCCACTGTGGGGTCGACGCTTCACTCACCTCGGCATGTCGGATTATTGAAGCGTGACGGTGAAACTGACTGCATAGTTTACTTTTTGATCATTTGACTCGAATAATATTTTGTGAAAAAAATAAAAAAAATAGTAATAGTAGCAATAGTAACGCGTTGTCAATGTGAAAACATTTCAATTGGATTTTCACTTGTTAACAATTTAAGCGTTTTATGAAGGGGAAGGAATTTTGCATTTGTAGTTTATAACAAATAATTTTACTCAACCTTCAAACAAACAAACAAACAAACAAAAAAAAAAAGACTTTAAAATTGCAAAACCGTTCATTTCTCTTGTCTGTCTGTAGAGGTGAGGAGTCACCATTGTGAGACTCCACTAGGACTTTGAAATGTCAGCCCTGTACCGTGTTCCCATTGAAGTATTTTATTTTATTTTATTTTATTTTGATCAAATGAGATTATCTGAAACCTCATCTTGTTCTCGCAGGCTGGGACGACAGATCAGTAAAGGTTTTGTGCAGCTTCCCTCTAAGAAAGAAGTACCGGAGTATTACGAGCTAATCCGAAAGCCTGTGGATTTCAGGAGGATCAGAGTACGTGTCGCAGAGCCCCGGGGACCCACACACAGATCTCATTGACACCTTGACTGCTAATGTATATTTCACTGTCGGGACGAGTGGAGACGTTTGTTTTTTCGTGCTCTTCTGCATTGCCGTTTCAAAAGAGCTGAACTTTCTGAACATTGTGAAAGTCACGTTTTCTTGGGTCGACAGAGTAAAACCCACTGAGTTATGAGCCATTGTGCTGGCACACTAAAAACACGGAGAAAGGGAGCAATTTGGAAATTGTTTTGTTTATGCAGAAAGCAAAACCTTGACTCAGAGATAGTACTGTGTGTACTGTGTTGTTGCTATCCTGCAACATTTGCAATCATACGTTTCTTTGCAGCCAAATTATTAGATTTGTTTACGAGACTAAGGCTGTTATTATATTTGATTTGGTGGTGACAGCATAGATAAAAAGGATAAAAATTCAAAACTGTTGTTAAGGATAGTCTCCAGTTTGGTTTCTTAGTGTGTCTAAACTTTCGACTCTCGAAATCGCTTCTCGAGAAATTCTCTCTTGTACGATGGATCAAATTATAACTTTTTTTCACCCGCCTGCTTCACAGGAGCGCGTCCGTAACCACAAGTACAGAAGCGTTGGGGATTTGGAAAAGGACGTCTTCCTTCTATGTCACAACGCACAGACTTACAACCTGGAGGGATCCCAGGTGAAACCTCGGAAGCTCCCTCGCCGGCTGGCGGACCGTCCTCCGTTTCCGTTCCTCTGTCGTCGTCGCAGACGTCGTTTTTCCATCTCGGCCGGATTGAGCGACAGCTCGGGCTCCGGTTAACTCTGTTTCCTGTCCACTCCAGATCTACGAGGATTCCATCGTCATCAAGTCGGTGTTCGAGAGCGCCAGGCAGAGAATTGTCGCCGATGAAGAGCGGAAGGAGAGCGTCGTCGGCGCCACTCACGGCAACCACGGCGGAGGAGCTGAAGACCAATTCGTCCAATCAGGTGAGAGCTTTGCGTTTTTGTTCAAAATGATTCGGAACAAGCTTTTTATTTTTGAGCGCCATGATCAGGGTTTCCCCCCAGAGTATTAAACGCCGACGCAAAGGCCCCACCAAGCTCAGCATTGCTTATTTATTTAGAGGGTTTTCTTTATGCTCGCATTTTTCAAGACTTTGCAGTTGGCGTACAGATATTCACCTTCCAATAACACATAATTATCAAGTGACATTTTCGAATTTACTCTCAACTTTAAACAGTCTTCTGGCTCAAAAAGCACCGGGCTCAGCGAGCTTTCTGCTGGGGGAACCTTGACGATGATGACAGTGATTTGTCTGTTTTGGCGAGAGCGTCCTGAACGAAATGACCATTTAACAAGTTCTGTTTTGTCTCCTTTTCATAACCAGTGACTCCGTTACCGGTTCAGCTAAAGAAGGAGGACAGAGACATAAGCACTATAGCCAAGAGCCTCCACAGCGACTTCGACAGCGAAGAGGATCCAGACGACAACAACACAAAAGATCAGGGTTGAGAGGAAAGGCCCTCCCAGTTTTGTTTTTTTATGCATATTCTTGTTCATGCCTTTCCTCTGCCACGTCCCTTTCATTTTTTTTTTATTATTGTCATTCAAAGAATGGTCCTAAAAAAAACAGAAAAAAAATGAAAAGTGGAGAAACCACTCAAAGACTAGCACTCACGAAGCTACGCTTTGTTTGTCCTTTTTGTTCTTCCCCCTCCGTTTCGGACGACTCACACACGTTGCTGCACAGACTGCTGCCTCTGCCCCTCTTCGCTCTTCTCTTCCAAATAATCACTCACGTTTCACCTGGCCCCCCGCGATTGCTTTCGCGGCTCGCGTGTCAAAGACAGATTTCGACGACTGTTTCTAATCGGGATGTTTGATTGTATGAAGTGTCTTCATTGTGTGTTCGGAGCATGATATTGAATCCGGCTCCTCCGCGGCCGCCCGCGCGCGCTCCGGGTTTGCAGGACTGAAGACTTTGTAAAAAAAAAAAAAAAAAACTGTAACAAAGTGAACATAATACGTTTGTGTAAAATACATGGGGATTTTTAAAATAACGTATCTTTAATAATAACAATGATAATAAAAAAAAATTAAAAAAAATAGAGGTAAAGCATAAAAATGTGAGTCTGGAGATGCACCGATTAAAATTGTCCTGCAAAGTTTCTTCACCTGCCAGTGTCGATTTCTCTTTAAGTATTGATTTTACTAGCCCTCCTCTGACATAAGTGATCATTAGTCACTCAAAACATAGAGACAATGTGAGAAAGAGGATTTGCAAAAGAAACAAACCCAGACTAAATACAACATTTGCAATTTTGCCTAGCGTTAGCATCTTACATTAGCCTTTAGCCTGGATAATATTAAAACTTGACTCCCCAGATGATGTAGATCCCTTTTTGTTTTGTTTTATCACAACAAGGTTTCCAAAAGGCTGCAAGTATTTGCAAATTACAGACACAAGCTGAGATCCAAAAGCGATAAAACGGAGCAACGTTGTCGTACCGCCTTCATGGACTCAAACCTCAATGGCTTTCATTTCAACATGTCAATGAAAAAAAACAAACAACATTTATATTTCAAATAGCTTATTATATCGCAGTGCTTCCTGTGACTCTTAAACACTTCACTGATGGGAAACTGAGTTCACTTAAAATCTCTGCTCAGTGTTGCCTGTCAGAGTGTTTTCAGGTGTGGTGTGTTCAATGATCAAAAATCACGTGGGATTTTTACGTTTCCGACCAGCTCCTCGTCAAGACGGGGGGGTGATGAAACTGGAAATCGGTGGGTTCGGGTCAGCAGGAGATTTCTCGGTGCATCTCTGGTTAAGAAAAACACTTTTCAACTAGTAACGATGGTTTGAACTTTGAACTTTGTCACTGACGCTTGGTGGAGTCAGTTTTAGTCTATCAAAGGGTCTCCGTGTCGAACCCTTGTGCTACAATATATTCACATAGTGTACAGTTTGTGTGAAAAGTAATTCAGTTTCTTTCATGTACTCTGCTGGTTGTTTTGCAATTGGACAGATTCATTGTCAAGACAATCTCTTCAAACATGTATCGCCCTACGAAATCAATTTTACCAAAAAATAAATAAATAAATGAATAAGTGTTTGTAGTTTGAGTTTGTAGAAATCAGCTTAAAAGATGGTATGAATTTAAATAAAATTGACTCTGTGGAGTTGCTGAAGCAAAAGCGAAGGCCTGAATGCGCAGTGGCAAATTATTCAGAGACGCTTATTAAGATATTTCTTTAAGTGTGCTACCAACTTTTTATTTAAAAAAAACAAGAAAGATATCAAGCATAATGCTTCAAGTATTTCAAGGCTGCAATTTAAAAGCAAATTGTTGCCCAGTTTGATGAATTTGTGTCTGGTAGCTGCGTTTTCACAAGTTCTCCGATAGGTGGGGCAAGAGAGCTGTTAGAGGACAGACAACATTTAGATGGAATGCTGTCTATCTAAATGACAATGTGAGAAATTATTACATTGACAATAATGTGAGAAATGATCAAGCAGAACCAAGTAAGACGTGTGTTTTTGTTGGCTGAATAAGTATAAAGATACCAAATACTGTTTTCTCAAAGACAGAATGTCATAAGATCTGCTCTGCCACACCAACACATTCATAACCGATGCTTAAGTTGTACCATTTTTTTTTATTACAATCGTATCTCAAAAATGTAACTTTGTGCTGCAGCCTCTCTGCTGCCGTCCTCCACCCTCACCCCTCCGCCCTCCCCCCCAACACCACCGCCTTCACCATCACCAGCGCGTCGCCTGAAGACTCGATTTCTCTGAATTCGTGATGCAAAACGGATCCAATCACAAACGATGAGTGGTTGCCGCGGGAGCGCTCCACTGACTCTTGTTGCAAGTTGGATAGAAAACTGGTCTCTGCTGCAATCAAAATAAGTCCTTCCTGCTCATCACGTCTCCATCGCGTTTACAATCATTGCATCAAAAATGTGACTCGTATAAAACTCACACTGACAGTTTAATAGTCAGCACAACAAGGTTGAAGTAAAACATCTTTTTTTTTTTTGCTCTGAAATCAATTAGATGTCAGCTAATCCTTCCTGGGAATGAAGATAATCAAAAATGTCATCTAATATATTACCTAGATGCGAAATTGAAAGTGAGTTTGTGAGCCGTCTCTAACCTTCCAGCACAAGAACAAAATGGTATGAAGACAACAGCATTCACTATCAGTTTGGTAACGGGGGGAAAAAATCACTCTTTTCTACTCTATTCCAATAAATGTCTCTGTTTCCTTATTGAATGTACATGTCACGACCAAAAGCTCAGCTTCAGGTCACTTACTTAAAGCAACTGGTTTTAGGTTGGGACCATTTTTGTTTTTAATTCATCATAGTTTTGTTGTCATCCTTTCACACCTGGGACGTTTACAGAAACGGTAGTTTCCCGTCCAAAAAGGGAGACTTGCCAGGTATTTCATTTTCACCTTAATTACTGATAATTATTTTGCAAAAAATAAAAAATAAAAAAAAATAAATTTTTTTAGCTGAGACTAAAAATAAATCTTTTTTTTTTTTTTGGGTGGAATGAGAGTAAAATGTCAACAAATCCATTCAAGGTGCCATCTAAGATGTGATTCTTTCATTTAATGTATAAATCATTGTTAGAAGTAAAAAAAAAAAACTCTTCCAGAGAATTTCAGAGATTAATTGTGTCCAAGTCGCGGAGGAGCTAAAAGGCCATTCGGCTGCGCAGCAAATATCTCTGGGGAACATAATGGCTCATACGTGTCTTTAATGAACACCACACGTGAAATGACACGTTCGGGCTAATGGAACAGCGCAGAGAAAGGTTCTGCTGGAGGTAGGAAGCACAAAATGGTTTCTGTAGCTTAGCAGGTCCTTAAGGTGACTTTAATCTGCTGTGAAGACAATCCATTTCCTCTCCCCCTACCCCCACTGGAAACCCACAGCAAAGAAACCCACTCTTCATTCACAGGGGAATTCTGTAATCACCTGTAATATGACTTAGTTGTACTTCTGCCCCTTGTCGGTGTTGATGCGAGACATTTTAATGAGTGCCACTTTTAAATCCCAGACACGGCACTCTGTGTCTGCTTTAGATTATTTTTTTATTCCATGCCATGTCGGTGTCCTTTGTGAGAACCTGTCAGTTGTTCCTGAAAAACTCTCTCTGTTTGCCAGACGTGTTTGCCTCTGTCACGGCCGCGTCGAGTTTTCATGGCAGGGCGCCGACGATTCCTGCACAATGTGCAAAGCACGAAAAAACAACGTGGCTCGTCTCCTGCTGCTGGTTTGACAGAACCAAATACAGTTTCAGCCCTCGCAACAACACTTCCAGGAATAACGATCAGAATGTAAAAGTTGTATACAGAGATGTTCTCATGACAACTCAGATGACGTTGGAAGATGCCGAGCACAGGCAGAAGATGCCCTTTTAGAGAACAAATATAGACGTCTGACGTGCTTTTCTCTAAAAAGAAACGTCGTTTACCTTAGATACCGATCTGAGGGATATGAGGAAAAACGTCACGAGGTTAAAAACAATAGCAAATCCTTCAGGATGCTGCTTGAGGCATCACCTCAGTGAGGCTTCATAGCTCTCAGCAGGCCGTCTGGCCCTGAGCACACGACCGAATTCATTGGGCTGTTGTCCACAGCTCTTGGATAAGGCGGCCAGAACTGGCCGAAAAGCTGCTGCACTCCTCCTTTGACACAACCACGAATTGCTCCGGAAGAGCAAAAACAGCCCACAGCGATGACCGGAGCGCTTTGATAAAGTTTTGTACAGCAGAAAGAAGATTGTCAAACGATATGCCCTATGATTATTTTTGAAAAAAGAAAAAACATTTCCCTCCCATATCATTTTTTTCCTCTCCACGTTGCCTCAAAAACTTCAAAAACGACAGCAGACGTGCATCTTGTGATTGTCAGATGTTTGTCTTTATTTTTTTTAAGATAACAAATTGAAATTGAAACTAAAAGGTGCTGAGCAAGCAAGGACCACAAGCAAGGCAGATTTTACAAACAGTAATGGACCAAAACAACAAATAGAACCGATATATATATATAGAACCGAAAAATAAGAACGAAGATGTCAGGACTGCTGTCGGAGTTACAGTGTAGAACAATGGTCAGCATGGTCAGATTTAAGGTGGTCTGTGCAAAGATGTGAGAAGCATTAACCTTTAAATGAGTCATTTCTATGCATGTAGCGCATAAACGATTCACTGTTTACGCTGTGCTGTGTCACGCCGTAGTGACAGAGCCCAGTGTCTTCTTTCTTTCTGCAGCATAAACAATGCAAATTGTGCCATAGATTCAAAGTGAAACGCATGAGACAAACTCAAGTAATTGTCTACTAATGATAAATTAACACAAAGTCGGGTTCTGCCAATTCAAATTTTTCTTCACATTCTAATTAAAGTGAAACCCAAACTGAAAACATTTCATTTGCATTTATATGAAAAGATACATTTGATACATTTTTGGATGGCACTGCGGGAAAATAGGAAAAAGCTGAAATAAACGTGGGCGGGTGCAGTTAAAAAATTTTTAAAAAGTCTAAATAATATTAGTTTTTCTTTGGAAATTATTTGAGTTCTACATTTTTATGGATTAAGACAATATAATAATCTCTTGTATTTCAGTCCATTGGTTATTCACAGCTAGTGCTTTTTCCTACCCTGATTCATAGAAACTGTTCATTTGATGCAAATATTCCTAAGAAGAATAAAAATCTGCGAATCATGCCATCATATTTCATATTCCAGGTTAATATTTGAAGCTCTTATTTGTGTTCTGGCACTAAGGATCGTCTGTTTGGTCATGGGCGACCGAACAATGAGAACAGAGGAAAATGTGTCAGCGGCATCTGTTTCATCAGAAATGAAGTTACTTGAACAAAACATCTGTTTCTGAACTCAGAACATCGAGAGTTTGAAAGGCCGACGGCTTCAGGCAGAGATGCTCCTGACGGCGTCACTATGGCAACCGACTAAAATGGGTTTAGATGATTATTGAGAGAACAAAAACCTGGAATTGTTCACCAAGGCGTTTTTTTTCCCACCCCAGTGGTAAAATTGTTGTGCCACTTCAACAGCTCTTTATGCATTGGTTTGTTGGAAACCTCCTAAATCGTGACGGTTTACACAAAAACTCAAAAATACCTGACTCTTGTTTTGTAGACTAAAAACATCATTGTTTATATATATCTATTTTTTTTCTTACATATTTACGAGATTGGTTTGTTTAGTGTAATTCGGGAGGCTGTCATGAAACCTAATCCTCCCGGGTCTGGCTGTTCACCAAACCGGATGAGGTTCCGATGCTCAACGGGACCAGTTGGCTTTTATGAAGTTTTAGAGTCGCAAACCATCAAATAACCACATTTCCAAACAGAAGAAAAAGAATACTTTGTACACAAATCATTTTAACAGCTCGCTTTGGAAGCAGGTGAAATACGAGGCGCCGTTTCTAAATGAAAAGTAACAACTTGGTTCATTTGGGCCACCATAGAGAGCGAAATGAGGGTTTTCATTTTTCAAAGTCACGTTTTCACCACGTTGTTCCGGCATTTATAAATATCAGATACAAACTTTATTTTGCAAATTTATTGTTTTGTTTTCAATTGTTTTCCCAGTTTAGTTTTGGCAAAACTAAATTTAGTTAGGAAGCTAAATATTTATTTTGGAACTTTGACATTTGAAACATGAACACCCACTATTTATTTTACTTTATGACAGGCTAAATAAGTCAAATATTTACTATGAATTTTTTACAGTGCAACTTTGCAAACGGCTCCCCACAGAGCTGAACGTTCCCTTGGTGTGAACCGATGTGAACAATGTGTCACAATAACAGTCTTTATTTAACATAACGTCAGGTTACATTCAGCAGACATGAGAGGAGCTTGATTTGGGTTTATGGATCTTTAGGTTGTAGATCTTTATGAAGCATGCTCAGGCCATGCACCACCCCAGCCTTTCTAAATCTGTGAAACTTTTTCCAAATCCTCCATGACCAGGTCCTGCTCTCTGACGTCGTTTCCCCCCTGACACGTCCCGTTGCCCACAAACAGCGACCCGGCTCCGGACGCCGGTCTGCTCGGCACCGTCGGGTGGACCGGGAGCACGGCGTTCCCTCTGATCCGGTGGGAGAGGGTCCTTTGGCGCAGGACGTCGCCGGAGCACAGCTGGAACTTGAACGCTGCCTGGAAGCCTTTGCGGAAGTTCTCGTTGAAGAAGCCGTAGATGATGGGGTTGATGCTGCTGTTGAAGAAGGCCAGCCAGTGAGCGAACGGGTACACGTAGATGTTGATGACGCGGTACTGGTGCTCCGTCAAGCTGGCGTAGTCGCTCAGCATCATGAGGGTCCAGAGGGGCAGCCAGGATACGATGAAAAGCAAAGCCACCACCAGGAGCATCATGATCACCCGCTTCTTCTTCCGCGTGATCGTCTGGCGCCCGTCCACGCTCAGTTTGTTGTTGCCGCTGCCCTCCAGTGGGGCGCTCCCGCTGCCCCTCGCTGGAGGTAGGGTGGTCTTAAAGAGGGTGAAGCCGATGCGCGCGTACATGACGACAATCAGACTTAGCGGGGCGAGGTAGATGTTGGCGAAGAGAACCGTGGTGTAGACCTTCTTCATCTCCTGACTGGGCCAGTTCTCCCGGCACCAGTAGAACGGGCGAGTGTCTCTGTTGGGACCGAGGACTATCCGTACCGTCTGCTCCTTCGTGACCTGGAGCATGACCCCCGACGGGCACATGATGAACACAGCCAGGACCCAAATGACGACGATGATCAGCTTTGAGGTGGCGATGGTCAGCTTCTGCTTGAAAGGGTAGACGATGCAGCGGAACCTGACGAAAGAGGACATTGAGAACAAAACAAAACAAAAAGCCCTCAGACAAGAATCTTCCAGATGTTGAGGTGAAATACAAACCCGCACCTGTCAACGGCGATAGCAACCAGGGTGAATACAGACGCCGACACAGATATCCCCTGAACCGTCCCACTCAGTTTGCACACGATGCTGCCGAAAGGCCATCCTGCAGGAACGGAAACATCCGTCATAAGCAGCGCGCCTCAAAAAGACGCTTTAACATTTAGCTCATGTTTTCATTTAGCTGCCAGCGTTTTGGGGATATCTCTCGCCAGAGGTGTATGATACCTGATTTCTTTTTTTTTTGGTATCGATCCGGATAAATAAAGCGAATACGGGGACAGGTATCGCCGATGTCGATACTGATACAAATACCTTTCGATGTATCGTCAAACTTCTGACTTTCTGGTGTTTTTAGTCGATTTTCCTTTGAACTATTTTGTCCAAACTTACGGTAGAATTTGGCTAAAGTTTTTAGGTGTCTAAAAAGTACTTTGAAACAAAAACATCATTGGAGCACAGTTTTTCCTAAATAAATTCCCCCAAAAATTATGATTTAACAGCAAATCAAACCAAAATCTCTCCTGAGGTGGAGTCGAGAAACCACAACACAAAAATAAAATCGCATTTCAAAAGAGAATCTGAAACTAAAGCATCTATCTTGCCGTGCTAGTATCAACCTGATATTGATATGGTATCGATATTATCAATATTTTGAGTCGATCCGCCCATCTCCATCTCTAATAGGTGTGCTTATCTAGACACTGAAGTATTTTTGCTAAATCTTTAAAAACAGGTTAAGCACATTTCAAGCTTTCCCACAAATTCTCAATTTGATTTAGGTCTGCACTTTGACTAGGCCATTCTAAACATGTTTTTCTCTGCAATAACTCTGTTTGCTTTCCCATCCGCCCCGTGAAAACGGCGAGAAGAGTTTTGGAAAGAACCATAAATCCCTTTCAAAGTAGATTCCCGCTAGCAAAGCTGAACATAACTCGATTACCTGTTATGATGTTGTCCAGAAGTGTGGTCGGCATGCAGAAGATGCCCACCAGCAGGTCACTGATGGCCAGGTTGAGGATAAACAGATTGGTGACGGTGCGCATGTTCCTGCTGCGCAGCACGATGAAGCACACCACCCCGTTGCCGACCATGCACACCGCGAAGATGAGCAGGTAGGAGACGGTGAAGACGGCGGCCACGCCCGGTTTGTGGAGGTAGAAATCCACGTAGGTGATGTTCTGCTGAGGCCAAGGCTTGCTCTGCAACACCGGAGCACTGGACAGGATCGGGTCCTCTGAGGTGGCGTTATAGGCCGGGTTCTCTGTCATTGCAGAACCTGAGAAGAGACACAGAAACGGAATGAAATTGAATGAAATCGATTGTTGGGTGAGAAACGATGGAGCCTCCCGAACGTTCAATAACGGCTTCGTTGCGTCCTTAGACTGATTCGTACGTGTTGATGAAGTTGTTTTATTCCACCTCAGACATAAGTGAACCTAAAACTACAGTTTTTACCCAAGACAATCACTCCCACTCCTGCGTCCTACAGAGACGGGCATTTACAAAATGTCTCCACCGCTCCTGATCTCGCAGTCTGATCTGTCTCTCTGCTGGATTTACGGCCATTTATTGCAACGCAACGTCTTCGTGCAACGTTGTGGGTTGTTTTTGAGTTCTTGTGCGCAAAAATAACTACATTTTTGAGGCCATGTGCCCTCAACTTATAACAGAATCAGTTATTATTTCTTGCCTGAGTCTTATCTTTCGAAGAAGAAAGTGCAATGATGTCCCCTTCCCAGTGTTCTTAAGAGGCGATGGCTAAGATGTAATCATCTTGTTCGTCTGTGTCCGGACTTTTCATGAATTCGTTTTTTTTTTTTTTTTTCAGCTCTGCCTCTGAGGTGGCAGGTTTTTGGTGAGACACTTCCTGAGTGAACGGTGCTGCTTTGTGCTAACAGAACAAATGGCAGGTTTGTTCGGCTCTGAATGATTTCTCACTGAATACATCAGTCACAGATTTTTAATTAGAGATCATGTTTTTAAATGCCTGACAACGGGACGTTGGCTAAAACAAACCTCAGCTCTCAGTCACGAAGAGCAAGAAGACGACCTTTGACCTGCTCAACAGACTCGAGGTGTCTGGCTAGAAGCTGCGTTTTCGTTGGAATCGCAGGAAGAAATTTTGCGTCACGCTACCAGCAAAACGCTGTTGCTAAAAACGGCAGTTTCAGGAAAAAAGAAAAGTTTTTCGATTAGAAGTTTCTTGTGCCGGGATAAGGAGTATTTTTGACTGTATTACAGTCGGTGCAATGCAAAAAGGGGAATACTTTTTGTACTGATCCACAATCAGATCTTACAACAAGGGGGGGGTGAAAAAACGACGAAGAAGACGACAGGAAGTGGATGGAGGACCAGACAAAAACTGTCCAATGAGACTGAATTGAACCAATTATGCAAAAAAAAAAAAAAAAAACAAGAAAAGAAAAGAACTTGATGATAGTTGTTGTTGCCAAGGCTGCGGCTATTATAGGGAGCAATTTGGTCTGGATGCGTCACACAGTAAATCAAATCAGATTTTACTGTGTGATTCAAATTCTGCACTGATGAAGGTTGTCAGTCATGCATTACTTGTCTGCTTTGTTTTTGTAGCAACGACATTACAAGCAATGAATCACATTCTTAAAAAAAACACACACACACACACACAAAATGTAATTAAATGAATTCAAAGAGGGTGAAAAACAATGTGCTGCCCATTTTGCCTGTAAATATCTTTGAAATTTCTGAAACAAACTAAACGCACCAGCACACAAAAGTTACAAAAAAAAGAAGAAAAAAAAACCAATCCAACAGTCTCACCTTAAAGGAAGCAGTATTTTATTGTGTTTTCTCTCTCGCTTCCCTTCTGTCCTCACAGATGGTTTAAATCCATTTCACAGGAGCTGGAAAGCTGCGGCGCTTTCATCCCCTGGTGAGATCCTGTGCGTCTGCTCAGCGCTGCTGACAGACAGACGCTGCTGCTGCAGCACTTATAAATGACAGAGAGGAGACGGGGATGCGTTGGTGGCGGCGGTGGGCAGGAGGGGAAGAGACGCGTTGGGTGGCGTAAGTAAGGGCTTGGAGAATCAGATCTCCGTGCGAGCTCAGAGACTAACCTGAACCTGAACCTGAACGCCTCAGACATCTGCGTCTCTGGCATCGAGTTAGTTGGCAAACTGGTGATGGGGGAAATCTGACGGGTGTCTTGCTTTTGGATCAGTTCCTTCCCTCTCCGGTCTGCGCTCGTCCATCCGCCAGAACAGATGGGTGCAACAAAAAGACAGTCCTGGAAGAGCCAGAGCAGACGACTGACTGTGCTCTGAGAGCGCAGCTAGAATCAGAAAGAGGAGGCTTTGACAAAACGTGAGCTTCTGCAGGACAATTCCTGCCTCCCTTTGCTCGAGGGACCAGGTTTATTAAACAGAGTTGAACTGGAAAACAGATGAAAAGAGGCAAATTGTGATTAAAGTTTTTATAAGCTATTTAACCCACAAGAGAGACGCAGGTCAAATGACAAATGACCTCCAGCATTCATTCTCCTTCTTGCTGTCTGTCATTCTTGAATTTAAAACACAACCATAGTCAAAATGTATGCCTTAAGTTTTATTCAATACATTAGAAATTAATGGAGAGGGCTAACATCTCTCAAATTTTGAATTTTAAAACCTTACTGGATAGAAATGTGGAATGGAAAGACAACAAACATGTTTTTTTTAAGGATTTTTACATTACAAATAAATCTATTTAAAATGAAATGCAAGTAATCAAAACATCTAATGACACATTTTAAAATGAGAAATCCTTTACATCTTTTTTGTCATTGTTATCATTATTATTATTATTATTATTATTATTATTATTATTATTATTATTATTACTATTATTATTGTTTCCTGGAAGCGTGTGGTGAAAACATGAACAGAAGAATGTTGCTTCGCTACAATTTGAAATGTCTGGTGCAACATGTGATGATGTTGGCCTTCATCACAGGTTAATTCTGTGATGAAGAATTTTTTCTTTTCTTTTTTTTTTCCACTGTCAAATTTCCGGCAAATGTAAGAAAAGAAATGTGACGCGGCGTTTAGTCGCACGGATTTGATTGGACCGTTTCATTTAAACTGTCTGTCTCCACACACATGGAGACAGACGTACATTTTGAGGGTTGCACAGGACTTTCCCGATGGTTTGCTGAATGTCAGCAACCATCAGCTCCGGCTGTCAGGCCTGAAAATCCACCCCAGTGATGCAAACTGACGAAACCCGTTTCTAAGGTTGATGTTACGATTGTGTGTCATGCAATGTTTAGAAATGTTGATTTTTTTTTCCCCCCCTTTTTTTTCAGAAAAACAAAAACTTTTCTAGCGTATATTTCGCTGGTTGTAAAGGTGATTGGCAGCTTTAAAGAGCATAATCAATAATCATTACAGTAACCATTTGGTTTTGAGGAAAAAAAGATTTAATTCTGTTAAAAGTAAGAATATATCGTCATTCAAAGAGAGGCGCCCGTGTTATTACTGGAGGATATTTCTGCATAACCTACAACACCCAGGTAATGTAGCAATGGAAATCTCAAACAGGATCTGACGTAAATCCATAGTAAGAACATTTACACAGCAGCTGTTATGAATACCAGAAGTGGGAGGATAAACAGGCTATCTTCAGGATTGTTTCCTGTGTGAATGAAATGAAATTCTCAGCTATACATTCACTAACTGTCTGCCTGATTTTGCACACAGCAAAGGAGAAAAAACTGGCAAAACGCAGGTTTCACGTCAACTGTCACACAAAAGCGCTTTAACAAAGCCGTGCATGTCGGCTCATTGTGCCAGGAAGTGATGCGAGTCGACTCCCTATAATTTCCAGCAATGCATTTTGCATTTGAATTCATTACAGTAAAACATCTCAGTCAGCTCAAACGTGTCTTTCTTTGAACACGGGAAGCTTTGACGTTGATTTAAATTGTTTTTTTTTCTCTCTATAGTTGGACACAACATGATTCACATCCCTGCTAAATTGAGATGAGCTGTAATTTATTCAACCAAGGGTTGGTTTTTTTTGATAGAAAATCTCTCAAAAGATAATTAAACACTGTGGAAGTGGTAGAAATAAAAATCAAAAAAAAATATATATATATATATATATATATTTAAACCTGAGTACAGATCAAATACACACTATGTATTTAACTTTTCTCATCTTGGGAAGAAAAACTTTCACATTCCAGTGAGAACATGTGTAAAAAGGGTATTTTTGAGTGTGTGTGTGTGTGTATGTGTGTGTGTGTGTGTGTGTGTGTGTGTGTGTGTGTGTGTGTGTGTGTGTGTGTGTGTGTGTGTGTGGGGGTGTGTGTGTGTGTGTGTGTGTGTGTTATTTCATCTTTTTCCTTCTGTGACAAATTGTTTTTCTTTGCACTCTGTGAGGACAGTGTGCAACACTTCAGCTGTCATTACATCGCACCGTGTGAAAGAGCACAAAGTCCAATCACTGGCCCTCGTCTTCACACTTTTCTGCTGCACGACTTTCTACCGTTATGCTCACGTGAAAGACGCGGTTTCCATCAAGCGGACGTTTAACGGACGTCTGTTTAGCGTCTTGACAGACTAATGAAACCCGTTTCCGTAAAGGCAAGAGTCTGCTTGGAGAGAAGGCGGGAGCCTTCCAGTGCGGTCTGCTTTAATGCCCTGAGGGAAGCAACACTAATGGCCTCTCTTGACAGAGGCATGACACAAGGAGCACTGTTTATAAAAAAAAAAAAAAATCACTGGTGTGCTGTTGTGATCCTCAGAGGCCACGGTGTGGGAGGTCTTAAATGAAAGGCTATCAGCTCCAGTTGATTGTTCTTAACAGTACCATGTTAGTATCTATGTCACCTTCACTTGTTAAAAGTGCTGTGTATATAAAACGTGACTTAAAATCAACTTGGCTTTTCAACTTTTTGCGACTTGGAATTGGGCCTCTGTCTCTTTAAGAAGCTTCTGTTCTTTTCCGACCTTTCTGCTTCCAGCATGTAATTAGAACCATGTTTCTCCTAAAGTTTCAGGAGTGTTGCACTGAGTGGTTCCCATCATGAGCTCAGTAGATGTGCAGTTCCACCAAGTTGTCGCTAATTGCTACTGCCGCTAGTCTGGAGGGGCTGAGTGGAGGAGTTCTAAAAAAAAAAAAAACTCTTTAGTAAAAATTGTTTTTGTTGAATTTAGCAATAAGTGGTAAAAATCTTTTACTATTGGTCAACTACAATTTCAATGAGTACAAACTTCTATTCAAATGAGATTGAGTTAAAAAAAAATTCTGACTTAAGAAAAGTTTTAAGTCATTTTTAGGGAAAACAGACAAACTTTTTTTTTTAAATTAAATCCTATCAAGTGGTTTTAAAGAACATTCAAATTTTTTAAAAACAAATTCAGCATGAATTGACTTTATGCAGACAATATTTCTTCACCTGTAGAGGAAAGTTCTTCAGCAACATGGAAAAAAATCACCTGACTTTGAAAATGAAACAAAACAAATGGACAAATAGATTCTTTATCTGCCTCTCGTCTTCACCATGAGTTTTATTTTATTTTTTTAAAGTCATACAAGCTGCTAAACTTTTTATTATGTGGCTATCAGTAGCAGCTTTCATGCAGATCCAATGTCTTCAGATGAACCTCTGACAAGACTCATCACTGCCCCCTGGAGGCAAAACGTGACCACGACTGAGCAGCGAATGTTTTTGACGGCCCAAAAACATGCAAAATTGTAGATTAAACTAGAAAATTCCTGAAGAAATTTAACCGGGGCCCTGCCAAAGTGTGCCCGTCATTTGGAGCCAGCGGTCTGATTCTAAACATTAGCATCAATGCTACAGAAAGCTTCAATGTAATCAATAGTCACAAGCATGACTTCCTCCATTCAGTATACTAAACATGGGTAATAAGTCAGAGAAATAGCTACTACCTCATTTAAGGTAAAAGGCTAATGCCAAGGCAGAGCCCTAACCTCAGCAAAAATGATCATGCTGGATAATCTTACTGCACTGCCTACGACAGTGCACTAGTGGGGGCAGTGAAATGCTAATGTTTGTGCTAATGTTAATGCACTCAGTGCCCTAACTTGAGACAAAACGATAATGCAAGCTAATATCATTGCAGCGCCTGTGGCGCTGCATTAGCCACAGACGAATCTTAAGGCTTTTATTTTGAAATTTTCAGAAAGCTTGATTTTAAATGGCCAATCTAATCCAATGTGTAACAGTGATTGGGTTAAATCAGTTATTTAACAGTTAAAAGAGCAATTACTTGATGGAAAAATTGTAAAGGCTTTTCTTTTGAAAATTTTTTTAAGCTTAATTTAAAATTGCCACACTAATTCCATGTGTAACAATGGTTGGTTAAAATCAGTTATAAAATGCCCAAACACAAGCAGTTCTAAAGGCAAGCTCAGTCCTCAGAGTTCTGCCATAGTTAAAACTACAGTGATGCGTTTTTGTAGTCCTAATCAGCTGACCCTCCTGTGTTCCGTTGCTATGGTAATGGATCCTTTGCCAGCTGTGAGTCAGACAGAGGGAGACATAATTCTATCAGTTTGAGGCATCCATTTTCACTAAATAGGCATGAGCCAGAAAGGAATCTTAAGGCTTTTATTTTGAAATTTTCAGTAAGCTTGATTTTAAATGGCCAATCTAATCCCATGTGTAACAGTGATTGGGTTAAATCAGTTATTCAATGCATGAAAAAGCAATAACCTGATGTAAACATTTTCAGGGCTTTTATTTTGAAATTTTCAGTCAGCTTCATTTTAAATGTCCAAAATAATCCAAAGTGTAACAGTGGTTTTGTTAAAAAAGTCACATAATTTCTAAGAGAGCAATTACGTGATATAATTACGTGATATAAAAGAATGTCCAGGCTTTTATTTTCTCTGATGTTTATTTCATGACCTCTAAATGCTCTGGGCCGAATCTTCCTTTAACACTTGAGGTTCTGCAGTAACTTCTATTCACAGCTGTTCACCTCCAGCCCAGATCCCGTCAGCAGCGGCTTTAACCCACCTGGCAGAAACGTTAAGGAGAAGCAAAGCCAACAGTCAGCTGGTGGTACCGGGTGGTACACTATACATTATATTACATGAGCTAAATTATGGAAAATCAAATGTTTATTTGCCATTGGTGACGTACAGACGGGAGGAACATGCTCCAGTTAGTGAGAGGTTGATCAATCCCAGTTGAGGCTCAACTCTGCTGCCTCAGCAGCTTCGCTTCCGAGCATTTGAATGAGAAAATGCGAAAATTCAGCAATTTTGAAGAAAAAAAATAATCTGAATTGGTCAAGCTAAATGAAAAATCGGTTCTTTAAAGTACAAACCACAGGATGAAAATAGCAATATTAATTATTTTATCATCATATATTATATTTCCATGATTTCCTGATCGCAGGTCACTGATTCACAATTGGTATCGAGTAAGTGACTTATCAAATTAGTATTTTTATCAACCCAGTTACACAGCAGTAATGATTTATGTAACTGCTGATGAAACTTAGCTAATTTGTCTGGATGTTTTCTAACTGAAAAAAATACAACACAACAACAAATTTATGCACCCTGGTTTGCTGAAGAGATGATTTGGGAAAATATTCCACATGACAGTTCTATTTTTAAATTGTTTTTTTCTTGAAAACTCTTAATCTGATTCATTTTTAATATTTGATTAAAGACAGTAAATGTCAAAACATTTAAACCTCCTGCTACAGAATTTAAAAGCAAAGTTTATCATTATTATTTTTTTATTATTATTATTATTATTATTATTATTATTATTATTATTATTATTATTATTATTATGTGGAGTATTTTTAAAGAGAAAGAAAAAACTTCAAGGGAATCTTGTCCAGATCAGAACAAAGCGCTTTACTGACATCTACTGGTGAAAAAAACATATGACGCCCTTAACGTTCCTTCTGCTTAAATCCCTTTCTTGCCGACTGTTCAATGTCTTTTGAACAGACTCGCAAACAAGAGCAAAATTATTACCTGTTCCTGTGACTTATGGAGATTTTAACACCTAGATAAGTTACAGCGTGTTTTATAGGGACACATTTCAGTAACAGCAACTCTCAGATTAAGTTTCAATCCTAAAATTGTCATCTGACATTTTATAAATGATATGATAAATATCACTGGCTCAACAGCAATTCATGTTTTCATTGATTACTGGTATTGATGTTTTCTTTTTATATGTTTTTTTTCCTAGTTTCACAATATGAAATAGAAAATATAAATTGTTTTGATTCAAACTTCAGACGTTTTCCACTTGTTCTGCTGAGGCAGTTACACCGATTTGTGACATCACGTTCTTCTGTGTGACATCATAAAGCTGCATTCTTGAATTCCAGGTAACAGCCAGGAAAATATCAAACATTTGTTCAACACTCTGCTATCGACACTGCTTGTTAGTGATTCGTATATTCAAAAAATGGCCACAGAAAAATATGAGGAGCTCATGGAGAAATTTGAACAGATAAGCGAACTTTACGATAAGCAATTCAAGGAGGTAGGCGACGGTATTTACAATTTAGAACAAAAAAACAAAGCTCTGGAAGAAAAACTGAAAACACTTAATGGAAGGCTGAATAAAGTAGAGAAGGAGCTGGAGAAACATCTGGACGACGACCCGCCAATCCACGAGGTTTCACTGCTTAAATGTTTTGCCATAGGCTTCAGCATAGGCATTACATGTGTGACAGTAATCGAGACAGGTCTTGATGTCTGGATCGGTTTCAAAGGCACATTTTGATGACCCTAAGAGGAAAACTGATAGACCCTGCAGAAAAACTGATGGACCCTGCAGAAAAACTGATGGACCCTGCAGGAAAAACTGATGGACCCTGCAGGAAAAACTGATGGACCCTGCAGAAAAACTGATGGACCCTGCAGAAAAACTGATGGACCCTGCAGAAAAATGATGGACCCTGCAGAAAAACTGATGGACCCTGCAGAAAAACTGATGGACCCTGCAGAAAAACTGATGGACCCTGCAGGAAAACTGATGGACCCCGCAGGAAAACTGATGGACCCTGCAGGAAAACTGATGGACCCCGCAGGAAAATGATGGACCCTGCAGGAACATGATGGACCCTGCAGGAACACTGATGGACCCTGCAGGAAAACTGATGGACCCTGCAGGAAAACTGATGGACCCTGCAGGAAAACTGATGGACCCTGCAGGAAAACTGATGGACCCTGCAGGAAAACTGATGGACCCCGCAGGAAAACTGATAGACCCTGCAGGAAAACTGATGGACCCCGCAGGAACACTGATGGACCCTGCAGAAAAACTGATGGACCCCCGCAGGAAAACTGATGGACCCTGCAGGAAAACTGATGGACCCTGCAGGAAAACTGATGGACCCTGCAGGAACATGATGGACCCTGCAGGAAAACTGATGGACCCTGCAGGAAAACTGATGGACCCTGCAGGAAAACTGATGGACCCTGCAGGAAAACTGATGGACCCTGCAGGAAAACTGATGGACCCTGCAGGAAAATGATGGGACCCTGCAGGAACACTGATGGACCCTGCAGGAACATGATGGACCCTGCAGAAAAAACTGATGGACCCTGCAGGAAAACTGATAGACCCTGCAGGAAAACTGATGGACCCCGCAGGAAATCATGATGGACCCTGCAGGAAAACTGATGGACCCTGCAGAAAAACTGATGGACCCTGCAGGAAAACTGATGGACCCTGCAGAAAAACTGATGGACCCTGCAGGAAAACTGATGGACCCTGCAGGAAAACTGATGGACCCCGCAGGAAAACTGATAGACCCTGCAGGAAAACTGATGGACCCTGCAGGAAAACTGATGGACCCTGCAGGAACACTGATGGACCCTGCAGGAACATGATGGACCCTGGAGGAACACTAGAAACAGAAACGGTTGGAGTGGGAACCACAGGAACGGAAGCCGGTGGTAAAATGGCACTAGGAGCTGGGACTGGAGCAGGAGCTGGAGCTTTGCTGGCGGAGCAAAAGTCCGGCTTGGGAGGCAGAGGGTTGCCAGCCAGGACGGCATACGCTCCCACTCTGCCTCTCGTTGCAGCTCCACCAGACCCAGCTGATGGAGGTGAGTGGACAGTACTCCAGCTCCAAGAGGAGTCGGATGGTCACTCCAACACCACGCCGGAAAGCGAAATATTGCTCCGCTATAATCCACCTGAAGTCCTCGATGCATATATATACTTTGTCCTGTACAAAGTTGAATGTGCTGACAACAAAATCATAATTTCAGTAAAGAAATATAAGGAATATACACACACATATACATATGTATATATATGTAAAATTAAGATTTCTTCACTTTTCAATTCCAAAAGACACATTCATACTCTGTAGGAGGGTTTTTCAGGGCTGATGTTCCTTTTTCCTCTTCCATCCTGTTATATATATATACACATATATCGCGGGTGGTTCTTATCCTCTGAGCTCGGGTCCTCTACCAGAGGCCTGGGAGCTTGAGGGTCCTGCAGTATCTTGGCTGTGCCAAGGACTGCACATTTCTGGACTGAGATGTCTGATGTTGTTCCTGGGATCTGTTGTAGCCACTGCTCCAGTTTGGGGGTGACTGCCCCGAGGGCCCCGATGACCACAGGCACCACTGTGGTCTTCACCTTCCAGGCCCTCTCCAGTTCCTCCCTAAGGTCCTGGTATTTCTCCAGTTTCTCGTGCTCCTTTTTCCTGATGTTGCAATCGCTTGGTATTGCTACATCTACCACAACGGCTTTCCTCTGTTGTTTGTCCACTACGACAATGTCTGGTTGGTTCGCCATTACCATTCTGTCTGTCTGGATCTGGAAGTCCCACAGGATCTTAGCTCTGGCATTCTCCACCACCTTTGGGGGTGTTTCCCACTTTGATCTCGGGGTTTCCAGTCCATATTCTGCACAGATGTTTCTGTACACTATGCCTGCCACTTGGTTATGTCGTTCCATGTACGCTTTTCCTGCCAGTATCTTGCACCCTGCTGTTATGTGCTGGACTGTCTCAGGGGCCTCCTTGCACAACCTACACCTTGGGTCTTGTCTGGTAGATCTGGGCCTCTATTGCTCTGGTGTTTAGGGCCTGTTCCTGGGCGGCCATGATGAGGGCCTCTGTGCTGTCCTTGAGTCCAGCTTTTTCCAGCCATTGGTAGGATTTACTGATATCAGCCACTTGGGTTATTTGCTGGTGGTACATCCCATGTAGGGGCTTGTCCTCCCATGATGGTATCTCTGGCACCTCAACCTCCGTTCCCTGTTGTCTGAGACATTCACTGAGCACATTGTCTGTTGAGGCTTTGTCCCTGATGTATTTATGGATCTTAGTTGTTTCGTCCTGGACAGTGGTGCTCACACTCACTAGTCCTCTGCCTCCTTCCTTGCGGCTTGTGTACAGTCTCAGGGTGCTGGATTTGGGATGGAACCCTCCATGCATTGTTAGTAGCTTTCTAGTCTTAATATCTGTGGCTTTTATCTCCTCCTTTGGCCAGCTAATTATTCCAGCAGGGTATCTGATTACTGGCAGGGCGTAGCTGTTTATCGCACGGATTTTGTTCTTGCCATTGAGCTGGCTTCTCAGGACTTGCCTTATTCGCTGGAGGTATTTAGCTGTGGCTCCTTTCCTTGTGACCTCATCGAGGTTGCCATTTGCTTGTGGTATACCTAGGTACTTGTATCCCTACCAATACCATAACAGAAACCAATATATATATATATATTGGTATATAACCAATATATATATATATATATATATAGATATATAAAAATTAAATGAATCAATAAAACTTTGTTGATAGACTGGGACCCAGCAGGGTTGAGACTGCAGCTGAAGACAAGATGTGGATCGAAATGAGGAGCGAGAGAAAGAAAGAGAGAGAGAGACAGAGAGAGAGGGAACGCTCATTATCTGGAATCAGCAAAGCAGCATGTGAAGCTACAGTGGACAGACAACATGAAAAAGAAAAATACCTCACTCCTCCAAAGGATTAAAAGAAAAAAGATCCACCTTTCTGGTTCCTGAGCGAGAATTTCTCTTTGAAGCGACACTAATCAGACAGCTGTCACAAACAGAAAAGAAGCGCATCTTTCCTGTCATCAGAAAAATTTTTATCCAAATAATTTCTGTAATATATATAATATATATAGGTATATTAAAGAAAAAGACGACAACAACCCGTTTAAGAATCATTCCGATTGTTTTATTGCTCTCATTTAAATCACTGCTTCATTGAAAAACACTTCAATTCCTTAGGAGTAGCCTGACAGTTTTGCACACACGATGCGTGGCATAAAACTGGTTTCAGTGTCACAGCATGATAAATATCATAACAGTTATGGAAGCAGAAGATGTACAGATTACGGAAACAAAGAGGAAGACCCGGGCTGGTTTATCGGGAGGGGGGAAAAAATGCTACGTTAACAGTCATTAGCTTCACATTTATAAAAAAAATAAAATAAAATAAACGTACTGTGAGAGATGAATCAGAGCCGTTTAGCAAGACAAATGACAGACAAAACAAGAGTGCATGAGAATATTGTAAAGTTAGAAGTAATAAATATGCTGACACAGCTCAAATGATTTGGATGCACAAATACACAGATATATATTAATCAACCTTGCATGAATCAGTCTGGTGGTGAGCGTAATTGAGCCAAAGCGTTGTAAATGTGTTTGCTAAATGAAAATCAGAATACAGTGCTGATTGTTTCTTTTGTTTTTGGCTTTTCAGTCACATGTTTCAGATCATCGATCCAGTTCTAAGAGGATCCAACCCCATGTGAAAGGGGGGGGAGGGGGGGGATTAGCTGCGATTGACCACATTTTTTATTTCTGCTGTCAAATGCGGCTTCAAGACCTGAACAGCGTGTAGTAATTCACAGAACCAGATGACCTTCAGGTCCGGTAAATTTGGGTTACGCAGCAGGACGGTGAACAACCGAAACACTCACATTTTTATGTGGCCAAAAAGCAAAAAAAAAAAAAACACATTTTGCAGCACTGTATACATCTTGTCTGACTTTTCACTCCAAAAGACAATGAAGCAGTAACCGGTCTGAATTTGGATTTGCATTATTTAAAAAAAAACAAAAAAAACAAGACTACAACCTAAAAAGTATTTAAAGATTAAATATTAATCAAATCATCTGTATAAGATCACATTGTAAAATAAAAGCTACCTAATCAAAGAATCGATTGTCCCGCGCGCCAACGTTACACTGAACTCATCAGACGAGCAGCAATGATCATTTCCTCCTCGACTTCAGTGTTTGAAATATCATCGAGTCGCCATATATCAATATTAATGCCATGTTCAGTTGTTCGAATGAAAACATCAAAGTATTATCTTGGGTTTTTTTGTTTTTGTTTTGTTTTGTTTAAATCAGGTGGATTTGCTCTTTCACACATTTGCTATTTCACTTATTACAATGATAGAAAAAAAAAATAAACCCAAAACAATTATAATAGTAATAATATAAATCACAAAATGATTCTGACATTTATACAGTGCCAGATTGAGGGGATACGGAATACATCAGATTAGTGTTTGATCAGAAACCATTGCACAATATTTCAATCATAAAAAAAAACAACAAATAAACAAAAAAAAAACACGTCTGGCACCTAAAGAGAAGAAGAGGTAGAGCTACATGAGGGTTTCAAACATCTAGGACTCCATGAACGGGGAAACGACAGATGAGTGGGCAAACACCACTGAGAAGACAAAGTGAAAAAATCTATTGCAAAAAGTCCAACCAGTAAGCGATTTTACTGAGTTTAAATATAACAATAAATATATAGAAAAAGGAAACAGACTGAAAAAAAAAAACGAAGATGAAACCTGTGTTACCTGTGTGAAACCTACTATCATATTTATTTATTGTTTTATTTTTGGATGTGTTGGAACAAATCTGTTAAAACGTTTTCAAGTCGGCTTGTGACTTTTGCATAGATGACTTTGTGTAGGCCGTTTTGTTCGCAACACGTGAACGGAAGACGTGGATCTCAGTGACGTTCAGGTGAAGATTTCTGTCTAGGAAAAGAAACTTGTATGCAAGTGTTTCATAATAATAATAATAATAATAATAATAAATTAAAACTTTGGATATTGGTATGTGCAGCGTAATTGACTTTAGCAAATCATATAATTACTATTGCTTTCAGGACCTCTGTTCATGTCAACAAACGTTACGTTTAATAAATTAATTAATAAGACATACTTTCAAAAGTTAAGTTCTGTTTGATTTTCAGCCGACGACGCTGAAAACTCAGTACCACCAAAGTGTTGAGACGAAATACTTCCAGCTATTCGGATTCAAATCCTCGTGTGAGTTGTCGTAGAAATAACCGCCACGGATCGGCACTGTGGTAATAAAATACAAGTTAAAATGAGATAAAATAAAATAAGAGGACGTTTGCAGTGTTGTGTTGTTTGTGTACACATTTCTTTCACAGTTCGGTTTCAGAGCTCTTCCTGCCGAGCAAGCCGTTCTCGTCCCGGTCGATCCGAATCTGAGGTGAGCCGTGTGAACCGCAGCCGAAACTGGGAGAAAGACACAAAAACAAAGTGACATGAAGCGTCTCGCCGTCTTCACGTCCCTCAGATTTCTCCGCATTTCGTCACTTTGCGACCGCAGATCTCAATGCGTTTCATTTTTTAAAAAAAAATAAGATCTACAAAAATGTCTCGCTACCCACTGTTACTCTGTCACATCTCAATAAACTCTTGTGCAATTTTTGAGTCCAGTCCAAATCCAGAACTGAGATAAATCGGGAGTCTGTGGTGATACTTTTGCAAACTTTTGCTTAATTGGATTAATCGTGATTAATCAATTGTTGAAATAATCGTCAACTTAGTCAGTAATCGATTAACTGGTGTTAACTGGAGAAAATGTCCATTTACTAAAAGTTCAACACTCAGAGTAAATTAAGCAAAAATAGTAGGAAAAAAAAAAGTTAAGATCAAAATAATTTTAAATATGTTCTACCCAGAACTCCTATAATAGTTTCACTTCACATGTTTCAAATTCTGTAAAATAAATAAATTAAAAAAAAATTAAATCTCCTATTAAGCATATTTTAATATCAATTATTAATCAGTCAATCAAAAATAAATAAATAAATAAAATTTAACAGATCAGCCGTGGCTCTTTCAAGCATTCATGTCTGAGCTTTTCACATGTCGATGTTAGAAATCCTTTTTTCTTTTTACATCCTTTGCAATAAAATATTATCTTATTTTAAAAAGGAAATTGAATTTGAATGTATTTTTTATATTGCATAAAAGAAATCTTAAATAAAAAATCTGCAGAATTGGGCATTTTACTTATCCGATTAATCAATTAATCATCAGAATATTTAGTAGATCAATCGATAACTAAAGAAAACACTGGCTGCGGCCCTACTTTTGTTAACTCAAAGGTTATAATTACAAGTGAATCTTTTTTTAAATGTAAAAACAAGACAGCTGTGCTACAGGAGGATGGTACTCACTTACACAGAGGGGGAGCCAAAGTAGTGTTCAGCACGGTGAATGGGGGTTAAGGACAGTTTGCGGCGAATCTCCTGAGGAAGGGGGGAAAAGAAAACGCAAAAATGTTTTGGCAAAATCCTGAATTTCAAGTTAGACTTGCAGAAGCAAAAACTGGAGAAGGAAAAAGAGGAAGCAAGCAGAGCAAAGCTTTATTTTTTTTTATTTTTTTCAAGACGAACTCATCCGCTAACGGTTTGAGCTGGGCAGGAAGTCAGCGTCAGAGCTAAAGGGTGAGCGCGGCAGGAGAAGCTTCGAGAAGCAAAGTCTGAGCAGCTCTCTTAGCGGGAGCGAAGCAAACCCTGGCCAGTGGTACTCACTATCCAAAGATTTATCCCCCAACATGGGCTCCTGTTCCATCATCTCCATAGAGATTTTTATAGAGGGGATATTTTCATGGTAGGGGTAGTCGGACTGTGGGAGGACGGAGGGACAACATTAACTGCCGTAGAGCTACTTTCTGACACGTCACATCAACAGTGGAGTCGAGTGAAAGTGCCATTTTTCTCCCATTTCTACTGCCGACTGTTACTTACATAGTCAATTTCACTGTCGATGCTTCCCTTCTTCTTGTTTTTCTTCTTCTTCTCGTCCTCCTTCTTTTTCTTGTCCTTCTCCGGGATCACGTCGTCCAGGTAGCTGAGGTCGTGCTGGGAGAACACGTAGTCCATGGCCCTCCGTACGGCGACTAACGCCAAAATCTACCAACGCAAGCGCAGGGAAATCAGGCTGGAGAATTTATCAATCCGTAGCAATACGTATCGCGATAAACGCATTGTCAGTGTCGGTCGATAATACAATGTACAGGATATTTACTGAAGTCCTGCTCAAAACAGCGCAGCATTTCTGAAGATGTAGGCAGAGGAAAAGCTTTGGCGGCTTTACTTCTCATGATTAGATTGGTGGCATCAACTCACTCTTTGGTTACCTAGCAACAACCCACCGAGTAATGTGCACAGCAACAATTTCGGTTTTCGCCACCGTGCCTCGTAACGGCTTAAAATATACAACTCCGTGGAAAACCGTGGCTAAAACAGGAAAGGTCACAGAACTTCAGATATGTAAACCAAAATATACCTAATAAACAATTACTGACATTGACATTTAATCGATACAGCACGCTTTTTTTTCTCGTGGTACGGTCCTTTGCGCTTCAGTTTTCACTCGGCTACACGTCAGGCAATCCTCACCATGACGGGGAAAATGATGGCGGCAACGGTGGACTTGAGGAGCCAGAGCAGAGCCAAGCACAGGACCTGGATGAAGGTGAAGAGGTGGATGCGTCTCTGGGGGACGTGGCGCAGGTAGATGAGGTCCGGCTGGTGCTTGGCTGGCATGAGGAGCAGCTGCAGACGGTCCATGAACTGTTGGTTTGTTGGAGATGAAGAAAAGTGAAATAAAAAGAAGTCAATACTCCTGTTGTGGGTTTTTTTTTTTCCCACAAAAGCATTCAGAGAAAGGCTGGGACTGAGAACTGGTTCGTAACTGGTTGTAATGGAAGTAAAAAGCAACAGCAAACAAAGTCTGTCGTTTTACAAAAGGAGGGCCAGCCCGGCACAAATCTCTGTTCGGCTGTTTGGTTTCAATTCTGAAAGGTGATGCTAAAGATGCAACAGTATTTACATGCCAAGAATATGAGAAATTTTCACAATTGAGTGCTGAGCATCTAATTGATGCTAGTTAGAGTGAAGCAACTGACCTGGACACCATTGAGAGACGCCACACCCATATAGAGGAACACGCCATAGAGGACAGGCATCGGGATGAACTGCAGGCAACAAGGCAAAAACCACATCCACTTTATACATGCAGATGAGTGTAGAATCAGTAGCTAAAGCTAAATTAGAAATAAGAAAATAGAATAGTTTTGGGTGTCAGTTTAGGCATGAATACTTTAAAGTAGCTCACAGTTAACAGATTAGGCAACAGTTTGAGGAAAAACTACTTTTCCATGTCTGGAAAACAAAATGGCCACTAGGGGGCGCAGCAGCTCCAACAACAGCCTCCGCTCAGGTTCTTTCCCAGCTTAATGAGGGAATGGAAACTCTACACTCTTCTCCCACTGGAGCTTAAAGTCCTGATGAATGTGCCTTTTTTCACATCGAATTAGTTCAGGTACGGGGGCTTCTAATCGGATGAACGGAAGGTTCTGAATTATTTTTTAAAAATAAAGACAAGTGACGAGAGCTCGTCCTAAAAGGGACGGACTGTAATCCGTGTTTCCATGAAGGAATTAGGAGCTGGACGGAATACCTTCAGGATAGGAGCCATGAAGACGGAGAGTCCCGTCAGCAGGAACACAAAGATGCCAGTGACTCTTTGTTCCCTGGATCAGGAGTCGGGGCAGAAATAGGAAAATCAGCGTCATTTGTAAAGCCTAAAAGTTTTCACATGCAAGGACTCTGACTTCGGAAACTTTATGATGGGTTCTGAGCACGTAAAAGGGGGTAAAAGTTCACAAAAACAATGTTACGGAAATTTCTGTCATCAGCTATAGAGACCAACGACGATGTCATGAAAACTGATCAGAACTTTTCTTTTTATTTATTTATTTATTTATTTATTTTTTTTAGGAAAACTGTTTTTCTGACCTGAGCAATACAGCAATCAGTTTGATTTTCACACGCTGAGTGCATTTATATGCCACAAATGTATTTAAAAAAAATAAAAAATGAATATGACATTTTTAATAGAAGCTCTTGGTGAGATCCTTTTCACAAATACGTCAAAAACGGCCGTAAGTATGATAGAGCAAAGAGATAAAAATGAAACAACAACTCACCTGACGCCCAGGAACTTGGGCTGCTCTCCGGGGGCGGAGGTCTGGGTCTCCATTTTCAGAGAGTCGATGTGGGCGATGGAGATGACGGTAGCAGCTACGTACCATGGCAACCCCATGAAGGAGCAGACTATAATCAGGATGGCCACCCAGAACAGGTCCAGGTGATAACCGGCCCCTTTCTGAGCACCAAGACAGAGAAGACAAAGTAGTTGTTACTTCTTAATTTATAAATACATTTTTAATTTTACTTGAATTATCCTATGGTGAAGCAATGCTACTCTTACTATAAAAGATTTCTTGATACTCAACCCACTACAAGTGACTATTTTTTGTTCATCTGCTTCTCTTGGTTGTTTTGTACTTATTTACAGGAATTATTTTCATTTTGGTCTTTAAAATACCAACATTTCCACATAACTTTAGGTTTTGGTTTATCTGTTCTGGAGTTGCCTTTTAACCAAATACATTTTTAATCCATTTTACTTTTACTTGAGTAGAAATATGTTGAAGTAGTGCTACTCTTATCTGAGAAAAAAAATCTTGGCTACTCCACCTACTTCTGCTCACAGAGACGGTTGGTGTTAATGGATGTTGATGCCGTTGATTTGCATTAGAGCGCTGCAGCGTAAAAGTTTTCAAAAGTACATTTTGAGAGGACTTTATGAAATAAACTAATGCAAATTAGTGCACAATGAGGAACTGGAAGGAGCACATCTTAGAAGAAGCAAAATAAAATGTCTGGCTTACTAAAAGTGTTGGCTTTTCTCATAACATGTGGAAAAAAAATAGCTGTGAATATTTTTGTATCGTATTGTATCGACCCGCCTTTGTGAATGAATGAAAACCAGCTTAAATAAAAAAAAAAACTGCCTACCTTTAGCTTGTGCTCTTTCCTGTTCACAATCACCGCAGTGATCTGTTGATCCATGAAGATCAGAATCGTGACCAAGAGGGCAGGAAGTGCAGCTGCCAGGTACACCCACCAGGGGTTTCCTCCAAATGGAGGAATAAACCAGCCCCGTGATGGATTTGTGGGCTGAAGAAAGAAAAAAAAAGAAAAGAAAAGAAGCATTAGTTGTAATGGTGAATCCACATGCAAACATCCGAAGCATGAAATTAAGAAAGCAGGTACTCAAACACTCTTTAGGTTTCGATTACTTGTGCGTTATTATGTGCAAAGAAAGGCGCCTCTGTGCTCGCAACCAGAAGAGCGTCGGTTCTCACATCACCTGTAATCACCTTTTGCCCACTCCTCCACCAAAAGGGAGGGCTGCGGGGCCTGCCAGCCGTCCAACACTGGAGCTCAGAAATCTCTGAGCATGCCTGTGTCTTAGTTTCAAGGTAATATGTGTCCAACTGAGCAAACTACAAAGAGCGCATTGAGCAGGGGACTTTAAAGAATTAGGGAGGCTTTCTTGCAGAAACATGGATCATTAACGGTGTAATCTAAGGAAACAGCACTCTGCTCACCACAGCATCGGCCTTTTTCTAAGGTGGAGGAGCCGTCCAGCATGCGTCTTGAGGGGCCCCCGGGTGAGGCCCCCCGGGACTGATTTCAGTTCAAGAACGGCATGTTTGGCCAACCCAGCACATGGTTTCTGGTGTAAATGGAGACTACTCTAGTTTTTGTTGGGGCAAAATTATCGCAGACAAAGTCAGATTTTCTCTCAGTAACAAACGTTGGCAATAAAACAATCAGAGATCTTTAAATGACCACGCCCTTTGCAAGCAAGTTGATAAAAGAAAAAATTTTTTGGCCTTTTTAGACCTTTTGACGATTTTGGGCCATGTGTCAAAAAAGTTTGGACAACCCAAACTTTTTGACACATGGTCTAAAGCATATCCAACATCAAGACGTCACATTGAAAACCATGCATACATATCTACATGAAAGGTGTAGCGGTTACCTTAAATTCACGAGGCACTATGAGCTTTGGAGTGTCCACACCGACAAAGGCGTCAATGCCACAGAAGAGAAGAATGGTCAAGATGATGGCAAAGTCACTGATAAGCTTCCTCACCTACACAGGGGGCAACATCACTGCAGATTAGAGAGTTTATTCTAAGAGTACATTTACAGCAAGTATGTTGATCAATGTTCCACCTCTGACTAATCAAAGGTAACTCTAAACCGCTGGGTTTTTGGTCTCGATTCAAAAAAGAATTCAGTGTTTTGGCATCTTTGCGGTTTTCTGGAAGTTTGATCGTAAAAGCTGAAAGCTGCTTCTCCATGTTTGCTTCTGGGGATGGAGTGAAGACAAAAGACAAACACATAGATGAGTTTCTAAATCTTGCTTGGACATTCGCCCGTTAATCCTAGAAATATTCTCCAGGTGATAGAAGGCTGACTTAGTAACTAATTGTCTTTATGTGTCTCTGAAGGTTCAGAGACACCCTGATTTTGGACCTGGTGTTGTACAAACAAAATGTCAGAAGTACAGCCTCCTATAGTCAACAGGCTGCAGAACCTTTAGCTGCCATTACAGCTGCAATTCTTCTGTTTCTATCAGTTTGCAGAATTACACACTGAAAGCTTTGCCCATTCTTCTTTGAAAAAGAGTTTCAGCTCAGTCAAAGGTGAGACATTGTTCATCACTCACTGTTGTGGGGAAGAATCTACTCGTCTTGAACTTCTTCAGAGCCATGGAGCAGGTGTAGGTCCCAAAGAACAGGATGAAGGACATCAGGGTGATGTCAGGCACATAGTCACAGGCCTTTCCGACCAGCAGCCCTCCCAACTCCTTACACTGATCCTGGGTCAGAGACGCCCAGGTGGCGTTCTCGGGCTGGAGGGGCCAGGAGTAAACAATGAGCTGGGTGAGAACATGTTTGAAAACCCGAGCCCTGAATCCGGGCTGTTCACACCGTTCAGTTTTGTGTTTTTAGAGAACAAGGACAACACATACCAGATCAGTACGGCTTGTCCAGTCAGAAGTATCAAGGAGTGTTGATGAATTACCTAGAAAGAAAGAAAAAAGGGACAATGATATCTAATCAGGGAAGCGGGAATGCTTTTGATGTCAGCCGACTCGCTCTTTGCCAGTTTAAATCCGATATGCAGGATGGGAAAGTAAGCAGGGGTGTCATTTGTCATGTCCAATGCAGACATGTAAATAAAGTCAGACACCGTGACAAATTCAGCAACATCAATCAGTACCACGGTGACCAGGGCAGCCGAGAGGTTTGGACTGTCAAGCTGCGGGATACGCACCCGGTACGCAGCGGCAGTCGTACTGAGTGATGAGGTTGTGATCGAACTCCGAGTTGATGGGGTTGTGGTGGGCCAGCTTTATCATCTTCTTGAATGCGTCATAGATGAAGATGAAGCTGATAAGCGCAGAGAAGCCTTCCTCTGTGAAGCGTGTGAAGTACTGCACCAGGAAGCTCGCATCCGTGGCGACCAGCACCAAGCAGAAGAAACCAGACCACAGGCCGATCCACAGCCGAAACTCGAGGTAGTCGAAACTGTTGTCTCTGAGTGCGCACGGGGGCGGGGGGAGTGGGGAGAAAGCAAGTAGTTTCAGTCAAAGTGGCAACTTAAAAGGGCCGCTACCCCTCTGAGAGTTCAGTTTTTTGACACAAACTCAACAGACAAAAGCTCTTGTGATAAAATACAATATTCTTTTTAAAACACTGTTGGCAAACTCCACACAGCATTAGCTGCACTAGACAAGCTAGTGCTAGCTGACTAACAAGATAGAGTCTTGTGTTACAATTTTAGACGTTTTCAAAAAAATCTCTGACCTTCCTCAATGCCCTGATTTTGACAGACACTATTCTATTAATAACGTCTATTTCCAAGTCAAAGATAACATTTTAGATGTACCTGTTATAGTTCATGTCATATTTACGCAGCAGTAGGAATAACTGCTACTTTTCTGCTTTAAACAAAAGCAATTAACATTTTTGTTAAATGTATTTGTGCAAATACCTTCACAGTGAAGTATCGTGTTATTATGATAATGTCATGTCAGCGCTACAATAGTGAAAGCAAAAGCCTAAATTAAATGGCTCCACATGCAACTGCACCACACGCTTTTATCTGTTTAGCATCTGTGGCGCACGGCATGAAATTCTTGCGCGCAGCTTAGCAGCTGTTACCAACGCCGGAACCGCTTGCAGGGCACCCACAACATTCTTCACTCACAGCGTAAAAATAAAATGAGAGTGAATTATTGATAACGGAATAGAGTCGGCATGCTGTCTGGTAATGCTAGACGACCGACTGAGGGGCTTAGAAGAGAGCCAAGAGAGAGACGTCGTCGGCATTGGACAGCCTTTACTGATTGTGAAATGATTCTGTATGTACAATTTTCATCATGGCATGAGGAAAGATCACTCATCTGAATGCTGCTGTGGATTTTTGTTCAGCTCTATCACAGGAACCAGTGTTTTTTTGGGTTGTTGCCCAACATCGTGTTCTAAATAAGAAGGTTTGACGCTGTTCTTGTCTAATCCATCAGAACAGGAAGCTAACAGTCAAACCGTTCTGCGAACAATCTGTAAGTGCCAAGAAATTTACAGCAGGAACAATCGGCCCACTTGCTGCAATCTTAAAAAAAAAAAAAAAGAAACATCCGATCCAAAGCTTAAACTGTGCTCTAAGTGCTGATAGTTTCATATACCATAGAGGAGAATTTCTTGAAAGCTGCAGCTCTGGATTCGCAATCGAATTTCCCTCTTGTCTTTATTCTTGACATTATGTTTGCATGATGACTATCCAGACACATGAGAAATCCTGTGACTGACTAGGGTTCATTAGGAGGCACTCACTTGCTGAAACTGAAGAGAAGTCTTTCGAACACAAGCACCGGGCCTGTGCTGCTGAGGATCGTCAGGGGCTGACCAGCTAGCAGGCAGAACACCACTCCTGTCAGCGCCGTACCGAGGAAACTTTCCAACACTCCCTGCGGCACACATCAAAAACAAAATAAGATGATTTTCACCGAGGTGATAGAGTGAAGAACTGGAAGCAAAGTATGACTATAAATCTACTAAAAACACATTTTATCACAAATATTGTACAGCTTTACCGTCACAAGTCAACGCTAAATTTGTTCTTATGCAGATGACGCGTTAGTTTTTTTTCTTGTAGACAGCATAAGTTGGAGTGGGCTCACTGAATATTTATTAGTTTACAGCATGATGTTGAGAAGAACAATGAACAGTAGAGTTCTACCTCTAAAGCAATGACTAAGAAAGGCTACTCCAGGGCAGGGATTCCCTCTTTACCCAAATTAGAAAACAGGATTGCGGAACAGGGAGGAAGTTCAGGATTGAAGGGGGTTGGGGTGGGGTTCATTTAACACCCATGCTGAGGCTACAATGGCTGAGTAATCTGGATCTGTGGTTATTTACAGCTCTGGCAAATCCCCGGCACACGGCTGATGCTCTCTGCAGGTGTCCGTCACAGCAGAGGCCAACGCGAGTACGGCTTCCACTGGACATGCTGTCACCTAACAGGTGCATGTGGGTGATGGCAGCCAACACTGCATGCCATAATAGATAAGTTAGAAATTCCTGAAAGTTATTACCAGTGTGGTTCAGCAGATGGATTCATTATGAGCTTCTAAGCCTGAAATTAGCATGGCTTAGCAGCTGAAGAGACGAAATTGGTTTAACACAAGGAGTGATGACGGAGCGATGAGCTCAGCTGATTGTCGATGCCAACTCAGCGTCCACTGACTCCACATCAAAACTTGGGATTGTTTAAATGACTTAAAGTTGACAGGTGACATATTCGGCATATTCCATCGTCCTTATTTCCTCCTCGCCTCCTTGTCCCACCGCACTCGACGTCAAGCGCCACGACGCCCAAACGAAGGCATTTTAACGAGTAAGCCTACCTGCATGTTCTCTGTAGCGTCTCCAAGCAAGCCTCCAAACGTGATTGCGTTGGTGACCGTGCCCAGATAGATGAACAGGATGGCAGACAGAGACTGAATGTGGAGGGCGTCGTAGAAGTCGCTGGCAAAAAACGGCAGCTTTCGCTTCACATCCAGGATAAGACCTCCGCAAAACCTTAAAAAGACAGAGCCGTTGGAGTTCGTCAGCTTCACATCACAGCTCGGTTTGATCTCTTCAAAGAAATTGGAGGTGCACAAGGTGTGATAGAGATCGGCCTGGATATGTTTCTGTCATAGTGTCATAAGAGGGGGAATGTTCTGAACAAAAGAAACAATAAGGTTATTCAGCCGTGAAGTGCGTCCATTGTTCTGTAGTTCTTTGTGGAGTTTTTCCCTCACTGAAAAGTTTACTGGAGAACAAAGGCTAAGGCTTTCATTTGACACCAGACATGTGTCCTGACAGCAATTGGAGGCAATCAGGATTATAAAAAATGATTATAATACACTCATCTGTCAGAAACCTTCCCCCGAAAAAAGCAAAAACATACTAAGCTTCTTTTTTTTTTTAAGCTGTCAGCTCCTGTCATTTTCATTTGAACGTGTTTCGCACTTATAATGATTTCACAATGGTATGAAAAATTCGAATTACTTTCTTGTGCACTGAAGCTCCTCTCCCACTTCGTGCCCACCTCCTCCGCCTCCGTGTCCCGAATCGTGGGGGGTGTCTCCATTTATCTGAGGAGCCTCTCCTCCAGCATACATGTTCTTTCTATGAAAGCAAAAACATTCGGGCTTAGAGAAACACGACCGCATCATTTAACAGGAGGGAGAAAAAATAAATAAAAGAAACTCTCTTCTTCACTTCTGGGAGACATCTTCTTTACTTTGAAGTGGTGTAAACATAACAGATTATATGATTATTCAAGATCCTGAGGAGATTACATTAAATGTTCTCCTCTCAACAGACTTATGTGAACAAAATAAGACCATTTTATTATTCTGCAAATGGTCTTATTTACAAAAGACCATTTTGGTTTTGTTAGATATGACGGTAACGCATGCATTACGCAACACGTCAAACAGCAGAGTCGGTTTGTTTACGTTAAAGGCTTGGTCCACATATTTCCACTTGCTAATGTAAAATCTAAAAAGACAAAGTTAGGCGACCAAAACCGAAACAAAAAGTGTCCCGTCGCGGCTTATCAAATGAATGGCAGCTTCTTTCATTTGGAATATAATGCGAACGAGGTCGGACCTTTTGTCTGAGGAGGGAAGGGACTTGGGCGGCTCTATCCTGATGTCGGGGTCCCACTCGCCAGGAGGAAGGACGATCACTTCGTCCAGGAACTCGTCGATTCCCGCCAGCAGGTCCTTCCTGCATTTCGCTTTGTAGGCGATGTCATGAAACACCTTCAATGGAAACAAAACCGACCAATTACCATTTAAGAAATGAACGTGTGCTTTTTTTAAATTTATTTATTTATTTTACAATCCAGTGCCTGGAAACAGAGACAAACAGGAAAAATCAAATAGTCTGCAACTCCAACAAGTGAGTGGAATTTTTTATTTTTTTTTCCTAATAGCTTTGTTTACCAGAGCGAAGAGTACATAACGTCACCAACTGAGATTTATGGCACCTAAAAATCACCGCTATGCAGATGTTTCTCAATGCGCGCACACATATGGGTTTACGCCAGCATCGGGCCTCCCAGCGTGAATAGTACTGTCAATAAACACGTGAGTCAGTGAGTCAAAAATACTTCAAACATCTGATAGACCTGTGACACGACCGTTACGGGAGAGCTGAGAGGGCAAAGTTTAACTCGAGGAAATCCAGAGAAAACAGTTCCAAAAACTACTATATCAACAGAGAGCATGTGACCAGGAGAGGTGAAAAATGCAGGCCACGTGCTCTCGGTACCAAAACTGCTGAAAATATCGACCTTTCTGAGAAATACTGTGGCAGGTGTACAAAAGACACCAAGCAGGAAAATTGAAGAAATGCTTTCTCCAATCTTTTTGCTTATAATTTCAGCCAACAGCTCCACTGTTTCCTTATTGGTAGAAAACAAGATACATGGCCAATTTTATAAAATCACGACCAGTTTTTTCCTGTGCACTGCTGGCCAGGGTGCCAGATAGTCTAACCGCGTTATTTTACTGATCCAACAAATCTGGGTTTTCCAAAACAAACCAAACGTTCTGCCTTTACAATGACGTTAACAAACAGGGAGAGAGATACTTTACTGGCTGCTGTGGCTTCCTGTCTTTCCGTGGTTTGTCATGTGCTCTGTGTTCAGAAAGCAGCGGAAACTCTGGTCGTTAAAGTTTAAGACGTACAAAGCAAAAATAAGGTAAACTTTACAAAGCAAGAAACCAACTTTTTAAAACGTTTTCCGCAAAAGATCCCCTGGAACTGCTTTAAAATACGAGAAAATGATTAAAGAGATGCACTGTAAAACAAAGAAACATGCAACCGTTAGCCTAGCATGAAAACATCTTCAGCAGGAGCAAGAGGGAAATTTATTAATGACAGCAGACTATAAAAATTATGAATACAGGCCAGATGGTGAAATGGAGCATGTAGCAAACATTAATTTTTATTTTATCTTTAGCGTATTACTAGACTGGGTCTCGATATTTACCAAATGTTCAGTCATCTAAGAATTACTAATTGAGTCATTGTTAAATGACTCAATTAGTATTGACACAAAACATATCTTGATCCTGATATCTCTTCCATAAGTTTGAAGAAAAAAACATATTCTCAATATCGACTCACCTCGTCGGACATCAGGGTAGCGATTGCTCTTCCGATCTCTCGGTAAGACTTGGACTTTCCTTTAGGTCCCAACAGTACAAACATAAATCTAGGTACGACACGAAAGCATTAATTACTGATTTTTTTCGTTTTGTTTTGTTTAATGCGTGTTTCCGTGCGACATCAGCAGGTCACAGGAGGGTTTTTACAGCAGAGTACCTCGTGGGCACGGGGACTTCAGTCAGCGCTCCCAGCATAACGGCCTGCTGCAGACGGACGAAAGAAACAAACGGGGTTTCCAGGAAGTCCACCTCTCCGACCAGCACGTTTGATGCCTCGGCATCGGGGGGCAACTTTTTCATGAACTTATTCTTCAGCTGCGGAACAAATTGGAGAGAGAGAATGTGAGGGTGAATGTGCAGGGCGGTGAAACAACATAGAGTATCATCAGGATCAATACTGAACTTGGAAGATGATTTATGAAACATGTATGATTTATCTCAAAATCTTCCATTTTAAGATTATGAAAACATGCCCAGACAAGACAAAGAAAGTAGTGTTGCGTTTATTGCCTCTAAGCATATAGAACAGCAGCAGTGTTTGCCCTTTGCTTGAGATATGTGGCAAAACGCATCTTGGCTTTATACCATCCAATAAACAAACCTTACAAGCGCATATATCCAAAGTCTACACCGGTCTTGCTTTGTGGTTGACAAAGGGGACAAAAGCACACGGTAACCGATTTGTCACAATCCTAAAGACACCCATAAATTGCATCACATTAAAGACATGGTGCAAAGTCTTGTCTTGCCTCAAACTCATAGTCGAACGCATTCATTCTGACTTTTACCCGCTTGAAAAGTACTGCCAAAGCCTCCCAGGGGTTACGCCTGTTCATCGAGGCAGGGCAATGCTCTGCAGGACAACAACCCCTACTGCCTCTCCAATGAGAAAACTGTGAAATGAGCGAATTGTGGTGCAATTGTGTTGTAAGGAAAAATGCTTGGAATCATTAATCAGCAATGGAGTTGTTCTGTAAAACAAATATCGCGTTTCAGCACACTAAGGGTTTAACATTTTAAAGGTGCTTGACTTTGCTTTCAAGTGTAAAAAAAATAAAATAAGAGCACAAAAAATCTGTATGTGTGTGTGCATTAGCATCAGAAGGTTGAGAGGTTTTGGTTAATTAAGCAATGTTGTGATAGAGACGCTTCGGCGCTCTCCACATCCCACTACCGAGGAGTCATGTGCCTGCTCTTTATTTGGGTCAAATTCTTTTCAACTGAGGACATTAAAAATGATTATTAAGAAGTAAACAGAGTATTATGTGTAATTGGCGTATGAATTAGATGACGGTTAAAGAGCCAAAATAAGAATCAATAGAAAAGGAAGTAATTAAGGTCAAACTAGCTGAGCACATCCAGTTATTAAAAGTTATTACATTTCAACCGGATCTGCCCTGCTTATATCTCCTGCCGTGGATCTGTCATTATGACAACAACAACTGCATCTGAAACCATGGCGATGGCAGAAACAGACAGGAAATACCTTATAGAGGCCAACAACTGTATTATGACTGCTGTTTTTCCAACAAATGTATGACATAAATACAAATGCCCCGCCACAATAATTGGAACTCTTGCAAAGATGTGTGAAAACGCCTGGAAATTTTTTTTTTGTTTGTTTTTGCAACAACAGCGTACTATAAAAATAAACAATTTTTTGATTTGAGAACAAATACTCAAAGGGAAAAAAAAAAATCTCTCCTGAAAAAAATAATTTTACAACATTTATTGTGGCCATCATTTCAAGGTAGCTTGAGTATTTTTTTACTTTTTTAGTTGATCTGAATCTTCAAAATGGGAAACACTAGAAAACATAGCACTCATGCACTTCATTCACATGTTTATGGACACGGCAACACGCAAACAAGAGTCACTCGACTCAATTTACCAAAAATATTTACAGCCAGAGCAATTTTTTAAAATAGGAAAACACCAAGAACTGTGACAGTCGCGGTTTGTATTTCAACTATTCACCCTGAGGAGGACGGAAATAACTGTTGTTACAGCCGTCTGGTTATGGTGAAAATCTATGTGGCTTTAAAGCGACACTTTACCTGATCCTTTTCTGGTTTATCAGAGAAATCGCTCAGGCTGTTGGAGGTGAGGTTCCGGTGGGTAGTGGTAGGGCTACCTGCAGACACACCATATAATCTATATATGCATTGTTTCAATCAAAAAGACAGGACTACGCAGTAAATTAGACATTTTCTGCCTTACAGGAGGTGAGCAAGAGTAAAGAGAAGCATGAATCGGGCGAACAGAAAGAGCTAGAAATATCAGCTAAATGTGGCAAGGCTTAAGCTTAACAAGTAATGCCAGATGGCCGTTCATTCAGTCCCTCACAGAGAGGAGAGCTGGGCCGTGTGGTCATCTCAGGGCTGCTGCTTATAGGCGTCAGCAGACACATGCTGCTTAAGCAAATATGGGCAAAAGAGAGAGAGTGTAAACTTTGGAGTTTTACTCCTTCGCTGTTATTGACAGAAAACAGAGACGCTAATCTCTGTAGCCAAACAAATATTCTAATAGGGTCTAGTAAGAGTGCTTCCCCATTCGAGTGAGTCCCCACGTCTACATGTAAATGTCAGTGAGGCTCTGCTCTGTCCCGTGTTTTCACTTATGCGCTTCTTCCCAGCTGGAGAGCCGTGACCTCACTTACAGAGGTGTCCCATGCTGGAGCTCCTCATGACCTCGTATGAATCCGCCGGGTCTTGTGGAATTAAACAAGGCACAGAGTGATCGAAGGACGAGCGCGGTGCTGCCCCACACCGGATGCAGGAAGACAGCACAGACCGGGAAGAAAGGCAGGAAAAAAGGGACAGAAAAAAAAGAGTTTGGAAAGGCAGGGAAGAAGAAAAGAAGGAAAAGAGATTGGATCAGAAAAATATTAGTGTGGAAAAGTTGGTAAGTCTTAGAAGAAACTTAGCTATAAACGGTAGAAATGCTGGAATTGACAGCGACTAAAATCCAAGAAAATCAGAATTACCATTTTCCTGATTTGAAAACAGCCGGCTTGCACTGGAAACACTCTTGCCGATGTCGGCAAGAGAACGCAAGTTGGACTTCTTGGTCTGGTGGCGATGCTTTCGTAACAGAGTGTACACCACCTTCTCCTTTAGGTCTGCCTTCAGCTGACCAGTCTCAATCTGATTATCAGTGATCATTTCTGTAAAATAGAGACAGGAAAGACTAGGACAGTGTCGTCTGCAAAACACTGGACATTTTTGTGCGTCAACTCCACCGACCGACAACTTGTGGCAGGGTGGACGCCTCCATGTCTAGCAGGACTGTCCCCTTCTCGATGTACGTTTTGAGCTCCATCAAGCTGTGTAAGGACAGCGTGGCGACGTGAGGCTTGCTCCAACGCTCTCCGCCTTTCTCCACCTTCTCCTCAAACTTAATCCACCTTGACGCAGCACGATGAAGACAAAGAGGCAAGGAACAATGTCAAGAGCTGCTTGGACAACAGGCAAAAAAAAAAAAAAAAGGCACAGAGCGTGATTGTCTTTGCAACAAGTCCTATTTTTGAATTGGTCACAGTCCAAACGGTAAACACAAGGTACGCATGAAAGCCTGCAGACAACAACTTAAATCAGCGGTTGTAAAAAAAAAAAAAAAAGCACAAGGTACCACTAGCATGAAGCCGGTGTTCAGTGGTGCTCAGACCACACAGACAGATCATTTGGTGAAACAAGACTTTGTTGGCACCCTGGCTAAACTTATCCTCACGGTAAAACCCAGGGACAAGGATTCTTTTTTCTTTTTTTTTTAATAATAACGCATCACATGTCATTGGTACAAAGAACTATTCACAAGAGGCCAGAGGATGGAGTTTCCTCTCGGGATAGAGTATCTCTTTGGCCGTGGTCCACATGCTTGCGACCTGCCGACTTGCCTAAAGAGGAGACACCGTTGATTTGTAGGAGTTCATTTGCAGACACTCCCTTTTGACTCTTGCTTCCTTAAATAGGAATGAATTTTAACTTGTAAGGAGTATCTGTTATCACCTGGGACATTTCTGCAGCCTTGTAACATTGACCACGTGCGTCAATGTTACGGAAATACACTTTTCTTCAGAAATAGCTCTAACTGATGCCTGTATCTCATTGAAAAACAAACTGTGGAAAAGCAGTTACAGAGTTTAAATATTGGGCGTGTGCCAAAGTAAATCCTGTTGCGATCATGTGGGAGTCTGAGCTCTTTCCTGGTCTCACAGGGCAGGTAGCATAAAACCCGATCAGATAAGAACATACTGGGAGTTCACTGGAGTGCAACGTATTTCCTTACACAATCATAAAACATGTTGGGATTGTGTTCCACGTTCAGGAGTGTGAAGCAGGAAATTTCTCCCAACTCTGCCCATTGCTCTTGATGTGAAAGAGCAGTGAGGAGTTGGGTTGAGGGGCCGATGCATGCCAGGCTTCTGAGATATCCAGCCGAGCGACTCACCTGGCCGTCTCTTTCCACTCCATCTCCTGCCCATCCACAGACAGGAGCTCGTCCAGCTCTGTGAAGAGCTGCGGGGGCGGCGGGCCGTCATCCTCCTCTCCCAGAATGAACCGAATCCTCTCAGCCGGAGAAACTACGCAGGGAAAAGTTGCGAGGTTAAGACTCTCAAAATCAAATGAAACATATTTTGTAATTGCGTTGTCTTGCAAAACAAAGCTTGAATCGAGGAATGTCGTCACACACGTGTTGACTGTTTTAAGAAAAAATTGTTTGAAAAGTCAGGTTTTCTTAATTGCTGTGATCAGGGACAATTTTATCTGAAGTTGGCAAAACAAAACATTCGGGACATATTTGTCCCGAATGTCTGCATTCAAAGAGTAAAGGACCATGCTAAGATATAAAGTGGTACAATGCTGTGTGTGCCACTGGATTAGTGAGCTATAGACTGTAAGAAGTGCAAATAAAGAGTTAATTTGTGGAGATTTCAAAATATTTTACATGAGCATATTAAATCCAAATTCAAAGGCATCATTACATTTGAAGATTGGTTATTTTATAGTAGCCAATTTGTCCTTCTTTACTCTCATGGTGAAAAATCTAAAAAGAAAAATTTTAAATATATATATATATATAAATTTTTATCTGTTGAACCACAGCAGTGGAAACATTACAGTTTGGGGTTGCTTTACTACCCCAGGTTCTTAGCACCTTGTTGTTAAGTACTAAAAATATAACCTCATGCTATAGGACTGTTCAGCGAAAAGCGTTTGGACACCTGGTATCAGGAGCTGCACTGGAAGTGAAGCATTGATTCATATACTTCTCCCAAAGCACAATTGCAAATCCAACAAGGAATGTCTCGAAAAGAAGAAATGGCGAACCATGGAATGCTAAAGTCAAAGGGCAGGTTTGAATCTGGCCTTTACTTGGGCGGTGGGGGTGGGGTGTTCATACAGCTGTAGGGTTTCTGCACGAGTTAAGTGTTCAGAAATTTCAACAGAGTGATGTCATAGCTCCTTCAAACCAAACACTAGAGGCCTTGTGGGGGACCAGCATATGTCAGGAGCACCCTATGAAATGCAACGCTGCTGGTTGAGTATTTTTGGAAAAGAGAACCTGTCTCAGTCTCATCGTTACGATGTAATGCTCTGGTTTTCTACAAAAGAGGCTAGAGTTTGGTCTAAATAGAGCCACTGATGCTTGATGGGAAACATCAAGCATCAACGTCAAGTTTCCCTTCCCTTCTGAGAAAAGTGAGATCTTACTCAGGAAACCATGCTTCAGCATTTATTTATCTTCTTGCTCTTCCTTGAATTAAGCTAAGGCATCTTCTAAAACCAAAATTCCCTTTGTTTTGTATCCTACATCCAGTGGTTTTTCCATTGTATAATAGAAAATAACTGTCCATGTTAACACTACCAGGAAAGTTGTGCAACCGTGTTAAGAAGCGAGGCACAAGAGTCTATTTTTAAAGCTCCTTTTAAAAACAGTACTAGTCAGCAGTCTACCTTGACGACATAACATGGCTTGTTACCTTCTAATCCTGAAATAGCGCTCCGTCACCTTAATTTAGGGCAGTCGTTTTTAAACTCGTACAATCTAAAATTAAGCTGCAGTCAGGTCAAGATAAGTGCAAGGTGGATCGACTTATAGGGTATTAGCCCTGTGTGAAACATCTCGATCTGACCATGCATACAAGACGTCCCCGGCACATCTCCGGGGTCGGGACTGATCGCCACCTCATGGCGCACCTAATCACCAAGCACGTCTCAGGTCTCACACAACCGGTGTTCAGTGAAAACCAGACCTTTTGTTGTGGTTAGAAACAGCTTACAAGTGGTGGGATGAATCAACGGGATTATAGGGATTTAGATAAAGGTCAAAACAGCAGGAAATCTACGAAGTGGAAGGCGGCTGTGTATGCACTGTCTACAAGTGTTTGTGTTTTCAGTCAGGACTGCGCGTACGGCACGAAATGCTGCCCACATATCTAATCCGATTGCGCCTCACTCTAACACATCCCGCAGAGAAATGCTCCCATCTGCATTTATTACAGCGAGTTTCTGATCGTTTCTCCGGAGAAAGTACCAGAGGCGTAGCTTACGTACGGCATGACAGGACAGGGCAAAACAGCCAAAGCCAACATCAAATATTTTCCATGGGGTCAAAAAGGTTGCTCACGGCTCCACAGTGGAAAAATGTTTAATCCGGCAGTGGCTCTTCATACACGAGACTGTTTACGCTTCAGATTTCCTACCGAGATACGCTCCGATAAGAAGGTGGGAGTCTGTGTGTGGATGAGTGTGTTTGGGAGGCATTTAATGTTCCGTTTCAGTCGCTCTTCGCTGCTTAAGTTTGATTACACTTGTGTCTCGATGCCTGCTGTTTTACAGCCCAACACCGAGTCAATGGATGAACAGCCAGCGGTGGTCTCGGCTTTCTGTTGTTGTGTTGCAACTACAAACGTAGAAAAGTCAGCAGGGTTCATCGAGTTTTTGTTTTGTTTTGTATTTTATCCGTGTTTTATCTGATAACTACATAATTAACTCGGCCTCTGTAAGTGGACTGAACTGATTTTAAAGTAACAAAAGAAACCATTTAGATTCGTAGTATTACTTACCAGTTGCACAGAAGAGCTGTAAAGGTTTTATAAGTTTAATTGCTAAATCAAATAGCTTCCCATAGACTAACGTTTTTGTCCATGACCAAACTTAATTTTAAAGATTTAAAGTAGATGCAGATATTACACACTTATTTTTCTGGCTCAGACATAGAGCCTAGTAATGTTCAAAATAAATAAATAACGCCTTAAAATAAAATCTTTCTTGTTGCCCTACCAAAACTGCTTTGATATTACATTCAATCTTATAAAAGGACTATAAGAATTTGCCCATATCTACATCCATATTTGGTCATTCAGAAAATATATTCTGATTATGCTTGTCTATCAGAACAAATAGGGTTTTATTTTAAATAACAACCTTTAAGCAGTTATTAAACACACTTTCTCATTAAGAGGAAGTAATATTCCAATCTGAAATGTCATAATTTCACTGACTGTAAGAGGAAAATCATTCTCATTGACAGAAAAAAAAAGGTTAAAAAAACAAAACAAGTTACTTGATTACATTTAGTTACTGGAATAAATTAACTTTTTAATAATGTTCTAATTTAGCGAATGGTTCAAGCGTCACAAATGTGCACAGTTTGCTCAACACTACCAAGACTTTAACGGAAGCCGTGTGTTTTGGTTTGATCAGCAGAAGATTAAATGTTTAGGGGAAAGAAAAAAAAAACTCTATGTGGATCTCTAAAGCAGTGGTGTTCACACTCTTTGTCCAGCAGTCCAAAATCAGCAAAGAAATATATAATTTTTATTAAACGTCTGCAGCATCGAGGGGAAACCTATCAGACATCTTCCTCAGTTTTAAAGTAACATATTCTTCTCTGTAGGAATATGTCAAAAATAGAAAAGGAACACAGTGTGAATATTTGTTCTTCTGGCCAAATAAGCCCAACAAATTTTAGATGCATTCTTATTTGCAGTCCAAAACATTGCACACAATATGCAATAGATCCCTTGATCTGAAACAATCATTTGGCTGCAACAGCTGACATTGATAAAAAACAACTGTCAGAAGGCAGAACAGCTGTACATTCCTGCAGACCTTCTGTCCTGATGCTTCACTTCGTACTCCCACACAGTGCAGAAAAAAACTTTTCTGAGTGTAAATTCTGGACCTTTTTTTTAATTTTTAGATAGCTTGTTATATAGACATAGTTAAGACATAACTTAAACTATGTGTTTTAGGTTAGTCTTAACAGACATATTGGGCAAATTGCCTTGTTTAACATCAGCTGGTATAGGTGTTAACAAATGAGAAGTTGTTTCTACCATTCTGCATTGGAGCCCCATATTTATTGAGAACATGAGGAGGAATTTGCACCATTTGCACCATTTGGAAAGTTACCATAAACTATTGCTGGAACGAATGCTAATTGTACATTTGGGACAATAGTTTGGATTTTTTCTATATGGGTTCTGTGGGTAGGCTATGACTAAACATGGGCTGGTTACTCGTATCAAAGTTGTCCATGGATTTAAAGTTTCAGGCCACTACAGTGTGCCAGAGAAAGTGCCAGATGTATGAACAATGTTCCCAGGTCTGTTGTTGTGCAGTTGGCTGCAGGGTACAACAATTCTCCCTTCCATACAAAAGGGACATTCAGCTGTTTAAACATGGTAATAAATCAGCACCGCCCATCAGCTTTACTAAGATAACTGCTTAAAAGAGAGGTAAAATCTTATCTGAATGTTTATACACTTTAATCTGTTTTATCTTCATGTGAGAATAAGAGCTAGCTTCACTCAATCTCTGTTTTTCTTTAAAGCACATAGAAAATCTCTAGGCACATGCTAACTAGTAATCTGGTTTATGCAATTCTCATCGATTCTCTGTACTCCATCAGAGTTTTCTCCCATTGAGTTGGATTTCTCCAGCAGAATTTATCACAGAAGGAGAAGTTGTGAAGGATAAAGTGGATTTTCTGCGCCGTTTTAGAAATTGCAGTCTCCCTGTAGTTTTAGCAACAGCAGTGGAGAAATTGAGCTGTTCAGTCCGTTTGGGCCACACATCCAAATGTTGAATTATCATTAACAGCTGCCTTGTTTGACTAACGTCTCTCATTGCAGTGGAGGATGGCTGTTTACAGTCCAGGCCATTTGCAGTAAGCATCATTGCATGGAACGGGCATACTGCATGCGTCACAGACAAATATTAGCAATTGGGTAACATTTGCAAATGTTTCTCAATATCCAAGAGCCAAGACCCTCTTTACAAAACAAAGCATGAAATAAGGGGCAGGCTAATTCTTCAGTTTGAGTCTGTATGTAAACCAAGTCTCTTTATTTTGCCGTTGCACTCTCATTTGACTCTACATTGTTTTATCCTTAGTTTCAGCTTTTCTGATACCCTTTAATTTGTTCGTTATTTCATCACAAAGATCATCCAAACCCATCTGAACTTAAATCATCGTTCTCATCACCAGTTCACTTCCCCGCATACTTTCAAGTATCCTGACATTTTTCCCTACATGCCCTGTTCAGTTGGGACGTTTACCTTTTCTCCAGCTCATCATTCATTTTAATACCTTAACGATTACCTCAAACAGATTCGTACAAGATATTTTAGGTAAATTCCAGTGCTGTGAGTGATAATTATACGGCTTGCAATTGAAATGTTTTGGGGCAAACCTCTTGGGGTTAAACTAATCCCCCTATACAATTACAGTAAGTGGATCTTTTAGTCTACACTGATGCCAAATTATAATGTTGATTCAAAGGTTGCTGGATTGTTCCCACCAGCGAAGCGCATTAAAATTTTATTTTGTGGTATGACAGGTTATATACATCACAAACAAAAACTAGTTTTTTTCCTTCCTTATAAATATATCCTGTTTTTGGTCATTTTTATTGCACTTAGATGTTTCAGATCAAACTAATCTTAAAATCAGGACATTTTAATCTGAATGAATACACCAGGCTGCTTTCAAAACAATAATTCATTTATTAAGAAAAACATTTTTTGAATAAATGAATAAATCATGGAGTAATTGTCACTAACCGCATCTTTTGGTCTGATTTTCCTAGCCACTGACAATTGTGATTAGTCAAGGAATAGCTCCTCATTGACAACACAAAGTAGGTTAAAATAGCCTCATCAAAACCCTATCATCTACAAAAATTTAAATAAAGATGAGAAATAAATCAATGGACACCCATTAGTCTGGAAAAGGGGTTACAAAGGTATTTCTAAGACTCTGGGGCCTTAAGCAGCCATTTGTTGAAACAGATGTAAAACTCCCCAAGAGTGTCGACCTTCAAAAATAAACTTCAAGAACAAAACTCTGACTCATCCAGGAATCCAAAAAAACAAATAAGGTTTGCAGGCAATCTCTTGTCTCAGTGAATGTCGGTGTTTGTGATTAAACAATGTGAAGTAGACTGGGCCAAAAAAATAATATCTATTGGAAATTATCCTGCAGATCGGAACATTTTCCCAAGAATTTAAACATGACAAAACATCTTGCGTGTTTTCTCAGCAGCAGAAGTAATGATAGCGGACATTTCACATCGTCCTTGACTTCTGAGGGTTGTCGTTTCTCAATCTGTAATTCTCTGACTTTCCTCTCCAGCTTTTGGCCAACTACCTAATTGCTTCCATCTACTTGGCTTTTAGCTGCTGAAAATCCTTTCCCACAAAACCCCAAAGAGTACAGCGCAGTGGTTAAGCGCCAAGGTGTAAGGGAATACCTCTCTTTGTGTTAACTTTACACACATTAGGCCAGTCGGGTGTCATTTTAAGATTAGCCTGTGCCGTCTTCCCACTCCTATTCCCATGCTCCATCAGCTTAGTTCAGCTTCCCTAGCAGCAGAAACACTTGATAATGATTTGCAGTGAGATGTTGAAATGTTTCCAAAACCTCCTGAGTAGATTATAATGTGAAGGCGTCGGAGTACGTAGGACCTTTTTTTTTTTTTTTAAATCAGATCTGAAAGTCAATTCGGGATGTACTCACTGAGGGGTTTCAGGATGCTCGTGCAGGAGTCGTCCGCGTTCTCTGCGTCAGACTTGTAGGCTCCCACAATCTGCTCGACACGCTCCCGCTTCTCCTTGTGGTTCGACTTGCGTCTGTGGCGTCTCCTACGGTGGTAGCTCTTGGGAACGTGCACACCGATGTACACAGTGTGGTGGCCTGTGACGGCACAACGGAAACACACCAGGAGCACAGATCAAAATCTGTTATATTCATAGACGAGGAGAAAAAAAAACAAAAAAACAAAGGAGACCCAAGTAATCTGGCTCTGTATGGGATACAGCCTCATCTTGGGAATAGATTTAAAGGTGTAGTTCAGAATTTTTAAAGTGTGGATTTGTTGAAAGTGTTGATAAATATCAAAAGGCTTCACATAGCAATGGGTGAAAATCTGATGCCCAAATACAAGGATGTAAAGTAGGCAATGAAATCAAACAAGGCAATGATAACATTGATCAAAATTAGAATGAAAATATTTTAACTGTTAAATAAAAATAACTACTACTTGGGTAAGAAGGAATGCCGTAAATCTGATGTTAATAATGTTAACTTTGTCAATACAAGTTGGCAGAGGATCTCATAATTTTGAGAAGTAATTAACAAAAGATTCATTTTTTGTAATCCTTCTGCAGCCATTTCAAGGAGTCTTAAGTAAACTTGTAACATGTCTCATGACTTGATTGATTTTTTAAAAAAATCAATGTCAGAAGTACCAGGAAGTCCATGTAATGCAGGTTAAATGTTCTCGTCTCTTTCTTCCGGTTATGAGTAGTTATTATTTTCCCTTCTGCAGATTACTCCCTCGGTGACGCCATTTAGCATCAGTCCAAATTAGTTGGTCCTGGAGGGTAAAGCTAACAGCTGGCCCAGAAGAGCAAAGTTCAAAGCTGACTTTTACCATCTTAAGATAACTCCAATTTAAAAACATCACAGCTCTTAATGTGGGAACTATTTGATGACCCTTTAAATGATCAACACATGTGAATTTTAATGGTTATTTACAGAGCAGCTAATGATCATTTACATGGGAAATGGAGATAACAAGCGGTGCGCCGACAGTGATCTTCCTGTGTGAAACACGTATTCAGATCAGAAAATGTAAAGTGTTTCAAGTCAAGGTAGCTTGTTATTATAAAAGTAAAGTGATATTTAATCTGAATAAGAAGTTTTACATACAGTACTCTCTCCTTTTTCTATCAGGAAGTTATTCTCACTGGAAACCATCTGCATGTTATTTGTTACAACCCGTTTCACGCAGGAAGGTAATTGCAGGCGCACTGACTCCAACCTGCGTTTCCTGGGAACATAATGGTGACAGTTTAAAAATGTATATAAAAAAAAAACTAACATGTGGTTTCATCCCCACTAAGGCAAGCTGTTAGCTTCAGCTTCTGGAACCAGCTAGCTTCTGGAACCTGGTTATATACTCTCCGGTATATAACCAGGAGAGTTATATACCGAAAGGAAGAGTGTAGCTGGTAATCTTCTAACAGAACTATATTTGGAAAAACTATGAACTACCCCTTTAATGCACAAGCCAATAATATCAGCAGGGAGTTCAAGTTTGCCATCAGTCACAAGAGCAACTACTCCCTACATTTGAGGCTCATGCAGGAAATGATCATTTATCCCATGCAGGAAGTAATTAGAGGGAAGAAGAGAGTTAAACTCTTACAAATACTGGGATCAGCTGACTAAGTCAGAGTGAAACATCCATGTTTTTATTGGCTTTTCTGGGGTTTTTTTTGGGTCCTATTCAATCTCTGCATTCCAGAAGCATGTCTCGCACATTGTAATTACATGTTCTGCATTACGGCAGAAACCGACGCGCACCTGAGACGAGATAAAAACCCCAACCCTGGACTCCCATGCGGAGAGGCTAAAAGCAGACAAACAGAGGGACAAAGCGCCAAGAACGCCGACGTGCCTCTCTCTTTATGTGGGCCTTAAAGTGGAGGTTGGGTAAACATGTTGGATGTCTCAGTAAATACATGTGAGTGGCTCTGGATTCTTCTGTGGCTTTAGTAGACGGACAATGGAAGGATTAGAACGGCCGTCGTGTGCAAAATGTAATCTTAGAAGAATTAGATCGGCCATTGATGTAAGTTTCTGGGTCGATACTTGTGGGAAGATGACACGTTTTTCTCGGTATGGGCACAGCGGGACTTTAAGACTTTAAGATCTGAACCAGCGGGACAATTGGTCAGAAAGCAGCACTCCGCCTACCTTCCACTTCCTCTTCATCACACATATGCTTGACAAAAGACGCTCCTCTGTCCAGGACCGCTTCATCTTCCATTCTGCTAGACAAAAAAAGAAAAACATTGGTGATTAAATGCCAAAGAGAAGAAAACGTTTTTTAGAAAAAGGTTTTCTTCACTGTAAATCATAGCCGTTATTTAAAAGAGGTTTATTCTGCTAAATCGAATTTCAAAAAGCATGTGTTGCCGAAAGAGCAGTTTTCTAACTTTCTCCACTTTTTAGTCATGCTGCAATCATGAACAATACTCATTTTATTGGGATTCGATCTGCCAAACCAGACACAAAGTTAATTGACCCTTTTTTCTTTTTTTAACAAATAAAAATCTAGAAGGTTTAGCCAAGCGCGCATGACTCAGTACTTTTCAGAACCACCAGCAGGCCGATTGGGGTGTGTCTCTGTTCCAGCTTTGCTCTTCTAGCAAGTCCTGTTTTAGCCACGTCTTTCTTGGAAATCACTAAAGCCCAGGCAGAATGGATGTATGGCATCTGTGAATTCCCCTACCGTAGATTCCCAACTGGCTTTAGGCCTGGACTTTGACTGAGCCATCCTGACAGATGAAAACGCTGTGATCTAAATCATTACATCGGAGCTCTGGTCCTCTGTGCCGGATTATGTTATTCCTCATGTTCGCTGGGTCTCCGTCTATATTGTGGGAATATATACGTGTCTGGTTTCCCTCCTCGGATGCGCAGTGGAAGGAGTTCCACTCCCCGCACGAGCAGTAGGGTGGCTGCATGCTTCAACATGCGCTAGAGATCAGTTTTTAACTGGAAACCTTTCTCCTAACACCTTTGTGTCTGCAGCCACAGGGTCTGAAAATGTGTTAAGAATGAATCAAACCTCATTTATCAATTCATTTGATTTTTTTTTTCTGGGATTTAAATGAAATAATTGATGAGGAATGCTATCTTCTAATTTCTGGTGAAACTATCCACCACTGATATAAAAGGGATTACACAACACAACTAGCTAGTCAGTATCATTGGATTAGCTTCCACAACTAATCTGAAAAATGATTCAGTCAAAACTAGACTCTGACTTTTTCCCTACAATATTACTGTATATACCTGATCCAGGCTCATTAACCTTACATACATTTATTTAACAAAGTTTGTTGTTTTTTTTCCATTTATCACATTTGAACTGCCAGCGCACAAGTCAGTACCAGACTGAAATGCATGCGAGTCGTTTTTTTTCCAATCACAGTTATAAGCCGCATGTTGGGCATAAAACAAGGATGCAGCGTCCGAGGCGACATTTCTTCTCTGTTCTGGACTTTGTTCCTTTTTATCAAGCTGCTGCTTAAAGATGCTCCTGTGAGTTTGGAAGCAAATTTGGTCCCCCCCCCTCTTCCCTCCTGGTCCAGTAAAAGTACACACATCCAGGCTATAAAAAGCTGCTTTAGGCCACATGACGTAAAATAGTCAAGCAACCTTTTCTATAAACATCATAGCTTTGGTCTGCCACAAGCATTTCTTACTTGGTGCCACAGACTAAACTTTTCATCACCTGTGCCTCAGTTTGTTCCATTAAAACCGTCTTAAGTGTGAAGGGAAGCAAAATGAGAGCTTCGCTTTAAAACCGATCTAGATTGAGAGCCTCAGCGAAGATATCAACCCATCTGCAATTTGCCTGAAGGGGAGGCTGGAGGGGGTTTTAGGCTGAAGAGGAGTCAGATTGCAAATTAATCAGAGTGGGGCAGCGCTGACCGCTATAAACAAAGCCAGGAAGAATACAGCGTGTTCCTTCAGTTACATGACATGCTTGTTTGAATTTCCCGTGAGGATAACGATATCTGGATGTGAGATGACAGAGGCACAACGCCGATAGCGAGTGTGACGCTGCCGCGAAATCAAACAAGTCACGAGAAGTGTGAGTTCAGCATCAATGATGTCAGCAATATCTGAATAAACAGCAGCTGTAACGCTACGTTACATGGAAAAGCTCGGCGTTATCTTCTAGCTGCCAGTTTCTACCTCGTCTCCTGCCTTACCCCTCCAGGACAGACTGTACTGAAAGTGCCACTCGTTTCAAGGGCTCGATTATGTCACTCTGTTTTCCTTTGTGCAGATCTTGTTCCTGGGAAGACCCACTGACACAGTTTGTACGCTTTTTATGTTTGGCATCCTTTTGTGTTATGTTACGGTGGATTGTTGTGTTCACTAAACAATTTCTTTGTTGTTCTGGCCATGTTTTTACACACTGCGAGATTAGGTCTACTAGCAAAGGCCCAAAGATCGTTCTATAGTCTTGGTGTTGCAAAGGCTTTCTTCTTTGAGTATGTTTTTAATCATAAAAACATACCAACTTTTCACTCTGAGAACATATACCTAAAGCATCACTCTAGAGGAAAGCTTAAGGTATTTCCTCTAGTTTCTTTATTAAAAACCAAAGGTGTTACCAGAGATCAGTTCTTGGTCCTCTCTTAATCTTTTTGCACATCAACAGTCTGCGTTGAAAAGTAATGAACTGTACTTCCATTGTTATGCCAATGATACCCTACTGCATTTACACCTTAATATCTGCTGCTCTAACCACCACAGTCTTCCTTTATGGTTCAGTGCACTTGGAGCTACGTTATTTCAAAAAAGTGTTTGTTTTGTCATTTTTAATTTGAATTTTAAATAACTTGGTTGTATCCTTCCTATGCAATTATGCATGGTTCACATCTCCTATCAGTGCTCCATCTGGGATTTCTCCCACTTAGCTCGATTTGTCCGAATGGAGGATGTGAACGAAGCCATTCGGTCCATGTTGGCCACGTTTCTCCATTTTCCAGTAAGCTTCATCGAGCTGGAGCACCACATACATCACTGCCAAGCCATTGGTTAAAATCACATCCAGTCGTTTAAAAGTTAAACAAGCAAGCAATCGTCTCTCAATACCCTCTGTATGACGCAAATCTTAGAACAACTGCACCCTCTTCAGAGCTTCATCATGTTCTTTAACAAAGACCTGATTGCCATTTGAAGAGAAGCAGGCCCACTGCATTACACACGCCCCACTATAGGGGAGTTTCTCACCAAAACCACCTTGAGGGTTTATTATCAAACAGCTCAATTTTACATCGATCTTACCAAACCGCACAGTTTCACTTGAAGCCTCAGCGGAGTTAGCTGAACTTTTGGGGAATGAAAGGCTTCCCTCTCAAGAACAATCTGCTGATGTCTAAGACGTCCGTTCTCACTCTGCTCACTATCCCTGGTACCAAAATATCGGTGACGTCTTCCAGCTGAGTACCCAGAGGCTAAAGGAAATTGACTTCACATTTGTACCACCAGGCACGAGGAAGTCATGAATTACTAATAAGCATATAGCACTGGATGTTTCCTTTCCAGATGAATAAATATACTGAACTTAAATGGTTGTATTTTTTTCCACCATTTCAGTGTGAGGTTATGCTACCAATACAACAATACAATTCATTGTAAGGCTTCTTACTCATCTGAACGAGGAGCGGCAACAAGTTTGTTTACGTCTCTTCAGACACTTCTGAAACTCATAGGGTGCAGCTGCTTTCATTCACTGCAGCACAATCACACCACACGTGTGGGAAATGAGCCTAAGGGGGCGTTCCGAGAACACGGCTCAGCATTTCCTTTTTTCCTTCGCTCCACCTTTGCAGCAGGTATAAAAATGCAGCTAGGTGCGTGGAGGCAGGTCACGTAGTGCAACGAAAAAGGCCCTAAAAAAAACCCCCACTCAATGCACGGGGAGAGCAAACGGAGCTCATGTTTCAGGTTTCCTGCTGGCCATGGAGCAGCATTAATCACCTCACATGGTGGCCTGGGACAGGGAGGGCTTAATAAAGGGAAAACTAGCAGAGGTGGTGCAGGGACACCCAGGACGCAGCAGGGGAAGAGTGCGGCCGGTGTGTGAAACAGGCTTGAGCGACACAAAGAAACCTGAATTCTGCTCTTTTCGCATCGCTCAGCAAAAGCAACACGAAGCCCAGGCATGGGAACACATGGAAGATAAGACCCCACAGCATCTTCTTCGTCACATCGTTGTTATGGGAGCAAATCTGGGTCTCCGCTTTCACTTCCTGTCCTGGCTACTTTTTGTGCAGTGGTCATGTTTCTGCTTTGCCTCGTGTTGCCTTCATGAGGCTGGATAAACCCGCCAGAGCATGAGGAGGCAGGATCAGGGATCGGGATCAGGGATCAACTACATCTCTTTACAGAGTGACGTCCCAGCAGTCAGCTAGATTTACCAAGGGCAGCAAGATGTACAATGGTGAATTAGGAGAAGGTGACGTTTACGATTTTTGCTAAAGGGGCTAAATTCTCTGGAGGACCTCATTTCAAAGAGCCCATTATTAATCGGTGTTAACAGTTTTTTTTTTTTTTTGTTTTTTTAAAGTGAAATAAAACATTTCAATTTGTTGTAAAACTCCTTAGTTAGCTTCTCCAAGCAATCTCAAATTGACATCTATTCGACAGTCATATGATGCCAGCTGAGTTTGTTATGCCTCGACAGCGTTAGCAAAGAATGTTTAGCCCTTTTTTTTCTTTTTTTCTTTTAATGCCAAGTGGTAAATTTTCACACACCTCATCAAATTCTCTGCAGATAATGCTTACCCTGTTTAGAGCACAAATTATGCACAAATTAACTTTCAATAGGTTGAGGGAAAATGTAGCTACCTATAAAATAGCAAAGGGAAATCCCATCTGACACCTGACACAACGAAAACAGAAGAAAAATCAGAAAAAGTTACTTGAATAATTACAAAGACAGTCCTCAAACTGTGGTACAAATAGCCCTGGTGAATCCTTTAATAGGAGCAAAGAGTACAAATAGCTAAAACCAAACCCCTCAGTGGACACTGAAGCTGACACCAATGAACCAGGAAGTACCACTGACCGCATTCTGTTTACTTCTGAAATGGCAAGACAGATTAAAACCCATCTGTTTTAATCTAGCTGCAAGTTGGAAAACTGAAAGGATCTGCCAGTTCTCTGCACTCACTCAACAGGCTAACAGCTATGAGCAACACAAGCTAATAGCATGTAATTTAGTCATTATCAGGTCTTAGACCAGTGAACCACTTTGCCATGCTGGTTAAAAAAAATTCACAGATATGTAACAGTAAAAAGAAAAAATATATATATACAAGAGTTGGTGTAAGATTTGACTATTTTAGGGGAAACTTCATCCATAAAGTCCATTTTACTAATGTCTAATTTCTTGAAAGGAAAAATGGATGCAACAAAATGTTGACTTAAGTTCTAACACAATTGGTGAAAAGTGACATAAAGCGCCTTTCATACAATAGATCACGACCTGTTGGACAGGTGTGTCTTGGTTTTGGCAATTTCCAGCAAAGAAGGTCCGACTGGTTAATGAATTAATTAATGTGCAATTTCGAGGAACATAACTGTTAAGTTTCCGCCTAACAAGTAAGAAGCTCTTTTGTTTTCTTGACACGCAAGAAAAATGAGGAAGACAAAGGAAGACAAAAACATTTCCTTATTATAAACCACGTGTCACCCAATGGAGACAAAGGAGAGAGAGAAATCAGGCCTTGTTTGTATACGCCCCCACACAGATAACTCACTCTTCCCTGCGCATTTACTTTGAAGAGGACTCAACCCAACCATGCAAATATTCGCAGGAAGTGTAATAATGTTAGATGGCACAGCTGATGCAATTCAGGTGCTTGAGGAATAAGAGCAATAATAATAAAGTCTGATTTGCTAGAGTTGTTTATCGACTTGCACAAATTTTAAAGCAGCAAGTCTGACTTTTCAACAAAACCAAACTCAACTCACTGTGGACATAGTTTCTAACCTGTAAGAGATTATAATCTGTTTTTCTGTTCAGCTGTTTTTTGTTTTTGTTTTTTGTATCACTGTTAAATAGTGATCCCAAGCCAGTAGGTCAAAAACCCACAAGGTTGAACCGCTTGGAACTTAAAATGTTTCACCATATATTTTGGAAACCTGCAAATTTTTTTCATCAGCCGTACTTTATTCACACCAACTTGATTGTTGTGTCTCTTGTGAGGTCATAAATCCTGACATAAGAAAGCAGATTTAGCAGTTTTTCCTTCAATGTGCTTTTTTTCAAACACGTTTCCCGAGGGACATCAATATTTCTTTACTATGCTGTGATAAGAGCGTTCTTTTTTTTTTTTTTTTATCCTTCCTCTTGAGCCATTACAATTCCTGGTATTGGAATGTCACCATTAATACTCCCTTGGTTAAATGGTGATCCCTCTGAATTACCTAACTAAACCCCATTGAAACTCTTCATCCTCCCTAAAGTGCTTGAAAAAAGAAAACAAGCAACTGTGAATCACCAATAAAGGGACAACTCATCTCTCCACGAGTCTGGTGGCTGCTTCCACCAAACCTTTAAACGAAAGGATTCAAAAGACTATTGTACAGACTTCTTTCTGAAAAACAAAAAGCATGGAAAAATACAACTTTGAAATTATACATTTTCATTTTAGATTGCACATTTGTCTGGGTTTTATCTTTCTGGTCTCAAGCTGTTTGTTTTTTGTTTTGTTTTGTTTTTTGACATTTTTGACACTTTATAGTAATTTTGTGGGCTTAGACTTAGACTTTCTTTATTGTCATTGTACAAAGAGAACACAAGGTAAATCTTGACAACGAAATGTCAAGATAGCTTGGCTAGTGATGCATCACTCCATCTCTATGCTGATGGCCCAGTTATGCAAATGTACTTGTCCTACTTGTTCCACAATACATTATTCTGTTACTATTTTTTTTCAACTCAAACTGAAAACCCAAAGTTATGTACTTTTTAAAGTAAAGTACATGTACACCTGTGCGGATAGGCACACAAACAGCTTCATTGGTTTTTGTCTTTTTTTTTTTTGTCCACAGAAGGAACAAATATGACGAGGTATTTTTCTAAATATCATTTTCATTTTAATTTATGACAACCTGGTTGTCATTTGGAACTAAAAAATCTCAAATTGAGCTTAAGGGTCTTTAGTAGCTGCTTATTGTGCTTTTATTTAACATATTCAAAAAATATGCACGACATTATCATCCAGCCAACTTTTTGTCTTACACTGAGACGAATCAAATTGACACGTTTCGTCTTTTATCAAAGACTCACAGAGGTTCATCACAGAATGTAAACCTTTTTCCCCCACAATTGCACGTCTATGCATCCACTCCCTAAAGGCACATTCAGTATTCCTGTCACTTCTAAACTTGTGAAACTTTAAACCAGCTCCAACAAAGTACGTCTTATGCAGGTGAAAGATGAACAATGCGTTTAAAGGATGCAGTCGAAGCAGCACTACATCTATGAGGTTTTAATGTTTCTATTTCTAGCCCATTCTTTTCCTCTCCGGTTGTTTTGAGGAGAACACTAAAAACAAACACGCCGCGGCGGGATTGTGGTTTTCAAATCTAACGCCAGCGCGCCTGCGCCGTGAGGCGCACGCGCAGCTTTATTCATGAAGATGTTGAGCAGATGATCCATCCACCTCTGGGCCTGCTCCGTCTTTCTCTCTCTCTCTAATTGAGAGCGACAGGTTCTTGGAAAATGGATTACCGTGCGTTCATAGGCACAGCGGTGCAGGAACAGTGGCTTATCTGCGGCCTGTTTCAGTGACTGACTCGGTTTTTTTTAAATGCTCCAGTTCTCGGACAGAACCGAGATGATACAGAGCATAAATCAGAGCTCTACTCCACGACTGTCCTGAACGTCCAGCTCCACTTTACAGATGGACTGGGACGAATCAACTCCACAGCTGAAGTTGTACTTTTTTTTTTGCCGAAAAACACAGTAGTCAAGTGAACTTACTTGCTCTTTTCGGAACTCATGGCGACAAATTTCTTCCTCAAAGATAATCAAGCCTTGCACGCGGCAGATGTCTCTTCTCAGTTGCGTTATTTGGAAGCCTCCACCTTCTCTCTCTCTCTCTCTCACTAAAAAATAACAACAAAAAAAGTAACAAAAGAGGCGTTGAGTTGCGCGCTATCTGGCGGGGATGATCTCTTTGACTCGGCAAACCAAACTCGGCACAGGAGGACGCGCAACCCTCCTCATCTAGCTGGGCTCGCGCCGGGCCGACGTCTTAAAAGAAAAGCGGAGCGTCGGAGGCGCGTGGAGAGTCTCTGCGAGCTGCGTGTGTTTTCCATATTTAACGTGCCATCCCTCCTCCTGCGTGACGCCAGCGTTTGGAGGAGGAGGGTGGGGGGCGGAGGTCACAAAAAGTTACTCATGGGTGGCGCTCCAGATGCCTCCACTTGACAAACTGCTCCTCTATTGTTTACCAAAATTAACTTGCCCTACAATCTGAAAGCACTTTAAAAAAAAATAAAAATAAAAACTTCGGCACACAAAACTTAGACGAGGGACAAAACTTTTAGAGAAATTTACTTAAAAGACGTTTTAAATTCAATTATACACGGCAAAAACAAAACAAAACAAAAAAAAAAAAAAACACCCCAAAAACAATTAAAGAAACCCAACGCTATTATTAATTCAGGTGGTTTTGTTGAGTCATGCTGGGAGAACCAAGGCAGACAATGTCCAAAATATCGTACAGGTTGTAATGGGGACTGGCGACACCTTCTGGAAGAAATACAGGTGCGTCTCAGTAAATTCAAATATAATCACGTTTATATTCACGCAATCAAAATCTTGTTTTTAGATTTACTATGGTTTCCAGAGCCTGAAGGCACACAGGGATGCAAAAATAATAATAATGACAAATAGAGTTTAAAGTTTCATAACAGACTACCAAATAAAACCGCTGAACTTTTAGCACAAGCATGAAGTCACAAAGTTAAAACTTCCTTTAAGAAAGCAACAAATTCAAAATTATAAAGCTATTTACAAAAGAGAAGTTGGAATCCATTGCAGTTATTTTTAATCAGCGCTACATGATCACCTCTTGATCAAAACACTTTATTTTTAAAGATAGCTTTTGAGTTTTCTCTAAAATTAAAAAAAAAGAAAAACCTTTACATTTTATTTGTGACATCAACACAAATGCTGAATATTAAAGCAACCTGTGCAGATAAGCACACATACACATGCATTAGCCTTTACTAAATGTTGAAAAGCTATGCAATCATTTCCATTTACAAAATACATGAGTGAAAAAAACAAAACAGCTAAATGATATTAAAAAGTGCACATTTTCTATTATTAAAAGCACCAAATGAATGAGAAGTGATCACTTCTCCCAATATTCCAGGATGTTGTTCCCACTGGCCGTCACAATGTGCTCAAGAACTCCTTCACCTAAGAAAAAAAAAAAAAATCATAAAAGATGTCGAGGGTCACCAAAAAATACTGAGTCAATGTACATTTCTGATACGGTTGATGGAAAGCCCCAGTGTCCAGCTTTCGGCTCAATAAGCAGTTTTTGATTTGAGGTTAAACCGCAATGTGTTCTTGTTTACAATCAACAGAAAAGTGCCCAATAAGCATCTTTTTTAGCTGTGTGAAACACTGTTGTGAGTTTCCTTCTCAACATCAGAGCTCAGACTCTGCAGAGCTCGTTTAAAGTCTGTCACAAAAGGGAACAATTGTTTCTAATAAGTAGTAAGTACTACTATTGTCCTCAAAAGTGCAGAATCACCAGAATACAACTGGCGGTGCACCAATCACTGACTTCCTGTTTTTGAACAGGAAGTCAGTGTCTTGTGATTTGATTTTTCTACATTTTGTTCCCTTTTGTATAAAGACTTCCTGCATTGCTTAAGAACCTTTACTCACCTTCTCAATCATGTCGGCACTCTTAGAATCGTTTTGCTTAAAATCGTCGTTCACATCCAAGGTCAGAACGGGAACGTCGCTGAGATACTCAAAATCCATGCTGTGGGCACACGCCATGTAGTTAGTGATGTGTAACAATTTAAATCTCTGCATTCAAAACCACTTTAAATAGAAACTCATGCTTTTCCATGTCCAAATCTAGTCAGTTTTTAAATAACATTTGAGTCCAAAATGTTTTTAAGCAGCTTAAGAACAACAGAATTTAAACTTGCCTAAAAAAAACCCAAACAAAAAAAAATATATATATAAAAAAAACATACACATGCATCCACAGATATATATAATAGCAAAAATCAAGTTGTGATGTGGCAAAACAAAGAACACATTGTTTCTCCTCTTCAGACAAACATAAATTAGACTTATAAGACAGAGAAAGCAAATTCATACCTTTCCACAGTTTAAAAACTGTCCATTAGTTTTATTTTTGAGCATCTACTGTAAGTGCAGCATTGTTAGAATCACGACCTGTCATAGTTTAACTAACATTTTAAACAAAAAGCAATGACTTTGCAGAGAATAAGTAAAAATTCTAATCACTGCATTTAAACATGCTTATTAAAATAAATGCCCATCATTGTCAGGCGTTTATGTTGGTCAGTTAAAAACATTCACATTAAAAGCACCTGTGAATAAACAGATAAACACAATGTCATTTCATAGATCACCAGTTTACCATTAAATTAGAAGCGCTCCCATCTGTAGTGCATATTTAACTACTGTCAAACATCATGTTTGAATAACTATTTGTTAAACCGTCTTAGATTTTTTTACCTAAAAAAATGGAATGTAGCCTTTTCTTTTTTTCTCCCACTTACCCAAATCTAAGGAAAATAAGAAACGATAGAATGAAAACATATTAGCATCAACATCAATTGATTTTAATACACTTTTTTAAAATAAGTCTGTCAAGTAAAAAGGTGGCCAATATTAAAAGTTTATATTTCTATCTTTGTACAGTTTTTGTTCCAGAGAGTTGGGTATGGGGGTGTTAACAGAAGGAATGTAATCTCTTTTACATTGGGAAAAACAATATGGGTAAATTTTGGTTACGGCCATAACAGCAGTATTCATATTGGCCCTGTTGCATCGTCCTCTTGACTCGACATCTCTTTACAGAGTGAGCCTTTTTCTCGTACCTTTTGTTATTTAGTTCCGTGTCAGAAACATGGTTCCGTTGTTAACTTTCAATTCTAGCTCACCCTTTAAATAGTATGCCAACAATGAGGATGTGATGTTAGCAAGCCCTTTCCAGTTCTATACACTCATCTGTTTTCCCATGAATGACCAAAGCAGACCAGTTCAGGTGCATGCATGTGCATGTGACTCACTTCATGGTCTTATTCTGCAGCCAGCTCTCATGCTTGTAGTGGAGCTTCTCCAGGTATTCCAGAGGGATTTCCTGCTCCTCCTCTCTTCCCCTCGTGTGTAATCGCGCCAAGCATTTCTGTGACGTAAACGGGAGAAAATGATCTTATTTGTGTAGACCGGGGTGTACTCCATTGCAAAATGTCTATTTTGACATAAAGAAGAGCAGTCAGTGAGTGAAAGAGTACCTCAGGTGAAGCTCTGAGGTAAATGATACCATCTAGCTCAATGTGCTTGCCAAACTGGTTGTGAAGCCAGCCATGCAAGTCCTGGTAGATGGACCATTCAGTCTCATTCATGCATTCATTCTCATAAAGGTTGCCTGCAAAGATGTACCTGCGGCAAAAGGTGTACAGGAGACAGGAAGGCCTATGTTACTAAGATGTGAAACATTCCCCTCAGATAAAACAAGAACATTCCATAAAATAAAGTTCAGAGCTGAAGCAGAAGCAATGTTGCAGACTTAGCAATAACATGACTGATAACAAGAGAAAACTGGGGGTTTTTTGGGATGTGTGCGCCCCGATACCTGTCGCTGTAAATGGACCTCTCGTAGAACAACACAGGATTCTCAGCCTCGCGGAGCTTCCCGCTCGCGGATTTGATCTGGGCGCGCACTCGGCTGATGCAGGCGTAGCTCTGGAAGGTATAAGCCCACCTCTCGGGCTTCTCGTACATCATCTTCAACACGTTGCCGCCGCTCCTCTGAGACGTGGTCAGCTCCTAGCGACAACAAGGTCAAGACCGTGTGAGACGGTTTCCCCTCAATCGGCTCAAAACGCATCAAATCCACCTCAAGCTGTGGACAGAAAGTACTGACTGTAAACATTTATCATTGTTAAATATTAAATGTACCCTGACATAACCAAGGCTACTGAAGAAAGGAGCAAAAATTAAAGAATGTTTCAACATCAGTAAGGTAAATATACATTTCAGCTCTACATGTAGACAATCTAGATTTGATCTGATTGCCAATCCCCTAAGTTTAAAAAGTCATCGTAATTACTGTTAGGATTTAGTTATTTGAGGGGAAAAACACTTTTCCATGATAAAGGGCTTGGTACATACACATTTAAAGATGAAAAGTTGAAAACAGACAGTGGAAAATCTACATTCAAGGCTTTATGAGCTTAAATTAAAACAGAATTTAAAGACAAAGAACCAGAACAAATCCTGCATCTCTATTATTTTTCACTCCGACAGATGAAGAAATCGCAAGTTACATTAAAGAACATCTCTTTGCCCTTCTTTTATCCAAATTATGTCCAAGTGGGGAAAAAAAAAGAGAAAGTCTTTCATTAGACATGAAAACAGATTTGTTGCAACCTGCCACTGGAGGACGTCTGATTAGGCAAGCAGCTGTTTAGTGTAGATGTGGCAGCAGGACCTTGTGCAATGGTCTGAAACATGGGATTGTTGGCTCAGTGACATCAATTCTCGCAGCCAATGCCAGAGTGCACAAGGTACACAAAAAAACAATCTATGCAACTTTTTCTATTATTTATTCTTTTACCAACTTCAAAACTGAAGCTGATTCTGACCTTGCAAACCAGCCCGGCTTCTTCTTTTTTTGCTACATAGCTCACTTGCCTTCTGCTTACAAGTACAGAGATTAATCACTTGCAACATCTCTGGTATCATGTTTATGCCTGGCAGACTAATGTGTGTGCATGTTCAACAAAACAAGGCTGAAGCTACAGTTGTGCATGTCTGTGACGATGACATGCTTAACTGTCGTGAAAGCACCTGTTCCCCGGGGTGTGTCATGTCAACTGTGGATATGTGGACACATGGCAGCTGCACTCTAAATACAGATGAAGACTCTCCCAGTGATCCAGACATGGACAAATGGCGGCCTGCAGGAGCCTCGAATTACAGATATGATTCTCAGAAGTCCACATTAAACTGGCTTTCTGTGTTTTTGTTTCTTAATTGCGGTCTCTTGTTAGCTCATTAAGCTGCAGTGTTGGAAATACCTCAAAGTCGCTGCTTGTTGTTTGGACATTGCACCATCTAGCGATCGGTTCTGGTACTACCTCCCAGTCGGCGCTCTCCTGCTCCAAAAGGCGCACAAAAGTAGACTTCCCAGCCGCTGAGCACAAAAGACACACCGGCTGGACGTCAGCCACACAGTGCAATACGAACTACAAGCTTAACAGCAGCAGTAAAAAAAAAAAAAAAAATGGTGCCATTAACTTTCAAGTAAGTTAAAGAGAAAAAGGCGGACAGGTATGACTGAAATTGGCGGCAAAGTACATGCACGAGCGAAAAGTAGTGCAACAATGCGCACAGTGAGAAGCGCGTGCTCTGTAACTGAAACGTGACTCCGTATACGTTTAAACATCTTTAAAACTTTGATAAAAATCCTATTTCTCTCAAGACAGTTTTCGCACCAATGTTTCCCTCGATGGAAATGCGCGTTATCCTCTTCTCCATGGAGTCGTTCATCGGGTCGGGGCAAGGCCTCTTCGGGATGGCGGGCATCTCCACAGATCTGATGAATGCGCCGAAAAGCAGCTCAGTTAATTAATCAGGGAAGAACGGGGCGAACAGCTGCAGCCGGCGTGGAGAGTCTTGTTCAAATTTGGCGGAATAAGTCCGGAAGCAGTGTTACTCCGCCTGCCCGGAAGCGTTCTCCCCCAGGGACCGCCCACTTCCGCCTCGGTATGACTGAAGCGTTCAGGAGAAAACTCACCAAAAAAATACAACAAAAAAAAAAAAAATGTGCAGAAACAGTTGTTGCTTCTTTGATATATTTTACATTCTGACGCGCAAAACGTGGGGGAAATTGAAAACAGGTAAAAACAGGCGATTCAGCGAGTCAAGACCACCTTTATTTGCCTTGTAAACAGAATAAACCAACTCAGTAGCACTGAAAATCCATATCAAGCCATTATTTACAAACATCTCATCAATCAATAAAGCAAAGAGGATCAACTGGAGGCTGGAGGCTTCTTGTGGGCATCTCATATTCCATTACACTTCAGAGTATCTGCTGATCAGTAACATTCATAATAATATTAATAATAATAATTAGATAAGAAAGTGAAACAAACATTAAATATGCAAAACAGGAGTTTTCAATAATTGGATAAAGGAGACGAAGCAGCCTCTAAAAAGACTCAATATATCCATTTAAGAGAAAGCCACTACTCCATGCTCACTTCAAAAAAATAAAAAAAAAAGAAAGAAAAAAAAAATCAGTCAGTCCTTAGTATTTACACATGTGCATCAATTTTGCTTTCGACAGATTCCGTGACAAAACGTCAGAGCATCACTGTTTTTGAGCTAAAGCCGACGAGGTTTTCGTTTCTGTCCCAGACAAATTTAAGAACCATTACGATTGTTAAGATGTAGAGTACGAAAGAGCCAAGTGGTGATCCGTTTAGTGTTTCAGTCATTGCATAGCAACTAAACTTTTACATTAGGAGATGGGAGCATGCTTCAACTTTTTAAAGCACAGTAACAAAAAGAAGGAAAGAAAGAAAGAAAAAATCACATAAGTAGAAGAAATCATTAGTTGTGCCTTACAGCTAACCTCGGAGGAAACTGATCCATTTAACATTCATTTGGAAAAATATGAGGAAAAAGATGCAGTAGCTCTCAAAACTCAGCTGTTGAAATTTCAGGATTTTAAGAGTTTGAGCACAAGTCATTTCCAATGTTTTCACCTTTAATGTAATGTAGTAGTTACTTTCACAACTTTAAAAAGAATATTTCAATCTAAATTTAAATTTCAGCATTTAAATTTGAAGTTGTAGTTTGTAGATTAACAAAGGGATCTCATGCAAAACTATAATACAGTTCAGGTTCGTTCAAGGGTGTAGAAACTTTCAACGTTTTTTTTCTTTCGATATCCTCTCAAAACGGATTTGTTAGCATAGCTTTTAAATTGTACAATTTTGTTGCGGTAAAAAGGTGGGGGAAAGTTTGTACAGCTATCCATCGTGGTCTCGCACTTTTAGCCCTCGAAAAACCTGAAATTACACGTGCATATGAGAGCTACTGCATACGATCAGTCACATGACACGTCTTCTCACAACGTTCCGACATATGCAGAGAAAAAACATTCAGGCAAGAGTGGTTTGAAAACTTGTTCAAAGTGCTTCATGGCTATCCAGATACCAAGGTATGTAGCGTTATCCGACTCAAAAATGCTTATAAGTTCTCAAACAGTGGAGGTTAAATATGTATCTGTATCTATCTGCAGGTATGTATGTACAGTTGAAGGTTTCCGATCCCTTGCTTAATGTTTCTTCTCGAAAGGTTTGAGGGTTTAAAGGAGGAAAATAGCACACAGGGACAAACCTAAGAGCTTATTATTATTCTTAATTTTAGCCCCTGCTCTAAAATAATAATAATAATAAAAAAAAAAAACTCTAGCCTCACTTCTATAACCTTTGACACATTCATTTATCACCTCCCTCTCAGAGCACAAGGAGACTTGCAAAAATTAAAAAAATAAAAGGAGCAAATTTGGGAGTTTACAGAAAAAAAAAAATTAATTCATGCAATAAACGGTAAAGATTAAAGTAACAAATAGGAAAATTCAGCGCCGTTTAGGTCTAAAGGGAGGTAGGTTGAAAACTTGAAATACGTCGATCAAATATGGCCTTAATCTTCGGACAGTTCTCGTTGCTGATATAGGGCGACGACGAGCCATGCTAGGCACTTAGGGTTCTTCTGTACTGATGGCAACTACAGCAGTCAACTAAAGTCTGACCTTCGAATGGAGAACGAGACAAAAGAGGGAAAACTACTAACCAAGACTTAAAGCTGGCTTCCAATTTCACCGCTATTCTCACTTGTGAGCGCTCTGGCTGATCAGAGAAATGAAAATTCATGAACATACAATATGTCTTTATAATTCTAAATCATCCTCATCATCATCATGTGTGGATACAAGGGATTCTCTTCCATACACCTAAATGTTGTTTTTTTCTCTCTCTGTTAATCAAGTCTATAATCCCTGATAATAATAATAACAATAAAAAAGAAAAAAAAAAAAAAACATTAGTCCTGGTGCCTTAAACCTATCAAAAACCCATCCATCTTCCTGGCAATATTAAAAGCATTTCCCCAAATGGAAATCCATGTAGTACATACTGCATACATACAGCCAGAGGAGGGGGTGGGTATCTGTGCAAAAAACTAGAACGATAAAATACATGTCTGCATTGCTGTTTATCTATCCTTGGTGGTGAGTTTCTCAATCAGCTCCTGTAGGGGGGCCAGCTCTTTTCTGTCAATGAGGTTGAACTCCTGAGAGGAGAAAGACAAAGAGGAGGGCGGTTTATAATACTCGTTTGCAGACATTGATAATATTCTTCAAACGTCTGAGAGTTTTCACCTGTACAAAAAAGATGAAGTGTTTGAAAGAAGTGTTGAGGTGGGCCTCCTCCTGCAGCTGCATGACAGAGTCAAAGTGCTGGTGGTAGATGTGGGCGTAAACCCTGAACAGCCGCTTCAGGATGGTCTTTGCCACAGACATGAAGTTGCGCTTAAAGGGAACGCCTTGAAAAAAAAAAAAAGTAGAAAAGATAGAACAATTAAATAGCAGAAAAGCTATTAAATAATAAAATATAGTTCTTTCAAAATGTAGTCCAGCCAAGACTTGTTGAGGGTTAGAATCAGGAAGAGGGTAAGTAAAACTCCCTGCAGACCACACACATCCTGGACCTTTTCTCTGCACAAAAACCAGCCGCCAATAGAGGCAATTTACAGTTTGGGAAACGTTAACTAAAATGTTAACTTAATGTGCCATGCTGTCCGTGGGTCCTGCTTTCTTTTCGCGCAGATGAAAAGCAAGAACGAACAAGATCGGGACAGCGTGTTCACCTGGATTGCAAAAGTGTTTGTTGGCAGGCCACGGCACGATTGGAGGAAAGCGAGAACAATCATGACAGCAACACACAAGCCCCTCACGGCACCAACATGTTAAGCATTCATCTCCGGGTTGGAACATTTCTTCATGTTCAAACAGTCCTCCGCTACTCCCCGCTATGAAGCTCAGACGTCTGCTGTAGGAAAACAGAGTCTCTGCAGATCAATTATTTATCAAAACCACAAAAAAGAAAAGGGAGCGCAGTACTTATTTGTTAAGAACCATAAACGTTAAAACTTCAGAAGGCTCTGATATGACAGCTTTAAAAAGAAAACAAATTTAAAGCTGCTTCTTATTCTAAAAATAATTCGAGTGTGGATAGGAGCATGACAATTATTATGCTCACCCGTCGGGTTCTATGTTTTTTCTATCGTCGGCTTATCGATTTTGTCATTTCTGTCATTTTCATGACTTGGATTGAACTTTGTCACATCATACGTTTTCAACTTTGCTCATGCTAAGTGCATGTCATACAATTTTAGTTATAATATGTACCAAAATCAGGCAACAAAACTGAACTAACTTTGCTGTATGCGAGTTTTACACCAGCCATGAACTGGAAGGAGATGAAGTTGAGTGACACAGACAGAGAGACAGGCGGCTAACTTTTTTTCCTTCTTCAAAAAAAGCAATTGTCTGTGAACAGCTATTGCAAATTGGGTTCTTGTGTCCAAATGCAAGAGATTTTGCTGAATTATTCAATTATCTGCTGCACCGTGTTGCTTGGCTCTCAGTATGGAAATCTAAAGATTATGGAGAAAGAAGGCTAATCTGCTGCCTCGGGGAAGGCACATCGAGCTCTTCTCCTGAGATGTACACTTCTGAGGCCAGCTGACATCCACTAATGCCGGCTGGCATCTACAGAAATAACACTCGACGCTTAACAACGCAAGCCTCAGCTGGCATAGAGGCTGACACATGACTGTGTGTGCTTCAACCACAAATTACACAACATGAATCATGCCTAAGTGTCATGTACAAGCATGAAATCTACCTCTGCTAAAGAGGTAGGCTGCCGCTAATTATATGTGTAAAAAAAGATCAGTGGACTGTGGACTGGATGTAAATATTAAACCAAGAAGTCGGGGCCAAGTCTCTGCTTCATAGATCCAGGATTTCCATTTGTATTAGATGTAGCTTAAGAGTATTTGTATAGCTGCTAAAGAAAACGAAAATAATCAAAAGCAGCTTCTACACTTCGAAGACGGGTGAAAAGCACCTTTCCACTGAGCTGGAAAGAAACCTCACCGATCTTTGAAGGGAAAAGCGTCTCATCATCCAGCTGGTCCTGCACCCACGTCATGAGGTAATCGATATACTTGGGTGCTGAGCATTTAATGGGCTTCTTGATGTTGGTTCCGTCGGCCCAGTGGTACTCGTACCTGCAGAGAACAGACACAAGTTTTGTTTTGGTGTGTGTGTGTGTGTGTGTGTGTGTGTGTGTGTGTGTGTGTGTGTGTGTGTGTGTGTGTGTGTGTGTGTGTGTGTGTGTGTGTGTGTGTGTGTGTGTGAATAAACTATAAATATAACACCTAGAAGGCCAGATAAGGTTTTCCAGTCTAGTCACCAGATGTCATTCTCAGTAGACCTTGAACAGGCTAATCTAAAATAGTCACTGGCATAAAATGCCTGGTGAGCCTCCACTAACGAGGAAGAAACGCATCTCTACAATAAGAGGTTATTAATAAAGTAATTGAACGCATTGGATGTTTCAGAAACTTCTGCTTATGTACCGTTTGTTGTTCAGCTGATTCATGAAAAACAATGCAATACTCTAATTATAACTAATAAGTGGCTGCTGAGGTGCTCTTACTTAGGACCGGCAGACATGACTGGACAGCTTTCTTCTGTGCAGAAGTCTGTGATGGTGCCGTACAGCATGTTGATCTGGTTGAAGAAATCCACCGCTGAGAAAAAGAAAAAAAAAAATAGAAAAAGCAAATTATTATTTTGTTGATGCCGGGATTAACAGATGAAAATCACGTCTCCCCGCATTTCATTCGCCAGGCAGAAAGCCCACACTGCATTTCCAGTATAAAGTTATTTTAAAGGTTTTGAGGTAAAACAACAAGTTCTTATTTCCATGATATTTTTCTACAGTGGGCAAGTTCGAAATACGGAACATAGAGAAACCAGAAACTGCAAGGAAATGCGGAAGAAAGGATTTAAAAAATGAAAGATGAAAGGATCCAAGGAATGAAGCAACATGAGAGAAAGGAGGATAGACAATAAAAGAATAAAGGACTCTAGGAGGAAGAAAGGATAGATAAAGGTAAGGAATAAAAACAAGGCGCCAAGTTTGAGACAAGATAGGAAAAAGGACAAGAGGCATAAAGGGATACAAAAAGGAAGAAGAAAAGAAGAAATAGCGCAAGGGAGAAAGAATAGAATGAAGGGTGGAAGAAAAGAAAAGCAGGAAGGAAGAACAGCAGGATGGGGAATAAATACTTTCCCATCCTCAGAATCTTTTTCTCAAATGACCTCCCACTGGACTGTCCCTTTAAATGAGCCACCATACTGGATCTGCTGCTGCTAGCATTAGCTCACAGTCACTTTCCTGCAATATAAACAATGGTAGCAAAAAAAATGCTCAAAAGACTAATTTGAAAGTCGCTATCAGGTTCTTTCGTGCTTTGCCAAAAGTGCTGCCTGTCAGGTCACCATGACAACCATTTAAAGATACATGGACCCAAATGACGGCTACCCGTAACTTCCTTACAGAAAGAAGTGCTGCCGCTGAACCGAGGCTCGTTTTTTGGACTCGCGTTTCCCAAAAGGAACATTTTATTTCATCACTTTATCCCAAGATAAGAAAGCTGCATTCAGGAAAACAATAAGTCAAAGCTTCGGACTCAACCGTCCATTTTGTTACGACACGTCGACACGGAGATAAAGTGACACATCTCCAGAGAGACTATGGGACTTTAGTGTGTGAATTAAGTGTGGATTTTCTCGTGGGGAGCTCGTTGTACAGCTGAGCAACAAACCTCTTTTGTTTACAACATGTTAAGAATGACTGATGCAAGGCCACCATCTTGTTTGACAAGCAGTTTTTTTCTGTTTCTATTTATTTGAACTTTGAAACCGGGTCAACTCTTTGACCAAGTCATTCTACGACTTTTTAAAAAAAACAAAAATAAAGTCACAATGTTGAAACAATACAGATGTAGTAATCTGAGTAATCTGAGAATAAAGTAATTTGACAATGAAGTCTTGTTATTACCAGAATATTTGGTGACTGATGTAGTAACTTTATGAGAACTCCAACACTAAAGATTAAAAGAGACGAGTTATTCAAGATTTTTTCTTTTTGTCTTTAAAACAACAATTTTTCCTCGTAATTTTAAGACAATTCTGGTAAAATTGCTTCTTTATTCTGCTAGCATTATGACATTCTCATAATCAGCCTGGCCCTAATACTTTGTCATGAAACTTTTATGTTGTGACTGAAATAAAAGCAACTTTTAAAATTTATTTTCTGTCATTTGCCTTTTTTTTTTTTTCTTTTTTTTGTTTTTAAAGAAAATGAGAAAAAAATAAGATTGAAGTCAGATCTGGTGTGGAAAAAACACAACTGGTTTTATTTTTAAGCCATGTCACACCGTGTTTCTGCAGCTTCCGATGAGCAGCAATCATGTGAAAAGTCAGTGAGCCCTGATGGCGAGAGAAGTGACTGCTCACAGCTGTTTTTCTCCCAACTTCCCTTTATTGTGAAAGTCAGAGCAGCTTGTGCAACAGACTAAAAAAAATAAATAAATAAATAAATAGAAAAATCTTCCACTGTAATGAAAACCCTCACTATGTGGAAAGCGCCGCTGCAAACCTGGCGCAAAATTCTTGGTTCGTAAACCGCTTGGCTGCATGTTGACCCTGGTGAACAAATTAAACTTTACAAGAACTGGATCGTGGGAGGAATTTATCTTTAAGCGGAGCCATTCGCCGGTCCTTAGCGGAAAGCAAACAGGGCCCTTAACGAACCGCTCAATAAAACCTATTTAGCATTCGCAGCGGTCTCCCTGGCATGAAAGCGAGCGGTCTTTAGAGGGAAAGCCAAGAGCTCACACCGTGAAAGTTCACCCTCACCTGATCCGTGACCTGGACAAACTGACATTTGAGGAATGAGAAGTTATTTTTAAATAAAAAAAAAGAAAGAAGAGGAGGTGCTGAGATAAAGAATTTGACTGAAGAAAACAAATAAATAAAAAAAAAATAAAGGCAGGACTCACTGTTGACGGCGACCCACTCATTTAAGTCTTCCCCCTCGGGCAACATGACCGCCATGCGCAGGTTTCCACTCCCCAGCGTCGCCTCGGCGTGTTTCAACAGCTCATACTGATGAGAACCCTCCGGGATATTCTTCTTGGGCTTGAAAGTTTTGGACGAACGGTTTCCACTGTGGAACGACGGCGACAAACAGACAGATAAATCACTTGAGTTCACAGAAAGAAAGTTTGCTTAAATAAAAGAAAAATAAAATAAACTTTTAAAAATCAAGTCAGAGTTTGTTTTTGGGGGTTTTTTTTTTCAATTATTACTGACAAAGGAGCCACAGATGCGACAACAGCGGGACAGAACAGTACATCTCTCTGTGTTTAATGAGGCTGCATTGAGGGCCTCGCACTGCTCCATTAAACAAGAATTTTTCAGGCATCAAAGCAGAAACGCACAGAAACAGCTCTGGCGGCTAAGTAAAACGTCAGCTATGGCAACTCCGTGACGGCTGAATGCCATCCTGCATCTGATTTTTTTAATGGAAAAAAAAAAAAGAAGACGAAATCATCATGAGAATTAACATAGATGAATAAAATAAGCGCCTAAAGCTGCCGTTTATGCAGCGCTTTCGCAACGACGACGAGAAAATAAAGAGGCTGTGTCATCTAAGGAGCCGTGCTCTTTCTGTCCCGGTTCGAAGGAATCATTATGCTAGATAGTGAAGCGATTACCTCTTCCATCCACATCAAGCAATGTTTGAGCAGGACTGTGAGCTCCAGGCAGAAATCAAAGCGAGGACGTAAAAGTGTCTTGGATTTAAGCGTACCGCAAAAACCTACATTTGACTTTATCTTATTTTTAAATGTTGGTGTTTTCACTGTAAGCTCGTTTTATTCCCAGCTTCCCTGTGCAGAACAGAGCATTCAGTGCAATGAACTTTTTTTTAAACAGACATTTTTACTCATTTTAAAGTGCAAGCCAAACGAAATATTTATTTACACAATGCAACAGACAGAAATTGACTGTCAACATGTTCCAACTCTTAATGAGCCGACATCGTCATACTGCACACACCCTCTTGAAGTGAAAGCACAACCAAAACTGGTGCAAACAGAGCGAATATTTATTAAAGGAAAAGATTTTCATGAAGGAAAACCTGATTTTAAACAAAACTGAGATCTTTAGTTTGGGAGCTCTTCATATCCACAACTTTTTGTCGTTGATATCAATGCCGTACAAACTAATACATCCAGTAGAGTAAGAGGTTAATTTTCGCTGAAACATAGAATGCTTCTATAAAAAAAAAAATTAAAAAAAAATATTATTTGTAATTGAAATGCTGACCTGTAACTCAGGTCGTAGTATGGTTGGATTTTAAATGCAGCAAAATTATTTCAATTAAAATTGCATTTCAGTAGAACTTTGGTTAGAAATGCTAATTTAAAAAAAAAAAAAATTGAAAAATCAAAAACAAAATTAAGTTGTAGAGGGAGTGAGATATCACAATGCAGTTTTACATTTAAAAAAAATATTTAATTTTGTTATTTTGGCTACCATTTCAGCTTAATGATTTCAATAATATACAAGTCCTGCCATCCTAACTAGCATCTTTTCCCCGGCTGTTTTTCTTCACGTTTCAATTTAACACACGGTTATTAAACAGTTTGCAGTTTACAGACGACACAGAAACACATTCCTTACTCAAGGATACAGCCTTAGAGTCCAAACGACACCGAACTGTGTTCACTGAAGCTAATGTTAGCACTTGTTAGCAGTGAGCACCAGCAAATATCCAGGCCACACGACGAATAGATTTTAAAGGAAAAGCTCAATTTACATTAACTGTAAGTCTTTTTGGAATGCAATAGTAATTGTTTATACGGTGGTTCAACTAAACGAGAACATGTGAGGGTTTTTAAACAGAAAACAAGAAGAACACACGCAAATAACACTCATGATGAAAAAGGCAAGTCCAGGAAGTAGACTAATCCTTTGTTTATTTTATCGCTAGCTGGCTTCCCGCAGTGAAATATCAGCTACTGTTCTCTACAGCTTAAACCCAAATCATGAAGGGGAAAAAAATGACTTCACCAAGTATTTATAACTCACAAAAGGAAGCTCATGGTTCCCCGGAGATCAAGACAAAAATCTTCTTTAAATCAGGCTGAGAGGATGGACACCGAAGAGGGACCAAACTCTTTAATCTCACTCTTCTTCTCGTCTTCTCTGGCTTTTTTCTGTCGGGACCGATGAGTTTCCCAAATAAGTAATCGTGCAGCCAAAAAAGCTCCACGCTAGCAACACAGAAGGCAGCTTTGTTTGCCAGACTCTGATATACGACTGCTGCTCTAAACGCAAAGAGAAGGTGCCTGACTTCTTCAGGAGATACTTCGATCGGACCAAAGGGGGATTCATGATGTGTGCTGCCATCTAGTGGACCAAAAATTAAGGCACTCGTTTTAGTTTAATGACGTTAAAAAAATTTTTAAAAAAAGCCCCAACTGCTTTTTATAACTACAGTGGAATTTTTTAAAATAATATTTACCCTTTATTTATTTTTTTTTTTATTTCAACCTTACAATTTCAAATTATTTATCACATGCCAATCTCCACATTTTCAACCTAAAGAGAGAGAGAGAAAAAATCAAGTAGTTTGCAGAAAGAAGTGGAAAAACCAACTCCACCCTGACACAAAACAGAAACGTTGCTCGGGGTCACAACTAAAAGAGATCTTAAAACTTTGATGAACCTCTTCTTTGCTCTAGCATAATAAAGACACTAAGCCCCCTTTTAATTGGCTCTTATTGACTCCTGGTTGAGGTCTTCGTCAGAGAAAGATTCAATCACGCAGATGAGGCCAGAGAGAGTGTGTCAAGGGCAGACAAGCACACGAGCAGAGGACCAGGAGAGGAAATCACAAAACGTTCACAGAGGAGGATGTATCTTCAGTGACTCATCATCAGAGGGATTCCAGGCCTTCAGCAAGGATTTCTGAGACACTGAATAACATTTAGAGAGCTCAGCCACAGTGTTACTGCTGATAATCACCTCCAGATCACCTGCAGCCCCGTTTCAGCAGAGTCCTGATCAGATGACGGGTCAATCAAACCCAGGACGTGACGATATTGTCTATTATCGTCAACCAGTTTGTAACTCCAAACAGTTTTTCACCTCTCACGCCTGCTTCTGGGTTTGCATTAACACCAGCGTGATCAGTCTTGCTTATGGTTTATACCCAAAGAATTCAAATGGAATAACACCAACCAAATATTGGATTTTTCACATGTGTTGAAGCCAGAAAGGGTTTGTGCCAGAACAGCCAAAATGAACCAAAACATAAGACATCTTTTTTTTTTTTTTAATAGTGTACCAATGTATGAGACTGAAATATCTCAAAATAATCTGAAACCAGTCACCCGTCCAGAAAACGGTCCACTTTGGAGGACATTTGAAACAACTGGCAGCATGTCTGTCTGGGTTCAAACTGGGCTGAAAAACCAACCAGGAGAGTGCAGTTTTATCTTTAACCTTTTTTATGATCATTTTCTAAGAAATAAAAAAAAAATAAAAACAAAATAAAAAAAAAAGAGATATTAGACCACTGTGTAACTATAAAGCATGTACACAAATACTGAAATAAGCCTAATTCATATCTAATTTAGCACAAGCTTGGTCCCTAACCAAGTATTATGCATGAAGATGACGTTCATTTCTCTTGCTCCTTTTAGTGCACCTTGATTTTACCATTACAGAAAAATGGAGCAACATGCATAAATAAGAACATTTACGCCTTAATACGGACCCCGGCCCCCTCTTGATTTGCATCATTCATATCATTCCTGCTGCAGTCAGTGCTACAGCCATTTTTTCAGCTTCATCTTCTAATATCATTATAAACATTGTAATAACATTATTATTATTATTATTATTATTATTATTATTATTATTATTATTATTATTATTATTATTATTACAACAATAACAATGAATGATGTTCTTCTAACGTCATTGTGTCATTATTGTCGTTTCACAATTTAACTGCCTTAAAAGTATATATCTATATTTTTAACAGTTATTGACAGATTTAAAAAAACAAAAAAAAGAGTAATTTATTTGCTAATTTCATATTTGATTCTAATGATCAGATAAGCGTTGATGGAATCGAGGGTTTATTGTTGCATTATTGAGACTCGACAGCTTTTCCATTAGCAGGAAAGTCACGAATCCACTGGGGTGGCTGGTGTTGCTTTCAAGTGCGATCTGAAAACGAAGGGTAATTTATCAGAAGTTTTATCAAAACCTCACGTTTTGTCTTTAGGGACTCCTAATTTTTTATATATATATTTTTAAAGGATGCTGGAGAATCGTTTGTTGTAAATTTCAAGTTCAATTGAAAGAAAAAAAACAAACAAAAACATATAAATGAATAAACAGCGCGACACGAGTTTGGAGCGAGAAAAGCAAATATACGTTGAGCACTAGGACCTCGCAGGCGGGTGTCAGCTGACCGAGAGCGAGGCAGCTATAATCAACGCAGGGGCTGTTTGACCTGAAGCTTTTTTTTCCCCGTCTGGCTCGAAGAACGGACCAGTCTGCCGAAACGGGCCCATGTCTGAAAACCCAGACAGACGCTCGCATTTTCACAGAAAGGACACGGCAAGCGAGTACGTCGCCCCCGACGGAGCAGGTAAAAGCCTTTCTGTGTCAGACATGGGGCTTTTTTTTTTTGGCTTTAACGCAGGGCGGAGGATGAAGGTGGTGGTGGTGGTGGTGGGGGGGGGGTTGTTCTCGTTTATGAGCCGTTGGCTTGTAAGTCCTCTCTCTCTCTCTGTGTCTCTCTGTCTCTCTCTCTCTCTGTCTCTCTCTTTCTCTGTGTGAGCTTATGTTGTTGCTTTATCCTCGGCAGCAAGATGGAGTGTGAGTGGAAGCCAGACGAGCAGGGGCTTCAGCAAATACTCCAGCTGCTGAAGGAGTCTCAGTCACCAGATACGTCCACGCAGAGATCCGTCCAGCAAGTATCCTTTCCCCCCCCCCGGCTGGATTGGTCCATTTATTTTACAGCCCGGGTCACACTCAACAGGCTAGCTGTTGCTAATGGTGTTTACCATTGGGAACATGTTCGCCTGCGCTGACCGGGTTTTCTTTCTTTCTGTTTTTTTTTTTCCTCCCCCTTTCTTCCCATAACCTCAGCGAGGTTCATGTAAACAAGGTCATGTGTGCCATCATTGGAAAGTCAGTGTAGACAGCTTAAAAACAATGCCATATTTGATTTTTATTTTTAAACATTTCGTTTATTTAAGATAAAGGTAAATAGGATATTTTTTTTAAAAATCAAATAGCAATCACGTTATCCTCTATTTCTGTCCCTTGCAGTTTAGTTTGAACAACTGTGTTCACAGAAAAGTCTCACTAACTGCACACTAAATTGAAATCTCGTCTTTTGTTCTGTCTGTGCAACATCACTTCAGCATTACGCTGTAGTTACGGCACTGGTTGTGTTTTTAATGCATACTTACTAATCTTGAAAATGGAAGATGGCAAGGACCTGACACCACCAGTGTGAATTACTGAGAGAGTCTGCATGAAAACAAGACGATGCACATAGTTTAGACTCTCCTTATTTAAAGCGCCACATTAACAGTGTGGGAACAAGTCCTGATGAAATTTATTGACTCTATGCAGCTCCGCCCTGTTTTTATCTTCCGACAGCTAATTAGACTGAGGTCCTTTCCGATGCACAAGCTTTGAAATGAGCAAAAAAAAAATGACCAAAATTTAATGAGCTGCTCCCTAATTTGGATGGTTACTGTCAAACCGGAGGATTTTCCGTCATACCGTTGCTATGATGGAAAGCCCTTTTCATTAGATGTCAGGGAATCACCAGAGTCTCACCTGACTTCATGGCGTGAAGACTATTATGAATACCATTTCTCATATGTTGCTCTGCACTACTGAACAGGTTAGCCCACCTTTCTTTGATTACAACGTAAAGATGTAGATGACCCAGAGCCGTAGATCCTATTGAGGTAAAGGCGTTATGAAAGTGTGGCTGACAAGGAATGAGGAAGGTGTTGGTTCAAAAGTAGCCTGCATTTTGCTAAATTCAGTAAACAGCCGTTAGAAATATTAATATCAATATTTTTCATTTGAGCCTTTTAGTTGCGGTTTACTTTGATCTGGTACGCTTGAGGTGCAAGGAAGATGAATAGAAAAAAGCAAAAAAAACAAACAAACCAAAAAAAAACTAGCCAGCTGTCATTTGAACTTTCACGTTGACATTTGCCGCGGTGTCGTTTTTCAGCGGGGTGCCAAAAACCGGATCGTAAACGTGTCGGAATGGACATGTTTTTCACTCTCGCGGCGCATCCAGACGCAGGCGTGCAGACACTCGAACGGGAAGGGGGGGGAGGAGGTGGATGGAAGCTGCCTCGGGGACGAGTGGTGGGTGTGTGTGGGTGTATGTGTGTGGTTTTTGCTAATTGCAGCTTATACAGTGTTAAGTGCTTCATTACCTCTGCCGTCGTTTCGCTCGTGAAGTGTCATCAGATGGAAATGAGCTTTAATATTTTCACATTAGAGGGAAAAAAAAAAGGATCATCCACAGCGAGGCTGACTTGTTTCTGTGTGGCTGCTTGCTGATCCTAAACGACTTGCTTATGTAACCCCCCCCTTCACACGCACACACACACACTCACACACACACACACACACACGAACCACATCATTAGCTCATAGACGATATTGCCCTAAAGACGCCATCTGGTCGGGTACTCACAGTACTCGGTCATAGTAAATGACATATTTATGACCCATTACAAGCGTCCACACATTACACCACCACTTACACACATTAACTTTATCCACTTCTTTTTTTTTTTTTTTGGCCCTGGATGAAAAAGTAAACACTGTGCGTCACTGCTGCAATAAAGATATTGATGTTGTGCGTCCCGTGTGTACAGTTGTCATCCTCAGCCGCTTTTTTCCTCCCAGAGACTCGAGCAGCTGAACCAGTACCCGGACTTTAACAACTATTTGATATTTGTGTTGACCAAATTAAAATCCGAAGGTAAGCCAACTCGTCTGTCTACCTCCTTCTGTTCTCACGTCACGTTTTTCTGTTTTGTTTGTTCTTTTTTTTTTTTTTTTTTTTCTCCCTCTTCATCGTATGCAAAACCTTTTGGGAAGGAGCTATCTGGCCATGACTCAGGGTGACCCGGGGGCATCTTCGCAATAGATGATGTGGCTCTGGGAATATGGGTCGCTCTAAATTTAAACCTGATTCCTGGCAGAGATGCAGCGTTTGGCACGACTTGTCTGCTAAGTACAAGATCCGAGGGGCGTTGAGACGTTTCGATTTGCCGCTTTTGAGCTTGGTTTAAATGCTGAAAGGTGGACACATTTTAAATGTGGTAGATTATTATATTGAAATGGAGCGATAACGTCAATAGGGCTGTGAAAAGTGTTTGCACCCCTTATAGAGTTCAGTCATTAAAAACAGCTTTAATATCAGACGACAGAGTGTCTGCGCGTCGTTTTATAACACTTACATTTATGTGTCTAAAATTAAAGTCTTACAGTGTCTTAGATGTCGTAAGAAAAAATGTAAGTCGGCCTTAAATACATTACACGGTGTCTGCACATCCTTAAAAAGTTTTCATTTCATGAATCTAAGATAACGGCCTTAAAATCTCTTAAATTCATAAAAAACCCCCAATAAGTCGGCCTTAAATACATCCATCACAAGTCTTAAATTTTTTGGTGGCAAGACTATTTATTTATTCTATGTAGTTTATTTTTCTCATGGGACTTTTCTGTCAGGCAAATGTTTGAGTCCCTCGCAGACATCTACGTTTCGTTCTGTGAATCGAGGCTTCTTACGCTACCGCTAACTTGCAGCTACTATAACCTTAGTAGTTAGTTAGCTATTTTACGTCTATTTATCAGATTATTGAAATTATTATATATTTTTTGAGCCATTCAAAGGTGAGCTTCCGGGTGCGTTTCAGATCATTGTCAGTATAATGTTCTTTTTCTGAATCGCTGCGTTAGTTTGCAAAATCTTTTACTTTTACCATTTATTGGAAGGTTGGTTTGGAGAGATTTTTTCCCTTTATGAAAGGATTCATCTTTTGAAAACTTTTTTTTTTTTACTCAGATTATCTTTGATATGAAAGCGTGTTTGTCATCTGAAAAATAAAATAAAAAAGAGAGAGAGAAAGCCAGAAAGGGGGTGAAATAGGTTTTCACCGCACAGTAAAACTGTTAAGGCAAATAATCACCGAATTTTGTTGCTTTTATTAACATTTGTTTTTGATTAAGTGTAAGTTGCATTCACTGGCCTGTTTCTGGTCCCCTCACAGACGAACCGACCCGTTCCCTGAGCGGGCTGATTCTGAAGAACAACGTAAAGGCTCACTACCAGAACTTCCCAAACGGAGTGTCTGATTTCATCAAAAGCGAATGCCTCCAAAACATCGGAGACTCCTCTCCCCTCATTCGGGCCACAGTGGGTAAGTCGGGGGCCATGTTTTAGGGAAAGTCTGTCCAGTGAACGCAGTCTTTTGAGTTTATTTTGTGAAACTGCTCGTTCAGGTACCACAAGAGCTGCAATCTTCATTGAAATCATAGCAGACAGCACACGCTTACATTCTGCATGCCAATAATACATCTGGCCAGTTGGATCCGGTTTCAGTGCCCTTGATGTGCAGCTAAAGTGTATTTTAGTGACCAAGCCGCTAAATCTCATAAAGACGGGCAGGGATCTAGTTCTTGTCATCGGATATTCAGCTTTAATATCTCAATTGCATATCTTCCTAATAACATGTTGCCTTAGTTACCACAAAGCTCATGCATACGTGATTCTAAATGGATATTAGATGAAGTGAGAGTTTCTAGGAAAGATTTAGGTATTTATTCATCACTATAGCTCCACTATCACTCCAAAGGAGCACAGCGTACACTTGGGGAGGAAATAAAAACAAACAAAATGATTTTGTATTCTGTTAAATAAAAATATTATTCACATAATATTCAAATATCATGTCGATTGTTTGACTGAAATGACTTCCCCTGCGGATGAAAATCTCCACTAAATGTTGAGAAATATGTCTGCTTAACGTATCGCAGCTAAATTCTACCACGGTGTCGGCAGGACAGCCCGGCAGCCATTGTTGTTGTCCTTCCCCTCCTTCACCTCTGATTGCTTGGCTTAGTGGCAGCTTAGCACGATGCTGCTAGCGTGAAGCGGCATTCTCAGTCATTTTGAATGGGAGTGCAGTTAAAATCAAGGCGAAGTCCTTGATTTAAGGCAATTCCTGTAGAGACAAAAACCTTCCGCTTCTTATTTTGTTTTTCTAGCAATAAATGAAATATTAGGAATGCTTATTGGTCATTATAGTATGAGGCATGAGTAGGGACGGCAGTTTGAAATACATTTTAGAAAAACTGTACTTTGGTCATGGGGCTAGCTCCAATTAGCACCACGTGCTCCCCGTTGTCAGGACGCTGTTGCCTGCAGCTGCTGTGATCTAAGCTTGCCTTGCTTCTCTGAGACTGGAACATGACCTGTTTAATTTCCCCGTGAAATGTGTTAACAAGTTGTGGTTGGTGTGATGAAAAGAATCTTTCATGAGAATAGGTGATTTGTGGCTTTATTTCTTTCTGTTGAGCCTTCTTGCCGAGCAAAGCCTAAACCTCGGAGCTGCAGCTGCGGCCGATTCAACTTCACGTTCCTGTTCTGTATAAAGCTCCCACGCGTGTGCTTGTGGTAGCTGGTGTGATATTTGTGCAATCACGTGTGCAGAGTCAAGCTGAGCGATCTCTCCACTACAGGAATCCTCATCACCACCATCGCCTCCAAAGGAGAGCTGCAAAACTGGCCTGAGCTTCTGCCCAAACTCTGTCTGCTGCTGGATTCTGGAGACTACAACACATGTGAGGTGAGAAGTTCACGCACGTTTCATATGTGTGGCATGTTTGCGTGCAGTGTCGTTGCAAGAAATAGCCATAATAGAGAAAGTCTGAACAAAATGTGATTTATTCTTTGTGCTGCTACACAGAAGTGGTCCTTCTGTGGCTACATTTTGCAAAATAGCTCAATTTCAGTCAAGCTGGGCTGATGGCATCCTTGGAAATTAATTTGAAGTCTTGTGGCTGATTGGAGTTTGGTTCTGGTCTTTGACTGGGCCATTCTAACACATGTTTATTCTTTAGCCTGAGCTATCCGTGCCTGTGTATTCAGGAAATTCTTGCTAGAAGTTTAGTCTTTCATCCAGTATTACCCTGCAACACATTCTCAATAAACCAATTATTTGCCTAGAATTTGGATAAAATCAATTGTAAATCTTTTAAAATGATGAGGATGATAATGCTGCATTTCAAAAGTGCTTGTGATCAAACAGGATTCAGCCGCTGTGCTTTTTACAACTGGATTTTTGGACTGCATTTAGCGGTAAGAGAACAAAGGCGGCTACTTTGTGTTGGTCTGTCACATGAAACTCCAGTGAAATACAGTCGAGTCGTGTCTCGATATGCAAAGTTTCTTTTTTAACAAGGCTGAAGGGAAGACTCTCCGTAAGCATATGTGTTTGTTCAGTAATTTGTTGTGGGCAGAGAAGAGCTAAGGCCCGTCTAAAACAGCATCTGGATGACGTCCTGCTGGCCAGATGAGCTTATGGCGGCCTCACAGCTGGAGCAGCAGCTACTACCACAGATTATGCAACACGGGAATATCATCAGTCTCTCTTTTTCTGTTTTAATCTGAAAACCATATGACCTCATTTTCTGGCATTTAGCACATAATCACCCAGAATGGGTTGATGCAGTGAATATTTAGAACAAACCTTTTTTTTTTTTAACCCATGTCCTCCATGTTTGTTTTTAACCTATAATCCATTGCCGTTCAGTTTTTTTAGACTTTAAACTCTAGGTTTGGCTCCCTGTCAGATTCACAGTTTGATAGCTACATATTTAAATGCTCCAGAGCAACGTTGGAATAAATCACAACAGTTTGTATATTTTGTCACCTCATAAAAGTGTCTCGCCAGTGTGTCCGGACAGGATAGCTCGTTACACCAGGAGCGTCCAGATGACTTTCAGGAAGCAGGATTATCTGAAATTTAAGGCAGAGGTGTGGAGGGGAAAAAAAAAATGGATTCCCCTCATGGCAACCCAGCCATCATCTCTTATAAAGCTGATTCAGAGTCTTAGATTTAGGTCAGCTATTTACTGCAGAGGATCTTGAAGTGCGTCTCAGTGTGTGTGTGTGTGTGTGTGTGTGTGTGTGTGTGTGTGTGTGTGTGTGTGTGTGTGTGTGTGTGTGTGTGTGTGTGCGCCCGCGTGTGTGTGTTTGTGTGTGCAAGGCTTAAGACTGCACGGCGGCCGAATGTAAAAACCCTTTAGTAGAGTTGATACGTTTTCGAAAAGCGGCTTGAAGGCCGCAAAGCTTCTTAATGTCTGATTTTGAAGATGATTAAGTTAATGCTGGAACACAAATTATGCTCCAGGTTTAGATGTGTTCTAAAATGCTTTATATTCTTCTACTCTGGGGTTGTTACAGCAAAACGGACAACCTGCTGAAACTATTGTTCAGCCTAATGGAAGCACATCTGACCAGCAGCAAATACCACAGAAATGTTAACTCTTTTCTACTATAAAGAATCTAATTAGAGATGTGTGATTGTTGTGAATGTTTGTTTGCAGATTTATACAAAAGAGGCTATTTTTGATAGGAAATATATCGCCTTATATGCATGTAATATCTTAGTTTCATATTTTGATTTTAGATTTTAGATTTTCTATGATTTTTCTAACATATTGAGATGCACCTGTGAGGCTTTGATGAGTTAGCAGCCAGGGAGGATGGAAAAATCATGGAATTATTCCATTTTGCTGATGCTAAGCCCCAGTTCTATACAATAGTACATTTAATACAATTTAGTTACTCAGTGCAATGAAACGTTACCCTGCATTCTTTCAGTATTACACTTTTGTTAGCACCAAACTTTTTACAGCTACATTCCTCAGTAAATTCACATTTCGTTGCTAACGAGGTTTGGAAATGGAGCAGTTGGCCAAAGTGCTAAGCCAACGTTCGCATGTATTCTCTGTGTTTTGATATGACCTGTTGATCATTCGGCTCGTAACATTGTTCTTATTCGTTGTGTTTCTACTGCTTTGTAAACGTAGTGCTTTGCCTTCTCCATCAGAACATTTATGGTCTAATGTTTCAGCTGCTAGTCCTCTGCTAGCTGCACTGTTCTCGCTCTCATGCATCAAAAGCTGTTTGTGGACATTTAATCAAAAGACGAAGAGCAATTCATATGACACAGACGCATAAGGAACAGTAAAATCTACCTTTGAGAAAGCTAGAGTAGTCCGAACAACAAATGCTTGGATTAGGACATCCCTGTTTTAGATGCATCTTCCAAGTGAATCTGTGTTGTGAATGTGTTGACCTCTGTAATTTTGCTGGAAATAACCAACATCTATAAATAATCCACAGTAGCTGTGTTTCCATTGAAAATGCAGGTAAAACTTTGTTGATATTTCGCTAATGTAGAAAAAGTAAATTTTCGCATTTGCGGTGTTTCCTTAAATAAGAAAATCACACGTGTTCGTTCACGCAATAAGCCATTATAAAATCATTCCACACCATGTTCTCACCTACCACTTCCTGTTGTCTTCCTTGTTGTTTCTGCCAGTAGCAACATCCGGATTTTGATCATGTGATGCGTTTGTTGTGGAAAAAAAATGTTTCCATTACAGATTTGGAAAATGCACTAATTTTGATGCGGTCACAAAACCATTGTAGCACCAAAACATTTAGCAAAACAACGTGAGCCTTTTTCTTCTTAAATACATGTGTTCCATAAAGCTTTGTGTTGTATTTCTAATTGCGCAGTAATATAGTCAATGAAAATGCAGCTAGTGTCACAACTGCTGGTGCTTTGCTGCCTACGTTTGGAACATACTGACATGATTGTGCCGTTTCTAAGCCACACATGTTGCTGTGAGATTCCAGCATTGAGAAATGTTTGCTATGCTTTGCTAATTTCAAACATTAACATGTAGTAGTTGCACATTAATTTCAGCTTTATGATGTGATGCTTAAAATGGCTTTGACTTTGCGGAGCTGTGTGATTTCGTTGCCGTTTTAGCTTTATTGTGATAGCCACATGGCCCAATTAAGTAAAAATACATTTTTAGCACTTTGGAAGCGGTATTAGTTTCAAGCTTACTGCTGCATCTTTGTTTATAGTTTCAGATCAGTATTTGGTTGATCAGGCCGAACTCATGCGGCTGTGCTTCACACCCGACCCCAGCCTCCCTCGCTCTATAAAAAGGAAGAAGCAGGTGTATGGTTGGGGCCAGAGGGTTGCTTAATATAGGTTTTGCCTGGACAGTTTCACTGTTTTGATTAATGGCAGTAGGCATGTGGACGCAGCGGAGTTGTAAAGGTCAGTTCGATTTCTTCTCTGCTTATGTTGCTTGCCGGCGTATTTCGGCTCCCCATCTTCTGATTTCCAGGGCGATCGAGTTCGGCGAACACACCTTTCACACGACTTCGCTGTTTACACTCCCATTGCACTCTCAGCCTCGCTCTGCTTTCGTGCTCACTTAACGGTTTGACTTGTTTTCACGTAGGAAAGCAGCGTCTATCTTATTTGTCAACGCCATTAAATGTCACGCACATCAATGAACTTCACAATATATTTTTCCCCGTCAACCCAGAGATGACATTTCCAGAGGCTGCTGCTTCTCCCCAATTTTGTTGCTTTGACGCCTGCAAGTACTTTGCATTCTAATGAGTGAAAGTGCTTCATAATGTCACCGTCTCCACCGTGGCGTGTCTGTGACCTTGACACCTTACCCTTTCCGTCTTATTTCATCCCCTACATTATTTTTTTTCCCCTCTCTCTTCGTCGTCTTCTTCTCTGCACGCTCTGTATCTGTCATCTAAAAAGGGAGCCCTGACATGGGAGCAGGTTTCCATGGAAACACATTTCACACAACGTCTGTGTCGGTGCCGTCTGCTTCTCTGGGCTGCTTTTTTTAGAATATGCACCATATTGTAAGGCTGCATACTAAACATCTGCCAGGCAGCTAATATTAACCGAGGTGCGTTTTAGGGCTGCTGGCCAACAGATTGAAGGTTGTTGTAGCAGAAGCGGGTGAATCCTGTTGCGGTTTGTGAAACATTTGTTTACAATAGAGCCGACAACACAAGGATTTGCAACATATTTCAATATTTTGGAAAGCTTTTGACTGAATAGAAATCACCATTGACTCCATTGAAGTCTATTTCCTGTAGCTGTGGTTGAGACAATCTGTCTGACTTGCTGCTTATTTAGAATAGATTGCATTATCAATCCACCACATTTGCAGAGTTGTGAAACATTTTAGACCTTTTTTTTTCTTCTTTTTTTCTTTCCTCTCACATTTTTTTATTTTTTTTTCTTTTTTTTTCTTTTCTCATGTTGTCTTCAGGGAGCGTTCGGGGCGCTGCAGAAGATCTGCGAGGACTCCGCCGAGATCCTGGACAGCGACATGCTGGATCGTCCTCTTAACGTCATGATTCCCAAATTCTTGCAGTTCTTCAAGCACAACAGCCCGAAAATTAGGTAGCAAATATTTTATTTTTCTTTTGTTGCTATGAGTGCTCTCCTCGAAACCTAAGTTGCTTTATAAGCTTCGCAGTGAAGGTGTTATCATTATTGAAGTTAAGATGCTGGTTTACTCTGTATTTACTGCCATATTGATGGATTCCAATTTTGTCCGACATTGATTTTTCAATCTTGCTTCACATTTTTAAATATAATGTGTGTTTCACAATATTGTTCAAGGAAAATGAGCCAATAGCATCACACATTCTACACCATCTAACAATGGCCATGAGATGCTTTTTTTGTAACACTGTTTACTTTCCATGGTGACAATATGAACTCGTGTCTTTTTCTCATTTCCTGGCCAAGGAAACTGAATGTCATGAATCACTACTAATTGGAAGTTTTATAAACTCTATGATTTGTTTAAGATAAATTGGCAGATGTACCAGTAATTGTGCACAAAAAACTATTTTTACCTGGTAATAAAATGTAGTATTTTTCTTAATTCTTCAGTATCAAACACTGAAGCAAAAGCAAAATTTATTGTAAGTTTTTTTTTTTTTTTTTGATAAATCTTTCCCCGGTTTGAAAACATTCTTATATGTGTAGATTCTGAATATTTGTTTCTGTTCTTATTGTGCCGCTGATGCAGTCAGTTTCTATATCCCTATATTTGAATGTGGCTGCAGTTTGCATTTAGACAGAAAACAAGAACTCCATAAAAAGGAGCACAGAGGCTGCATTTATAGTGGGCAGCATGTGAGCAAAACAAGCCAGTGTGACTCTCAAGTGGTGTGGTTATTGTGTTGCAGGTCTCATGCCATCGCCTGTGTCAATCAGTTCATCATCGGCAGGACCCAGGCCCTAATGCTTCACATCGACCCGTTCATCGAGGTAAGCGCAGTGCATGATGACGCATGCGCCATCACTTTGGAAAAATGCGTGTTTGAGGGGGTTTTATTTTTCTTGGAAATGTCAGCTTTCATCCTAGAAAAAAAATCAGAAAGTCAAGGCACCAAACAGCCAACGAACCAACGTTGTTTCACGTAACAATTTAGTTATTCATGTCATTTAGTATTTTTACCTTTTGTCACTTCAAATGTATTTGGGAATCAAGGATTTGTACTTTAGCTCAAGGGTTAGTCCTCTGCGGTCTGTTACTCTTAGATGAAACGTGACCTTTTTAAGGATGCACCGATTGCACTTTTCTGGCTGATCCGCTGATCTTTAAAAAAGTCTGAGCTGCCGATTCCGATTTTGGCTGGTACCAATTTCTTTTTTTTTTTTGTCTGAAAAGCGTAAAAGAGGACTGCGCCTGATCTTCAGACCTTTGCAGAGGCAGATGAGATCTGGTTCACCCACAATTAAGAAAGACTTGGCCGATTCATCAGTCACTTTACAATTACGAACATTATTTTGTGCCACTATGCGACATAAAGTCCCAACCAAACATACCGAAGAGTTCAAAAGGTTGTGATTACCTTTGCCAGGGCACTGTGTCTTTCGCTGTTTTTAGTGCAATTAGTCCTTATGAGCAGTAGTAAAAGAAAAGGTGCTGGTTTGTGTGTTCTGCAGAACCTGTTTGCACTGGCGACGGATGAGGAGCCCGAAGTGAGGAAGAATGTTTGCAGAGCCCTCGTCATGCTGCTGGAGGTTCGCCTGGATCGTCTTCTGCCTCACATGCACAACATCATAGAGGTAAAAGACGCAGAACTACATAAAAAGTCTTCTTCTGAACGCTCAGATAACAGCAGATCTATGTCCAGGATTCAGATAAATAAGAAAATGTTGTCTTTGTTATTGGTAGAATGGTGAAAGTGTGTTTTTGTGTGGCTTCAGCTTGTCAGTCATGAGAAATATGTTCATAAAGCTAAATTACATTTTCCATCCACCCATTTACCTAACTTTCTCAACATTCATCCGTCCATCTATTCATCTATTCATCTATCTCGTGACCACTATAGATATTTCTACAGTTTTGTCGCTATCTTTTAGCAACTGTGCAAAAGCGTAAAATTCTTTAATTTCAAGTTTCAAGTTCATATATCTGAAATTAAGGCCTTTGAAAGTCTTAAATTAATTCGAAAAAGTGCAAGTTAGCCTTAAGTACATTAATCACAGGTCTTAGATTTTAGTGACTGGACTATTTAATCTCGTTTTTTTTTGTTTTTTTTTCATCGGACATTTTAGTCGCTTCCAGATATTTATGTTGCACCCTGTAAATTGAGGCAGTTGAGGCTACCGCTAACTTGTTGCTAATTTTCCTTTATTTAATTTTTTTTTGCATCTGTCATGGGTGAGTGTAAATTTATTGACTGTCTCCCAGATGACATTTGTCTTTGCGAAGAAAAATCCATTCTACGCAGAGCAACAACAACAAAAGCTTTGCACTACTACAATCTAAAATATGCAGTTTTCTTTTTTGTTGTGACGCAGCTGTTAAATTTCATACATAATGATCTTGAAAAGTCTGAAATTTGAGTTGGTGAAACCAGCGGAAGTCCTGGAGAGGAATCGGATTTCTATCTAACCAAAGTCAGACGTAATGTTTGATGATTGTTCTTGAGTATTTCCTTGTTTATGTATTTATTTTTTTGCAGTACATGCTCCTGAGGACCCAGGACCCAGACGAGAATGTCGCCTTGGAGGCCTGTGAGTTCTGGCTCACACTGGCTGAGCAGCCGGTGTGTAAAGAAGTGCTGTGCGGTCACCTCTCTCAGTAAGAAACCGCTCATACAAGTTTGTGTTGCGCTTTTAATTTTAAGACCGGTTGATTCATTTCCGCCTGGGCAACAGAATGATTTTCTTCCTCATGGCCTCATGTCGGGCTGAGTAAGAATCTCTCTGGCTGCTGGCCTCTGTGATATCGTATGTCACCAGTCTGCCACATTAAGCAGTGCCTAACGTAGACCCTCAGGCGTGAGTGATTGCCTGTGAACTTGATCTTATCCTTGCACATTTTTTTTTTTTTTATCTTTTCCACATAATTTAATTCCTGGCTTTTGCTCCAGGCTCATTCCTGTACTTGTCAACGGGATGAAGTACTCGGAGATCGACATCATCTTGCTCAAGGTCAGTCCGTGTTCCCTAAATGCGTTTACCTGGAAGTACAAGGATCAAATGCTCCATGAATCAGGACGGCACGCGCTTCATTTAAGTCGTCTTTACTGTTTTCATCGCGAACGTGTAACACAAAGCCCAATTTAGCCGAGTTTAAAACGTCTCTGGCTTTAGGGGGACATCGAGGAAGACGAGGCCATTCCAGACAACGAGCAGGACATCAGACCACGCTTCCACCGCTCCCGCACGGTCGCCCAGCAGCACGAGGGCGACGGGATTGAGGAAGACGACGACGACGACGACGAAATGGACGACGACGACACGATTTCTGATTGGAACCTGCGTGAGTTTTGGTGCCCGACTAGGTGTCACTGCAAAAACACCAAAACCTTGCCACATATTTTTGGTCTGGTTTGTAGTTCAAATATCTTAATGCACTTGAAATCACATAAAACTAACTCACAAGTTTCACCAAGAAATAGGAGCTTGTTTTAAGTAATTCATTAATATTGATAAGAAAGCACTAGTTCCACTTGCAGATTATTTTACTTATAACAAGTCAGTTTTCAGTTTGTCTTAATTGAAGTGTGCTAAGAAATTTGCAAAACAGAATACTTTTTTTTTTCCAACATTATTTTTATTGGGTTTTTTTTTTTTTCAACATTTTTCTTAATATACAATGCTTAAATGTGCTCTCATATAGAAAAATATCTAGAATAATTACATTTTTTCAAGACCCAACTTGTCATTCTTCTTAAACCAGGTTGAAACATTTGAGAGCATCTCTTACTGCGTACCCACTAAGCGAAAAAAAACCAAAGAACAGAAAAAACAAAAAACAAAAAAAAACAGACAAACAAAAAGAAACTAAAAAATTTTCATGCTCCCAATCCTAAACCCCCTAGTAATAAGAAACAATTACAATAATAATGGCTTCCCTATTTCCCAAGGATCAGCCCATATATTTCAGTATTGTATGTAATTCAAACATCAAGTAAGAAATCAAGTGAACTAACAAAGAATATGCTGGAACACTGCAGGGGACCAGCCACAACTATAAGTCAGCCCCAGAACCCCCCACATCCATGCTCTCTATATATTCCAAAACAGGACCCCAAATGTCTTGAAATAACAAGAGTTTCCCTTTTATAAAAAAAGTAATCTTTTCCATCGGTAATGTCATGGATAATTCTTTAATCCAGTACATGAATGATGGTTTAGTGGTACTCTTCCATGATAAAACTATCACTCTTTTTGCAAGTAGTAGACATAAGTCCATGGCAGTAGTAATCCTTCTGGACATATGATGTCTGTCCGGATATAAACCTAGAATAAACAATTTGGGGTCCAGAACTAGTTTTATACCTAGTATAGTCTCCAAAGCTTGTTTAATCTCTCTCCAGAACTGTTGAACTTTCTTGCACGTCCAGACGCAATGGAAGAACGTCCCCTTCTCTTCCCCACATCTAGTACAAAGGTCTGGGATGGCTCTGTTGTATCTATTGAGTTTTTCAGGCGTCACATATATTCTCATTAGCCAATTATACTGCAATACTTTGAGGCGTGTATTTATAGTTCGCATTTGTGCCACCGCACATGCCTTCTCCCAGTCCTCTGTTGGCAAGTTTTCCTGTAAATCCTCCTTCCAGGCATTAAGCTTCCACAAAGAAGACTCAGAGGATCCCTCTACCAACACACTATATAGTTTGGAAATAAGTCCTTTTCTAGAGCAGTCCTTTTTCATTTCGATTTCCAAGGTGGACATTAGAGGGATGGATTCACGTTGATTTTGAGACTGTCTAATGAAACTCCTCACCTGTAGGTATTTAAAATAATGTTTATTTGGGATATCGAACCTAGCCCTTAACTCTCCAAATGACATCAAAACCCCATCCTCTGATCTCATAAGATCTCCTATCATCTTTAACCCTTTTCCAGCCCATTTTCTAAAGCCAGAGTCTACCCTGCCGGGGGGAAAAAACTGGTTACCCCATATTGGACTGAAGCGTGATAAAGAGGAAGAATCACCCAGGTATCTCTTAACTTGATACCAAACCGAGATCATATTTCTCACTATAGGGTTTTTTGTCTTATTTTTCAGCATTCTGATTTTTGCTGAGTAAATATATTGGGGTAAAGGGGGCGACACTGAGCAATTTTCAATATTCACCCAAGGCAAGGCACAACTATCATTAAAAAAATACATCATTGACCTCAATTGAGCTGCCCAGTAATACCAAAGTGGATTGGGGCACCTGAGGCCTCCTCTATCATACGGTAAGTACAAAAGTGCGAGGCGAAGCCTTGGCCGTCTATTATTCCACAGAAAACGTATGAAAATAGTTTTTAGGGACGAAAATAACTTGGCAGGAGGCGGCAATGGAACGTTCTGAAACAAATACAGAAGTTTGGGCATTATATTAGATTTAAGAACATTGATTCGTGCTAAAAGTGACAAGGGTAGACTGTTCCATCTATCCACTAAGGCAGCTATTGAGTCTATCATGGGGTTATAGTTAACCGCCACAATGTCATTTATATGTGGTACTATTTTAATTCCTAAATATGTAAAACAATCTGCCTTTTTGAATTGGAATAAATTCCCAACCCCATTCCTTTCATGTGAGTTAAGTAACATTAATGAAGATTTATCTTTATTTACTTTATACCCTGATATTCTTCCAAATGTATCTATAAGATCTAGCAAAGCTGGAATAGAGTATTTCAGTCTCTCCAAAAAAAGAATAACATCATCAGCAAATAAGGCAATTCTATGCTCCTGTTGGCCTATTGTCAAACCAGTTATGTTTTGGTGAGATCTCACTGCAATGGCAAATGGTTCTATTGCCAGAATAAATAATAAAGGGGACAAAGGGCACCCTTGTCTACAACCTCGCTTAATTTTTAAATGATTTAGATATTACTCCGTTTGTTATTATTTCAGCATAAGGCTCATTGTATAAGAGTTTAACCCACTGGCAGAAGATGTCCCCACATCCAAATCTGTTCAATACCTCAAATAAATAGGGCCATTCAACCCTATCAAAAGCTTTTTTCGGCGTCCCAATGATAACAAGGCAGTGTCCGCTCTTTCTTCCATGGTATAAAGGATATCCAGCACTCGTCTCACATTATGAAATCCCTGTCTTCCTACAATAAACCCATTTTGATCACTAGTAATTATTTCAGGCAATATTCTCTCCAGTCTTCGAGCAAGAATTTTACAAAGAATCTTTAAGTCAACATTGAGAAGACTTATTGGTCTTAAATTCTCACACTTGTTGCAAGGTTTGCCAGGTTTGGGCAATAATGTAATCAAGGCTACTCTCAGCGAGACCGGAAGAATTCCTTTTTCAAATGAATCTAAATACATGTCCAAAAGAGGGGTTATCAATTTCGCTTTAAATTCCTTATAAAATTCTGTCGGCAGCCCATCTGGGCCCGGGGCTTTCCCTGATGTCAAGTGGTCTATTGCTGTAGATATTTCTTCTTTAGTTATAGCTGCACTAAGATTTGTCCTCATTGATTCCGAGATGTTGGCCATCTGGAGGCCTTCTAAGAAAATATTTTGCTCTTGTTCCTTATGTGGTATGTCCGAACTGTATAATTTTTCAAAAAAAACCTTAAAGATTTCATTAATTTCTAATGGGTCGGTAGTAATCTGTCCCTCATTATCTTCTACTGAGGAGATAGTTTTCTCATTTTGTAATTGTCTGAGTCGCCAGGCTAATAATTTCCCAGGTTTTTCCCCTTGGTCATAGAACGACTGCTTGAGACGTAAAAGTTGTGAGGCAGCTTTAGAGGCAGACATTTCGTTATACTGTGCTCTTAGGATCAGAAGCCTCTTGTGAGTATTTGGGCATAGCGTTTGATAGAAGTCCTTCTCTAGCAAATCAATCTCTGTTGCCAATTTTTTTGTTTTTTGGTATGTTTGTTTTGCCTTATAACTCGTAATGCTAATTATTTGACCCCTTATATACGCCTTAAAGGCTTCCCACCTTGAAGAGGGTGGTGTTTCATCTGTATTAATTTCAAAGTAGATGTCGATGTGATTAGATATGAAACGCACAAATTCTGGGTCCATGAGCCATTTTTGTTTAAATCTCCACCTAGGAGGGTCCCTCTTTAGTTTTAAATCCTCATAGATAAGTGAATTTGGCGCATGATCAGAAATTAAAACGCTATCATATTGACAATCTTTTATTTTATGTCTCAAGGTAGCAGAGACTAGGAAGTAATCAATCCGTGAATATGACTTATGAGTACTTGAATAACACGAGTATTTTAAATCCTTGGGATTCATGTCCCTCCAAATATCTACCAGGTTAAGTTCTCTCATAAAGTATTGAATTGTTTGTCTACTTTTAGAATGGGAATTATCAGAGCCTGAACTTCTATCCAGTTCTGGGGTCATTGTGCAGTTAAAATCCCCTGCCAGAATATAGCTGCCAGATAAAGAGGAAATTGTAAGGAAGAGATCTTGAAAAAACCTTGGATCGTCAGCATTTGGGCCATAAATATTTACCAGATTTATTTTTTCTGCAATAAGTATGCCCTGTAGAATAATGTACCTCCCAGCCTTATCCTTAATAACCCTTGTCACATGAAATGGTATAGATTTATGAATCAATATCATAACCCCTCTTGCTTGGGAAGTAAAGGGTGCTGAATATATACTGCCCTGCCACCTCCTGCCTATCTTCACCTCCTGACCCGATAACAGGTGAGTTTCCTGAAATAACACAATATCCGAGTGCATAGATTTCACCCTAGTCATCACTTGTTTGACTTTTTTTAATTTCTGTAATCCCCTGCAGTTCCAAGAAGATATCTTAATACCTAAACCACCGATCATACTGTGCAACACTTAATGGGCTTCCTAGTATTCCCAAACTATCTAAAGCCAAAGAAATCAAGAACATCTGGGTGTGACCAACTACACCCCTATTAACCATGAACACTGAACAATAAACCCCTCTTGAACCTTGTTTCCCACCCCCCTCCCCCTCTAATGCACTGGTATCCATCTAACAGCTGAAGGCTGCTCCACACAATGGTGAGGATCAGCCGACTGTGCCTAATTATTTTTCCCTCTTGTACCCCACTACCTAAAAAATTCGTAGCTAATTACATCCAAAAAATGAGACCAGTGAATAAAGAAAAGGATTTTTGCCATGAGCCTCTGGGATGGCAAACATAAAATATGGCGTGCTTAATCTTAACTTTTATATATATTACTTAGCTTTAGGTACAGTAATTGTCCATCCCTGTTAACATATTACGATGTAATGAAGCCCTCATTGTCTCATCCAGGTCCGCTTTCTGTTTTCAGAGTCCTTACAAAGTTCTCTGCTTCAGCTGGTTGGTTAAAGATGCGAGACTGGCCTTTGTGTGTCACCAGTAGTCGAGCAGGGTGGATTATGCCGTATCTTATCCCCATGGCGCGGAGTTGTTGTCTCACGCCGTCAAACTCTTTCTGTTTTTTGTGCACACCTGCTGCAAGGTCTTCATAAAATCTCACCGGATGATTCTTGAATAGAATCTGACCCTTTGCTCTGGCAGCTCTTACCACAGTAACTTTATCCCTGTAATTTAAAAACTTCACAATAAGAGTCCTAGGTGCCACGGTGTTTGTGCTTTTCTGACCAAGCCGGTGCGCTCTCTCCAGCGTCAGAGTGTTGTGTAACGGTGCCAGGTTCAGAGCCTCCGGTAACCATTTCTCCAAAAAGGCGCAGGCGTCCTCTCCCTCCGCGCCCTCGGGGAGATTAACCAGTCTCAGGTTAGATCGCCGCGATCTGGTCTCCAAGTCCAACACTTTCCCTTCGAGCTCTTTATTTTTGTTTTCAAGGACTTGGACCTTAGCTTGTAGACTGGCGATGTTGTCCTCTGCCGCAGATATCCGCACTTCCGCCTCACCGACCCGTTCGGCACATTCGTTAACATCTCTTTTAACACTCTCTATAGCTGACAAAATCCCATCTAATCTGGAGGAGAAATCTGATTTCAAGTTTGCAATTGCAGCCAATATTGCCACCGACCCAGCTTCAGCCGTCCTATTCTTCTCATTCGACGGGCAGTTTTCCTCCTCCATTGGCTCGCACATGCTAGCATTAGCCTCGCTATTTGCAGCGCTAGCTTCAGAGCTCACCTTAGAAGTAAAGTCAGATAACTTCGGTTGAGACGATTTGCTTGAGTTCTTGGTGGGCTTCTTTTGTGGGAGAGGCATCACAGCTATTATAAACGTCGTTCACTGATACTTGTAACGAGTAATTTCCAGGATTTCACAGAAAGGTAGCGGAGCCCAAGCGAACACGTCCTCTCAGCAAGCCGCCATTACCGGAACCCCCGCAAAACAGAATACTTACAATTTTGTGGGTTTTTTTGCAGTGATTGTCTAAAAGTTGTCATTTTTCATATCAACTGCTCCTAAACTTGGGATTTATTTCTCCAGTTTTCCTTCTTGTTCTGCGTGTTATTTCTGTTGGCACACTTGTGTTTCTATGCTCTCAAAAACGTCAGGAAAGTGCTCTGCCGCAGCGCTGGACGTGTTGGCCAATGTGTTCAGGGACGATCTGCTGCTGCACATCCTCCCACTGCTCAAAGAGCTGCTTTTCCACCCCGACTGGGTTGTGAAGGAGTCCGGCATCCTGGTGCTGGGGGCTATCGCTGAAGGTGGGGATGAGGAGGAAGGCATAGGGAGAGAGAAAAAATGATAAGGAGAATGCTTAAATTGTAACTTTTCTTTCTTGCTTTCCCCCACCCCCCCCTCCAAGGTTGCATGCAAGGCATGATCCCCTACCTGCCTGAGCTCATCCCGCACCTCATCCAGTGCTTGTCTGACAAAAAGGCACTGGTGCGATCCATCACCTGCTGGACACTGAGTCGCTATGCGCACTGGGTGGTCAGCCAGCCCCCGGATATTTACCTGAAGCCTCTAATGACTGAGCTACTGAAGCGCATACTGGATAGCAACAAACGTGTGCAGGAGGCCGCTTGCAGGTAAAGAAAATTGTTCACACTTGTTGAACTTCTTCAGATGTTGTCTTTTAACAGCCTCAAGGTGAATATATTTTATTGTGATCTTATACGGGCAACAAAACAGAAGCATGTCAATTGGAAAGTGGATGGAATGTTATAGATGGTTTCCCCCCCAATTCATTTTGGAAATAAAAATCAGATAAAGCTGTCATGCTATTGATATTTAGCCCCATCTGAGTCAGCACTTTCTTTACAATTTCATCTTAAAATACTTTGGCTGTGTTTTCACCTTCTTTCCACATCCAGAAACAAACAAACCAAAAAAAAAACATGGCCATTGTATTTTTGTAAAATGGGACAAGCTGAATTATATTGGATGGTGAACAGCAATATTCAAGTCTTTATAGGTGGCAGACAGTACGGACTTAACATTTTCTAGCAATATTTTATGGTGCTATTGTGTTAGTGGTCAGAATTGTAATTTAATAAAAGTTTATTACTTCTGCAAGCCACAATATTCATCGCATCACAAACATGAATACTGAAAACATTCCTATTTGAAACAGGCCACTTACTTAGATAAATTGGATTTATATCACTGAACTCCACACAGTAACTACATTTATTAGACTGCTGAATTTTCTGATATTCATCAATGGTCTCAAATAGTGGAGAAAATGGTAAAAATAAAATTTCTGTTTTGTCTTTGATCTTGCATCATTAATTGAAATCAAATTTCTTATCATGCTGAGAATTTTTTCACGATATTTGATAAACGATACGATAAACATCCACCGCTAGGTGTTTACAGAGGTTGTGAGTTGGATGTGGCTTCGGACTTGGAAACGGAAAAGGAATAAGTAATGTGGATCGCATGTGACAAACGTTCAGTGACCATGAACACTACATACAAGGATCATAACCTCCATGTTTAATTTCCTGTACTTAGTGCCTTTGCCACGTTGGAGGAGGAGGCTTGCACTGAGCTGGTACCCTACCTGGCGTTCATCTTGGACACGCTGGTATTTGCTTTCAGCAAGTACCAGCACAAAAATCTGCTCATTCTCTACGACGCCATCGGGACGCTCGCAGATTCTGTGGGACACCACCTAAATAAACCGGTACGCGGGACGAAAATAAATGCGCAGCTTCGCTTCCTGGTCGCTGTGAAGTTTGGCAGACCACATACTGTTGTGTCTGCTTCCTCATTTGACCTTTGTTGTGCTAGTAGTGGTAAATGCACTTTCAGATCTAATCAATCTAGACAGCCTTTCTTGAAGGTAAAAGGCAAAAAAATAAGTAGATAAATAAAAAAAAAAAAACATCACAACTTCTATTAGTTAGATTACGGGATGTATGTGTATATTTAAATAACTGGTTTTAATTTTGTGTCAAATTTTAATAGGAATACATCCAGATGCTGATGCCACCACTGATACAGAAATGGAACCGGCTGAAAGATGAAGACAAAGATCTTTTTCCTTTGTTAGAAGTAAGTTGTTTTTTTGTTTTTTTTTAGCACTGGTTCAGTTCAAGTTTTATTATAGTTTCATGATTAAGACGTGCTACTACTACTCGGTTCTCTCCTCAGTGTTTATCCTCAGTAGCCACAGCCCTTCAAAGCGGCTTTCTGCCCTATTGCGAGCCTGTTTACCAGCGGTGCGTCAATCTGGTCCAGAAGACGCTCGCTCAGGCGATGGTGAGTCAACCTACCTACTTCAGTGTTAACTCTGCAATTATCTGCTCTGCAGAACTATAAATTGAGTGAATGTAGTGTTTATTAAAAATAAAAAATAAAAAAACTCATTGGAGCACTTTCAACAAGACATTGTTGAGAAATTATTGGCACTGTAGCTTAACTGTATTCTTGTTTGAAATGCAAGAAGAAAATATGATCAACTTTTTAAAATTTCTGAATCCTAGGAGCTAATTACTACAACATTTGAGATGTGTCTGATTTATTCAGGCTGTGAAAAAACCAAGAACAATACTTTTAGCAGATAACAGGAAGGCTAAATATTTCATCCTTTTGAACTTAAGCCCTACATCTGAGAGCTTAAGTTCAAGCTACAGTTGGATGAAAAGATTCTGCTTTTGTCTTCCACCGTTCAGCTTCACCAGTCACAACCTGACCAGTATGAGGCGCCGGACAAAGACTTCATGATTGTGGCTCTGGATCTACTGAGCGGACTGGCCGAGGGCCTGGGTGGCACCATCGAGCAGCTGGTCGCTCGTAGCAACATCCTCACTCTTATGTATCAGTGCATGCAGGTAAAGAGGCCGTCAAAGCACACTGCTCAACAAACTGGCGAACTGGCACGCATTGTTGATAGCTGTGTTGTTTTGTTCAACTCCAGGACAAAATGCCTGAGGTGCGTCAGAGCTCTTTCGCTCTGCTTGGGGATCTCACCAAAGCTTGCTTCCAGCATGTAAAACCCTGCATCGGTATGTCCACTGTTGTTGTTGTTGTTGTTGTCTTTGAAGCTGATCTTGTTAATAAGCAGTCACCAAGTTGATTGTTTTTTTTTCTTTTTTTTTTTTTTACAGCTGATTTTATGCCCATACTGGGTACAAACTTGAACCCAGAGTTAATATCTGTGTGCAACAATGCAACCTGGGCAATCGGAGAGATATCTATACAAATGGGTGAGTTGATAGTCCGTTTTTACCTATAAACCTGCCTTCAAAACGGTGACGTTGTTTCCTGTTTTTATGAAATGCGACTCGCAGGGCCTGAAATGCAGCCTTACATTGCCATGGTGCTGCACCAGCTGGTGGAGATCATTAACAGACCCAATACTCCAAAGACTCTACTGGAAAACACAGGTACCACACGGTGGTAGTGCTGAGCCAGCCACACAGGGAGGTGCTCACTTTCTCACTCACTCACTCACTCACTCACTGACTGACTCGGCCAGGTCCTATTCAGTCAGTACTGACCACACTCACAAGGATGCCTGTTCTGGTGTTTTAATCTCTGTCCAAACAACCCTTTCTCCCAAAGAATGAGCCTTACATGTTTCGCTGGTTTCGCTTAATCTGCACAAATCACAGTTATTGACCTGCAGCCTGCCGCAGAGACGTCTGGGTCGAGATAAAAGAGAACAAAAGCCCGGCGCTTAAATTCCTGACGCTCCTGAAATGAGCCAAACCATGTAAGAGCCCAGTCTTCTTGGGAGTCGACTAATCTGGACGGACTGACAAGTGAAGCAGGAAGCTGAAATGGAACAGAACGACAAGCTTAGACGCCCTCACAGCCTCACATAGTTACCAAAGGCGCACTTCTCTCTTCAGTTAAACGCTAATCCTGAATGACTGAGAGAATGCCTAAACCAGCACATACATGATGACACAGAGCTTAGAGCCGGATTTCAAGTCTCTAAAAGGTTACACTCTGCTTTTGTTTTCACCATTAAGAATTGTATTGGGAGGAGTCAAAATGACCATTTGATCAATAAAATGGAAAAAGCATGCAAGGGTGAAGTGTGACCTCGCCTAAAAACAAGACAAATTAGGGATTCTATAGATGTGTACCTGTTTGTTTTGCTGTCAGTTTATGTGTTGCTTTTATTTACTGTTCTTTAAATGTGAATGCATTTCTGCTAATAGATGTTAAATGTTAAGAATGGCCAATGTTTAATGCAGGATACACCATGATGGAAGAGTAATCACGACTTTGTCCTAAAAATGCTCAAATGTCTGACCATAAATTTTGCCCGCTCTGTTTTCGGAATACAGTGCCTTGCAGATGTATGCGTACTCCTTGAACTTCTCCACATTTCGTCACAGTACAACCACAAACTTCAGTGTATTTCATTGGGATTTTTTAGGATTAGGTGTGAAGGTTTTATTCCGGTAACGAGGAATAAAAAAATAAAAAAATCCTGCTGCGGAAGGACAGAAAAGCTGGTCAAAGTTGATTGCTAGATGGAGAGAGCTAAAGAAAACCCGTTAAAGGCTTTTTTTACCCAAGCATGTTCATCTGTCAGAATGGCCTAGTCAAAGTGCAGACTCTCTGAAGAGGCGCAAAGCTGCTGGAGACATTCCCAAATGGACTTGCAGCTGTAACTTGGTTTTACAAAAATCGAGGTTTTACAAAAACGTCGCCTGAAAGAGATGCACACTGCACTTTTCAAATCTTTTTTTTTTTCTTTTTTTTTTCTCGTTGTTCCCCTTCACCCCCCGGTTAAAATAGTTTTTTGTTTGTGTGTTTGTTTCCCCCCCCTTCCCACACCTCTTTCACAAGTACGCAAAATATCCCAATTCAATTCATGGAAGTTTGTGGCTGTAATGTGCAAATATAAAGTGGCTCAACGGAATATGTATCAGCGCTCGTGTAAAGCACTGTGTTAGAACATCGCAGAGAGAGAACGTTCAGGACGTGAAAAAGAGCCAAGTCAGACTTTCCAGCCATGTATAAAACTAATGTTAAATATATTGACAAGCGAGCCGCTTTGGCTGGAACTAAATTTAAAGCCGTCATTTCATGCCAAAGCAACAGGCTGCGAATTCTTGGAGAGCACTGCGCCACTCCTTAATTTGCCTCTGATCAGCTGATCCTGCACTGAACTTTACTCTAATGAGCGTACCATCTGCTTTCTGCATGTGTCATTGGACTGTTCATAAATGCCTGTTTGTTAATGAGAATGTTGCATAGTTTTGTGTCTCTTAAACTTAGGTCCTCCCTCCTCTCTGCCTCATAAGAACCTGCTGTGCTGGATACTAGTCTCCCTCCATAGTAGTTGGCTTGGAGTAATCTTGTCATTTCTTTTCAAAAAAGACAAACAAACAAACCTAAAAATATATATATATATATATTTCTGTTATTGAAATTTAACACCTGTGAGTTTAAGGGAGAAATCTCGTTAGCTGCTCTTGCACACGCTACGCTACAATTTAAAAAAAATTTTAACTATTAACTCACCTGTTTTTTTTTTTTTTTTTAAATTTTTTAAATTTTTTTTTTCAGATCCGAAAAGCTGTTTTAACGGTTGCCAAAAGCAGACGTCCACGTTTGCCTTTTTTTTTTTTTTCTTCTACTATGAATGTCTTGTCAGAGTTGTCGATGTGTTCTCCCTTAAACGTTCTGTATGTCTTTTTTTAGAATGTTTTAAATTCCTGCCCACGACCGAAGGGGGGGGCTATAATAATCAACGCGAGTGAAAGTCTTGTTTATTATCATACACAGATTCTGTTGATTTATGTCTCTGAGTTGTTTGTTTTTTCTTTATTTTTTCTCCTCCCCCCTCCTCATTGCTCATGTCTTCGTTGGCGTTTGGTGGTGTGTAACCGTGATTGCGTTACCTTAGCAATAACAATTGGTCGTCTTGGTTACGTTTGTCCTCAAGAGGTGGCACCCATGCTACAGCAGTTTATAAGACCCTGGTGTGTATTATTCAATCTTTTATTTAATTCATCTTCTCTCTGCTCTGCTCTTCTCGTCTGTCGCCTGTTCCTCCCCCTTCTCTCCCCTGTTGCTCTCCTCTTCCTCTTCCTCGCTCTCCTTCTAAAACAAACTTCTTTTTTCAGTTTTTCTTATCAGTTTGTAATCATTGCCAACCATGTGACTAACCCTGTCCTTTTTAGGTCCTACTTGTGATTTTTTCTTTTCTTCTTCTTCTTTGCCTCAGTAGCACCTTCATATTACACGTTAATTTGTTTAATTTCTAGTTTTTTGCCATTGTTAATTGTCGCTAACAACTTCTAAGATGCATGGGATCAGACTTTGTCACATGCCTTGCTGGTTCAAAAACAGAGAAAGGATGCCTTTAATGCCAAAGAGCATTCCTAAAATCCCTTTCTCGTTTCATAGTCGCCCAGCTGCATGTCCTGTCCCAAAATTATCCCGACCTTCTTTTTGTTTTTGTTTTTTTCTCCCAGTAAATATTTCCAAAAACAAAGCAAATTAAAATCAAGGTGCTATACATGAGGTTTTGCTGAACACACTGCACATAGACAGTAACGTTCTTAGACGTCAGTGTAGCTGTGTTAAATGCAAAAAAAAAAAAAAAAAACCCTGATTTTTGTTTGGTGTGCATGTTTATTGTGTCAGTGATCACAGGTCATGATAGGAGTTTTTGCAGCTAAAAGACAAATCATAATAATAACAAAAGTAAAACAAAAAAAATCTTTGAATTAAGGGATGCAATAGGCTGTGTTTATGATTCTTAAATAACTCCTTGATTAGCATTAGCCTTACATAGTGGAAGTTGTTAGTGCACTTGCACAAGTTCCTTAGCTTGTCACTGGATGATGCTCTTGACATATTCAATGTTGAGTTTGGCCGTCCATGTTGCCAGGTGCACCTCTCTGCGAAATATAAGAGACAATGAGGAGAAAGACTCGGCATTCAGAGGAATTTGCACCATGATCAGTGTAAATCCTGGAGGCGTGGTGCAGGTGAGCATCAGCCCCGGCCGTTTGGTTCTCTGTAGCTCCAGGAGACGAAATGTTGCCTCACTTCTCTTCTTTGGAACAGGACTTTATCTTCTTCTGCGACGCAGTGGCCTCCTGGGTAAATCCAAAGGACGATCTCAGAGAAATGTTCTACAAGGTAAAAATTTGGCAAATGGAAGGGTATGAATAACGTTTAAAAAAAACAAACAAAAAAAGTCGACGTCACCCCCTCACAGGTGCTGATGTACGATGTATTGCAAATGTGTTCAGGCCCCTTGAGCTTTTTAGCATTATGACCACTACCGTCTTGTGTTCTTCATTATGATTGTCAGTAGTGGACCACCACAAAGCAGTGCAGAACTGAATATCAATCCTGTAGTGAATGACTAGTACATTTTTGTCCAGAAATAAGTCGTTAATTTCGTTCATAATGGTTTTAAACGGTCTTTAAATTTGAGCGAAACCTGCGTAAACCTTGATTAAGCAGTACCATGTCAAATCTAAATAAAGTTCTTAATTAATTTACTCTCTGAGGACAACCCTGTCTTGCATGAGGTCTGTTTTGAAAGGCGGGCATCCTTCATGACTTGCCATTAAAACACTTCCTCGTATTTGGTTTCAGATCCTCCACGGGTTCAAGAACCAGGTGGGCGAAGAGAACTGGAGGCGCTTCTCTGATCAGTTCCCGCTTCCTTTGAAGGAACGACTGGCAACCTTTTATGGGGTGTAAAGGCTTCCACAGCACTGTGCCTCAACGCGGGGTCCGTTTTCGTTGCTTCCCATTTTAAAAACGAGATGCAAACGTATTTTGTGGAGTAACGTTGGTCTAAAATGCAAATCGCTTCCCTTCTCCACACAGGTCATTCACCATGGGAGACGAGACAGGGAACCATCCCAGGGAACATGTTACCCTCTGGAGGGGGTAAGGGGGCCGACCCCTCCCTGACCTGGAGGAAGGGGTGGGAGGGAGGTGGTAGTAGCTCCAGTTCTCAGTGCCCTTAAGCGCAAGCTGGGGAGGGGGAGAGACTGGCAGTTCAACCTTATCATGGGAGGATCATTCATTTAATCAATCTCAATCACAAATAATAGAAATGATCACTTACTTCTTCTTTTTTTTTTTTCTCCCTCCCATTTATTCCGCAGGCATCTTGCTTTCAGGACGGGTAATTTTAGGGGGGGAAAAAAAAACAATGAATCTTTAAGGTATTTGTTGAGGACAGATTCTGAGATTAATTAAAACAGTTTTCGAGATACTTTATATTAAAGCAGCTAATGCTAGCAGAACATTTTGAAATCGGGGTGGAGGGAGGGAGGGCGGGTGGGGAAACGTACTTTCAGAATGCTGCATATCATCCAAAGTAAGTAAGTAACGACTTACAGGTGACCTATTATTTGAACACGTCGCGCAGGGCAGAGGCTCTTGACTTAAAATCACCAGGGAGCACAATTCAAGAGCAGCTTTTCTGGGATTAGGTAGCATGCTTGTAATATTGTGGAAAGCTGTCGAACATTAGTGATGTGTGTCGACGGCCGTCGTTGCCATTCGATAAGGTTCTTCTTTGATCGTGTAATCTATATTTAAAGTACTTTCTGTTTCCTCTGCCAGAGAATTACAGCGGCCGTCTGTAACGTAGCATGACGGGGTTTTTACACGCTGGATTTAGGTTGTGTTAAACCTTGGCTGTGATGTGACATTGGAGTGAGTCTCTTTGTTTTGTTATGTGGCGTGAATGTGACTTTTTTTTTTTTTAAGAGAGAGAGAGAGCTTATGGAATCTTTAAGATGCCGACATTAATTTTTTTAAAAATTATTTTTAAATTATTGTCTGAAATTTCTGAAGGAAAACTGAAGTAGAGCATGCAGGTTATCAGCCTGTGTGTGTCTTTTTTTTTTTTTTTACCTCAGTGATACAAAAACACGTCTGTGAGTTTTGTGACTTTTGCAATCAGAACCACACACGCGCACACACACACACACACACACACACACACACACACACACACACACACACACACACACACACTTCATCAGATCAGTGTTGAATATGTTGATTTTTCAGTGTATTGAAATTCTGTTGCTGGTTGTTTCGCTTCCTGTGCTTGGGGGAAAAAAAAAAAAAAAAAAAAAGCATGATCCTGAGGGTGGCTGTCACTGTGGGGTTCTTGGATGCTTTTCATGTCTTGCATGTTGGTGGCCCCTCACGCGCAAACATTTGGTGGGAGGAGGGTTCTGCGGGAGGGAGGGGAGCTTCAATTCGATGTTTTAAGAAGTACATAGTGAACGATGTATGTATTGCAACACTGGGACGTGTATTAACCTTGCGTATCACATACCGGAGCGCTCTCCCTGGTCTTCCCCATGCCCCATAAACTGGATGTAGTTTTAAAATACTGTGAAGAATGTTTAATGTGTCTGCTTGTTCTGTGCTGTTATATATATATATATTTTTTTAAGTGTCAAACTGTTAAAAGGTTACAGCCTGAATGTATTCCATGATGAGTTAGAGAGTTTTGTTTTTATTGATTTGTTCTTTTTTTTTTAACACCCAGCCAGGCATTTTTTCCTCTGCTGGCCAGAGTAATAACTGCAGTATTTAATTCTTTGTAATGCACATATAAAACAAAAAAAAATGTACTAAAAAGTACTTGAAGTAATGTAGCCAAACCCCTGCTGAGGATTAATTATTGCTGCTGGAAGGTTTTCACCAAATGCAATAAGCATGTTGATGCAATTGGACTGCTAATGTAGCTTTTATACTTCTAGGGATATAATCGGTTCCTTTCAAAAGTTTTCATACCCCTTTAAAATCTTTTTACATTTTGACATTGGGGTGGAGGGATGTCAACCACAAATTGTGACTCAACTAACAGTGATAACTAATGGTAAAGTGCAAGAAAAATTCCTAATTGGATTTGGCTCTGTGCGTTCAACGGTCCATTCTGACACAAGAACATGCTTTCGGACTAATCCATTCCATCGCGGCCCTGGCTGTATCGAAAGGTTCAGTTCCCAGATAGCTCCACTTTAGTTTTGCCTAATCAGTATTTTCTTTGAAGATATCTGCAATTTAATTTGCACTTGTCAAATCTAAAAAAAAAAATACGTTTAACATATCTCGAACTTTCGACTCATTTATAATAGTTACAATGCAATTAGTCATATCGTAAATGGACATTTTGTCTCGTCAAAATATACCTGGAGATGTCTCAATTTACTAATGCATCCGCTCATAAAGCAACATCAGATAGATGGAATGTCATTGTTGTGAAACTGATTTTGCATGAACTCGGCCTGCCATGCTGCTTTATGTTTACCCCAAAACGTCTCACTAAAATCTATTGAAATTTGTGGTTATAGCCTGACACGATGTCAAGAAGCTGAGCACTTTTGAAGGGAACCGCGACTGCATCCTTGTAGGTATCATTCGATGTTAAAAATTACAGGCCGTAATAAATGCATCATGGAATACAGAGGCAAATACTTACGTGTGCGCGTGTTCCCCCATCATCCTTTTTGTTCAAAATGTGTTGTTTTTTTTTGTCTGGCACATTCCAGCTGTTTGGCACACAGAGAGGTGGCGTGATCACAGCTAGATGGGGTGTGTTCAGTCCTCGTATTCTTTCACTGAAAGATTGTACGTCTGAGAAAAACGAAACAAAACAAAAAAAACCCACACACACACAAACACACACAAACGAACGCCCGTTGTTACTGTGCTGTCCTTCTGACTTGACCGCTGCTAAACATTGTAGTTGTGTATCACCACTTGAATATGTCTTTTCTAAGTGTAAACCTCAGGTTGTTTTTGTTCCAGTGTTTTTTTTTTTGTTTGTTTTTTTTCCGTTTGTTTGTTTTATAATTTCCTTTTATGCAGCCCCCCCGGTGCACGTCCTAAAGAATAGTTAAAGAGCCTGATTTTCATGCAAGAAACGGATAAGCGTGGATGTCGGATGTTAGCTGATGTGTTACTTGCAGCACTGTGAGCTATCAAAGCTAGGGGTTAAAAGAAAAAAAACAACATTTCAGCAACTATAACTTGCACATATTTCATCTACTTTTTTGCCTAAAGTGATTGTGATTGAACTCAAGCGTACAGTGTAATCTCTACACAATGCCATAGGAGCAAACATTTGGGGATTTTGTTGATTTGCGATAGATATTTAGCGTAACTGTATTAAAACAAAACCAGGGAGTTGAAAACCATAAAGAGAAAAAGAAAAAAAAAAAGTTTGCAAGTACAAGTTTGACTTTCTACGAAGCTTTATTAAACAACTGCATTTTATAAAGTACCAACCGGTAGTTAGCGACGACCGTGCAAAGAGCTCCTGTATTCTGTAACTCGATTAGCCTTTAAACTTCAGTAGTTAATCTGCCTTCACATTTTTTGCTATGGAAAGCAAAAACATCATTTTGATAGACTTGGTTTCATTTTTTTTTAAATAAGCTGCTGAATTAAGAAAAAAAAAAAGTAATACTTTTGGGGCCACCAAATATTTTGGATCATGCAAAGACTCTATATTGTACTGTAGTAATTTTGTAATATTTGTAAAATGATGTAGTGGGCGTGAATGATTACCATTGCTTGAATCTGTACATTGTTCCAATAAATTGTTTACATTACGACGGGCCTTTTGTCTCCTTCCTTTCGGACTCTGCAGGGCTGTCCAGTTTTTAACATCGTCTGAAATAAAACCTTTTATTGCGATTAAGCTTTGGAGAAATTTGTGCAGGGCCTCGAAAACTATCTTGAAGCCACAAAGGGGTTAAACTAATCAGCTTAACCCAAAAGCAGACCTGCTGTCACCGGACCCAGTTCGGCTGCCCTGGAGGGTTTGAAGGCAAAACGTCACTTTTGTGTACTAAACCTGAACATTTTTAAAAAACTGGTTTAATCAGAGAATTGACATTTATTTTAAAACAGATTTTAGACCCTGGAAGTAAATCCAACGTCTGAATAAAACAAATATTAATTTTAAATATTTTCATTTTGTGGTATTGCATAACAACTTAGAACTGTATGAGTGGACATTACAAAACACTACTTTTTTGCAGTACAAAATTTCTCAAATGTTCTGTCTACTTTTAAATACATGGTCATATATTCATATACATAAAATTTATTCAGTGAAAACAATATATGAACAAATATATATAACCAACAAAGGCTAGTCATTTAGCTCCAAGAGGCGGTAATAAGACATTAGAATTCCTTTTAAATTTTCTTTTCATGATTGAGGAATTTACGGAGAGCACCTGAAGGCAGCATCCCAGCCATCGTCTGTCTGTGTCCTCGGCAGCCGTTGGTAGCGCTGTTTCGTCCCGAGTGTGGAGAAGGAACCGCTGGGGAAAGCGGCAGCGCAGCACCGCCTGGCGGAGGTGGAGTCTAAAGGTGGGGAGGGAGAAGAAAGGGGAGAGGAGGAAAACGGTAAAAGGCACATACAACAGGAACGGGGGGAGAACGGTGGATGATTTACGCTTTAAAATTCGCATTACAGCTACTTGAAGAGTTGCGGCGAAGAGGAACACAACAAAAATGATAACGCCTTACTTCCTAGAAAATTTCTGGGTAGGTGTTTATTTTTTTAATGCTGTTAACACCGGTGGTACACCTCATTATTCCCTTCCTGTCTATTCTGACCTTATTATTCTGGTCGTAGTCGTAGTCTTGCGGTCACTTGGTTCTGTCCGGCGCCGACAGACCAGCCGGTCCTGAATTGCACCAGCAGCATTAATGTTCTTCGGTAATTATTCTGTTTTTACCCCGGGGTTTGGGCCTCTGTGAACCTATCTAACTTGAGAGGATGAAGTATCCGCCCCTCTTTCCGGTAATTGGCTGCGTCTGGATTTCTTGGAATGTTTACGGTCAGTTCCAAGAATGCTATTGGACACGCTGGCTGCCAGTCACAGGCTCCCTGTCGTGCGCGTCACTTTCTTCCGTGAAGAAGTTTCCGTAAGAGGCCAGATGTTTAGCTTACTTAGAATACGCGGAAGAAAAAATAACATTCTAAATGTATAAGTATATTTAAGAAGCAACCAAACATGTGTTGTAGATTAAGACATAAACTGGCGTCGTTGCGCTTCTGTTTGCATTAGAATGTGTGCGTGCTGTCAAAGGTCATCTGAATGCTCATTAGAAATTCACAGAGCTAGGTCAGAGCAGGTCGCGTTGATGATTCTTCCATAACTTGCTTCAAATATTTACTTAATTCACTGCGCCATGTTGGCACTGCTTGACGTCTTTGAATTCCTGAATTTGCCTAGTTCTTCAGGCTTTAAGTGTTATACACCGTCGCAAGTGCAAATAGGTACAATTTGTTTCGTTTAACTTGTCAATTGCGTTGTTTGAAGAAACAATGGATGATATATTTCCCCCCAAATTAGACTGAAACTGTTAAAAGGCTGCAGGGCAAGAAAAACCCCATTGCTTGGCTTTATGGACATTTTAAATTGATGTCATGAAAGGGCCCTTTGTTGATCTAACCCCTTTTTTAGTAATTACACATAATCAGTTCACTTTTGCTATGAAAACATTGTTTTTCCAAACTATTTAGCTTGATTTAAGATGTGTCCTCCAATTCAGTCCTCAGTTAAATCACGCTTCCCAAAATAATTCCTGCTATGTCACTGGCAGGGATGAATAATAGACATTAAGTAATATTCTGGGTAGGGTTTATAAATTATATTACGTTATCAGCCTATATTCTGAACACAGGCCCCTCCAATGGCAAATGAAAAGCTGTTTTCAAAGGCAACACGCGGCTAGAAGTGTCACCACAAATGAGGCAACTGGATCAAAAGCCCACCGCAGCACATCGACTCACAGAACATATAAGTCTAAGGTCCGCGTTAAATAGCTGCTGAATGTCTCTATTAGGTCTCAGTAAACTGTTGTGTTTTCAGACTCTCTTCTGGATGATAGTTTCTAGATAACAGACAATGTTTCCCCAAACATGGATTTTGCACCAGGAACAGCTGGAATGGGCCAACTCGGTTTGATAACCTTGAGTGAAAAGCTAACTGTGAGACGGAAGCAACGCGTGTTCCTACTGGTACAAGGATGAGATATGATCATTGCGGTTGTATTATCTGTACCAGTTATTCCTTTTAGACTTTAGCAAAACTGACATCTGAAAACCTGCTAATAGAATGGAAGTTGTTAAGTGGTCATTCGGGTCTTTTTAATGTAGAATTGGGAATTTAACCTCCTGATATTAGCTGGTAATTAGTCAGGTTATCAGCTCCGGTAGGTAGCCGACCTGCAGTCAGCATCCGGTTCGTAACTTGGCGACTGATTTTTGTGACCGGAAATATTTCCAAACAACCAAATTTATCTTTAAGTGAAGAGCTTAGCTTGTGCCTTGTTTGTTTTATTTTCTTTATCATATTGCTTCTTGTTTATTAGCCTGTGGCGTAGCTCATGCTAATCTACCGTAATGCGTGGCATCTTGGCTGGAATCTGGTAAAATAAAGCCTTCACTTATTGGATTCCCCCATATTGTATTTACCTGTGTGGTAACGGCTACAGAGAAGCCATCTCTTCTATGCGACATGCCTTAAAAATGAAGCTATAAAGATGGCGCAATCCTTTACGATTTATATTGAGTTATTTAGTCGTTTTTGCTCAAGCAGACTCCATAATTGCCTAAACGAGAAAAGAGGAGAGCAGAGACACTCCTGATTCATCAATCTGGCCTTTGTGCCCTGCAGTGGGACACAAGAGAATGCAGTGATGGCAACGATCAGCTGTGTGTTTAGCATGCAGGGCACACATACTTGGCATTAGGGGATGCATCCATTTCCCTTTTGACTTGACTACCAGTCTGCTCTGTGAGCAGGCACATAAATCTGAAACTCTCTATGTAGGTGAAAACATTGAGATGTTGCCTCCATCTTCTGCTCCTTGACTTTGATGGGATTTTTTTTTCTAATTTGCAATTTTGCCATTCATCTCTGTCAAAAAAAATAAATAAATAAAAATCTTATCAGCTTAAAAAAACAAGTTCTTTGAGGAATTAGGAAGTAGAAGAGTTCCTAATTCAGTGTTTTTTTTTTGTGTCAATATTGCGGCACTCCGCTGGCTGCTGGCTGCAGAATTTCCGCTCGCTGGATTCACTCACAGGCTCAATCTCATTTCCCCTTTTTTTTTTTTCTTTTCTTTTTTTTTTATATGTCAGCGTCTAACACAGCTTCAGTTTGTGTGACATGCGAAGCCACTGAAAGGTCTCCCTCCGTACGCGAACTGGTGTGGCAGCTATGTAGTTTCTGCACTGTAACAATGTGCTCATGTCTGGTTTGCCTGCAGCCTGTCATGGGAAAATAAGATGGAAGTGTGATAAGCAAACGGAGCTGATTCAGCCAACAGGATGGCCTTTTCTTCCCTGGAGCCTGGATGTGTGGTCGCTTGGGTTCAAACAGAATTCACTTTGCCTTGAAATCACATCCACTCTCAAAGTACTTATATATACACGCGTTAGCTTCAGCACTGAGTTCAGTGTTTTTCTTTGTTTTGAATGATAACATAATAAAGTTGTAAACATTTCTGATTTTCTTTCGTTTCCTTTGGCTCTCGGTTCAGTTGAAGGAGTCACCAATAACCTGTTTTGCAATAAATCGGGCATACATGTCCTCAGTCACATTGTCTTGTTTTCCACTCTTAATTCCAAGACTGGGTGCAAAGTCAACCTGACTCTGATGGGAAGAGTTCATATTATTCCGATTTACTGCTTGATTATTGTTGCAAAACAATTATTATTATTATTATTACTTGTTTTTAAAATCTTAACATACTGTGACTCCTGATCTTGTATGAACAAGTATCTATTGACTCATATTCATATTTTTTAGCAATTATTTTATATATTTAGGATATTTTTAACCTTTCCATACATAAGAAAGAAAAAACAAAAAAACAACCTACAATCCTGAAACAAAACAACAACAAAAAAACTTGACAAAACTGAAATTGCCAAAACTAATTTGTTATTTCTTTATGACTTCAGCATATACAACAACTAATGTCAACAAATGTATCACAGGACTTGAGTGCGTGATTTATAATCAGCTAACATGTATTGCAGTCCATGCAGCTCCTCACAATATGCATATTGTGTACACAGGAATTGCAATAACAATAGATTATGCAGCCCTAGTATTGTCACAATATTATATAATTGTTATAATAATGTAACTACTTGTTTAACTAGTAGTAGCACCACAACAATCATCAAATCCGGCTGGCTTGGTGACCTGAAACGAGAACACCCAGGTCAGAGTTCTGACATCTGAGGCAGCGTTAAAGGAAACCTCTGTTGCATGGTTTTATTCGGAGGTGAAGTCCTGCAGAGTCTGTGATAGGAAGCAATACGGAGGGTTTGCATAAAACTGTGCTACCTTCTCCAAAGTATTCCAATATCAAGGCAAGGATTGAATTGAGTTGCCTTTATCTACCTGAAGGACATCTGGGCGCCCAGAAAGCTCACCCTGACCATGACGATCTGAGAGTTCAACTCCAGTGGGAAGTCATACTGCTGTACGGAGCTGAAGCCTGGAGGACAAACAAACCCTCACATGGAAAAATACAGTCATTTCTCAACAACTGTCAGGATTTTCCCCATTCGCTGGCCAGTCACAATCGGTAACCTCAGCCTATGGGAAAGAACCTGCCGACTCTCATTGGAAGCAGAAATCAGTGAGAAAAGATGTCGCCGGGTAGGGCACTTTCTTTGAAAACTTCCAGTCGGCTTCAGGCAGGGCCTCGGGTGGAACCCCAAAGTTAAGCGAAAGAGAGAGGCCGTCCAACAAAACGCGTGACGATGAGACCACAAGAAAGAAGATGATCTACATCTGGAGCCAACGACAAAGAAGGACCCGGGACAGAAATCTCTGGAGATCTACCTTGCTCTCCAAAGTCATAAAGCCGCACTGACAAATGAATTAGTTTTACCACGTCTGTTATCGCTCCCCGGTATTTCCGCATGGTTCTGGTATGTAGGTATGTTGGAAACTAAAATCTGATGTCGTAGTTAGCTGCAGTTGTCAGTCAGCATAACTTTTAACATTGTTTCCTGTTGTGTGCCGCATATATATCATCAACAAGAGAAAGAACAATTGCATCTGGCTTTCACATGTGAAAGCAGCAATCGATTTTCACAATCAAGAGGGATGTGGACGAGCAACAACAGTAAAGATGGCAGATGTCCATAAGAAGTAGAAACCCATAAATTTACATTCAGAATATGTAACTGGAATGAAGAGAAAGTTGAACTAATTATGTTAGGCATTTTCACAACTAAAGGAAAGTGATGTGTGCGTTGCTATTAAAACTTGCAGTGAGTTTCAGTGATGCAAGCAGCGTCTGCATATCAAAGCCTCTATTGATGAATATTTTCTCTCCTTTCAGAGGGAGTTCTGGCACCTTCCACTCGAACTGCCAGATTAGCTGCTGGGTGTGCATTCTGAGAAAGCAATGCAAAGAATTAGCTAATAGCATTTGCTTTTTCGCACGTTAACAAGCAGTTTCGCCACCGAAGGCTGATCATTTCCTGGAAATAAGGAACACAAATGCAAAGGAAAAAGCACTACTTTGAGATTTGAGTTTGGCTGTACTGTGATGGGTCTGAATTCCTTGTCTGCAAACAGTTTGCAGACATACTTATTTTCCGGCGCTTTCACCCAGGGCAGGGAGGAAGGCATGCCATCTATGCCTCTTTTGTATTTTTCTCCTTCTGGTTTTCTTGTTTGCAGAAGGAAACCATGTGCTCAAAGCCTCCCACAGGGCACTTACCCTCCTTATAATTCATGTTGCACCGGTGCGTGATAATTGCTACAGTAAAGTCGTATGCCAACTTTCCGTCCAACTATATACAGACGAGTTCTCCTATTTCCAGCCTCCATACCGAATATCTTGGAATGCTTATTTAAATCGCCGAACGCCTTCGCAGACCCTCCGGTTTCAATTTGTCTTGGTCGTCTTCGGTTGTCGGGAGGGAGGGAGCAGGTAGCAGTGAGATAATAAGGCCTCTCTCCACGTCATGTCTTACATTACAGCCTGAGGCAACAAACACGCGATTCCCCGCTCGCAGGATATTACAGCCGGTGTGGAGACCTAACAGAAGAGGAGGGGAGTGAATGGCTGTCCTCCTTCTGCCCAGCAGATGTGAGATGATAAGTAGGCAACACTGTGGTTTTGTCTCTTTCCCGACCAGGTGGTATTTGAGATTATATGGTGTCTGGTTTTCTTTCCTTTTTTTTTTTTTTTAAAGTCTTAGGTGGAACTCCAGACTGAAAATACCATGTGCCCATACAAAACAGCATTTCAAAAGCAACATGTGGTTTTGTTTTGCAATGCAACATTCAGCTTGCAAAATGCTATTTGTTGATATACCTTCTTTTCTCTGTGTTCTGTGTTGTGTTCATTAAAGTCACGCAATTGACTTAAAAGTAGAGATGCACCGATCCGATATTAATATCAGTACCGATCCCAATATTGAAAAAATTATTTAGATAGGAAATCGGTGGCAATGTGTCAGATCTATAAGGGCAGATCTATTCAGTCTAATTCTACGCTTTATACTTGGACATGATGCTTTATTTATTTTACATTATTTTTTAATACCTAATTGCACTTTCTGAACCATTTGGAAGAACTTTTGTTGCAGTTTTTTTTTCTTTTTTTTCTTTACACGTTTGAACAAAGTAATCAGCCTCTGATTTTTTGTCAGTTTCAGTTTCTTTCCTATTTATTTTACGTTGGCTATTATATTCCCAAATTAGACTGAAAAACTAAAATTTGTGCTGTTACATTTTTAATTTAGTACATTTATGTCTTTGTTTTAAAAAACAGAAAAAAACCTCAATGTTTTAAGTCAATTCAAAACACCTTTTCTGTATCGGATCGGTGTCGGCCGATATTAAACCTCAGATATCTGTGTTGGTATCGGAAATGAAAAAGTACTTTTTGCGGTTGTTGTCTTTAATAATGTGTCATACGAACATTTTGGATAGTCTATGCCTTACATGTCATGTTTGTTTATGAACAATAATCACTTTTCTTGTACAATTCTTTATTTTCTGAGCCCATCAGAGAGTAGAGCTATGGAATATTTTCAGTCATATCACCGTATACAATATTGTAATGAGAAGGAATGTTTGAATGCATCTTTTGGTAGGTTGTTATATTTCAAGTACTAAAACACTGGATGGAAATGAAAAAAAAAAGGGAAAACATGAAATACATTTTTCAGAAATCACCCTACTATTTGGAAACGCGTGCCCCGGCTGGTTCTTTGGTTTAAGCCTTTGAGTTTGTTGCTGTGTGTTAAAGCTCCGGTTTTAAATCTAAACCAAACTGTTTTTCTTTCCTTCCTCTGTCAACAAGTCTTCCCTTCTTTCTTTTACTTGCGTGTGAGACCTTCAACTTCCAAGCCGAAACAGCCGCGCACGTCCCGATGTGACGCAGGCTGACTAGCTGCAGAACTGTTGCCTACAATTTTCGAAGGCATAAAAACTGACGACACCGAGCGCGCCCTGCAGCCTCCCTCAGAGCAAACATATTGCAGGATCCTGGCCACAGACAGGATTAGAATAGACTGTGAACGAGTTTCTGTCATTGGTGGAAATGGCTTGGCTTGGAAATGTGTAAAAGCTTCATTTTTCCAAGCATAGTAAGTATTTCTCATATTCAGAACAAGTTCCCAGTATGAGGTGGTTCACCAGTAAGGTTGACTTTATGTTATGCCTGTTTGTGCTTTTTCAGGTCTTGTAGGTTTGGTAGAACCTGTTTCCCTTTATCAAGGTTACAGTTCGCAGGGATTAGGGGTCATAGTCATACTTGAGATTAGCTAAAATACACGAATGCTTGGGACCAAACTATACCTGTCTGTAAATGGCTATTTCAAAACTTCAAACGCCTTACATACCTCAGTATGCATTACTATGCACAACGGCAAAACTAACTTCTGTAGAGTTCCTTCTTTCTATTTTGGGAGATGCAGCCAGTCAGCGTCAAGTAAAATAAAAGATGCTCTTGCTTATCAGTCAAACTTCACTGAAAAGCGTGTAAGGAGCTTTGTTCTCAGGCATTTCACCTGCCCAATCTATGTTTTCTTTCAAATATTTTAGATATCCTCTGCGAGAACAGGCGGATTTTCCACAAATATTTTGTAGTTACAGAAAATAGGCAAGTATTGAAGCGCAAAAAGGTTCACTTTCACTATATACAAATGTTTTTTTCGTTTGTTTTAATAAAAGTGCTATTTGAAAACTGCTAACATTTCTTTTTTTTTTCCAAATTTTTTTTGTTACCAGAAAGTGTCCCTTCGCTGTATGGCTGAAAGTATGAGGTTGCAACATTTTTTTTCGATTTAAAATGTCTTCCAGTTCCAGTGGAAGACATTTGCTAGAATTGAAGGATTATTGAGCTTTGAGAATGTGTTCTTGCATTATTATGCCATTACCATTCCATCACTAGAATATGGTTCCAAAACAAACATATTATTGTTTATCGCAGTAACTTATGGGACAATTTATTGTTATTGCGGCAGGCCTATTTCTGCAATCAAAATAGCAAAGAATAAATGTTTTTTTATTACATTATTATAACTGTAATAATTGTTCACATTTTTTTAATCCTTTTTTTTTTGGATTTAAATGAAAAATTCTAGAATAATTTTTTTTTTCCTGTAAATATTGTGTTTTCATTAAAGGCCATCATCGAGCATAAACCGTATTCTAGCCCATTCGTAATGTAGATACAATACAGTCTTAATTTAATCTTCTATAATGTGCTATTTTTTTTTAAAGTAAATCGTGTATTTTTGGTTTGCTCGGGGTAAAGGTGACGTCGTCTGGTCACGTCTCGCCCGAGTTTTGTAGCTCGGAGGGGAAAAAGGCACACAAAAAAAAAAAACGCCCTGAGCCGTTTCCTTTGTTTGTTTTTATGTCTCTTTTGTGCACAGCGCATTGATATCAAGCTCGACGTGAACGGACTCGCTGCACAGAATGGCCTTTCTTCCTGTTTCTGTTCTGCTCTGTGTGTTTTCACTGGCTGTCGTCACTTCCCTGTTTTGTCGGTCCACTGGCCAACTCTCCAATGTTCTTCTCACTTGTGCTCCTTTTCACTTTAGTCTATAAAGCATACCGCTTGTGTAAGAACCCGTGTTGCAGTCTGTCTTGCTGAGTAAGCGTAGCCGTTTTGCTACGTATGTGGTTATAGTTAGACTTCCAAAGTGGTTTGAATAGTTTTATTAGTGCAACAGGAAGTCTGTCTCAGTGGCTCTGCTTGGTGGGCTGCAACACCAGACCGTTGAGCTGAAACCCACAACTGCATGCTTTTCGTTTTAGCCGCTCTTTGCTCTGTAAATACACCGTAGCTCTGTTTGATATAGCGATATAGCACCAGGCCTTTTGACAGAAACCCTCTCCTGAACTTTCACCTTTCGCCTGTGCGGAAAAGCCGCTTTAATGTCGCAGGAAATCTGCTGACGGCGGATCCGAACAGGAATTGGGAAATATCCATGGGGGGGGGTGGGCCTTGAGAGTCACTTCGGTTTTAACGTTAGAGTCAGTGTGTTTCTCTTACTACTGATCTGAAAGCAAATGCAGTGAAGTCAGATGTATTATTATTGATCTTACTTTATTTTTTTTCTGAGACACAGTGGAAATTCAGGCACTGATTTGTTAATGGATGTTCTAAGTTTAACCAAAACAACCAAAGTGAGGATATTTGCTTGTTTTATTTTTGTTTGTTTTTTAATGAGAAGCAACAGGGTGGCTTTTTGTTTTACTGGAAGTTGTCCTTTAAATATTGCCCTGTAAAAGTTCAGAGCAGTTGTTAAAGCGGAATTAGGTTTCATGACGATAACTATTCTGCTAACCAGTGGAGTTTTTTCTATAAATCTATTGAGTCACAGTAGTGTTTACTTCACACACACACACACACACACACACACACACAAAAACAGTTTTCACTTGAGTGGCATTTGTTTTTCTTCTCCTGACCGAAGCAGACATGTCGGTCTCATCGCGCTGACAGAAGAGACCAACATAAATCTGATTTGATGACACAGTTATTGTTCGATGGAGGGATCTTCTGAAGGTTTAATAACTTGCAGGCTTGAAAACTATAAATTCATCACACTTATAACGTACAGATGAACTGCGTTACATTAGAATATCACCGGAAATGTAAGTTATTTGAGGAATTGAAACGGTGAAACCCAAATATTGGTCATTTGAATAGAAAATTATGTTTTTCATCCAGTTATTTGTCTTGTTTGTAGAAATGGGAAAATAAATACGCAGACATAATGATGCATAATAAACAGATGAATACAAAACAAAACCCCACATTTGATCAAACATAAAACAGAACAATACAATCAGATGGAAAATAATCTGCAAAGCTCAACCAATATCCATTCTACATTGAAAAAAAGCTTCTAATTTTGTTTTAAATCTATAATTCATAAGTCCTCCCCCCCCCTTCAGTCTTGGAAGCAGCGATGCAATGGGACACCGTTGCCCAGTGAATGGATACGACAAACACACTCTCACATCACAGGTGGCTTCAGACCAATGCGCTGCTATCTGTCTTAGCTTAAAAGTCTCAAACGAGGCTAAGATGAGCTCGATCGAGCAGAAGGTTCTGCAGACGCAGCTGGAGTCGCTGCATTCAGCGAGGAAGCTGATGGTAGAAAACCTGTTCATGGTAACATCTGTTCTGTGAACTGGTTTTGGGACTGTTTGTTCCACTTTATTTTCATTTTCACAGCTTGATTTGTCTATTTTTGTGTGTGTGTTTGAAATGCAGGGAGAAAAGAACAATGGCTTTGATGTGCTGTACCACAACATGAAGCACGGGCAGATTTCCTCCAAGGAGCTGACGGACTTCATCAGAGAAAGGTAAGTCCGAGAAGGCAGCGGCGCGAGTACGCCGAGTACCGGCAGGCCGCGCTGCGCGGAGCGTGTCTTTCTTGTTTATGCGGGTTTAAATCTGGGACGGCCTTAACAGCATTTCCTGTCCTTTTGTGTCGCTCCTCTAACAGCAGCCGGTTGTCAGCTGACAATCGTTTGGTTAGGTTTGCACACGTACGCACACTGTGTGGATATGATGCAAACTTTGGCTCCGTGGGAGCCCACCTCCAACCTGGCACCGGCAGCCTCTCGGTTCCCACAACACAGTAATGATAGGTTGCTTTTAAAACCCCGGATTCTCTCTGCCGTGTGAAAGGTGTGCGCTCAGAAAGTGTCACATGACAACAGGTCTACCGCTGGAATCCGGCGGGACATTCTTCCGCCCCGTTGGTTGCAGAGGAGTGAGTCATTCTGACTCTTTATTGCACCTTGGGGAATGTCACTGAGCTGACTGAGCAAGTATTGATACAAAATGACAGGATTCTTGTTAGAGCTGCAAGTTTTGATTATTTCTTGGTTAATATATTGATTATTATTATGATTAATTGGATTTAAAGAAATGGCACATTTTGCAGATTTGTCATTTCAGCCTTTTTCTTTACAATATCATAAATACATCAAGAGACGCAAATGATTCGATTCTTCTCGGTTCGCACCGATCCACTTTTTTTCACTTCCGATACGAATATCTGAGCTTTAGTGCCGAAAAACAGTGCTGAATTAACTTTAAATTTGTCTTTTAAAAAAATAAAATACATAAATAAATGTATTACAAATCTACTTGATAATTCTGCACTGGTCCATCACACTGAAATACACCAGGAACTTCACAAAACTCAGTCAAACACGTAGAAACGACACAACTTTGATTTGATCACTCAGTGCAATTAGGAGAAATAAGAGAAACTGAAACTGACTGAAGCAAACTGCAACAAACTTTCATTCAAGAAAGTACAATTAGTGATTTCTAAATATAATGTAAAAATAAACAATAAAGCATAGAGTTAGACTTCACAAATCTGCCCCTCAGGATCGGTCACATTTCTCACCGATACACAATCTGGAATTCACTTCAAAAGTGGCACCGATGCAGCTCATCTGCATTCTGCAGTGTTTAGTTTTTTATGAATGACATTAACATTTACAACTTTCACTTCCCTGAGAGAACACAAGAAATAGATTTTTTTTTTTTTTCAAATAGAGCTGCTCCGAGTTTAGTCACAATGCCAAGAAAAGGATCTTCAAGCCACACGCTTCAATCCAGATTGGTTTGTTGTTTCAGGATTTTTGGCACCTGCACTGTTTTAGAATTTCACGGTGAGTACTGGGTGCCATAAAAACTCCTTGTAAAATAAATAAATAAACACGATTCATTTAAAAAAAAAAAATCTAGAAATGTCTGTAAAAGTTTGGAGTTGTTCTGTTTTTTCTTCCATTGAATTTACAGCAGGTTTGTACAGAATGTAGTCTAGTCGTGGACTTGCTTGTCCATCAGTGACATCGGTCAAAAAACGGCACCGGGGCTCCCTCTAGTGGTGATAAAAGTCATCGCGCCACACTAGAATCCCCAGCATCTTTCTGCCCTTTATTGTGGTTCCATGTACACTGAAGAGCTGAAACTGAAGAACTGAGCTGGTCATTTGTAGGAGGCCTTCATTCACATCTGTTCCAGTCTTAGAGGTGGAAGAACTGCTTCTGGGCAGAAAAATGACCCGACCGGATCAGAACCAAACCAGAACCACAGCTGGATGTGTCTGTGATGCTTTGGATGCTGCATGAAGGCGATAAAACAGACTCATGATGAATGCTTCGGTCTGAATTATTATTACTACTGCAGGAACAACATCCTATTTTGTAAATTAATTATTCAAAGACTCAAAGAATCAAGGCGACAACGTCATGATTCACCAGGAGTCTCCGGTTGAATAAGAGAGATGATTTGTTATTCAAATCGTGATGCAGTATTTACATGTTGGCTTTTTTTAATGGCCTTTAGATGTTTGTTGAATAAGGTGACGTAAGCATCCTCCATATTTACTGATTTCCATAGTAAATATGTGTAAAAAGCTGTAAAATAAATCTTCTACCATCTAGATCTGCACAGTATGTCGTAAAAATATATTGTCATCACCGTATCAGTGTGTGTAATATTCATACATTCAGAAGAATGTCTTAAAATTACAAAGAAAAAGTCATTTTAATGAGAAATAGGCTCAAATTACACATATTTTGTTATTGTTTGTGTTAGGAATTTCCATAAAATGCAGACTCAATTCTCCTAATTTTATGGCTTAGTTCTGGTAACACGTTTATTCTCACATTGTTTAAATTATGTAATATTATTACTGCATTATTGTAAAAAAATATATATATATATATATATATATATATATATATATATATATATATATATATATATATATATATATAAATAACAAAAAAAACAGATTTTTCAAAAACCAAAAATTTGACTAATCCATAAAATGTATTAATCAACCAGCTACCCTAATATTTACTACCATCATCTCCACTGCAAGATAATACAACATACTATCATGCAACCATGCCACCTCCTGGTATCAAGTCAGTTTTGAGGAGTTTTTGTAGCACATTTTTATTTTTGCTCTTTATCCGTCATCCTTTTTAGAAATAGTCTGTTAATTTTCTCCTAATGGCGATACATGTTGAGACGTGTATCTGTGACATGACAACACAAAGCAACGTATCTCTGTCTTGTTGCATCTTCTGCAAAGGCGTTTTGTCGTTAATGCTTGAATGCTGCGTTCGGGGCGTGTCTGAGTTCACGCTCGGTTGACCCGTTTCCCCGTGAACGACCCTGACTGCCGAGACAAGATGGCTGGCCCAGATGTATAATTCAGACTTTTGCTGCGCTGCTGCAGCAGCTTATATAGTTTTTTGTCTTCCTGTCGCATTGCTGTAAATGAAATGAAAAGATCAGTGTGAGGGGAAATAAAGAATGAATGAATAAATAAATGACCTAAAGGGACTCAAACGCATCTACAAGTAAAAGGAAGAATAAAAACAAAAAGTAATTTATGTGCTTAAAAATCTAATTTGTTCACACTAAGCTGGGAAAAATAACAAATGAATGACAAATTGGGAAACGTACGGTAAAATTCTCTCTTTTTGGTAATTAATTGAAACATTTTATTTATATTTTCAATGTCACAATTATTTATGTAGCACTTTATTAACAAGTTTAAAACTGCACCAACTGAACAAAATGATAACAAAAGTTGATAAAAAAAAATATATATATATACACGAGTGATAATAAGTAACCAAAACAAAAAAAACCATCACAATAATATTGATTGATTTTATTGTGCCATTTATGTATATTTTGTATTTTTAATTATGTCAGTTTTGGTTCTTTTATAGAATCGTGAAGGAAAATTAAAAAAAAAAGGTTCTGCATGTAGATTTATATATTCTGTCATCTTCAACACAAGTTTTAGGAACAAATTTGCCTATTTTGTACTAAACCTGAACTTCAGTCACATTTCAGTTAAATGAACGAGTCGTTAACCTCACTTACTCATGTAATAGATAACTTTTTAATGTATTTTAGTCATTATAACGCGTCTCTTCTCCATGTAGGAGCGTCATTGAAGAGGCCTACGCCAGGTCCATGACCAAACTCGCCAAATCAGCTGGCAACTTCTCTCAGCTGGGGTGAGTTTATGCATTCCCTTACTCTGTCACAAACAATAACAATAATAATATAAAAAAAAAAAACATTAATAACAAGAGTCTTACTCAATCTGCTCAACAGGACCTTTGCACCGATGTGGGATATCTTCAAAAGCTCAACGGAGAAACTGGCCAGCTGTCACATGGACCTAGTGAGGAAGCTGCAAGAACTTATAAAAGAAGTGCAGCGATACGTGGAAGAGCAGGCCAAAGCACATAAGAAGGTAAAGACACGTAAGATTTGAAAGAATTGTTTCCTTTTTATCGTCCAGGCTTAACTTTGTTTCTATGGATACCTATTTATCCCTAAAGCACTTATTTAGGTTTCTGCTTTGTTGCTCCCATCTTCAACAAGCACCCAAACTGTCAGTTTGTTTAAATGTGCGTATTTAAGTTAAACCCTGTCCTTGGCAGAAAACGCTCTGTTTTTATATTTCAGCACTATTTTGTCTTCGTTCTACTGTAGAAGACGTAAACTAGAGCGCTTCCTTGATTAAAATGGGACAACTTTATGGCACTTTGACATTTTTATTCACATGGATTTCAATTTGAGGCTTTTTAAAGCTTTTGTGTGGAATCATACTGCAGCCCCCTGCTGATGCCTTCTTCCTCCAAATGCTTGTGTAGTTTTATGGCTTTTTATTTTGTGCTGCCATTCTGCATATAAAGTAAGACCGTTCAGATACGGAGTGGTATACGTTTCATAGCGCGTCTGTAGGTTTAATTACTTCCTCCTCTGCCTGGCTAAAGGTCTGCTTCACATGTGTGAGAATTAACAGAGGATTTTACAGGATTCCTACTCAGACAGGAAAAATCTGGAACTTGATTATTCATGGCAGCATCCATTCATTCATCTGTCAGTCTCCTATTTCTTTTTTTACTATTTATGCTTTAAAATTGACGCTGTCAGTCGATTAAAAAATGTAATTGATTAATCACGATTAATCACTGCTTAACTTTGCAAGCTTGAAATATAAATGTGCAGGCATTTGTGCAAGGTCCTCCTCTTGTACTCCAACCAATTGAAATGCAGGCAATCATTATTCTTCTTCTTCTTATTATTATTATTATTATTATTATTATTGTTATTATTATCATTTTAGCAGAAAGGAGATAATGTAGTTTCACAGTACTAAACTGCAACTAAGGGAGAATTGACAGACAAGATATATTTAATTTTCTAGTTCCTGCGGGAACCACCCCCTTCTAATGCCGCCCTGGGCAAATGCCCATATATCCCATAGCAACAACCGTCACTGTATTCACAAAAAAACCCCAACAAAACAAAAACAAACTTTTATTGTCTTAAACCAAACACATTCCCAATTTTTTATATTCAGGATAGACTTTTATGTCACAATAGTAGTTTGATTAATCTGTGTTGTGTAACGCTAACAAGTTAAAATGTCCAGATTAGTCGTATCCATTAACACTGACCGGCCTATTTTGAATTCACCTCAAAGTCTCAGTTTCTGGAATTTCCACATGTGAATTGTGCTGGTTTGGAGTGAAGTCGTTTTCATAAAGAGGAGCGGCTGTTCAGGCCAAGTGTTTCCTTTTAATTGACATAAATGAGGATCGGAGCAATCCTCATTTAAACGTCTTTTGTCTTGTCGAGCGACCTAACGAGCACGCGCGGCCTTTCAGACAAAAGAAGAAGTGGCACCGACCCTGGAAGCCGTCCAGAGCATCCAGTCCATCGCTCAGTCTCTTCAGAAGTCCAAGGAGAACTACAATGCCAAAACCGTGGAGCAGGAGCGGCTCCGCAAAGAGGGGGCCACCCAGCGAGACGTGGACAAGGTGGGAGGTCACCCTTTTGTACACATACACATACGCACATGTACTTGGTACGCTAATGTAGCATGATGAAGTGTGTCCTGGTTTATGGAAACACAAAACCTGAGCGAATCCTTTCCTCAGATGTTGAACTTGATCTCTGGTTTCACTCCGATGCGTTTAACCTGATCCGGAAAGCAAACCAGCGTAAGTCATTGATCTGTTTGTTTTCACTTTCCAGGCCGGAGTGAAAGCCAAAAAAGCCATAGAGACCTACAAGTCATTCGTGGAGAAGTACGCTTCAGCCAAGTCCGACTTTGAACAGAAGATGGCAGAAACTTCACAGGTTTTTATGAATCTTAGCTGTCTCCCCCATCCTCCCTTTTTGTGCATGTGATTTAAACTCTGCTTATCGTCCATCTTTGTGGCATGCAAACGCTTTGTTGCGTAATCTGTTAGTCCGGCGCTCGTCTGTTCCATGTTTCGGGTCCTGTACCGCCTCCAGATTGTGTTTTTTCCTCTGTAACCGGATCGTTGCACAAAGACCCTGATTGGATCCATCCGAGCGGCTGATTAGATAAACTCCAAATTAAAATCAGCTCAGCAGAATCGGGCCTCCATATCCTGGTGTACCGCAGCGGCACTGCCACTAGAGCTGGTTCCAGTTAGCCCCGCCGTCTTTCTTTTCCTCGCTGTTGCGGAGGAAGCGGCGTTGCGGCTCGCGCTTCCGCTGGATCGCCGTCTACGGCTCATCTCCCACGCTTCGCATGTGGACACATAATTATAAACACTGTGAGCACATGTGCGCTCTGACATCACCGGGGCTCCTGCATGTGTGTTCTGTTTGTCTGTGTGTTCTTGCTGGCAGATGATGGAAGTACAGTCTTACTTACAGTTACTTGCAAAAGTATTTATACCCCTTTGCATATATTTGCATACGAAGGTTTTTTTTATTGTATAATGTATATGTATATAGTTCTGATACAGTTTTAGTTTAATTCCTGCTCCAAATATGTTGTTTTATTCACCCAACTGCCTTTTTTCGATCTCTCTATTCAAATTCAAAACAGCTTTATTGACCCCAAAGGGAAATTAAAAGTTGATGCAACTCATTAAGTCAAAGTCAAAGTCAAAGTATGCTCCTATCTGCAATTAATCAGTTACTAAATTGTTTAACGATTATTTCATTAATTGATTAAACCAATTGATTGTTTCAGCCCTAATGACAGAATAAAAACATTCAATCTTTCTCTTCAATTGATCGTATTGGACAAGGATCAAGTCACCAGCTCCGTCTATTTCTAATCATTAGGGGAGACAGAGGCTTAAAGAGAAGCGGCAAAAGCAAATGAGGTGGATTAGCTGTGCTTTCCAACAACAGATGGTGCTATCCAAGATCTGTTGCTGTGCAACATCATCTCTGCTGCCCAAATATTGAGCTATTAGCATGTCGTGGTTATGCGCAACAGCCTTCAGTCAGAAGCCCCTTCGGATTTGTTGCGAGACTGACTGCTAGAGGAGTTTCTCTCGGCCCACAGTGTCAGCATCCATAACGAATCTCTGAAGATGCTTGGATGACGTGAGTTAGGATAGCATTTAATTTCCCCTTTGGGATAAATAAAGTATCTTTGAAATGAGTTTGAATCAACTTGAATAATTTTGCTTAGAAAAGGAAACACGGTTCTGAAAACAGCTTCTGAAAAAATCTCCGTGTTCAGCCTTCTGTGCCCTAATCTGCGGCGGCACTGACTGACCTTGAAGCTACTTTTCAGAGAACGGTCAAAGGTTTTAGTCTTTAAATGTGCAAAGAGACTCGTGTACCATGCATCTCTTAGCCTTCAACTAAAGACGGCTTTACAATAACAGCCTGATTTGTCTTGGTCTGTAACTACAGATTATATTGAGGATAAACATCACATGTCACATGATGAAATGTAAATGATCTCAAGGTGTATGGATACTTCTGCATGGCGCTGTGGCTGCTCACCCTTGTACTTCACAGTCAAGACACGAGAGGCTCTTTATCTGGGTTCCTTTTGTGATTATTAAGAGCTAATCTCCTCACTAATGCCTGGATTTTTCTCTTCATGACTGTTTGAGCTCAGGCATCTCAGTTTACGTCCAAAGCCCAGATCTCAATGAGAGCTCTCGAGCCCTGTGATCTCTGCGCAAAGCACCGCAGAGAAACGCACCAGAAATGGATCCTCGCCAGCGCCTGACATGATCAAAATTGACATCTCGTGAAAGGACTTATGGCGTGCGCGCGCCTCGGACCACCCAGGCTCTCACACACGAGGTCACGGCGAGAAGAGTCAAAGTCGCGCTCTTGTTTCTCTGCTTTCCCACCGTCTCGATGACGTGACGTCGAGTTGCTTGGCACGCGGTTCCTCTGTTGTCGCCTGACGATAGATGTCGTCTGCGTTCGTTTCAGAGATTCCAGGACATCGAGGAAAACCACATTCTGCACATGAAGGAGATCATCCGCTCATACTCTCAGTCTGTGGAGGAAACGCACGTTCAGATCGGAGAGGTGAGTGTGTTTCTCTGACGTGGTTGATCCGGAGCGCTGCTCACCGATTGATCCTCCGAGATCTGGGTCTGTAATTGAAATAAAAAGCAAGAAATGGTCCATTTGATCCAAACTGATCAAGTCTTCATTTTCAGACTGTCAAAGTCTTGCAGGTTCAGCTGGAAAGGTTTTCAGACATCACTCACAGAGCGTATTTAAATCAGTATTTAATCTCTTTTTATTATTTATTCAGCAATTTGACTTAATGATCAAGAGTTACTACATTCTGCTGGCATGTTTTCATTAGTTTGTAGCAGTTGCATTTGTATGGCCTGTAGAGGGCGATGCCGCACCACTAAATAAAATCCCTCACCGCCTCACAGCCGGCTGGTCGCTCTCTAAAGATGTAATTGTGAGAGTATGAACTGATATTTTCACCACAAAACAGAAAGACACACAAAAAAAGGAGAAAGCGCAACACCTTTTTCAAGATTTATTTTTTTTATTATCTTATTAGATTATTGAGTTATGCTTCCTGCAATGAAAGTATGCATTTCTTTAGACAAATTCACTTTTTTGCCGTTTTGTTTCCATGAAGCTCTGATGTAGAATCTTTTGATTTCTGTCTAAAAAATATAAACGTTTCTAGGTTTTTCTTTTATTTCTGTCCAAGAATGAAATTAGATATTCTCTTCTGATTTAAAGGTTAGTAAGAACCCTTCCAGTGATCTTTGTTTTGTATGTGTGTGTGTCTGCCTGCCTAATCCTAAATTATTCTGTATGTTTTAACTGGTCAATATGCAGAAAACTCGACTGAAAAAACAGATTGCCACCTGGATATCCAGAACCTTTATGTGTTTATTCTTTTTACAGCTTACCAAAAAAAAAAAAAATCTGCCCGCTCTTACATTTTACATGTTTTTCAAATAAAACTTTTAAGTGTCCATCTTATTGGGCAGAGGATGTCCCAGTTTGTATCATTGTGGTGAAATTGCGGCGTTTGTGGGAGTGCAAAAGAAAAAAAAAAAAAAAATCAGTTTTGGAAATACAGTTGACGTCGACTTTTTCTTTTTGATCGACTCTCATTCAACTCGCGTAGATCTTTGCGTGTGTCTTGGGGATGTGATATAAAATCTCTTATTTTAATGTGGAAATTTTAACATTAGAAATGGACATTTACTTTGTGTTCATGACTTTGCTGTACAACTTGGGGAAAGTCTTTCCCTTAAAAATCATCATAAACACAGGAGAAGCTCATTTTGCCACATGATCCCGCAGTAGGTAGAACTTTTGCATCCTTTAACGTCAGTGTGGAGGAGTTTTACTCTCCTCGTCAGGAAAATGACTTCAGTTCTCTTCAGTTTTCAGACGTGAGGTTTGTTCCTGCTATTTTAAACCTCCAACGCGTCGTGTCAGTCGAGGCCTTTGCCTCCGCTGGACTCTTGTTCAGCAACTCTGTTGCAGATTGGCTCCTTTGTTTTGTGTCATGAACATCACAAATATTCCATTCTGGGCCAAAGCAGGCCCTTATAATCACTCTTCTACCACCATGCTTCAAAGTTGATCATGAAGAGTTTGTGCAGATGTGCTTTGTTTGGTTTTGCCAATAATGAAGCTTTTTGATGGTCAAACAGCTCTAGGTGACTGACTCCCCACTAAAAGGGAAAAAGTTCAGTCTGTTGTTTTTGCTTGTTTACTCAAATATCCTCCATTAGTCGGCTTTAAAGCTAAGCTACTTTGCGTCGTTAAGCTGTCATTGACAAGTGATTGCCATTGTTTAACCAAACCAAAGCAACTGTGGCATCTTGTCAGCTGTCTTGAGGGAGCAGTGACTCTGAATGACCAGCGACACAGAGAGAGAGAGATGAGTGAGAAGACAGAGAAAGAACTGCACCTTTTAAAAAGTGGTGAGAAGTACGCTGCGTGGAGAGAGGCAGCCAGAGAGTTAAACGTAGAGAGAGGCAGGTGCGTCTGCCGCTGTGCGTGCTGTGTTTGTTTTTCTAAGTGAACGTTTGTGTGTGAGCGAGGGCGCCTCCGGGGCAGACGCATGTTGTGTAGCATGTGGGCGAAAGTCTCAGTGGAGAGACGAGGACCCTTTTTTTTTGTTGTTGTTGTTGTTTGTTTGTTTGTGTTGACATATGAGCGTGTGTGCGCCTCTAGACACGTTGATGACATTAGCGACCGCCATCACGCCAGCAGCACCTGACGGATTGCGTGTGCGCTTCCTCACCACGGCAACCTTCTTACCACCTCACCACCAACACCCTCCCCCTCCTCATCCTCTGCTGCTAGGCAGGGCATAGATGGCTAATGCACTCTACCTCACCACTGGGGCCCAGAAAGGGAGTGGGAGGCTGGGGGCAGACACATGTATATATAGACACACACACACACACTCACATACACACGCGTGTGAATCCGTCTCGCTTTGATGGTGGAGCCACTCGCTGTAGCGCTCGGGAGTATCACGCACATCTAAATAGTTTGTCGAGATGCCACAGTCAGCCCCTCGTCTTTATCTTCATGCCTTTGCATCGCTCACACTTCCCCCTTCGCCAAACTCAAAAGGCGCACGTGCAAACAAGCACTAACCTTTGTCTGACACTGCCCAGAGGGTAAGCGTGGCAGTAACAAAGACGACCTCTGACACCCCGCTCTAACTGTAAGACTCAGGAGGGTATGCTAAAGAAGCGTTAGCTTAAAGTGTTGCAAATGTTGAAAGTTGGAGCAGCATCAAGTGTGCACGTGGCAAAACTGTGAAAAAGATCACTAAAGCGGATGAGGGACGTTTTGTTATGAACTATTCTTCAGAAGCATAGTTTATATTCAATACAAGTGGATGCAGTTGTGATGCAAAGCAATCGCTAAAAAACTCTCCAGACGAGTTTCATCTTTTCAGTTTCACATTCACGATACACATTTTTGCTTTGGATTTGAACTAAAACATCTCCGCAGGTTTTTCTGACTGTTGTCGCCAAACTCTGTTAGCATCACAGAAATATTACCAGTTGTATTAGAAAAAATAGTAAAAGATTATAACAAATACATTTAGATCATCAAAACCTGGAAACAAAACCTCTCTGCTGAAGGGAGGCGTGGTGAGTGCGACTTGCCCCATGGCAGACGGCTTGTTTCAGTGTCTTAAAACCGAAGTACATTAACGTATCAACCTTCCCGACCACTCAGGTTTTCTGGTTCTAGTCGACTCTGTGTCACCAGAACCAGAACCTAACATGAAGCAGGGTTCAGTTTCTATCCTCCACTAATCTGGAACAAACTTCCAGATAACTGCAAAGATACTGTTCCCTTAAATCGAGGCTAAAAACCCACCTGTTTATTTTGTATGTTGATGCAGAATAACTGGAACCTTGATCTTTCTCGTTTTAAATGGTCACTGTAATGTGTTTTTTTGGTGCAGAGCACTTTGAACTGCCTTTTTGCTAAAAAGTCCTGTGCAAATAAACTTGACTGTTTTGTTGTTTTTTTTTTTTCCATAGCTGAGGTTCTCAGAGTCACTTAAGGTCCTCACTGAACCAGTTTTCCCATCTCCTGCTTGTCCTTTTCTCTCTCTGTAGGTGCACAATGAATTTGTGAGGAACATCGAGAACACTTCGGAGGAGAGCTTGATACAAAAACTGTCTGAGAGCAAAGGAACAGGCAAGGAGAGGCCAGGTAAGGCAGGACATTGTTTGGATGACCACACAACCTTTAAAGTCTGAAATTCATGCATGTAAAATTCAGGCCTTAAAATGTCTTGAATTTATTTTAAGAAATGAATGTAAGTTGGCCTAAGACACGTTAATGACACGTCTTAAATGTTGCCATGAGAGGACAATTTAATTTTGGATAGTCTAGGTTTTCTGTTTGTTGTATTTTTTTCTCGCAGGATTTTTTTCTGTCAGGCAAAGTTTTGAGTTGCACGGAAACGTTTTCACTGCGTTTTGCAACGCCTTACAGGTTGAGGCTATCGCTAACTAGCTGCTAATATACTCTTTTGCTTGGTATCTGGTTAGCTTCTGGGCATCCATCATTGGGTAAAGCGCAGATGTATCCTCGGTTGGCTTTTTTTTTGTTTTGTTTTGTTTTATACATTTCCGGCGTGGCACACGTTTTCAATTTCATTCATTAATCGTCTTAACAAAAGTCTTGAATTCGAGTCGGTGGGACCCGTGGAAACCCTGGAGCGTCGATACAGTTCTGAGCAGGGCTGATCCTGCCTTTCCCCGACGGGAGGGGCAGCATGGAGAGGGGCAATTAGACGTTAGAGCAGGCCATCAGAGGCAATCATAGTAATCTGCTCCAAAGGAAGGCCGGCTCGGCATTCCAGTTAGCATGTGACACGCTCGCAGATTAAGCAGGCATAACCAACTTTTCGGGGAGGTCAGAGCTCGACAATGGCTCTTGTGTAAACTTTGCCGTGCCACAATAATCAAGGGAATACTTGTCAGTTTTCTTTGGCATTGCAGAGTCACTTCCCACTCCCTCACACACACACACACACACAGACACACACACACAGAAATCCTACTGCATCCACTCAGTCACTATAAACTATTCCACCTCCACTGAGGCCTGTTCTTTGCCGTTTGGCGACTCTGAACTGGTGTCGCGTTCTAGGCGTAACCTCGCCAGTCCCTCTTCCTCGCACTCCCATTACGTCAGGTCACAAGCACAGAGGCCTCACCTCTGCCGTGGCTGTGTGTACACAATCGGTGACCCCCCGTGTCCAAACACTTGGTCCAACAAGCGGCGGGGCCCTCATTTGTTTGGACAGCGGATTTAATTGAGGTTGAAAAAATCGGTCTGAAAATTCCTCCCCGTATCAAGCTGTTCATTAGGGATTGCACAGCAGCTCCGGTCCTGTCAGGAGAAATAAACCACCCTGTCCGATGATGAAATAGCTGAACGAATGGCCGGTCCAGGGCCTTTTCAAAGAAAGAGAGAGAGAGAAAGAGGGGTTGAATAAACTTTCTATTGCGGAAACAATCCTAAAGTGACACGCTGCGAGGCGGAGTGGAGGAGGGGGGGCTTCAGGAGGGTCGGACTGTTCAACGATATCCAGCTGAGCTGTCAACTGGCAGTGGGCCAGACACGCAAACTCGTCCCCCGCCCCGCCCTTCTCTCCTGCGCCCTGTGCCATGTGAAGCATATGCAATTTAAAAAACCATCTTCCACTCATGCGTGACTGCCTGCCGCCCTCGCATAGCAGCAAGAAAAGGAGCCATCTTCCCCTGTATAAACACTGTTGCCTGTCTGTTTGGAGAAGCTTAAACAGTTCCTAATGTCTGTCCAGGTTTGGGTAATATCCACGTGTGGCTGGTTGGACTTTGCTTGCAGCGTGTGTGCGTAAATATAGTCAGAAGGAAAAAGGAGTTGCCGGTTCTGACTTCTATTTTCCAGTCATTCTCACGCCTCTTATATCCCGTTTGGTATCTTTGTGAAGACACACGATGCCATACGTTGAAGAGACAATCAAAATACTTTAATTTTTTAATCCTTTTTATAGCCAAAGAGTGCTTTTTGGGTGCATAATCTGATCCACATTTCAGGCGGAAGGGAAAACCAAGAGTCTGGCCGTTCATGAAAAATTGCCAAAACGAACATTGTTGTTGTTTTTTATACAGAGTCATTCTGTGTCGGCACACGATGTGGAAGAAAGTCTGGTCAGATGAGATCAAGGTTAACCGTTTTTAGTTTGACATCCAAAGCGCGGTGGTTGAACGCTTAAGATTGCCGATTACATCATCCCCACAGTGGGAAACATGGTGGTAGTGGCATTATGCTGTGGGCAAAACTGTCATGCAAACAGTTTTGTTTGCATGACAGTAAACAAAACTGTGACAGTAATTATTACAATCATCGATAATGTTGTCTTGAGACTATTTTCAAGTAACATATTAACAATGGCGCAAGAGATTAAGTTTGCTCGACAAACACTTAGGAATGAATCGGGAAGATGTTTCAAACATCCAAAATAATAAGACACAGAGGAAAACTGGGTGCAGCTGGTTCTGACTTTTTGGGGTGAGCGTTCATGTTCCAGCAGGATGAGGGTGCAGATTCCGAGCTACCAGATCAGAGTTTTAAATACTTCCTCCAGTCGTTCTCTCTAACCCACCAACGCCAAAAGGCCTCATAAAAGTTAAAGAAACAACCGTATTTTTCTGGATAATTACAGCAAGGTTGTTGAATGATCCTTCAAACCGTTTTGGCGGTCGGTACGCCGGGCTGGAGAAGGCCTGACATTGCACGGCAGCGCAGATCGGTCATCGGAGTACTTTATCCACTTCACTTGGCGTGATGCGTGCCTCTCGTGACTCGCTGACTCGCTGCCTCCCTGCGCGCGCCAGACAATGCGTCAATCCCGCTCGCTACCGGCGTCCTCCGGGGAGGGCACATGGGCCCTCTGCCGCCGTGTACGTTTTGAGTTGAAATATCATTAGCTTTGTTGTTTTCAGGTCAAGGCATGTTAGTGTATCAGAAAAACCGCTGGAGGGGTTCTGCCCCATCGTCTTCTCTCTCTCTCTCTCTCTCTCTGTGTCACCCCCTCCTGCTCATCTTGCTGTTTCTCCTCTCAGGATTTCCAAAGCGTGCAGCAGCGTGTTTGTATCTGTCTGGCTCGGTCTCTGGATTTTGCCCGACTGTCGCGTATCCGCGTCGCCCGTCCTGCCTCCGGTTTTTCTGTTTGTGAAAACTGTGCGCCTCGGCCCTGTGCGCCTCGGCCCTTTGAAAAGCCTCAGTAGGTAAATCTGTCTGGAGTGACAGATGAAGCGTGACGATGGAGGGGCAGCACCTCGGGGGCGAGCTTGCATTATTGATGAGCAATAAATCAAGTGTGAACCGAGTTGTTTTTGGCAGTTTTCTCACCAGCTGATTGATGTATCCAAGTAAGCAAAAGAAGTGTTGTTGGGTTTTTGGGGTTTTCTTTTTTTACAAGAATAAATCCATGGCTGGTTGTGCGACATCATAGCTATTAGCTAGAAGAGATTTTAAGACATGGTTATACAGTACTAAAGCTTTCGTACAGTCGTACTCCTAGAACTTATTTAAGTTTTTTCTCATATTACGAGAACTAACTAGAGTCTGTGTGCTTGTCTTTCGTTCAAATAATGTTTTCAGCTTCTTACAAATCAAAAATAAAAAAAAAGTGCAAAAAGAATTCATCCCTCCTGTGACAAGGTGTCTGCACATCGTTCATAAGTCTGTTAAGGTATTGAGATATCTTGCATTCAGGACATGCAGGACTTGTGTTTTGTCGTAGCAGGACTATTTAATCTAGCATATTTTCCTATGTAGATTTTTTTTTTTGGTCTGTTGTGGACTTTTCTGTCAGGCAAATGTTTGACGTCTTCATTGTTGTTTTATGACTCTAGGTGTTTGGGGCTAGCAGTAACTAGCTGATGGTATATAAGCAGCTACATTACCAGTTAGTAGCCGATAAAAACACCATTTGCCAGTTGGCTAGCTAGTTAGGAAAAAGCTAGGTTATCAGCTAGTTTCCAGTAATGCTAGCTGTTTTTAGCATGCGTGAGGGTAAATTTATTGCCAGTTGCCTTGGCGACATTCAGTTTTGCCACTATCTGCCTTCCAGCCCATAGAGCTCAGGTGCATTCTGCATATAAAAGAGAAAAGTTTAAGTTTGGCTGTATAGGGGTTGAGGCTGTAGAGAGCACAAAGCTGTGGCTAAGAGCCACAACAGGCCCACAGGTTTTCCAGTGCTTGATGGTACAACAACAGGATCCCCCAACCATATTTATAGATTTTGTTGGTCTTGTGTTGCATTCAAAGTGGCGTTACTAAGGTCTAACAGAGTTTTAAATTTGATTTACAGTTTCCAGGTTTTTCTGATTTACATTCAAACTTTTCACTCACTTTTCTTGGCTAAACAGAGCAACTTTAGTCAGGCTGAATGGAGGGCGTCTATAAACATCCATTTTCAAGTTTTGTCTCCAGTTTTCAATTAGGTTTACATTTAGGACTTTGACTAGGCCATTCTGGAATATCAAGCTGTAAGTTAGACCTTGTTGTTATGCTGGGAGGTGAGCATCCATCCCAGTCTCCAAGTCTTTTGCAGCCACTGATGACTTTAGCTTCAGTCATCAGCCTGTCAATTTAAATAAGCCCATAAAAAGCTTTCCTTGTATTTGTATTCAGCCCTCTTTACTCTGATACCCCTAAATATAATCTGGTACATTCAATTTCATTTAAATGTCACCCAGTGGGGGAATGGAGTGCATCTCCTCCATTATGAATGCAACTTGTTCTGCAAAGCAGCACATGTTTATTCATTCAGACTTTAGGCGCAGCTAAAGGTGAAATGGGGCTTTCCATAAGCCACAGTAGCTGATTTATCCATGCAGCTTTAAACACTTTGCCTACATGTAATCTTGTGCTTTTGTTTTTTAATGTTTGTTTGTTTTTTGTCTCGTTGTAATAGCATTAAGTTTGCGTGTCCCAGTGCGGGGTACATTTAGTTCCCGCTTAGCGTCTGTCTGCTGCGAATGCCGAAGCCGCTTCCTGCATTGCAGATTCAATTTCTAATTGCGTGGGCTTCCAGGTGGCGGCGGCGGGTGGCCGGGCGGGCGAGGGAGGGAGGGAGGGAGAGGGAGGGTGATTGTGTGTATCTCTCCGAGGAAGACTATGTGTAGTTGTGTCGTGCTTCGTGTCAACCGGAGGCACTGTCACGTCTCTGCGAGGGCCACCAGACGCACAGTTGACTCTTACTATTGACCCCGTCTGCCCTGTGGGATCAGCCCGGCTCTGTTTGCGTACACATCCTGCATGGCACGCCAGGCTCCATGTTGTGTGTCTGCGCTGTGTGTGTGTGTGTGTGATCATTGCGTGATGCACATTCATAGCAGTCACAGTTGTGGGCCATTGACCCTTCCTGTGCCAAACGAACCTAAATCATGTTGGTTTTTGTCTCATTAGGACCCATCGAATTTGAGGAATGCAACACAGCCATTGCAACAGAAGGTAGAGCTCCACCTGAACGTTTAAAGTGAAACGTGGGAAGTTAAAAAAAAACAAAAATGTGGATGTAGTTTGAAATGCTTTGTTTTGCTTTTAAGGTGCCAAGCCCAGAAAGAGGAAAACGTTTGGCATTCCCGGCCGCAGGAAAGACAAGGACACGGACTCGACGTGAGTTTGGGCTTCGGTTCCCGGCACAGTTTGATCGGTTTTATTCTTTGTCTCTCTCTTTTTTTTTTCTTTTTTTTTATGTCAATGTTGCCTTTTTGTCTTTCAGTGAGTCGACAGAAGTCGAGACTGCTGTGAGTATAAAGTTTATTAAAACAGACACTCGCTGCACGCCCGATCTTCTTGAGTTTCCCTTGGATCCGTTTCATGTCGGCGCGGTCGGTGACGTTGACGTCAGGCTGCAGGAGGCGGAGCAGACTATTGTTCTGTTTCTCCTGCCCATGTGTTACTCCGCACTTCCCAGCCTCTCTGCCCCTCCCTTCCCGTTGCTTCCCTCCTGTTTGTTTTGTACATTTGCTCATTCATTCATCCATTTCTCTCTGTTTGTGCACGCAGAACACTGCCAATGGTGCTCCCCCAGGATATTATGGCTCCATAGACATCCAGAACGCTGTAAGCAAGCTAATGACCCCACACCTGTCGCTTTCTCTGTTACGCAGCAGCAGTGTAAATCTATACGCCGATGGCTTTTTCAAGTACATTTCCAAAGATCGAAAGCGACAACAGAATCATATCCCTGTGAATACAAAACTTCAAGCATGTAGAGGCGATTTAGAGATGCTTAGTATGAGAGTGATTCAAATTCTGTTCTTGAGATTTTGTTGCTTATTTTGTTTTTTTTTGTTGCTCCAGTTATTCTGTCTGTAGACGAATCCAGAACTACTCCTTCAGAAGTTTTAAATAGCCCTCTGTATTACTTCATTCGATATTTTCTAGGTTTATAAGTTTTTATTTACGTATTTGCAATTGTAGCTTATTTGTAGAAAGATAAGGTTTTACATTATCTCAACAATTTTGAAGAAAAAATGATTGATTGCTTAAAAACGAGTCCACATTTGGAGACTTTGAAGAGGGAAAGAATTATGCTCAAAGTTCTGATTTAAAAGAGGGAATAGTAGCTTTAAGAAAAATATTAGGGGAAATTTTAAATTGAAGACTTTGTGGAAACAATTCTAACTATTCCATCTTCGCAAGAATTTTCAGCGTGTGTCACTTGATCAATTTCTGACATTATTCTGGCATATAAAGTTACAATTTTAATAAGGTTTTGAAAGATTTTGACATTTTTATTTGTAGGGACTAATTAGAAAATTTTTCTTATGTCATATAGGCAATATTTTACATGAGCAACACATCTAATTATAAAGAACTCTTATTTTGAAATTCAAAGAAAATGTATGTGTGACCCTTTACTTACTAAAATTGGCTGAAAAGTCTGTCTGAAATGCAAACATTTTTATAGACACATTCCAACTTTTCTACTTTAGAATATTCTAGACCTTTCCAGCTGCATCATTGTGCAGAAATAAAGCTTCAGCATATAATGATAATTATTTAAAAACTGTTTTGTTTAGCTAAAGTTAAAATAATTATTTTCAATAATTATTATTGAAGATTACAATGCTTTGACTCCTTTACTATATGTCAAAAATGCTAAAAATAGTTTTAAAAGTTTGTTCAAATTTTCCATGAGCAGGAGTGAAGAAATTAGTTTTTGCTTTCAACTTTCAAGCTACAGTTTTGAGTTGTAGAGTTTTTGTAGTGAAGCAAAACCAAAATTTTAAAGTTTTAGGACATCATGACAACTCAGGAAATATTTGGGTTTTTTGTTTTTTTTTCCTTTGCATTCAAAGTTCTGAGATATTTAAAAAGTCCTCACTTTGAAAGAGTTTGTTGGTTCTTTGTTTAGTGCATAAATGGAAAGTTTTTCCAAATAGGAATATTCGCTTTAAAGCAGTTAGCAAAAGCCAAAATACATTTTCTGATTATTTATCCAGTACATTATAATCTCTCCAGGAATTTAACACTTATTATTTGATAATATAAAAGTTTTGGTTTATTTGAAGCATTTGATCCTCCTTTTTTATAAATTTTTTTTCTTTGTAGAATGTGCCCCAAGTTGACGCCGAGGGATTTTGCATCAGACCAGAAGTGAACGAAAACGATATCCTTTATTTCCCCCTTACGCTTCATTCTAGCGTGTTTGTTTGGCGTTTTTTTTTTTGTTGTTCTTTTTTCCCCCCTTTTTCTTTAACTCGTCTCCTCACAGCCCAAAGACAACTCCTTCTACTCGTCCAGCGACTCCGAGGACGAAGACGAGCCCAGGAAGTTCCACGTGCAGATCAAGCCCGTCCAGCCCAACAACGGCACGCATAAGAACCGGGCCAACATCGACGAGCTCAAAGCCTCCATCGGAAACATCATCCTGTCGCCCTCCACCTCGGTACGGGTAACATTTCGCACGAGCTCTGTCTGCACACCGACCTGTTGATCCCGCTGCTGCAGCAGAAGTTCACTCTGCCTGTGTGACACTAGAGGGCAACAGGGGAACACCTAAAATCAGATCCAGAGCAAGAGAATAGACTGAAGCGCTGAGTTTGTCTGATGCATTTTGTTTCGATTAGTAATATGGCATATATGATTTGGTGAACATGCCACACCATCTTCCAGTTTACTAAATCTCCTGTCCACTCTTGGTCCCAGATTTGTCTTTACTTTGAAGGTGGTTTAGCGTGAACCGACTTTGTTTTTATTTTCTTTTACTCCTACGGACTCGGGTTCCCTTTCACTGCTGATGTCGTCGCTACTCGACCTCACGCTCGCAAAGCTTCACTCGTATCTGCTTTCACGCCCGTGGCGGCCCCACGTCCAGCTCCTCGTCCTCTCTCCCTTCACTCGGCCTCTGAGTGACTCTCTAACGAAAGTAGCTGCAGTCGTTAGAGTTTAAAGCCACTACCGCTTGTGTGCAAACACCGCATCCTTTGTGTTTGTTTGCCTGTGTGTGTGTGTGTGTGTGTGTGTGTGTGTGTGTGTGTGTGTGTGTGTGTGTGTGTGTGTGTGTGTGTGTGTGTGTGTGTGTGTGTGTGTGTGTGTGTTGTTGTAGAGTCTCGTGAAGGAGCCCTGGTGCGTTTTACTAGCCGACTGATCACTAACTGAAAGTTATGGCATCTTCATCTTCAGCCTCTCTTTCCCTCCTCGCTGTTTGAAGTTTCTTCAGCGTCTCTTTGTTTGCTTTCTGTCTACACCCACTTGCTTTCGACAGGACTCTGCTGCGGTTTTGTGAAAACTTAACAGGGATCAGTTCTTTAATTTCTCCTGGAGATGCCGAGACCATTCCAAGTTTTGTTTTGTTTTGTTTTATTTTAGGCTTGAGCTTATGATTCTTTTTTCTTTCTTTTTTTTTAATCAAAGGGCTATAACTTTTACAAAATAATAATGATAATAATAAATAAATAATTGCAGCATGTTATTGAGCAGTTTAAAAAAAAAATCCAGGAGACTGTGCATCAAAGTGTGTGTTTCAAACGTTCATAAAATTTTTTATTAAACTTAAATAAAGTGGATCAGAGTCGGTTGATGCGTTTAAAGACCAAAAATGGTGGGAATTCCGAGTTTTCCAGAATTTAATGAGCCTGAAATTATTCTTCTGGTAGGACGACCACCCACTAAACTAATGAAAGTGCAGAGTTAACCAAAAAAAAGGAAAGTAATGAAAATAGTAAATGGTTAAAGTGATGTTGCAACAGATGCTGGAAGTTGTTAAAAATCATATATATATATATATATATATATATATATATATATATATATATATATATATATATATATATATAATGTAATTCAGGAGATAATTGTTCCAATTTTCTTTCTTCTTTTCTTTCTTTCCTTTTATTTGTGTTTTTTGCTTCAGGGCTGTGATGCAGAAGTCACAGAAATGTGCTGCAGGCTGCTCCACAGAGACTCAGTTTTGAACCCAACAGAATAAAGTTCATACGTTTCTAACCAAATCACAAGTTATTAAAAAAGTTTCTTGTCACATGCTGAAAATGGTGGGATTTTTTTTATTTATTTTTTTTTTTACGCTTAAAATGAAAAATTAAAACGAGTTGTTTTAAAGGCACATCATCGATCAGTGCAGATACTTAGTTTATTTAAAACCGAGACGACTTGCCTAAAAAAACATTTAGCCTAAGCTAGTTTCCATCTGCAGTCCTAGAGCAGGCGAGTTCATAAAAATCAAGGCAAAATGATTCATACCGGCACATCCAGGGGAGTATTGTGGCACGTGTAGTTTTTGCAAATATTTTCCCTTTACGGGAGAAATTGATGTGAAAAGTAAGTTTCTGTGGAGAGTAGCACATCTATTTCTTTAACCTTTCAAATTAAATGTATTTTAAATCAACATTACTGTTGGTCATTTGTAAAAAACAAATATATATATAAAACAATACTTCGCAGCGCCGTGTCGTACTCGCCATCCTTTCTTCCTCTTCCCATTTATTTCTGCTCGCTCTTTCCTGTTTCGGAACCACAGAGACATTTTGAATTAACGTTCAAACTTTCATCCGAGGTGGCGCACTGTAGCTTCATCTGGACTGAATTATTGAGCGCTGTTCTCAATTTTTTTTATTTTTTTGGGTTGTTTTGTTTCCTTTTTTTTTTTTCTTTTCCTCCCCTCTTGCTGCTCATTTTTCTGTCTTTTTCATTTCTTCTCCCGTTTGCTTCTCCCTCCGTGGCGTTCCCTTTATTGAAACAGCGATGGAAGTCGTGTGAGCGGGCGAGCGAGCGTAAGTGTGTGTGTGGCCAGCGAGAGCTGTAATTGAACCCATTTGCCGCTTAGCGCCTGTGGGACTAAGCCCGGGCCTCGCAGCTCGACGGTGGTTAAACGTTTTGCTGTGTTCCTTAAACCCATTTTGTTTCTTTTTCTCCCCTCTGCCCCCTGACAGCTCCTCTAACCTTTCTTCTTCTAAGAAATGGCTTTTTTATTGAAACTGAAGTTGCTCTCGTTTCGGTCGGCCGCCCCCCACCCCCCTCCGAGATCATACCTTGCGTATCTTGTGTTTCGCAGCAGGACGTGGCAGATTTATATCCGAGGGAGAGAAAAAAAAAAAAAGGCTCTGGGAAGGAAGTTGGTGAAGTGTCGGGGCCACGCTCTCCGTTGTCCCCGACTGATCGTTGTCTCGGCTTAAATACACTGTTTTCAGCTGCCGAATTCTTCACCCTAGGTTTAGTGTCTGGTATGCGTGAGCCTGGAGCGGTCCCGTGATTTACCGTCTTCAACGCTCAAGTGGAAACTTCCCACTGCCACCGGGGGACAATTCACGCCATCGTTTTCACAACCTTCGACATATTCTGTGCGCATTTTTACCCTGATATATCATGTTGAGACTCCATAAATACTTTAAGGATGTAACATTTGGGGTAAAAGATGTTTCAGGTTCAACAAGTGGTTTCCTACAAACTTTAACGCAAACTTGAGTGTTGCTTCCAGCTTCTTCAGATTAAATGAACTTGGTGCCAAAAAAAAGTTTTGTGCAACAAAAAAGTTTTGTTTGCGCTGCTACCATTTTAGAGATATTAGTAAATGTTTCCAGAGGTCATCCGAGGTCAACCAGCCGGCCAACATCTACAAAATCAAGCAAATTTGGTGTCAAGCAAGCGTGCTACAAATAAATAATTTCCATCAGTTTTGTTTGACCTTTTTTTTTTTTTTTTTAATCTTAAAAATTACAACAAGACAAACAAAACTCTTTGCCGCACACAGGGAGCGCAGTTGATTGACGCCATATTTTGTTGTATTTCTGTAAATGTGGGCTGGGTGGTTGACCTCCGATGACCTCTGGAAACATTCAGTACCGTCTTTAAAACAATTGCTGCACGACCGAAAATTGGTGCTGCGGAGACGTTGGACGCCAATTTCGCTTGACTTGAAGATGATCACTTCTCCCTCATACGTCTGTTTGAAGCTTTATTTTGGTTTGGAAAAGTATTCACACCCCGTGAACTTTTGCACATTTTGTCTTGTTGTAGCCACAAAAGCCTCTTGTGTCGTTTACAAAGAATTTATTTGAGTTGCAGCAACGCAATTGTGAAAGTGAACAGTACAGAGTTGTCTGGTTTTGGGGATGACTGGAGGTAAATTCAGGTGAAGCTTGAAGTCATTGGTGGGAAGACGACCACAAACATTCAAACACAGCTACAGGGGACTGGTGGAGATCTCTGTGTTAGAATGTCCCAGTTAAAGTCCAGACGGTTAATCCATTCTGAATGAGCTTCAGGAGTTTCTTTAAGAAAATTGGGGAAACATTTCAGCCTCTATGGATGTGTAAAGCTGGTAGGAACGCCAAAAAACCCCCCCCAAAAAAAACAAGTTGTATGAATAGATTTTCCAAGCCACTCTTATTGTTTTCTACTTTATCTCTTTTTTTATATACAAATATTTACTCTTTTTATTGTGTTTTTTTTCCAGGGACAAATGCGGAGGAACCAGTCCAGTAAGTAGTCTTTCTTTTCCTCTCAACGTTTTTATGTCTCTGTGTTTCTGGATTGAGAGGAACGACTCTGGCTACATTCTGGTTGTTCCTTAAGAAGTTTTCTGTAGAACAAAAATGAGTAATAAGAACCTCCAGACATCAAGCCAACACCAACATATTCCAAGAAAAAGTAAATAACCGCTTTTTTGTTTTTTTTTCTATAAATGTCTTGCATGAGGGATGTTTCTCCCCCAACCGGTGCAAATAAGGCCAACTGTTTAATCAGCTGGACGTTTTGACAAGTCAGAAATTATCTTTCGCCTTCAGTATTTTAACTTCTGGTCAGTTAAAAAAAAATGCACACAATGCAGGAATAAAAGCCTAAGAAACATCTGCACCACAGAGCCGTGCAGCAGAACGCACAACAATCTGATACGTGAAGCAAAGCAAACTACCTCGAGTTATTGTTTTATATAAATATATACATTTATATCCATATTTTTTTGTTTTTGCTCAAATGCGAACTCAAAATGTTTCCCCTTTCTCGTGACTAATCTCCAAAAGTCCTGCGATGGACCTTGTTTAATCTAAACGAGGGACTTTTGGGAGCAGCAGGTTTGGACTAAATCTTTCCAGACCGGGTTGCCTGTGAGTGACGCGCAGGCCGTGTGTGCGCACGATTAAAAAGGATTAGCAACGTCAGATGCACCTAAATATTTGGAATACGGGAAGAATACAAAAACAAAACACGAGAAAAAAACAAAAAAAAACAGGTGCTGTGTCTGTGGAACGACACCACAGGACAAGGTAACAGGACTGTTTTGTTTGACCCGTTAAATCCAACACATCTGCACTGCAAAACTCTGTGCGACGAGTTCAAAGCTCGACCCGAATGCCAGCCAGGCAAAAAAAAAAAAAAAAGTTGAATTATTGACTTTGGTAAACATGAGCATCATATCTGTATATGTAATGATCAAAGTGATTGATAGTTTTTGTGTTTAATGCGTTTAAATAAAGTTTGCAGCATTTACGACTGTTTTTGTGTGTGTGCGTGGGTGTGTGTGTGTGCGTGTGTGTGTGTGTGTGCGTGTGTGTGTTTGTTTTTAGCCCTTAGGGTCAAGTTATGTTTTTATTATTTTTCTGCAATTTCAAAAATGTGGCAAAAATAGATGAAACGGTTAAAATTGGTGCATTTGCACAAGGCGGTTGCATTCAAAGATGTATACTCTGCACACGCTCAGGGTTTACTGGAGTATCTACCTTAAGATCTAAGGCTAAGGGTGAGTATGTTTTATCTACAGTCACTGGCCAGCGCCTCCACCTCCCCTCCCCACTCCACCCTAAATATCAACCCTTCATCTCTATCTCCTCAAAGGAGCCTTTCACACTGCTTCTGCGGCCAGCCAGCCTCCCTATAGCCGCTAACATCACTGATATTTATGTTTTTTTTATCCCTCACTGCAAACTTTTAGTGTCCTATTTTGACAAGTTTACTCACTTGAATGGCTTTAATTTTGGGTTCTGTCCCACCTCTGGCGTTTAGGGGTGCAGTTCCAGTCAGAAGTTTGCATCCACTTGTCACGGATAATACTTGTCATTTAATAATAGTAATTTCCAGGGTGGAACAATTACACAACAACACAGTTTTTAATCTGCAATGGGTTTTTTTTTTTATATAAGTTCCACAGTCCTCGTGGGGCCGTCAACGAACTCAAGCTTTAATGGTCGTGTAATCATTCCATCCTGAAAATAAAAGCGATTTGAATATTTAAAAATGGCGAGTGTGTGCAGACTCCTGACGTTCAGGTTACTAAATGGATCTTTGAGAGAGGTTGTAGCGCTCTGGAAAAGCGGTTCCGATTAACCAAACGCCACTTTTCGCATTGATTTCCACTTGCCAAATCAAACCGAAACCCGTTTCAAAGCTGCTTCCTCTTTATTAAAACCTCAGCAGAACTCGGCAGATTAACCCTTTTGCGGTACTTTGGTGCTACGGGTTTTTAATCTGTGAGGGAGAAGTCATTTATTTCAGACGGTACCAGTCGGAGGTTTGGAAACACCTGGATGTTTTGTAACTAGTTCCGTTCCGACCTTTGACTCGTGCAGCGTTTCTCTAACTCAGCCGTAGGTGGTGGCTTTCTCACATGTTTTTGTTTCTGTTCGAAGGTGAGACAAATGAAAATCGTTCTTTTTTTTTCTCTTTAAAAATCGTATAATTGTAGAAAAGCTATTCATTTTCCTCTCCGCACGCCAAATTAAAAGACTTCTGCTTGTGCTTGTCTCCCCCCCTGCAGATGACGAACTGGTAAAACCCAGAGGGTCGACGCCATTCGAGTGAGTCGGAACATGAGAGGTTTCTTTTTATTTTCGTGTTTAGAACCAGAGTGACATTGTTTGCACGGTGCTTTCTGACTCACTAAGCGTTGAGTTCCTCGTGCATTGACGTGACTTGGCCGTGTTTCTGTTTGTCTCGACTCTGGCAGGCTGAGCAACAACGACCTCCTGTCTCTGGATCCGCTGAGCTCTGCTTCGGGAGTCGGGTCGTCCTCCTCTGTGTCGTCCGCAGCAGGTCAGCCGCCAAAAAACTCAAAACGTCCCGTACCTCAAGGGTTTCGTTTTCCAGCAGAAGATGATCTTTAATAGACTATCACGCTCTTGTGTCACGCACAAAGTTGAGATCAGAAAGCAAAAATAAATCATCCAAGACAGAAGAATTGTGGTCTGAAGAAAAGAAAATGTAACTTTCTCCATTTTTTCTTTTTTCAAATTTCAACATCTGCAGCTTGAATAGCAGGGCACTGCTTTGCTTTCCCTGTGTCTTCTAATAATAAACATCTACTCTTTGTATGGATTTTATTAGTTACTGAACATGTTTCTCATGCTTTACATGCCCGACGCCGGCGTTTAAACAGAGTGACATTAGCAGTGACCCGTTACCCAGGTTAAGCATAATCCACAGTTAATTGGCACCTTGTCGAGGTCAGAGGGTGGGATATAAAGCCCACAGGCGCATATGTTGTCAAACAAAGTCTCATTACTGTCAAAGGTCTCGGCTTTAAAGTCAAAAGAGCATCAAAAAGTGCTTCGTTTTGGATTCCTGATCAGAAGAGTAGCTGTGTTAATATCACAGCTGAATTATTCTGTTTTTCTTTTCATTTAAGTGCATTTGTGTTTTCTCAATTATTCCTTCGTTTTTGGGGGGAGTTGACGTCACGTAACGTTTGTTTTCATGTCCCTCTCGCCTGTTCTTGTCAGACCTCGCTTCTGTCTTCTTTCCAATCCCTTCATCTCCATCTTTTCTGGTGAATGACTCTGAGGTCTTTCTGCCAGAGGCAGCAGGTAAAATGTGTGTGCCTCTCTGTCTCGAAGACGAATATTAACCTGAACGTGAGCCATTCATCGACAAATCACATAATTTTAATATCCATATTAAAACAAAAGTTTTAATGTTTGGTTTTCCTTTGGTTCCCTTTTCTAATATAATTTTTCTAATTACTTCAAATCCTTGACAAAATGATATTCTGCCCTTTTTCACATTATCAATAACAAAATAACATGTTTTTTTACTTTATTGCATTGCGGCTTTGAAAAATAAAACTTACATATAATAGTTATTGGGCCTGAAGATAACAGGGTACGTATTGCAATATTGTGAGTCAGTAATTTCCCACTGAATTTATTAAAATAAAGGTAAATTATCACGTCTCGACTTTTTTTCTTTGGAAACACTGGCAGCATGTAAGGCTGACGATAGTAAGTTAGATAAGCTCTGGGTTCAGTTAACAAAGTAGCAGTTTGTAGGTGTGGTTAGCAAACTAGCAACTGCGTTTTGTAGGTTCGATCAGCTAGCTAGGAGTCTGATTTTATACGTTTAGTTAGCAAGCCAGCAGTCTAGCCTTCTAGCTTAGTAAGTATACTTTTCAAATAGCATTACCTTGATAACAGTAATATGAAGCAGTCTTTTAATGTCCACTCCCTGACTCTCCACACTGTAGACTTTATGTTGTGTCAGCATATCTGTGCATCAAAACAGATGATGGAGGGGCGAGTGCAAGTCCGCTTAAGAATTAACACGTCCACATCACTTTGCTTTGCATCTGAAAAGATAGCATACACATTTCGATCTCAAATTGTCCTGGCAGACATTTTATTTTTATTTTTTAGCTAGGTCCAAAAGAAATTATTAGTAAGGAGTCTTGCAATTGAGATGCCACATGTATGGCACATTTGTGCCACTGCTTTGGAACTAATGCATGTTTTACTCAAATGTAAAATTAGCTGGAAGCATCCTAATCGGTGTTCAGGTAAACTTAGCATACACTCTGGCTGTGCTGATTAAGATTCACTCACCTCAGGATGCCGAATGCTTGAAATGGCTCCACTTGACTTATCACTTACACCTGCTTTCTGAGTCATTCAGCTAATAAATACCCGACTATCTGGGGGGAAATCAGATTGTTTTCGTGTTTATCTTTCCTCAGGCGATTTTCTGTAGAAGAAAAAATGAAATGGGCGATTTATGCTAACCCTGGATACTGTTTTGCTCTCAAAGATTTTTTTCCCTTTCTGATCCACCTGATTGAGATTGTAACATCTAATATGAACTTTTTAACCTAAACCTAGGTTTGATACTCTAATTAATGGACAACAAACTCCTTAGTAACACTGAAACTCCAAGTTCAGGATTTGAACTGTGTTGTGATGCTTTTAAAATGCACTACAGGTGTCAAGTCTGTCAAATCTATTCATTTTCTCTACTTTGCTTTTCTTTCTTTTTTACCTTTAACTCCTCTGTCGATCACATATCTTCCTCCAGTCGACACTGTGAGCCGCTTTACCCCAGTGGCAGAGCGACAGCAGTCCAAAGACGTCTCCTCTTTCTCCTCATCCACCACCTCTCCTTGGGATTCCCCAGAAAACACTTCCCAAGGGCTGAGGCCTGCGCCGGTGAGGGCCCAGAGTGCCCCCATCACCCAGCCCACCGAGCCAATCGACCCCGTCAAAAGCCCGACCGCCGCCAGCCCCACAAAGACCCCGAAGTCCGTTGATAGCTTCTCCTCTGTGTCCTGGTCTCAGAGCCAGTGGATTGCTTTCGGGGACAGGTCCGCTCCGCCTTGCCGTCACGGCTCAGGCTCTTCCGTAGCGGAGGTCCAGAAGGCCCCGGCTGGCGGCTTCGGCAGGGCGAGCCGCTTCCTGTCGGAGAGTCTGCAGATGCTTTCTGCAAAGCAGCAGCTGCGGCGGTCAGAGAGGACAGCAGCGTTTGTTTCGCTGACGTCTTCTCTGATAGGACAGTAGCAGCAGCCACAGCAAGCAAAATATTTCATGGTAACAGTTACGTTGCTGTACGAGACACGCCGTGTGCCTGAGGGTTTGGAGTTGATTTTGCCTGAAAATTGACTGTAACGTCTTTGGTTTGGTTTTTTATTTATTTTTTTGGGTTGTTTTTGCTGATGCTTTTCTGTTCCGTCTGCCTGAGATGCAAGATTTGGTTTCAGTTTTTTGCATTTTTTTGTGGAAAAGTTGATTTTGGAATGTGTTTTCCCCATTTTATTTTATTACTAAATATTTTGTCGTTGGAACAAGACGTGACGCATGAGACTCCTGCACTCAGCTGAACTCCCGCGCATGTTTGCACCTCGCCGTACATTCTTCATTCTCTAACCAAAGTGTGCGTCTTTTTTTTTTCTAGTGTCGGTACCAAACCGACCTACGACCCCTCTGGCGGCCGGAGCCCTCGTCCCACCACCTCGTCCTTCGTCCAGACCCAAACTTCCCACCGGAAAACTCACGGGAATCAATGAAATTGTGCGTAATCCTCCCACTGCTTATATATTTCCACGTGAAGTTTCTGTGCGCATCTGGAATTTTCCGGATTCTTCAGTGGCGTGACTTTACAAACGACACGTTTTCAAGTTTGAGCCAACTCACTAATGCCCGTTTTGGCAAGCACCGCTGCCTATTTTCAGCTCAGTTTTTGTTTTGGGTATATTTGTCAAATCCGAGCTGAAAAGGCTTATTGAGGTCCCTGAGCTGCCTTCCATGTAATCCTGTCTGTCAACAGATTTCCACTAAGTCCGTCAGGGACTGTAAGGACAACAGAGTAAAAAAAAAACTTTAGTTTGCATTTTTTAAAGATTTTTGAACTTGACAACATGTTGGCTAAAAACATATCCTCTACTTTGGGCTGAATGTATGATACCTCCTCCGCCGTGCTTTACAGTTGAAAGCACGGCTGTTTCCATGTTGATCTGAACATCATTCCTCAACTTCCTCTTAACCTTGATTTTTCTTTCTGTTGTTGCTCCGAGTGTTTTATTGCGGTTTCCCTCCAACATTGTCAAACTTCAATCTGATCCGTGCTTCTGATTCACTTTTCTCTGTTGCACTTTGGAAGGTGTGACAAAGAAAAAAAAACCCTCTTATGCTTTTATTTCCACATTTTTCAGCAACTTCCTTTTAGTTTAAGCATAAACTAAAAGGAAGTTTTAGTTTCTGCTTTCGGTTGTTTAATGCAACACTTCTTTTGTTTTCTTCCCTTTTACGATTTTAATTATTTTTTAAAATTCCTTTAGGTCCGGCCTTTCAGCCCGCCCAAAGCATCCAACGCCAGCCCCCCTCCGACAGCACCGCTCGCCCGGGCCGAGAGTTCTTCCTCGCTGTCCTCGAACGCCTCGCTCAGTGCCGGGAACACTCCCACCGTCGGTAGGATCGTTTCCCTGTACTGCTCACTTTTTAGAAAACCTCCCTCCTCTGCGTTCATTTCTCCCTTCGCTCCCTCAACCTTTTCCCCGACCTTTTAGAAAAGTTTTCTCCGTAACTTGCTGTTCTCCGTACTGCTTTCCTCCCTTTTTTCGGTTTTTTCTCTCCTCCGCTCCTCTTCTTGCGGCATCTGAACTTTTGCTCCTCCTCCTCTCCTGCTCAGGGTCTGACCTCAGCAACTTCTCTCCTCCTGTGCTTCTAAACCAAAGTGAGTTTGGCTTTTCGAACATCATCCCTGCAAAAGATGCGTGTTTTTTCCTCCCCCCCTCCTCTGTGTTTGCACTGTCCGTGTTTGTTCTCTGGGTACATTTCAGTGATTGTGTCTTACATAAATGTGCAGAAGTCTTGAGCCAACCCTCGTCTCTTTACATGCTGCTTCTCAAAGGCTCATAAACGGACCTGAGGAGAATCTACTCTGGGTTTTCTAAAGGACTTTAATGGATTAATTGGGGATTTCTCCTGTAAAATTTGCATTAAAATCCTAAATTAATTTTTATGACAGTGGTGTAATCTCACCCGGAGAAATTTAGAAAAAACATTGTGTTTTATTTAAGTATATAAAGTCAGTGGGAAATCCTCTTTGAAACTCACTGGTAGTCATTAGGAATATTAATTTCCTACTGAAGTGTACGTGAATGAAAGGCTGTGGTTTAAAAATAAAATCTCAGATTTTTTTTCATGTCAAATCAGATTTCAGATTTGAATCTATTTTTGCTCCGTCCCTTTCTTCTTCTTTTTCCTCAAAAAATAATTGACGAATGTCAGAAAATATTTTGAAAAACTGATTTTTATTTCAGTCATCTCATCTGTGAGTTGACCTGAATTTAAAGTCCAAATGAACAGAAGCTCTGAAACGCGATCATCAACGAAGATGTCAGGCCGACATCACTCTCCGCTGCAGAAACCCAAAGAGTGTTTTGGTGCAGGGAAAAAAAAAATCCAGATGAAAAACAAATTTAAAAATCTTCAAAATCAGAAAATTTTATTAATTGACCAAATTGATTTACCTGTTTCACAAACTATTAGAAAACATCATCCCACCTACCACTTCCTGTCGTCGTCTTTGTTGTTTCCACCAGTGGTAACATCCAGTTCATAGTGAAACATGTGATGCGAAAAAAGTGTTTATTTTGCCTGATTTTGGTATTTTTGTCAATTGGATGCAGCCAATAAAACACACCCAATTCAATACCTTTTCAATCAACACTTTTAAAACTGGCGTCTTTCTATTAAGCAATTTTATCTTCACAATCTATAGTCAATGGATATGCAGCTAGAGACTCCTAGCAAACCTGGAGTTTGGCTTAAAACCAACCCAAAGAGCGCATTGGATGAGTGTTGATTCAAGACTTTTACTGACAGTAGAGTGTGTTATCTTTGCTGCTCATCTCTGTGTCATATCAGACGTGTTCGCTCGGGGCCCGTTGCCTCCCATCGTCACATTTTTAGAAAGTGTTCTCTCAGCGTCACATCTCCTCACGCTGCGCTCTCTGTGCGTTTGTGTGTTTCCTCTCTTCCTCTTTGCCTTTTAATGTGGCGTAAAGAGGACAATGGGTTTGCAGCCAAGCTGCCTGCCTTTGAGAAGCGATGTGAAGCACCAGCAGGTACGGAGGAGGTTCTCGTTTTTCTGTGCGTGTGCGTTTACCTGAAAGGAACTAACACCAATCTGCCTTTCAAAGGGAAATCAACCGGCTGCTAAAAATATACGTCGCTTTGCAGTAGTTCCAGTAGTTGCAGCTATGTCTCGACTGCTCTCTTTACCTAACATCTAAGTTTTTACATCGTTAAAACGGTTTATTCTATTAATTTTTGCATTTTGGTGTGCAGTGATTATGCTGAATGTCTTGAGTTAACAATATCTACGTCAGTTCCGTTAATAACACTACTTATTTGTATGAACACGGATGATCTGAAGTCAAAGTGCCGTGGCGTGATCAAACCTTGCAGCCGAGGCAGCAGACCTGTAACCCTGAGGCTCTCTCGTTCTCTCGTTCTCTCTTTTCTCAGGGACGTCTCGCGGTCCGAGTCCTGTGACCCTGGCATCCCAAGATGCCTTGCCCATCGCCGTGGCCTTCACGGAAACGGTTAATGCTTACTTCAAAGGAGCTGATCCTGCCAAGTGAGTCTCACATGACGCTCAAAACATGTGCGGAGCTGATCTGCTCATGTGCATGTTGCTGTTTGCATGGGGACTTCGTTGCACGAGTTTTACAGTCCATAGTTCGCACAACGCACCGTCTTTGTCCCTGTCTGCACACCTCCGTTGTCTCTCCCCCTCCCTGTGCGCGTGTGGAAGGCTTTGCACGAGTCTGACACCATTCTTTCAGGATGGATAACCAACATGAGGCAGATTATAGTCTGGGACAGAGCAAACATACCGTCTTTTATTGGTTAACTGCTGCGAAATTGCTGCTGTGCAGAAGGCTTCTTTTTCCAGGGATTAGCAAATGGAACATTTCATAAGCAAAGCAGCAAAGACACGCCGCGAGGTTGAGAGAGCGCCGCGGCCCACTAGCACCACAGACACACACACCGATGGCAGACTGGGTTTACATTACACCACCGAAGCGAGCAGATGTACAGAATATTACGCACAGACTAAATCAACCGCACGTTTGAAGTTGAAGCAAGAAACCAAACTTGCGGTTACGTCAGAGGATTAGTTGGCTGAAAGTTTCATAATAAAACCGAATAAATGCAGGACGTTTGATAAGAACTTCTTATTGTTTTTGATTGCAACTTATATAAAGGGAATAACTTTGTTCAGTGAATTAGGAATCTTTACATGTTCAGATGGACAACGTTATGACTTTGGAAAAAACACACACACACACACACACACACACACACACACACACACACACACACACACACACACACACACACATATATATATATATATATATATACCTGTTTATTCCTATTTATATGCAACTCTGGAAGAAATTGTGACACTTTATTCAAAGGGTTGTGCATAAAACTGACATGGGACTGTCATAAACATGACATAACAACGTTCATGAACATGAAGGAGTCTCTATGAATGTTTATAACTGTTGTCATGAAGTGTCATTTGGTAAATAATGATCCATCAGATATGGATTCCTGAGCTCTTCCTGCGTTAAAACATTAGTATTGTTGTTTCTACATAAATACAAACTTGTTTTCTTTGCATTATTTGAAGTCTGAAAGCACCGCGTCTTTGTTGTCATTTTCTGCAAATAAATACAAACGGTTTGCTTGGGATTTCAGAGACATGCTGTCAGAAGCTCATAGAATAAAAGACCAGGGTTCATTTTACTCGAACATGTACCTATAAAAAGTAAAATCAGAGAAACTGATTATTTTAGGCGCTCGCTGAATTTTTCCCAGAGCTGCATGCTCCAGCAGATCACATATCATCTAAATTTATATCAGTCTAAATTCACACGTTTAGGCAATTCTTCCACACCAGGAAGCCGTAAAAGTATAAAACAGGTGGCTGTGATCGGCAGGTGCATCGTGAAGATCACCGGCGACATGACGCTGTCGTTCCCCATGGGCATCATCAAGGTGTTCACCACCAACCCCTCCCCGGCCGTCCTCACCTTCAAGCTGACAAACACCAGCAGGCTGGAGCAGATCCTGCCGAACCAGCAGCTCCTATACAGGTGAGACCTTCGATTAGCTCACGCAATCACGGGAGTCGCCGGCCGGCCAAGCGAGAGACGGATCCGGGCTCGGCCGTACGAGCGCGCCTCCAGAAAACACACTGCGCACCAGCGAGAGGAAATTCAATTAGTAATCCGACATGAAGCTATTATTAAGCTGTCAGGGAAATATTTTCCAGCCGTTTTTCACCACCAGGTTCTCAGCTGTCCATGTCTCTTCTGAAAGACGCCCAAAGCAGCGAGGAGGCACTTCATAAAGCGGCAGCGTCATTCAGCGCTTAATTCGTTAGACGTGTTGAGGTATGTCTCACCTCATTAGTTGGAGGGAGATGTAATTTGGTATATTTTGCTTCCCACGTAAAAACAAAAAGAAATTTTAGATTGCGTCTTCTTCTCTCTCTCTTTTTTTTTTTTTACATTTTCCTCCCTCCTCGCTCCGCTTCCACCCAGTTATCTCAGAACCACACGGCTGGACTAATTGAATCAACTGGAAATCGTGATTTAGTAGCCGGCCCAATTTAACAGGGCCATATTTTCCGAGCTGTTGGAGCTTTACACACAAAGCCAAGGCGAGCGACGCATAATTGAGCCTCTGATTGTTCCCCGTCTGTGTCTCCCCTCTTTCTGTTTGCCTTCCATCCAGCGATCCTTCCCAAAGCGACTCCAACTCCAAGAACTTCTGGTTCAACATGCAAGCCTTGACGTCCTACCTCAGAAAAGCCTCCGAGCAGAATCCGTCGGCCTCCTACTACAACGTGGAGATCTTGAAATACCAGGTGGGTCAGCCAGAATCGCTCCGAGAGCTAAATCCAGACAAAACGGCTTTGTTTAATAAAACAAAACAAAACAAAAAAAACGCTTTGTTGAAGTTTTGCTTTTTTAATCTCTGAGGGCGGAGTCAGAGGCAAAATCATGTGTGAGCATTCGGTCAGTGAAGTTCAAATGAAGGGAGCTGTGGCATTTTTAAAGATGAGGATCGGCGCTTGTTCTTTGCGTCGACATTTGTCACCATTTGTCACCGCAGGCCCTGCAAAACCCAAAGTAACCGAATGGAGCGTCGTCACATTTTCACTAAATGAAAACATGATGAGTGAACACTGGAAAAATGACCCAGCACAATTAGTGATTGCGACAGGCCTCTTTCTGACCCTCGACCTCTTCTAGCCACGCCCTCCTCGTCTCTGACTGCTGAGACTGGACGGTCAGAGGCTTGACGCCCGTTGGCTGTGTCCAGGTGCTGTCCGACGGGATCCATTCGACTCCTCTCAACCTGGCCGTGTACTGGAAGTGTACGCCGAGCACCACAGACCTGCGGCTGGACTACCGCTACAACCCGGAGTCCATGGACTCGCCCGGACCGCTCACCAACGTACAAGTCCTGGTTCCCGTCGACGGGGGCGTCACCAACATGCAGTCTCTACCCAACTCCGTATGGTGAGGAACGCTGTGCCGACAGGAGCCCAGAGTGGCCCGCTGCAAAACAAAAACATTTCTTTTTCCTTTTAAAAACCTCAAGTGTTTATTTTTTTGTCTCTTTTAGGAATTCGGAGCAGAGCAAGTGTCTTTGGAAGCTGAGCGACATCTCGGAAAAGACTGAAAATGAAGGTGATCCGTTTGTTTTCTCTTTGAAGTTCACCACTGATGTGAATAAATCCAGTCAGGGTGAACCCGTAAATTTGGTTTCTGACCTCAGGCGCCGGCTCTCTGCGGGCCAAGTTTGAGCTCTCGAATGGCCCTTCCAACCCGTCCACTCTGGCGGTCCAGTTCATGAACGAGGGCAGCACCCTGTCAGGAGTCGACATGGACCTGCAGGGGACCGGATACAGACTGTCGCTCAACAAGAAGAGATTTGCCACGGGTACGTCGAACGGCACTTTTCCAAAAAAATTCACACCCCTTTGCCTTTTGTGTCGTCTACTGGGATTTTACGCAACACACCAACACAAATAACCGTGAAAGTCCGAACGGGGAGGAAAAGGATACACGCTGACGGGCGTTTGTTTTCAATCGTTTTTACTCTGGCGCTCCGAAATGAAAGTCAGAGCAATTAGCTTCAGAAGTCACCGCAGCGTCAATGGTTTGAAAACATCAAACCAATCAGTCGAAGACGACAAAGAAACACAAAACGCTCTTTTTAAAGCTAAGTCGTTTATTATCGAGGGAGGGGGGAAAGTGATTGACGTAAAAGTGACACCGCAACAAACAAAAACCGCATTTTGTGTTCACTTGTTGTTGTCTTTGATTAATATTTAAACGTCGAAGCAAAAACAAACATGAGAACAGAAGAAGAGCCAGGGAGATGGCGAGCATTTTCTCACACCGCCGTACGCGCCGCTCTGCGTCGGACCGACACACAAATCCTCAGCAAACGGCATCAAAGGCTGTCGAAGAGGTGTGAATGCTCGCCGCCTTTCATATTTAACTTTACCACATGCTACTTTACCTCTCTTGTGTCTTCAGGTCGCTACATGGCAGACTGCTGAGGTGGCCCCGGCCCCGGCCCATCGCCGATCAAAGGAAAAAAATCAAAGCGTCCCGATTCGCCGGAGCACTTATGCCCACGGTTTCTCGCAGGAAGCCAGAATCTCTCTACAGTAAAACAGCACTGAGTAAAGAACACTGTTTAAAGAGAAAATGAAAAGAAAAAAAAAGGAACTCAGATGAGCTTTCAGACGAAATGTGTAGATATGAAGTCTAATAATGCTTTCCGATCAATTATGTACAGAGACAATTTATTGATTCGCCATAAATTTATATTGTATTTGAAATTTTGAAAAGAAAAAGGAAAAAAAAAAAATGCACTAACAACTTTCCCAGAAGCTCTTTTTCCCTCTTGTACTCGTTTCTAAGAACCTAAGGAATATGGAATCGTTTTTTTTTTTTGTTTTTTTGTTTGTTTTTTTTTGTTTTTGCGCGCTGATGAGTTGAAAAGCTTTGACCGGACTGTAAATAATAACTCTTGGCTCACAAAATCGGCTCCCCTTCACTGATTGTTCTCTGCTTTCTAAACATGTGCAATGAAGCAGCGACGGTGGATTCTGTCTCCAGCAGGACGCTCACACTTGTGGCACAAACTTGATCTCAACTTGTTGTCGTGCTCTCAGAAAATGCAAAAAAAAAAAAAAAAGAAAGAGAAAACTGCCTCCATGCTTTTCCAGATCTCCCTGGGTTTGTAATTTGTAAAACCGATCCTGTTTACAGGGGTTTTGATTAACCCTTTAAGTGCCGACGTCTCCAAATCCTCTGTGAAACACTGTTAGGGACTTAGGAAACAAAAATCACCAAATTCAACTTTTCCGCCTTGGAAAAAAAAAAAAAAAAAAAAGAAGAAGAAGAAAAGTGCCTAAATCGGGTTTTTATTCGTTTTTTTTTGTTTTTCTACTCGTTTTGTATTCCGCAGCACAGTTTATGAGAAGAGCACCGACGATGTGCTCTTTCCGTGGATATCGAAGGGAAAAATGTCGCCTCGTTTTGGTCTCGGCTGTCTTCCGGAAATACGCGGGTCGTCTTCGCCTCTTTGGCTGAAAACGAAAGTTGATTCGGTTGGTTCTCTGTGGACGACGCGTCGTCGGGTCTGTAGCTAGTCGCGCCGCCGCAGGGCTAAATACCGATGCCTTACCGCGATTTGTCTGGCGTCGCCGATGCTGTGACGTCACGCTGCCATGAAACCGGCGACAAGGAAGTCGCCACGTTTTAAATCTTGGTGCTTTATTACAACCTTTTTCTAACAAGTAGCTCCCGGTTCAGTTTTTTTTTTTTTTTCTTTTACTTCCTGGTGGAGAATTTCTAACTTGTTTCGCCGTCGCCGTTTGACTCAGAATAATCGCGGCTCTTTGGATTTCACACCGAAAACCGTAACTCGTCCTCTGCGTGTTTACCAACGATTTATCGACATATCGACGATGAACTCACCGGGCGTCTCCGTTTTAAAGCTGTAGCGCTCCGTTGTCAGATCACAATTTGAGTCGTGTTTTTTTTTTGTTTTGTTTTGTTTTTTGTTGCAAAAGTTTGCAAACTGCAACTTTTTCACCATTAATCTAAAGTGCTGACACTAATCTCATTTGTAAATGTGCAGTCACATTTTGTTGGTACAATGTCACTTTTTTGCTGCGATTTACACATCCTAAGGAAATCGATTTTTTTCGCTGCACCCTGAGAAAGGCAAACGCTTTTCATTAAGAGCCCGCCCGTTCTCAAACCGTATTGAAGAATAAGCAAGCTGGTTCTTGCTGTCGCCACGAAACTATAAAGGCATTTTACAGAGGTCATCTTCCAAGCCCCGCCCCTTTTCCTCCTCATCGTTTTGTATCAAAGAGCAACGTGTCGTGTCAGTGATTGTCACGTTTTTATCAATGATCTCTGCCATCTCTGTCTGTTTTATGATTTCTAATTGTACCTGTATTAAATGTGTAATATATGAATATATACAAATATATGAAAATGATGACTTTAAACGGGACCAGTGTGATTTATTTTTCCTTTATTGCTGATTTACCAATAAAAAGTTGCTTTTTTTAAAATCTTGCTTTTATTCTAAAGCAAGATTTAAAAAAGGATAAATTATAGAAGTATGGATCCACATTTTTCAGTGGAAACATCTACTGTCATGTCGGATTCGTGAGCTTTTAAAGCGGCTGTGAGGCGGAGAGAACAATTTCCCGAAGCTTTCAGGAATGTTTTTTTTTTTTTCATACAGCACAAAGACAAAATCCCCCATTTTGCTTCCCTTGTCAGGACAACCGTGATTCCTTTAAAGGTGAAAAGACAGAAAGATCTGAATCTGTGCAGATCTGAATCTGCAGACCTGAATCTGTGCAGATCTGAATCTGTGCAGATCTGAATCTGTGCAGATCTGAATCTGTGCAGATCTGAATCTGTGCAGATCTGAATCTGTGCATCTCTCCATCGTCATCGGAAACGAAGGGCCCCTGAAACTGCAGTCAAAACCCTCGAGATCCGTCTCCACTCCAACCTGCAAAGTTAAAACACCGGAAAGACAAATCTTCTGTCTCTTTTTCTTTCTTTTCTTTTTTTTTTTTTTCAGGACCAGAATCCCATGTCCGGTTCTGGATCTCGGCTGCTGTATACGTTGCGGACGGATGGAGCGTGGAAGTTACGAAAGAGCCCCATGCAGAGCTCGGCTTGCAGGGACATGTGTTCACGACTGTGCGTGCAACACTCAGCACCGCATCAACGCCTCGTGCGTGTTTACGCGCTCAGTCGTCTCCTCGCGTCCTGCCTGACGGAGGACTTCCTCTGTGCCGAGTTGCAGCGATAAACTGGGAAATCACCGACCAGAAAGGTGATTTTCTGTGAGAAACCAGCTCAGGGCTGACAACAAGTAACTGAAAGTACAATTTAGTTTTTTAAAGCAAATGAGTACCTGATAAAAACTACAGCTTATCTTAGGCTGCTTTCATTAATGGAGGATTCACGAGTTTTCATGACATTTTCCTGCGAAGCGTGACTTTAAATTGTTGTTATTACCTATTTACTCAGTTACAGCTCAAAACGTATTTTCCCTAACATGTCTGAAACAAACCAGTTTGACTGGAGCAGAGGTTCCTGCAGGCCCATCAGCCTGAAACTCCATCCTACAGTCAACATCAACAAACACCACAATAGTTGAGCTTCGATTGCTGAGCAGACTCAGACAAGACGCTGACCCGTGTGTGAAAGTGGCACTTCAGTGTTTCAGCTGCAGGCAGCCTTTAGCGCCTGACACTAAAAGTGTGGCATATATGTTCTGAAATCAATTAATGCTCTATTTATCGAGCAATCATATTTTTGGGTTGTGGAAAATGTCTTAGTCAGAAAATCCTGTTGCTGTAAAAATCCATTTATTCATATTTGGTTCATGAGAAAACCATATGTTTGTGTTGATTTAGAATCGTCGTCTATTTATCAAATCCAGCAGTCAGACTGCAGTTACTTATCAAAATCACTACGTTACTGTGGTTACTGTTTTCTTATGTAATTGAATTTTATTTCCTCTTGTGCCGTTTCTATGCGACGGCATCCACAGAAACAGAAACGATGTGATTTTCAGAGCGTTGCTGTGAGCAGCTGCTGAAAGTAACTAAAAAACGTTACTTCTAATGTAACCTGGTTACTTTCCAAATCAAGTAATCAGTCATCTAACGAAGTTCAAGGAGTAATCGGTAAAGTAACGTCGCCGTCGGTGACGCAGTCGCCCACGATCGACCGGCTGGCGACGTCATCGTGGCCGTTCTGAATCCGTAGCTTTCAGCCCTGCTAAGGTGCTGCCCTGAACTGGGGCCGTTGATGTGGTAAACGGCGTTTTCACGGCTGACGGAGCGGTCTGCCTGGTGTCGATTGAGAGGCCGGGCCTCAGAATCGGCCCCGTGAAATGGTCTGAGCAGAGCGAACGAAAGCATGTGGTCTTTGTTGTTCACCACACAGTTGTGTTTGCTCAAAGGCCCACTGGAGCCGTAGAACTGAGTTATTCTCCCATCCGGCGAGCGAGAGCGACATCAGTAACATTTACGGACAATTTGAAAGCGATGTGTCCATTTGATCTTCCTCCTCACCACGAGGAAAACCATCTGAACAAATAAGCAATGGAGTGAGTTTATTGCGTTAATATGGATTCCTCTCCTGCTCATTCCAGAACCCAGAGGACCTCTTTAAAATAACTCAAACCCTGAACTTGTCAAACTTTCATCCAAGGAAATCTTTCACATTTTTCCACCCGGCATGCAAATTTGTTTCAACTGTTACCCTAAATTATGAAGGCCTTTTCTTTTTTCTTCCTTTTTTCCCTATGTGGCCGAGACGAGCAGAGCACTTGCGTTGCTGCCAGTCAAGCAGATTGTTTTCTTGTAATTCTTGGACCTAAACGTCGAACAGGAGATTCATTAAAGCCGATGTGAAGAAATGACCTTTTTTGTAGAAGGTCCTGACCCCGAACACACTTTGTATGTTTTGATAGATGGCAAAATTCAAGCAGACATTCCCAATCCCGTCCTGTTTGCGGGTAAATCTTTAAAGTAATAAACTTATATTAAAGTCGCTCGTCTAGCATGATGGATTTCAGCTGCAGAGCCACAACTTCTGCTAAAACTTAACAATATTTGGATCTTGGCCCCCCCACGCAATTTATTCCCACACCAGTTCTTCTTCTTCTTCTTCTTCTTCTTCTCGAGAGAGAGAGAGGATATTGTCTAATCACTGAGGTCTGCCTTTGCTGGGATGAAGTCATTATTATTTTTAATTTTTTTTTTTTCATTTCTATGTTTTTTTTCTAAAAACGGATTTTTCCACCATAACACAACTCGAATTTTAAATGAAGCTTACACAAACACACATGCAAAGATTTCCTGGATGTCTGGAGCTGGAAGTAATTAGATCAAGCTTCGCAAATAGCTGATTTCCAAATGAGCAACCCCTCCTGTCTGTTTGCGACGGCGAGCCGCTGAGTCATGTGAAACCATAACCCCCAAGGTCAGACGAAGATAATGAGCTCGCCTAATTGCACCGCTGCTCTCTGGCAGCGGCGAGCAGAAACTGTTGCACCGCCGGTCCCGCTGTAAGGGAGTCGTTGCTTCTCGTCGTTGAAAAGGATTGAAAGCAATAAAAAGCCGGCAGCCTGCACTCCAGCGGCAGCCCTGGATAAGCGCTGGACCCTTCCGTGCCATGTTCACAGAGGCACGTCACAGGCTATTTGTCATCGTTCGGTTGTGTGTGTGTGTGTTGGTGCATGTGTGTGTGTGTGTGTGTGTGTGTGTTGGTGCGTGTGTGTGTGTGTGTGTGTGTGTGTGTGTGTGTGTGTGTGTGTGTGTGTGTGTGTGTGTTTGGGGGAGGGCGATGACTGAGAAACGATCAGATTTTAATTCCTGTGGCGGACCTTTGGAGCTGTTAACATACCAGCGGAATCTGCCGTTCCCAAAATGCCTGAGCGATGCTGATGGAGAAGCAAACAAATGTCTGGCTGTGGTAACCGACTGCACCGTCCATGTGTAGAGCCTGTGAAAACTACTTTAGTCGCTTTTTTTTTTTCCCCCCTTATCTGAATAGGAGCTGAAAGCCGAAACGACCCTTGTTGTTTACTTTCTCGCCTTGTTTGGTTGTGGGTGAAAGGAAGAAAGGATTTGAGAATTTCCATCTTTAACAAACTCGCTTAGACCAACAGCCTCATTAACACCTGAAGACAAAACCTGGGTTTGGGTCGGTGAAGAGCTGCAGTCGTCTCTCTGCCTTCACATCTCTGAATTGCCAACCGTGGGACGACCAGGCCTTTGTTGGCTGAGGGATGAATTTGGGGGGTGCAGTTAGGATAAACTATCTGAGAAATCAAATGGCTCATGGATTCAAGGTGAAAGCAAACAAGCTCACATGTACAGCAGTCAAGATTTGAGACGTCTAATCGACCAGACTGCATCAGAGACGGCGCTCGTCTGACTGTCCACTGGACAAAACAGATTTTTTGAAAGATTTCACAATTTTTGGTGGACATGAATGAAGTAGGGGAATCATCACCAGATTTCTGCAGGTCTGAAGTGTGTGCTAGAGCATGGATGTATCTAGAAGACGCAGGATTGCAGCTCTCAAGGACTGGACTAGGTAAACTGTCTAAATCGGCTCGTGCAAAGTAAAAATATCTGCTAAATAATTTGAGACGATTTGAGTGAAGCGACGGTTCTCCAGCATTTTGTGCCTGGTTGTCTCTCCGATATCATCAGCATTTTGCAACGCGTTGCAAACAAAGGAGGATTGCAGGCCTGAAGCTAAACAAACCCTGAGCTCAAGGGCTCAATGGACCCAAGAGTGAGTCAACAGGAGACAAGCACACACAGAACCTTCCTTCCTTCCTCCCTTCCTTCCAGAGAGGAAATGTTCTCTCCATAAATATTTGGAGTTTGCTAATTGAAAGAATCTGCACAGCTGCAATTCCAGGAGGTTTCTTTAAACACAGCTCTCATCTGGGCCCTTTGTGCCTGTCCCCTTGTTCATTAGCATCGAGTGAAATGAGCTGGGGCTTTGGTAAACAGTGGGACGCACACAGGTTGGGTTTGATCGCTCCCTGGTATTGTGTGCACGATGATCAGTTGCCCCCCCCCACCGCCGAAGACCCCTTTTGTTTTGCTTTGCCATAAGCGTTATCCTTGCTCCTTGATTAGCGGGGGCTGCTACATGCAACATCACCAGGACGTGCCTTTCATGTCGCTCTTTGAACAGCGTGTCTGCATGTCACTGTTTGCATTTGGAATTAGAATGCAATGAACATATGTGAGTATTCTTATTTTTTTTTCTCCCACACTGTACAAACACACGTCAGACTGTTTGCAGACGGTTCTGCTGCCCCACGCGCTGAGCAGCCAAAGCCCACGACCGCAGAGTCGGATCAAACAAGGCCGTACGTATGCAGCGCACATAAAAGCCGGGCAAACTAACAGAAAGTATACATATATGTATATAAGTTGTCATGAAGCAGCGTGAGCTTTTCCCCTCCTGCAGGTCGCGGTGGTAAAAAAACAAAACAAATCATCCAACCTCAGCAGACATCTTGGATGGAGTCCAGCGGCTCTTCCACTGGGACGTGTCGCTGTTGGATGCAGATCGCTTGCCTTCGAGCTGCGAGTGTGAGGAGCATCAGAGTGCGATCTGTCGCCGGTGGCAACACAGCAAGAGACACAAAAAATTACACGTAATAACTGCTTCCATGAACTTGCTGATTTGTACAGTTTCAGCAATAACTAAAAACCTGAAAACAAGTAAAACAAGTAAGTTCATTTGGTGTCATTGATAATGCTTACAGTTTAATCCGATGTTTTCACACACTGTCCAACAGGGAGGACTGACTGCCTGTCCTTAGTCACGTTTTCCACATTTGTGCGAACTCTATTTTCATTTAACCAGCAATATGTGATGGAAAGTTAATTTCTAACTTGTCGTCTTGACTGGGAATCCGGAGTTACCCGGTGTTCATTCGTTTCACTCTGCCGGTCCCTGATGTGAAGCTGGATTAGCTGACGCTCCGAGGAGGTACTGTTGAGATTCCTGGACTGAAATGTTGGGGCATGTGGAAACCAGCGGTCCAGTTTCACGTCCACATCTATTAGATGGTTTGATGGAAGGTGAGAAAACCAGAGCTGCCCTGTTGCTGTCCGGAGTCTTTGTGGTGATGGTGGGAGTCATCATCACATCCATGGGCTGGCACCACTACCAAACCCTTCCCAGCTTCCAGTGGACCCAACTTCTGGGCCCCTTCCTGATCTCAGTCGGAGGAACCTTCATGCTCACCAGCGTCTGCCGGTTTAGCTGGGTGTCCTGCTGGCCGCGCAGGCGACAGGAGGAAGAGATATATGTTGTTCCTGTGCGGGAACAGAACTCCAGAGGTCAGCCGGTGGTGGTTCATCCCATCAATCAGCCGGTGATGTTACAGGGCACCGTGACAATGCTGTGTATCCCACCTGCTTACGACCTCGTGACCCGGGAGGCACGACCTCAAGACGATCCTCGGCCCGGGAGCTCTGGCTCTGCGGGGGGCGGCAGCGCAGACCTTCTGCCTTCGTACGAATCTCTGTACTGCTTGGACAACGCAGCGTTTACGGCAGTAGACCGTCCACCGCACGGCGCAGAGGCAGGTCACAGAAGCAGGTAACCGATCAATTTTATTTTGCAGCCAGTGCCTTGCACAAGTGGCCACAACCCTTGACCTTTTCCTACGTTTTGTGATAAAAATGACAGATTATTTTGAGATGTATTTCATGTTTTGAGACTGCAAAGTGGAAGTGAAGTGTTAACATATCGTACCAGAAAAACATGAAACGTGTGGGATGTTTATGTATCATTTCTATCAACTTTGTTCTGCTGGAGGGTGAACTCCCACCCCACACTCTCACTTTCTGGCGCCGTCCAACACGGAGGCGTCACATTCACTTTTCGTTCTGGGCCATTTCAGGAAACTACCCGTTAGAAATCTGTTGAGATCTCAGTGCAGTATCTCTCTCTTCATTTAAATAATAACTTTTCACATTGGTGCAATTTGGCAGTATACGTAAAAAAAAACTGATTTAATTGAAAAAAATAATGTTTTAGTCCTGCTTTCTACAGGAGCTCATTTGTTGTTCATGTTCATCCTCGGATTCAATTCAGTAATTGAAAAAAATACTCTATTGATCCCAAAGGGAAATTAAAAAGCCTTCGTGCCACTTTTTACTTTACTGTTTAAGAAAATAATTGAATACTCTCTAATATTTTCCTTCCACTCTGGAATCACATGCAGCCTTTTTTTTTTTTTTTTTTTAACATAAAACCCTGATGAAGTACACTGCAGTTTGCGGTTTGAACATGAAAACATGTATACTTTCGGGAGGCACTTAGCAAAAGCGTCGGGCTTAATGAATGGAAGAATGGGAGAAACCCAAAAAGCATACAAGCTCTTTAAGTGGGCATGCTGGTAAATCCCAAATTGTTTAATTCACTTCCAGATCAGTTTTGCGCTCGGCTCTGCGGTTTGGGGCTCCTCAGCAAACGCATGGCGGAGACATTTTTTTTTTTTGCGCGAGTCTCGCTTTCCTTTTCGCTGCTTTTTTTTTTTTCGGCAGCTGAAATCTGGTCGCCGTTCTGGAAAAGGTAGCAAAAATAATCCGCAGCCGGGCCTTAAAATAAACTTTGCCTCGGTGGAAGACGTGGTGACAATCTGGCCCGCAATGGCAGGCGTTTCTTCAAATAATCAGTCTTGCAGAACACAAGATTATATCACGGCCATTTTGTTCTGTATGCATGTCTTGCCAAAAAAAAGAAAAGAAAAGAAAAGTGGGAGAAAAGCCACGGCTTTTGAGTCGGGGATTAAACGGTTTTTATTTTTCCCACCTGTTCCTCCCGCGCGATCCGAGGCTCAGTTTTTCTTCGGCTAATTGCGGGGCCGTCTATTTGAAATTCAATCAAACAGTCTGCAGAGGGACTTCTCGCTATAAACACAAAGCGGCATTCCTGGTTTTCACTTTCTTTTACTGCTTTTAGACAATTACTCCCAGCAGGTCCTGCGGGGCGAGCAGATCTCTTTAACACAAGCAGACAGCGGGGAATAATACAGTTAACCTGGGACGACTATAAACTCCAGCGTTGGTGCGACTCGGCCACCGGGCCCCCCCTGCCCACCCCGCAGCTCCCGACCTGCGTTTTACTGCGTTTCCAGGAGTTAATGCCAAATCGTGGAGGGACAAATCGCTCCACCTCTGTGTTTTTCTTCGAAAGGGCAGCAGAGGTTTAAAGCATAACCAATTGAGCCTGTAAACATTTGGATGTTTGCCAGTTTTTCTCCCTCAGCTTCTAGCTTGTCTGATGTTTGCGTTTCTTTCTTTCTTTCTTTTTTTTTTTTTAATCATAGAGCACCGAAGACGGAAAGCGAAGCGGACGGGTCCACCTGTTCCGGACAACCACCTGCGTACGAAGACCTTCACCCTTCGCCTCCCAAACACGATTCGGCTTAAATGTCGGAGCATCCGGTGGGCGACGTCAACGCTTATGCTGACGACGTTGTTCCTTTTTCTTCAAACAGGCTAAAAGATGAAAAATAAAATAAAAGAAATCGATTCCATGCGGCGTATCGAGTCTTTTCGATGAAACGTTCGAAAAGACGTTTTTACCACGCAGCTGCTGGCGTGGAAAGATGAAGCGGCGCATGCGTGCAGGTCGTGAAATCAACGAGGACGGAGGACTTCTCGTTGAAAAAGCTCGTTAAAAAACAAAACAAACCAAAAACAACAACAACAAAAAAAGCAAAACAAAACAAAAAAAAAAAACTTGAGACGTATCGGCAAAAATCAGCTCCAGGACGTCTGTTTAAGACACACACACACACACACACACACACACACACACACACACACACACACACACACACACACACACACACACACACACACACACACACACACACACTTATAATTTACTTTCTCTCTGCTGGTACTTGCACAAACCTACAAGGAGGCTCGTAAAAAGACCAACAAAAATAAATAATGAAAGAAATAAAGAAATAAAAATCTGTGCTAAAAAAGATTGTTAAAAGGAAAAGGACCTAAACATAATTGTCATATGGTTGTAATTTCTGGCCTTTCATGATGTAGGAAAGAGCAAAAACTTGTTCCTGGAAGCTGACAAAGTGCTCAGTGTTTGAAAAGTTAAGTTGGGCTTAATTTGAGTGAAAGGGAAAAAAAAAAAAAACCCAAAAAGAAAAAACTTTAAGGGACATGATGACACCAGTGTCCTCATGAACCCACTGACTTGCATATATGATTAATCTATATTTTTTCATAGTTTTATTTTGGATGCCAGCTGAGCTTTTATACATTGTAAAAGTTGTTTTTTTTTCCCAGCCTCTCCTGGGATCGCCGCTGTCCCAGCAGGAAACTTGAGTTTGTGGGGTAAGTCAAAGTGTCACTGCGCCACATGGGGGCAGAAACACTGAGCAAATCTTTTCTGTTCCCTCATGGAGGTCAAGTCAGGCTGCACCCCCCCAACGACTACAGTTTTTAACATTATATCCGACAATTTATTATTATTACTATTATTATTGTTTTTCTTTTTTAACCAGGAAATGTCCCTGTGGGATTAAACACATTTTTTCCAAGAGAAACCTGGAAAATATAGGCAGCAAAAAAAAAAAAAAAAAAAAATCACATTTGACAAAGATAACAAGGAATATGTGATAAAATATCACATTGTTCTTTCTTATGTATTATTATTATTACATTTAAAAAAAAATACATGGTGATTTAGATGCAGATTTTTTTTCAAATCAAGCTTCAAGTTTTAATAATTAATAAGTAGTATTTTAAATAAAAATACATTAATCATTCTCTTTTGTGTTGAAACTTAATACAAATAAACATCTCTAAAGTGACAATTTGTATATATATATATATATATATATATATATATATATATATAGCAATAATCATAATAACACAAAAGGCAATAAATTGATATTTTTGAAAACTTCTCAGGGCCTCCTCCAGGTTCCTCGCCGTGTGCCAGAGCACATCTGAAACCGCAGCTCAATGTGACCTCCATTACTTTTTACAGCTCAGTAAAACGCGGGTGGCCAACAAGGCCCCATTATTGCCCCATTTTCGAGAGTTTGGAGAGAATTTATGAAGCCATTAGGGAACGTGCTGAAGGATAATAACTCCGTGTGAAAGACGTCCAAACACTTGCCAAAATAACAATAATAATAATAATAATAATAATAATAATAATTTAAAATATATATATATATATATATATATATATAAGGATAAACAGCCAATAAGTGAGCTGTCATTTCTTCCTCTAATGTGCTGAGACGTTTACAAGGTGAGTCAAATTGTTGTCAAAAGGCAACAAGTGTTTCCCTTGGAGCAGACGTGTCATTGTCTCGCTCCTTTCTTTCTTTCTTTCTTTCTTTCTTTCTTTCTTTCTTTCTTTCTTTCTTTCTTTCTTTCTTTCTTTCTTTCTTTCTTTCTTTCTTTCTTTCTTTCTTTCTTTCTTTCTTTCTTTCTTTCTTTCTCTTTCTTTTCTCTTTCTTTCTTTCTTTCTTTCTTTCTTTCTTTCTTTCTTTCTTTCTTTCTTTCTTTGAAGAGTTTCTGAGGCCTTATGGCTGGAGGCCCTCACATGTGCTCCCATGCGCCTCAACATTTCTGTTGAGGCGCATGTTGGAAACATCTAACATGGCATTTATTGAAGAAAAAAAAAAAAAGATAATAATAATAAATTTAAAAAATATATATATTTTTTTTCTATTTAAAAGACAAAACAAAACCAAAGGGTCAGTTAATCCCCACAAGTCGTGATCAGACTGCAGCAATTAACAGTGACTCTGCGCTGCGGCGCTGGGAGGACTTGAGCTGCCGCACACTTTGTGTTTCCATTGTTGCAGCTGCACAATGGAAACACACACACACACGCACGCACACACACACACACACACACACACTGATGCACACACACTGATGCACACACAGCACTGCTTGGCCTGTGAAGCTCACAAACGGCTCAATCTGGTGTTTTGGGCTGTAACTTGAGCTCATTGTGCGTCGCGTTCAACAAGAGGCTTTGTTGTGACTGATGAAAGGAAGAGAACGATTATTCGAAACCACACAGTCATATCGACGAAACGACTCCCTTATTCGGTTTCAGGTTACAAACATTTACTGTGATTAAGGAAGGCGAGGAGGAGGGGGGGGGATTGTTGTATCGGTCATCTTTGTTGTTCAAATAAGTCACTGATGCAAATTTAATCTAATTCTCAATTTTTTTTATTGAGAATTAAATTAATTTGTTAATTTATGCAATTTATTTGCACCTGAAGTTTCAACCTGTGATTCTCGCACTTTCTGTTATCTCCAAATAAACGGCAACAAAAAGAAATGCAGGCAGCATTTTGGCCCCATAGCTGCAGGTTTAATGACGTCAAATTCCTCCATTTTCAGCAGATTTGAATTTTGTCATATTCAGGCTAATAAAAGCACTAATCAGCTTTTTGGCTTTATGTAACCAAACTTTTAAACCACCGCCACTCAATTCGTTTTGTTGTTGTTTCTTGGTGGCATGTCTCAGCTTGTTCAACTCGAGTTTCATTAATGAAGACAAAGAAAGAAGAGGGCAAAAAAAAAACAAAACCCAAACAAGGTAATTAAGTACGATTTATCTTCTTACATGAAAATATCGGAAATTTAACCGAGATGTATAAAATACACATGAAATAAAACTAGCAGGTAACTAATTGGTGCATTTTCTTTATGACAGATCAACTAACTAACTAACTAACTAACTAACTAACTAACTAACTAACTAACTAACTAACTAACTAACTAACTAACTAACTAACTAACCTTGTGTAAATAAGTAATGGCAAAAAAGTTTTAAATAAAACCAAAAAAGTTGAACAAGGTTTTGTAAACAATGAGGAAGAAACTCTTACTTTACTAGAATATTTATTTATTAATCAATTTATTTATTTGGGAGAACAAATAGCAGTAGGTGGATCCTCTTGGCACTTTTATCCCACTGTTGCTTGAGATATATTTAAATATATAATTTTCTGAACGTATCAAAAAGAGCCCAAAGCTCGGTCTGCACCTGCTTTCTGTCTACTTTCAGAAGGCCTGAGCTGCCACAGCAGACTCTGGGTGGAGATGGAGTGTGTGTGTGTGTGTGTGTGTGTGTGTGTGTGTGTGTGTGTGTGTGTGTGTGTGTGTGTGTGTGTGTGTGTGTGTGTGTGTGGTGGAGGTGGGGGCGGCGGGGGAGCAAATGGATTCCATGTTTGCAGGGAAACACGCTGGAGGCGCAGGAAAACTTTGTTGTTTATGAAGCACACGTGAAACCACTCAAAACTGAATTATCTTCTCCGGCTTTTGCCGTCTGCAGCCTCTCGGTTTCTCGGCAGCGGTGTCGCCACCCAGCGAGCGGCTCTGCGCCGCGGTGCGTGAAGGCAGGACGCAGGGAAACGCTGTGCGGTTCCCAGGCTGCACGTCCGTCTGTGCGCCTTCTGCTCCTCTCTGCTACTGTAAAAGAACATCTGACAGGTTTGATCACTTTATTTTATTTTTTTTTTGCCCCCGTCAGATCTCGTCTTCTTGTCCTTCCTGTTTCCTTCCTGATGCGAAGGAAAGTCGTTGCCCATTTAATTTATAAGTTTGTATAAAGATGTAAAGCAGATTTTCTCTTTTTTTTTGCTTGGACGTCATTTTTATCATTGCATTAGCATCTAAATGCAATAAGTCACACTAGATTATTTTTTTCGGATGTATCAGAGAAACTACAGCTGAACACATCTATCTGCATGCCACACTTTTCAGTGTTTTCTCATTCATAGAAAGACTCCCCCTCACCCCCCCATACTTCATGGTGATGCATTACTTTGAATTGTGTATGAATCCCCAGGTCGTGGGTTCAAATCCCAGCCTGCAGTCTTTCTGAACAGAGCTTGCTCTCCTTCATCGCCTGCATCGTGTCGCAGCTTCAAACTCGACTGCAGGTCAGCCGGTCTCTTTAAGTAGGCCTCCAGTGTGATTGTGTTTGTCGGTAGCCGTCGCATGAGCTGACTGAGTGGCGAGCCATCCAGGAGTCACCATGTCCCCTTTGACCCCCATCAAGGACGGGGGTCAGGACGCGGACGTTCTGTGCTCAGGTTTATTAGAACGTCTTATTCCTCCACTCGGCGGCGTGTGAACCCAGGAACCAACACTGGAAGCACACGTCCTTCCCCCTGCTGATCACTTCCCCATCGTGTTTTTTTTTTTTTGCACTCTCAAACATTTGGTTTTACGGCAGGCCTCTGTTTCTCCTCAGAGAGCAGGTGTTCAGCTCGTTCGGACCCAGCGCTGCGAGGTCGGCTTCTCTGCAGCGACGGAGGAAATTGCCGCACGAGGGCAACCGCAGCAGGCCATGAGACTGTAGTTTAAGTGCAATTACATGAGTCCCGCGCGAGGGTCAGCGCTGCGTCTCACCGCAGGATTACATGCACCGTGGAAAGAGTTCTGTGATTACACTCCTGAGCCCGGCTCAGTTTTATATATGATAACCTTTGGGCTCTAATGCTCTTTATGAGAACAGTCTTTATGAGAATTGTAGATCCCTTTCACGAGTAGGCGGCTTTAGATGACATTATTGCATGAGCGAGGCTAAGCCTTCGGGGGACCGAGTTGACGGAGGCACGGATGAGAAGCCGCGTCGTTAACCAGCTTCTGTTTTCTAATCCAAAGATCTCGCGTTCCAAAGTGATGCTTTGGTTTTGTTTATATTTCCATGTGAACAACACTAGGGTACAAGGATTGTCTTATGGGTCACTTTTGACCCATAAATTATAAAAGCATTTACAGAAAATAAGAGTTCAAAGGCCACACACACTCTCTCTAATACACACACACACACCTGCATCCCTCGCCTCCCACACACACATATTGATGGACGAATTGAAGTTGCATTCGAGCTGCACCTGCTCTCTCAATCTGCAGCTCACCCCTCACATCACACAAGCTCCCAAACACAACAGGAAACAATCTCAGTCATAATAAAGACAAAATATAGAGGATATGAAGGTCTGCAGAATCTGAGTACCTCTAGTTGGTTTCTTGCTGACGTTTCACTGCCCAACGTCTGTTTGCACACTGACCTGCATGGGATCTTCAGCTTGAGATGTTGAGCAAAGTCCTGTGGTGAAGATGTTCAGCGTAGGAGCGTCTTCATATGAACGTCTTTGTGCTGTGAAGATTTCCTTGAACATGTTGTGTTGGACATTTTGTGTTCAATGTGGGATGATCTTCATCTTATGCTCAACATGGGGAGGGAAGGAAAGAATCATCTTCGTCTCGTGTTGAAGATGTTCGTCATCAGAGCATCTTATAAGCTCAACCCCTGATGTTGAACAGACGATGTTCTTCATCTTGTGTTGAACATCTTCATAATTATGTGACACAACATAAGAGATGATGCTAAATTATTCACAATATGAAGCTACATCTTGTTTTGTTGTGTTATGAGATATTTTAATAATTCAGTTCCTGAAACAAATAAAGAAACAAAACGTTGACTAAAACCTTCCAAATTGTTGACTTTTTGTTCCGTTTCAGATAATTAATTCATAAATAATAACCTCACTTTTATATAATTACAATAATAAACCTTTACTGTGTAAAAGAAAACTGCTACAACAAAAAGTAAAAAGTGTGTAAAACTGTTGACCGTCTTTTTGTATTGTGCAACAAAAATACGTGATAAAAAATGAATTAAATTGAGTTGAAATGATTAATAAAGGCTGTTTCATCATGCAAAATTGATTTTGGATTTAAAATTCAATTAATTCTTTTTATTTCGGGGCTTTTGTTAGGGCGAGTCATGTTTGACCCGTAGGACAAGGGGAGCAAACAGAAAGCTAAGATCCCACGAGGGTTAAAGGTTTAGATGTGGGGAAGAAAACTTGCTGAAGTTCAAACCGAGCATGAGAATCGGGGGAAACAAGTGGATTTATGTTGCATGGTTGATGGTGCCAGAAAGACCGGTCTGGGTATTTTTAGAAACTGTCGATTGTTAGCGGCTCTGAGAAGGTTCTTAAAAAGGACAAGTGGCAGCGGTGTGGATTGTCATCTGACCGATGTCAGCATGGAGGAAATGAACCCACAGGTTTAGAGATGATGGCGACACATCTTTGGCCCCTTAGTGCCAACAGGGGCCAACATTTAAATAGCTTTATATTGTTTTCTAATTACTGTATGTCCAACTATAATCATTCATGCCATTCAATGATCAACATGTTTGAAAGGGAAGGTGTACGATTTCTTTAAATAATAAATGGAGAGGGCGGGAAGCCTGCTGTTGGACATTCAAGGTTTATTGGACAAATGCATTTTGTGTTTCCCCCAACAGGTGGCAGCGTAACTCTCACCACATCATTTTTTAAAAAAACAAACTGAGAAATTTGTGTGTTAATGATTATATGACAAAAACCCAAAACAAACGCAAAGTAAGGAGTCGGCTCTTCCATCCATCCATCCATCCATCCATCCATCCATCCATCCATCCATCCATCCATCCATCCATCCATCCATCCATCCATCCATCCATCCATCCATCCATCCATCCATCCATCCATCCATCCATCCACTCAAAAGCAAGCCAAGCACAGAACCCTGTGGTATTCCACTAGTGTCCACCAATCAGAATTGTTGCATTAATTGTGTCGATTAATTCAAGTTTTAAAGCCAAGACTGTTAGCATGTTGCTTGGCAACTCGCAAAAGAATGAGGAAATATTCAATCTTAGAAATCGCAGCCATCACTGTGATCTTGCGGCTCATTTCAGGGATCCATGAAAAGTCGTTGGAAACTTTTAAATAACCTTTTTGAATTTGAATGATGAGTGAAGAAATCGCCTCTAAAAGGAGATTTCTCGATCAAACGAAGAGCAAACTAAAGGACCCAGAGTTGATTTTTTTTTTCTTCTTCTTCTTCTTTTCTCCTGAGCAAATGTCCCACAGTCTCAGTTTCTTCCCTGTCTGCAATTGTAACTCCAAGTATACCATTTCACACTAACAGAAATTAGAAGCAAGGAGAAAAGTAAACATGGGAGAATTTGGGAGCTGGATATTTTGGAAAAGGAATCCGCTGTTTGTATTAATATTTCACCTCTGGGAAAACTTCTGTCACTGACAATTTAAAGGGCGGGCGGCCAACGTTATGTCAATTTGCTGTTGCACTGGTATTTATGACTTTATTGAATTAGGGCCGAAAGTCTGCGGTGGGTCGACGTGTTTAAGGGCAGGAGAGAAGAAGGGAAGAAAAAAAAAAAACCCCAAAAAACTAGTTTTCACCGAGGAAGGGAGAGTCGAGACTTATTTTTGTTTCGGACGTGTTTCCGCGCACATATGGTCCCAGTTTCGGTCCATATACTGGGAATCTCCGAGCTGACCCGTGACCCTCCTTCTCAGGCTGACATGATTTCGGCTGTTTCAGTCTGAGGCTCTTGTTCGGGCCCCCCCCCCTCCCTCCCCGGAGTCCCCGAAGTTCAAGGGTCACCTCCAGAGAGCAGCAAATTAACCCAATGTGTCAAAGCTGGCATGACACCATGTTCAGCCGAGTCGTCTTGTTTAGATATTCTCATCTTTTTTTTCTTTTCTTTTTTTTTTTTTCCACCGTCATGCATCTGACGGTAATCTGTTTCTGTTCTCCTCCGATTTTTTTTCTTTCTTTTTTTTTTTTGTTGTATTTTTTTGTGTGGGCTCTTTTAAACTCTACCTCTCTTCAGAGTTTATGGAGTGTGACTAATTTACCTCCTTTTAACCTCCCTTGTCCGTCTCTGCTGAAATCCCATACACGGCCCTCCCTCCCAATTTCTTCTTTTCTTCTCTGACATCTTCCTCCTTTTCTTTTAGGCGGGTCCTCTCTCCGTCTGATCTCCCTCTCTCTCTCTCTCTCTGTCTCTCTCTCTGCAACCATTTCTCTCTCGCAGCCCCCCAAAAAATCGCTCCTCTCACTGTGTGTCTCTCCCTGCGGTTAAAGACGTTTCAGTTCAGCTGTCACAAATTATGTTCGCCTGCCCAGCTGTCAAAACAGGGGGGTGTCCCTTTCATTCCACCTCACAAACTACGAAAGGAGAGAGAGAGAGAGAGAGAGAGAGAGAGGCAGAGGGAGTGGGGGGGGGGAAAGGGGGCTTTAACGCTCATGTTTGGACACAAGCAATTATCTCTAATTATTGTTTTTCTTTTCAGTTTCCCTGTCCCGATGGAGGTCCGACGAGACGGACATGCAATAATCCGCCCCAGTCGTCCGGGATCAGCGGGCCCTCGGAGTCCGGGGCTCGGTCCCGGGAGTCTGTGGCTTTCATCTCAATGTGAGTCAGGAGTTGATTCAAACACGTAGTGATGGGAGAATTAACCCCCAGGACCCAGCTTTCAATGGGCTCCGCTAGGAGATTATATGTGTTGATGGCAGGCCTTTCTGTGCGCCGGGCTTTTTCAGAACTTTAACTGTTAAATCAAGGCGCCGCGGCCGGGAGCCTCACCTCTGTGTCCTCGGTTTATGGAGCCTTTCTTCCCTCTCTTGCATCTGTTTTTTTTATTTCTTTCTTTCTTCTTTTTTTTTTCTTCAGTGCTTTCTTAATCCATACGCTGAGCAATGGGACAGAGGGAAACAATATTGATGAAACATTATTTCACTTATGACATGGAAAGAATGTCTTGTTATAAGTGAAATAATGGTTGAGCTGGTACTTTTGATTCCTGTATCCTGCTGAAAAAGTTACCCATAAGTCAGTTTTGTCTTATTTCAAAGGTACTGAGGTCTTGTGAGATGTTGTGTTTTTTGCAGTGTAACTCATTAGACTGCCACTGTGACACCCAACCTGCAGCTGAAAATTCCCATGACCTTCACTGCATGTGAGTACGCGGTGCTCAGCAGGTGGAGGCGCGTAAATACCAACGCTGAATTTAAACAACAATGAATAAATTAAAAAAACAAAACAGAAACGGAAGTCTTCGTCGCTATAAATCAAGGTTGGCGTCTCCGGTGGTCCTTCCCGACTGAAGTGAGACAAGCAAAGAAGCAAATAAAAGCAGAAAATTGTGTCTTTGCAGCCTCGTAAAATGTGTCGCATCCATCTTCGTGCGAGCCAAACCCAAAGAAATGCTCTGGCGAGGCGAAAAAACCCACTGTTCTCCAGTGCGAGCGACGCGGAGGATGCCAAACCAAAAGACGGGGCAAGATTCATCACTGGAGACGGACAGAATATTAAGTTAAAATAGCAATTTTATATGTGCATTTTAGATTTGGAGCACTGTCGTTAAATAACCTTGAGCTCGGTTCCTGTCGCTGTTCTCCCTCGCGATTCTGCTCACGCCAACTCCTGAACTTTTAGGATAAGAAGAGCCGAGCTGCTACCCGAGTCTGTTCAGCAAAGTCAAATATGATCAATTTACCAGTTATTTATCAAACTGTAATACGCCCTGCACGACTAGAAAGTTGTCGTCTGCAAGTGGTCCCTAAATAAGCCGAGCAGAGTCTTGCAAATGAGCAAAACGCTCAATTAGGTTTTGAAAAATGGAGCTGGCTTTCAAAGTGTTAGCGCAAACTCGAGTAGCTTGGGAGCTACTTTACCACCACACGTTTGGTGGTAAATGTGTGGTGGTCATTTTTTATGCTTGCAGCGCGGCACGCGGGTTGAAAACCATAAATATCTAAAAATAAAATAAATAAATAAATAAATAAATAAACAACAAGGTATTTTTCCGCAGCAAGTTTTCAGAATTTGATTTCTTCCTTTCTTTTTAAATCAAACTGAGATGTTTTAGATCCATCCAACAATTTTTTATTTTTATTGTTTTATATATAAGTGGCTCCTAATTAAACTGAACAGAGCCTCGCACACGAGGGAAACGCTCAATTAGGTTTCGAAAATCAAGCTAGGATGTTTGTGGCCTTCTAAGTGTTAGCTTCCACGCTAAAATAGCTCGGGAGCTGCTTTACAACTACCCTTTCACAACTTTTGTGTCATTTTGTCATGTCTACGGTGCACCACAGGGGTTGAAAACTATAAAAAAAACCCTAGAACCTATTTTGACGTAGCAATTTTTTAAACGCGTACTCTGCTCTAGAAAGCATTTGCCACTCTTCCAGATTTCTGAGTTTTTCATTTTCTTTTTTTTTTTTTTTTTAGATGATCCGACATTTTTTTTTATTTTTTTACATTTTAATACCAGATAGTAGATAAGCTGAGTAAAAACAAAATCTGTTTTCAATGGTGACTTTGTGTGAGGCTTCATCAATCAGAGGAGTTTATGTGCTGGATCTTGGAGCTATTTCAAGAAGATAAGAGCCACTGGTGGAAAAACACGTTAGAATTTTGAGAAAACAAGTCTTCCGTAGAAAGATTAACATAATCTCTTAACATAAATGAACACATTTTTTCTTTATCTTGCAGCTGCACAGTAGCGCAGTTGGTAGCACTGTTGCCTTGCAGCAAGAAGGTCCTGGGTTCGATTCCAGGCTCGGGGTGTTTCTGCACGGAGTTTGCATGTTTCTCTCTAGTTGTGTGTGTGTGTGTGTGTGTGTGTGTGTGTGTGTGTGCGTGCGTGCGTGCGTGCGTGCGTGCGTGTGTGTGCATGGTGTTCATCCTGTCTGTCTCTGTATTGCCCTGCTACAGACTTGGCGACGTGTCCAGGGTGTACAGAAAATGGATGGAGGGACGACACGTTCAAGGCAAGTCGTCGTTGCTCGTCATCGTTCTGAAGTGAAACTCGTTCCAGTAGCTGGGATTTCCACAATCGCACCAGCAGGGGAGGGAAATCTACAGGCGTGATTATAACCACTGATTCTAACCATGTTTCCTTCTGTCATTAACAACCACAATCAATGAATATAACTGACTCTGTACTCCTGGATTAAATTGACACACACTTTGAAACTAATAGGCGCCGTGTAGATAAACTGAACTGGATTGAATGGAAGACTCCACATTCCCAACTTAAGACCTCAAAGACGCTGCGGCTGCTGTGAACGTAAAGCATTTGTTGGGGCGTTTGAGAGCGACTCTGGACATCACAGTTGTTTAGAGAAGACTCTTTGGGATTGATGAAAGCAGGAGATTAAAGTGGAACAATCATTTTCATTTTCACCGGCAGAATGTTTCACTTACGACTAAACATTTTTCCAATTGTGTAAGTGAAACGATCTGCCAGTACTAAGTAAGTCAATATTAAGGAATGACTTACGAAAAACAACATCTATATCTTGTTGAAAAGTTGGTATTAAGATATCTACGCCAGGTAAAACTTTGTGTTTTTGCAGTAACGTTACAGCATTTTATAAAGAAAGTGTCCTTCTGAAAACATGACTGCATCACTGCGTGTCACCAAATCTTTTTAAAGTTGAAAGATTTACACTGTGACTGAGAAGGAGGCACATGAGTGAAATGTTACAACCATCTGACTCGGCTCACCATGGCAACCCTCTACCTCAAGCTGTATTTCCTCACATCCTAAAATGAACCTAAGCATGTTCTGTACATTACCGGACCACCAAGGCCCGTCACTCACACGCATGAGGGACCGTAATGTACCGGGGTTCTCTTTCTGAGTAATTTAGCCTGCAAAAGTCGTCCGTGTCGCCAGCCGCTGAATGGAAACGCAGCCTCGCACTCGACGGAGCGAGACCGAAATCCCTCCCTCCAGGGTTTCCGAAGCGACACTGGGAGAACGCCGGCGGGCGACATGCATCGAACTGTTACGATTTTTATTTCGTTTTACTGAAAAAAATATTTCAAAACTTCCTTTCTGATTTTTGGCCACTTGGGGGCAGTGACAAAAACAAAGCGTCTCATTAGTTTCATGAAGCAGACTCGTCAGTAAGTTTATTATTTGGGGAAAAGAAAGAGCTTAAAAATGACATTCACTCCTCTCAACTCCCCTCCTCTCCGAAAAGTCTGATCCTCTCTTTTCTTTTTTTTTTGTGTCGCCTCTCTATAGAGAAGACATTACATGACAAATCTCTATTGTCCCGGCTCAGATTCTGGGTGTAATCTCTCTTGTCAAAGGGAAAATTCAGCGATTAGTCCCCAGCAAATTACAAGAGGTGATCAGTGTGTCTGTTCAGCCCTCATTAACTGCTAACAGAGTTTGGTCAGAACCACCCACGCTACCGGGACCTTCCACCTCTCACCCCTGACACCTGGAACTTTCACAATTTAGCTCCCAAATGCCAACATTTGAATTGAGCGTGCTCTTCTTTTTGTGTCGTTCTGAGGCTTTCTGAAGACGACAGGCTGATTGGAGAATTCCCATGGTGTAAGGGTAAATAAAGATGGTATTTTTTTCCCTACTAGAGGTTACACATGTGTAACTTTTTATCTGGCGATGATGGCGGGGGGGGAGGAAAGCGCCAAGTGTCACTCAGCGACAAGACATGCGGCCCTCATGCCGCGCTATCTCCAGACCACCCATCTCAGACATTACGTTGGACAAACAGAAGATTTTTTTTTTTTTTTTTTTTAGCCGTAATATCTAGCAGATGAGAGGGGTCGGCCTGCGAAGAGGGCTCATCAGGACGGGGTCGTCCGCGATGCTGGTCAACTGGTCATTTCTCCCAACCCATTAACCACCTGGGATCGGCATGTTTTGTCAGCTTTTCCCCAGTCTTGGGTTTCGTTCGCCGTGCTTTGAAATCAAACACGCTCGCCCAACACACGCCCAGAAACGCGGCCCGCTCTCTGACAAACACACACAAACATTCGTGCGCTCTGAAGTCGGACTCAACAGCCCAGAGCGCGCGCACGTGTGCGGACACTGCAAACAAAACGCGCTCGCCTCGTGCTCACGGACGCAAACAAAGATGGATCCGAAATGCCTCCAAGAGCGTTCCTTTGTTTTTTCATGGCAAGCTTGCACAGTTGAGTGCGTCACCTTTTTAATTCCGAATATTAATTAAACCTTGCGATTTGTTTGGATTTTTTATTTTATTTTAATTTATTTTTTTTTGCATAAGAACATCAACAGTATATTTATGAAAGATTGCTGGTATTTACAATTTAATAAAGTTTTCACACCCTATTTTGCCGTGTTGTAACTCGGGATGCACCGATACACTTATTCTACTTCTGATACCGATATCTGAGATTCAGCATCGACTGATAACCGATCTGATACGGAAAAGCAGTGCAAATTAATTTGTACTTCAGTACATTTTACAAACTTTACTTTTTAACTCTGCAGCACATTTATATGCAGCAATAGCTTCACAAGCTTTGTCCAACATGTAAAAGCAACACAACTTGAATTTGTTCAGTCGGTGAATTTAAGAGTTTAACAGCCAGTGTCAAATAAATGATGACGAAAGTGCAATTAGGAACTCTAAATAAAATGTGAAATCAATAATAACGCCTGATTCACTCAGAGCACAAAGCATAGACTCAGATAGATCTGCTCTCTTATCGGGAACAATGTCTTGACACCCATTCTAGAATTTTCTCCAATATTGGGACCGATACAGATATCAATATCGGATCGGTTTGTCTCTGAAATGAATTTTATTGGGATTTAACGTGATGAACAAAACATATAATATCAATATCGATCTGCCGAACCTTTTTCTGTTTTCAGCTACATGGACGAGCCAAACCACACAGAGGCGGATTCCTGATATTCCTACGGTGTAACATCACATCTCGACGCCTATTGTCACAATAAAGCAACTCGACGGAGGAAAAAACAAAAAAAGTTAAAAGCTGCAGGTACGAAATGTGCTACTCATGTGTAAGATTCAGACACACATGATTCAGTCATGTGTAAGACTGAATCATGTGAAATCCAAGAGTTCAGAAGGGCGCTGCGTGTTGTGATCGACTCTGATCGTTTTGTAAACCCGCAGACTCCAAACCCACATGTGAAGACTTTCTTCACACTAAATGAAAGCCCGCGAGCCGATTTGAGCGTGGAGATCTTTCAGAATGAAAGTTAAAGCCGGTCGCCTCTTCCTTCCCTGCCTCCGTCCAGAAGAGCTGCATCAGCTGCAACATCTTAAGAATCACCTTTCAGCCTGTCGGGCAATCACTGCTGAGAGTTCCCTTATGTGAAGACATGAAACGCAGTGGGGTGGAAAACCGATACGCCTCCGAATTCTCTGGTGTCCAGGCTTCAGAAAGAAATTTAAAAAAAGTCTCGCGTACTGAGAATAAGTTTTGGAACGAAAGATGCTGATCAGTCTCAGATGGGTCCGGAAGAGTCAAAGTAAACCACGCGTTGCAGCTTTCTCTGTGCTCCATGAGACGCGGGCTGCGTGATCAATCTTTTTTTATTTTGTTTATTTCTTTTTCATTTCGCATGCCTTTTCTGTATCCCGCGTGTGCGTTCGTGCGTGCGTTCGTCGGGGAATAAAAGGTTTACAGTTGTTTATCAAAACATGCTAAGACTGCAGTTAATTAGGTTGCGCTGTGCTGCAATTTGCTGCGGCTGGTGTGTTGAGAAGCAGGCAGTTGCAACTGAATACAAATCCCATGCTCCTCCTGTAAATCTGCCACGAACAATGTTAACATTTCAGGCCTTCCCCCGGCCTGACGCATTTATTAGACTGTCAGCAAAAGCCCGAGGTCTGGCGTTTTCACCGCCGCTCCGTTGCCAAATCATTTAAGAAGCTCCTTTCCGCAGCGTGGCCCTTTAATTATGGTTGTCTTTTTCAGCGATGTGTTCATACGGGATCCAGTGGGGGGGATGATGAAACTGTGTGAGGAAGAATAAATTACGTTCACAGATGTGATACTGGAGCTGCCGGGCCTGATGACAAACTTCACAGAACCGAGATGCGTCTTTAACGCGTTGATTGAAGAAACGGTTTTTGGAGACATGTGCTCGCTAAAACAGCGTCACGTCTTCCTCCGTTCCCGTCGACCCGATCCCATTAATGCTCGTTATCGAGGAACGAATGGAGAGCCGGGTCATCGTTGACGAAACGCTCAAGCACTCGGCAGCTCTGCTTCTCGACTCTGACGGGTCGAACCCGCGTCCCGCTGGGGTCTGCTGCTGCTGCTGCAAGCCCATCCTCCGAGAAACGGTTTGCGATATTGGCTGAATACTGCAACCGCATGCGAGTTTCTAAATAACCAGTTTTGGTAAGGTTTTACAGAAGCTTGTTTTTAACCTACTGAATCGTCCATAAAAAAAAATCGCCTGGATTTAGAACCAAATAAAGGTTCCTACTTGGCCGTTTATTGGACCTAAGAGCAGCCTTTGACACCCTCAACTACTCCACTACAATTGGCGTCCTTGCGGCTCTACTTTAATTTGCTTAAAACCTGGTTTAAGTGAAAAACAAAATTGTTAGGGTGGAAAGATAATAACCTGATTGCGCACTCTTAGAATAATACTTTGTTGAACCGCATTTGGATTACATTTCAGCTTCTAGTCTTTGTTTGCCCCAAACATCTCCACTTGACTATTCCTGCCCACTTTCTCCGATACTCACTTACGTTTTTACGAAGTCACTCGTTAATACTTGGAGCCAAAGATACAATTTCTCTAGTCTAGACAGATGATCGTGACCGCTTGATGGTCGTCTTTGGCAGAAGAAAGCCAGATATGCCAGGTGTTAGCTGGAGGCCCCGCATTCAAAGATCAGACCTCACGAGGACAAAGATCCAGACTGAAAGACAACAGGCCGTCGTAGTCGTAGAAAAAGCAGGAAGTAGGCACAAACCCTGGGAACCCCAGCGTCGAGAGGAAGACGAGAACCTCAAGAAATACCAACATCGCAAAGAGAAACTAGAGACATTGTGGAGAAATGTGAGAGAGCAAGAGAGTGCCTGATTCCAGGGGCAACCTATGAGACCTTTGACCTTTAAGTCCTCTGGCCTTGAGAGGACCAGTGCATAAAGACCGCCCAGGTGAACGGGGCAGTTGGCTCCTGACGAATTGCTTTGTTTCCTTCTCCTGACTGATACCTTTGTACAACGACTTTGCATCAAATCTAAGCTGATTGGTAGAAGCCAGTTGAGCTTCATCTCGGGTTAATCAGATTTCGTATTGAATAGATGGCAGCTGTGAGATCAGAGATTCGTATCGGTTTAAGAGGGTATGCAGCCAAACTACTGCAGCTTTTGTCATTATTTTTCCATCCAAAGAAATGGACTTATTTTTCAGATGAATTGGTAGAAAAACACATTCATCTTGGTTTTCTTATTTCCCCCCCACTAACGGGTTTTTATAGTCCTCGTACACCATGTTTTATGTTCTGATTTATTTTCCATATCACACGATGTTTAACCCATAATTACCGGCTATGTTCTTTCTTTGAGGCACATCAAACATTATCCCATCAACCCTGACCAGACTCTCTGTCCGTGCCGAAGAAGGACAGAGCACCACGCTGCCATGTGTCGCCGTGGCAATGCTGTTTTAAAGAGGGAACTTTTATTTCCCCCTTGTGTTTCCTCAATGCCTTTGGTTCGGCACAATGTCTTTATTATCCTGACTCTGTATAGTTGTCGCTGGCTTGTTTATTAGTTTTATCTGTTTTAATGGACAGCTGCTCTCAGCAGCCCAGTGAATAACGTCTGACTCTTTTCAATACGACTCTCCAGATGTGGAGCAGCGCTCACTTGTCTGCTGTGTGCACGGCGACGGCGCCTTTGGACGTGTTTTCCCTTCGTCTCCTGCAGTATGCGTCGTTCCATTTTTCATTTTTTCGGCTCCAGATCTCCGGACACTCCGCCACGCTCTTCTGCCCGTCCTGCACACGTCCATTAAAAGTTTACGCCGTTTACGACCACAGGACAGGACAGAGAGGAAGTGCAACCGCACAACGTTCGACACGTTAAATTAATTTGCAGTGTCTTTTTTTTTTTTTTTCTGGTTGTGAAACATCCCCGTTCTACATCACAGGCTGAGTACGAGATGAGTTATATCACTTTAAACCTCTGGAGCTCATTTCTGAGCAAATGGAGGCCTTGAAAAACAGCTTCTGAAATAAAAGAATTTATGACCTCCCATCTCTATTCAAACACACGAACACACACACACACACACACACACACCCCCACACACACACACGCACACACGCACACACGCACACAGGCAAAAACCACATGGCCGATTTACAAAAGCATCTGGATTTTCTCAAAATTGTTTTGTATTCAAAGACTATCGCTCTCTTCGCTGCAGCAATTAGTCACTTTTTCTGTTTTGTTTTAATTTTTCCTGTGAAAGAATGTGTCTCGGAGTTTAACGTCCCTGTTTTGATAACACTTAAAAAATGAACGGGTTTTATACAGTTCTCCTGACAGCTAGAAGTGCTACGTCCGCACGCCTCAATGTGCTTCAATGGGATTTTATGTCGCTGATCTGTGTAAGGTAGAGTAAGATTGAGCTTTATAATTAGTTATGACTCAATCAATCAGACTTAAAAATAAAAAATGTAGAAAAATCAAACAAACGACCCAGAGAGTATTAAACACGTCCAGTAAAATGCAGTAGGCTCCTCAGGAAACGCAATCATAAATGAGCAAAACGTTACAGACAGGCAGCGAAAAGAAAAGCACAACACCTGAAAATGTAACCATCTAACAACATAGAGATAAAATATATAATTACATTCAATTTATTATGATATCGAAAACGGAACAAACAAAGATAAAAATGTGGAGGGAATTTGTCGACAGACTGCGGCGGCACCACGGGCCTCATTGCTGCTCGTTGGTCGGTATGCGGTTCCTCCATGTCTCTTTCTGACGACGCCTCAATGAGGCTCCAGCAGATGTTCACAGCCCGGATCTTCATTTTCCAACCCGACCCTGGGCCCAAACCTCTCCGCACGCTTTCCTCCGTCTTCGCGTCGGTGTTGGTTCACAAACGTCCAAAGAAACGTTGGGACGTTTTCCACGGAGCAGCTGCACTGACACTGAGACGACATTTGCAGAGACGGGCTCTGCAGTTAGCCGTTTGGTGACGACTGCAGGTGTTCTGATGCAGAAGGAGATGATTTCATTGGATTTGTGCACTTTTGGCTTGACAGCATGAAATCTATGCACGTGCAATAAACAATGCAGAGCATTTTATGCGAAAAAAAAAAAAAAACCTTAAAGGAAGCCCTTATCAGTGACAAAAGCCTACATCACTCAAACTCTTTTTGAGCGCTAAATCATGTTTGCAACTTTTTGGCGTCTTCTTTCATGAGAACTCTGCTGAACACGTCAGTCCTCGCGCAGAAGACCGCACTTGAAGCTCAAATATCGATCATTTCCATAAAATGCCATCATGAAACTAATTGGTATCCCATACTCCACATCACGTTTCCAGCGCATGAGAGTCAATAAAATGTGGTATTTGCGGGCTCGAGGACAAATCCACTTCAACATAAATGATCCAACATCCCCTCTCACTTATTAGCCCGCGCTGTATGCCGTTCGCAATTGATATTTCAGCCTGATTTTTGTGTGAGCATTGCAAAACCTTCTGGCTGAGAAAAGATTGATTTTACCCCCGCAGTTAGGGCATGTGAGAGTCTCTTTTGAGCCAAATGTGCGCAGAGTAATGGCCATGGTGCAGCACAAGTAGTTAATGCTCACTTAACTGAACCTAATAAAAGTAGATAAAAGTGCTGAATATAATGGTATGAAAGCGAATGTGGAGAGAAAGCCGAACGATTGAATCGCTAAGAACTGTTATACAAATATATACGTGTGTGTGTGTTGTGTATGTATGTATATATATATATATATATATATATATATATATATATATATACGTGTATATAAATATTCTCCAAAATGTCCTTAACAGACGCATGGCAGGAATGCTTGCAGACTGGAGGCCAGCTGTGTGGCGCGTTGCTCCGATGAAGACATTGCACTGTAAACAGTTCCAGCCCAGGTTTGTTGCAGTAAAAAGGCACAGAGAATGCGAGCCGTGCACGCCCCAGCTGAGAGCCACTGCTATCAGATGTAGGGCGCAAACCGCAGAGTGTGGGACCGTGTGGGGCAGACCACCCATGAGTGTGCCCCCCGCCCCCCCTGCCCCGTCCCACCCCTCCTCTTCCTTTTCCCCTTCCCTCCTCCCTCCATTTCATTTTCCCTGGCTGCAGCTGGATGGGACACAATGCTGGAGCATGGGAACGAACACCAGCCATCGGCACCGGAGCTGGTCTTTAAACATGTTTTATTTTTTCTTCCTCTTCTTCTTGCGTTAAGCGCATGGGGACGTTCTCGCTTGACTTTAAGTGTGTGGGGTGTTTTTCTAAGGCTTTCTCGATGCCCAAGCGAGAGCCTTTATTTGTTGACGAGCCGTCGAAATCTGATGGAGCCTTGTTAGCTGTGTGTCTGTATAAACCTCAGGCTCCAGCGTGTAATATGCAAACTCACCAACAGATCAAAAATGTTCTTCATTTATTTGCGGTTTTAAGATTAAAAACAAACAAACAAACAAAAACATATATATATATATATATATATATATATATATATATATATATATATATATATATATATATATATATATATATATATATAAAAGAAAAAAAGTAGTCTGCTTTTTATATCTAAAAAGCCAAAGACGTGAAACACGCAAAACCCTGATTCGGCTTCAGACATTCTCAAATAAACCCGATTTTATCAGTCGCCATTCATCATTTCACAATTGTGATCTACTTCCAAGCCTTCATCATCCTCACCTTGGGTCACTGAGATATGAAAAGCAAAAACAAAAAAAAAAAACAAAAAAAAAAATGCCCACGCTCAAAGCCGAAGCATTCAGCCGGTATGTTTAGGTTAACTAACCCCATGGGTTAATAAACCAAACAAAGGTAAACCGTGCAAAATGGCCACAATGAAAGCCAGGCTAAGTAAACGAAGCAGAGTTTACAAGATGCGAGGGTTTGCGTGAAAGTTTAATGTGAAACAGGTGATGGAGGGTGTTTCAACTCGGGGCTCCTTGTCAGAGGACAGATTATTGAAACGCGAAAACTTTCATTAAGGATTCCTGGTGCAGTTTGTCTATCAGAACGTCTCCTGATGTGCAGCAACCTGCGTTTTTTTGATGGCGCGCCTGGTAATGATGTCTGAATAACTCTAAGACAAATTCATCTTTTCTTCTGCTGTGTTGTCATCTCACGCAGTTTGCTAATTTCTAAAAGTTAATATAACATTACATCCTCCTGACCAGGTGAAACTATCAAATGGTATTGAATTTGCAAGAGCGACACGAAATGTTTGCGCAAAATTCTCCAATTTCTTTTTATTTGATTTTTTTTTAAGTGTCACAAATGTCCAATCCGTGTAAAGTATTTGTTTCCGGGTTCGATTATTCTACATATTACTGTTTTTTACGGTTGTCTTAATGTATAAAAACAAACAAACAAAAAAAAAAAACAGTCCCTTTCTGCTTTTACACAAGTAGAATAAATGTTTCATAAATCCCAAACTGAATCTGAGAATCCTGTATTAGCCTATATATTATATGTTTTACTCAAAAACTTGACCAATTGAGAAATTGTACAAAATGAGGTCTGACGCTGCAAAGCAGAGTTGAACTTTAGCGTTGCTAGCAGCTAAAGCTAGCAGCTAAAGTTAGCAGCTAAAGCTAGCCAACTTTTGGTTTTGTCATCAGGTGTTTTGCGCTAGCCCGGTTAGCATCCTTTATCAGCTTGTTGCATTGACATCAGAAAACAACACTTCCGGTCCTGCTTCAATTTAAAAGCCTCAATCATAGAGTAGTGTAGGATGCTGAGCCTAAAGCTCTCAACATGTAGGCCTGAAGCTTATTAGCAGTATTTAACTTTATTAAGTACCGCTAATAATAATAGTAGCAGTATTATTAGCCGTAGCATGCTAACAGCGGCTGAAACAAAATGTTTGCGACATGGCTGGGATGCAGTGAGAGCGCTCTGTCTCATGTAGCCATGCACCATTTTATGAAGATTAACACAAATACACTTTACTTGAACTGTCATGTTTTCTTATCGTTCCCGTTTTTTAAGAGCAGCTCAGTTAAACAGGTCAGGTTATAATACCGCAGGGTAACAACATCATTAACAATCTCCTTGACATGCTGACGAATGTCAATTATACTTTTAAAAATGCTTTCAGGCATCCATAATAGATTTTCTGTCGTAAAGGATGGACTCGGACATGAAGACATTGTGTTACAGGACATGGACATCTTCTTACAGATCAATAAACTTTCAATCCTAACGGACACGTAACACCGGGACGTCGATTAAGAAACAAAACAACCAAAACAAGAAATAAAACGAAATGAACAACATAAAATGGAAATGATTGAACTCTTGCGACAGGCCGACATCTTCGATGTGTGATCTACAGTATTGATTATTAACCATGGTTTGATTATTTTCAGTGCACAGGTCAATTCACTCTATTTTAGGTGAGTGAATTGTTTTCTGGACTTTTAAAGCGAGGCGCTGAGGAGCAAAAAGAGAAGCATCTGCCAAATCTGCTCGTAGTTTTCGCCCTTCCCGTTTCATATCTTATCTGAGCGATTATCCACGGAGTCTTCGCTTTGCCTGAGTTATTGCATTCTGGTTTGTTTTTGTTGCAGTTTTTCAGTTTCAGTCGGGGAGGGGGCGAAGGAGGGGAGCAAACGCGGCGCGTGGAGCGGCTCCAGAGAAAATATGAACCCGAAGAGCAACAATAGGCCCTCTTTTACCTCTTTTTAACTTTTTCAGACCACATCTCCCAATAAAAGCTGAACAAACAAACCCTGCCACTTGTGAAGCTGCTGTCCAGCGAGCTTCACAGGAAAAACGAAGAAGAAGAAGAAGACTTACGTTCAAAAGAGGGGGTGGGCGGAGGCTTATGGGACTAATGAAAACTTCACCTTAACTGAAATAATAAAAAGCTCACCACCCAAACAGTGGTGATTTGTTCTTTCCCGCACTGTTTTCTCTGGGCCTCAGCTCGTCGCTCAGGAAGCTTAAACGTTTCCCTCCGAGCCCCCGCGTCCTGCGGCCCGCTCATTCTGCCGGAGGAGACAATGTGGTGCGGACTTAAAAAAGATGTCAAACGTGCCCTGAACCGCGGCGAAACCGCGCCGCTTTCGACAGTTCCGAGGTCGATGGACGCGGCGCGAAAAAGCCGGTTCAGCCGGCTGGCGTGGAGCAGAGAGGGGCCTGTGAATGGTTACTGTTCAATTTGTATTCGGTTCCCCACTGGTCGCCGAGTTGAGATCAGAGCCCGAAAGTGAAAACACATGGGGAGGGTCAGCAGGATCAGAGGGGCCGCCACACACAAAGGCAGAGAGGAGGAAAAAGGCAATGGGAACTTGTGTGAAGAAATAGATTGAATAAACAGAGTCTGCAACCGGCTGCACCCTGTTATCCCATAATTTACACTGCATGGGAGCCTGGAAATCCGCGGCATGGCGTTTGGAGGCCGTCGGCTTTCGCTCGCAAAATTAGTGGCATTCCTCACCTCGTGCCAATCAAAAAAAAAAAAAAAAAAAGAAATTCAGACGTGTTTTGAATTCCTGTCGGTCTAATGTGTTTATTTTAAATATCCGAGGGAAATTGTTACATCACCAGCGAGCGATGTCTTCTGGAGGAGCCGAAACCCCTTTGAAGTATCCGGGAGCGAAACAGATTTAATAACATAATAACTCTGGAAATTGTATTTGCACCATCAGTAGTGAGGATTAAATGTGGAAGCATAAGATTGGGCTTTCAAAAAAAAAAAAAAAATGGCAGCACCATGACCAAACAAACTTCGGAGAGCGAGTGGTGATGAGGTATCGGGGTTGTCGGTTTGGCGCTCGCCCTCCGCCCGGCTTCTCCCCTCTGTCCTGATGAAGCTCACTTCTCCCCACCTTGCTTTAATTACGCTTCTGAGCACGGGAACCGGCTCCAGTGAGCTCAGCAGTAGTGAAAACACCTCTTAAAAGATGTCCTGTGCGTTTCCAGAGGGATCGAGTTGCCGGTTATTCGAGCACATCAAAGCCAGGTTCGCTCGAAGCGTGACTGAGCCGTTCATCTGCTTGATAAACAGCGAGCGGAGAGGAGCGCTTCATCACAAGATGGAATCCTCTGTGCGGCATTAACGATGTGACATCAGTGTTTAGAAAGAAAACAGCTGACATGCTTTGATTAACATGATTGCCAAACGTTTCATTTTTAATGCTTACATATACTGTGTAGGACCAAAAAAAACACTTTTTCTGTCTAGATTTTCGTTCAGACATCATCTTGTCGCCGGGGTTCCTCAAGGCTCTGTACTGGGACTTCTTCTCTTGGCCACTTCACAGTTCATTTCATCCAACGGCGGCTTTTCATACCATCGCTATAAGATATTGTCTGAAGCTGGTACAATGATAAAAGTTATGCTAAGCGCTCCACGAAGTCTGAATTTAGTGAAGAAGAAGAAGAAGTCAAATTCAGAAGAATCACCCCAAATGCAACATAAAGACACAGATTACAGTGTGGAAATACACACAAGATCAACGTGGTTAAAGGCTGATGAAACTACAATTTGAAGCGTTTGACCGTCTTGACCAGCGTTACATCTGGAAACACTCAAGTCTGGGAATACCATCGCACCGATGTAGAACGGGTTAGGACCGGATTGGTGCCATTGTGTTTTATGAGTGTTTTGCTACAGGCCTTCACAAACAGGATGGCATCATAGTGGAAGAACACTAAGGCGACATCTTAAGACGCTGTCCAGGAACTTGACACTTGTGCGCAAATGGTTATCCCAAGTGGGAAATGAGCCTCGGCACACAGCCAGACTGGTTACAAAGAAGATGACGAATAACACAGTCAGTGTTTCTGGTGACATCATGAAGCTCTGATCTAAGTTTCATAGAAAGTATGTGTCCAGAGCTGGAAGTGTGTGTGTGTGTGTGTGTGCGTGTGCGTGTGCGTGCGTGTGTGTGTGTGTGCGTGTGTGTGTGTGTGCGTGTGTGTGTGAGTGTGAGTGTGTGTGTGTGTGTGAGCGAGGGATGCACAAACATGACTCAGTTACATGAGCTCTGTCAGAAAGGAATGGGTCAATATCCCAGAAAAACTGCCGTGGGAAACTTGTGGAAGGAGAGCCGAAACAGACAGGATTATGATCAGTTTTAAAACTTAAAAAAAAATAAAATAAAGAAATAAAAAATCTCTCTTATTATTCTGGCACTTAGAAAATCGAAGAAAACCAATGTGTCCTTATGTAAGTTAAAGATTTTTCTTGGAGTAAAATATCTTTCTTTTCTAACAGTTATGGTTAAAAACTCTGATTTTGGGGTTTTTTGTGTGTTTTAGATGTAAAGAAGTCTGAAATACAGTTGTAAAACCAAACCAAGAACATATTTCTATATTAAGGTTTAATACAAAAAATACGGTAAAAATGTGTTTGGCAGGTGTCACACTTTAGGAGTTACTATTTTATGCATCAGTGCATCGGCTTATTGGATTTCTCTCCTTCGTCTTTTTCACGGTGTACAATCTGTAGCCTTTTGATAGGAGAAAATATGATAAATACACAACCACCAATTAATTATGACACAAAAGAAGCATCTATCCAAAAAAAACACCAGATAAGCTTGTGCAAAATATTCATTTTTTTTTTTTGTTTTTTTAATCAGGCTTTAAAGGACTAACAAATTTAGTCTTCTAAGCTTAACAAACTAAGCACTATACTCGCATCTCCAACACCTTGCAGTGAGTCGGTTTGCCGTCTTATTTCCAATCCTCTCTGGAATCTGGGACTGAGGCTAATTGAAATCAGCGTCGTCCCGATTGGAGAAGCGAAGCGGATTATTCCGGCCTCTCATCTCGCCTGGTGTGATGGGCATTGGAGGAGGTTATCCACCCTTTGAATCTCTCGGCTTATTTATCCAAGGGCTGGGCAAATACCCACAGCCCTTCTGCATTAGAGCTCTTTCTTTTTTTCTTCTTCTTCTTCTCCAAAACATTTATAGAAGACACAGCTCAATGTTTACGCCACCATCTGCCTTCACATCTGCACTTAATATTTTTTCTATTTTTTTTTTTTTATCTTATTTTTGCTGACTTTTGTGCACAAGAAGAGCTCGGTCCTTTGTTATGACAAGCAGAGATTCAGGACTTTCTAAGGATTAATACTGTTTGCTTTCCTGCACACCCTCACAAAAACATCCCCGGGGTTCCAGTAGGCCGAAGCTGATATCTGGAACCGAAGTTGGCGAGCTCAGGCGGGACGGGATGTTGCCTTCAATTCATCTGCCACTTGCTCTGCTCAGCTGGGACTCATTGTCTCTTTAATTAATACATTTTTCCTCCCCTCTGCTCCAGCACAGTTGTATTTTTTTCCAGCTATTTCACAGTGGAAATATGCGCTGAGAAAATTTTGACCTCATCCATAACTATTATCCTTTCTACACTGCCTTCATTTCCAGGTTCTTGTTACAGTTACCCTCTACGTGCGCTTCTATGTCAGGTTTTAGTCTTTGTTAGAGCAACTCTGGAGGACGGTGGCGCATTTTGATCCAAGAATCGACCCATTATGGAGACTAAATTGGCACTTTTATGTGCTTTTAAAGTGTTTTGTGAGGGTATTTCTGAGTAGTTCTAGCTCCAACATACTAAGCATTTTTTTATTCGCATAAAAAAAATAAATAAATAAAAACAAGTAAAGCAACATGTAAACCCACGCTGACCGTCAAATTTCTGAACAAGGATGGTTGGTCTCCTTCTGTCTTCAGCAAGTTGACAGTAAATAATTCCTAATATTCCTGTCACTCTCTTCTGTAGTCGTGCATTAAGTCAGGTGGTTTCAGGAAAATCAAGCTCTCTACACATCTGATTATATATAATGTGTAATTTGCAATACCAAGCTGCCTCAGACAGTTTGACCAAGTTAAAAAGTTTAACAAGTTTGCAACTAAGGGATGCAAAACACACATCCAAAAATATGTGCTAGTGCTACCAAAGATTTGACAAGTGTGACCCAAATGCTGCAGTCATGATCCATTCATAACAGTACTGGATCTCATGCGAGGATATGCAGCTACTCTGTCTTCACTAATGAAGATTTCCTCACCTTAGCATGCTTGCTGCTTGAAGAGGCTCCAATTGATACCAGCCCGACCAATTTTCTGATAAAATCAGCTAATAATTATTTATCTACTTGAAGGCGCTTGTTTAGAGAGCATTTAACCTTCTGACACATGAAAACAAACACAATAATTTTCACTTGCATAATTTATCGTTTTTCTCTTGTTTCTTGACGATAAAAGTCTTCAGTCTGGTTATTTGGTCTCAGCCAATTTTATTTGTTGTTTCTGTTTTGTCTTTTTTATTTTGGATGTTTAAAATGTCTTCCAGTTCCAGCGTCAAATGCTCATTAGAATTTAAAGTTTATTGATCTGCAAGCATTATGATTACTTGTAAGTGGTGTCAAAGCAACAACGTTGTCGTCTATCGCGATAACTTTTGGGACAATTTATCGTCCAGCAAAAATTGTTCTCGTGACAGGCGTAAAGGTAGAGATCAAGGCAATCCTGACCAAGGGGCAGCAACCAATACAACACGGAAAAACAAACAATTCAAAGAAAATGTCAAGCTATAAAAAAATCAGGAACGTGACAGAATCGGCCTCAAGAACGTTTAGTTTAGATTCAATAGCAATTTGAGTTCATTGCTATTGTGCCAGTGAACTCAAATACAGAGGCTGTTTTACTTTCTCCCTCTCTCAGTGCAAATCTGACCTGACACTGCAAAGCAACTCGACCCACCGTACTCCAAAACAAACTACAAAAAAAAACACCCAACTTGTGTTGCTTGAAATGGGTTTCGTTGCATAACATTTATAGCACATAAAGCACGCTTAGCTTTGCATCGTAAGGCATCACAGGGTGCAAAGATCAAATTTATGGCTGGAGTGGTCTTTCATGTTAGCTTGCTCCTCATAAAATGAAGTTAAAAAAAAAAATAAATAAATTATTACTGAAAAAGTGGGAGCAACTGGTGCTGCAGATCATAAAAAATATTCCCCGAACAAATTGTTTCAATGCAAGCGATATTTTTCAGATTTGACAGATTAACTTCTGCTGTTTTTTTTTTTTTTACAGTTTCAACATATTTTTTAATGTTAGCAGGAATGCAAAAGAGCTTCAGACGTCAACAACAGAGGACCTCTGCGAAGAGTTTTCATTTCCAACCCTGTGAAATGAGCTTTTAAATAAGATCATCCGTTCACTTACAGTACTTAAACACTCGGCTGACAGGGAGATGATAATGCACGGGTATGCTTTTATTTGTGTGTTTATGAATGTCTTTCGGCGAGAACAGACAGCAGGCATGGGTTGCATAAAAGAGACCTGTAAACTTGCCAAACGTGATTTAAATAACCATGTTTTTCCTCTCCTTTGACTGGCAACATGTGGTGTTCATGAACAGCACATGAGGCGAGTCATAATGGATGCTCTTAGGATAGCTTTGTCTAGAGTGGTTCTTTCTTCCCTTTTAAAAAGTTAAAAACACACACACACACACATGCACACACACACACACACACGCAGAAAACATTTCCTAAGCCATAATTCAGAGACGGACCACCAGCTAAGTCCAATGGGAATGTGGCTTATGCTCAGTATTTAGCTCACACCAATGTTCCAATCACTTTATGAATTACAGCATCTGTCAGGGAGTGAAGACTTGGAATGGAGAAGGCTTCCCCACCCATCGTAAAGAGCATCATCTCCGCTTTTTCTAACCATAATTGGTCAGGGCTTCGGTGATGTCATGCGCGGAGAGGAGGGAGCCTCATCTAGCGTCTAGCTAGCGCGGCGCGCGAGGAAGACGCACCAAATGTGATTCGGCTTCCCCCGCTCGGCAACGCAACGCTTTTAGCAATTAACGGTTTGTGTACATGTTGCAGCTTCTCCCCCTGCGACGTTTTTGATTCATTGGCCTTTGGTCCCCCCCCCACCCCGCAGTAATTTGTTTTCGACTGTTCCAGCGTGGCGAGGCTGCTATCGATTACTTTTTCCATCCGCTTTCGTACCGTCGACTAGCCTCGCTCGGCCGCGGCCGGCGAAGCGCTTTGCGGATCAGCGTGCGAGACAAATGGGAGGCAGCTGACAAACATTAGTGCTGGGTGTCTGTGAGCCATTCGTTTTGGATCCAAGTCTCCCGAGTTTCGTGCGCTACAGCCCATCTCAAAATACGTCTTGAAACCAAAGTTTACTACTTGCTAATATGACAAGTAAAACCCTGCATACCGAGCTCTGACATAAGCATCTGTCCCCTCAGACATTTCTCTTGTTTTTGCTTTTTTTTTTGTCGCACAATACGTTTCAAATCGCCAAACAGATTTCAATATTAGACGAGTTGATTTTATTCATTGAAGCAAAAGAAAACTCTTAAACCAATATGGGCCAGGAAATGCAAACGTAATTGCCCTCTTAACCTACAAAACCAGTGATGCCACCATTGGCGGTCAATGTCTTTTGATAAGTGGAGAATGACTCTGATATGTTACATTAAAGGAATCACTTTTTCTCAGCAGGAATTATTCATTTGATCCATACTGCACTGGTTTTCAAGGCATCAACAACCTATTTAAAGATCCACTTCAGCATCTCAGTCAGATATTCCCAGATTATTGTCCCAGTGCGCTTCGTCTCGACTGATTGGGACGGAGAGAGCAGAATTTTTTCCTCACTCTGAAACGCACTCATAAATATAATTATTTATATCCTTGATCTGACATGTCCATATATTATACAGGAATGTCATTTTCTTAGCCTCCCGGTTGTTTCTGTTTGTTTCTACTGTATTTTTGATATATATATTTTTTAAATATACCTATTTATTTACCCATTTGCACTGCCTTTTTAGAGTTGCTTTTTTAAAATGAAAATTCATTGCGCTTTCTTGCACAGTGGCAAGAAAGGAAGTCTGATTCTGATATACCGTGCTTAAAACACTCATCATCATTTTGATAATTGTAGATGTAAGGTAGATTTAAGTTGACGAGAAATACTTTTGTTTTCTTATTTTTTTATTTTAGTGAGATCTCATGCAACTCCGACTTTAGACAAGCCTGCAACTTTTAAGCTTACCAAGGCTCAGGCTTTGATTTGGCCATCATTTTTTAAAAGCTGACATAAATGGTAAGTCGTGCAACTGAGGCATCGACAACAAGCAAAGAAAGTTGACATTTTGAGACGGTGTCAGGAACGTAGGGGAGGAAGCTTTTTGAATCACGATACAAAAGCTTGAAAAAACAATCGTGACGACAAAACAACTAGGCTTCTGACATGACTGCAACTGACCCCCAGGCAATAGTTTTTAATGTCACAATATGCAACAGGGCTGCATTTCACAGCCGAAAAGACGCATCTGAAGCTTTTAAATATTTACCCAGCGCAGTTTCAGTGAAGAATAATTCAGTCGAGTAAAGTTAAAATGTTTAGGTTTTAGTTCCCTCAGCTAATGTTCTCATCAATAGGTTTTAACCCACTTGGAGTCAAAAAGGCTGAAAAAAATGGAAGATCTTTTCCAAAAACCAAGGAAACTAATAACTGTCTGATTGACACACACAAAAAAAAAAGAGTTAAGAAGTTAATCTAAAGGGGTTTTATGTGATGAAAAAAAAAAAAAGTGTCCCTGAGGCTACGGATGACATAAGAGGCATGGGAAACACTGCTGCGCTGTTGGTGGCATTAAGGAAGTGGCCATACCTCCCTGCCAAATTTGCCGCTGGTAATATTGTGCAGATTTTACGCTCCTGCCCGCTCTCGCCTCGCATGCGCTCCGTGTAATGGGATAAACCACAACTTAAGACCACTATCATTTGGGGTATAATTTTTCCTGAAGTGTTCTGAAAGCCACATAATGTTACATGCCTGTGTAAAATCGTGGAAGAACCAGACCCGGGGAGGCATTTTAGCACAGCCGCCGGCCTAATTATTATCTTCCAACGACTCGTGCGAGTGGGAGGCCATTGTGCCACACCGCCGCATGCACAGAATGCTAAACGAGTCGCTCTGCGCGGCCACAGGTCGCCTCGCCCTAATGAGAAGCGGTCGGGTGGGTGGAGGGCGACGGACTCGCTTGGCCTGTGTGAACGCGGGCCGCTGCACCCAAACTAAAGAGGGGATGGTGGTCTCAGGCTGCGTCAGGTGTCAGTGGCTTCTCCAGAGGTCGGGTCCCCAGCTTATCAGAGAATAGGGGCCTCCAGGGCCCAAAAGCCTTGCACTGATCCAATCTCTAATTGCAAGAAATTGCATATATATATATATATTTTTTTGTTTTGGAGTGAATCTCGTCTGTTTCTCCAGCTTTGTAAACTGTAAAATCCCACATTCGCACACAGAGCTCTTCTTTGATTTCTTCGCGAAAATAATCAGGGGCAACAAGAAACGCCACACGATTGGCCTCGACGGATCTCACGACTCATTTATTTCTCGACTTCTTCGTCAACAGCACGTCGCTCGCGCGGCAAGCAACAAAAAGAGAGAGAGAGAGAGAGAAAAAAAAAAGCAACACCTTCCAGATTTCCCTGTGTGTTTCTCTCATCATACAACCACCTCAATACCTCAAATATTCATGAATGAAAAGCCATGTGTGCGCCATACGCAGCTTTTGTCTTCGTCGAGGCAGAGGGACACGTTGGAGTGAATGAGCGCTGAGGGAAATTCGCTTACATGGAAACGCGTCTCCTCTGGCGGGGTGATTCTCGAAATGGCTAATTAGGCAATAGCAGCTGGCAAAGGAGAAACCCAGCAGCCGGGTGGCCGTACATAGTGAAGCTGTGTTGTAACTTCCAGGTTTCAGTTTTTGCGGCTTTGACAGAACTGTTGCAGGCTAAATGAGTAGCTTGTTTTTCATCTGCCTGTACGGAGGTCGAGAGACATTTTTCTTTTTCTTTTTCTAACTAAATTCAGAGGAGGTCTCTGCAGAGGGACTGACTTGCATTTGGCTCCAAGTTGCTTCCCCGTTACAGATATATTCAGATCCCCCCCTCCCCTTTTGTTTTGCTTTCTTGTACATGTTAAACAAAATTGAAGATTAGACAAAAAAAATAATCAATGCAACTAGAAAATTCAGTTTTGAAATGGTGAGCCTGCTCTTCTCTGCAGAATCACTTTAGCTCTAAACGTCACTGAAAAGTTATTTTTCAGAATAAGAGTCCTGATAAAAACATCTGAACGTCATCTTGAAATGGGCCACCATATAACTTCTTTTCAAATCCTTTTGAAATAATTTGTTGTCGTGGATAGCTGGACATTCTCGATTTGGTGGAGAGCAGAATTCATGGTTCTACGTGTTGAGCTTCTTTATTTTACCCTGTTAGCTTCAGGTTACCTGTAAAAGGACACACCTTCCAAAAAATTACACTTTTACATCTTCTGCCCACTTATTTTTCAGTTTTTTTAAAGCCCACGTGAACCAGACCTACATGTTGCTAACCCGGCTGCTCCTGTTCCGTTGTTAGCGGTTCTCACTGGGCGCACCGAAGCAATAAACACGACCCTGTAAACCTTTCCAAACTCATAGAGGTCAATTATTTTCTCATGGACTCCAGGTCGGGGAATGAATTGCTGCAGTTTGGGATCTTTTAGCCGACACCACGCTGTCAGACAGGTTCTACGTGAGCGATTATGGGATGGAGTGGTCAAGAATGGGTTTTCCCAGTGGCTTTGAACTCATCTTCCCAAACAACATGGTTCACACACAATTTAACAACGGGGTTGCGTTTTTAAATTTATGTATGTATTTTTCATACATAAACTATTTGTATCAAAACCTCACTTTGTGTTTACTGACATGATCTTTGAATAATTAGTTGAATAATCTCAATGGTTAAGTGGGGAAGAAAATCAATGTTTAATGATAATTAATGACAGTAGCGATAGTAAAGCTCCGATGCCAAACCTAATCATCCAAGAGACATTGTCCTGTTGAGAAAATGTCGTGAGATGCTAATAATCACTGTTCCTGACGAAACATAAGATTTACTGAACACACATCAGTGTTTCGATGTCTTGCAGAAGCCGATGGGCTGGTATCTTGGTTCTGAGGTAAGTGAAGGAACAAGTATCTCCAAGATGCTTCACTTGGTTTGTAGAGGCTTCCGGTGTTGAGGAAGGGTTAGGGTTTGAGTGAAATACTTCCTGAGGTCTGTTCACTTCTTTGCTTATTTCTGAGCAAGGTGGGAGAAGTGGGACAGAAAGGTCATTCTGTCCCACTGACGAGTGAGAAATCCCAGTCGTAGGCCCTCTCGGACAGAGTTCGGTTACCCAGGTAGGGAGATCTGATCGTAGCCACCCTGGGGTGAGATCCTGGCGGTTTGTGCCAAAACACAGGGAGACATGTGGTGAGTAGCAATAGGAACATTAGTCAAAGAGAAAGCTTAATCGACACAACTAATGTGTACAATCAGGCAGTGGGCGAGAAGGCCTTGAAAGCAGAGGCTTGATGAGAGATGATTGAACTGAGGTGAGTCTGCAGCAACCTGTGTGCTGCTCTGCCCTGATGTGGGAAATTGGTGCTGCAATCACAATGCCGCTGCAGATTTGCGTGTTCGGGGCATTAAGGGGATTTTATTGAGCGTAAAAATATTAAGTACACCTACTACCAACATAAAAAAGTGCAGCTACTGCTCCTGCTCATGGAGTGAATGTATATTGGTACTGGAACACTTTGTTTCTACGCACTAACGCTAAACTTTATTATCTTTCTTCTTTGGATTTGCTTGTTGGTTGTTTTGTCTCCTGTGGGTATAGCGCCGCCGCTTGGCCGAATGCTTGAGCTGTCAACTAATTATCTAATGTTAGCAAGCCGGCCTTTCTGATAGATAACCTTGCATATTAATCAGCAGTCCGGAATAGGACTCTTATGATGTGATTGTGAACATAAACCATAAAACATAACTTTATTTGTTCTTATAAATCTTTCCCTAATGTTTTTTGTTCTTTTTTTTTTTTTTTTTTAATCACTTTAAGCTGTTGTTTTGTTTCGCGATTCACGTCAGCGCCAGTGTCTGCTTCTTTCACGTGATGACTGTGAGGCTTGGAGGAAATTCATCACACAAAACACAAAATACGAGCTTCTTTCTCCGTCTGCTCCCGATTCAAACTTCTCGTTTTTGTACTTCCTTTCTTCAAAAAGCAGAAAAGAGAAGAAAAAAAAAAAAGGCACCTCACAAGCCTTGCATCTCCTTGTCCTGTTGTAGAAAACAAAGCCAAGCACATTATCTTTAGAGGTCCCATTGTAATTTGAAACATACTTGAACCCCCCTCTCACTCACACACTCGAGCCCCAAAGCGTTCCCTCCTTCTACACCAATTGTCAAATGCGGCGAGACAATTAAGACCACATTAGATCTTTTCGAGCACTCGTAATTTTATAAGAACAGGCTTTCTTCCACCTCCCCGCCTGTTTTTGAAAATGAAATGTGGGGAAACCCGCGGTTCTTCATGGGCCACTTGGAAAAGATGGGAAGCAGATATTAACCCTGGCAGTGACGGTTCTTGCGAGAGGCCTCCTCTCTCAAAAAAGACCTCCAAATACGACCGGCACCTCCGCTGTGGGACCACACACACTCAGACACCTGCGCCTTCTTAAATGCACTCACAAATAGACACACACACACACATGCACACACACACACACACACACACACACACACACACACACACAACGCACTCACTTGAACCCGAGACCCTGGATTCAAACGGATAGACTTGCGTTTCGGTTGAAGAAAATAGATTTTCGACAGATTTTTTTTTTTCCCCCCTCGTGCTACTTGAAATAGATGCTTAAAAGGAACACAGGCACTCTAATAAAAATATTTCTTTTGAATCAATGTATAGTTTTCAGATTTACCAAATTTTCCCCGGCTCCCCTTCCGCCCTCCCCTCCATCATTTGTCAGTAATCTGGACCTCTGCGTTTGGCCCCGTCTGTGCTAAAAATAAATGATGTATTGTCCCAATTAGAAGAAAAAATATGAGTAATCCTCCCATCATGCACCACTTCTAAGAACGTTTATTTTTCTAGCTGAAGGTGCTACTCTGTTTAATTTACTTTGATCCCGCGCGTTTCGGAGCCTTTGGTAATCAGAGGCAGAAAGTCATTACGTTGTTATCACAACTGCAGCCATGCCGACCAAAAGCTTGACACAAGACGTTAACCCGTCTGTAATGGAGAGGCCTTCGCTGGCTCAGCAGCTCGGCCCACACGGCCCGCAGCCTCGGAGGAACATACATCACAGGCTGAGCGGCTTCATTACTGGACCGCCACCGAAAATCAGAGCAGAGGTGTGCAGAATGGCTCCAGGGGACCCCGAGGAAAATGTCCATGGTGGGGGGGTGCAGGAGGGAGGGAGGGAAGGTGAGTCTGCTGGACGGCCTTTTGGGACAGAGCCTTGAAAATCAAAAGAGAATGAGTGATGGGTGTTATTTAAGCCCAATCCTCCTCCTCTCCCCTGGCTTCCCTGCAATCACCACTTTGAATCGTTTAGAAGAAATATGCTCCGGGATTTCTGAGCAACAGATTTCATCAGGAGACGCTTCCAGTGAACGGAGAGCTGCTCGGCTCTGTTTGTTCTTTGTTCACCACGCTCGGTCAATCCTCCGTTGGTTCGCTTCTCCAGAAAGAGAAAAAAAAAACCCAAAAAACTAACTAATAAAACTGGTAGAACAATTTGCATCATTTTGGAGAGATTTTTCTAAATAGAAATTAAACATTTTCTTATTGTGTTCTTCTAGTTTGAATATGAGAAACTGAGGGGCATTTTGTGAAATATTATGTCCTATTAAGTTTTGAATACTACGTGTACATTGGGAGCAACGCTACCAATTTCATTGTTTTCCGCTACATCGTGTCTGATAGTTGCCTTTCTTTTATTTCGTTGTCGTCTTTATTCATGTTTTCATACACTGCCCACAAATTGAATTGGAATAAGTGCTACCAAATGGTGAGTTGTTGTTGGCTAAAATGTTTTTTTTATGACACCACCTGGATCGTAAAGAACACTGTGTACTAAAATAGTCATTGATTGGTCAGTGAAGCATAAAAAATACCTAAAAAGAAATAAATTTTAAACCTATATATATATTTAAGCCATGGAAATGAGACACATTCAATTTGCTAGCAAGTATGACCTTAGCATTGGCGCTACCACTCAACAGGGTAACTTGACACAAACCTGAACTCTTGATCCTATACAGACGCTGTCCCAATCAGAAGTCTTTTTAAGGTTCCTAGCTTTTACTGAGTTGATATATTCATTGTTCTATACCTGCTGAAACATCTTTGAAGTGTTGGTCCCCATCTTTAACAGAAGGAGACGAAGAATGTGCCCCACATGCCAAGGGTTCACGCTTCTCAGTCTGTGTCAGGGTGGTGGAAATGACATTCGGACGCATGATCAACCCTGGAAACAAGTAGGAGCTTTGTGACTTTCATCTCGACTGTGAACTCAATCTTTACCCCAGAGAAACTGCATACATGGTGGTTTGGTTGTGCTGTCCATGTGTTCTTTTTGCATCTGGTGAAGTCGTATGACCGTATCATAAGCTGTTTTATGGAACATGGTGTGAGAGCATGGGAAGGTTTCGAGGGCTACCGGATCCTTGTATAGCCAAACTAGGAGCTGACAGGGCCCCTAATCACATTTGTGGTGTTCGGCAGTAATATCTGGATGTGTATCGGTGGATTAATATGTCCTGTTTCAGAACCTTAAAGACAAATCTTCTTTTTGCATCTTTTTGCAGACAATCCGCTTCTGCCATCTTCAGCTTACTGCACCATCGACGTTCTCAACCTACTTATGGTGAAGAACAAGATCCGTCCGGCGTCGGCTAGCAGGGCTTAGCTTGAACGACGTACGTCCAGAACTACGCTGCTTCCAGCTCCTGCAGAGAGGGACAAGGTCAGATTACCGTACTTTCTGAGGTTGAAAATGTGAACCGCAATCTCGTCATTATAGGAAGTGTCAAAATGGATATTGCCTTGCGATTGATTCCTCATGAAATTGGGTAAGTGACGATGTAAGCTAATATTTCAAAGTTGTGCAAGTGATTTACATAGTGAACATTAGACGTAACATTTGGTGTTTTGGTACGGTGAAAAAATGTTTTATTTCTTATTGCAGGACACGCCACCTGCTGGCGTAAATCTATAACTGCATTTGGCTGAAATCCAAAGATCTGTTGCTGACACTTCCTATGTGTGGCATAATTAAAAATATTTTAAAGGGTTGCCAGGGAGAAAGATGTCTGGATTCCTCTCCCAGACCTGTTAGAATGAAAATATTTATTAATATCAAGACATCAGTTTGTCTAATATCAGTGTGTCAGCCCTCTCACCATGACCTGCTTCTTTGACTCTAGCGACGAAAACAAATCTCACCGGTGTGAGACGTTGCCATGGTTTCAAGTGAGTTCAGACCCTTGGATGACTTGTGGTTTGCACAACCCCTCCACTGCACCGTTTCACTCCTCTTTGGCTCCTGTCCGCGATCGCTTTGGGGTGCATCGCGTCCGCCGGTCTTTGGCACACGATCCCTCTGCTGTTGCGTGCGGAGGCTGCGCTGAAAGAGCAGCATTTTCACCCCGCCGCGTTCCACATGAGTGGGCTTCAGAGGGGCTGAGTGATAAAAGGGAGGAGAGAGGGGCAGGGAGAGTGACGGGGTGATGCTGCGGATTGATGGTGGACAGGGAGACGTGGAACAAAGGTCGTGCACCTAGGTGAGTATTAGGAAAACAAACAGACGATTTAAAGATGCGAGGCTCGGGTGAGTGATGGGGATGAGGATGAGAAATGAGATGCGAGGGAGGGAAGAGTGGAAATCCTGATGCATTATTCAGTTCATACAGACTGTCCTGTCTTTGTCTGCTCACGCTGACTCACAGAACAACTGAATGAAGAAAGACAAGGGCCCTGAGAGCACAGACGAAACCCCTTTGCCTCTAATAAAGACCTAAACTTAGACACCCACCCAAACACAGACTGGGTTGTTTTTTTGTTTTTTTTAAAAGCCTGATCTTAAGATGACACATTTATTTTTGATTGCTTTCAGGGTTCTGTGTTTTAAATTATTGATTCGGCAACAACAAAAGATTGCAGTCGGTGTTGATCTTGAATTATTGTTGACCCTTTTGACAATGATGAATCTGTGGCATCAAACAAGTCTTTGTGGATATCTCTGTCTCTGCTTAGTAGGCTGTCTACGTGGCTATGAAGTGTGTTTGTGGGAATTTTTAATCACTCTACCAAGAGAGCATCTGCGAGGTCAGACACTGACGTTGGACAAGATGGCTTGGCTTACAGTTTCTGCTCAAATTTATCCCGAAACTGATGGTTCATCCCAAGTTTTGTCACACCAGCAGTTACAAATTCATAGTCCCATAGACCTTGCGTCATGTGCTTGTGCCAAGTCACATGGAAAGTGAAGGGACTATCGCCAAACGGTCCCAACAGAGCCAAGGAGGTCAAGACAGGCTTTCATTAATTTATGCCTTTCATTTACAAAATTAGTTTTCCTCCATGACTGCATGTGACTCCTACTAGTTCGTTTTCATCTTGCAAAGGAAAGTCAGAAACTTTACTCTGGTCGGCCTAGTCGATGCTGAGTAAATTTCAAAATACAATATATGAGCAAAGTTACCAAAAAGATTAAAAGTTCTGCTGTACTTTTATTGGAGATTTGGGTACAATATGATAAATGACAAGAACTGAATAAACACACAAAATAAAAGGAAAACAGACTGAATACAATGTGCCGTTCTGATGTTTACATTTTTGACACCAGGCTCCCAGATTGTCTTATGAATAAACTAAAACAAACAGTGGGCCAAACGTTTGACGAAACATCCATGTATTATTGTTTTAAATGACTTTTTGAAGAGTGATGTCTTATTAGGTTTGCAGTCATTTCCCTCTGAGGAACGTTTCTGGACTTGAAAACTGTCACTACCTTAAGTGAGTCATTGCCAGAGTGAGTAATGCATGTGCCAAACATGACTTGTGCCGTACGCTCCACTGAGACCACGTTCTGTTTGGAGATATGAAACGTAGGGCACAGAATTCAATTATACCAGTGGGTAGGCGCCCTGGACTTGTGGTTACCGGCGTTGGGTGGGTCGATCTCTCCTCTCCGCTCAGAAACAGTCGCTGAAATCCAGACGTCGTCTAAAAAAAGGGAGGCTTGTTTTTTTTTTGTGTGTGTGTGTGTTTTTTAAAAGAGAAAAATAAGGCTCCTTATTTTGCACATAAAGAATATTTTTCACAAAGGAACAGAGATAAACAAGTGAAGTGCAGCGAACGACACAAGGTTGACACAAAGACTTTTAGGGAGCTACGTTGTGATCAAAAACGCATTTCACATCCGGTGAAATAAAATGTGATGGATATATTGGAAGTTTCACAGTAAGAAAATGGAGATTTTTTTTTTCTCTCTCCCTCTCTTAAATCCCCTCTCGAGTTGTTTGTGGCATCTGGACAATAAGTCCTGATTCAGTGTGTGTAAAGACTCGCTCCTCATCCAGAGGACAGGAGTCACAACTCCTTCCATCCGGGAAGCAAATCCAACAAGCCTCGCAAAGAAAAATTATATGTGATCTGAAGATTTTCTAGCATGACGGAGTTTATAGTGTAAAAGTATAGTTTCTCAAAGAGGAAAGCTTTAGTTTGAACCTAAATGTAATTGATTTAAGATAAATCACAGCCCCACATCATCACAAACCTTCCAAAACAGTTGCTAAGTTTGCCTGACATAAGAGACGTGACCTTTTATGTCTTTCTGAACATAAAATTTATAAGTATACAAGTAGTTGACTCACATAGTTTAGTGTGTTATCTTCTGTGCTATCTTCCAAGCGAGTCATGAGTAGTGTGCAGTTTGTGTGCGGTTTGTTTTTGCCTGGCGTATTTTTCTCTGCAGTGTGGGTGGGTAAATAATTGGTTTGTCTACTCCTAATGTCTCCCTCCTGTTCTAATCCAAACCAATCAAACGGTCAGTAGCATTTATTTCTGCATGGCCCATGCATAAGGGAGAAAAGTTGAAACTCTGCTGCTGTTTTTGGCCGAAATGAATCCGCTCCCACAATGGACGGGGGCGTTCAGCATCAACTTAGCGTGTGGAGCTTTTCACAAGTCTTTTTAGCCTCCTAAGTGCTTCTTTTCTAGCATTTATGCCACTTTCACCTCTTTAGAATAACATTGTTATCACAAGCATGAAGAACAGCACAATTATTCACAGGCCGCTCCTTCTCAAGTTTGGAAATGGTCTTGAAAATTGTCTGGGCCTGCAAAGTGTTCGCCACTTAAGTGCCCCCCCCCCTCCCACCCCTCCAAACCCCCGATCCCGAGCTGCAGAGACGTTTGTTTGGACGTGGAAACTCCACACTGGGGTCGCTTTCAGATCTCAGACCATAACATAAACCAATTTTCAAGACAGTTCCTCCTTTAATCATGTTAAGTAACAATAACTGAGATTGTTGGGGGAATAAAAATGGGACTAATAATAAAATAATCAAATGCCGCTAAACAGCAGCTGGCAGCCATTATTGAGATATTATGTCTGGAAAAGCAAATTCATAACACCGTGAAATGAATTGGATGCGGATAAGATGCAGAATTGCAAATATGCGTGTGTTCTGACATAAATGATCAAGCCAAAGTCAACCTGTTGACTTTGGCACTGGAAGTCATTTATGAGCCGCACCCGATTTCAGATGGGAATCTGAAAGGATTTCTGATGTTCTTTTTCACAAAGAGATTTTCAGAAAGGGGCAAGTGGACAAGTCAACCAGATGTTTGTCACTAATACCAGATGCATTAAAGATCCTACATTAAACTCCATATATATATATATATATATATATATATATATATATATATATATATATATATATATATATATATATATATATATATATATTTGGAGGAGGAGGAGTTAGCGTTGACTGAGCATGAAAATGCCATTTGACAATTTTTAGAAGTATTTTGCGGAAAATGGTACAAATCAACGTACCGGTAGTTCCTTACCTCGACTGATAAACTCTCCTGAGAAGTTTTCGTGTCGTCTGCAGATACAAAGACTTGGACAATGGAAGCAGACAAGCTGAAGCGGGATACCTTCATAAATGTCCAAGCGCATTCCTGCATAAAACATTTGATCGATCACAGAAGACTCACACAGAAGATTCAGATTATCCGATACAAGAGGATTTAGGATTAAAACAACATAATATACATTATTTAGATTCTGATTTATTCGTGTCACAAATGGGCGATTGACCAGCAAAAGTTTACACAGGAGACAGACTACTATTTATATGTGATTCATTTACTGTGTTAAGAGTAAGGCACCTCCCAAATCTCCTGCTTCATGTTTTGAAGGTTTCATAAAGACACCATGTGAGGAAGAAGTGGAAATGTGTTTAAGGAGAGACGGACTCGCTGCACGGCACGCATGAATCTCAGCTGAATCTCTCATCAGCTACGACTCCTCGGCTGGAAAACTGTACATATTAAGTATGTAAGCATGTGCATATAAGTATCATTCGGTATTAATCATTATTTAATTTTCCTTGTTTCTCTATGATTGTATAATTTTGTGTTTGTATATTCATATAAATATGTATTGATGTGGCTAAATAATATATTTCAAAAATTATGAGTGGTTGTGTGCTTTGTACGATGTTCATCACACATCAACATGAGAACCCTCTATTCCTAATCTATTCTGTTTCCCCTACTGAGAATATTTATCAATCAATTCCAAAATGCTTTTAAAAACATTCTTGTAAACGTAGCTATGATAGCTGTTTAAATGAGCTTTACAGCAAAACTAATTGTGAAAATCTGTTCAATATGATTGATTAAATGCGCTGATACGTCGTTGCTCCTGTCAAACACATAACGCTGAGTGGAGCGGTCGACCCCTCCAAGATGGCCGCCCTAAATCTCGTCAGCGACAATCGGCGAGAGTGGGTGTATTCTTCATGTATATTTTGCACTTTGCTTTTGGCGGCTGCTGGTGGGAAGAAACATTTCAATGAGCTAAAACTAATCATAAAAAATGAAGGAACCTGTCTGCAGTATGTGGACTGTTGCATGCAAAATTCACTAGCAGTGAATATCGTGCTAGTGTCAGTGTTGGACCAAAGAAAGTAAGCGTCTTTAAATTTGTGACGCTTTTGACGGGTCAGATAGATGCAAGAAATTGTAACAGCAGCTGCGGAGAGGGGTGGCGCCCCTGGTTCAACCCGTACCTGCTGTCGAGAAGATGAGAAGAAAACCTCCCGGCGAACAAGATGACACAATTTCCGTCACACAACTGCGTCGATGAGAGACGATTTTGATACTTCCTATGAAGTACGGGAGAGCCTTGAAAAGTTGTTACAATTCAAATGACTACTCTTCCTAACAATAACGCTAAGAACAACAGGTTTTTACGAGTTGATTTTGGCCAGGGACTCCTATGCTAATCACTTGAAAGCACTTTTATCAGGATCTGGTATTTGATTCGTAAATCCCACGTTTCTGAATCCCTGGCAAAGCTGCACTGTGGCCCAAACGAGTACAATCTGTTCAAAACTGGATTACAAAGCAAAACCAAAGGGGCCGAAGTGTGCTTTGGTGATGAAGCTCAATTCATTTCAGTCTAAAATCAATAAGCCGTGATCATTAACTCCTATTGCACCCACCGTCCTGTCGGGGTTCATTTCACATCTTGATGCTCTTCTCCCCCCGGACCCCCAACGCAGCCACGACTCTCACACGTGTGAATAAACACATACGAGAGCCTGTCACTCACTGCAGCCTGTTTGACTTTCCAAAATACGGCCGCCTCGCGACTTCAAAGCGCTTGCTTATACTTTAGTGAGTTAGTCTCATATTGTTTGGAGCGGAGAGTTATGATGTCTCATAAAACAGGAGAAGGAAAGCAGAAACGTGTTACCCCACACAGTTAATGGGTTTCAGCACTTACCGAGCACACAGAGCACAGATGACTGTTTCTCTTGCAAATTGGTCTGCGCTCAGTCTGTTTTCATTGATTCTGCAAAGGTTAATTAAAACTGGATAACATAGAGAGAGTTGGTCAATATTTATATTCGTGGAAATGACTGTGTTTGTGAACCCAGATTTGATTTTTTTTTTTTTTTGTAAATTATGATACAGTATGATTCAAGTCTTTAGTCATTCTAATGTTTTTTTTTTCTAAATTCCCTCCAAGGACCCAAGCAGTTTTCCAATCTTTTTCACGTGTTCTTAAGCAAAAGTCCATCGGATGTTTGAAGGGATTATTAGCGTTTCTTTTGCTACGCTTTGGGTACTTTTGAGAAATCACTTTCAGTCTGAAAGTTTTAATGTTTGACAGAACTTAAAAGTAATTCGCAAAGGTTCCCAGAGTCAACCAGACTAAGATATCGTCGCAACAAACCGGTTTTCAAGTTTTCAGTCTATATTTATCGTCTCCCGCCTGTTGGATTTTTTTTTTTTTTAACTGTTTTAATGGGTAAAATCTATTTTTTTTTATTTCACTCTAAAAAATTTACTGTAACAAAAGATAACTTAACATTTAATAACAGGTTCATTTTAAAATTTGAAGATGAAACATTGCAGCGATTGATTCAGTCATTACTTCAGTGCTGGATGATATCTGACCTTTAAGTGGCCGTGCTCTGTCTGCCCACACGTTTCATATTTTACACATGGAGCTTTCTTCAACATGGAAATTTAGCATCCCTTATCAAGCTGCGTTAAAGTCTTCAGTCTTCTATTGTCTCTGTCTCTCTCACAAAAATCACACTCGCTTCCCTCACTCTCAGGGAGCTTACAGTGTCTTGTGCATTTTCTCAGATTATATTTAATCAGAGAAAACCCTTCACCTACTTGAAGGCCAACCGAGTCCCATGGTGTGTGTGTTTACCTCGCAGCGTTTTCCCTCTAAAGCGCGTAAACGCATGCGGGTCCCCATCACTGTGCCTCACTCTTTGGCTCTCTCACACCCTTAAACGCACTTTGTTCCTTTCGGGATCTGAGCTTAATTCACTGAAGCTCATTATACCGACGTTCTTCAGGTTCCTCCCTTTTGATGTGTCATTGTGTTTCTCGAGCCTTTCAGGTGGTTTTCTTCTCTCTCTCTCCCTTTTTTTTTTTTTTTTTCCTGAATAACACTTTATGAACACCCGCCACACACAGAGACGCGCCTCTCGTCTTATCCTCTTTCCCTCCGACCCCGAACGCCCGCTTTTTAGGCTCAGGGCTTTTTAATGACACCACGTTGGGAAGTTTATCTAAATTTTGAGCGATTTTCCTCTGTCCCCTTCTCCACCACCCCCGGACTCGACAAATCACCCCGGCAGGTTGTTACTCAGAGATGACTGGTTCCAGATTTCGGGAGGTGAATCACGCTCTGCTCGTGCGTGAGAAGAGCCAGCCTTTTCTTAATTTGTTTTGAGGTTTGTTTGTCTTACTCGCCCATTTGGTCTTAACGTGTGAAGCAGCGCCGGAGTCCGAGCAGGATGTGTGCGATGTTTGAACGTCTTGGTTGGGAGCAGATGCGATAAACACAGCCCCAGCGCCGCGAGGCCTATTCACAATTCCCGAATTCGCATTTTGACTCCTCATCGCCACAATGTGGCAACGAAATGTAGCTGAAAATAAAGTTGAAGGAAAATGTATTCACTTTTTTCCAACATTGGTCATCAATTTTTTTTTTAAAAATCTGAAATGTGTGGCATGTACGTCTTTCCTCTGATGCCATACCCCCTCCCAACTTCCTGCAGAAGACCTCCAAGTTATCCACTAAAGTCCACTTAAGTAATTCAGTGAACTGCACAATAAATTAAGGTTACCTTGATCATTTCCAATCTGTTGATAAATATTTTTTTGAAGCTCAATTTTGTTTAAAGTGACTTCATAATGCCTTTTATTTACAGTTTTGGTTGTGTACGGCTTTTATTTCCTTTATCTTTATTGTTTTTGGTCATTTCCTTATTTCTTTTGGATATCTAAAAAGTCTTCCACTTCCAGTGTTAAATTTTCTTTACAAAACTAACATTTACTGGTCTTTTAAAGGGAAAACTTGCATTACTCTGCCACTGTCCTTGAAAATGCTCTCAAAACAATAATGTTGCTTGTCGCAGTAATTCAGGGGACAGTTAGCCGTCCAGCAAATGGCTATCGTGACAGGCCGAGCTACGGGTGGAGGGAAACCACAACTGCACAACATACTTAAAATTCGCCATTGACACATGGTTGTGGCAGCAGTGTATTTTGGGGTTTTTTTCTTTTCCGTCTTGGACAGGGAAGCTGGTCAGAATGATGGAAAACTGAAAGCAGCTAAATACAGGAGCCGTGCGAGAAAACCTGTGAGAGGCAGCAGGGCAGGGAAGGCCTAAACTTCCAGCAGGACAATTAAACATGGAGCCAAAACTTCCAGCGGAGTACTTCAATTAAAGTGTCTTCATGAGTCAAAATCCAAAACCATAAAATTGCAGAAATTGAAATCACAAAACATTAATTTGCTTAACGGAAACACAGTAATTTTGGGGAAAAAAAAAAAAAAAGTTTTTGGCCTGAATTTTTTTTTTTTTTCTGCCGAGACATGTTTCACTTTTTTCTCATCACACGAGTCACGTGACCAACAGGAGAACAACGTCACTACAGAAAAAGAAGACACCAGGAAGTAGTACGATGACGGTTTGACTTTGTTGTTGTTTTTTGTTGTTGTTGTTTTTTCGTTAATAGTTAATGAAAAATCGTCTGACTTTTTAAGGCGTTGACTTCATAGCTCATCCGTTAAACTGCCGACTACAGTTTCCCCTAAACGCCTCATACGCCTGTTAGGCGATGAACGCGAGCGTCATGGCAACGTTGTTGTGACTTTTAATGACTTCTCGCGCGAACTGGCGTATTCGCGTGTGATTTCCATTTTTACACTATGGGGGAAATCTGTGGTGGGGTTTTCCCGACATTTTTTAGAGGGTAGCGGAATACAGGCAAAGATTAGCGCACATTTTGAACTTGGGCCGTTTTACATTGCACAATTCCCAAACAAAAAATTTGTAGTTGCGACATGACATCACGTCTGAACGTTCAGTAGGTACAACTGCGTCCATTCCCTCCCCTTCCTTAATTTCCCCTCAACTAAAGTCGCACATGTTTCCCCGCGCCAAAAAAAAAAAAAAAATACCTTCAGAGTTTTGATTCACGGACCCGCGTCTCCAGCCAAAAGCTTCAGGCCCCACTTTGGCTTCCTCCTGAATCCACATACAAGATGCATATGCAGATTGCACATGAGCCCTTGTGAAAATAAAGGCACTTGTGGTGAGGGGGTATGAAAAGTCCCCTGAAGTGGCAGAGTCTGCGGCCTAATTAACATGCCATAGGTGTTAATTGGCAGCTGGCAGCAGTCAGAGCCTGCAGCAGGTGAACACCAGTGCTTGTTGAACTTGGATGCACTGAATAGCAGGAGGAGTCACTGGAGGTTTATGTGTCATCCATTTGCAAATCAATGCCCGCGGCCGGAGGTTAATTTGGATGTGGAGAAGTCTGACATCATGGCGCACCTCTTTCGAAAGGGGTTAAAGCGCCGTTTCCCCCACTGAGGGATTCAATTAAAGATTTCATCCCAGCGTTTTCTTTTTTTTTTGTTTTTGTTTTTGCGTCGCCCAGAAAACTACGTGGTGTGTGGCGTGACTCTTAAAAGACACGGCGAAAAATGAAAAGAAAAAGACCCCCCCACACACACACCAGCCCTCCCCACGGGTTTATTTCTGCGCCTTTTTTTTTTCTCAGGCGTTTTACGCGCACGTGGACTGCGTGACAAAAATGAAGTGCACGTGTTTGGTTTGATTGCTGTTTGCCGTGTGTTTTGCTTCTGTGACAGTTTGAAAGGACTTAAACTCGGGGATCGAAAAAAGATCATTAAATTATATATATATATATATATATATATATATATATATATATATATATATATATATATATATATATATATATATATATATATATATATATATATACTTTTTAAATATATAAATACATTAATAAAGTAGTAATAATACTTTATATTTTTATGTATTTATTATGTATGTTTTTAATAGATAAATTTTTTATTTGTGATTGTCTATTACTTAGAAAGAAAGAAAGAAAGAAAGAAAGAAAGAAAGAAAGAAAGAAAGAAAGAAAGAAAGAAAGAAAGAAAGAAAAAGAAAGGCACCTGTCAAACGCCTTGCAGAAAGTAGATATATATTTCCATTTCTGCGTTTCTAATCTTCTTATCATTATTGAGTTTGTCTTTGTCTGTAAATACGTGGCACGAAGTGGGTTTGGTCGCGGTGGAGAGTGGGAACTGCTTCCCTCGCTGTGGGCCAAAAACACTCTGGTTCCTTTCATCAATTAGGGAAAAAAAAGAAAAAAAAACCCAGCTAGATCCGGGCCCAGGTTCGGTTTTCATTCAGATGGTGGTTAAAAAAAAAAAAAGCAAAACAAACCCAAAAAAAACCCTCAAAACATTCATTTTAAACAGACGTTTCATCAACTTCAGTGTTAGGCGTCAATATTTCACCAGTGACGGCAAAAGCCAGTCATGTTTGCTTTTCAAGAAATCGGGGCTAAATGGGGACAAGACATGAAGGAAAGGATCAGTTTCCATCGCTCGAAGCGCTCATTTTTACTTGATTACATCCCAGCAACGAGACTGACTGGTTTTTACGCTCTGGCTCCACTTCTTCTTCTTCTCTTTCTCTTTTTCTTTTTGTTTCCTTTTTTTTCCCCCGTAGAACTATGAACAATCAGAGCCTGATTAGGAGACAGCAGGAAACAGCAGCTCCAGGAGCTTACTGCCAAAACCATAAACAGCTGGGAGTTATTAATAAATAATACAAACCGGTTGCGCATGAGCGATGCAGACTGGACGGTGATTCCCAGCGAAAGGCTCCACGTTACGGTTTTCAACACAGCGACAACTGCATGGAGGGATCAATTAAGATGATTGAAAAAATATATATATTTAATTCCTTTTAAAATTGCAATTTAATATTTTTGTTTCCAAACTAGCAGACTGAGTCAAAATTCCTGAAACTCTTAAAGAAAAAAAAAAAGAAAAGAAAAACAAGTGGAATGTAAATACAGGGGGAGGGGAAAAAAAAGTGCATTAAGATTATTTTTGGCCCAGAGAGCTTTCCGTCAAGACAATAAGTTGGACAGATGAATCAGGGTCTGAAGTCTTCATGCCCACTTAATCCGTCCGTTTACATAAAACCATCGAGGAAGAAAACAGCGGCATGCAAGTGAGTAAGTAACTCAATTAGGAGCAAAAACCGAATTCATAAATAAAAAAATCGAGACAGTTTGAGGGAGCAGAACTATTTTTTTTTATTTCTATATTTCAATATGCATTATAAAAGATGAAGTTTCAATAATAATAATTATAAAAAAAAAATAACAGCAATAATAATATTAATTATTTTATATAAAACTTAAAATAGTGATGATAGTTATTCTTACTACTTGGTTATTGTTTTATTATTATTTATAAGACTTAAGTTAAAAATAAACTTATTTAATGACAAAAATATTTAAAAGATTATAGCAGACTCTCAAGCATAAAGGATCAAAATTATATAAACTCTGGCAGCTTCTCCATGAGTTTGTAGTGCAAATTAACACTATATATATATAAAACCTATTTCTGGCAGTAACAATCTATTCCACTCAATCGTATGTGTTTGTTGAAATTCCATTCTGTTAAAAAAAAAAACCCAGCAACTTTATTTTTCCCAAGGGGAAATTAAATGTCGTAATTCACATCATCCAAGTATCTTGACAGAGTTGTCATGGATAGGTGCACCATGGCTCTGTGGGCAAGAAGAATCTCCAGTAGCAGTCTGTCTCGCATTGACCCTGAAGATGCCTCTGACCGAAGACTGCTGCTGGATGACAAGTCACATGGCTGCCATGACATCCTGCCAGCTCGATTTATGGGCAGCAGACAGCAACATGTCCTTGAAGACACCACCAGTTTTTGTCAAGCACTGCTAATCCACCTCATTTGCTTTCGCCTCTCCTCTTTAAATCTCTCTTTGGCCAAATGGTTAGCGTTAAATATGTCATGCTAGGAGTAAATATATACACTCTGTAAAACCTACACAATATTAAAATAAATTTTCTTTCCCAGAGCAACACTTTATATTTGTAAGCAGCTTGAAATAGTTCAGCAAAAGTGCTAATGCTAACTTGGAACTTGCTAGCAAAGCAAGTTATCAGTGAAGCGGGCATCTTAAGCGGGTATGTGTCCCAGGGAAATAGACACATACCGTCTTGTTTGAAGAGATTTAAAACTTCACTATTTCACCTATGTCTCATTATACCATACCTAGCTTACGAGTGGTGCTAATGCTAACGTCGTTGCTGCTAGCAAGGAAGATGCTAGAGTAAGTTGTGGTTGCCATTGAATAGCATGTCCTCCTCATTAGTTTTCAAGTGAATTCCTTATTTGGGAAAATGAATCAGATTAGCAAAATTATCCTAGTATTAATTAATTCACTTAAATGAATAAAAAAAAATGGCTTTTAAAGAATTACACTGTTGTGACGTCAACACGGAAGTACGGATAAAATCTAAGTTAAATTGTTACACCGACTTTATTGGCGAGTTTGTTCCAGCACCGACTGTGCGTACTTGTTATCTGAAACTTTAATATCCCGGAAAATAAAAGGCTTTGAACAAGTCATGAATTTTTTATTTTTTTTATTTTTTTATTTTTTATAGTTTGGAGATCCGCTGTAAAATAAAATTTAAAAAAAAGTTTTTCTCACAAGCGGACAAGTGTCACCAGGTGTTTGTTGACACACCACAGTGCTCGCTTTATCGGTGATTTGTCGGGGCCACGTTTCCCGTCCCTGAACACATAAAAGAGCAGAAAACATCACTTGACTTTTCTTTTTTTTTTTTTTTTTTTCTTTTTTTTTCCAATCGGAAAAAAAACCCCGACTATGTGGAGGTGGAGGTTAAAACAACTCGTAAAGGGAGCGTTTTGGTAGTGCGCACAGCCGCAGCAGCTCCTACAGGAGCTCCTCTTTGCGCGCAGGGCTGATGCTGCATAGGATGAAGGCTTTTGACAAATACGCAGGGGAAATTCCGGTTTTCCCCTGTCGGGTGCCCGCTAACAGAAAAGCGATCGGCTTCACTTAAAAAAAAGAAAAAAGAAAAAGAAAAGAAACATTCCCATGATTTGTATCGGTGAAATGATCCGGTTCGCGCAGATGACCCCCTCCGGGTCCATCTGATGGCGTTTGCGCCGCTGCACCGCGCAGCAGCCCGGTTAAAGGCGCGTTTGGGAAATGTTTGTTTCGGTCAGAGTAAATGGCGGCGTTTGCGCTTATCGTGGAAAACCACAATGAATGGCCATTAGGAGTACAAAGCGCTCCAAATGGTGCGCGTTCGGGGGGGATATTTTAGTGTCATATCCAAATTGCAGCAGGAGTAAACCCATTTTCTCCGCGCAGGAGTAAACACAGGCCCCCGAGTTGAACCGCAGAGATCAAGCCCGAGGAGGATCACACAGAGCGTTTCCCAAACTTGCAGCGCAGACTTCGGCGGCAATTAGGAGCATTTTTGCTGTGAATGGTGAAGGAAATAGTTTCCCTCGCTGCTAAATGTCACCAGGAGCGCGCCCGGGGCGTCAAGTGACCGCTTTGTTTTTGTTTTGTTTGTTAAAATCCCATTTAGCTTCCAGAATTGGGGGAGTTTGGAGGGGTTATCACAGGACGTGCCGGCATTTCTTCAAACCGTGCAGTGTTATTTTAATTCAATTAACCAATAACATGTCGTTTAGGGGAAAGAAAGAGAAAAAGTTTTTTTTTTTTCACGTACTTTAAGTATGACCGTGCCATTAATTACATACACTGAACAATTCATTGCACATTCATTTAAACTACATAAACTACAAGAGGCACATGTATTTATTTATTTTTATTCACATAGCAAAAAAAATATTCATGTATGGAGATGGGAGACAGAAGGATGAACATTTATATTTTTATTTAATCTGATTTAATTGCTGAATTTTTATTGACGTATTTGGACGTCATTAGTTAAAGTGACATTGCTTATCTATTTAGTTGTACTTTATTTATTTAGTTAATATCATTTGTCTATTTATGACCATTTTTGCGTTTCATTTTATTTTTTAAATTTTTTTCTAAAAGATGTCAACCAGTAGAGGCTTGGCACACTTTCTCCTTTCAAGCTTTCTGTTTGGACAGCTCTGACCTGAAAACAAGCAAAAGCCAGCGAGGACCCCGACCCTTGTAACCTAAGGATGACTTTTTTTTTTTTTTTAATAATTTGAATTTCCAACAGTTTCTTCCACTTTGCTGCGCTAACACAGCCTCGGCGCAGGGAGTGCATATAGGCATTTCGGCGTGTTTGCGCCTGGCGGCTCAGTGCAGGAATTCCCTCAGGTCAGAAAGAAAAAGCTGTGTTTTGAGGACCTTCTCAGCAGCCTTCGCTTCACTGCCCTTTGACCCCTGCCAGCCCTCCTTAGTGAAAGAGCATAATCCACCTAACATGGATTTAAACAAACAGTGTAATCCATAACACTCTGCCGTGGCACGCCGTCTCCTTCGGACATGCTGGCTCTGCGTTCTCGGCTGCGGTCATGGTTCTTTGCAAGCACAGTGTTTACTCGGATGACTTGAACGCAGCTGTCTGTGCCCGTGTTATGCAGCTTTTCTAAGTGGAGTGCAGTAACAAGAAAAAGAAGGAAGAAAGGGAGAGCATTCCCAGCTCCCTGGTTCTGTTCTGCTTGTGTCTGTACAGCTGTGTTTGTGGCCCTCGCACCTCTGCCCTCGACCGCCTCCCCGCAGCTTTAAGCCTCCGCCTCACTCCCCACCTCCTTTCCTTCAAAAGGAAAGAAAGAAGAAAAAAAAGTTCATCAATATTTTGTCTGACCTTTGACTTGACCCACACAATTAAACAATGGGATTTCGGGTACACTAAATGGCCTGGCTTTACTACAGAGGGCAGACTAATGAGAGCACGTCACCTTTAGTTTCTGGCTCAGTCCAGAGAGCAGCGGAGCGGAAAAACAACCTGACGTTCCGTTAAGTTCGCCTCACGCAAACTTTTGAGAGCTGAAGGCAGAGCCTTTCCAGTGTCATTTACCTTTCCTCTGATAACCCGGACTCTCCACCTTCGTCCTTTCTGCTTCATTAATCACCACTTTACATTTTCGCTTTTTTTTTCCAAAAAAGCGAGAGCTGTAATTCCTCTCCCTGTTCTGGTTAGCTTAAGAATGCATGTGTGTGTGTGTGTGTGTGTGTGTGTTAGACAGAGGGAACGAGAGAGAGAGGAACAGGACTGCTGTTTGTAAGTTGTGTTTCAGTGGACGGCCCCTTAGGTTATTTTCAACCGACATATTTTTTCATTAAAAAGGCTCAAGTTTAGATTTCATATAAAAGACAAATGAACAGTAAAATAAAATTACTGTAACTCCTGCTGCTTGTCCAACCATGACATATCATCACCTCCCTGCCCTAGAAATGGTTCTTTTCTTTTTTTCTTCTTTTTTTTGGGCCAAAATTCATGTTTTCTTTTTTTTTTTTTTCTTTTACCAATATCAATTTTGGCAGAAAAAAGCCCCCCCAACTTAATTCATCAGTTTACCGATACAAGACAGTGTTCAGCCATTTCTATCCTTAAGACTGTCTCCCTCAACATGCTGCCATGTTCACCATATGACAAACATTTATATTTGGGGAATTGCCTTATTTGTATCATCTACGTTTGGAAATTTGTGTGCCATACACCTAATATCCTGAGTGTTACATCAATAAATTATTAAAATTAGATGACAACATCCACAAACTTTTTTTCTTGAGATCCCGGCATCTTGTACGATGAGCGCTGAAGATCTTTCTGCATGAAGTTTCCATGTTTTTCCCACATGGGTTCTCTGGGTACTCTGGTTTCCTCCCACTGTCTGTTGCCCATTGACCAGTAGAGAAAGGCATCACCCCCCCGTTCTGTCCAATAGACGGGTAGAGACAGAAAATATGGAGGAATTTTGTTGTGCCCTCAAGACAATGGGTGTTAATGATGTTTAAGCATAGAAAGAACGGAAAGCGGTCGGATAGAATGCTACTTTTATTGAAAGACCACTGATATGTTACTCATAAATTTGTAAGCGAATCCTCGGTGACAGTTCTTCCTCTCTTGGAGGCCCTCTGCTGGCGTTTGAGCTCTCAGCAGCTGCTTGGTTCGCTATTGCTTCAGGCCAGCTATAAATGTTTATTACCCTCCGTTTGCATTTGTTACAACCGAAACAGTAAATCTTTGTGTTGCGTTGTGTAACTTCAATCCAACTCTTTTTTTTTTTTTTTTTTTTTAATCCCTCGCATTTCATTTTCTTCAGGTTTAAAGACGCTCTTGAATGAAATTCCTTTCCCAATTAAACATCGAACGTTTAGAAAATCCTCCTCACACTAAGTCTGCGTATCCAACAATAACATCGGCTTTGAAAAATCCCACATGGCTCTGAACTGGGATTAAAAGTGAAGCAAGAATTTACACTGCATTCTGAATTAACTCGTGGATGGAATCGCCAGGCAGCCTTTTTTTTTTTTAAGGCATGTTTGTTCCATATGATTTGTTACTTGTTTAAAAGCTCTGAGTTTTAAATCTACAAGCTTTTCGGCTAGATTCGTGTATAAGTCACCAGTTTATAACAAATGCCACCTCAAAGCACTTTGAAGACAAATAGATCTGGAAATAACTTGTTTCCGATTTAACCATGTTTTCTATTTCACTGAAAGTTTCAAGTTTCTGCAGCCAACTTTTCAAAGCTTACTATTCGATAATACTCACCTTTAAAAAATGCAGAATTATTCACGGTCAAATGAACAATCTTTAAACTCAGATATTCACTTGGAAATAATAAGAAAACAGGCCTTAAACCGTATTTCACATAGCGCATTGGGTTGAAAATTCACCAATACATTTCAAGCATAGTTTGTCTTTAATCATCATGATCATGCACATCCATATTTCATAAACTAGAGAGGGTTTGCGGTAAACTTGTACTCAAACAACAAATAGAAATTACACACACCTTGAGGGACTCCACAAAACATTGGATAAATATTGGATAAATAAATATTGGATATCTGGTACAAAATATTGGATAAAAGAGGCGTTAAAAAAATATATCATTCAAAAAGGAACTCTTCTTTCTGTTTTTATGCACATTTATGATCATTCATCACTAATGTGATGAATGATCATAAATTCATTCATCACATTAGTGATGAATGTGATGCGTGTGCATGTACACGAATGTGATGCGTGTGCATGCACACGCAGTCCGACCGGATGGTGCACAATGAAGAATAGCATTGCGTAGACAAAGCCACAGTTTATTCTTTGCATCTGACAGTAAAACACTTAAATCTCCATTCTTTGTGCTGTCACCTTCCTGAAATAGTGGCCAGTCTTTTTTTTTTTTATGGCAAAAATAAATGCATTGATCAATGTTTTAAGAAGGTGACATTATGGGATTTTTTTTAAACAAATCATACCTGAACTGTGTTTCCAAAGTTTAAGTCATAATCTAAATGGACTACTTTATTGTACTTTTTAAGGGTAAACTGTTGAGGTAGAAACTTTCCAATGTTCTATAACTTTATCATCATAATAAATATCAAAACTTAAATAAATATATGTAAATTTTTCCCCAGAGGTTGCATGTGATTTCCACCTAAATGACTAACCAACATATCATCTGTATATTTATTTATCCCACTGGTCCTCAATCCATCACTGCCACAATTCTAATACCATGGCAACCTGTGTGTCACTGAATTTTCCAAATGCAGCTAATATTGATATTCCCAGAATCCCCCTCCCCCTCCCATTAAATAAACACGCATGCACACGCAGTCCGACCGGATGGTGCACATGCGCGTGGCGTCTCCTTCCCCATCAGTCGGATCAGTCTTTCGAGGAACCTCCTCTTTCTCTCTCGCTGAGAGTCAGACTCGATATCTTTCGCTCTAATAATCTTCCACAAACGCAGCGTGTGGCTTTGGCGTCCCTGGATGCTCCCCGCACGAGATGCCCCTCACACAGGCAAATAAACACTCTACACACACACACACACACACACACACACACACACACACACACACACACACACACACACACACACACACACACACACACACACACACATAGATGTAGATGCATTCTTTACTCCCTCCTCTCAGCTTACCGATGAGAGTTACAGTTTCTGCAATTATAACCCGGAAAGAAAAAAAATAGAGAGAGAGAGAGAAAGATCCATATGCTTCCTAATTGGCCTGGAGATCCTTTGCTTTATTCACCCGATGATAAAAGGCCGGAAATATCAGTTGAAGTGTTAGCTGAGGGGGGACGTACCGCATGAGAAACGGTGGCGACAAAAGACGGAGAAGAATGGCCGCTGGAGAGGAGGACCAGCTATCTCGAAAAGGCAGAACGAGGAGCGCTGTGACACAGGCGTGGTGTGTGTTTGAAATGAAAATAGACAAAGCACATTATGGGTATTATGTGATTTTGCACTAATGGGATGTTAGAGGAGCTGGCTGTCTTGGCAGGGAAAAGAAAGAGAGGAGGGGCCAGAAGGGGAGTGGGGGTTATGCCGAGTCTAGCATCCAGAAACCTTCAAGTGGTTTCAGCCTCATCACTCCCAACGGTCAGAACGTCCAAACGCTCGCTTAAATCAGCTGCGATAAACTGCTTGATTGGGAATATGCGTTCAACTTACTGTTTTGTGATGCGATGTGAAATACGTGAAGGTGTTCAGGGTGTGCAATTTGTTGCTGGTGTGGCGCTCGCTGGCATTTAGCCTAAACGCCGAGCTCATTAGCGCTGAATCCGTTCCAGGAGAGTAACACCCAGACCTCAACTCACACACCACACAGCTCCGGCTGTGGCTGTCCGCCTTCGCCTCCACGCCAACACGCTAGCTCTACTGGAATGTGATTGATATATGTATTTAGTGTTTGGAAAGCTGTCCAAAAGCAGACTGCTTCCAAAGAGTAAGACGAGAGAATCGGTCTGCCTTTAATGTTTGCTTCGAACTGACGAAACAAAAGTAGGGAGTTGTTCCATGCAGGGTCTGTGGTCCTTTCTGGTCGAGTCAAGAGGGCCAATAGTTGCTCAGTTCAAACAAACATGCCGTAAAATGTTCTATTATTTCAGAAAAATGATAGTAAAGTCAGTTGGAAAAGCTCTACGGTTGAGATGCTGTAGTGGGTTTGCATGTTGTGCTGCTGTTGCACTGTGACAGGAACTTACTCTGTTTCTCCTCATGCTAAGCGTATAATGAGCTGAGCCAAGCTGGGTCTGCAGTGCATGGGCCGATACCAAACTATGACAATATAATGACCTTAGGTATAAAAATATCACGGTTTTGCTCTAGAATGTGCTATTTAGCATTTTCTTTGGTATGTTTTGACATGAATGCATACACGATTTGCTTTTTAAATGTTTGCTGAATTATGGGCTGATTATCTTCACCCTTTGACATGACCTGCTGATACCAGAGTTCTAGAAGAACAATTGGGACAGACATGTGAATTTAGCTGGCATTTTAAATTAACTTATCACCATCATTTCTATAGTCATTGTCAAATTTAATGATCTTTGGAAGTTGAACTGTATGAGTGTAGACGGAGAGTCATGAGTGTCTCTCCGCTCTAGTCATACACGGAGAGACGTGTGAGTGGAGTTCCACTTTATCTCTGCCTAAACATATAAAACATATGACAGTAAATGCTGTTCGCTTTGAAATCAAATCCAACATGCTTTTTCAAATCGAGGCTTATCTTGAAAAGGGTAACCAGCCCACGCCTAGTCTGCAAACATATGGAACTTCCTGTTTTGCATTTTTCATATACCTGGATAAGTTTGGATAAATGAAAGAAGAACCATTTGATCTAAATGTTTACCCATCCATTCACAAATATAAATTCAAACTAAATGTTTTGAGAACTCTTGAAATCCGAGTCTATAGAAGTATTCATCTTTGGCAATAAAAATGAGTAGAACCCTAATGGCAGGTTAACGATTCAATGTAGAAATGTAGCAGAATGAAGGTTAAAACAATCTCATGTAAATGAAAACACGTGCAGCTGGACCTAAGGAAAGAGAGACGACTGAGAACTGCAATTGAAAGAGGAAGTGAAAAAGGTCAAAAAGTGATCTTTATTTTCTTAAGAATCTTTAGCCCTGCTATTAGCCAGTGGTCGTTTCTTAACCTTTTTGGTCCTGAATCAAGGGCCTGCTGAATTGAGTCAGTCCCCCTCCAAAATGGAATTAGACTAAAATTACAGCATGAGGTCATGGCTCCCTGGCAATGAGCTCAACTACTCCAAAAAAAAAAAAAAAAAAAAAAAGGAAGTTAATTAAAGAAAAAAAAAATAAAACCTTTGAAGATCCATGGTTTTGGTACAGAAATAATCATAAGAAATAAAGCATATTATATTTACTGAAGTATGTCAGAGGAACGTTGGAGCCAGAAACCTCAAAGTGGGAGGACTACAGCGAGAGTTTTATGGAAGCGGCCCGTTTCAGCATCTTTGTGATATTCCCAAGGAACTAAACTTAGCAGGGCTGTAAAACACACATTAGTGCTCACTCGCAACAAAAACATGCTCCTCGAGGGAGAAAGTTTGTGAGATAGGTGGTCCCAGTTATGGGATCAGTTTCTTTGTTTCCACAATGGCAGCCTGCAGCCTTCTAATTACCTGATCATACACAAATGATTGCGGTCGTGCAGAAATTGCATGTTTGACGGACAGCGGCGAAGGGGGCAGAGGAGGAAAAATCTTCGTTTTTTTTTTTTTTGCTTTTTTTTTTCTCACATTAGTGGAAGAGCGGCGTATTGTGGTGGGGAAGCTGTTTTTTCCTCTCTGCACCGCATCTGGTTTCCAACATTTTCACAGGACAGGATTCCTTCGCTTTTGCTTGCAGCTTGTCTGTGTCCAACAGCCTCAGTTACGGGCCCGTCTTTGAAATAAATCCGCCGGGACAGCCGGGTCGGTGCGGCGGAGAGTAGAAATTTACAGTGCCTTCGCAAAAAAAAGAAAAAAAAAAGAAAAGAAAAAAAGTCTTCGAACCCAGCTTTTCCAAACGTTGTCATGCCAAAACCACAAACTTCAGTGTATTTAACTGGGATTTTATGTGATTACACAAACTGAGAGCAGTGGATTATGGTGAAGTGGGAGGAAAATATTGCATTATTTCAAGAAAAATGCAAACAAATATCTGAAAAGTGAGAAGGGAATTTGGCTTCAGATCAGCCCCCCCAAACACACACACACACACACACACACACACACACACACACACACACACACACACACACACACACACAAATAATATTGACCACAGAGCATTGTGTTTATAAAAGATAAACGTTTTTCCTACACAATCCTAACAAATGTTGAAAAAATAAACGGTTTCTCTTCACAATATTCATTGATTTATTCATCTGTTTGTATGATTTGTTCTTTAAATTGGCATTTATGTGATTTTCCGGTCTCAGGAGATGACTGAGGGATGAAGAGACTGATGACTGGTTCTTTAGGTTCTGACGGGCCTGTGGTGTTCCTCTCCTGACCCATTCTGTCTGGTATCAAGGACGATGTAGTATCTATCGGGTGGACGTTTTAAAAAGAGGCGGGTTGACAGCAGCTCACTGCGGCTGCGCAGCGTCCGTCTCTAGGCAACCGTGAAACAGCGTCAGTTAGTGGGGAGTCGGGTCCTATTTAGGTCCCGCAGACCATTTAGCTGACCTCAATGTTCCCAGTGTTTTGTTTTGGTCATTATTATTTACACTTATTGTTGAGATGTGTGTGATAGGTGTGTCTATCAGACATTTACAGCAATATGGAATAAATCGCGTTCAACGCGGGGCGGAGACAACAACAACCACCTGTCATTTTAGCCTAGCTTAAGGCTGAAGGTAACTTGAGTATTTACAACTCTCTTGTTGATGCACTGACATTACTCACCTTCAACCAATTTGAAAAGTTTTTCTTCGTCTCTCCAACATCTTCACCCCTCCGCCTCTTCTGTCGTCTGTTTTGTGCCACGGAGTTGTTTTTCTGCCGCATATCTTTAGCTCCCAATTCAAATTTAAAATAAAAAAAATGGCGCCTCAGCGAGATCTGGAAGGGGCGCGTGCCCGAGCTACCTGGGTGAGGGGAGCGAGCGACCGGCGTGCTGGACCTAGAGCTGGTTGTTGCCTAATCAGTGCTGTTCCTCTTACTGACCAGAAAAAAAACAAAAATCCTGTTTCTGCTTGTATCAACCAAGTCACCTGATTTGGATCACATGGGAAAAGACATGAACTTCACTGTCATTCAGCTGCACACTTAAAATGTGTGCACCGGGACTCTTATAATAAATAAATAGCATAGTGAATAAAAATTAGCCAAAAATGAAAAATAAAATGAAAAGTGTAAATAGAAATATACACAATAAAAAAGATGAACGGGAGCTTAGCTTAGCATGTCAGAGGTCACCAAATCATTTTATGAAGTGGCATTTACTTTCTTACTTACTTGCAAAAAAAAACAAAACAAAATTTGATTATGTCACAACTAGTCACAGATTGACAATGCATCATGTCCTTATAAAAGTGCAACCAGAAAAAATGTTGCACCCTTCAACAAACATACACGTTAAGACGTCAACCTAGGTCCAAACTAGTGGGATCCCATTAGACGGTAACAATGTTTTCTATATGTGTACCTAAAGTTGTTTCTGTTCATATTCGGGCTAGCTGATCGTCAATAATTTCTCCTGCGTCCGCTGACTGGTGCATGCTACGATTCGGAAAGAGACTTTTCTGCCCACACACAGTAAACACAAACAAATAAATATATATCCGCTTCAGCTGCAACAACAGAACAACCGTAAAAAGCTTTACAAGAACCGTCTCTCCAGTTCGCCTGCTGCTGTTACCCGGCCGCAGTGGTTGGCGCGTCCATTACTCTCTAAGTGGTATTGATGAATGGACGTGATGTCATGGGTTTTATTTTCTTCTTTCTTTTTTTCTTTTTTTTTTGGGTCCGGCGTGCGTGCTAAAGACCGTTTAACGGAGGCGGGGGAAAGGGACAACAAACAAAAACAAAAAACAACCAGCTCTCATCGCACAGCCTTAATTAAACTGGCTCCTTCCCACTGTGCATAAAAAACTGCCTTTTAATTGCTTTGATTAAAGTTTCTCAGCTAAACCCCAGAGTACATTTTGTTTCTGGTCACCCAATGAGCGTCTCCAAACTGTCTCGCTGTGGAAGCAACAAAACTCTAAAGCAGTTGGTCAAATTAAAAGTTAGTGCAAGTGTGCAAGCCTCGTACTTCCACCGATGTGTCTCAACTCTCGCAAAAAAAAAAAATTCTATTTCATCCAGCCTTTTCGGTGTGTGCTCGATTGTCAATTGGTAAAAAAAAAAACGCGAGCTTGATGAACCGCCGAGGCCCTCGAGAGGACATTTTTCGTGCACCGATTCGGTTTGCCAACTCGGGCGGGTGTTGCAGATGCGCATGTAAAAAAGAAAATGCTAGGGTGGCTCTTTTAAAAAAAGATACAAATGAAAATCTTCTTAAAATGGAAAACGTAAGGTGCAAACGACGCAAAAGACTTCAGCTTCTGCCGTTTAATTTGACAGTAAATTGCACCACAAGCATCCAGTGACTTTCACAAAGAAACCAGACTTGGGCGCAACCATTTCAAAAACTTTGCTAAATAAAGCAAGACTGAGTCATTTGTCAAGAACCGTTTGACACTCCTAATGACAATTGCTTGGGACGACTGCAACTTTTAGTGGGCAGAGTAGTCATCTTGCAATTGGAAGGCTGTAGGTGCAATTTTCAGAGATGATGTGCCCCTGGGCAAGGCACTTAGGCCTAAGTTGCCTTCTAATTTTTGCATAAGTGTATAAAAGTGTGAACATTTATGAGAGGGATTAGGTGAATGTGGCTCTAGTAAAGTGCTTTGAGTGGTCGGTGCAACTAGAAAAGTGCTATAAATTCAGTTCATTTTCCATGTGTGCTTTATTATGAGATCTGGTTTAAAACCACCATTCATAAAAAAACACACACACACACACACACACACACACACACACACACACACACACACACACACACACACACACACACACACACACACACACCACCACCACCAAAGAGAGAAAGCGAAACCTGTCTTGTAACACAGGAAATAAAGCCGGGTGGCTTACCAATAAAATATCCCTACACTTTCCTTCCTTAAAAAAAAGAGAAATTTAGAAAAAATTATTTTTATCATCACTTCTGTGATGGAGTTTTGTCACCTGTCTACAATAATTTTTGTTTAATTATGTGATTAAAGTCATAATATTAGCAGAAAAACTATGCAGTTTTACCAGAAAAAAATGACTTAAAATTGCAAGAAAAAACTTTATTTAACGAGAAAAGAAACTTCGCAGAGTTATCAAGATATAACGCTCAGCTCAGTAATTTGATGCTTATTGGATTTCTATTGAGTATGAAGTGTTAACTCTACAACATATACCAAAATTTAACTTCAGAAGATGCTAAACATTGCTCATTTAAATTTCTTAATTTTCCGAAATGGTGTTCACATACAATTACCACTTAATATTCTTAATATTGCAACTTTGTTTTAGTAATAAATCTTAGCTTGACCCTAATATTTTGTTATTGAGTTAACCTGAATTTAAAAATTCAGGTGTTTGAAAAACACTTTATATATATATATATATATATATATATATATATATATGGTATTGGTAGGGATCGTTCTCAATGCTGCATTCACATCCTACATGGGATGTACCACCAGCAAATAACCCAAGTGGCTGATATCAGTAAATCCTACCAATGGCTGGAAAAAGCTGGACTTAAGGACAGCACAGAGGCCCTCATCATGGCCGCCCAGGAACAGGCCCTAAACACCAGAGCAATAGAGGCCCAGATCTACCACACCAGACAAGACCCAAGGTGTAGGTTGTGCAAGGAGGCCCCTGAGACAGTCCAGCACATAACAGCAGGGTGCAAGATACTGGCAGGAAAAGCGTACATGGAACGACATAACCAAGTGGCAGGCATAGTGCACAGAAACATCTGTGCAGAATATGGACTGGAAACCCCGAGATCAAAGTGGGAAACACCCCCAAAGGTGGTGGAGAATGCCAGAGCTAAGATCCTGTGGGACTTCCAGATCCAGACAGACAGAATGGTAATGGCGAACCAACCAGACATTGTCGTAGTGGACAAACAACAGAGGAAAGCCGTTGTGGTAGATGTAGCAATACCAAGCGATTGCAACATCAGGAAAAAGGAGCACGAGAAACTGGAGAAATACCAGGGCCTTAGGGAGGAACTGGAGAGGGCCTGGAAGGTGAAGACCACAGTGGTGCCTGTGGTCATCGGGGCCCTCGGGGCAGTCACCCCCCAACACAGGGTCAGTCCTTGGAGCAGTGGCTACAACAGATCCCAGGAACAACATCAGACATCTCAGTCCAGAAATGTGCAGTCCTTGGCACAGCCAAGATACTGCGCAGGACCCTCAAGCTCCCAGGCCTCTGGTAGAGGACCCGAGCTCAGAGGATAACAACCACCCGCGGTGGGTGAGAAGGGAATTTTTTTTTATATATATATATATATATATATATATATATATATATATATATATATATATATATATATATATATATATATATATATATATATATATAACATCTCTAATTTGCGTAAAATACCGGCAGCTGTGATTGCCAGAATTTTACATTATAAATATGATTTTACTGTATTTACAGTATTTATGTAAAATTTAGAATTTTACCATGTTTATAAAATTTTGGCATCTGGTATTGTACTGTAAATTGGAGAGTTTAAAAATATATATATATATATATATATATAAACAAAATAAAAAATGTAAGAAATGATTTTTATCCCAAATATTGAATCTTCAAAAAACCAGAGCTTTGATTAATCGCTCAAATCGATTTATCGCCCAGCCCTGTGAGTAAGAAAAACTGTGACCTCTAAAAGGTTAACGGTTCGGCAGTTATCAACCGTCAATCAAACAGTTGCTCACGCAACGGATTACGCAAATCATCTTGTCGACTGACGGTTCCCTTTTGGCAGGAAGCTGTCTGCAGTTATCACCACCAGTCCTTCTCCTCTTCGCCCCGATCCCTGTCGTCCAGCTTCGCCGGCGTCAGCTGTACAAACAGAACGAGTGAAGATCTCCTCTTCCTCACCCCGTCCTGCTGGGCGAGAGTGTGGGAGGGAGCGGGTTCTGTGGGGGTATCCAGATGCCGGGGCACGAAGGGAGCTCAATAACTTCGAGGTTGACTCGGGTGAGCGCCGCGAGACACGCCTCAACACTTCCATCACTTTGTGCCTCTCACTCTCAGTGTGTTTGTACAAGGCGGCGCGAGAAAGTGAAAAAGTTTATTATTCTCCGGAGCGTATCTGTTCTTTCACGTTTACGCAGCCAAAAGGTGTCTGGATCTGGAGTCAGGTGCACTCCTGCTCTTTTCCCCCCACCCCCGTCGTTAGCTTTGAAGAAGACAAGCTAGCAACTGAAATGCAATTGAGTGAGAGTGTGAGGAGGACCGTCCCTTGTCTTTCCCTCCCTCCCTCGGCCCTTCAGGCGCCGTAAATTGGCGAGTCGTCCCTGCGGACCATGAATGGTCTGCATTGAGCCGCCGCTGGAAGGGGGAATCCAGGGGTCACCGGCGGACCCTACCCTCCTACTGCGTAGAGGTCGCCACAGTGATCGCCCTCATAACAGTAACACGTAGAAAGTTAAAGATGAGAGGGACGAATTCCCCCTTCTTATACTCTCATCAAACCTCCTGCACATCCCCTCTCTGTAAGAGAGAGAAAAAAAAACCCTGATTATTTGTTCAGACTGGGGAAGTCTTCAGCCGTCAGCGACAGAGCATCAGTCTGTCAGGCTGCTGAACCGCCCCCAGCTGGGATGTTGAAGCCAGGAAACAGCAGATGAAAGTTTTTCCTACAGGTAAATATCCACGGTATAGGCGGAGCAGAAACTGATCAGTTCCTTTCAACAAGAGCGTGACGGGTTGAAGAACACATCTGAACTCTTAGTCAGCTGTAAACATGGCGCGAAAGTGGGGGAAGATGGATGCGTTGGATAGCTTCAGCTTCAGGGTCATTTCGTTTCTGTTTATGTTCCTGGTTTAGCTCGGACGGAGCGGATAGTTTCGTTAAGAGCCCGCATTTACACGGGAGCTCCTTTTTTGGTTATTTTCTTGACACGGGCAAATAGACGAAGAGACGTTCACAAACTATCTGTTGTTTTACGCTAGTTGAGGTTTGATGCTCGAACCTGACGCTCACCGGACCTAACCCGAACATTCTTCAGTAAAATCTCCCAACCAAACATCCACAAGAAAAAAGAGGAAAGAAAAGGAGGAGAAAAAAAAAAGAAGTGGACTGACTGACAACAACTTGAACTCCATCCACCCAGGGCGAGTACAACTTGACATGTCCTCATCTTGCTCTCATAATATTTTCAGAGGGCTGTTCCAAACATACGCAGAGCATCACTAAGTGGCTCCTTTTGTATGCGTGGGCTACAAAAACAACCTCTAAATTTGCTTAAAGTCCGCAGTGTTTCTTTAGCTGCGGCTGCTCTCTCAAGCGATACCCCTGGAAGCTCTTCGGTGGCTGTTTGTTTTCCCGATTGGTGAACAGAACAGCTGCTCCTGCAGCCAAGTCAAACAATATGATACAACACATTTGGAACTGCTCGTCAAAACCGGACTCTCATGTCGAGCTGGTGCTATGAAACTAAGATCCGTTGAAATATGATATCATTTACAACAAGTGCGACCATTTTCAGGCTAAATGCTTTGATAGCTCTGCATTCTATAAGTCCTGTCGATTCAATCGAAACACTGAGACGATGGGCAGACTGTAAATTAAATAACTCAAAACTCTGAAGGCTTCACGCTGCTTGAGCCGTCCGTCCTTTACGAAAGCGACTTTGCGTTCAGGTGAAACGGGGCGTGTGGCAGGTCCGGGACCTGCTCTAAGTCGAGCTCATGCGTTCCACAAATTGGCACGCGACCATTCACAGCGCAGGGGGTCGGATTACCGATGAGGGACGGGGAGGGAACCGCAGCGCTGGTTGCGCGGTGCTGCGATGTTGCAGAGCAAACTCATAAATCTACTCATCACAGCAACGGGGATTTGTTAGTGGTGGGACATTTCCTCCTCCTCCACCTCAGAGTTTTAAACCTGGCACATTGGAAACTGCCAACTTAAAGCACTGTACACTGAAAATAAAACAGTATGGAAACAGCATGCGAACCGAATTAGACATCGTCAGCTTTTGGTAACTCTGGAGGAACTGCTGTGATTCGCAGCTCAGGAGGGAGAACCTTGTGATAGGAAAAACGATTAGTCTTCATAAAATGTGGCAGTAATTCAGTAAGCATAAATATGTGGATTTATGTTTTAAATCCACATATTTACACGTCGCTGGTCTATAGAAATCTGACTGCTTTACTTTTTTTCATGAAAATATGGTGCTTAGCTTGTTTATTTACCAAGTAAAAAAAATAATCAAGTAACTAAACTGTTTTTGCAATCATAAGTAGAGAGGAAAAGCACTAACAGTACTTTCACCTTGATATTTTTGGCTCCGGTGCCAAAACGCTTTGAAAATTCCTGCTCTAAACCAACAACGAAATGGTTTAGATCAAAGTGTATAAATCTGTGAAGATGGTGCAGTCAAAGTTCAGATGCACATCGATCAAAGTGAGAACCGCAGCAAATTTAGAAAGCTGAAATAGCTGCTCAATCTGACTGAGCTCGAGAATTTATTTCTGTATTTATCTGTTTGGAAAGACTGGATGAAACTTTCAGCCTCTGGTTTGCAAAGCTGGTAAGGATTTGCAGCTACAATGGCACGGACAAATGGTTCAAGAAGCTATTAACTCAAATCAGTCAAGTCAATCAATCAAGTTTATTTGCAACAGCGGTTCAAAGTGCTTTACACCATAAAAACGCAAACATACGAAATCATAGAAAACACAGTCAGTTGAAACATTGCATTTTGTCACGTGTCATCCTTACACATCAAAATGTTGATTCATGTTTTATTTATTCTTTCAAAAGCAACTCTAAACTTGTGGGTTTCTAGTCTAGATTTGGAGGAACTCAGTGTTTCGGCTGTTTAGCAGTTTTTTTTTGGAAGTTTGTTCCAGATTTGTGCTGCGTAGAAGCTGAATGCGTGTTTGGTTCTGGCTCTGCGGACGCAGAGCAGAAGCAGAAGACCTGAGGGGTCTGGAAGGCTGATACAGCAACAGGAGATCTTTAATGTATTGTGGCGCTAAGCCGTTCAGTGACATATAAACTATTTTAAAGTCTATTCTGAGCTGTAGGGATGTGGGGACTTTAGAACTGGGCTGATGTGCTCCATCTTCCTGGTCTTAGTGAGAACGCCGGCTAAAAATAAGCGCGTGTAACAATTTATTTTATTTGTAGGCTATTTGTAAAAACCTTAAAAAGTATCACTGCCTTCTGTCGGCCTGACATTATATCTTTTTTCTAAATATAAAATGCTCCACATGCTCACTCCTGTTCTTTTAGTCTGCGCTGATTCTGGGCAACTACAGATTTATTTATTTATTTTTCGCTGTTTATGACTCGCTTCATGCATATTGATGACTCTGAATTACCATTACTGGACGGTTGGTAATTAGTTTTGGTGTTCACATTCAGGAGAGCGTGCGCACCGACTGTACGTATGGGGGTGGTAAAAGCCTCTTTCTAGCTTTAACGGGATACAAGAGGGCAAAATGGAAGCGTGAGAGAGGCTCTCTAAACCTTGGAGATAAAACTGCTCTGAACAGGTCGATAACCACGGTAATTCAGTAAACACATAAGTTAAAAAAAAGCCCTCTCTGCTGCTCATAGGCGTCCATCTTACACCAGCGACGAGGCCGCACTGAAATCCACCCGGTAAGTTCAGCCTGTGCCAACACTGGAGGTGGGCTTCGTCTCAGCAGCTCTTCCAGCCCCCGCTGACCCCGCCGTGCTGCGCATTTGGGTTCGGTTACCTGCCGGTGGAGCAGCAACGGTGGTGTCAAACGGATATCTGTCCGGAGCCGTGGGGGCTCGGCCACCCTGAAGCACAGAGGCGGCCGAAACCGCCCCCCGGCAGCAAAGGTATACTTTGATAGAGGCCCCTGAAAGTGTTGTGACAGGGCACAGGAAGTGCCAACTGCTCAGGGAGGAAGTATCAAATGAAGCGGCGTCTTGAGAGCTGCATGTACCAATCGGAGTTTTAACACTAGTGGAGCCTACAAAAGTTTATTTATCTATATAGATATATATATCTATATATATATATATATATATATATATATATACATATATATATATATATATATATATATATAGATATATATATCTATATTGATATAGATATATATATAGCATACTGTGTTTTTACTGTTTAATTAGTTTTGTTGACGAGTCAGCATTGCTATAGTGCATGACGTGTGTGTTTTCATTCATCTAAAACTGTGCAGGGAAAAGAATAAATGGAAACAGCTTAGTAACAAAAAGAAAGAAGGGAAAAGAAAAAAAAAAGCCTCCCGATTCCTCTGAGGTGACAAATAAAAGTGACTGCTCACTGTTTCCCCACTCACAAACCTTCTGAACTCTTCTTTGTCTTGGCATTGCCCAGGCATTACTCGCAGTGCCTGGAAAACATATTCTTCGGCCGTTTCAGTTTGTCACATTACAACCACAAACTTAAATGCAATTTTTTTTTTTTTTTTTAGATGAATCAGCAGTAATTGGGAAGCGAATGGAAAATGACACAATTTTCAGTTTATTTTTTTTTTTTTTTTGCAAATAGTAAAGGGTGCTGTGGTTGGTTACTCGTTCCCCTTCGCCCTCATTGAAGTGCAGTGCAGCAATATCAGCGGCAACTGTATTTGTTTAGAAAAAAAACATAAGTTAGCTACTGAAAAATTAAAAATGGCAGCCATTTGTTTAAGATGACTGCGGTTGTCAGGGAAGATTTATTTTTGCACTAATACATCTCGTAGATTAGATTTTTTTTGTTTGTTTGCTCATAGAAATTATATTTTCTGATTTTTGTTTTTCGAGTTGGTTGCCGTGGTTATCATGCACCAAAAAAATTAAACTAAAATCACCAATTTGGTGTCAAATTGTAGCTCACATGTTTTAAACTGTAGAAATCAGTTATATTTTCTTGGTCTTCTACTTCCTTTTTTGTTTTTTGTTTTTTTTACATTTTTCAAAATGTCCGCCATGACGGTAACGGATATAATGGACGTTTGCGCTAAAACGTAGTTACTGCCTGTAAACACGTTGAAACATTAGCAGAACCTAACGCTAACCAGTCCGTGTCACACATCCAGTCAAAGTTAGTTCTGGTTTGGCCGCATTCTATTACCGTAAAGTTGTGCGAACAGATGTCCAGAGTTCAAAACATATGAAGTGACATAAAATCCATAAGGGTCATGAAGAGGTGCAGCATCTTGGCTTAAAAGATGCTCAAAAATGGCGGCCATGTTGTAAAATGGCTGTCTGTCAATTCTCGTGGCTAATGGGAAAATCTGCAAACTTTTATCCCTGTATTCACACCTGAAAGATTCTATATTACACTATTCCACCTGTCAAATGTACTGAAAAATATTAGCCACATCTCTTAAAACAATTTTACAAAAAAAACATCAAGGCCTGTAGATAATTTCCCTAAGTGCTGCTGATGCCTGTGTAGAAAGGATTGTGTCGCGTCAGCGTGAAACAAAGACAGCACGCTTGCACTATTTCAAGGTTCTGTAAGACGAACACGCCTGTCCCAAAGTTCTCCTCACCCTCCTGCCACGAAGTGTGCTGAAAGGAAATCAGATTCCCCCAACATGTTGCGAGCAACATCGGTTTCATCTTTTATGTGGTGCGCGTTTTGGCAAAAAGAAAAAAAAAAAAAGTGATTCGGGAACTTGCGCAGGGAGACGTCTGGATCCAATTGTGGGCTGATGCGTCGCTGTGTGAGAGGAGCAACGTCTGTCAAACAGCGAGACGGGATATCTTTGGGAGACGTCCAGAAAGCCCGAAAGGGACGCAGCGACACAGAAAGAGCAGGGGTGGCTCGAAAACAGCCGCTCTGAAGTCTCAGCTACGGCTTTCGGGCCCACACCCTCCCCACCACCACCGTTCCATTCACAGATCCGAATCATCTGCCACAGACACTTTGTGGCTGAGTCAATGAGGTGGAGAGTTGGAGTGAGAGAGAAAAAGAGAGAGAGAGAGAGAGAGGATGGAAGGAAAGAAATACACCAACAGAAGGGGAAGGTTTGGGGGAGGATGTTCAGGGAGGGAAAATAAGAAATGAATGGGGCCACATGGGTGGCTTCTAGTCGGGGATGTTTTATTTCTTTTGGCTTCTTGAGTGACAGAGCCATCATTGCTGAGGAATCAGTGACATAATGCAGACGACGTGGACAGAAAGCTTTGAAGCACTTCAGTTCCTCCCGCCACCCCCCTACATGCGAACAGCGTTACATTGCGAGCAATGCAGACATACATACTCTTTTGGTCCGCCTGCTTTCAATCCACGTTGGATCCGTGTTGAAGTGCCGCATGGCTGACACTTGTCTAGCGCTAGGATGAGAAACACTAGTAGGCCGGAAACATTTGGTAGTTTTCGGGCGAATGCTGATTTCCGAAATCCCCAATATAAGTTACTGCACGCTTTCATTTACACCTGAATATAGCCACTTTCAGCTTGCAGTGAATACCTAGCAGGTAAATATTATCTCAAGTCAACAGTCTTTATCTCCTGGCAACAGATGGCTCGTTTTTGTTCTATGTGTTGTTGTACTTTAAGTTTCTTACAGTGTTTCTGTACAGGACGCTTCTTTTATCATGTTATTATTATTATTATTATTATTATTATTATTACTTAGTCCTCTGGAAAAGCTTCAGTAGATTCTGAAGGTTGGCAAAGAATAATCATTTTCTCTTTTTAAACACAACAAACTAGGTACATTTTTATTCTCAACTTATTTGTTGGTTGAAACTACTCAACTTGATTCCAGAAGAGGTTCAGCAGGTCTTGGCAACCCCGGTTTATTTGCTGCCATTCAGACAACTTTGTATTCTCCTTCATTAGGAATCCAAATTTGGATCAAATTTGTGAAAGAGTTGCACCTTTCGCAGACAAAGTGCTTCGGAGAAGCGCCTGGAACGTGACATCACATGGAATCAGAAGCCTGCCTGTACCAATGGGTTTATGTGTTAAGATCAAGCAAACAGAGTTTATTTATTTATTTAATTATGTATTTATTTATTTATTTATTTATTTATTTATTTATTCATTTAAGAATATATTAGTCATTGTCCTTGAGGCTTTTACAGAATGGGTGGTTCCCAAATCAAGCTCTGCTCTGGACCAGCGTTTTTCTGGGACCTGCTCTGTTTTAAGCACATACTCAAGCAGTGCTGTACTCACCTCTGTGTGTGTGTGTGTGTGTGTGTGTGTGTGTGTGTGTGTGTGTGGGGGTGTGTGTGTGTGTGTGTGTGTGTGTGTGTGTGTGTGTGTGTGTGTGTGTGTGTGTGTGTGTGTTTGCTGTGTAGACTTCTGGCAGTCTGTGTTTAGAAGAACTTGTTTGGGCTCTGCCTTGCGTCAAAAGCTGCGGCTCCGGGTTTGGGTTACCTGCGGGTGTCACGATGATGAACGGGGCTGCCGGAGCTTGATGAAGTGTTTATGACCGAGAGGCGTTGTTGCATGTAACTAATCAGGCCCGAGGCCGGCGGGGCGAAGGCAGGACTCTCCACCGAACGGCCACGGCAAAGTGGGGGCGGCGCTCGATGACGTTTTGGACGCACACAGTCAGCGGATGTTGCGGTGACATCACGCAGCTGCTCGATTGGGGACTTCTCCAGGCAACAGACGACTTTTTTTTTTTTTTTCTATATTTATTGTTGTAACCTAAGTAGGAGATGTCTAGGTAACCTCTGTGCTCCTTTTCAAGTGGACGGAATAATAAATCCAGCCGTATAACAAATGGTTTGTTTCAGACCGGGCCCTGTTATTTTATCATCACATTCTGCACGGCAGTGATGGATCAGCTCCGAGGGCTCCGGCTGTTTGTACGGGTGGCCGGCATCGCCAAAGCAAACACGCAAAAAAAAAGAAAAGAAAAAATGAAAGTGAAAAATGCGGTGCGAGGCGGGCCCCGCGTCATTCTGCAGCAGAGTCCGCTCCCCCGCAACCCCCGAATCCGAGGGTTCACGCCGAGGTGAGACAAGCAAAAAGATCGGAGGATAAATAAAAACACTCCCAGAAAGTCTTCGGCTAAATAAATTATGTGCAAGGACGCGTGAGTTTGCACTTGGAGAAGTGGTGAAAGCTTGGAAGTTTCTCCTCGGCTCCTCGGCGGCCCCCGTCTGCAGAGAAGTGGCCCCGGGCCAGACTCTTTAATTCCCCCCCACACCCCCCATTTTTTTTTTTTTTGCACTTCATGCATCTGTTGCTGTCACTGTAACTCTCTTTATGGGGGACTCGTCAATGCCCTGGGCTTGTCTGTGTAAGATCAGACGCGTTACATGGTGTGTATAATCTTTTTTTTTACGGTCCCTTTTTCTTTGTAGCTTCTTTCGGCTGCAGGGATTTCCATGATGAGAACTGGAAAACACTTCTGTGTCAAAGGGAGGAAGAAAAAGTGAGCAGTTGAACATTGCCAGCAATGCATGAATTGCATTTGGATCGCAGATGTCAGGCATAATTTAGAAAACACACACATCCACACACACACACACACACACACACACACACACACACACACACACACACACACACACACACACACACACACACATCTATCCCACAACAAGTTGAATTTTAACGTCTGCTGGAGGAAAGATTTGAGTTCATAAAGTCAAGATTTATAAGTCAAGGGAGGAAAAGCCAGGAGAAATGTTGTATGAAAGCAACAGTTTGGCACTTTAGGCAGACATTTAAAAACTCTTTGCTCCAAGTCCAGTCTGCTTGTAAATAACCACACTTTGCCCCTAAATGCTGCCTCTTGAAGCACTTCTGGCAGGATTCAGACGGATGCCGACATTTTTTTTTTTTTGTACAGGCATGTTTGAGCCCCGTTCCTTAACATCAACCGCATCACTAGAGCAGACTTAAGTCATATCAGCAAGCCATGCGGCGGTTTGTGCAAGTCTCACCTTTTTCCACATAACCTGACTGTGACTTGCTCGCTGGTTTTTACCGCCACATCTCTGTCAAAAGATGACTTGTCTGCTTGTGCAACTCTAAACAGAGTAAAAAAATTTTAAAAAAAGTAAGTTTTCCCCAGAGAGTAGAATACAACCAGCCGGGTTAGATTGGCCACCAACAGGTGGAGTTGAATGTTCTGATGGCCATAGATGAAAACAAAAATCTAGTGGATAAATAATATGCGAGAGGGGGATTAAGGAATAATAATGAAAAAAAAACAAAACACTCTAATACAAATTGATCTCTTATCTGAAAAACTTTATGCTCACAAATAACCTTGACAGGAGCCGGGTTGACAAGCTGACACATTTTATATATATAATAATCACAAGTACTTACTGAATCCTTTTCCTACATTCCCAGTCACATGTTTATTCGACGTGTCCCAGTAAAAATGTCCTCTTGTTTGATGAAGAACAAGGTGTTCTGCAGCCCGTTGGACCCTGTGGGTCCAGATAGCACGTCATCATCCAGATATGATCTTCACTTGCTGTTTTTAGCGAGGCAAAGGATTTTTCCTCTTTTCAATCATTACAGTTGCCTATTTCTTTTCCTCCTTTTTTTTTGTTTTTTTGTTTTGTATTTAGTTAAGGTTTTGGTGGCTGTAGGTCATTAGCTGGACAGAAAGGAGGGCAGAGAGAGAGAAGGGGTAGAAGGGACTCAGACTGAGTCGGTGTCCTGCCACTGAGCCATGTGGCGCTCCTTATTTTTGATTTATTAATAGCTTTACTGCAAGACAGAGAGAAAGAAAGAAAGGAAGAAGGAAAGAAAGGAAGAAAGAAAAAATGCAATGGCTTGACAAAAATGGAAAAAAGCCACCGTTGTGCAGCAGGTCCTTGCAGTTTGGAGCAGCCTCTAATTAGGGTAGCATTCAGGGGTGGCATTAGTTCCCAAACTTCTTTAAGGGGTAGAAAGCGGAGCTCCTATTAGAGGGAGACAGGCTGAGCGTAGAGACATACGCTGAATAGCAGATGGAAGGATCCGGCACCGGCAGGGGAGGCAGGGGTGTTGCTATGGATCCTGCAACTCTGGGCTGTAGTTCAATGTTCAAGTTTTTATTTCTTTATTTTATTTATCTTTTTTTTTTTTCCTCACATTTTTTAAAACTGAAATTACGTTGTAAAAGATAGCCTGCACAATGTGAGGAAAGACACTTCACTTTTTATTGTTATGGTGGTTGGAGTGAAACACTGAAAAGTTCCATTTGCTTTTGCCGGAAGATAAAGAGGGAGCACTGTCAGCATGCATTTATGTTTTATGTAAAAACACGACGTCTTGATGGGTTTTAATGAAAACAGTCTATGGTTTTAGCGGAGATGTGTGGGTTTTTTTTTTTTTAAATCGACTTCCCACAATGAATCAAAAACATCCTGGTTCTTGTGAAGATAGGGGCGATGTTTACGTTTTCACTCCTTTTATTTCATTGTCGAACTTAATTCCATCGATTGGGTTTTTGAATAAACTTCTGCAAATAGAACTAAATTATGAAGAGCTTTTTGCAAAGTGCTTGTTATACAAGTCAGTGTATTTTTGGGAGGGGGGGGGCAGGGTTTAGTCAAAGTTTTCAAGCAATTTCAGGTTTTTTGTTGAAAGTTTTATTTTAAAGTTGTTGTTTTTTAAATATTTATTTAATGATTAGTTATCTAAACATTTTATTTTAATAACAGGTTGCACTTCTTACATTTGTAAGATATATTTGCAAAAATATCACCTCCTTAATAAAACTGGCCATGAACAAAACAGTTTTGTTAAAAATTCAGCACTTTTTCTGGGACACAGAAAAAAAAAGGAAATTACTTTTTCTCCTTCTTTTGTTGTGTACATTTTTTAAAAAAACAACCTTCATATGTACTTGGATTATACTCATTGATTGCTTTAAAAAAATAATTCACACTTCATTTTTTTCTGGACATAAAAATTCTTATTTCTTTTCTTGTACTTTATCTACATTTTCCTGCATTTCAGTGTTTTCATTTGCAAAAGAAAAAAGCAAAAACCTACAGAGTCAGAACCAAAACCATAGTAAGAATCAGACACGCTTGCACCAAAACCCCTTGTTTGCTCAAACTCAAATATTATTTTGTGCTTTTTTTTTTTTCTTTCTTTTTTTTAATGGATACAATTTTCTTATAAACTGAACTTGACTTTTTTTGTGTGTTTGTTTTGAGTCTTTCCTGCTCTGCATGTTGCTTTATCCCCTCTCCTCATAACCCGTGTGACCCCAGTTAGCAGGATAGACTGCTAACTGGGCTCCAGTCATGCCCCAGGAGGATGAGGGCCACCTCACAGCACCCATCCAACACTTCCTGCTTCCCGAAGCATCTATTTCTTTCCTCTGTTTGTTTGTTCATTTCATAGTGTCGCATCCCTGCATTCAGCTCTTTCCGCAATCCTTTAACTTATGGTTATTTAACATTATTAAACGAGGGGGAAGCTGAACGCTCTTATGCAATAGTTCAATGAACATATGGCCATCCACTTTTTAAGAATAAACTAATTCATAAGTCATTGAAGGACGTGGAGGATGCAAACAGATATTTCCAACGTGATTTGCGTGATACGATCTCTACTTCACGGCAGGGTGTTTCTACGTCTCTTTTTTTTAAAATTTATTTTAACCTCATCTCCCTTGAACTGTTTTAACGTTTTAAAACCTACGATTCTTTTTTTTTTTTTTTGCGCGCGCGCGAGTCGCTGAAAACAAAACGAACACACAAAAAATAAACAAAGTCAGGTGAGTTGAGTATAATTTTACATACTCCCGAGAGAACAGAGGAAGTGGAGAGAGAGAGAGAGAGAGAGAAAGAGAGGCAGAGAGAGAGAGAGAGAGAGAGAGAAAATAAAAAGAAACACTTGAAGAAATTCAATGGATTTACGTCCAATCGGTTGATTAAACCATTTACGGGACGTATTTTTAAGTAAGGTTTATTTCCCCTTTGGGAGTTTGAAGAATCCCACAGCCCCCCACCCCCCAAAAATCTAAATAATGTAAATATGGGAGGATGAAAATAAACTTGTTCCAAAAATGCTTTCAGTTCCTATAAGAGCAATTAACTTAGAGAAATCAACACCCGACTAGAAATATACCAGAGTTTATTATTATTATTATTATTATTATTATTATTATTATTATTATTATTATTATTATTATTATAATAATAATAATAATAATAATAATAATAATAATAATCAACTGATCCCAACTACTAATGCCGCATATATCCCGGAAGTGATTCCATTATTTATCACTTCCGCATTTACTTTTGCTTTTGTCTCTGTTTCACTTCTGCTATTTGTAAACAAGCCTTCAGCTGACCTCGTTCTTTACTCTCTCTCTCTCTGTCTCTCTCTCTTCAGTGTGTGTGCGTGCGTGTGTTCTGCATCAGTGTGTGTGCGTGCCCGTCCGTCTCTCGTTGCGTGTTACATCATCACGCAATAGCTGTCCTCTCGTGGCCCACTGAACTGGCTCTAAGCGCTGTACCAATCTGGCCGTCTACTACGCGCTTCACGTTTCTGTGGATCAGGGCACGCAGACACACGCAGGCGGCGGGCGCACACATCCAGTCACGGAAGCGCTCAGGCTGTATAGTTTTTTTTTTATTTATTTATTTTATTTTTAGTTTATTTCTTTTCTCTTTTTTTAAGGCAACCACGTGGACTGATTAAAAATAATAAAAAAATAAAAAATAAAAAAAAATTCTACCACATGCATCGTCTCCAAGTGTACTTGCATATATCTCAGATGCTTAAAAACGGTTTGGTTTTACGAGTAAAAATAGGGCAATTGTGTGGCTTCTTTCTGCAGTGAAAAACACACATGTGAACACTCCAAAGGGGCAGAAAACACCTGAAACAAATGAAGTATCGTGTAAAAACAAAACAAAAACAACAACAAAAAAACATGAAATAAAATAAGACAAATAAAGCGGGTTGAAGGGATTCTAACTTCCAACACTCACATTCACGCATCCCGATCAAAGCTGCTGCCAAAATGTCAACAGTTTCCCTCCCCCGCCCACTGGTAGATTTGCAAATTAAGCATGAACTCTGAAGTTATTGAAAAATACATGTCACGTCAGTAATAATCCCAATTTCCAAGCGTATTTCAGCACGTCATCGAACGTCACACCATTAACTCGGTGATTCTTGAGAAGAGGAACAAAACAGGTCCTATGGATAAAGCTCAAAATTTGAGTAAAATATATACAAAATCTATATTTTTCAAATATCTGACTAAACCAACCATGTGAGCACAACATTGTGTGCTCTCCTGGTGCTTGCTGGACATATATATTTTTTATTTTAAACATTGTAGTAGGTGGAAGGTGTCTGTGAAATCCCCTGTCCTGGAGCAGAACTCAATACATTATAATAGTTTAAAACAACTAAAGGAAAACTAAGATAATATAAAGATAATATATTTTGACAATTAAGTATAAGTATTCAAATAAATAATTATAAAAGTATCAATGAATTGAATTAAAAAATCCTTTTAATATATTTTCCAACTCGATTTAAATTTGTCCTAAGTTTATGTCATAAAAAGAATGTAAAAAAATAATAATAATAATAATAATAAATCAGGCATTATTGGGGGGCATCAGAACTTCTGAGGACCTCATGACGTCTTCCTTTCTCTTCCTTTGCGAAGAGGGCTAAAGCAGCTCTTGCTAGCTTATGTTGTTCTGTAGCTTTTTCTTCTGTTTTATTCCGAAATTGTTCATCACAACTGCATGGTGTCAACACCATAACTTTCAATTAACTAAACTTTGATGAAATTATGTGAAATAAATGCTCAATTTTAGTGAACTGTAAAGATTTCATGGACCTGATGAGCTACAATATGGCCTCCTTCAGATTAACAGCATATCAATTGATGTAGCTTGGCATTTTGTCAACCCCGTCATGCACTGTCAACTCCTTCAGATGGACTTTATGTTGTTTATTTTTGTTTTAAGTAATATTTCTTTTGTTTATTGAGAAGCATTTCTCTGAAACTGAGTCAAAATAGCACTTGTAGGGGCATTAAAAAATAATTCTATATTTATTTTTTGTCAGATGGTGATGACAAAGTTCTGGGTCAGGTCCAATAAAAATGTAATTTAAAAATAAATAAATAAATAAAAAATTTTAATTTGGAAACATTTCAACCCATTTTGTCCCACTTCTCAAGAATCACTGAAATATTATACATTTAAATAATTGAACTCATGTTTGTACGGTCAATTTTCAATCAATATGAGGTTTTCAATCCTACCTACATTTTATTATTATTTTTTTTTTGAAGTTGTTAAATTATTGAACCGTTAGCTATTCACATTGGGTGTGCGGTGTGGAGAAAGCACACAGAGAACAGTAAGGCTGCAAAATGTATATACAAATAAACCAACTCAGTGAAAGTTGGGAGAGGTTCTGTTTCTACATCGAGAATTTAGGTTCAGCTTCAGTTTTACCTAATTTACGGACAATGCTAACACAAAACTCAATGTATGGGCAGGCTGCACTGTAAAAACAAATTTTGTAAATGTGAACACATTCAATAAGGTTTTATCAAATTTGTCGGCACATATATTTAGCTTCCAATGATGTTTAAATTATGACTTGATTCGCTTCTTAATTTTAATTTTTTTTTATTTTTATCACAAATTGGACCAACTCAAGAGACTGTTTCAGTTGTTAGCTTAACTGCTAGCTAGCAAGGCTCAGGTGGTCAGCAGATAACAATGAGGCTGCAGTGTTTACATGTTTTTTTACTTTGAATCAGCAGCTTAGTAAAAGCAACCAATTGTCCTTAGACTTGTGGTTGAGATGTTTCCTTTGTTGGAGTAAGAATTAGAGATTTTAACCAACTTCAACAAGGATAGCTTTTTTCTAAACCTGTTACCAGCACCAAAACTTTCCCAGTCACAATCTTTATCAAAATTCTGACTTTTTCCTTCACTTTGCAACCCATATAAGCACATCAATGCAACTTCTTCCTGCTGAATACTACACAAGATAAACGAGAATTGGATTATTGGTTCACTTTCCAGTCAAAACATTCATGTTTACTTAAAATGACATGAGTTACATATAGATATATATATATTTTTATTTAGAATTTAGCTTGTTACACGTCGTTCTCAGAAATGACCATAGTTGATTCAAATTTAAATCATCTTAATTGCTAGCATTTAATTGTTTTATTATAGTATAAAATGTTTCAAAAGAAAACAACCAGAGTGTGTCTAATTATTCTGTGTAAAAAATGATACTTAAAAAAAATGAGATTCTCTTTTACTGTACTTGTGTCATTGATATTAAAAAAAGGCCAGCTTGCTTAAAACTCTTTTAGCTGTTGATTTTGTCAAACAGTTCTTTTCGGGACGATTATTCACCGTCAAATTCGATTACATTTTTTCATCGGTGTGTCAAACGGGAGCATCTCTTGGATCGTTGTTATTATCACTATATATATATTGTTTTCTTTTCTCAAGTGGCCATGATGTGTAAATCTGTGACCCGGCGGCAGGGAGAGCAGCCGCACCCCCTCCCTGCCCTGCCTCAACCCGGCTGACACCCGCCTGTCCGCTCACCGCAATTACGAGGATGAGTGTGAGAGAGGTCAGATGGACACGCAAGGCCCGTTTGCGCATGTTCCAAAACGTGCGGCGGTGGCACGGAGACGAGCGCGTTTTTCGGCCCACATTTTTGCGAGGCTGAAACGCCGCGTAACCGCGCTGCAAGCCGTCGTTCCTGCACTTTGACTTTGCACTCAAACGCACCAGAAAGCTCAATTGATTTCCCAAAGGGGGCTATTGTCTCGTCACTTTTTCTTTCTGTTTTTTTTTTTGTCTGTTGAAAAACAAAAAGAGAAATTTATTCTTCTTTATAAACAAACTGTGTAGAAAATATCACACCTCAGATACACCATAATTGGCAAAAAAAACAAAAAAAAAACAAGTACAATGCATTCATTAGTTCAAATCAAAACACACCGCAACAGAACTATAAATGACTTTGCTGCTTGCGTGTCCTTTTCTTCTTCTTCCTTTAATACGAACTTCAAATCAAAACCTTTAAACCTCGTTCTAATTTGCTCATAAAATAATAATAATATATGGATGTGTTTGACACAATTTAAACACGTGATCACTTAGAACCTGTCCTGAGACGCTCCTAATAGAAAACAACAGTGACTGAAACTGATCGCGTCTTGATAAAATACAGGGAAAATTCGAGGTCAAAAAAAAAAAAAAAATCCTTTTGATTCTGACTGAAATAATAATAATAATAAAAAAAAACATACCATAAATATATAGTTTCATAAACAGCATGAATATAGGCACAAATAGTGTTTCTTTTTCTCCTGCATGTCCGTCATTCTGCTGCAAATAAACGTACAAAAATAATCCTACCTTCAAAGAGGGGAGAGGGGGGCGTTTGTTTCTGCTTTTGATAAGTTTTGTTTGGGTTTTTTTTTTTGTTTTTTTTTTCGTCGTTGCAGTTTTAAGATTTTTTTTTTTAACAGGCGCTGGTGCCGCCGATAATTCTGTTCGGGAAGTTTTCGACTAAGACGGCCTCCGGGTGGACGGACTGCGGCTGGCCGGGCAGCGCCAGGGAGGTCGGTAAAACCGGGACAATGACAGGAGGAGTCCTGGCGGGGCTCAGCGACCCGCCGATGATGCTCTCTATGGAGAAGGGAGAACGCTGCTGCTGCGGCTGCTGCTGCTGCTGCTGCTGCTGCGCCGGGGGGCTCGCTTTCTGCGCCGGGGACGCGGAGCCCAGAGCGGACCCGAGCTGCGGGTAAAATCTGCTCCGGGCAAGGTCCGTGCTGGTGGGCATCAGCGACGGCGACGGGATGTGCGTGTGGGAATGTCTGGGCTGCTGCTGTTGCTGCTGCTGCTGCTGCTGCTGCTGCTGCTGGAAGGCGAACAGCGCGGAGTGCGTGTGGTAGGACTGCAGCTGGATGCCGTAGCCGCCGCAGCCGTATGGTCCGTACCCGTACGCGGCCGCCGCTGCCGCCGCCGCCGCCGCGGGGATGAAGCCGTTGGGCTCCCGCAGCAGGTCCTGCGTCTGCTGCCGCTTGAAGCGCTTCCTCCGCCTCAGAAAGCTCCCGTTGTCGAACATGTCGGCCGACTCCGGGTCCAGCGTCCAGTAGTTGCCCTTCCCGGGGTTCCCGGGCTCGCGCGGGATCTTCACGAAGCAGTCGTTCAGAGACAAGTTGTGCCGAATGGAGTTCTGCCACGCCGGGAACTTCTCCCTGTAGTACGGGAAGCGGTTGCTGATGAAGTCGCAGATCTCGCTGAGCGTCAGCCTCTTCTTGGGGCTCTGCAGGATGGCCATGGTGATTAAGGCGATGTAGGAGTAAGGGGGCTTCACCAGGGCGTTCTTCCCCGCCGGCTTGAAGGCATCCCTGGAGGAGGAGGTGGTGGAGGTGGAGCCGTCCTGTAGGCACGGAGGAGGAGGAGGAGAGCCGGCCAGGAGGATGCCGTCCCGCATCTGCGCCACCTCGTCCACGTAGGAGCGCGTGTGGCCGTCGCCGTCCTCGCCCTCGCCGACCACGTCGATGTCGGTCTCTTCCGAAAGGAGGGAGGCATCCGACATCTCCGAGCTCAGAGTCATGGCTCAGTCTTTGCGCTCCGAGCTGCCCCTGAACCCCCCCAAAAAAACACACACGTCAAAAACTCATAAGAAGAAAGGGAGAGGAGAGGCGCAAGAGAGAAACGTCCGCTGTTTTTTGCGCCTTTTCCATAGGGGTTTCTTTTCCCCCCTCTCTATCTCTCTCTATCTCTCTCTCTCTTTTCTTTCTCGGGAGGTTAGGCAGTTCGCAGACTGAAGCGCGAACCCTGGGTTGGTAAGAGCGAATGTGTGCGTTGGGGGGGAGAGAACCTGCGCAACGGGCAGACCAAGATCTCACAAGGGGCGGGTCTTTTCTTTAAATTTATACCACCGCCCTGATCACATGGGGGAGGAAACGTCACACAGGCAAACGAGAAGCATGTAAAAACAACAACAACAACAACAACGATAATATAATAAAAATGAAATTTGAAAACTCAGATTTTTCCTTTCTTTGAAGGAAAGAAGTTTTCTAGTGCTTTTTTGTTGTTGTTGTTTTTCATGCATTCCAAAATGCATTAAAAAAGTGCATGTTAGAAATATAGCCAATTGCTACCAGGGCATAGTCTCAATGTGCATGCAAAATAATAAGTTGTTTTTTTAAAGGGTGAAGTAAAGGGGTTAAAAAATAATAGCAATAAAAAATAAAATAAAAAAAACATTATACAGGAAGCTCAGGGATTGGCCATTTCTTTCTCTTCTGCCCGCTTCCTGGGAGTGGCGCTCCGGGTTTGCGTGATCCCGCACTTCTCCAGATTGTCCTGCGAGCCATTTGTAGTAGGAAGGAGTCAGCTGTTAACTCGAATCAGTCACGGGTCACGCAGAGCAGGCGAGCTCACCTCCCCACAACCCCCCATTTACATGCAGCCGGGGCCTAGAGCCGGCCGCATGCGTGGTGCGGAATTTTACAATAAGCACGGAGGACATTGCGGAAGATGTCATCTTTAATAAATGACGCGCAAAATTCTTATTGATCATTTATTTTCCTGTTTTAGGATGATTTTTTTTTTTAGGATTATCTTGAGGTTGATTTGAAACACTTGATCACATTTATTGGTCGAAATAACAATAGTACCTGCTAGAGATGATTTTCTTAAGCTTTTTTTTTAAAGCAGAAAATAAACGCGAAAGGCAAGTAAATAAATAAATCGAAATTCGAAAAGAATTCTGTTTTTATTTTTTACATTATTAAAGAAGGAAAAAGTAAGTGTTTTTGTTTGTTTATTTATATGTTAAAAATACATATGTGTATATATATTTTTTTTAATTAATTAATTTATTTATTTTGTGGGTTTTTATTTATTTATTTATTTATTTATTTATTTATTTATTTATTTATTTATTTATTTATTTTGTTAAAATAAAAATAAAAACCGGTGGTTCATTAAAAAGAACAATGATCCATGTTCAAACTGGATGAGGTTCCTTCCTTTTGAAGGGGATCGGCTTTGTTTGCGACGTTTCCTTGTTTACACCGCCATCTAGCGGGGAAATCGTCCCGGACAAGACAAAAAAAAAAAGAAAAAAAAAGAAAAAAAAGAGTTAAAATCCTCCAAGGGACGCAACAGTTTCAGGGCACAAAAAAACGCCACATTGTTATTGACTTCAGTTTTACACGGACAATTTAATCAAAACACAAACAACACTTTATTTCATTGGGAATGTTTTGGTCCTAGTTACATACCAAACACTCCAAGCCAAAATTATTCATAGGGTTGATTTAAAACACCCAGAGTTGATTGGGTTAAGATGTGACGTCAACCTGATAAACGACAGGCCGACGTGAGGAACCAAACGGTACTGTTAAAGTAAAGGCAAATCTTCTGAATTTGGGATATAATTCATTTAATTTCACATAATCATCGCGGTAGAAGCCATTTGTTTGTTGAAACTTAATCAAATATGTTTGTCCTATTTAATGTTTGTTTTGAGTGACGTATAATTACTCCAAGTTTGTCGTTTATTGAACGTTCAGAAACTCCAGCGGCTGTGATGAAAAGGTCAACAGAGGTGGAACAACCCGAACAGGTGATCAACTCAGAGCCATTTTACTCCCCGTCTCTCTTTATCGGTTAAGCACACCCGTTGCCGTGGCAACCGCCTGAGTCCCGCAAGCCGAGCAGAGATTACGTTGAAAACGTTCAGTCCGTCACGATATCAGGTTTCCAGGCTTGATATTTAGTTCTCGGTTATTAAAAAGCCTCCCCTGAACACAGCGGTGGCTGATTAACTCATTGAAACTCCAGTCGGTCTCTGACTTCCTTTTTTATTTGTTAATGAATCTGTAACGCACTGAATTGCGCAACACCTTGTTGAAACAGCAACTGCTGAGATTATTAATTTCCAACACGTTTATTGATTCTTTTTTTTTTTATTTATTTTTTTTAAGATTAGCCGTGGCACTAATTGCGTTTATTTTTTATTATTTCTCTGAAGTGTTGCATCCTGCCCTTCTTGAGACGCGTGTGAAAAATGAAGACTGATGTTTTGGAATCGGCTGCCACTGCTGGACTAATCAATATCCATCTCTGAGTTCATCTCTTCAGCCAATAGTCAAATGCAAGGAACTGTGGATGTAAAGAAAAAATTCTAAACGTCAACACAGTTTAAGCTTCTATGGCAGGACAGGTGCTGAGTTCATTATTTGACCCTTTTTTTTTTTTTTTTTGTCTTCTGGAAACTTTTTATTTTTGAGTTTTATTTGAGATCCTATAATATGTACGCAAGCACCCAGAAACTGAAAAGATTGAACTCTATCAATGTGTGCAAAAATAGTATTTGTGTGTTGTCCATCCATTTATAAACACGGAAAACTGATTCACTATATAAACTGTGAATACATAAGCATGAGCTGTCGAGTTTTCTTTAGTATTGTATTTAATCTTGTTTAACTATTGGTGGAAAATCTTGTAGCTGTCTTAGTAAACTGTGTCTTTGTGAAATCTGTTTCTGTGTACACGCGTGTCATTTATGTTAATGTAAAAACGAGCAATCTCATTGACCAGCAGATGTCAAAGTGCAACTGTTGCTATGTGCACTTGCGACAACTGCTTTTATACATCTGCTAACTGAATTAAATTTAACTTAGGGGACTTAAGGAAAGTTTTACTGACACTTTCATACGGAGCGAGTGTCGCCTGGAACCTGCAGAACTTAACCCAGGGCAGAAAAAACCCAGTCACTCTTCTCTTCTTTGTCTGACGTCACGTCCTCCCTCCTCTCTCGCTTCCATCTTGCTCCCCGCATGTGTCTGCTGTTAGTTTACAGGTCAGTGAGGAGCTTTAAATACTTTCTTCTCCGCACGGTTGCCCCCTGATCAGACGGCCAGAGGTAAACGAAAGCCTTTCCCGACCGGGCGGCTGATATCCGCCGCGGTGTGAAGCTAATCTTACCCACGGACCTGTGTGGCGGTGTGACAGGCCGTGCTGCTAGCAGCTAAGCTAGGCAAAGTTAGCCTCCAGCTTCCTCTCATAAAAGCTATTAAAAAAAAAAAAAAAAACCATTTAGGCTGAATGCGGGCTAACTAAACTTTCCCTTCACGTTTAGGATAACCTGTTGCTGGCTTATTTAGCTCGACTAATAATATTTCCTTGTTATTTGCTTGGCTTCGCTCGTTCACAGCGCCTCCCAGAAATCAGGAGAATAGCTTTAGTTTCGTCCTGCGAATTGGCTAATTTAGTCTTTTTTTTGTCAATCAGAGCTCACCGATGGTTCGTTCAATGTGCTTAAACCGCTTTATCTTGAGCATTTGCAGTCTTGCCACACCCACACTGACAATGCTGCTCCCTGCGCATGTGTGTTTATATGCGCGATATTGTTCCTTTATTGTCACCTTCCTATTTTTTAAATCCAATCAGATCGCATTTTGCAAAAAAAAGAAAGAAAAGCTCCGTTTTGCACCGATGACACAATGCGTAGAAATAAGTGAATTAATGTAAATAAATTGTGCTTATAGTTCGAATACTTTTTTCATGGGATTTGGCAGGTCAAACCTGAATAGCCTGATCTGTATATATGTTTATTTAAGCCCCAAGTAAATTTAGGTTGGGTTTGCTTATTTTACCCAGTTTGTTTTTTAAGTGATTTGTGGGGGAAGCAAAAATAAGTTGCATGTGATTTCAATGGTCAGAATCGACTTTCTCCCAGATACATTTCTGGGATCAGTCATCGAAAGTTTTTAGTTTTTCTGCCTGAACATTTGTGTAATCATAGCAATGAACAATGTTGGAGTTTTGCTTTCAACAGGCTTTAGTGTCATGTATTTCAATATCTTTAAAAAAATCTATGTTTCTTGAGGTTTCCCTAATTTCCAAAGCTGTTTGTTGATTTGTTTTTCCCGTATTGAAGTTTGTTGTCACTAGTTTTATCATCTTAAGGAAATGCTTTCACATGTTATACCAAATTGCTGCTATGCAGATAATTATTATTTTCTGCAAAAAAAAACCCCAAAAAAAAACCTATGAAAATTTGAGATTAGTTGCACGTATTTACAAGGAAATAATTTGGATGTTCTTTGTTGTAAAAGATTTTATTTTTTTTCCCAAGATTGAAGACATGGATTTGCATTTTTTAAACTAGGACGATCGCTGATGTTAAGTCATAAATATGTCAGAAAAAAATCTCTCAAAAGTAAGAATCGTAAAGAGCTCATCAGGACCGATTTTTCAATTTTAGACATGAGAAAATAACCAAATTACTTCTTGTAAATATGTGAAATCGCAACATTTCCTACTTTTATTGATTCCCTTATAAATGCAGGTTTTGCTGTTATGATAAAGTATTTGAATCCCTGTTGGTAAACGTCATAAATGTCGTTCACGCGAGTCAATTTCAAGACTAAAACCTTCACTCGCTGTTTCTAATCTAATTTAGTGTTTGTGTTGACAGCGATGTCTTTACCTGCATGGCGTGTCTTTGTGCGTTCATGTTGTCCCGTGTTCTTACATCTTAGATTTGCCTGTAAATGTCGGCAGCACAACCACCGTGTTATAATATATCGATCTGTTCATTTGCAGATGAAAGAAGCAATTATGAATCAAGAAAAACTCGCTAAACTACAAGCGCAAGTCCGCATCGGTGGAAAGGTAAAGTCTTGCCATTATATGCAGTGTCTCGGTACTCTGTGCTCCTTTTCAAAGGTTCTTTCTTTCTTTGGTTTTTGCTTCACCTGAATATTTCACAACCAACAAATGTTCACGAATGAATTGCAATTAATTCATGACAATCTTAAACGAACTTGCCTGGTCAGAAATGTAGACTCATGACATCACTTGAACAGAACCTGTCCGACAACATGAAGAAGGTCAAAACACCGATCAAGACCCCGACCTAACGAAGCAAAGTCTGAAAACGGTCACTAGGTTCTCACCAGCAAACTACAGTGAGAACTATTTACCACAAATTCTGCAAGATAAATAGGAACAATATTTCTCCAGTGTGACGTTAACGACTCGTTGGATGTTGTCGTGGTTGCTTAAATGCGCAACGGTGGAAATACTACCCCCACGTCACGTCCAAGATCTGAACAGAGACGCCTCCCTGTCTCTCTCCCACAGGGAAGCGCCCGCAGAAAGAAGAAGGTTGTACACAGAACGGCGACCGCCGACGACAAGAAGCTCCAGTTCTCCCTAAAGAAGCTCGGCGTCAACAACATCTCTGGCATCGAAGAGGTAGGCGCCGCGCGGCTGGAGCCCGCCACCCCGGCCCGCACCCGTCCCCTTCGGTAACGGGTCGGCGTCTCGTTCCAGGTGAACATGTTCACGAACCAGGGCACAGTGATCCACTTCAACAACCCCAAAGTGCAGGCCTCCCTCGCCGCCAACACCTTCACCATCACCGGCCACGCCGAGACCAAGCAGCTGACCGAGATGCTGCCCGGCATCCTCAACCAGCTGGGAGCCGACAGCCTGACGAGCCTGCGGAGACTCGCCGAGGCTCTCCCCAAACAGGGTCCGCAACCCGCAGCCCCACGCCGTCCTCACAGATTCCGTAGCTTCGCCGCGCTTTTCTGATCTCGTTGCCGCCGTGCTAACTGTGATTGCTTCCTCTGCTTTCAGCTGGAGATGGAAAAGCACCGATTGCAGCAGTAGAAGAAGAGGACGACGACGTTCCAGGTGAGGGATTGGACATCTGGGGAAATCTTCCCACAGGGGGATCATTGCATCAAGATGTTCCTCCGCCGGCTTAAATAAATAAAATGCCGCAAAGGTTTTTCCTTCCCAGGATGCATTGCTGTCTTTTGACGACGGTGCCGCGTTAGGCTTTATTTGCTTTTCTTTGCCGAGAAAGTTGGACTCAAACACATGAGGTTGTCATTAGCGCTATCCCGGCTTTCCCAGGACTTCTCAGGTCCTCGCTCACGCTACAAACAATTACGCAGCCGCCTCGCCGTGGAGGCGCGCGATGGCACAGGGGTTAACTACCCTCACCACCACGATGTTGATAGAGTTGGGTTTCCTTTTGTTTTCCCGCTGTTTGACCAGACGTTTTTAAAAATTGTTTCCATTTTAACCTTTGACCCTCTGAGACTTGGACATGGCGGTTCTCACAGAGGAGGGAGAAGCTAACTTCTTGAAGTGCTTTGCCATAATTTGTACTGCAACTTTTTTTTTTATTGTTTTTTTTGTCGACAAGAAACTTATTTTCATAGCATGGCCTTTATGTTGTAATTTAAGAGGATTCTTTTACCTTTTTTTTTTTAAAACCCTGGCATTTTTTCCTTCTTGACAAATTTGAGCGCCACTTTGTGCCGGCCTCCTCTAAAGCACATTGAAGTTTGAGGTTTTTATTGTGACGAAAGAAAGGCAAAAGAGTGTGAAAGCTTTCATAAGGCATTGAATGTTGAGCTCATTGCAAGTCTGTACGAGTCAGGAGTTTAGACAAACTAAACTTCCTGGGAGCGTCATGAAGGCTTGGATGCGACTTTCTCTCCCGCTCAGTCAGTTCAGACCTCCGCGTTTGTGTCGTTTCAGATCTGGTGGAGAACTTCGACGAAGCGTCTAAGGACGAGGCCAACTAGGCGGGAGACGGCAGAACTCAACAGGACCACGTGGGGGGCAGGAGGGGCAGGAGACGTTTCGCTTTAAAGAAGCGGGAAGTTGACAGTCGAAACACCTGAGCAAGTCGAGACATCGCGTCGGCTTTGAGCCGTCTGTAAAAAGCGCAACACTTCAGTTAATTACCGCCACACTCTTCAATCATTTCTTTTGAGTCGTTTTGTGGAGTATTATTCCGTATGGAAACTGGGGTCACACTATTTCAGTGTTCAGGTGTGTTTATTTCTCAGTCCACCTCTTTGCCACCAGGCACTCCACATGCTTGCCGTGCTCATGTGGTCTTAATGTCCAGCTACAGTAAGAGATTGTGTGTCCGATGCCCCCCGGCTGTACATCCGTTTCCTCTGTTACTGAACTGTGGCCTCCCTAAAATCACCATATCTGGAATAAACCTTTGCTACTGTCACTAAACAGAACAATGCGTCTGTTTTTTGTTTTTTTTATTTTATTTTTCAGTGGGAATGATAAAATGCTTCAAAACATGTTTTTGTCAAACATGTTTGACACTTTTCATGAAATATCTGACTTTTCCCCACATGTTTCTCTTGTACTTGTAATTGAAATACATTGTGTCGTTTAATGCTAACTTAAAGGGTTAGCATTGAAGTGTTTTTTAGCATTCATGTTTTTAAAATTAAGGCCTTGAGTTCAATAAAAAAACAAGTTGGCCTGTTGCAAAAAGCAAACCAAGGAATCAAATGATAAAATAAGCTCAATAACTAATAATAGCTCAATATGTAGTTTTTCTCTTTACTTTCTCTCTACCAAAAATTGGTTGGCAAATGTCTTCAGTCTCAACTTTTTAATTTTTTTGACAGTCTTGTTTACAGAGACGTCATAATTCATTGTATTTGTTTTGCCTTCCAGCCTCAGTGTTAAACGTTCTTTTAGATTTGAAAGTTTATTGATTTTTAAGAATTGGTTCTTGCTTCATTATGCCATTACCATTAGGTTACTCGAGAGTGGTCTCAAAACAATACTATTTATCGTCCAGCAAATTTTGTTACCGTGACTACTGACAAGTTCATAGCAGGTCTTGAGTTTTGTTGTGGCAGGACTTTAACCTCATTATGTGTCGTTTTCTTGTGAGACTTTACTGTTGCGCAGAACTTGGAGTCGCATGCAGACATCTTCGCTGTGACTCAAAGTGGTTGCAGCCATACACCTAATTGAATTTTTTATGATGTTTGTTTACCGATGACTAGCTGCTAACATATTCTTGCTAGTGTGACGGCCCTCAAACATAAAAGCAGGTTTATTGCCAGTTGGCTGGATGATATCCGTCTTGCCCAGTAGCTCACTTCTGTTGCTAACCAATAGGATTTTTATTTTTATATTTATTTTTTTTGCACATGGCTGTCACAATGTCTTGCCATGCATTCTCATTAGTCCTAATGTAATTTAAGTCTAAAAAAAGAAATTGACTGTTTTTGTTTTTTAAATTTCTCACATGCCATTCAGTTTTTGGAAACCTGTCATTTTGTAGCTTAAAACGGCTTCTATTTTTTGTGGTAAAAATGTCACTTTCTTTTTTTAAAACCGAAAGACAGCCAACAAATAAATTACGACTGTTTTAATGCACAAGCCATTTGATACAAAACTGCAAAAGAAGCACCACAATACCACTTTGGGCTGTCGATTTGCAGTGTACGGTCTTTTTAAATTCACAAAACATCTAAGCGCGGCTACGTAAACACACAACTGACCCTAGAATGGCCACAATACATTCAAATAAATAAAATAAAAACAACAAAAAAAAAGATTCGGTAATTTCACCGACATGTTACCAGCTTCATGTTCTCACGATTCAATGTGCCTCTGAAATGTGAAGACCAGATGTGATGATGAAAAACTTAGTTTTTTTTTTCTCCCCCACTTTAGAAACCATTTGAGTATAGTTAAAGTTATTTAACCCACCCACAGTCCTGGGTCGACGTTCGGGAAAAGCGAGGCAGATGTTGCGGTCGGACAACGGGGTGTTGTCAATTCCCGAAATCATACAAAAAAATAAAGAGAAAAAAAGAAATCGGAAAGCCGCACATGGGGTCCACTCTACCTCTTTAAGGTCAGCAGGAGGTTAACAGGTGGAAAAGGTGTAATAATATATTAGGATGTGACAAAACCAATAATTTACATGTAGTCTGCGACTCGTTTCCAACTCGCTTCCACGTCCTTCGGTGCGCCCCGATTGTGTTTTTAACTCCAGAAGATTACATTAAAGTGCAGAGCATGACTGCTTCCCAAAGGGACGGAAGTGAAAACCAGCTGTCGTGTGCACAAGATTCAATAAATAAGATTTTACGACACAAATTAAATATCGTCCTTAAGAGAGCAAAATATTCCCGCAGGCTGTAATCCAGGGCATGCTACATGATTGTCCAGCACCAAGCAACGTCCCACAAGGAGTCTGTCTTCCAGGAGTCTGTCCTCCAGGAGTCTGTCCTCCAGGAGTCTGTCCTCCAGGAGTCTGTCCTCCAGGAGTCTGTCCTCCAGGAGTCTGTCCTCCAGGATTTCACTCTCTGATTCCCATCAGGAGCTTCAATAGGTGGGCCTCCATCACCTGTTGAACTAAACACACAAACACGGATTTATTACAAGTGTAGAGCCAGTAGATGGCGCCACGACCAAAGAAACAAACCCCTCAGGAACTCTTTAACACTTTGCTAACTGTAAAATCACATTGGTGATAGCAACATGTTGAAGGTTTGCATAACAGCCAGGCGATACACGTCGTGCATCTTCAATGGTTATACGGGACTTAATGACAGTATTTCCAAGAGCCGAGAGGCCACACTCTGATAAAGACTTCACTCCAAAAGCAGAATTACAAGTAGGATTCATTTTTAGATCATTTCTGTGGTTTGAAGAAAGCAAAACTTAAATCGTCGGCTCTACTGTCAATCGGAAGAAAATGTAACAATTGTAAGCATCGTTGACAACACTATCAACTGATTAGTGTGAGGTTGGCAGCATCATGTTGCGGGGAAGTTTTTGAGGCCGATGCTCCTTATGAAACAGCATCATGAAGGAAGAATGATATGAGGAAATATTGACGCATCTCAAGATATCAGTTCAGAAAATGTTTCATTTATATTCAGACAACAGGATAAAAATGTTTTTTTTTTAAAAATCTTTTAAACGTTTGTTCCTCACACACCGTTTCGATGACCCATAGCCACGGCCATATCCATGGCGTTGAATCCCGAATCCGACTCTACGGTGGGATCAGCGCCGCTATCTGGAACACACGAGTCACATTTCGCGTTCGTGTCGGATTAAACAAAACGGACGGGTATTTGTCCTCGTAAAGTTGCTAGCGACAGATGAATTTTCCTTACCTAACAGAATCTCAACACAGCGCACATGGTTGCCGTGGACAGCATACAGCAGAGGGGCGCCTCCATTCTGAGGAAGGTAAGTTAATGTTTGAACAGCGACACCCAGAGGCCAACCAAACATCGTTACTCTGTAGCATTAACCTTCCACAACCAGATCCAGGTTAAGACATCAACCGCAACGGGATGCAGCTGACATGAATCAAGCTCGTACCCAGTCGTACTCATTGACGTCCACTCCGCAGTCGATGAGCATCTTCACTATGTCTGTGTATCCCTTACTGCAAGCGAGAGACAGCGCACTTTCCCTTCCTTTGGCCAGCAGGTTTGGGTCGGCCCCCTGCAGCCAAGCAAGAGAGAGAGAGGGAGAGAGAGAGGGAGAGTGAGTGAATGTTTTCAGAGTCGATTCAAAAACCATTACGTGCTCCGTTTGTGTTCCGCCGTACGTTCTGCAGCAGAAACTCGACGACAGCGATTTGCCCGTGCGCCGCAGCCCACATCAGAGGGGTGAAGCCTTCATCGTCTTGGAGATTGATTACGGTCTCTGTGCAAAGAAATACACCCGAGATTGAAATTTGTTGGCGGTGGCCGCGGTGCAAGAACAGGGAACTGTGGGTACGCTTTTTCTATAGTTCATGATTATAAGGTCAAAATTAGCAATCGTTGCAGTGTTTACGTCTTAGATTGTTTTGCTCACACTGTAAAAGGATTGAAAGTGATATTAGCCAAGAGTGCAGAAGAGGGGGGTGTGTGTGTGAGTGTGTGTGTGTGTGTGGGGGGGTGCAGAGAACAGGGCCCTGAGGAACACACAATGACAAGAAATTGCTTTGACTGAAAGACAAAACCATGTGCTCCAAAAACAAAGATGAACTGCCCACCTTGTTCAATTCTACTGGCCAAAAACACCATTTCTCCCTGGGCTGCCAGCTGATGAATGGATAAAGCTGGGAAATGAGAGGAAAGCTTAATTGGTTACACTTCCAATTAAATAATACAAGTGAAAAAAAAACAAAACACCCCAGCACTTACAGTGGACCAAAAGAGGAGTGGAGGACACCTCGTTGCCACGGTGTTTGTTGGTCAGTGTGGTGGACTGCTTGATGGGGGAGAAATGTTTGGTGGTGGACGGCGTGTAAACGTGACGTACTTGTATCCCTGGTGACGGCGAGGTCTGGATGTTGCACTCAGCTGAAAGGAAGAAAGGTGATTCTTTTAAGTGCACACGCAGGATGACTTCTGGCACCTGACAGAACCGAACCTCATACCTTTAAACAGGACGGAAGCAACCTCCAGGTCAGAGTTCACCTGGTCCTGAATGTTCTTGCTGTCCTCCTCGTTGAGAGACTTCACAAATCTGGAGCAGACATTCATGTCAAAGCGGTTGGGGAGGATGAACTTGATGCCCATGGCCACATTTTGAGGGCTGGGCTCGTCGGGGGTCGGACCCACGGACTGCTCGGTCTTGATGGAGCTCAGGTCGGGCATCACGCAGATCCCCTCCATGTCCTCAGCGACCAGGGGACAGACAGCGGTCCCCTCCACGGCTGCCACGGTAACGTTATCCATCCTCTTAAATGTTTCGCACAGCTAAAGCGGACCAGTAGGAATGATGAAATACGACGCTAGACCTCGGAGCTGTGTTCACTGAACTCTCGGAGTGTCAAAATACAAGAGTTAATCTCCAGCAGCATTTAGTTTTGTTCATCCAGATTGCCCACAAGACCAAACTGTCAGTTAGCTCGTTGTTAGCATGCTATAGCATGTTGTCGCTCCAGGTTTCTGTTGGTCATACTTACTTATCGGGGGATAAAACATGTTCAGTTGTTCGGACTCGAAACGTAAACGTTACCAGCGTCCGAGTGGCTGAATCGAAAAAAATACAGCATGACGACAATAATGAGAAAATCGTCATAAAATCGTCGCTGCAGCTTCGGTGTTTTGATAAATATGCGCATGCGCGCTTTGATTCTGGGCGCTCTCCCTTATTTGGTTCTCCGTGGCCTTCCGGTGTTTTCAGCCGTCCAACAGGTGCGCTCAGCCGCGGTTTAGTATGATGATGCGTTCAAGTCGAGTCGTACACTGTGTTTTAAAGCCATTTCTATTTTCCAGCGCTTTATAAATGACATCCCAGAGTGTTTGCAGACAGGATGGATGTTGTAACGATTAAACATTACATAGTAAAATCAGATGCTCACCCAAAATAATCTCAAATCTGGACATGGCCTTATTTTGGACCTCATTTTAAGCAGGCTTAAAAAAAATGGGGCACCTTTTTTGCTCGGAACTAGTGTGTATCTATAGTTTTGACCAAAATACATGAATGTAGATTATGCCACAATTTCAGTTATTTCAACTTGTGGTGCATCTTGCAGTGTTTTATTAAATTCCCTTGACAAATGTGAGACAAGAAATGTTCAAGATACTGAGCAAAGTACTGAAGTTAGACATTTTCTAAAAAAAAAATAAATAAATAAAAAAAGTTTCTTTTCTGAAAAATAAGTTATTTTATCTGAAGATTCGTGCACAAATGCACCTAATTTTATGCCGTTGCTTTTTACACTTCTACCAACAGATGGCGCCAATGTCAAGGTAAAAATCAAACGTTACCTTGACATTGAAATTGAATTTATTGGGGCCTGCCATAGAAATGTATGGCAGGCACCTATTGTTCTTCACCTCAAAATAACTGCCGCTTCCTACTACCGTAAATGCGGCCGATACCGCTGAGTGCCCCCTCATAATATATATATCAAAACGTGCGGCTCGGTCCCGGCATTGGCGCTATTACTTTTGTTGGCATTTCGAGTAAATGTGGCGTCATAATTAACAAAAAGTGAGCCAAATTCAAGTCAAAACAAAAGACTAACTGACACAAAACAGAGTCAGTTACACTCACACTGATAAAATTCTGTCTCCCCCTGTCTGAGTCACAGCTGGCAGAGGATCCATTACCATAGCAACGGAACACACCATGGCCAGCTGATTAGGACCACAAAAAACGCATCACTGTAGTTTTTACTATGGCAGAACTCTGAGGAAGGATTGACCTCCTCTTTAAAACTACAATTCCTGAAGGTTAGGACTACAACATGGCGAACTGTCAGTTACTACTGAGGAAGAATGAGCTGGCCTTTAGAATTACATTGTGTTTTGGGCATTTTATAACTGATTTTAACCAACCATCATCACACACAGGATTAGTATGTCAATTTTAAATTAAGCTTGATGAAAATTTCAAAATAAAAGCTTGAATATTTCTCTCAGGCTTTTCAGAAAAACTAACTGCTTCAAGCATTTAGAATTAAGTCTCCTTGTGTGTCACACTGCCATGACAGTTAACTTCCTCTTTAGAACTACAATTACTGCATGTTAGAACTACAATATGGTGGAACACTCAGTGCCTACAAAAGAGGTCAGAGCTGATTCTCAGAACTACAACATGGCGGAACTGTCAGTTACTACTGAGGAAGAATAAGCTGCCCTTTAGAATTACATTGTGTTTGGGCATTTTTATAACTGATTTTAACCAAGCATTGTTACACGCAGGATTAGTGTGACAATTTTAAATTAAGCTTCATGAAAATTTCAAAATAAGAGCCCTGACATTCTTTGGTATCACGTAATTGCTCTCTTCGGCATTATGTGACTTTTTTAACAAAACCACTGTTACACTTTGGATTATTTTGGCCATTTAAAATCAAGCTTTCTGAAAATTTCAAAATAAAAGCCTTAAGATTCGTCTGTGGCTAATGCAGCGCCACAGGCGCTGCAATGATATTAGCTTGCATTATTGTTTTATCTCAAGTTAGCACAAACATTAGCATTTCACTGTTCCCCACAAGTGAAATGCATTAGTCTTTTACCTTAAATGAGGTAGTAGCTATTTCTCTGACTTATTACCCATGTTTAGTATACTGAATGGAGGAAGTCATGCTTGTGACTATTGATTACATTGCAGCTTTCTTTAGCATTGATGCTAATGTTTAGAATTAGAACGCTGGCTCCAAGTGACGGGCACACTTTGGCAGGGCCCCGGTTAAATTTCTTCAGGAATTTTCTAGTCTGAAATTTTTTGAGTTTAGGCTTCACGTGATTGAAGAAAACTAATTAAAAAGTATGCCTTAGTGGTTTTAAACCATAGATATAAGAGAAAAAAAAACCCAAATTTTTTAAACTTATGAAATCAAAATGTTAACATGTATAAAAAAAACACAAAAAACAAAACAAAACTACTTAAAATGATCTGGAAGAAAGCAATTGTAATTTCTGAGGTCTCTGGGGAATCTGTTTTTAAGCTGCGACTATCTGTGTGTTGCAAGAGATCTTTTTACAGATTAAGAAAAACAAAAACGTTCAGACTGGGTTGGTGGGTGGATGAAAATGCAATGGGGAGTGATTCATGACACTTTTCCTCCAATAAAACTGTCATTTTCAAGGAACAGAGCCAAAAAACACATTGTAGACTATATAAAGCAATGTTGACATCATAAACTAGCCAGAAAAACACAAAAATAAATAACTCCTTAAACCAGCAGGAGGTCTCTTCCATCTTAAAAGATTACGGCAACAAAGGACATACTTGGGAATTGGATCAGAGTGAAGTGACAATGGTGTTTGGGTAAACAGTACAGGGCTGAACTGCAGTTGGTGAAAACCAACACAGTAACACCTCATGTCAACAGTCAAACACGGCAGAGGAAACTTGACCATTAGTCCCAGTATTAGATGGGACTAATACTATTTATGACATAGTTATAGGTTTTTAAGAAATACCACAACAGTTCATTATAATATAGAATATAAAATGCTGACTAAATCAGTGAAATACTGTGGTAAGAAGAGGCACTATTTCCTCTGTGTACTTTACTGCAATTGTTAGCATGGTTTCCCTGTGCGCTGGCAGGTCCTCTCCAGGTACTCCTGCTTCCTTCATGATTGCGATTGTGCAGCAAGACTTAAAACTCGATTGAAGCAGCTCTTCTGCACCTAATCTAACAGAAATGCAGCTATTTTGCAAAGAAAATCTGGGGAAATGTTTTGTCCCGAGACAAAGCTGGTCGAGTCACACGGTAAAAGAACTGTAATTGCAGAAAAAACGTTCATCAGAGTGATGATTCAGATGGGATAGAAAACAAATGGAAAACACATTCTTCAAGTGTTTTAAGTTTTGCTTTTATTCCAAACAAAATTTGTTGAATTTTGTAGTTGGAAGGTGACAAAATGTGGAAAATGAGCTATTCTGAAATTTTAATTTTTTTGTCAGAAATATTCTGCTTTGGTTTAGTTTCAGCCCTTGCTAGTTGTAGTAGCACCCGAACACCACACCAGCAGGACTAAAATCCACTTTGTTTGTGGTCGGTCACGAACGTTGCAGATATGATGAAGGGACACAGCATTGCGCAGAACTTTAGTCGACCTTTGCAAACCTCCACTCCCTGGTCCAGTTTGAAAAACAAAAACAAACAAACCCCTACACCACGATGCTGCCGCCGCCGTGCTTCAATCCTGCTTTTTTATTGTTGGAAGTGTTGTTTATGGCTCAACCATGCCTTTTGGCCAAATGACATCACTGAAAGCTGGTATGGCGTAACAGAAGCTCTTCCAAGGGTTGAAAAATCTCTGACCATTAGGACACAAAAATGAATCGGATGAAGAAAAGCTTTATGTACTGGACTGGTGCATACGTCTGCCCAGTAATCTTACTTTCAGGTTTTCACAGTAGGTCCGAAATACAGGCAGATAAGGTTTTTCAGTTTTTCAAGTGCAGCCTTTTGTTATGCATAAAGGCCACAGTAGTGCGACAGGGAGTAATACTACATTATGGCGCCATTGTTCGCATTTGCTTGTTCACACTGACCAAACCGGTTCTGATGTGTTCTTTCGACGCGTCTGCTGAATTAAAAGCTTCTTTGGATGTGAAGAATCTGCTGCTGCCTCACCCTGACTCATAAGTCTGACTTTACGAGACGAACGCGTGAAGGATTTTTGAACAAGACTTCTTCTTTTTTTTTTTTTTTTTTCTTGCCACAACAAAGTCAGTCAGAAGTAAAGTGTCTGCGTGTGTACGCCCCTAAACCCGTTTATTGTTTTTTTTTTTGCTGCAGCATCTTCTAATTCAGTGATGGCTTTTAGTCTTCTTGCTATTAGTAAGTGGTTCCAGATAAGCCCAAACAACATTCAGGTGAACTTGACAATTTTATCTGGATTGTACAGTGACAGCCGCAGCTAGCAGTGTGCTTTTAAAAGATGATTATGGATCCTTTTGTTATGGGGTAGCATATGCAATTACAAAGTGAGAACAGACTTACATATTTGCAAAAAAACAAAAACATCTGCATACATTTTTGACATACATCAAATTCTTTGAGTATTGCATGCTATGACTGTTACTTAGAATTAGAATTAGAATTCAACTTTATTGTCATTGCAATGTCACATGTACAAGCAACGAAATGTAGTTTGCATCTATCCAGCATCTTCAAAGCTGTATCTCATCCTTTTGGCTTGCACTTGTTGCCTAAAAATAGGTGTTACATTTTTCTTTTTTTTTTTTTTTTAACCAGGTGAAATTAAGCTTTAAAATAATGTCACTCTCAGTGATATCTTGGGGCGAAGCACATTTCTTTGCTCGCACAAAATGAGGTGTAGACGGTGTCAGAACATGAGAATTTTCTGCATTCTTTGACGGCAATTTCAAGCCAGACATTATTTGAATGAAAAAAGTAAAATTAAACCAAATGTGAATTTCAGCTTATCTGTTCTGATTGTGTAAGTCAAAATGGATCGTTCATATTTTTAATCTGGAAAATAATTTGACCTTGGTTGTGTTATTTCTGATCGCGGGCTTGTGATGAAACAGTCCAATTACAAAAGGAAACACAGATTTACATGGACACCAAGTGGATGCACAAGCAGAGGCAATAATAATAGTAAGAGTGACGTCATAAAGGTCTCTAATTGGTTGAAATTTTCAATGTGTGAACAGTTATGGAAACAAAAAAATTTTATTCAATGTAGTAAAGTGAGTGGAACTAAAACTGACAAAACTGACCAGAGTGAGAAAGAGGTAAAAAAAAAAAAAAAAAAAAATCTATTCAAAACAGTTTAATAATTACCTGATTTGAAATATGAAATTCTGTGCAAATTTTGGCAGAATAAAAACAAGCACAAAAAAACAAAAACAAAAAAACATTTCATTTGTTCCAAACTAAACTCGACTGCATTGTTTAACCACCGGGTTCATGTAATTGAAAGTCCTAGAAGTGCAGTAGTCATGCCTGCTATCCTAAAACATAATATTTGACTATTTACTGCCTATCAATGTCAATAAAGTCCCAAAGAGCGCTGTGTTTAACAGCGGACGGAGCGGGCAAGCGAATAATAGACGTCACGTGACGGGGCCGTGGGACGCGTCGTGTCTCTCTCGCCTGTCCTCGCGCTGCAGCCGGTGACTGACGGAGAGAGAGAGAGAGAGAAAGAGAGAGAGAGAGAGAGAGAGAGAGAGAGAGACAGAGACAGAGACAGAGGGGGGGCTGGACCACAGGAGAGCAGCCTGGAAGCAGCAAACTCCGCACGGCGACACCTGCAGACATTAACTCCTCGTGCTGACTTTAGGGGATTTTTGTTTTTGTTTTTTGTTTTTCCCAGTAGCTACACAAAAGAAAAAGAAAAAAGAAGGAAAAAGAAAAAAAACAAAACGCGGATGAAACCGAAGCAACTGGAGCGGAACGAGGGCGTGAGAGCTGCGGGAATCCGCGGTGAACCGAAGCGAGACCGAATTAACAGAAAGTTCTGCGACAGACGACAAGCGGGGACGACGGCAGGTAATGGCAGACCGGGTCATTCTCATTCAGGGAAAACAATAAAAACAAAACAAAACGGCGCTCCAATCAGCTTTTTAGATAGCTTCGCAGGGTTTTCCGCTCGTGCAGCCTTAATATTAATGAACGAGCTCGCGTGCGTTTGTTTAATTGGTCTGTTTAGACCAGGGCCGGCCGAAGGCATAAGCGAACTAAGCAGCCGCTTTGGATCCCAAGGCCATTTGGGAGGTTAAACTCAGTGGCTTTCAGCATATGTCGCTTTATCGTTGCAAAGGAATGAGCCTCGGTGCTGATGATGTTTTTCTGTAAAATTCAATCAGATTTCGAGTTTCTCGAACTGACCTGTTTATGGTCCAATTTTAAAAAAAAATTTTTTTTAAATTTGTTTTGCTACATAGTTGTAAAGCAGTTTTAAAGTTATTAGATTGGTGTGTATCTTAGTTGTGCACTGGCAATAAAAAACCAGCTGGGTAGTGAAGTACCAGTTTACATTTCTGGATTTCACCGTAATCAATGTTTTAAATGAGAACTCTTGACAAAAACAATCTGCTCTTTCTGCTTTGAATGCAGTTAGACCAGTAACATCACAAGTGGCATCTTTTTTATATTTTTAAATGGAAATTTGAGTTCCCATTCAGGAGTTATTTACTCAAAACAAACTTATCTATCTTGAAAACTGAAAAAAACAAAACAACCCTTCCATATCTTGCTGACAAGTTACTTGTATGCTAGTTTATTTGAAATGCAATGAGATATTTGCACAAAAATACTCTCAAGATGTTGTGTTTTTGCAGATTGTACCTGCAGGACACGTTACCCATTTCCATCTTTCTAGTCGACATCACAGGAAAGAAACTAGACAAAAAACTCTTAATACTCCGCAATCAATGAACTCAAAGTAATACGAGATCCAAATCCATGCATTTCCTTTGTACCGACAAATCAAGTAAGAGTGATGCTGAAGAGGCAGAATGAAATTCAAAAATGCGTTTTTGAATTTCAAATACACAGTGATGCCAGTCACAGGGAAAAGCTTCAAATAGGAAACTGCGACTGTCCTTGTCGCGGTTTGCTTCAGCAGCAGAGTCACCCGACTCAAACTGCGACGCAGACACTAAGTCCTCAATCGGCGACGGCGCTAATGCAGCCCAGACTTCTGTCAGAATCTGCAAAGAGCCACTTATCTATCTGTCACAATCTTCACCATTGCCAGCTGATGAAGCTCGGTTCTTGTGCAACTTGTGATGTCACCGACCAAAACTATAAACTGAGCGGAGTTTGCTGTTTTCCTCTAAAGTGGGATCGTTTAAAACGCCCTGTGTGAAATCCTGCATTAGAAATCCAAACATCGTCAGTGTTTGTGCGGTGACTGGATTCGCTAGTGGTAGAAAAACTATTTTAAAGATGGCATCTTTAAAATAGCATCTGTCATTGGTCGTTTACATCCTGAAGTGCAGCCGAACCCTGTTTTCAACATTGCATATGATGAATGCATCACAGTTAACCGGGCGGAAACCCCTGATACATTTGCATCACTTCTTCTTAATGATCACGCTGGCGCTCATTAGCGCCGTGTTAGACTCCTCCTTGCGTGTAAAATGCGCAGCACATTAAGGCATAATTGCATCAGGGAGCTCGTTTAAAGCTACTTCTTTTCATGCAAGTGTGGCAGCTTGCCATGCGAAAGGAATTACATAATCCAATCCCGCTTCACCTGACAAGGAAGTGCAGGGCGTACTCGCTTACATCTGAGGACATTTGCATAGCATTCTTAGCTGTCAAAGACGCTCACCGAATGCCTTCTGACAGCGTGCAATCTTCTGCTTGTAATCTCTTTTCCCACGCTGGGTTCCGGAGGGCCGGGGGGCGTGGCCCTGAGCCAGCTCAGGTTTCTGAGTCACTGTAAGCTCTGGGCCAGGACAATGACAAACGCAAAGAATTGTCTTTGCAACTCATCCTCCTCCCAAGGTGATTATTTTCCTTTTTTTTTTTTCCTTTTTTTTTGTCTTGGTTTGGTAATCTGATCATTTGACGGTTTGACATCATGGCAATTGTTGGCGGACTCCGTAAGATCAGAGCCAGACGGCTTTTCATTGTTTGAACGGGTGCATTCGGGTCATGGTGTTTTTGTTGTTTTTTTTTAAAAAGCTTTTGTAAAGGCTTATTCACCTGATGGGGTGGAGCCTGTCAACCTGCGCCAATGTTTACACTACAATATTGAAATGGAGACTCACCTGTTGACTGACGTAGTATAAAAATCAGAGACGCCCTTGCCTGTGGTATCTTTTCCTGAAAGTGCTGTATGTGCCTCGGATACTTTATAGTTTGCCAAACTAGCAGGGATCTTGGTGCTCTAGGCTGTTATTTCCCTGCACTTCCAGTTTTAGACACATAAAAAAAAAAAAAAAAACACTCAAAGGAAATCACAACTTCCAAAATATGCAGGGAGAAGTATTTTTGTCTTAGTGCACTTGAAATAAGACAAAACTGACTCACAAATAACATTTCAGCAACAACAACAACGAAAAAATAGCTGCTTGTTTTAGTTCAATAATTTCTTAATATTGATGAAAATGTACGAGTTCCCCTCGCAGATTATTTTCACTTATAACATCTTATAATAATAGAAATAATCTGTCAATAGAACTAGTACTTTTTAACCAGTTTTAAGAAATCTTTGACTAAAAACAAACTCCTATATCTTGTTGAAAAGGTACTTGCAATCTAGTTTTGTCTTATTTAAAGTACACGTGATCAGTATCAATCGATAATACGTCTGAAAGGATATTCAATCATTTCACTGAACTGCATAGCATTCTGGGGGATGTAGGCAGAGGAAAGGCTTCAGCTGACCTCTCAGCTAAAAGCGAGGTGGGTGGCCTCAACTAACTCACTCTTCGGTTACTTAGCGACGTACTCTGCAACATTTGCAAGATTTTGCAATTGTTCCTCGTAACTTCTTAAAAATAAACAACGGGGTTGCCAGTAAACAATGCGAGTTGCAACAGCTAATGAAAAAGACACGTGAGCTGTGAGATTATTTAAAAAACAAACCAAATCTTCATAACTATACAACACAAAACAACTCTAGACACACATGTAAGCAGCTTGACAGGAACAGGAGAATGTTACTTTGTCTTCGTCATTATTAGCCTAGCATAGAGAGCAAACAAGTGAAAACAAACAAGAAGCAAAGCCAACCTGTCTGTCCCCGTGATCAAACTGTTTGTAAGTGTTAGTATTCATCCGAATGCTCGATTGAGGATGATGTCATGGATGATTACCTCTGAGCAGAAGATGCAGTTCTCGTTTCCTGCTGTGGTTCACCGTGTCAGAGCAGATAAGACGGTGTAGCCGCGGTAGCATCTGCTGCACGGGTTCAAGTGTTGGACGTCAACGTCGTGCATTCACTAAAGTTTTAAAAAACAATTTAACAGGTGCTTCACTGTTACGTCGGTATGACTTTTTTAAACTCCTGTCTGTTTCTATATTTTGATATTCTTTAGATAAAAAAAACCCAAACTGCATTATATTAGAAAAGCCTCAATTTAGGATATTAGTGTTAAAATATTCTTTTTTTTGCCCTATAATGCTAAGTTAATTTTTTTAGATATTGCAAAAGTTGCACAAGGTTCAGGTTGAGATTCCTTTGCAGTAATTCCAGGAGAATCTCCTGCAGTGATAATCAGGATAGCAGAAAACATTTCGTAGTATTCTGAGTTACCTTAGCGAGATGTTGTTGTATTTGCAAACGCGTAGCTTCAGACCACGGACAGGAAACACTGGAAACACATAAGAATAAGGAAGAGGTAAGAAAAAACATATTTGCAGAAACTAGCTGAAAGTCATCCGGGATCTTGCAAAAATCTCTGTCGGAGCAACACAGGATTTCTCATAAACATGAAGGATCTCATGCTAACCAAATGTTTAGCAAGATCTTTCAAAAGTAGCTTTGTTCTCTTTGACTGCAGCAGCTCCAGCAGAATTATCCCTTTTGCCTCCATTTCTGATTTGCTTATAATCATGAAATCGTTTGCTCATAATGAAAATATCAAACACCAAGTTGTGGAGATTAAATTCATCTCAGAGGGGTACAATTGTTCCTTCTTTTTATGCTCCAGAAAACTAAGAACAAATGAGTGTGGTCTGAAGAAAACATGGGTTATAGATTAGACCGGGTCCAGGCCACCCACAGCTTTGTGGTTTCTGGTGTTATTATTAACTTAACATTAGAGTAACTCGACTCTTTCATCTGCAGGTATCTGGTGGATGGGTGGAAAATGGAGGTGAACAGACAAGAGGTTCCTTTATATGTAAGTAACAGCACAATTGGCTTTTATTTTGACACGTGTTGGTCTTGTGTACGTCTGCTGGGTGATTTAAAAAAAAATTTTTTTTTACAACATTTATATTTTCCTGTCCAGAGGCAGAGCAGTTTGAGCAATTTCTTTGTCTCCAAAGAACTAGCCTTCCGAACACTGGTTGACTGGTGAGACTTGTGTCGCTGATGAAACCCAAGCCAGGGTTTTAGTCCCAAAGGAAGCCAGACCTTTAACAAGCTTTCCACCGAATGAATACAGCCTCTAAAAGCATGACTTCTCCTAAACACGAAGGCCACGATGCAGGAATAAACACGTCTGAGTGGGATTTTGGCTCTTCAAAGGCAACTCCACTTAAGTTTTAAGTGGTGAAAAGATATCCGGGATGTGCATTAACATCTGGGTGTGTCTGGTTAATTTTGGGACAAAGTTTGTGTAACACTTTTATTTCTTCATTCTGCCTTCCTTTTCCCCCTTCAGTTTTCCAAATCTGCTGTCTCTTTTTCCTCTCTCTCTCTCTCTCTCTCTCTCTCGCCCGGGTGCTCCCGTGCCCTTGTGTACGTGTGGAAACGTGGGTGGGCCAGTCGTTGAAGCGATGCCAGATTTTTTTGTTAGCGGAGTGTCTGCTTGTTTTGCTGTGTCACCACTTTCAGGAGGCGAAAAAAAAAAAAAAAAAGGGCGGTGTTGGTTGGAGAGATGACGGCTGCCTCCCCCTCCCTCCAAAAGAACCCCTTCGGCTTCGACTCAACGAGGTCTGAAAGCCAGGCATGTGAATCATTACGGGTTCCAGCGCCTCTCCGGTCGGAGGAAGTGGCGTCTCCAACCTGGAAGGTCACACGGCTCAACAGGAGCAACACCGGCTGCTGAATGAGATCCAGATTTCAATGGCGGGCTTTGTGCGGACAAGCCGCGGCGCGCCGCCGCCATATAAAGGCCTCCATTGTAACAAAGTTTTATGGGGCACCTTCACAGATGTAGCGTGGTGTCAGGCCAGTTGCAGATACTTGTGAGATCAATGGACAAGTGGACGCGGTTACGCCCTGGCAGGAGGAGTTTGAGTGGAAGCGGGTTTTAATTGAGGCGACCATTAGAACCAGGTCTTCGTTCCCCCCTCTGAACGTAACGGACACATTTTGTGATCAGCACTGGCTTCGACAAGAAAATTAAATGTAAGTCAAAGATTAGCTTTGAGCTTTCATTTCCAGGTATTTAGACGTTCCAAGTTCTAGACTGGAAGAAATTCCTCTGAAACAAACAACGAAGTGATGTTTTAGTTGCCTGAATCAAACGTAACCATGACAATGTGTTAGGGCCGTTGTAAACAGATACAGAGGAGGAATAATTTTCAACTAAACTCTTTTTTTTCCCTCTTCTATTTCTAAAATCAGATGAGGAAATTTCAGAGATCCAAAAGTCAAAAATTTGTGACAAATTTTGAGATTAAGCTCTGAAATTTTCCAAAAAAAAGCAAAACAAGACAATTTGTTCCTTGGTCTTCATGATCCAAAGGAACTGGTCTTCACCAATCTAAAAAAAACAAACTCTGGGACCTTCACAGAACAGTCTATAATTAAATTACACAATTAAATTACAACCAGGTCACTGTCTGAATATAATAGCAAAGTAACATTTATAAAGAAGCAACAGAGTTTGAATGCTTAGGAATATCTAATGACCGGATTAAAAATGTAGTTTGTCTAACATGCAAATTAATTATTTAAGAATTTAAACAGCTTTTCTCCACCAGCTGAACAAAACACCAGAGCTGGTCATCTAAAAAAAACCCCAAAACAACTAGGCTAAAATAGCTACTGTCAAATTTAGTTTTAATCATGTCATCATAGCAGTTGTTATATTTTCATAAATAGACAGGGATTAGGTGAGGTTGTCGTAATACAGTCAGTGATATCACTAAAGCTGCATGTTTCAATTATGTAATTGTTGCTCTTCACCAATTTAAATAAGCAGTACATATACTGAACATGTGTTTAGCAATAAACCATATGGAGAAAAAAGCAAAATATTGTTTGCCTGAAGCTGGTGAACGTTTGTACCTGTTACAGCAAGTGTGGCATACTTGAAATACCTGCTTAAGGCTTTTAGATTATCCCTTTGAATAAGTATCCATGTTTTATTGCAGAAACTTGATTTCACTCTCACAATATGAAACGAGAAATGTTTGATGCGTTCATGTATTATATTTCTTCAATTGTGTCATATTAAATGTTTTACATTTTAAAAAAATGACAATCGTGATTTTAATAACAGATGTTAAATATTTGTTTTAGGTAACTGCATTCACAGCATTTGTAGTACCACATTCTTTCAATACAGGCTTGTTTTGGACACCATTTACTTTAAAAAAAAAACGCAACTGTTTGGAGGTCACTGGGGTCAGCTAAAGAAGTGTGATTTATATCCTTATGCTGTATCTGCATCTAATCATCTTTTTCCTTTTTTTAAATTAAATTGATCAAGATAACATTACATCTAAATTTGAAATTGTACAGTTTATTCCGATAAATAGTAAACGATACGATAAATGCCCACAGTGATACTGTCCAGTGTCACTCCAGTGATCTCTCTGATGACCACAGAAAAGAGGCAGAGCTCATATACTGACGCCATAATCCTGGTGGCGTTGGTTGGTGGTTCAATTCCCGGCCTGGCATGTCTTCCCCTCTTTCATTCCCCTCCTTCCTGTCTAACGACTTTCAAATGAAGGCCAACAAAACCTTAAAACAAGAAAAAAGACAGCGCTCACCTTCTGCTGTGACCTTCTGCTGTGACCTTCTGCTGTGACCTTCTGCTGTGACCTTCTGCTAAACATCCCACTTCTGACACCAACTATGCGGGATAAAGAATCACCAAGATGCATTTCTGCTCAAACTGATGCACAGCTGTACAGAAGAGAGCAGCATCACAGCGAGCCAAGAGTTTTTTTATTTTCTTTTGAGTGGAACACTTTCTCGTCTCATTACTCATACAGTATACAATATGTTATTTATCCTTTTATATTATTCCCAGAAGTTTTTTACACAGTGTGGAGAGGACACTTTACTTCTGAGTTGCTTTTTATCCGCTAGCGTTATTTGAAAAAGAGTGGCTGATAGTCCTGACAATGATGTTTTGTTTTGCTGTTATTGCACGTTTTTTTGGTTTGATCATTTATATTTTGAGTAGCCTAATTCTTCTTAAATATCATCTGAGAATTATAAGAATAATGATAAAAAAAAAGCGTGCCGTCCGTTTCTCTACAAGACAAAATACATTTCATTTGTGACTGAGCTGTAATCCTATATGGAGAAAAACTGGCATCAGGCAGCTTCTCACTGAGGAGAACTGCTTGTTATCGGAGCTGTTTTTGTTGTTCCAGCGGCGCTGGTCTCGCTCCCCTGACGTCACCAATGTGTTGCACTCAGGGGATCATAGCAAAGCGCTCTACTTGATAACTGCTGGTTTCCTGGAGACCGGACGGCAGATCTGATGTTGTTTTGCTCCAGAATGGTGAACAACACGTCAAGATTCTTGTCATCCGCATGTTTGGATGCAGCGTTGGGATTAAAACAGTTCAGTCATATTTTATGCCATTTCAAGACAAGAGTTATGTTTTCGTCTTGAATCTTGCTTTGATTGCTTTTATCATTAGTCTGGATATTTCCGTCATAACATTGTGCCTCACCTGACAATCTGACCATATGGGAAGCAAGAGTTTAGGTGTTGAATTATTCACTGATCGTGGATCAGGTTGTGTCATGATAACACAGTGGAGAATAGGCCATAGATCACATCAGTCTGGAGCCTTATTATCAAATGTCTTATTCTTTCACAAGGCACAGGAGGTGCGATCCAGATATTGGATGTTATGTCAACCATGATTATTTTTATGTTGTTCTCTCTTAAATAAGAGAGAATAACGTTGTAATAAATGACTTAGCTCACATAACGTAATGAAAAAAGGCAGCCAGAGCGTTGGCTCCCACAGTAAGGCGGCTGTTTTTCCTACTCATCTGTTGGCTGGGCTGAAGCAACAACTCTTCGTTCATTGACGAGATAAAGATGATTCTATTGCGATATGAAGTTTTGTTGAGCAATTGTGTAATTTAGATGAATGTAGTTGGTCTCTAGGATCTCACAGACTGTTCAAGCCTCTCTGGGTTGCTGCAGATGTAGAAATCCAAGCTTTTGATGTGAAAGTCTTCAGCGTTTTTGGTTTTTGAGACACAGGTTTTTTCTATCACAAATATACTGCTGCAAGCGTTGCTCTCCAACCGCACTGCAAATAGGGGAGGTTTCTGCATCCCATCCATCAATTTCTGAATCATTGTGGAGGAACAATCACCATGAATTAAGGATGATTTTAAGGAAATCTTGCTAAATATCGCGATACAGATATTTCTTAGGATATTGCTCAGGAGCAGCAAACAGAAAATTCACCTAATGTGGGCATTGAGGGAGTTATTGTTCATTCAACTGGTCAGCTATAAAATATGCTATTAAATATGTCATATGAAATGTGATATCCTGCTAAATATTACGTCAAACCGGTCTTTTGCAGTTTCAGCATTGAAAACACTGCCGTTGACGATCCCACTGTTTCAAGACTCAAAGATCCTTCAGGAGGCTGTTTTGTCATATTGTGTAGTATCTCTCTTCCTCCATCATGTCCTTTATTCTTTCCTTTGCTGTGTCTTCTCCCCTTTCTCCGTTTTTATTAATTTCTTTCATCATCTTGTATTCCGTCCACTTAAGATTAATGTAAAGAGCAGAGAAGTTTGGAAAGCTAAGTCTGGATCTTTTGCGGCACAACGTTATCCCCTGGACAGACGCACTTACTCTGGCACCTTGTAAAAGTACTTGACAGCCTTTTGAAAACCGTTGTAAACCTTGATAAAGGAAGCCAACCTTTGCCTAGTTACCCGCAGTTACATGTTCTGATTGCCTTGCAAAGATATATTTAAATGAATGGATGTTTATTCTCCTCATCTTAGGGACAAGTTGATGGTTGCATGTTGCTGCAAGAAGCGGTTCCTGAAGACGGCGAGTTTTATGTTGTTGCAGAAGGTTCCAGACTTACTCACGTGACCGCCGCAAAAAGAGGCAGTGACGAGCGAACTCTTTGTTTCACCGTTCCAGGTGATTCCCTAAATCATCACTGGGTGACTCTCATTGTTTCTTTGGCTGCCATTTTTGTAACGTGTTGTTTTGCTTTTCGTCCACAGGTCATGATCGTGTGGAAGTTGTCTCCGTCACAGCCTACATCTCCAAGAACAATGGAGTCTATCCTTATGGGTGTACAGCCGTCCTTGAATACTTACGGGATACAGCGCAGGACGCAGCAGAGTACCTTAGGGGGGACTGGGACCAGCTCGACCCTCAGAGCTATCAGGAAGTCTTGAGGAGGTTTCCTCTGTTGGCGCAGGCAGCTGACCAGGAGATCTGTGGACAGTTAGACTTCAGAGAAATAGAGACTCAGCTCAGAGGAAGTTCAGGTGATAATGTTGACCTGAAGCATCTGGACGAGACGATCACTCTGGCCCTGGCTAACATGGAATACCCCCAGCAGTGGAAAAACCCTGACAGGGAGCAAAGAGAAGGTAATGCAGCAGTACGGCAGGCGTGTCTATCACGAGGTGGAGTCATACGGGCAAGTTTGCAGACCCTCCATGAGCTTCCTCCTGGCTGATGATGCTTTTTGACATCTCTGAAAACCCAGACGAGTTTGCACGCTACGTGGCGAAGACCATTTAAACTTCACAAAGTAAAATCCCGTTCATTAAGGCTGGTGTCCGGTTGGATGAATTAGCTTCTAAAAGGGGAAGATTTCAATAAATGTGTGTATATTTTTGCCCACCATCATTATTTTGTTCTATCTGGAGTTGAGGTGACATCACATTGTATGTGAAAGAATAGTCACTATAGATCTATGTTTCACTATTTTTAAATTAAAGTAAAATATTAGAGTTCAAATTTTAAACTGTCTCTAGTGTTTTATCTCAACAGCTAGCGTTGTTAGCCTGGCTAACATTAATAAGAGAGCTTATTAATGTTACATGATTTATGCTTATTCCATAGAGAGTGTATGTCTTCAGCTTGACTGTAAGATTCTGAAAAGGCTGCTAACATTTAGAAAAAGTTTAAAAGAATAAAACAGAAAATCATTAGCTGTTTTGTGCTCAAAATTATTAGTTAGCATTTTAACTCTAATAATGCACCAGCACCTATTCCAGATAAGTGGATATATAAAATATTAAATATACATTGGAGCATTTTTAGATGTTAGCAAAACTCTAACTCTTCTAAATTGCGACCTTGCTCCTTTTAAAGAAACCAGAGATCACCGCCGGGAAGAAAACGCTCTACAGGCAGACGTCAGCCAACAAACTGAAATGTAGGACACAAAGAGCCCTTGTGTAGAAGAGTGTAAATATGGTCATAATTTGTTTAGAGAAAGCAAATGTCCATGCAAAACACACACAAGGTGCAGATGCAAACTAGCTGTTGCTGACTAGCCCATCCCCCACCCAGGCCTCCCTCAGTTTGTTGTTTGCAGAAACAAAACTTTTGACAATAACTTTCTTGTTGCTTGACCTTTTCATGAAGTCGTTGGGCTTATTATCTCGTCACAGTTTGAACAAAACTGGGTCACAATTAACAGCTCTGTTATAGAGCCCATGGGGCAATTCTTGTTATTTTGCAACTGTAGTGATAGTGGATTATCTTGTTTTTCCTCTTTTTCACATTTCTGCACCGTAATAAAAACTCTAAAGACCCATATGATGTTCATCCTTTTTGAAAATTGTCTCTGAGATCACAATTAAAAATAGAAAATAAATAAAATGCACCAAGTTGCTGTTGTTTTTACAGACGCAGAGCATTAGCCAATACAGAGCAGGTTGAAGTGTTTCTGCTGAGTCAAAGGGCCAATGTTTACAGTCCCTTATACTCCACTGATCAGCAGCCTTCGGGACACACACTCCAGGTGTGTGTTCAGTGAAACATCCAGTTTTTCTGGGTTGTGGTATTGCTGATTTACTGTTTGGAACTGACATAATTGCGAGTCATCCACTCCTCGTGTTATTACTACAGATTCCACACATGAACAGTAAATCACATGTACAACTCAGTGAGTTAATCACTAGCAAAGATCATTTGGTGCCTTTACAGCACAAATGTCAGTGTGTTTTTAATTGATTTATGCAATTCACTTAATTACAAATAAGTTAAATAAAGAAAACAATCAGTGAACGTTTGTAAAGTGTCAAAATGAGAACATTTGTGAGGCTTCTTGTTGCTGAGATGATCGATGCAGCTGTTGATGTACGAAAAATTTTCATTTTAGCTTAAATCTGATTGATTCATTTGAATTCCTGTTTTGCCTTTTCTCTCCAGGTCATGAACATCATCACAGAGAAGCCCTCCTTCACCTTGCTGCCCGCTTGCATTTGGTCCACCTCTCTCGCTTCCTCATTCACCAAACTGCAGGTCAAACATTGCCGAGCTTACCCAACGAGGAAAGGGAGACTCCAGTCCAGCTGGCCCAGGGGGACGGATTTGATTGCACCTTCGGGTACCTAGCAGTCTAATACTATGATTATCTTGTGGAAATGTACTAATTTGTGGGACGATTACTGCAAGCACATTTTCCTCATTGGAGAAATACACAATGCTGGAGTAAATATTCTTATTTTGCAAATCCCAGTTATATCCAGTCAAAGAAAGCCTGACTTTCTCGTTGCTTACGTCTGTGCTTGGATAATAAGCAACACCTGAAAGGCTTCTCAAGCTGCAAAACAAGTAGTGCTGTATACAGACTGAAAACGTCCAATGTAATGAGGCAGGGCTTCTCCCCAGGGCTGTAAGATCCCCACTGGGGGCTTTTTGGGGGCAGGCAGAGGGTAAACAGAACTTAGAAAAAACACAGAAACTACATTTGTAAAGAACCAGCTGACCTGAGGAGATTTGAGCTGGAAAGTTAACTGCGGAAAAAGTAAAAAAAACAAAAACAAAACGTATATTTGCTCCTCCTTGCAGAGTTGTGGATGTTTTTCGAGGCTGAATGTTTTCTGCAGTGTTTATTCTGCTAACAAAGCTACTGTACAGTTAGAAAGACTTTAACTGGAGATAAATATGATGTGAAACACTAATATTGTACATTTCTGTTCCTAAGAAATATAATTTAATAGTGATTAGCAAAGGTACTAAATGTCAAGAGCAAGTTAGATATTGCTTGTTTATAACTACTCAGTATGACCTGACTTCATGTTAACATCCACACAGAGTGTTTTACTCAGTACTCTTGTTTGTTTGCTTCCTTTCTTTCCCCTCATCAGTCCCTCTGAGGCTCCCGTAGGCCCTCCTCTGGGTGTTTTCTGTCTGTGGGCTGACAGCGCCTGCATGTTGAGGTTTTGTCCAGGAACAGAGTCTGTTTTCCTCACTCTGCGACAGGCTCCCGTTGGCTGCCCCCAGGACGCCATTATGGTTCTCAGAGAAAAACTGGAAGACCACAGACTCTGCAGACAGGTGGGGTGAAACCGCAGGGAACACTATTAGTTTGATTCATTATTCTGACCTTGTGTGTGTGTGTTTTTTTTCTCCATAAATCCAGTATAGTACTGATGAATATGCCCATGTTTCATGGTTTGGTTGCCATGGAGATAAAGCAACATGAACACATCAAGTATTTACATTCCTTGAGTATTTCCACATTTTGTAGCATTCCGACTACAACCCTAAGCGTAATTTCTTGGGATGTTTTTAAGTGGAAAGGAATGGGATCTTCAAATATAATTTGACAATTGTGGTGTTCTGTTTACTCTCATACACTCCAATGAAATCCACAACAACTTACAGCAACTGCTAACCTACTTAAACAGGAGAGCAATTACTTTGACATGTTTGCAGTTCACATACAAAACAAAGAAAAGCTTAAAAGCCAAAGCATTTAGCGTAATGTTTATGGTCGTTTTACAACTCGAATATTTGTTTCTGTTCCAGATCAACAGTCTGAGAGGGAAACACAGGAAGTGTCACAAAAGTGAAGCTCATCTGAATGGTCAAAGTAAGTGTTTTGTTTTTCCTTTTTGGTGTTTTAAATGCGGTGAATAAGTCGTACAGTAGCTACTTAGCTGGATATAAAATGAAGTCGTTGTAGCTTTGCATTGATTGAATTGAAGACTTCAATTTAAAAAAACTTGATAAATTTTTTTTTTTGAATCTGGATTATTTTTTTTCTTTGGGTTTCTGTAGTTTAATTATATAAATCACACTTCTGTTATAAGCATGTGGCTTATTTCAAATAGAAATGTTTATCAAGACAAGAATTTGATGTGTATGGTGCTATGACTGCTGTGTCATGCATTTACCTAAAAAAAGTAATAGATATAGTTTTTGTGTAATTTTATAATAGTGCTATAAAATTTGGTGATGAGCCGCACCTCATTTAATCATATTTTCAAATTTACATATAAAAAAATGGTAAAAGTCTGATTTTAATGCATTTTTCTATCATTGACTGAAATTCTTTGTGACAGCGATACATCTAAATTCTTACCATGACAAGAAATTTTTCACAATAAATGTTAAATAATGCAATAATTGTTTTGTTTCTTGTTTTACATCTTGCATTTGAGTGAAGTTTGAATTCAGGTCAACTCATAGAAGAGACAATTGAAATAAAAACCAAGTTCTGAAAATATTTGTAAAAGAGAGAAAAATAGAAATGAGAAAAAATCCAAGATTTACTCAGCTGTAATTCTTACATTCCTGACCCACCTGGACTATAACGTGTGTCTGGATGGTTATAGTATCTAAAAGTATAAGTCTAGACTCACACTCACTTTGGCGTTCATTCATTTTTAAAGCGATTTATCAGCGTCACTCTCCTGCGTTTAAGGTTCTCTGATTTGTGAACATCCACTTTCCTCTCGAAACTCCGTGCAGACCCTGGGAGACGGCGCTGTCGCTCCGACTAAATGAGTATTTGACTAATCTAGAGCCCTAATTATCAGAGGGCTCTAGATTAGTGCCAATAATCATTAGCTCAAGAGCTTGTGTTTCCCACCGTCCCGTTCAGACGGCTGGCGATGGGAAGCCTCTGCGTGGGTATGCGAGCATGCAGGCTTTCACTGCAGAGCTGTAGGAAACGAACAACCGCAGATTCACTTGTGCAAACACCGGGTTTGTCAAACATCCATCACGTGCAGCCTGCAGAAACTAGGGAAAAAGAAAACAAAACACTTTTAACAAACTCCGTAAAAGGAGACGTCCCTGCGCAGCATAAGTCAGAAAACGAGTCGATTGCCTCTGTTTTTTCCAAACTCCACCTCCTTCCTTGCGTGACATACTCAGGGTGGTTTGGAAACCCACAGAGAGAAAGATTTTGATCAGTTTTTTTTTGCTTGTTTTTGTCCTGTTTTATATCTGTCAGTGGCTAGATCTTTCCCCGTAACTTGGGCCACTCTTTTTGGTTACCATAGAGACGGCAGATGGTGGTATCGACTCACATGGCAGGCAGGAAGTGTACTTCAGTATTGATCTTAACCCTGTCCCGACTTCTGCAGCTGTCCATTAATTCTCTTGAAATAACAACTTCTCAGCAGGGAGTGTGTGTTCTTTCTCAGTTCCGGACGAACAAAACATCTCATTTGTTTCTTTTGGATTTGTGGACTCAAGAGTTAAGAGAGAGCCTGATCTCATTCTTTCTGCACGACTCGTTTTGTTTATTTTTAAGTGGAGGTGTTTTATTCAACACCTTTTGTTTCATGCTTTCTTTTTTGGCACAGGTGGGACCAAGGAGCTTCATGTAGATGGGAAAGAGATGGTGGACAACGTAAGTATTCTTACAAAAAAAAAAATGTCTCAATATTTTGCTTTTATAGTGCTCTGCAAGAGCTTTTTTTCTCACAACAATACATTTAAATCATTCATGGTTTTGAAAGTTTTTACAAATAAATGTCAGAGAAGTTGTCTGTTCTTCAATGGACGATTGCTGAAAGCCAGTCATGTCTTCTGAAAACATCAGGCTTCAATCTTGCCAGTGATTCTTGCTTGGATTTAGGTGTGGACTTTGACTAGGTCATTCAGAAACAGCAATATGCTATTCCCTAAATGATTTGTTTGCAACCTTCCTAAGTGGCTCCTTGAACATAATAACTTCAGCTAAAGATGATAAAGAACCAACTGATGATTTTAAATACAGTTACATTAATAAATGCAGGTTTCAGAAGTTTTTTTTATTATTTTTTTGATGGAGTAAGTGAATTAAATGCCCCACAACAGAATGACACTGAAAGAACCAGCATTTTTATTTTATTTCTCTATGTCTTGTATTTTGTCTAGAAACTACAAATATTCTTTGCATCACTTTCCACAGAAGAAAATGTAGAATGCTTTTTTGGGCAAAAGTTTCATGTTTTTCATTAAAATCCCCAAATTGAAGTAAAATTATGTTTCTTTTACAAAAGGTAGATATTTATTGAAATATCTTTTCCCAAGGTCATGTAGCCTTAGTGGCTCTAAACTGGTTTTATTTAGCAGCCCTAAATCGATAACTACATATATCGCCATAGAAACGTGATCACTATCAGTAGATAATACGTCTGATAGAGTGAATGCCACCCAGAACCGCACTGCATTCTGGAGGATGTAGGCAGAGGAAAGGCTTTAGCTGCTCAACCTCTAATGATGTCGGTGGAATCAACTCATTCGCTCTTTGGTTACCTAGCAACAACCTGTTGAGTGGGTTGCACAGCAGCAGTTTCAGGTTTCACCAGCGTTCCTCATAACTGCAACAGAGTTTCTCAGCCCTGTCCGATGATGCGTTTAGGGGTTTGGGAGACGTTAGCTTGCCTGGATCACTAGAAGTTTTGGACGTTGGCCACAAAGAGTCGACCAGCGTGAATATGAACACGGTACCACAATGTTTATTTGTAGAAAGTTTTAGAAAACCCTGAACTGTTATGCAGCAGTTTGTTTTGGTTTATACGATGATGTTTGAAGTTGTAATTTAGCAAAATATAGAAGAAATGACACATACTTGCTCTGAACAGTGTGTTTAATTTTTTTTTATGTCTTCTGTGTGCCTTTGTGTTCCTTCCTTTCTAAGGTTTTTGACGATCCGACGACGTTGTTTTTAATCGACACCGATAGCGAAGAGGAAAACTCGTCATCGCTGCCCGGTAATTCTTCTCACTCTCTAAGCTTCTTCCATATTTTACTACAACATCCTAACATCCCATCTCTGTCTGAAATGACGAACAGCTAAGCTCGAAAAGAACACAACAAAATTTTTGCGGCTGCAGAGAACAGTGGGGGTTTAGGAACAGCACACCATCACCAGCTGGAATCCTGTTTTATTTTAGGACTGGCGCGATGTGCAACCGGACTTCTGTTTCGAATCACAGCCCTAGAAATCAATAGTTATTGTTTTGCAGACGCGCAGAGGGATGCGCTCCAGTCTGACTTGCAGCGGTTGGTTGGGAGGTTTCTTTCAGTGAATCTGGAAGCCCGTTCTGGTTGAGTCCCGCCTGCTCGGACTCCACAACGAGCCGTTTTCGAGAGTCCAGGAATCTACCCCATCACCGGGACAAAGACGGGAATGGGGTCAGGCTCGTCCCCCTCAGAATCAGTCTGACCCGGGTGTCTCGCCCTCTCTTCCCCCTCTACGCTGCCCCAGAGTTGTCACCCTGCCATCCCCCTCCCCCAGCTTCCCCGATTAGACAGAAGAGCTGTCAGCACGAAGAAACAAGAGTTGGAATGTTAATAAGCTAAAATGCTTAAAGAGCCTCATAGTTAAGACAACATGTTTACTTTAGGATAGTGTTTTTTCTTTTTTTGAGTTAAAATACCTTTGTGTGCCGTCATCCAAATGCTTTAGCCATAATTGCATCTACGCGAGGCGGCCAGAGTTATTGTTTCCTCCCAAATCTGCTAGGATGATCATAATAGTTCCTCCAGTTTCGCCAACATAACTCAGCGCCTGTCGGTTATTGTTGGAGCGAAGCGCTGTGACGTTCTGTCTACCAGCAGAGACCAATCTGTCACCAGCCTTCGGGTCGGACGGAGGGAAGGTTTTCATGTCTCTGCTTGTGGTTGTATTTAAACACAAAAGCAGGAGGATGAAGACGCAGCGCTTGGCAAACTTTCCTCACGTTTCCTCAGGCTGCGAGCAAAAGACGTTGCATGCATGTTGGGACGTCACGTAAAATATTCTGGGGTTTTTTATTTTTGTGTTCAGGGAAACAGCATGCTGTGTAAGAAACACGAAGCCTGTGATCTTGGCAGATTCACCTGTGTGATTTAAAGGGACAGGTTAATTGTGGAACTTTGATGTTTTGCAACATCAAACGGCTGCATTTAAAATGAAAGATACCCAGAGAAAATTTGCAGCTGAAAATGATGGTTTGTTTTTGATGAGCAGTTCAAATCTTCAACTCATAAAATCAAGCCAACGCTTTCTTTAACCTTAAGAAGTGATAATATACGTCATTTCAACTGTTTTCTCAAAATCCACACATCACTTATGTCTGAGCATTTTTTTCTCGTTAAAACAGCAGCACTATTTATGAATTTGTTCTTTTTATTAACTTAAATGTCATACTTTCTGCATGAGATGATCCAGAATAGTCATTGTGTTCCTATTTCTGCGCCAACAGTGATAATCAAGATGCATTTTTTTATTGTGGCAGTCATTTTGTTTCTGAACCAAAGTTCTTGAGCTTAAACGTGCCTGAATTTATTGTTTATTTCTAAAGGACTATTGCAGTCGGCACATCCAGCCCTAAAGAGACATTAGACGACCGTCTCGTTCAGTTACACAAACAAAACTTGCACACAGAAGCTGTTTTCCTTCTACTTTACACATTGAAGCTTTTAACGAGAAAGCGTCTGACTAAAGACTCTGTCATGGAGAGCTGAGCTTTGACACTTTGTTGCATCAAATTCATAAATGACCAAATTCCACTTCTGTGTATTTCATGCTTTTACATGTATATGATTCAGTGGTTTCTGAAATCTTTTCATACCAGGAACAGGCTTTGTTGTGATAGACCAACATAAACTTGCATGTAATTTAAAGGCTGAAATAAAGGGAAACGCTGTTTTCCTATTTTTTTTTTTTTACAAATAAGGAAGAAGATTAATGAAATGTTACTTTTACTCCTAAAGCGAAAACGGGAACACTTCATTTGAAGTGGTGTGCATGAGACTGACGTGATCCTGAAATAAACTTCACAAATGTTTATCATTGTTGTCATTTGGTTAAAGCTTTACACTTTTTAAGCACTTTTAATGCAACTTTGGATTAAAAATGTAATAATTTACTAAATGGAACTTCATGACAACAATCATAAAGATTCATGAAGACTCCTTCATGTTCATGACAAATGTCACCACTTCAAATAAAGTGTTACTGCAAAAACTGTTAAAAATGATCATTACCTTTACAATGATCCAGTCTAATTTCCAATCTAACTCATGGGCATCAGAGTACAAATTCACACCACACTTTTCAGATTTTTACTTAGAGAAATCTGTTAAAAAGATTTGCCCTTTGCTTCAAAATTCTGCGCTGCTTTCTGTATTACTTAAAATGTTGCTCCAACACTTTTCAGTTTGTGGCTGCAGCACGGAAAAATGCAGATTTAAAGGAGCGTCGCACCGCTTTGCAAATGGGAGAAATTAAGGACAGGACTGGATCTGAAACATCTGCGCCAGCGTGTTTAAACTCCAGTGTCTTCACTGTGTGAGAGAAGCAAAGAGGAAATGCCTCTGAGATGCCCAGGATTTCCTTTACATTAGTGCAGCCTTGGCTGGTTCAGACATCAAAGTCTGGGTGGAAAGCGCACTCATCAAGCAGGGCAATTTTCCACGCTGTTATTCTGCCACTCCTGCTGATATGCTGCAGCAGCACATGTACTTTCAGCCTGTGCAAGCACTGCTCTGCTCAGTCTCAGAAATACGTGGAGCCTCTTTGGCTTTGTTCTGATTTGGAAAATCGTGTCTCTGCGTTATTTTGAAGGTTAGGGTTTCATGTGCAGAACACGAAACGGTATTCGAGATGCAGTTTGTAGTGTGTTTAATCGTTTACCCACCGTTTATTTTAATAAAACGATGTTGGCTCTCCGTTGTTTTGCTGCATGAGTCACAGGAAAGAAGGAGTGTAGGAAGTTCATTTTTACCAGTTTCTGAAATGGATAGAAATCAGGCAGGAAGTTTTTTTTTTTTCCTCCCACTCTATTGAAAGCATTTTTTTCCTCCACTGCTTAAGTCTTGTTCTGGCCAGCACTTTGTGATTGATTTCAAAACCAAACGTTTGATTTAGTATTTCAAAAAATAATCATCTCTCAATTTGCAAATTGTTAGATGACATTATAAGGAGTCCAGTAACCTAAAATATTTCCTTTAGGCATCCACAGATTTACAACATTTCCAGCATACTCATAAAATTCTGATGTTTTTCATTACTTATGCTTCCTGATTTGACATAACTGGCATGTCCAAATTTATTACGTAATCTTTATTTAGTCAGAAAACAAATTTTTTATAGAAGGAATATATTATCCTATTATTTCTTTGACAATTGCTGTGAAATAAATCATCATGTTTATTCCAGTTTTTATGCTTCTTTTTTTTTTTCTTAGATTAAGAGGCTTTATTTTTTTTTTTCTTCTTTTTATTGAGAAAAATCAATTTTTCCTCAGTTGGAAAACTTGGCAGCAAAGTAACAGACAAATGGAGCTAAAATATAAGAATGAAAAAAACGAGAACAAATTTAAAAAAAAAATACTGTAAGCCTACAGCTATCGGAAATAGCTTGGCTGACTTGGATTCAAAGAAACTGGGCCGGTTAATTAAAGCAATGCCCAAAATGTGCTTGTAATATAATGTAATGTGCTGAAGTTTATCGCTTTTGTCACTCTACGCACATCATTTGCCGTTGGCTGGCCTCTGACCATTTCATATTTGAAGAGTGAGCAGAAACATTAAGCAGATGTATCGCAGCGAAGGGGCCCGACTCAGAGAAAGTCAATGTAATCCACCTTATTTTTCACCAAACACATGGGGCCTGTCGGCGAGGATGATGTGTCGAGGTTTTTACAAAAACAATCCTTTAAAGGTCAAACGGGAGTAGGTATGCAGCAGCTCATCGCATTTTCCTTTCTTCTCTCTAAGCCTTGACATTTGTGCAAAGAGAGAGTGATGCGATGTGGTTTGAAAAAAGACAGAAGAAAATCCTGAACCAGAGTAAAGCATGGGATAATACGGGCCAGGAGAAAGTAAATATATCTTAATAGTCCTGCATTGTGACATGTTGATAATCGGTTCTCTAAGTTTGGCGTGTTATTAACTTTTTTCCCCTGGATTATTTGTCTTATTACTTTAGATTACTCTGAAAGCTGCGGTCTCTAAGCTGACATCCACATATCTGGCGAAGGTTTTGATGAATTGTTAGAATTTTAAAGTTATTTCTCACCAGGCAGTCTGGTAATAAATCCTTCGGCTCTATAAAAACAACAGTCTGGCATTGTTAAATAAAAAAAGAAAAAGACAAATATATGGGGAAGATTTAACAGACCACATTGGAAGCGTAATGAGATTTTTGCTGTGTGTTTGTCTTAGTAAATGGGCGCCCCGGACGGGACAGAGAAGTTCAGAACCAGTTCAGCCAGCGGGCTTCGGACCCTTTACTCTCCCTTGTCAACGACTCAGATCAGCAGACTCAGGTTGTACATTTTCTTTTTCAATTAATCCGATCCTCAACTTTTTTAAACCCTTTTTTTTTTTTAATATCTACTCTTAACTTCAGGCTTCAGAGGACATCAAGCTAAAAATAGATGATGTGACGCGTGACAGCACAGGGACTGATGGCGGCCTGTGGGACCTTCTTGCGACCGACACCCCTCCGCCTCGACCCCGCTGTGAAGACCTCCTCCCTGGGTCCGTCTATCTCTCACCAGTAGATCAGGCCCTCACCAGGTTGAGCCGTCGCAGCCCGCCATTGGAAACCTGCGACATCAGGTGCTACATTCTCCTTTGTTGAAGTCTCCATGTGCCAGCGTTCCTACTTTCATGACGCACTTATGATGTTTTTACTCCCCCACCACCCAGCCTGGTGGCCCTGGAGGTGGACAGCGAGGAAGAAGCTCCGGGGCCAAAGTCTCTGCTTTCCCGGCTGTTTTCAGACGTTGGTAGAAGCGAAGACAAGAAGGAAACTCCGCATCCAGCTCCCGATCTCACTTGCACTCGGAGCCAGTCGGCCTCGGCGTGCGAACCCACCTCCAAAGTAAAATTAGCGGTCCCACTTTCGCAAACATTTGTTTTCACGCCTGTTATGTATTTATTTTTGCCTCGATTTGTTTTGTTGTTTTTTTTTTTTTTTTTTGCCGTGTAGGACTTGAGTGAGGACGGTGTTCGACTTCGCTCCTATTCCTACTCGTACTCCAAGTTCTGTCCGAGTCGCAACCCCAGGGACAACCACACGCCGGAAGGTAGCCCTGGTCGGTCCAACTCAGTCCGCTTAACACCCAGAGCATTTCAGTCTAACACACGACTAATTTTCCTGATATTTTCTTCCACTAATGAAATAATCTTACATGTTGTGTTAATTTGTGAGCTACAGTCTTAACACTAATATAAGGTACAGTCATGTTCACACAGTTGTTGGACAGAGCAGCTTGACGGGGGCTGATATAAAATATCCATTTTGCTTCAAAATGCAGCACACTTAAACGCCACATTTTCTAAAAAGAAATATAAATTTGTCAAATGACACAAACCCTGCCGAGTATCTCTGTGCTGGAACCCGACTGTACTGTTCACGCTGATAGTTTGCACCCTCCTCCTGCAGTGGTTGTGTTAGCCGCCTTCTGTCCACTGTGTCCTGTAGATGGCGTTCTGCACAGCGTCAGCCACAGCCGATCTCTCCTTCAGGCGCTCTCTCTGTCTAAATCCACCCTGTCTCTGTCTCTGCTCCACCCGGGCAGTAAGTACTGGATGCCTGCAGCCGCCGCACCACACCCAGCGTTTCTCTCTGAGAGCATTTCTACTCGTGTGTGAGTGCATGAGTGTGTGTAGGTGAGGCTGAGCGTTTGGGAATGCAAGGATACAACATCTAGAGATGAAAAGTTATGGAAATAAGAATTTACATTCCTCGTGAGCAGAACTGTGAGATTATTATTGTTTTATTTTCACTTTTGGGCTTCCTGCCTCATTTTAGGTAATTCTTTTGCCAAAAGTTTTAAAATCTGCAAAACAAACTAATTTAGATGGTGAAAATAAGGAGAATTAGGTGACAATCAAGCCAATATTTTCTTTAAAAGACATGAATTTAGCCCCATCAATAAGAACTCTTGTTTAAACGTGACTTTATGTCGATATTTGAATTCTGTGAATAGCTTTATTTCGACTTTTAGTTAATCCTAATCTTAATCTTAGATTGTCATTTTTAACTTAAATGACAATCTAGCATGAAAATAAATGCATGTGAGTAAAAGCTCCCTTTACAAGTGTTAGATGAATTGAAATTAATGAAGTACTTCTGTCATAGTTGTTTTGCTATTTCCTTGTAATCTGGGAGAATTGATGATAAAACGCAGTTTCTGCTTTAATATTTATTGTTCACGTTTTAATGAAGTTGTCACATATCAGCATCTCAGATCAGTTTTTAGAATGTAAGAAAAAGTTCAGACAGTTTGTTTGTCTTTGTCACAAACACTCATAATGTTCAAATCTCAAACCGTTAAAGGCTGAAAGTTGTTGAGGCTTTATTATTATTATTATTATTATTATTATTATTATTATTGGTGTTTTTGCAGCTTTTCTTTTTGTTTTCCATCAAAGACAGTTTCTCTTGTTGTATCTCTCCACAGAACAAAGGGCCTCCAGCATTTCCGAGCAGCCCAATGATAAAAGGTATTAATGTTTTATACCGGACTCTTGTTTTTCTTCCTTTGCAGTTTCAATGAATATCTTAATATATCTTGAATTTCTTTCTATCGTTTTTTTTTACGTTCTGTCACAGTGCATGTGATAGATCAAAACAAAGTGGAGCACAGTTGTCATTTATTAGTTATTTAGTTAAAAAAAAACTTGGCAAACACTCATTTGTCTGTTTTCAAATGGATTCCATGGTAGTTCTGGTTGTATGTTTTGGAAAGCATGCAACAGGTGAACTCCTGCCTCAGGTATTTTGCATCCTCTAAATGGTTTTTATCAAAGGTTGCCTTGTATTTACTGATATTGAACTCCTTCCGCCTTCCCTTCAACTATGATCCTGAAGCATGATGCTTTTCTTACAGGAGGGGATGGTTTAACTTGTGGCTTCTGGCTAAAATAAAACGACTTCATTATTAACACTTTACATTCACTTCATCATTTAGCTCCTGTTCCAGCACAATCAAAGTCAAATATTTCATTGCCATCCATTTTTCTCCATGATAACTACTGAGTCTTAGAGGAAGACATCAGACCGGCTGTAAATCGCAGAGATAAACTTTAATATTTTACAAGCAGTGTCTGATGCCTTTATATTCCTCTGGCTTCAGTGTGTGTGTGTGTGTGTGTGTGTGTCCGTGTGTTTTCCAGAGAGGTTAGGTTCCGTAAGCGCGCCCAGTCCGCTGACGATGACGGCAGCGCTGAGCTGGCAGAGTCGCTGCAGCATCTCACCTTGTCTGAGTTTCTCAAAGAGTATGTGTACGGGACCGACCTCTGTTGACCTCTCCCTGACTGTCCCACAGCTGAAGATACTAACCACAAAACGAAACTGGTAGCTCCTTCCCCATCTGGCTCCAAACAGCGCTAGAGCGACTTGAGCTCCCACTGACTGTAGCATGCACAGGTGTCTGTCCGTTTTGGATGTTTTTAGCCTTTAGCTCTGCTTTTAACTCTCACTCACTCTCGCGTCACAGCAGTGCAGAAGTGAAACACTGTTTTCTTACATTTTACTCACTAACAGAAAGGATTCTTGAGATGTTTACATGTCGTTGCTTTGACTCTCCGGGAATGCTCTGCTCCGAAACGCATCCGATTTGAGAGCGAACCTTTGCACCTTAAACTAACCGGATACATTTCATTTGCCTGGAGATTTATCTCAAAAAACAGCCTGTTCTGCTTGCTTTTGTTGTTTTCTTTAATTCCCAGGGAAGAAGAAGAAATGGAAATGTGACAATTTTGAGTCTGCCTTCTGAAAATCATCCACTCTGTATCTGGAGTTGCAAAACTTTAGGACCTTTTTTTTGTGCAGGATTGAAGAAGAGGAGTTGGAGAAGTGCAGCATTCCCACCAAGATAGAGTCAGAGAAATATAAAGTCATTCGCACGTTCAGCTTTCTGAAGAACAGGATGTCCAGCACCCGCAACAAGAACAAGGTAAAACCAACAAACTGCAGATTTCCAGCTAGAGATGCACATTGGAGCAGCACCAGTGTTGTCGTTAAGGCTAACTTGTTGAGAAAAACAGGTCAGACTGCAGGACCTGGAACTAAGCAGAAGTTCCAGGTACTGCTTACCTGGAACTCAACAACTAGAAGTATTAAACCATAACAGTATGGTTCAATACTTGTAGCTGTTATTATTATTATAAGAATTGTGGTTTATTATGACATCAATAAACTGGGTGCAAACTCCCAGATTGTTAAGTTTGCTGCTTGAAATTTCTTCCCCACACTTGGTTCCATGTGATCATCAATAAATATTAATTAATTTTAAGAATTACAAAATAATTCTGGTTTTGAGTGCTAAAGTTAAACTACAAAACAATGTTAAATTCTTTCTTTTCATCTTAAGTTGTTATAATAAATTCCACAAAATGTATGGATCCACCTTGAACTCAACATTACCTGTCATTTCTGTAACCTGTAACACTATTATGGAGTGTTTTTGGAACAATAACACTGTACTGAGTAAAACAAATCCCACTTTCAGTCTCAGTTTTAGTCTCAACAAAGATGCTGAAGCTTTACAGTTCCAGCTCTGGTCGCTGGAATGAACTGTGCGATTGTCTTTTGGCTTTCTGGGAGACTCAACCAGGAAACAGTTCTGGGAATAACTCAAGGTCAGAGCGACAGGCCAAACATGGTGTCCGGCCTCTTCCCTTTCAATGATTTACCCGCGGTTGTTGAGTCAGCACAGGGACTGGAAACCCTCCCCGATGTCAATCTGTTGTTTACACTTTGGTCTGCTTCCGAGTCCCAGGTCTTTTCTTACAGCTTGGAGGGAGGCGGGAATTGCTTCCATGCTTTTTTTTTTTTTTTTTTCACCTCGGGCTTGAGGTGTATTTAACGCGTGAAATCGAAACTGTAGAAGGCATTCTCCGAAGTTCGTCTTTAATGCAACTGTTGCGCCGTAGATGTAGGAGTGATTATCTGTACGGTTTGGCTGTTGACACCTATGTCTCTGGTATGGCTTTCGAAGGGGAAAGGGAAGGACAGAGAAGCCAAGGATAGGCACCTGAATGGCCACTGGTTTGGAACGGGTCCCTGTTTAGGTCCCACGCTGTGTGTGGTGTGTGACAAACCGGCTTCTGGAAAAGACCTTCTGCACTGCTCAGGTGGGTGGAAGGTAAACTCAAACGCACAGGAGTCATCCGACTGAAATCATCAGCGATTTGTTCCTCCCTCAGGTTGCACTGCTATTGTCCACAAGAGCTGTAAGGAGTCTGTTCCACCGTGCTTGAAGGTTGTCCGCTTTTTATTTGGTTCTCTGCTTAAAACATAAAATGATCTGAATAGAGTTTGAATCAGATTTTCTTGTATGTTACTTAGAAACTACAGGACAGATGTGCGATGAGCGTGGAGAAAAGCAAGACAGCGTCTCTTCCACAGAGTAAGATTTTAACAAAACGAAGCAGCCAAAAGTTTGTCTTTTGCTTTTTTTTTTTTTAATTTAATATAACAACTGATCTTTGTCTGTTTTCCCCTCAGACTTCACAGTGAGAGACAGTCCTTCTCATTCTGTGATGCCTATTTCTGCTTCTCAACCCGTCCTCACCCCAAGGGAGAGGAAGGACACTGGGACACAGTCATACTCTTTGCCTGGAAGTTTACCCAACAGTGACAGGTCATTGAGCAATCGGAGTTTATTACGTAGATTAATGGGATGATAATAGTAATAACACCCTCCCGTGTTCTGCTTTGTGGCACAGTATGCTCAGCGAGAGTTCAGAGACAGAATCTGAAGCCCTGAGGCCGAAAAGCCATTCGGAGGATCTCCTGCCAACTCCGGGCTCCTCTGCCTCTAATGAATCATCCTTCGGAGACGGTATGAGATCCAGCGAGGTTTCGTGTTGAAAATATCCACAAAGCAAAACAAAAATTACATCCATCAAAATATTTTGCTTTAGATTTTCTACCATTTGCAAACAATATTTGCATTTTTCATAAGCGGAGGCAATGAAATTATTTCTGTTGAGATGAAATTTAAATCTACCTTTAGCATCATTAATTAGCTATCAGGTTATTGTAATTGCAAAAAAGAAATAGTTTCCAAGTGTATTTTTTAGAATGGAGACTAATTCCCTAATTAAAATCTCCAAAAGGCGACAGGATGTCTGTGTGCAAAATAAATTGTATTTCAATCTGTTTCTTACAGTTTTTGTGCTTTGACGTCGATTTCATTTTGAAACGCCTCCCTGACACTGAAAATACGGCAGCTAACTTTTAGTCTTGTTGCTGAAACTACTGGCTGTTGTTTGCATAATCTGTTAACGCTTGGGTTTGTTGCCTACTCTGACCAAAGTGATATCAGATTTTTGAGGGTCCGGTCGACCTAAAAGTCAGCTTTTTCTGATCGCAACCAATTCCTCTGTACATCTCTAAAAGAAATGCGTTGCTTTTAACCCACATAGTCTGGTTTTCATTCCCTCAATGTGGTAAATGACTAAAGAAAAGCACTTATCTTAAGAAAGATGTTCATTAATAGATGTTTGGGGGGGAAAAATGAGAAAATGCAATTTTCACAGTCATAATTTTTACTTCACATGGTTTGAAAGTGAAGGGGAAATTCAATTTCAGTCCAATTTCCAATAATTTTCTGTAACTTCTCCAGTTATTCCTGTATTTTTGAATGTACTATGTTTGACCTCTTAGTGAAATTTAAGCTTAAGTCAATTTAAATGAACATGAAATTGACATCATAGTACTTTATCTTCAAAAATGTGTTGAGAATCAACATTCTTGACCACCTTTACATCTGACGGTGGAAAATCTTTTGGTTCAGTTCAACATTTCTTCTGAACCGAGTTGAAGACAATTCCTCTTTAATTAGACTTGGCATCTTCCAAATTCAGCCTCTAATTTTTCTCCGCACAGCTAATGGTGGATGTCACTGATAAGGATGAGAAAAGAAATGAGTCTTTTTAACTGTCTTTGCTCTTGCTCACAATGCAATATATCAAAGTGGACGTCCGTTTTAAAAGCATAGTGAAGACTGTTTATTATTTTAAGAAAACGATCAGAAGTAATTTCATACCTTTCTCTCGCCTCAGACTGCGTGGACTCGTACATTCAGACTCACGGCAACATATTAGCGGATTGTGCTGATTACGAGGCCGAGTCGTGGAGTTTGACGGTGGAGCACAAGTTTTGCAAGAGGCAAGACAAGCGGGCTGTCAAGAGGCAGGATGTTATCTACGGTGAGCAAATGTTAAAGGGATGGTTTGTTTTCTCATGCGCGGCAATCACACAACTTTCAAAAACGATCAGATTGAGAAACATTTTTGTGCAGCATTTCTTTTCCTCTTGACACCATGAGTTAAGACCAATATAAAGCAGAAGAAAAAAGGAACGTTTTTGACTTTGGAGTGAAGTTTGTAGCCAGTACTGATCGAGCGTTTGGCCCGACACAGAGCTGATGCAGACTGAGCTCCACCACCTTCAGACTCTGCACATCATGGCCGAGGTTTTCCGGCGCGGCATGAAGGAAGAGGTGCAGCTGGACGCCGAGTCGGTGGAGCGGGTGTTTCCCTGCCTGGACCAGCTGCTCGCCTTCCACCACGCCTTCTTCGCTGCCATGAAGGAGCGGCGTCAGAGCTCCGGGCAGCCGCCGGGTCACAGGAACTACCTGATACAGCAGATCGGTGACATCTTGCTCCGACAGGTTAGTAATAACCTTACAAATTACCAATATGGTGGAGTCCGGTGCAATAACCAAACCTGCCTGTAGTTTTCAGAAGAGAATGGAGAAAAAATGAAGCAGGTGTACGGAGAATTCTGCAGTCATCACAACGAAGCAGTAGCCTTTTTTAAGGATCTCATGCAGCATAATAAGAGATTTCAAAGTTTCATTAAGGTATTTCTTGTCCGAAATCTTAGTTAGGATCGTTACAATTCAGTGGAGTTAAACGTTGTGTAATAAAATCTCTGAATTTTTAAAGCAACAAGGTCAAAACTCTTTGGTGCGGCGGAGAGAGATCCCAGAATGCATTTTGCTGGTAACTCAAAGGATCACAAAATACCCAGTGCTACTGGAGAGGATCCTACACTACACTCAAGGTTAGGCAGCAACTGCCCTCTGCTGTTAAATCACAGTCACTGCAGGGACTGAAACAAGTGCATCCAGTTGTTCTATTTTTTTTTTGTCCTTTCTGATCTTCCAGAGCAAACGGAGGAGCATGCCAACCTTTCCAAAGCCCTGGCTCACATTCGGGACGCGATAGCGGCCGTGGACCTGAGGGTCAGCGAATACGAGCGCCACCAGAGACTACAGGAAGTGTGGAACCGCATGGAGAACCGCAGCGCGGCCAAGCTGAAGAGCGGCAACACCTTCCGCAAGCAGGACATGATGGGTCAAACGCTCAGACACCAGGGCATGCTGCTGTGGAAGACCGCCACTAGTCGCCTTAAAGGTGAGAATATCTGATTCCCTACTGATAGCCATGAGTAATTGTATTGAAACTGATCTTGTGACATTACTTTCTGCTTATATCGACCGTCCTAGATGTCCTGGCGCTCCTCCTCACAGACGTACTCGTCTTCCTTCAAGAGAAAGACCAGAAATACACATTTGCTACTGTGGTGAGTGTAGCAAACAAATATTATCAGAGTTACTATCATCTTTGCCTGCAGCACTCTGAGGCATTTTCTACATTTTTTCCACAGGACCAAAAGCCTCCCGTCATCTCGCTGCAGAAGTTAATAGTTCGGGAAGTGGCGAACGAGGAGAAAGGGATGTTTTTGATCAGCGCCTCTTCTGCAGGCCCCGAAATGTACGAGGTCCACACTTCATCCAAAGAGGAGCGAAATACCTGGATGAGGCTGATTAGAGAGGCGGTAGAAAGGTAGGTTTGAGCCTTGTTACTCCACGACTGTATGTTTTTCTATTTTGGCACTCACGATTGTTGTCAGAGTGTCAAAGCTTTCACAAGCAAAGCTTTAAGACTTTTGTCTTTGAGTTTATTTCAAATATAATAGACACTAGATAAAAAAAGAAAGGCGTGGGAAGTTGGGAAAAAGGTTTGTTCTGAAGAAATGTGATAAACATGATAAATTGCTTCTACTTTACCTTGTGCTGGTCTGTCATATACGATCCAGAAGGAAAAAATATTTGAACTCATGGTTGTAATATGACAAAATGTGCAAATGTTTAAGTTTGTTTCTATATTCTTAGTTGTTTTTTATTGTTTGACTCAGCTGCCCTGAGGAACCGGAGGAATACGCAAGTGAATCAGAAGAGGAGAAGCGAACTGCTGAGGCTCGTTTCCAGAAGATCCTCAAGTTGCAAGGTAAATTCTTTCCAAGCAGGTGTTGTGTATATTGGGAGGCAGACTTTTTTTTTTTTTCCCTAATTCTTGAAATGCTTGAAACTGCATATCATAGAGAGCTTGATGAGTCAAGACCAGCAGATCTGCTCCAATCTGGAGGAGAAGCTGCAGATCTACACAGAGCTGTCTGCGCTCAGCGGGAGGACGGACGCTGCACTGGTGGAGCCGCGACTGCTGGTGCAGCCTCAGTCAGAGGAGCTGCCGCAGGCCGCTGCGCTACTGGCTGCTGCTCTGCAAGAAGGTGGGACATAACAGTATAGCATTTCTAGCCATGTTTTACTTAGATGATACATAAACATATCACACAACAAATCCATAAAGACAGGGTTTCTTTGTGGTATTGATTAATCCAAAAATGTAGGGAATTTGATTTAATTGTCAAAACTGGAACAATATTGAAAAATTTTTATAATTTAATTTAGTTTTCAGACGGTATTGCATTTTCTTAAAGATTAAAAAAGCACATTCATTAAAAAACAAAACAAAACTATATAATCCTACAATTTCAAAATAAGAGGGGAACAATTTTACTGTTTCTACCTCTAATACTTTTGATTTGCATTCACATTTTGACACATAAAAGAGAAAAATACATATTTATGCTGCCGGATTGTTAAAGAGGTAGTAGTGTTAAATGGAATAGAAACTGAAGAATGGAAAGATTTATTTCTATTTCTGCATTAAAGCATGTTCCTTAATATATATCAGATTTATATTTAAAATAGTGCATCAGGGTACATGCTGCTTTTTGATGTGTTAACAGATTAAAAATGCTGAGAGTTCTGACTGTCGATGTGTTTAATGAGCAAAAAATAAATAAAAAAACATATTTTTTTGCATGTTTGACTTGCTAATTAGGGTCAGTTAAAGATAAAGTAGCTGGTTCCAATCTTTGGTGGTGTGATTAGTGACTGTCAAGTCACTAATGATTTGCTTTGATAAAGTGTTGTAGATTTGAAATAGAGATGATCTATATTTCTGACTAAAATATATCTAGTCTCTTAAAATATTAACATGCTTCTATTATACTTTGTTTTCCATTGTGTGCTGCTCTTGTTTTATTTCAGCCACTTGTTATTTTACTTTTGCTTTTTGTTTTCGTTTGCTCTCCAGCTGAGAACCTCAAAGCCGCGCTGTCGTTCAGGCCCGCTCTCTGTCCAGCAACAGCCAGGACTCGGACTCGGTGTTTCCCATCAGCCCCGCCGCTCTGTCCGATCCCTCATCCGACACTTTGGAGGAAATCGGGGGAAACGGTTTTGACCTTCAGCCTACGTCTGACTCGCAGAAAAAACACCAGAGTACAGTTGACTTTGAGGTAGAAATAAATTTTTTTAATGGTTGTTTTTCTAGTTTTATGCAGTAAATTGTTAATAAAAGCATCCACCCGTTACTGCTGCAGTTGAGGAAAGGTGGAGCTGCAGAGGTAACACAGCCGCTCCCAGGTTGCTTTCTTTTTTTCCCCCACCATATTTACATTGTGTTCCTTTAATAATTGATCACCGTCTGTTAGAATTACATTTCAATCTTAATGCTGTGAATTATTGATAGACTCATAATAAAGAGAAGTCCATTTAGCTCTTAAAGATCCTGCGGTATTAAAAATAGATATGGAGGCTTGTTCCAAAGCCGTTAGTGCGTTTGTGCTGCTCTCTGCACCCTTTATGACCTGTGAGCTAAATTACACCGATAAGAATGAATCGTTTTATTATCGGCTCCTGGCAGGTAATGGGGGCTCCTGAACGATGCTGCATTGATGCATTTTGCCTGGAGGGGGCGCAATTGCTGCATGAATCTACTCTTTGCATGGTTGAAATGCATTTTGAACTCCCCATGCAGCTTGTTATTTTGAATAATTTTGACACTGATGTTAAATATTGCATTAAAAGACATGATTGATATATGACCTGGATTGGTATTTGATTTTTTTTTCTCTAACAGGCTGCTGAGAGTGTCCAAACCTTGACTCAGTTACTCTACAGTTTGCAGGTAAGAGCAGACTGACAAGCAGTAGTGCATGATTGTGAAATGGAATCAGTTTTTTGTGATGTCTACTAGTTTTGCACACAGATACTCATGTTTTTATTTGTAGTCTTGCCACAGTTTTAAGTCTAAACTTTTAACTGCACCATAATAACTCATCAATACTATTATCATTTTTTTTTCATCTAGAAAAAAATAAATAACTGTAGCTCAGGCTAAAGTTCAGTTTCAAATTTATGCTCTTTTCTTCTTTTAAAATGTAAAGAGCATTTTTAATTGTAAAAAAAGTACCTGAAAACCTTGTCGAAACAATAAACATATTTGCAAGTTAAACCTTCTATGTTTAGCCGCCACACAGATATATTTGTTTGCAGAAGAGACCCGGAGCCACAGTTTGACAAACAGAGTAACAGCGCTGTGTTTGACTGTTTGAAGCCAAAGGAAGCAACAGGAGCTCTTCCCCCCCAAATGATTTATTTTTTTTTTTTGCTCAGAAACATAGGACGGTCTTTTGTTTGGCTATGCACACACTCCCTCTCTTGCTATAAAATGTAAATTTATGTAAAGAGGATGTGTGTGTGTGTTTGTATTTGCATTTGGTTTTTGTGTGTGTGTGTGTTTCCTGTTTGGATTTAGGGGGTTTGATCACATTGTGATTTTCATATTCAAAGTTTTGTTTTCCCTCCTGCGTCTGAAACCAAAACCAGTGATTCTATCAGTAAAGTGGATGCAAGGGGGAAAAAAACTAGGTCACCAGTTGAACCTGATTATAATTTCCATTATAATTTGCCATTCAAATCACCTGCAACAATGCACACGTGCAGTCAAGCCCACAGGTCGACACTAAGAGGCGCTAGAGTGCCTGCCCTCTTTAACCTGATGGAAAAAAAAGGGCCCTTATAAAAACTTTGAAAAAAAAAAAAAAGTAGAGCATGTGGCAGAACAAAATGAACATTTTCTGTTTTGTTGTTGCTAGGCTTGTCGCAGTAAGCAATAAATCAATTAACCGCATGATAAATGAAAACAAGCTCAGTAATTTCCATTTGCATTATGTGTCGTTCTTTCTTTTCCCTCTCTGCCAAAAACTGCATGACAAAAGCTTTTGTCTCAACGAGCCACTTTTCATGAAGAACAGTTTTGTTTGGAGAGATTTTATAATTCACTTTATTTTGTTGTTCCTTTTATCTTGTTTTTAGGATATTCAAAATGTCTTCCTGTTGAAGTGTTAAATGTTCAATAGACTTTGATGTTAATTGATTCTAGAGTCGTTACGCCTTAGCTATTATATTAACTGAAACTATACAGACCTGATGCTGTGGTGATGCAGGGGTTCAGCACAACCCCCATAAACAGACCTTAGTTCTTGTTATTGTTTATCGCGATAACTCTGAGACAATTTATCGTCCGGCAAAATTTATTATCGTGGCCGGACTACTTACACCTCAAAGTGTGTGAAGAAATGTTCATGGTGAGGTTAACCATTATTTCCTGTTTACGCCAGGCTGCCGTAACCATTCAGGACACTTTCTACGAGGTCCAGAAGCTCCTCCTGCAAGCGAGCGAGCTGGCCTCGCCCCGCGGTCCCTGCCTGCACCTCCCCGGGCTCCGCGGCAACTCGCTGCAGGAGCAGGAGAAGCAGCGCAACCGGAAGCAAGGAGGAGGTGGCGGCGGCCCAGCGGGTCCGGGAGAAACTGCGCCAGGAGAGGGAGCGATGGGAGCGAGAGTGCCAGGCCAAGGAGAGCCAGCAGGTGGAGCAGGAGAGCCGGCTGGAGGAGAGGGAGAAGAAGTGCCTGCAGGCTGCGCAGAAGCTGAGGCAGGAGAGGGAGGAGCTGGAGGAGCAAGTGGAGGAGTACCAGCAGAGCCTGGAGCGGCTCCGGGAGGGGCAGAGGAGCGTGGTGAGGGAGCGCGAGCGTCTGGAGGACCAGCAGAAGCTGCTGCAGGCCTGGAAGCACGGGCGGCAGAGCAGCCTGCCCGCCGTGATACCCCACATGGTCATCCCTCTGGATGTGCAGCAGGTACGAAGTCCAACCTCCCACCGGCATTCCTCTGGAAGAAATGCTCGACCCTTTGAGGGGAAATAACTAAAATGAACCAAAACCAAAACCTGTATTATTTTCAGAGTTACAAAAAAAAGTGAACACAAAAGTTGCTGTGCAAAACACTTGGGGAGATCTAGCTTCTCCTCAAAACTGCAGTTTCCAAGCTTCTGAGTCTCTTGCCTCAGGGAGCAGCCCTCCCCCACTCAGCTCCTTCAGACTAGCCAGTAGCAATTAGCAAACACCTCGTGGAACTGCACATCTGTTGAGCTCATTATGCAAGCTGCTTCCTGGTGCAACGCTGTTTTTAAATTTTTAAACATTTTTAAAAATTAATAGAGAAGCCATGTTGTGATGACTTCCTGGAAGTGGACTTTCAGAAAGAGCCATAGTTCCTTAAAACACAATTTAAAGGCAATAATTTATGATTATAAGTCACATTTGACATATGCAGCATTTTTATAAAAACTGAAAGTAACACAGTTACATTATTTTGTTATAAAATGACACTTTGTGCCTGGAAAATACATAGTACTGACCCTTTAAGACGCTGCGCTATGGGGACAGCCTCTAGTCATGTGACTCTATGCGCTCCCATCTTACAAGAAGTGAAAGAGACAGTGAGGTTGAGAAAATTTAGGAAATTTAAAATTTTGATGCGCAGGCAGTAGATGTGGTCGTGGAGGAAGAGGAGCATAAATTAGCGATAATTTGGCAATATTCTGAAAAGAGTAAGGATGTTGGGAAGTCAAGACTTTTTTTTATTTCTAAACTTGTTCAGTTGTGTTTTTTTTTTTTTTTCAGTAACTTGCACATAATTGCGAAAAATCAGTCCTGGGGGTTTAATGCTATCCTCCATTTATCGTTAGAGGTGAACTGCTCAATATATCACGATATTGACTTTAGGCCACATCGCCCAGCCCTGGTGGTGTCGTGAAGCGCGGTTCGTCCAGTATTCCTTTCAGTGGCCTCACTAATGAGATTCTTCTTCTTCAAAGAGCGATCAGCTTACACCGGTTCACTCGTTTCCTCCGCAGCAGCTCGGCCCAGCCTTGATGTACAAGCTGCGATAACGAGAGCAATTCCAGCGCCATTCGTCTTCATGCTTCAGCGGCTCGGCTCACCAATGAACATCTCAATGATTAATGATAATTAAACCGCCGCAAATAAAAGCTTCAACAAAAATAATTAAAACCCGAGGCACGCGGCCCGAGGAACCGATCAATTGTGTCCTAAAGGGCTTGAATTATTGACACTCTGTTTGAAAAGCACCTCACTGAAATTTGCCCTGAAGCCGAAAGGCGTAGAAGATAAAGGATCACTGCTCTCTTGGACCGCTACAGACCTCGGCTTGAGTGATGAAACCAACCACATGCAATGTCTTGCGAAGGGTATTCACTCAAAGGTGGTCAGATTGGATGGAGGCCAGGGGTGAACATCAGTTTTTGAGTTTTGTCGCCGCTTCCTTATTGAATTCAGCTCCGGGCTTGATCTTGGCATCCTAACAGATGGGTTTGCTTTGACATAAACCATTCCATTGCAGGTCTGACAGGAGTTTTCGTGCTACTAGAAGCTAAATCTCTGTCCAAACTACAATTATTTGCAGCTTCGATCAGCTTATTTCAGGATAGCCCCGTGTTTAACTCCATTCATCCACCTCACAGCAAGGCGCTCCCATGCACTACCTTTTAGCAACTGTCCATCTTTTGAGCCTATACTCCGGTTAACAGTTAACCGATTACTAAATTAGTAGATTAGTTCTTTCATAATTGCCATGATTAATCCAATCAATCTTTTCACCCCTATAATAAGTACTTTTTCTGTGTATGTGGAGCTCTGCTGGCAGGTGGGTCTGCACCACAATGAGTAGACAAATGAGCACACTCGGGTTACAATATTCCCCCTCTCCCTCATTAATTTACACACGCCACTGTGGGTCTTTTTTTTTCCCCCCTTTGTAGGCTAGATTTGATAAGGCTCTCCTTGCTTTGAGCAGACTTACAGTATGTATTTCCATTCATCTATTTTAGTCGCCACAGAGGCCGCAGTAACAAAGCGGCGCTCTCACAAAGGCGAGCGGAGGCAGTGGAGGTCCTAGTGTGTCCCAGGTAATGTTTTAGCCTAAGGCAGTAGTTCATAGGGTCAGAGACGGATCGAATGACACACACACACACACACGCACACATATCAGCTCTCAGGTCGTATCTAATTAGCTGTGCTGCCTCCACTCAACAGTGGAAAAGCCCTGTTGACGTGATCGCCAGACAGGATCGTCAGCGGTCATTGAACGAGTTGCCGGGGTTACACCCTGGACGGGTCCAGAGGGACATCTTTCACCAAAAAAAAAATGTAATTATCAGTCAGTTCATGAAATTTAATGCACTGCAACACGTTGTGTTTTAGAAGTCTGCACTGGAAACAACCGAACTTGATTTTGAGAGACGGATTTCAAAACATCAGCAAATAAAGTCCAAATATATTATTTTCATACACCATGAAAACTAGAACGCACAGCTGTAGGGTTCATTCTACACATGCACAAGCAGATGACAACAAAAACAAAAAAGCATTGTGCTGTATTGTGCTGCTTAACCAGTTTAGCTTAGCATAATTCTTGATGAGGAATATTTTCCATGAGCACTTTGTTGGGAGACGGATTAGTTATTTACTATTAGGTGGAAGCAAAAGGTGAAAAACACATGCAGGTTCCACGACATTCTAAAATCACAGCACCATCTTGTGGCCTGGCATAATAACTACAGCTGACTTGAGGTATCTTGGTGGTTCTGTCCAAATGTGGATTTTTTTCTTAGTCGACGTCTGAAAATACTGACAGGTTCAGCTCCAAAATGCTCTTTGATCTCCTGCATCTAAAGGAAAAGTCTTCAGAAGCCTCTCATTGTATATTTTTGCCGTGAAATATATTTGCATAGGCAATGACTATCATTTATTTATTTGTTGTTCAGTGTAACATCTCATGCTGCTAGAACATTTTACAGCTGGGGACACAGTTGGAACGTCTTAAAATGTCCTTTGAATTCACGCAGCCTTCACCCCGAAACCTAACGGTGGGATCCTTCTCTGCCTGACAGGCCTCGCCGCCAAATAACTCCAGACAGCACTCCGGTAACGGCTCTGTGTTTGTGAACGAGGCGGCGTTTGCCGGCGGCAGCGTCAACAATCGCCACATCCACCACAAACGGAGCGACCCGAGAGCACACAATTGTTTCAACAGCCTGTTGGACAGATCTAACAACAGACAGTACCCTGGAGTCACGAGCCCGCACGGCACTGGGTACATCTACACTAATCCCCTGGGAAGTCACTCAACCAGTGGTAAGAAATACCTAAAACCTTGTTCATAGTCGGCTGGTTTATTGTTTGTTAATATCTTTAAATGGGCATTGACATTAAATTAGCAATAAATGTATTGGCATTGACCAGATAATTGGCGTTGCCTCCTTTTGTAACGTCGGCTTGAATTAAAGACTCAGTTGAGTCCCATCATCAACCATGTAACATGTAAACCATTTAATTGAATGAAGGAATGGCTGTTTTTAAAATTTTGACTATTTTTCAATTGAATAAGCCATATTCAAATATTTCAAATGTCTGCTTTGATCAAGAAAACTCCAAAACATCTAAAGTTTATTTATGCTGATAAAGCAGACTGCAGTGCTAGTTATATGAGTTGAATCCTTGCTGTTGTATCATTATGAAATGCGCAGCTGATGCTGTCCTGTATATACTGTATTTATTTTGTAACTGTAAAGCACATTATGTTGCATCCGACAAAATCTTGACCAAACATAAGTTCCTATATGGTCTTAGAAAAATGAGGGAAATTGTAGAATTTGATCAATATTTTCCTTGTCTGGATAAGAAAAGGAAATTTGAAGAAATGTTTGTATTTCCAGATGTCATGTCATGTCATCTCTCTGTGTGTTATCTTCTTGCCCCTCTTCCTTTTATGCTTTGTGTTTTCTTCCTCCCTGTCTCAAGGAAGACAAAAGATTGATACATTCCATGTTTCACTGATTTTTCTTTCTTTCTGTCCTCCACTGTGTCCTGTCCTTCCCTTCCCTTCTTTCTGGTGTCTTTCTGTCAGTCCTTCCTTGTTTTTTTTCTCTTTTGTCCTTTATATTTTGGTTCTCTTCCTTCCACAAGCCCTCCCCATCTTTCTTTTCCTCCTTTCCGCCTTTCCTTTTACCTCTCCTCCTTTCTTCCTTCCTTCCTTGTCTCTCGTTTGACCTTGTGGCATTTCTTACTTACTTTCTTCCCTTCCGTGTCCCATCTTTCCTCCCTTGTATGCCTTCTTCCTTTATTCCTTGTGTCATTTGCGTCGTTTTTCCAGGTTGTGCATTTAAAAACCCACCAACACGTCCGTTAAATAAATATTAAATAACATGCTAAGTGCATGGTAGCGCTTCCTGATACTTTGCTTTTGGCATTTTATGGTCAGGGCTGTGAGGGAATGGCTCCGATTACATTTTCCAGTTTTCACTTCAATTTTTACCTAACACGATTAGGTGTGTTGGCGCTAATGGCGCAGTGAGGGGTTCTGCTATCAACCTGTCAGCTGAAAGGAGAAATGTTCTGCCTGTGAGAATGTAAACAAAGCAGAGCTTCGCCGGTTTCACCCACGCTTGCGAGAGCACACTGAGCTTTCAAGGCTGTATCCCTGGTGAGGCCTCGTCTGCCTTTCCTCTCAACCCCCCCACTCCACATTACCGTCTCATCAGCTCCACCTGACCACCTCCCACCCCCCACACCCACCCCCACAGCCCTGCCAAAGGGAGAGAACAAAAATCAATGGATTCTCTATCTATCGCCTGCCAGGGGACACAACAGTACGTGAATCACAGTTCACAAGCGACGAGTGACTGATTAGGACATTGATCTTGGAGGAAAAAAAAAGGAAAATCTTTCCAAAACTCATTACTGCATGACTTGTCATCACAGCAGGTGAACGGACAGGGGGAGCGGGGTGAAGGCGTGACGTACAGGGTGGAGGAATGAGAGATCCACACACAAATGAATCTATGCTTCTTCTCTCAGGAGGTGTCAGCAGTCAGCAACACTCTCACGTTCCTCATCTCTCACCGCAGATGAGGAAAATAACCGTTTATATTCGGCGCGAGTGTCCGTCTTCGCAGAAACCGGGGTGGGAGCTACCCGCGCCACCCGCCCGGGTTCCTGGAATTGTTTACCGTCTCTCGTTCATTGATTAGCTTATTAACCCCTTCCCCGTTATCGAGCGCACACAGGAGCCCGACGAAACCTGAGTTACTTGTTAACAAGCTGAGGGAAATAATGGCTGCAGTTTGCAGCGTAAGGGTTGTTTCCAATCATTTTTATCTGTAATGGATTGCTCAGTGAGTCCCACAAGGGCCTGCAATGAACTGATTCACACAGGGAGAATATAATAATGGACCTTTTCTTAATTTCCTGCTTGATTAAACACTCCTATAAAGACCCATCCTCTTACTTTATGTAAATTTAAAGAGCTTCTTTGTCACTAGACTTAGATCGAACGTCACCCTCACGCTCCCTCCGTGGCATGCAGAGGAACTTTCTGTTTTTAGTGAGAGAAAGGAAAAAAAAGATCCTGTTTCAAATGCAAATTCTCCACTGTGCCGTCACACGGTTCAAGACACGATCACACGTCCCCTCGTCTCCTGAGCACGTAACTGCTTCTCTCTGAGACGCACGTTTTCACGGAGTAGATTTCCATAATTTGATCCAGGACAATGTAATCTCTTCTAAGCAGTTGGGTGGAATTTACCGACACGATGCTGACGAGTTGCGATCCTTTTCACGAGTTTCTGAAAAGAATCGGAGATGTGAGTAACACGAGCGGGAAAAGATAACCCCAGTTCACCTTTACGCTGGAACATGGGTGAGTTGGAACCTCATAGGGAAAAAAAACAAGTAAAACCTTTAATTTCCACTTTACTATTATGCATTGCTTTTTCTTTTTGTTGTTTTAACACTACATTATGTCCAAAAGGTCAAAGGGTATTTGTAAGGCACTATATAATGAAGTCATCTTATCGCTTTTACGGTGTTTTGACAGCACCGGCATTCTGCCTTTGGCTAGACTAGACGGGGTACTTCACCGCAAGCCATTTAGATTTAAGATTCAATTTCTCAACATTGCTCTGCACAAGATTGGGTAATAAAATTATACAATCCTGTGTTTTCCCTGAAGTCCCTCTGGCACAAAACAAAAAACAAATGAAAAGCACTGCAGCAGAAAAATGCAGTCTGATCGAACAAACCGAGGACATATCAGTTCGTGCCTCTTTCAGCCCGTGTGTATCCAGTTAAGTGTGTGTGTTTTGAGCGATTGCATCGTTTATGGCTCCAGCCGAGTTTCTGCGGGTCATAAAAACGTACGCGCCTATTCGAGGCTCGGGTCTGTCACAAAAATTTGTGGTGTAGGTTTTGTTTTTCACGTTGTCCTGAACATACGCGATAAATGGGGCCATTGACGTTTTTTTTCCCCAAATGTTATTAGTTTTATTTCTCACATAAAGTAGTTAAATAAATATCCATACGTCCAAATTTGTTGGGACAACAGAGGCTTGTTGCAAGGGAGTTTATTTTTTGAAGCCTGTCATTTTTACTTGTGCTTCCTAAACTAATCATCATGAATATTCATAACTTCATCTGTTTTTGGAAGCTTCTTAGCAGAAGAGCTTATAAGAGCATCTGTTTTATGTAAAGTCCAGCTTTTTAATTTTATTGTTCCTTCTGTATGTGGGCTTGAAGCGACACAGTTCTGTCTCTCTGTGCTGCTGCTTCATAAGTGAGTCATACGTCCTTCAGTGAGGGGGGAAAAAAAGCGAGCAGAAAGAAAAAATTAAAGTAAAAATGTGACAAATGTGAGACCGCTACTTTATTTTCATTCTCTGGTGCTGACAGGGAAATGAAGAAAGTCCTGTTGTTGCCATGGAAGTAAAAAAAAATAAAAAGACAAAAAAAAAATCTCAAACTAAAAAATTATACAAAAGCGCAAAATAAATTTCAAATTTGAATTTGTAAACAAAGTAGGACTAAAAATCAGTTACACCCAGATTTTTATTTACTGTATTGAGAAACGGCAGAAGCAGGTTAGCGGTGTTTGCTAACAACTGATGGACACGTTGCTGTGAAATATCATCTCTGCTGCCTGGAAATGAAGCTGTTACTTTCATGACTGTCATGACTCTATCATACAGCAACTGTCTTCAGTCAGAGGCCTGTTTGAGAGCCTGACTGCTACTGGATGTCACCATCTTGCTTGGACAATACAAGCTAAAACGTTTAATTTCCCTGTGGGATAAAAATAAAAAATATATATATATATATATATTTTTTTCCCACACTAAGCCACAAACAGCGATATCATAAACATGTGGTTGATGTGACTGGCAAACGATTTGCCAAGTAGGAAAGACATTTTCTAATTCTTTCAGGTGTTTTTTTGGGGGGGGAGGATGGGTTTCTCTCTCACAATCCTCTAGCTGTATATGAATATTACTAATACTTGATATCTCCATGACAGAGATTGAGTGTTTTTATCATCTGGCTCCACGTTGATATCTCATCCATCAGCAACCATGTGGCGGCTGAGAGGGCGACTCCGACAGACGCTTGTATGATTAATCAAACAGAGACACTTTCCTGCAGGGACACAATGAGGCAATTTATAGTTCATGCCATCTGTTACCATGACAGCACACCTGCCCTAATATTAGACAGCCCGACCATTAAGACAAACATGAAGATGCAGCTCTACCACAAATGCAACCCACATATTACTGCCTTTTTATGATTTTGCTTGTTAGAATAATTACATATTATTTATTCTTTTTAGTATCTCAGGCCCTGTATTATCATCAAGAGTGAGCCGGCAGGGCTCCTTAAAGTCAAGTCCTAAGTTTTAGATGATCATAAACAGATAATAAATTAAATAGTGCTGAGATGAAGGGCACTGGCTTTAGAATCTGTTATTACATGAACCTTGTACTTTGATCTAAAAAAGAAAAAACACTGCGATTAGAAAAACACTGGTTATCTAATTAGAGCAAGATTGCTAAATAATTTATTAGCACTTGCTGAATTATGATCCTAACCCTTTCAAGCATTAGCAGTAGTAAGGGCTTCAATAATCTTAAGAATAAAAAAAGTCAATTCAGTTCAATAGTTTTCACAGAGTTTTTTATGTGTCAACTCAACTCTGAAATGTGAATGCAGATATTCAGAAACTCTGCATACTGGAATGACTGACTTGCTTTATACTCAGTAATTCAAACATTTCTTTAAGGAAAGATGTCATTCCTCTAAAAAAAAAAAAGGATAAAAAAAAAATCCAGATGACACTTTGTGAAGTACAGATGTGATGGCATCATGTTGTGGGGAAGTTTTGATCCAGGAGGGACTGGTGCACTTCACAAAATGTGTTTAAATCATTTATTTCTATCCTCTTTAGGGGTAAAGCTCAGGTCTTCGATCATGTCACCAAATTAGTCTCAAAGTGGTTGATTGATGAGAAAATCTTCAGGCAAAACTGAAAAGATGTTTGAAAGCAACAAATCCGACTCAGAGCAATTCCAGCAAACGAAATTCCAGCTCACTGTTGTGAAAAGCTTGCGTAAGGTTGACCCATCTTCTACCAATCACTGTAAACTTTTGAGCATTCTCAAAAGGCTTTTGTTCTCTTTTCAATAGGCTTATTTAATGTCTCTCTATCTAGGTTTAGGGGTTACTGTGTGGAACTGAGCTGTCTTTTTCTTCTTCTTTTTTTTTCTTTTGTGCTCACTCAGAGCCCAGCTACAATGGTAACACCTGGATGTCGACAGCTGTCCCCGATCCGGAGCTCCCACATCCCAGTGAGCATCATCTGGAGCTGAGCACGCTGGTTTCCTTGGAGACGGACAGCGATCAGGAGGAGGGAAGGGAGGAAAAGATCGTGTTCCTGTGAACGATGAACCATGTCAGACTTGGGAGGTCGACACGCCACCTGGAACCATTTCCGTCTTACGTTTTGCCTCAAACGCCTCTCCTTTCTCCTCTCCCATGCATCTCATCTCTTGCGCACTATATTTGATGTTCTTGAAAAAGATCTTTTAACTTAGGCTTCACCCTGTATCAATGAAAATGTCTGCAAGACCTGCTTTTTCTTGCAACTCCAGTAAATTACAGAGCAGCTTAGCAAACCTGTTGTCCGTCAATCTGTTAAGCAGCTAGCTAGCTAGCAGCCAGCTAGCTAGCTAGCTAGCTGCTTAAAGCAGACATTTTCTGTTCTTCAGTCTCAGAAATGTCACAGTGGTTTAGGAAAACACTAAAAAATACCATTGTTAGGTTTGCATTGAGTGGATATTTAAACGGTGGTCGATGATTATTTACACAGGAAATGAAAGAGGAAGGTGGTGCACCACCAATGATCTTCCTGTGTGAAACGTGTGCTGTACTGAGTACAGAATAGAAACGTAAGGCAGTTGAATAAACAATAAAATAGGATTCATTTAAACTGCCATATAGAATTTTTTAGATTTTTTTTTATTTATTATTTTACACAGTTTTTTTGTTTGTATCATCCATTTATCAATCGATGTGAACACTTTCAGTTTGACTTGCTTTGAATAGCTTAGCCCTGTTTCTGGCTCGATGTTGGCCTTTAAACTCTGAGGATTTCTTTTGTTTTCTAAAAAACACTCACTGACATGACATATCTGCAACACAAACCATCTCCGGTTATCTCTATGATATTAACTTCATTTTTAAAATCCAGACTAAGTCGTCAAGGTGGCAGTGTGATTGAAATGTTTTTTTTGTTTTTTTTTGTTTTTATTGTTTTTATTTAATTGCCATATATTCTTCAAACAATTTCTGCATTTATTTAACAAAGACCTTTGGTTTGTAAATAAGCGAGGCTACCTTCACTTTGCCTTAAATGCAAAAATAATTTGTGTTTTGGGCATTTCTAGCGAGAATTTAGTTCAAACCACAATTCTGCTAACTCACCCAACCTTGCATGCATAGAAGGCTTTCGTTTATTCTGTTATATTTTATGAAAAAGAGAAAACATGCCAAGCCTTACAGGTTGTAAACCATCCTGAGAATATCTTTGAAGTTCCCAGAACAATTCAAAGTTGCCTTCCTGACGCTGTTTTGCTTACTTCTGAGCGATTGCACTTGAATATTCATGTTGTGCATTTGCATGCAGTTTCTCCAGAGCATTTTGCTTTCTTAAAACAGATCTGTGCCAATGCTTTAGCCGTGTCCCGTTGTTTTTACATACACTAGAAAGACAGAAAATAATTCAGTTTTTCTGTTTTGTTTTATGTTTGCTGCAAGAGCAGTGAAGCAGTGGCAGTATTTAATGTGCTATTTAGTAAAATGTACAGAAAATATGTTTATTATTTATTTATTGCATAACAATTTATGTTTTGCTGTTGTTTTTTTTTTTTCTTAAAAGGTTGAATTGTACATAATTGTGCAACTGTGGGAACGTTGTCCTTTCATTAGCGTTAAATAGCCGCGCGTATCGATAAAATGTCATTCGTGGCTCCCGAGATGTGAGTTTTGTTTTCCTTTTGGCATGTCAAGTAACAAAAATCCACTTCTGTTTGACTATTTCAATAAAACGGCACAAACGGGTGGCGCAGCCGCAAACATCACCCCACGTATCATGTCCTTGATTTCGCTGTGCCGCGGCGTCTCCGTGGGTGCAAACAGATGTGAGCGCGATTGGCCGCCGTTCAGCTGCCAGCAGGGACAGGTGGCCGACCAGGAGCAGGAACGTCAACGACTCGGTGTCTCGCTGCACCGACGCTTACTTATGATGTTGTTGGCTTAAATAGTAGAGGAAATCCAGGTCAGTTCTGTCATGGAGAAAGATCGCTCGCTGCAGCTTCCCCTTATTTATCATGAACCAAACGTGTCTGTGTTGCTGTCAGAGGAGAGCAGAGATATGAGACCGGTGTCCCAGCCACAACCTGAACATGCTGCTCATTATATTAAATCAGCCTGTAAACGCCCACATCCTTCCTCATCAGCCATTCTTTTATCTGGTCTGATATGTTTACTTTTTGAAGTGATGATGTTCCTTCACAAAATTTGCCTAATTAGTTTTTTCTTTCTTGCGTTTTTAGGGATTTTATGTGACAGCGAACGAGCAGTTTATTTTTCTAAATAAAAACCTGAAAAGTGTGGCATGTATTTATTCAGTTTACTCGAACAGCATCACGGAGATCGATAAACACACCCAATCTTTGGGTTCGATTTCCAGAAGCCCAGAGACGTCATGTTCGTCAAGCTGTTATCTAAGAGCACAAAGGCCATGCTGGCTTCTATGCCCTTGAGAAATACTGAATTCTTTTGATAAAAATATATCTATTCATCCCACCAGAAAGGTAAGGGAGCGACATTATCCAGTGAGGAAGAAGCGCGTTACTCCAAAAGCCAGATCTCAGTTTTTCAAATGCAAATTATTTGGCGGCATTGTCTGTGGTTTGTTTAAAAAAAAAATAATAAAATCTATGTTGCAACATATCTGTCATTGTTAACCATCAAAGCTGGCTACATGTGGACTATCGGCAGACTGGTGCACTTTGCATGAGAAGTAAAAGACACTGAACAGAAGCATGCCAGTAAATTAGTGACTAACTGGCTTGAAGAGAACAAGGCCAAGATGTCGGAGTTTCCTGATGTTAGTAATTACATGCCTAATGCAGTTCCACTGTTTCTCCCAGGAGCCTAAAACAATTCATCAGGCTTTACTGTTTAGAAATGGATTCAGCTTGGTTATTGTTGGTAATTTGTAACAATTTAGTCAGACAGGGTGTAAAAAAAGATTGCATTGTTAAATGCAACACATGTAATGTTAAGGATATTATTTCTGTCAATATAGAGCAGCGTATATTAGTTCTTAATTCTTATGCATGCTGCTTTCACTGCATTAATCTGCAGTTACCCTTGAATTTAATTCTCCTTGCTTTGAATAGACCTTCAGGGATCCATCCTGGTACCTCCACAGTTCATATTGAGCTTCCTGTCTGACCATCAGCTCCAGTCCAACTTGGCATCAAACAGTTTTGAATTGATTAGGTAATGTAAACAGCGATGTTTTCAACTCTTTCTTATTTGGATTATGAATTAAAACCATTCGAACTCGGCGTTTTCTTTCAACTCTGATTTCTCACACCACATTGCATTATAAAACATCCACTCCAACATGCTCAAACCAAAAAATAACCTACCGAGACATGCCTTTGCCCGCCTAAAAAGGCGAGTCCCATTGACATTTTGCCACAAAGCAAGAAGAGGAGCCCGATAACGTGTAAGAAGTCAAATCGAAATTGAGCCGTTGGTCTGCTTTCAAAGTAGTACGTGTGGAGAAAAACCAATCACCGTAAACTCCATCAACACGCCAACATCTCTGCACAGTTGGGAGAGGAATATCTCAACAAGATCCATGCGTACCGGAAGCTCCAGGGTCGGATCGACTCCGAGGGGCTGAATGCAAGTTACACGCCGTCATTTATTTTGAAAAAAAAGAAAGAAAGAAAATAATTATTTCTCTTTGGCTTTTCTGTTACGCACAACTTTGTGTTGGTTTATCGCAAAATCCCCATGAGTCAATAAACCTGCTCATGCTTCCACTTCTGCTGACAGTTTGTTATTATTGTTTGAAAAATAAAAACATAATAATAATGTATGTTTTCATGTCCAGATTACCAAAGTATTGCATCTGCATCTATTTCTCTGCATAATAACGGTAAAAAACCCCCAAAATCTCAGTTTTTCTGCGAAAACCTGGATTTTTCTTGCGCGACGGCCTCAACGGCTAAAAAAGTTTAACATCCCCCCCCAAGGGTTTCCATCACGGCCTTGGTGTGCGTGTGCGAGTGAGTCCAATAATTAAAAGCTGCTCCTTCCTCATTACTGTTCAGAAACCCCTGCTCGTGTCCTCCGTGTCTCTCTTTAGTTGATTTTTAATGACCTCAGCGGAGTGTAACCAATAACACCGAAGGCGAAGCCGATAAAGGAGAGCCGTGTTACCGCTGAGTCATCTGCAAGGGTAAAACGCGCATCGCTCCGTTCGCCCCCAAGGGGAAGCGTAATGATTTCTATGGGTGCGCGGAGTAAAGCCACCCAGGCCCCGAGTATAAATAACAGCCATTAACGTTCGTCCCACTGAGGGATGCTTTTATGAGAAACCTGAACAATACACAGAATGTGAACAGGTTATTAGATTTCTCTTAGGGTGAAAAATGGTGACGGGGTGAGGTTCAGAATAAATAAACACTGTTTCTACCCAGAGGGGAAGAAATGCACAACCGGATCTGTAATAGATGGATCTCCTGTTGTTCTGGGGGGTTTCTATAGGCTCCTGCATTAGCCTGTGGAAGAATCTGCCAAAGATTATTCAACATAGTTTTGAAGCGGTACTCTGGAGCTCATCCGCTAACCTGTCCTCTTAACAATGGTTTCAATCTCGTGTTGCTCAACGTATCGGTTTAAACTCCTCTCAGCTGATTCGAAGTCGATCGAGTTTTTGTTGCCTGATGCAAAGCATCCTCTAACCACAGCTCTCGTGCAAAAGAAGCTCCAGTGACCTTTTGAGGAAACACGGGTGGAAAGGTAAGCGCTCGATCCAACAACATAATCAATCCGTTGGGATTGTTCTTCAGTAGAAGTTCACGAACTACAAACACAAATCGCCATGGAACGCTTTTAAATCCCTGCGTACTGTGCCAGTTTACTGGGTCTTCAAGATCCTGCTCTCAGACAACACCCTTTTCCCCCAGTGCCTTCATCTGCACTCGTTTGACCTTGCAGGGTTGCAGCGATGGTGCCGACCTCCAGAGGTGAGAGGCGGGGTACACGGTTCATCACAGGACAAGCAGTGCACACATATACACACGCACACACACACACACACACACACACACACACACACACACACACACACGTACCAAAAGGCAGTTATGGAGACCAATTAACCTAATGAATGCGACTATCATGAGCTGCCAGTCTAATACGTCAACAAGAAAAAGCTGTAAACTCCAAATGCGTTTCATTTAAGTATTTATTTGTCAAAAGGCGCTGTGAGTTTGTTTTCCGAATCAAAGCATGAGAAGAAAATAAAAGCCTCCATTAGCGGGTCCGAGTTACTGCTTGCATCATTAGCGGCTCAGGGTTACTACTTGGATGCTGGTTTTACAAGGTGGAAAAGTGGCAACTGTGTTGCTTCTGATTTGTGATTCGATTGCAGCATTGAGAGCCCTGCAGTCGTTACGCCGCTGCTCTCGAAGTTTCTTCATGAATCCCATAAAACTTTAACGAACCTGCCGCTTTTCTGGTTGGACGCGCTCTGTTTCTGAAGTAACCGGCTCTAAAGACGACCCTCGCGACGCAACCTGGGTCAAGTTTTCGTCTGATGCAACTGCGTAACTCTGACGCGTCTTTGACCGCATCGAAATAATAATGATCAAAACTTCACGAGACCGTGATGTGAGGTGCGCCGACAGGAAAAGAAACAACATTAACTGGCTTTCGCTTTGGAATTTATTACACAATTTATCACACGTAATAAACAGAGCCTCTTGCTGCAGCCGTGCCTTAGTCATCGTTTGAATGGGATACAATGTACTTTCCGTTTAACGATTTATTTTACTTGAAATTAACAGCCCATTGAGGGAATGTTTCGTGTGGCGAGAGTGAATCATCATAACATGTTGGGTTTGAACTGCTTGCTCTGTAACACGACGCTGAATGAGCCTCATTGTGATCCACATCCTAAGTGACTGAATGTGCTCAAGGTTTCTGTCGAGGCCTTCGGCACCAAGTTTCCGAGTTTCAGCACGCAGGTGCCAACGGACACGACAAGGTCAATAGAGTCGGTTCTTTATTTAAGCCATAGTTACCAAAGGGAAATTAGCTTTGGTGATTGCCGTTGCAGAAATGCTAATTAGCCATCTGTTACACAGAACGCTGCTGTCAGAGCCGACAGTGGGACAAGACAGAGATCAGAGATGATCTGCCCTCGGTGACCCAAGCATAATCTCATGTCCAGAATGAACATCCGGACTGCTTTGCTGGACCGCGGCCTCACTCACAAACCCGAGTGTGTAAAAAAATGCTCTGCTATCAAAAACTCCCCAAATCTTTATAGCGCCAGCCTTTCAAAAGATGGGCATTACTTTGCGTAACATTAAAAATAAAATACGCGAAACATGAACGGAATAAGATGCATCATCTGAATTCCTATCACTGCAAGACAAAGAGCTCCAGCTAAAAAAAAAAAAAGAAAAAAAAAAGAAAAAAAAAGAGTTAATTTGATTTTTTGTAACAAATGATCAATATTCTGTTCCTGAGCTTTCTAAATGTTTTCCAGTCATTCCGATTTTATTATCCATTACGGGGAGACTGTAAACCCATATCTAAATACTGCCACCACCGTGTTCTAGAGTGGAGATAGTGTTAGTTTCTCACATTGTTTTCTCTGCAAGTCAACAGGAGGTCAGTACACCTAATAGTACGTTTCTTTTATTGTGAGTGCATGCTTGTTTTTGTTCTCCAACGTGTTCCTCTTCACACTTACGCCTTGCCTTGTGTTGGCCTGTTACGTAAAACGCAATTTAAAAATCACCAGGGTTTGTGGTTTCAATGCGGTAAGCCGGTGAGAAAAGTCCGCTTACTGTTTAAGACGGCCGGATTATTGCCATGAATAGTGCATCGCTCCTCTTTGTGTCGTTTCTACAAAAAGCTCATTGACCGCCTGCCGTCCTGTCAGCACCGCTCTAGTCCTTCTGTCAACAGTGACATCAATTTATCCTCTGATGTTCTTTGCATGCACAAAAAAAAAAAAAAAAAGGTGTCTGCTTTTGTGGCTTGGAAACTATTTTTTGATCGCCAGCTCATGGGTCGGTCAAAGATCCTCGGCTGCTTGTGGTTTTGAGCTCAAACAATGACAACCTGACAACGAGGGTGACTTCCCAGGGAGCGGACATTTGTTCGGTGTCTTTCTTTAACCCTTGCACGATCCTAACTTTCTGTTTACTCCCCTTGACCTACGGGTCAAACATGACCCGCCCTAACAAAAGACCCAAAATAAAGAAAATCAATTGAATTTTAAACCCACAATCTTTTCTTCATTTTGAATTTATCAATTCAACTCAATTTAATTCATTTTTTATTATGTATTTTTGTTGCACGATACAAAAAGACGGTCAACAGTTTTACACACTTTTTACTTTTTGTTGTAGCAGTTTTCTTTTACACAGTAAAGGTTTATTATTGTAATTATATAAAAGTGAAGTTATTATTTATGAATTAATTATCTGAAACGGAACAAAAAGGCGACAATTTGGAAGGTTTTAGTCAACGTTTTGTTTCTTTATTTGTTTCAGGAACTGAATTATTAAAATATCTCATAACACAACAAAACAAGATGTAGCTTCATATTGTGAATAATTTAGCATCATCTCTTATGTTGTGTCACATAATTATGAGAGATGTTCAGCACAAGATGAAGAACATCGTCTGTTCAACATCAAGGGGTTGAGCTTATAAGATGCTCTGATGACGAACATCTTCAACACGAGACGAAGATGATTCTTTCCTTCCCTCCCCATGTTGAGCATAAGATGAAGATCATCCCACATTGAACACAAAATGTCCAACACAACATGTTCAAGGAAATCTTCATAGCACAAAGACGTTCATATGAAGACGCTCCTACGCTGAACATCTTCACCACAGGACTTTGCTCAACATCTCAAGCTGAAGATCCCATGCAGGTCAGTGTGCAAACAGACGTTGGGCAGTGAAACGTCAGCAAGAAACCAACTAGAGGTACTCAGATTCTGCAGACCTTCATCTCCTCTATATTTTGTCTTTATTATGACTGAGATTGTTTCCTGTTGTGTTTGGGAGCTTGTGTGATGTGAGGGGTGAGCTGCAGATTGAGAGAGCAGGTGCAGCTCGAATGCAACTTCAATTCGTCCATCAATATGTGTGTGTGGGAGGCGAGGGATGCAGGTGTGTGTGTGTGTGTATTAGAGAGAGTGTGTGTGGCCTTTGAACTCTTATTTTCTTGTGTGTAAATGCTTTTATAATTTATGGGTCAAAAGTGACCCATAAGACAATCCTTGTACCCTAGTGTTGTTCACATGGAAATATAAACAAAAACAAAGCATCACTTTTTCTAATGTTGGGGTTGATTCAGGAAGTCATAAAATTTCAAGCTGGAAAAAGATCTTTCAGGGTATTTTTTCTAAACAAGTCGGGGTCTGATGGGTCACCTTTGACCCGCAGGACAACACAAGGGTAACTAACTGCGGTTTCCCTCAGGGAGGAGAAGAGATCTCCTGGACGAACCAGCACACAGTCACGGCGCTCACCTGTCGACGCTGCGGAGGGAGTGGAAGACGCGCTTGTGGCGGTTGTTCGTGTGAGCCCTCGGATGAGCTGTTCACCGGGATGCAGCACCGTGACAGTGGGGTAATCCTCAACAGGAGGACCCACCCGCTTCTTCTTTTTGTAAAGGACCATCATTTTCTTTTTATGATCCTTTCAAATTACAGAGGACAGTCGAGAGCGTGTTTTGTTTGCGACAGCGAGCAAAACGCGCCGCGTTTGCTGAGTCACGGATAAGTGGCGTTTTGTGTCGGGTTGAGTCTATTCAGGAGAAGCGCGACGTGACGTAACCAGAGGTCATGAGATGGTGTCAGAGCGTTCTCCCTGTGGTTGTTTGCACTCAAATGTTAGCTGTTCAACCTGTAAGTAGCAATCAAAAGTATTTCAGCAAGAAGAGAAAATTGAGTCCGAGGAGATTGTAACGCATAAATAATAATGAAAAGAGAATAATAGGAAGGTCTGAGTTAACAGGGTGTAATTTAACACATACATATACAGAAGACTGCATCAAAGTTGGTATTGAAAACATGGGATCATAAGTGGAAAAATGCAAACGACCTTGTTTTAACACGTCTCAAAGTCCTTTCCCACACATTTTATTGATGCTTTGATTAAATAAGGGAGGTATATTTTATACCCAGAATGCCTCACAACAAATCCAGACCAAATGGCACGCTTCTGATTATCAAAGCTTTGGAGCTCGAGCGCCTTGAAACGATTTACTCGTATTACTTTTAGGTTCCAGAAGTGGCGGGCCCCCAACATGCTGACCCGGCGAAATGAACACGCGGGCGTTGGAAAAGGTGAGAGTAAGGTCAGTGCTTATCTCCGTCCATGCATGCGCAAAGTGGAACCGACAATTACAGCCTTCAAGGGCAATTTGCTCCCAGTTGCGGGTCCGGTCTCCCTGTGATCAATGAAGAAAGCTGCTGAGCTCTGAGCCTGGCGGTTCTCCTTCATTCAGAGTTCAGGTTTTGATGCACTAAATGTCCTCTGCGGATTTGCGTCAGGAGAAAACAGAAGTGTGTAAAAAAAAAAAAAAAAAAACAATTAAGGAGGTACTTTTTTCAGGATTAAAGAAGACAAACCAGAAATGTTCTGGCTGTCGACAGCTTTCTGAAATCCGCCAGGCTCTGTAAGCCGGTGCTGAACAGACAGCTTGCATATTGTTTGCATTACAAAGCAGGTGGAACGATGTGATTCTCCAGCATGGCGGCGGGTTCATCATCCAGCCTCTGTGTTGATGTCGTGACATAAGGATGGTTGGACTGATTCAGGAGACAATTTTTTTTTTTTTTTTTTATGACTAAGAGCTTGTTAGAATCACATGCCTGTGTGTTTCTACTTAGCCAGCCTTTTGTATAAACTGTTAGAAAAACAAAAAACAAAACCAAACTACCCTCCCCCAAAATGACTCAGCGCTGGGCTTCCTTACGTAATTGCTCTTTCAAATTTTGATTCAGGCTGTTGGATTTTGATTTTCTGGTAATATGATTTAAAATCTTCGGGAATCACAACGTCACGGTTGCTTTAGTACCTTGAATACTCAGCCAGTACTTGATGAAATGTGTGAAACAGAACTGACTGCAAACAGTTTGATTTTTACTGAGGGATACTAAACTAAAATCCCAGTCTGTGATTGGCGTCGTTCTCTTACGTCCGACTGATATAAAACAACTGGCTCAGTATCTGACGTGGTTTGATTGTTATTCATGTGTGTAAGTTAAGCTGCACATTATTGGTGTGTCTGCTAAAGGGCACATACTACTCATTATATGTTAAGAGCCCAAAAGCTGTCTTGAAAGTATGAATCTTGAAAACAATTTCAGGTCACGTCATTCTAGAAAAAATGGGTAAACGATGACACTATCATGGATGATAAAGTTGTGACCGGAAACTCACGGCCTTCAAATTCCCGGTTATTTCAGAACAGATGGCCTAAACTAAAAATGAAAATTGTGACTAAAATTGCAGTTTTAATGGTAATGTATTGAATAGATATGTTTTTTTTTTGTGTTGTTTGTTTTCTTTACTGACACACCGAACTCTTTGAAGCGTTGGTGAGTCTTGCTTCATGGAGTAAGAGAAACTCAAAGTTGAGCGATGTGGACACAATGCGGTTTTCTCAACATGTAGCATTAGTGCGCACATATGAGCTGAGCAAATAGCATATTTTGAGAAAACCGTGGTGTGGACATAATTATAAAGTTTGACCGAAGTGGCGTCCTTGGTCATCAGAATGACAATGTTGATCAGAACAGGAGCAGAAATAAGAGTTACCTCAACGGGAATGCCCAACTCAATCCTGACTTTTAATGTTTCAGATGACACTTTTTGTCACATGCCGCCACTCCCTCCTGCGGCGTGTGCCACAGGCAAACCAGGCCCATAACGCAGCACTTTTAAAGCCTTTCATAGGGTCCTGGTTTGTTGAGTCTCCACTCTAATGTATTCACAGGGCAATTCTTTTCCTCCATACAAATCTTAACTGTACAAACTCATAATTGAGTTTCTACCAGTACATTTGTCTCGAGCGGATGTTGCAACGTATTCTTGATATTCACTAAGTTTCACATTTCAAAGTGTCATCGTGCTCAGGCAATCTGGTTGTGTTCTTAGCTGTCTTTTGCTGACTTCTTGTCTTTCATGCTTTTTTTTTTTTTTACATTTGTTTACTTCAACCTTTGAAATGAAAATGACTGTCACGAGCTACAAGCCTAAACACAGCTGAGACGAAGAAGAATGTACAAAATTGCGATGCATGCCATTTACGAAGACATCCGTTTGGCAAAAAAAACGATGCGCGCCATTTTCTGTCACTTGACGCCTTTGATCTGATTTTATTTGATTTATTTATTTATTTTTTGTCATTACGAAGACGACAAGAAAGCTCAGAATGTTTGGGATCACCTCCCGCTCATGCGCATGCAGCAACGCACGCACGCAAACAATGCGCAAAGGAAAGACTGAGATGCACATTTTTGTGGTGGCTACGGTATAATTTAAAAAGATTTGGTCTCATTAAAATATTTTCAAAAGGATGAAAGCCATCAGATTGATTCGATAGCCCCAGGCCTGGGAGCAGACTGCTTCACTCGCACTGCGAACGCTTTCAAAAATCACTTTTTGTTCTCCCTCCACTCCGCTGAACTACTGAGGCGCTGTGCGTCTCTCCCCGCTAGTTGTGATTGATGTCGGCGTGCCACGCCGCAAGTCCTTAATCAAATGTTGTTTCTCTCAAATTAAAAACACATTTCGAAGGTTTATAGCTCCGGGGGGCCCCTGATCTTTACTCGTCAGGCAGGCAAGCAAGCAGCAGCAGCAGTTGTTAAAATGTACTTGGTGATATTAACCGGCACCATCAGTCGTCTGGTTTTCATCTTAATGGAGATTACAATCCTTTATCTGGCATGTGCGCGTTGTTCCTCTTTGGATCTATTAAAGTTCATTCATGAAATACTTCCCAGCTCGTTTTTATTCTGCTTCCACCCTCCCAATTGAACTCTTGCGAGTGAAAATGAAATCGAGGCAATTGGAATTCATAGAAAAGCATGCAGGACCATTGAAGCGCTTTAAACCTTTCCAGATTTTGCTGCGTTACGGTCACGCACTGTATCGAAAGCAACGCAAATTAAAGCCGCTAGTGGCGTCGTGCGGCCCTTGCAGCCAAGCGCCGCTCCGGCCTATTGGGCACCACGGGGGTACTAGCAACCGCCGCCCGCCAGCCACCACAGAAGCTCATGCAGTTTCCAGCACCGCCAGCCACCTGCAAACGCAGAAGCTGTTGCGCAGGTACCAAGTTCCCCGGCTGGGGAACGTATCTCAGAGGCAAATGGTAATTTACCAAAGAAGAGGTCTCTCAATGGTAGGGTCACGATTTCTTTTGAGATTAACTGTTTACCTGACGAGGATCATAATTCAGAAGAGAGGGTCGGCTTAGACGTGTCAGATGAAGATGGAGGCTGCAGGATCCAGGCAAGCGGGCGTGGAACACTACTGTAAGTTCTCCAATGAACTGAACAGTAGTTGGATGAATGCCGCTTTTCAGAGCCTCCTGAACCTGGGTGTCACCGGACGGCGTCTTGCCCGGGAACGGGCATTTCTGGAGGCATCATCTATTCCTTGCTGCGCAAGTTTGATCCATGCAGCCGTCCGCCATCCAGGCAGACATTTTGCAGGAACAGACCTCTCCCCAGCTCTGCTAGAGCTGAAGGAGAAAAATCTGTTTTCAGATATGGGAAGGGATCACACTGTCAAATGTTTGCGGGAGTCCTTGTTAGTTTGGTTGGACTCACACAGACAGAGAATTGTACAGCGCCAACAAAATTCTGTCTGTGATACCAACTTCCCGGAGCTCCTGAGCAATGGCCCCTTGGTTGCCCTGCCATCGGCAACCTTTCCAACTGATATAGTTACACTTTTTAACGATTGGTTGGAATTGGGGGGCAGGCGCCATTGCTCAGGCTGCGAGTCTGCCTTGGAGATGAAACACCAAAAAAAAGGTACAAAGACGGTCTTCGGGTCAAAATGAGTCAAATGGGTGGCTTGCGATGCCAAATCAAGCTAATGCTTGGAAAATGCAAGTTTATACTGGGAAGTCAACCAGTGGATGCGGAGAAGAACCAGGGGATGTATGAAATGTATGAAACTCTATGTATTAAACACACTATTCAGTTTCTTGAATTAGTAAAGCGCTCCGTTAGCCGTTAAAGCTAACCTCCGTTAGCTTTACAAACGTTGCAGGCCTGAGGCACTCGGTTAGCATCGTCCTCAGATTAGCAGTTTCAAACGTGGCGGCTCCCAGAACCAGCTCGAGGAACGTTTTACTCACCGCACCGTGAGTTACCAGTTTTTAAACGAACGGCTATAAAACTGCTCCAACTCCGGTCCAACAGTCTGTTCCGGCTCACGAGCGTGGTTCGGGTCTGTGGCTCCAAAAACCAGGCAAAATGTTCAGGAAAAGTTAGCAGCTCCAACTGGTTAGCAAAAACAAATTACAGTCCAGAGCAGGATACCTCGACCATGACGGCCGCCAGCAGACGGCCAGTACTAGCAGCTTGCAGGCACAGGTCCAGTACAGTTCAGTCCATCACAACCAATCAAATTGATTACATTTGATTTTGCCCTTGACTGACCATTAAGGCAGGGACAAGTGAAATTGATGCATTTACTTGCGGTAGTAAATAACAGTTATTAACAAAACGCTACATTTACTGCGTGTTTAAGCCAACAAACATTACCTGAGGGGTTACATATTACCTTTGAGATTATATGTAACCACTTTCCTTTCGGAACGTTTTCACGCCCATCAGCCCGTCGATCCGTTTTGACATCTTTAGCTGCTTTGAAATGCAAGTTGTTTCATTGGTGGAGTGAGTCACGCCCACCTGCTCCATCGAAGCTGGTTGGTCTTGGAATCCTCAACACACCAACATGTCTTCTGTCTCTAGGCCCAATTTCATGTTGATGAGGTCAAAGGGGTCAGATAGTGACCGTTCACAGTAAAACATTACACGTCCTGTTCTCAGGGGGCGTGGCCTAAGTGAAGTCATCATTCCACCGTTGGGTATTGTAGGAGACCCGATGATGATCAACATCACTGGGTAGATTTTAAATAAAGAGCTCAAATGACGTCGTCCAAGGTAAAAAAAAAAAAGAGAAAAAAGTAAAGACTCACATGCATCAGAAAATATTTTTGCCATGTGGAGCAGACCAGTGTGAGAGGAACCTGAAGTTCTATTTTTTTTTTTTTTTTGTATTTATCTGCAAAACACTCCCCAATCTGCAGGCAGGAGACAATGCCTGGCTTTGTTTCCCAACCAGCGGGACGCCAAAACAAACAGTGAACCTGAGCTCCGGCCTCTGAAGCAGACGAGCAGCTAACAGGATATGAGTGATACGCCAATGACCCGAGAACTGTGGGAATCTCTCCCAGGGTCCTTGTGGACAAACAGCGACTGTGGGAAATTAGCAAGTGACTGATAGCGGTGCCATTAAAACCCATGGAGACAGACTGAGAGATGGTAGTTTGTAATCCTGTCAAAGGGGTCAACCAAAATCTCAGTCACACTGGCAGCAGGTGGAGCAGAGACACTGAAACCTCCTAATCTCGAGAAAATGACTCCAGCCTCCCCTCAGGTCTAGACCGCAGAACGCAAACACAGGATGGGAGACTTTAATCGTAGGTCAGTGACTGGCAGCTGTTTTCAAGTGTCACATTTGGCTTTTATCATGACTGTTTCACTCTGAAATAGCCAATAACGCCAACTAAACGTTACTATGTCTTGTCAAGTTATAACCACAAACCGCAGTAAATTCAACGAACGAACACCTGGTTGTGAAGCGAAAGGAAAAATTGGTTAGGACCAAAGATGACCTGAAAATATGAACAGGTATATATATATATATATATATATATATATATATATATACATATATATATATATATATATATATATATATATATATATATATATATATATATATAATTTTCTTAGAAAATGCATGTGTAAGGAGAAGGGAAAACAGGAAATATGTAATTCTGCTTTTATTTTTAGTTATGTCAGTTTTGGTCCTCCATATTTTCAGGATATGTATGCACTGTTACCAGCATGGCAACTTCTAGATACTTAAACATGTGTACATTTTTTTAATTTTCATTTGCAAAATGGCTCAAACTTTGTGAAATCTATGAATATCAGCCTTCAAGTTTTTCTACAGATTGTCAATCAGACTTGGATCAACTTTGACCAGATTCTGTCTCTGCTCCACAAAAGCTTCCCCACAGCTTCGCCATGGGAAAATCTAATTTATTTATTTATTTTTTTTTGCTCACAATGTTTTGAATGCAGAGCTAAAAAAAATTCTGTCTTGATCTCAACTGTTGGATTTGCAACCAATTGGGTGACTTTTAAAAGAATTTGTTGACACGGGATTATTGTGGATAATCAGAATTTAGAGGAGGTGAATAAACATGCAAGTTGTTAAGATATAAAGATCAACACTTTTGTGGTGGCTTAATCCATTAAATCCCATTAAAATACATTCAGTAAGACGTGGGTGAAACATGGCTACATTTGAAAAAAGCTGAGGGGTATGAATACTTTTGCAAGGCAATGGAGTATCTTACGTAAGTGTGTCCACATCAGGTGACCAAATCTAAATCCTGCAATTATTATTCACACATTGCTGACAAAAACAAATAACGCTGCGGTCCTCACGACTACAGACGTACGAGTTGTTTGCACATTCACGCTGTTTTAGCCGCCTTATCCATACTATTGTCTGGCCAATAGAAGCAGGTAATCCTCTGGATCAGGACCGCAGACTTGGAAACCATTAGTTTGTGCACTACGCCAATGATATTCACTGAGAGCTTGTTGGCAATCCCATGGGTGGTTGTGTTAAATGGCTGAGTTACCACCCAAGTTGAATGAGTTGTCATTGTTAGCAACCGGTCGCCCAGCCATCAGGGTCAGTTAATCACTGACCACATCAGTGGCTGTCTTCAGCCTCCGGCTGAAAGCGGTCTCTGCCGTCTTCTTGATAGCCCCACTTTTCCTCTTTTTTTAAAATTTTATCATAGGGGGGTTTTGCTGCTCGGCTGCTCCTGACTGATCACAAATTACTCTTCTCCCCTGCCAGGCCTCACTCTGTTTTTTCAGCGGCTGCTTTGCTGGGGAAAGGACAAATTTGCCACCTTATAGGTTTTTTTTACCCCTCCACCGCTCCTCCTTTTTTAGTCGCAACCAAATGATCGAACAGCAAATCTTGGGAGAACAAATATCAGACAAAAAATGTAAAATAAATAAGTAAACAAATAAAAAGGCATCATTCAAATTAAGATTTCATTTGTTGAGGGAAAACCTGTTGCCTTCCTAAACCTGATAACTTGTACCATGTTTTGAAGCTGTGATTTGACTAACTGTGAGTATTTTACTTTATTCAGCCTCCCTGCTAGAGAATATTTAAGGGTAATTTAAGGTATTACCATTAGCATCTCATTAAGATTTAAGCTGCACCAAAAATCTTATTTATATTATTTTTACATTGTGAGCCATTCAGAGGTTCTCATATTGGAATCCTGCTGCATAGGCACCAAAGCAGCCCCAGACCATCACACTGCCACCACCGTGTTTGACTACATAGACACGAAGTTCTATTTCTTCAATGCCGGATTGAAGTTTTACACCAGATGGAACTGAAGTCACACTTTCCAGAAAGTTTCATTTTGGATGAAACTGGCCGTTATGGGGAGTTTTTGTTGGATAAAAATGAGCGCAGCTGCCTGAGCCAAGTGAGGTTTGCAGTGCTCTGAATGTCGGTTCTTTGTGTTCTGGTGGAAGGGTCATCAGCGCACTCACGGTACCATTTTCAGAGTCGACCGTGGGAGGCTTGACCACTGTTCCATCATGAGTGAGACTCATTATCCGGCTATGGATAATCGCTTTGGTTTGCCGGAATCCCAAAAGGCCTGGAAGTGGCTTTTTAACCCTTTTCCACACTGAAAAGCCTTCACGTTATCATTATTAGCAGAACTCAGTGCAACATTTTGGATTTTGATAGTTACCAGATCTAAATGCTCCCCGGCCCGACTCGACTCGTTCCGCCATGTTTACTGCTGAAATGTTGATAAAGGTGCATCGTCTTGATTTAGATCAATAAATAAATGATTCGCTGCTTTTGGAGATATTTTAGTCACATTTGTCACAAAAGGATTTGTAATTAGGCCCGCATTTATGTAGCTTAATTAAACTAAACAATTAAAAACACGGTGAATTAGTGAATGAATAATGTTTTCACATATTTTAGATGCTCGACATCTGAAATGATATTTTGCCAGCTGAAGTTAGTATCTACTCAGGTCGTCCTTCTCTCAAACTTTAATGACTTCGAATATCTAAGTGAGAAATAACGCCGCCAAAACGGAATATAAACACAAGGAAGTAAAGACTTTTTTCTTTTTTATTGCACTGTATGCATGACTGAATGAATTTCTAAAAATACATAAATTAATTGGAAAATAAAAAATGTGATCAGTCCAAAAATGAAGGTCTGTGTGACTGCACATCGCCAGCATGCTCACTGCAATTATTTCTAAAACTGGAGAGACTGAAACTGGGCCAGAAAAAAAAAAAAAGGCTATTTACGCAGTTTTCTGCTTTATCGATAGCCGGTGAGTTCTCCGGTAGCGTGGGAATTCAGCGCCGCTGCAGTCTTAGATAATGAGATGGTGAGAGAAACTCTGCTTCTTGGTCCCCCACCGCTCTCCTGAGTCCACCTGCAGACGTCCACATCACACCGCTGACCCCAGTGGCCCTCGCATGAATTTTAATCCCGGCGCTTCAAATCGCCAGAAGTGCAAATTCAGACACAACGCAACAATCACCGGGCTGCTGGGGCTTCCAACGGGCCCAATTAGCTGCAGAAATCCCACCAGCAGAGTATCCTTTTACGCTCCATCTTTGTTAACAAGTGTTGTGCGACGAGAGGTGAAAGAGCTCGCAGTAAAGTCTCCGCGTAATTAGTATGACATTTTATTCAGTGCTGCTGCGCAAAGAGTGACTCTCTGGCGTTCATTTATTCATGTTTTTTGGTCGTCTTAAAGAGTTCAAGCGAGAACTTCTGATTGAGTTCAATAGCAATAACCGCACGGCGTTAGAGTCGGTTCACCACAAGAAGGCCCAGAGCTCTTGGGTTCCCATGTGACGTAGCCCCTCCCAGTGTGACTCATGCACTCAAACGAGGGTGACATTTAATGAGTCAAAGGCACTTCGCACTTGCTGAGGCCGTTTAAAGGGCCACAGAGGACACATCAATGTGCAAAGTTGCAGCCTATTAAAGTTTTCTTACATAAGGTTTCTCATTTCAATACCAGATGGACACCCACTCGGTCCCGGACGGGTTCCCAGACTGAGTGATCCGCTTGTTAAAAGGCAAGTTCACGCCCTGTCGCTGCAGTGAAAGAGGGAAAAAAAAGGACAACAAACAAAAACAAAACAAAAAAAATACACAGAAAGTGTATCCCTTAGGTGTGTGTGTGTGTTTGTCCGTGACGGAGCGCCGCCCGGTCCGGTGTGGACCCCGGACTGGGCTTTGGGGTGGGCTGTTCTCCAGCAGTGTCAGTGAGTCTGGCCAGGATTAATTAGACACTTTCTGGATTCTTATTTCCCAAAAAAAAAAAAAAAACAACACACACACACACACACACACACACACACACACACACACACACACACACACACACACACACACACACACACACACACACACACACACACCCCCCACACACACACACACACACACACTGTTTACCTCTTCCACTGCATTTATGCACATATTTGCATTTCAACACCAGAAAAAATCCAGGTAATTCACAATTTGCATTTCTGTTGTAAAAACAAATTCTAAATCTAAAAGAAAGATTCGAGATTTAAAAATAACTGCGTCATTAAAAGTCTTTGTTCATTTGTCCCTTACTGATTTTATGAATGTTTCACATTCCATATTTAAGTGGTTTATGATCAACAAGCCTTTTATAATCCTGGTTAAGATATTTGTTTTTTCTTCTGCTGCATTTGGTGTTTTAGTTACCAAAAGAATTAGAAAAAGAAGTCGTACAATTCGGTTTGCGGCTTCAAAGTATTTTCTATAACCTGCTCTCTACTGTGAGGAAATTTCACTGTGACACAATTAAATATTATTTAACAACAAGATGTTAAATAACAAGTAGACGTGTTGTGAAACTGAAGCAGGTTTGCAATGAAATGGCGTTTAATGGGTTTGAAATAAGGCTAGGAGTGTTTATCATCTGATGCCAAAGATTTATTACGGTTGCAGTGTGTAACTTTAACAAAAGCTTTTTGCATATTTGTTAAAATTATCATTATGTGGTGATTCCCGACCAAAAACAACCAATCAGAGCCAGGAGGAGGGTCTTAGCGCTGTCAATCAACGTGCTAATGGTGGAAAAACAACTTACCATTTATGCATCGGTGGCTGTATTAACTAGTGTGGGCATTGGTGACAGGCAATGATGTGGGTGAGCATGAGAGTGATTGACAGCGCTAAGACCCTCCTCCTGGCTCTGATTGGTTGTTTTTGGTCGGGAGCGCTGCATTATATCGTAATAGTGGCTCAAAGAGGAGATGGAGGAGCTCGATTATTATGCTTTTTCCTCACAGATTATCTGCCTCGTGTTAAAACTGTCACGACGAGGTGGCAGTTTTAACAAACAGGAAAAAAAAAAAAAAAACAGTCTCATACCGCAGCTTTAATGCCAATCACCTCCTTCTTTACCGCGTGCCACAGGTATGCAACACGCAAGTGCAACTCAGACAAAAATGTATTCATGAAGAATCTAATAAGCAGGCAGCAGAGAAGGGGAAGATGAGAACAGCCTCCAGCAGGCAGTGGGCCGCTGCTCATCCTTGATGCCGCTAGAAGCTCTTCAGGAGGGACGCAGATGCAAATGTTCACCCTGAACAGGATGACTGACGGCTCCCGTCTCTGCATCTCATCTCCACCGTGGGCTGCCGCCGACGAAGCCGCCGAGGTGGCAGCGGATGAGGGGCGGGGGGGGAGAGAGGGAATAAGTGTTTAATTGTGATTCATCTGCCGCTCACACATCAGTCGAGGCTCCACGGTGCTGTTACAGGGGAACAGATCGGATGGAAGTGCCAGTGAGAGATCTCGGATAACGAGGCCGAGAGAGGGGACTCGAGCCGTCACCGCCGGGGCCCCTTCTGCCTCCCCGGAGTCGATGAATCACCTCCCCTTCGCCTTACAGGAAGAAGAGACGGAGCAGAGTTTCCTGTTTAAACTCCGGCTAAGAGCGTCGCCTGTGATGTGTCACCGGCTTGACGTCTCGGAGCCAGAATCTAAGCAGAGGAAACGCTTGAAACGAGTCAAGAGACGCGGGATTCCCGTGTCCAGGGAAGATCCTCAGTTGTTGGTGCTTTGCGGGCTAAATATGTGTGAACCGCAGCCGACTCACCCATCGACCTCTTTCAGCTTTGACGCCGACTTTGTGGAGAGAAGGAGAAGCTTTGAAGTGTAGAAGTGGAGGCCAACGTTAGAGCAGTGATTTCACTAATCCCACTCTGTTCTGCAGAAGTAAAAACATCAGTCATGAATCTCTGAGTTTACGTATCGATTTCATTTTCTTCTGGCCTTAGTTCTGATGTAGGAAAACCCCGCTGCCTACATAGAGACATTAAATTGTTTTTGTAGAATTTCAAGACATTTATTTTCATCTTAAAAGTTCCAAATATATATATATATATATTATATTTCTCTCTCCATTTATTTCATTTTTCTCTCACTTTAAGGAAATTGAGAGAATAATACAACTACATATACATATTTCTGGCTCATATTTCAGGAGGAATATGAGAGGGTGTCTTGTGCAAAAGGGTCACCCTTGGCAAGTTTGACAGGCAATTTAGTCTGGCCAAAGCAGAGCCGTCCCTCCGTGACCGGGGGGCCCGAAGCTGTCATGTGTGCGCTCACACAGAAAGATTTCTTCCTTCTTTTATAACCCCACATCACCCGTCCTTCTCCATCTGCTACAGATTTGAGCCAGACACGAATCACAGGAAACAAAGCATTATACAGAACTTGGAGGATAAAAAAATAAATAAATAAACAACATACAGGACTTGTTAGTGTGACTGCGACAGGCATTCACACTCCTGAGTTATACCACTTCTCTTTTCCTGCACACTTTGTGCTACTTCAACCATTTCAGTTTTACAGTATTCTGCTTATTCCGGACTTTACAGCTGTATATTTTGGTACTGACATCTTCTACTGATATCTGCGTCCCCGTTGAACTGAAGTGAACATCTTTTAATTTCTGAAAAGAGCTGCCGAAAAACGTTGTGCTCTTCCACTGCTGACGACTTCGAAACCTCTTGGAGAAATCAATGCAAATAAAGATCAACACATGGACGCATTTCTCTCGATCTTGTTGGGACATCAGTCCTCTAATCCTGGAGATGTTCTTCAGGTGACAGAAGACCGACTTTGTAACCGTCTCCATGTGACTCTGAAGGTTAAGGCCCGAGTCCATCACCATCCCTGGGTTTGCGACCTGATGTGTAGTTTCCAGCTGAAGTTGTGCTCTAGTTTGCTCCTCTTCAGGTCCAAAGATAATGACTTCGGTTTTGTTTCTGTTTAGCTGGAGAAAGTTTTGACACATCCACACGTTTATCTGCTCAAAACGTGTGGCTGTATCAAAACTTCTGTCCTGGACCGGAGAGTCCGACCCATCTCTCCGGTCGTTTCTGTAATATGTCAACAGTGTCAAAAGCTGCACTGAGGTCCAGCAGAACCAGCACTGCGGTTCTTCCAGCGTCTGTGTTTATGTGGACGTCACTGAACGCTGTGACGAGGGCCGACCGGAAACCAGCCTGGAAGAAATCAAGGCGGTTGGTTGTAGATAGTCAACTGTTGAAGCAAAACTTTTTCAATCATTTTGCTGATGAATTGATGGTCAAAGATCGTCCTGCAGTCCTGCAGAAGTGATTTGTCCAGATAGCCTGGGAGAAAACACCTGCTGCGTTTACTATTTGAGCATTTTGACCTGATGGAAATTTAAGAAAACTCGCGGGAACAATTCTTACAAATGCATGGAGCTTTCTTGAAAACAAACACAAAAACTTTGATCCTGGAAAAAAAGAAAAACAGCTCAAATAAATCATCGAAGGCAAATGTCAATAATTCCCATGATGGGAGTTTTTAAAGTTTTGATTGGCAACACTGCATGTTTTAGGCTGTCCTAAATAATAAAATGAACAAAAACAGCGGCGACTTGATGACACAACGCACTCGTGCCAAAAAGGCAGACTGGCAGTTTATTTATTTCAGTTTCGTTATGGAGCTCCCACCTACGTTTATAGGATGCCTCACTGCTTCTATAAAAATGAATGCTGTCTGAGCCCGGCCCAAAAGTACATTTTAAAATGTTGAAGAGGACGACAAAGGCACCACCAGAAGGCCCTAAAGACTTAATTGCCTGGAGTTATTTAATATATTCACACTAAGAGAAAGCACAGAAACTTTCTTCAAAAGCCTTTGCAGACTTTACAGTTTACTGTAGTTGACTCGAATTTTGACGCATATGGATAGAGGTATTTAATCAGTCACATGCGATATATTTAACTTTTCATTCTCCTAATTTATTCCTGCTAATCTGCGTCGAACATAAATCATTGTCAAGACACAAAAAGAGCTCATTAACTGTTGCTTGCCAATTACAGCATCCAAAAGCCATGCCACTCCAATATTTTCTGCTTTATGATCAGACTTAATATACATTGTTTATAGCCTTATTAAAGTAAAAAAAAAAAAAAACACATCTTGAACATGTCGTGTAATTTGGTACTTTAGACTGAAACCGTAGGATGTTGCTGAATTAGAAGTAAGTTCTGAGTCGTGACTGTGCTGCTTTAGTCATCAGCCATTTTCTCTTGCCTGCTCTTGTTTTCGCTCCACCAATTTCTGGTGAGAAAGGGGAGGGGAAAAAAAAAATCTTTATTATTTCTTAGTAAATAAGGAAATTGAAAAATTGTGTCCCACAAAAAGACTTACAGCATAAAAATGACTAAAACACACACACGACTCGGTTATTAGAAACAAAGAAACGTTAATAAAGAAACGTAAAAACGTTTAAAACGCGTCACATTAGGCCAATCTAGAGATAAAATAATATATTAATGCTCTACTTTCTCCCCACAACTTCACATTGACACGTACTCGTGGGGTAATCTCGTCTCCCAAAAGATGCGTCTGCTATGTTTAATCACACACTTTGCAACAATGCGCCTGCCTGCGAGTAAACCTACCCTGGTACAAGCCTGAGGTCAGGTGTTTACATACTGGAAGCCACATGCTTTAGTTGTTGCACAAGCTGCATCCCGTGTCGAGTATCACAACAGCTCTCTGTTGCTCTCGCAACATGTAACAGTACGCCAGCCAGTTGAATCCAGCGCAAAGGGATTTTTCCTAACCAATCTTGCAGGTTTTGCTCTTCTTTTAAAAGGGTTGAAACAAAGTTAAACCCGTGGATGTGAGATGTAACCGAAGGAAGCGTTTGGTGGAAATGGGGGCGAAGTGTTGATGAGGTTTGACTCGAGTTTATTTGGTAGGATTTGGGTTTTATTGGGTGTTTTTTTTTTTCTTTGCTGGGATAATGGAAGTCATTTTCTCTGAGTTATACTGACCTGAGTTTGCTACTAACTCTGAACAGATTGGCTGCAAACGTGAAGGACACTTTCTATTCCTCTCTTTCAAACATGCATCTTGGGAACTCTCCTGTTATTTCTTTCAAATGCCCTCGTCTAAATCAGTACCAATAAACTCTAAACCCTGGTGCCTTTTTTAACTCTATTTATTTTTTTAGAAAACATTTTTTCAGTCATCCAGACCTGGAAGGCGATGGTGTCAGTTTAATAAAACCTCTGCGCAGAAATAGAACCAGAGACTCTGCACAACGATGCAGGTGATAAAACTGATTAAACCACTCAAAATCCAATTCGTTCGTCACCTGAAATCATCACTGATATAAGTGACTTAAAATATCTCACAAATCCTGTCCAGGAACAAGCGATGAGAGAAAAAAAAATAAAACCGGAAGATCGGTCATTGAGTGAAGTCCGGCTGACATAACTCTCTGTAGATGTCGATCCTTTTCAAGCGGAGAAGCACGATGAAATAACTTGATGCTTACTCTGATCCTTGTGGAAAGACGGAACAGAAACCTGCATCATTTATTGCTCTTCCTAAGTTTTTTTTTTTAACATTTTCGAGTTTTCAGCCTCAGAGCTCTGCCAGCTGCGACGGGCTGCATGTTGGGACGTGCGCAGACCTCCACATGATGCAAAAGCCTGAGGTGAACATGCCACAGACTCACATTATCATGCATTTCAGAATCTACTTTGTGGCTCCAATATGTGTTTGGTAACATTTTCAGACTTCATGTCAAGCATATCAAAGAAAGTTTTACCTATTTCAGTTTTTCCCTTTTTAAAAACTTTTTCCCCATGTGTCTTGGCATTTTAGGTGAAGCACATAGTGTCATGAGGATTGGTGGTGGTGGTGGTGTGGTGGTGGTGGTGTGGTGAGGCAGACGCTGGAGGCCCAGGTGAAGTGAATAGTGAAATTTAATTGACAACTTATGACACTTGACAGCAACTGATGACGACAACTGACGAGGAACAAAGGACACAGGAGGGACTAAATACACTGAGGGTAATCAAGGGGACAAGACACACCTGGGAACAATCAAGGGGAAGACAGGACAACGAGGAGACTCAGGACACAGAAAACTCAAATAAACACAACAGAAAAACACGGAACATGACACATAGGCTTTCAGGTGAAGACGACTGGATATCTGAAGATGTCATCTTAATTGCGTGATTGAATTTATTGAATCCAGATTGGATCCAGCATCAACGCAGGCAGGTGGCATTGATCCAGTCATGACCTGTGTGTTTGACCTTCAGCCGTTTGGATTATGAGAGTCAGTGTGTGTGTCTGTGTATCGCTTGAGTTCTTAACTTCCTTTACCAGTACATGGAGCAAAAATGCAAGCCACGTATTTAATAGTAAAAAATTGTCTTTCCTTTTTTAACCACGTCAGGTCTTGGATTCATGTAGCTACTTTGAGAATATTGAAGTTGTCGAGGAAACTTATGACTTTTCTTTCAGCTGGATTTTCAACTTCGGGTGACATTTTCCGACAGTTCGTCCAACCGGAAGTTTGGAAAACGTTCAAATTTTTCACATGCAATGAAAACAATTAAATCGCAACAGTAAACTAGCTAGTCAGTCTAATTTGACATTGAAACTTTTCTTTATATATATATATATTGCAGCTTTTAAAATAACACAACAGACAAAAGTCCAGGCCTTAATGTGCTGATTTAAAATGCGTCAGCACATGATACATAGTACCTAGCTATGTATTTACTCTATCCTGAATAAATATCTCTTTCATTCAACTTTTGCTCCATTGCCCCATCTGGCCTCCGAGAGCTAAAAAAACAAAACAAAACAAAAAAACCTAATAACAAAAAACAATCCTCTCACTTCTCCTCTGAAGGCACTGGCTGCACTGTGGGTTCTTTTATTTATCATGCTTGCTGCTGAGGTTTGCTAATAAAACAGCTTGTGTGCATTTCACACAGGCAATGGATTTTAAAACGAGTGCTATGAAACGGCCTGAATTAGGCTTCCCTTCAATAACAGTTATAAATTCTCACAGCTGCTGCGCTTACAGCTTTAAGGCGTGTTGGAGTAAAACAAAACAAACGAACAAACGAGACCCCCCCCAAAAAAAAAAACATGTTTTTGTGCTTCGAGGGTAAGAGCCTGAGTGGTTTTCCGCTTGCAATTAATTCAAAACGTTTTATTTCTTGATGTGAAGTCATTTGTCGTAGCTGTTGTGTTTACTTGCAAAAAAAAAGAAAAAAGAAAGCTAATAAAACACATTTATGCAGGACATGTGTTTTAATATGAATCAGAGTCTTCCACCCGGTGATGTAATATTTCTCCTTTTACACTATGCACTCAAAATGCTGCAACCCGGCACTTCACTGGGGCGATGCACTTTTTCTTCTTTTCTTTTTTTTCCCCCTGCTGTATGGCTTTTATTTGCTGCTGAATTATTAACAGCAGATTGTCGTCCATTTCCCGGGGAGAGACGCTCACGACGCACTGCGTTTAACACGGTGAGCCGGCCCATGATGTCAGTAGCTGTGTCAGCTCTCGGGCCCCTACCCACACTGATACTCAAAGCACCGGCTAATGACTCATGCGCCGAGCTCATTTCAGTTCCCAGAATCAGAATAATCTTACAGCTGGATGAGTCTTTCTTGTACCTCGTTCTCATGTGTTCGGTGAGTTCATCCAAAACCGTAAAAGGTTTTCATTCTACATCCCGGTGAACATCTCACTGATTTGGCCCCTCTGTACTTTCCCTTACCTAGCGCTGTTACCACGACTAATGTGCATTTTTACACCCTTTTTCGTGAGACTTTTTTTTTCTTTTTTTTCTTTGCCCCCAAAAGAAAGAAAGGACGTTGTGGTTTTAACGTTCTTGCTCCTTCTCGGCTTTGTTAAACTGCTGGTCTGTTTCGTCTGAGTTTATGCAGGTGGGAATGAAGTTGAGTAGCTTTGGCCAAAGATTAGTATCAAAAGCTGCTGCCCAGTTTGTTTTTGCTAGAGAACAGACTGCAAAGGCCCCGTCGTTCGTCACAGACCGCCATTTTGAATTGATTGGCCTTCACAGAAGAAATGGCATGATAGCAAAAATGACGCTACACAGTGACGTTCAATTGGGATGTGACTTTATGTTTCTCTAGATGACATGTTTACTCTATTGTAACCTCAGCTCTTTACTTGCTAAGTAGTTAGCGAAACCGGTAGGTAGATATGTTTACCTTTTATGCTTCTTGCGGTCCCTGCTTGTTATTGCATACGAATGTCATTATCAAATGATTCGAGCTTGATTATTTGTCCTCTAAAGGAGCGACACATCCAGGTTGCACCTTGCATCTGCCTTTAGATAAGCAAGCCAGAGGTACCATCCCACCTGCGAGTCTTCAGTGATAAAGGACTACAGAGGACAAGTGGGTCTTTTATTCCAGAGTACTGAGAAAACAGAATAGAGCCATGCTCACATGACAGAGAAATAGACTTTTTTCCCCCCCCTGCAACCAAGATGTGGTGGATAATATGATGGTTGCCAGTTCAGCTGGTGGAGGAGACAGAGCAAGGAGCACTGTGGGAAAAAAATGCTGAGTCTGTCGCTTCTAATGTGATCATGTCACATGCAAATAGAGCTGCAAGCACAACAGCGAACCACGGACTGTCAAAAGCGTACATTTCTTTCTTTTGAGCCGGGAAGCCCCAAATATGGATGGATGGATGGATGGATGGATGGATGGATGGATGGATGGATGGATGGATGGATGGATGGATGGATGGCGGCGTTTTTCCACATCAGCTGTCACTCAGAAACGTGGAATTCAGGTTCAGATTTTGACCATCCGCAGAAGTGCGATCAAATTCAGTCAAATAATCTGAGATCCTTGGAGTATAAAAGAATAACCTTTTATAGAGCTGGTGTCCAGGGGAGAGAGAGATGGATTCAGCGTCATCTGACCTTCAAGCTGTTCTTTGCTCTGTTCAAATGTCCGCATCTCTGTTTTTATGGATGACTGTTTGGCGTTCTTGTTTGACAGGTGAGATAAATAAATTCACTCTCTCCAGAAAGCTCTGCAGGTCTGTGGAGGCGAGGCTTCAGGGGCTCTGAGATATATTTACCCTAACTTGACAACCAAAGCAAAATAAAAAATAAAAAAAATTCCAGGTTTATGAGTTGCAAAAGGTCATGTTGCAAAACTAAACATACAGATGTTTCTGCTCCTGCGTCACGCTCTCCTTGAAGACCCCGTTAAATTCTTAGGTTGGGGATTTTCTCACATCACGACACGAACACTGTCCGGTCTATTTTCACACCAACATATGGCAGGACCACAAAGCAAAGCATTAATTTTAAATGTATTTATTTTTGTCCCAAGTAGGACAGAGAACCAGGGTTTCCAACCATTTCCAAGCTAAAAACAAAAAGATTTTTACCACAAAAACTCTTAAAATTTGTTGTCTAAGCTCATTTGACTCTGCTTCAGGCTGATTGTATCTTAGGACGCACAGTGGACAATAATTTGTGGGTCTATAAACTGAAGTTGGCAACAGAGAAACAAGGGAAAGTCCTGGTGGCTACGTTCAGTACCCATGAAGAGAAGGCTAGTTTGTAAGAATGACATCACATTGTTTTCCAGCTGCAAATTAGCCAAACGGTGAGATATGCCAATTAAAATTACAGCCCAAGCAAAAATAATAAGGCGTAACCAGAGAACACAGCTGTTTATGTTTCAGATTGCGTAAAAACAAAAAAATGCCGTCTGCTGAAAGCTGGAGAGAGATGGAAACGTTGCGGACCTGTGGTGAGTGAGTGAGTCCATCCAAACAGAATCAATCCAGTCAGATGTTTTGAATTCTCCGTAGAGAAAGCTCTTTTTAATTTCTGATCACTGTTCACTCTGGCCGGGTTCTTAAAACATGGAAATGTCATATTTATCCATCCACTTTAAAAAGAGTTCAGAAATAGATGGAACTGCTGCTGACTATAAATGACATCGATCTCAGTTACTTTTAAAAACAGAAATGTTTCACATAAATACGCTCAGCACACACATTTACACTCTCATAAAATGGTTTGTCATGGGATATTGGAATTTTTTTTTTTTATTTTTTAGCAAATATGGAAGCTGTAGATAATGATTCTGGCAGCAGTTCAGGCTGCAGCACATTGATCTAAACAGGAACGTTTATGAGCTCAGGTCAGTCAACACAGACCGTCTCCAGACAGAAATAGAAACCCCAAGCCTGCTGTTTAATTCTGATGCCCTTCACCAACAACAAGTTGATCAGATTAGGATTATGTTTGGTTTGTTTTGTTGTTTGTTCCCATGCTGTGCCTGTTCAAGGGGCAGTATTATGTATTTTTCTGCTGTGCAGTGGCTTTTGTAGCGTAATTAAATAACTGTGTCACCTTCAGTTGTTATGAAAATGCAAAATTGATCAAATATCACACAAGAGAAATTGGACTTCTGTCTCTTTAAGAAGCTCCTGCTCTTTCTGAAACTCCTCCTTCAGGAAGTGATCACAACATTGCTCCTCTTTTAACCCTTTAACTTTTTTTTTTTTTTTTTTACCAGCGTTGCCCTGAGAAGTATCTCGTATAACGATCTCAGTGGGTCCACCAGGTGTTTGCTAAATGAAAGAATCACGGCGACAGTCCAGGCCTGTTTTATGATGCAACATGATGTAAAAGTCTATTTCACATAACAAGTGCCCTTTTAAAGCTGGAAAGCACTGCTGTTGTAATCAAGTTTAATTCTTAGATTTAATTTGCTCAGCTTTGTTTTTCTCCCAGTGATGACTTATGAGTCAAAGATATCCTGCCAAGGATCTGCAGAGATTTAACAATTTCCAACTCAACCCATATGGCTCATTGTAAAGTCAACAGAATGATGGTGTCTTTCACACTGAGGTAATACATCATCCTATTCCTAAGCACTAGCAGTAGTGTGTGTGTGTGTGTGTGTGTGTGTGTGTGTGTGTGTGTGTGTGTGTGTGGGTGTGTGTGTTGACGGGCCTTGGCTCCGGCAGTCTCTTGTGATGTCTGTGTTTTAGTTTGCTGCTTGTGTGTCCTTGCAATTGGCATGAGTTGAGCTAATGAAGTTACATTGAAAAGGGGACTATGAAGATTTTTTTTCTTTTGAGGTCTTTACCACTGAAAGTCACTCTACATATACACGCGTGTACCATGAATGCGTGTGACTACAGAGTGCGCCATATGTGCTGTGGAGAGCAGGACGGCTTTGTTGATGCTTTTCGCCGATTCCCCCGAACAAAATAAGCATGATGTGCATATAATCTGAGCAATCTTCCTCTTTAATGGGCGAGTTTTTTTGGGGTTTTTTTTTCCATGGAACCAAAAAGTACAGAGAGCAAAGGAAAGCGTCGGATCTTAAAGGGAACACGAGAGTTCAAAGTTCCCTAAAGTTGTACAGTAGACTGGATTTTATTACAATGAAACATATTGCTTCAATCTGTCTTGTTTTATTCATATAGTTCTTTTTTCTTTTTTTTTGCACGTCTGGCAGAATTAGACTGAACGTAATCTGTTTTTAATGTCACCAGCATTTCTTTTGACTGGGTGTAACACTGATATGTTTGGAGCGACCAAACCGCATCTGAAATCTGATAGGGATTCTGTGTAGCTACTGAAAGATTAAGTTGGGATGACAAGAAGGCCGTCCAGCCTCAGATACCAGAAGTGTTGCTGTGATGCTATTAAGGAGTAAAGGGGTGGTGTTATGTATTTTTCTGGCACATAGTACCATTTTATAACACAATCAAGTGATTATGTTACCTTCAGTTGTTATTAAAATGCTAGATTAAATGAGATTTTTTAATTTAATGCCTTGAAATTGACCCGCTGTCTCTTTAAAAACGCCTGCTCTTTCTGAAACTGCGCCTCCAGGAAGTCAGGCTCTTATGTCAAGTTATGAACGGCTCACATTCTTCTGCCGATTGGTTAATTGATAACATTTGAGTTAATCGGAGACGTTAACAGTGAAGGCAGTAATTTTGTAATAGAGATTCCTTGTGTGACATGGAATCTGTCACACGGATGAAACCGATGAAACGTAACGTTTTCTGACATTCCTTTATCCCTGAAATCTCACATAATTATGTTCATGAATCTGTATACTGGATGCAAGATCACCTTGTAAACTGGTGCAAAAGAGGTGAACTGTGTAAACTCCTTATAATGAGAGATTTTGCTCAAGCAACATTACATTAGCGCCGCGTCTCATTGTGTCGAAATGACTTATTCCGCAACATTTTTGCTGTCGATATCCATTATGCTAACGCGTAACGGTGTGGTTTACATCTGCAGTCTTTGCATGTCCGTGCCAGGATGTCTATATTTTGCCCTTGACGATGCCCATAAAACGACTCCAGCAGCTTATCATGACCTTGCAGCCTCTTGGCAGCAGGCTGAGTAAGTGTTTCATTATGGAAACCACCAGCAGCAGGAGCGCCGGTGTTACACACACTGTCCACCCAAGAGTCTAAATCATCCTGGCGCATAGGGAAAGCATTTAAGCTGCCTTTAATAATGATTAATACACCTCCACCACAACACCAAATAGGCCTCCGCACAGCATCATCCATCATCGATGTGAAACTCCATCCTGTAATACACTTAAATTACATTTATTAGAGAAGTCTGCTGCACAGCAGCTCCTTGGAAGGTACTCTGGGCGCGGGTAATTGTTCTTATATCAATCAGTTAAGTGATTGTGAAATAAAACAAAATAAATTAGGAAAAATGAGCCCTGGAGTTGGTTTCACGACAAATCCAATGAGCAATTTCGCCGCACGGCAGCGCAGGCACTTAACAGCTTTTCTTTAGTGAAACCCAACAGAGACCTCACACATTAGCTGCTGGTTTTTGTTTTTGTTGTTGTTGTTTTTTTTTGCTGATGAGTAATGTTTTGAGTTAAGTTACTTTGTGATCAGCAAGTTGACAAGTCATTGATCTTTTAAAGCTGAACTGAACTTGCATGTTCAGGTCTGACATGTATTTAGGTTTATTAAGCCGTTCAATGAGTCTTTTAAGCCATTTCAAAGCATCATTTAACAGCCCATTGGTTATACACCAATATACATCTCTGAAATCAGGCACACACTGATTTAGAACGATTATCCATTGCTAACATAACGTTAGATTAGAAACTCTCTACCTGTAGTACGTTTTCTCTCTCCCTCTATCTTGTCCACATCTTCTGGCACTTAGTAAACGTAAAAGATAAAGTCTTCCACTAAGAAATCAAAGTGCTTTGTAAAGTCGATACATCGCCAGTTCCTGCTGATAGGAACAGACTTGTACCTACGGCCTATTTAGAGAGGACACTTAAGCTGATGTGCAGGTTTTTGGGCGGTGAGAGGGAAAGATGTAAAACGCAAAATCTACGTAGATCTCAGCTGGGGCAAATTCACCTGTTGCCCTGCAATATACTGGTGGCATCAGTCCCTCTGGAACGGACACAAGCTCTTATATTTCATCCAAACTGCGTCGAAATCGTCTCTCATTGACATGCGTGACAAGAATTTTGTCATCTTGTTTGCAGGGAGGCGTTCTCCTCTCCTTCTCGACAACAGACCGAACCGTTAGTTTGGGTTTGGGTTCCGATCACGGTCTTTCAAAAGCTGTACCTGCTGATTCCGATTATGTCTGATACCAGGGTGTTTGGCTGAAATGTCGCTAAGTTTACCAAGAAAGTCGCTGAGTTGCCAACAGTGCGACGACTATTGTCAACTGAAAATGTTCAGACATGTCTGTCCTCTTTTGCCCTCCCTCTTTCATGGGAGTGCAACATTTTTAGAACGGGGATAAGATCGGCTACACATGGAAATATTGGCCGATCGCAGATCTCCCAAAGTGAAGGCAATTGGTATGAATAAATCAATTAGCTGATAAATTAGCTGATAAAAGGGTAAATATATTTTTTTTCAGATGCAGTGAGGAATTACGTGCAGTTGTACGATTCTTCACAAAACACCTGCAAATATTGTCAAATGGCTAAAACTGGCCAAAACTCACTGAGTCAAACCCAAAGCCCAACTCTGGTCCATTGTGTTTATCTTTAACCCACCAGCGTGTAGGGATTAGCATGTCATGCCCCTTTGCTCCACACCCTACACCACAGAAGCCCCTGACATGGTTTAGCACTTAGAATGACAGTGTGACATGTAGGGCAAGAAAAAAACAAAACAAAAACGAGGCATGGATTTCAGCCAATACTGAATTTGGTGCACTGAGGGGACTTTCGAGAAACAATAAAAGCAAAAGCAGGATAATTTATGTTAATTGTGCTCCTGTGACATTTCCTTCATTTTGTCATAAACACATAATCATGAACAGAGCTACTCAACAGTTGGTGGTAAATTCACATTTACATCGAAAAAAAAGAAGGCATGAGAAATCCTGTGACTTTTCAGAATAATGCACTGGTGCCTTACTGAGTTTTAGCAACATGCATTGCCAATGTGTGAACAAAAATCTATGCAAGAGGAAGCAGAGGAGAACTGGCACAATGATGGAGCTGGAGTCGTTCCTCTTGTGAAATAAAGTAATTCAGTTTGGCAGTGCGCGTTGCACAGAAAGCATTATATTCCATAAAAATACACCACAGAAGACTTCATATTTACCTAATTTACAATAGTGTTAAAGTTGCATAACAGCATTGATTAAGTATCCAGCTGTGAGGGGGGAAAAAAAATCCATGTAAAATAAATGTTTTCTTCTTTTTTTTTTGTTGGGTGGTCCAGGTGGTTTCACCCTGAAGTGGCACTTCTAGACTTTTTACAAGTTTGTCAGGGCTAAACTGCGAATTTGGAATGCAGAGGGAAGTTTATACTGCAGGCTTGAAGGTTGTGGGGGGTGACTTAGTCATCACTCATTGCTTAATGGTGCTCAGGACTGCAGGGAAGGCTGACGCCACAGCAGGCGGCGGGCGGGGAGGCGATGCACATTGTGAACAGATCACTGGCCTCTCGCAGACACAAACAGATCCCCGTCACACCGAGCAACAGCGGAAAGACGTGAGTTCATTTAACAAGGGCAAGTTTGGACTGAAACCCAAAGCTCTTCAGTTGATATTTACAGGGCATTACAGGCAAGTTTTCCACATTTTGTTGTTTTCTAACAGCATGTGTTAGCGTATGTTATCAGGATTTAACATGACAAAGACAAAGTGGAAGAATAATTCCACCCGCCATTGTTGCTCGCTTGATTAGACCCTATCTATAAAAAAAAACAACCAAAAAACTGATTGTGAATCCTTTGTGGATTGTGGATCTGGTCGTCATAAAAAAAAATAAGATTTTTTGCAATTCAACGTTGTTCAGGAATGTGCTGCCATAGTTACGCGACACATTCAAAGTCAAGCCACTGTGGAAGTGAAATGGTGCGTTCGAGGGCCGTTGCGGCGCATTTCGAGCAGCTGGATTTGGAGCGTTTAGCGCGTCCAACTCGTCCGACGGTCCACGAAGACTTTGAATGCAAACCTGACGCTCAAAAACGGGTTTGGTATGAAAGCACCAGAACATGGTTTCGTTGCTTTCAACATGGCAGAATGAGTATTTTTATGACGTAAATGGACACTTTTGTCTTTAAAGTGTCTTTAAATGACAAATATCAAATAACTTAATAAATGAACAATTGACTAATGAGCACCAGGTGGGTGGAGTTCACAACAAAATTAGAAATAATTTCCATCTTCACTCCAGAATTTAACTATAATGAATTAACTCTGGAAGAACATCTTTGGTCCAAGACTATTTTGTTTTACTGCTTTTAATATAATTTTAAAGAACTGTGATGTACATGATCTTTTGACTAAATAACAGGAATAATTAAATATTTTTGAATAAATATTTGTAGTAAAAACATTGGGATATCCTGGGTGTTTTTGTTGAATTTTTAATAATAGCTCAGAATTAAATCTTGCACTTAATAAGTGACCCGCTCACCGTCATGCCATCTGAAACTCACTCTAGAAATGTGTGAGGCATGAAGGAAGTTCACCGTGACTCATTTAGGAATAACCGGTACCGCCGCCATTTAGCTAAACCATATCAGAAGAAATACTTCCATGTTTTTGGATCTTTACCATCAACTGTGTCTTTGAGCCTCTAGCACAGATCGAGATCCATCGTGTTTTATTCTTTACATGATAATGATGTAAGCAAGTAGAGATGGCAAGAGCTCCTTATTCTCAGCAGTCCACGACATATTTCGTCTCACTCTGCAGCGACTTGGATGTCGGAGACTAATTTGAGCCTAAATCATATCGATGTCAGCTACATTTCTCTGCTGCCAGATTCGAAGCAGCCAAGTGGACATTATGTTAAGCTGCAGTGACATGCTGCCAAAGATTAGCCGAGGCTAATCCTACATGCTGACAAACCGTACTGTAACCTCGCATTTCTCACTTTTCTATTAAGACGAAACTCACTTCAGACGACTCGGATGCTGTCCTGACCCGCTCCTTAAATCACGCGCTTTCTAACAATGAAATGTTCATGTCGTTTCTGTTATTGACTAGAGCGAAACGCTGGAACATCGCTTTGGCAAAGCTGCTTCCACACCTGCACGGCTTAAGAGAAACCAGACCACTGTTATTTATCCGCACCTAAGCTGTAATCACAGGTTGCTTAAGGGCTTTTAAGTGATTCATGCATTTTCTTGCAAAAGTGTCAATACCCCTTTGCACTTTTTCAAATGTAGACTTCTTCTGTAAAGAATAGGATCCCATCATGTCACAGTGACTGTGTGTTTATGCTTGGTGTTTTCCATATAGGACAACTTGGTCATTAAAGACAATTTATTTGACCAATGTTTGTCTTTCAACAATGGTCATACCAAAGGATAGGCTATATGGACTTGAATGTTTGTGTTATATATATTGACAAACTGATAACAACAATGATAGAAAGTATTTGGATATCTTTTGAATTTCACTTTACTAATAAACTATGTAACTAATTAGAGCTCCAAAATATCAATAATATCGATACCAAGTTGGTGTCAGCATCCGATCAATACTAGAGTGATAAGATCGGTACTATAGTTTCAGACTCTCTTGATATTGTATTTTATTTTTGTAACATCGTTTTTCAATGCTAACTCAAAAAAGATGTCTCATTTGCTCTCAGATTATATATTTTTTGCATTTTATTTTTTGAAATATGTTCCTGGTTTTTATATCTGTATGCAAAAGTAGTTTGTTGACACCTAACTCAAAGAAAAAAACCACAAAAACACCTGCAAGTCAGAAGTTTGATGAGATATCAAACCCAAATAAAGGATATCAACATTGGTATCAGTGATACTGTCCCTGAATTCACTTGGTATTGGATCGATGTCAAGGTTTTTAGTATCACACACCAATATTTTTTCTTGCCCTTTGCGCTCTTTTGCTCCGTGCATTCTTTGTTAAAATTTTTTTTTTTTAAAAAATCACCTTGTTGTTTCTCAATCAGAATCAGCTGTGAGCTGCAGCCGCTTGCTAAATGTGCGGTGGGAGAAACTCTGCAAACAGTTTCAGTAAGACGAAGAAAAAAAAAAAATAGATGGAAAGAAGCCTAATTGAGAGGCTCAAAGAAGCATTTGACATTTGCAGAAATATTGCTCCTTCTACCGGAGCTCAGATGCCTCCCAGGCTAATTGCATCTCTGCTGCAGCTCGAGCTGTCACAGAATGAAAACAGTGGTTTCATCCATCACTTAAAGAGGAAGTTGGTTCTAAATACCTTGTCAGAATTGAAGACAATTTTTGGTCGGAATAAATTTAGGTTGTTGACATTTTTCTCTCTAAAACCTGTCAACGTACCACCATCATTTTCGAGTCACAGGCTCTCGTCTCGTAGCTGCACCCAGAGTCACTTTGCGGCGCTTCAACACCACCCTGCTGCATATTACACCAGGGCTCTAAATTCCTTGACTTCGGCAGATTCGAGGAGCGGCTCTAAATAAAACGAACGCTCGACAGAAAAGCTCTGCAGAAGCCTTTCATGGTGGTGTTTTCTTGTCCTGATCCACTCCCTCGGGTGTCGTCAGAAGCGTTTGGATGTGTTTCCACAGCTGGTCTGGCATCAGCCCTTCAGCACCTCCATCAAACCTGCATAAAGGTCACCATAAAACCCTAACAAGACCCACTACTTCACGTCACAATGAGTGAAGATCAGACAGACACTTGTAAGAACATTTGTATAAACACGCCAAGGCAAACACTCCCTTTATGGTGCTCAGGAATGTCCCAGACCTGTGGGGTTTGACACCTCTCCAGAACTTTTTGTTTCAGTTCTTCCCCCCTCCATTTGGTCAGTTCAGGTCATCTGTCCTCCTCCGCATGATGACTTTGTTTTATCAGCTGTTTGTTTGACACTTCTTTTTCTTTTTTCTTTTTTTTTGCTTTTGCTTCTCAGATATTTCACAAAACTTCCAAAAGTATTTTGTCAAAATGTGCTTTATAGTTTTTTTTTATTGGGATAGACCAACACAAATAGTATAACTGTAAAGTAGAGAAGGGTAATAAGAAATCGGCACTTTGTAGGAACACTTTGATGAGACTATTCCAAGATGATTTCCAAAGTGACCAATGTTGGACTTTCTAGCAGCCACTACAACTGGAAACTAGCGACCAGACCTGAGCCTCCAGAGACACATAAAAACAGTGATAAAGTCAGCCTTCTATCAGCTGAAGGACATTTCCAGGCTTAAAGGACTGAGAAAAATTCACCGATACATTTATCTTTAGTCCACAGCGCTCAGCTCTTCTGGTTCTGGTTCTGCTCTGCATCCTCAGAACCAGAACCAAACATGGAGAAGCAGCATTCGGCTTCTCTGCGCCACAAATTAGGAACAGAAAACTGGAACAGCTACAACACCTACTTCCTGAAAATCAGCTGATACGTTAATCAACACATTTGATGTGTATTAACTTGACGAGGGCATTTTGACTGAATGTGTTGCTTGTTCCATGATTGGTGCCTGAATGATGCTTTCATGGTGTTCATCACTTTGAACTGTCTTGTTGCTGAAATGTGCTAAACTTGACTCGACTATTATTTAAACTGGATTATTTGGATCATCTCCATCGATGATTTTCCTCTTGTCACTCTTCCATTGAAGCCAGATTTACAAACAAAAAAAAAGAAGTTCCTGTTATCTACCTGAGCTATGGATCTCTGCATCTCCTCTAGAGTCACCAGTCCTCCTGACTGTTTCTCTAATTAATGTCCTTATACGTTGGCCTGTCTGTTTTGACACATGGCCATATTTGAGCAGCTTCACAGTTGTGCCATACCGTCAGTTTTTGGATAACAGTGCAATGATGAAACATTTTTAAGATTGAATTAAGGGTTCAGTTATAAATCAAGACCTTTGTTGCATGTTTCCTACTGACTAGCTGGTTCCACTCAGTTTCATTTGGGTGCATTAATGTGAGGCTCTGTAAATTATATGTTTTTTTGGCTTGAATTTTTAATGTGCTCAGGTAAAAATCAATCATCAAAATCTAATCCCGCTCCTTCTGTGTTCTTTATTATACCCTATAAGTTTAACTCTGTTTCATCAGACTAATCGGTCATCTTGTCATCACGTGCTTTCCATCAGGAAACCATAAAAGGTTTATTTTTTTCCTTTTTTTTTTTGTTTTTTTTTCCTCAGCACCCTGTCAGGCAGGGCTTTGTGCGCCGAGGCTCATACGGAGAGCAAACAGGCTTCCCTGTCATTACCTCAGACGTGTTACGTGATGCTTCTCCCGCTGATGTAAACAGGGGAGTGTCTGCGTTGGAGCGATTAAAAACTCTCATCATCTGCCTGAGAAGGGCAGATGTTTGGCCTGCTGTCGCCCAGGCGACAGACGTCCGTTAAACTCAGCAGACGCTCAGTTTTGTCTTTTATTGGCCCGGAGAGGGAAACTAAAGGTCACTTAACCTTTAGGAGGGGAAACGGCACACGGTTCTGTTAATTGAACACATACAAACCGAGCAGGAGCGCAACGCGCATCCGATCCGTCTCGTGACTCGATCGTCCTTCGATGCTCTCCTCCAGCGTCTGACGAATCAGCAGAAACGCTGATTTGTGGCCGTGCTGCAATCCGAGCTTGCAGAAATTAATTGACAAATAAACACAAGGAAGCACTGTGCACATGTTTGAAGTCCACATGCAAAGCAATGTTTGACGACTCAATGTGCGATGTACGGCTCTAGAGCTGCCCTGTCAGCATGTTTCTTGTGCCCTCCTGCGAGGCTAAGTACAGATGGATACGTTCAACGGATGGTTTAATGAGATTCAGCTCCTGCAGTCAGTTTGTAAACCTGAAAACAGGCAGATTTGTTTGAATGACGGGTGAAGCCAAATGTTTTAAATCTATTAGGATTAGAACAATTGAGCTCACAAGATACACTTAGTAAAGAATCTCCTCTTTTTCTTGAGTAACAAAGTCATTTTGTATTTAATAAAAGACCTAAAATGACTCATATTAGCTTTGTGGCTTGTTTTTAGCGTTCAACCTGGTCAGAAAGGGGGGCGAATAAATCCTTTCTTTCTTCATAGAGATCCCACAAAGGGGTGAACAAGGAAACTTTTCTTTCTGTCAAGCTGTACAGCGTCAACACCAAATGTGTTTTGTTTCATTGCAGTGTTTTTCCTCCTGCTCTTGCTGTGCCGTCGCAGGTTCTTCAGACCTCTTCATTTTGCAAACGGCACGCAAGAGAAAAATTAGCTATGAAGTCGTTCAGTGTTTTGAACTGAGTGAACCGCTGGGATTTCTCATTCATGTCACAAAATAGGGTGGAATGGTCTGTTGGATGCAGTTGCTGAAGAAATGAGTGCTGGTTCTCATGAAAATGGGGACAGAAAACAACAACCCAAAAAAAAACAAAAAAAACCCACCCCCAGTTTATTACAGTTTCTGAATAAGGGGCAGCGTAGTTGCAGATGAGTTCGGGTTCTCGTTCTGACCACAGTCCTCTAACAAAAGGGAATGTGAGCCTCAGAGCTAAACCACAGAGCAGTGGAAGAATGTGGCCTGGTCTGATGAATCACCTTGTGTAGGTCCCATTAATGTCCTGTGAGATAGAGAGAGGGTGTGTGTGTGTGTGTGTGGGGTGTGTGTGTGTGTGTGTGTGTGTGTGTGTGTGTGTGTGTGTGTGTGTGTGTGTGTGTGTGTAGGTGTCACTTACCTAAGGACCAATGGCACCAGAATGCAGTGTGGGAAAGAGGTAAAACAACAGAGGCAGTGTACTTGTGAAAAGCTCCCTTATTAAAGCTTGAGTCCTGCCATGCAAACAGATTTTAGCTTCACATGTGACCACATGTGAATTTCATGGGATATTTTTGGTAAGGATATACCTAGCAACAACCTGTTAAGTAACTTGTGCCACAGCAGTTTTATGTTTTGCTTTAAGGCTGCTTAAAATAAATAATAATAATAATAATAATAATAAAAACAACAAGTTCAGACAAAACGTTTTCTTAAACAGGGAAGGTCGCACCACAAGTTTGGAAGTATTTCAGACGTTTCCTCTGTCCGACCGTGACATCCGCCGCGCTCCTCCTGAGCATCGCGCCAAGACCGCAGGAGGGTTTATGAAAAACACTGCCCTCTGTTTGTGGCCTTGTTGAACCGGTCAAAGCACCCTGCCACTTAACTAATACGGCTTAGAAATCTTTGGAAGAGCTTCACAATGTATTTGAGATGCTGACTTGACCTCCAAATTTCCCTAAATCTCAACACATTGGAGTTGAGTGTTTATGCCTCCGCCGGTCAGGAAGCTGAAGTTCATTAACATACAGAGAATCTGTCAAATATGTCAGATTAAACCACTCTATAAAGTTTTGTGAGTGTTTATCTTCATCCTTTTTTTTTTTTTTTTTAAATATTGTTATTCTTTAGGTGTAAGAAGTCTAATCCAAAGCCTGGATAATGTGAATGGCTGTTTGGGATTCATCCGTAAGAATCTGGGCTGTTTTTGCTCCAGCAGGACGAGATAAAGAACATCCACAGATCAAGATAAGCCCTCAAAGCAAACACACCGACACAATTAGGTTTTCTATTTTGGTTTCCCTGTTTCAGCACACCTAAGCAGGTTCCACATCATTGCGCGCGAATGTGTTCGGCTCTGTTTACCGTCAATCAGCAGGTCTCTATTTGCTTAAGATGAGAAACGGAAAATAATCCCCCTAAAACACCTGATAAACAATAATGTAAGCAGAGCAAAGCGTATCACCATAAACCATGTTTAAAATAAGAGACCGACGGCAGCCACTCCTTTGTTTTTGTTCTCCGTTTCCCATACGGAAAGAAGAACATCTTTTCACACACGTCTCAACAATAATGGCAAACTTGCATCATTCTTTTCAAAATCTTAAGTCTTTTCCAGACAAAGTCGGGGAAAATGATTCCTCAAACTCCTCTTTTCTTTCTAAATACCAATGCAGAGCTGGAAAATACTGAAGCAATGTTCCATCTTTCTCCATCCCTGCAGAAAAAAAAAGATAAAAATCAAAGCAGTTCTTCTAAACTCCCAAGCCGTCAGCAGCTGCTGCTTGTTGATGTGAGATTACCAGGTGAGAAATCTGAACCAATTTCAGCCTCAATAAGATCCAGAAACCAACAGGAACAACGGCTCTGTTTGTATCATGCAGTTTGCGTCCGCTTGTACACTAATGCTGTCCAGACATTCATGTGCTGGTGCTTTATCCTCCCATGAATTAAACATCAGGAGCCGCAGTGCTGTACATGCGAACGGCGACGACCCTGCGCAGCAACCCTTCCTGTGTCTCGGTGAGCTGCTGCTGCTTTGCTGCTTTTTGACTGACACTTTTCATAATGCCGCTAAGCAGAGTGTCGTGCTGAGCCAGTGGTTTCAAAGGATCAGTCGGGTTTTCTGTCTCCGGCCATAACTGTGGCGAGAGCTCAGTGAGGAGGAGTTGAAGTCTTGCCAGGTCCTTTTACCTTACGGGTTCCATAAGTGAGGCTGTAAAGATAAATAAGTTATCCCCCTCCTACACACACACACACACACACACACACACACACACACACACACACACACACACACACGTCTGACTGTCTTTTTCCCTGGGTTTTTGTGTGTGTCAGCTTTCCACATCCTGATTTACTGCAGTGACATCTATTAAATCAGCTGAAGGATTTTGTTAGAGAGAGATGAAGCAGCGATAAGGAAAGGAACAAAACCCCAAAGTTTTCTGAAACTATATTTTATTCAAAATTGACTCAAATAATCCCTCTTATTCAAGAATAACATCTTATTAAAACAGCAAGCTTTAATCCCTTCTGCCAATTACTTTTGAGTCTGCCCAAAGGTTTGGTAGAGTTAAAATTGCTCCCTGAAGCAGAAAATGGAGTGGCGTAAATAAGACGCGCTACTTAACAAACCCCAGAATGAACTTCATTTGATTTTGTTCGCATAATGAATCAGGTTTTGACTCTGGGAATGTCTAAAGCAGCTTCACGTCAACTCATTCAAATTTTGATTGTGGGGTTCCCAGATCCTGAAGGCGATCTGGACCAGAACGATCTGTTTGGTGAATTCCAGGCCAGATTCTAGATTCAAATTCTTCACTGTTGAGACGACAGTATCTGGGTTGAGCGTCCCTGCCTCCACTGAACCAAATCCTCATGCAACACATATACAATCTGAATCAGAACATCTGTTGATCTGAAAAGGGCAAGTAACACACGCAGTACAATGCTATTCATCATTGATTTTTTTTTTTTTTTTACTGGATCTGCCCTGCATGCTTAGAACAAATCCTGCAGCCATGTGTTTTTTGCACTTTCACACCTGCCGAGTACTTCCCACCTCCGAGGAGCGTTGCAGAAAAAATTCCACCCCGAGTCCTGGTTTCAGAAAGTCTGCGATCGCTGGAGACGTGTAAAGGAGCCGCTGGGTCACGACCAAAATGTAACGGCTCCAGCAAAAGGGCGTCTCTGTGTTCTGACTCTCGGCTGTACGGATCGCAGTTGAAACACAGAGATCATGGAAACAAACAGCTGAAAAGAATAACTTCTCCGGTCCTACTGTGAAAGAGAAAAGGTTGTTGCAAAATGTAGAAATATGTAGAAACTCTCTGGTAGGATAAACACACCCACAGTGAAAAATGCAACCATTTCCTCGACTTAGAAAAACTCCATCACAATTTCTTTTATGCTGCTTTTACATAGTTGTGGCTTTTAGATTCCAAACGCTATCAAACGAGGCCTCTTTCATGTCACCTTGATACTTTTTAGCAGATAACATCTCCTGATTTCTTGGCTGTAAATCAGACGCGACTTGTTTCATGTTTTAAATCTGTAAATCTACATAAGCTCACCAACATCTGGGTTTTTTTAAATCAACTGTGTCGGGAAAAGAAGTGATGTCCTGATTAGAGGCCCAGCAGATTGAGCAGAGCAGCGTTTTGCTCATACGTTCTGAACTTGTACATATATGTTTCTAAATCTTTCTGTGCGTCAAATTCGATCTTAAAGCGGTGCAAAACCGAGGAAGAGGGGGGGCAAAGCTCCCAAACATGATGATAAAAATATGTTTTGCCGTGGTGCAGAAAATACAAGTGTAGCGTAATACGAGGAGCCCCTGGTGGCTGATTCATTATTCATGAGAAACAACAAGGTAGCCATTTACAGAAGCAGTAAGCACCGATGGAGGATTTATTTATTTATTTTTTTTACCTTCATCTGGTGAAATAGCTCTGCTCATTTTAAAACAGTCCAGGCAGTCCCTTATTTTATTTTCTCATCTATTCAAAACCTGCGTTGTGTGTGCTTTTCTTTGAAAAGTGACAACAATGAACCAAGCATTAAATCCAACTTCTAATTCACTCGCTAAGCTAACTTTGCTTCGCTTACGGAAGTTTAGAAAGCCGACAAGTCTCTGCGTCGATGCTGAAGGTTTACGTCGAGTATTCCTCAAAAACGTGTTCGTGGGCATGTTTGAATTGTCCACAGATTTTTATTTTATTTCATTTTTTTTTTATGTGCTTCTGCTGGAGTGTTGCTCATTCTTACAGGCTGCTCAACTGAGATCTTCCCTGTATGCATTGCATCAGAGAACTATTGATCAGGCAGAGCATTACGGCTGAATCACCGAATTGATTCTGCTCTCCACAAAGTAGGCAGTGAGGTATGAGCCCAAAGAATAATAAAAACAACAACAACAAAAATCATTAATCTTGAAAATGAAGTTTGCTATTGGTTTTTCAGACAGTGCTATTTCATTTTGCAGCATGGCAGTGTGTTCCATATAAAGAAAAAAAATCCATTCTGTGCATACAAATTATTAAAAAAAAACAGGCTTGCAGCAATTCATATTTACTCTGCAGAAATCTTCATCCTGCCTTAGAACACAACTTTATTCGTTTTTGTCCATATCCACGGATCTGTGTGCAGGTTGGCGTGTGTAAGCGTGCGTTCTCCTAAACCAGTTCCCTTTGTTTGCCCTCCTGTTACGAGGGCTTGGATTCCTTTGATGCCATCATTATCTCACCACCCTCCAACATTTCTCTGTTGATTTTCCTGCAGAAACAAACAACAGAAACAAAACTCCGGCCACTTTTCACTGCCACCTGTCAGCCTAACGCCTGGCTCACACGGCAAGATTTCAAAACTGTTGCTTGATTTTTCACGAGACGTAACAGGTTTGCTTCCACAGTGTGCAAAAAACAAAAACAAAAAACGCAACGCATTCAGACGTCAGATGTCTATTATCTATGGTGAACCGGCTTGTCGCTGAAACGTGCGATACAAATGCACTTGAACTACTCAGGCCAGCTTTTTATTTGAGTCCTAATTCTGAGAATTTGACACATGGCCATATGTTTAGGACTCAAGAATTTAACAAAGGACTTTTGAAAAATTGAACGTGGCGAGTGTTTACTCTGTGCACAGTTTAACAGTTACATGCTTAAAATATAGATGCTCATTCAACATCCAAGGGTTGGGGTTTGGATAACCATCAAATTATCTTTTTTTTTTATTGATAAATGCCTGAATTGAAATAAAGAAATCACCAAACGGATAAAGGATTCAGTTTGTTCCATAATTGATCTCTAAAGCAGTGTTTCCCAGCCCTGGGGTCCCCGTGTGTATCGGACGTTCCCCCCGTTTTCAATTCATGGCTTCATTACAGGGTTTTGCTGACGTTAAGAGTTTTGTGTAAAAATCAGCTGTGAATTGAATCCACAGACTCACCTGCTTTGGCTTTTGCTGCTTCTTAGTGCAACGTCGTCAAAAGTCCCTCTTATAATCACTGGCATCAAAACTACAGGAATTAAACTTGGGAGATAATGAGACAAATTACACATTTCCATCAGCTTAAACCAGCCCAGAATTTCATATTTTTTAAAATCATTTAATTAAACGTTGTTTGGCCATAAACACAGCGCCTGTAGTGGTCGGTCAGGGGGTTCACTTATCTTGCTTCTGTGTTTGCATTTTTTTTTTTCTCCTCTCTCTCCCTCAGCCTTTGAAGTGGGTAATGTGCTTTTGGTTGAAGCCCAAAGCCTTGATGGTAATTACTTTGTTCTTTCTCTGACTCATAATTTCATGCCTCCAGGGGGCCATTACAGAATCCTCTACATCTAATTCTGCTGAATTAAAGGAAGGGGCGGGAAGGGAGGGGAGCTGCGCTGGAAGCTCTGCAGCTTGCACTTAATGTCAAGAGGAGGAAGAAATGAAATATTTCTTTTTTGATGGCTTTATGAGACAAAAACGTTCTGTGCTTTTTTTTTTAAAACCTTTGAGCAAGTGTTACAATATTGCAGAGGCAGAGAGGAGGCTCTGAATTAGATGTTGACATAAGATGAGGAGTTTTATTTGGCATCAGTAATCAGTTTGTTCAAAAGCAAAGCGTAAGAAGCGTAAGATTTTTTTGCATGTCTTATAAGCATAAAGTCCATCACGTTTTAGAGGTTTACTTTCAGTGGGCAGCCTCAACACCGTTTTCTGTCCCGGTTCTCTTTAGTCGCAGTCTTGTCACAAGAGGAAGCTGAGCCCACCTTCCCTCCGCATGCTGACACATCTCAAAACAGTGTCTCTACCGAAGCCCAGAGGAGACAAACCACAGGCTCGAGTCACTTGCAGTTCTCAGGAGCGAAAACACGGCTCCTCCTGCCGCTGCACACTTGGAAGGTGAATTCGGGGGTGGAGGTTTCTGTCCGCGACTTAAAGCTACAGGCTGTCCCCAACATGAAACGCTGAACCCCGGATGAACCGAGCATGAATCCTAATGCGACCCGTGGGCTGAAAAAACAGAAGAACGTCTTTAAATGTCAGGCGAAAACATGCTTGATTAGATGCAAGGGCATCTGCAATGTGCAGTGATGTTCCTCCTACCTTTAGGAATATTCTCTTTGTTTATATATCTGTTGTTGAAGGGTTTATTGTAATAAGTATGCCAACGTAAAAGTAATGCTGCAGTTATCTGTATATGTTATGAAAAGCTGGCTTTGGCTTGAGGCTACAGTGAAGGACATCTACTTCCTATTATCTATGGTGATTAGAATCAAATGGTTTTTATTAGAAAAGTTGGGCTTATTTCTTTAAAAACTAAGGCTGTCAGACTCTACCTTTGAGCAACAATCATTTCAAGAGACAGAAACACTTTAGACATTACGGTCTAAAATGTCTTGCTTTTTTTTAAAAAATTTTATTGTATTTGCATAAAGCGCTCCATTCACTCCGCCGTGATTTATTATGCATGCGCGGCTCCACGGAAGGCGGCGATTAGATCCAAATATAAATTATTTGACTGTATAATCAGTTTTTTTAGATGTCCCAAAGTTTCCCCCTCTCTGACAATGTGCTGCATGACTCAGAATGAGTCATTAGACTGCTTCACCGTCCTGATTCTCCGAGGAGATATCGAGTCTCCTGAATGCTGTATCGACCACGTCTGACTGCTTCTCGGGTCGGCTCAAACAAAAGAGGAAAGGCGACGTAACCTCAAACGTCTCAGAATGTCCTGGTTCAGCAGAGGGATTTCTTTTCTTCGACATGTTCAGCCTTGATGCATCGGGGAGGGGGTGGAGGGGCATTTTTGTTGGGTGACATCAAGGTCAGTGGTGGGATTTTTTTTTGATTCTGTTACTGGGTTGAACGCATGACTCAGTCTCAGGAGAGGCGTTCAACACGCTCATGTTCCCCCTGCTAAATCAGACACCTGCAATTACTTAGCAGATGCTAAACGTGTGCGTTCACGGTCAGGTAATTGGCACGTTGGTTCGACAAGTCGATCTGAACCGACTCGCCGCCGCATGCCAATTCCTGCTGGACGGGCAGATTCGAAATTCAATCTTTGATGTTTGCAAATGTTTCGTTTCACACACAGCACACAAGTTTGCAGCATTCGTTTCAGAATGCTGCAAACCTTCTTTGGTGGGAGATCAAGAACTCCTGTTGCATGACTTCCTCCAACGTTACGTTTGTAAAAATGAGTGGAAGTTTCGTTTCTGACTGAGTCAGGTCCGTCTGAAATGAGTTTACTGTTGGTAGATCAGAATTGAATCTAATTCACTGTTAAGGAAACCCGCATGCAAATTGCGTCATTTTGTTTGCAGAAAGGCACTGGACGCCTGGACCGGGTCAAAACATTTCGACAGAGCTCCGGCCCAAGCGTTGCGTGATTGGTTAGATGTTTTCTTTTTTTGCCATATTTTATATAAAAATGCGCTCAGACAGCGATGTCAATAGTTTGCTTTAACTAGTCCTCTTCTACTATCCAGTTTTTGCATCTCCTGGTGATGAGAATCCTTTTGAGGAATGTTCAATTGACACGGTAAGAAACGATGTACCTTTCTGCAATTCTTCTCTAAATAACTACTGCAACAACAAGGCTGGCAAGTGGTCAATGACTCCTGGATGGAAATTGTAATGTCTGTTCTGATCTGGAGGCTGTCTGCAGAAAACTCTGGCACTAAATCTGTGACCGTTTCATAAACACAACAGAGGATGCAGGTAGGGTACAAACCCATGGGGTGTGACGTATGTCCGACTGCAAATGTACCTTTCATTACACAAAACATGCGGATGAAGTTCGGGTTTGGGTTGCTGGCATTGACCAGACAGTTGTTGGTCAGTTCACGTTGATGTCAGTATGGTGGGTTAGGAGGTGCCAAATATAATAGTAGTACAGCTTCGTATAGAAAAGCTACCTGGCAAGTCCAGGTTGGAAGAGCAGTCTGATCAGATTTGTTCTACATGAATCAGTTTCAAGCATCAGCGGGATTTCGTAGACCCCTAAAAGTCAAAAAACAAATCTGCAGCTTCCATTGGGTTCTGTGAATATAGCAGGGAATACCTGCAGAGGGCTCATTAGGCCTTCAATTGAATGTTAGAGAAATTGAGTCGTGAACTAATTGTCCCTATGGGTTTCTCTCCATTGACGTGTCAGACGTTTGTGATGAACAGCATTCTCTGATTCTCTGAACGCCTAATTAGAGTGACCATTGGGCCCAAAGGACGGCTAAATCAATGCAGAGCGACGTATAATAGAGTTTTTAAATCCTGCTGAGGAAGAGAAGGCAGCCTCAAAAGTGATTAAATAAAAACAAACCGGCGTTTGTTTCTTCAGTGCGGTTTGACGAATTAGCTCTTTGCTTAAAGATTCGTCTCGCTGCCCCATCACTGTCTTCGCCGTTACTGACACGTGTGTGCTTTCCGAGTCGTCAAACGTGTGCAGGAGTGGAAGTGTGAAGCTGAAAGTGGGAGAATGGGGGGGATCTGGCTCTGAATTCCTCCGGGGCGAGTGAGGAGGGGAGTCCAGGGGAGCAAAATAAAAGATGTAATCCCTGAAACATGCGAGCGCCTGACACAAACAAACACGCTCGGCGAATTTCAAAAGGACGGCTCCTCGACGGGAATCCTCTCACGCGGCGATGGGGAGATAAGGAGCCAAATGATGCGCAGAGAGGTGTGAAGATATGCACATGCACGGCGCTGGCGCAAAGGTCCTTCCAGTTTTGCTTTCTTTTCTTTCGAGTCTTATCTGGCTCGGAATTAGTTTGTTTACCTGTAATTTCTCCTGCCACCAGCCGACACGCTTTCTCCCCTCCTCGTTGATGCCGGAGCGGGAGCGGGAGCCATGCGGCAGGCAGGAATTTCCCCACGCCTCGCTGATCAGCTCAATCAGACCTGTCTTGTCTTGCAGCTGGAAAACATCTACTGGGCTCTTTAGTTACGACAGGAAACAATTTTACTTCAGTCAAAGCGAGTCGAGACATCCAGTCGTAGATATGTGATGCAATCCCTTATGTAAACAGGTACGACAATCATATAATTTAGCTCTTTACTGCAAATTAACGCATAATATGTTACTGCTGCCCAATTTCATGTCCTAAGTTGTTTCCCTTGGTTACACTGTTAAAACCAAGATCTGGAGCTCTTATTCAGGCTTAAAAAAAGTAGAAAATTGTGAAAAAAGTTTAAGATTTTTTTCTCCCTCTTCTAATAAAAGGTCAAATGTTTACCTTACGAAATGAGGTATTTCTAGCTTTTAATAAATATAAGTTTATGATTGCGCCTCACAAATTCTGTGACTCGAAAAATAGGAATTGCACACAAGAGCAACAAAAATGGGAAGTGTTAAAAAGAAATGTAGAAAGTTCATCTCTGTGCATGCAACACCTTGTTTGAGCCTCCTGTACATTAAATACTGCATTAATGCGGCGTGGCACGGAGGTGATCACAATAGGCGAGTTCACTCTTTATGAAATTCTGCACAGTTCTTCAGTAGATTTTGCTTGACTTTCTTCTGAAGGCTGTGACTAATGGTGCACCTTTTCCTGGCAAACGTTTTCCTTCCGTTAAACTTTCTATGAAAATGCTTTAGCACAGACCTTTATGATCAGCCATGTTCTTCAGCAATGACACTTTATTCATTCATTTCTCGTGAAGGGTGCCACCGACTGTCCTTCTGTCAAGTCAGAAGCCGTCTGCTGACATAGGCCGAGACGCTTATTTTGGGAGATTTCATGACCTGAGATCAAAATTAAATGACAAAAGGGCTTTTGAGTATTTCAAGCTGCAGTGTGTGTGGTGAACGGAGTCTGCTCACGGTTCCTCTGCTGTATATTAAATTGGCTTCTTCCACATAAGCACTGAGAGAGGTGCACATGCCACTGGCTGTTGCTCCAGAGGTAAAAGCTTCCAATCAATACTGAAGGTCTGATGGTGTTTGACATTATTAAGTCTGCACCATCAGCATTCGGGAAAAGAAAAATACATTGGGAAAATGTCTTTAGAGAATTGATTATGTGGGAGAATCACTTAAAAAGAATCTGGGGAATCATTTTTGAGCTGTTGAGGTAATTGTTAGTACAGCCACAGCGCTGATGGATTTGGAGTTTTAGAATATGTGATGAAATGAAATGGTTTCTTGTCCAGAGGAACTGGACTCTGGATTCTGAGACGTAGCAAAGTGTGTCTCACACCAGTCTGCATCCAGGCTCTCCATGGTAACCAGCTGCTCTACCTTGGACCGCTCCCCGCTTCGATTCTGGCTCCAGGTCAGAGAAGCTGCGTTTCTGTTAGCAGTGGAGTTTCGCAAATTGGAATTACATAAATAAATTTGCTTAATGGAAACTCACCACATTGGGGAAAAGTTCCTGTTTTTCGATTAAAAACGTTTCTCAGCCAGGATGAGGTGATTATTTATTTTTTTTTTCCAGTCGTATCAGAATAGATGTATTTCGCAGAACTGCAACGGAAACACTTGTTTTCGCTTCACACGAGTAACGCGATCAAATGTCACTACAGGTGAAAACAATGAAGATGACGACCGGGAGTAGTAGGCGAATGATGGATTTGTTTTTATTTATTTTTTTCCAGACAATATTCATCTTTGCGAAATTTGGTTGTTTCAACAGCAGCAAAATTGCGACAAAGCTTTGTGCATGTGCAGCTACAAACTCGACACCTCTGCTGTCCGAGAGACAAACCACTAAGAAGAAGAAAAGCAGGTGCTCAGTTGTTTCCTGCTGGCTCGCTTAAAGTTTAAAGTTGCTCCAAACGGTTCTTGTTATTGAAGGAGATGAATTATATATCTGCCCTTTCCTGCTTTGTTTTTATAAACTAAACAATTAGCTTCAGCTGCCGCGAGCTTGCCGGGAACTTCAAGGTTCAAATTTGTCTGCAAAGGATCTTGAATAATTTAACTTTCTTGGTGATTTTAACTCTAAACTGTTAAAATCACTAATTCCTAAAAACAAACCCCGCATGTTTTACTGAGAACAACTTTGGCAAGACAGCCACAGGGAATGAAATCATCTTTAAATGAACAACGATAAACATTACTGCTCAAATATCCTAGGTGAAATAACACAGTGCGAATGCAGCTTCTGTAACTCCCAGTGTTTTAATATTTAGCGAGTGAATATACAGTTTACCGTCAGGAGGATCCAGTGCACTCCTACTCAAACCTCCTGCAGGGCAGAGGCCCTCTGATGTTGGGATTCGGCCGCGAGCGTTCACAGTTTACTCTTCTGCTTGTCTATTATTTACAGCGATCGTGTGCATTGGAAACGAGGACGTGGCGTCAAGCGCTCACTCCACAGAGCTGCCTGTAAAACATCGACCGTGCATTGAGCTGCTTTGAAGCCTTCTCATTAAAATAGTGCACACTCATAATGGCTTCACTGATTGAGCTTAGCAGCAGAATTGCTGTGATGACCCTTCAAAGCACAGAGACATTTGAGGTTCTCGCTTCTTGATTGTTCTTATGAATTTCATAGTCTCTGCATGAAGGAAGTGAAATTCATCCAGGTGGACCTGAAGTCGGGGATATGCTCTGAAGTTACCGAGCTGGTTTTGTGTTGGTGACGATCCGCTTTAGGTTAGCTTCCAGTCGTATCTCGAAGGGTTTCTCACATCATGGCATTTAAATCGTTTTTTTAAACGGAGCAGCGTTTTTGTATTGAGCTTTGATTTTATTGCCGTTTTGTAAGAATACAGTTTACAGAGAAATTTTGTTGTTCGCTATAATAATCATCAAAGCTAAAGGAAATAAATTGATGTAGATAATTGTGGAATTTGACTTTTTAAGCTTTCTCACAAAAATAAAGGATTTGAATGTGCACACATATTTGTTTACTTTTTCTGCGTCTAGCAGTGAAATAGATTAATACATAATGAATCCCCAATTCAGCAACGATATAGAAAAACAAACAAATGAAAAAATGGCTCTCCTATATCAACTCTGGGACTTTAAATCAATAAATGCCCTCTTTACTGAATTTTAGAGACATTTCAATCTAATATTAGATTCCTGAAGACATTAAATTCACAAATTAAGCCAAATAGTAAAAGTTTTGGAAAACAAGATGTTCCCTGAAAAACAGCACTTTCACACCAAATATGTAAAGCCTGTGCTTTTTCTCATTGCCGCGACTCGACACCCACATTTATCTAGAGCTGACAGAACCACATGGGCAAAGAATAACTATGGAAACTCTTGTCAACTCCTGCAGCAAAGTTACTATTAATGTTACTTCAACTTTACAAGAGGAAAAAGAAAGGAAAACTTGTGTGACCTGGCTGAGCTTGAGGGCATCCTGAGGCGACCATATGGACTCAACTCGTTACTGTATTTCCCACATCTCTCTGGGATGACAAAAAAAAAACAACAAAAAAAAACTATCTGTACTGAAAGTAAGGTTGGCTGTGTGATTTGTGGTCTTTTTGCTGCTTTCGGAAAATGTATTTCAACATTTTGAGCAGAGAACACAGTTCCTATTCTCAGAGCCAGAATAATTGTTTACACAAACTTTATTCCTCTTTTTTCCCCTTCTGTTCTTATAGCCTTAGATTCTTCTTTGCTTCCCACTTTCATTATAAAATGTTATTGTATCTGTCCACAATATGTATGATTAATTTCCAGAGCTGTGAAAAAAGAAACAATCAAGATGAGTGGGTAAATATCTTTTCACAGCACTTTTTCTTTCTTTTTACATGCCGATTGGTCAAATCCGGCAAAAATTCTCTAAATTTTTCAGACGTCTTTTCCAGAAATGAGCAATCTGTCTTTATCGACAATTACTGCTTTGCATTTTCACAATTTCCTTTACTTTGTCGCAGAGAATACGTCCCAATATCATGACGGTAGTTTTCCAGGGATGGAGATATGAGCGATCACGAGTGGGCCATCAGCATGTTGATAATAGAAACTTCTAATAAAGATGGCTAAAAAGTCATTACGCAGCCATCAGGAGGCCATTAATCTCTATAACTCTAATTATGTGGGAGCGGTGATAATGAGAATGATATTACTGCAAAGCAGAGACTGGAAAATGCCTCATCGTTCTCTTGCAGAAGCTAAAATGATTTAAAAAAAAAAAAACGGACTTAACGTATGACTGTAATTGAAATAGATAAAGACGGATGAATGTTATGGTTCAAATCGGATGAGCAGTAATTAAGAAACGAGTCGAGCAAATGTATCACTAACTCATTGTAATGGATTGATAGTTCATTTTTAACACCATATGCACTTCATGTCATATTTCCTGTTGTCTTGTGCTATAAATAGCCACATCTAAAGTATTAAGCTTTGCTAATATTTGATTTGAGTTATAAAGTAAAGACAGCATGTATCTATGCAAATATGCACAAAGGAATTTTGAGTAAACAAAAGGAAATGAATGCAGCTGCTGAACCTGTTGGGTCCAGGCCTAAACTGCACACACAACAGAGGATGGAAAAATCTCCCAGAATGCACAGCGGTGCTAACCCATCCTCACGCGCTGCAGGTTCCAGGTAGGAGGCGACGCAAACAGAGTTTTCGTTTTTACCGGTTGTTTCGTTGGCAGCCGCCCCGGGAAGGAGCTGGAGTCGCTTTTAGTTTTCACAAGCCAGAGTCTTAATGTATCCTTGACTGCATGTAAAGCTGCGCTGTGCTGCGCTCTGTTATGCAGCGTGAACACCACAGGAAGAGCGATGCAATCACAGTACATTACATATTTATTGTCTCGGGACTAAAAGTGTGCGCCACAATCTAATAGAGTTGAGAGAATGGGCAGGCCAGCCTATGGATGTGATACAGACGTGTGTGAGTGTCTCGCTGGCAGAACAAGACTGCATTTTTCACAAACCATGGATCCAAAGCACAATCTGCTGTTTGTGTATGGGTGGTCACACCCTGGTCAGTAATAATAATAATAATAATAATGTATACAGTCTATATTGACATGGCTATTTCTCAATATCCATGTGTAGAGCTTGTACAGTGTGTGAATTCACACCTTTATCCATTGTTCCTAATGTTCCACACGTCACCAGGCAGGTGTTCATGAAACAATACCTGACGGAGACAAAGAGTTGTATGGCTAATAATTCCTGATAATCAGGCTCTGCCCTTGTTTTATTTATTTTACTTAAACTATTATCAGCCAATCAGCGTCATTCTCACTAAACCAGGGAAACAGAGCGCGTCACTCCAGCTCTAACGTCCTTCCACTGAGTTCAGACGTCAGTGACCAGTTTGGCACCAAAATATATGAAAGATCTTCTGTTGTTTTATCAACCCTCCAGATCACTTCCTGGTTCTGGTTCTGCGCTGCATCTCCAGAACCAGAACCAAGCATGGAGAAGCAGCATTCAGCTTCGACGCTCCACTAATCTGGAAAAACAGCCGGAAGCTCCTTTAAATTGCGGCTGAGAGTTGCTTTTGAACCATGGTAAATGACCAATATTGGATTTGTATCGATGACTTTGATGATGGCATCATCAGAACGTAATGTCTCAATTGTTGACTCTGTGAACCTTTCACTATCTCATCATTCTTTCAGATGGATTTCTACATCATTCCCACTGAGGAAGTTTTACTTTGGAAAGTCTTGAGTGAAAGTCAAGGTTTATCTTTTCCATTTCCAGGTGAATGAAGTCAGTATTTCCTCACGCTGTCAAAAACTCCTCAAGTCATATGTTTTTGATCCGTGACAGTTGTCGGGGGGCTTCCTCCCACACACACTTGTTAGTCTTGACAGGAGGCATTGTGGTGATGTGAATAGTGATAGACAGTAGGGGTCTTGATTTTCTGTCGAGGGCGTCTGCAGAAGGGCGGATGCCTCCCTGCCCTCAGTTGGAGACGTCACCCAGAAAACAAGACGAGCGAGTCAAGCTATGATTACAAAGGGAAACTGATGGACTTTCATCAGCGTAGCAGATATCTTTAAATAGCGGCGGTGACGCGCATATTAGGTTAGTCAGTTGACTGTATTTTGCCCCAATAGTATTTAGTAAAGATAGGATTGCTAAAGCTGTTTATATTTCCTTCCCTTAAAGCAATGACTCCCAACAGTTGTCAACATTTCCCACGCCAACATGTTGTCAGACAGCCAGAGGTCAAAAGGTCAACTGGATCAAACAGAGCAGTTCAGGCGTCTGCTGTTATCTGGTGAACATTTTCACTCTAATGTATAAACTTTTCTTTAATGAAATAAATGCTTGTACTTTATTTTACTCATCTCGAGGCTCAAACCATAAAACACTTTGCTGGGATAAAACGTTCTTGGGCTGAAACAAACATTGTTTGCTGTTTGAACACTGCAATGCCAAATAATACAGCATTTTTTCACACATTGTTCATAATACAAATGTTCCACTGATGACGTTTGTATTCCTCCAATCCAGAGGAATGGCCTAAGTTAAAAACTTTTCCTCAGCTGCTGAGGTATCGACACAAAACGATGCGTAAATTTAGCTGCAAAAATTTCAAAATTCAGTGTTCATAATGTCATGATTTTTTAAATAAAAAACCCCAAAACAAAACATGGTTGCATGTGCCTGTGTGTTACATCATGTGTAGGTTTTAGGAAGACACAATCTTTTTTTTTTTTTATTATTTATGCATTGCAGGTAGTGATATCCATCTGTCCTTGAACACTGACCCAGTGTCCTGGGATGTGAATTGGCCGTTTCTCCAGGGTCGGACAGCTGACAGGGTGTGTGTGTGTGTGTGTGTGTGTGTGTGTGTGTGTGTGTGTGTGTGTGTGTGTGTGTGTGTGTGTGTGTGTGTGTGTGTGTGTGTGCAGGGGTGTGCGCCTACACGAGCAGACAGCTGCTCTTTACCTCCGTCCTGCCGTCTAACAGTGGAGCCTTGTCTTGAGCCCGCCTCGCGTAAATGTCAGCGCTCGTGTAACTACCTCGTGCTCACCTCGCGCTTCTGGAGATTTTTTTCGTCCGCCCTGACGGTCCCCTCGCTCCGTGTCCCTGAAGCAGAATGCAAGTTCATCTCCCGCACCTGTGCCGCGTTTGCTGTCTGCTTTCTGCAGGAATGCTGGGAGGCTCGAGACCCCAAGACGGCAAACAATGTAGACGACTTGTTAAGTTGCTTGTGAAAACGTTCTTGAACTTTTTCACATTTGCCACAGTACAACAATCTTCAATATTTTGTCCAGGGAGAGACAGGATTCTACAGGGCAACACATATTTGTGAATTCTTGTACCATCGAAAGAAAATCATCCTTCAAATCTAAGAAAACAGCAAACATTTTACACGCCTCTGGTGAACCCAGCACACAATTGGGACGAACATTTTACATCTGCCTTGTCCCGCGTGTGCACGTCTCTCTGTACGAGCTCAAAACTTCACTTGCACAAATTCTGCAGGTCGCTTGGCTGGATGAAGACAAGAAGTTGTTACTTCAAGTTTCACAGGAAATGAATGGAGGGAGCGACGTTGCCTCCCCGGCGACGAGCCTTTTATACGGCCTTGTACTGCGGTCAACAACGCAAACGTGAGCGGATTGTGATGGATATTTGGATAAAACCAAGGCGGTGTGCAGCCTACATGTTGCAACGGTGAAATATCCTTCCACCGAAGCACAAACACAGCATTTTCTTCAACATTTGTTTTGAAAAAGTGCACATTTACAGTTCTGGCTTACAGACTCAACCCTATGTATTAATTACAATTGATCTCAGCGCTGATCAATCCGATTAAATCTGATAGTTTTCACTGCGACAGCTAGTGATTGGCTTTCTTAGTCAAAATAAATAGTAAGTGGATCCCTTTAAAATTTCGAAGTTGTCTTTTCATAAAGGGTTCTGTGACGTTTGTGGAAGCAAACGGGTTTTATTTACCTCGTTTGAGGGCAAAAACGGTCTCTCTGGTTCGTAAAGGTTGCAGTGGTTTAGATCAAAGAACTGTATGTTCACAAGAACGACCAGGTCATAATTCAGTTGAGTTCAATTAATAGCTACAACAGGACCTTAAAAATGTCTCCTCAGATGCTATGCACTCTGCACGTCTGGCTAGTCTTGAACTATTTTGCAGAAAATGTAAAAAAAACGACAAAAGATCCAGTGTCTAGGTGAGTAAAGCGTGTTCACCTTTGTAGATGAAGAGTGCTTGTGGTAATCAGTGGGTGTGACAGCCTAACCTCACCGTCAGGAATGCGCCGTGTGCATATTTGTGTTATGAAGAAAAATGATCTGATGGGGTGAAAATAAGCACCTTGGACATGGTTGAACTTGCACTCAGAAGCATGACTCCATGTCAAGTCCAGTTGAGGAATGCAGAAGAATGCGGTGCGGGCACTTGGAGCAGGCTGGGCTCCCACATCAAGAAATGAAGGACGGACCGACTGCGGCAGCTCGCCCCGGCGGAGGGCGAGGCTGCAGGGGGATCAGCCCTGCTCTGCTGGCAACACCACCCAATCCAAAGGTCTGGAGCACGGAGCAGAGAGGGAGGATAACACGGCGGGACGCATCCCACGGGACAACGACTGATCTCAGAGGAAAAACAGCACAGGAGGGAGGGAGAAAATGAGAGCATCAGTGTTTCAAAAAGTTTGGAAACTGTTCCAGTAACAAGATTAGTCAGTCTGTTTGTGGCAGTGATCAATAAACAAGGTGATTCTTTTATAAGATGGTGGTAAATAGTCATCTCTGTAAGATGAAGCGTACATTTTGATGGTAGAAGAAATACACAAAGTCATTGTTAAAAAGAACTAACAAATGCATGTATTTTTTTTTTTTCACAAAACCACCAGCACTACAATCAAAATCCCTCAGCGAATATTTACATGTGTGCAAGAAGGTGAGCTGTACTTCACACGGTAATCAGACGTAGTGAATCTCAGACTTTCTGGTTCAGCTGGTCTGTAAATACGGTGCGAGTCAGCGGCCCTTTTTCTTAGTCACCCTTCGGTACAGGAAACAGAGGCCATCATGCCAGTAATCCAAAACAGATGGGTGTTTATCATAATGAGTCAGCAAATGGATGTAAGAAAGCAACAGGCCTCCTGAAAGAGGAACCACTTCAAGTTTAAAACTCCTAAACCGGTGGCGAACGTGAACCCGCGTTCATCGTTACGACCAAGCAACTCAACGAGAACGGCGAGGGTGCTAAAAATAATCATCAATAATAATAATAATAATAATAATAAAGCTGCTCGTTAGATTGAAGAGAATTTCCAGTTTAACTTGAAATAACTGTGATGCAGGCTGTATGTGAAGGCTTTCAAATAAATAGGCAAACTAATTCAAATATGCAAACAGACTCTTTCTCTGACTCTTTATTGGTGGCTTTTAGCGAGCAGAAATATTTTTCACAATCCTAACTGAGTGAAAGCAAGAAGGTTTAGGCTGACTTTGTGTCAAACACGGAGACATCTATTTTCTGCAAGTCTCTATAAAGATCTAAGGATCATAACACAGTGACTAATGTTGTATTTGGTTAAACTGGTTTGAAATGAGAACCCCCCTCTGCGCAAATGTGTCTTCTAAAATTGCCCTTAAAGAAAAGACTTTATTGGCATCAGTGTTTCAGCCAAAACGAGATGAAAAAATGTTTTTCTTTTTTACATCAGGCCGAGTCATGACTATACCACCCTCGTGCTTCACAGACAAGATTACGGTCGACTAAATCAGCAAAACCGCAAGAAACAAAACAACAAAAATCCTCATCTTGTCACGTCTTTCAGCCTGGATGTCTGATGTCTGTCTCTTCGTCACCTGCACTGTAAAAAAAAATGGCATAAAAAAAGACCATAAAATCTGAGTGGAAGACATAAATGTTTTAATTCATAGAAATGTTTGTAAAGTGTCAAAAAAATGTGGTTTAAAGGAGCAGCTTTAACAGCAACAATGTCAGATTATAATCAGATTTATTTGTTAAAATTGTTTAAACTCTGGTAAAAAAACAAACAAAAAAAAGAAGTAATAGTCAAAACAAAGCAATTATGTTCACATGACATTTCAATACTGGAAAAACTTTAGTTTTTGTCTGTTTTTAAAGATGAAAAACATGTCAGTTTACAGCTTTATGTTGTACTTTTTACATTATCTTTCTATATTGAACACTGTTGTGCAGTTTTGTTTCTAAGTGAATATAAAATTGTTTGTTTTGCATTATTTGAGGTCTGAAAGCACTGCGTCTCTTTTTGTGTTATTTTGAGCACTTTTATTTTTCTTCCCTTCCACCAACCTGGACCGGCTATTCAGAGGGGCACAAAACGGCCGTATAGTGCGAATAATTAAAAATAATAATAATTGTGTAAAAGAATAACTGCGTAGATGATTTATTGCAGCAGGAATCTTTCCACGCGTCCTGCATTCCTTCTGCTTCTTCGTGAACTCCCCCCTCGCTCTCTTCGCGCCGTCCGCTCGCGCCTCAGTAAACGATCGCCCCGAGGGTCAAAAGGAAAAGGTCGCTAATTTTCGTGCGACGTACAATATGCAAATATCAGAGTCCTGGAGCCAGCAGGCACAGAAGCACGCAACCCAAATTCTTCAGTGGTGAGGATGTGTTAAAACCAGAACCACTGAAGAGGACAGACAGTCCTAAGGACAACACCTTTGTGCACTTGAAAGGAGACAAAACTAACCCAAAAGTAACTTTTCAATACAATTTAATATAGGAGCTTGTTTTAATTCAGTCAATGCTTCCTATTCATATTGATTTATGTTCATATTGATGAAAAGCTCAGGGATTACTGACTTAAAAGAAGTCCCTAGTACTTGCTGAAAAGTTATTTCTAAGTTAATTTAGCCTCTTTTTAGTTGCACCAAGTTATTTGTATTTATAACCAGATCAAAAGTACGTTTTTTTCCTGCGTACTTCTTTGAGAAAAAGAAAGTTTTTCCAATCAAAGTCTGACATTGATAATGAAACTTTGCATCACATTCAAGCTGAATCCCAGTTCCTAGCAGAATATCTTGCCTGCAGCTAAACAATCAGGTCTCAGAAAGCTGCCAATATAAAACTGGATTTGCTGAGTTCAAACAAAGATCATCTGTCAGACGTCAGATCTTTGTGTTCTGCTTGAGTCTTTAAACAAACAAACAAACAAAAAAAAACGTTGAGAGTTCAGTGGGAAGTAGCTGCTGAGGAGAACTGATAACAAGCTGCTGCAGGTCATTCAGATTTCTGTCAGCTCGGCCTTTATGATGACGCTTTGCGTCCCGAGTCCACCGTCAAGCAAAACAAGCAAGCAAACAAACAAACTCAAATGCAGCATCTCCAGAAAAGAAGAACAAGGAATAGTTTGAATGCTGTCAGTGCACACGTGACTTTCTGATGAGAGGAAAAGAAAGAAATATCAAATATTAAAAATGATGAGTGGTGTACCGCAGCATCGTCGATTCGGGGTGATTTGCAGCGGCATTGGAGAACATTTTACTGTTTTTTTTTTTTAGTTTTTGTGACAACAGAGGCCTTTATTCATACAGACAGGAACAGGCTGGGGAGAAAACAGTGGAGGACATTCAGCAAAGGTCATGAGGTCGAAGTCAAGACACAGTTGGCTGTGCTGAGGATTGATAGCCTCTGTCTATGGGCCACCTGCTTCACCACTGCGCCACATGGAGCCCAACACACTGCATTTTGCATGCAATTCAAATCTGCTCTCATCTGACCACATCTGAACGTTTGGCATACAAGCTACAATGTTTTTGTTGTTGTTGTTGTTGTTTTTCTTGTGTCATTTCCTCCATACTTCCTGGGTCTGCTGGCTTTTTGCCATGATGTCATTCAAAACAGGCAACTTATAATCTTTGAATAATGTCTACTGTAGGAAATGTGTCATTTTTAACCATTTGGCTTTTGCAAAAAAATAAAAAATGAATAATAAGACAGTCACATCCTATTTAATTTTGGAAAATTAAAAACCTTATGACATGAAAAACGCTGCTCTGACGTTCAGCCGTTCTGTTATAGAAACTCGAAGCCACTGATTATTCAATGACGATGTTTGTCGTCACGTTTGTATTCAATAACAGCATGTGATTAAATCACATTTTATTAATATCTTCAAAGCCAAAGCAGCACCAACAAAGAAATGTTTGCTGAACAAACCAGCACAAACGCAGTCGTGGAGACTGACGCCAACTTTGTTTGATTTGAGGAAGGCGTGGGGGTTGGGGAATGGTTGACCTTTCACGACCTCTGGAAACGTTTATCAATATCTTTAAAATGACAGCGGCACAAGCGAAAATATTTACTGCACAAATGTTTGACACCATTTTTGTTTGATTTGAAGAAGGTGGTGGAACTTTACTCTGGTAAAATATGATGATTTTTTATTTTTTATTTTTTATGGTTGTCACGTGACAAAATGTGAAACTGCGTTCAGCGCCTCGTGCCAAAGGTGTGCGTTACTCGTAAACATCCAGGTTTCCAGATTGGTGACTCAGTAGGACAGTATGGATGTAGATATATCTTCATTTGCAAAGAGTTTATTTTTTTTCACGGTAAATTTATGTCTGTTGATTTTTCAAATCTGTATAAACAGAGTGTTGAAACCAGCCTTCCCGGAGGAAACTGTGAAGCTCACTCTAAATCTGAGACCCGATGTCTCTTCACCTCCCCAGCTAACTCCTGCCTCTCCCACAAACTGAACCGAGGGGCATTTTTCTTGCTTTTCTCTTCTGCCCTAGAGGACGCCGCAAGCCAGATATCAGCATAATTTCCTTATTAAATCATATCCTAGTTTGCATTTACCCGGACATCAGCATATTTTTTGATTATCTCCGGAGGTGAAATGCAAATTATTTGCGCTTGTGAAAGGATCTTCCCCGCCTTGCCGCCTTTTCGTCAAAGTCGTGCAGACGTGAACGAGCGCCGATTTCAAAATATCCGCATGAAGCAAAAAAAAAAACAAAATCTGGGCTGCAGGTGGGTTTGGGGAAATGGGAACCGCTCATTGGAAACATGGCTCCACTGTTAAGCTCAGAGGATGACATGCTTTGCCTGAGGCTTGGGAAAAAGTCTCCCGCATTCGGTCTTGGGAAACCCTTGGAAATCCCACTGGATAAACTGAAAAATGTGACGCGTGGTTTCACTGAAAACCAAGAGAGAAACAGTTTATTCCTGAAAAGTTCATTTTGGTTTTTTTTAAACTTTTAATTTGAACAAATCCTGTTCTGATTCGGTTTGAAATGAAGATGCTTATGCTGTGTAAGTATCTGTAGGTTTTAGAAGACATTTATCAATGGACGTGAAAAGGCAAAGGATGGAAGTGAAAAATGAATCGAGGTATTTCAGCATCATCAGTGTGCAAACTCTTTGTTCTTTGTACTTCACCACCACAGATGTTAATGTATTTTTAAGTGCTTTCAAATGAATTGCACCTAGCATATGAAGCATTAAAAAAAAAAAAATCAGTGATTTTTAGAATCATATTTTGCTGTTTTTCCTGTGTATAGTGGCTAATCTTTCGGGGGAATCTGTACCTGCTTTCCCACATCTCTAAACTGATATTTTTGGTTTTGTGGATTCAGATTTTGAAATTTTGGATCAATCTATCATATTAATATTCTTTAAAGTAAACTACGCTGTCACAGCTCCCTCTGGACGCCTCTGGCAGGTTTTCTTCTAGACTTCCTCTGTATTTATCTGAGCTACCGTAGCCCTGGTATCAATTTTTGGTAAACTTGGTTTCCCCATCTCAAGAACAAGACTTTTAAAGCTCTGGATTATTCTGACAACATAACTTTGATTTAACCTTCTCATTTCCTTTATTGTCTTGTTTTTTTTTTCTCTTAAACAAACTGTAGATTTTAATCTGACTCAACGTCGCTATCAAATTATTGCAGATCAATTCCTTTTTTTTCTAGCTCATCTTTTTTTAAAGCGTTTTTTAAAAAAAATTCTGTTTTGACATTTGCCTCAGGTGAATCTTTTTATCTTTTTTTTTTCTTTTTTTGTAATTGAGGTGTTGAGTGTGTGAATGTGTCGGATGCCACCACTGCTTGCAGCGAATGAATCGACTTCATGAGGTGTTGGTCTGTTGCATACAGTCAAAAATGAAGCATGTTGGAGTTTATGGGTTGTAAGGAGACAAAATATGAAAAGTTGAAGTGGTAGAAAAAATTCACTAGTATGATACTGTGAGCAGCGCAATCTTCTCCTTACAAATTGGTGCAGACTTTGGGTAAAAAACTCAACAGCACAAAAATCCAAACAGACGGAAAATACAGAGTCAGACGATAGTGGGGGGGAAAAAAGCTCAAATTGAAATTTGCCTGCAGCGTGGCTGCTGATGTGGAAAACGGGGGTGATCTTTGTGTTCGCCGTCCACCCCCGCGCTCCGGGACAGGTGGCTGGTACAATAAGACCCGCTGAGTGAGATACTTGTGCGAGATTAATAGTGGCGATAAGGCTGTAATCAGAGAGCGAGCGAGTGAGGGAGGGAGGGAGCGGGCGAGAGCCAGACGAGAAGCAGGGAGCGGGTTTCAGTTGGTAACCCACCTGGCCACCTGCCAGCGACGTGTCAGCGGCCTCTAGATTACCGGCTATACATTACTCGGGTCTATTAAAACATTACGCTCACTGACTGATGCTGACAGCCTGACCAGACAGCGGTGACTCTGTGGGCGAATGTGTCTGTCTTATTTAAGGCCCCCGTTGGCTCCCCAAGCCCACTGCCGTTGCCAAAACCCCTGCAAACTACACATCTGGGGATATGTTGCGGTAGAGAGAGACAAATCTTATGAAAATCTCACATAAACGCCGTGTGCTTTCCTGCCTCCCTCAAAAGGATATATATTTTCCATTCGCGATCAGCAGCTCAAGTCTTTGGGGACAGTTGCACGGCAGCACCCCCAACGACCCCTCTCATTATAAACCCCGCTGACCTTCATTTGCTCGCATCCTCCCTCCACCCCCCCCCCACATCCTTGCACAGTTCACATTTTGAACTCGAAAGCTCTGCTGGCCAGATCAGTAAATAATTACACGCTGCGAGGCAGGCAACACGATAATTGAATGTACAGCGAGCTGGGATCTAGTGATGGACAGATTCCCATTAGCCAAATCCACTCCACTGGAGTTTTACCCCGAAGGGTAAGTTATGTTCAAACACAACCTAATCCACCTTCAGTGTTTTGTCTCCACACCCTCCCTCACCCCCCCGCCCCCCCTTCTCGACTCTCCTGCTCACCGACCGATGAAATGACGGCAGGCGAGCGAAGCCCGCGGCATTGTCGCAATCATTTCCTCCTCGCTCCGCCTTTGATCATGTAGAAGTCAACCTGCGTAAGGTGAATTATGAACAAAACGCTGTTTGATGAAATGTTCGTGTTCCACGTCGTGACCCCCACAAATGCCCCCCCTTCCTTGCGTTGACTGACCCTCCTCACTGCTGGAAATGAGCACAACATGTACAATAAATGGTGCTGTCTATTCAGCTGTGAAGGGCATCTCCTCTCTCTCTCTCTCTCTTTCTCTCTCTTTTATTTTTTATTTTTTGCTGCTCCTTCGTTAATTAAATCCTGGTGCGTGTCATGTACGATGGGTGTATCGGAACCCGTGTGGAAATTTGATTATCAGAAATTGTCCTCTCTGTAGAAGAAAAGCTGACCTTAAAAAAAACTAAACATTACATCAACTCTGTCATTTAAAAGCCAGTTAGAATACAGCTCTATTTATTGTTTTTGAACAGATGGAAATCCAAGAAGTATCAAACACTGAGGGTTAACATGAGTTGACTCTTCAAGCTGCAAAGTCATCACTCAAAAATCGGGAGGCACCAAGAAATCGGCCGGTAAAGGGTAAGAGGTGTGCGATGCTGCATATTTCCATGTGTGGAGTTTACAACAAATTCCCGAAACGCTATTAGCCACGTCCCTTCATTGAGTAATTCAAAATATGTGACGCGTTGTGGAATAAGGATATTAATCTGATTTCTCATGTAATCTGGCAGAAATGCCAAAGACTAAAAAGAGTCGAGGTGAAACTGCAGTAGCAGCAGCAGCACAGAACACGGAGTCAAAGTCATCACTGCTGCATCAACGTGACGTGTGAACGATCTGCTTGGATCTTAATATTTAGCAAAAGCACTTTGCATGCAAATCAAATATTCACCAGATGGATGGAGCCTGAAGGGGAAACACATGTTGACAGTCCCGAAAAATACATTTTTGTGTGTAAAGTAGTTCACGGTAGGATACGCCACACTTCAGTGTCTGTTGAAGGTGGCATTGCAATGAGACGTGTGACGGATCCAGTGCTCAGCTCACGCTTTGGGTCGGCTGTGTTACGTTAAAGCGAGCAGTTCTGCTACTTTTTGTCCTCAGAGTTGATGCTGTTCATACTGCGATGCGCGGTGCCAACAATCGGCTTCTGATCTCTCTGAAGTAGAGTGAAATTATAGAATAGCGTGTTCTAGATTTTTCATTTGGCTCAAAATACGTTTTCAATGATTCGACTGTATTTTGTAGCCGTACCTTTGACGCGAGCCATCAAGTACACAGCTGCTATTTATGCACCTCCTACTCATCTCTTCTATTCCTGCCCTTCGCATCAGCGCCGCTCGTCATTTATAGTGACTGACTCTATGTTTACGACGGTGACCTTTGGCGTGCAGTCATCTCGTTTCCTGCCCCCGGTGTCGGCTCCCTTCTCGTCGGACGGCGGTTGCGTGTGTAGATTGAGCCGGTAGTTGTGTTTATATGTTTACGTGCGTAGGCGTGGGTAGGAAAATGTATGTCTTAAAACTGCATTCGGCTCGCAGTTACCTCACAGGTCACACAGTTCAATTTTCGTTTGGATTCTTTGGGTTCCAGGAGTTCAAGTCCTGAAGTTTGAGTATTTCACTGATGGGTTATTTCACTGGATCTGGGTGAAGCGCAGGCGTTCACACGGGTTGGGGAACCTTCGGGTGTTCACGTCAGGCAGATACCATCGCCTCAGACTGTCTTACGCGTCTTGTGGGAGTCCTTCATGTTTATTTCATCAGTTCTAGTGTTGCAGCAGTATCTTTCCCTCGGTCATTGTGCAGGGGTCACGCGTCTGCTTTGCGTAACCTCTGAGGTTAGCGTGCACACTAGTGAATTTACGCGGCATGAACAGATGTATCTGCTTGTGCGTCTCATTCGAATATGAGAATTTAATTAGTGGGTTGAGGTTTAAAGAGACAAACTTTCCCTTTGAGGTGTTTTGTTGTTTGTTTGTTTTTTGCTAATGTTTAGGCATGGTAAAGGATTCTGATAGAATAAAAACCTCACAAAAGACACACAGTGTATCTATTTAAAACAAGAATTATGTCAATAAACTGTTAATATGTCACATGATTTCATTACATTAGTTGAAAATATTAAGAAAATAACTTATGAGACATTTTAAATTATGTCTGGGAGTATGTCTTGTTTTACTTGGAGATTATTCACTTATAGCAAGTACTTTTTTAAATAAATAGTAAGGAATTATTTACCTAAATCAAGCTCCTATTTATTGCTGAAGAGTTACCTGTAACTAAGTTTTGTTTTATTTTATTTCAAGTTTGGTGAGATATTCGCACGAGAGATCAGACCAAAAAATACTTGCTAAGATTTTGTGTTATTGCAATGAACTGCTTTGGAGTCCTCTGACTTGATAAACTGCTACACAAACGCAGGTCATTTTCCGTTTTTGAAGACCATATTCAGTACGACCATCTTCCAGGACATTTTAGAGCATTTTGTTCCTCCCTCTGCTGAGAATCGCTCTGAATTTCATTTTCCAGCAGATCGCACTCCCAAAAGTGCCAACACCTACCTCCATTACCACGGCACAAGTGATTGACCGGGAAACTTTAAAAGCCGTCACACCAGTTTTTCATCCTTTGCACTTTACAGTGAGAAACAACTGGAAAATCTGCTGCTTACATGAGTAATTTCAGCAAATGATAAAAAGGCCTTGCGGTTCCGTGATCTCTGACCTTTGCAGCGTTGTGATGTGCTTTCTTGCGTGTTACCGAGCTGAGTCAGGTGGACCTGGCAAGAAAAGGTTCTAAACAAAAATCTGAAATGAAAACTGAATTCCAGGCATAGCTCAGTCGTGAGTGTGACTCACCACAATGGGTGCACAGGAGCAGAAAGCCGCGGCTAAATCCCTGCACGCCACCTCGGCTTCCTGCACGACTTGTAGAGAAAAAGGAGCGCGCAGATTAAGCCTCGACATAGGAATGCTGCTCATCCACCATCGGGTTTGCCTCTTCAACGTCAATGATGGGAAAAGAGACATAAATACTAAGATGCTGTCAGGCACAGTCATGGATTTAAACCTTTGCATCATCACTAGAGTACAGTAGAAGTAGGGAATGGGGACACAAACTGAACTGAACTCTCCCGCTTCGTCCTCCAGGGGGTGTTGCTCGTCAATTGGCAGCTTTTCTGCGTCCTCTTTTGCAGATGTGTCACAGCGACGTCAAACAAAACGCAACAAGCAGATTTTCTGTACAGAACGTTGATGGGAACATGAAACATTTTATCTTCTTGCAACCGCGGAAAGGTTCAACTTTTACACATTGTTGTGCGTCACAATCTCAATGATTTCATGTCATTGACGACACAACTTTGAAGTGGAAGGCAAATAATACGTATTCGCTTTTATTCTTACGCCGCTAATTGAGCAAGCGACATTGACGTCTCGGGATAACTTAGCTGGACAGTGGAGGTTCAGGAGGACCAGACCATCTCTTGGACGACTTTGTCAGAAAGAGGAGTGGAAAAGATTAACTGCAGTCCTGCTTATCCGTCTAACCAGACAGACCAGATGGTTAGAGAAGCAGCCAGGAGATCCATACCAGCTCTGCTCTGCTCTGGGTGTTCTGCATCCTTCTCTAAGGGGAAATAATGAAGTAGTTAGAAAGTGGAAAGGAAGAACAACCTTAAAGGGGCAGTATCGTGTAAACTTGACTCTTTTTTTTTTTAGCTTTGCATAATGTTAAAATGTTACTCTTTGATTCAAGCATACTTGAGGAGTCCTTTCATCTCCGCGGCAACCATTGGGGCATGTAAAACGCCTGGGGAGACCAAGCCCCGCCTTCCACGCACAGCTCCTCCTCAAAACTGTAGCTTACAGAGTCCCTCCTGCTCAGCTCCTTCAAACTAGCCAGCAGCAATTAGCAAACACTTGGTGAAACAGCTCATCTTATTATATGAACTATTTCTCAGTCCAGTGCTCCCACGAATGTTTGTAAATGCTCGATAAAAGAGCGTCAGAAAGAGCAGGGACTTACAGAAGCCCAATTTCAAGGCGCTATATTGCAAAGTCAAATTTCTTCAAAGTCATGTTTGATGTATACACCAGCTGAAGGTGACATAATTGCCTTATTGTGCTGTAAAACGATACTATGTGGTGGGACACTCAAAACACTGGCCCCTCAATCATGCATCCAGTAGTGGAAGGATTTAAATCAAAGTGGCCCAGTCTAAGTCTGATTTTAGGGTTTGTCCTTGTAACAGTTCGAAAGGTTTCAACATTTACGAACCCTTTTGCAAGTTACTTCTTTTTCCCCGTCTCCCTCTTAACTCAAAATCAAGATCGTTCTCAAGAAATTATAGTCTTTGCTGCATTTTGCTTTTGCGCCACTTTTCCGCGCGTGCTCCTCTCTTAAGTGCGACACTGGGAAGCCTGGATGGGCTAAAATTATATCTCATGTTCTTTGAACTGCTTCGGAGGGACCATCTGCTCCAGACCGTATTTTAATTGACGGAGGAGAGGAGAACAAACATCTGGAGCAGTTTGCTCCGTCTCGCAGGCAACACATGCGGGTCAGGAAAAGTCGACGTACCTGCCGGAGAGATGAGAGGGACCCTGACGTCTAATTTACACCGTGGGCTCTTTAATTTATCTCGGTGCGGAATGTGCATGAAGTAACCAGAGGATGGGATGATTAATACACTTTTGCTGACTGGAGAGGACTGAGACGTGGGTAAGGAGGAGACTGGAAGGGAGAGACAGATGGGAAATGAAGGACGAGCTAAACTTGGCAGAGACGAATGTGCTAGGCCTGAATTGATCTCATATCCTTTGATTTAAACGTCCACATGAGTACAGAGCTTGGAGAGAGAAGAAAGGGGAATTTGATTTGTGAAATAAAAGAAGAGGCAGACACAACACGGAGCACTTCTTGTCATTACGAAATCGGTTTATTTCGCTCCCGTCCGCCCACATCGTCAGCTGTGCGCTGCAGCTGGATTTCTCCCATAATGACATATTTGCGTTGCCTTGAAATTGCTCTCGCCTGACAAAACAAAAGTGGAGGTTAAATGAGTTGTAGGTGTGCAAAGTGAGAGACTGTGACTCGGAAGATTGCTGTTTGCATTCTGGCACTCAACACCTTTTGATCCGTGTCTTTTAATCGAATCTCTGAAGCTTTGAAGAGCAGAGACTGAATCCGCCATCAACCCAATGAGAAGAACTACAAGATTAAGACGTCATATGTCTTCCTTTACTTGACTGTTACTTTTAAATCACTGATATGTTGCATCGTTTTTGAAGAGCCAAATACATTTCGGTGTTATTTTTTAATAAAATTCAAATAAAACCGATTTTCTTTTTAACTCTTTTTTCACTTTAGCTTACTGTCCTTTGGAGATGAATGTCTTATTTAGAGTCAGCAAAATTCAACAAGTTTAAAAATAAAACAATCTTCCCTCAGCTACAGTGCGTTTCAATACATTAAATGGTTGAGAAGTGAAACCTGTTGAATGACGTCGCACCGCAGTCCCATGCGGGCGCATGTGGATTTCGCCGTGGTAACGGTAACTGGGCCGAGGATCAAAACGATCTTCTTTTTATGGACCCACTTGGGTTTTGGGTTCACTAAATACCGCTCATGTTAACAAAGCCAGCTGTACACAAACACACGTCAGTGTTTTCTGAGTCTACATTCAAAAATGTCTTTAAAATATATACAACAGACAGATGATTTTTATGGGTCCCAGTGTTTTAAAAATTGTTTTCCTGCCTCAAACCTGCCATTAAGCTGCTTATAGTCATTCGGAGCCCTTAACTTTTTCAAATCCCACACAATTGAAGTGACAGCAAAAAAGAAAGAAACCGTGCAATAAATAAAACCAATATATTCAGCTGTAATTTTGGCAGTTTTGATAATATTGTTAAGGTGGATTGAGATACTTTTTCTCCAATTTGGACCGATGTTTCATACCTTCCTACTTCCATTTCATACCCACATATCAAATGATATCTTCCTCATTGAAAGCAGTTTCAAATGTTTCTCATGGATTGAAGCATTGACGTTTAGCTCAGTGGCATATTCTGTAAATCTGTTGGCCTGATTCTTCCAGGTTTTCTTCCCAACTGCATTAACCTTAACTCAGCTCATTACAACAATTTGCAAACTGGTACAAAACATCTCTCCGTCTGCTGCATATGTTCTGAGAAGCAACACTGTGAAAGCTCATGCACCTGATGCCTCTCGGTACTTTGCTGCTGCTAAACCAAGCAGCAACAAACTTGTTGCTTTCAGTTGTGAAACTTGATCTTTATTTGGACTGCTGCAGACACGAACAAGAAAAATTCTGCGTAATTTGTGTGTGTGTTATTATTTCTTTTACCGACTGTAATATTCTAACACCTTCTCCCAAAGCACAGGTCAGTTGCACAGCTTGGCTCGTAAGCGTTAGTGTGACTTCTTCCTTTCGGCTACCTCTGCTTTATCGGCATTCCGCCTACGCTTGTGTCCAAGCAGGCCTGAAGTGAGGGGATCATGTCGGAGCCTGTTAGATCAGATCAGACAGGTTGTGTATTCACGTCTCCTCTTGAAGACTCAGATCCCCCCCCTTCCTCTCTCAAAGAATACAATTTATACCAACGACCTTTGGTATCTTGTCTTCGGAGTAAATTCATTTCTAAGAGCTAAGCCTCTATTCTCCGACTTCGCGCTTTTACTTCTGAGCCTCGCACAAACGCAGCGCCCACCTCCCGCTTGCAGCCAAACCAACTTCCCATTATTAACAAAGCCTTTTTCGTGTGTTTCTCCTCTCTCTGCATCTCTGTTGGCGTATGAATCTCTCGTGGCAAATGGTTTATTGAGCTGCCTTCTACAGGCGAGGCAGATAAGAGCTAAATGCATTACCCAGCAGCGCTGCATCCAACGCCGGGCCCATAAATCACGCCGTCGTTATACTTGAGTGTTGACTTGAGTGTTTGCATGTACTCATGCCGCCGGTGTGTGAGTGAGCGAGTTGGGAGGAGGATTCATATGTTTGATATATTGCCCCGCATTGAGCTGTTTGTGGATTTTTTTTCTTTTTTCGCGTTTTTTTTATTGGACAAACCTTGATTTGTTTTTCTTCTGGAAGTACAGAGACTTGTGTCTTATACAGGAAAGAAAGCCATACGTTGCTGGAAAAGTCCTCTGTCATAAAGTGTGTCGACCGGACCTGCAGAGGAGATGAAAACAAAAAAGAAACATTGACATTTATTTTAAATTGGAAGTGAATCAAAAACAAACAAACAAAAATAAACACACTTTTATGTATTTTTATATTTTAGAGTCCAGTTTGAATTGTGGAAAATGCCACCCAATTCAAATATAAGTGTTTACCTTTGGCTTTGTAAAAGACATATGATATATTTTAAGTTATTCGTTGTCACAGGGGATTCAGTCCGACACTGATCTGTTTATCCCTGCAGACTATCCGGGTCAAACTTTGTATCTGACTGATGACAAATGTGCAAATGTTGTTTGCCAGTCATCGGACACATTGACGCATCAGTACATTTACAGCAAGTTGTGGTTGTTGATGTGCTCATTATCGGTGACGGATGAAGAAAAGGCGACTGAGCAGAATGTGCTGATGCTCTGGTCAAACACACTGCGCGATTCTTCAGAAACTGCTGGATATTTGACCACAGACCATGGACAATAAAGACTCTTAAGCGAATAAATTACTTGTTTGGCTAAAGCATAATTGCTGTTTTAAGTCAACTGGGTTTTATGAAATTTTAGTTTTACCAAATTTCGTGTGAACTTTGAAGCTATAATTGTTGTGAATGTAAAAATATTGATCCAATGTTAAGATAAATAACAGTTCATTTCACTTTCTACAGACAGGTTGTTTCATTTGAAACAACCTGTTTCAAAAAGAGGTGCGTTGTCGGCGTAGGTTGAGTAAACAAAAAATGCTTGGAAATCACCTATTGCTTTCATTAGCTGATAAAAGCATCAATCTTTTTGGCACAGTGTTTGTCGCTCTGTCAGATTTTTAAGTTATTTTTTGTTTCATTTTTGTTGAAAGGGGAAAGACGTCACAAACTCAAATCTCTACCCTCACAGCCCACCGACGCGGCCGGGAACATGGCCTCAAAACATTTTAGAAACTCCAACTTCGAAATGGAAGAGCGATAAGGTCACATTCTGGGTCTGAGTGAGGCGAAGATCATGAGGGGACTGGATACGATGGCGCAGTTCACCAATCGTCCCCGAGACAAAAAGCAGAGGCCGCGGTCTGCAGCCAAGACAAGAAAGTGCATCAGGTCATGACTCTGATCATGGGCTCGCGTGTCATCTGGACTGACATTCACGGAGTTGAGCACGGTGGTTTCGCCCCCGAGGGTCCAGCCGTCAAAGCCGGCGGAACACAGGAGGAGACGGGACGGAGGAGTAGCATCGTATCGCTTCACGGTGTGACGCAAGAGCAAATAAACACAAAGCTGAATTTAAAACCCCACGTCTTTATTTCACCGAATATCATAAATGCAGCTCTCTCTGGTGACCAGTCAGTCCATCACGCTTTCAAAGAACTGAATAAAACAAGACAACCCTGCTGCTGCTGAAATGAGACAGTTCATCCCAGAGATGAATTCGTCCAGTGACCGGAATCAGCAGGTTACAGGCTCGACCGGCTCTGGTCGGCAATCAGCCAGGTGGAAACCGAAAACGTGATCTTTTTCTGATAAGTGAACACACCAAACATAAGCACCAGTCGGTCACACTAACACTCTTTAAAGTGGAAGTTGTCACTGTGGGAGGAAGATTAAGTTGAATACAGATGTTTTATCGTTTGAAGTGATTTTGTAGGGGAAAAAAAGCTGAACTTGTGATGCGCAATATATTTTCAGATGCACAAAAAAAAAACCCTACGAGGTGCTTTGTAAACAAATACAGTAAATGAAACATGCAGTTTGTTTTTAACTGGGTTTTATATAAGGATGTCTGTTACGTTATTTTTACTTTATCTGATTTTGGAGAAAGAGCTCTGAAACAGAGGGCTGTGTGTTTCTTCTTATTTCAGCTTAGGCTTTTAAAACTTAAGAATTCATCTATCTAGTAGGAAAACAAAGCACCTTAGAGTTGGTTTTAGTTTTTATTAGAAATGGGAATCAGCTCAAATCAATATCAGCGGATCAGAAATCTGTGATAGGAATTATCAGATTAGTTCGTGTCCATCTGTCTGTGCATCCCATGAGTCCATCTGGTGCAATAAACAGAGAAATGTGGCGCTATACCGGAAACTAATAACAACAACGCAAAAACACTAAACTGTGACACACAATGTCCAGTGACGTCTGCAGAAATGGACGAATGCACAATGCTTCTGTTTCCCGGTTTTAATCCATTTCAGTCCATGTGGTTTCTGTTCACGTTATTTGCTGGTTAATTAGTTTGGAGTATTTCTGTCCATTGTTCAATGTGGTGGGGTTTTCTTTTTCTTTTTGTCTTTTTTGCACAGATATGCAAAAAAGACATAGTCCGCCTGTTCTGTAACCATGTGATTTCCGCCGCATATAAATCTGAATCTGAGCCCATATTCCTGCATAATTCTCCCGTTTTCTCCAGAGGTCACCTTGGAGAACAAGTTGTGAACATTCCTCACTTCCTCTGATCTCATTCCCCCCCCTCCTACGCCCCGTCCAACACGACCCCAGAGAGCCGCTGAGGAAACATCGTCCCGTTGTTTGGTTTTGTCGTCTCTGTGAAAACAGTTCGATGTTGGAGCTTGGCATCGTTGGCTGGCCTCACGACTTCATCATGTTGAATTAAGTCGAATGTCTGCACCCTGGCTGCATGCCAGAAGAGGTCAGCCTGGGCGGCCCGCCTATGAAAACACAACACACAGACAGACACACACACACCACACACACACATCCTCCCCGCCCTTTCAGTTCCTCTTGACATGGAAAGGTGCTCTGCGAAGAGAAGAGAGTGTTTACCTCGTGTGTTGGGGTTTTCAGAGATAAGCATCTCTGAGAGAGGCCCCCACTCACAGTTCGAGTGGTATCGGTTAACCCCTCTCATGCGTGCGCACGCAGATGTAAGTGCATATGAGCTGACGTGGGCTCCGGCTGCATGCGTGTGAATCACGGCCCACCGGGGGGCCGTCCAAACTGCTGCCAGTCCGAGTTAAATCCATCTGCAACCCGCGTCGTTCACTCCGCCCTGTCTTTAAGAAATGATCTCACCTTCCGTTGTTCTCACACCCAACTTACAGGGACAGTCAAGGATTTTGGAGGGGAGTTTTTGTTAGAAGGTTGTAATATCTAGATAACTCAGTGGGTCGAGATACAGATGTGTGCAATATGACAAAAGAGACGTTGAGAAACTGTAGTCAGGAAAACAATGTCTATGCAATGAGTTTGTCGTATTTGCTGCCACAGAGAGAGCGAGGCGACTGCTGCTGAGCACGTCGGGATGTATGGGATACCAGTCCTGTCAAAATCGGTGGGTTATGGGCAAAATGCTCTAGGATGGAAAGAAGAACAAGAATATTTATGGTATATATAGTATGTATTTATTTATTCATATATTCCGAATCATTTGGTAAGCAAAACATTCTGGTGTTTCTAGTTACAGCATCACCAGGCAGACATGGTGAGAATCTACATCGTAAACTTTCTTTTTTTGTAGTTTGTCGAGACAGATAGTTTTGGAAATAGCCCACATAGTTTACAGGGGTTGTATCAAAATAAAAGCCTAACATGAGAAAGTTCTTAGAGCCTAATGGATTAGCCATTAGCTTCAAGTATATTGGATTTATATTAAGTGAAAATCTCCATTTAAGCTAAACGAAGAGTTATCTACTATAGCCAAGATATTGCTTAAAGGCTTTTACTATCATTTTTACTAAAGTGTTCCTGAACTGCTTCAGCCCCACCTCACAGCCAGCACCTATTAGGGTTTAGTTGGGGCCTAAAAGCTCAGATCTGGCCCGAGTCCGCAGCCATTGTATCCGACCCCGACTCGAGTGATGGACGTTAATTAGAAGCCTGAGCTCAAAGTAAACCCGACATGTTATTTGAGTTACTTCTTTTGGTTTTAGAACATAATGTGAGTAAGCAGTGTCTATCTTCTGCAGTTTTCAGCTTTCAACATCTTCCGGCTCCATTTTGCCACTTGCTGCAAGTCGCAGGGTGAGTCCAGTGCAAATCGTCTGGGACGTGTGGTTGATAGGAGCGGAGAGTTTTTTACAGTCTCTTTCATTCTTTCCCTTAACACAGTAAGCGACCTGGAGTAGATTAGAGTAGAATAAGTAGATTAACACGACTCCATGTCACCTCGATGTTCTCTTTGCTTGATGTTTTGTTCTAAATGCGCCACAGAAGCCCGAGCCTGACCCGACTATTAAGCAAATAATTTTGGCCCGACCTGGATCCGGGTTCTGGCCGTAAATCTAAATCTAAATCTAGCAACTATTGCTGGAAAATTGCTTATAGGCACTGCAGAGTGTTGAACGTACATGAGGACAATCTGCAGATCCGAGCCGAATGCCTTACACAGAAAGTCATTTTGGATCCTCCAGCATTATCAACCTGCTGTTCATGTGGAACAAAGAGAGTGAGAAGACATTCATCTTGAGTTTACTTTTTCTTTTTTACAGGAACATTCATATGCGCCAGCATCGGATCTAAGATTGTCATCTGCCTGCTAGACTTTTCACAATTGCTGAAGGGTTATAAAAGAACCTTTGGCGAGGGCCCTTATTTACCTCCCAGACGCATTCGGTCGTAACCTTTCCGACATCGCCTTGTTTCCTGTTTAAATCGTGTTCCCGTTAACGCGGAGAGGAGGGCACAGTTTCCTCCGCACAACAATCCTCCCATTCAAACCGGCACTTATAAAATAAACACAGCTTGCCATCTGCAACTCAAGATCACTTTTTCCACAGTCAAAAGGCGATACGGAGTGTTGGCGTGGTGGGTAAACACACACACACACACACACACACACGGTTGCCCTGGCAGTCTGATGATAAGCTCTGCAAGGGAGGAAAAAGTTCTTATCTCTCCAAATTTCCATTGCTTGCAGGTGAGCGCCGTCGGTGTGTGGAGAAAGTGAACTTTAAACAACTGAACTGACGTTTTTAGAAGAAAAAAAAAAAAAAAAACTAACCTCAAATCAACAGCGTTTGCTCAGGCACCCTGCCGACTTTCACACCTTCACTCAAAGGGCGATGTCCATTATCTTCGGCATCTTTTAAGTGGTTTAAGCCCTGCACACTTGTCACGCAGTCAATTCCTAATGAGCTCTCTGTGTGAGAAATGGAGGCACTAAAAGTGAAGTAGATGAGAAGAGGACGCTGCCGTGTGTGCGGTCTGCAGTCTAATGAAAGCAGGGGTATGTATAAAGTCTATTACCCCAGCTATGACCAACGTCCCACCTCTGTATCATTTTTATAGCGCAATCCTTCTCGGATGCCTCTTTTTGAAGAATTCAGCGAACGTTTGGAGGGAACTTCGCCGGCTCGCTTTCTCTCAGATTTCCATTTCTGCTCTCTCTTTCTTTTTTTTTTTTTCTTTGCCTCCTCCATCAGTTCATCCCCTCTCCATTTCCCGACCTTCTTTGATTCAGGTCGTGTGCTCCAGTCGGTCATTCCAGTCACACTGTGATATCGCTCTGAAAGGAGCCTGAGACGACATGGGAAGAATAATTGTTTTACCCCCCCGTCTACCAACTGAGGAATCAAATCGACGCCGAAAACTTTTGGACTATTTTTTAAAAACTTTCGATTTAATTTTTTTTTCTTTTTTTTCTTTTTGTGGGACAATTTCTCCTTCCCCTTTTTCGAAACGGCCATATCTGAAAAAAGCCGCTTGACGTTGAAATATAAGTGTGTTTATGTCCAGCATCATGTTAAAACTAGCTACTTCTGAGTTTTCAGAAAAATTCGTCCCGCCGAGCTTCATGGAAGCGTTGCGAGTCCATCGGTTCTGCTGATTACTGTAATCAGTCTGCGCGCCGCGACAGGGATGTTTGTTGGGCAGCAATTACTTTTCATCCTGACTGCCGAACGGAGAAATTGGAGGACATGCTGAGCTGTCTTTGCTTTCCTCCCGTCGTTTAGCAAGTTTCAGGCTAATTGTGTTTGCCGCAGCGGCATCTCGAAACGGAGGACACGGCGATCTCTCGTCGCTGCGTAAGGTCACTGAAATGGCCTGGACTGTTGCAGTCGCTCGCAATTCAGTGAGGAAACTTTTAGCAAGTCTTCTTGTTTATCTCTCTTAAGAGCTTTTGGATGAAAAAGTTTCTGATCAAGGTTTGAAGTTGCCCCAAATGAGTGTCAAAACTCATTTTCATTTTGGGCCATAGAAAAACTGCGTATGCTCTTAAAGGTCCGGTTGTGCCAGAATATATCGATAAAGCAAATTAGACTGCTAAAGTATCAATAAGTACATTTTTTCCGGGTTTTTTTTTTTTTTTTTTTTTTTTTGCTTTTGGAATCAAAATACGTTTTGGGATTTAGAAATGTTTGTAAGAAATTTTTTACATAATGTTAAATGTGACTTTTCGTTACAAACTGAAATTTAACATCAAGTCAGGCTGAGGCATCAGTCACTCAAATTCCATGTTTCTGACCAATTTTGAGAAAATTTGCGGTGAAGTTAGAAAATATGTGGAGATTTGTTGATTTTGTGTGGATTTTTCAGATTTGTGAAAAACTGGAAGAACTTACTGATGTCATTTGGAGTCGAGACGGGGCCACATGAAGAGCTACGGCGGGCCAGATTTGGCCCGCGGGCCTCGTGTTTGACACATGCAGCCTACATGTTTTACTCCCGATATTTGCACTGGACTTTAATACATACTAAAAACATCATCCTTTATGTATTTATAGTGCATTTCTTAAGCAAAGGTAAAAAAAACAAAAAAAAAACAAGACTAATTGCTTTTTTCTGACTCATAGATTGAACTTTCCCTTAGCTGTGTGAGTTTTTCTTTACAATTCAGCTTCCTCCCGCCAACATGCATGTTTGGTTATCCCAAATTCATCAAACGGATTCATTTTTGCCTCCGGGGATGCACGGCTCCTATTTCAAACATGGAGGTCGAATCGCCTCTCGGTGCCTGGGGTTTGAAAACAATCGCAGCGGAACTCCAATGACAAATGTATTAATGCCCCTTTAACCGTTTCCACATTTTGTGACATTACAACCACAAACTTCAGCGTACTTGCGGATTCTCTTTGAACTCGGGAGTCATATCGTCTGAATGCCGGAGCAGGAAAGCAACAGGAGCCCTGAACCCTGGAGGAGAAACTCCAACTGGTCCCAGAGCGCCCCAGAGTTCAGTTCCCAGTTTGGCCTCTGGGCATAGAAAAGCTGCACTATGAACCGTTTTTGCAGCCCTTCTCACAAAGTGCCGTGACATAATGTGGAATTCATTATGTTTTTTTAGGGTGTGATTGAAAACAATTGGGTGATATTATTATTGACTTACATTGCTAACGGTAGTTAGCATAAAAATGGTAGATCTGCTTGTTTTCTGACTTGCAGTTCAAAACTCTCTGAACTCTGCCAGGTCTGGACTTCCAGCTACGCAACTAGATTTTGTTTTTACAACTAAAAATCTGAAAAACGCCCTCTTTACTCCGACAACCCTAAATAAAAAAAAAAAGAAAAGAGATCACCTGCATGTCATTTAATGTGTACAAATCCTCTCTGAAGGATTCGATCTGAAATATGTTACAAAAATATACGCTGCACTGACTGTTTTCCAGTGAACCAGAATTTTACCTCTAGGCGTCGGCTCTTGTAAACTGATTGAATTTTTGTTTTTTTTGTGATAGTCTCCCTGTATTTTGCCCCCTGATGTGTTTGTGCTGATGTTATGATCTCTGGGATGATATTTCAGCAGAACCCTGATGCCCTGGTCGTCCCCGTTTCTTTTTCATCTGTGTCATCGTGTCACCTTGTTTATGATATAGAATTACACTGTCACATCCATCTATGCGATAAAAAGTAAACTGTCTATTGTAGAAGAACAAGACTTTTTTTTTAGGGGATTTTTTTTCCCTTCTTCACTTCTTCCTTTTTCTTGACAATGAAATCTTTCTTCCTTGTCCTTCCTTTGTCATCACGTCCCCTGACAATGCTCTCTCTAGAGGCGGTAATGTACTCCTTGGAGTCATTATTATTTATTTTTTTCTTTATCATGTGTTCTTCCTTTCTCTTCTCCCCCATTCACAATCTTGCGATGTGTTAACACAGGGACATGACGCCTTCTGCGATGAGCCGAGAGCTTTTGTCTGCTTTTATTAAACATGTTCTGGCAGACAATGTCTTGCGAAAGCTGGAACACGGAGACTCTCGCATTTAGAATATCGATGGCTCACATGGAGGCTTTTGAAACGTTTCGTGCCTGTTCACTTTTTTTTTTTTCGTGGAACTGCTTTTCTCCAGAAACAAGTTAAGTAAAGGTTTTTGCCGGACGGCGTCATAGGTCAACCTGATCTGTGACCCTGAAAACGTCGCACACAATGACAACAATGGCGGATCAGATGCTCATATTTTAGGCCCTGTTTACACGACATTCATCCAACGACAATTTTATTTTTGTTCTGTTTCTAGGCAGCTGTATTCCTGCGACAGCAAATCATTGTCCCACAAAAACAAATACAGCTCTGGAAAAAAAAAACAAAAAAACATTTCAGCTCACTTAGTAGTACGTATGCTTCATTAGGAGCACAGTTAGGTTAAAAAAACAAAACATTTTCATTTGTTTCACTGAGCTGCACACTGCAACTTAAATAGGTCATATTTTGAACAGACAATGGGGAAAACGACAATCCCGGCAATACAGTTTTGCAGAACATCAACAGGAATTTATTATGACAACGATGCGTCAAAAGTCTTATCGTCGTAAGAAATTTCTCACAATAAACGATAAATGACACACACACAAAAAAAACTGCACTTCATTTAATCATATCTTGACCAAGCAGTGAAGAAAATAAAAGATGACAGTCCAGACAATACAGTTCTTGAAAAACATCAACAGGAATTCATCACGACAAACAATAAACGATTCAGTAAAAGTCGCTGTCACTCCGTGCAAAAGACTTCTTGTTTCCTTGTTGTGTTCACTGCTAACCTCAGCTTTATGCTCCATGTTTATCTCTACTTATGGGTCCGGGGGAACAAAAACAGCATTTTATTTATTTATTTATTTTATTTTTTTAAGCACCAGTGCTGGTGATCCATTTGGAAAAGACAGTTGACACCTGGACGGAGCAACATCTGAGTAACATCTTTTTGTCAGAATTGCCCTTTTCAGGAGTTGGTTCATTCTCCGGGGAGCATTACACCGGATAACAAAATGTCAAGACATCCTCCGAATCCCTGTGATTCTCCGTCAGGACACGTTTGATATGTGCAGCGTGTCACCATTAGACCTCAATCCCCCCCGCAATCAATTCCCTGAAGCCTGGAGCGCCTGGGCAGCTCACTAAATCAGCTGCCTGGCTTGTCCTCCAACAAGAGAATTGAGACAAATACAGGAGAAGAGGCCAGAGAGGTTCACCAAAAAACACAAGCCACCGTGTTTCCTCCGAATCTGATGAGCTTCTCGCTTCAGTGGAAACGTAATGAAAGGGGGGGAGGAGAGGGAACCCGGTTTGTTGAAGGGATTGGGGTTTGGAGAGGGCTGCTCTCATTATGTGGTGCTGTTAAGCTGCATGTCATGGTCACCGTTGGCAACACAGAGCTCACACGGCCTCTGACTGTGAATCATGGAGGATAATTGGACGTGGGAAAAACACCTGGTTCACGTGTCGGCGAGCGGTTTGTTTGAGAGTTTTGGATCGTTTTAAGTGAATTAAAAGGATTCTCCCCGACTCGGTCACAGACTATGAATTTCAACGTTGCCAGGTTGCCGTCAAATTGAATTTTTATCCGCCCGATCCGACTGTACTCTAACGACCCGGGACTCAAAGATGCGTCACACACATTCAGTTTCGATTTTCCACATTACTGAAGACGTCACGTTTGCTCTCCGTCCTCAGGCGTGGGTTGTGATGCGGGAAAATCTCTCTTGTTTGGTATCACTTTCCTCTCAGGCTGTTTTATTTTCCGGGTACCTGTGCAAACCACCAAATTATTTTTCCCAACTATTCTTTTAGTAGCACATATTGTTTATTGCATCTCATTCTGCTGAAAATCAAACTCACAAATGAGCAAATCTCTGTCCATGCAGACAGTTTGTGTTACTTGTAGGCTTATATACCTGTCAGTGCAAACTCGGGAGAAGTTTCATGTTAAGAGTTTGCATCAGCAACAATCATATATTTTTGAATTCTTGTGAGACGCAGGCCTCTGCCAGATTAGCCTTTAGCTTCTGCCTCCCAAGTCTGGCTAAGCTGGATTTATACTAAATGAAGACACGGAGAGACCTGACCGCATTTAACTAAGTCCTGACCTTTTCTATGGATCTGTTTGTGCCTTGATGATGCCATCATTACTGCTGTGCTAATTGGAAAAGAGAAGATTGAAGACTGATCTAAAATTAGGCTATTGTGTGTTTAGGCAGAAAGTTTAGGGGTTACCTTAATCATGAACTATTACAAATTGTCGCATTTAGCTTGATATATTTTTTTTTACTGTACTATGACTGTGCAGACATTGGGCATTGTCTTGCTGGATTGCTCTTCATGTGGTTTAACGTCATTGCTGCACGGCTCCATTTGTGTTTGCAGATTCCGTGTATCTAACGCTGAAATAAACTGACACAAAGGACTAATCGGTGCAGATAGGAGTTACACAAAAACACTTCCAATATTTCACTTTGACTTCAGCTCTGCTTCCACCTCGGATGAAGGCCTGCCTCTGAGCGAGCCCCGAGAAGTTGCACTAAATATTCCAGAATGAATCTTTACCGTGTGCGAAGGATTTTGGTCTGAATGATGAGTCAGCAAGGCCTAATTACAGCGCGTTATCTCAGACCGGCTGCATCAAACGAGAGTAAACACTGGTAAATAAAACCTCCTGCGGCGCCCAGAAGCAGCGGCTGGGGAGGAAGAGCAATAAAGCAAAAACTGTGCAAAAGCAGATTTTGAAAGTTTAAGCTTTTCATTTTGCGTTGCACTCGCCATGTTTGCCGTTGCACGTTTACTTCGCTCTCATTAGCGCAGGCCTGTTGGGCGAGTGTCAGGACATAAACAGCCCAGGCGAAAGTCCAAACATCTAAACTCCAACGAGTGCTGCGTTTTTTGCTTCTTTTTTTTTCCACTAAAAAATTTACTGTTGCACGAGTCGCCCTTCATCTTGGTTTATTAGGCATTGAAGAATGCTTTGCTTTTCCTCTCTGCGGCCTTCGTTCCACAGGTGCAAATAATCACAAACATTCCCAACGCGCAGTCTTTGAACACGTGAAGAAAACGAACAGGGAGCTGGAACGTTGAGACGAACCGATTCAGAAAATATGATCCGACGCTTCATATGGCCTTCGGGAGAACGTGCTCGCGCGTTCCCGCGCCGTCCGTTGACCGTCGTTGCAACGAGAACGGCGAAGTTAACTTTGTGATGGCCGAGCTTGAGATGTTAAACACAGGGCGGCGGGAGAGATGATGAACTGCAGCTGCACCGACTGTAGAATTATGTTGTTCAGTTTGAGGGGGAAAAAAAAAGAATTGGGGGGATTGAGAGAAACAATGTAATGATCTCATTTGCTATGATGGATAGCATTTACTCAGGCAGCGGCAAGCTGCTTATGTGTCATTTTTCAGACAAATGATCCCTCGACCTCCAGCAGGTACGGCAAACCCAAATGGAAACGAAACAAAAACATTTTTATACCTCTTTCTGAGTTTAATGGCTTTGGCAACAAGTTTGTTAGCTCTGATGATAATTTACTCGTTACTGGTTTTTCTTTTCTAACATCGGTTCAAACGCCGGTCGTAATTCTGCAAAACAAGGAAGTTTTTCAATGCCGACTGAACTGATGTGATTGGGAGAAGAGAGTGTGTGTGTCTGTGTGTGTGTCTGCGTGTGTGTGTGTGTGTGTGTGTCCGGGTAGAGCAATGGGGTCTGCGATCTTGACCTCATCATGCTATAAAACAGGCTCAGTCTATTATACCTGTCCAGGCTGCCATCAATCTGACCACCCTTCACCTTGAAGCTCGCGCTCTTTCTCACTCCCAGCCTCATTTCCTTCTTCCTTTCAGCACACCGGCTCTGTGATTGCACTGTCTTCCAGAGAGATCATTTCGACCCACATGTACCACAACTTTCATTTTGTCCTTCCCGATAAGATTGTGGTGCGGTGAAGATGCAGAAATGTGTTTTTGGTTTTTGGGGAGGCTTTCCCCTCCACACTTTTGCATCAAGCAAACTCAAATGATTTTTATTTGTGAAGAGAAAAAGTTGTCCAAACCAACATCTTATTTTTTCAGTGGAAAAATATGATCTGAGCGATTTGCTTTGTGCATCTGCTGAATTTGAAAGATGTTTGACGCAACAGAGAAAAAGTCCTGCGAGGAAAATGTGCAAGAATTGCACACAGTGTTTATATTTTGTGCAAAAAAAAAAAAATAAATGAAGAGAATAAAATCAGTAAAAAAAACCCAAATCTATATATCTTTTAGCGACATTTTATTTTTAGAGACAAAAAAATGTTGGCCCTTCTTCCCTGCAATCAGTTCAATCAGCCTGGCTAGAAAAAAACTAAACAAAAACATTACGTAAACAGCAATTTATAAGTTTGCCCATATATTCCCAATGGATAAGATCTAGAGCTGGATGGGCCGTTCTAAGACTTCTAGATCTTTCTTCCGTATCTCAAATCTTTTCACATGTTCACTGCATTTACACCGAGATTAAATTAGACATATGAAGTCTCTATGGTGTTTATGAGGACAGGTGGTGGCTCCGGATTTTATTTAGAGATGTCGAAAGAAAGGAGACTCGATATAAATGCGTGGTGCACTTTTCAGATCTCAATCTGTGAAACAAGCTTAGAAAAAAAAATCCTTCACATTGCAATTATGTGCAAATCCCAAGAAAATGATATATGAAAACTTTTTCTAGCTACTCGTTCTACTTTTGCAGACCAAATAATCCACACGTTGGAGAAAGCAGGACGCAGAGACACACCTGGCCCTTCGCTCCGAGATGAATCGTGCAGTCAGACGCTGTTATCGTTCTCAAATCTAGAACCGGCCATCCGCCTTCGCTGAAAGTCCGAGCCATCTCGAGTTCAAATTGCACACGTATAACAATGCTTCTCCAGCCTGTGCAGCAGCTGAAGGATGCGGACCGACTTCAAAGTTACAAGATATATATATATATTTTTTCCCCCTACAATCTCAGGTCCTCATCATAACTTTTTGCCTGCGGTTCTCTCGCTTTGACAAGCATCTGACCTCATTCCTCAGTGATTAGTTTGATAAAACTCTGCTTCACTTGGTGCCAGGCTTGCAGAGGAATGAAGATGGCACACTAAGAAATGACAGAGGGAACTTTAACTACTTTTCTGTCCATTTAAATGTTGCTTAAATTTTATTAGTGCAATTTGTGAACTGATTGATGAACTTACATTTGAGGCTAATCACCATCTAACATTTAAACGCATATTGAACGAAAATAAGCTAGTTTTTTGTGTTTTGATGCAAAATATTTAATTGCATGTGGAGTTCCTCAAGGTTGTATTCTCGCACCATCTTTGTTTAACATCTACATGATCCCTGTGGCTTCAATTTTACAGCGTTGCAATATTTCTTACTGATAAAACTCTGCTCTCAGTAACTATATGACTCCAGTACCTTACACTGACTGTGCTAATGTTTCCATTTCATATTTACATCTTACTATCTTTTGAATATACGTTGCCTCAGGTTTCCACAAAGCAACAAGGACGTCTCTCCCTCTGGTCAGATTTCGTCCCGTCTCAGTCATGGTTCAGGAAGCGGTGATTATTTTCCGGCCCAGGAAGAGAGGCCGCTCTCCCGTTTGACTCGACTGCGAGGGGAAAACCTCAGCTGGGTCAGCAGCTGGGTCGCCCCGGAGCTCATCAGGAGTTCAGTCCAATCAGGACGAAACACGACTCTCATCATCGGATACCGGCGCCTCATTTCAGAGACAGATCCCTGGATGGGGGAGTCAAGTTTAGATCAGATCCGGCAGCAGAGAAAGCATCGTCGAAGCAGTTTGTGACCCGTATCCAGAGGATGCGCCGTCGTGTTCCTCACAATATTTACGCGTCGAGTTTTGCTGTTGGAGTTGCACATAATTTGCATGACCTGACAGAAACCTCCATATCTGGATACGTTTCCAATGAATAATTCACGATTTATCCGTGGGAGGAGTCTGTTAAGAATTGATCACTCTGGCAGGAAACTAAATGAAAAGAGTCGGAGAAAATATCTCTGACCTGGAGACACCGTGTGTGAATGAGTCTCTTTCCTCTCCCTCTCCCACAGCAGTTTGATGAATAACGCTGACACGCACCGACGCCGAGGGTCATCCATCAGCGCCGCGCCAGAAAAGAGGACGTCAGATATCGACGCCCACAACTTCGCCCTGTGTGCAACACAACTTTGAAGGCAGTGAATTATTGAAGCTCCTCGGCAGCCATACATCTCAAATCACCGATGTACTCCCTCAGCGGAGGATGGACGGGTTGCGTAATCGGAGATGTTGTCATACTTTCATCCGCTTGAGAATCCATCTCGTAAAACGGTCTTAAATAGTGAAGTGGGACACGACCGCGTCTTCCTGCCAGCAGCTTGAGTGTGGATCCGTCCTTTATTTGTTTTTGGACAACGTTGACAGTTTAAAGGGGCAGTATCATGTATTTTATAGTGTTTTTAAGAAACTCCTTGACACTACGCCTTCAGGAAGATGGTGCAACAAGAGAAGAAGTTACAGTGAAACCAGGTAGTTTATTTATTTATGCAGCACTTTTTGCAGATTAAAGCCTTACACGGACAATGTAAGCATTAATGAATCTTTGAATTAAAACATGAAAAAAAAAAAAAAAAAGACATAAATATTCACATACAAATCCAACATTAATCCAAAAGACTTCAACCTGAAGTGGCTCCAGGTTTCCTATTTTTAGGAATCAGTTAATATAGAAAATATCTGCTTGTCCTTATCAAACCCCTGACCCTCCCTCCTGTTGCTACCTTCGCTCCTCCAAATGGACGGCCAGCAGGGAGCTGACAAGCGGATGACAGTCTGTCCCAGCGGGTGACACCAGCGACGGCAGAGCCAAGATGAGGGGAAAGAGGGGGGAGCATTGGTGAGAAAACAGAGGTGAGAGAACTGTGGAGAAAGCAAAAGCTTAGCAAAACTCACCGGAGTAACGCACCTCTGGTGTCGGGGAGTGAAAAATGAAGTTCCACCCATGAATGAAGTCAGCAGTTGTGTTGGATGCTCATTTTTAAACGCTTTCTCTAACCCAGCAAAACTACACATACTCGGCCAACGTAATAAAAATAGAGGCTTCGACTTGTTTGCGCGTGACGCTGCGTTTTCCACGCTGTTAACCTTAGCAAACGAGCCGTCAGAAATGTCATTGCATGTTTAGCATCGTGCAGCCTGTCTGTTTGGGGGATTAATCGGCAGAGGTTAAGTCGGCTCCGCTACCTCCGCAGGACGACCACAGGCTGGTTCCCTGAACATATGTGACAGACGTTGCCAGATGGAGCCGTGGAAATGGGGTGGTGGGTGATGCTGTGAAATCAGGTGTTGGAGGTATGAGTCATGTGAAGCATGACAGTAATGACTTAAAAAAAATCTATCAAAGCAAAGTCATTTGGACATCGGTTATTGGCATCACTGCCTTATTTAGATCTATGCTCAATAGAAACGGAGGTGGCCATGCTATGTGTGCGACATTGGGTTCATGGAAGACCACATTGTACAGTGTACAGCATCACCCCTTAAGTTTTTACCACAGTTTTTACCAAAGTTCAGTACTTGTGCGCATCCCCTTTTGCTCTGATATCCCTGAATTAATCCCTGCTATCAATCAGAGGCCTTTGTGTAAGAGAGACAAGAGAAAAGCACAAATCAAATCCAAAACTCAGATTACACTCCAAGAGAGATTACATCAGCTTATTTACACTAACAGATCCGGGGCAGTTTCTCATTGGAATCAGATCCAAGCTCTCAGGTTTTTAGGTTCCTCTGATCGGGAACTTCCAGAAAACCTCCAGAAAACTGAAACGTTGCTGAAACACAGAGTTCAAGTAGATGTAAAGAGACAGATTCAAGAATCAAGACCCTCACATTATTTCTTCCTATTCATATATCAGCAAGAAAATGTAATCTTTAAAAGAGCTTGCCAACACTTTGTACACATGATTGCTACTTGTTCCTTTTTTCCGTCCTCGTTGATTAGCTTGGCAAAACGTAGCGACCACAACGGATGAGCTCATCACGAACAACCCGTTCGACCTCGGTCTTGACTTTAGTTTGATGGTGGGAAAAGCAGCGTAGTTCTGTGCCAATAAACTATTAGCGTAATATAGATAATGACTCGGAGACTGAAGCCACTTCCTCGACTCCGTCACCAAAAAAATAAAACAATCTGGCGGCGCTAGTTGATTGATTTTATAAGATTGGATTGTTTCTTTCTCTGATGCCGCAGTATGGTGTCCTCATTTGGCAATGCTACAAATGTCATAGCAGTCGTCTTAGCTTGAAGCGGTGCCAGCATAGGGTAACCGCTCCCGTTTGACACAAACAACCAGTGCCTTAAACTTAAACTGCTTTCATTTAATTGATATAACTTCTGTTTCACATCAACTAAACACGCTGAAACGCTACCTGCTAACTGAGCTAGCCACATTGAGCTTGCACAAAACAAGCACGGAAACCCGCTGAGCCGCATTCGGTTTCCTCTTTAAAGCATTTCATCCGCTCTCCTCTGTGACCGAACCCAATCGAACATGTGTGGGTTATTGCCACATCAATTACAAATCATCTTGGGGAAGATTTATTGACTTTCTTCTCCATGTAAAGTTGATTTCATGAGTCTACTCTTTCATTAATTCGTCAATAAGTTTGTCCTATTTCAACACCAGTGGCCCATCGCCAACGTGGCACTCAAACTAGTTGTAGAACAATAAAAAAAAATAAAAAAAATTGCACGTCACAACATCCCGGTCGGGTTAGCGCCATAACAGTGTTTTTCTCAATCCGATTGTTTTGGTTGGGCTCCATGTAACAGCCAATAGGTTCACACTCTTACGAAACGCCCGCTTGTGACTCCACGTTTGAGGGGAAACACTGATTATTTGTTTACACTGTCATGCAGACCTTTGACCCCATCGCTGCATCTTTGCCTCCGCTGAATGATCGGATGCTGCGCCCAGATGCTGATGCGCGAAAGCCTTCCCGGTTTTAATGTTTACTGCCACCAGTGCCCCTCCAAATTAGCTCTGCTTGTTATGCGTCGCAAAAGTTTATGGCCGTTTTGTTGCGATTTTTATGCAGTATCAGTGTCGTTCGGTCTCAGCGGGGATTAGTAATAATTTCAACCCCAAAACAAGCCGTATAAACAACCAACGACAATAAGCCTGCCCAACCACAGTGCTGCGGCGTGACTCATTTCGTCCCATTATTTCTTCCCAGAAGAGGACTGGCAGTAATGAGAAAACGAGACTCTGTGTTATACCCAGTCTCTTTCCTCAAAGCCTCAAGTCCCGGGCGCAGAAGAATGATGCAAAATCAACAGCGCTTATTGTTATTCACCGTAAAGCTGCGTTTCTGGGGGAATTGCAGCAATTTCTCTGTATTCAAATGCGGTGAGAACGGTTTCAAAGCTTGGGGAAATGCAGTGGAAATCTCATTATGGAGTACACAAGCTGGAAAGAAAAAAAGGAAAAAAAAAAAAAAAAGATCTTGGCTCCTGGGCAAATTAAACACCTTCTCCTGAATCGCAATAGGCTTGTTAGGGTGTGTGTGTGTGTGTGTGTGTGTGTGCGGGTGGGAAAAGCGGCGAGGGTTTGGGAACAGTTGCCAGGCTACCTGACTGCGCTAACAAGTGGGGTTAACGTTTAACCTGCGACCCTCTCAGCAGCAGAAACGCGAGACGCATGAAAACACCTGGACGTGTCGGTGGACTGGATTGTATTTACATGTTTCTGCGTTAGCATGCTGCGTGTTCTCCTCCGCTAACAGCCGTTTGCATTCGGCTCAGCTCATGTTACAGTTTTACAGAGAGCAAAAAAAAAAAAAGAAAAAAACCACAGGATCAAATCAAAACCAAAGTGGATCATTAAAAAAAAAAAACAAACAAAAAAAGAAAAACTACTCGAGTTGCATAAGAGGTTGGGAACAGCCTGGGTAGATTAGAAAAGGTCAACAGAGATGCACCTAATGAGCAGCTTTAGGTGTAACGATCCCGACTTAGAGGCAGCGAAGAGAAAACCCAAAAGATCCTGAGGGAGAAGCTGCAGCTTGAAGCACAAAACTACAGCCGCGAGGGTTTCAGTGTCTAATTGAGATTCGTTGGACAGAACCAGCGACGAAGCTTTTCAGGACCCGTTTCCAGGAAGCAGAACCGAGATCCGCTCCACTCCAGCCGAGAGATTTGCTCCAGAAGCAGGGCCTGCTAGGGAGGCAGGGGCTTTCTGCAGGGGATTGTTAAACCTCTTCAACCTCTTCTTTTTTGTTTGTTTGTTTCTTTCTTTCTTTCACAATCCAGGACCCCGTTTTGACCTTTGCACAGGCAATTCTCACCAAGGAGAGCCAGGAAAAAATGAAATAAAACAAAGTTATGGGAAAATATGGTCGATATACTGCATAAAACATTTTGCGTTTTCAGTTTTTCTGCTTCATAGAAAATACTCCTTGCTTTTAGTGCTTTTGTGTTTAACTGTGTTTTTGTCTTTACCTGCAAATAAAACAAAGTTACTGTCTATCACAAGACAGTTCCAGCTGCTCCAATTTACGTCCAAACTCTACTGTGACTAACAAAGAAAAACACATTTTATGAGTTAAGCAATTTGGAAAATGTGTAATTCTCAAACCAATTAAGACAAATATTCTATGTAAAAGAAATACTTTAAGTGGATTTTTTGTGTGTGTGTGGAATTTCCCTGTGGCTGACCTTAAAACCGAATTCAGGTTGCAAAAAGTTAAGATTTATCTAAGGTGTCGGGTTCCCCCTGAAAAACACAGGCTTTGCAGTTCGGCTACAGTTTTGTCGTCATTTCCCAGAAAGCGTCTGAAAACCCCGGTGACTCTTGTCAGATCCCCACGGTGCGAAGCCGCCCCGTATTAAACTGGCCTCACAACCCGAAGGTAAAACCAACAATAATTCCAACCGTCAGGACTTTTTTCGCTCCAGGATGTTTAATGACACAGATAAGAGAAGATGTCGTAAACCTTATGCTCGGGCGCCGCGGAGCTTCCCACCACCTGCCTGGGGGACATAAAAAGTCCAATTGTTCTCTGAGGGGAAGTTTGGGACAGGATGGACCGGTGCCAGAGTCACTCTGACTGGAACAGACGCCCTCGACCTCAACCAGACTGATGATCCAGCCGGTATATGAGCTTTAAGGTGGCTAATTGGGAGGATGGGGACAAAAAAAACCAAAAAACGATGAAATAATAAGTTTAGAAGTGGAGCACGTGTTTATAAAACAAGAAATGTTTAAGATGCTAGGGACAAAAATGACATTTCATTAATGATGTTGCAGTCAGCGTTTTGGAAGGAGAACAAAAATTTCGACTAACGATCAGGAAAACTATCTAAAACGATGATGATGTTTTCAGTGTCTCAATTAAGAGAAAAAAAAAAATCAGTGAACACCTGGTAAGTGGGCACTCGTTTTTAAACAAAAAAGCTTTTACTGTTATTTCAAATCGTTTCACAGTGAGGCGTGTCCCAAATGCAAGTGTATTTATTTTATATGCTGTTGCGCATTTAACCAGAAAAGAGTCAATGTCACTCAATTAAAATAAACGAAAGGAGCAAATCTGACAGATGAGTTGGATTTTGTTCTCAGGAGTTCATGCAGTCCCCTTGTTCATGCCACCCTGGGCAACTGCCGATACGGCCGAGTTTGGATGACTCTCCTGTACACCAGGATGCTGTTTATCGACGTGTGAGCTCAGTCTGTAGAACGGAGCAGGTAGGTTTCCACTTGAGCGCTCACAGGGCAACGCTGCGACACACAAAGCAAAGCTTTGGACAATTTACTGACATAAAAGTCCATGTTTTCACTGCGGAAGGAAGCCGAACACGTGAACTCCACACAGAAAAACACGTGAGGCCCCCTGGATTCAAAATGTTCTAATTAGAAGTATTGTTATCGTCTGACAGGGAATCTGGGTTTAGCGATTGTCAAATGAGGGGTTTTCATGTGGGAGAGAGCGGTGGGCTGCGGCCCGGGAGGCATGACGGCTCCAGCCGACGATTAGTCATGTAGGAGGGGTGGCCTTGCGTCTGCTGATAGATGGGGAATTTCTCCTCACGTTAAGGTCGGCGAGAGCTGAAAGTTGAAAAGCCGGTCAGGGTCTCCTCTGGCACAAAAAAAAAAAAAGCGGAAAGCAGGAGAAACTGCGTAGAACGGTCGAGGCATTCGGTCGTCAGGGAGGACGCAGATTTGATTCGCTGGACTGCCGAAAGCAGTTTATGGCAGAACAGACCATAAACCGAGGGTGGGAAGATTTACCGATGAACTAACACTTTCAGTGAGGAGATCTTCACATAAGCCGTACAAACTCCTCTTTTTGCCTCCTGGCCTCCTTTTATGGGATGCTCTCCTTTGTGAGGATTACTGGGTGTGAGGCTTTCGGGTGGGATGAGAACTGCAGCGTTTCTTCACCCAGCAATCACCTGCAAAAATACTTTAATGCCCTTAATTCTCCCCCTGTGCCTGAAAAAAACCCCAACAACACACGAGGATGAGGAGACAGCCCTTTTGAGGTGAAGATCAGGGGCCTTTTGACGAAAGACGCGTCCAGGAAAGTCAAATCGTTGATGCATTTCAGATTGTGGAGGCACTGATTTTCCGCTTCAGTCCATATCTGGTGTTTTGTTTGTTTGTTTTTTGCAGCTTTCAAATAAGTCAAAAATGATAATTAGTGGGGATTTGAGCATTGTTGCTGGATTTAAAGTTGTGCTGACAGGTCCAAGCTAGAGGTTGTTTCCCAATTTTAAACCCTTAATGCTGAAATTGGCAAATTATCTGCTGACAACACAGAGTCTGTTTGAGATCAGAGCTATAGAAATGGCAAAACACACACACACACACACACACACACACACACACACACACACACACACACACCCACACCCCCCCCCCACACACACACACACACACACACACCCATACACACACACACCCATACACACACACACACACCCACACACGATACAATACACAAATTATTAAACCAGACATAAATCTGGTCAAGATTACTTCATCATGAATGAAAATGTAATTGACTATATTTTGTATGTGGGCATGAAAAAAGCGAAAACATAAAATAGGAAAAAAATAATCATGATATTATATCATTTTAATGTTATTATTAATATTTCATTTTTGGCTTTTCCAAAAAAAAAAAAGAAAAAAAAAAAAAGCTGCAAAATGTCTCCTCCTTGTTAATTGCCTATTGAAAATCTGACTCCCAAAAATAACTCGAACTTAAAAAAAAACAGCGTATAAATTTATGAGTGGCTACGGGATTTTTAATTATTTATTCTTATAATCCGCGGCTCACAGAAGCGTCATAAATGCCCCGCAAATCTGAGCGCGCCATCAATAATCCATCTTCGGAGTGAATTCTTCCTTCTGCAGAGATTCGCTGCTCAGAGGCAGCATGCATTACATGTACCAGCAGCTTTAGATATATCATAGATTTGGAAGAAAGGGAAAAAAAATAATAAATAAAATCTCAGAGTTGAGTCATATGCGGTTGGGAGGACAGTGAGAAATGAGAGCGAGGAAGGTGGAAAGAGCTCTGGAGAAGAGGAATCTGTTGGAAAACTCCTAAATAACAATAATAATAAAAAAAATAGAAGCGATAAAAGCTTTGAAGCACATTAACCTTGTAAAGCTGTAATGCATCATGTCAAATCCTCCACAGCTTCCCGTCCCCCCTCCACCCGCCTATTAGCATGGAGCGCTGGGCGTTATCACACGCCAACACACCCTGGCCACGGTTCCACTCCTGCAACGGAGCCGAGTCCACTTCCCTCACTCGGCGCCATGGGGACGGGATTCATACAGAAACACCTGAGGGTGCTGTGTTTATGAGATAGCAGAAATAAAACACCTTTATCAGCTGGTGCCTGCACAACATCAGCTAACGGAGCCTTTGCATGTGTGGATGGGCAGCGACTGTTCAGGGTTTCATCTGCAGTTTGCTGGAATTTAAGATGCAGTGGGAAAGAAAATAGTGCCGGTAGTTTCTCAATCTGCAAACCTGTGGCCTAATCTGAATGATTTATGTGATAAGCTGTTCACAGTTCCTGAATGGGGATTGGATAACTTGAGGTCTACGCAGTTCCAAGGCCAGCAGTCAGCCTGGTTCTGCTGTAGCCTTAACTGAGTGTCAAGCTTAATGAAGGTCAACTAATTTTCCCACTTAATGCACATTTTATCTGACTTTTTGCTGAACTGTCTGCAGATAAGTATTAAAATATCAATGCCCCATATAGCAAGTTTTCATTGCAGTTTGCATGGAGCTAAACTGGGGCCACGAAAAAAAGGAGAGATTTGAAACAGGAAAAAAAAACGAGAAGATGAAAGGGGGAAAAAAAATTTTTGGAACTAAAAAAAATAACTGAAAAAATTAGGGGAGAAAAAAACCCCAGAAGACTTCACTTTAAACATTTTTTCCTAAAAAGAACAATAACCAGGATTATGAGCCTTATTTTATGGCCATGGAACAAAAACCAGTCAACGTCCCTCCATTATAGAAAGATGAGCATCTGGAGTTAAAAGTGAAGCTTTGCACTTCAATAGACGCAGTTTGTTCATCAAGACCGAGACGCAGTCGAAACGCGTTTCATTTCAGTTTAGTTCCGCATGCTTAGTTTTGATTCTACTCGGTTTTGTTGAATTCAACCCAGTTTAGTTTAATTCAGTTCAGTGTAATTTAACCCACGCCTCAGGGTCACACTGGGTTGAAAAATGCATGAAGTTTGCTGAGGTCCATTTCACAGCTTAAAGTTTGGGTGACTGCCTTTATTGTTCCCCCAGAGCCTCTTCCTGTGCAGTTGTTGCCATGTGACCCGGCACTTTGTCCTGATGAAAGATGGTGCTGATTGGAGTCTCGCTGTTTGTGCTTTTGAAATATCTTTGTTTCCTATAAAGTATAACACAAGAGCTTGATTGAGTTTTCTTTACCAGTGGTAAGAACCTGCATTTTCTGCACAAACTTCAGTTTTTTTGGAACGCAAACTCTGCATGATCAAACTGCAGCTGGTGAAACTTGATTTCCCCAGCTTATCGCGACGTTTCTCTTCTATAGCAGCCAGTCTGGTTTCTTATACACGTCGTCTGAGGTTGTCCTTAAAGTCTGACTTGCTTTTGCAATACCTACTATATTTGATTTTTTTCAAAATAAACATCAAATATTTTATTTTTGAGGTTTACTAAATTTTCTCCAATGGAGCCTTCAACCAGAGGTCATTTTTGTTCTCCGTCATTTTGACCGACAGCATTTTTTAAAAAATTGGTCATGTACTATTTTTACCCATCAAAATATAATCATATTAACATCGGGCTATTTAGCCGCATTTTTACGCGGTTTGGTTAATATTCACCTAGTTGAACCGTGAATCCAGATCCCATTACACATAAAGCAGATAAATGGACCTAAATTATTCTCCATAGTGACACAAACCACTGACTGCTGTCCCAATAACTTATAATAAATTAAATTAAACCACTCCAGTTAAGTTACGGTCACTTCACCTGCTGCAGTCTGAACGCACAGCCTCACAAAGTCCTCCTGGTCGCATCTGCAGAGAAATCTGCTCTGGTCGGATCCAAACCGATCAATCGAACTCTGCGAGTTTTTTTACCCTGTGTGGTCCAGGCGTGCGCTTTTACGAGGATTTTCTTTTTTTTTTCTTTTTGCGTGGTTTCGTTTCCAAAAACGGACAGATGTTACATCCAGTTTTAAATAGATAACATACCTCTTACTGCATACTACTACGCAGGTAACACATGTTCAACTTTTATTGAAATGTCAATAATGTAAAAACAAATCCAAGTTGTGAGTCCCTGTTGAAATGTACAGGTTCATTGGAAGCTCATGTCTGGGTGTAGGATCTGTGGTCTGGAGATTTTTGTTCATGTCACCCCCATTCTATCAGGAATATTGCCCCTTATGTCCCCATTCTGCCTGCTACCGTTACTGTTATTTTCTCTCTTTACTCCGTGACCCATTTCCATCTCTGCTGAGGGAATCCTCTGCAAGAATATTACCTGTCACTTCGTCAGAGGGCAAACTCATCTTAAACCGTAACTGAAGCCGTCTGTCATATCGCTCACTTTGCCATTTCAAAGTTTTTGTTTTCACAATGAGTCAGGGAGGGGATGAGAAAATCTTCCCAGGATCACCTCGACAGTGCTTTATTTTGACGTTTCATTTCTTCTGCGACGGGTAAAGAGCCAAGATTCGAAAGCTTCTGCAGAGAAACGCTAAGTCATGCCCACAAAGCCCTCAGCCAGCACCCGCAGCTAGCTGCCTCCCTGCGGTCTCTTCGGCTAAATCCTCCCACTAATCTTCAATTAAAATGCCGATAATAGGTGTTGACCCGGCTCGGTGCCCATCGCTGCTCCCCATGCTCCGTCCGTCCCTCACGTGTGTCGTCCCCGGCGGCGGATCTGCCGCCGGGGACGACACACGCCAGATCCTGTCAAGACTCTTTGCAAAGCACCCGAAGGATTGACCTAGATCGAGGTCGGTTCACAAACTAATTTCTGCAAACACAAAGACGGATTAGCAAAGATTAAGATGACAAGTTTTAAGGATGGAGGAGTAGCTGGCACGGGCCAATTATGATTAAGGCTCTAAGTAAAAAGAATGGGTTCCGGTTAATCCAGCCAAAGGGTTGTGTCTGGATCCACTCTGACCCCAAATTGTCATTTTAATGCCACAGCTCCTCTTTTATTAAGGAGGTTTATGTAAAACACTTGTGGAATTCAGCAACTTGCATGCAGCGGATGATGCTTCATCAAAGGAAAATACTTATGTGGCGTCCGAGAGCCACATCACGGTGAAGTTCCATCAACTAAGTTCGGAATGTCATGGATTTTCTGGACATGTCAAAGAAATTTGCAGGTGTGAGTGTTACAATTCAGCAATAATGTTACCAGGGCTCGTGCTGTGGCACGCAGACTCTCCGTCTGCACTGTTGAAGGTTAATTTCCCTCCACGGATGCCAAATGGTCAGTGCAACTCCAATTCTACAGTTCACATTTGCGCCGCTCTGTGTATGTAGACGGCTGATGGTCTCCTTCTGTTCTCTGTAGTCATTTCATCCGCCTGCACCGACACCACCGGGCCACTTTAGAGCTTTGTAACGTGCTCAAAGGAACAACCCAGGAACAAAGCGTGTTCCTCTGGTGAAGAAAACTAAATGCTGGGATTGAATCAAGAGGCGGCTCAATAAAGTTTGTGGTCCAAGGGTGTTTAAGGGTGCACTTACGATCGTGTTGTTGTAGCTTTGTGATGTTTTTCTTTATCTTGAGCAGATTAGTTTGTTTAAAGCTAATTTGCACGTGTGTCATGTAAAAGAGGCAAAAAATGGTTTCGCCTCTGTTTTTAATCTGCTAAAAACAGACGCTTTACCAGGAGTCTGCAGACATCAAAATGTACCTAAAGATAAATTGTTCATCCGAAAGAAAGCGTCGCTCTAAATGTATCCCTAAAATTCACGAACTCAGCGTGTTATTCTTTTAAAGTCCCTGCGAATACAAACCTCAAGCGTTCTCTGCAGAGTTCCCCTCGCATTTTGTAGTTCAGCTTTTCAGCAACGCTCATTTAAACTGATGAAAACGTGATATCGTTTTGGCCCTTGCGGTCCAGTTCCTGCATTCTTGCGTTGTGGTCCCACCAGATTGTACACAGGTTGCGCGCAAAGCGTTCCTGAGCCAGTCGTTTCCACTAATGCATGCCATGTGTGGATCCACTCTGCTCAAACACACATCTGCTCTGTCACTGTGATTCATTCAGACGATCCACAAACGTGTTTTATTGCTCTCTTTCCTGCATTAGGAAATTCTAATGAATAAAGGAAATGTAAGTCTTACCGCCGCTTATAGGGATTTAAATTCCTGCTTTGATTCCTTCCCCCGCCCCATCCATCCCCAACCTCCTAAAGCCATTTTTCACCAGTACTCCACCTTCATTACTCATCCGAATGAAACCATATGTCACAAAGAAAGAAACATCCCCCCAAAAAACTCAGCCAGGTCTTAAAAGCTGTCTGTAACTCGGTGTCAAGAAGCCTCCCCCCCCTCCACCCTCCATCCGGTTGTCGTCTTTGACACTTGAGCTCTGGATGTTTTGTAAAACTCTTCACGGGACGTTAGGGACCTGGTGTGCGAGTGACTGTGGCTGGCTGAGAAGCGTCTGTGGGTGTTCACAGAGTGTGTGCGAGCGCATGTGCGGTTTCCACTGTTTATGGACGCGTGTGTGGTCCGGCGCAGAACAAAAGCGGACACTCATCGGCGGGGCTGGCGTGCGCGGAGCACATTCGGATCAGGAAGGAGAGGCAGGCTTTCATCTTCTCTCCGCCCGGCCGAGGGCCCCGGCGGGGGACCGCATGCCCCAGTCAGGCGAGGAATCCTTTTGTGCGATTAACGCTGAAGTTTTCGGGGGTTCCCCCACCCGCCGTCAGACCCTCTGATGAAACTGAAGAGACCCCCGTCGGCAGGGGAGATAGTCGTAGCCAATGAAATCTCCTCGAGGTACAGATAACAACTTGCCACGAAGGGCGGGGGGGAGGCGAGCAACAAATAAAACAGTCAAAACACTAACCAGCTGCAAAGGGGTTTCGGGATAATTCTCCTAATTACAAACTCGGTGGGCTTCACGAGCCCCCTCTCCTCCTCTCTCAGCTTCACCTCTGCTCCATCTGTTACTCTGCCGTTTAATTAAGGAGACTCTCCTAATTGATGAGAGTGAGAAATGCAACTCCAGACCACAGTCTGACTGCAAGTGCTTATGAAAATGCCTGAGAAATTGGCGTTCTGCTCAGCCCTCAGACTCATTCATTAGCCGCTGTGGCAGGGCCACCTCACACCCACAAACAGTCATTTATCAGCATTATCCCGAAGCATGCCTCTGTAAACATAAACATTCCTTTTCCCAAGTGAAGACGGGGTTTATTGTTGTCTGGACTTTTCTCTCAGTTGTGGGTGGTTTGGGTTTGATAGCGATGAAGGTCTGAGCCGAGACCCACTTTTACCTGAGAGACGGTTTTGGGAGATGAAGGGAGTTTGGGAATGTCGGGGTTGGAAGGCAATTAGGCATTTGGGCCTTTTCTTACCTGGAAGGAAATATTTATATACAGTTGTAACTAGTATGCTAGCCAGGTAAAAACCAGGCTCTGGTTTCAGATCAAGTTTATTGTCATGGCTAAAAACCAGGCTTCGCTTGGTGCAGAAGGTCCGAGCCATTGGCTATTGAGAAACTATTGCTTTCTGAAGACATGGACTGTTGAAATGTTTGTTTCCAATGCACCACTTTGACGCCATGAAGCTTGCCAGAAATTGGGTTCGGTGCAAACCACCAGAGAGAAGTGCAGAGCCGAACGAGGCGGCTGCTGATGTTAATTCAGTGTTTGGAAGCATGGCCCAAACGGACTGAACGGCTCCGTTCACTGCCTCCGCTGCCATTGCTGGACCTACAGGTGGACTGCGATTCGACGTCATCGTTCACAGCTTCTCCTTCGGCTTGCTGATTGGTCTGGTTGGGACTCTTTCAAATAAATCCTGCTCAATGGAAGAAATCCCAGGCGGTGCAGTGAACAGCCATGACGCCGACTCCGCCCCCATGCTGACGTAGAGGAATACTCCCCCAATCATTTCAGGGCACTTGTCAGCAACTGACCAATCAAGATTAGATTCAAACGTTAGCTCTATGGCGGCATGAAAACAGACTGTGCAAATTGCTATATTGGCATTTAAACACCGTTTCATACAACTGTTTATTTGTAAGTGTTTTCCTGAAGGCAGATTTTCACAAGCTGGTATTATTTAAGTAATTACTCACCCATTTTGTACGTGCAAAGTACGTCCTGCAGTGTTCACACTCACATCCAGCCACACATTGTGACCCTCATTTGATCGTTGAGTTCTCCGTTATTTTTCGCTAATGACCTTACATACCTGATGTAGGACTAGTTAAGAGAATTTTCTTGCCTGCCGTCTTTGCCTCAGTGTTTGTTTCTGAGACAAAAACATCTCGGGCAACACGTTGCGGTCCATTAGTCTGCCGTAGTAACGGTTGGCTTGTCGGAGGACGGCTCTACTTCTGCAAGGGGGCGGGGCCGGCGTCGTGTCAATTGCCTGGGAAGGTTCTGGTCCAGTACTGGTCGGGCAGAATGGACCAGTTATCAGGATCAGATTATTCCAAGGCTTAGCGATTTGAAGTTGGGATCCTAGAGAAACCAACAGAGTGAGTAGAGAACCTTTAGGAAGTATAAAGTTCTGCCCATCCTCTACCTGTTTCTGTCAGTCACTAGCCATTTGACTGAAAAAAGGCTACGGATGGTGTTGATGTAGAAACTAAAGGGATTCCCCGATCACTGGTTTAAAGGGCTTGACATGTCATGAAGTGTCGTCCACATGAGCCTCTTTGACCTCATCAAAAAGCACGCTTCACTCTGAGGCATGAAGTTTTCACTCCGAGCCCTTCTCAGAAGAGGAAAGGAAAAAAGTGATCAAAAAGCACAAATAAAGAGCGATCCTTTAAGTGAGGTCGTCACAAACCTTGAATGGGCGTCTGCAGCAACTCTGAGTGCCACTCTGAGAACCACAAACCTTTAACAGACGTTTAATGACAAACCTTTAACCACAAACGTTAAAGGTTTGTGGTTTTCTATCACTACGGTCTCAGCATTAAAAGCCCAAAAACTGTAAATTGCTCCTCACGTCTCACATTAAGTCACATGGTGTAATTTTTTTCGTTTATTAAACTTTTTAGATGGGTAATTTATTTACAACATTTTTAGTGTACAGTGGGATTTGGTGGACTAAAGCTCAACACAGAGTTGATACATATTGAGTAGAATAATGGCTATTTTAAAAAGTGGAAAGCTAGAGTACAATGTGCTGACAGCACCGTCGGGCTGGAGAGTAAAACAGAGGTCAAAGACGTGACTTCGGCCTGTTATGCATAAAACGTGTGAATCAGCTTTCATTCTGCAGCTCCGTTTGGCTTAAGGTTGCAGTTTCTTTTCATTTTTTCTATTATTATTTTGGGTTTATTGGCAGCACAATTACACATCACAGCTCAGCACAAGCCCTATCAAGCAAAGTGCAAGTCTGACATCATTTATTGAAAATGAATGAATGGGTTGCAGAGCTGTTTTCACTCTGAAAGCATCTTTTGTGTGTGTTGACTTTGATAGATTTCATTACAAGTCCAAATATGGAAATACTCCTGCTGTGGCTTATTAACCCTAAGTTGCACAAGTGACTGAACCCTTCATTCATGTTGAGGACACTTTAGTGAAAAAGTTATTTAATGTAAGAAATGTATATATTTCTCCATTTTGATGAAAGAACGATGCTAAAAATTGCAACACGGGCAAATATTGTGAGCAAACAGCAGGTAAACGTCTCACTTCCATCTGGATTCAGGAGCAAACTGAGACGATGGGGACTTCCTGTGGGAAACAGCGAGGCAGCATGAACGGAGGACTCAGAGAGCTTCCTAAACCAGAGCTTACCTTCGCATGAAAGAGTGGGATGATGTCTTATTTGCTCTCGTCTAGCTCTCAAAGATGTCCTTTGGGTTGCCGGGGACATCGAGCTGCATGTAGGTGTCTTTCAGGAAGATTTAAAAAAAAAAAAAGCAAAAAGACTCTTGTCGCTGCTCTGCAGTTGGTAGCTTGATGTTTGCTTTCTGTCAAACAGAAGAAGAAACCAGGAAGCGGAGCGCCGTTTTTAGTAAGTCGCGTCCTGTTCCAAAGAGCAGCTTGAGGCGTCACAAACTGATTTAGGTTCATTTAGTTTTACGAAGGGCACGCACACCGAAACCGAAACGGTAACAAAAACTCAAACGACGTTGCGAGCCTCCCAAGCTCGCAGTGTTGAATCACTTTTTGCTGCCACTGGAGCTTCAGATGAGAAAATATCTGCAGACTGTTTTCTGCGACACATTGCACTTTATGCACAGGTCAAAAACTGATAACAAATTTGAATCTTTATAGTTTTCTTTGGACAACGCGTTTCTGTTCTCGCTTCTCGGACTTGTGGAGCGCTCCGCTAATAATCGCCTTATCCACAGATTTGCTCAGGAGCTGCAGATCTTTGCAGGTCTTTCTGAGATCCCTCTTCTGTTCCTCTCTTTGAAACCTTTCGGTTCAGATGGACAGCTTTGTCCTGGGAGGTTTGCAGCTGTGCCATTCTGTTTCTATTTCTGGAAGATGGCTTGAGCAGTTCATCATGACCCAACCTAACGCTACGTCAAGCTTCTCCTCAACCCTCCCCCAGTGTTAGTACAATATTACTCTCTTGCGAACAATTTTCAGATTATTTTAAAACGTAATGTCACTCAGACTCGGGGTGTTTTAAGGTGGAATGATTTTGTTCCACCTCAACACAAAAGTGGTAAACATTTTGCCTGACAAGGCAGAAAACAACAAGTCACCCCTAAAATTGTGGAAATATTCTTTTCTTTTATGAAGGCAACAGTCTGATTTTGTGTTTTCGTTCAATGACTCTTGTTGCTCACCAGCAGTTTAAAATTTGCCACTTTAGCGCAAAAAAGTTTGGATGCCACTGACTCAAACTTAATGTATTAAATGAATACATTCTGAAGTCTCTGGCTGTAGTTTGAAAAAGGAGGAGAGGAATTTGCATTTGCTTGGTAGCTTTATTTTTGATGGCATGTAGGACAATAACATACTAGAGGTCACCGCTGTGAGCAGGTTTCTCATGATGTCAAGCTGACAGGTTACGGTAGAGGGTACCACTTAAACCCGCCACCTGTGAATTCCTCTCCTTAATTAGAAGGCAGAACTTAACCGATTGTTTTGGCTTCCCGTTCACGTCTGAATGATGTTTATTGTGTCCGGGCTCCATCTAAGCCGAGCGCTGCGCTAAAGCAAAGTGAGTTTACCCCGTCCGCCCACCTGAAAACCACGGAGCCCCTCCTCCGACTGCCCCGCCGCTCACCCACACCTCAAACCGCACCCCGCCCAAAAATCCGTACCGCGGCAGAAATTGCAGGGCAAATGCCTTTGAGCCGCGCTGATTAAAAGACCCCGCCAACTGCATTTCAAAGAGAGCCTAAACAATATCACGAGCACGCTCGCCTGCCGTGACTCACCCGAAAACTGTTATTACAGCTTATGAAGCGGTGCATTCCATCTCTCTGTGGTTTTCCAGGCCGTAAGATAAGCCGTAGATAGCTGAAGCAGGCTAAGTGGCCTTAAAAGCATCCCTGAGCGGTTAATAAGTATGTACTAATGACTCCCAAACATGTCTTATCAACATGGAAGTCCTTGATGGAGCTCCAGCACATCCAAAGGCTGAAGTGCTGTTTGACGTCGCTGACTTGTAAATCTAGAGGCAGAAGAAACGAGAGAAAGAGAAAGAGAGAAAGAGAGAGAGACACATGGGGCTTGCAGGACAGTTGCAACATGCACTGAGACGGCTGTTCAGTGAGCCGCATCTTAGGTCTTACTGCAGCCCAACTTCGTCTTTCAAACCCACACTCACTGCTTAAATCTACTTTAAGAGCCTTTTGTTTGTCTGTCTGACAAATTGGGTTTGTCCCACGCTCAGCACGAGGCTTCCAAAGTGGAGTAACGTGAGTGGGATCGCACAGAGGAGGGCTTGACATTGACATGCTGAAAAGGTGGCTATACTACCACCAGGGAGAGAACCTGAACGCGCAGGACGCCGGCCCTCCAGGACCCACTTTGGGCGCCCCCGGTTCATGGTAATCAGTACATTCTGCCACAACCGGCCCTCTGACGACATTCGTGACACCCCTGATACAGAGCACGATCCAATTCATCCTCTTGCAACCTGGATGTATCGTTACTACTTTAGCCGCCTTTCATTACAGCGTTGCTTTTAAAATCACGACGTAATCTGATTACAGGTTTTATTGCAGATCCGCCGCTTCAGTCATCTGGACGATGGCGTGCGAGATGTCAGACTGCTGCACTGCGTCCAAGTTGACTCAGAGACGTTGCCACGGAAACGGTCGAAAACAAAACAACTCCCGCTAAATATTGATGCTTACTGTAAACCGGCAACTGTAAATAACCCATCCTGTTATCCAGGGAACGGGTGCGAGGCAGGAATGAAGTTGTCTCCAGCAGGTCAACCGTACCCTGTGCATTCTTGCGGGGATAGCTCAACCGGTTGGCGGCCTTCCTCCTGGCTATGCAGCTCTTTCCCAGCAACAAGCTGCTATCTTTCATACATCAAAAGGTTATGCTTATCTCCATGGAACCACAAACAAACATGGGACACATTCTTCTCTTGAAGCCAGGGATGTGCACAAAGGCGTCCGAGCAACGTGGGGGGAAAAAAACAATAAATGTAACACAAGACTTATTCCTGTTTTAATGTACCTGAACTCGAAATCAAGTTACTTGTAAAACAGCTTATCGTTATTTCCCTACCACTTCAACAGTTTCCTGCTTTTGTGTTGATTTATCACATAAAATCCCAACCGAACGCGCCGAAGTTTATGCTTTTGACGTGAAACCCCCCAACCCCCCAAAAAACACACCAAAAGGTTCAAAGGATGCAGATATTTTTCAAAAGCAAAGACAGGAGTGGGCAAACAAAACTCAGGAGGGCCTTTCATGTTTCCTTGCTTCAAATTGGAGGCTGAGCTCAGTATATCCAACTGGATGCCTTTTGCATTCCATTGCTGCTTTGTGCAAAATTTTGTTTAGTCTGTGTTGAGGTTGTACTGATTAAAAAAGAAGAGGTAAATATGTGAATACAGTTGCGTGGTTACAGATCTCTCATTATGATCATCTCCTGTTTTCAAGACTTACGTTTCATTTTGTTCAAGCCAAGGTCACAAGTTAGAAAAAAGAAGAAAAAAAAAAACAAAACGTAAACATAATCATATGTTTGCTTTTGTAATACGAGGATCGTCGGTTTCTCATGATTAAAAGAACATTTAAAACTTTTTTTTTGAATAAATCAAACTTTCTCTTTTGAAACGTTTGCCGCTTGCGAGACTCTTTTTGAGTTTCGGCAGAAGCCGGGGAGAAGTCGGCGGCGTCAAGGTCAGTCACGTATTTGTTGTTCCCTTGTGTTCCATTAATTACGGCTCTTTTCAAAATGTCCTCACCTGATTAGAAATCACTTAGGCTGATGTTAAAGCTGTAAATTAGCTTTCGCAAGTAGAGCACCTCAATCAGCGGGGTCTCTCTCCATAAATCCCAAGGTGGGCGGTTGAGGGGACGGGGGAGGTCAGTGGATTTTCCAGGGAAAAAAAGGCTACAGTAATGACTCAAGTGGGAGACAAAAGGCACAGGCAGGAAGGAGAGGGGGGGCATTGGAAAGGAGAAAGAAGTGCAGAACCATTGTGCATGTGAGCAGACCTCCTCTGAGTTAATTACCTCCCCTCCGTTTTCTTTCAGCCGTCTCACGATAACGTGGGGCAAAAGGGGGCATCCCGCGGAGGGTAAACAGAGGACTAACAAAGATGCGCTAGTCATGGACCAAATGAGCTGAAAGAGACGTATTTGAAAAACATTAGGTGATAACAACGGAAATGCGAGCTGCTGGAGACAAAACTGAAGAAAATCCACATTGAAAAATCCAGGAAGCCTTTCCGCAGGCATCTCTGTCTTTCTCTGTGTGTGTGTGTGTGTGTGCGTGTGTGTGTGTGTGTTGTCCTGTGAGACAGAGGGGAGCAGAGATAAGGGACCCTTTTGAAAACCTCACATGTCCTTTTCTTCAGCGGCCCAGCAGTGGCTGTTCATCCCCCGGTATGTTATCTCCAAAGTCTGCCTTTTCGGGGCTGATAAGCGGAGAAATCTTTACCCAACAACAACATGAAAGTCACATCAGATTCCCGACGGAAACACAAATATAGAGTCGCTTTAAATAAATGAGGAAAATGTGGCGCTGCTCGAAGGTGTGGCCGCTATGAAACGCAATCGCGAAGGTAAATTTATGCGCTTTTAAATGGAATATCTTTGGTTCTTTAGAGGAAAAGAGCTTTACAGTGAAGAAGTGTTGCGAAAGAGTTCATCTCGAGGCTTGTGATTGGAAACGTTCTGGCCCCCTGACACAGCGCCTTGCCTGAGGCGGGCTGGTCTTCGGCTGCCTGCCTGACTGCTGATGTAACCCGAGGTCAGGAGTGAACACAGCCCAGTGGACAGAACTCTCATTCTGAAAGCATCCCTGACGCCATCGGATTGCCTCCGTGTGTCTGGAAGCGTTGCAAAGCCAACTCCTCTCCGCACGGCGAGGAAAACCTTCTGTCGGTGCCTCAAAGTACGAGAGCTCGCCACAGCTTTGTGTCCGGCTGACTCGCACTTCCACTTAGCTGATGAAATTCCCAGCAACCTCCAGCGGCGCTGTCCGGCTTGGGACTTTGAGCGAAGGTGTTGCTTGGAAGGACTTTAAATCGCCTGCACTCGACCTGCAGCGTTCCCTCCGTCACTATCAGAATCAGTTTTGTTGGCAGAGCATGTTCGCACAAAATGAGTTTGATTTCAGCGTCGCCACGTCGCACCGAACCGACTTTGAAACATCAGAAACAAAGACCAGCTCATGGCAACGTACCAGAAATGTACAGTTAAAGAAGAAAAAGAAGAAATGTGTCACATGAGTAAGTAAAATTCAAGTGAAACATGGTGTTTTCACATTTGATCGACTGGTAGACTCGGTTTGATGAGGGACCAAAGTGAAACGATGCGAACTCAGTAGAAATCCTGTTCTCCTCTTCGCCTGTGGCGTCGCTGCACCAAGAACTCCTGAAGGAAACGACACGAAAACTTCCGACGATGACGCGAGTGCAGCTTCCTTCTTCACAAAATGCAAACCAAAATGGAGTGGTGTCAGATTTCATCAATTGTAGGATTTCTCTTTTGCTTTTGGTAAAAGACCAGGAGCCATTTCTTCCTATTTTGTGTGAGATGGGGTTCCATTCACCCCAAAAAGCCCTTACCGCAGTACAGTCCACTTCCTGCTTTCGAGCGGCCTCCAAGCTTCCTGAGCTTCCTCCTAAACCCCTTCTAGCGGTAGCTGCTCTTCGGACGACCACAGGGGCCGAGAACACAAGGAGGAGTGAAAAACACAGGCAGCAGTGTTTCGAAACAGGACTGACTCACTGCAACGCAACGTGAATTGTCCATTACAGTAACCCGAGTGGTGTGAAATAAAAGCCTGGATTACAGTTTAAAGAGCTGACCCAATGCGGGGGGGAAAAAACACCTCAAATGATAGAAGCAGGACTTTGCAACATCTCTAATTTAGTAAGAAATTGGTGTAAAATATGCTGGCAGTGGCCCCAAATCAACAGTGATGAACCTGCAAGGGCCACTTGCTGTAAAAACCATGCAAACTATGTTTCCTTTTCACTAGAATAAAATATATATAGAAAAACATAGAATAACATATATATATATACATATATATATATATATATATATATATATATATACACATATATATATATATATATACGTCATTTATATCTGTATATTTATATAACATTAAATAAAGATAACATTTACAAATGTGCTCCCTGTTTGTTTTTGTAAACATCATATTTTCTTTAGACTCTGGCCGACACACTAAAATGTTTTTAATGACACTTTCGGTGCCTTGCAAAAGTATTCATACCCCCTTTTTAATACTTCCTCAAGTTATGACCACTTACCTCATTAAATTTTATTTCGACTTCCTTCCCCACGAGCACCTCGAAGGTCCTTGACAGCCTTTTTAAAATATATTAGCCGGTCCCCCCAGAGCCGGTCTCTGCATATTTTAGGTGTTTCCCTGCCCCGACACACCTGAATCAAATAAAAGGCTCATTAGCAAGCTACTTCAGAACCTGGTGACATGCTGAGAAAGTAATTAGGTTTTCTTTTTTTTTCTCTCTCTCTTTTTGAATCACCTGTCTTGAAGTGAGGGACGCGTCTGAAACACGCGGGGCGGGGGGAGGGGGGGCTCTGGAGGACCGGAGCTGGCAGCCCATAATATTACCCATAAAACCTCTCATCCTGCACAGACGGCGCTCTTTAATCTTCAAACTGCTTGGATGTTATTATGATCCTCAAGTGTTGTCTGAATATCTTAATGTGTGAAATATCTCCTTTGCGACTGACTTTATTTTGCAAATGTAATCGCTCAAAAAGCTATTCTCTCTTTTTTTTTTTAACTAAATGATTACATGTTTGGAGTAGGAAATAAGTAGCCCATTTGTGGATCCCCTTGACATTTGCATTGGCAGTGTTGATAAGTGATGGCAAAAAAAACTTATAAATAACAATAAACTAAAGGAGAACACAGCCTGTGGTGCATGTTGGCCGTTGCAGCGTGCCAAACTGACTCTCTGGATGTGAACTTCAGCTGTGGGTCGGTTGATACAAAAACAATAGGGTCACATTTTGAGTCGGGCGTCTTACACGGCCAACGTGGGTTTTGTTATTTTCGTTCTGCAGCACGTCTAATCTGAAATAAAATCGTCTTAATAAGAAAGTTTGACGAGCATCTTTGCTCTCAATGACTAAGTAGTTACGTTTTTTTTGTTGTTGTTTTTTTTTTGTCATAGTTAAGTTTTGTTTCATTGTGACTTTTGGTTTGTCTAATTCAGTTCATTTGTAGAGTGTGTTTGCTGGTTTTTATTAGTTGTTCTTAGTTAAATGGCTTTTAGTCTTAGTTTAGTTTTCATATTTTTCATGCTGTGGTTGAATTGTAGTTGTAGAATTCAAAAAGGTGAAAGTATTGCACTGTAGTTACGTGTACGACCAGGTAATGGATACTCAACGGAAGATACCATTTTCAAAAAAAGTATTCAATAGTTGTTGCGTAACAACTGACCGTAAGAAAAAAAAAAAAAAAATTTACAACAGTTCAAAAGGTTGGTAAATAAATTCATGAACAGAAAAACACAGAATATTATATCTATATAATATTCAATGTCTTAGTCTTATAAAGGCTCACTATCGCTCCAGTTAGAGTTTATTTTTCCATTCGTTACCATTTCTATTTACTTCGGTTAGGAAAATTGATTTCTTGAGTTCAGTTTCCGTTATTTTCTTATTTTTTGTTTACTGTAATAAACTTGTTACCAACATGTAGTGGACTCTTACATCTATCTGTGTGTTCACCTGGACGCCAGTGCTGAACGGCTCCTCTGACTCTACGGCTGCATCAGCCATTTTCTGCAAGTTTTCCAGTGCAGCAGCTCAGAGGAAGCGGTTAGATAAGCTCATGAGGAAAACCAGCTCTGTTGTTGGGGGACAGAAGACCCCGGGCAGGAAGTAACGTCACGGTGGTTATTTATTAGTTTGTGAGTGAGCTCCTCCAGTGACAGACCGCTGCATCCTCGCTGCACAAAGTAGCGTTATTGCGGATCCGTACTCTCAGCAGCTTTTAGATTATTTACAGTTGTTTTTCATCTGTGTATTTTTTAATGCTCAAATACATCTTTTTTTTTAAACAATTAAACTGTTTCACTTTTTCTTTAAACCTAAATATGTTTAATAATTAAACAGATTTTTTTTTCCTGACACTTTACACTTTAATAATGTTTTTTCTTTTCTTTTAGGTTTTTACTCGTATGTGACTCTGCATGCTTCCATTTTGCCTGTCACTTATTATTTATTTATATTCTATTCCATTCTTTTCTGTTCTGACATTACATTCCTTCTTTTTTCTTTTTCCTTTGCCATAAAAAAAACATTTTTCACACAGAACACGATGAAAAAGTCAAGAGTGAATTACGCCTGCTAATTGCTTGCCACAAAGAATTACTAGCAAAACGGTGATGCTGGACTGCTGTCATGTTGAGCACTTTGGTGAAAGTCAAAATATTCCTACGTCCGTTTGTGTGAAATTATCCGGGTTTAAATTTCCGTCCGTCAAAGGTGGGTTTTAAGCTGCCAATGTTTTCATGTGTGACTGAGTCAGGGCCACTTCTTGTGTTGCCTAGCAACATTGACATTATAAGGTACTTTGTTTTCATCACTCCGGGCCACACATGCATGCTGCCCACACAAAAACGCTAAGAGTTTAGTCTGCTCGGCCAAACTCCGCAGAAGCTAAGCGCGCCCGGAGGATTCACAGTGCTGAAGGGTCAGTATGTTCTGGATGTCGGGGGTGGGAAGAGGAGGTTGGGGGGGTTTAAGACCTACTTCCTGGCTAACAGGAAGTCCAACTTCCTGTCTTGATTAATGGGGGGGACTGTGGGATCACACAGAGCTACAGAGAGGGGCCTCCCACACACAGAGCCTTCCACATTTCACCTTGAGTGTCAACCCCCTCTTTCTTTCTTTGTTTTTTTTTTTTTATTATTCTCTCCGGCTCTCACGGTGCTTGAGAAAAGCAGGACTAAAATAGCCCAAGCTTGGATTTCAGCAGCTTACTGCACCATCTCGAAAGGCACCGTGATTGTCAGAGACGAAAACAGATTTCCCAAACCGCCGAGACTCCTGATGGCAAAAAGAAAAAGAAAAAAAGGAGTGGATCTCGTTTGCTCGGGGGGGTCACGGACGAGTAAAACCGGTGCTTCTCGAACACGTCTCGTCGGTCAGGAGTCGACTGCTGGCGACGAACGCCAACAAGCGAACGGGCCCCTCTGCAGCTGGAGGAATGTGGCGTGATCTGAAGTCGCTCACCGACCCAACAGGATGATGGTGAACCTGCTGGAGACGCAGACTCCATGCCTCGCCATGCGTTGCACTGATAGGGAAGGCTTTCCATTGGAGGGGGTGAGGGAGGAGAGGGAGAGGTGCCTTTTTAAGATTTCATGTCGTCCTCAACCCCCCACCTCCTTGCAGATAAAGGTTGCCGTTGCCAAGGTGACTTGGCAGAGAAAGGGAAAGTATCTGGCTGTTTTTCACCCGTCCTTGTGCAGGGGAAGCTTAGAAGCCAGAGGCGTAGATAAGACTATTTGGATCCCTCCCTTTTCGGCGGAACAAAACCTGTACGCATGATATAGTGCCCTAAATACCTCAAGACACTTCGGCTCATTCGAAAGCTGCCTAAATATGCGAGACATGCGGTAATGAGCGAGTTGGAAGCTGCTTTTCGCCTGCTAAATCGGCGTGGTGACATTAACACGCGCAGACAGACAAATCGCCTCCGTAATGAAGAAACCGAGGCGGAATGTTACAGTCAAGAGGAAAAAACTCTTTATGTTTATTAGCCATGAATTTCACATTGTGAAAAAAAAAAAGAAAAGAAAAAAAGAATCAAATGTAACAAAATAACAGCGTAAAAAATAGAAAGGAAACTTTGAGAGAAATCCGATGCAGACTGACAGAATCGTCCCGTCTCGTTTACGACTTTTTGTGAAAGCTCAAGAAGACGAGAGAGGACGAAAAAAAAAAAAGAATCGGTGGAAATGCCGCTCAGCAATTAGGTGCAAATTGAAGGGGCATTCATTGCTCGCTGTTGCCAGGGAGACTTGTGTGTGTGTGTGTGGTGGGGGGGAAGAAATGTCCTTATCTGATTGGTTGGGTTGGAGTCTCTTAATTCAGCAGTTGGATGTGGTGGACGTTACAGAGTCACAATGGTCCCCACACAGGTCTTCAAATTGACAATAGGAAGAATTTTCTGAATGGCCAAAGGAGGGCTGAGCGGCACTTTACAGGGGGCTGATTTCCACTGGAAGCGAATGGAAAGTGGGACGTGTGGGGGTCTTAAAGGAAGAAGAGCTGAAACAAAATATACCAATTCCACCAAGACAGAACCTTTTACAATGTGAATGAATTTGACAATGCAACCGCAACATGTTTAGGTCACCTAGACGGACAAACAGACAAAAACATTGAGAAGATGTTAGCGGATATGTTAAGACTTTTGTTGCTGCTGATTTATTTTTTTTTGTTGATTTTTTTTTTTTTTTGGTTTGCAGAAACTTGCTTCACTGAATGTATTTTTTTTTTTTTTTAATGGTGAAAAGCACTGCGGTGTCTGCCCTTGACGTTACACAGCATTCGGAGCCAAACTCAAACAGCTAACGGGGCCGCGGGGTCTCACTCTGAGGGAGCCGAGTTGGCACGTGTCACACAGCCTCTGCTGCAGACACTGCCAAATCCTTCACCACGTCCAGGTCGATCTGTCATCGTGTCATCCGATCTTTTCTTTTGGGCTTTTATTATTAGCAAGAATATGAAGGTTGGGTTTTTTTTTGTTTTTTCAATTTCTACTCGTTTTGGTCTAGATTTGGGCTGGTGCGAGCTTCTACCCACAATTTCAAAAAAGGTGTCAGATTATCTAATTATCTAGGAATAGCAACGTTAGCTAAACTGCATGTTTAAAAGATGAGAACGTTATCTTTAGTTTTAATTTACTGATGTGCAGATTCTCGTGGACTCGTTGAAAAATGTACGTTGAATATATAAAAACCCCTGTTTTCCTTGCAAGTGAAAGGCAGGAAACTAGCCTGCAGCCCGCTGCTTAGCAGAGACGCCAATTGCAGCTTTCAAATGATAATTTTAACATTTTGACAAACGAGGGAAAAAAATTCAAAACTGCCAAATTTGTCTGTTTTAGCAGGTTGGTGGGGTTAGCCTTTTCCAGCAAGCTGACCTTTAGCGTGAACCGCAGGTGGTGCTATACGCGGACATTTTATTAAAGGGCCTTTAAAGCAAGGAAAGCGAAAAAAACATTTATTTTTGTTTTTTTATTTCTGCGGTTTTCTAAGCAAAACCTTCTCATGTTGGAAGTTGATCCCAGTTTCCTGCATATTCCCAAGTGAATGCCCCGTTGTACGATTAGCAACTCTTTCTGTGATTTAAGTCTCTCTCTTTTTAAGCCACTTGAAAGGAAGTGAACAGCGAAGCTACGTCTTGAAAAAAAAAGCAAGTTTCTCCTGGCAAAGACCGAAGTGTGCAAAAGGCAGCTCACTGAGACCAAATAAAACACAACACTTGGCCATGCACGACATAACCCAAACGTACATTCACATCTGAATGCAGGCAGAACAGAAATAAATAGGATTAAACATATTAACATGACACAGTTACCAGTACCATATAAATTAAGACTACACTGCAGCAAGTTCAAGAAGAAACTGATTTTTTTCAAATGAGAATAATAAATTCAGCTTTTTGTGTTAAGGTGACAAGACTTTGTGAAGAGCACATGCCAGTTGTCACTGAACCACTGTGAGAGAACATGCTCGAAAAAGGGTTTCGGCGGCGAGTCGGCAAGCGAGGCGGCGGTCCCGTCGGGAGAAAACGATGTCGTACGGCGGCGTCGCCGCTGAGCTGCGGAATCCAAACCCGGGCGTTAACGCGTCAGCGGCAAAACGCCGGACACGTAAGGCCGCGACCTCCAGGCACACGCAAATCCCATTGATCCGCCTCGTGAGTGGCAGCGACAGGAAAGTTTTTGTAAGAGAAATGCTCAAATGTTCCTTTTTTTTTTTCTGAGTCTGGAGCATAAATTAGAAGCTGTTAACAGTTCAAAACAAACAAACAAAAAAAAAAAAAATAAAAAACAGGGAAGATTTGCTCCTTCATTTTTCCTTGTATGAATCAGATATTCAGTCAAAATCCATTGATTTTGTTCTTTTTCAGTCAAACCAAAGCATTTGTCATGCTATATATATATATATTTATATATATGTGTGTGTGTATATATCTATAATTTTTTTTGTCATAGAGAAAACTTCACAGATCGTCACAAGCCTGTTATGACTACATATGAAGAATGCAGCTTTTCATGATATGTTTGCAGCACTCCTATGGCAGCATGAAAGCACAATGTGCACACAGGGTGAGAGTCTGTGCCTCGCAGATCAAGCGTCGGTCAGTTCGGTGTCTCGGAGCAAGATGTCCGCCTTCCTCAACGACTGCCCACCTTTGGGTTCTCTGCTCCTGCATGTTTTGTTCCTTTTTGTTTATCATCTTCTCGCTTCTTTTTTTTTTTTTTTTTTTTTGAACATTTTTGAAACACCAAGATGAATGCGGGGCATCTGTACATCGCTTGCGTAGCGTCTCTTTTCGGAGAAAGAGAATGTGTGCTTCTTCGTGGTCCGGAGACCGGCAGATGACGCAAAACCGGGAAAACCTGAGGAGAGAGAAGAGAGACTCGTTAAACAGGCCAATAAAACGGATGAGGAGGAGGGAAAGTATAATAAAAGCAACAAAAAGTAAAAAGGATCAGATTCACAGATGACCTGGAAAATATGTCGTTTCAAAGAGCTGCAGTGAAGGAATATAACAGGAGTGCAAAAGAGTATCTCTGACTTAATTTACGCTGCGAGACCCAGAAAGTGTCTTTTATTCACATCCTGTGATCTACAACAGTTGAGAGAAACAGCAGCCTTGATGTTCACTATGGTTTTACGGGCGATAAAACCCAAGGGAAGTGATTAATTTCAGTTCATGTTACATTACAATACATTGTGGTGAGTCTAGCATTATTTTCTGCCAAAATTCCCCCGACTCTGTTTCCTGTGAAAAGTCTGGCTCGCATCCAGCTCCTCATCTCCTCAGGAGCTCTTTTCACTTTTATCTTGGTTAAAATCATGATGGCTAACATGACTAAAATGTATTTATACAAATCACTCTATTACTGGTACTTAAAAAATATAAATTAATATTGACCGAGTAGGTTATATGTAAGATCTCCTTAGCTTAAAACGTGAATAAACAATATTCATGCGTCCTTCCGCATAAACAATGCCGAAGGACAAAAAGAACTAATTTCACCTGCACGTCTTGGATAAACAGAAAGAAAATGTTGGGTTGGCACAAAGTCAAAAAAAACAAGGCCAGGAGCAAAACGAATTTCTGACATTTTAGAACAACTCAAGTCTTGGCAAAGAAGGTAAGATGTTTATGTGAACACTGTTTTCTTAACCTTTAAAGCACCAAACTTTTCCATCAATTCAAATCGCTGGTGGTACTTTAATGGTCCTCAAAACATTTTTGATGTCACTCATCTATAAGATAAATAAAATACTAATCAACAGCCAAAATTGATTTTTATTCCAAGAGGAATCACTAAGATGTGCAGTGGACTATAAACTCAAGCTGACAACAGTGAAACCAAGAACAAGTGCTGGTGGCTATTTCCAATTGTTCTGCCGTCAAATGTCCGGTACTATGTGTGTGATTGATGCAAACTGAACTAAAAACAATGTATAACAGCAGCTATTACTATATGCAGTAGCCATGTTGGATTTATAGGCTGGGGTCAGGGAGAAACGTCTGACTTTTTCAGCTTCAGAGTACTTTCTGTAGAAATCGTAACCATAGATTGATATTGGCAGCCATACCTTCACCTTAACAACATGTGTCATAGTTTGTTTTTTTATAATGAGCATTCATTTTATTTATTTGCCCTGTCCCCAGTTATGTAAGGTAACAGAACATTATTATTTCCCTGGATTTCATGATGCCATCTGTCTCCACTGAACTACACGATTTCTAAGAGACAAATCTAGAAAGGAGAAACTCTCACACAGTTTGTTATTGTTCTCCTGGGAAAAAACTCAGAGCATTTCTGCTTTCTTTCTCTCTCACAGTTACAATCTCTTTCTGTGAGGTCCAAACATGCTTCCTTTTCCCTTTCATTCCGAAGCACTCGGCCTTCTTCTCCATTCCTCCTCATTTCTTCTATTCACCGCGTTCGGTGAGCGGACTTTGCCAGTTGCCATGACAGGCAGGCGCAGCGAGAAACAAGTTCTCAATGAAATTAGCAGCAGGATCTTCCACTTCGCTGGACGCTGTGTTGCTCTGGCTTACAGTTAGCTTAAAGCTCATCTGTCCCTTTGCGAGACGAGTCGCTCAAAGTAAGGGGGGATAATGAGGTCTAGAAAATGTTTCAGATCAAGAAGGGAAGGAACATTACAACGCAGGAGCGGCAGAGCTGTGCTGAGCCGTCTCCTAACATTATCAGAGGGAAGACACAAGCAGAGCTAAGAGAACGAGGAGTCTCTCCGCTTTCTTCTTGTTTAGCTCTCAGGAGCCAAGGCCTGTCAGAGTGTTAGGAAAAATTAAAAAATATGAAGAAGAATTGCTTGCACAGCTTCTTACTGTGTGGGGGCATTGGTCTGGGAATTGTGCAAACATAAAGATGAGGAATGTGAGCTCACTACCCATGCTCCACATACGTCTGGCCTGCTTATCGTCAGAGCAGGAGTGCTGGGTTAGAATGAGGTCATCAAAAGAGCAGACAAAATGGTAAATCTTCAGAGTAAAATAACAACCATCAAGGTTGATGTTGTGTGTGTGTGTGATTGAGTTGTGAAGGACGGGGTTTATGCCTGCAAGCTCTCCAGCTCCACTTCCTTACTTCCCCTGCTGTCGCTTCTCTCAGTCACCTATTCTTGTAGCTGATAATAAACGGCTTCCGACGCGAACTGCAGGCCACCTCCCTCTTTTGCAACGTAGAGACCACAGCCCTGCCACCCCCATCAAAGGTCCGGGGCCTGGAGTGGTGTGAGGGAACTGAGATTGGATTAGTGGCAGCAGGGTTTTGAAGCTCGGTGATGTGTGGTGCAGCTAATTTGCGAATCCTTTTTTCTTCAGAGAGTTTCTCCCCCACGGGAGCTATAAAGGTATCCAATTCTCTTTCAGTTACCCTTTCTGTCCTTCGGCTTTCCAAACAGTCACATACTTCACTTAACTGAAGCACCGAAGCACTTAACAGGTCTCCCAACTTTACTCTTGATCTTGTTTTACTAACACAACCCCAGCCTCTCGCACATTCTGAAACAGGCACAAGAAATAGGATCCGACCTAAAGCACCGGCATCAACTCAACATTTTGGAACAAGTGGATTGTAAGGCCCTTTCTTATTAACTTTTGGTATTAATAAACTGGTTGTCTAGGGATCCTAAATGAGATCTCAGTGGGTTAAAATGCTTAGTAGAGAGTCAAAGACACTACTCTTACCTAATGGAGAAGGTACAGGTCAACGGTTCAGGATTCAAGCTGGCAGATGTTTCCAGGTGCTGACAAAGGCAGTAGGAATGAGCGAGTACGGAACAGTTGTGATGCTGTTCCATGCATCGAGTGTGGGGTCGTAGCAGTCCAGAGTTTTACACCGCTGTGTACCAAAGTACCCGCCCACCACGTACAGTTTGTTTCCCGATGCCACAGCCTGGCAGCTCATCCGCTTGGCCGTTACGTCCCCCACTTTAGTCCACTGGTAGTTCTCGCTGCTGAACTTGTAAGCCGAGCAGGCTGAGAATTCGGTATCCCCGCCCATGACAAATATTTGGTTCCCCAGCACGGCAGCGGCGGTGTAACGCCACGGCTGCGGGCAGGATGCTGGCACAGTCCAACGGTTTTCCTGCGGATCGTAGCACTGCACCTTGGGCAGTTTGTCGTGGGTGACGCTGGTTCCGCCGAAGGCAAACAACTTGAGTTTCACGCTGACCACTGCCGCATTGCTCACACCCTCTCTGAGAGGTGCCACCATGGTCCACTTGTTTGCCACTGGGTCAAACTGTTCCACTTGTTTGAGGGACACGGACGGAGAGGCCGGGAGGCAGCCCGTTGCCGCGGTGTGTCCTCCAACAACATATAGGCAGTGTTTCAGCTCTGCGGAGCCATGGCCAAACCTGGCGATGAGCATAGGTGCTGCTTTGGACCATTCCTCATGCACAGTGTCGTAAACCCATACGTCTTTGGAAACGCCGTTCTCTGAACCTCTCCCGCCTGTGATGTACACCTTACAGCCAATGGCACAGGCACTGAACTCCTTTCTGGGACTAGGGATGTCAGCTTTCGGGATTATCTCTTTGGCTTTCTGGTCTACCAGGTACAATTTGTCACACATGAATGTCTGTCCGCCAAGCAGGAAAAGGGCATGGCTGGTTTTTCGAGGTCGAGCACATGGGCTGTTGACCACGCCATCATTCTGGAGGATCTTCAGCTTGCAGCGTATAGCTTCATCAACCAGTTCTTTGCTTTTGGCCTGATCATTAATCAGCTCTTCTGTTGAAACATTCTCCATTAGAAAGATGGCAGGCAGTAAGGCGAGACGAACCGTTCTCAGAAGCTCTGGGAGGTAGCAGTGCCTCTTTTCTAGGTCATAGTTAATCCAATTAAGGGCAGCTTCATAAACCAGTCTCTCATCTTCTGTCTCCAGCTCCTCGTGCGACAAAAGCTGCACTACCATATCTTTGGGCAATTGGAGAAAGTCCTCGGTCTTGCAAATGGCAGGGAAGTTGCTTAGACACATACCCCAGGAGAGCTCTGACAGCTTCGTGCACTGGTGGGCGTCAGACAGCAACAGCATGCCAAGACAGTTGGACGGATGAAGGTTTCTCTCCAGGAATTCGGCGCAGGCATCACGGATGTCCTGAAACTCCAACATGTCCCCAGCCTCCAGCAGTGACTCTGCATTCTCCTCGTTGATCACCACCCGGGATGAGTACGCGTAGTCGAGCAGCAGCTCTAAAACCTCCGGGTGGATCGAGTCTCGGAAGTCGACCTCACTGGCCTGACTCTCCCTCAGACCGCCGCTGAACATGGCCTCGAAGTAGCGGCTGCACGCGGCCAGCACGGCGCGGTGGCAGGGGAAGGAACGGCTGCCCGCGTGGAGGAGGACGTCGGTAAAGAGCCTCTGCTGCCGTAGAGAGTTGAGGTGCATAAGGACACTGTCAGCATAGGAGGATTTGTGGAAAAGGTAGATGTTCATGGAGCCGGTGCTGGCTCGGGATTTCCGATTCTCATGGACGCACACTGACATTTTCATTGAATCCTGAAAAAGAAAAAAAGAAACAAATGAATGCAACATATTTAAAATCTATAAGAACAGATATAAAACACATTCTCTTGTACTGTAATACATTTTAGGCAAGTCTCAATCTTTTAAATCATGTATTTATATTTCTTGTGGATATAAACTTGGGAAAAATATTACTAGAGAATAGATTATCTTCATATGCAGATTAATCAGCTAGTAAAAAAGGCCAAATTTGCCTCACAAATGTAATTCTCAGCAGTGAATGCTGCACATGCAAACACTAGGAGGTTGATGTGACAATTTTGAGTCGTTCAGTGCTAGTGTCCATAAAAGGATGAGAAAACATGCACTTTCTGGAAAAGGGAAAACAAAGCTCTATCAGGAAAACAGCAGTGATAGAGACTGCATCATGTACACAGTGTCCTTGGCCAAGGACATAGCAACTGTATTCTTTAGAAAATATTAGACCTTTATCTCTGAACATTTCTTAAGAGAAAACTTTAAAACATGCAACAGTTTGTTTTTCAAAGAAAAGTGTGAGCTTGCATCTTCACTCACAGCATGCTTTCATTCCTCCAATTATTTAGCAATGGCAACCGCCTCCTGCCTTGTGGTCTCTCTGTATTGCAACCAAGTCCCTGTGTGAGCTTGTAAATCCACATAAAAAAAAAACAAAAAAACATCCACATTCTGTGTCTTCCCTAAAATCCACACTCCTCAATAAATTTCACACAATCTCGCACTATTGCATGTAACGCGTAAGCTCTAAAATCGCCCTTTCCGAGCTTCGAGTCGATCCAGCTTGCTTGTTGTTTCCTTATTGGCAGCCAGCGGCCGCAGTGGGCGGTCGGCTCCCAACCTTCCAGTTACCGGGAATTCCAAGGATTCCAAACATTGAAGGCAAAAGACGCTCGCAAACATCCATGAAAACCTTTTCTAAACACCTGTGAGGCGTGATGCATTTCTCCCTCTGCGCTCCAGCTTTCTGTTTACTTGACTGAAAATGTGAGTGCCCTCTGAACCCTTTTTTAAAAATTCAACTTTACTGTGCCAAATATTGGGTTTTTTTGGTTTTTTTTTACGATGACGTAAGACTTCTTCACTTTGCATCAGTCATACAATAAGATAAGGATGCTTTATATTTAATCCAAACATAGAGCCATTTTTTGATATGACAGCATTTACATATTAACTATGACTATCGCATGTAAATAAAAGAGTTAATGGAATGAGTCAGGACTTTTTAAATGAGGTTCTTTTGAAGGCCTATACGCAGTTACTATCTCTCCTGGCATCTTCATTTAGAATATATCCATATTTGCTGGTAATGCAAGTGAAAAAGCTAATGGCTAGTATGTGAAAGTCCTTCTACCATCTCAAAACATGCCAAATATTAATAAGGTTACGGAAGGCAATGCATTTCTTTAAACCACAGTGCTGCTTGCAATGATAGTTGACACTAAAGTAAATGGTTATTTACACAGGAAACGGATGTTGGAGGTAGTGTGCCACCAAAAATCTTCCTAAGTGAAACGTTTACTGAGAATGAAACGTCAAAGCAATCACACGGATGTTGGACTGAAGTTCTCCAGGTTCAACCCTTTGCCAACATGTTCCCCCATTTTATACCTACAAGTTTTTTCCCCCTTTCACGTTAAGAATTTTAATGAATTATTGAGATAAAAAGGTGATAAAATGCTAAAAGAACAGCAGAATATCTTTAATTAGAGGGGCACAGAATGCAATGCTGGTGGGTATGAATGGACATATGTGCAACAGTGGGCTTTACTCTGACCAAAATACTTGCAGATTTCATGCCGGAAGAGTCCTGGTGGTGAACCAAAACCACCAACTACCTTCATTTGTCAAGAAAATATTCATTCTATTTTGTGAAAAATAGTGCAATCATGAGGATAAGACAGTGTTTGTATAGATACTGTGGCATTTTGGAGGTTGGAGCTTAATAAATGTGGCAAATGTCTGCTTTAAGTTTGGCTCCTTTCCACCTTGCAGGTAGCGTCAGCCTCCAGAACCAGCTAAACTGGATTTACACTAAATGAAGATGCTAACCGGCAAACCTTTGTAATGCCTAATATTTTACTGTTTACAGCATTTTTTTTAACAGATCCTTGATAGGAAAGACCCTGAAATATCCCTTTAAGTTCTGTCAGAGGGCAGACATTGTACAAACCTGTCGGTGGTGAGGGATTTTACATTCGCATTAGATTTGAGTTCAAAAGACCTCGTTTGTCAAAAGAGATTCCTCCTGAACTGAAGTACAGAGAGGCGAGGGGACAGTTTCCAATTTCCAAAAGTTGCATCATGCGCTTAAGAATCCTCAGAATGCAGTCTTGTGAGGAGGGAAATCAAGTGTGAAGCCTGTAGGTGCAAATGCAAGAGCGGCGAGGATTTGTGAAGAGCACTGTCACTTCTACCTTTGGCTTTAGGTCTCTGTGAATTCTGAAGGAATCACTTTGAACTCCCGCTTTGATGTTCGTGACGCACAAAGAAGTAATTCTCAGCGTTTGGCTGCAAGCGTTCTTCCTTAGCCACAGTTCGTCAGTTTCTTTATGTTGCCCCAGTCGCTCTTTTCATTAATGCGTGGGGCACTTTCTGAACTTTTCAGATCACGGTCGTGATCGTGGCCTCACACGCTCGCCGCGTGATTTTCATCTGGTCGATTTACCTAACAAACTTTTGGTTTCATGCTGTACTCAAATGACCTGCGAAACCAAATGAGGGAGCCTTCCCAACGGCTTGGTAAACCGACTCGCTTTGGTGTGTGTTTGTGTGCGTTTCGCACAGGGAGCACCAGCATTATTTGTCAGCAGTTTATGAAACATAAAACCGACTGGTAACGTCGCTCAACAGGCTTTATTGCATTCCAGCAGAGACGTGACCGGGGCACACGTCATCTCCTGGAATCAGCGATGATTGGAATATCCTCGCCTGGTCGCTCAACTGCAGGTGCCACCTCCTACACACACACACACACACACACGCACACACGCATACATGTACACATTCCGTCTCTGCTTCTCTAATTGGAAGTTGTAAGTAGCTTGATTTGAGTAAGCGAACCTAATAAGTCCGGGACTTAATTAGAGAGGTTCTGCTTATGCTATTAATTAGCATCTTAATAAATACGGCCATCCAGAGTTCATGTCAGAAGCAGACAGGCAGAGAAACGACTTCAGGAGGAACACAGCTGCAGCTCATATGATTAGCTGAACAACGATGATCATGTGTAAAGATGATAAAGGTAAAAGATTCCAGCATGAACATGTTAAACTATACTAGTCATTCTGCGGTAGGTTATATATTTTTTCCTATCTAGTCACAGAAGCTGTCACTTTGGTCCTCGGGTTCTTCTTCTTATTTTGTTCATCTATTCAGTCCCAGTGCAAGCGCTAATTTGTGTTTTAGCCCAGTATTTTATGGTTTTTCGTCCTATTACTATCACTCTTCATGTAACTGTGATTGTGTTTTTATGACTTTTTAAAAATCTGCTTTAAATTGGCGCCTTAGTTATGGAAGCCAGGTTTGTTTCTTGTCGTTTTGAAACTCTTGATTCGCTTTATGCATCTTTTTATGGCCATGTTTTCCATTTCTAAGCATTTTTTGCTATATCTTATAATTTTCCCTATTTATGCCACAAAGGGCGTCTTTGGGATGATCTTGGGGTAATTTATTGTGATATGTTTTTAATCATCTAGCATTCTGAAATGTCTTGCGACTGAAATGTACTATGCAAATAAAAGTGACTTGACATAAACTTTAATATACTCTATTTTACATATATTTATGTCTCGTTTGAGCATATTTAATTTTTCTTTAATCTTATCCTTGATGTGTCTTTTTTCTAGTATAGCAGATAAATTTAGCTTTATGTGCCCCCAATATATCACATGTCAAATGACAGGAGAGCTAGTGATCACACTGAAGGTGGGAGAAAAAAACAACAACTGAGAATCTGCATCAGTTAATAAACCCAAACAGACACAGCGATAAACTATAAATGTCAGCATCATGGCACTTTGACTAAATAACCTTTAGCTTCAGTATCTCGCCTTTAATTTCCACTGCGCAGTAAAGTTCTCTACGAGCTGACCTTGTCGCGGCTCAAAACTTTAAAACATCTTCACAACGACAAAATGCGACATGACCTTTTTCTCGGAACTGCTAGCAATCTAATCTGCTGTCCAAATGTTTGCTTGCTTGAGTGGAAGAATTTCAAGATGTTCTTGTTTTAATATCCCTATTGTAACCCCTACGCATGACATCCAGTCCCGTGTAGCATCCGGAGGACGTGTTTTGGATCAAACGGTCTGCGGACCATGCAGACTGGCGCAACACTGCTTACAGTAGAAATGTAGCCCTCCGCAAACTGTCCACACCGTAAAACATAGCAGCGGTGGCGGTGTCATCCTGTGGGGATGCTTTTCCTCAGTAGATCCACGGAAAACTGTGAATGTTGACAGTATTTTCGTTTTCAAAGAGGGTACGTACAAATAAAAGGCAAACTTTACAGCTGATTGAAAAAAATGTTGCGCTACACTGTCCTGATGCATCACCATAGCGTCTTGCTGAAAGACATTCAAAATTTGAGGTCGTTACCAGATGAAGATTTATGTCGACCTTTACAGGATTCGCTCTGCTTCGATGTCTTTGCCCTGGCATGTCATTATGATCCCATCTTACCATTTAGATCGCGACCAAAGCTCGCCTTGTTCGGAACATCCTGTACGCACTGTGTAGAAGTTAGGATCAACCTGACAGACTTCTCTAATGAGAGCTAACTACTGTAATCTGAGCAGCAGCATTTCCACTGACTCGTCTCTCTGTTGTTGTTGTTGTTGTTGTTTAGGGAGGTATATGGAGACCGCTTTGAAAGGAGGAAAATTCCTCCAAAATGTTAGCTGTGCAGGTATGAAGAAGTGGCACTTTTCCATTGTTATTTCATTCTCCAGTGTAATGAGTCCTTTCATTTTGACTGCATGACTGACTTTGTGAATCATCTCTTGTGTGCGCCTCTACCTGAGAAAAAGCACCAGCATTTCTCATTGCTCCTGCTTTTTAAACATGTGAGATTCTGCAACCGGAACACATTCTTTTCGATGCAGAGGAGTTTTGATGAGCATTTTTTTTTTTTTTACCCTGTTTTCTATTGGGTTTTTCCCCCCCTTTAAATTGAACATAACACACATTTCCAGGACTCGTAACACAATGAAAGTAGCTCGCTGGGCCATGAGAGGGATGAGAGGCAAAATGCCATCCTCATCCTTTTCAAAAAGAAACCAGATCCAACAGACGCACAGCCAGACTATGTGCCACATGCAGAAAGAAACACAAGAATGGGAAGAGAGGGAGAGAGAGAGAGAGGTCTGGCTGCAGTCTGATGGAAATCATTGCCAGGTGCTCACAGTCAACCATGGACACGGGAAGAGAGAGGGATGGGGAGGGAGACAACTTCAAAAGTAAACACCAGGCTTATGTGGACTTAGCTCCGAGCATCTGCCGAGCGAGACGCACAACAAAGACCGCAGACATGCAGCGGCTTCAGGGAACCATCTGAAGACCCTCAAACAGACTCAGATCCATTGGCTGCATACATACATCCATATATATATATATACACATATATACATACAGCCTCGTCCAAGCTGCTGCGATTATTAAATAATAACAATTAAAGAAAAATTACAAGGGAGCGTAAAACGCCGCCAGCAAAGAGGAAGAAATCCAGAGGGGGGGATGAAGGGGGTGGAAAGGGAAACGCAAAATGCAAACAATAAAAAAGCAATATTGACATAATGAGAATGTCAACAATTCGCCCTGATGCCTCTCCCCTTTCACTGAGCAACTTTAAATTCGTAGGTCAGTGGAGGGAAAAATAAAGCGAAATTGTTTTGTCTTTTTTTTTGTTTTGTTTTGTTTTTTGTTTTTTTGTTTTGTGTCGTTTTTACCTCTTTGGGTGAAAGAAGGACTTCAGTCGAGCCCGACGGGTCGCTCGAGCATGCCACTCGTGAGAGAGCCACGATGCAAAAGCCTTGTGCGCTCGCGCCGAGTGGTGGTGGGGGGACTCCTTCGGTTATCTCCGAGCAAACAGGTCGCGAGAAGAGCCGCTCTCTGTCTCTCTCTGTCTCTCTCTGTCTCTGTCTCTCTGTCTCTGTCTCTCTCTCGCCAGCGCGCGGACTGGTCGTCGGGGTCTGGTTGTCCGCGGTGAGGACGAGGTGAATAATAAGAGGAGAGGCTGTTTGGAGGCGTTCCTCCAGCTCCAGCTCCAGCTCCCTCCTCTCCGTCGCTCCTCCGCCTGCGCTTCCACTGAAACCAATGGGTGTGTTTAAACGAGAGGACCGGGCTGCCTATGGCAAGCCGTTTCCGTATTTAATCTAAGAACCGCACTTATAGAGAGCAATACCGTTTTTCAAAAAAATAAGACTCTTACTAAACATGGCCCCTTGTTACAGGATAGCGTTACGCTGCTACAAATGGAAAATAAAAAGTGGTTTGAGTGTATCTGCAACTTGACAAACGTGACCTTTGACCTACAAGAACTCCTTTCAATTTATCTATGCTGGGCCTTTAAATCGAGCATAAACACTGTATAATGTTAAAACAGAAATGTCCTTCGTTTTGTTTCTTGTATAAGTTATCTCACTTCACTAATTTATAAATTCAGAAAGCTTTTAAGGTCGTCCTCGATGAATTCACTTAAACCTCGAACGAGATCTTGTTTGGGATCGTTCTATGCTTGCAGCTGTGTGTGTGTGAGAAAACATTCAAATGATATTTTTACTCGCCTTGTTGCCTGTTTGTCTAAAGAACGGAGTTTGGAGGTTAAAAAGCACTTTTATAAATCAACAATTAGAATAATGGCTCTGTTTACGCATATCGACAAAAAAATAAAATAAAATAAAATTAGTTGATATATTATTTAATACTTTTCTCATTTCAAGTAACTTCAACTTATTATACATTTTCATATTTGACAGCTCAATAAAAAAATAAGTACAACCAGAATGGATCAAAGCTATCCACAACAACAATGTTATCATCAATTTGAAAATGACACAATGCAACAGAGATCTGACAGACGTTCAACAAAGAGTTTGTATTTAGTTATCAAAAAAAGGTTGAGAGTGCTGTGAATATCTGACACGTTCACTTTCACCGAAATAATTGGCTCGTTGGTGCCTGCGCCATTGCCAGCGGCACCTAGTAAATCTAAAAGCGGCTTGCCATACCCGAGAGGCGGGGTTGGGGAGGATCAGCTCGTCCGTCTCAGGCACGAAACGGAGAGAAGAGAGAGACAAAGAGAGAAAGAGGGGCTCGCATGCACAGGGATGGGACGGGGAGGCTGTCTCACAAGGCGACAGCAACAAGAAACAGTAAATTAAACACCTCACTTTTCAGATCCAATTCATCCAATGTTAGTGGAGAAAATGGTTAGGGTTTGAAACCAACAGCAGCTCACCATGGTAACCTAATCTCGAGTGAAAGACACCAGTTTCAACCGGTGTTTGCTCCAGAACATACATGAAAAATGCATAGCATCATCTAATTGCTCTCATTTAGACAACAAGAATGCTCACTGCTTTGAAGACAATGCAATGATTATTACTGCCTCATTAATGCTATTTATAACTGTATGCATAGACTTGATCATAAATCTAGAATAAATGGAAAATTGAGTTTAATAAACGTGCAATAGCGATCCTTCTGGTGGAGTCCAGCAACAGGTGGAGGAGGGGCAGTGCACGTTCTCTGCCATCTCACAACCATGACCTCTTGAAACCTCTGAATATCTTGCTCATCTGCATCTCAGGTATGTCTAGTTAAAACATTAGCATGCCACCTTTAAATCTCTGACCCGAATTTTGTAAACATTAGAGGAATATTAAGATCTTTAATACGTTTCTTCTTCTTTTTTTTTTTTTTTTTAAATTAGACTTAAATTTCAAATGTTCCACTTTAATTCCCAACATTCTGTCACGGCTTTTAAATTTGGAGCAACACTCCCGAAATTATTCATGGCCCCCTTCTGGGCAGACTTTTCAAGGCTTGCTGGTGGCACCCCTGGGCTTTTGGGGGTGGAGTGACCCCCTGCCAGCGGGTCAACAGATTGACCCCTTTTTTTTGTCCGCTTCCCCTCTTCAGGGCCTCTTTTTCAATTTATAAGCACAGAGGAACTCTTGGGAAACAATCATTCATTGGTGAAGTTAGGCCTCGGGGGCTGGAGGAGGAAGATAAAAAATAATTATTGTCGAAGGTGTTACAGGTGTTTTATTTTGGAACTACTTCTGCGATTCAGGTACCAGTAATAGTGGAATAGTTCCCTGCATGGTTCCAGCGCTCAGAATAGATCCCAGACAGGAGAATACAGTGTTGACGTCAACTACAGGGACATATTTTCAGAACTTATAATCTATAGGTGACTCCCGAGTGCAAAGTTCAATCCTATAGGATTATAAAAACATCATGGTTTCTTTGCCGGGGCTCCCGGAAAGTCAAGGTCCAATTTTATCCCTCGCGTCGTCTTAACGTGAGTCATGTCTGTGGTCTTCGCTGGCTGTGACCAAACTGTTCGTTGGACCCTTCGGGCAGTGATGTCACTATTTTGCTAGCTTTCATCTGCTCCGAGCTTGTGGTGTAGTGATCGCAGGGCCTTCCCTTCCCATCAGCCGAGTGTGACATCACCAGTGCACCATTACTGCAAACAGCACATTAAATGACGACTCAAGCTTCATTAGGAGCACCGCGGAAAGGGCTGTAAACAGGGCCATAATAGGCCATTAAACCCTAAGCATTTACATGTTGCAAGAGGGACACCTAGTGGACGAAATAGATATATATGAAGCAGGTAAATTGGTTTTCCTCCTAAATTCTCCTTTTTGTTTTGTCCAACCTGCTCAAAAATGTTTTAGAAAGCAACTAATGATGTTTTAATTTGTTTATTATCTTTATATTGGTGTGCTTTGTCAAAAAAAAAAAAAAAAGACAAACAAAGAAACAATGATAAAGTGTAAATGTTACAGAATAAATGTGTGAAATTCAGCAGGTTATCATTGGTGATCCTAAAAGGGGCCTAATCACAGAAATTGATTAGGGAGGCTCTGATATGTCAAATCAACATATTGAATGAAAAAAAAGTTTTTTAAATGTTTGCCAAGCAGAGGAGAAAGAGATCACCCTGAACGTCCCAGCCCTAAAATGACGCGTTATGCTGCAGCGAGACGTTTCTTCAAAAAGAGCCGCGGGAAGCAGGGCAGAGTTGCTGAGAGAAAGTTGAATTAGAAGCTGCGTATTCATGCTTTGGAACGGCCTAGTCAAAGTCCAGACTCAAATGTCAAAAGGGTATTTTGTACCAAAGTCTTAATTACTTGCCATGGAATCAGAAAGGAGGTATCTTGCAGGATTGTACCCTCAAAAGTCATGAAGTGGTAAAAGATGGAACATAGAACAACATGCAGAACAATCCGTATTACAACACATATGAAGAGATATAAGGTGTTTAGTGGATGAAAAAATGCAGCTAAAATGGAACAGAAAATAGTGAAAAAAGTAACCAAAACAGAAGAAAAATATGTCATGATGATACAAAGTGACATTTTTTGAGTCTTGGGGGCAGAAAATGCGCTTTACATTACTGGATGTCAAACTGCAGCTTGTGAAAACCATTAAATGGAAAACATCAATGTCCTCGTAACTTGACTAAGCTGATTTGACTAAGCTCTTTTGTGCGACCATGACAAACAAGCTCACTGTTACCTGTCTTCTGAGAAATGTCAGAGATGAATAATGAGCGCAGAGTGGGTAAGTAATCACGGCCGGGATGATTGAGAGAGAGAGAGAGAGCTTGTGTCGCCTCACCTTGCAGTTAATCCTAGATGCTGAAAGATAAAAATGTGAAAACCAGTTGGACGTGTTCAAAGCGTTTGCAGTAAAGCGAGACCGGATGCTTCCCCGGTACGGAGGTGTGGGAACGCCACAGTTCTTTAGTTGGCATCTTTCTCTCTTAGAACAGCTTTTATTTCTGCTGCTATAGATCAGTTGGAGGGCAGTCGGTCTGAGCCCACCCGACAGCTGGTACCACTTATGCTGCCAGCATTGTTTCCACAGATCACTCAGGAGCAAGCGATTATTCCTCATCTGGCGCAGTCAGAGGTTGCTGTTGCTTTTATTTTCATTTCGTACTTTTTCAAAGATAAAATGTGGGAGAATCAATGTGGCAGCCGCCTTTATAGATACAGCCATTAAAGACTTTGATGTGAACACAAGGACAGAGGAGGAGCACGCTGCCTGGACTTTGTTCCAAGGGGAAGTCAGTGGCCCTTTGTGTTATTATACGGAAAGCCGTATGTGTCCCGTTTTGAACTTTAGCTGAAAACCACACAGTGTTTTATTCTCGGAAAGCCTGAACCAAAATGCTCTCAGTCAGAGCTGCATGTTTTAAGCTGCTGGTTTACAACATGCGGATTATTCTCAGCTGCAATGTTACCGTCAGCCACCTAGTGGCCATTGGGTGACGTACAGCCATCACTTCTCGTGCCAAAGAAATAAACAGCATTGGATTTGTACACATTTTGACTCTCAAAAAACCAAACAGAATTTATTTATGATTATTTTTATTATTATCCATCAGATAATAATAAGAAAATTGGCTTCCAATAAAATAAGGTTACTGAACAAATTTGTCCTCTACATTGTGCAGATTTTTATATACATAAAAAACTATTATAACCATAATAATAATAATAATAATGAAGTGAGAAAGAATTAAGAAATTGCTTAAAACACAAAGGTAATAAATAAATACTAGGCTCAGCAGTTTTTGGGGCCTGCCATAGAAATGTATGGCAGGCACCTATTGTTCTTCACCTCAAAATAACTGCCGCTTCCTACTACTGTTAATGCGGCCGATACCGCTGCGTGCCCCTCATAACATATAAATCAAAACGTGCGGCTCGGTCCCGGTATTGGAGCTATTACTTTTGTTGGCATTTCGAGTAAATGTGGCGTCATAATTAACAAAAAGCGAGCCAAATTCAAGTCTAAACAAAAGACTAACTGACACAAAACAGAGTCAGTTACACTCACACTGATAAAATTCTGTCTCCCCCTGTCTGAGTCACAGCTGGCAGAGGATCCATTACCATAGCAACGGAACACACCATGGCCAGCTGATTAGGACCACAAAAAACGCATCACTGTAGTTTTTACTATGGCAGAACTCTGAGGAAGGATTGACCTCCTCTTTAAAACTACAATTCCTGAAGGTTAGGACTACAACATGGCGGAACTGTCAGTTACTACTGAGGAAGAATGAGCTGGCCTTTAGAATTACATTGTGTTTTGGGCATTTTATAACTGATTTTAACCAAGCATCGTCACACACAAGATTAGTATGTCAATTTTAAATTAAGCTCGATGAAAATTTCAAAATAAAAGCTTGAATATTTCTCTCAGGCTTTTCAGAAAAACTAACTGCTTCAAGCATTTAGAATTAAGTCTCCTTGTGTGTCACACTGCCATGACAGTTGACTTCCTCTTTAGAACTACAATTACTGCATGTTAGAACTACAATAAGGCGGAACACTCAGTATCTACAAAAGAGGTCAGAGCTGATTCTCAGAACTACAACATGGCGGAACTGTCAGTTACTACTGAGGAGGAATAAGCTGCCCTTTAGAATTACATTGTGTTTGGGCATTTTTATAACTGATTTTAACCAAGCATTGTTACACGCAGGATTAGTGTGACAATTTTAAATTAAGCTTCATGAAAATTTCAAAATAAGAGCCCTGACATTCTTTGGTATCACGTAATTGCTCTCTTAGAAATTATGTGACTTTTTTAACAAAACCACTGTTACACTTTGGATTATTTTGGACATTTAAAATGAAGCTGACTGAAAATTTCAAAATATAAGCCCTAAGGAGGCAGAGGACTAGTGAGTGTGAGCACCACTGTCCAGGACGAAACAACTAAGATCCATAAATACATCAGAGACAAAGCCTCAACAGACAATGTGCTCAGTGAATGTCTCACACAACAGGGAACGGAGGTTGAGGTGCCAGAGATACCATCATTGGAGGACAAGCCCCTACATGGGATGTACCACCAGCAAATAACCCAAGTGGCTGATATCAGTAAATCCTACCAATGGCTGGAAAAAGCTGGACTCAAGGACAGCACAGAGGCCCTCATCATGGCCGCCCAGGAACAGGCCCTAAACACCAGAGCAATAGAGGCCCAGATCTACCACACCAGACAAGACCCAAGGTGTAGGTTGTGCAAGGAGGCCCCTGAGACAGTCCAGCACATAACAACAGGGTGCAAGATACTGGCAGGAAAAAGCGTACATGGAACGACATAACCAAGTGGCAGGCATAGTGTACAGAAACATCTGTGCAGAATATGGACTGGAAACCCCGAGATCAGTGGGAAACACCCCCAAAGGTGGTGGAGAATGCCAGAGCTAAGATCCTGTGGGACTTCCAGATCCAGACAGACAGAATGGTAATGGCGAACCAACCAGACATTGTCGTAGTGGACAAACAACAGAGGAAAGCCGTTGTGGTAGATGTAGCAATACCAAGCGATTGCAACATCAGGAAAAAAGGAGCACGAGAAACTGGAGAAATACCAGGACCTTAGGGAGGAACTGGAGAGGGCCTGGAAGGTGAAGACCACAGTGGTGCCTGTGGTCATCGGGGCCCTCGGGGCAGTCAACCCCCAAACTGGAGCAGTGGCTACAACAGATCCCAGGAACAACATCTGACATCTCAGTCCAGAAATGTGCAGTCCTTGGCACAGCCAAGATACTGCGCAAGACCCTCAAGCTCCCAGGCCTCTGGTAGAGGACCCGAGCTCAGAGGATAAGAACCACCCGCGGTGGGTGAGAAGGGAATTTTTATATATATATATATATATATATATATATATATATATATATATATAGGTGGATATATATATATATATATATGCATCGAGGACTTCAGGTGGATTATAGCGGAGCAATATTTCGCTTTCCGGCGTGGTGTTGGAGTGACCATCCGACTCCTCTTGGAGCTGGAGTACTGTCCACTCACCTCCATCAGCTGGGTCTGGTGGAGCTGCAACGAGAGACAGAGTGGGAGCGTGAAGCCGCTTATGCCGTCCTGCCTCCCAAGCCGGACTTTTGCTCCACCAGCCCAGCTCCAGCTCCTGCTCCAGTCCCAGCTCCTGTGCCGTTGTACCACCGGCTTCCGTTCCTGTGGTTCCCACTCCAACCGTTTCTGTTTCTAGTGTTCCTCCAGGGTCCATCATGTTCCTGCAGGGTCCATCAGTTTTCCTGCAGGGTCCATCAGTTTTCCTGCAGGGTCCATCATGTTCCTGCAGGGTCCATCATGTTCCTGCAGGGTCCATCAGTGTTTCCTCAGGGTCCATCAGTTTTCCTGCAGGGTCCATCAGTGTTCCTGCAGGGTCCATCAGTTTTCCTGCAGGGTCCATCAGTGTTCCTGCAGGGTCCGTCATGTTCCTGCAGGGTCCATCAGTTTTTCCTGCAGGGTCCATCAGTTTTCCTGCAGGGTCCATCAGTTTTTCTGCAGGGTCCATCAGTTTTCCTGCAGGGTCCATCAGTTTTCCTGCAGGGTCCATCAGTTTTCCTGCAGGGTCCATCAGTGGTCCTCCAGGGTCCATCAGTTTTTCCTGCAGTGTCCATCAGTTTTCCTGCAGGGTCCATCAGTGGTCCTCCAGGGTTCCATCAGTGTTCCTGCAGTGTCCATCAGTTTTTCTGCAGGGTTCATCAGTTTTTCTCCAGGGTCCATCATGTTCCTGCAGGGTCCATCAGTTTTCCTGCAGGGTCCATCAGTGTTCCTACAGGGTCCAGCAGTGGTCCTCCAGGTTCCATCAGTGTTCCTGCAGGGTCCATCAGTTTTTCTGCAGGGTCCATCAGTTTTTCTGCAGGGTCCATCATGTTCCTGCAGGGTCCATCATGTTCCTGCAGGGTCCATCAGTGTTCCTGCAGGGTCCATCAGTTTTCCTGCAGGGTCCATCAGTTTTCCTGCAGGGTCCATCAGTTTTCCTGCAGGGTCCATCAGTGTTCCTGCAGGGTCCATCAGTTTTCCTGCAGGGTCCATCAGTTTTTCTGCAGGGTCCATCAGTTTTTCTCCAGGTTCCATCAGTTTTCCTGCAGGGTCCATCAGTTTTCTGCAGGGTCCATCAGTTTTCCTGCAGGGTCCATCATGTTCCTGCAGGGTCCATCATGTTCCTGCAGGGTCCATCATGTTCCTGCAGGGTCCATCAGTTTTCCTGCAGGGTCCATCAGTGTTCCTGCAGGGTCCATCAGTGTTCCTGCAGTGTCCATCAGTGTTCCTGCAGGGTCCATCAGTTTTCCTGCAGGGTCCATCAGTGTTCCTGCAGTGTCCATCATGTTCCTGCAGGGTCCATCAGTGTTCCTGCAGGGTCCATCAGTGTTCCTGCAGGGTCCATCAGTTTTCCTGCAGGGTCCATCAGTTTTTCTGCAGGGTCCATCAGTTTTTCTGCAGGGTCCATCAGTTTTCCTGCAGGGTCCATCAGTGTTCCTGCAGGGGCCACCAGTTTTTCTGCAGGGTCCATCAGTTTTTCTGCAGGGGCCATCAGTGTTCCTGCAGGGTCTATCAGTTTTCCTGCAGGGTCCATCAGTTTTCCTGCAGGGTCCATCAGTTTTCCTGCAGGGTCCATCAGTTTTCCTCTTAGGGTCATCAAAATGTGCCTTTGAAACCGATCCAGACATCAAGACCTGTCTCGATTACTGTCACACATGTAATGCCTATGCTGAAGCCTATGGCAAAACATTTAAGCAGTGAAACCTCGTTGATTGGCGGGTCGTCGTCCAGATGCTTCTCCAGCTCCTTCTCTACTTTATTCAGCCTTCCATTAAGTTTTTTCAGTTTTTCTTCCAGAGCTTTGTTTTTTTGTTCTAAATTGAAAATACCGTCGCCTACCTCCTTGAATTGCTTATCGTAAAGTTCGCTTATCTGTTCAAATTTCTCCATGAGCTCCTCATATTTTTCTGTGGCCATTTTTGAATATACGAATCACTAACAAGCAGTGTCGATAGCAAAGTGTTGAACCAATGTTTGATATTTTCCTGGCTGTTACCTGGAATTCAAGAATGCAGCTTTATGATGTCACACAGAAGAACGTGATGTCACAAATCGGTGTAACTGCCTCAGCAGAACAAGTGGAAAACATCTGAAGTTTGAATCAAAACAATTTATATTTTCTATTTCATATTGTGAAACTAGGAAAAAAAACATATAAAAAGAAAACATCAATACCAGTAATCAATGAAAACATGAATTGCTGTTGAGCCAGTGATATTTATCATATCATTTATAAAATGTCAGATGACAATTTTAGGATTGAAACTTAATCTGAGAGTTGCTGTTACTGAAATGTGTCCCTATAAAACACGCTGTAACTTATCTAGGTGTTAAAATCTCCATAAGTCACAGGAACAGGTAATAATTTTGCTCTTGTTTGCGAGTCTGTTCAAAAGACATTGAACAGTCGGCAAGAAAGGGATTTAAGCAGAAGGAACGTTAAGGGCGCCATATGTTTTTTCACCAGTAGATGTCAGTAAAGCGCTTTGTTCTGATCTGGACAAGATTCCCTTGAAGTTTTTTCTTTCTCTTTAAAAATACTCCACATAATAATAATAATAATAATAATAATAATAATAATAATAATAATAATAATAATAATATAATGTAGCAGGAGGTTTAAATGTTTTGACATTTACTGTCTTTAATCAAATATTAAAAATTAATCAGATTAAGAGTTTTCAAGAAAAAAACAATTTAAAAATAGAACTGTCATGTGGAATATTTTCCCAAATCATCTCTTCAGCAAACCAGGGTGCATAAATTTGTTGTTGTGTTGTATTTTTTTCAGTTAGAAAACATCCAGACAAATTAGCTAAGTTTCATCAGCAGTTACATAAATATTACTGCTGTGTAACTGGGTTGATAAAATACTAATTTGATAAGTCACTTACTCGATACCAATTGTGAATCAGTGACCTGCGATCAGGAAATCATGGAAATATAATATATGATGATAAAATAATTAATATTGCTATTTTCACCCTGTGGTTTGTACTTTAAAGAACTGATTTTTCATTTAGCTTGAGCAATTCTGATTATTTTTTTTCTTCAAAATTGCTGGATTTTCGCATTTTCTCATTCAAATGCTCGGAAGCGAAGCTGCTGAGGCAGCAGAGTTGAGCCTCAACTGGGATTGATCAACCTCTCACTAACTGGAGCATGTTCCTCCCGTCTGTACGTCACCAATGGCAAATAAGCATTTGATTTTCCATAATTTAGCTCATGTAATATAATGTATAGTGTACCACCCGGTACCACCAGCTGACTGTTGGCTTTGCTTCTCCTTAACGTTTCTGCCAGGTGGGTTAAAGCCGCTGCTGACGGGATCTGGGCTGGAGGTGAACAGCTGTGAATAGAAGTTACTGCAGAACCTCAAGTGTTAAAGGAAGATTCGGCCCAGAGCATTTAGAGGTCATGAAATAAACGTCAGAGAAAATAAAAGCCTGGACATTCTTTTATATCACGTAATTATATCACATAATTGCTCTCTTAGAAATTATGTGACTTTTTTAACAAAACCACTGTTACACTTTGGATTATTTTGGACATTTAAAATGAAGCTGACTGAAAATTTCAAAATATAAGCCCTGAAAATGTTTACATCAGGTTATTGCTTTTTCATGCATTGAATAACTGATTTAACCCAATCACTGTTACACATGGGATTAGATTGGCCATTTAAAATCAAGCTTACTGAAAATTTCAAAATAAAAGCCTTAAGATTCCTTTCTGGCTCATGCCTATTTAGTGAAAATGGATGCCTCAAACTGATAGAATTATGTCTCCCTCTGTCTGACTCACAGCTGGCAAAGGATCCATTACCATAGCAACGGAACACAGGAGGGTCAGCTGATTAGGACTACAAAAACGCATCACTGTAGTTTTAACTATGGCAGAACTCTGAGGACTGAGCTTGCCTTTAGAACTGCTTGTGTTTGGGCATTTTATAACTGATTTTAACCAACCATTGTTACACATGGAATTAGTGTGGCAATTTTAAATTAAGCTTAAAAAAAATTTTCAAAAGAAAAGCCTTTACAATTTTTCCATCAAGTAATTGCTCTTTTAACTGTTTAATAACTGATTTAACCCAATCACTGTTACACATTGGATTAGATTGGCCATTTAAAATCAAGCTTTCTGAAAATTTCAAAATAAAAGCCTTAAGATTCGTCTGTGGCTAATGCAGCGCCGCAAGGCACTGCAATGATATTAGCTTGCATTATTGTTTTATCTCAAGTTAGGGCACTGTCTTGCAAGACAGTGCCCTGACTTAACATTAGCACAAACATTAGCATTTCACTGTTCCCCACGAGTGCACTGCCATAGGCAGTGCAATAAGATTATCCTGCATTATCTTTTTCACTCAGGTTAGGGCTCTGCCTTGCACAGCAAGGCAGAGCATTAGCATTAGTCTTTTACCTTAAATGAGGTAGTAGCTATTTCTCTGACTTATTACCCATGTTTAGTATACTGAATGGAGGAAGTCATGCTTGTGACTATTGATTACATTGCAGCTTTCTTTAGCATTGATGCTAATGTTTAGAATCAGAATGCTGGCTCCAAATGACGGGCACACTTTGGCAGGGCCCCGGTTAAATTTCTTCAGGAATTTTCTAGTTTTAATCTAGCATTGCAGTTTAACAATTGTTTTTTTTTTGTGAAGTCATTGTTTTGATTTGACTTTGATTGCAAACTACAAACTTTTTTTTTTTTTAAGGAAAACTGATCATTCCCCACACCCCTGAAAAAGAACAACAAATAATTAGAAATGTAAAAACAAAAAAATAATAATCTTATAATAGATATAAAAAATGTCATGCTTCTTTTCAAAGAGTCATACAGCGTTTGTGGCTCCAAACGACTTTGCCAAGCAGGAGCGAAGGCAAAAATGACTCTTTGGGTTGTAAAAGTTGCTGACTTCTGGTTCATCCTATAAAATCCAACCTTAAAATTTCAAGGGTTTGGAATCCTTTGCAACAACACGATAAAAACAGTCAAAGAATAGTTCTTTTTTTTTTCTCTCATGCTGTTCTCAGGAAAAGTATTGTGCATATTATTAGAGATTTTTTAAAGTGAACTGTACTGTAGCAACAAAGCAAACAGGCCTGTGCTGATGGCCTCACTGCAGTCCAGTGTGCTCTACAGGGAACTGTGCACGCTTGGAGCCTGAATGCATCCATGTATGCATTAGAGACGCGCCATAACAAAGGTCAATGTGTCATTTTTCATCTACACCTACATCTGCACTGACCTACTTATTCATTCGCATGTCAAAGTTTACAGAAGAAAAACATCCGATCATCGCCAGAGTAGCAACCAGATGGTGGTGTTTAAGAAATATGTCATCACACTTTACTTCTCAGCACTGTGTTAAATAAACACCAGATTAAAAAAAAAAAATCTATACACAAAAAAGTTCACATTTTAAACAAAGTCAAAAAAGAAGAATAGGCGGTTTTGCTAATTTAGAGAAATTCGGCTACACATAGCTGTTTGAATCATCGATCTGCTGTGTCAGTACTGGTGCTGCCTTGACAACCACCAGGCGTTTAATTCTTTTGTTTGAAACTCTTCAGGTTTCGCAGGCTCAGCGTTGTAAAAGCGAGAATAATTTTGTCCTTGGGCCATTGTTCGGACCCCGTAGTGATGAGATCACATGACATCCGGACAATAGACTGAGGGGAGCTTTAAACCCTGAACAAGTCACCAGCAATGATGCATAGAGACAGAGGACCATGCTTGCTCATACTCACACCTGGTCATTTTACAATCACTAGTGAATACAGCATGCATATTTTCACATTGTCGGAGGAAACTAAGGCAGAAATTGTGCTAAGCCAGTTATAGTTATATATGCATTGCTAATCTTTTATGTCATAACAAACACTAAGTTCCTTGTACAAGTGGAGGAGTTAAATACATCTCCATAGCAACCACTGGGGTAATAATAAGCGATTACTTCCTCAAGTGATGCAAAACACTGAACATGGGACGTTTCCCGCCTCACGCACAAACAGAAGGAATAATTAAATATGTTTTCTGAAACATTGGAAATATACCTTTGTAAAAATACACAGATCTTTTTTAAACATTTGCACAACTGGTCTGTAAGCACTCACATTGTTTATTAATACCTTAAGGACGGTCCTGCTTCAGAATCACAGATCAGGAGCTGCAGCAAAGAATGACATCTCAGGGGTCGCCATAGAAAAATTAAATACTCTCTAGTTAATTGTGCGGGAGTGATTCCAGGAAGAAGCTTTTGTTTTTGTCCTGCTGTCATCAAAACATGGGTAGGTTGCTGAACTCTGTTGGGATCGTGGGTTTCAGTCAGCCAAAACTAAAAGGGTGTGAAATAAAGAACACGTTTATGGAAAAGCACCTTATATTCACTGCTGAGCATGGTGGGGTACCTGTGATGCTTTGGGCCTGCCTTTCTTCCAAAAGGCCTGGGAAGTTGTAAGGTTTCAATTTTGTCACCCTGATACTGAGCAAGTACAATAAAAGGTGATTTAAAGTGGCACTGTATTTTACGACGGAATACAAGAATAAAGTCATAATTTAAAGACTAAAGTCGTTATGAGAACTCCAACAAGAAAAAGCACTCTTTAAACTCCGATAAAATGAAGAATGTTGTTGAGCATCTTATGTGATAAAGAAATGACTTTTAATAACTACGACAAATTACTAGTGCGACAGAGTATTAGGGCCAGAGTAGGAGTAATCAAATTACGAGAATAAAGTAAAAGCATTTAAGTTTGAAATTATTTTTTTCATGAGTGAAGCCAAATTAAAATAATAATAATAAAAAAGTGACGGGTGCAGTATTTACGCACGGCCCCTTTAAATTGTTACTTCCGTGTTGGAAACCCCGCCCTCCCGTTTCCCCACACAATCTCCTGTCAGTCTCGTTTTCCAGGTCTTGTGACTTTACAGCTCTGCCGTCAACATGAGCCGCCTGCTGGGTTTCACCTTCGTCTTGCTGGCTCTCGGTTCCTGCCGGGGGCTTTGGGACTACGACGTCGACGAGGAGCCCGAGCTCGTCTCCCAGCCCTCCAAATACGGCTCTCTGTGGCCTCTGCCGCAGAAGACAAAAATTTCGGACGTCTCCTTCAAGCTGAGCTCCTCCAGCTTCAGCATCACAGATGCCAAAGAGTCTGGAGCCGGTGCGAGCTGCGCCCTCCTTCAGCTGGCCTACAGGAGGTCTGGACACGGTTTTCTCTTTTGGGGGGAACACTTCTGGTTTCCTAAGGTACGTCAGTGATGCATTCACGAACCTGTTTTGAGTCACGTCTACCGTATCTCTCTCTACAGGTACTATGAATACATATTTGGGGGCGCTAAAAGGCAGAAGGCGAACAAAGGCGCGAGGGCAGGTCCCACGGACCTGTTGGAGCTGCAGGTGTGGATCACATCACCTGAGTCGGAGTGTGACGGTTACCCCAGTGTGTCTTCTGACGAGTCATGTGAGTCTCTTCCTCATTCATAACATTCTTTTATCTGCAGCACTTCATGTAAAAATGCCCTTATCTACTTTGGAGAACTAGAATTTTTTTTTTTTTTTTTTTTAAATGAGCAAATAAAAGGGGTAAAAAGAAAAGCCCACTTTTGCCTCTCTAAAGTTTGAATTTAATTTATGACTTATTTTCTGCAGATGATAAAGCAAAGCATTCCACCTTTTTACTGTTTCATTTAGCATTGGTTTTGTTCACGTACCGTCTATATAATGTGTGAATAGCAAATCAGAGTAACATTAATATTGTTCCATTTCAACAACACAATAGCATTATTATTATTGTTGCAATTTTCAAAGGGTTACAGAAGATTTAAAACTTACCGATACTGGAGGTGAAGATACGTTTTATGGTTTTCTTTTTTTTAAATAACTACATGAATAACAAAAAAACAAACCTTGGAAGACAAATTTCACTTTTGTGATCATATCGTAATTTCAGACAAAGAAATTAAAATGTTGTACGTGTATTCAGTGGAAGGGGGAATATGCCAGGAATAGTAATAATAATTTACAACCCATTGTGGCTCCAAACGACCCATTGATAAGCTGTCAATATATCTTTAGCTCACATTACAGCTTTTCTAAAAGATTTGGCTCCTATAGGACCGAAACGACTTTGGATGAAGGTAAAATGTCGTCTTGCGTTGGTTTGGCTGCATGCGATGGATCATTATCCTGCTGAAAGCCCCATTTTCAGGATTATCACTGAGTTTTGTTTTTTTACCCCCGTGCCGTTGTACATTCAAAACCAAAAAAACAAAAACCTGTCTATCTTTTTAGCTAATTAAAGCTTAATGTCCCAGGAAAAGTCCTGTGAGCCTTTTCACAACACGAAAGTTAAAAAAGTTAAAAATAAAAATGACTGGCATGCCTCCTAAGCTGCTGTTTGGTATGTGGTTGGTAATCATCATTGCAGACTAACTTGAAGGAAGCCCAAGATGCCATTCTCTTCAAACAGCGATCGTTGTTTTGCGGTTTTTATCTCCCTAAATTTGTGTTGTTGTTTTTTAAGACAGATCTTCATCATCCTAGTCTTGTGTGACACAAATCGAATTGTGTTTGAGCCGTGGAAAAAAGTGTCATATCGAGGCCTGGTAGTTCTGAAAACGTTCATAGCTGTGCCTTGAAATTGGCCTCCGTCTTTAAGATGCTCACCTTTACCAGAACGGCATGTTCTCTCGCCTTTCCCATTTTGAAGAGTGGCTAAATGACGTATGCACATTGTATCTACACACTGGAAATGGGAAGTATTGGATTGCTAAATAAAAACAAAACAAAAAAAACTTCCTAAAAACTCATCAGCTTAAAAAATGTTCAGTTATCAGTCAGTTGATTAGAAAAACCTGGCTGCAGATTGTGACCCAAGTTACTAGGAAAGAACACATAAAACATCAAATACTTTAATTAAATGGTTTCTTTAAATGTTAGTTTTTCACCCTGATATTGTGCTTCTGCATTAAAAAGTACATTTATTTAAAATTTTTTTAAATGGCTCTTAGATGAAGGCTTGTTTTAAATTTTTGTCTTATTAGTGTAAAAGGGTCATTACTATAGGCTTGATCTCTGCTGCTTTCTAGTAATGTGGGATCATGACAATATTTTTGTGGAGCCGATGCCACTGCAGTGACAAAACTTGACCAATGAAGCGAAGGAAAGACTTCCATCGGGGAATCGAGTCACAAGTTAATATTCAGCATGACACACTTAGATAATCTTATCTGATGAAACGTTGAACAGTCGCCTGATGACATTTTTCAGTGAGCGATTTACCTCCATTTGATCTCATACTTGATGTAAGAGAATTTGTATAAAAAAAAAAAAAAGATGTGCTTGAGCTAGTGAATACACTGCAAGCATCCTTTTCCAAGAACAGCAATCCCACTAATGATGGGAAAGGAGGAAGTGAAGATTACCTGGAAAGCAAATTCAAGGATTAACCCAGACCAAATGTTACAATCCTGATCGTAGTGCGACCTGATAAAGCTTTCCTGGAAAGCTTTATCAGGTCGCACTACGACTGTTTGTTTCTGCAGATGAGCTGACCGTGGATCAGCCGTTCGCTGTCCTGAAAGCACCGAAGGTTTGGGGAGCCCTGCATGGTAGGAGTTTATTTACCCATGTGCCTGGTTTTAAATCATCGTCAAATGACGAGTACATTACGTTTTAAATTAACTTTGATCAGACTCTGATTCCTTTCTCTCTGTTTCGCTTAAAGCAATTTGCTGTGCTTTGCGAAAGTATTCACAGCCAAACATCGGGGTTTTTCCAGATGGGGTTGAACTTGCTTTGAAATATGTATTTTATGTCGTCTTCTTCTTTTTGAGGTCTGGAGACGTTCAGCCAGCTGGTCTATGAGGACGAGTATGGAGCTGTAAGTGAGACAGATGAACTGTGGTGAGCCGTTTCCCAACACAAATGTTCAAGCTGCAGTTCATGTTGTTTCTGTAACAATTGTTTTCCAGAAAACCATCAATTCGACGGTTATCAGCGACTTCCCAAGATTTGCTCACCGTGGCATCTTGCTGGACACGTCGCGCCATTTCCTTCCAGTTAAAGTCATCCTCACAAATCTGGTACATAAACCACCTGTTTATGTACTAAGTAGTTAATTTATCTTAACTTTTTAAAAACGTATTCCACGTTACTTCGCCCTGCAGGAAATCATGGCGATGAATAAATTCAACGTCTTCCACTGGCACATCGTCGATGATCAGTCTTTTCCCTACTTGAGCCGGACGTTCCCAAACTTGAGCCAAAAGGTTCCAGAACAAACGTATTATCTGTGTTGACCCAAATGTTTCATGACCCTGTGTTGATATAAACGTATCCCATCACAACGTTGACAGGGCGCTTACCACCCGTACACCCACGTGTACACACCCGCCGATGTGAAAATGGTGATTGAGTTCGCCCGCCTCAGAGGCATAAGGGTCGTCTCTGAGTTTGACACCCCAGGACACACGCAGTCTTGGGGTAAAGGTGGGTTCTCTAGCCGTTGCCGTCCACATTTAGTTTCAGCTTCTACATTCTCCTGATGTCCGCCTCCGTGCGTTTGCTTCTCAGGCCAACCTGACCTGCTCACGCCTTGCTACTCCGGCTCGAAGCCCTCTGGCACCTTCGGACCGGTGAACCCCATCCTCAACTCCACCTACGACTTCATGAAGCAGTTCTTCAAAGAGATCAGTGAAGTTTTCCCCGACGCTTACGTTCACCTGGGAGGTGACGAGGTGCCCTTCTCGTGCTGGTGAGGAATCCTGATCCGTCTAATAGACCAGAGAGATGTTAGCGGCTGTTATCTACCTATTTATTATCTTTGCAGGCAGTCCAATCCAGACGTCCAGAAGTTCATGGAGCAACAAGGCTTTGGAACGGACTACAGGAAACTGGAGTCCTTCTACATCCAAAAGTGTGCATCTTGTTTTATTTTTTTCTTTAGAGAATATTCATACATTTCTTTTTATTGATTGATTTTTTTTTTTTCATGATAGTCTTCTGGACATTGTCGCTGCTACCAAAAAAGGCTACATCGTCTGGCAGGAGGTCTTTGACAATGGAGTTAAGGTATCCTCTATTTTCCTTATTTTTGTAAAGTGAGTGCAAAATTTGTTACTTAAAATTGTGTAAAATGATAGTTAAACCACAATCTGTTGTTTTTATCTCTGTTTTTATTGAACAATTTAGAAAAAGTTTATTGATATGGTCTGCAGATGCTTCTAAGTTGTTGTTGTTTAATGTTTTCTCAACCGATCCCAGGTGTGGGTTTGCCCCGCTAATTGCAACATTCTTACAGTCAGCTGAAGCTGTGTCGAAATTTTGTGCTGCATTATCAACAAGCCATATCAAAACAGAATGCTAGTACTAGCATTTTTCTGCTGCAGATGTAAATGGGAGCATTTTTATCATTTATTTTTTTACAGCTTAAGAAGTTTGTCAATTTAAGACAGCTTTGATGATTTGGTATCTTGTACAAGAAACAAAACAAAAACGTATTGCTGTTTTTCTGTCTTTTTGGGGAAAATGGACGAAACGTGCGGCTTCTCTGTAACTTCTGTACGAAGCTCAGCTACAGTTCATTCTGCAAACATTTGGGTGTTGATTTAAATTTTTATGTAGCTGCTCAAAAGCAGTTTAAGCAGCAGATAAAACAAGAGTCTCTTCTGACAATTGTTTTATAGTAAGTAAAAGAAAAAAAAAATCACCCAGAAATCTTCAATTTATTTATTTTTTTCCCCTCCAACTAGTTACCTTCTTTCTTTTTAAGCTATGTTTTCCGTATGCAAGTTAAAGACATGAGTTTGACTTGTAACAATTGCAGCTGAAGCCCGACACGGTAGTGCACGTGTGGATCGGCAGTGGGACTAACTCAGAGATGAGCAAAGTGACAGCAGCGGGATACACCACCATCCTCTCTGCCCCATGGTACTTAGATTATATTAGCGTGGGACAGGACTGGCGGAAATACTACAGTGTTGAGCCACTCAACTTCGACGGTCAGTTTAAGTCGTTAATAAGAATAATGATAAAGCTAAAGATGATTATTTTTCTTTTTTTTTCCCCCAATCATCTCATGATTGAAGATGGGGGGATCACTTTTCAGCTTGTCTTTGTTCAACAGGCTTCAATTTAAAGAATCTGTACAGTTGTGACAACAAAGTCAGTGTGTGAACATGTGGCAGTGTGGTTGGTGGTTTTACTTCTTTATTTGCGTATTTCGCCCGACTGGGCGACTTCAATCTTTGGTTTTACAGTGATCAGATCAGTCAGCATTCACATTTGCATTTCTAGTTTCAACCTGTCTTCCTCTTTATATATGTGTGTGTGCTCTATAGCTGAAACCAGACACACTAATCCACATTTGGAAAGGAACCCAGGAGGCATACCAGTCTGAGATGGCAAGAATTACGTTGGCAGGGTACACGACCCTGCTGTCCACTCCCTGGTACCTGAACCGTATCTCCTATGGCCAGGACTGGTTGGGCTTTTACAGAGCCGACCCGCAAGATTTTCAGGGTTTGTGTCCACATTATATATATAAATATATATATATTTTTTTTTATTTATCTACTCGTTGCTTGAAAACCTTCCCATTTTATCTGGTTACGCCTCACCAGGTTGCAACTGCCTTGTTCCTGCACTTAGAAGCTAGTGCTAGCATTGCCACACAGCTAGCATGAGCAGGAAGTTAGAAAAGCAGCGATTGGCTATCAGCCCCTGGACTTTATTTACTAAAGACCGCAGGGTAGTCTGTAACCAATTCATGTGTTCCAACAGTCCCGTAACGTAACACGTTTCATTGCTGCAAATGTCTAAAAGTCAAAAGGTTTCAAGTCTCTTTGATGACTCGGCATGCAAAGGTTAATGGATCAGGATTGTTTACAGAAAGATTCATGAATCAACCACTTTCCTGATAGAGCTGGGCAAAGATCAATGGAGCACAGCCCATTGCTTATCAAACTGCCAGTTTGACGAGTAAAAATAAAAATGTCTGTTAAAATCATTTTTTCAAAACTCGGAGTGTTAACAATGTAAACGGTGAGAAAAACTAGATCGAAGACTTTGAGTTTCAACCAGTTGGCGAGAAAATTGGGGCTCAAATTTCTTTCAATAGGAGCCAAAACACAAGAACCAGGAATGTTTGAAAAAGATTTAGATAGTATACATTTGCATGGATTTGTGTCACTATTCTGTACGAAACACAGGGAATGCATTGATTTATTATCATCAATACTCCTCGTACCCTGCTTCATTATTAAGCCAGCATTTGGCTAAAATGAAGCAAAATCCTTTAACTAAAACTGACCCAATGTTGTCACTCCTGTGCAAACTTCTGTAAGCCTGTTGAATAAAGAGCAGGAAAATGTGCTTGTGCTTATGAAAAGGAAGCTGAATTTACTGAAAACATGCTTTCAAAAAAAAAAAAACAGGAACTGAAGAACAAAAGAAGCTTGTGATTGGTGGAGAGGCCTGTCTGTGGGGAGAGTATGTGGACGCTACGAATCTGACACCAAGACTCTGGTAAAATACGTCTCTTAGCTTATTTTAAAGAGGTTTTTTTTTTTTTTCACTTTTTGTCATGTTTATAGGCACGGACTTTTTCAGTGTATTTTTGTCGTTAAGGGATCAACACAAAGTAGTGCATAATTGTAAAAGAACAAGAAAAACATACGTGGGTTTTAAATTGTACCGAGACTTGATATGTAATGTAAACCACATTTTTCAGACTTTTCCTTCTTACCAATCATGAACCATGTTATTGTTGGTCTGTTGTATCAAAATCCCGTCTGTTGTACAAGTTCAAGAGGTGTTAATTAGGGATGGGCATTTATTTTATCGTTTATCGTGACACAATTCTTAAATTTTGATTTATTGCTGTCACAATAAATTCCAGTTAATGTTTAAAAAGGAACAAATATATATGTTTTTTTTAACTAATTTTTTTTTTCTGTTCCATGTGAGCATTAATAAAAATGTGATTAAATGAAGTCCCCATATGCAGATTAGTGATATGAATCACTTCTTTCAGTATGTGGCTTCCTGAAGAAGCTCTTTTCAAGTGGGAATATTTTTCAAGAGCAACATTTCATGTTTGTGGGTTTATGAACTGTGCACCATGCAGTTACCTAAAAAAGGAAGTAATGCATAGTGGGGTTTTTTTTCATCATAATTTTCTCAATGGTACTTTTTAAAAATATTTTTTCCCTGAAGCACTGTGAGCACAAATAAGATCAGAATGCTATTTTATATTTCCTCAGGCCTCGAGCCAGTGCTGTAGCAGAGCGGCTGTGGAGCGCCAAAGAGGTCACAGACCTCGGCGACGCTTACAATAGACTTTCTCTTCACCGCTGTCGCTTGGTAGAGTAAGTATCGAGAAATCGTGAAAGTACTTAACGGACATTATTATTGCAAGAGACGTTAGGAATTGCTTTTGTTTTCTTTCCTCTTTTCTGCAAGGCGTGGGATACCAGCTGAGCCGGTGTCTCCCAGCTTCTGCCTGCATGAATATAAGGGCGTCTGAGTGCTGACGTGCTGATGTGGGAACCGAAAAAGGGAAGCACACATGCGCTCACAATCAACCTTTATGCTTGGTTTGTAAAATTGGGGAATCGAATGAGGAGCTCCTGCGTCAGAGCTGTCAATGTACTGATTGAATGTGATTCACAAATCTTATGTTCCATGTCGATATGAATAATTATTTTCTATATGCGTTTGTTGGTGGGAATGTTTCTTAAGATTTCAATAAATCATGACATTGTAATTGCTTCTGTGTTTTTGTTTTCATTAGCAAAAACTATACAGAAATACAGCGGCCATTTAGCAGCATAGTAGAAGAATGATATTGTCCTCTTTCAATGTACTCTCAGTATTTACCATAATAAATAGCTTCTTTTTTTTCCCCAGAAGATGTGAGGAAAACTAAAAATGTGTGATCACATCAGACCGGACATTCTTTTAAGAAGTGCGCTCTGGTCATGGGGGTTCATGGCTTCGTAGGCGTCCAGCTCCATCGAGAAAGTGGCGTTCCCAGAGGTCACAGTTCGCAGGACCGTGGAATAGCCCTTTAATGCGTCAGAAGATTAAATCATTAAATGAAGAGTTGAGGCAGATGTATCATTTAAATCATGCCGACTCTCACCATCATTTCAGCCAGGGGCACAGTTGCCAACAGCATCTTATTGTCATGGCGACTCTGGATCTCTCTGACGGTCCCCCGTCTTTGCGCCAGGTCCCCCAGCACCGAGCCGAGGTGCTCCTCCCCGACAGTGACCTCCAGGGACATGACGGGCTCCAGGACCTGTCCCCCTGCCAGCCTCAGGGCCTGGGTTCCCGTAGCGACACAGTTAATGCGATGCCGTCTTAACGTACTGCGCTTTTTAACGTGAACAAACGTTCTCGGTCTACCTTCAGCATGCAACGGGACGCGCAGGCCGACACCATGGCTGGAGACGTCCCCGGTTCCACGGAAACGCTGTGGATCACAGCAGTGACTCCCCAGACAGGGTAACCTAGCAGCGGGCCTGGGGGGGTGGATCATATTTGAAAGTCCTTATTTTTGTTTCTGTCTTCTGAGTTAAATAGCAAATTTCTTGTGACATAAGTTTATCATAGATTCTGCTCCTTTTTCAGCTGTAAGCCATTCATATTTATTATTGAGTGAATAAAAGAAAATGAAAGGGGGTTATAAAAAAAAAAAGAGCTTTCAGCTTCCTGCACATTTCCAGACCTTTAACAAATTTGGATTTTTTTTTTTCTCATTTTGTTGAAAATTTATAATACTAACCTTTACCTTGGTGTTGTGATGTTTTATGTTTAGGAACAAGGATGAATTATCAAAGCTACTTTTACCTTGTAGGTATGAGCTGTGCGCTCCGTTTTCCACAGCCTCTTTTATTTCTGGCTGGATCTTCACTTGTAGTTCTTCTGTAAATGCTACTTCACACGAGGCGAAGTCCACCGGTCTGACGGTCAGATCGACCGACACAAGATGCCTTCTGTCCCCTATGGTTCGGTCCAGCGTGTCTAACAAAGGCGGATTCATTAGATGATATTTTCAGCCGTCCAGAAATGAACGTTAAAGCGGCGTACCCGCAGCGGAGGCTTCCTGAAGGATGGTTTCTCTGTAGGCCACCTGCAGCGGCCCGAGGTGAGTCTCGATGCCGTATTCCCGTCTGATTCGGTCGTGGACGATGTCGATGTGCAGCTCTCCCATCCCGCACAGGATGGTCTTGGCACCGAAGGAAAACGGGAGCTTTAAACCAGTGCTGTGCTCTGGACAAAACTCTAGCCGATCCAAAAAAAAAAAAATGCTACTACCTGACCAGAATCGGGGTCAACTCTGACTTTCAGGCTGGGGTCTTCTCTCTGCAGGCAGTTGAGTGCATTCTCCAGATCTTTTAGTGAAGAAAGAAAGTTTGAAAGACTGGAAAGTTTTCGGGAATGAAGATAAACACTATACTAAAATTGTCCCTTTATGGAAATACGTAGTGAAGGATTTTGGTGGGATTTCATGCGGGAGATCAACACAAAGCAGTGCAAGAATTGTGATGTGAAAAAAAACAACAAAACTTTGGGATGAGAGTTTTTGTTGCAACACAAATATTTTTTTCTTTTATTAGCCTTTATGGTTTGTTTTAAAGAAAAATTGTTGCTGGGAACAAACTAAAAACATTCTATAGATTTATAGAATGAGAAAGTAGAAAGCAATTTTGTCCCAAAAAGCTAAATAATTGCAAATACTAATATCACACAAATGCTTTGTATGTCATGGTGTTGCTATATGTCATGTTTAATTTTCATTAAAATAATACTCTATTTTAAAAATCTTTTGTTGCGGGGGCAAGACAAGAGGGAATTTGAGATCATATTTTAATTCAGGGAAAAAAGAGAAGTAATTGCGTGATTGTTGATTGTAGCACCGACCTGCCTGCTTGGCCATGGTGGGGGGTTCTATGGTGCAGAAGAAGACGGGATCGGGGACTTCCACTCCAGACAGGACGACGCCGATGTCGGCGAGGTCTCCACGCTTTGTCCCCGTCCCGCCGTCGCTCTGCGCTCGACGGGCAGCGGCGGCCGCGGACGCCTTGGAGGAAACGATGGTGTCTCCCGTGACCGTCTGACGTGAAAGAGCAAAAGCGTGAGCAGACTCTTTAGCATTCGGAAAAGGCGTGGGGGAATAAACGGGTCACCTGCTTCAGTCCTACGGTCAGGGCGATGTTCCCCGCACTCATGGAGGGGATTTCAACGTGCTGGTCAGCGAACGGCACCAGCAGTCGGCTCATCCTCTCCCTGCCAACAGAACACGACCATCACTCCGTGTCGCGGGAATAAGCGACGCCGCGGCTGCTGCGATGGAATCGACATACGTGTTGTTCCGGTTTATGTTGTGGACGGCCGTCTGTGCTTTCAGCGTTCCGGAGTAGATCCTGAGGAAGACCAGCGGACCGCGCTGCTTGTCGTGGAGAACCTTAAAGGCCAAGGCGCACAGGTCGTCTTTGTACCACCGTCTGCTGGTCGAACGCGGACATACGATTTTCATGAAAAAGAATAATGTATTTTTTTAATTTGGAGAGGAACTATTCTTACCGTGATATTTTGTCATGATTTCCAATAAATAAACTAAAACATAATGTTAGATTTTCAGTATGAGATAACACTTTTCCAATATAATATTTCCCCCCCTTATCAATTTCTGTATCTTTGCCAAAGGGGACATAACAAATATGAGGTTCTCCATATAATTTGACATCTGTTTAACAGATAAAATTACTGGAACGGGTTTCAGAGGTCACTCACACCAGGTCATGGTGCCGTTCATTAGGAGCAGGCAGGTAAGCGGTGATGGCGTCCAAAAGAGGCTGAACGCCTTTGTTTTTCAGAGAGCTCCCGCACAGCACCGGGACGCCTTTCCGGGCCAGGGTCACGCGCCGCACGGCTTCCTGTAGCTGGAACATCAGATTTAACACAGGCAAGTTCGTAAAGTATCATTACATCTGAACACAAAGTTCTGTTTTAGGTCAGTGCAATGGAAGACTTGCTTTGTCTGCGGGAACGGCCTCAAAATTGTCACTGAAATCCGTTAGCAGCAGCTCTGCAAATTCATCGTCCAGATCAGCCATCTGGGATTCAGAGAACAAAAAAAAAAACAAAAAAAACGCTCATCAACGCCGTTCTTTTTTTTTTTTTTTAAGTTAGTTGTTGCAGGGAATTTCAGGACGCACCTGCTCAATGAGCGCCGTCCTGGCCTCACCGGCTGCTTCCAGGAGCTCTGGATCTTCGGATTGGCCGAGAGATTTGGCCTCAAATGTTCGTCCATCGTCTTGTGTCGAAGTCAGGTTCCATATGAGCTTCTGATTGGTCAACAAGTCCACCACACCTTTGAAGTTCTTACCGCTGCCGATTGGTACCTAGACAGGGACGGATTTAGGAGAAGCTTACAGTAAAACCTCATATTTATTTACAAAGATGTTTATGTTGCAGCTGAAGACAAGAATTGGAAATAAAAGGGATTCATTCGGTAAAAATGAACAATTTAGACAGAAAGCTGATGTGCAGATGTACCTGCAGGAGGACTGGAGTGGCTTTCAGTTTCAGTCTTATGCTCTCCATTGAGAAATTTAGGCTGCAAAAAAAATGGAAGAAAATATAGCTCCATTTTTAATATCACCTTCTCTGAGTTTGCAGAAGACAAGATGTCTAAGTCACTTACTCTGCAGTGGGTTTGTCCATCTTATTCAGGAAACAAACGCAGGGTATGTGGTGCTTCTCTGCTTGCCTCCACACGGTCAGAGTCTGGGCCTGTCAGGGTTTTCAAATAAGTTGCTAAAACTTATTGTAAAAATAATTCAAAAATATATATACATATATATATCTGCTGTGCCAACCTCGACGCCAGCAGACGAGTCAAACACGGCAACAGCCCCGTCAAGAACACGGAGCGCCCGTTCCACCTCCAGAGTGAAGTCAACATGTCCTGCAAACACACGATCATTTGAATATTTTAGGTTTAACAAGTTGTTTTTTTGTCTTTTATTTTAAAAATGTATTTACCTGGTGTATCTATGAGGTTTATGCGATGGCTTTTCCAATCAAAAGTGACCGCTGCCGACTGGATGGTGATGCCACGTTCCCTCTCTTGAGCCATGAAATCCGTGACCGTGTCCCCGTCGTCCACGTCTGACGGAAACAAAAGCGCCAACGGTTCAAACCATGGAGAACAGACGTCCACCCGCTGCTGCCTGTGTCTGACGCACACCTCCTAATGCCCTCGTGTAGCCAGAGTAATACAGCATCCTCTCGGTTGTGGTCGTCTTTCCTGCGTCGATGTGAGCCATGATGCCGATGTTTCGGATCCTGCAGAAACACAGCACACCTTCACACCGATCTCCTAATAGAACGTGCAGCAAATGGCCAATAAAAATAGCCTTCTGAATGAAAACGCCTTACTTGGAGATGTCGGGGTTGAGCACAGCCCGCAGAGATTTGATATCATCTGTGACAGTTAGCAAGAAGGTAAATGCTGAGTATTTGACAACAAAATCCAAGTTAATCAATAATGTATTTATTTTTTTTTTTTTTTTTAAAGAAAATTAATCATTTTGTCATAAATGCACCAAAATAACTAGAGGTTAACTGCTTAATGTGTACATCACAACTTACTGGAAGACATTTTTTTTTTAAATGTCTATTTATTTGCATAAATTTATTGAATGCCTTGCAAATGTATTTTCAACTCTTGAACTTTTCATTTCATGACATCGCAGACACAAGACGTCAACTTATTTAGTTGGGCTTGCATCTAAAAAGTGTAGCAAGCAAATGTGCAAACCTACTTTAATACCCTCGAATAAAATCTACAATACAGCAATATATTCTACCACAGTAATCCTGATTAAGCTTAAAAGAATGCATCCACAGCGCCCATGAACATATTTGTATGAAGTTGTCCCACCTGGTAGAGCGACATAATGTCTTCTCAAATGCCAGCTCTGTCTACATCTGCAGCTCTGTGGTCCAGCTCTCAATAAGCAACGTGTCTGTGAACGACAGCGTTATTAATCGGATCAGTAAATATTTAAGTGAAATAAATATGACGCCTCTTACCCATATGATCCTCTGTAAGGCTATGGCAGACATCTCTGGTTGTGCTAAAAGCTCCTTTCTGTCGCAGCTTTAAAGACAATGAGAGTGGACGACGATCTGCCACCTCATTCGTTACAGAGGAAATGTAGATAATTTATTTGAAAAATACAGAGAAGGAAATGTATTAAAGTACCCTTGAGGCCAGAATCATTTTTGTTACTCATAAGTCTCGTTTAAGGCACGACACCAAAATACATCCCCTGGATTCCTCAGGCTTCGTCATTTGGTTCCGGGTTTTGAAGTAAATTCACTATTTTTATTTATTTTTTACAGTTAAGTAAATTTAAAATCTTTGAGCATATTTTACAAAAAATAATAAATTAAAGCTTTTTTTTCGAAGGGGACAGTATTTTACAACAAAACCGATTCTTTAAAAAAAATTCTAAATCAAAAACGGATATGTTGTTTCAGCGTGGTGACGCACTTCCTCTACGTGTCGGCTTCGGGGAAAACAACATCAGAAGAGCCCCAGCCTGAAGCAAAAAACACCAAAAAACACCGTGCCTTCACCAGGCGCAACCACCGGCAGCGGATTTATTGAAACAAGTAACTTCCGAAGAACAACATGGTAAGAAACCCAGTCGTCTAAATGCCGTTTATTCGCCAGTGAGAGACAATTGAACGCTCTCGCGTTTCTTGAGCTAGCGTTAGCTTTCGTCAGCATGTGGCAGCGAGGGCAACGGAGCTGGAGTTCAACTGTTTGTGTCCAAATTCACCTCGTTGTGTTATTGTCAGGTCTGTGATGTCATTACAATATCTAAGGTATATTTTACACACTAAAGGAGGGCTACCAGGCATGAAAGGTTAATTAAAAATTCTGAACAGATATTGAGTGTGATTAATTTTTTTTTTTTTTTTGCTTAAGTAAAGAAAATTGAACTTGGGAAATAATTTTAGATTTGATTTTGTTCGCAGTCTCAATGTCTTAAATCAATATTCATATGTTTTTTGTTTCTTCTTGAAACCACCCAACCTTATTTTCTTATTTATTACCTTAAAATGTCTGTTTTTAAAGGTAACTTATTGAAAATGCAACAACTATAGCAATATCTCACATAAACTTTAAACAGACCTTTTTTTTTTTTTTTTTACATCGAACTCAAAAAGATCAAGAGCCTGTGATCTTTCTGCCACAGTTTATTTTACAAAAGTTTATAATTAAATCTGTAAAAGTTGATTTCCGTAAATCTCAACAGCAACGTTTGAACCTCGCGTTTCCGTCTTGCTTCTCAGCCTCAGAACGAGCACATCGAGTTGCACCGCAAGCGGCACGGCTACCGCCTCGACCACCATGAGAGGAAACGGAAGAAGGAGAGCCGAGAAGCCCACGAGCGGTCCCACAAAGCCAGGAAGATGATTGGTTTGAAGGCCAAGCTCTACCACAAACAGAGACATGCAGAGAAGATCCAGATGAAGAAGACGTGAGTGTGGAGGAGGACATCCTGTCTTGTTTCGTTTTCACCCGGGTAACATTTTCTTTTCATTGTTTTCAGCATCAAAATGCACGAACAGAGAAAGACCAAGCAGAAGGACGATGACAAGACCCCTGAAGGAGCCGTCCCGGCCTACCTGTTGGACAGAGAGGGACAGTCTCGGGCAAAGGTCCTCTCCAACATGATCAAACAGAAGAGGAAAGAGAAAGCCGTAAGTGTTGTCTTATGATGTGCACATAATCTTTCTACGAATTACGTCTGCGTAATTGTAAACATTTGTGTAAAATTACCATAATTGCGCTTGTAGGGCAAGTGGGAGGTGCCCCTGCCAAAGGTTCGCGCTCAAGGAGAGACAGAAGTTCTTAAAGTCATCCGAACAGGAAAGAGACAAAAGAAAGCCTGGAAGAGGATGGTCACTAAAGTCTGCTTTGTTGGAGACGGCTTCACAAGGAAACCTCCAAAGTACGAACGCTTCATCAGACCTATGGTGAGTTGACTGCACAGGTTGAGGTCAAATGTTTTCTACTTCTTTGTACCGATGCATCGATCCACCTTTTGCACTTCCGATACAAATATAAATATATAATGCAGAAAAACAGTGCTGAATTGCCTAAAAGATTTCTTTTTCTAAACTCAGATATAAATATACTGATGTACAAATTTATCTCTGCCCCAGCACAGTGCACGTAAATGCACCAATAGCTTGACAAGGTTGGTCAGATGTAAAAACAGCACAACTTTTATTTGTTTGGTCAACGTGAAATAAGTAATGAAGAAACTGAAGCAACAAACATCTTTCCAAATGGTTCAGAAAGTGCAATTAGGAATTCTGAATGTAATGCAAAATAAGTAATAAAGCAAACAGAGAAAAAAAGCATAGAATTAGACTGAATTATGGATCGGTCACATGGTGACCAATAACCGATCTATAATTATTTTCCAGTATGGGTAGTGATACAGATTCATATCAGATGGGTGCCTCTCTACTGCTTGGTTTGAGCTCGGTCACCCACATGTCATTCTCTGTAGGGTCTGCGTTTTAAGAAGGCTCACGTCACACACCCAGAACTGAAAGCAACGTTCTGCCTCCCCATCCTGGGTGTGAAGAAGAACCCTTCGTCACCACTCTACACCTCTCTGGGGGTCATCACCAAGGGAACGGTGATAGAGGTCAATGTCAGTGAGCTGGGCCTGGTCACACAAGGTGGAAAGGTTATCTGGGGTGAGTTCTTCTTCAGTGAGGATTTTACTAGGAGCTAATGTAACTAAAGTATAATTTTGTTTCTGTTGTCTCTTGTTTTATTTGCATATTTCTAAGAAAAGTAGAAATTTCTCATCTTTTGCCTACGTCATACCAAGTGAAGATCTTCATGTTGGAATGTTTGATTTTTTTCTTTCTCAGGTAAATACGCCCAGGTGACAAATAACCCTGAGAACGATGGATGTATTAATGCAGTTCTTCTGGTATAAGACTCTCTACCTGTTTCCACCAAGAGCATTGATTAACAGCAGACCTACATTCACCAAACTGTTGGTGGAGCTGTGATTGGCTACGTCTACTGCAGCAAAAAGGACACTCTGAAAGGAAATCGTTTGATATAAATAAACTTGAAATACCATCAAATATTTCCCTGACTTTTGTATCTTCCTTGTGGACTTCATAACAATAGAATAATAATCTCACATCAAAAATCTGTATTAGAACTCAAAGCTGAAGCTGTTCATGTCTTTCATGTCAGCTCATATGTTGTCTGAGAAGACGCTTAAAGCCACATTAAACATAAATAATCCAAAATATTGCGATGATGGTGTGTTTGAAAAATGGCTAGTAAAAATAAAGCAAGTTGCCTTTCTAAATTCTGGGTTTGTTGAATCCATGTTAACTTCTGTGGTGCTGTAAACTGTTGGGTGCAAAACATCTATCTAGTTTACCGTTTTTATTTTTCTCCACAGACCACAGTTCTGAAGCTGATTATGAACCTAAAGTGACAATTATATTTAGAAAGATCTTGATTATTTTAGTTTAAATCCAGGCTCTTTTTACATCTGTACTGAATCCAGTACAGATGTAAAATGACCATAATTGTGCTTGTAGGGCAAGTGGGAGGTGCCCCACTTGCACAGTACAGATGTACTGTCTTCACTTCCACAGATTCCAACATGGGAATTTCAGTGATTTATTTGCTTCTGTACTAGTAGGGCTGCATGATCTTAGAAAAAAAAAAAGTGATATGTGCTGAAAAATTAAATGAATTTCCATATGAACAAGGTTTTATTACAGAAGTTGCTTCAGGTCAAAGTATAAACTGCATTTCCATATTTACCCTCTAAAATATGATTACAATGTGTTCTGTACATTATAAGTGAAAAATGCTTTAAAGCGATGATCATGGTCTTGATTTTGTTTTATAACAAAAAACGTTTTTTGAGCATCACCTTATATATTTCACACAATGTAGCGCTTTGATTGGGAAGCATCAACCCAACACAGACTGTTTCCATGTAGAGTTGATGATGAGGTGACAATCCTGAGTTTCTTAAAAACATGACATTTAATTTCACTTGTGCAATAGCTGCTTAAGTGCAAAATTCCTTCCAATAAAAACAAGAGATTTGAGGCAGTTACTTTCTGTGGTTCGTGCACATCATGTAGCGTCTCATCCTCATGTCCTTCAGATGCGCACATCTATATGTGGAAGTTTAGTTTGTTCTGTACTGTCTTGCAACCTGTGGAAGAGAACAGCTTCTCAGGTTTTGGGGAATAGATCATTTCTCTGGCCACCTGGTTCGCCACGTCGGGGTTCGGTCTGAGGTTTCTGGCTTTCATCTCGGCCATGGCGCACTGCACCACGTGCTGGTACTCCAGAGGCAGGAAGGGGACAAAGAAGTCCACCAGGTTCCTGTCGATCAAACTTGTACGAAAGAAGCCGCCTGAGGGAAGAGAAACGGAAAAGGACTCTTGAGCGCTTTTACTTGATTTTAAGGGAATGTTGACGAGACCTCAGCTGACCGTTTTTGCTGTTGTACACGGACAGTGAAAGTGCGTTTTCCAGGTCTTCGAGTTTAATCTCTTCTCGGGAATGTCCGTCCTGCCAGAACTCTAGAGCCGTTTTAATGATGTTGTCCCCTCCTTCGTTGCTGTTGGACAACAGAAACAAAAAGTTGAAATGTAAAAAAAAAGAAAAACTAAAAACAGGGCAACTAATTGCCTTTTGAAATCTCATAATTGGAACACAGTTCAAAGCTGGGTTAGGATCTGAAACAATAACCCAAGCTGTGAACAGCTTGGGTTCAATGCATCGTCTGAGAAAAGACGAGCTTCACATTAGTAAATTATTAGAGAAACTGGGCATGAAGATCATTAACCACGGCGGCAGCCTGGAAGAAAACCTGTTTGAAGTTGCAAAGGAGTTGAGAAACTCAATGTTCATTAACGTGATAACACTAAGCAATAGCTTCAATAGAGGATCAAAGCATATTCATGGTTTAGAATGGCTCAATCACAGCCCAGAGCCGCATTCAGAGTTGCTTTATAGTAGATAATATACCCTCAATTACAAACTATTCTAGGGGATGTTTTATTTGTTGGGTTTTTTTTTTCTGAGAAAAATCTGTATTTTTCTGCATTTACTTCATGAACACAATCATAACTCAAAATAAAACTAGCCTATTGTGGTCCTGCTTAAATGAAACTGAAATCTTGTGAGGTCTTACCTGAGGAAGATGAAGATGGACTTCCCATAAGAAACCCCGTCCAGATTGTCATAGTATTCCAGGAATGGCTTGATGCTGTCAATCAGGCCCGGGGGCATCTTGTCCATCTCATCAAAGATGAACATGGAGTACTCACACTTGGTCACATTGCCTCTGACCCACTCCCGCAACTGAGACTGAAAAGAAAAGCAAGTCAGCTGGCTGAACTGGACAGGAAATGACTCTCACTAGGTATTCCTCACGCCTCCCGGGCTTTAAAAACAGCAATTATTAAACCCAATTGTTAAAAACGTCATCTAGAAACTAGTGATCGGGCCCAAAATCTGGGTGTAGTGATGGACCTTCAGAGTCACATAAATACAGTTACAAAGTCTGCCTTCTATCACCCGAAAGACAGGCTTACAGGACAAATGTTCCTGGAAGATCTAGAGAAACTCATCTAGTGTGTTCCTTTTTAGCCACATTGATTACTGCAACTGTGTCTGCACACGTCTGCCTAGAAAATTCATCAGACAGCTGCAGCTGATCCAGAATGCTGCTGCTCCTGTTCTCCCTAAAACCAGGAAGATGGAGCACGTCACCCGGGTTCCAAGAGTCCTTGCACTGGCTCCCTGTAGCTCATAGATGAGACTTAAAAATACTTTTGTAAGTTAATAAAACACCAAATGGGAAATCCTGCGATGGACTGGCGACCTGTGCAGCGTGTACCCCGCCTCTTGCCTGAGACGTTCGCTGGAGACAGACACCAGCAAAAGTTAATCTGAAATTTTCAGAACGCCATTTGACAAAATGTAGTGTTGTTCAGTTGCAGCATTATGTTTTTATAATGTAAAGTATTTTGAACTGTCCTAAACTTGTCTTGACTTGAGTAGAAATGTGGGGTATTCCTAACCTTGTACGTATCAATCAGATGTTTATGCGGGAAGTGAAAAGGGGACGTGAACAAGTGGACAAAGCTGCTTTTCATTCCGTTGGCGTAAATGCTTTCGGCGAGGAGCTGGCTGGCAAAGTTCTTCCCGGTGCCGGACCAGCCGTGGAGAGAGAGCACCAGAGGCTTCTTCGGGTTCCTGTTGTTCACGAAGCCTTTCACAGCATTTAAAATGATGCTGGACGCAATGTGCTGTCCGAAGAGCTTGTTCTTCAGGTCCCACTCAAGCCCTGAAGAATTTAGACAAAAAGCAAATCAGGAGATCTGTGTCTGGAACCACCGGAGTCATATAGAGAAGGTTTCCAAGAAGGCCACAAATTTCTTTTCTAAATCGGTGGAGTAATGTCTGGTGTCTTGCAAATTAATAAAAAACAAATGCATTGTATTACCTGATACAAGCTGCAAGAAGAGGTTTGAGGGCTTCAGATTAAAGAAATGATGTCAAGCTCTAACATATTTGTTATTACGATCGCCTAAAAGTGATCCACAGAAACTGGTGATTGAATGTCTCTGTCTACAAAGGATACTGATTAGAGCAAAACTACTTAATATTGCCTGGCTTTCCAGAATTGCACTATTCATGGTGCGTTTGTGGACAAGTATTCCCTCTGGTTTCGATGAAACTCGAGGGAACTTTGCTCCTTTCTTACTTGTGAGCAGCAGTTATGACGCATGACATTTTCTTTCCCACCGGGAAATTAAAGTCACACCTCAAACTTTAATTAAAACCTGAGCTATGACCCCAAATTCTAAGAGAAATTGAAGAGGATCCTTCATGCATGCAGAGCAGGACCATCGAGCAGGGAGAGAAGGAGGAAGTCCCGTCTCTTCTATCAGTGACGCCAGACAAGGATCGACCCCCCCGCCACATCTGTCGGCTGTGTGGGTTTGTAACCACACAGCCGACAGAAATTTAAGAGGAGCGGGAAAAGCTGGTGTCAGCTGCCATGTCTGCTGGAAACTGACGTGACAAATTCAGGTTTATGTGGCAGCTTCTGCACTTTGGTGGCCACTGCCACGCCTTCCATGACGGATTAAATATTGAATATGAATAAGTTATTAACCAAAAATGAAATTAATTTTTAAAAAAGTTAAATAAAAAGCTGCCATCTTTAAAGGGCTGGACCTTTAAGTGATGAAGGGGGGAAAAAAAAACAGCCTCCAGTTTCTTTTGGCTTGAGTGCAGCGTTCACCAGAGCAACTTGTGGCCTTTTATTAGCTGATTGCACTTATTTGTGTAAATCTCCACCCACAACAGGAAGTCAACAAGAACATGAACGATAAGATTCAACGCATGTACAATACACATATGGTTGCCACCGATTTGGTGCGGCATCTGTGGCAGGGGCCACAGACTCCGTGACAGATGACACCAAATCAGTGACGGCTTTACGTGTATCTATACATTCTTGTTTATTTGCTTCGATTTTGGTCAATATACATTTCTTCATATTCAATGTTCAATCTGCCACCAAAAGCCACGTCCTGTGCCATTTAGTCTGTGACCTCCGTCACAGGGACCATGTCAGTGTCAGCTGACATGGTCCTGTGAGTCAGCTAAGTCTGACAGACTCCGTGTCATCTGTCACGGAGTCTATCAGACTATCAGACTCCGTGACAGATGACACCAAATCAGTGACGGCTTTACGTGTATCTATACATTCTTGTTTATTTGCTTTTTTTTTTTTTTTTTCCGATTTTGGTCAATATACATTTCTTCATATTCAATGTTCAATCTGCCACCAAAAGCCACGTCCTGTGCCATTTAATCTGTCACCTCCGTCAAGGGACCATGTCGGCTGACACTGTGGCAATTAACATTCATCCTGCAACATGAGAGACAGCAGTGACCTTGGCCCTGTGCTGCTGCTGCACATTGGACCATTGGTAGACGTTTATCTGACGCTCCCTGATGTTCGTCCCCTGGTTTTAAGCTGTGTGCATTCTCACCCAAAAATAACCTATATTATGGGTGATCAAAAGCCTACTGAGGTGATCTGCAGATGTGGAAGTGCTGCCAAACACTGACTACTAGACAATATTCTCCAGTTTCGTTTTCATTCAACAAACGAGTTCACCAAACAGGTAGGCCTATGCGAAATTGGATTTTGTTTTTATACAAGAAGTTTGTGTGGAGTTACCACAGACTTCTCATAGTCCCCGTTAATTCTACACAAGAACAGCATCAAGGAGCTCATTAGTTTTGAGCTACGATGATCGTGGCCCCTGCAGGGTTTGAATTTGACGCTCTTAAGGATTATAGTTAAAAGAAAAAGAACACACACGACACTCAGCAGCTGAGGTGGTATTGCTCGCTTACTTGCTCCATTGAATGATATCCACTTGGGTTGGCAGCACTCGCGGTAGTAGCAGAACATACTACTGGCTAAAATCCCTGAGAAACCAGCAGCCACTCCCACCGCGATAGTGGTGCTGATGGGCTCCAGCGCCGCCGCCACGCTGGAGTAGAGAAGCAGCCAGAGGAGCAGCGTGTGTTGCTTTCTCAGACGCATTCCGACTACCAAGACAAACTGGGGCAAAACAGAAAGGAACACATTTTTATGGCGAAGCGACTTGAAGGGGAAGTGCTGCTGTTGTTAAATTGGTGACGTCAGGGTCCAAAGGTTCCTCATACAGTTTTACTTACAGTAGACCTTAAAGGCTTGTGGTGTTTGTTTGTCCTTTTGCTTTGGATATATGAGTCATATCTAAAATAGGAGACCTGTAATCAACAGGAACTTATCTTGATAACTCAGAAACCACTCTGTTACTTTGCAAGCCATGACCTTAAGTGTTTTCTGATTCAAAAATATTTACAAATGACACCCAAATATAACTTTCCTTACGGACAAGTGTAGGGTTTTCAGCTGGTGTGGGAATGCACTGTTCGACTCCATGCTCCATCGACGAATCGACCAAATTTTAAAACTGCATCATAAAACAGTACACAGAAACCTACCTGCATTGGTATTTATGGTTGCACTCCATTTCTGCTAGTAAATGAACAGTGAACTGTGTGATTCAGAACTAAACGCTGAAAAGGAAGCTTACAAGGGACATACAATTAACTGTGAACATTGCCTCGAAAACTTTTTTTTTTTTTTACAGAAAAAATAAAAAGAAGCAGCCCGAGAGAACGTGGAAACTACTGACACTGGCCAAGAACGCACACAGCTTTTGATTCCTGCCCTTTACCCCAACAATCAAATATCAAAAGGCTGAAATTCAAGGTGTTCAGATGTGGGGATACCATTCTTTACTTGTCATTGCATGTCACTCTTACATATTTTGCTGGAGAATAAATTTTCCCAGTAATCAGTGGAATAATAAATGATGGTGTTGTTGTTTTGAGACATTTTCAAGTAATATGCTGATAATGATAATGCAATAGCGGAAGTTTTCTCTCTCAAACTTTAATTTTTGTAAGGAGCTCTTGACACTGAAACTGGAAGATATTGTAAGTTATAGCAAAACAATAACTAAAAAAAAAACAAAAAAAAAACCTACACACAACCGAAACCTTAAATAAAATGACGTCTCTAAACAAAATTTCACTTCAAAGTCGACCATCAAAATAGAAATTATCAAGCTAATTTTAGTTTATGATGCTTTCTCCTCTGGACCACCAGATGCACCATGCATTTCTGTGTTAATCATTTATTTTCCCGAATTTAACTTTTCCTCCTCTTTAGCCATGGAGAACGATAAACCATATTTCGATTGACGTAAAAAAGTCGCGTTCTTTCTCTTAAAAGCTATTGCGTTTTTCAAATTGTGATATTTTAAGACGAACAACAGTTTTATCTACCAAGATCTCTTCTTATAACACATTTTTTCTTTGAAAATGTATTTGGCTATTTTTGTAGTCTGTCATCTGAGCCAGCCATATTCACATAACAATATGTGATTGTTATTACTAAGCAATTGCCCCCTCGGGATCAATAAAGTTTATTCTATTTTAAATGTACTAAATCTAAATAGAAGTGAGGGTGCATCTTCATGTACTTAATTTGTATAAATCAGGGGAGTCAAACTGCAGTCCTCAAGAGTCGCTGTCCTGCAGTTTTTAGATGAGCCACAGGTACAAAACGCTGGAATGAAATGGCTTAATTACCTCCTCCTTGTGTCGACAAGTTCTCCAAAGCCTTGATGACCTAATTATTCTATTCAGCTGATGCAGCAGAGGGACATCTAAAAGTTGCAGGACTGCAGTCCTTTGTGACTGGAGTTTGAGACCCCTTATATACATAAAGTACTTATATGGGAAAAAAAAAAAAACTTCTTAAAAATTAAGGTTTTGGTTTACACTATTTCCCATCCTCCTGCTGCACCAGCTTTATGATTTTTATTAAACTGTGTCACATGAAGTTGCACTTTGCACAGTCATGCTATGCAAGCTGTTTGATGATTACACAACTTTTCCCATGTCAACGGCAGCTGACCCCCCATGACGGGTTTATTGAAGCGATGAAAGAGCGGTCACTGAATGAGCAGAAATCTGGTGTTCCGTTTATATTAACGAGTGAAACGCCGATATTCAGAAACATTTTTTATTGTGAGCCGTGATCTGATTTCCTTGAAGCTCCTTGGCTGTGCACAGTAGAAATTTACGTTCACATTCAGAGGGAAACAGAGGCAGTCGCACTGAAAAGGTTTGCTTTCTTCTTAACACTTGGACAACCAGCAGTGCATATCGTCCTGCTGCTTAAAAAGTAGAATACAGTAGCTCCAAATAAAAAAAAAAAAAAAGCATAGATGCCCCTTAGTGTGGCACTGAGACAATGAGAAGTCATCTAAACTTTTCCCAACATCAGTGTAACATTTATTCTGTACAAGTCAATGAAAGAAAAAAAAAAATCTGTTGGAATTTTTTTTTTTTTTTTGCAAAAATGTAGTTTAATAATTATGAAGAACCTTAAACTAAAATGTGGTAGATTCAATTTCATCATTCACTCTGCTTGAGTAAACACTAGGTCTGCACAATGGCAGGAAAATGTTTAAGTGTGATGCTCTTGCTGAAAATTCCAGCAATATTAATTATTTAACCCCATATTTTATTTTACCGTCCTCCATGTTGCAGCTCGGCCGCTAAAACGATACATCAGGTGTAAACATTAAGAGCAGAGTTCATCCTGTTGGTTAAATACATCAAAAGTGCCCAGATAAAATATCGTGTCTAAGGCTGATCTTTGCTATTTCTATTAGGAGAGCACCGATTGCAGTTTTTCGGCCGATCGTTCATTTAAACAACTTTTACCAATTTTGTCTTTTTTAAAATTTTTGTCTAAAACGCCACTAAATACAACAACAAAGACACCAAGCTGGCAGCAATAGGATGACGATTGTTAACCCCGTACTTACAAACATAATTTTCAGACTTTTGCGAAGACAGATGAGATCGGTGGATTTATGTACGTATCGGCTGATTGCCGATCAAACCAAAACGAACGAAATCGGAGTTGATTTGTTGACGCGCCGCTAATTTTGATATTGCATGTTCTGATATCGTGATGATATTTTGTCATGGCCAAGCTAAAGTTCAGAACAAACATCAACTGTAAATGGCCTCATGAGATAAGACTTGGAGAGCTGTTGCAAGTCAAAATGCTGGATGAAAATGCCCAGATGCTTAAATTAATAAAGTTTAATGTTTATAAAACTACGCTACTTCAGCTAAGCTAGTGCTTTCCAACTGATTTATTTATTTTTCTGCTGATCTGTATTAGAGTAGTACAAAATAATGCGATGGGTGATAATGTGTGTAAGTCAAGTTGAGTCTTCCAAAATAAAGTGTGATGGTCTTTCTGCTTTTGGTTTCCAGAAAACAAAAATCATAGATCATCATCCGTCTGAGTGCTGGAAAAAATGAAATAAATGTCCATCTTAGCAAGGATTTATTACAAAATGGCTTCAGGTCAATGTCTAAGTTAATTCTCTAATTCCCAGCATAATCATTCTAAAATATGATTACGCTGCATTATGTTGTCATGACGATAAATCCATCCATTTCATGTGAAAATGTCTTAAGAGATTTGTCATGGTCTTGTTTTCTTTTCGTAACAAAAACCTGACATTTTAAGAAGCAACTGTTCGCTTTTGAGCATCGCCATATTTTACACTCAGTGTAGCGCTCCGCTCCGATTGGGAAACGGCAACCAAAACCGTTTCCGTTCAGACGGTCAGAATCGACGACAAGTCTGAGTTTCTTAACAACAAATCGCGTTACACCACTTCATTTCACCCGTGTAATCTTCGTAGTGCAGTGAAGTTTAACAATGAGGAATAAAAGACACTAGACTTAAGTTTAAAAAAAAAAAAAAAAAAAAAGAGAGACTTTTTGTTTTCACCTCAACTACACCACCGGCTGCTCGTTTATTGAGGTGAATGAACAGCTGTTGACGTGTAAAATTCTCCTAGAAACTGAGAAAAGGGTTTAAGGCAGTTCGTTCACATCACGGCGGAGAACGACTCCAAAGGGAAACGGGTTCCCCTGACAGGAAGACATCAATATTTAAGAGTTTTTGCAAGCACACATAACCGTCCAAGACTGGCGACATAAAACCAGAGATTAAGCTCTTCAGCCAGGGACAAATTGCTCCGACCGCTTGAATATTTCATCCGGCTGGCGCTGGGTGTAAGTGAGAAGGCCTCCTGATGGCTTGATGGCCTCAAGGTCAGACAGAGAAACTTTCACTGAACTCTCTCCAGCCAGATCGGCTCCCTGTCTCTAGTCGTTTGGGCTGCAGAGTTCGTTTTCTAAAAATAAAAGTGCACTTAGTGACTCATTTTCATGTCCTTCAGATGCGCACATCTATGTGTAGAAGTCCAGTTTGCTCTCTATCGTCTTGCAGCCTTTGACGGAGAACACGCGCTCAGATTTGGGGAAGTAGGTCATATCCCTGGCCACCTGGTCCGCCACGTCGGGGTTCGGTGGGCGGTTTCTGGCTTCCATCTCGGCCATGGCGCACTGCACCACGTGCCGGTACTCCAGAGGCAGGAAGGGGACGAAGAAGTCCACCAGGTTCTTGTCGATCAAACTTGTACGAAAGAAGCCGCCTGAGGGAAGAGAAACGGAAAAGTACTTCCAAGAACTTTACGTATTTTTGTTGCTTTTTTTTTTTTTAAAGAATCTGCGACGCGACCTCGGCTTACTTTTGTTGTTGTTGAACACGGACAGCGAGAGTGTCGTTTCCAGGTCTTTGAGCTCGATCTCTTCCCGATTTTTCCCCGCTTTCCAGAACTCCAGAGCGGTCTGGATGATGCCGTCTCCTCCTGCGTTGCTGTCGGGTGAAAAACAGAAGCGATACATAAAATCCAGTGCAACCAGTTGCCTTTAGAAATCTTGTGATTAGGAAACGGAGATCACTTGTAGTTCACTATGAGTGGATAAAGGGTGTGTCACACCTGTTAGTTGGACACAATTAGTTTGAATGCTTTGTTTCTCTTCGTTTACTACATTCGACAAAAATCAATATAAAACCAGGAGTATCAATTTCCTAACACACAAGCCAAATTTTCGGAAGACTTTGTCGTTTACCTGAGGAAGATGAAGATGGATTTCCGATAAGAAACCCCGTCCAGCTTGTCGTAGTAGTCCAGGTATGGCTTGATGCTGTCAATCAGGCCCGGGTGCATCTTGTCCATCTCATCAAAGATGAACATGGAGCGCTCGCAGTTGCTCACATTGCCTCTGATCCACTCCTGCAGCTGAGACTGAGGACGAAAGCAAGCAACTGAAAACAGGTCCGACGGCTGAAATGTGTCGCAAAACTCTACGCGGACTGCAGCTCACCTTGTAGGCGGCTATGTGCTCCACGTGCGGGAAGTGAAGCGTGGACGTGAACACGTGGACGAAGCGGCTGTGCATTCCTTCGGCGAAAACGCTTTCGGCGATGAGCTGGCTCACGTAGTTCTTCCCGGTGCCGGTCCACCCGTGGAGCGAGAGCACCAGTGGCTTCTTCGGGTTCGGGTTGCTCATGAAGCCGTTCACGGCTTTTAGGATGATGCGGGACGCAATGTGCTGTCCGAACAGCTTGTTGTCCAGGTCCGTCTTGAGCCCTGCAGAATTTAGACCAGAGAGGCATCAGGATCGGTTGCCGTCGAGTCGATTCTTACTTTTCCCTCGTTTTCTTTTTTTTTTTTTTTTCTCTCTTTTTGCGTTTGGTTTTTCATTTTCCCACGGTTGTCACGGCGCGTAACCGTGGCAACAAGATGTTTCCTACTCATCTCAATGGTGAAGGATCACAACCTTGACTCCACTGTCTCTCAGTCTGGATTTCCAACTATCTGGTAAGACAGAGATTTAAAGAGGAACTGCAAAAGCAAAGGAGGCGGGTCAGCGACACTCCCCAGCAACTGGAGATGTCATCCAGGATGTACTACTGTAAATATCTCCTTTTTCCCTGCATATTGTGCTATAAGGCTGACATAAAGTAAGAGTCTTCAGTCAGAGGTTTCTGCAGATTCGTTGCGAAACTGACTGCTACTGAAGTTGGCAGCAGAAACAGGAGAAATGGGGTAACAACTCCTCTATGCCACGATAATGACTAAAACTCGTTGTTCAAGCAGTCTTAACTATTTATGTCCGTTTTGTTGTTGGTTTTAAAGCTTCTCTAATGTGAACTACAATGCTGCAGAGATCTACAGATGCAGAAATTCTGCAGCAATTGCTAGATCCAAGTGCTAAAAAGGGCAATATTTTTTGGTTTCAGTTTACATTACCCACCACGCGCGCGCACACAACACACACACACGCGCGCGCCATTTTACCGTCTCCCTGCTGGTTGGTGCAAAGTAGACTTCTTTACACCAGGCTCGGGTATAAACGTTGCGCTCCAGCTCACCTGTTGCGTTATAAGCTATCCATTTTGGATCGCACGTTTCCTGAAAGTATCTGAAGATAGTCCGGCCCAGCGCAGCCCCGACACCGACTACCACCGTTGTTGTGATCGGATCAAACGCGTTCACCAACCCGCTGAATGTCAGTGCCGCCCACAGACAGATGTGCGAAACTTTCATTGTCGAGCCACGGGGATCGTTTCCGACGTAAATTTGTGGAATAAAACGGTACGGAGGGCAACAGAGAAAGAAAAAAAAAAAAAAACGGCGGAAAGCCTGCGCGGACGCTTCCGCCTACGTCATTCTATTTTTTTTTTTTTTTTTAGAGTTACGTTCAAGACAGGTAGAACAAATTGTTTAAATTGGATACTCGTGAGGATTAAAGTGAGAAAAACAAAACAACAACACTAGAAAGCAGCAGGACTGTTTGCTTACTCGTTATATTGAATGATATCCACTCGGGTCGGCAGCACTCGCGGAAATAGTAGAAGATGTTCTGGTATCTCACTAAAATCCCCGTTAGAGCCGCAGCCATTCCCGCCGCGATAGTGGTGCTGATGGGCTCCAGCGCCGCCGCCACGCTGGAGTGGAGAAGCAGCCAGAGGAGCAGGACGTGTTGCTTTCTCGGACGCATGTCTCTGTCGCGAGGGCGAACCCGGATAAAGCCGAGAGGAGCGCGTTGTTACGGCGAAGCGGTCTCGAAGCGGAAGTGCTGCTGTTGTTCAACTGGTGACGTCAGGGTCCAAAGATTCTTCTTCTTCTTATTATTATTATTTTTCTTTTTAAAGGGGTTCAGTTTCCCAAATACTTTCAGCCTTTGACTCCCTGATTTTATTTATTTATTTATTATTAATTATCGTTTTACAAAATTGTTTTTTAAATAAAATCTTTGTAGATCATATGAACGCCACTGTTTCACAGTTGGGGGTCATGACCCTGGATAAGCAAAAAACACTTAATAGAGTTTCACATTACAAAATAATAATAATTATTATTATCGATATATTTTCGTAACCTTTCTGGAAAAATACTTTTCTTGATAAAGAGCAAGAAGCTTAAGAGAGACGTCATCTACTTAATAAGTGGAGCCTGGTTTCTGATAGTAAAAATATCTCCACAAACCCAACTGCAACTTTTTTTTTTTTTGCTTATGTACAAAATGTAAATAAATAAATGAAAGCACCAGACCAAACTCATTTAAGTGAGACTTATCAGCCTCATGGTGGCGCTACAGCATAGCTGAGAGGTCCCAGGGATTCAGAACCAGACGTAAAACGCACAGGACACACAATCACGACAAAACTTTCGTTAAAGCATGGGAAAAAAATGAAAGAGAAAAAATAAAACCTCGTCTCCATTAGGATGCAGATAGTAAGACAGAAACTGGATGAATACTGTGACAAAATAAAACATCACTGCTGGGTGCCATGGAGATACTGTTGTATCTGAAATCACAGCCATTCCTCCAGGTTGGTATTGATCAACATGTAAACAATGGAGATTGTTTCCAGAAAAGATAAATAAACATGTAGCAAGATAACTGTGGAAGCAGGCTGCTTGTATGTTGAGGAATGAGATCGTCATCGAGTGGGAAAAGGCCAGTGAGTGGATGCGATCTGATGACTGGATGATTGGAGCTCTCTCCTCTTTCCTTTCATTTCTCCAGCACAGATTCCCACAGTAGTTAGGAGAAGGCTACCAGAGGGCGCAGGTCAGCCTTTAATCCTTCTATAAACAGACAGCAGTGCCACCACTCACACTGTTCACCTCATCTCAGGCTCGCCTGCCCGATCCCCCCGGGAGGACGGATCTCTCGGAGAATCAAAGCACATTCCTGTGACATGAACAATGAGATGATCCACAGAAAGGAGGCTCAGAGAGCCGTATCTGAAGATCTGCATGTACATAATGCTCGAAGATAAGAAACCCTGGTGCGTTTTCCTGTTGTGGCGCTGCTCACCCACCAGGAGGGGTGTGAACAGCGAGCATGTGGTGCAGCTGGCTATGATTCCTGCTATTTGTCCCAGTCTAATTTTAATCATTGCTGTTATTTTTTTTTTGTCTGGAAAATACAAAAAGGTCACAGAGATTATAGAAAAAAATAACCTGTAAGGTTAAGGTCCCTGTGGACAAACTTGATCTGCAATGAAAAGAAATCAAACCATTCTTAACTGTAAAAGTAATTTTCTAGATATCTCACGTTTGGATAAACCCGCAAAAAGTAACAACGATTATTTCACTGTGTGTGTTTTTTTTTTTAATGTAGAATGATGAGGATTTTTATTTTATCTCAAGCAGGGTTTGCTGTAAACAATGTTATTTAACTTTTACTGCCAAAGCTGACAATAGGATTTTGATTCATAAAGGAGGGGAGCAAATATGCAACCAGTAGACATGTAAAATGTCGCACCTTTTTTGAGCAGTTATTGCGTTAAAGAATTTAATTTTATTTACTTTGACGTAGCTTTTTGAAAGAATGTGACGAGATTGTGAAATTTGTGGACTGGAATTCCAAAATGTATGTCAAAACAGCCTGTGTGTGACGTAGTATTTAAAAGATCGTCTGTTCTCTAAATCGGAAGAATTCAGCGAGAAGAAGAATCAAATCAACACCAAAATCCGAGCCACAGTTCAGACATGAACGTGTCTTTTTCCACATTCGTATCTTATGTTATTGAGAATAAAATAGGCAGTTTCTTGATTTGTTCTTTTTCCAAAGTTCTTCTTTTTTGCCTTTCTTGTTTCAGATCTTCAAACAAATTATATTACATATATATAGTACATATTTCTGCAAAGCAGGCAGCACAATTATATTTTGTTGCCTCTGTTAGATCTGTTGTAAAAGTAGCAATCTGTGAGGGACTTAAGCTCTTCCTGATGGTGGCACTGCAGACACATTTCAGTGCGGAAACCAGGGAGAGTCCCATCATGTTCTGCTTTCAGGAGTGAAATGGGAGGCTCGGTCCCTGGTTGCAATATTTATTGAATGGAAAAATGGCAAATTTTTAATGAACGTAAAGAAGCAATACAAATGTTACAAATGGTCTAAAGAAAGACGGACCTGCTTGGTCAAAAACTCAAAATCATTGATATGATGAGAAGAAGGGAGAGCAAAACTTCTATTGAACTCAATAATGGGCAACAATGTACAATATTTCATTTTCCAGAACCAAATCTAATCTCTTCTTGTGAATTAATGGAGTGTTGTTGCAGCAAGAACTAAAGCTACAAACTTGGTAAAGGTACATTTATTTATGTAGCGCATTTTCAGGAATTACAGGAATTAAAAGGAAATACAAACAAGATAAGCCAAAGGGAAGAGCAAAAGAAGAAAAAGCTAATAATGTTGATCCAAAGTAAATAAACTAGATACTCCTATTCAGGGATGGTGGATAGGTATGAGGAAGTGTCCTCTGGTCTAATTCCTTTTCTGGTTTGGAAGAAAAGGAGTCTAAAAGGTCGTCTTTCTGGATTCTAAGTTTGTTCTGATTCCTGTTCTGGGTTCCTCATAGGTCTTTTCCCAGGAATTTTTTTTTAGGGATTCACAGATCAGATATTTGTAAAATCTCATCTTCAGTTTTGTCGTGCAGAATTCTTTTTTTCTTCTTTTTTTTTTGTTTCGTTACCAAAGAGCTTTCAAAATGTCACAATCCAGTTTTTCGCCATGACAAGTCAATAAACATGCATTTTGAGCAGAGACGTCGTCCCACCATACGAGGTGGAGCAGTCACAGCAAAACGCAGTTTAAGACAAAACCACTGCAGCCTGAAGATTTATCAACGTCTTCGTATTAGGACAGTTTTGTGTTTTTCTCAAATCTCTCTAAATCCAGCATGTGCTATGAACGACAGAGGTGAGGTTTAAGCTTCCTGTTTTCCACTGAGATCTTGAGGCCGACGCCCTCTTGAGTTTAGCGCTATGGTCAGCATCCTGAACAAAGAGCTGAAATTTTCCCCCTTAAATGTCTTCAGACATTAAACAGTTCACTTCTACTTGGAGAAGAATGTTGTCACCACAACTCGGTCGTGCTTCCGTGTGTTGTGTTAATTGCTCTAAAAAAAGATTTCATTTGTGATTTTCCAACTGGTCGCTCACCAGGTCGGACCGGTCAGTTTGAAAATTGGCCAGTTGTGATCATCAAGCAATTGCTTGGTCCATCTTCAGGCAACTTAATTTTATTGATATATTTTGTTGCTGATATGTTCTTGCTGCCTTTTAGAGTTTTGCGTTGAATACCGACTTTAAGATTTGGTGCCTCGTTGAGACAAATCATTTCTTGGTCATTTTATAAAGTAAAATTTTACAGCAAAATCAGGATTTCTACAAACTGATAACTCTGATTCTCTTATTCCTCTCTTTGCTCTGAAATAAAACCAGAGCAAAGAGAGGAAGAAAACGTTTCGAAAGCATCTCCTCCTGATGGATTACGATCATCGAAGGGCAAAAAGTTACGCTCCTATAAAATATGACAGAGATAACTCAAAACACCAGAACCAACCGTGTTTGTGTTCTGGTTTGCTCATCCGCCAGGAGAAGAAACCTGAATGATCCCGGGCTCGGCTTCCCACGGATAATCTGCAACACCTGCTGTCAGATCCAAACGGATGCACCACATGTGTGTAAGCCTCAGCAGGGAGTGAATTATGACGGGGGGTTTTCTGCTGGTTTCCATGTAAACAAAACCAAGTTGTTTTTTTTTTTTTTTTGTCATGCCAGTCGCTGCGGCGGCAGCAGTTAAAATCCTCAACCGTGGGACAGTTTCCCGTGTCGGACATGCATGTCCCTCACGCAGCGACGAGATGGAACTCTCACATCCCATCATGCACCAGGACAATGCAGAGCAGCAAAAAACGACAGGCCCCAAATTCTACACCGAGGCTTGTGAATAGGAGAAAAACGCGCCTTAGCACAATGCCTGCAGTCATTTCACAAACATTCCCTGAGTCGTCCCTATTGTGTCAGAGCAGCGGTACATAATGTAAACATCCCCTCTCTGTGCCGAGACGCAACTATATTCAGACTCCCCACAGGAAGTGACTTCATGTCCAGCGTCCGCCGCACTCTTCCTCTCTCAGGTGGGGGAGAATTCTTGGCAGCGGACCTCCCGGGTCAAGGAAGCAGAGGTTAGACGGCGATGCCATTGAATGCTACAAGCGGCAAACACTTTCTGTGTTTTTTAAAATTCATATTTATGAACACATTTCTGTTTGGGTCACTCTAATCGTGTTGTTGTTGTTGTCCATTGTGTGACTGTCCAGTGAACTCGGGAGGTTTTTTTGAATTAACTTTTGGAAAATGGTAAATTTATATCCCAGTGAAATAAGAAAACATGCATCGCTAATAATAAGCTCCTTGATGGTGTGTGAAAACGTGATATTTGTATTAAATAACATGTGGTATTACAGACTTTAAAGACCAGATGATTTTAGTTAAACCTCTGGTGGATTCCATCAGAAAACGGAAAATGGGTCGTAATTGTGTTTTCCACAATTTTCCACAAAGAGTGCATAATATTCATGATAGCATACCAAAAAAAAGTTTCTCCATTTAATTTTGATTCTGGGATGATTAGTTGAAATGGAAAATCACATCATAACGTTGGAACTGAAATCTAGAGGACTGGTTGTGTGGCAATAAATAAATAAATTGTACTGTTTTTTTCTTAGTTTTTGAGAAAATTCTGGTTTGTCTTATTGCCAACAAATATACAGAGATCTGTCTAACTTTTCAGTGAGCCAGTTGGGGAGTAAGGCTGAAGAGCTCAGGCAGCGGTTTGACGAAAAGGCAGACATACTTGGCTGACGTTCATAAAACCTGAGCGGAAGCTTTAAGAGTCAAGTTTTGGTACAGTTTAAAGCAAATCCACATGTAACCTGCAGCAACGCACGCAGAGAAACATGCTGACTGGAGAGCGCGGAGAAGGAGTGGAGAAATACTGTGAATCGTTTTGGTTTGTAAAGCAAACATGTTTGTGCACATTTTGAACTTAGCACCACTTCAGGGAAAAAAGGTTTGCTAGGTTAAAGAAAGCCTGATTGGTTATTGGTCTCACTCGTGATTGATCCCAGAACATGCGTGGATGAACAGATGCTTCATCTGTGACTTGTTATTTTAACTGTCTGGGAAATTTAAGTGACACGTCGGGCATGGGTGTTACCAAAATAACACTGAAGCAAAAGAGCTTTACGCACCGATTAGCAGCAGATCCTTTCCCGTATGAAAGCTGAGCTGATTTCAAAAAGCATGAAGTCACGTGATTGCGTTTAGAGAGCAAACAGGAAGTCCGGGAGACGGTTGAGATGCTAAGCCAGCTTTTAGGAGCGGTAACAGTTAAAGGACGGGGCAATCAAGCCAATCTGTGCTGACCTTCACTTGTTTATCTTTTCTTTTTATTGTTGTTGTTGGGGTCTTTGAGTGTCCTTCTGGTCTGGAGGCCAAACAAACACAAGTCGAACTGGGATCGCAAGTTCTTCGCACAGGTGTCTCGGGGGAATGCCAGCGAGGTACCAGCAGCTATTCCTCACGACAAGAAACACAATAAAACAATTTTTCACAGGTCATCCAGAAACCCCCAAATCTGTGGTTTACAGTGTCACAAGTAACGGCTCCCGAATCGGATTTTGCAAGCCTGCAGCGAGGTCAGAAACTGTAGTAGATCATCCAGCCATCAATTATTGTACCATGTGTGGTTCCCTGCTGTGAGAGGGGGCTTGGGAACAGCCTGCCACAGACGGAGCAGAGAGACGGAGAGGAGGAAACCCCGAATAAATGAAAGGGGCTCAGGGTTGTGTGGATGGGTCGGTTGGGGCGAGAAACAAACAAACATGGGGCTAGTTTTACATCCACCTGCTCTGGCAGCTGTTTTCCATTATCTACCGAGGGTTAACTGTCTGAGCGCACGAGAAATCTTCAAGTCCTGCGAGTCAAAGTGTGTAAATCAAGACTTTAGGCCAATTACAGCAGCACAGCTTCGTAGGCGGCGGAGTCGAAGGTGAGATCTTGGACAGGAAAAAGCAAGACTGTAAATACTGAGAGTAAAATGCGTGAATAAAAAAAAAAAATGGACGTCAGTCACAGTTTTCCCGCAGACACTCCGACTTCCTCCTGCAGAGTTTCGTGGATCTCCTTTCGTCTCTCTAATCAGAGTCCTTTCTAACGGTATTGGGTAGTCTTCTTTAAGATTTATGGTAAGTGATTGAAATCAATAATCAGTCATTTGACAAGAACATTAAAGTAACCGTCTTCTAAGTTTAGGATGTAGATGATTTTCGACTTACATTTCTCTATCAGCATGTTGTCGAACCTCTCCGACAGTCAGAAAATGCCTTGACTGGAGAAACGTAAACTTGCGCACACAGGTTCGTTGGAAGAGAGCAAAACTGAAAAGCTCTCAGCCAGGTGTCGTTTAAGTTAAACGCTAAAATAACAGCAAAACAAAAAAACAAAGCAAAATCAGAGAGTAGAAGCAGAAAGTAGCAGAGTGAGGAAAAGGCGCCTTGATGTGAAACTCTGAAGTATGAGTTTTATCAAAGAGGAAGGGCTTAAGTCTCATTTCGGGTGTTTGTCTCATGGACTTATACAGTTAAATTATTTTATTATTATTATTGAGGAAAGTCCCTAAGTTCTAACTTAAGGAATAAAGGTATAATTTTACATTTTCAGTCAAAATTTAAAAGGACACATGGAAAGGAATGCACACGCAAAGCTAACGCTGACACAAAATCCGCCTCAGCTGTGTGATTTCGGGGGAACGGTGTCAGTCCCCTGACGAAGATGGAGAGCCAGAGGTTGCTGAAGCCATCTGTAGCCTTTTCTACTTTGCTACTCATTTACTCCGCCGCTCCTGCCCTTTGACCTGCCCCTCTCCTGCGCTCGCCCACTCACCCTCCGAGTTAGCAAACACGAGTTTGAGATAAACACTGTGGGCTGATTAGACCGCGAAAGTGAATCGGTGCGGACAGCCGACGGAACGGGACACTGATAAGAGCCGCCGGTGACTCTGGTGATCAATGGTCGCGCACCATCTGCACGAGGAGATGTGTATCTGTGTGCGGATGTTTGTCCTCCTAGCTGACCTCGCCCTGCCCCCTCCGACCATCCACATGTCTTCCAGCCAGTCGTCAAATTCAAACAGGAACTTCTGCAAAGACAGGGATCGTGATTGGCGCATAGCGAAGCACAGATTCTGGTTTATATATATATATAAAAAAAAAATACAAATAAAAATAAAAATCAAGCCATTCAAAGCAAGAAAAATGAATTGTCCCCCTTGGTAAAATAGGAATTTGCCATCATTGATCACATATCTTGAAAAGTTTGGTTTCAATTCAAGAGATACACTATCAAGAAATCTATTAAATAGAAACTGTCTGACGTGATGAGATGGGATCTCAAAAATCAAAGGAAACTCAGAATCTGACCAGAAATAAAGTCACTGATGAAATCGAAGGCAATGAGACTCTACTGAACTACAATAAGGGGCCATTATGCACAACTGAAGACAATTTGTTACTCTAACCTTCCCAAAAATACAATAGTTTCCCTACCAAAATTACTCCAAGAGAGCATTGATGACTCATCCAGGACGCAAGGACAAATCTTGCGTCTTGGATGCAAGATTTGCATCAAGGGCGCCATACAAAAGTGTCATGCCCATCATTTCTCTTCCCCTCCTGTCGAGGCCTCGGCGCCGCAGGCCGCGCACACGATACGACGTGCAACAGCTTCACCCGGCAGAGATCCAAACAGACAGTTATCTACTGGACACTTCTTCACTGTAAGCTGACCAGCGACATCGTCAGGCGGCGTTTCTTCCCAAACAGACCACCCTGCTCTTCCATACGATAGAGTTCTAACTCTGCTTTCCCTTCACAGCTTTGCTTTTCTTCGACACCCTCCCCCCCCTCACACTCACACTCACACACACTCAGTCCACCCTTTCCTCCTGTTCATCTCCTGATCTATCAGCCTGCAATGTGACTCATGTATTATTGTAGCGTTAACACAAGGAAGCAACGGTGGACCGGAAGATCTGCTCCTGCAGATTGAACTACTGACTAAATGACGCTTCCTGTCTCCCGCTCCCCTTTTTTTCCCCCCCGTTTCTAATGTTGTCTGCAGGACAACTGCATCAACAATAAATCTTGTGCTACTGTACAGGCCTGGTTAGTGGTTCATTTTGTGCGTTCTGTGATTTAATCTGCAGTAAATACAACGTATTTCGCTAAACAACCACAAACAACAGATCAGACATTTTCTTTCTTCCAGGCGACGCGCCATGTTTAGTTAAAGGCATGTTTCCATCAGCTCTGACCAGCTTCACTGTCCCTACTGAAGAACAGCTTCCCCACAGCGTGAAGGTACCGCGTTCCAACATGCCGGCGGTGATGTGCTGCATACATTTTCTGAAACGCTTAGCACGACACCGGATGACGGCTTTGTCTGCTGCAGTAACCCAGGCATTTCTGTTGTGGTCAAGAGTTGAGCAAAAAAAAAAAAAAAAAAAAAGCTACAAACCTAATTTGTTGATTTAAAAGTCAGTTACAGGTGACGCTGTAACTGTCACCTTGTGTTTTCAGACATCGGGCTGGGGAGAAGTCGGCGTCTCAGGTGACGCTGCCATGACGCCTGTAGTTGTCACGCCGGGCCACTATGTGGCGCTGTGATTTTGCATGTCATCGAAGACATTTACACTTTTGACCCTCAGCTTCCACTTCATTGTAAACAGTAACCTATCTCCATCTCCAACGAAAAAAATGCTGTTGTAATGCTTATAGTCCATATTACAAATTTGTAAGTTAAACCTGTATTATGTAACTTTTGTAAAAGGAAAAGAAAAATTACAAAGACTTTTACATATTTGTTAAACCAATAAAATAATAATAATAATAATCTCTCTGAGCTACTATTGCCGTCTGAAAAGCAACACGTCAGAACCGGGAGGAGGGTCTTAGCGCTGCCAATCATGCTCTTGTATGCACTGCTTACAGTGCTAATGGTGGAGAAACAACTTACCGTTACAAGAAAATCCTTTATTCACCTCTGCCATCAGGAAGAAGCCATATCATAGCAGATAGTGAGGGGGTTAGGGTGATTGGCAACGCTAAGGCCCTCCTCCTCGCTCTGATTGGTTGTTCAGAGCCAATCAGAGCTCACAACTTAGTGGCAGTTTAAACAAATTTGTTGAAAGGAATTTTTTTTTAAAGTTACATACAGCAGCTTTAAGTATCACAACACAGCACAATGCCATGTTGCGTTTGTTAGCTGCCCGTTTTTAACCCTAAAAAGCGGCTCACGCCGCATACATTTGTCACCACTGAATGAATTATGATGCACACACAAGTAAAGCACACTCTACCAGCCCTCACGGATGTTTGACTTCCCTGCAGCAGAATGTCGTATTAATCAGAAGTCAAAGGTCACAGAAGGTTTGCATCGGAGGAAAAAAAAATAAAAAAATCCACCCTGAAACACGGTACAAATGTAACTTGCACTCTTCACCACCAATACATCTACATTTACATGGGGGAAGGAGGGGGGGGGGCGAAGGGGTCGCATACAGAAATGTAAAGTCCGAGTCGAGAATCAGCGACCCAAACTGGTTCTGACTGAGGGAATGAGCGGAGGCTCAGATCAAGAACATCAAAGACAAGTCAACAATCGCAAAGGTTTTCGCTTTGCTTTGTGTCAAAACGGCGAGGTCAACCAAACGGATGCATTCGTATAAAAGGTTGAAGGTGCAGATGTGCGCTTCTTTTTTTTTTTTGTCCCTTCTCTCTCGGGTGGGGCCAAGCGGGAGGCGTGGGGCGAACGGGCCTGCAGCGGCGAGATAAATTCAGAAGGGAGTCGATGGGAAGTGCTCTCACATCACTTCCCGTCTTTGTTTGAGCCGCTATTTTCAAGGCTCGGAATGCAGTTCCTGTTGAAGAGGTGAAGGAATTCAAAACAACACCATTAACCTCTGCGTAGAGGAGCGGCGGGGAGGGAAACGGGTTGGGACGCTTCTGCGTAAATTATTAAAACGGACAAGATTCACCGGCTGTAAATGTACTCATACCAAATGTGTTTTTTTTTTTTTTTTAAGCTAGCAAAAGTAGCCTGTTTCCAGAGCACCGTTGAGTGTCTTTGTGTGTGTATATCAAAGGGTTTGTGGGAGACGGAGAAAACAGGGGTACCACGCCCGCTTCACATCCTGTGGCAGGTTTGTCTTTGTGGATGTGTCTCATGGCCGCCGTCCAGAGACGCGCCAAAAACCCTCTCGCTCCAACACAAATCCTCATCTTTAAAGAGGAAGTGTGTGTACCTGTGGGCATAGATGAGCACACACTCTTTCGCTCCGGCGACAAACCGCCCTCGGTTTCAGCCGATCAGCTCATTCCCACAGCTCCCAGCGCCTCCATCTGACTGTGTTGTGGTGAGCCGGGCCATCAGTCATGCTGTCCTCACCTACAGCGGGTCCACGGGCTATTATTGGCTGACGGGCATCTGTCTCCCAGGAACTGTCAGCGATGCCCAGCTCTGCACACACAGACAAGCGGAAATCCACCTCTTTTCTCCAGAACTTCCTCCCCCGTCGCCACTCTGAAGTCCCTCTAATGACTCTCCAGGAAACTGCAGTCAGCAGCAGAGGGATTTCACCTGAAACACAGCAGATCCTTTTTTTTTCTTCTTCTTCCCCCGCCCCCTCCCAAATCCAGTTTGGCAGTAATGGGTGCATGAGTTCCCACTATTTTTGGACATTAAAACCCCTCGACGGGCACCGATGTGTGCTCACCATCGTCAACCCCGCTGCGTATGCTAGCTTGAGTCGAGGAACGTGCGAGTTTCTGTTTCCTCTCTCTGGCTCTTCGAGAGGCAATCAGAGTCATCTAAGAGAGGGGAATAGTGCAGAGATTCCCCCAGCGTAAAGCATCGTAATGTTTTTATTCCCCGGGTAAGGGGATCTGCTTACACACATCCATCATCACGGGAATAGTTTGACGTGTTGGACATTTGTTCTCCCCGTAAGAGTCCGGTGAGACGGCAGCTAGCTCTGCGTTAAATGCGAGTCCACGTTTGGCAGCCGAGTTGCTGAAATTCGTTTCCACGCGTTCCAGGTGACATGCAGCGCTACTGCAGCCTGGGTCCAATGGAAACACGTAGCATGGCTAAAGAGCTTTAGCTGGTAAATCAAGATGATGCCACTTAAAAAAATAAATAAAAAAATGGTTGCCCAGGGAAGAAGCAGCTTTGCTCGAAAATGTGTGCAAAGCATATAGAGGTAAATTGGGACTGTACAGTTTGTACCAAAATCAATCAGAGAAATCATTGGACGGAAGCAAACAGGGCTCATTTGACGACCGTTTGTCTGTCCAGCTACATGACCAGTGGGTTTTATCGGGTCAGACATATATTTCAGCGGTACGTTCTCTTGACAGGGAGGGTTTCCATCAGTAGAGAGGAGATAATGGAGCGGGGGGGAACAGGATTACGCTCAAAATAGGCGGCCAATCGGCACGGCCAGGCCGCACTCAACGCGTGGCGAGGGAGACATTTTACATTTTATCTCCAGAAGCCGTCGTTGCCATCTGTACCGCTCAACTGGAGACTTTCACTCACACTTTGCGGGGCCTTCGCCACTGTCGGAGGCGGTTATGAGAGTGCAACGTCTCATAAAGGCCTCGTAAAGAAGCCGTAAGGGAAGCCCATCCGTCTTGATTGTGGAGGGATTTCTCCGCTGTGCACGCTGGGCTCCAGAGTTCAAGAGGTGATTCTACTTCCATACGTTTTAATGCGAGCAGGTTTAATATGTGACGGTGATGGATGTGCTCTAAAGCTCAACAACGTAAAGAAGCGCCGAACGAACTGCCGGCTCGGATTTGTCCCCACCGGCTCTCCGCCGCCAGAGTGAATGACGGCGCTCTGGACGGTTTGTAAAAACCCAGAGTCGCGCAGGCCTGAGATCAAATGGCTGTAATGTTGAGACCGCTGCAGAAGGTTCGTGGGGTTCAGCCCGGCTTCGATGTAAATATTTCCTCCAGAGTCTCTGTCCGATATAAAGCACTGCCTGTGCGCCATCTGTGCTTAGTTACAGGGCAAGATACCTTTTTAATGAACCCATCATCGGGAGGGAACGACACCAGGCTGGTATTCTCCCTGCGGTTTTGCTGCCGGCTCCCGTAAATTCAAACAGGTCCGCGCTCATTACAAAGCTCTTCCCGACTAACATCGACATCGATCACGCTGCAAGCAAGCCAGAAAGAGCGGCGCTGCGTTGCAGACGAGCCAAACACAAGAAGTCATAATCTTAGAGGAGGCGCAACGTCGTCCTGCGCTTTCTAAATTAAAAAATGTTTATGAATGACTCCTTAATTCAAAAGTAATGCTTGATAATACAAAATGCCTTTACTTGACTGGAAAGTTCTGGTTTTGCTATAGATCACGAATCAAAGGTTTCTTAAATTGCGTGGGACGCTTTGGGACCTGCTTGGACGACTCGTCCATGTGCTCAAGGCCGCTCCTTGGAATGTCCCCCAACCGTCTCCAGTTTAGATGACGTCTCTCACGGTGGTTCCCCTGCAGCAGGAAGCGTGAGGAGCGACTTTGCAAGCCTTTCCAGAGAGATGGACGTGTTTACTCCCGTTATATACAGCTCTGGAAAGAAATGAAGAGACCACAGAGCTGAACGCCGTCGAAAGCCTCGCGGTTATTCCACCAAATATAGATTTCTGAACTCTTCCTGAGTCAAAACACGAGTGATGTTGTTTCTAAATGAGTATAAACTTGTTTTTATTGCGTTATTGAGGTTATTTTTTTGTAATTATTTTTTCATTTGCTTTGATTAGGGTCAGGTTTTGGCACCCTAACACTAACCCTTAACCCTGATTTGATTATTCTCACTTTCTGCAAACAAATACTCAATTTTGGCTTTTTAACTTTGGAGAAATGTTCTCAGTAGTTCATTGAATAAAAGAACAATGTTCATTTGACAAACACTATAAAAAGTAAAACCAGAGAAACGGCTCATTTTAAGTGGGTCTCTTAATTTTTTTTCCAGAACTGTATGTCTGTTGTTAAAATACATTTAATGGTCTGAAATATTTTATTGTGACAAAATAGCACCAAGAGCAGAAGTATTCTCTGAAGGGATAAATACTTTCACAGCGACATTGCACAATAAAAAAAACCCAAACAACAACAAAAAAAACCCCCACTCACAACCAACCGGCATAATTAATTTCTTCCTGACAAATAACTAAATATGTCAGGTTTTGTCAAGAAGTCATAAATCCAACTCAGTTAAACTCTCTCCAATCGTCGCTATTGTTGGCGCCGGCCGCCACCCTCGGTTTTTCATCGGGGAGCACCAAAAGTCAAACTTTCCTTTCTTCTTTAAACAAACCGTTCTTGTGTGCGGCCCTTCAGCTGAGACATGCACTGTCGTCGCCATTCATCACGCAGCTGACCGGATCTGCGGGCAACGTCTCGTCTATCAGTGCGTTTCGGTCGGGAGCGTGTTTTGGGTGTGTGAGGTCGCGCGGCAACGCGTGCTCCTACGACAGGTTTACCACATGGCAGAATTATGATTCGACGTGACTCCCAGTTGCCCGTCTCCGAAGGGGGGACGGGGGGAAGCGATACATTTTGCTCTGAGTGGATGCCTCTGTCACTCTGACTCAACATAATGCAAATCGAGTCTATGAAAATGTTTCTCCAGGTGTTTTAGGTTAAAAAAAGAGAAGAAGATCTTCATCCTTTCATCAAATCATCCTTTCTTCTACATCTAGAGAATCAATGAAGGACATCACAACAAATTTAGCATTCTGGATATCTTGGATGAGAAACGTTAGACTCACTTTAACTAAACACCATACACTGAAAAACATGTTTTATTCAACTAACTTTTAAAAAATGTGTTTTGTTCAAGCCTTTATTCTGGTTTAAATGATTCTAAAGTCAAACTGGTTCAAAGGAACATTTTTTTTTCATTGTAGTTGAATGGATGTGGAGGAAGAAATAGTTCATCCAGAGTCAGAGTTCAGCACCTCATGCATAACCGCGCATCCTTGGCTTACAGTTCCTGGGCGTCTGAAGGCATTACGGTCATCTGCTCAAGACGTTTTAAGCCAGCATTAAACACCGTGGGAAAGTTCATCAATCACTCTGAAGAGGATCGCTTCGCTGATCCAGGCGTGCATGTGCTCTGGTGGAGAGCGTGGAGACTAAATTCAACCGTTTGCGACGGAAAGCGAGTCCGCTTTTACCGTCGTTGTTTTTTGGTATTACGCAACCGCAATAAACTCTTAAATCGAGGTGCCCGATGTCTTGAAAGCAGGGGTGCTCAGAGAGCGGCCAGCCGAGCGTTTGTGACACTCGGAATGATTTTGTGCGCCGGCTGCCGGCAGGTCATGAATGTCCTCCATTCTTTCTCACCCTTTTTTTCTTTAAAACATGCTTTTTTTTTTTTTTAAGGTTTTGTTGAAAGTAGTTAGACGGGGAAGAGGGTAATGAGTGAGGGGGAAGACAGACGACAAATGTCGCCAGGCCGGGAATCGAACCTGCGACCGCCGCCACGAGGAGTATGGCCTCAATATAAGGGTCGTGCTTTGCCCCTGCAACCCCAAGAGTGAGATTTCTCAAACTTCAGTGTCACAGTGAGTAAGTGGACAAAGATTCACCAGCTTTTTATGGAAAACATGCATTTGGCTCATTAATTAAACGTGGCTAAAAAAAAGTTCTCGTTTTTAGTCGGTGGAGATGGACGAAAAACTGTTTGCAGACCAACAAAATTAGAAAACCTAAAAGCCCTTTTCAGATATGCAGCAAATTATTCTTTTCCACTTGTTTTATTAAAATATCAAATATTTATTTTTTGCAAGTAAAAAAAAACATTTTACTATAAAATTATGTTGCATTTATCTACAAAAAAACAAACAAAGACATGTCAGATTACTTTCAGCTTAGCGCTTCTGTCCCAGAATGCATTGCGAGTTATTTTTACTTGTTGCGTTGATCTGCTTCATGAATTTCTTCTATTTTCTGTTTAGTATCTCCTGCTAATCCCTGATTCAATCCCCCACTGGTCTGTCATTCTCATTTTACTCACACTTGTTCAGTCCAGTTGGCTGCTGCTGTTCTAAGAGCTCCATTTATTAATTTCTACACAATACGGCCGATTGTGCAACGTAGGAGATGGATTTTTTTTTTTTTTTAAGTGATTTGCTAAACAGAGTGGCCTTTTGTTGCTAACAAACGATGCTTGACCTTTTCGGTGAGCTCATTGCGTTTGTTCATACCACATTTAATATTTTCACTTATCATTTAAGTGTGTCACTGCCAGTGTTTAAGCGTTATGTTTGCAGTTTATTAGTGTAAATGCAGTTGATTTTGACAACTGAGGGTTTAAGTGATTTAATTCCATTCAATATTTATTGTCATAACAATCAGATAGTGCAAGCGCAATCCTATAAAGTGCAAAAGTAATGAGAGAAATAGAAAATAAAATGGCTTTTTATTTGTTCTTTTCTGAACCAAAAGGGAAAAGTGGGGCAATTGATGATGTATATATTAAAGCACGCTTTAGTATTAAACTCCAATTAATCCGACATAAGTTCATATAAAATTGCAATTTTTAATTCGGTCTGCCCATCGTTCAACTGTCTGAAGTCAAATTATTATGAAAATAAACACAACAATGAATCTCAATGCCTTTAAACTTCTTGTCCTTGAGCTTGAACACTAAAATCTTTATAAAACCATGAATCATTTTTTTTTACCAGACAATAAAGCGTTAAAACGAAATGTTTTTTTTTATTTGTAATGTGTGTTTTTTTTTTTTTTTTTTTTTCTAACTTTTTTTTTTAACATTAGTTAAAAGCCCCCAAATTGCTCAGTTCATGTTGTGATCTATTTCAACGAGCTTCAATTGCTTGCGAAAAGAAAAACAAGCTCTTTATGCCAGATTTTTTGGTGAAAACAGTCAATAAAAACTCAGTCGGAATTGAACCCTGAACCTTCCTAACAGTATCAACAGTGATACTATTGTCTCTCCGATTCGTCAGCAAGCTTGCGAGATCTCTTAGATATTCTGAAATAACTTTCTTGAGGAGTGACTTAAAGAAACTAGCGTTCTCCTCTTTTTTTATGTCATCCAGAAAGTCAAGTGAACTGGTGAACTTTTGTTTGTGCGCCCAAGTGAACAGTCAAAGCCTGAACTGAAGAGCAGTGACCTCTTTTTTGAGGCTTCAGACAAAAGGAGATCAAGATGGGTTTTTTTTTTTTTCTCTAGCGGCGGTTCTAAAAGACAGCCTCTACGGGGTTGTGTTGGAAATACAATGAGGAGCCATGTCCTCCCCCACACCTCCTGCCAGTGGTGCGGTTATTGGTTCTTCTTTGAGTGGCAGTCTGGACAACTTGACAACTGATTGAGGCGTTCCCGATGTTCTGCTAAAGCATTAAAAATCCATCTTTGTGTGTTTTCACGACTAAAAGACACGCCAGTTGTACATCACAAACTGTGATATCGATGAAGAACCTCTGTGAATTGTTAGAATAATTCAGTTCAAGTTTGATCCGTCAGTCAGGTCTTGAGGTAAAAGTGACTGCCTAAGAAAAAGTGCGGGATAGTAATTTTACTGAAACTCCAAATCAGACCAGGGACATCGGATAGCAAACAGAAAACTAGGCAAATAAAAGAGAAACGATTCGGAGCTCTCCACAAGTTTGTATCTTTAATGCCGGATGGACTTGTGAGTGCTGTGAAAAGCGCCGGCGAATGTTCCGATCAGTTCCAAGTCGACAAGATTAAGCTGTGTCTTTTCAGCCACATCCTGACTGCCGGAGCACAGGAAGCGCCGGGACCGCTCTGGTTATGTCCAGGATGGATCTGCGGGAGTGGACGGCTCCGGCTCGAGGAAGACATGGCGGTGGCGGTGGCGGTGGTAGGGCTCGGAGGGCAGGATGTCCTGTTTGGCTGCTCAGCTTCACAATCGGAGCAGAGACACAGGCTGGGTCTCTGATTCTCTCAAGGAGAGAAAATTAAAAAAAATAAAAAAAACCGGTAGCTTATAGCTTAAAATATTTAGCTTCTAATTCAACAAACTCGAGATGTTCATATAGAAATTCATATGTTCAATTCGTCCTTTGATCATGAATTCCTCAACAAAAAAAAAGTCACTTGTCAGTGATGACAGGAAAAGTGTAAAGCAGAATATCAGAACGTTGCTGATAGCGAGTTGTGCAGCCCAAATGAATTGCAGCCAGTAGTTATTGGGAAGATATTTCTGCATCAGCTGCTACGCTGATTCACAGTACAGGTCAAGGGAAGAACGCAAAAAAAACAAAACAAAACTCGAAGCCAGTCCTCGCTCCGAGAATGAAATGTAAAACTTCCACCGAATCCACACCTCCATCACGCAGTGGTTTCTCAAAGCTGAGGCTCCAGACCCTCTGTACGAAGCGAAGCAAGGATAAAAGCAATTCTTGAAAGAAACCCAACATGTGGCAGAGGCAGCAGCGTGCTCTGGGATGTTTTTCTAAAGAAAGCAAAAGACTTTGAGACGTGGACGTAAAGCTTCCAGCAGGACAACTATGCTAAACATGCAATCCGATCTAAATCTAGATTAGCAAACGATGCCCAGAGTAGCATGTAGTCTCTTTAAGTGAGGTGAACTGGATTATTATGTTGCTTTTGTGCAGCACAATCAGAGCAAAAAATAAAGATATCGCTGGTCAGCAAACACACATTTTCACCTCGAAGTGCAGCGGAGCCACACTCCAATCTGTCCGTTCTGCACATTTTTGCATATTCTACCTTTTCCAGATTTATTGTGGGGCACACTTGCCCTACTGTTCATGCCCCATCCAGGGTCACAGCTACTGCCCTTTAGTAAAATCTGTCAGGTCCTCTTTGACGCAGATCCTTTTCCTGTCGGGGTGAGATTTTTATTGTTCCAAGGGTGCAGCCTGCCAAATCTCGCTCCTCCAGTCCTTTCCTGTTTCCTCCAAAAGAGGAAGCGCCGCTCGGCTTCGGCTCGTTTCCATCCTGCGTCTTCTCTGGGACAAATCTGGAATGCTTGGCGCTGCAGAACGTGGCTTGTTGCGTGGCCAAGTCTTGATTTCAAAGAATGAAAAGAGTTCTTTAAAGAAACACACCCTTCCCACTTTTGGTCTTTGTTACACACGCGCACACACAAGATGGACGTAAAGAGGAGCGTACTCTGACAAAAACCCCCGCGATGTTTCACATCCCCGAGTCTAACATGTCCCATCTGAGCCGTAACCCTGGAAGGTGTGTTGCTCACCTGCATCCCAGAAGTAGAAAGTTCCCATGGTGCCTCAGCACGTAGGCTCTTTGTTATCGCTCAGAAAATAGCTCTTTGTGCGCAGCGAGTGCCAGATCGAGCATTCAGTCATAAAAGACCAAACGCTGGACAACCGTCAGCAGTAAAACTAAGTTTAGAACAACAGAAAAGTGTTTTAGTCGTTTACGAACAACGGCCCAGGTAAAAAAGGCAGGTCAAGTTACTAAAATAGGGGAACTCGGCGTGCAGGTCCACGAAACAAAATGAGACAGAAAAGAAGAAGAAAATACAGAAAAAAATAACCGAAGAACTAAAGAAAAATAAAATACAACTTAAAAGTGAAAATGTGAAGGAAAAATAGAGAAAAGAGACAGAAGTATAACGGACAAAAAGAGAAAAATTACAAGAAGGAAGGAAAATGTGAGAAAACATACAGAAAAATGAAAAGGTAGAAAAAAAGAAGAAAAAGAAAATACAAGTAAAAACTGAAAATGTAAAGGGAAAAAAAATCTAACAACAGAGAAATATAACAAAAAATACAGAAAAAAAGGAAATACAGGAAAAAAATATATCATGAAAACAAAACAAAAAAAAACACAGGAAAACTAGAATAAAAAAGGGAAAATACAAAAAAAAAAAAACCCGCTGTGAAGCGTCCTGGAAGATGACGTAGATATAAAAGTTTTCAGCACGCATACAGGATCAGTTTGCCACTTAGTCCGAATGACAAACGCGTCCTTGTTGTCTGACATCTCTCAGTCTGGGTAAAGGCAGAGGAGGAGCGGCGTTTGTCTCTATTCACACACTCTGACAGCTGCACCCCAAAACAGGCTTTAAGGCCTGTCTGAATGCAGATCTGGGAACGCAAGAAAGGCCTGCAGAAGACAGGCAAGCAGAACACCTCCAAAAACTCACCAGAAATCCTCGAGTAATTGTCTTTCAGATTCCAATAAATCCTTTAAAGTCCATTCGTTTTTATAAAACTCGTTTCAACTTTTCTCAAGAAAGACTTTCCAATGGCATGATACAGCCACCACCATGTTTCCATGTGTGGATGATCAGTTTAAGATGATGCATGTATATTTTTTTTACCTCACTCTGACATAAAATAAATAAATAAATAAATAAAAAGCCTATCTATGATCTCCCTGCTGTGAAGAACTCCACAAAGCATCCGAAAATAAATGACACACATCTGGATTCCATTTATTTACATCTAAATGTGTTTGGTTGCATTGTTTTTGTGTTTTTTTTATTTGGGGGGTATTAGAGTACAGGGGTCGCCGTCCGCACACAACATGTTTCAGATCAAAACATTTCAGGTAGGAACCCTCTCTTGTTTTCCTTCAAGTTGACAACATATGTGCTGCTTTGTGTCGATCTCCCTTTGTGATCAAACCGGACTTATTAAACTGCAGAAGCGTTTGGTGTCATAACGTGACGAAATGTGAAAACGCCGACTGATAGACTCGTCCAACGCCATGCGAAGTTTAATTCATGCGTTTGATCGTCTCCAGTTGAAGAAGACAATTCACCTGGAGTCAAAGAGCGGCTGCTCGTTCATGCTTTTTGCACTTTTCCTTTTTTTTTTGGCTTTTCATTGTCCTTTGGTGGACGGAACCTAAAGTATTTGCATATTAACCATTTCTCTTGGTTTCATTTTAAGCCATTTTGAAGGAATTGTTATAGTTCTGATTTCTGAATTTGTGGATATTTTTTCATGCTGGATGAAAAAAAAAAAAAACTAATGTCTAATAGCTCCATACTTTTTTTTTTTCCTATTCATTTCAATTAAAGCCATCCGTCTACGGCGGCTTGTTCCCTTATTTCTTTGAGCAGCAGGTTATCAAAATCTGTGACTGGACTATTTTCTTTTTCTTTATGAAATCCTGAAACAGCTCTTGGTCTTCCTGAATTTACCCCAACCTTTACCGTTGCTCGAGCTTCCATTCCTTCATTGCAACACAAACAGAGGAAACGGGCTCCTGAAAATCTTTTGCAGCCTTCATATGGCTTCATCCTGCTGTGTTGGGGGCAACGGTTATTTTAATCTCCATACAGGGAGAGGCCGCTTGTTAGAGGAACAGAGGGACATTTCTTTCTTCTTCTTCTTTTTTTTTTTTTTCCCTTGTCCTGACAAGTCGGAGAATCGATTTTGGATTTTTCTCTTTCCTTTAATTTTATTTTATGGGCCCTTTCTTATGAAACACTGACAAAAACCAAGCCATGCCAAGGCTTTTGGAAAAGAGTTGCAGAAGTGTTTTCGCTAAATTCAAATGTTCAGTTTTTCTTACATGTGGGGAATCTTATGCAGCGAACATGACGTTTCGGCTTGCGTTATGTTTAATGTTTAGGCTGTTCTTCAAACCGTAAGCGACTTCAAGGATTAAAGAGGTTTGCACTGGAGCGCAGAATGGAAGGGAAGGGAAAAGAAACTCCTTATCGTGCCGCTCTTCGGCTTCGAGCTGCAATTTCCCAGATTTGATCTCAAACGGTTGTAAACATGAGCCTATGTGAGCTGCCCAGCCTTCGGCGGGGTGGCACAGAGCGAGCCGGTTCAATAAATCGCCACGAGTAACGGCCGCTTTCTGCTGAGCTGCCAAGGCAGCACAAGGGCAAGAGGTGAGGAGGCTGAGGGCACTTTGGCCCCTTCAAGATTGCGGCGCTCCACAATGGGAGTCCGAAAAGTGCCTCAAAATCAGATTCCAGCAGGATGGAGAGTGTTTGTGCAGGAGAAGGCTTTTATCAGCGGCAAACACTCACAGGAAGTCCGGTTTGGGGATTGTCCGTCCAATTCCTGCGTTCCACAGGAAGCTCAGCATAAAAAGCAACTGAAACACGCCCAAAGACATTTCATTTGTCGCCAGCCGGCTCGCAGGGAGCACCTCAAATTGGTCGCAGGGGTGGGTTTAAGAGGAAAAAAAAAAAGAAAAAAGAGAAAAAAAAGCTGCATTTTCAGAGCCCAAAGAAAGTCAAGCCTTAAAAAGAAACCGGGAACATGGAGAGGTCCTCTGAGCCACGGGTCCGCCGGCTCGCGCCCGGGGCCGCCAGTCAGCCTGCGCGCGCACACACACCCGGTGAACGCAAACTGCCTGGGTAAGATCAGCACACAGCTCACACACCTGCGTCTCAGCAATGTTCTTCTTTCTTTTTTGCGTCAGTCTGTCGCGGACGTTCATTTTCGAAAGTATTACAGGGGTTTTGTTTTCACATTGTTGAAAGTAACTCTGATTCACACTAAAAGGAAGTCAGATTTAGGATAATCTGGCCATCTATTTTCCCCACCTCCAGGTATGTGCATCAGGATGCAGTGCAACTATACAAAAAAAAAACAAAAAAAAAACATTTCATATTACAATAATGCATAGATATCTAGGGATTATATTGTAGCGAACAAATAATTGGTCATCATTCAAGTTAAATACTAAAGAATCAGATATTATTCCCGTTCACTGAATGCATCAAAGCTAAAACAAATAAAGCATCTTAAAGCCTGTAAGCCTGTAAACGCATCTGCAAACATCATGTGTTTTTATGCACTTTTTTGGAGTTCAGTAAATAGCAGATAAAGGTCAGGGGTGTGTGCTTCAAGGTATTGATGGAAATAATCTCGCAGTTCCATCAGTAGAAACTATAACTTCCGTCGGAGAACCAACAGAATAATTGTTTTCTTGTCTTTACGGGTTCATTGTCGGTAGAAATAAAATTGCTTCCCAAGCAAAGTTTTGCATTTGCGCAGCGTAACGAGGTCATAAAGTCACTATTGCACAAGTACATATGGTCTCCGATGTAAATATATCACCCAAGACCAAAAGTGTCTTAGTCCGGTAAGTTAGTGATAAAAAAAACATGTATTTATTTGTAAAGGCATAGTTAATCATAACCGTTCCTACGTGTAATATTTTGAACAATTTTTTAAAGTAAATATATAAAAGAATACACAAGCCGTCAAGGCTTTATGAAATACCTAAATTAAATTAAATTTGAGTGCATCAGACATAAAAAGAAAAAAAATAGCTCAAAGTTTATTATTTCTGCTGTCAATTAGATCCTAAAAGCTGAGACATTTGGATACAAATGAATAATGCGGTAACATAAACTTCTTTACAATATAAGGGAAACATTTGTAAGATTAAAACAGAACAAACTATGAATTGCATAACTATAGGGACGTATTTTGCATCTTTAAACTAGCTAAGCTTAGCTAAGTTCAGCTAGTTTAATGATTAGCTAAACTAGCTAGACATTTTAAGACACACATATCAAAAAATTGCACCATTGTCTGTTTTTATGAATATATTTCGTTGAACTCTTTCATTATGTATTGTAGGCGATTAAAAAGACCAATGAAATGAATTTAAAATTTTTTACTTTATCTCGCAAGTTTTTCGCAATTGAGATAAACACGATTTCTTTTGATCTTTTGGTCAATATTACGTCACTCGGTCAATTAAGCCTCAGCCTAGAAGCGGCTGACTTTCAGGCTTCTCTGCTGGCTGCGTTGGACCGGCTGCCTTCACTTCAGCTTTGTGAAGTTTAACGGGAGGTTCTGGACGAAAAGAGGGAAAGGGAGGAAAGAAAAAAAAAAAAAAAGTTAGCGTGTAGAGTGACGTCACCGCGGGTCCCCTCCAAATCGCAGCGGGACCCCCAGCTGGAGGAGCGGGAGGAGGTCCTTCCATCACCCCCCCACGCGCTCTCTCTCTGACAGTCCGAGCTCCAGGAGAAACCTGACTGCCGGCGGAGCGTCATCACCCCTGGACTTTTTACCTGGACGAGCAGAGCGGTTTCACCGGAGCTCCTTGGTTTCCGGCCGTCGTTCCCGTTCCCGTCGTGTTTTACCGGACGGACTGCGGGGAAGGCTGATTGTTTTTGCTGAACGGTTTGTGGTTGACTTGTTTCCCTATCCGTGCAACGTCCTCGGTCTCTGCGTGTTTTGCCTAAAACGGACGCTTCTCCCTTTCTCCGTCCGTTCGGTTTCATTCCTAAGAATCTGTAGCGTCACTTCAAGGTGTGGGTTAATGTTACGGAGAAGCGGAGAGATGATGGACGCGGGTCTTGGCGCTCGTGTCTCACCATCGATGTTGTGAAACAGCACCACCCGGTGGCGGATGCGAACAATACAACCGAATTGCTTGGCATTTGTTTGAGTTTTAAGGCATATATTATTTTTGTTGTTTTGGGGGCTAATCCATCATTTTAGAATTACTAAGCGTGTTTTTGACCTTGATTTGCACGGCTCTCTGCTTTTAAAGTTATTTTGATACAAAAACGTTTGGGGGGGAAAAGTAGTTTTTCTGAACAGAATATCGTTTTTCTTACTTTCAAATTGCGTTTTGAAAAAAATATTTGATCAGTTTGTTCATTTCCGATTTAAATTTGACCAAAAAAAAGATTAAATATTGCAGCAAAAAAAAAAAAAAAACCCTGCAAAGTCTTTGCCTGGTCATGTTTCAGTGCTTACACTGTGCACACCACAAGGGTTGTACTGACCTGTCATGCAGATAAGCAAATAAAAATGTGGTCGCAATGACCTTTACTTCCCTTTTCTTCCTTTTTCCTCTTGGGTTCCTTTGCCGCCCACTGGTGGAAGGGCGTCCCGGGCAGAGAGCCATATTTCCCGGTAATCAAAACCCAGCGGTGAGAAACAACTCTTGTTTATTCACAGTTTGACAAATCTGCTAAAAGTAAATTAGCACTGTGGCATCTGTGTCTAATGTTTCTCAAATCTGACCTCCAGATCAGAGGCGCTCACTATTGAATGTGACGCTTTTGGGAAAACAAACAGATACAGATTTCATGAATTTATATCGAATCCAAGGTCTGCTTTATACATAAGTAATTTGAAATGACCATGCGGTTGTCAAACAAAACCAAGCTGATGTATAGCTCCTGTAAGACGTTTATGTGCAAACTAGTTAGCCCCACAGCAGGTTGTCCAGCATGACTGATGCAAATGAGTTGTGTTGCTTCTGGACTCTTAACTGGAAGTGGATCGCCTCATCAGATTCTCCTTAGAGCCCCGCGGAACTCTGGGCTGGCTCCGATTCCGCGTTTGTCTCAAACGCGATCGAAAATGTTTTGTCGTGCATCGTTTTAAATGAAACGCACGTGTAAAATGGTTTACTATTCCACTCCTCTCTTGCATTCCCCCTCCTGGCCTTAAGTTTCTCCCGTCTTGTGTGCAAACACACTCGAAACCCACATGTAGCAGTGTTTCGGAGTGGGGGGGCCCCCCTGCTGGGCCGCTGTGGTTTGTGAATGAACGCGGGCTTACCGACGGATCTCTGGGCCCGTGGCCAGCGGGGAGGGATCACACAGACGCTGTCACCCGGGGATTGTCGTCGTCTTCAAGGAAAGTCAGCCTCTCCGACAGGCTGCACAGTGTTTGAACCTGCGATTGCACTCACAGGGCTCTAACACGCAGGGAGAGATTTCCCAGGGGTTTAGTGTCTGTGTTGAAACTCGACCCACAGGCTGGCAGGAGCTGGTCTCAGGTCAGCTGGGTTTCACAGGTGGTCTTGTTTTATTTGATTTTTTTTGTAATCCTGTGCAGTATGTAGTAATCTGTGTTTGTCTCTCCTGCCTGGTCATGTCAGAGTCAGAGAAGGTGTGGGCAGGGCCAGTCCCAGCTTTTATGAGGCCCTGATCAGGGAGACAGTGGAGCAGGCACCTTTAGTGGAGAGCACTTCCTGTGTGTCCATATTGGGGGTTGTTTTTCTTGCGTGCAATTTGATATTGTGTGAAAAAGTAAGTTTATTCAAAAAGAAACAAACAAACAAAAAAAAATTATTTTAAATTAAGACTTTGCATGTATGACTCTCAAAACTATACAAGTTTTCCCTTGCTATTTGTAAAACGATTATGAGCTATCACTAAATTAAAAAAAGAAAAATTATAAAACGAAAAGATGATAAAGAACACAAATAACTATAAAACAAAAAAAAAAACAAAAAACAGAACGAAATAAGACGTTTGAACATTTGATTAAAGAAAATGGCCTGCAAATGAAATCCAAAACCAGATTTTGTCACTTTTTTTCCCCCAAAACAAACGCAAGTAAACAACATGAAGTTGCTGGCGATTTTGAACTGAAGAGCATGAAGAACACAGAAATTCACACACAAACAAAATGCAAAACAGGAGGGGGCATCACAAAACGCTTAAGAAAAAAAAAACGAGGCGTGTCTCCATTCATTTTGTGAAATGTTCTAATTAATGTATTTTGTTTCCTAGTAGTAATTTATTGCTATTATTTGCATCGATTTTTGCTACTGTTTTTTTTTTTTTTTTAAAAAACAATTCCATCCTGAATTTTTACTTTTTTTTTTTTTTTTTGGCACACCAAGCCTTCCATACCTCCTATTTAACCTGCCCCCACCACCACAGAGAAGCATCCGCAACTAAAACACGCTTTTCTTCTCCCGCTGGTTCTCAACACGCATCAATAACTCTCCGACGGCCCACTCCTCACTTGATCTCACTCGACGACTTCCTGCTCTTGAGTTTTAGCGTGTAGAAGCTGCCCTTCCTCGCCTTCCCTCCCCTCTCCCTTATCCACTGCTAAACGACAAGCTCGCACAGATTCCCACTGCTGTCTGCACTGATTTAAAGGCTAACGTTCTGCTCTCGAGGCCGGATCGGCTCCGTGAGACACGACGCAGCTGACGCTCGCCCGGCTCAGTCCCGTCCCTCTTCGACTCTGCGGATGAAGTTGACCCGTGGCTTCGCAGGAATGAGGCCTTTTTACCCTCCGCTGAACTTTTGCCCAAATTTCCCGTCCGGATTATGCAGAAGGAAATGTCACGTTTAACACGCCGGGATCTAAATTATTACTATTGTTTTCTCTTTTCCTTTTTTACACAGGTAGCTGGGGCCGTCGCAGACGTCCTCCGTCGTCCTCCGCCGCCGTCCTCCCCTTCCCTCCGAGAAAGAGTGCGAGAGCCCCGGCGAGGGAAACGTGGGAACGAGGGAGACGAGCTGCTCCTCTCCTCCGCCCTCCTCTTCCTCCATGTGATGGGCACTCCCCAATTCTTCGGGCATCATGGGTAACGGCGCTCGTAGCTCTCTGTCTGCGTTTATCACGGCCTGCCATTTGGGACGATCCCGAACGGCAAACACTCAGGAGGTCAGTGTCCCGGGGGCCAAAGCGCAGGCGATTAGGAAGAGAATAGTTTTGCTTGTCATTTTTAGAGCTGATTCGGGGTGGACCAAAATAAACTAAACGAAGGGTTGAGCGCAGACAGGCAGGCAGGCAGACAGGCAGGTCAAAGGTCAGCTTTTAAACAGGCCACAATCAGGAGCGATTGTACAAGCCGGGGGTTTTAAATAGACACTGGTACTGATACTGAGGTTGCTGCACACTGCTACTAAGCTGGCTGAAGAGAAGAGAAGGTAAAGTTGGCTTTAACGCCTCATTTCTTTTATCTGCTTTCCAGAAGGAGGGCGTGCAGCGGCGACCTCCGGCACAACGTCATCCTGGCAACAGAGACCTACGCCCAGCCGGTGCACAAGCCCTACATCACCCTGTGTCAAGGCCATCGCCTCTGCAGCACATACAAGTAAGATGCTCACACTTTTGCTCTTTGTTTTTGTTTTTTCTCTTAGTTCTCACGCAAAGCTTGAAAATGGCAGAAAACGTACAGTTTGTGTGTGGGAGGCGGTTACATGCAATTGTGTATGTATGGCTGGTAATAGAGTGCTTAGGAATATGTAAGTGCTATTTTTATTTTTATTTTTTATTTTTTTCTTGGTGGAATGTCTGAAATAAATTCTGCAATTTAATTCAACTGAAGAAGATGCCTTCCCACTACACGAACAGGATCCTCTGGGGGTTCTGTGGGCTGGCCGACATTTTTCAAGAGGGGGTCCAAATTTAAGAGCGCCATTTTAAAAATGGTGAGGGGGGGGTGAGATAAATAAATAAGTAAAAAAATCTTCACCCGGTCACAGCGCTGTCAAAACAGTTTTAACCAAGGCGTCTGTGCACGTAAATAACGTCTGACGCGCGCGGCTAAGTGCGGAGACGGAGCAACACGTCTTCACTTGCTGTCACACAAGGGGGCCGCCCATGCTCACAAGCCGTGACCGCGCACAGCGGTGGGTCACCATGCCACATAGTTTTGAGTGGAATCTAAATATCGAGCACTTTGTGTAACGACAGGAAATGAGCTGCCTGCCCGCAGAGACCAGTGCTTTGTTTATCTTGGACCCTCCCGCTTTACCTTCTCCACATTTTTTGAATCCCTCTTAGTTTTTCTCTCACCAAAGCTCACTTTCGCTTTTGCTCTGTTTTCTTGGATCCTCGTGCAAACATGTCTCCGGTCTCTAGTTTTAGCCTCAGTTTATTGCTCTTAATCCCCCCACCCTGCACTGGCAAGCTAAACACACAGCATTCCCAGCAGGTTGAAACCAAAGTAGCTGATTATAGATCTGACTTCCCATCACTGCTGCTGCTATGAGCCTCTTCTCTTCCGAACCTGCAGCTTTACCGTTGCACCAAGTTCCTGACACTCATCCATGGTCACAGACAAGTCTCTGCTGCACCTCAAATGATCCGTGACCGCCGCGATTTCGCTTGTCTTCACAGAACAACGTACTCGTTAGCGTACCGGCAGGTGAGCAGGATAGCGTCGGCCTCGCATTTCTACCCGGACTGCTGCCCCGGTTGGCGGAGATTTCACTCACACAACTGCAACCATGGTAACAGAAAAAAAAAAAGACGGTTTCAAAAATAGTTTTAAGTGTGTTCACTGGTTGAACTCTGCTGCCATCTTTATGCAGCCTACTTCCAGATTATTTAAACGGATATTTTGGGATGTGTTCCCCAGCTCTGTGTGCAGAACCCTGCGCTAACGGCGGCACCTGTTTGAAACCCAATGAGTGCGCGTGCCCCCCCGGCTGGACGGGACACCGGTGCCAAACGGGTACGCAGACATCACATTCAGAATCACCTGAGGAGCTGTAATCCATATGCATACTCAGGACTTGCTTTCTTTCTTTCTTCCCTTCTTTTTTTTTCTTTTACCCCTCTTTTTTCCGGCTGTCAGATTTGGACGAGTGCGGCGGGCGGCAGCCGTGCGCCCAGCTGTGCGTGAACACAGCCGGGAGCTACAGATGCGCCTGCAGAGACGGCTTCACGCTTGCCGGAGACGGACGGTCCTGTCACCAGCTTCCGCCTCCGCCGCCGCCGCCGTCTCCGTCTCCGACACCCACCCAGGGCAGCCGGGAAGCAGTGGGCGGCAACGTCGACACGGGTAAATGAGCGCCGCGAACTGCATATCTCCATGTTCTGCAGCAGGACGGAGGAAGAAAACATGACCAGCTTCGCGGTCCATTATTACTTTTGGTACGCGCTATGCCACTCTCAACTCGTACCGTGAGTAATAATGCACTGCGACTGGTGCCGACTCCAGACTGATGTTATGCGCGGCTGGCTCCATGCGGTGAGACTGGGATCATTTGGACTTTGATAATGACTGCACGTCCCGTCGCTGAAGTAAACATCTGCATTTCATCCAGCTCCGGAGCTAATACACACATGTTTTCACCCAGCACCCTCCACTAGCTCCCTCAGAAATGTTGGATTTTTGACTCTTGGTAGGAAAAAGCCTTTTAAGTATTGGTGCATTCTTCCTCACGTTAATTCCGCAAACTGAAGTGCGTTTGATCGGGGCCTTATGTGACTGACCAACACAGAGTGGAGCATAATTATGTAGTGGGAGGAAAATCAGTGTGGTTTTCAAAAATCTCCCCCCAGCCCCCCCCCCAAAAAAAACTGAATACAAAAAAATCTAAAACACGCCGTCATTTTGTTGTTGTTGTCGGTCAGAACCATCTTTAGCTGCAGTTACAGCTGCAAGCTTCTTCTGTCCAGATCGGTTTTCAAGTTTTCCCACAGATTCTCAGGCAGGTTAAGGTCTGGACTTTGACTGGACCAGTCTTACTCATGAACATACTTCAGATGACGGTAAAGACAATGGAAAGGTGCAGCAGTTTTATTCAGGGTATTTAGAAAGACTTCAGAAATAACTATAATTATTTATTTATTTATTTTTTTAAACTAATGCATGTTTTGAAAATGAGCTTTGCTTAAAACTCATTGGTCCAAATCACGTTAGCTGCTCTAATGCTTTTGGATTTTTCTAAATATAAACACTCGTCAAGTATTTGAAAATGATAAAATTACTGTACATCGTTTTAGAAACAAAGTGGAGCGTAAAGATCTACCTATGAGTGTGGCATGATTTTCATCAGTAAAGTAAAAAACAATGTTGCTTTTGAGTGAGGCACCGAAACTGGCTCCACCCAGAGGCCCCCATCCTTCTGAATCCGGCCCTGGGCACTTGAGTCGCGACGGTTTTATTGTCGCACTTCTAAAGATAAACTGTTTGGGAAACCAACTGGAAAGCTCTTCCAGGTCACAGATTTGCTCCGGTTTGTGTTGGTGCCTCGCATAAAATCTCAGTAAAAAAAATACGTGTAAGTTTATGTGTGTGTTTTTTTTTTGTTTTTTTTTTTTTTTATTATTGTGGCAAAATGTGAAAAAGTTCCAAGTCTTCTGCTCGGCAATGTAGCCTCAAAACAATACACAGCCGCCCCCACCTCTAACTCTGCTTTATGTCTGCAAATGTTTGTAACCCCAAGATTTTCCTTTTGAAGTCTCGTTCCGAGTCAGCGTTATTGCTCTGTTGGGAAATTATGCAACAACAACAACAAAACATTATTTGAAGTAGATGTAGCTCTTCCTGATCTCTTCAACTCTTTCCAGCCAGGGGGATTTTTTTCTTTCTCTCTTTTTTTATTTTTTGGTGAGTCACCTAACTGTGAAATCAGAAGGGGGAGATTTGGACGATGGGGGGGGGGGAACGCTGCCTCCTGCACTCAGGGTAGAAGAAATATCTGTGCATAAACGAGAGATTGCCAAATATCCCAGGCCTTCCTCCTCCTCCTCTTCCTCTTCCTCCAAACTCCCCTCCATCTATCAAGAGTCTCTTCTGGAAACTGACCACAAGCCCCCGAGGGTTCACCTCCACGGCGACGTGACGGATCGGGCCCAGTCGGCGACAAACGCACAGGAGAGCAGAAAACGTGACAGAGAATTTAGGGATTTTCTCTTTCCTTTCTTTCTTTTTTCTTTTTTTTTCCCTTTTTTTGCGAGCGCGTGCCTGCAGACGGGCTTCTGCGGGCCGTTTCGCTCCAGAGACGTCTCTCTATTATCTGCTCACATGCACACGTCGGAGGCATGCTGATGGAGATGGCGAGTGTAAACAGAGGCCCGGAGAGCCGGCTGTCGCTCTGCCAAGATGCTTTGGATCGCGTTTGGGCTTTCCAGCCTCCCGCCTTTTTTTGCTTTCTTCTTTTTTCCTTCCACTCAGTTCTTGGCCGGGGCTTGTGTTCTCATTCCAGCCCCATCGACTCTGTCTGCTGGGGGTCACGCACCCCCAGTTTGTCCCCCCTCCCCCCTCGTCCCCCCGATCTTTTCCCTTTTGCGCCTCCTCCTCAGCTTATTCCACTCCACTGTGGACCACATCTGGGAGAGATTGAACATCTCCCCGTCTGTCTGCGGAGGTGCAACCAGAGAAGTGGAAGGAGAGGCTGGGTGGGGGGGGCGGCGGGGTGGGGGGGGTGCAGTTGTTCTTAAATCTGCATCCCGGTCAGAGTCCCCGTCTCTGGAAGGAACGAGGGGCTTGGAGCCAGACGCTACCGATTCACAGGAGGGTTTCAGCGTTTTGCTCGTCTATTTCTGGTCGCATCGGGTTTTGTACCCCCACCCCCCCCCCACACACACACACACACACACACACACACACACACACACACACACACACACACACACACACACACACACACACACACACACACACACACACTGTTCCCATGGCTTCACTGCCTTGCAGACAAAAAAAAAAACAAAAAAAAAGAAATTAAAAGAAAAAGCATCTGAACCGCTGGAACTTTCTCTCTTCTCGGTCACAGAAAGTTGTGAATGATTGTGACGTTGAAGGGGGAGAGAACCAAAAAGTGTTTTTAAATGATCATTTTGAATAAAAACGTCGGCTTTGATTTGAACCCTGGTTGCTCTGGAAACACAAAGTGGCGTCCAGTGCAACGAATGACCTTCATAAGTCGCTTTATTAGTGAAAAAAGTGTAATTTAAATACAGTTGTTCTATGAAGGAGTCTGTAGTTTGTTAGAGATTGGCATTTAAAAAGTAAGTAATTTTATTTTCTATTTGTGGCCCTTGGAAAGATGGTGTATAATCCAAGAATGGTACAGATGTAATCATTTTTAAAAATGTTTTTAGGGGTTGATTCTCCCAAACAAGAGATGTTTGGCAAATATGACTTTTAAATGTTTGTCTTTTACTAACCGCATGTTTGGCTTGCGCAAGCAAGCAGCAAATTTATTGCTATCAATAAAAGACAAATAATAATAATAATAAAAAAACAAAAAACGAACTTTTGTGACCCAAAGGTCTATTCCTTGCACATCATAAACTGCCACTAAGTTGTGTTGGTCGAGACGCTGTTTTTTATTTTTTATTTTTTTGGTTTATTTTGCTATTCTTCTTCTTCTTTTTGGTTTTGAAGTGTTTCAGTCACTCGTTGCTGCCGATGCTACCAATGGTGACGCGTTTTGTCTGCGTGTCTCCCTTCCAGGAGGAAGCTTCGGCCTGGCGGAGAACGTCACAGAGGAGGTCCAGAGCCTGAGGAACCGAGTGGAGCTGCTGGAAAAGGTAGACGAGCGAGCGAGCGAACTCCCGAACGCGCGTCGGTGCTAAATGGAAACCTCCTGCCGGCTCGGCGGGGAACCTTTCTGATCTCCTCTTGTTGCCCCTAACAGCCTGCCCTGAAACAAAGCACCATTATTTGGCTTTACAAGGCGGCTAAACCTTTGCACCTCTTTCCCCTCTCGCTTCTCGCAGAAGCTGCAGCTGGCGTTGGCGCCCTTCAGCAGCTTCTTCCCGCCGCCGCTGGACGACGGCTTCCCGGAGAAGGCCACGCTGCTGTCCCACTCCTTCCGGCAGCTGGACCGCATCGACTCCCTCAGCGAGCAGATCGGCTTCCTGGAGGAGCGCCTCGGCACATGTGAGCGGCCGAACGCTCGGCGTTTTGATTCCTTGTTGCTCTCAAAAGAAGAAAAAAAATTGAATCGCTGGATTTAGTCCAGAGTTGTAGGAAAAGTTATTTTCCAGGAAAGAAGGTCTCCAAATAGCAGCTTAAGGTGCAGATAAGACGACTGTCTATGATGCAATACAGTTAATAAATTTATTATTATTAATAAAATGTAATAACAGGATTAAATCTTTAATGTGTGACATCGTAACGTCCCTGGCTGTGTAATGATAGCTTATATATAAAACCAAAAAACACAAACAAAGTGATGTATTTGCTCTTAAATTATAATCTAATTAAAAAAAAGAGTCCAGTAAAGTGTTTCCAGACGAGTTTCCTGGCCCAAAAAATGTCGTCTGGAGACATAAAAAAAATTAGCATGGAAGTATAAATGATATTTCCAACAATCAGCCTGAGGTTATCCAAATAACAGCCTTCAATGCTTTTTTTATGACATGAATCCAGAAGGCTGCGCGTTCGTTAAAACGCCTCTAGAGGCGGGAAGGGTCGTCGCTCCGGATCCTGTTTCGACTCGGAACGGCGCGTTGAAAATCCGACATCTCTTTGGGGTTTTTTTCCCGTAACTCTTTCTGCGTTCTCTCCCCCAGGCTCCTGTCAGGAGAACTAGCGGTCAAGAAGAACGTCGTCAGGAGCCATCTCAGAGCTTTCATCACGCTGTGACGCACGCACCCGCACAAACCTTTGAAGGTCTTTTTTTTTTTTCACCATTCCAAAAAAGAGAAATTCAATTTTTTTTTTTTTGTCGTCGTGGTTTTTTGTTTTTCCAAGTCGAGTCTCTCCGTTACGGTACCTGCAGCAGCGGGTCGGCCTCGCCGCCCTGCGTCGGTCGAAGCTCGACGCACAGCCGCTTGCATCCAGCGCAGCTGTGCTCTGCTGCGTCGGAGCTCCGCCCGGGGGCCCGGGGGCCCCGGGGCCTTTTGCACACACCTGTATTTATCTATTTAAGTTATGGCCACCTGTAGGCATTCCTAAGTGCTCTTAGTTTTGATCTAGTTTTGTAACGTTTTTTTTTTTGTAATAAAAGTCAGAATTTAAACAAAACGTGTGCGTTTTGTGTTCAATCAGTGTAATTCATCTCTTCGAGTCATATTCCAAGGTTTTGTCAGATGGTTGCTCCAATAATAACTGTGTTGCTGGTTACGGTGACCGTGACCCCGACTCAGAATGAAGGCTGCATTTGATAGAAGTCAGATAAGAGGAGGATTAAAGCCTGAAGCAATAGCCGCCTGATCTGATGTCAGAAATATGTTGCGATTGCAAAACACAAACACACAAAAAAAAAAATGTTCGATTTTTTTTTGTTTTTTTGAGGTTTTTCATGAGAAGCAAGCTGCCAAACCATCTGCTTCGAAGTGAGTGCTGACGGACGCTAAAAGTCGGTGAATCCTGAATTTAAGACGTTTTAACGTGGCTGCAACTTTTAAATTCCTTTTCTTTTTAGACGAGTGGAAACAGCTTGGGAGTTAAATAGGAGCCGTTTCTACACTCAGCTTGTAAACGCTTGTACTAAAGCGGTGGAACGAAGAAAAACATGTCCAAGAAGTCATCTTTTTTGTATCAACGCTACAAACCAATATCAGCTGGTGGAATATTAACCAATAAATGAAAATGTAATGCAAAGCAATAACTTCCATAGAGCCACTTAAGAAAAAGAAAAACAAAAAATTGTTTATTTTTCCTCCAATGCAAAGCATTCACCTTTACCAATAGGGCAACAGAATGTACATTCATACATACATCACTCGCACAAGGCTCAGCTCCATTTCTCATATGCATCTAAATTTCACTTTGGCTTTAAAACAATAAAAAAAAAAAAAAAAAAGGTGTACGGGGGGACAGATCATTTTCATGTCAAAATCCAGAATAAAAAGTGCTTTATTGAAGTTGGAAATATCTTAAAATTCTTTCCTACATATTAAAGAAGCGCCCAAAACTTAACAGTAATGATTGCTCTAGAGCCGGTTGCATCAATAGAAATTAAAAAAAAAAAAAAAAAGAAAAGAAAAAGTAGTAGTAATATAATAAAACCAGGAAATTAACAGAATGTATAGGATACACTTTGTTTTTTGGAACAATCCAGTTTGGTAGAGTGCTTTTAAACATTTGGAGAAGTTGCTGTAAAGTTCAAATATTTCTTCAAAAAAAAAAAAAAAGGTGATCAAAAGTTATAAAACGACAACAAAACATTTAGTTATTAGTACTGAAGCATATTCAAATGCCATCCAGGCATTTTAGAATTGTAGAATCCCTAAAACTACCGAGTACAAGCAGCAGCCTGCAGACTGAATATGTACGTCTAGATGAATGAATCCATTATTCTGAAGGACTGCGTTCATAACAAGTCGGAAGAAAATCTGCAGCTCAAAGAAAGAACTTCTAGGAGCTTAAACCTGCTGTACGCTGCAGAACGGAACAAACGGCACCCTCATGAGAGACGAGCAAAAATACTTTAGAAAAACAACTTTTAATTTGAGTACATTGTTATTTTAACCCCTAGTGGTACCTATGACATAATTTATTAGTGTGATCTATTTTTATGCTTTATTTAAAAAAAAAAAAAAAGGGTTGATCAGCACTTAATGAAACTTTGACAGTACCTACATGATCAACAGATGAGAGAGAGGAAAAAAAACTTTTCTGACTTAAAGACCATTAGTTAAACTCTACTTGGGAGTTTAAATGGAACAAAGTGCTTTGATCAAATTGAACCTACATTTTTTATTTATTTTTTTTGGCACCAGTCACTCTTATTGTGAAGTACGGTGGAGGACCTGTGATGCTGCGGGCACGTTTCCCAGCCAGAGCGCCTCGAAAGTGTCCAAGCGATCATTCACTTTTTGAAATACTCGGGCATTTAAAAAGGTAATTGGGGTATTTTGGTAGGATGATGCACTGAATTATTCGGTCAAAGTCTTTTGACACAAAACCAACCATCTTGCATTTAACCCTCTAGATCTGTGAAAGGACAGGATTCTGGTCAATCGAGAGACGATTCCCAGAGAAGTTATGCTTCAACCTTTCAAAACATTAGACAAGTTCCTACAAAGTATGTGCAACTAACTTATTTTTATTTACTTGTTTAAGATGATGAGATTGCTGAGGAAGTGTTTCCCTGGTACATAAATAATATGCGACATTTCTAGTTCACCACTTTTCACAACAGGGAAGACAAGAGAATGTGCCTTTAAATCAAGTCAGACGTCCGTCTACATAATATGCAAATTGTCCAAATTTGCGTAGCTTGAATGCATTGCAGACATTTCAGTGTAAGATCTGCTACTAAAGAGAAAAAAAAAAAAAACATTTCTAAGGATTTTCAACCAACTTTTTAAGGGTTACCAATAAATGGAGGCTGCTGTAGCTAAAAATAATCATTAAGAAAAACAAAAAAACGGTAAAGAACAAAAACAAGATCCTGAACCCTGCAGTACATTCTTGAAACGGTGTTTGATGGGCAAACCAGGTGACCGCGTAAAGGCAGTGAGTAAAACCCGGAGGCAAAAAAACAGCAGGAAGTCAGTCCGTCTGATGTGGATAAATCGAGAACATAAAGACACAACATGAAGAACAACAAAATATCACAATGTCAAAGTGCAACAGAAACCAATCAAAAATAAGGCCAAAAATATTCACTATTTATTTCAAATAATGCAGTAATTCCTCTTAACTTAATCAAAACTAAAAATTGTTTTTAAAGATGAACAAGAACAAAAGCTTCAGTCACCCAAAAATAGATGTTTAACTTAAACTCCTATCAGGTAGAGGTTTGCTAAAAGAGTGAGACGAGGATTAGCGACGCGCCCATTAGATCGGCTTCATATTATTGGTAAACGGTAAATCAGTCAGCATTCCTCAGACGGTTTTGTAGGAAATGTCATGGCACAGCAGGTAGCTCGCACTTTGGAACCGTAATGCTAAAACGGCATCACTTCAAGACACAGGGTCAGTCGCCTTCTGACACATTTTAAATATATAGTCGTTCCTAAGGAGCTAGAACATGTGGTTCGCTTTTAGAAAGCAGGAAAACAAATCTAATCCTATGTGGAAATAATAAATAGAGCAAAAACGAGAAAGAAAAAAACAAAACACAGAAGACCGCGCGAGGAAACTTGCTGCTGATTGCTGCACGACGGTGATTTCTGCTGCTTTGAAAAAAAGAACAAACACAAGACACCGATCAGTTCGCTAACTCGTTAATCGATCGCTGACGGGGCGTCGCGCCACTGAGCCAATGTCAACGTAAAAGAGTTGAGTTCGTAGCGTTTCCGTCAATGTCTGGTGGAGATCCCGCTCCGCTGGCCATTTGAGCAAAGAGTCTGGAATGCAGAAAAGTCTGAAAACACCAAAAAGCAAAAGGAAGGACGAGGATGGGAGCGCTGTGAGTATATCTATAAAGCCGTAAACTAAACTCAATATGAGAGGAGCACATAAATATCTAGAGACGTTATGGAGGAAAAAAATAACAAAAAAAAAAAAAAAAAACGTCAGTTTATCCGATAAATAAGAAGCACAAAACAAAAAATGGCGGGAGGGAGAAAGACGAAAGGAAAGCAAAAATTCTTCAAGATCGGGGAAATAAAGCCAAAGTACAAAGCAACAGTGAAGGCGGACAGAGTCATCCAGAAGGCATGCATGAATGACACACGTCCGTACTGTTCGGCTTGCCGTCCGTCACTCCGCTCGCGCCGCGCCGAGCGTCGCCGAGGGTCAGGACTGACTGGGCTCTTCCGATCGGGCCAGAGGACAGAGACGTCCTCGTCTCGTCTCCCGGTCCGGCCACGGGGCCTCCCGGGAGAAAGCAGAGAGGTCTGAGGGGCTGGGAGGTCTCCGACACGGGTTGGAACAAGAAAAAAACAAGAGGCTTTATTGGCCGATATTTCAGTGCTTCAGGGGCCCGTTGCTCTTGGCTACCGAGTCGGAGATTTCCAGGAAAGCGGTACGCATCAGGTTGTGCGATTGGTCGGACAGCCATGACACGTCGTCTGAGGTCAGTCCCTTTGTCTCAATCTTTGGAAGGATCCTCAACCTGATGACCCCTGTATAAAAAAATAAATAAACCGTCAATCATCATCTTACTCTTCAAAAACCTGTGCTTACGTATTAGGGACGTCCCAATCCAAAACCAATATCGGAAATAGGTCTGATAGATGGCTCAGTTGTTCTCATACCCATTTGTGTTTACTATTGTTCTCTAACATCACTTGATCAATACTTTTCTAACACTCCACACTACAAAATAAGTAATAACAGTATGTAAGATTTGCATCGGGTCAATATCGGTATCGGCCAGCGCTCAAAGCTGTGATATGGGTATCGTATCGGAAGTGAAAAAGTTGCATCGGGACACTCTGAGTAAGTTTAGAGTCGAGTTACCTGAATTGAACTGCTTTTCTTTCCGAAGGTAGAAACTGCTGTATGAGGAGAAGACTACAGGTACGATGGGAACCTAAAGGGAGACAAAGAAGTGAAACTATCAAAATAGAAATATCCAGTGTTGAAAAGACCATCCATGCCTTTATTACGACCATTTATTGTTTTTAAAAGTACTGCGTAAATGTACAGGACTGGAGACAGTGAAAGGATTCAAAGCGAAACAAAATTGTGTTCGAATGACCCAATCAAAGTCCAGATCCAACTGAAAATATCCACAGGACTCAAAAATACTGAGGGAGAATAAATGAGGTTCAGCTACTATGTAAGGTAACGTCCTCGTCCTCCAGGTGTTTGACTTTCCATCAGACGTCTTCCAGCTGCAGTTTTCGCTCAAGTCAGGTTAGAAATGTAGATTTTTAAAAGTAAAATAAACTAATTAAATAAAACTGTGCGTCTTCCTCCATCCACAGTCATGTGTTACTTTATGCTTCCACATAATCAAATAAAATCTCAATAAAAAGTTTATGGCGGTGAGAAAATCCACAAGTTGAAGGCGCTGTACGTATATACGCCTCAGTCCTGATGTACATGTGAAGTCAACTGATACGAATCTTTGGCAGAGAGTTACAAACCCATTAGCTTAACATTTGTTTCCGAGGGCGAAGAAAGCCGCGCTTTCAGACCACATGCTATTTATTCAACAACGTGTTTTTTAATTCGTTCCACCTGCATGTGCGCCACGAAACGCCACCGACAAGAACGGAGACCTCCCACCTGCAGGCACGCGGAGATTAAAGATCGTAAACGCGCGCGCAGCTGAGCAGTGAATTACGCAGCAGTCAGTCTGTGCGCCGTTCACCCTTGCTCTAAACATCTGAGGCAATAAAAATATAGAAAACAATGCGCACGAGGATCAAAGCAAAAAAAAAATAAATAAAAAAAATTCTGGATGCAGATGCTGTAATCTATGTAGTCAGTAAGGCAGCATTGTGACTTGGCTGTGCTCCATGTAAGACGTCTGGCTCCCCCGTGTGTCGGTGAGCCAAAGTTTGAGAGAGGTTTTCTGGAATAGGGCCAAGTCCGTTTCAGTCCCTTCAGTCAAAGTCAGCGGAACGAGCAGGATGAGGGTGTGAATAGCAGCACAACCAGACTGACTCCAGAGAACACACACACACACAGACACACACACATACACACACAGACACACACGCACACGGCACAGCGCAAAAAAGGAAATGGGAAACCAAACGACTGTAAGTCAAACACACTTACTTGTGCCTGCACAGCCAGGTGGAAAGCCCCTTTTTTAAAGGGCAGCAAGTCGCCGTTCTGGTTGCGCGTTCCCTCTGGGAAGACCCACAATCGAATCTACAGAGGAGGAGGGGAATAGAGGATCGAACAAAAGAGCAGAGCGAGGGAGGGCGATTTAGAACCAAAGTCTTTGCCAAAAACAACCTCAAGCTATAGACGCGCCCCCGTGTTTCCTAAACACTTTGATTACCTGGTCATCGAGCATGGTTTTGGCAGCGTCGGCCATGACGCTCTTGGCGTCGCTCGTCTTTTTGCGGTTGATGAAAACGATGCCGGCGAGCCAGCAGATGAGGCCGACCGTGCCGGCGTAAACCAGCTCCTTCTTGGCTATCGTGGTGCAGCGGTCGGGTAAGATCTCCATCATCCCTGAGAGACACGCACGTTATTGCAGCGTTAAAAACACAGAAACGCTAAACGTGACGGTTTATCTGCATTCGGCACGGTGCTAAATATGACCTAGTTAGGCGAAGAAACGATCTGATAAGGAACAAACATTTGACTTTATATGTGTGCATGGTCACAAGCTGGAGTGTGATCATGCACACAACTGGGATAGGCTTCAAATCTGAGACGTTTAGTAGCCACCAGGGGGCGACAGGTGTGACTTCCAATCAAAAGCCAAACTTTATTTATTATTATTATTATTATTATTACTTATTTTTATTTTTTCTGCACATCTCTCCAACTCCAATAGGAAAGAAATTTAACAAAATATAATTTGTAAATATAAATTCACAACAAAAATATACAAAAGAAAGTTCCATGTTTTATGTAGCAGTCCCATCCCTTTTTTTGTACGAAACAAGATGGTATGAGTTGCAACAGAAGTGAACCAGTGGTGAAGATGAACGTCGTCCAGCCAACGGGCGATAATTCACACTCATCAACGACAAACTCAGAAAAGGGTTTATTAGCGGCTAATTAGCGGGAGCCTCGACCGCCTCGAGTCGCAGGAAGTAGCGAAGAAAATTCTGTGTGCAGCTTAAACTTTCACCTGACAGAAATGTCTCACAAGAAAAGTAAACTACATGGAATATACGGGATCAAATATTCCTGCCACAACTAAATTACAACCTGTGATTATGATTGAAGGCCAACCAAATATCATTTTTTTCTAATGAATTTAAGACATTTTAAAGGACTTAACTTTAGATTTAGAAATGGAAGGCTTTTTAAGGATGAGTGGACACTCTGTTGCCTCGGCAAGCATTTTCCTTCAAATCATGTGGTTCACTAATTTTACATCTACTGCTGTAGAATTAGACTTTCAGCGTCACATACGTCGTCATCAAAAGCATTCACTCCCTTTGAACTCAGATGCGCCCCGGTCTGTCCCATAAGACACCGGTTAACTACTCAAATAGTTTTGGTTGTAAAGTGATAAAATTATGGCTGCACCATTCGCAGTTTTCAGGCTGATTTCTGATCTTTAAAAAGTCCAATCTGCCGATTCCGATATTGGCCGATACCGATTTTTTTTTTTTTTCTGAAAATTCGCCAAGTTGTGGGGTGACTACTGATAATCGCGCATGCAAAGATTATGTTTCATTCGAGTACAGCAAGTACAAAGTTCCTATTAAGAAATAACATCTAGGAGCCTGGGACGAACTTTGACTTCTTCTACTTGGAGTCGGCTCTGCTGAAGTTTAAATCCCTGATATCGGGTATGCTGAAGGTGAAAACGCACCACATATCTTTATTGATGGGAGTTATCCTGCCTGCTTTGTAGTGAGTGATATGCCAGAGCCATAAAACTCAAGTGAAAGGAAGACAACGTCGGGGGAATAAAGGACAGAAAACTGAAGGGTGAGTGAACTTCTACCAGCGTAGAGAAAAACGGAAAACTCAACATTACATCTGCTCCAGGAAGAGCTCTGGTTTTAATGGTCGAGTGCAGCTGTTGGCATGGCAACTTGGACGCAGAGTCAGCCTCCCGCTGAGCTTTTTTCCTGCACTAATGAGATGCCTGGCTCTCCTCCTGCTGCTGTCACCACGCTGGCCAGGAGCCTGCGCTCATCACTCACCGACTCAGAGAAACACTCCTCCTGGGCCAATAATGGGAAGTAAACACACCTAACCTAAATTAGTGTCACTTCACACTCTAGATTTAGGACTAAGCTGAAAGTAAAAAAAAAAAAAAGGGCACTAAAACTGACAACAAACACGGCAGAGTGGCCAAGAACCCAACCAGAGATGGTGATGAAATGCATCGCCAAACCCAGAGATCTAAAGTTTGAAAGCCATATACTTGGCGCCGGGCCTCAACGGTGGTCTCATGCAGTCATGGTCTGCTCTGCGTTTCTCTGAACGAACCGACAGATGTATTAAATCTTGGATGGCGATAGGAACTGATCCATCCAGCAGCAGTCCTCCTCCTTATAAAGTGCACTTTCATACCGTTTGGTCAGAGATTTAAAGCAGACTGTGACGGCTGGCCGGCGTCCACAGGATCGGGATGAGTCGAACTCCAGATCTACAGCAGACAGCCTCGGCGTCTCGGAGCACAAAGGTTTTCTACGGCGAGGAAAACTACAGGGAAGCCGCCGCTGATCGACTCGTTTTAGAGACAGACAAACACTGAGGTCTGTCCTGGGAAATTAACCATAAAGTGACACAAACAGTCATCTGTCAGCATGTGAATGACTGAATGTAGTATGAAGGGCTTTAACCAACTTTATATCTTAAGCAGCTTCAGTAGTTAAGATTTTTAAACCCCTCTGGAAGATTCCTGCAGAGAAATTGACATCTCTATATAGCTGGCTTCAGTGTTCTCACCACAAATCATTATCTAACTTTGACGCTAACTAGCTTTTACTTATTAGATGTAAATTCTTTCATAACGAAGGAGCTCATATTTTGATAATTAAATAGAAATTCTTCATTTCCATTACTTAATGGATACAAAATAAGCAGGATTTTTTTTTTTTTTTGTAGGAAATAACTACATGAAAAATGGCTTTGCGGTTTTGTCAAGCAATAACAATTTCCACATTCTCTGCAAAGAACTGCAATACAAATAATGAATGTAACCACAACTATTTAATTACATTAAGTTATATATTAAGCAATGAATGAACCAAGATACCAATTTAAGAACTGGTGTGGAAAACCTGGACATATTTAAGACATGCAAAAATTCAGAGCAAATATAGCTGAAAAAGGCCAAATTTAGCAAGTAGTTCCAATTGTTGACTCAAAAATCAAGTAAATGTAATACTGATTTATGCTAGCATAATATCCATCTGACTTAAACAATAGAAATTACACTGAGATCCATATTTAAATACCAGAAAACTGAGGCATCTTTACATAAAGCTATCATAACCCGATAAATATGAACCCAAATCACTGTGTAGTTTTGGCTTGAAGGAACAAAATCCATCTGCCAATCAGTAAGAGACGAGATCCAGACACTGTAGCAATTCACAAAGTTATTCATTTGAAAGCGTCATCATGGCCTCTACCTTCTTTGAAACGCTGGATTGCTCATTTTTACTGATAGATTTGCAGAGCAGAGGGTGAAAAAAAAAAACAAACAAATCCATATTGCTCCCATTAGGCAGGAGCGGTTCTTTCTTTCTGTACATCTGCCAGAGAGATTGGATTCAGCAGATTTATATTTAGAACCCCCCTTTACAAGCTTAGCGGCACAATTCTTCCATCTGGGACTAATTGTGTGTGTGTGCACATGAGTGAGTGTGTGTGTGTGTTCAAATTGGGGTTCTGTTGCTAACGGGAAAAAAAACAAAAAAAACCCGAAAAATAACCAAAAGAAGAATTCATTTCTACCATAAAACGGATCTTATTTAAAAAAAAAAAAAAATCTAAGGACAAGACCATCTGCTCAACCATCTTGGATGACTCTTCAAATCTTTCAGTCGGTGCTAAAAAAAATAAATGAGCGTGTTGGTTGAAAATAAACTCAAAACCTGGTTCAGAGGTGACATAACGGGAACCGCGACGCCTACCCAGAACATCCAGGGAGCTCTGGTGGTTGGAGATGATGACATAAGGCCCTTCTGTCTGCAGGTGCTCCCAGCCGCTCACTTCGATTCGAAGCCCAAACAAGTACTTGACATGACGGACCATCGAACGGATAATCCTGGACGGGAAAAAGGGGGAGGAGGGGGGAGAAAGTTATGACAGTGCTGGAAATTTTAGGTTCTAGAACGAAACAACCATCATGCTGTGCTCAGACAGATATGTTATCAGGTGCAATCACTTTATTCAGCAGATATTCTTGGCACATTCATGTTAAGTTACAAAACAACTTGCACCATAGCTAAACACAAATGATAACTCCGGTGGCTGCTCGGTCAGCTCATGCTTGTGCTTCTTGTGGCTCACAATATCACTCCTTTGTGTCATCTCCCACTAGATACAACTGCACTCTTCAAAATGACTAAAACATAGTTAGAAACTTAAGTTTTGTCTGATATTGGACCAATGGTGTTGGCGTAAACAGGGAGCACTTTTGTGTAGCACATCTGCTGATATAGGTCAAATTTAGTTGTTTTCTGATTGGTTGGTCACCGATCAGAGCTGATCAAGTGTATAAAAATCATCTGGTTTTAGTTAACAGTAGATCTCTTGATCAGCCGCCAGTTTTCAGCAATCGTTTTTTTTTTTATATTCTCTTCAAAAAAACAAAACAAAGGAAAAAAAACAGAATTATAGCTCATCTCTGAAAATCATCATCTTCATTCTCTCATTGCTTGACTTCACAACTTCCTTCCTGAAAAAGACTATTTATATCAAAGGTTTTAAATTTCCTTCAAACTAAAACAAGCTGCTGTGAAGTCTTTATGTAATAAGATTGAAAGGTTGATATTGGAATTAAAACAATGCATCAGAAGCCATCTGTGCAAACAAGAACTACTAAACTCCGGGTCTGATTTTGATCGATTATGGAGTTTTCTTTCACCGTCTCAGACTTTCACTGCTGAATTTGGTGGTTCTGCTTTCTCTGGAATCACTTCTTGTCGCCTCACGCTACATGAATGTCCACAAGCAGCCAGGTTTGAAAAGCACCAACTACTCCAGTAATTTATTTTTTTTTTTATTCCGTGGTGCTCGACCTTTGCTCTTTTTCCTCGTGACTGAACAGCCACTCGTCCCGGTTGCAGCGTAAACACGGTGCAAAAAAAAAGCACATTTTTAACCAAGATGCTGTGACTGCACTTTGTGGTTTTCTTATTACACAGTTGCACCGAGATAAGCCCGAGGGCTGCAGATAAAGCAGAGGAAGTGTTTTCTAAAAGAAGTCGCAGCATCATGTGCGGTTTCTATTTTTGCTCAAGCTGGTCTCAGATGTCACTCATGTCTCCACCCTCAGGTCAAAAATGTGTTTATTTTAAGATGTGAAAAGACCAGGAAGGGAAGCCCCATAAAAGGCTGTTTACAAACAAGCAATGGGGAATCTCATAGTAGCGGTTTTCACTTATCGTTATCCTCGACTGGTCTAGCTTGGAAATTAAAAGTTTGTCTCCAGAGAAATAAGAGAATCACCTTAAAAACCCCCCACACACATGTAAACTTTATTGTTCCCAATCTTAATCACACATCTGCTAAATTGTAGCTAGCATGTAAATCTGTCCTTTTACTGTCCTTTTACTTTTTATTATGTTTATAACGAGTGGTGCACTAATTGCAGCTTTCGGGCTGATCACAGATCTTCAAAAAGCCTGACTTGTCGATTTTGGCCAATACCAATTTCTTTATATATATATATATATATATATATACACACACACACATATATACACACACACACAATTTCATCAAGCCCATGTGGATTTAAACTGTCTTTTGTTCTGGAATGTGGAACAGAAAGAATAATAGGTCTCATTTTGAGAATATAAATATTTATAGACTTTTTGACAGGGCATGAAAATAATACTACACACATTCATCTGATAAACTTCAAACAGCCTTTACTGGGAGGATCAAACCTCGCTTTTTCCCTTTGGTAATTCACACTCTTGCTTTAAAGGTAACCTTTCAACAGGACCTTGTGATGATAAAGTGCTCAGTCCAGTGCAAAAGGCATCGACACGCAATCACTCGCTGTTGCAACGACTGCAACACCAGTCCAGAGTTTTACAACCAGCCCAGCCAGTTTTCATTAGGGCAAATATCATTATCAGTCCAAAGGTCAGATCCTTTGAACTCATCAGGTGTGATCATGCTTAGGCAAGAACCAAAGTCTACAAAACTACTGCAATCCACAAAACTACTGAATTGACAAACCCCATACCACACCTCAACTTAGTCAGGCTTTTATTATTTTTTTCATGTTAAAGGTCAAGCTTGTCCAGGGCAGGGCCATGATCATAAGGGAGGAGGGACTGAACAAACGATTACTTCATCAGAAATGCATGAATTCACAGATAAAGCAGTTTCACTGGGATTTGGGTAATAAGTGATTTTTTTTTTTTGAAATCATGTGGTTACAGATCAGATCTCACCCACTTTAGAAAAAAAAGAAGAAAAAAAAAGTAGAAATGGCAGCCAATTATCCGACCGTTTATATTTATTGCTCTTTTTTCATAACAGTGATAAACTCTGCATTATAATGTTTGCAAACTAATAACTAAAAGTATCATTGAGGCTGTTAGTTTTCATCCGTTCCTCACTGGAGCAGCAATAAATATTTGCAATTGTTTAGTTAAACCATGCTAACAGATGTATCTGGTGTCTTGACGCAGCATATTTGGCAAATCTACAAGTTGTTTTCTTGAGGAGTATTTGTGTTAGTGTGGATTTGACATGCTCTCCCTGTCAAAACAACTGACTACCAAAAAATTGAAGACAAAGAAACAGTAATGGGTTGTGATAAAATAGACCACACTGCTTCGAGTCAACGGCCTACAGTCTTTGCGCTGCATCACTGTCACGTGACCAAACAAACACCGCATGGCCAATCCCCTGCTCCTTCAGAAACGCAAAGGAGAATAAATAAAGTTTAAAATAAACCTAGGTTGTCAAAATCAGTCCAGTTTTACTTAGCGGACCAATACCAATATGCAAAACAGTGACAAATATTGGTTACTACCAATGTTAATGTGGGCACATCACACATCCGAAGCGAAAACATCCCAAAATATTTGCAGCTGTTACTGGTGTGGTAGCTGATTCTAAAAAGTATTTGCATGAGGAGGCTGACTACAAATTCATTTTTTTTTCTTATTTTAATGAATAAATCTAAATGACATCGAAGCATCATTTTCCTGCAGGTTTCTAAGTATACACACGCTACGTTGCGTCGGTCTAAAACAAAATATCCCCCAAAGCACACAGCATGGCAAAACATGGAAGTGTTCAAGACACTGAATATTTCTGCAAGGTAATGCATGTCTGATCGCGTACACCGACTTACTCTGTAATCCTCCTGTTGGAGCAAAAATACAACCGCCATGAAGACAAAGACTCGTCCCCCACTGACTGCAGTACAATTGCACAATCTGTAACCGGAGCTCAAGCAGTGGTGAGCGAGGGGAAAAAAAAGGAAAACCAAACGACTATCTTTAATTGTTATCATGAGATCCAGCCTTGATAATGAAGACTGGACTCGTACCCAGAATGTAGCAGCAATTCAAGGTGATTCCCTGGAGAACAGTATGCAAACAAAAACACATGCACTAAGTTAAATGTAGCTTTTATGGGTGCAATGAACAGACTGAACAAATGCGAGTCTGTTTTGGCCAGTGAGTCGACTGAATGCATTCCAGGGATCCAAGTCAGCTGCAGAGTCCCCAGTTAGGCCCAGAATTCAGGCGTTTGGTGTGGCGGCAAAATGTCTGGCAGTCCCCATTTATCCTGTTGAATCGCTCGGCCCTTTCTGCACACGAGTGCCAAACGTGTACCCACCAAAATCTGTTCACCCCTCCGTTCAAGGGGCGAACAGACCGCTTTGTCAACCGAGTTGCTTTGTCACAGTCAACAAGTCCAGATAACCTTTGAGCGGGCAAGCACGGTGCACTGGTGCAACATGACACCACCAGACTGCAAAACAGTTATTCCTAGTGCATTGAGGCAACTCTTGGGTTCTGAAGTCGGCACGTGAGGACCCAATGATGTTACCAGGAGGATCTGCCTCATGACTATTCAGTAACCCAGGCCTGATCAGGGAAAATTCATCATCTGGCATCTGTCTCTTCGAGGCAATTACTGAAACGTGTGCAGCAGTCAATCAGAAAAAAAAAACCCTGGTCAGTAGATCCAAATACTTTATTGGCTAAAAATAAAGCAACCGATTCCTTCCGTCGTCGGGAATGAGGTACACTTCTGAATGTATGAGATCTCGATGAAAACATGCAGAGTCAAGATTTGAGAAATTCAAATGCAAAGCAGCATTAGGATATTGGCAGAAACAAGCAAATGAAGGATTATTGTCGAGTACTGCAATGACTCTTTTCAATCGTTGGTTCAGTCACCAGTAGATTCCCAGAAGAGATGCACCGAGAAGGTGAACGAAGTTTGTCAATTTTCAACTGACCAGTGATCAACTATCCTTAAACTGAGAAATAAATTAATTAAAAATCCAATATTTTGTCTGACCAGTGAACACATCCCTTTTGCGCCGTACAAAATGTGTTGCTTTGGTAGTCGTTAGTGCAGATAGAAGACTCAAAGTTATCGATTTTCAAAGTGTTTTAAGTTCAAGTCTGGAGAAGCAAAACCATGCAAGACAATTTTTTATTTATTTATTTTTTTTTACACAGGGTTGTCGAGAACAGAAAGCCAGGTTTGGTCGATACTTGCCGATATTTTCCCCACGACTTATAAACATGAGCTTTTATGGAAGCAGTGTCAGCAGTGTGGTGGTTGTTTTACTGTGTCAAAAGCGCAGGGAAAGGCGTCTAGTATGTATACCAGAATAACAGATGCAAAATCAGTTGTCAACCATATCAGCCCAAGTTTTGATATCAGTGCATCCCTAGAAAGTGTCTAAATTCTCTAGGAAATATGCACAGACACTGCTATTCACAGTTGATGCTAACCATTTTAGCAAGTTTTTGAGTGCGTTCTGTGCGATGTCACACACATCCCAATTATAAACATCAATGACAAGAATGCTAGAAAAAAAAAATATACATCTGAAACACTTATTCAGAAATCAGAATCGGACGGTCGGAGTTTGAAAACAACAAAGTTCAAAAATTGGCCACAAATGTATGATCGGTCCCTAGAGTCCATCACTTTCACTGATTTTTTTAGCTTCTCGTTCACTGAAATCGATATCAGCTCTGGAAATGAAACAAGGTACATGCAACGGTCAACATACATCATTAGCATTAAGATCATAAATGCATGACCCTGCAAACTTAAACAGTATTGAATCCAGTCAGTCACTTCACCATAAAATGACACCATAGATTGTACAGCTTTACAGAACTCATCACAACCATGCAGAGGTTCTCTCGGAATTCAATCCCAATACTCTTATTTTGAAACTCAAAATTCAATGAAAAAGTGTGCATATTAAAGTGAAAAGATTTGAATGAATTATGCTGGAGCATATTGACTACACATTAAACAAAAGTGGTATAATTGTCCTAATCGGTTTGGCTAGGCTAGGGGTTATTGTTTGGGGAAAACAAACTTTGCTTTCTTAACCAATAGCAGAAATATTACACAGCTGACTGAGATTGTTGTTGGCGGCATAAACAGGATGATCATTCTTGCCTGACACTAAAACAAACATCAACCGGAGTTAGCAACGTTTGCTAACAGCGACACATTCCTGCTGCCAACGTGTGAGCGCGGCTAATATAGCATACGATTAAAAATTAGTTGTTGTTTTTTTTATTTTTTGGGGGGCAGGGGGTTTCGGTTTTCTTCTCCGACAGAAAAGTTGAGCATTTTCATATATTAGACTCTCTCCTCGTCCCACACGCCGGCTAATTTTGTTATATTTTCGCAGAAAGTTTTGGCAACAACCAGAGGGCAGCCAGCCTCTTCCGAATGTTTCATATCAACAACTGCTGCTGCTAATCAGCTAGCGGGCTAACGGCTGCTAACTGTCAGACATTTCCAACTCACCTCATGTTTTCCACGTCTCTCCCTCCGCTTTTCAGTAAACATACGGGAATCCCCAGTATGGCCAGGAACATCATCCAGGCCACGTAGAAGAACTTTTTGAAATAGAACACAAACGTGCTGCTGGTCCACATCAGGAGTGGAAGCAGCAGCAGCAGCAGCAGCAGCATCCACGCCACATCCATAGCGGTGCACCGGGGAGACTCGCGGACAGCCGAAAGCGCTCGCAGCTCGGATGGGGAAGCCGCCAGCTACGGTCCAAGAAGGGAGAAGGGGCGCACCGCGACCCCGACGGACATTACACGACCGGAGAGTGTTCCCTGTAATGCGCAAGAGTGGAGGCGACGCTTGGACCGCGGGCAGCACGGAATGAACAGGCACCGCGGCTCATCTGTTGCTAAATGGCATCGTGAGGTGGAGTCAAATCGTCATCGGTTTTGCTTGCTTTTCTATTTCCGGTTGGTTCACGGCGGACGGGTCAGACGTCGCGAGCTGCATAATTAGTGTTTTACAGCTGGTTTATTCAAAATCACAAAAACTGCAGGCAGCAGAGCATCTGCTTAATGTTTATTATTATTATTATTATTATTATTATTATTATTATTATTATTATTATTATTATTATTATTATTATTATTTTTAAGATCCTGGGCAAAGTGTCACTTAAGGGCCCCGTTTGTACTAAAGTCACAAATGTATCATTAGTGCTAACATGTATCCTTACGCATCAATTGAATCTGCTTCTTAGAACCAAACGCCATAATTTGTAACCATTACTACTTCCTTTTGTGTCCATCTCACAATACAATATCAACAGTAAGCTTACAGTATAATTCTGCAAGCATAACGTCTCAGCAATGGAGGTTTTCCCTACAACTGGTGCACCGCATTCATCAAACTGTCTGCAAATTCAAGTTGTCTCTGTGCCACCAGGGGCCCCTAAGAAGCCGCAGTGTAAATCCGTAGCTTTGACTGGCCCTGTTGGAGGATTCTTTATTACCCTTCTGTCTAGTTCACCATCCCAAATTACCATTGCAATGATCTCTAGGTGTTCGCTGTTACCCCCTCGGCATCAGAGTGGTTTGACTGCAGATTAAAGCAGATGTTCAATTGGATTAGTGGTAATAATCCAGTCCCTGGCCATAATCTGACACTGCCCAGTCGCCCTGACAAAGACGTTTCGGCTACGTCGAGGAGCTCTACTTGACATGATTTGGAGGATTACGATGAAGTGGCAGATAATCCTAATCTAATGTGTGTAGCGATACGGTTACTGTTACTGACCTGCATTTAAATACAGCTTAAATACACATAAGAGAGAGAGAAAAAAAAACATCCTTAAGATTTCTTTATTTGTAGTATTTTGAATCATACTTAGTAAACTTCTTCACACTTTATTGCATTATAATCAAACACTTTAAGGCATTTCTTTGCAATTTGGGATGATGATCAATTATGAAGTGAAAAGAAAAGCATACATTATTGATGATTTTCAAAAATGTTTTTATCAACAAGACTGAGTAATTTCAGACTTTTTTTTTCTTTTTTCTCTGATTTGGCTAAATGAGATCCAGTGCAACGCCCCGAATTAGTAAAGACGTCCCCACATGTGCGTCACTTGCAGTGAAACTCAGGAATATACCCTGAAGCTGGTGGTCAGAGTGTGAGAAAATGTGAAAAGGTCAATGGGCATGGATACGTTTACCTGGCTCGGCGTAAGAGCAAACTCCGTCTGTAATGTCAGACTGTTCAAATTTGACGAAATACGCACTGTCAACAAGAAGTGTGGAGTTGGCCTGATGGGGCGTGTGAATGTTTGCGAAGGAAGTGTGAGTCAACAATCTGCGGCCATGAGTTAAATATTCTAGCACTTGTTTCTATCAATGCACTTCCACAAAAGCTGCAGTATTAAAACAACAACAACAACAAAATAGAATGATTAAAAACACCAAAATGAATTCAAATATCACTGCTTTCCTACGGTACATTGTGTTCTGTGTTGTAAATTGTATTTCGGTTTTATTGCCTCACAAATAAACAAATCGCGAACCACAAAGCGGCCAATTATTTTCCAGAATAAGTTTTCTTTTTCTTTTTTTTTTAATGACCTTATAAATAAACAAATAACCTTTAGTTTGTGCATCTTTGGGTTGCTAACCACAAACATCCAGAGAACATACAATACCACTCAATGTTTTTACATAAAAATGCAATTGAGCGCCCCCTGATGGTGGACAATATTACTGCAGTTATGATATGATTGTTCATAAATGCTGTTTTTCTCAACTTCGACCAAAACCCTTATTGTGTCACAGTGCACCCCATAAAGGTCTGCACATGCTTAATAATAATAATGAAGCTGGACAAAACAACTTGCTCAACATGTATTTGATTTCACGAGGCATAATACACGTGCATCCGTGTTGTGTTGTTCGAATTATTTTTACACATAAAACAAGCAGCGTCTTAGGCTCAAAGTCGTAAATATATATTTTTTCCACATCGCACAGTCAAATTCATACAGTAAAACATTTTTTGTATCATACAAATATTGAACTACGGACGTTTCTTCATTACACCGGGATGAAACAAATTAATCCAGACTCGTGTTTCCTGTATAATTTAATAAGCCGCGAGCAGTTCCAGTCACGTGAGGGATAAGTTTATTAGTTACGTCGATAGCGTCCTGGGCAACGTGATAGAAACTAGTGTTTTTTTTTCCTCTCTTTCACCACCAGATGGCAGCGCTGCTGCAGATACAAGGACTGCACCGCTAACACCTGACTCCTAGCTGCTTAAAGAACCATCTACATAGAAGTAAAATGATTCTTCATGATAAACAAGAGGATGTTTTAATGCCTTATCTTCTTCAAGGGACACTAAGCTTCTTTGCCTGCATGTGAAGGGTTTTAGAAGTTCTTGGTCCTCACAATGTAGTATTTGTTGGACCAACAGGCCTTACAAGGAGAGAAATCCTGCATACTCACTTTTTAAGGGTTTTATTTTGAAAGTTTTTTTTTCACTTTCCAATTCAATTATGCACCTAAATATTTGTGTTGCTCTAACTCAGGACATCCCAATAAAATACACTAAGGTTTGTGATCACAACATGACAAAAACAAAACAAAACAAAACAAAACAAAAAAAAAACAAAACGCATGTGTAAAGTGAGAGCTGACGATATGCAAACAACCACAGGCCAGGAGGTCTGAAGTTTTGAATAAAGTCATGGCAATGGAGAAGGCAGATTACGATCGCTGCCGTCGAAAATTGTGCAACTTGAAAACGCGACATCCTGTGTGCGCGCAGTTTCGGGACCGAGAGGCTGCCTGCTGCAGGGCGAATGCCACGCAAATTCACGCGAGGTTATTGAGCAGCCATCGAGAGAAAAGTGGGGTTTGCTCACCAGAGGTTAGCATGTGACCCACTGGGAGTATTCAATGAAACATCTGCCACGGGTGGCGACCTCTCCCTGAGCCTCCCACTAACGCCCCCCACCCACCGTCTCTTCGGGGCTCCTGCATTTCTAAACAGGGCCTCTCCTCCCTGTTCGGTTGCGCAGGAGATAGTGAGTGAGCAAAGTATTGGTGGTTGAGGCTTTATTGGACAGCCCCCGCAGTGACACCCCCCGCCATGCTTCCTTCTCTCTCTCTCTTTCTCTCTCTCTCCCTCTCTCTCTCTTTCTCTGCTGCTAGTGCACGCGCAGGAACAGCTGTCATTGAGTAGCGCGCTGCGTATCGCGAGCCTATCCACTTTGAAGATTATTATGCGGGGAGCTTCTAACCATCCGGCGGAATTCAGATACGAAAAAAAAAAAAAGAAAAAAAAAAAAAATCTGAAAGGAGTGATACGTTTCCCACTGCTAAAGAGCTGGTGACAGGCGACTATATCTCAGACAAAACCCGTCCGTCTGTCTGCCGCTGTTCTCTCTGTATGCGCGTGTGTCGAGAGAAAAAAAACACCTCCGTAGCAGTTGTGGATTATTCCGAGGACACCGCGCTGAAACCATGAGCTGGGGGACGGAGCTATGGGTGAGTCTCGGCCACACTTGTACTCTCTAGTTATTCAGCGTGGGAGGCTGTAACGGTTCAGAGATAATAATAATAATAATAAAAAAAATAAGCATTGCCCCCCCATTTTTCTTGTTTTTTCCTTTTACCGCTACTGCGACGCTTTTATTAGCATGCGCCGCTCTGCGCGCGTGCAGCCTCGGGGACGTTGAGGCTGATTTGTCGCGATGTTTACCAGAGCTAAAGCGTTTTCTCCCTCCGTGTGTCACGGTGACGGCACGAGCAAGGAAGGTACGGGCAAGAAACAAGAACCCTAACAAAAAAAAAAAAAAAAGCCCGCAGCTAAAGCTAGCTCACCATCCATTTTAGTTCACATTTGTGCGTTTCAAATCACGCTTAGCACACACACCCCCTCGCAGTTTCAGTGTAACGGATGAGCGTAAGGTCGTTACAGGCGGTCTCCTCGCGATGCTTGTGTGTTGTTACGGTGTGACGGACATGTACCAAAGCAGGTAAATATCATGCACATGCAGGGCGCCTTCCACAGGAAGTATCTTCGCTGTAACGAGAGGAAGTACACACGGTTCTTCCTTTCTTCAGTACTCAATGTTGCAGGCTGCTTCGGAGTTACCGCACGCAATGCTGTTAAATTTTAGCCTGTTTAATGAAACAGTGTTTGCATTTTTTATTTTTTAATTTTGTCACCTCACAACCACCCACTTTCATGCATTTTAGGGGTCTTTACTCGTGATGCACAAATCACATTACTGCACAGCAAATACAGATCTGAAAAGTGCGCCGTGTATTTGTGTCCAGCCCTCTTGAGTTATTGGAAACAACTTTCTCTCTAAATATGCAAATGTTTGCCTTAACTTTGTAGGTCAAGCTCCGTCAGGTTGAACAGCGGTTTTCCATTTTTTTTTGCCACAGATTCTTAAGTAGGTGTAGGTCCAGACTTTGATTAGGCCCATTGCAACAAATACACATGCTTTGCGTTCTAAACCTGCTGTGATGCTGCCCTGGGTGTCACCATGGCAGCATTTACCCTCCATCCATATTCTTGTTCCTCAACAGGAATATGGATCAAAGTAAAGAAACAAAAACATTAACACTAACAAATAGCACTAATTGACGTATTTGGCTCTTTTACGGAACAAGGGTATTAATACAGCTGTGTAAGTTACAGAGATTTGAACTTTCGTTACTGATTCTGGTTAAGCTGGATTTTATTTAGGTGTGTCAGAGTAAAAGGCGTTGCAGGGGTCTTGCACAAATTCAGCTTAGTCGTGATTGGTCAATACCGATGAAATATATTGAAGTTTGGGGTGTGGATGTGAAAAAGTTGAAGAGACGCAAATACGTTGGCAAATTTGTTTGTTTAATATCAATCAAGACAGATGTCTAAAACGTTTTATTTCAGTCTCAGCTTTTTAGCACTTTATTTGAAGCTCAGATTTAGGCCACATTTTGGCCTAAATGACCCAAATCCACCTGTGGTGTCTACGAACTCAAGGCCGACCTTGCGTGGCATCTAATATTCCTCGTGTTCATGTTGGTTCATCATTTTTTCCAAACCTTTGCGCGGTGCACGGCAGCAGGAGGAGACAAAGCAGCAGCCCCGGTGACCTCACTGCAATGCATTCCTCTGCTGTGATGTCACGTTTCGTCTCTCAAATCGACTTTCAAGGAGGCAGGTAGGCCTTTATCAGGCCTGCCTCTCCGCCGCTGTTACAGTATCTTGCCGTATTTAGATGTAAGGGGTTGGAAGAGGAGCAGAAAACGAGGAAAACAGCCCTGTGTCCGAGTGTTTTTATGAGGTGATAATAAGCAGCTCTGGGGAGTGGAATTGCTTTTGTCTGGGATTTCTTTAAATATATTACAGCTCATGTAATTTTATTGGCCGAGAGTCTGCCACTTGGCACGATTCCTTACTCATTTTTGAATAAATGGCGGTGATATGTTATGTGAATGTTTTCTTTTAAGTGATAGACCTTCGTAAGACTTGGTTTCAAACGTGTCTTCTTGAAACACCTGATCTAAAAGCGCGAAGCACCTCTCAACTTTATGTTGTGACTTAAGCTCAATATTTGGCAGTAATGTTCGTTTTTATCAACAATGGTAGAGTGGAAAGAGTAAAATCTCCGAAAAAATAAATAGTGCCCTTGTTGTATCTGGCAATGATAAGAATTCCTCATTATTGATAATTAACATTACTACTATACTAATGGATTTCTGATACAGGTTGAGTGAAGAAGGGGCCAGACTCTAGAAATGACTTAGAAGGGCGGTGGCCCAGGGCTGCATTTTCTGGGGTGGCTCAAATACTTTTATTTTATTTATTGTTTTTTTTTTCTTGTTGTTGTTGCTTTGCAAAGATTGTACTTTACATAAAACTAATAGGTCCATATCAGATTAGCTGTATTGTTATTATTTGGAGTTTTTTGAGGAAGATTAACACTCCAGATATTAAAATTTATGAAGCTAAATCACATTGTGATTGGGAACAATGTGGATTAACTCACATTTACAATGTGAGAGTCACTAGTATTGCTCAGTCACACACAGAAAAGCCAGTATAGCCCAAAGGTGTTTCGCAGGCTTACACACGTACAAGTTGTCTCTGGGAAAATGTGGGTGAGTTTTTTTTTTTTCTTCTTCTTCTTTTTTTACTTTCAAAGCTTTGTTTCCTCGGCACACTCAGTGGAGTCCAGACAGTTTTTCCTTTAATCTCAATATGTTCAGTAAGGAAGCAGAGAGCGCTCGGCACATCTCTGCAGGTGGCTCGTGGCATTGGAAAGTGTGCACAGCTTGACGTGTTGCGTCAGAGCAGCAAAACATGCAACCTTCCTGTCTCTGGCAGCAGCCATGCTTATATGCAAAGCAGAACTAGTCTGTAGTACCAAAGGCTAAAATTAAGCCTAGTCATTATGCACAAGGGTGCAGCTAAGCACCTCGTCATGTAAGCAGGTCACCTAATAAGTGTCTGTATTTTGTATGCAAAATAGGATAAAGACTACAACTAAAGACTACAATTTTGCAGATTTTTGTCAAAATAACTCCCGTCAGAGTGGATGGAAATCCTTTTAAATAAACTGGGGTAAGGTATGGACTTTGACTAAGCCATTCTAACAAGTAAAACTGTGTCCCCTGCTTGGCTTTTTTGTTTTTGGATTTTTTTTAAGGGAACTCATTTTGAATCCATGGCGTACTCTCCAGCTTTTTATCTGATTTGTCTATTCCTTTCAGTCTCTTAGATAAAATAAATGTTTTTAGTACAAGCTTCTTAAATGTGATAACAGCTTGGCTAAAAGTAAAAAAGTTGCTCATTTAGCTAGCTGCAGCTCTTCGCATGAACTCATTCTTGAGTTTATTAAAACAGCGACCAAGCACTCTGTCTTCATCACATGCATGGTGCATTTCGATGCACTCATCCTGTTGTTCCTGTGCTGCGAACAGGAAAGCAAGTGATAGGAAGTGAAGTTAAACTAGAGCAGGGTTGCTTTACCTCTCACCATTGCCACTGTGGTGAGGCTGCGCGCACCAGACTGTGATATGCCGTCCGCTTGCCGTTTGATTAAAAGCTTTCACACCTAAGCGAAACATTAGTCACATTAAGGCTGAAGAAGACTAAATCTTAGCTGAAGTGCTTTGAAAACTTTGTGACGATTGCATCGGCACTTCTGATGCCGATGTAATTGAGAGAAAGGAAGCAGAAACGATTGCGACAGATGCCGTTTGTTTTCAGCTTTTGCGACCCGCCTCAGGTAGAACAGCTGTCACTCAGCTCCAAAACGTCGAATGCCTTCAGCGCAACATCACAGCAGTGATTATAGTATTCACCAGCTTTATAAATACAGGCTGGGAGTGTTTGTTGTCGTCACCGTTCTGTACTTGAAAATTTACCAACTAGATAGCGCAGGAATTGTTGTTGTGATCTAACTGTAGCTTTTGGATTGAAGGATGAAATTTAGACAGAATTCAGCTCATTTATTGAGCTGTGCTGACACTCCTAGTTGAAATGCACAGGCAGATGGCAGTTTTTCAAAATGTTTTGTGCAACCAGAGAGAATTGAGAAATTGATGTGAATCACGTGCATGCAACTTTTCCTTAATAGGGATAATGTACAAATCCAAGCAAAGAAAAAAGGAAGTAAAATCTGGTAGAGCATGTGACGGTTTGCAGTGAAACCATAGTGAAAACAAGAAAACATTAAATGATGCAAGAACATGCCGCAGCTACATTAATTCAGTGACCCTTTAACGCCAATGCCAGCTCTGCTTTACAAAAAGACAAGAGACCTCTCAGATCTAAAACTGGAACTGTGTCAAAGGGGCTTCGCAACCAAAAACAGCACAAAGTGTAAAGCGGAAAACCGTCCAGCCGTCACGTCTCTGCACCTATAACGTCTCACTTCCCACACATGGTTCATTTGGGAAGTAGATGTACGTTACCTTGCGTGCCGATGCATCACTGCGTGGAATGAAGGTGGACTTCTCGGCAGATCACAACGTATTGATGCGGCAGCATGGACAAGGTTGAAACTCTGATCAAAGAGCAGCAGCTTAAGGTGAGTCGAACGCTGCAGGGTCGCTTGGTTATGTTGTTTAGGAATTTTGCAGCGTTGGAGACACGTTTTCTTGCTCGCTTGTCGTTCTCGATTAAATTTTGTGCAAAGGATTATCTGGAAAGACAAGGGACATTCGATACACTTCGCCAAAGGGGTCCAGACTTGTTTAGGTTGTGCATTCCCAGCTCTGAGATGTCTCAGCTGATTTCCTTGAAGTGCTATTTAGACTTTGAAGCAGCCTGTTGTTCGGCTGAGATTTCCTCAGTCTCTTCTGCTCCCGTATATCATCATGAGTCACCCTGAACTCCCCGCTTTGGGTTCAGTTGCATCCCCCCTGCTGCTCGCTCGACATCGCAGGACTTGAAATATGAGCTACCTTGTTTCCATCAAAGCCTGAGAGGTAGGCCAGCCTACAGCAGGGCTCCTCATTAAATCTTACACTCATCACCACACACCTGCAGACTCGGTGATACCACCTCAGGCCCCTTTGAAACAACGTGACGGTGAAAGGATGATGAACGTGTCCACATTTGAGCTGAGTGCAGTCTTGAGAGTGGAGAGTAGAAAGGATTTCATTAGAAAATGAGATATGGAGAGAAACAGGTGGCGATAATAGATTTAAACCAAGCTTTTGTCAAAGGAAATTTATTGAACGTTGATTTTGGACTTCGTCTTTTAGGACGTTCATTTAAAATCTTTCATCTACAGTTTTATCAATTTGTAAGCTATGTGTATAGAATAAGAATAGACTGATGAGATCCTTACTTTATAATTACCTTGAGCAAATAAACCACTGATTCACTGTATTTCATAATAATGTGTCATAATTAATCACTCAGCTCCTGCTGTTGTCGTACTTTGTTGTCCGACAACAAAGTACGTCAGAAATAAAGACTTGACACTTATTAAATTTAGCTGTAGCTTTCAGTTGAGCTTTGCACAGATTATTCTACCTTTTTCCTGTTCTGCTTTTTATAAAGCAGAACAGGAAAACCAGAAAAACTACCTTTCCTGCAAAACAGCAGTGTGAATGCTGCAAAATTAAGCAGTCATTTCAATTTTGATGAAACTCCTGACATGAAGTAGAGATCCTAACAATGGCTAAGTGTAAAACTGGGCGCAATCATTAAAATAATGAGAATTTTATGAAAAAAAAAATCCAAATCTAAACAGAAGTAGTGCTTCAAAGTGTCGTGTAGGTTCAAAGAGCAAAGTTAATGCCAATGCTTTTGAAACATTCATGCTTCTCAGGCATCCATGTGACGTTATTTACAATTATCTGAAAGCTGAACACTTAGAGGACATATTTTCCTGTGTTTAATTTATTGTTGGCGTTGCACCCAACCACTTCTACTAAAGGAGAAGATGGACTAACTTGCGGCTCACGCCACACAGATTCTCAAAGATTGACAGCAACCATGTCTTGACCTCTGTAGTTCCACCAGCAAACACGTGGCATCAGCTCTATTGCGTGGTCATGTATAAAAGCAATAGAAAACTTTTCAGGGACAACTATATGAGTTGTGTTTTTATATTTTACTTGTTTGTCCAGACTTTCAAGTGCTACCCTGAGCTAATGCCCATGTCACCCTTAGTTACAGCTACATCTGGATTGTCTCATTCATTTTTGATCGGACAATGAGTTATAAAACAAGTGAAATGATTAAAAAAGCATATAAAAGTTGAAAAAAAAAAAGCAGCTGTTATAGCAAACACCTGATGAATGAGCTAAATGTTATAACAGGGGAGGTTTATTCATACAAAAACAATTAATGAGGTGCTCCTCTTGGGTTGCATAAGGATTTCTTATGTAAGTGGAGCTGTTTTCCCACCTCAAAACTGAACGATAGCCGTTGGTGGAACCGATTGGTCATCTTGTCTTTAGAACAGTGACTCAGTCCCTTCCCAGCACCGTTTGTTGCAGCCTCTAATGTTTCATCTCTGCCTTTTTTTCCCTTCGTGTTGTTTGCACAGGCAGTCTCTAAGCACTGCTGTCATGCTGTAAATCAGCCATTGTCCCGAAGCCACTGGTTGGGCCTTGCAGTCGTCCGTGTTCTGCTAATTACTGCTATATTGTTCTACATACCGTCGATGTGATTTGGTCTTTAGGTGGCGACTGTGTCAAGTTTCCTCAGGAGTGGCAGCAGAGAGCATTGTTAGCTATTTATAGCAAGTCAAGGTGGATGATTGTGAACAAACAACTTTCTCAGGTTTTTGACCTTTAGTCTAAAATTATCCACTGTTTTAGGCTATCCTTCAGTGTAGTTTGAAACCGTAGCTTATAAGGATAACAGACTCAGGATCACTTATTTCTTTTTTCTACTGCTTCGTTACCGTCCTGGAAAGATGGAGGAAAATACAGCAGCAAAGATGTCTGTTGAATTCATCTCAATACATTTTAAACTCCTACTTATGTGTGGGCAAACACGACGGCACAGAGCTGTGGTCTCAGTTCTCCATCTGTGCACATTCGCGGTCTGAGGCCACACATCGGTGAGTTTGTTGCTTCTGTCGCCAAATCGGGGTCACTGCACTTCCTTAAAATCCCCGTTTCCAGGAGGTGCCACATGTGGTCAGTTCATGTGCAAACACTTTCAGCACAGTTTTTTTTTGTTTTTTTTTTTTTTTGGACTTAATCCGAAATGAGTCAAAGCCGTGTTGAAAACTGAAGGATGTCACCGTGATCTCTTGCTACCTCAAAGCAGTCGAGCAGCTGAAAATGATTCCAGCACTCACTCCTCTTGAATCTCTTCTCATTACCTCCTCTGCTTTTTTTCCCCTCTCATCTGGCTGAGTCATTCTCCTAATGGACACAAGTTCAGATATTTTCTTCATTTATTTTAAAACTCCACTTAATTTGTTAAGTAGAGTTGAGCTTTTGTCCAGTTTCTTCTTGTGCATGTGAATCATGACAGATGATTACCTCTTACTCTTCTTTTAACTGAATTGTACAAAAGTGGTACATTGGCTGCATGAAATATAAGTTATGCTAAGCAACAGACATAATTAGATTAGGATCTGATTCCACTGTTGTAATCACTTATTGTTTCATTCGTAATCAAATTCTGTTTCTGAATCAGTATTTTCCCCTCGGTACTCTGCCTAGCATGAGATGTGTCATGTACAACATCATGTGAAATAGAAAAAAACATCCTCCTGGTGTCAGGCAGTCCAGTGCCATCTCTTCTCATATCCTGAAACGAGGCATGCATGGGTGGAGTGAAAGGGCTGCCACGTAATTTAGAGAAAGCCTGGGAAACTCCAGCAGAGATTTTGCTAATTTAGTTGCAGGGAACCATGTATTATACACTTCTTTAGATAATAACCCCACCTCGAATGGAAAGTTCGATTTTGTTTACATTATTGAAAAACTGAGGAAGAAATGGTGCTGTATGGTTCCATGTCATGTATTTCGAGAGCTACCATGCTCTAGACTAGAGTTTAAAGTTTTTTTTTTTTTTTTTATGAAAACTTATTTTTGGATCTGGTAATAGATATAAAAATACCACACATTTAATGTTTTATGACAAACTTTAAAGCAACCACTCATTTCTTTAACTGAACTGCTATATTACAGCAGTATAAGTTGTACTATCCTAAAGCTGCTCTTTTCTACGTCCTTGTTGCAGGAGGCTATATCTATTCAGATCTACAGCTCTAAATAATGACAGGCCACCACAAGGTAACTGAGTGGCCAGCAGAGTTAACTGGGTGTTGAGCACGCTGGTTACTACTCTCCAATGATAACACAATTATGTAGTCCCCTACTTATTTCAAACAATCCACTGCTCAGTTACCTGTGCAGGCCTGATATTCTCTCCTACGACAAGTACGTAGCCACTGCTGATGTGCAACAGTCTAAATTTTGGCACTAATACAGTATATAGTATCTGGCTTCATATGTTGACGTAACTAAAAATGAATTCTATATGGGTTCATGTGAAGAAATTAAGCACTGATGTGCGTATTGGGGTGAAAGATGGAACAATTCACAGTACAGTGTGCTACAAAGCAAGTTAATTTTTGGCATGGTGTTATACTTATCGATTACTTGACCTTATTTAGCTGAAAGTTCAATTCTCTGCATAGATGAGTGAGCGCCCCCAGTCAGAGTAACTTACTCAAGGCAAGGCCAAATTCCCACTATATGTCAGTCACTCCAAGCTTTCAGCATGCCGACGTGAGGGAATCTTCACCAGTGCAGACAAAGCATCTTCACAGAGTAACAAGATATTAAGTTCAAGGTTCTTTATTTCAGTGCATGTAATCTTCAGTCCAGTCACACTGGAACTTTTGTGCAAAGTTCAATGAGTCAACACTTAAATGGAAACCCCCCCCCCAAAAAAACCAGACAGCGTGGAGCAAATTAATAATTTAAAAGTTCCTCCTGTAATGTTCCCCAGAAAAGGAGTCAAATTATCTTTTATTTTTGAAGGTAATATTTAGAAATAGTCTTCAGGCCTCTGAGTGGTGAGGTGTTAGGACAATATGTGTGTTTGATTGTGGTCTCTTGTGTTTTGTGAATGTTAGAAACTTCTAAGCGACAAAGCTGTTAAGACTGAAAGGAAAAACTGAAATATATTACTCAGAACTTGGTTGAGTAATTGTAAACTGTGAACTGTGACTACATTTTCTCGGCCTGAGTTCTGACTCGAGTAAGTAAGTCAGTGAGCGGCCCCTGCGTGTAAGCAGCGTCTGACCTGACAGGCTGAAAAAGTATTTGACTGATCTATTTATGAACTGAAACTGTGCACAAGCCCCGAAGTGAGGCCTTAGAGTAAAGTGCATAAGGAACATGTTTTATGAAGTCTCTCATTTACATCCGCAGTGTTTGCCAGCTGACTTAATTATAATCTAGCATAACTATTTTTTTTACGAGTTTTTTTTTTCCTCCAAGTTGCAAAATCACTGCTGCAGCCTCGGTTTGATTTAAAAACAACTCTTAATCATAAAGGGTATATTTTGGCTCCGCTGAGAAACATGTCATTCTTCTAAGGGTTTTTTTTTTAGTGCAGCTAGAAGTGAAACATGTCACAACAGCATGGCTGCTTTGACAAGAAGTTTCACCTACGACCTATGAAGCAACGGTACTGCAAGTAGGAAGTTCAACCTGCTGAATTACGTTTTAGCTCCTCCCTATGTGCCTGCAGCTTGTTTCATTTCATGTTCTGGGCTTTCACTACAGTATTACACAGTAAGAGCAGGATGCAGGAAAATGACAGTAATGTTCATCACTGTCAGTTGTGTTTTTATTGGGATTTTACGTGGTAAGGCAGGACAAAATTGTGAAGGAAAAAAAAAAACACTTCTAAAATAAAACCCTGAAATGTTTGGTATAATTTCTCCACGTCTGAGTTTTAGCATTTTGTCGACTAAACATATACATCTGCTGTGCAAATCAAGGGGACTCCAAATGGCCAAAAATAAGGAGGACATTCAGAGGACTAACGTGTGGCACTTGAATTACAAGATCTGACCAAGTTTGCAGTCAAGTTACCCTTTGCGACTTTGCAAACTCTGACATCGTGACGCCTCTTGCAGTTTGAAGTAGCATGTGGCGCTTCCATTCATCATACTTGTGATGAAACATGGTAGCGGCAGAATCATGCTGTTGGGATGGTTTTCTTCAAAACAAAAAGGTAAACTAATTTGAGTTGATGAAAAGAGCCTACAAAAAAACTTGAGAAAGGGGCAAAGGCTAAATGTCAAGCAGGATATCAGCATTAAATGTTCAGTCTACAATATGTAGATAACAGTATCAGTGTGTTAGAGTGGCCCAGTCAAAGTATAGATCAAAAAGGTAAAGTCTAGACCAAGATCCAAATGAGAATTTGGAAAATGAATTTCCACAAATGCCAACACCCCAAAAGACAAGCAGCTCGAAGCACAGCAAATAAGAGGTTCTGCAAAGTGTTGACTTGGGAAGCCTACATACATTTCAAGAAGTTTGTGGTTGTAGGTGTTGTTGCAGTTCATTGATATTGGGTTAATATTAAAGTTCAAAGTTTGCTTCATTCCTAGGAATATATTTTATAAGAATTAAAGAGCCTTATCCGTACAAAAAGGAACAAAAACAGCTCAGGGGGAACAATGGCTAATGTGTGTGCAGGCTGGCCTGGTCGGCTTAATCTGCAGAGCAGCCTAATGGGTGTTAAAGGTACAAGGGGGGTTCAGTAATCAGATTAATAACAGGGTCATTTAATCAAGTTCTCCTCTAGTTCTTTCTCTCACTGTTTTTTTTACCTCGGCATGGTCAGCTTCTGTTCAGCGTTGTGAGATAAAAAATATTCTTATTTTAAAACCTTACTTTGACTAACTTTAACGCTACAGCTTTACGGAAATCGAACCAATCAAGATTGTTAGATTCAGCCAAAACCAGCTTTTCGCTTGAGATGGATTAACTTCGTCCAGGACGTTCGATTTCTGCGCTCTCCTCGCAAGAAAAGCCCGCGCCATGTTGCGAAGAAGAAGCCAGTTTTTTGTGCTCATTGACAACGCTCTTTCTGTGAAAGCGGAAAAAGAAGAGGAGCAAAAGGAAGAGGAGGCCGCAGCGAGCGCTTTTGAGGAGCATCTGCAGACGCTCCTCCAGTTGAAGACGACCAGTGCTGTAAGTGAGAGTGAGCGGAGGAGTGAGGAAGTTCTCGTTCCGGACATATAGACTGCGCTCAAAGCTACTGTGGGTTTTCCAACTGAATCAATCTGATGGCTGTAGAGTTTTCATTCCCCTTAGCTGGAACACTTTTAAGTAAACGTAGCTACTAATCACAGGAAGGCGCCGACTCGTACGTCACGTCTCTCTGTGCTGCCAACACGCATAGGTAGGACGTTTGAAAGACACACAGGAAGTGCCACATGTACCAATGGAAGCTGCTCTTATGGTTTCTGACAAGCTGAGGTGTTGCTTCTATAAATACTTTGATGGCGTTCCGACACGAGACGTCCTCTCTGGACAAACCAGCTGCTCGGTCATGTGTGATCATTGGCCTCCAAATGTGTGTCATCTTGTCCTATTTTTCATCCAACTTTGCAAAAGGAAGTGCATTGCAGTCTAAAAAACACATTTTTGCCATTCGGAGTTTATTTGGACTCAAAGCTTCAGAATTTAAGTGCGATAAAGTACCGCATGCAAATCATGCAGCCGGTTCAGATGTTTTAGATTAGTAAAACAGCTAAATGTAGCCTTGCTAGATATAAGAGAAAGCTTTTAAATAATGATTTCATTTATTATTATTAAGAAAAGCTGCTTTTAACAACTTGGTCTTGTGTTGTTGCCAACTATTGCAACAATTATGAAGTGTTTATATCTGGGGAAAAGTCTTTTCTTTCACTTTTGGCTCAGTATTCTTTGCAGAATTGTGTTAATTCAGTCAAATTGGAGAGTTTTTAAACAAGAATACTACTGACATTCTGAATGAATTAATCTTGGACTAATTTAAACAGCCAGTTCGGTCTTTTCCATTTATAGACAATGGCTCTCAGTGTGGAGTTCTGGAGTTTTACAAATCCCCTTGTAGTTTATTCCATATGGATGAATGACAATCACTTTGATTTCCCGACCATTTCTGTATTTTTCTTTTAGTTTTATTCTGTTTCTACAAATGAGGCAAATACATATATTTCACATACATGTATTATATATAGTTTAATATATTTACATAAAAAGTCAATATCAATGATACAAAACACATAAATAGAAGAAATCTTTAAGAGGGAAAAACATTTTCTGACTTTCAGTGATTGACCATAAACAATAACAACAGATTGTATGCATTAAAAGCCTCTAATAAGCAACATTAAAGTTATCCACACCCTTAATTATTAGAAGTTTACAAATAAATTCATGAACACGATGAGAAAACGTTACCCAAGACTTTTTTGTTTGTCCCTGATCATATTTCTTTGCATTTCCGTATTAAAAAGCCGTCATTTCTGCTGAGGTCACAGGACCAATCTGTTAACCAGAACTAAAATATCAGATGACATCTGCTGTGGACACTCATATGATCATCATCTGTTTTTATTTGTGCGAGTTTGCATCTTTTCCTGTGAATCCTCTCTGACACTGTAGCTGTCCAGGGCCGCAGATGCTTTGTTTCAGACCCCGCTTTCTCGGACAAAGCTCGATGTGTGTTCAAGAGGGGGCTTGGCATCTCCGTTAAATATTTGTTCTTGCTGCAGGACGCCCACCATCATGAAGCCCTGTGACTGCCTGCAGCAATCGGCTCATGTATGGCGAGCGGTTCTGGTCGAGCAGATACAGCCTCGCTTTGAGTCCGTGAAGTGTGCGGTCAGGTCCGCTCTGTTGGCTCCCTCCGTGTTCTTTGAGGTTATGAATAATTAGTGAAAGGACAAGTCCAGATTTTCCAACATTTTGTGTACTTCCCCACCAAGACCAGGAGGGCTTTTGCTGGAACAATTCAGCCGTTTGTTGGTTATTTTAATTGGTTGGACTCTCACAGCCCACTGAACAGATCTGGATGGCTGCTGTTTCTTTCTGTTCATTCTTATCACCTCTGCAGGTTTGGATTTATCAGCTAATGAGACTAAGTGACCAATAAAGAATTAAACCTTTCGCACTACAGGGTTTTTCAAAACTCCTTCACCACATTACAATTCAAACTTGTATTGGAATTTATTGTGATGGACTTAATTTGTGAAGGAAAATGCTAGCTTTCCTAGTTCTGTGTGAACAGGGTGTCTGCACATCCGTAAAATAATCTTAAATTAAAAATGGAAGCTGGCCTTTAACATGTTGACCACAGGTCTTAATTTGTTTAATATTGTCTGGTGAAGCCTGGAGAAACCTGCAACCTCCACTTATATTCAGCCCTCCTGTAACAATAGTTTGTAGAAAACCAAACCCTCCAGGATATTTCCCTTGCAAAATAGCTCAAGCTTAGTCAGATTGGTAGAACTTTGTATTTAAACATAGCCTGTCAAGCACTGCCACAGATTCTAGCTTAGATTTAGATTTCTAGCTCAAAGAAAATTCTCTGTTGTGAACCATGGCATTACAGTTATGGCTGTAAGCTAAGGTCCTGCTGCAAGGTGAAACCTTTGCCCCCGTCTCAAGTCTTTTTCAGTCTCTTAATAATTTTCTGCTGCACAAAACTCCATCCACTTTCCCATCAGCTCGTCCCCTCTCACGACTGATTCACTGAAAAGCCTCCCCACAGCTTTAGATTGCTGCCACCATGTTCCACTGTGAGGATGCTGGATTGACTGCTTTCCAGTTACGTCTGGATGTCATTTCTGGCTCTAGATTTTAAGTTATCCAAATAAAACAAGCTAAAGTAAATGTTCAGTATGGATTCTTAAGAATTATATATAATTTTCTTCCACTTATCTACTTATTGCTGGTCTGTTGCAGATTATTTTTGAAATTTGTGGTTTTGATGTGACAAAATTGGAATAAAAAGTCATTGTCTTCAAACAGAAGTTAGCTCTTCTGCTGCAGAGGTTTTGGGGGTTAGCAGTGTGTTTCAGCATGACTAAGACAAACCCACCTACCAGTCTTTACTCCCCAGTCAATATGCTGAACAAATGAGAAAGAAAAAAAGGCTTCTTTTCTCATTGTTCTCCATCCAACTGAACATCTGTCTTCTCAAGCCCCGCTGATCCCAGCATGTTGTGTTTCTCTTTTCGCCCACTGACAGGCAGGGAAAAGTACTGAAGTCTCCTTGATAATATTCATCTGAAATATCCTCCATGTTTCCCTTCCAGGTTCAGATCCGTTTATTTGGACTTCTCTTTCCCTGTATGATTTGCGCAGCTCCGGGTCAGAAAACTGCAACATTATATTTGCGACCAACTTGCTAAATAATGAAATACTGCTTCGGTACATTTGCCTCTTCTCCTATATGCTAGTTTGCAATTTCCTGTTTGCGTTGTCAGGTTTTTTTTTAACATTTTATTAGCCAACAAGCGGCTTTGTTTTTTCCCCTCCTTTCTTGTTTTTTTTTTATTAGCGTATTGATTGCAGCTGTGACCATGAGAGCAGCACGGCGCCCTACGTGGAGCTGGCTATAACCTGTTAAATGAAGACGTCCCCAGAAATGTTTGCACAGGGAGTTTAAAATCAGTACATTTCTTTTACAATTATGTTGTAAATTCACTCTATTCTCTTTTATGATGTGGCGCAAGAGGCCCTTTACTGGCCCTATTTTCTTTCCATTTTTTTTTATCAGCTTTGTTTTAGGATTTATAAAAAGCAATATCTAATATTAGATTAAACTTTTATGTGGATTTTTTTAATGCTCAATTTGCAGTGAGACTCAGAAATTTCTTTAAAAGTTGTCAGTATTTTTTGAAGTCTTTTATGTAAATATTTACATTTGAGGGTTTTTTGTTTGACGACTTTACTCTCTACTGCCATCTGTGTTAGATAAGGGAATTACGACCACTGCGGGATTATTTTCTACATTACACATCACTTTTTTCCTGTTAATAAATGAAGTAAACATGAAGGCTTATCTTTATATCCACCCTTAGATGAAGTTTACGTTACAAACCATACCCTGAGCAGACGGTGGCTTTCGCCTCGCGGCGGACCGTCAGCTCGATCCCGAGATCCAACTACGAGCTTTTTAACTGCAGCAACTTTAAGATACGCTTAAAGTATCTTTAAGCGTGCATGTGTGAACGCATGCATGCATTCACACACTCTCCACTGTTTGTTGCTTTATGGGTTCTGCGTCTGTGCCGGACACTAATACAGTTTCTCCTTATCCCCTTATGGCTGTGATTGAATAATTTGGACTGAACAGGTTGCTAAATAATGTGCATTAGTTTAGATTAACCACTAGTCCGATGTTAACCTGCACCATAATCCCCAGCTCTCTGCTTAGGAGGGATTTTGCAGGGTCAGAAGACCGGTCCTATAAAACAAACATGCACTTGTTTTCATTTCTCACCACCAATGGGGACCCTATGTTATTCAGGAACAGCTAAAATATCTTCTATTTTTGTCCCTTTTTTCTAATTTCCTGCATGCTGCTAAGTACTTGTTAGCAGCAAAGTTCTATTTATTTTCGGTTTATGTTCTACAACAATAGTTTGCGAAACACAGCGAGTTGGGGCTGTGGCCTGAAATAACAAGCAGAATGGTTCTGGAAGGGATCGCCTACATTGTGTATTCCTTGATCTGGGAACAAGGTTAGGCGTCGGAGGCTGGCAGATGAAAGAATGGAAGCAGGGAAAGGTCAGGACAGGGATTTATTAGGAGAGAAGGAAGAAAATTCACTAGTTTCTGTGTGCAGGTTTGACCCTAACGCAGCCGACCACAGGACTCATCTTGTCTCGTCACTGAGGAGAATATACTCTTCCTCTCAAGATTTCACCTAATTATTTTCTTATTTTTCTTGTTTCCTTCATTGAATCTCGATCCAAGAAGAGGGTTTTTTTTTTTCCATGCCTTTATACACTGTTGGCAACAGTGTATAATTTGCATGCATGGCCCATGAGTGAACTTTGAGTAAAAGAGAAGTGTGTTCATTTAGCATTTGTAGTCAAAATATTTTGAACCGCACACTTCATTGGGACACTAGTGCTTTACATTTTCAGCTGGGGGATGCAGGTTTAAAAATAATAAAACAGAAATGTCACCCTAATGTCTGACCATATATATATATATATATATATATATATAAACATACCAACCAGTTTTTTTTTGTAATTTTTTCAGTTATCAAGGTTAAAGACATATGTATTGTGGTATACCTGAGTATAATCAATTTTTTTCTTGTGCTACATTAATTGAAATAAAACAATCAAATCTGGTGAAAATTAGAAAGAACAGGTTAGACAAAAAACACTACTTGCTGATTAAAGCGTGGTTGGTTGTTTTATTCATTTTTTTGTTATAATTTTATAATCATATGACCTGGAAATTTATTATATTGACAAAAACGAAGCTTTTACATACATACAGTGAAGGAAAACTTCCTAATGCTCTTGTGCTGTTCTTGGCACTTGTTTAAATTTTTTTTTTTATAGATTTTTGTCATTCGATCTGCTCCATCTGGTCATGGAGAGGTGATAGGCTTTGGATGGGTTTAAATACTTTACTGGCTGGAATGGCAGGCGTTTGATGCGATAAGGAGGGAGGCTGTAACAGAATACACCACAATTGCTTCTTATAATGTGTGTGTTTTCTTAACAGTTTCCCTGCCTGAGAATCATAAATTATTAATCTGATGTTTCTAGTGCAGCTTGGAAATTGCGCCACTGATGGCCTTTCCATTTTACTCCGGCAAGAGCATCACCTCCCAGTGACTCATCACGACCTGAACAAGAAGCTTTGCACAATTGATTTTTTTTTTGGTTTGCTGTATAGTTTATTCAATTTTCACACTTTGGAGAGGTTTGCAAACTCAAAGAGGCTCCCAACCCCCAACCATATGTAATCTCCTCTTGAGTAATCCCGCCTCTTGTGTCATTCCTAGTCCTTTCAAGCTCCCTCCCTTTGTTTTGCTGCTCTCTCTCTCTCTCTCTCTCTCTCTCTCTCTCTCCCTCTCTGTCCTCTTCTCTCATCCCACTTATTCCACCTTACGCCTGATGGAGCATTAAGCCTGAACGCTGCTGGCAGCCAGGGACTCATATTCATTCGGTTGTTGAGTGAACCAGCCCAGGCTTTGGATCTTTCCCTTCACTCCCGTTTTCTTTTTTTTTTTTTTTTCGCTTTTACTCCTTCCAGAAAATCGGGACTTACTTGAACCGGCTCCTCTTTTTTTTTTTTTTTTTTACTGTGTGTGGAAGGTTGCGGGGTGGGGAGGGAGTCAGGAGACTTTGTTCCCGACCTCGGCACGCTTCTGCTGAGCTGCACTTGCTCCCACTTGGGATACCCAGACAAAGGTCCCGCGGATGACCTCTCCAAACTAACTTTAGCTTTTCACCTCATTCACTCGGAGGGTGGTGAATTGAATGGGCATTTTGCAGATTTTGGATGTTTCCACGCTGAGAGCCACCGGATAAGATGGTGCCCCTGCAGAAAAGGGTAATCTGAGAAATGTGTGTGGAGGAGGAGGAGGAGGAGGAGAGGAGGTCTTTATCGTGCATGATTTAGCTGCTCTGACGTGGGCTGCAAGTTGTCTTTTATTTTGTTCTGAATACTCTCCTTGTGGTTGAGATAAAGTAAATTAAGTTTTGATACTTCACTTGGAGCAAACTTCAAAGAAAGCATTTGGGGATTTAGAAGAAGCACAAACAGAAATTCCAAAGGAAGATTCTTCACCCAAAGCAGAGAAAGTCTTATTGTTTGGTTTTTATCCATTGATTTTCCTGACTCTTGATGAGGAATTTCTCATTGAAATAGGCTGACCATGCAGTCTGGAAAACCCCCTCCCCACTTCTCATTCTATTGTTTCCTTTGAGGGCTTCAATTGAGAGTCGCTCGTTCAGTCCCTGAGGGTTTTCATTCAGTAACTTTATCACGCCTCATGTGATGAGATTTTACTCCAGGAAAGCGATGAAACGTTACCGTTCTGCACAAATCTAGGTGTTATTAAAAAAACCCCAAACATTTGGCTTTCCTCTAACACTACCTGACATTGCTTCACAGAGCTGCAGACTGAAGCACACCTCTTCATCTTTTTCACCACAACCACTTCCCGTGTCACTTATGCTTTCAGTGCCGGATGCTTGAAGCACTGCTGTATCATTCTGCACAGTCTGCTTAAAAATCACACGGGCTTTTCTTTTTTTCTGGTGCTGACATCTTCTAAGATTCCCCCTTTATTAGTTGGATGCAAAGAAGACTAAAGACATGGTGGAGGAGAGGATGGGAGACTGTTGGAGCCACACCAAGGTCGCATTTTATGCTTTGTTTTTGTGGTTAGATTGGGTAATATTGTCTGGATTTAGACGTGTCGTATGTGTGCTGATTTGCCAGATGAATTATTCGCTCTCTTTCCTGATGTGACAGCTTTGCCGACGTGACCTTAGCCAAGTCAAGGCTCATACTTTCCCCCACAAGTCACGAGCGAGTCTTGAATAATGACTCCAGTCTGAGCAGCTGTGTTTGGTTATCAGACTGCTGGGGACTGGATTTACTATGAGGCACTGGAACATCCCACACTTTTTAAATCATATTCGGATCTGAAGGAGAAGTCGCTGGTGAAACTGGTAGCGCTGATTAATTGCTTACGGAGAGAGACGAGTGTCGTGTTTCTGGTGAGACGCCTTTCACTCGGGAACGCGTTGTGCAGATGTGAACGGAAAGGCATGGGGGTTTTTACCTCAAACTCCGCTCTAAAAGCAATGCTAGTATTTACATATGCTCAATATGTCCATCTAAAGAAGGTGTAGATTTGCCCTTAGATGACCTCTTAGATGATTCAAGCAGTTTGAACGGCTCCATAGGTCAAGACGGAAGGCTAGCTTTAGCTGTTTCCGATTTCGACCATTATCAGCATATGACAGCCCTTCATCGCCTTTCTTTTTTTGAGTAGTCGCTATTTATTTTAAGGGAAGCGAGGCGTCACACTGTGTGTGTGATGCATGTGGCAGAGAGCATTCGCTGTAAAATGAGATTCTACTGTTTTAAATTAAAGGCAAAATGATGTTTGAAACTAGCATTACTAACTGTGGTCTCCATGCGCCTTCCCTTGAGAATGTCAATCCGTAACTCTAAAATTGACATAAGGTTGTCAGTGTATAAGAACAACACACTGCTCGCAGCAAACAGCATTGTGAGTTCAGTGACTTGGCTGAATGAGATTGTGGTCACAGTAATACCGGCCGTGCAGCTGAAAATGATCAGCAGCTGATTTTGTGGCGCATCTCTGTTCTTCGCTCCATAAAATGTTCCATGCAACCTAATTATTTTCGCCTCTTGTTCTCTACAGGATCAGTTTGAAAACTTGGAGAAGCACACGCAGTGGGGGATCGAGTTTGTGGAGAAGTACAACAAATTTGTGAAGGAGCGATCGGAGATCGAAATCAACTATGCAAAGCAAATTAGGTGAGTGCTTTAGCTCACCCGTATTTGATGTTGCTGCGCTGGGGGGGGAGTGCGACATTCAGATGTGGAGAATCTGAATGTGGCATTTTGAAAACACACTTCTGATCCAGTTTTGTTATTTCTATCGTGCTCAAATGGTCAAAGTTTAAATAAGGCTGGATTGCATCAAGCAGGGTGTGTTGTTTTTTTCTTTTTCACCACAGTTTTATCTTGCATTACCACATCACATGTGATTACTTTAGAGCAGGGGTGGGCAATCCTGGTCCTCGAGGGCGGGTGTCCTGCAACTCTTGGACGTCTCCCTGGTCCAACACAGCTGAATCAAATCGCTGAATCACTTCCTTAATGCGGTCAAGTTCTCCAGAGTCCTGCTAATAACTTCCATTATTTGACTCAAGTGTGTTGAAGCAGAGACGCATCTAAAAGTTGCAGGAGACCGAGGCCTGGAGTTGCCCTCCCTTGCTTTAGAGGGAACAGCAGCATTTACTTTCTGTCTTATTCATGTCAACATGATGTTTCAACAGATTAAGTTGGTCCCAGAATCAGGTCTGATGAGATGCCTCTGAATTTGGGGCCAGTGACGTTGACCTGCAGCCGGCTTTCTCCTTTCCCCATTAATGAGAGGCAATGTGAGCGTCACAGGAAGTTTAAGTTTCATTTGAAAACGTTAATGGACATTTCAGTGGCTGCCTTGCTTGGCAGATAAAATCATTCAGGCTTGGAATAGATCTGATGAGTCAATCTTTTTAAGAAAAGCACTCACTTTGCTAAGTAAGCCAATTAGCTACTAAGTAAGCTAGTTGGCCTTGAAATATTAAAAGATAAGGTCTGTTTCCTCAAACTAAATCAAAAGTGTTCCAATATGCAAAAACTAAAAATAAATAAATAAATAAATGCAAGTACTTGAATTAATTTTTGTCTGAAGTGCATCTGCATGTAAATAAGTCAAAGTGGACGTCTGCTCGACTCCCCTCTCCATCTCCGTCTGCCTCGTTCCTCCTTGCATGTGAAGCTGTGTGTTTTTGCCACTGGTCTGAGCTGCAGGCAGAAAGCAAGTCAGGTTGTGAGTGGCTATGGGGGCGGGGCCTGTGTTTCCATAGAGATGACAAGGTACCAGCATTATCAACCCCAGGTCTGACCCAGATTTTTTTTTTTTTTTTTTTATTCCACCAACCACATGTGAGGGCTCCTCCTCCTCTTCCTCCTCTCTTCCTCTCCTCTCACACACTGTGTTGTGATACAGTCGCTGATTTTCAAAGGCGGTTTTTGGAGCGGAGAGGCTCCATCTCCTCAGGCCTCCTGCCGCTCATCAGTCAGCAACAGAAGAAGATATTCCCCCACAACCGCATCTTCGTCCTGCCTCACCCTCCAAAGAGGATGTTCAACACGGCGAACGCCCTAAATATTCTGTAACTGTCCTGTTTCAGAATGAATAACTAATATTGTGACAGGATTCATATAAAGGTTGCTTCAGTAAACAATAGATGGTTGTAGAGGCTGTCAGTTTTTAGATGCATTGTTTAAAAGCTCATATATCGCTCTGTAACTTTCTGCAATTAGATTGTTTTTCATAGAATTTCAGTGTTTGGTTGTCTTTAGGGTTTAGTTATGGCTGTAAATCTGTTAGAACATCTACATTTTCAAGAGCATTTGTTGAGTTCTAATACAGAAACATGATGTGTCTCGTATGATTAGAGCTCCTCGCAAAAATAGTTACTTATTTTTCACATATTCTCACAACCTCAATAGATCTTATGGGCCAGTGCAAAGCAGGATGTAACTGTGAAGTGAAACAAGAATTATACGGGTATGTGGGCTATGTGTCCAAAGGCTTTTCACATCTAAAGATCGCTTTCTATTTCTATTTATTCACCTTTGCAAATGTTCAGACTCTCCAGTGGACTCTCTCTGACTGGGTCATTCTTAAATATGCAATGATCATGATCCTTGTAGCTCTTAGGGTCAGTGTGATTCAGGAAGGGAATCTCCTCCCCAGGCTGCAGCCTCTGACAAAGAAGTGTTTCTAAATGCACTGACTGAACAAATTAAAGTTGCTTTTACATGTTACATGTTGTCAAATACATTTGTAATTCAGTACACTTATGTCATTGTTTAAAAAAAAAAAAAAAAAAAAAAAAGAAACATTTTAAGTCAATTCTGCACTGTTTTTCTGTGTAGGACTGAGTCGGTCGATACCAAACCTCAGATATCGGTATCGGAAGTGAAAAAACCCCCCAGAATCGGTGCATCCCTACTGCTTTGTGTTGGCCTATGAAATAAATTCTTAATAACAATCATGTAATGTGAAAAAATGAACAAGAAATGAACACCATATGTCGCAACAAAACCACACATTTATGCGGTTCACATAGCAGCTGCATGTTTGAGCAAACATAGATGGGACATAATTCAATCAGTCAGCATGTGCTGCAGCATGTTGAGCTCATCTCACCTTTGTAGGTTTATTAAACTTGCTCCACAGACGGAGCGGATGTTTTCGCCCCTTCGTGCTAACACAAAGAGGCCTGCTGCCTAACCGTGTCTGTTATTAAGCGTGTTCTCGCATAAACACACGCGATAGGATGAGGCTATCACCAGAAATATTTTGGACGGAGACGGAGGACAGTTTGAGACAGTTTCCAGGTGCGCTCAACACATTGTCTCTCGTCTTCTGGCGCCACTTCGCCATACCTAAGAACTAATCATCCCTTATAATCAACTTAGCTTGAGAGATCCTGTTTAATCTATCGGCCACACTCGCACCAAAAGAAACACAGCACTCTTGGATCTAATAAACTAATGGAGCTGGGCCTTTGATGTTATTTTTTTGTCTCTGGTCTGTGTCGTTGGGCAGATTTTTTTTCTTGACTCGGAGATGAACTTTGTTTCCACATTCTGGTATATTTCCATATGAGCTGCATAATATTTGTATTATATGAATATTTAGACATACTTCTGCAAAGTCAGTGAGCTTACTTGTCTCACTAAGTCAGCCAAGTAGCTAGAAACTGAATAATCGGTGGGATTTGTTTAGTTGCAAAGGAAAAATAGGAAGAGAAATCATAAAAAAAAATCAAGCAAAAGAGATATTGAGGAAACATTTGACTGATCAATAATGCAAAAGGCCAGCAGAGCTGGGTCACTTATGATGCACTGAATATCGATCAGCAGTTCTATTAAGTGGGGTCTGTACGACTTTGCAAATATGTTTTGAAAATTAAAATATGTTTTGAAACGTCCCATCAATGAAGGCTCTACTACTCTACTTTGCACCCTCCTTGCCATTTCCATACCAACTACATACTCCTCTAATCCATGATTAATCCTCTTCCATTGCATCAGTGTAAACAGGCACAATACTTCAGTCTAGTCTGTGCAGATCAGTGCATTTCTGCCTCCTCCTCCCCCAAATGCTAGTCTGGCATAATCCATAATAAAGCAGGAATAACGTCCTGTCAACAAAGGAACTGCTGTGCAAGTGTGATAAAAGGAGCGATTGCTTACATTGTCAAACAATAAGCCGGTGTTTATAGATATAGTGTATATCTTTTTTTTTTTTCAAAGTAATATTGCGCCATCCTTGAAAAAAAGTACACATGCAAAAATCAAGAGTGGTGCAGTTTTCATTTCCAGAGAATTGTTGAATGTGTAAAAGACATCAGCAGGGAGCTGCAGTTTAACCCACATATGAGTTCATGTGTTAATACGACATGCGCGGGGCGAATAGGAACTGGCGCTATAATTAGATACAGGAGGTGAGAAGGACAGAGCGTGCAAGACACAGAGATAAATCTGCCTAGCAACAGTCCAAACACCACCTGGGAGTCAAAGCGTGGGGGGATGCTGAACGGAGCGCTCTGCACAACATGTAGTGTTCCCAGCACAGTCATCTTTTATTAAAGTAGGAATTGTGAGTCCTTTTTGGGAACACCAAAGCAGAAGTGTGTTTATATTTCATCATTGATTAAGGTGCAATAATCTTACTATACAGAGATAGCAATGAATATAATCAGTCCTCTGCATGGTGTGGATACCATGCAGAGGACTAGATGTGCAAAGTTAGCGCGATTGAAAAACTTTGGTTTGTTCTGCACAAAGCCCTCTTAGATTTAGTATGTTCTGTCACTGGGGAAATAAATACTGAGATATAGTTGTTTTTACAAAATTCCTCATGATCGTTTCCATAAAATCTAACTAAATGAAAAGGTTTTGCAAGCTATGCGTAATGTTTTTAGTGGATCAGGCTGTCTGTAATTTGTGACATTTTGATTTTCTGTGGTATCACTCTTAAGAGTGCACAGATTTCTTTCATTTTGGGTGATTGGCCGACACTGAGATGTGAAACCAATCTTATCCAGTATAAATCAGCTGGTGCGTCCCTAATTAACATAGCAAACGAGGAGGAGCTGGTAAAAAAAAAAAAGAAGAGATAAAAGTCTGGAAAAGCATTTTGCCTGCATGCATGATGCAAAATCTTGGATCCTGTAGCCCTGCTTCTCATCTAAATCCTCTAGGAATCTTGTTGGCGCTCATCGCCTCATGTCGCCCTTGAAATACCAGGAAGTTTTTCATAAAAACCTGGTAGATGCCAGAGTTTTTATTGAGGTTTCCTGAAATTGAAGTAAGAAAAAACTGAAAACAGATCATCTTTGGGTCTTTTAGAACTAACATGTACAAAAACTGGAGAGCTGTGATGAACTGGTGACCTGTCCAGGGTGTAGTCCTTGCCTTACCTAAGTACACTGACAAAATTAGAAGGCATAGGAAACTGATGAATGGAGTTTTTCTTCCCTAAATGAATGTTTCCCAAAGATAAATGTGGAGGGTTTTTTTTTTCTATTTTGTTGAGTCAATGAATGTAGAGGGTTCCACATTGTTTAGATCTATCCATTTTGTATTTGATAGCAGCGTTCTAACCGAGGAGGTTATTTTGACTTTACATCCTCCTCTGTCAGAGCACAGAATACAGTATTATGCTTTGCTGATAGATCAGGCGGGTGATAATATGATATAGCCTAGATTTCAACATTGTGCGGAGGTTAAAAAAAGGGTACTGAGAGACATCGCAGTGACGACAGACTAATCCAGAAAGCTTTGCTTCACCAACGACGGCACAGTGCCATATTTCTTTAATCCATACTGGCTTACTCTACATTTCATTTTGTACGTCCTCCTTGCTCCCACCTCACTTTACAAATGTGCTGCCACAGTCAAAACAGGGGCAGTGGCTGCTTAAGAGAAGCGCTCTGTTAGTTTTCTGGTGACTTGCTCTCCATCCGCCCCGTTGGCGACGACGATTTATGACGCGAAGAGTGAAAACGAAATGAGGAGGAAGGAGCAGAGAGCACTCAGAAGGATTTACTGGTGAACCGCTGGGTGCTCTGGCGGGTCCATAAGGGCGGCGTCGGGGAAACGCGTTGGGAATGGTGTCTGCACACTACAGTGAGAAACATCTAACAAGCCTGATCCGTTTGTCTTTGCAGGAATCTTTCAAAGAAATATCAACCCAAGAAGAACTCGAGGGAAGAAGAAGAGAGCAAGTAAGTCAAAGAATTGTGGAACAAAAAGCATTGCACCTCGGAGAAGTATTAACAGCCTCCGTGCCGACGCAATGCAAGTTGTGGATACTCTGGTCAAATGAGGCCAAAATGTGAACCCTATGACCTAAATGTAAAGCGATATGCTTAGTGGAAAAATATGACTACACATCAACATAAACTCACTGTCCTCACTGAAACATGATGGTGTGCATACGTATAGAAGACAGATAAAGCTAAATGCAACCCTAAAGAGAGCTTATTAGACACTGAAGGGTTTAGATGAAAGTATAGCAATATGTGTTAGAATGGCCAAAACATCTAAATCTGTGGCAAGATCTTGACTTAAGTTCCCAATCATTCAGTATCCAGGTACGATTGGGTTCTACAACTTTGTCACAAACTACTTGAGACTTGAACACTTTTTCAAGGTGCTGTGAATAACATCAGCTCAAACCTTTGTGAGATATGAAAGCACTCGGCAGGTTAACAGTGTTTAGTGAAATGAAGTGAGAAGATAAGGAAGATATATCCGTTTCCTGAGCTACATGTAGAATAGTGAAAGCGTGATTGTGACACGGAAACTTCTACTGTAGTCCTGATCTCACTACTCCGTAGAGCTCTCATCTCAAAAGTTAAACTCATTTCCTTCAACATCAAACTGTTCCTTTTTTTTTTCAAAGCAGAAACGTCTTTCTGATGAAATCCAAACTCCTCGTCCACTTTCCTGTGTTCGATCACCGTTTTGCCTCTGAGACCCTTTCTTATTTCTCACCAGGTACAGCTTCTGTCGAGCCTTCTTCACGACCCTTAATGAGCTGAACGACTACGCGGGTCAGCACGAGGTCATAGCGGAGAACTTGACCTCCCAAATCTTCGTTGAGCTTACGCGCTACCTGCAGGAGCTCAAGGCTGAGAGAAAAACGGTGAGGATTTTTGGAGTTGGTTTCACTTGATGTGAAGGTTGACAGTGTAGGGATGAGAAATTAAACAGCCCCTCCCCCTCAATGCTTACTTCTCTGTGAGCAGAGGTCATTGCTCTGTATATATAGATCCACCAAAGGCCTTAACTGATGCAGTCCTTTTTATAGAACCAGGCTTTTATTTAACAATATAGTGACATTTTTCTTTTTTAAACCAACTTTTACAGAAGTGTCTCTTTTTGTACTCCATTAGATACATTGGACAATTGGTGGTCAGTCAACACTATGACAACCACTAAAAACAGCAGGATTAATAGTGGAACTATGCAAGAGAAAGAGGCAGCTGTGTGGAAAAAGTCCATTCTAAGAACAATCTGTCATAAGTTCTTTATCTTTGAGGAACAGTTCAGGGAATTAGAGTGGAAAACCTGAATGTTGCTCAAAGGCATGTTGATGTGGACTTTTCTTTTTTTAATCTTTTTTTTTGAAAACTGCAAAGACCTCTTTTTTTATTTTTTTATTTTTTTGTTTTAGATTAATTTTAGATGCAGCTGGTGCAAAGGCAAAAGGGGATTTCCAGTCCATTTGGGGGGCAATCCTACTGGCTTAGATTAGCCTGGCACATCTATGATCTGACACTGTGTTCACATTCATATCACAGACAGTCCTTTGGTGGAGCTTTGATGCTCTCACACTGCAGGATGTCACTTTCTTGGGAATTTTCCTCCTCATCTGTGCTGATGATTCTCCTACTCTATTATCTTAGTTTACTATTTTTTGGGATCTTCTCTTCTTACTCGCTAGCAAGCTAGGCATTGACCTGTATGATATTCTCTAGAAATGATAACTTTATTAATTATAGATTCCCACATAGAAGAAAGGAAAAGTACAGTTTAACATTATCTTATTGCTTTTGTTTAAATAGGAAGACAGTGGTTGCTAAGTCAACAAAACATGTTGATGCTATCATAATGCTGTCATTGGCACAATTCAGCTGTTCTCTGAAACTATAACTATATTAATTATAGTTTCAGTCTCGTATAGGAAAAGTACAGTTTAACTTTATCGTATTGCTTTCATTTCAATAGGAAGACAGTGGTCGCTAAGTCAACAAAACATGTCATCATAATGTTATCCTATTTTGTTTCTTTTTTTTCTTCAATATATCCACTTAAAAATGAATAAACACCAGATATACCAAGGGGTTTCCAAGTTCTTGTAGATATATTTCACATTTCTGCAAAAATTGTACCTGTTAGGATTAAAAACCTGTATTTGTTGAATATTTTGTGGCTAAGTCGGCTGTTTGCCCGGTACTGAGCCTGCGGTTAGCTTAAAGAGCTAGTAGCTTGCAGTCTCAATAAGTGTGATTGTCAGCTATAATCACATAATAATGAAATCAGCGACATTTAAATATTATTTTTGATACAAAGACCGAAATAAAATCTTAAATTGTCAATAAACTTTATAAGTGCGTATCTTGCAAAATATTATGTCCTTTTTTTCTTTGGTAACTCAACAAGCTATCATTAGCCCGATACGGCAATAAACTATGAAGATAAGCTATAGGCTAGCTTGCAATTGCTTGGTTAGCATACAGCTTAGCATATTAAAAGTAATGAGTTTTGCACCTTTAATTTCCACCTCATGAGCAGTTGTGTAGACAGTTAAATTTTTTTTATTAACAACTGACTGGCAATGCTCAGCAACATCTGTAACAGGGTGCAGAGTCAGCAGAGTTACCCTATGCAGCATATAGCCAGAAAAAGCTTTGGCCACTTTAGTTCTTTCTCAGTAATCTATTTGAAAGGACATTACAAAGGAGAACAATGAAAATAGCATGATGGAAGAGTCTTACAGTTTTGAAAATATAACATTTCAAAACCAGTCCTACTTCCTGTTCTCCTAAAATTCGAACCCCATGTTTTCTCGCAGCTGATACTGTTGGTAGTGTCATGTGTGTTGTCTCAGCTGTATCCATTCAGCTAGCCACTGTTTCCCTGAATACAGAGTTGTTCCATCTGGAGACATTAAGCACATAATTTCTCAGTCACATTCAGAACAGTGTCCTCACAGAGAAAACATAGGCCCTGGCATTTTAAAGACCACCAGTGAACGGTATCATGAAGAAAAGTCTATTAGAATAGGAAGTTCCTGTTATTAGTAAAATGCTTTTCTTGATTTAAAGTCATAAAGAAAACATTGGCCTTTACAGTACGTGCATTCATGGTACTGTAGAGAAAGTGGTAATGATACCCTGAATGGTAGCTGTAAAACAGCCAGGCTTTGTATCTCCAGCTTCCCTTCATTTCACTGGTTTCCTTTTTCTCCTCCCACTGATGTTCAAGTGTGATGAAGCACCTACTGGTATTTTCATCTGTGTACATGTCAGACGCAGCTGTGCAGACCAGACCCCAGACAGCCGGATTTGCGGGCCAAGGGCCTGCCCTCTGCTGCCTCTACAGGCTGCTTATTGGTCAGGTAGAATCTACACCTCAAGCACACAAGGAGAAAAATTGCTTACTTAATTTCCCATGCAGGGTTGTTGTGTAACTGTTCCCGCTTCCTTTTGATTGTTTCGCAAAGTTAACCTTTTGCTAATCTCAGGGTGGAGGTGAGTCAGAGAAAGACTTCTGTAAACTTTATAGCTTTGCCAGTTTTGGCTTTACAGTGCAAATTAAGAGCTTTAAACAATGACAACAGTATGCCTTTGGAATGCATTGGCTAATAGCTGAATGAATACTATTGCAGAGGTTAATATGGGATGAAGAACATAAGTCCCACTGGACTGTGTTGTGCTGAGGAATCATAATAAGGTGTTCGGTCAGCAGGTTGCCTTCCTGGCCGAGGCTTAGTTGTCTTCTCTAACAGGGACATATAAAGACCATTGAACAGTCGGACACTTCTCATTGGTTCTGAAATTTTTTTGATGACCATTCTTGATTTTCGGCCCACCCAATACCGACCTGGATCATTTAAGACTAGGAATGTGCTGACTCAGTTCTCCTCTGTATTTTTTTCCAACAGTTGCATTGATATTTTGCTCCAACTAGAATTTTTCTAAGTCCTCCTTAATATTTTGTTCCAGCCTTTGGTTAATTTGAAATGACTAGAATGTTCAGAATCTTAAAATAGAGTCTGCTTTCACTCCTTAATCTAGACTGAGGTTGATAAAAACACAGATGTTCAGTTTCTACATTCACATTACTGGAGGCAGCAGCTCGATGTTCTCAACTTCTCGTGAACCAAGTCAGGTTAATGACTGACTAACATGGTCACCTCTTGACTTAAGCAAACCCAGAAATGGTGCAACAGCAAAGCATTCCTTACCTTCAGATGCATAAGATTGCAGAACAAGTCACTGAACTTATCCATTTTTGATTGGACCAAAGTGCATTGTAGTGTACTTTCTGGAACGAGAAGTGCTCATTTCAGAAAGAGCGAGCACCTCTTTCTGGAACCCCTCGCACACACCCAAATGCACAATCAGTAAACACCCCCCCCAAAAAAAACCCCTATAACTCTGTTACTTTTCAGAAAGAGCAAAAACAACAGCATAAAAACCCAGTCTGAAATTATTCTGTTAAAGTTTGACCAGTATATTTGTAGTATATTATGCTTTTATATCTCTATGGTAATCCAATGCCAAAAAAAGAGCAAATTTTGTGATTTAATACATAAAATTAAAAAGATTCACTGTGTGAAACCATTCTGTTGAGACCTGGCCAGTGAAAACATTTAAGATTTTGTAATACATTTAATCAAATGTGGTCCATACTCCTTAAAAATAACCAAACATCCTCTTATTTTTGATAAAAATGAGCACTATTAATCAGCGTCACAAACGACAATATTTTTAGTGTTTATGTCAAATCTGTATGAAAATATACATGAACTTCAGCAGTAGAAAACTTCCACCTGACAATATATTTATGTTTTATATTGTCATGCTGCCCTATTTATTTAATATCACATATTAATTAAAAACAAATAATCAGATTTTTTCCCTTCTTGTTGTTGCTCAACATGGGTATTTCCTGAGATACCTACAAGGATTGTATTAATGAGGGTTTTGCGATGATCAAAGCTGCCGTTTCAAATTGTCCAATAGTTTCCAGCTGCTGAGTTACTTACTTAGCTCCTTTGGGTAGCTCAAAGCAGCAGGGCTGATAGCGGTCCTGTGCCGTTTCAGACCAAGACGGGTGGAAGACTCGCCACAAGAGGTTAGGACAAATTTATCTCAAGAGTCTATGAATGTAGGAAGCCAACAAACCAAAACATCTGGAAGATAAGTGAGTGTTTCCTTCGCAAAAAGACACCTGCAGCCCAGATGGTTGGTGGTCTGTTTTATGGGATTGAAAGTAAGCTCAATCGTCTACGGTCTGATTTGCTCATTGTGTGGTGAACATTTTTAAATCCGACGCTGCTGTTGGTCATCGTAGTTTGACCTTCTACATACACTTCTTTTGTTTAGCAAGATAAGACGTTGGAAGGTTATATGCAGACATTGTTATGGAGACGAATATTTCGTCAAAAGAATGCTCCACATTAACAGGAACGTCTTTGCGTCTTGTTTTTATCAACTCATCAGTTCGTAAGACATCGATTCAAAGCACCGAGAGCACCACCTTTATCTAACAGGTATTTCAAGGTGGAGGTCAGACACTTCACGACTTCAACCACTCCTAAAAGTCTCGTTTCTGGTAGACCTTCACTAACTTCCTCTGAAACACAGGAGCATTTCCCATTTTTGTAAAACTTCCCTTAAACTCTTTGGGAAATGAGAAGTATGACTAGTAGAGGTAAACCATAAGTCACAAATCTCTCGCATGTCCAGTATTTATCAGGTGAGAATCCAATCTCCTACCGTCCCACCACCTCACTGTTGATTTCATGTTTCTTACCAACTTCCTTCTGAAGCCCAACCACAAGCTCAGAGTAAGTTATTGAATAGAGACATCGACATTCAGCTCAGCTACTGAGCTCAGCGACCGCAGCGTGTGTAACCAAGGGACACGCCATTGACAGCCGAGAGCCTCTGTCGGCTTTTGGATTCTTTGCCAAACTTAAGACAAGAAGGAAACATTTATATGCTTTAGAAGTTATCACAAACTGATCCGTTAGCAAGTACTTTGAGATTTGGATCCAGATGGTCTGTGTTTCCATATTTTTACTTTTATTTTTCTCCTAGAGTTGTGTGGTCAACACAGAAAGCTGGAGTTAGTTGTGGTTTGCCTTTGGGACAAGAGGGCTGAGATAAGCCAAGCGAGGCTTTGTGAAGAAACGCAGCATATGTTCTGTGGGAGTTTAAGCCAGCAGCTGCTTCTGTGTGGCAACACTTTGCAGTGCCAAGATCCACCAGGACTCCACCGCCATTACTCCACCCAGTTCCTCCTCTGTTGATTTGATTTATTTAGCATTCTGATATCTCATTAAGAAGCACTACTTTCCTAATACTTAAACCGCACTGTAAACAGGTTAAACACAAAACTCAGATTACTGTAGATGTTTGTAAATAACTAGTACTAAATAATATACACTAACAAATTTAAATAATTTTTTCATATCAACTTTCAGCGAAGCAGAGGATTTTTTTTTTTTTAAAAGAGTAAAATAGTTATTTGTTTTTCTGAATTTGGTCAGATAAACTCCCCACCAAAATTCTGGGGGAATCACCAGGGTTATTCAAATAAGTTCAGACGGGGAAACTTAACCGTCTGTTGCTGGTTTCTCTTCCGATGTTCGACGTTTGTGCTCTAGAAATTTCTAAACCACAAACGTCAACATCGCAGTGAGCTAAACAAATAAGTTAGGTGACTTTGTCAAATTGCATGAGTTGAGAAGTGAATAAAACTACTGCACTTTCATAATGTCACGGTATTAATAACATTTCAGACAGAAAAAAAAAAAAGATCTCATTGGTTTGATTTAAAGCAATTTTCCAGACAGTCTTTCAGCTTCTCAGCTTTTATTTTTGAAGCAGCTGTACCCTTGGCAACAGGACTGCATTCAGTTAACTTTCACATCTTGAATCGTCTTGAGTTTTGTGACCAGAAACAGCCAAATTAGAGGCGTTTTTTTAGCCAGCCTGTCTGACAGTGAGCAGCAACGTTTGTGATGTGGACACTGCTGCAGAACTCCTTTAAAAGTATTCATGGATACATGTTTTGATCATACAAAGAAAGGAGAACAAAAAGTGTGTTCAGGCCTTTCGCTGGGTTTATAATAATCGTTGTGAATTTGAAGTATGCATGGCCTCCTGACAGCGAGAAGAGACAACAGTTCAGCAGCAAAATCCTTGCTGCAGGCAATGTACAAACTATGACTTTGAAGCTTTATGATCTCCTTCCTCTCAAAATTATTGGTTTCCCTGCTGTCATTATTTCAGCTCCGAGATGGCTACTGTCTTCTAATTTAAAAGAACACTAATTGCTTTAAACTGACCTAAATTTGTCATATAGGGTCTGTAAAGGAGTGTTGAATTTCTCATGAATAATGTTCAAAGTGGTGTTGTGTGGTTTCCTATTTCTAGTTCTTAGTAGGTCAAGGTCAGGCTCACCTGCTTTTTAAAAATTGCTCTGAGTGTCTCATTAGAATGATGCCATTAATCATTTCCTTAAATTCATCCTCCTTCCCTCCACAGCATTTCCATGATGGACGCAAAGCACAGCAGTACATTGAAAGCTCGTGGAAGCAGCTGGAATCGGTAAGTCTGTTTCACTTTTATGGATAAACTTTAATCCTGTTCAGAGCCAGAGTTTGATACGAACCAGAGCGGTATCATGGTGGCACAAAGAGCTTTGTGCCTCCATACGAATCTAAGAACAGCAGTCCTGGATACTATCAGTAACCATTAAAACATGCTATAATTATTAAAAAGAACCACAGTCAACTCTGACTAAAACATCTAGTCAGGTCTTGATTGGGATTTATTTTTTTTTTTCAGCTGAGTCATTTAGGATTAGGCATCTGTGCCATGAATAATCCTAAAAAAAACTTCCAAAAATCTAAACTTGCTATGATTCATCAGTTATTATATGGCCTAATATTGTGTCCCACTTGACAAATAGTTTTTCAGAAGTTCCAGATGTTGCATTATCCGTTTTTCTTTCAAATATATTTTGTCTCAGCAGGAGTTTTTACAGGTCATGGTTTGCTTGGCTAATACAGGTACTATAATATTTGACAATGTATCAACTAAAGTGAGCTTAACTCTATCATTTGTTTCTAAATATACATCAAACATCAAGAGCAAAACATTCAAATCAATATTGTACTCTTGTTTTCAACCAGAACAGTTTTCTAAAGTGCTAGACTAATGTTAGTATGTCCAGTTTTTGTAAAATACTTATCTTAGCATATTTCAGTTTGGTTCCTGTTCATTTCATGCAGATGTAACTTACAGTAAAGGTTGCTCTCCTGCTTTGAATGCTGCAACTTTTGCTAACAAGCGTTTTAGCTGCAGCTCTCCAGGGGCAACTGAGAATACTTAGCACAGAGTGGAGCCCAAACACATTAGCCTGGTGGGAGCTGCACCAGTCATTACAGTCTCTTTTTCACTGTAAGCATCTTTGTAAATGGCGAAAAGACACAAAATCTATACATCAGCCAGATGGCTTGCTATTGGTACAGCTGATGCATAGGGAGTTTCATTGTTTCAAGGACTCCAATACAAATCATTTGAATAGTTGTTTTTATATACATCTGGGATTATATCAAGACATCCCTAATCAAAAACCATATGACACACTTAATCTTGACCTGTGTGGCAAAAATAGTTGGGAAGAAGTGAGAAAACATAATCTGATTTGCAATTTGATGTCAGTATAAAACATGAATGTCTATTAAGAGAAAAAAGTTTTTTTGTTTTATTCCGTCTAGCCTCAGTGAAGGACTTACAAGAGAAAAATCCCAGAACACCACTTCTCATCTCTGCCTGGCCCCTTTGACGAGGGAGAGGAACAGCGCGAGAGAAATGCATAACTTGCCTTGCCCTCCTCAAACTTGTCTCAATGATGCCATTGTGTGTTAGGCGGAGAGGCACAGTTCAGAGTGCACACTGGCCCTACAAACAGTGATTGTTCGGTCAGAGGGTTGGATGAATGCTTGTGTTTTTTGTTTTTTTTTCTCTCTCTCCACAAATGACCACCACGAATATTTGTTTATTCTTCAGCCTGCGGACGTTGGCCTTCGCGGCGCACAATGCCGTACATAAAACACGCATGACGTACATGTAGAAGTTATGACGCCCGTTTTATGCCCATTTAAAGGTCGCCTCGTATCAAGATACCGTGTCTTAGCGGGGATTTAATTGAATTTCTTCTCATTTCAGTGTAAAAGAAGGTTTGAGAGAGACTGCAAAGAGGCAGACAGAGCACAGCAATACTTTGAGAAGATGGATGCTGACATTAACGTGACTAAAGCTGATGTGGAAAAGGTATGTGTCATCAAGTCGAGCTGGGTCCCTCTGATCCCTTCATTTCTTTTTATGTATTTATTTATTTTTGGCCAGTTTTAACCTCCCAACCCTAATTTGTCATACCACCATGGCTGAAAGACAAAAACGAAAAGATTGAGTGACTGTGTGTTTGATGCCAGGGATGCTGTGTCAAAGCTGGCATTGTCTCAGCGGCACAGAGATTTGCTGCTGAACAAAGCTGGTAGCACAACTCAGCACTCATTATCATTGCAGAGAAGCAGCCAAACACTCTGCAGCGCTGCATGAGCCTTAGTCACAAAGACAACTGTGTTAACGCCACGCTTGTGTGTGTGTGTGTGTTGCGAGGTAAATTGTTGATTCCTCCTGTGCAGTTGCTTTTTCGTCGCACTGAATCGACGTGCAGCCCGATGGTATCAGATATATTATGAAACGTCACTATCCAGTTCTCACAGATCCATCCCTTCCCCTCGGCCACCCGTGGGTTTGTAGCTGATGTCATTTCCTGTTGTCATGACCAATTAAAAGAGCCCTCAAGAATCTCTGCCCGTAACCCACTCAGCTCCCACGCCCGCAAGGCATCATGGGTCAGCGGCGCGTGCTCCTGCTGCTTCCATCAGCTACAGAGACAGCGCTCAGGCTCCGAGCTGACACGGTTCAGACGTGATTATTATGCAAATATGGTTGGAAGAAAGAGGCTTTCTGCACTCGGGACACGCAGGGGAAGTCTGAACTCTTCTGGAGAGATGCAGCAAAGCACATCAAGAAGCTGGTCTTAGCTGCCTCTGGTAGTTTTGGATTCCAAGAGAATTGCAGTTAAATGTTTTTAATTTTCATTTCATTGAATTACCGTTTACCTCCTTAACCTAACACCTTTATTATGCGCTACATTTCTCAGTGCTGTTCGGAACCAACACAAAAGAAATCCTGAAGTAGTTTTGCATCCATGCAAAACAATATTGATGTCGCTCCCACAAACTGCACAGTCTGAAAGCCAAGTAGTTTTAATTGTTATTAACGCCGATGAAGAACAGATCATGAGTGTCTTGTGTTGTTATCTTCTGAAAGACGTATATTTCAATTTTTTTAGAGAGCTGACAGAGTACTAGTAATTGGAGGGAATACATGTCAAAATGTGCGACTGGTTTGGGTTTGGATGTTAGCCACAAAGTTTGTGTTTGAGCTGCTCTGTGGTTAAAAGGACAGCCATTTGTTTCAAGGAGACAAAGAGGGAAGCAATATTATGCTGCGAAATATGTAAAAATTGCATCTTTCGCTTAATGTTGGGAAAATATTTGTAGCGCTTTTGAACTGTTTCCACAATTTTTCATGTAACAACCCCAACACTCAATTTAATGTGCTAGGATTTGATAAGCTAGGGCAACAAACAGGAAATAATTGTCAAATGGGAAGGAAGTAATAAAGAACACTTATAAACAAAGCAGGCAGAAAGTCCAAAGTAAATCTGTCTGGCTGGTGTCATTTCTGTTAGATGCTACATCCGTCAAGAGAGATATAAATAAAAAGTGTGATTTTCTGGTCTTATATTTAATTCCCCGCTTAGGTCTTTTTTTTTTCTCCTCCGAAGAGGTTTTTTGCAGCACTAGTGGCTCGTATTCTTTACAGTAGGCAGACAGGAAAGAGGGCGAGGAGAGGGGGGAAGACATGCGGCAAAGGTCGCCGGGACCGGGAGTCGAACCCGCGACGTCCGCGTCGAGTACTGAGGCCTCCAAACGTGGGGCGTGCTTAACCCCTGCACCTCCACAGCACGCTTAGGTCTTTAAAAGCCTTAATTTGAGTTGGTAAAACCTGCAAAACCATGTCAAGGGGCATGCATATTTTTTAAATCCAATGTGGAATTTATCATCTTAAAGGCTTCTTGCAAAATCTTTCGTCATTAGAAAATGTGTGTAATTTTACACACACATATATATAGTTCCTGTGGTAATTGACAGGATATAGCAGGTTCAGGAAACAGATGGATGGTTAATGTTCCAGAAGAAGTAGCTTTTTTTTTTTTTTTTTTCTGAAATCCGATGTGGTTCTTCTGGTGTTTATTTCGTTGGGTTTTTGAGGTTTTGTTCAGAGCAGGAGAAAGAGGCTCTCCTTTTTTTGGGAATTTGGGGTTTGCTTTTCTAGCGCAGACAATTTGAAAGGTTGTTTCATGTCCGTTAGGAACACACCCCACCCACTCACCACCTCTGGGCCTCTCACACTTACATAGTACCCAAATTATTAACTAGAAAAAAAACAGAAGCATGTCATACTCCTTATTACATTTGAGTAAAAGCCCCCAAAATCTCATATCTGTGTTTAATACAGCCAGTATTTACTGTGAGCGGTTGCTATGACTGCATATCAACTTCCCGTTTAAAGTGATGGAAAGCTTTGTGATTCAGGACGCGCATCTATGGCAACATCTTGTTTAAGCTGGAGACGGCTAACGATCCTTTGTTTGTGTTTGTGTATTTATTCTATGCCACGCCTTGAAGCGAGGCTTGAACAAGGTAGGTCCGGCGTGCGGAGAACCCCTGTTTGTGGCGGATACGCAAACACACTGTCTCGACTTTGTGGCCTACACATCTTGAGCCAGGTCTGTCCTGTCCTGTCAGTGGCTTTGAACGCTGTCCTCTGCTGAACATGTTTCCGTGCAAGCCTTTTATATGTGCAAAGCAGAATGAAGTCTTGGCGAGTCAGTAGGTTAAGGTAACACTCTTGGGATGGATGGAGCCTTCAGCCATTGCTTGCACACAGACGAGAGCAAAGCGAGCCATCTCCGGAACATGACAACAGGATGTGATGCGGCTGCAGCACAGCAGCCTGTTTCAGAGTTATGCTACCTGCCTTGTTACCGTGATGACAACATCGTTGTCAAACACAACCTGCACTGTTTGCATGCACCTACATCAGCTCAGCTTCACATGCATATAGAGTTCGCAATCTTACCCAGTTTTTTTTAAATCACATATTCTGTTCTGTAGATTTCACTTATCTGTGATTCTATTTTCCCTCTTACGTGTTATATGTTACCCGCCTGTTTTAATGCTTCCGTGTTAATTTACAAAGGCATGCACAAAGACAAGTGAAGCATTCACAGCCCAACGTGGTAGAAGAAATGAAATTAGGTATTCATATCCCTCTAAAGTGGATGTAAGTGTAACTTTCACCTCCTGCTGCCTGAAAAATGATCCTCCTTATAGACAAAGTCGAGATGTTAAATGTTATATTTCGCAGAGTTTCTGAAGCTAAGCTAATCTTCAAACTAAATAAGTAAAACTAATTATGTAATAATTACTTAAAAAAACCAACAACTTTCCTTTCAGTTTTTTATGTCTAGTTTTCCTCATAGATATCTGATGTCTGTATCCACAGCTGTCCTGCACATTTTTCTTTTGCCTTTTTTTCCCCTTTTTTCATCAATATATGCAAGTATTTAACAGACCAAATACCGGTCACAATAACAAATTTTGCTGGCCGATAAATTGTCCAGGTAATTATTGTGAAAAACACTAATATTCTTGGTTTGAGACCATTTTCAAGTCATGTATTGTATTTGTATAGTAAAGCAAGTTTTCCCTCTGAGAGACCAATAAACGTTAATTTTGTGAAGATCACTCGACACTGGAACTGGAGTATATTTTAGCTATTCAAAAATAGACACACAACAAAAAGATGATAAATAAAATGAAGATAAAGACCTCTTGAAATCAAAAGCATAACAAAATACTAATCATCAGATGTAAATTATCAAGCTAATGTCGATCAATCATGCGATTGATTACTTATTGTGACAAGTTTAGTCATAATCACAGGCTCCTAAGGTAACTCTTCCTGTGGGCTACCAGCTATTATTTATGTGTGGATGGGCTCCAGAGCTGACAGAAAGAGGAGACAGATATGAGTACTTAGCAGCATGTACACACACACACACACAACCACACACACACACACACACAACCACACAGTCTAGCAGAGATTATCTCATCTCCATCTGCTCGCTATTGGTCAGTAATAGCCTACTCCTGCTGAGTTTCTGACTGTCTGCCTGCTTCCCTTACTCTAAACTAGCCTAAAATAATCAACATCACGGCCAGATAGGGCAGGCAGTCAAATCCAAATCCTGCAATTCTGTCATCTTTTTATATATATTTATAGATTTGTTCTGGCCTACATACGATTGAGGCCGTAGCCGCTCCCTGACATGGATTTCCACCTGTCTCTGTGGGTCCATGTGCTTCCTGTTTATGTGTTTGTCGGTGACCCAGCCTCACAAGTAGAAATGTAGTTTTTTTTTTTTTTTTTTAAAGTTATGTTTGTGTTTAAACCATACATCCATGTCAACACCCAGGTTTAGCAAAGAGATATTCACACTATTCACGTCTGTGTGTAATATGTGTAATGTTTTCCTTTCCATCCTGCAGGCACGACAGCAAGCTCAGATGAGGCACCAGATGGCTTCTGACAGCAAGGGCGATTACTCATCCTACCTGCAAAAGTTCAACCAGGAGCAGAACGATCATTACCACACAATAATTCCCAACATATTTCAGGTAAGTACGACATTATGGCTGCATAAACGTGCAAGCGCGTGCAAGCGCAAGCCGCCTCACACCTGCACTGAACTGCAGAAACTTCAAGACATGGAGGAGAAAAGGATCGAGAGAATAGGAGCATGCATGAAGACGTTTGCAGAGGTGGATCGCCAAGTGCTGCCCATCGTGGGAAAGTGTTTAGACGGCATGACTGCAGCCGCCGAGTCCATCGAGCCCAAGACTGTGAGTACACAGTGTTATCTGCACACAGACGACCCCATGTGGGACATATTACTCGCTCAGCCAGGCTGCCGCTTACAGCCCACACACTGTCTGTTAGGGTTGCACTAAAACAAGAAGTGTTTTAGTGCAAGTGGAATATGACTCTGGGTGGTGCTTTAGATGAAATAAAATGTGAAGTACCAGGTGATTAGGGACTTTTTAAGGCGTTATTGCGGGAATACAAACACTCTTGTTTTTATTAAAAGAAAACTAACAACTTTAATAGATTGTGCACAAAATCTCACAAAGTATTTTTGGTCCAGTTTCTAGTGAAAATATCTTGGCACACTTGAAATAAGGCAAAACTGACTTACAAGTAACTTTTCATAAATATTAAGGAATTATTGACCTTAAAAAACTCCTATTTTTTGCTGTCAAGTTTCTTGTAAGTTAGTTTTGTTTTATTTCATGTGTTCTAAGACATTTCCACTAGAAAATAGGCCAAAAATACTTGGGAAGACTTGTGTTTTTGCAGTGCACATGGAAAACTTGCCTGATTCTCCCTGTTAACAATTATACTCAGTGGTCTCAGCTAAAGGGTCACTTGTTATTATGCAGAAAAACTTCACTGAACTTGTGACCAAGAGAGATCCACATCATAGCAGAAGACTTGTGGGAACTTCCTCTGTGCCTTTAGGGGGAGAGCTTTCCAAGAACTGAAAAAAAGGACTTTATGATGTCAGAAGGATTATCTTGGGTTTTAGATTTGGAATTTTTAACAAAGCCCCAAATTCACATTAGTTGTTTAGAGGAGGGATTGATGTCTTATGAAACTAAATGCCACAAAGCTGAGACTAAGAAACCTTCACATCATTTTTGATCGGCTTTTGAAATAATTCTAGTTATGGAACAGATCTGCTCCAAAATATCTCGATTATTTGGGAAGCCGAAACAGATGCGATGGTTCCTGTTTTTGCCAAAGTATTTAATTAGAATTAAATTTAAAGAGATATGGTGATGGAGGTGTTCAAAAGTAGTAAAATGCAACTTTATTTCTAGAAGTCACTCTCTTTGGATCTTTTGAAAGTTGGATTCTATGAATAGTAGTCAGTACCGAGCTGCTGTAGATGGCACTTTTATAGGGACATTTTAAACTTTTAATTTAGATTTATGAACTTTTTAGCAGAGGCTGAAGTTGATGGATGTTATGTCACAGCTGAGTTTGTAAAATCTGCTCTGTGTCTGTGTCAAGGCCATCGTTGTCTTCAGGTCACCACATCTTGTTGGAAAGTGTCTCTTTGAGGCCAAAGCGCATTTGTTAACTGAAGTTTGGTCACTAATTCATGGTCTCTAGAACTTGGATATTGGGAAAAAAAAAACACAAGTGTGCCATAAATTAGGATGTCATATACTAGTTGCTTGGTGTATGAAAAAAAAAAAGGTGGCTGTTCCCAGAGATCCCATCGCGACTGCGCTCCAGGGAGGCGACTCCAGCCTGACACTGTTCTGCTAAAGTAAACAACGGCTGAGGATGACATATCACATGCTTCCTCCTCCTGTTTCTCCTCCACTCTGGTCTTATTCTTCTGTCATACTGTATAAGGAGATAACAGATTTTCAAACCTTGATCCCGTTGAACTCCAGGCAGATTGTCTTATCAGCTCCAATAGTTCATTGTCTGTTTGCAACTGATTCACAAGCTTCTTCCTGTGTTTTGGTTCCCAGTGATGGTGCTCCTGGAGCCTTTTTTTTTCTCTACAAACACCAAAACATTTTCAGTATGTGTGTTTTTTTTTTTTAAAGCAAGAAAATACTATTTAATTCAGATATTTTTTTAGTTTGAATGTTTAAGAGATGTCTCTACGTCCTTTAAATTTAGAGGTTTAAATCTACCATGCTATAAAAATTTGGGAAAGCCCAGACGGTGATGTTATGACTTTGCAAGTTTGATTCACAACATTTTACACAAACATGCCTGTTTGTTTAGTGTAAAACACACCGCTTCAAAAAGCAACAAAACAAATCTACAAGACAGGAAGAAAACTGTGGATCTCCACAAGTCCACCACTGAGAACAATTTCTAGATGGCTTCATGAGAAAAGAACAATATATGGAAATATTGAAGCATCATCCCTAGACCTCAGGTCGGAAGTGGATGCTTTGGCACAAATGCGTCTTTCATATGGACAACGACCCTAAAAATAGTGTCAAATTAGCAATAAAACAATATTATCAAAAAATAGGGTTTAACTAATGTCAGTGTTGCCCACAAAGCTGACTCGGTTATGCTGGTTCTGTCAGGAGGAATTTGCCAGAATTCAAGCAAACTACTGTGAGACGTGTCAGGAAGAAAACCACAAACATTTGACCTAAGCCATACAATTTATAATTTTACCAAATAGTCAGGAAATTTATGCGAACCTCTGATTTCCAAGGGAGAATGGCAGGTATTCAGAAATAGAGTCTCATTAAAGTTTAGCTGGAGTTAACAAAAGACAGTGAGAGAAATTGCAATGAGTATGCTCATATTTGATTTAAAATGTAGTTGTTATGGCGACGTCTGAAAATTTCTGAAGACAAAAAACACTGTAGATAAAAACACAACTGCCACTGACCAATGCGTCCGCTTTCTCCCTCTAGGATTCCCAGCAGGTGGTTGAGTCCTACAAGTCTGGCTTTGAGCCCCCGAGCGACGTGGAGTTCGAAGACTACGGTCAGGCCATGAAGAGGACGGTGTCCGAGAACAGCCTGTCCAACTCCAAAGAGGGCAAAGAGAAGCCTGCTGGCAAGAGCAAGCCCAAACTGTGGCCTTTCATTAAGAACAAGAACAAGGTAACGCACAGAGCTACACTCAAAAGCCTCACTCGTTTCGATGCATTGTTCTCTCCGGGAGGTCAGCTTGCTCTTTTTGGAGCGTACTGTGGAACAAAAAACTGGAGGCATCAAAGATTTTTATTTTTTTTTTGTCATTACCTGAAAATTAATTGGTATAAGTTAGACTTTCTACAATAATTGCAGTGCATCATTAGCTTGCTTTTTTTTTTTTTTCTTTAGTGCTCTTCGATATTTGTTCACTATGTTAAGCTCGTGAATTTTCTTTTCTAGTACTTTGTTACTATTGCCATTTTTGGTTGTTATTATTTGCCACCCGTCTCCTCCTCCCACGCAATCACCCTCACCGATGTTGGGGCCACCCTTTTTTTTATATATATATATATATATAACACACACTAATGGATTTCTATCTTTGCTTAATGGGCGGACTCAACTGGCAGATGATAACCCGCTGTCCAATCTTAAGTAACACTCTCCTTTTTACCCTTTTCGTTTCCACTGGTCATCAGTTTCATGACGTTTTCCTCTGGTTCTGGCTTATGAACTCTAAATCTGACCTTTGGCTGTCTAATGGGCTGGTAGCACTATTAATATTAAAGTAGTCAAGAAGGTAATTGAGTAATTGTGTGTATGTGTGCGAGTGTCTTCGGCCGAAACAATCATAGCAGACACCAGTGTAATCTACTCTATGCAACCTTATTGAAAGGTATTTAAACTAGAGATGCACCAGTCTGAGTTTTTGTAAAACTTGGACCTGCATATGATGAATTTAGGTGACTTGGGAGATATGATGCTTATTTTTTTTCTAGCCATCCAGCTAGCTATAAGTAAGGGGTCATTGACTGTTCAGTCCCTCCAGTTTTTCAAGACTGCACAAATGGAAATTTATGTAAAAAGCAACAGATACATAACTGTGAGTCTCTTTGGAAATGTTGTACAAAAATGATCAAAACATTGGTACTAATTTGGAAATGTAATTTATGCTGAGGGGAGCATTGCACTAAAACATTAATTAGCATTTCTGTAAATGTACCAGATTTAGCCAAAACGCCACTTTTCATCTGTCGTCCCTGGACAATAAATAATTTTTCTTGCTAAAAACAAAGGTAGTACAAAAACAAGGTTAAAATGACATAACTACAACAAATTTATCAATAAACAGTAAATACGAAACAAAAGAAACCTGCAAACTCCCTCCTGCAGGTGACAGTATTTCTTACTTTACCACCCTGCTTCCTCAGTCTTACTTGATCTCAAGTAGTTTCTTTAGACATGGCAAGAAACAAAAAGTGACATTTGCTGTCATACATAAGGGCAAAGTCTCCTGGTATCAAGCTTTTTGTGTTCTAAAAAAATAGTAATCTTCGGGGGTTTGATGAGGAAAAAAAATAATTGCAAATATTTCTAAAGTAGCATCGCAAAATCATATTTTGATTGCAAAAGAAAAAAAAAGCGCAAACATTCATAAACATTTGGAGGCACTGACTGTTTCTAGAAACAGAGGTGATTTCTCACCATTTGTAATGAACAGTTTCATTTACCAGAATATTTGTGGTCAGCATCAGTATCTCTGAACTTTGAACATTCCTTAGACACTTAATTCCATCATTTCTAAATCTAGTATCCAGTATTACAAATGGAGAAATGGAAATCTAGAAAGACCAAACATAAATATTCCTGGAGCATTCTCAGTCTTCCTGTTATTTGCTGAAAGTCCTGCTTTCTCATAAGTGAATTTTAGAAAATATTCTTTCATTAAATAGACCGTTACTGATGCTGAAAATACGCTGGTTGTTCTTCACTCAGTAACGGGATTTTATTCAGCCCATTAGCTCTTAGCGACGGCGCGTTCACCAAAGAAACAAAAATAGACTTTTGGAGTTTGATAGGCTGAGTGAAGCTAGAAATCAGTCTTTTCTGATCACAAACCTATTTTCCTGTGCATCTCTAATTTAAACACAGCAAATATCTGCATGCAGGCATAACAGACACACAAAGAGAGCTGTAATTTCTTCTAATTGTAAAGAAACAAAAGCAGTCTGTCTACATAATCTGTCTTTGCATGTGCATTATGGTGAACAGAACCTTGTCACTGCTTCATCGTCTCACATCTGAACCAGATCCTTCTGAGGTTTGAGGATAGAAAAAGACAATTAGCTCTGTCTCCCGATGACCTGATGAATTCAGTGATGAATTTCCTCTGGGATATAGTCATTTACTCCGTCTTGATTGAAGGAAAAAAAAAAAAAAAAACGCAGAGAAAGGATCTCTAAAATGGAATCCGGCATGCGCTTCGATTCAAACTCTTTGCTTTGTCGCAGCTGCTTGCTTTGCACCCTGAACTCACGCTGATCGTTTTGTTCTTTTTAACAGTTTGTCTTTGGTTGGTTTTATATGTTTTAACTGTTTATTTGTTCCCACAACATAAGCACTCATACACTGGGTTTGGCATTCCTTTGGTTGTCTTTTATGTTCTGTTTGGCTTTTTTTTGTTGTGTGTTTATTTTTTAATATTTGTAGGAGGCTTATTTATTTTGTTTTGTGTTCCCTCCTTTTCCTCCTTTGTCTTTTTTTCGTTGGATTCTCGCCCCCCTTCTTCTTCTTCTTCTTCTTCCATGTTTTTCTTCCTTCTCCTTTTTGAAACGGCTCCCTCTCACACTGGTAGCTTATGTCCCTGTTAACGTCCCCCCCGTCAGCCCCCCCACCTGCCCCCCCAGCCTCATCCCTGCCCTCACCCTCTGCTGTTCCCAACGACCCCCAGTCTCCCAAGCAGCACAAGGAGCCCCTCTCCCATCGCCTCAACGACTTCATGGCCTCCAAACCCAAAATGCACTGCCTCCGGAGCCTGAGGCGAGGGGTAAGTGTGTGTCCAGCGAGCTTTGTGCATGTGTTTATATGAGTGTGTGTGTGTGTGTGTGTGTCCACACCTGCACCTGCTGCACTGTATGAGCGAAGCGATGCAAACCTTTTTCAAACCCGTTGAACTTTCCCCCATTTTGTTACGTTACAACTTTTTGTTTGCTTGTTTTTGTAATAAACAAAAAAAGAAAGTTATGGAGACTACTGAAAATTTCGCTTTTTTTTGCGAAATTAAATTTGCTTTTAATTTGTACTCAGCCTCTTTTATACTAATGCCCCTAAATGCAATTAAGTGCAATCAGAAATCATCTACTTAGTAAACTGCAAAAACGCAAATTCTTACAAAGTATTTTTAGTCTAGTTTCTATTGTAATTATCTTAACACAAAACAAACTTGCATGCATCTTTTCAGCAAGATATAGGAGCTTGTTTCAAGAAATTAATTCCTTAATATTTATTTAGAAAGTACTAGTTCCACTGGATTAGTTTTACATTTCCCCATGTTATCTACCATCTGTTTCACAATTAAACCCTGCCTTAAGTTATAACAGTTATAACATGAAATTTCTTTCATGTGTGAAAAATTACAAGGGTTTGAATATCTTTTCAAAGCTTTATTATACCAATTTGAAAACAATGCAAGGTGAATACGTATTATTTTAAAAATAATAAACTATAAACTAATAAACTATAAAATAATAAACTTTTGAAACTATCTGACAAGAACTGAAATGGCGTAATTAGCTTCTCTCATGCAGCGCTCAGCTTCTCCGCTTCACTCTCGTGCTTCTGTGGTGCATAGTTACGAGTCCCCGTTACTCATGTGACTCACCGATAGTCTCTTCATCTCGTTCCCTTCACATTTCATATTAACTCCTCTCACAGCAACAGAGCCTCTCACCTTCCCGCTCCCCCTCCTTCTCCTCCTCTGACAGAAATATGCAAAACGCCTGAGCCGTTCCTGGCAGTCGCATGGAGACTGCAGTGGTTCCCCCTCTCCCCGTCTGTGCTACTCGCTCTGCAGTCTACGTTGGAGACAGATTGTTTTATTTTTGCTTTGATGCACGCGATATGAAAGACAGAACACAAAGAACGCGAGTTTATGATAAGAGTGGAGTGATGGAAAAGGGCCAGGAGAGGGGGTTTAGAAAGGCTGTTAGGTGGGTGGTTTTTATCAGCACCAACCCGGTGTCCTGGTTTATGTCACCACCAGTTCCTGTTCTACAGTCCTAGCTGGAGTTGCAGTGGAGATACTGGGTGACTGTTACTGGGGGAAGTCGCAGCATACTTTCCTGTCATGCGACCACTCCCTCCCATATCCAGTTCTCCCTGACCTCAGGAACAAGGCGGCCGTTTTTAATGTTCCTTCCGGACAAACAATTGTCATTTTTTTTTTTTCTTTGCATGCGTTCGTGACTTAAAAGGACAGCGTGTACCCACAGTAAAACCCTAAATGCAAACATGACCTGAACAAGAACAAACGTGGGGCAACAGGCCTGTTTGTGGATGTCACTGAGGAGGAAATGACGGCAGGGATCGCAGAGAAGAGGGAAGTGCGTCGTTTTTCTGACTCTGGGCGCATGTAGCAGGAAGCGCACGTTCTTCTGAAAGCGGAAGTGCTGCAAGAACTTTCAAGAAGAGAGGTTTTAAAAGAAAAAGATCAGAGATAAATTGCAGGCATTGTTTCCAGACCTCGAAGTGATCGAAGTCGAAGGCTGAAGGTTCCTGGGGATGCTAGAAGTGGCGTTAAAGGAAACGAGTTTTTCAGACTTTCTCATCTAGTGGAAAAGGTTCGATATGTAGCCACATGTTTAATTTAGACTTTTTTAAATAACTTAAAGACCTTCTGTTTGGGAGAAAATTAGCTATTCAGGAAAGCTGTAAACTAACCCTTGGAGGACACCTTACAAATCTCTGTGCCAGAATCTGTGCTAACATTTCTTTACAGCTGCGAGCACACCACTTGTTACAAGCTTAACTTAGAATTAAATGCAGCATCCTGCAAAAGTGTTCATACTCCAACTTCTTCAAATGTCATGACCTTATAACCAAAGTTTACTGCTTGTTTCAGTGAGACCTGCGATCTCACTGAAACAAGATAACACTACTTTGCTACAAAAGCAAAGTAGTGTTATTGTGACATGGAAATAAATGGGGACTTGCTTTCGTTTGTTTAGTTCTTATCATATAAATGGTAAATTTAGAGACGTCTGAGTTTATGAGCTTTGTACATATAAAGAGTGAAGGTTTTGCCAAGCACGCCACGAAACAGCTCAATCAAAAGGAATAAAGAGCATCCATGATCCTCAATTTGTCAAGAATCTTAAATTGTGACTGGGTCATTCTTACAACTATGTTGAGTGGGGGTTCCACGATATTAGAAAATCACAATGTTGGAAAACGTTAGTTAAACTTTATAACATCAGTATATAAAATTACTATGTCTATGTAGTTAAATCAATGACACGTTCAATATATTGTGAGACCATAATTAAACCTTAAAGTGAACTCTAGACTGGATAGGAAGCCATTGGGGCAGGATAAATAGTGGATGAACCTAGCAGTGCTCTGTGCTACATGCTTTGTGTGAGTTAGCTTTCCAATTTGAAGAAACAAATGCAAGAATAACAATTTCCAGTCGAGGCGGTAACTTGCTGCTACTCAGTTTAGCAATAAGACATGCCAGCAAAAATCTAGGCTATGCCACTAAATCATCAAAGCTTGTTTTTTTCTGTTTTGAAAATTACAATTTTGTTCTAACAAACCACAAGAAATTTGTGATACTTTTTGTCATTTTCCCATAAAGTTGGATGTAAAACAAAATCAGGAATGTGGTATAAGGTGAGAAAATGGAGGAATAAAGTTAAAGAAGTATAAATACTTTTATAAGGTGCTGGATGTTTCACTTGATGTTTCCTGTTAGAAGGGAAGTTCAGCAAGCTCTTTGTTAATTATATCATTTAGGAATAACAAGATGTGGCCTTGTGAAGCACAATTTGTTTCTAATACGATTTTATGAATATAGTAGCTTTTCATATCAACCCTGTGCTGGACGCTGTAGATCCATGCAAAAACTTTGCGAAACACTGATGCCAGTTGTCATTTGTCACTCCATCCATCACTTTTGTGGGCTGCTACCTTGTATATGTCGCATTTCTTTAAGTGTTTATATGAAATAAGAAATACTATTTTTCTTGCCTTCAGTGCCATTAGAAACATCTTCATCATAAAGAAACCTTTGTGGAGAAATTTATCAAAGGCAGATCTAGCTTCAACGCCCAATTCTAGCGTTATTGAGTGTTTATATGAAAGTCAATAGGAACGATTTGGCTTCTTCTGCCCGCTTCCTGCAAGGACAACACAGTGTTACACTGGAGATTAAAGTGCCTGTGGAGGTGGGCTAGTTGTGCACAGAGGAAAGATGTGCACCCCCAGCAGGAGAGCCCTCTGTGTGCTGCATATTAAGCTATCTAATCCATCCGTTGTCACTGCATGTGTGCTGTTACGGCAGTAGAAAGAGCAGGTTTGTGCTTTAGGAGTCATCTCATAAGGCAAGCAGTCATTAAGGTCTTGTTTTCCTGACTTTAAGCTTTACTCTCTCTGACTGCCACTACAGCAGCAGTCCCCGCGCTCGCTCATTTATCACAAAGAGCTCATGAAGAGGACTCTGGGTCAACCCACATATGCTTTCGAAGCAAGGCAATATGTTGTAAGTGTGCGTGTTTTGAGCTTTACGTTAGGAGACAGTGAGTATCCCACCACGTTTATACATGTTTGCAGAGAGAGCGAATGAGTATCGAGAGCGAGCGTGTGTGTGATTAGTAAGGCCACACGAAAAGCAGGCAGTAGCCTCTTTTTTTAAATTTCTTTCTTAAGTGATGTGAGGAGACCGTTGGTCCCGATTAATGAGGCAAAACAAACCTCACAAAGGAGGCTAGTGTCTGCATCTGGCTCCGTGTTCATCACATGGCTGTGTCACGTGTCGGGATCGAGGCGAATGATCAGAGAAGATGGTGATCTCATCCCTCATCACATGTTATCAGCTTGGGGTGTTGCAGTGTCCTTCAGCTGTCTCGGGGGGCTTCCCCCCTGCTCCGCATCTGTAAAAAGGGGTCAATTCACAAAGTGTCGCAAGCACCTGAGGATGTGCGGAGATTGTGGATGTGGGGATGTGTGGCTACCACCATCCCGCTCAGGCTTCACCAACTGTGTGCTAAATAAACGTCCAGCGGAGGTGCATGTTTGGACAAGGTGTTAGTCACACTTTGGATCTGGGTGCAGCCCGCAGTGCCAAGAATTCACCCCTCCAGGGCTTTCTGTGTGCCGGTGTCCCATGTTACAGCGATGCTGTCTGTCCGCAAAAGCCATGACTTGTATATATATATGTGTCTGTCTGGAGTTTAAAATAAAAAATTTAAATTTATGCACATTCATTGCTAATATTAGCGGCACTTATTACATAATTAGTTATGGTAAAGCTTCAGGGTGTATTAGGTTGTCAGTGAACACGTGAAGCAAGACGGATGCACTCTGAAAGCTAAATTTCACACCTTTTTATCCATGTAATCCATCCAAATTTTAAATTGCCCGTCAACAGCTTTCCTTTTGCATTTCCACTGAGGCCATAATTTATCTGGTTACTCATACAGTTGCAACAATTGCCGTTGAAAAGTTTCAAGTGCATCATGGGCATGAATTGCAGCTTAAATCAGGAATTTAAATGTAATGTGTGTTAGATTTCAACAACAGTAACATAGTTAATTAATATAGTTTGGCCATCATGCGTAATGCTCCTGATGTATTGTGAAGGCTCCCTGATTATAATATTACTCTCTGATTCCCCCAATCAGCCCACCTCCAGGATTGAAAATAAATCCTGGAGGAAACCCTGCCATGTACAATTTTGACGTAACAAATTTGAATCTGAGCATACAAACGTTTTAAATGTAGTCTGCGTCTGAATCTTTTCATTTGCAATTCAAATGCACCTTTAAAGGCCTTAAAGTGCTATATTCATGCCGATGGTGTCCACACTGAAACATTTCTCCAGTACCGCAGGCGTTTTGAAACTGTAAACATGACATAAACGACGTCGATTTAACGACATCCAGAAATCTCTTGGAGTATGTGAGAGCAGGTTATGCGTGTGAAGGTGAGGTGAGTCTTCCAGGGCTTTGCAGTGAGGATCACAACAAGCCATTCCAGCTGGATGACTCGATTAGAGGACTAATGAGAGTGGAGCTCGTCAGTACGCGAGCCTGTAACAGGATTACAAGTCATCTGCTCCAGCTCTACCGGCCAATGGTTGTTACCCCTCAAAACCCCAACAGAACCTGCTCCAAGGATCACTCAGCCAATCATATTTACATATAAAAACAAAACAACTTTGAGTCAAACTCTTTCTCTGTTTTCTTCTTCTTTTTTTTTTTTTTTGCTAATTTCAGTTCATAATTATTCTGATGTGTAATTTAAATTTTTCTTCCCAACAACTGTGAATTTGACCAAGTCTCTCCAGCCTGTCTGTGTTCATTTTCTGCCTCCATGTCAACGTGCAGACCTGCTAATGTGAACACTGGCTTTTTGGCGCCCTCTGCTGTCCCCTCTGTGTCACTACAACAACAGTCGGTTGTGACAGACAAGTAAAAAGAAAAGAAAAATCCCTTCACCTCTGTTTACCTCTCGTCTCTGCGTTTGCATTCATCTGTCACCACTTTAAATTGATCTCACTGTGCATGCTTCATGCTGTAGGTGGGCTGAATCCCCCCTCCGCCCCCCCCGCTGTTGAACATCTCATGCTCCATTAATACATCGATGTTAAACTTCATCACTTTGGAAAAGAGAGGACCAGCTATTTATAAGTGGAATCATTTCTGAAAGGGCTTATTTATGTCACAACTGTGTTTTCAGTAAAGTCAAATCGCTCAGTGCTCTCTTTCCCTCATGTGGTGCAGTCTGGCACGATACAGCATTATTATGACATGAAGGTAAAGTGTTTTTTATTTTTTTCTTTTCTTTGTTTTGGGAGAACAAATGGCTGTGATGTTTGACTTGGTGCTGACGTTTATCTGTTGTCTCTTTCTCCCTTCCTGCTCCTCGCCATTTTTTTCTCTCTCCTGTCCCTTCCCATGAAGCTTTCTCTCAAGCTGGTAAGCATGACCGTATAAATGCACGTCCCAATAGAGGCATGACCGAAGCACGCATGTCACCTCCCCCGCCCTGTAACAATTTAATAATTTATGTTTTGTTGTGCTCCTTTTGTTTTTGCTTTGAATATGAGTTAATTGTGAAATTAATTTGCAGCGACATAACAGTGAACCTGAAATTTATGTCACCTGTGTGCTATTTTTTTTTCTGTCGTTTTTGTGCCTTTTTTTGTTTTGTTTTGTTTACATTGTGGTTGTGTTCTCGTCCTGTCTCTCCCGAAACGTGTGTCTGTGGTGCAGATCACTCTCAATTCCCACGTCCGGAGTCTCATTGAGGTGATCACATTTACTCTGTGTTTTTACCCGTTAGTCTGCCCCTGTAATCCTCACTGTCTGGAGCAAATTGCTAGATCTCCGTAACAAGTACTAATCCGACTGAAATTAGAAGGTGTCGTCTCATGTTCTCACACTGCATGCTGGTACTTTTGTAGTATTTTGTTTCTAACGCAAGAAACCTCATCTGGTGGCCATGCTTACGAAGAAAATCAACTTGATTATAATATTTTTGTGAATGAGATGCTATTTTCTTGGCTTAATAAAAGAGTTTTGGGAAACACTTTTTCCTTTCTTAATAAAAAAGGAAAGAAATCAGTTCTATCCATATATTTAGTATACAGAAAATTGAGTCTCTTGCTATCTTCTTACGCTCATCATGACACTTAGTCTACTGTCTTCTGTGTCACTTTTAACGTCTTCAGGACAATGTTTCCCATTTGAAAATGGAACGAATTTAGCACAATGCCATGAAATTGATGGAACTAAATTTATTGCAAACTCAAAAGAGAAACCCGTTTCAAGGCCGCAAAAGACCGTAAACTGAGGCTGAGGGTTACCTGATTGCTACAATAGCGTTTTTATATTAAAATGGCCTAGTTGAAGGCCAGACGTAAATCTGATCGGGAATATTTCACAAGACAGTAATGGTGCTATTTTCTAGATGGACTAAAGTGGCACAAAAACTAACAAAATAGTTAAAGAGTGATTATGCAAACTTTTGACTAAGGGGTAACAGACAAACCACACTTTTCAGATTTTTATTAGCATAAATATTTGAGCATCACTTCTCAGTGATGAAATACTTTGTGTGGGTCTCTCACGCAGTTGTAACATGACAAGCAGTGGAAGCAATCGACGGTTATGCAAACTTGAACTACACCTGATGTCACAACTATCATTTTAATGTCATGACTTTCCCTATTTTGCTTATGAGACAAGTCCCATAATTGTCCCATTAGCAATTATAAGCATACAGGCGTCCATTCAAATCCAGGACACCTGTATGCTACAATGTGACACTGGGGAGTTGTGAGCGTTTTGTACAACATGACTATTGAAAAGAAAATGTATTTCCCAAAAAATGTTACCTTTTCCTTTAGGCTGACTTCAAATGGGAATCCAGTTTCTGTGAATGCTTTAGGTTATTTGATTTCATGCAGAATGATTCAGTCAAAAGAAAAATGTAAAATCACCAAATTTCTCTCTTTAGAATTAGCACATAGAGTTAAACCACATCTTAGCATTTTCATCCTTGAGATTTGTGAGCTCTAATTCATGGCGTCCCTGCATGATGACTGACAGATGTTTGTTATGTTGCATGCCGGGTTAAGTGTTGCATGGTGATACGGGGAGGAATGGTAAGGTCCCTGTATTGATCTAGCTGCTGTACTCAACCTCCAGTGTGTAGCTCCAGCTGCCTCAGAGAGACCCACCACAAGCCTTCACCTCTTCAGTCCACACTGAATCACCAGTGACAGAATCATTCAGCATTTGTGCAACTCACCTTTGGTTATAGGACACTTCTGAGTCTTGTTTCATAATATTTTACAGAGAAACAGAACTTTGGCTTTTCCTCTGTAGAGAATGTGAAATTGTTTGATCGACCTGCATCTTCATCTTCTCTTCCCCTGAGTCTTCCTGGTTTAAGCCACTAGTCTGCAACTTGTGGCTCAGTGGGTCTTCCCCTACAGCTCTTAACTTTAGCTTAAATTTATACAGAATCAATTCATGAAATTAATGTTGCAAAATACACTACAATTACTGGTGATGTTTATTTTAAATCTAGTTTTTTTTTTCATCAAGTTGGAAACTGCTTTCTTTCATTTTTCATAAATTTCAACATCTGACATAAGTATTCTTTTCTGCAAGTTTGTTTTTATTTTTTTTTAAACAGATAGAAAATTAGGTTCTTTTAAAAATGATGATGAATTTTCTGAAACTGATAGTCATCAAAAAATATAAGTTATCGTTTAAAAAAGAGGTCTTTTAATTTATGTAAAGTTTAGTGATCGAAAGCGGAGAACATGACATCATAAAAAAAATTCCCCACCATTTATATCGTTTTTTTTATTTTATTTTTTTATGTTTTATTAATTTATGTTTCACAATCTATATAATCAATCAATATATATAGATTGTGGATCAAAATTAGTTTATCTTGACAGAATGTTCTCCACTGTGACTCATTCTGCAGCAAAAAATAAATGAATAAATAAATAAAATAATAATACAGACTGGAAACCATCATAAAACCTTCTCCACTCCCTTAACCTCCACATCAGAGAGCAATCACACACTTTGAAGCCCATTAGCCGACTCACACTGCCAGCACATTCTCAGGGTGCGAGATTAGAAGTGGCGACTGAACAGGTGAACGGCCTCAAAAGTCTTTACACAGGCAAACATCTAATCTTTAGTTCTCAGTGTGTTAAAGAGCGGCAGCAGTATCTCCTTTTACCGAGCCGTGTAACTGGACCAGAACTTAAAAGCTTTGCCTTTTCTAGGGTTTGGTAAACGGACACACTGCATCCGTCTAGACAAGGTTACTCTGGAAACAGCAGCTCACAAATAGTAGACCAATTTTTTGCATTTCTTACAATATTTTATGTCCCCTTATCTTGTTGTCCCCCTTTTTTCCCTGCTTCCTCTTGTCTTTTAGGGATCTGGACCAGAGGATTTCAGTCATCTGCCACCAGAGCAAAGGAGGAAGAAGCTGCAGGGCAAGATTGACGACATCAATAAAGATATTCACAAAGAGATGGACCAGAGGTTTTTGTTTTTACTTTAAAAATACATATTTGAAATTTGAGTCTTTTACCCGTGCGACAATGACTTTGATTTGCTTCCTCCTTCCCAGGGATGCACTGACCAAGATGAAAGACGTGTATATAAAGAACCCGCAGATGGGCGACCCGACCAGCGTGGACCCCCGGCTGACGGAAATAGCCCAGAACATCGAGAAGCTCCAGGCTGAAGTGCAGAAGTTTGAGGTTCGTCCAGAGCCAGACGCAGCTCTCAGCTCTCTTCAGTGTTAATGTTGGTGGAGCGGGGATGTTTGTACGTTCAGAGCAGTAAAAAATGAGGCGCTAAAGCTGGTTTCGGTCCAAATGCTAACCCCGTCCATATTAGGACAAGATATAGACTGAGTGGTCGGCAACAGCCTCATTTAAAAAGGGAGCTTGTTATTTTAAATCACCATTCCTTGCAGGCGTATGCATAACTGTTTCTACCTCTTGTCATTGCGCCAACAGAAACTTTTATACATTTAGCAGAGTTGGGTAGTGACTCGTTTATTCAGTTTCATTTGCTTGAATAACTTGTACTTTTGGAAGTCGTTTCACTCCGCTGTACTTCCTGTTTTTACCTACATAATTTTTTTATTTGGTATTGCTTCTCTTACTTGTGTAAAATTTCTGCAAAGTGCCTTTGAGTCAATACATCTGTTTTTCAGGGGTGGTTAGCGGAAGTAGAGGAGAGGATGCCTTCGAAGAGCGACTCACACCGTCGAAGCGGACTTTACGAGACTCAGAGCAACATAGCAGTGAGCAACAATTGTGCGCAAGACAGAGAGAGGTATGGCATATTCAGACAAACACGAGTCCTGTGCCCAACAAAAATCAGACGAAGCTCTTCTTTGTGTGTGGAAGGAAACTGCAAATGTTTTCACTGTATGTTTAATGTGTGTGTTGGCCCCTGAGCAGCCCGGACGGCAGCTACACAGAGGAGCAGAATACAGAAACTCAGGTCAAAGCCAACATCAACCCCAACACCATCCCCACCACCATGCCGGACGACGAATTCGACGACGACGACGAGCCGCTGGCCACCATCGGCACCTGTAAAGCGCTGTACCCTTTCGAAGGTAACACGCCGCTGTGAAGTATGGGATATATTTAGGGGATACACACACATAACCGGTATTGGCTAGATGTGGAAATGATCTAAGAAGTCACGATTCCTTCGACCGAGGAGACGGAGGGTGTGATGTTTCTTTGGAAACGTGTGGAGGAGGGATGTGAATAAAAAGTACAGACACTTTTCTCTTCCTTTTTTTCAAACCATCCTGAGCTGTTTGGTACAAAAATCCCACTTGGTAAAGGTGAAATTTAATTGGCTTCCTTTCACGAGAAATGTTAAATTATTCCTAAGTGAAAAAGAAGCTTTTCGTCTGAAAAATAAAAGATGCATCTACTTGTAGCTGGTCTGTATTATAAACCGCTGACATAAGATCAAAAAGAAACTTTTTGCTGTTCATATTAATGGTTACTTTTATTTTAGGTTTTAAATGTTCTGTGTTTGTGTGTGGCAACCAATTCTAACCCTTCATGCCTTGCTGCAGTCCCATTGTTTTCTTATTCAAGTCCAGCGTTTCAGCAGTAAATTGCCTTTTTTTGCATTTTTGGGGTATAACATAAAGTTGCCAAAGCTTAACTTTCTTCACAAATATCTACTTTCAAAGACATTAAGGTCAATTTAGAAAAATGATGTGGTTTAGTTCCATAAAAGCCTGAAATGCACAGCTGTTCGCCGAGCTGTTCTTACTAACTTTCAAACCTCTCCGCAATGCACATGTATTTATAGGACTTTTATGTCCTATAAATACCACAAATTACGAGGAAAATTAGACATAAACATAAAACTGCATCATAAATAAATCTTAAAAGCTGAGGCTTTCATTTGTTTTCACTCTCCTTTGATTGTGATAACGCTAAATCAAATCAAGTGCGACATTTCCTTTATAACTCACCCGATTAGAAAATAGTTTGAAACATGAGCATTCGGTGAATTAATTATTAATTGGAGAGATGGTTTTAGGAATTGCTTTTCCTATTAAAGGTTGCAGAAACTTGAAGACGGGTTGGAGATTTAAAATGGCAAAATGGTCCAGTCAAAGTCTAGACCTACAGTATGTCCCCACACTTTTCAGATTTTTATTGATGATAAATGTCATTAATGCCTGATAAATTAGAAGCTCTGGCATAAATGAACAGATGGATGTGATGCTGCCAGTTTGGTTTTCCTCCATCTCATGCACAGAGTTTTGTGTTGATTACTTAATTAATGTTTTCGGCCGCCTTTTCAACTCGACGCAGTTTGCCGTTTTCCTGCAAGTCCTCAGGCTTACAGGAAGTGACGTCCACTTTGTTTGTCTCCTTGCGCAGGTCATAACGAAGGCACCATCGCCGTGGCCGAGGGCGAGCTTCTGTACGTCATAGAAGAAGACAAAGGAGACGGCTGGACGCGGGTTCGGAGGAACCAGGATGAAGAAGGATACGTCCCAACGTCCTACATTGAGGTCAATCTGGAACCGAATGCCAAAGGTGCTATGACGTACATCTAACTCGGCAAGCTCACCCTGAGACAGATTGTTTTTTTTGTTACTTTAATCAACATCTTTCCATTGACTGGGTCAAAGATCATAGATTGTTAATAGCCGCTCGGAAAGATGCACTTCCCGTCTCCGTAGAGGGAAGGACCAATCAGATTTGTCTGCTGTGCCTCATGACAGTTGAAGCAGGGAGCGTGCCTTTTAATTCTGAGGTCCATTGTGTGAAGACTCTTGAGGACAAGGCACACATTTTCACTGCAGTGCCGCCTAGTGGTCATACAACACGGGTCATGACACCTCCAGTCAAAGCTGTGGGACAAATCAGCTGCTGACAATGATCACTGATAACATTTCAAACACAAACCTCTTGATTACACTTGAGCTAGAATCTTAAATGTTACAATATGGACTTGAATTATCATAGTATTATTCCAGGGGTCTGATCCACCACCTGAGAGACCGTCTGAGTCGTGTGTTTTTGTAACTCGTTGCACCCAAACGACAAACATGCTCAATGTGCAATCATACAAAACGCTGTCGAGCTCTGCTGTATTCATTTTATGTCTTCAGTTACTTTTTGTAGGCCGATAAGTAATAGAAACACAATAAAAACTCAACTCTAAAAAACGTTGCATGCCTTTAATATTATAGATTCTGGCACATCAGGAAATGTAAAAGCAATTATTGTTCCCAATGAGGGATGATTTTATAAGAATAACAATCCAGTTTACTGCATTTTTTTTTTTTTTTTTATTGCTCTTTTTCCACATTCTCGACTCACTTTTTGATAACTGTATTGTTGGCCTGCTCTGGATCTTTCTCTCCAGGCCAGTGGTAAAGGAATAAAGGAAAAAGAAATCAGCCGCTCTCAGCTCGATGGTGAGGCTGAGCTGAGGTTGCGACTTTTTAAAGCTCAGTTGTGTCTTGCATGGGTCTTCTAGCAACACCTTCTGTCATTCCACTTCACTGCCACACAATATTTAGCGCAACCTGACAGACTGACTACTTCTCAGATTAGTACAAAGGCCTCAGTTTGGCTTTCACAAACTGTTATAGCACTTTTGTTTACTTTGGTTTGTTTTTTTTCACCAGACAGTTTTTGAAGAGTGTTGCATGCTGCAGCATCTGTGAGTGTTTTGTCATGACTTGGAGTTAACATGTTGTGACAAAGTGCGATGGCTGCTTACTAGCATAAACTCACGTCAGACAACCGCTAAGTGATGTGATGATTGTAGCTTTACGGACAAATCTTTGGTCGATCTACAGACATTCAGTGCCTTGTTCAAAATCAAGTCGTACTTTTTCATCCTGTTTCGCGTTTTATCATGTTATCACCAGAGAATTGAAGCTTTAAACACAAAGTAGTGAAAAAATGTGCAGTGGAAATGGCTTTTGCACTTATATTCAACCTCCCTTGACAACATTTGAGGCATGTTTTTTTCAGCCTAATTTGAGTTAAAACTGTCTAACTTTAGTTTTAGTTTTTAGTCCGTCCAGTGAACTGTCTGATCTTCCTGGTTCCTTATCTTTATTAATGTTATCCAAAAAACCTTTTATTTAAGGTAACAGATTAAAGGGGGATGAACGTAAATGGACGCCACCCACGATTTTTATGTTTGCATTTTTTTTCATCTACTTCACAAAATCTGCATATTAATGAAATACATTAAAGTTTGTGGTGGTAAAATGGTAAAATGTGGAAAAGCTGAATGGGTATGAATAATTTTGCAAAGCACCATACATTATAACTCACTATTATTACTTTCAGCAGCTTCACATATACCACAACGCCTCTTCTATCCACATTTAAATATTTGGAATCTTCGAGTTTTTCCTTTAAGACTAACTTTCTTCTTTTTTTGTCATCTTTTTTTTTGTTTCTTTGTTCGTTTGTGTATTCTCCTTTCAAATTGCAGATTCCTAAAAGTGAGAGGCTGGCAGAGGAATGGCAGGGCAAGCAGCCCGGAGAAAACCACGGTGTGAAAAAGTGAAAGACGGGCTCAATCTTAGAGAGCGATGGATGATAAGAATGCCGCTGAAATTCACAACACAAACATTTTGTCAAAAAAATGTTGTTTTTTTTGTTAATTATCAGCAGCGTCGAGCTTCCTCCGCTGAACAAAAGAGATCGGTTTTAGCTCTCGTAACGTTCTCCATTTTAACTCCCCCCTACAACCACACTGATGACAGTACACAATTTGATCCTTGGTGTTTTACAGCAGAGCTTTGCTTCTTAATGTCACTAACTCTGCTTGCGGCCATGAAGAGGCTTTTCTTTTGGCATTCTCGCTCCTAACGCCCCTCGCTGCCCCTTGCCCGGCTCTTTTTTTTTCTTTTTTTTTTTTTCTCTCTCTTTCTCGCTTTCTTCTGCCTAATTCCTTGTGACGCTCACAATCACGGGAAAGTGTGTGGTCAGAAACAGGACGGAAGAGCAGCAGGAGCCCGAAGGGGAACGTTAAAACACAGCCGCACGAAGCCGTAAAGTTCCTAAAACGAGTCATCCCGGTCTCATCGCCTTCACTCCTTTAAAAACGTCCTTTTAAAAAAACATTCAACCGCTCATTTTGCAGGTTTCATCCAAGCCGAAACAGAAGGAGGTGCTGATCACCTTTTGTTTTTTCTTTTTTTTTTATTTGTATTTCTGCTTTCTTTCTTTGTTTTTGTGTCGAACCACGTTCAGGTTCCCGGGATCGGCTGGAGGCCCGTCACTCTCATCCACAGTACTCATGTCTTGCCACTGGTGTCTGTTCCTCTCTCTGACCACACCCTTTCGTTCCCACTCTCCTTCCTGCCCCCCACCCCCACGTCCCCCTCTCAGGCAGCTCAGGCTACCCGTCTCACAGCTGCTTCCAGCCTCCCCCGTCTTGCTTTTTTAAAAAAAAAAGTATTTTATTTTTTAATTTGCTAAGGCTCGGGGCGTGTGGTGTGGTGCATGCTTGCCCTGTCTTCCTCCTCGCCCCCCTCTGCTGGCGGCTCGGAGAGGCGGCTTACTCCACCACCCCACCCACCCTCTCCGTCCTGCTGCCGCTGCCTCGAGCCTTTCTGTTCAGTTTAACCCTCATTGCCTGGTCACACTGTTTAAATTAACCTGAATGCTACTGTTTGGGTTCAGTGCCTGTGGTTTTTTTTTTTAAAAACTTTTTTTTTAATATATATATTTTGTACATTTCCTTTTCGTTTGTTCAAAAAGCATGTTTTCCTTGTTTTTTAACCGCAAATACGTGATCTTTCCCGCCTCCTTCTCCCAGTGCTTCAAAGTGTAGTCACAGAAGAGGACGTTAGGGAGCCATCTTGTTTTCTGACTGATCTTACAGATAGATAGGTTACGTCTCGTGAATTCCTGTCTTTTTCTATTTGTTTGCAAAAACTTAATGCGACTTGTGGCTAGTTTACAGTCCAGTATCCTGTGGGAAATGTCTCCGCTCGGTTTAGGCAACTCAGAAAAAAATATAAAATAAAAGTCCCGACTTCTACTGTATACGAAAATGTACTGTGATGAACATTTTCTTGAGACTGAAGTGTGACAACATACAGATCACCTGAATTGAGCCTTAACCGGATGGGACGAAAAAGATGTAGTTGGATTTGTTTAATACGATGACAGAGTCTGTAGGCATGGGCCGGATCACTGGAGTCAAGGAATGCTGTGGTTTTTGAGATCTGCAGACATTTAGCAACATTTCAACGGTTTAAACTCCTTTTAAACACTGAAGTTCTCTCCAGATATAATGAGCATCTCTTCTCCACCATATCCTCCAGGCTGTCTCTCGTCTGACTGGGAGAGTGCTGCTGCTGTTTTTCTCACACTCGTCAAGTAGATTCGGTTCGAACGGGGACAAAATTTGGAACATTTGTTAAATTTTCTGCTGGTGCGGTTCGCCTTCACACTGCACTGTGGAAAGAACCAAACCTGTTTACCTCCTCGCCTTTGGTGGTGCTGCTCCACGAGTCACTGGAGGAAATCACACGAAACCTCTGAGGACGTGAGCCCAACTTCCTCCTTCACAAAATGTAAATAAAAATGGAATGGCGTCAGATTTTAGTGGCTGAAGTTCATTTCTGTTTTTGCTGAAAGACCAAAAGCCATTTCTCCAGCTATCGCAAAGGCTTGTGCATTTGGTTTGGTTGTTTTTAGCACTTGTGCACTGGGGTCAAGAATGTGGTATTGTCCGTGTTCTGCTGTTTTAGGACTGGGTACGTTACTTTTGCTGTCAGATCGGGATCGTTTATTTAAATTTACATTTTAGCTGACCCCCAAAATTTCTGAGAGCCTAACCAAGTGGCCGTAGAAGTATTTTCTGAATTCATTTCACTTTGAAATTTAAGCACTCGACGGGGCGAGGTGATTCTGTAGCTGCGTCACACGTTGGATTTGCAAATCACACAAGAGCTACGTTGTGTTTTCAGCATCAAATACACAGTAAGGTATATTTTACTCCACTGAAGTAAAAGCTCGATAGTAAATCATGCCATACGTTTTGGTTACATCCTGTCAGAAACTCAGGCCGACCCATGCCTAACTCTCAGACTGGAAGACTACAACTTTTTCCCCACATTCAACGGCACATAGTGTACAACTTTTTTATTATTATTATTATTATTATTTGTTTATATTCTTTGAGATTCTTTTTTGTCTTCGTGTCTTTTTTTTGTTTTGTTGGAATATTCTGTTTTTCTCGTCCCGCCTAAATGAGGCTCCTCTTAACAGCAAAGACAAAATCCCACTGTTCTGTCCCGTCTCCGCCTACCGCGGGTTTCCATAAACACTTCCCACGGGGAGCAGCGATTAAGCAGACCGATAAATAGGTTCCCCCATCTCATCACGTCAAGATTTCCCCCACCCCCGAGTTTATTTTGTGTCTGATAAACGCGAGAGCGAAGCGGCAGATTCACGGCAGCGATCTGCCTCACCACGAGTCTTTTAGCCCTCAGAATCACCTGCCTGTACAGAGGATGTGACATGATGGAATTAGAGAGAGTATATATGAATTTATTAAAAAGGAAAAAAAAAATTAAAAAATTTTAAAAGGAAAACATCTATTTTAACTATATGGACAGTCTTACCGCAGATTTATTTGCTTCGAATAGTAAGACTTCTTTTCCTTTATGAGACCTACCAAATGGTGTGTTTTTTGCACTTTTTCATTTGTGTTCCATTTGGTGGCCCCATGCTTGTTGTTTTGGAGCACTGAATACTTTGTATTGTGTTTAATTTTATGTGCCAATTAAATATGCCTGAAAAGATAGAACGGTGTGCGCGTTTTTCCTTTCTCTTGGCGATTCGAATACGATCGCCAGTCATTACTGCACTAGTGTGCATCTACAAGCGTGCGTTTGAGAAGTCACTCCATTATAGGAGGATAAAGTCCGATTGTTAGGCTTTATGATGTCAAACAAACAAAAACAAGGGATTGTTCCTTCTTTTAAAACTTCAGAATACAGAAGCCATATAAACTGACTGGATCTACTGCAGACAATATTGTGCATCACTTTAATACACAAAAGCTTCTTATTGTGTCAAAGCAGGCTTTGTAATTGGACAGCTGATGGGGGGGGACGCTTGTAATGGCGAACCTCGGCTGCAGTTCATGGGGCGACCAGCAGGGGGGAGACTTGTTCCACCTGAAACTCCGCTTAACTTTTAACAAGTTCTGGAAAAGTACACGTTGTTCCCCAAAACTGTTTGAGAAAAGATGCAAATAAATTAAGTTGTATGTTTAGAAACATCCGTATAAAACATGAATCTGATATAAAAGAAAATAAGAATCCTATGTGACCTGTAGATGTGTCGGTTTCTTCTAACGTTTGCCATACGGTTGTGTTTTACAGAAAAAAAAAAAAAATTCATTTTAAAGGTATGTCATGGCATGATATACCACACTGCATACAAAGAGTGTTTTCTGTTTACTAAGCTAAAGCTTCGGCACCCGAATGAAGACATATTCTCCACAACATAGGACAGACCCCACCAAGCTCTCGGTTGGCCTCATCAAGGCCTTTGAAACCTGACAAAAGTGGCTCAAAATGGCTGAAATAAGATAATAAATTTGTCCCAATAAATCCTCTGAAGCGGAACAGAGCTTCCCCTCTCCAACGTGATTCAGAGCGACTTGCACTCTGTGCTCATGATTGGGTTTATTTGGCAGCGAAAGCCCTGCTCATCAATTAACGTTACTTGCAGGCGTTGCCCTGGAGTGGCTTTTCATCAACGCTCATCAGGCCAGCTTGATGAAAACTTTATTATACAGCAAAACCTTTGCGAGATCATTTTCCTTCAGAGCGCCGCTTTACTTTAAAAGTGCTGACAGAAACCCAAATCAGATAAAACACACAAAAGAACGGATAACTTCACAACACATCACTGCAACGGGCCAATCTGCGCCACTTGGATTCGGCTCACGTCCATCTTGTTAAAGACGGAGGCGATCTTGGTTTTTTTGTAAAACTTGACCTCACCGTCACCTCTCCATTTACTCTGAGCGGAAGGTGCAGGAGTGTACGGCTGAGGGCCTCTGTGATGTGAGCGGTCGGGTTAAAGAGGTCTGCGGAGTCTGGCCTGCCCGCAGTGAGAGGAAGGAGCCCCGTCTGAGACAACACATCAATTTCCACTCACAGTGGAGCGGCGCGGGGTGTCAGGAACCGGACTGAGTGCACGGAGCGACTGCTGCCAAACATCAAAATCTTACCGCAGGTCAGACGACGCGGATTTTCCTGCCGCATTTCCACTTCATGATTAAACTGAATCCCCTGGATTATTGCTGAGACTGATGACTTGTTGTTTTCTCAGCTATAATTAGGCATCAAAACTTAATGAACTAATTGACTGAGTTCATTTCTTTTAACAACCTGTTAAAGATCACTTCTTTAGCTCTGGGTCTCACTCGGCCTCGTTCGTAATTATTGTTTCTCTGATTATACAATCAAGCTCAGATGAGTAGCTGTGCCCTTGTAGCTGATCAATACCTAGCTGTGAAAAGCCTGACCTGTCTTACCCATTTTGAGGAGCGGTGAGAAGAACTAATCCTGTGTGTCACATTGCGTTTATACCAGAGGGAAGAAAGAAACTCTTGACCTATAAATTAAAAGTTCCCGATCAACTTAGAAAGGTGCAAAAATTTTAAGGTAAAATTTTTTTTCAGGAAGTGTTGGTGATGAATTAATGTCGTTTTAGGCTTTTCACGCATCAAGCGACGTCACAATTTTAGTGAAGTGACATGAAAACCAGTAGGAAGAACCGTCACTGTAATTGTTTTTATTCACCAAGCTTCAGCTTTGGTTGCCTTTCTCATGTCAGGTTTGGAAATTTGTGAAAAACGACAACGACGGGAATTGTGGCACCTGCAGCAGCTCAGCATCATCATCTGATTTTAACAACGGCCCCTGCATCGCTATGGGCCCAACAAGACGCAGTTAGGCCAGTGTGCAGAAGGAAAAAGAGGAGCAGGAATAGAAATGTTACAGGAAATAAGATCTCTTTAGCCGCATAAAAATAATATTGAAAACAATTCTACAGGTACAAGATACTGAGAAGAAGAAAAAAAAAGATCCACAATGGAGTAAAATCGAGACACGGTATGCAGATATGTATGGAAACATTAGTACACAAGGAAACTAAACATTCCTGTCCAGGGCTGCTTTTTTCTTTGTATTAGGGGTGTTCAAAGTGTGGCCGTGGGGCCATTTGTGGCCCTTGAAATGATTACTTTCGGCCCATGAATATAAGCCAAGAATGGTAAAAATAACCGATGAACCAATTTTTTATTTATTTTAAATGTTTGCTTTTCTTTTAACTATGCAACACTCCAAAGTCATTTTTATGTCTTAGGTCTTTAATTTTATACAAACTTAAAAAAATTAATAAAAAAAAATCTTGTTTATTGTTGAGCAGGTAGAAGTAACAAACAAACAAACACAAAAATGATATGAAAACCGTGTTTTGCATTTTTAATCTAATGAATTTTGCTGTCCTCCAGTGGCTTAAAGTTTGCCACGCTTTGCATCCGACAGCCGGGTGCAGCTTGTATAGATTTTCGTCTGGTTTACCCCAGCTGTGATCCTGCCCTGCTGCTGCTTTCGGGCCGTTCCATGACGGCTGCAGTTCCTGTCTGGGCCGGAGCGACAGGAGCTGGCTGCCTGATGAGGAAAGCACACCTCTGGGGACGCGGTCCAGTCTGAGCCGACGCTCAGGGTGGGGCTCGGGGGCCCTGGCTGCCCAAGCGGCGGTCTGCAAAACGCATCAAGCTCCTCACCTCATGCCTGATAGGTGTTTTGAGTCACATGCTGGTGTGGCTGGAGTACGGAGGAGAAAGGAAAAAAGAAAAGAAGGAAAACTTTCCTGAAAAATACATCAGCGGTCCAGAAATGATTCCATACTTTAGAAGTATGGAGAACTTTTACTGCTTTGAAGTACAACACCTGTTGCTCCTCCTCTTGCTCCCAAACCAAACAATCCTGGATCAGGAAATGACCTGAAGCCAAATTAATGTGAAAACAAATTTCAACAACTGTGAGATTAATACCAGCCAGCTCAGATATTTCACCAACGGAAGAGTGTCAGGGTTTTGTTTTTGTTTGTTTGTTGTTTTTTTTTGCACCAAGAAGAAATTTTTTGGTAAAAGGCGGAAAAAAAAAAAAAACGGTTCCTCCATCTGGAAAAGTTACATTCTGAGCAGTGGAAATCGTTAAGAGTTCACATTTTGATGCTCAGGATTTTTTTGCTCGTGCGGATTAAGTCAGTGCCGAGTTTTCTCCTGATGGTTGTGCATCCCGAAGCCTAGCAGAATTATTCACTTGGCTTTTTTTTTTTTTTTTTTACGTTTTCGTCAACAACCACAGATGGATCGGCTTTGCTAAATGTTACGCTGCTGTAAACGATGGGCCGACTCGTCTCTGGTGCAACGTGTTGATTTTCGCAAAAGAGACAAAACACAAAGCAGAGCAAACAGCAGGTCACATGAGGTCACTTGGTGTGTCCCGTCTACAAAGCTCCAACTGGTCAACCTTTTCTGTAGCAGCTACTCGATGCATGGCTACTGTCCTCTGATAAGCAGAAAATATACATGGAAAATACATATATCTATGTCAGAGTGCCACTCTAGGGTTAAAGATAGGAACCAAGCAACTCATGATGCTGATGATGATTACAGGATTTCTTCTTTATGAGTAAAACTTCACAGATGAAAGCGTAAAAGTCACAGCTCATCCGCTGTCATTGCTGGCGTTATCATTCGTGGTGGCAGGCTTTGTCCAAACTGCTCCGATAGCTGTGGATTTTCAATCAACTGCACCGGATTCCAACTCCTGACTGGGGAAGGAAGAGGGGGGAAAGATTGCAGCCGACAGCTGGTGGACATTACAGACATATTTTATGAGAATTTCAAGGCGGTTAAGATCTAAAATAAAACCGGCTTCAACTCAGAAGAAATTTGTAATCATCCACAGATCTCGATCTTTTCATGCTGGCCATGAACCTCAGATTTGATCTGGTCTGATCAGACCACCATCCTCCACATGTTTGGTGTGTTCCTCACGCGGCTTGAAGCGCAAACGCAAGTGGGAATTTCTCTGTTTTTGCCTTTTTACCGAAGACGCCGGACTTACAGATGCTGATGGAAGTCGTCATTTCGATGGAGTCGAGGGGTTTTGATGCCCCTCTTAAGACGGTGCACACGCAAAGACCACTTGGCCTGAAGTTAGCTCCAGACGTGCTCTCAAACACATTCAGAACAATTTGTCCTGTCATCGCTCCTGGAGCCGGGTCGGTTAGTCTGCCATTGATCTACCCTCCGTGTTTACACGAGGCCAGAGGGCGTGTCGGCAGATGCGTTTCACTTTCTCCGCCTGCAAGCCCCAGTTGCCGCTTCGCTCTCTAATTACTTGCTGCTAATTAGAGAGAAAGACAAGCGACTGCAGGTCAAAGAACATAAAACACCTCTCAGACTGGGAGGGTTTCTCTCTTATGCTTTCCACGCGCACTGCTTTTTTCATTTCCTTTCCTTTTCCCCTTTCTCTCTTTCCCCCCCAAACCCTTTTTTTTTCTTCTTCTTTTTTCCTCCCCAGGCATCAGCAGAATTCTGATGGATCCCGTTTATTCTTTTGGCGCAGAAGTGGAAAATGTGCTGGCATCGAGTCGGGGAAAAGTTGAGTGAAGGAAAGCTCCCAAAGCAGAGAGGGTTGGGGGGGGTGGATGGGGTGCAAGTTCAGCCCTGTTGCTGTTGCGCTCAGATTCATTCGTATCTCTGAAAATTCTTCATCATATCACCGAAGGAAAACAAAAGTCCCTCAAGTACATGCACAGATTTCAACCCCTACCTCTGTATATTTCGTTTTAGCTGAAATCTTCCTTCCGCGTGGTTTTGGGACAGAAACCCTAACAATGACATTCCTTCGCTGACCTCTCCACCCTGGGTTGTAATTTGGTTTCCACAGTGGCCACGGGACACGCACTCCAAATTCCATTGTGACGTTTTTTTTTTTTAAATTCATGTTCACCTTTGGTGCTCGCTTCGATCGCCACCCTCTCTCCGACCCCCGTCCTGAGTCACGCGTCCACCCAGATGTACAGTCGCAGAAAATGGCACTTGGAAAGAAACGGCGAGTGCTCACAGGGAATACCGCGGGCCTCCACCGCAGCACAAAGGAGCTTCTGTTGCTCCAGCCACTCTTTGTAATCTTTGGACGATTTCATGAGGTCTTTTTCTTACCCTCTATGACTGCAGCCGTGGCAAACCTCCAGGTCAGCTCTGACTCCCGAGCAGCGGTGCCACAGAGAAGTCATCCAGCCAGCGGCGATGCTGAAAGCAGCCGTATGTGGCGCTATCGGGGTCGAGGCTAACTCGCCCGTTATATCCAAACGTGGAAACGTTTGTGGGCGCAAGAGGGGAACAAAAGGCCGTCTTTGATTAGGTGATTTTGAGGATGAGTAGCGCTAATGAGTCCTACATGCACTCAATCAGGATTCACTTCCAGCTTCTCAGGAAACATCCGTCCACAGCCGAGTTAATGAAATAAACTTAAATCACCCAACAATGTGTTTTCAGTGAAAGGTCTTGTTACCGGAGAAATCTCCAGGTGCCTGCAGGAGAGCGGATCTAATTTATTCAGCGAGGCCCTTAAACGGCTCTAGAAGTCAATGTGATCAGAGGAAAAAAACTCTCTTGGCTTCACTAATGAAAACGTCCTTAAATCTACAAACGGTCTCCCAAGTCTTTTTTTTTTTTTTGTGATGTCAGCCAAAAGACAGATCATGCTACCTACATGCCAGATTCTACTTGATTTATAGGTTTCGGTGGCTTTTTTTTTTTTTTCTCTTTTCCTCAGGGCAGCATTTTTATCAGGTAAACTCCCAACAGTAAACTTTATTTCAAGTGAAATATCTATAATATTGATCTACGGCCTTGGCAAGAAAAAAAAACAAAACAAAAGCTATAAAATATATAAAACAGAGCCAAGGCTTTTTTTATGTTTTATTTTTATGTTCAGTTGACACACAACATAAACATTGACATTATTTGATTTGAGTCATTGTGTTTGAAGTTTTGAGTTATTTTCCGCTGAAAGCGTCCCTTGCTCCCGTCTGCTGTTTTTTTTTTTTGTTTTTTTTTTGTCTTTTCTGTCTCCAAGACAAAGACGGCGGCAGTCAGAGTCGCACTTGACTCCACCGAGATCTTCTTTCCCAGAGAAAGTTCAGCCAGACCTGCGTTCTGTGTGACCCGATGTTTGTTTGCTATCCTCTAAAACCCCAGTCGTCCGAGGAACGGGCCCACTGAGCCTGTTCTGATTATTGTTTTCGAGTCAAAGCCATTGACTCAACGCCTTAAATAAATGACCTTGACCAATTGACAGCAGAATCTCAAACGACCTTCTGTGTCACGTGTAGGATTAGCCGAGACAGTATTTACGTGTAGCCGTGTAATAGGAATAAAACTGGAGCTGTCTTTCTCTCGATCGCAGTGAACTGGAACAGCTTAAGCGAGCTGAACTGAATCAGATTTGATTAGCTTTGACTGAGATGTATGTTGTTGTTGTTTTGGGATTTTTTTTCCCCCTGATGAGCAAGAATAAAGATTTTGCTGTAATCCTTCCATAAGACGCAGTCATAGCTCACTGCTCCTTGTTCAGCCGTGTTTCTTTCCCGGATCAAGGTGTGGCGAGACGATTGTTGCCTTTAGCTTTGCGTACTCTCTCTGTGTGTCTTACCACTGAAGGTACTGCGAGCCCAGCGCTTCTGTTTCTTTCTTTAAAGTGTTTCTGTCCTTGCACAGCTGACCGAAATTGAATTGGCTGCGCTTCTGCAGAAAGGTGCCGTAATTTTGATTTCAGATAAAGTGGAGGAAGTCACTTCATCATGGACTTGCTAAATAGCTGAAGAGACGCTGGCCAAAATGCGGTTTATTAGGAATTTTGAAATATTTAATTTGCAAGCGATTTACTGCTTAAAGGATTCGTTCACACGTATTTCCAGCAGATATCTGAAAGAATATGTTAATTTGATGTTTATTTAAGATGCAAAAACACCGGACTATAGGAATCAAAATGTGCGGTGTCGGTTTTGTTAACGTTTAGGAAAATCAGACTTCTCGGCGCACGTTTCTGGAGAAACGTGAAACTTCAAAAAGCCTCAATTTAACAGGTTGTTTAAAGTCCCGTTCACCAGTTGGTCATTATGAATCATCTGCTACTTGTCAGGCCCTGATGCATTAGCTTTAAAGATGCCCATATGCGTTTGATAGTCAGTAATTGTGTGCAGGACACATCGGCATGGAAACAATATTCGCTGCACAAGCAGACCAAGCGCTGCGAGAACCGGTTTCATAAAGGAAAGAAGTCAGTAGATTCAAGCGTTGGTTGGCAAGTAATTTGTCTGTTTCCCGCAGGTTCTCCTCGCTCTGTAATTCAATCTCACATTGCAATAAAAGGTGGTATACCAGCAATCCCAACCACCCAACGGCACAAAGTGTTTCCAGGGAAGCATCTCCAGGATTTTCTCTCCTTTCCCGCTCACACAGAAAACAACAACAGCAACACAAAAACAAAAACAAATGTATCTTTTTGTTTCCTCCAGGATCATCCTGGCGTCTGGCTTAAGCTCTCCTCTGTGTCAGAAACATCAAGATTTTCTTGCCTCTCCCGGAGCAGGAAACGCTCTAAAAGATTTTTCCACTGCCCGTGTTTCATCGCTGGATTAGAAAAAAAAAACAAAAACAAAACACACACACACACAAAAAAAACAAAAACAAAACAAAGAACAACCTTTCTCCAGCTCACGTGCCAGCGCTGCGCCTTCGTCTGGCTGCGAACCGTCTTCGCTTGGCCGTTCCCGCTGCGCCGTTTCAGCAGCCGAGACATGAGCAAATATACATGAGCGTACACGTTCAAGCAAACATTAGGAGCCCGGAGAAATATTTAGAGATATTCGCGGGCGAGGTTAATGGAATACTTTGTGTATTTGTGCAGGCAGGGTGAAAAGGTCATTTGGGTTTAAAAAAAAAAAAAAAAAAGGTTTATTATGAATTTTTTCTTGAGTTTAAAAAGCAAAAAGCTGGTAGAGTAGAAGCACTAATATTCTGCTGTTTGCACACAGATATGCTCAGCATTAGCTGTTGCTATCAGATAAGAAGTTGAAAGTTAGCACAACACAGCAGCCAGTGTAGAAGGGATTTCCCACAGCTTGAGTCCATAAAGCGTTGAAGTTCAACGGCAGACTTCACTGCGTCAGGAACACAATCATCGAGGTGAATCAGGAGGAATCAAGCTCTGCTCATTTTCTAAAGTTAAGGATCACACTTTTTTTTTTTTTTGAATTCTGGGAGAGCTCAGAGATTCATATCCTTAAAATTATATTTCAAATTCTATTCTAAAAATCTTTATTACTCACAAAAACGATTTGAGTTAAATATTGCGACGCGATTCGTCCAAGCATCTTCAAAGAGTATTTGTGAATCCCTGGTAGCAGTCAGTCTTGCAGGAAGTCTGAACGGGCCTCTGACTGAAGACTGCTTCTGCATGAGCTGTTAGCATGATTGGAATGACATGCTAACAGCTCAGTAGCCAGGAAGCCAGGTCGATACGCCTGTCTCTGTCTGGCTGTATGATTGGAAAGTCGAGAGTCGTTGGAGTCTGCGACGTCGTCCTACACATTTACGTTCGGTGGAAGAGATTGTTTCAACTTCCTCCTCTCTCTCTGCAATTTGGTGCTGCTTTGCACGAAGCATGAATCCCCCTTTTCATCTCTTCTGGGATTTTGGGTTGTGGTTCAGGTATTCTGTGAGCCTTTGAGGCGCTAATTAGCTGCTCCCAGTTGTGAAAAATTTTTTTAATAAATAAATAAAAAATCCAAATACCTTGTTACCATAGTTACACGTCATAGCAACTGTCCAACAGCACTAAAAGTAATAGCCGAAATCCTCCAAAACCAGAGGGATTCATTTCCCCAAACATGCGACACCTCAACCGAAAAAAAGGATGAACAGAAGTCTGTCAAAAAAAAAAAAAAAAAATCAGAACTCATGTAACAGAATGACCCCAATATGAGCAATTCTTACACAATATAAATATATATCTTGTTTTACAATGAGATCAGGACAGTTTCAGACACAAACACATTTGTTTTGTGTCTGTTTTTAAGCTGTTTTTAGCTTAATGGTTTCAGTGACACTTTCCCAAACTGACCCGCTTTGTTATTCTAATGTTGCTCTTAAGTCTTGGATTCGGGGACATTCTTACTTGTATTTTTAAGCATTTTTTATAATTTTTTTTTTTATTCTTTTGGAGAAATTTGAACATGGATTTTCCTTTCTTGACATTACGAGCGCATCATTCAAAGCTGGTCATGTGGAAAAACAAATGACACATTGGACCTAGAACACCTGAATGCACTGCAGTGGTTTCTAACGCCGTTGGTCACATCGTTTGGCGTTAAGCGTCCGCCATGAAAAGCATCTCTCTCTCTCTCTCTCTTTGCCGCCATTCGCGTTAATGAGCTAAACAATTTTTATGCTCTCTTCTATTTTCTCGCTAACATCTGCAAGTTCAGCTTCAGTGAAATCACAAATTCAGTTCCCAGAGAGAGAAAGAGAGAGATGATTAAAAAAAAACAAAAAACAAAAACCCCCAAACAATCCCATTCAAAGCTCTATTTGCCTTGTTTTTCAGCTGCAAGGAGCTGTCTAGTTTCGTTTCTGCATTATGTAGGTCACATACTTAAAACTGAAAACGTTTATCTGAAAAAAAAAAGAAGAGCTAATGTGCAGTGGAAACATGGTGAGTGCACAACACTGACATCATCTAATGAGGTGAAGTTGTTGAACACCATGTGCTTCAAAACACATCCTGGCCCTCTGCTAAAAGTTTATGAGGGAAAGAGCTGCTAAGTTCTGAACCGGTTTGCAGCCATTTCTTTTCCGACGATCAGACGCACGACACGGCTCGTACCGCCGAAGCCTCTTCACTAAATACACTAAATATCAAGCCACAGCACACACACACACACACACACACACACACACACACACACACACACACACACACACACACACACACACACACACACACACACACACGCACACACCCACACACACACACACGAGACGATTCTCACCATGGCAACATTCGCATTTCAAGTCAGTTCGTGACTCTGGTTTTAAAGACACGGTTTTGGGTGTGTTTTCTGCAAGGTTCAGTCAGGGATAAAAAAATATTGGCTTTTTTCGGATTATAAGCTTTTTTCATTTCTTAAAACAATGTATTTTTATTTTTGCTTTGGAGCTTTAAATGGTTTAAAGAGATTTGGGTTGATTATTTTCAATGAGTTACGGATAATCTGATTTAAGCAGCACCTTGGTATCTTGTGCAGCATTAAAGCCGCCTAAAAATAGCCAAAACTGAAATTTAGAAATTTTCTAATTTACGTTGACACATAAATAAGATAAAATAACCCACCGCCCCCAAATGTAAACATTTGTAAACCGGATACAACTTCAAAACTTCATTTTGAAGTTGTATCCGGGTTATGAGTTGTCAATGAATGCATTTAACATCAGCTCTCAGCAGCTCTCCTGTTGAAGAAAAGCCGTCAAGGTCCATTTTTACTCCAAATCACCTCAGCGGCTCGATTCACGTCAAGAGACACGACCAAATTCACTAAATCGCTGTCTCTTGGAGGCAAGTACTAGCAGTACACTTTATTTCTGGGTCTCACAGTAAAGGGGAGCTTCTGATGTTTCTTTGAAAAAGCGTGGGAATCAGGAGTTCTGTACCCAGATACAATAAGTTTGAAATGGTAATGTGACGAAGAGTAAAAAACAAACAAACAAAAACAGGCATGAGAATGTCTGCAAGTCGTTATAGGATAATAATAAAAAATGTAATATACAATGTAATATTAACAAAAAAAAATGATTTAAAATTCAAACTATCAGCAATTTAAAAAGCTCACACTTACTTAGCAAAAGTGAGCTTTGTTGGAGATACTTACTTGAGTAAGTATTTCTGTCGCCGTGGCGATTGAAGTCGTTTTCTGTCAAGGTGATGGAGGCGTTCTGTGCTCACAGATGGTGCCTGAGGCCCACGACCACCAGTCACCTCCCTGCCCCCCCCCCCCCCCCGTTTCACCATCCTCAGACAGGCCTCATGCTGTCAGCATGAATTTACGTGACCCTTTTTTCCGCTTGCAGTTTATTTGCTCTGCCGTCGCCTAGCAACAGAAACAAACACTCTTAACTTTTCCTCCTGCCCCCGAGCCCCACCGGCCCCCTTCCTCATCACGTTAGCAGTAGCCGAGCCCCTCCTGAACAAAGCCGCAGCTGCTGTAAATACAGTGATTTGCAGAAGTGCTCATGCCCTTGAACTTTTCCACATCCTGCCATGTTATAATACAAAAAAAAAAAAAACAAGCAAAAAAAAAAACCCAAACCTGATGGTATTTTGTTATTTATTTTTTGCTGGCCCGACACGAAGCCCTCAGAGAACTTCAACCATTTGCCTTCAGAAGTCCGTAATTAATAAATAAGTCCTCTATGAGGAATCCAGATGTTCTGCGAGGGCCTCTGAGGTTTTGTTAGAGGACACGAGCGAACACACAGCATCATGGAGACCGAGGAAAACAACAGACAGGCCAGAGAGAGAGAGAAGTGGGATTTGCGGGCTTAGAAGCAGGATTAGGTCATAAAACAATATGTAACGCTTTGAACAGCTGACAGGACATGGTTGGATCCATCACACGAGAACGAAAGAAAATAAAATAAATTAAAAAAAAGAAAAAATGGCCTGTCCAGGCAAGGCGAGCGCTAATTACAGAAGCAACAAACAAAGGGAGGCTGTCCGGTGGGAGAATCTATTAACAGGACGGATATCTGAAGCCTTCATCCTCAAATTTGACCCTTATGGAAGAATGCAGAGAAGTATACTGTTGTTGCTTCAAAGGAAGTCAGAATTTACGCTTCTTGTATGTATCATGTGAAAATGTGCGGGAAAACATGGCCGACTCAGACAGGAACAAGACGGAACCTTCTGGCCTACTTGCAAAATACTGTGTTGTACGTCTACGGGCAACACAAAACATACAATCATTCTTAAATTTCTTAGTTCTGCCTCTTTTCGAGCAGTTTTTGGAGACTCTTGCCACTTCAAATTCAAATTAGCTCCTCCTGGCCACGCCCCTCGCCCCCAACTCAACATATGTGAAATGGCTGCAAACAGAAGCGCAATTAAACAATCATGCATCTTTGAAAAGCAGAAACAGAGCCTCCTGCACAACCAACAAGAGCACAGCAAGTGGTAAGCCACCAACAAAACACTTCTTTTCCAGCAGCTATTGTACGGCGCATACGTCGGTAAAACCAGCTGACCAACCATGCTGGAGCTCAGCTAGGTTTGGTAGGTGATGGGTCGGTCTTCACCAGGGTTGCTAGGAAACCATGGTGAAGGGATAGCTAGGTAAAGCTGCCAATTATCTAGCTAGTTTTACCTAGCATGCCGGCGAGGTAAAGCTAGGTAATTTCCAAAAGTTGAACATTTTTACTTTACATGCTCATAAAATGTTGTTTTTGTTCTGAAAAAGTTCCGAGATTAATCTCAAATTTTTGTATTTTTGGTGGAAATTTGTTCCTCCGTTTGCATTTTTCAATCTGCAGCGGCCCTCATCATGATATACATCGTTGTAGGTTTATTTCCCAGCCATAACCTGAACACGCCATCCCAACGTGAGACACGTTAGTGTTAGCACGTTGGCTTTAGCAGGCAGGGAGAGGCTCGTCAGGAGCAAATGTACAGGGCAGCTCGCTGTGCAGAGGCAAGAACCGTCCAGTCCAATAAACCAAGAACATGTGCTATCACTAGAAAGCTGATGCTCACAGGTGCTCTCCATCCAATCTGATTGGCTCGATGCTCAGGATGCTCATGTACCACTGGTAGTTCAGCGGCAGAGAACGACAGTGTAAAGCGCTTCTTTCCAGCGGTTGTGCATTCTTTCAGACGGCAACCCCGTTTGGAGGCCAACGTGACTCAGACAGACCACTCCACTAATCAGAGGGCAGCTTGTCTTGATTCAAAGCATTGCTCATCCACCCTGTTGTCTGGGAACTTATCGGCGCTCGGCTCTTCCGCCCCTTGCGCTCCCTCGTCTCAGCTGAATGTTTTCTGGAGAGGAACAGAGGGATAAAAAGCCCAGTGCCTCCGGTCTGCCATTACATCATCCCAGCACACATCTGGAAACGCTGGAACCAATGTGTGAGCGAGTGAGAGAAAAAGTGAGAGGAAGAGAGGGAGCTTGTGTGTGTGCGTGTGAGAAATAGAGAGAGAGACAGAGAGAGAATGAGGGAACTGCAAGGGGCGAGTAGGGGGGCTGTGACACATCAGCAACATAGAGAAAAGGAGAGGGGGGACAAAAGCGAGAAAAATACATTATAAGCATAAATCACTCTTGAGATATGAAACTAGTAATACTGCCAGACCGTAATTTAACAGTAAATATTGTGTATTTACACAAGCACAGGGCCAAAATGAGGATTAGAGCCAAAATGAGGATTAGAGTCAAAATGAGGATTAGAGTGCTAATAAAAGGACATTTCACAACAGTTCAGCATATTTAACTAGTTCTCACATTTATTTTATTTTATTTTTTTGAAAAGTTTATCTTTTTTATTTCTTTTGGAAAAAAAAATGTTTGAAAACATTTTTTAAAAAAAGGCAAATCGGTGAAAAAATAGTCATGAAGCCAAACGTCGTTTCTCAGTCTGGCCACTAGAGGGGAGCGGTTCACCCTACAGCCTGCTTCCCTTCCACTCAGCCATGAGAGATGAGACGAGTGACAGCTGAGCAAATCGCTCAATCAAAAGCCTCTCATTGCTGTTTTTAATGCAGCTTGAAGAATGAACATCTTCGATCATGAGCTGCTGCCATGTTCTGTTTACGTCACGATGCATGCATCAGACGAGGAGCAGTCTGTTGCACGTGGATTAGATTCGCATTCGTTTGGATTTGAGAAGTTACACGGAAGAAACTAGACAAAAAAAAGAACAAAACAAAAAAAAAAAAAAACACGTATACTAAAATAAAGGCAAATAAAAAGAGAAACAAGCACATTGGTCAGGGGCGAAGGCGCATGCCAGATGTTTGCTCCAACATGCCTCTTGCAAACCAGAATTTGAGCCTAAACTCCAGTTTGCAATTTTATGATCCACTTCCACATTTACTTGAAGAAAATTACACACCATGCACTGAAGCTTCCTTCATTTATTTAAGAGAAAAAAACAAAACAAAACAAAGCAAAACAAATCATCTCTATACGGCTTTTTCATCTGCCGCTCTGAGCCAGTCTCACGGCGAACCGTGGTGCCTGCAGTCGATAGAGTGGTTATGGATCATTCATGTGGGGTGAAACTTGAGGAAACTTTTTTGTATTCATGTATTTTTTTTTCCCACTTTGTTGTGCCACGGCCGGCTCTCTCTTCCAGCCACAGCGGTGCAGTGTTCTCCAGCGGGGCCTGCAGAGCACAGCGGACCACGGCCAAGCAATGCTTTCCAGAGCTCTGATCCTGAACTCGGCTGCGTTAGGATACATTACCACCAAAGCCACAGTCACTGCTCCCTCAAGATCCATGCCTGTCCCCCCCCCCTCCAGACCCCTCCTCCTCCCCCTCCTCTTCTTTTCATGTCCCCTCCTCTTTCTTCTTCTTCTTTTTTTTTTGAGGGGGTATCACCGCAGCAGATCACCGCCTGACCTATGACATCAACAACAGAGGTATTTTACCCTTTGATACTCCCATTCTTTTCCGTGACCATCACCCCACCTCACATGGTCACGATGCTGTCCTCGGGGAGAGAAGATGCTGGAGTAGATGTGTGTGTGTGTGTGTGCGCGCGTGTGAACAGGTCCGGGGGTGGGGGGTATTTGGGCAAAACCAACCAATTTCCAACCCTGAATCTGTCAGAACTAGGCCTCCACCCCCATGGGCTTGTTTTTTTTTTTTTTTTTCTGTCTGGAAAAGTGGAAAAATGATCTGACTCACTGTGTGATAAATTCCTTTCCTATGTTGGAGGATTCCCCAAGGAAACCATTACAGCTATGAGTGAGTGCGAGTCGCCAGCTAAATAATCGGCGAGCACGCTCTAGTAATATCCGAATATTTTTTGCGATCAAGAATACTCGCAGTAGTTTTGTTCTCTAGCTCGCTGATGGAGGTTTTTTATTTTCAACGCTGTTATTTTTCAAAAGGAAAAAAAACAAAAAAACAACAAACCCGCCTGACGTTTTAGTGCGGCGGGCTGTGAACCATCCCATGCCGTGCTCGGCTCCTGCCGAGGCCTTACACGGTCGCGTCACGCTGAGGTATTTTATGTTTCTTGGCTGCAAACAGAATTTCATTGAATGGCACTGATAAGAGACACGTCGAATCACTGACACAAAGCAAGTGAGATGAGTTACTGTTTTTTTATTTTTTTGTGTCACTTTTTTAAGCCCCCTCGAAAGGAACCGTATAGGAATCACGACAACGAGCGAGATCGAGACACTGTTCGGAACCAGCTGCAAGTTTATAAATCAACTCTGGATATCCGTAAAGACGGAGGAACAAAATAACTCCCAGCTGCAAGCTTGAGTCAGACTTGCCTTCATCTATCCTCGAAACGTCATGGTAATAAGGACGGGCAAGCTGCTTTTAATCAAACAACACAGTCTGTACCTTTGCCTTTCTACCATTCCTTGCTGTTTTTTTCCACTCCTACATTCACATGGATCGAACGAAAGAAGAGAGAAGAGGGGAAAAAAAAAAATGTTCTCTAAAGAGGGAGTCATACCCAGAGCCTTTGTGGAGTTATGTTTGGTAAATGCCAAGAGCTGAACAGGACAGCGTGGTCTCCTAACACTTGTTAGCTTATGCAATCAGGTTTGGCACAAAGGCAGCCATAAACCACAGGAGCGGATTTCCTGAATATTAAATAATTAGACATGCAGTTGTTATGCTTCTCTGTCAACAACAGAAAACAAAATTTAGTCCATGAGAAAAAACAAACAAACAATGGCACTAAGACAAGCTAAATCGTTTGCTTTCTATTGCACGATGCTAAATTAGCAGCTAAGGCTAGCTGCTAACCCCAGCTGCTAAATAGATTTAGACACAGAAACAACTCAATTGGTTTTTGGGAAAATTTTTGGCACGCTTGCAGCTCGGTTGCAGCATAATGGAAGAAGAATCTGCGACCCCTTCTGTTTGGGTCATCCAGTCGCCTCATGCATTCTTTGGCTCGCGTCACGGGCTTTCTTCTGGATGTAGCTGCGTGGATTGTGACGGACATGGATGAATGTTGCGCTGGCCATATGTTGGAGATTATTTTCTCGTTGAATGAGCAACTGGTCGCCCGTGTTCAGGTTCCTGGCAGAGGCCAACAGCATTTTATTCAAAATGTTCCAGCGCTTCAAATGGTTCGCCATCCCATGCGCGCTAATGACGCCTTGCCGGTATTTTTTTTAACAAATGCGCTGAAGCCAGAATATTTTCTGATTCTAAAACCAAAAGTAAAATCGTCTAATCAGCAATGTCTCAGGTTTGCCATTGGAATCTACCTCTTTCGTTTAGTTAATTCTGTTGTGCTTTCTTATTTTGTAGCTTTATCCAGTCAATGTTGCCGTGTTTTTCAATTTGTGGCGATTTGTGGATGTGGTTTGCGATTCTGGGCCCGCCGTAGGGAAGATGTCGAAAAAACATCATCTCGGCCTTTTCTGATAGATCTTTTTTTTTCCAACAACATAACAGTATGTCAGACATTTTAGACAAGTTAAGTCTACAGACTTCAGCAGTGTTAACACAACTCATATGAAATAAAGAATTTGAACATTCTCGCTGCGGCTTAAGAAGCCGTCGTGCAAAAAAAACAAACAAAAAGCCTCCTCTGGTTCCGCGGCGTATTCTGGAAAGCAGTCGAGATTCGGCGACTCTAAAGTCGCTGCAGGAGAAAGCCACAGCTGCAGCTGGGTCCACTTTCTAAAAATCGAGGATCTTTATTAAATAACAGTTTCAACATCGTTTGCCTTGTCTCAGCAGATATGGCTTTGCTTGCAGAAAGGTAAAAAGGGCACTGGAACATCTCTTCCAGTGAACCGTTTACAGATTACATGTCCTCACCGCGCACGCCGGTCGCCTTTCTTAGATCAGGTGGCAGTCATTATCCATCAGGACGCATTCGAAGGGAACAGAATCCGTGGGTTTTTATAAAATTGCGGCCTCTCTTTCGGGGGACTTTTGTTTTTCTTCGCCGTACTTCTGCACCGCTCCGTCTCAGATCGGCGACACCCGACCCGCTCTTTTTGAGCGACACCAAGGTACCGGCTGGGTTTAAGTTCTGTTTTGGAATAAACAAAAGCACAATAAAGCTGGTGTTAAAGGAGGAAAAAAGTAGCATTTTGAGTTGATTTCACCATGAGACAATTACAGCTCACTCGTGTTACTTTAAATGGTTGTGGACTGACGTGAGATGCGCTTCAATCGCCAGATATGGGTTGTCATGGCGAATGATGAAGTAGGTGTTTGCTCGACTGGGTTTACGTCTCAGGAAGACATAAAAGTTGTTTGGGTCTACCAAGAAACAAGATATAAGCAGGATTCTCTCATTACCTGCTGATTTGGGTAAATACCTTTCACCTCTCACACCCTCATCATCGCAGCGACTGTCTTCCTCTCAACAATCCCCCCTCTTCAAATCGACAGCACAGACGCCACGACCCGTCACTGTCCAGGACCTCATGTAAACAAAAAAATACCAAAACACAACAAATGAACTTTTCTCTCCTCTCTTTTTTTGGTGCTCTTAAGTTTACGCCACATGTATAAGAGAGGGTTACCTTACTCCAGATGGCAATCTTTGCAGTACAACACCTCAAATCTCTGACTCCAAGAAAACCCGCTAACTCTATGCACCCCTGGAGCGTGATCACCATGTTCTTCTCTGGTCCTTTGGCAAACGCAATCAGTTCTTAGCCCCACCATGTTGTAAATTCATCCCCTTGTCACTGCTGTTAGCTCTGTGGTGTTTGTGTCCGTTTCTTACCTAACCGTTGAATTCTTGATTCTCTTTGTATTGTTTTTAATGAAGATCAGTTTCTTGTTCGGATGCAGTTTCCATTGTTTTCCCGCGGTTTGTGTTTCTCATCCCCCAATTAGTTGAGTTTTTAATGAGCTATGAGAGAACCGAACCAAATTAACTCTGATCACCCTCCTGCTGGTCCGTAACACTCCGTGGGGTTACATAACTCCTTCTCCGTGCAGTGGCCTGGGATCAATTATAGAACTAATCAGTTGTCAAAGCATGTATAATTTGGTTAACGTCTTTCCGTCTGTTGTCCGTATGCGCTTTCTTTCCCCCTGCAGAAGGAACTGAGGATCTTCTCGCTGCGACGCAACAACAGGAGCAACACCCAGAGGCAAATGTCTTCCTTTTGTGGCTGAAACCGTTGGTTATGAAACAACCCAAACATCAAAGCTGAGAAATGACAGCTGGAGCAAAAGGGCTAGCTCACGCTTTGCTATTGCCTGCATTGCCTGGGATGTTAATAATAGAAGGTTTCATTCTGTAGTTCAGGAGGACAGGAAAAAAACTACAATAACGCGACGACAACAGGCCAGTGAGAGATTTCTGAAACACTGACCATTAAAAAAACATAAACTATAACTACTTTCTGTTTGAATTACTGCTTTTAGTTTTGTTATTTTGATGATGGTCTGCTTTTATTGTACACTTACATCTTCATTTCATGTGGTATATTTTATTTAATTGTGATTTATAGTGTACACTATATTTGTCCTATATATTAGACACTATATCAGTATTCACACGGTGAATGCACAGTGGCAGATTTGGTAGCGCGGGTTTTTCTGCACCGAGTTTGCATGTTCTCCCTGTGCATGGTGGCTTCTCTCCGGGTACTCCAGCTTCTCCCCACAGTCCAATAACTTGACTGCCAGGCTCTAAATTCTCCCTAGGTGTGAGTGTGCGTGGTTGTTTGTCATGTCTGTCTCTGTGTTGCCCTGCGACAGACTGGTGACCTGTCCAGGGTGAACCCCGCCTCTCGCCTGGAATGTGACTGGGAATGGACACCAGCACCTCCTGAAAGATGTTAGAAAATGGATGTAGGGATGGATGGATGGATGGATGGATGGATGGATGGATGGATGGATGGATGGATGGATGGATGGATGGATGGATGGATGGATGGATGGATGGATGGATGGATGGATGGATGGTATTCACACGTCTGAATCCTTAAATCCAGGCACTCCATTCTCCTTTTTGGCCACGTGTGTGGAAAGCTGCACCATGGCGTGCGGACTGCTCCTGCAAACATCTGCGAAGGAATAGGGTGATGGAATGCCAACATTTTATTCAATTTGTCGCTTCTAAATATTCAGCTGCAAGTGCAATTATAACAAAGTGGAGGTGATTGGAAATGATAACTGGGGTCAGCAGCTGCTGAGGTGCAGAGTGCGCTGAGGTCCCTGACGTTCAAACCCTCTAAACTTGACTCTTCCTTCCCAGATTAGCTGAAGACCAGTGTGCAGAGAGCTTGACGGAATCATCTGCGGCGCACACATCACCGAGTGCAACGCAAAGCCTGGGATGCTGTGGGGCAAAGTTCACCGCCGGTGGACTCTGGAGCAGAGGAGACGGGTTCTCTGGGGTGACGGCTCATGCTTCTCTTTATTTGGCAATCCAGCAGGGACTAGTCTCGGATTGGAATTTGCCCGGAGAGCAAGACTTGACTGTCTGTGTTGTGTTAAGTGTGGAGTTTGTTGCAGAGATGAGATGTGGGACTGTCTTGTATACTGTCTTAAATTCTGCCAAGCGTCCCCCTTTTGACTCTTTGCGTTGCTCTTCTCGTCTGTCTCGCAACGATCGGTTTCCCCGGGGTTGGTTCTTCAGGTTCTGAACACTGCATTCGTCACGATTCCTCGTTGCGTCTCGTCTTTCGGGAGGCACGGTCAGCCGCTTTATGAAAATGAAACGAGACGGACCCTCGGGACACAGGGGAGAAATCGTCCTCTCCAGTAGGATCAGACTTCATCTGCACTACAGCTGTTAGATCACCTTTAGTCAGGATTACTCAGTGTCTGTGCTTGGTGATTACTGGTGGGGGGGTGGAGGGGTAGAGGGGGGTGGGGGAGGGGGGTTGGTAGACTGTTAAAACCCACAATGAGGGAAATCACTCAGTAAGCACTCTGTGACTCACTCCTGTAGGAATTGACTTCGGTCTTGTACAGTGTGCTCTCTGTTCGCTCACCGTCTCTTTACGGTTCTGCACAATCTCCAGTCACGTGCGCAGAGGCGCAGAGATGTCCCACCACTAGTAAAACAAACAGGCCAGCTGCACAGACTCCAGCAGATGTTTTAAGGACGACAACAAGGGGAGGCAGCGTCCAGACCGGCGGGGCGTCTCGGTGACTGCCCGGCTGGGAGAGGAGTCGCGAGCGTTCTTCGGTTTTGGGGGAGGGAAGCTGGCATTTCACAAGAGCCCCTCCGTCGTCTCCTCATCCTTTCCAGACTGACCACATCCATCTCTTTATCCTGTGTCATGTGTTTTAGTTGGCGGGCATAGATCAACTGTCTGGAATGGAAACGCTCACGTTACCGGAGTGGCCACATATGTTTATATTTAAAGTCATTTCCGAGATTTTTCTTTTTATGTAGTTAGCCATTTTAAAAGAGAAATAACCTAAAAAAAAAAAAAAAAAAAAGACACATGCAAGAGCTGGAAACTGTGATTCAACTGAAAACGGTCAACCCCCCTCCCCTCCCATTGCACCTCTGGAGCGCCCGCTCCAACAGCTCAGCAGAGTCAGATCAGTGTAATAATCAGGGGACGAAGGGGGTTAAAGGAGGGGATGAGGAACAGAAGAGGAGGTACGGGGTTTTTTTTTTTTCTTGACCCGTGAGGCCGACAGAGGTGGAAAGAATGTGCCGTCCAGCCGGTGAACACGTTAACGCGAAGAGGGGAAAAAAACTTCCTACAAGCAGCTTTCCCACCGTCCCAAACCCCCCTCACCCACAGCACACACACGGAGGGAGGGAGGGAGGGAGGGAGGAGAGGAGAGGAGAGGAGAGGAGAGGAGTCGGATGGAAGGAGGGCCAGAGAAAATGCAAACTGCAGAGAAACGGGAAAGCCACAGAATACGCTCGTGGTCAACCATACAAAGAGACAAAACATCTTGAGGATGCAATTTAAAGCGAACGGACACGGGAACAGATGGAAAACAATGGCGGGTAAACAACGAAGAAATGCGGGACCCGCGGCCAGGTGAACGCGCACAGCAGGCGTCCTGGACGCAGCTGTCTGCCAGGATTCAAGGAGCTGTGTGACAATTAACAAAAAAGAAAACAGTCTAACAACTTGAGACAAAACATTTCGTCATATTTTCATGTGCGAATAAAAAAGATTGCTCCTCAATTAAGTTTAGCATCATTCTGTCAGTAGTTTTGTTGTCTTCAGCAACTGAGACAGATCTTTTTAGAAACTGTGTTACTTTGCATTCTCTCTAAAATGACCAAAATAAAACATGAAAAAAAAAATAATAATCAGAGACAAAGTTTAAATCTGCAGTGCAGTTCTAAACAGCAACAGAAACTAAACTTTTTCCAGTGATCAGCCTGATCTCCCACTTGCACCCAGAAGATCCAACTGAGGAATTTTGCAGTTTTTCCTAATCGCTTGGTTTGAAAACACTTTCTTTGTCTCTTAATTCATTGACAGATCAGACAATCATCGCTTCTTCTGTGTGGAAAATCGCATGTTTACTAAAAAGCAACCTTTGCTACACTTGCGTCCTACTTGCATCGAGGCTCTTTGGGTCTCTTGACAACGAAACCATTTGTCCCACCATATTTCATAACACGTCTCAATATGTGCCAGTGCAACCCAAACTCTCAAGTAAAGGGATTTATATTCCCTTTCAAACTTAAACACTGGGTCATCTTTACTACAAAATAAAACTGAACTGGTTTTAATGGCCAAAATATTTAGTTGTGTTGTTGTACTGGTTGGACAGACAGAACTTATGGTTTGTTGGCTGTTTGGTTCAAAACCAAAATTTTTGCTCTGTTGGTTGTTCATTAGATAGTTTGACGATAAGGACTGAAAAACCTTCCAAATCCCGTAATAAAGTGTAAAACTTTTAAAAATCTTAAAACCTTTGGTGAGTTTAGGATTCTGGCTGTTTATGTATTTATGAGTAAATATTTGCTCCTATCATATTTGTCCAAACGACTCAGATTTCTAAAATGGTGACAATGTTTCCTGCTGTTTTCCAAAATGGTAGGAACACCCGGCCAGCCTTCAGGGGTCTGTGTTTGTTTTGTGTGTCGAGCACACACACACACGCACACACACACGCACACACACACACACACACACACGCATACACACGTGCAGAGGTGTCAGGTCTCCTCTGGGGCCCGGTCCATGGACCCGGTTGGAGGCAGTTTACGTGGAACAAGCCCCCACATGTTCCTGGTTCTGGCCTTGTCCGGTACCTTTCACCACCTCCGTTTGGAACTTCGGGTTCCTAATGGAGCCAACATTCTCCTTTCTTTCCATAATGTGGGACGACCTCCCAGTAGAGGTCGGACCCAACATGTCTGCCAGCAGTTCTGTTGGAAACATGGCGTTCAACGGAGGCCGAAGGGAGGAAGCCCGGGGAGGCACCGGGGAGGGGTCAGAAGGGTCCAGCCTGCCCAGGATACGGCTCCTTCTTCGCCTGGGATGACTCAACTCCAAAGTATCTCTTCTTAGGAAAACATCCATATCAGTGCTCTCCCTGAGAGCCTTTGGCTACTTCTGGTTTGGAACAACTTCCTTGATTTGCAACTCATTTGCTCTTCAACCATTTTTCTGTTGGTCGCCATGTTTCTGAATCCCGTGGACAGTTGTTTTTTTTTTTCCACCCTCCCCAATTACTGCATGAGAGCATTAATTTGAGTTGACATGTGTTAATGTTCTTGGGTGTGTTGATAGCAGAGGGGAGAGTGTTGTAATATCTTTAGCAGATTGTGGACTCTGTACACAGAGCCTCTCAGCCCCCCGTGTTGCTAACGCCAGCACCTCACACCGCACAGCTCCCCATCCCCCCCCCTCCCCACCGCCGCCCCCCGATGACTCCCACCACAACCATCCCACCTCCTCATTACCATCCATCTTTTTCCTTATTTCCTTTCTGCTGGTGGAAAATCTGATCTTCAGAACTGCGGAGGTCTCCCACATTAACTTACGCTTTGTACAAATAACATTTGGTACCTTGGCGAAACCCTTCATTCCCGTTGAACTAAGATTTTGACCTGGTTGTTTTGAGTCTAAACAAACTCAAGCCAGTGCAGATTTTTAACCGCAAAGGAAAAGTTTATAAAGTTTTTGAAAATGTCCAATAAAAACAGTCCTGCTCTTTTAAGCTGATACTGATGAATAAAAGCTAGTGCATCCAAACGGACTTGAGAAGTCACCTAGAAAAACGGCATGGGGAACCCCTGCGTGTAACGTAATCAACTTAAATACAGCTGTTTCCTGTGCAGTACTCTGAGGTTCATTAGGGAGGATTAGTTAACAACAGGATTGAGTTGGACGACCAAACCCAAGTCCTGAACATTTGATTCGACACTGAACCTGTTCAGTTGATCTTCTAAGATTTAAAAGTGTGGAATACTTGTAAACTTACCAAGACTTGACTCTCCATCTACAGTAAGAGGGAAGACAACAAGCATCAATCAGAAAACATGCAAAGACTCTCATGAACACTCGCCCAGGCAGGAGAATCTACTCCAGTTCCAGTTTACGATAAGCCAAAGAGACAGACAACATTTGAACACATTGTCCCGTTGCTTCACCTGGACGAGACTCCTGTTAGGGGCTGAAAACAGCTCGACACTTGGGTGGACGTTCAGCTTCTGTCTAGATGATAACAGTGAACTCAAAGCTACAGCTGCGAAGGCTCCGTCAATGTTCAGATCGAAATGGAGCCGAGAATCTCTGGCGAGACTTGCTGTCGATGTTCGCAGATGTTCTTAATGTGATCCGTACCGAATTTGACCTTCTTTGCCAAATAATATCGGGCAAAGATTTCGGTCTCCACAGTTGCCAAAGCTGGTAGAGATATGCACCCTAAGGACTTGCAGATGTGACGGCAGCGCAAAAGTGCTCCTACAAAATGTTGTCTCCGGGGCTCGCAATGCATGTTGCAACATCGTAAAAGCGCGGCGCATGAAACAGCGGCGTTTCGTTCTGATGCGTAGACGCCGTCTGAAAACCTGCCACGTCCAAAACCCTATCCCGAAAGTTTATTTAGGTGTCGTGTGGAAGAAAGCAGAATATTTTCTCACGTTGACCCATAATGTGAACCTCTTGTTTTCTTTCTATCCCTTTTAGCGCAGCACAAGAAATATTGACGTTGGATTGCTTGGCCTTTCTGCCTTTGAGGTAATTAGCTGTTCTCCCTCTTAATATTATCCCGACATGAAGCGTGGCCTCCACTGTGAACAGCTTACTTAGCTTTTATGGGAGGCTCTTTGCACACTCGGTGAATTTATGACAGCAAGTGCTCGGTGGAATAATAGCGTCCAAGAAGAGCTTACATTTCTCCTGCTGCGGAGTCCGGGATCGAGCCCAAACATTGAGATAAGTACTGGCTGAGTCGCAGTCCGGCGTCGCAGGGCTTGTCAAAAGACTTCTTCCCTTCAAGCTCGCAAACAGATACGGTCATTTTGCGCTGCGTCCTAAACCGGCGCTCACATCCCTGATTTAAATAAGCAATAAAAATCCCGTTGTCACTGTGACTGGTTACCTCAGTGCAGAGAGGAGACGTGAGCCAGGAAGCTTTGATAGACAGGCGTAGATGTGGACATATTTTTACACGCTTTTGCTGCTCTGGAAGGTAGTTTTCTTTGTCACAGTGATGGATGTGATCGGGAAAGCCGAAGCAGCACACCGGCGGCCTAAAACAATCCCCCCTCTCAATCACTTGGTTTGGCCACTGCAGAGCGTATTTTGATAATGTAGCCCCGAATCGGCGTCAGTGGAATTTTGATGTAATAAAATTTATTAAATCAGTTCCTCCTTTTGTGTATGCGAGGATAAAGTGGATATTAACTTACTCTGCCTTAAGGCTACTTCAGAAATAGAGGACTTAACATTTTTTGAAATGTTTGCTCACTAATCTGATGGGACAGATATGTTTTTTTTTTTGTTTTTTTTTAACTTGCTGTGCAGCTTCCAAACAGTTAACTACGGCATGAAATATAATTTTACGTCTCAGCTCTGCTTTATTTTTGTTTTACCTGTGCAACAGCAGAAGCTCTGTTCATTAATGTGTCTGAGGCGCTCTCTGATTTTATTGATATTTAATTATGCCAGAAACACAAACCTCAACATGATATGATTACTAATAACGCTCGGTGTGTCGCAGTGAACCTCTTATTTCCCTCTTTCAATAACAATATACTCAGGTTTTGCTAAATTTATCCCCAGTTTTGACAGAAAGTTACACTTTCATAATGTGAATTATGTTTATTTTTATTGATAGATTAATTTTACGCAGCATTTTCTAGTCACTGGTGCTTTATGCTAGATTGACATTCATCCAGTCACAGTCCGTAATCTTCACACATTCATGCAATGATTCACAGATCAGAAGGAAAACTGGCACACGATGCCTTGCCTATGAGCACATCCACATGTTGGAGGAGAGAGCTGGAATGAACCAACAACTTTCCCATTGCGAGATGACTCGCTTCCCTCTGAGCTGCAGTTGCCCCACATGTACATGCAGGAGGAATTACATCTAACCTGTGGGGGGGATTAACCACTTTCCATAGTCCTTCTCTTTCCTTTCCTGTTTTTTTTTATTTTTTATTTTTGGAGTTGTGTGAAGCCGATCTAGACTTCCCCAGACTAAGGGCATTTGGTGGATGAAGAGGAAAATCAGAGTTTAAGACACAAGATTGACTTTTTACTGTTGTTCAAGCAGCCTGGGGGATTTTCTCCAACCTATACTTTTCCCAGTCTGTGTAACTTTTTAAGACTTCTATATCTTAAATGCAATAAAACACACAGTCTCGGCACTACTGCAGAAGCTCACATCTGTGGTTTTCTTCATATCTGCCGCTTGAGCATAAAGCTAGGAAAATCAATGGAAGTCCTGATTTGACTGTTTCGGAAAGGCCATCCAGTAGCATTCGGTCCAGGTGTGTCGAGCTGCATTTTTATTTAATTTTTGCAACATTTTAGATGGAGACTACGAAAAAAATTCCGCAAATAAGTGAATCCGCGGGTGCTGTATTTTATTGCAGCTCTTATATGTATTACAATGACTTGGTTTTACCGGGTTTTAACAAGCCGTGTCAAAAAAAAAATGCATATTTCCAACGATTATTTGAAAGGCTTTGCCTTTTGTTGATTGTAAAATATCTGGAAACTTCATGGAGGTTTGTATTTATGCTGATGACGCACAATATATCGGCAACAATATCGGTATCGGATGGCATGTTGACATGTTAATATCGGTCCGATAAATAAAACTGAAGCGATATTAACTACTGATATTTATTTCCATCTTGTTGCCATTTGCTCCCTGTCGCATATCAGCACAAACTTACTCTGCAACGAAACATTCGAGGGCTATGAATACTTTTGCAAGGCCCTGGGGCTCCGTCTCTACAGCAAGAACCCAACTAACCAGAGCTAGAGATTATTTCCCGGAGCTCGGAAAGGTTGAGGGCGAGCGCACGACATGCCCGCAACAACCCACATCACACAGAGATGGAACCACAAAAATACACGCCAGAAGCTGTGAGATGGGAAAATTAGATCTAAAGGGAATTTCAGATTTTTTTTTGCCAGCTTCAGTAAATGGACTGCGGGATTCCACCCAAAAACATCCACGTCGGCGCGGTGCGAGAACCTCCGCCACATTAAAATTACGCATCTTTTAATAGCACGCGTGAAAGAGCCGCTCACATCATTTTCTCAACGCTCGGTCGGACCCACCTTGGGAGAAAACCCGGGTTTGCGTAAATCAAGCTTAATTTGATATCACCTGACACCTAAATTGAGCGTGAGCCATCTCGAGACGCGGCTCCGAGCGAAAACAGGCCGCGTCCCGGCCGCACTCATTCTGCACGGACCGCAGCTCCGAGACGGTGTTGAAGAAGAGCAAACACCAGAGCGATGATTAAGAGTCTTGCTTGATTCTAGGTGCTAAAAGTAGTTCAGTCAACCTCACACAATGACAGCGGTCGCTCATCGTTTGCAAGAAGAAAAAAAAAAAAAGACTCTCACGGCAGGGTTATATCAGGCTCAAACAAGAAGGGCTTGAATTGTGAAGCAGTTTTCGAGTTTTTTTTATTCCATGTTTCTCAGGTTTTTTTGTTTTTCTTTCTGAAAGAATTAAACATCTAAAACCCAAACAAAGTGCAACTCTCCTGCAGTTTGTCTCTCCCAGCTTCGTGTCGTAGTGAGTATTTTGATGGCCGACCCAAGTGCAGAGAGGCAGCAGCGGCTGAAAACTGTTTTTAAAGTGATGGACAAAAAAAACTTCACGGGGAACGACAGGGAGCCAGAGCGGATCCAAAACAAGAACGCAGGCGCAAAAAGTAAGCGGGCTATCAACGGGAAAGTAGACGGGATATAACGGGATTTGAGAGGAACCAGCGAGTAGGTGAAGGGTTTAAATACTTTTAGGAGCAAAAGACCTAGACGGATTAATCAAGTACAATTATTCAGGATGTTTAGTGTGCTATTAGATGGGGACATTTCTATTCTTCTTATTAGTAGCTGTAGCACTTTGAGTCTTATTGGAGGAAATCTTGAGAAAATCATGGCAAACTCCGTGAAATACACATGTTTACATTTTTCCCCGGGACGACTGCAGGATGCGTCTGGTTTCTATCCCTTAGACAAGAGTCGTCCTCCTTTTTTGGCGGAAACCCACCCAGTCAGACTATATATTTAGGAGAGCGACCTCAAACCTCAGTCAGGCTTTATCAGACGTTTCGACTGAACTTTACGTGTTTATACTGTGTCGTCTCCCCTCACATTCCCCTCGTCACCTCTGTCAGTGCCCTTCGCTGCGATTGGTTTCAACGAGGCTGACCGTAAGGCTTTGCGTCACGGTCAGTGCAAAATGACACAGCCGGCGTCCGAGTCAGGGGTAGAAGCGAAACCAGCCCGCACGACAAAGTGCAGGTTGACGGGAGGGGAGAGAGGAGCAGGAGCAGAGCGGTTAGAAACCGAGGTGAGAAAAAGGAGGAAGGGGAATCTGTTTGAATGGTGGTGGGAGGTGGTGGGGTGATACGTGCAGGAGCATGAGGGAGTGAGGGAGCGGAGGATGAAGAAAAAAAAAAAGAAAGAAAGAAAGAGAGACAGAAGGTTAAGATTTGGGATCTGTGAGAAAGTGAGCAGGCGGAGCGGAGTGATGCAAAAGGGTGGGTTGGAATTCGCTCAAAAGTGGGAGCCAAGGCAAATGTGCAGCTGTCAAGGACTTTTGTTCTCTTTAAAAAAACATATCTCCGTCTGCGCCGAGCTTGTTTCAGTGCACAAGCATGATGGCTGTAGGTGTAAACATGCGAGGGAAAGCGTTTCTTCTTTAGGACGCTGCGAGACCAGAGCTCGACCAGACGCGGGGAAGATGAGGGCAGATCAGCGCGTTTTGGTCACATATGGAACAAACTAGTGGTGGAGAGAAGGAAGGAGGGAGAGGGTTGGGGAATCGGGGGGGATCTAGGGGGATGAGGGGGTTCGTGGGGAGATTTATGCACTCAGTCAAAAGTGATCCACACAACAGAGGAGAAAACGACAGGAAAAAACAGGAAGAATTGATCGTTTTCTTCCTCAGTGCACCATGTATCCCTCAGCCTCCCTGTGGACCCGCAGCCTGAGCACATGTCAGCGCTCCAGAGCGCATATGTTTCTACTATTACATGATAGGCTGTGGGGAAATATAGGAAAACCGTATCTGTGTGTGCATTGGGAGGGGGCAGAGGGGAAAAAGAGGAGGAGTAATATTGGCCGGGGTGCCTGTTCCAACAATCGGCTCCACCTTCCTTTGCCGGGAGGTTTTGCAGCCGGAGCTCAGGGACCTCGCCTCCAACTCACCTTCCCGCTCTCCTCCGTTACCTAACGACGAGACCTTGGAGTCCGCCAGACCCGATCAGGAGCAACAGCCCTCTCTTCACGCTTGGGATCACGACGGCTTTCTTTCCTCAAATAAACTCTTTTCTGGTTGTTTTTTTTTTTTTTTTTTGTAAGATTCAAGATTGGCTCGACCAATTACTGCGCCGTGATTCTTTCTCCAGCTAAAAGCCGTTCGACTGAAAGTACTGTAAACACAAGAAAGAGCTGCGGTAACCAATTACAAGAGAACGAGTTAAAGTTAACCCACTCGTCCCACGTCTTTCATGTAACGGGCCGTGAAGTTGAGAGCTTTAGAAGGGAAATCCCTGAGTCCCTGCGCTCGGTGACACTCTCCAGCTGCTTGTGATGAAATTCAAGATGTTCCCAGGCCAGAAGCGATACACGAGTGGAGGAAGCCTCTTCTTGAGCAGGGAAACATGCAAAGTTCCTCACAAACAAAAGACACTGCCTCTTATTCAAACTAGTTCACGCAAGATAACAAACGGCGTACGATGTGTGAATACCTGCAATCGACTCTCCAAACAGACCCCAGAGGATCTGCCGTCCTAAAGCAGTCCTGTGTCGGGACTCATAACGCTTCGGTTTTATAATTCGATCGGTTAGTTGCCGTGAAACCGTCCGATATTTGACGACGTTCGCCTTTGTTGCGAGAAAACCAGGCAGAATGCTAATAGCAGAGGCAGAGACTGGCGAAGAGGATGTCGTTTCAAACGTGACAAAAACAAGAACAGCATTGTCTGCAGGTGAAAAAGAAAAAGTCAACATGATCTCACTCAGTTTAAAATAACATTGCATCAATTTCTCGGTTGCCGGGTTGGTGCTCTGTGGTAACACGACACCAAGATCCGAATGATTTGACATGTTTTTTTGTCGCCCCAGCAGATCCCAGCTGCTGTTATACTTAATTTCAAGTTTTAATTTCAAACTGTAACGAAAAGTTAACATGATTAACCTTGTGTGGGGTTGGGGGGGTGAAGCTCGTTTTTTACCTGCTGACCGATTGAGTCAAGTGCCACGACGCCACGATACAGTAGATTACGTTTTGCGATTCTATCGCTGATAAAAAGAGCTCCTCTGCATTCTCGGTTGTTTGCCTTCCTCATAGTTTCTGTGGGCAAAATCATTAGCAGCAGCTGATTTTGTTCCCTAGCTACATCCTAACATGCTTTCATGCTTCAGTGCCTCAGAGGCATGGAAGAGGGAAACACGTTGTTACATCAGCTGAAAGGCCTGTCAAGAAAACTCTGTGCTGGAATTTAATGCAGATAAGAAGAGGGATGAAGTTGACAATTTGCGAGGCGGTGGTGGAAATCTGCAGGTTTAGAAATGATGTGGGAACGTACAAAGAAATGGAGTTCATTAGTGCATCCATGAATATAAAAATTTGGTGTTAGAAATGTCCTCAGCAAATCCTCAGGTATTTGTTTGTGGCGACAAGGCTTTTAGTAAATCTTGAACATTTATTTCCCTTCATATGGTCTTTAAGAAAACTGCATTTGTGGGTTGAGCAGCGGAGTTGAGTGTGTGGGTTGTTCCCATTAACAAAAAAATAAAAAATAAATAAAAAACCCCCTTTCCTAATCTTCTCTGCCAATTCCAAATAGCTTTCCTTGGCTTTGACTCTTGTTTTGTGTCTTCAAAGGATTGGATGTTTGAGGTTAAAGTGTTTTATTTAAGGAACCGGGGGACTCAGTAATGCGTGGGAAAATCGTACACAGACACAGCAGCCTGGCACTTCTTCCTCGTGTCGGCTACCAGCTTGATCAGACTCTGCCCTGGGACGCTTCGCATCCGTCACCCAGCACTTTATTAAAAGTCAGTCGATGCGGTCGTGTCGGCCACTCCGGCACAAACAGCTAACCCGATAAGTGATCGGCGGGGTTGAGGTCAGAGCCCCAGGCGGGTTATTCCGTTTCATGCTCGTCTCGCCCTCTGTGGGTCGGACATTGGCGTCCTGGACGATGGAGTTGGGCTTTCAGCAGTGGCGATGTGGGATTGCCTCTGGTCCACGATGGTGATGAGCCTCGTTTTTCCAGTGAAGGAGATTTCACATGACATAATCACACTGCCTCCACCAAAAAGCTTTTTGGCGTTAACACAGAGGATCTGTGACAGAATAACTTCTAATGCCAAGAAGCAGTGCAGCGAAGTTGGATAAAAATGCAGAAACGTTCTCACTTTGTGTTGCGTTTCTGAGGGTAGTGTTGGCAGACACTGGTGAGACAAAGTAAGAGGACACTGACAGACTTTGTCGACTCGTTGCGGGATGATGTCACGGGTTCCAGCTCCTCGCCTCCGTCTCCATTTGGTTTGCAAAAAGAACTGCATTGTGCAACTCACTGAAAATCTGTGGAATGAAATTAAGGACAAAACTAGACTGGTAGAAAGTTACATCGATGATTAGCAAAGCTATGAGAGTCTTCAGATTATGGTTACGTGTCCCCACCCCACTTTTTGGTCTTTTAACCACAAGCAACCCCCTGATAAGAGCAACCAAAGATGATTGGTGTTTGTTATTTGGTAAAGCAAGGTATAAGATAGCCACTCAACTCATCTTCAAACGGGCCAGTCGTCAAGGAAACAGTCGTGGTTGCAGGCGTCTCCTGGTTTCTGCCAGCTTGTGATTGTGCATGGGAAAGTAGAATGGCCCAGTCAAAGTCCTGCATTTAGTTGCGAATGAGTGGGAAAAATTCAGTCCATTCCATTCAGTCCACCTGATTTAAAAAAACAAACAGTTATTTCCCTGTCATTTGGCAGTGAGGTGGTATTTTTACTAGTCGTTCACATCCAATCCCAGTAAATTATGTGACATTCTGCAGTTTTGTGTGGGTAAATGTGAAAAAGTAATAGTTTTTTTATCATGAAATTCTGTAGATTTGTCTGTAGCTGGACACTGTCAAGCAAGCATTTGATTAGTCAAAATGTCTCTTGGTGTTAATAAGAAGATCAACAAACAAGTCACCGGTAATAAAAGTTTTAAAAAAGCACGGAGGCCGGGCGATATGATCCATTATGAGCGATGGACGATTCAATCTTCCCGCTTCTCTCTGAGCTCTTTGGCTTTGATCCGCATCCATGAAGCCTCCTTTAAAGTTCCTCTGGAATTAGAGGTTCAGGTATCAGGTATCATTTGAGCTTCTCAGATGCTAATTGGTAAAAAACAACACCCTGTTACCTTGGTTACGCATCACCTTTAATACCGTGGAATGCATAATTAGTTTAGACAAATAGTTTGAGCGTAGTGAAAGATTCTGCGGCACGAGAAATGATTTGTGTTTGAGTCCAGATCTGTGGTTGTAGATCAAGCATCTAGGAAGATTTAAAAAAAAAGGAAAAAAAAGAAGAAGAAGAAGTAGGAATGAAGGGAATATGATGAACATTTATAATGTTTCAAAGTTTCAGTCAGGGGGACGCTGTGTGAAACAAACAGCTTTTATCAAACCAATCGAAATTGCGACGCCTGAAGAGTGAGGGCAAATGAAAACGTCCTTCAACTGGGATCCATTAACAGTCGCAGTTTTCAATTAAACTTTGCTTGCCTTTGTGGCACTAAGGCAGGAAGCGAGTTATTGAGAGCAGCTTTATGTGGGACGAATCAATAAAATATGACGTGTGTGAATAACGAGAATCGGAAAGACGTCGACTGTTGTTCTTAAGCCGCAAGAAAGCAAGGACATGGAAGTTTGTTTGATTTAATGTGCATATGCTTGCGTAACGGTTTTGAGTTAAACTTCAACATTTACTAGTCATTTTCATAAAAAAAAAAGAAGAAAAAATAAACAAAACAGAACTCATTTAGCTTGATTGGTTTTTTTTTATTTATTTATTTTTTTTTTTACATGTTTTACAAAAACGCTCTGTATTTGTGAAATAGGTAAATACGATGTTTTCTACGTTCAAATGTCCAGACTTACTTTTTAAAATCTTATGTCAACAGTTTCCAGTCATATAATACGAAGAAAAAGTTTCCTTAAGATGTCTTGGATTGGTTAAAAAATGTTCTTTTGTTTTTCTCAGTGGGTGAAATTCCCAAATTTGAATTTGGAAACAAATTATAAGACGAAAGTTCCCAAGAAGTCAGCAATCAGAGATTTCCCACCAGCACTGGCCTCAAAATTCAGATTTGTGCTAAAAAAAAAAAAAAGCTACTGTGATTGTGATGGTATGCTTCTGTATCTGATTAATTGTTTCTATTGTCACTTTGTTTCTTGTTTATGTGTTGTTGTTTTTTTACTCAATTCAAATGGAAACGACAACAAAAAGTGACTGGACATTTGTTTAAATCATGAACCTAACATGACATAAATATGAACTTAAAAGCAGGAAAGCAACCTTTATAACAAACGTAGAACTTAATAAACAACTTTAAATAGCTAAAAATCTGGGGAAAAAAGGTGTTTGTTTGATTCATCCAGTAAAAAACTGATCCAGGTTTTGGCCTTCAATCGCCAGTAACCCCACTGCCAAGTTTTCTTGCCTCACTGATCTGAGGTTTGACATACTGATGAAAAGTTGGACAGGAAGATTCCTCAGCTGGGTTTAGCCAGGGACTCCTGGAGGTAGTGGCGGAAAAGAGGAAGTCAAGAGAACTGGTTGACCTCGTTCGTTCTTGCAGGCCTGTCGGCGTAACGAAGATCATCAGGTTCCAGGCTGAGCCCACTGAGCAGCGCCAAGTGTTGCTTGATGGACAGCATATTTGCCACAAAGCATAAATTGTTTTTTTTGTCTATTTATAACGAGTCAGGACTTTGCGCTATTGCAGTTAAATGTGTTCTCCTTACTTTTACCAAGCATGAAGTTGAGTATCTGTGTTGCTACATTTGAAACAGGGATATAGAGTCTTTGCTTGCAAAATAAAGCAGAGACACCACTAACATAAAAAGTTATGGCTTTTTCAATCTATGGATTTGAAATAAGAGAGAAATGTTGATCCTTGAAATTTTGAATCGCAAAATCAGGCGAAAGAAAGATCATTTCAGGCAATCTGACTTTAACAAAAGTCATTTTTCCAGACATTTCTCATGTCGACTGGCTCTCGCCTTTAAAACTCTTCACAAGGTCAATTCTGCTATTGAGATCCCAATTTTGGACCACAAAGAGCAAACGTGTGTTCAGAAACCAAGCCGTGTGTTGTTCTGTTCTCGTGTCGGACTCGGTGACTGAACAGCCGTCTTCACATGTAGAGGCAAATCATTTAATTAAGAGCTGATGCACCTTCAAAGCTGAAATCCCAGCCCGATCCATCATCAGATTAAGTCTGCCCTGAGGTCTCAGTGGACCGTTCCAACACTGCTGGATGCGAAACGTCAGCTAACTGTGACTGCAACCAAGACTCTACTGCTCTCTTCAATAATATCCATCCATCCGTCCGTCCGTCCGTCCGTCCGTCCGTTCGTCCGTCCGTTCTGGGTGCTACATCACTCTTGGTGTGGCCCCGGAAGACCCTCAAGGCCCTGGAGAGACCATCGATGTTCCAGTTCAGCTTTACACTGGTGTCAAGGGGATCTAAGTGAATCTCAAGATGGCTTCCGCAGCTTGATAATGAATGACTTGACTACAATCCGTTTAGGTTTCCAGAGCCAGAGCGTCTGCTGCTCTTCCTCCTTTATAGAATTTTCCAGTTCATTTTGTGTTTGTGACTCGGTTCTTTTGTGAAAATCCATCCTTTCAGAAGTTTGACATCATATTAAATCCCCTCAGCCACGTGCCAAACTTACTGCAAGACTGTCCACAGACCAGTCTGCTGGTTTTTTTTTTATTACTTTTACTTTTTAATTGACTTAGGTTATTATTTCTACCCATTTTTTCCCCCCCATAAAACTCACACACAGCTTGCCACTGTAGGCTTTAACAAGTTCCTGGGTGTGCATTTTTCTCAGTGGGTTGTGTAGCCGAATAGCCGCCAGCAGCTACTTTTGGTGAAGAGCAACTTCCAGCCTTCCTGCCTCTGTCCTTCCCTCTGGTCTTCCCACTCTTCTTGTAATTTTTCTCAAGAACGTGGAAAGCGCTACCTCATCCTTTCTATAAACACCCCTATCCCTAACAGCAAACGTTGAAAACGCTCACTTTCTTTGTGTGTGTTCACTTTCTTTGCCTTATTTTAGGTGGAATTGGCTAATCTCTGACTCTGCGCCTCAGGGGAAGGCGGTCGGCGGCCTTCGAGTCGTGTCGGTGCAAACGATCGACCGCGCACACAAAGAGGCGCAAGCATGCGAAATATACATGCACACATCCAACATCTGCTTGGAACGCGATGAGGTCCAACCTTGCAACGAGGACGGAAAACAGCATGCGGGAGAGAAGAAAGGGGAGGGGGGCGGATGGGACGGAGGAATATGAATGGACGGACGGAGGGAGGGAGGGAGGGAAACTAAGCAGGAGCTAGTGTGACAGGCCTGGAGAGCAGAAGCCCGGAGATGATGGTCTGAAAGCATTAGATCCAGAGTAAGCCTCTTCAGAGCGCCGCACACATGCCCTGCGAGTGCAGCGCGCCTCGCTGATGCTCACTTCAAAGGCCGGAGCTCCGGCAGGCCAGACACGCTCTTCCCATCGCAAAATCCGGTCCTTCTGTTCGTCCTGGCCACTCTACATGTCTTTAAAGTTTATTTTTATCTCTCAGGTTTATCTCTTTGAACTGCAAGGAGATAAACGGACTGCATCATTCCCTCTGGCAGCGGTGGCCTTTCTTGAGCACATCTGTATGGCCTCTTGATTTTGACACGTTATGTATTCGCAAGCACACCTACACGTTCATTTTGGGACTATTTAAGTGAAGAATTTTGAGACGTTGAGCTTCAGTTTGAAATGGATGTTTCTTGGCTACGTCTTGAGACATAATGTCACTCAATTATCAAAACCTAGCACCGTCCTCTGGCCCTAGGTCCACCCAGGCTTCTGAGCTTGTGCCTCACAGAGCAGCGCTCCCCCCATTCAGCTCCTTCAGACTAGCCAGCAACCATTAGCAAACACCTGGTGGAACTCAGCGTCCGCTGGTCTCTTTATATAAACTACTTCTCACTGCAATGCTGGTAAAAAAAAAATAAAATACATCGTTGAAGGGTTAACAGATGACTTCCTGTCAAGTAGAGCAAGTTCCTTAAAGAGACAGAGGCCCAATTTCAAGATGTTAAATTCCAAAGTCAATTTTGTTTTAAGACATATTTGAGGCGCACAGAATTTTTTATGACAAATGAAGGTAGCATAGTTACGTGATTGTTCAGCAAAGTGGCCTGGAAAACACACAATACTCCCCCTTCCATGGCTTTTAAACGGGGATATGCATGAATTGCAAGAAGTTTAAAAATACTACATTAGCATCAAGAACTGCAGGGAGAAAAATGGTGGTATAGTGTAAAAATATATGATATGACATTTGTTTATGTTTGGTGGAGTAGCGCATTTCAAGTTGGGTTTGTGAAGGGAGCGACGCTTCTCACATTTCCTGACGCTGAAGTGGCTGAAGGAGTTCCCTCTGCTGCCCAGCCTTCATCGCCAAGCACTCTGCCTTCATCCTCATCCTCACTCGATTAACTCTGTCTGATGGCTGCAATTGTCTTCAACAATTGGTCATGTAGCTCCGCCTCCCATTTCAAGCCATCTGGTATCTTTATTATGCGCTCAGAGTTATATCTCCTTCGAAACAAAAACAGAGCGAAAATATTTCCCTTGCGTCGCGGTGGGGTGGAGGCCGGCGCGGGTAATACGTCAACGAGAAACATAAGCATCAAAACTCTTCGTATCCCAGCTCACATCGCTATAGCGATTGTGTTCGGTATAAAATTTTTCAGATTTACCGTTATTAGTTCTGGAATTTTACCACAAGCACACGCTGCCTCCAGTTTGTTGTAGCGGCCAAATGAGATCCTACCCTACTTTTCCATAAAGCACTTTCCCATAAAACGCTTTTAACTAACGCAACAGTCATAAAACGTTTTAACAAGACACAACCTCCTACTTCAAAAAAGTCTTGTAACATGCTTTTATATTCAATCTGCGAGTCGTGGGTTCTTGGAGATGTACAATGGAACTTCAGAAACGTGCAGACGCGAACAACAAAGCTTGAGACGTGCAGTTGACTTATTGGATTTTGCGTTTAGATTCCACACACATACGTAAAAGCAACATGTGCGCCTTGTTCTGGGAGTAGATGAGCTCTCGGATCACTTTATGTGCATTTTAGCTCCACTGATTCATTGTCTGGAGCAAACATGGCCGCCCTGTAATGCCATAGACATGAAAAAAGAAAAAGATATCGTACACCTCTGGTAGCGAATAAGAAAGACAACTTTCCATGTCCTCTAATTTGAGCGATTTGAAATATCCAAATGCTTTTAACCTGAACCCAAAACCGCTTGACGACCAGTCAAGTCAATCCAGTGATAAAGTTCAGTATAGTGAAGAGTGCTGTCTAAAGTAATAGAGCTCGATGCATTGATCTCAGATGATATGATGTAAGTAGGCATAAATGTATTCGACAACATCTGAAGTGAAATAAAACATACATCGCGCTGTTTCCCACAGGGGCTGGATCTGAACTGCTCGACGCCAGACAGTAGCCGAATCTTCCACTGAAAACCGCAAGCGCAAACCTGACTCAGGGCTGTTCCCATCAAACAAAATTACATCGAGACTCTTATGTCTTGTTTATGGAGTAAAGTCACCTACTTCTGAGCCAGTCTGTTTAAGTCTGGAGCCGTAATAGGGGAAAATCTTATAGACTCTTCCTCTTAACGTTGCCTTTTGCGGCGCAGTCGAGGGCAGTGCGTCACAAGCCACATGAGAAAACAAAGATTTCACACACAAAGCTCTGTTGTGCCACTCAGATCATCGCCATCTGCGGCTGTCTGCGTACTCACACCCTTGTTTCTGCTCATCTGTGTTTCTGTAGAGAAAAGTTGCCCTCCACCCCCAAACGTAGAGCTCCCCCAATTTTCTTAGCTCATTCTCTTCCCTGTCCCCTCCCTCGTCTTTCCACTGAGCAGGACCCTCCTCTTGTTATTTTTCCAACTCACCAGCAGACATCTGGATTTCAACTGCAGACCATTACATTGTAACAGGCCCGGCTTTTATGGGTTTTGCAAGAGAAGTGGCAAGTAACAGCCATAAAATGACAGACATCCAAAAGGTTGCCGTAGTACAACAGACACATCATGAATGAGACGGTTGTGCCCATGTGGTCCCTTCGTGGAAGCGTTTATTGAAATGGAAAACAGAAAAGATGGAGGCTGAAATGCGATGTAGAGCAAGGGAGACGCGACTCCCGTTCCCAGACGCCGTGTTTATCAAAACCAAGATGCGTTCTGGCTCGGCTCGCAGAGTTCGGATTTTCCATAAACGCGGCGCCAAACCATACTGAGATGTTTGTCATGAGTGTGTCGCATGGAAATTGTATCAAACAGGACTGTTGAAGGGGATCATTAAAAAGATTTAACTGTTGGTATTGTATATGTTTGTGTGCTTGGTTGTGTATGTGAGCATGGATGTGTGGATAAACAGCCATTTTCCCAAGAAGTCTTTTCGCTGGAAACTTGCAGAGCGGAGCGTGACGGCGTGGCCAGGCGGTTTCAGTCAAGTTTCCTGGGAGTTGGGGGGCGGTGGGGGTGGCCTGTCTGTGGTCCTCCACCTGGCTGCTTGTGCTTCTTCTTAATGCTTATTCATGCAAATTACCAGAGAGAGATTTTCTCAGGCAAATGAAAAGGGTGAGCAGGATTACTCCCTGTGGCTTAAACTCTGCAGGAGAATAGTTTGAATGTCTGAGACGGCATTCCTTTTGAATTTAGAAACACAAGACACACGCATATACGGCAGATATTTCTTGGACGTAAAGTAATCTGTACGGATGTGTCCGATTTGACAGCGCTTCTCCAGGTCCCTGCTGCTGAACCGTCTCCTGAATGCAAGCATGTGGCCTCAACATGCGTCGTACCCCAAAGAAAAGAATCGCTGTCTGAATGCCTGCTGATGTATGTCAGAGTTTCTTCTCCAGGAGGATTTTATTCAGCTAATTTAGGAGCTGAGCTTTAGTTTAGTTTAATGTGTCGAATGTAAACTTGCTCTTTTATTCAGTGCAGCGATTGCATGTTTTTAGAAAAACGTCACTAAGAAAATTGAAGGGTCATATTTATATTTTTGGCAGTATTTGCATTATGTCGTGCTGAATAAACTGAGTTCATGTTATTCTTCGACTGTCCAAACAGATGTGGCGGCTGTCACCCTGACTCCACTCTGATTGGCTGACCAGTGCCTCGTGAGGACTCCTGTCCCAAAGGTACACGCTACTGAGATGACACTTGGACCCAGGGAGATCCAGTAAGAAAGAACCTGAAAACCATTTTAAAGTAATTTATCATAGCTTAATCAAGCTAGTCCAATAGTCCAATTGGGTAAATCTTTAAGCTTAAATATCCATGAATTGTTACCCTTATAACAATTCATGGATATTTTCATGTCAGTGAGGCTGACATAAAATCCGTAGTCTCACTATCAGCTGGTGTTTCCTTCAGTGGAGCGTTTGAATCCAGAGCTTCGGTCTCAGCGTCTTGGTCCGAGAAGTCACTGAGGTAAGGGCAGCGTTGCCAGGCAAAGGGAAAAAATCATGACTGCATGCTGCTTGACTCAGATCATGTCACAGTTTCAGCATTTCCTGAGCGTCCAGCAGCCCTGGCCACAACTGACCATTTCAAGACCGGGCAGATTAAAAAGGCCCTTCGCCGTGGACTTCTCTGGCAATCGAACCTGCTGACGTTTCAAAGCGGGACGAATCTCCTAAAGCTCCAAAATCAAGTCTGCGGTTGGTTTAGGAATTGTGATGACATTTTCTGGCTTAAATCAGACATATTCAAACATTTAGTAATGACCTTTTTCTTTTTTTTTTCTTTTAGCATGACTACTGCTACACAAAACAGAAAAACTAACTAATAGAAATGCCGTGGAGTATTACTCAGCTGCCATGTGTGCCTTTGATTAAGAACATTCATGGTTAGAGAGGAGATACCACAGGAACTCTCTCCCACTTCGTTTCTCACGTTTCCAGCTCCATATTAACCAGATTGCTCTGACATGCCACGGACGTATTTTCCCTTCTGATTTTCAGCTCATTTTGTCACTCTGCGAGTTTTGACCTCAAAAACACGACAGGCGCGACGGAAGCCCGTCGATCACTGGGGCGCAGCTGAGCAGGAGGAATGAATGACTAACCGGATGAGAAACAGAGAAGGAGAGCAAAACGTGCCTTTTCTGAGACAGGACAACAACATCAGAAGAAGACCTGGAAGTTTTCTGAGAAATCGGGACAAAAGACACGTCAGATTTACACAGTTCAGGACTTTGACATATTTTTCTTCTTCTTTTCTAGCTTTACATGTTGGGTCTGTTTTGGTCCCCATAAACATTTCCCACCAAGTCCAACTGTTTATCAGGATCTATTCTAAATAAAAAATATGTCGAGATGAGGCTGGATTTTGTCACCTTCTTAAGATTTTTGTCAAAAGATGATTTAGGGGTTACGTCATTATTTTAGGAAGGTGACAACTGTTCTTGAGTCAAGTGGTACAAAAAACAAACAAATTCTATTATTATTATTATTATCCATATTCTTCAATAAGATGCAGCTGATTAAATTCCACGTTTGTCATTTGACGACCAGTAAAAGGTCCTAAACGCATCATGGCACAAAGCTTCAATCGTCCTAATGTGGCTTTTAAGACGCGGCGGACTTCGCTAAACATTTTGTCATAAAGTTGCAAAGATGCCTATTTCTTTCAGATCTGGTCATCACTTATCCAATTTTTCTATTTGAAATAAATCAGTGAATATGTCTTTGCTTCTGAAGCAGGACCCTCTACAACCGGAGACGTAGAGCTTTTGTTTCACCAAGCGCTCCAAAATGTCAGAGAGACGTGATTCTGCCGGGGCGAGTTTAGCAAAAACAAACAAGAGTTCTTCAAATTGGTTTCCTTCAGACTTTCACACATCTTGAACTTCTTTTGCATCATTACGTTCACATGGGTTGTCTGTGATTATCTTAAGAAAAACAGCCGTCTTTAGCCCGAGCTAGAAAACAAATAAACCGAGCCACTTTGCCACAAGTTTATGTCTGTAAATTGAAAGCTTTTCCTTTCGTAATATATTGTTACTTAAGTTAGCCTTTAAATCATCTTTATGTTTGTTTGTATTGTTATTTTTATTTATTTATTTTTTTAATGATTTTTAATTTGCAACAAAAAAAAAAAGGGTCAAGATTCCAACACGAGTTTGGGCATCAGCTAACCTCTGCCTGTCATTTCAGATTTTGCTTTGGAAACATTTGATGGGAGTTTCCACGTGGGCAGACAAAATCAACTCTCACAGTTTTACCCTCTTGTTTTACGGCTTATTTGAACCGTGGTGATACAGGCGAACGGCTCTCTGGTTTTCCTCTGCTTGTAGCTGAAAATGGGCGACGGCAAATATCGGGAGGGCGCCAACGCCAACGCCGCACCATGAAGGCGCTCCGCACGGAGCCGCACGTGTGCAAACGCTCTCTCACACCGCCTCGAAAATGGACAAACACGCACATGCCCTTCTGCCCTCTGTGCAAATTCGCACTTGACACGTTGTCATGAACTCACCAGCTGCCAGTCATCAGTTGAGTGCAAAATCCTCAATTGGCAGCGTCCCTTGGCCTGAGGAACACATTTCTGCGCTGCATGAATGCGAACTCTGCAGAGGTTTTTCTGCAGAAACAGCCACTAAGTGCCCAGAGATATGAAGTGACCTCATCAATTAAATCCCTGCGCTTTTTTGTTTTTTTCCCCCCAAAATAAAGGTTCCAAAACACATTGGCGCCAGTAAGTGCTGCAGGCACATGCTGGGCTTTTCTCTTCGTGACTCATGTTTAAGCATTATTCAGGAGCTTCATTTCGAAGTAAAAGATCACGCTTCAAAATATAATCGCAATAATGAAATCTCTTAGCCTCTTAAGAAACGACTTACACGTAACTCATGAATTATTAAGTATGTTGTACGGCCTTCGTAGACCAACAACGAACTGATAAATGTTTTAGTTAAAAGGCAAAAGTGGAAATGAAAGCGACAAAGTTCTTGTCAAATATTCACCCGCCATCAATAAATGAGAGCCTAATAGCTGCCGTTTAATGGCTTCTTAGTTATTAATGAAGTGTTCTCAGCTGTATTGATACCTATTAATAAATATTTGAAGTTGGGATTCGTATTGTGAGAACTCTAAAAAAAAGAACACGGCACGCGCGGCATGGCTTTCAGGACTGCGTGGCTTTTCACTTCAGGCTTTTCATCGCCTGTCTTTTACGCCCGACAGCCAGAGACAGACGGGCGACGGGGGAAGCGAAGGTGCGCCAGGCTCTGTTGACGCGATTCAAAAACAGTGACAGAGCGGCACCGATGTCTGCTGCAGGACTGGGAGATGAAAAACCTGAGGGTCTGTTTGGGTTGGACCGGGACGCTGAGTTCGTCTCTGAACTGAACTTCTTTTACATAAGCGCAAATCATCAAAGGGTGTCACAGGCCCGAGAAGTTGAGAATACGGAGAAAATACATAAGTGACTGACACTGTTGATTTGGCGCCTTCTGCTCGTCTGACGACGTCTGTTTGCCATCCAAGATGCCGCTGGGAGGAGAGAGAGGGAGCGTGTGTCGGTCACATGACTGGCAAAGAGTGGAGATTTCCAAAATGACTAAAACTATTTAATGTGGCAGTGTTTGTCTGTTTGTTTGTTTGTTTGTTTGTTTGTTTGTTTTAACGTGTTATTCACAAAGCATTGAGAATGTTCTCCTTCCCTTTCAATGCAGGAGAACAAGTGTTGGAGCCTGTGTGTGGCGCTCTCCCACTTGCATGACAAACAAAAACAAAGACGCATGGGCATAAAAACACAACAGGAAAGTCCGCGAATTTGTTCATTAAGTGTATAGGAATTAGAAGACAATAAAATGTCAAGACCTCGTTTTGTGGCCACCTGTGAGTTGTCACTTTGTTTCATGCGACTGACCCCATTGACTCTGTTAGCAGCTGGGGAACACCTTGGATCCGTCCATCCCGGGCGCTGACTGTACATGAAGCTCCGCCGCGATCCTCCACGCTCACATGTGGCACCCAGGCCCTGATCTTGGCCCACGCTGGTTCTGCTGGCTCTCAGGCCCACGCTGTTATTTAAAAAAAAACAACATTTTTTCTCTCTTTCTGCACTCGTAGGAGAGCTGATGTCATAAATTAGACATCGCCTGCACGTTGTAGTAATTAGAAACCAGCAGGGCGTGCTAATCAGAGACTCGGAATGAGAAGTGAAGCTGAAGGGATGGAGCGCATGCCAGGCTTCTGCATGGGTGGTGGCACCAAGGATGAGTCACATCTGCCCAATTGATGGGCCTGCGTGAAAATTAAGTGACTTTATTGAGGGAAGAAAGGAGTCGTCACCGAGCTCCACTGCAAAAACACGACATCTTACTACGTATTTATAGTCTTGTTTTTGGTGCAAACACCTTATTATACCTCGTATACGAAATTTTGAAAAAAAATCTGCCAGTAGAAATAACACTTTTTCATCAACACTGAATTATTTACTTAAAACAATCTCCTATATCTTGCAGAGAAGTTACTTGTATGTTATCTCTGTGTTAATTCGAGTGTGCTAGGATATTTGCTTTGCAGTCAGTAGTATGTCAAGTAGTTTTGTCGCTTCCCAAGATGCATTTTAGACATTAATATTTCAGACATAATCTACAGAAAGATGTATTTGCTGATTTTCCACAAATTGTTAGGCGGCACAGAAAAATATTGTAATTCCGGCTTGCAGGGGTCCACTTTGATTGCGATTTATTTTCTAATCCTGCCTCGTACCGTAATGGCATTTTGAATAAAAACGCACCAGCTGTTGCACCCAAACTTGATGAAAAGCTTTTTGAAATTGGCCGGCTTTCTGTCAAGTTCCTGGGTTATTGTCACAGTCCACAAACTTTGAAACAAATGCGAAGCTGCATCTTCAGGAAAGCAATACGATGTTCAGCAGCGACTCAAGAGATGGAGACTTGAGCATGATGCTGGCCAAGAAGCTGCTGGAGCGCCGTCGTCACCGTCCACAACAAAGCTGAATTTTAAGACGGCATTGACGGATGTTGACTAAAGAAAGCCGCTGCCTAAATTCAAGTCCCTCATGCTTGACTCCAAATTTCCATGTCCTCACATGGACAAGAGAAATTCCTCCTCAAAAAAGAAGAAAAGAAAAGAAAAACAGTTTTGTCTTCAAATGCAAGTAGGATGTCTGGAGGGGTCATGGTAAACCTTTAAAACAACAACAACAAAAAACATATAAACCGTCTAGCATGTGGTGTTACCATTATACCGCCAGTCATGCCAGTGGAGTTGGTTTGTAAAAATTAGATGCATTAGGGACTGGAGACCTCAGAATCCTCCAACTTCACCTTAAATCAGCAGATATATGATGAAAACATATATCTGTTTTCACAGTGTGGCGTTCCAGCTACACAGGAACGTGTGGAGCTGGAACGTGTGGAGTGTTGCTAAACCCCAGCGAGTCAACCATAGCGTCCATACTGGATCACGGTGACTCCTTCATTGACTATTCCCGTTCCTTATCGCTTCGCTCCTCGCTCCTTTATTCCGTCGCAGTGAGCGAGCTTCATCTGTCGGAGAACGTTACGTTATTACAAGGCTCCTTGTGAAAACACATGGAGGACGTAGTGCCTTTCGCAATTAAAGTCGCCACTACAAACAGCCGACAGGGCGGAGCTGGGCTCGCTGGGGTGGGGAAGGAGACATGGTTAGTTAATATCAAACACCAGCTTTGGCACCTACTCCATATTATTTCTCCTTTAGCTGAGCGTTTTTATTTCTGGGAGTTCTTTTTTTTTTTGTTGTTATTTATTTATTTTTTTTCACGAGACTATAAATCCAAATCCGAGGGCACAGGCTGTGATGCAGTAAATTACACAAAGGGAAAACGCTTTGTGTTTTTAAAGTTGAAAGTTTTCTCCCTCAGATCATAATTTTACGGCCACATGTCAAGGTGTAAATTTAGCACCTGTAGCGACATCGCCGTAGAAACGCCGTCGAGCAATAAATAGAGCGCTTCCTAGTAAACGGCGAATTGCTCGGCGGCTTCGACTCATTTCCAGCGACATCAAAGCAGGAGGAACGTCTAAGTTCTTTCAAGTGTCTCTTTAGCACAAGCATGTAAAGGCATGCTGTTTTCTTTCTTTCTTTTTTTTAAATCTCTTTGAAAGTTTAAGAGTTCGCTTTTTACACTTCCTTTGCTATTAGTTAACCTTTCGCACGTGAGGTCAAAACGTTTCAACTTCTCTTCACGTTCGAAATCGTCACAAAGTCTAATTTCCTTGCAGATTGTTGTGTTACATGTCTTGTTGAGCCTCTTGAGCGCGCGCACACACACACACACACACACACACACACACACACACACGCACACGCACACACACGCGCACAGGCGAACACAGACTTTGCAAAAAATAAAAAAAATTGCCTGGAGGATTACCGACGCACTTCTTCTCGATGGTTTCTCCTTGAGATGTTGTGGTTTCAATTAGTCCCTTGTCGGTCGAGTGTCTCCTAGAGCTCTTTCCACAAGTGACCTGGGCCATTAAAAGCCTCATTTCCAAAAAAGAAAATCCAACAAGATTTAAGAGGCGAGTGAGTCTCGAGTTAATTCTTACAAGAAAAGCTGTTTTCTGACTAGTTTGAGTTTTTTTTTTTGAGTGTGGAAATGTTGATATACACATACGGATTACCTCCTGCAGTTCAGTGTCAGAACATACAGTTTAGCAAAGGTCATTGTGAGATATTGTGAGGTCATGAACTAAGGTATAAATAATTGTCTCACCGTAAGCCTGAGGATCAAGCTAATGCCATTAGGACGTCCTGTACTTTTGGATAAAGAGCATGTATCTAAATTCAAAAGAATAAATGAAAAAATGCGTACTTTGTCAAAGACATAGTTATTAACCTAATAGCACAATTTACCTCTGAATCATATGCCGTCACTAACTTTCTATCGGCGTTTAATCCAGCGGGGACCGGAGCAGACCCTGCACTGGTTGGCCATCACATCGCACGGTCATAATTTGTGAAACGTGATACCAAGCTGCCAAAACTGAGAGAAACATATTGCCAGCAAACAAACCACGATCCAGTGACAAAGCCCTGAAGAACTCCAGTGGGGAAAGAAAAAAGACAAAAAAATAAATTTGTTGGAATCAGCCATTTAGTGGTGCAGGAGTTTGTTTAAAATTCAAACAACTGCAAGTATTTCACAGGTCTTGTCAACCAAAACAAAGCCAACGCTGAAAGCAGACAGCAAGATGCTAATGAAAGTCTACAAAAACCCTTTAATATCATTACGAGACACACAGCAGGCCTTCGCTGTCATTGGTGCGAAAGTAGCAACAGTGGCAGCATGTTCAGAAATCGACTGCAAACACACAGATAGATGCTCACAGAGATGTTTCTCCAGGCCTGACCGATGAGCTGATGACGCATGAACATTTCTCAGTAAGCATTTAATAATTTCACGTAAATAAACACCTTAAAAGACGCTTTAACAAACACCTGTGTGTCTTATTAAGCGGCTGTGCAAGTCTGTAGAAGGCATTTAACACCTCAGACTGATAGATACCTCAAACAACGCTGGAACTATTCAGCAGCGACCACGGCATTTGTATAAATAAAACAAAATTCAATTGTAATCGCCACAAGCCAAACACTGACAACTAAACGAATAACACTTGGGAAGTGTGTAAGCAGATGTTCTGCTTTTTCTGGAGGAGCACAAGTTGGATGGAGCTCCCAACTGCTCAGACAGGAAGGCTGCAGCCTCGCTGAGCTCCTCGATCATGTACAACACAAGAGTCTGCCACATGGCAGATTAACTTAACTCCTTCTGCTCTCTAACAAACTCCCCCGGTTTTCTGAGGAATCACAGCCAAAGCCCGAGCCTAACTCCCCCCCCGACCCTCTCGGCTCGCTGGCACGTACCTCCGAGTCGTACAAGGCCGAACATGCACGCATCAGCGTCTTTTTTTTTGTGCGCGTGTGTGTGTGTGTGTGTGTGTGTGGGGGGGTGTTGGTTAATTTAGCTCATACCCTCTGATTTGCTCATTCTTGGCACCGACGTTTAGTTGGCCTCTTTTACAAGAGGAAATCTGCGCCTGCAATTTTTTCCGGCGCAGCATGTTCAAGGAGATGAGCAGTAGCTGGAAGCATTTACAGATAGGTGAGAGTGACTCACCGAGCGCCCTCTCATTGATGGAGGATGTCTTTTGCCAAACCTTTACCGTTAAAAGTAGGTTTGAGGGCGTCACTCTTTTTTTTTTGCTCCGACTTGCAGAAGTTCACTCCTCTCCATCCCCCCAAACACTGGCCAGATATCTGCCGTGATAAAAATCTGGCAGCGGAAAGAGTCACACATTGTGGAATGGAAAAAAAAATATATATATATATACTGAGTCATGCCAAACAGGCTTTAACAACGCACAACAACTACAGTATGCAGATGATGGACAGAGAGAAAAGAGAAAAAGAAAAAAATAAATATCAAATCTCAAGTTGCTTTCAAATGAACAGAATGATATTAAATTAAATAAATAAAACATATGATCCGCAAATGTGACAGTTTCGTTCACGAACCGAATTGCTGCAAACGGAAATATCTGGAGTTAGACCTCGATTCGCTCGTTTAGGAGTTTATCTGCAGGAGTCAGAAAAAGAAAAAAAAAAAAAAAAAGAAGAAGAAAAACCTAACATCTGAGTTCAAACTGTTTTTTTTTCTTCCCTTGTTTGACTTCCTGCGTTCAGATTTCTCTGATCTAGCACCTTGAGCACACACACACACACACACACACACACACACACACACACACACACCCCCACACACACACACACACACACACACACACACACACACACTCAAACATGATTATGATTAAAGTGAAGCTCTCCTGCTTTAACTCTGTTCTATAATTTGTCCCCGTCAGATCGCAGACGAGCGATGTTTTGACATGAGATCTGTGAAAAATATCGGTTTGGCTCTGAAAGGAACGAAAACATATAAGGTGGAACTTTGAATACGTGTAATTTGGCTTGTGTAAACTTTAAAAGTTTCTTAACAAAAGGAGCAACAGGTTTATGTGCAGCCACAGATAGAAGATAGGGAGCTTCATTTGTTGCTTTTGCTCGTTCAGACAGTCTGGTTGTCTTTTTCGTTACCAGGCCTTTAAACCACCATGTTTAAATATAGTTTTATAGTTTGCGAAATGAGCTAATAGAGAATATCTTCAGAAACCTTTCTTTATTTGACATCGTGATGCAGGGAACTTAATGATATGCTCAGCGCCAATTGCTATCCCGTTAAATTGTTTCATAATTGTCAAAAATGACATCCATAAACATTTTATTGCCATTTTATGTGGTGAACAGAAATAAAAGTGTGCATAATAGAGAACTGCAGTGACAAGCCTTCTTGTTTGTTTGTTGTTTTTTTTTTTTTTTTTAAATAAATGAAAATCCTAAAAATAATGCATCCCGTGCATTTGTGTCCAGCCAACACTTTGTTGAACCGGACTGAAACTTTTTGGGCTTGTTTTTCCTTCCAAAGCAGATCAGACTGAATGGAGATCTCATATTATGTCAACATTTTTCTAAAAGAGCTCAATGGGATGAAGGGCTTGACTTTGACTGTGCCACTCTAACGCTGTCATTCCTAGCAGGCGACTGCAGTTCTGGCTGTACGTTTAGAGCGACTGCAAGGCGAACTTTCCCCTTAGTCAAGTTGTTTTGCAGCCTCTAAAATTGGCTTTCATGCGTGAATTGGTGAGTGGTGTTTGTTTTCTGCCACACATTGCATTGTGTAGCCTGGTCAAAACCAAGTCCATTATTTTACTCAATCGCCAATGTTTGCCCGTGACGTATGCAATACGCAAGCTCTGTCTTATAAACAACCGTCCTCCACTGCAAAGAGAGAAGAAGAAGAACTGAACAGCTACGTTCACCTCCTCCGTTGCCATTGCTAGAACTATTTGCAGACAGACTATATTTTAAAATGGTGCAAAATAAATTTAAAAAAATCACAACATTGTTGTTCACGACTTCTCCTTCTCTTCACCGACTGGCCCGAAAGAAATTCTACCAGAGGAATCAAAGTCAATGGGAGAAACCCCAGTGAAGCGAGATTTGAACAGAGTGGAAAAGCGTTGGAAGGCAACGGCCGGGTACCAACAAGTTCAGTTTTAGTCTCATCTAAAAGTAGAAAAAAAACCCATAACCCCAAAACGTTTTCTGAATGTCTGCTGTCTTTCCAAGAGTGTCTTTACTCTCGCCAGTCTCACTTGAAGCTGGGCTCACGCTGTACGATAATCTACGCCGCATCTTTTATTCGTGATGTGCCTGTTGGACGTTTCCGAAGTGATTCTGTTGCAGCGAAGCGAGCTCAGCAGTCCAGAACCCTCCGTTGTGCAGCTTGTCTGGATTTACCAAACTGAGCTCAGATACTGAGATATGTCAAACTCCCGCTCAAAAGAAAAATCAAAAAAATCAAAATAAAAAAATCTGTCCAAGTTTCAGGGAATCTTGTCAATTCCCTCCCATTCAGCTCCTCCATTGTTTGCTCATAAAACCTCCATTATGACTATGTAGCGTTGCACTTTGGCAGCTATTATTTCCATTACAAATACCTGGCAAGCTGCTGGCAAACACCAAGGGCTTCAGAGATATTTTATTTGACATCCTGAGAATCACAATGAGTTACTTGAGCGCTGGATGACAGTACGGGTCATGTTCTGCATTAGATCTTCATATGCCTTTTATCCAGCACTGACACCTTGTCAGAGTAGATGTGGAGTTACTTACATCAGGATCGCTGATCAACAATTTCCTGTTTCAGACACTGGATCCTTTCTTTTTTTTTTTTCTCGTAGGGACTTTTTTTTTGTTTTTTTTTTTGTTTGATGCATGATTAAAGTCAAAGAGACATGATTTACAGTCGTTGTTATTCCAGCATCAGATTAGTCAGGATGTTTTTGATTAAATTCAAACAAAAGGGAAGGGCTTACAAGATTTTTTTTTCTTTTTTTTCTTTGCAAACTTTGAAAACTGAACCGTCGAAGGTCGTTATTATCAAGAAGAAGGGCGAGTCAGACTTTTTAGGAACTATTGCGTGGATTTGTGTAAATGTCACAGTCGACGTTTCTCTCGTAAAATAGCACAAAAGTCAATGAGATGAAAATTAGAAGTCAGAAATAACATGACGAACTCTAAAAAGTGGGTCGTGCTCTGTGTTTAGGTCTAGATCCGTAAACGCCAAATTAAAAAAAAAAAGTACAAAAATTATTTCAAAAATCCAATGTTTTGCATCAATACTAGAAAAAAAGCAAAATATCCTTTTGCCTAACATTTATAATCGCTTCACATTGAACATGTTGTGAGATCTTGTTGTGAAGTCACTATAATTGCTTTTACTAGGCCGTTAATGTTTGTCTGTCTCATTACTGGAGGTTTATGACGCCTTGCTGGAGACGGAGCAGAAAATCAGCTGCATTTTATGTATATATTTTTAGGTCACAATTGACGAAGACACATAAGAAAGCACGCCTGCTGGATCAATTTTGTTCCCTTCACATTTCACACTTTATTGTTCACGGCTTCAAACGAAGAACACCCACATGATCATGTTTTTTGTTTTTTTTCGAGCAACGATGCAAAGGTCGACTTCAAAGTGGCAACTTTTATCCGGTCAACAAAGGTGTGTTTGTCTGGATTCCACACTTCTCCATCTGCAGAGTTTCAGAAAGTGACGAAAACCTTTGAGTGACTCCACACACGCCTCCAGACACGCTAAACCTGCTCAACTCAACACCACTGGAGGAGACCCTTCGCCTCGAGTCATTCCAGTTTAAGAATTCAAACAAGGATAGAAACGATAGGTTATATTAAGTTGTTCACTGAGACGCTCTCATTGCTTTTTGCCATGCTACCATTTATCCTAGCAGCTGAAATCACATGGCGTTTCATTTCATTGCAAAGACACTGAAAACACGACAAATGGCTCTTTCAACGCAAGGTGGCCGCTACAGTTGGCAGCCATTCAAAAGCTATTTTTCGTGTGCATGTGGGGCTGCTGTCTCATTTAAGCTATTTCTTTGGACTTTGATGTGCTCCACACAGTGCCACCAACTGGGCAGTCAATGTAAGTGCAACACAAGAGGAAATATCTCCAAGCCCACAGTCAGCAGATTTATATGTATATGTATCAATAACAATGTTGGCCTCAGTAATTAACAATTAAGACTTTTTCGAAAGGATTGCGCAATTGACTAGACCTATGGATGTAAATTTTTAGTTATGTTCTAATTTTTTTTTAGCAACTTTTCCCATTTTCTGAGATTGTAAAATTTGATTGGGGTTCTTCAAAAAAAAAAAAAGAAAAAAAAACGGCTCCTGAGACAAATTACTTTGACTTAATATTTTATAATGACGAGTTATTTTTCTTGACTGCAAGCAAACGCGGTCTCAATCTTTTAATCGTCTTTAAGTCAATCAGTCAATTCAAAGCAAAACTGGCAGAATGCCAAATGCAGTACAATTAATCAAAATGCAGGAAATATACATTAAAAAAAAACAAAAACAAAAAAACAATCAAGTTTGTGCCATGAAAACAACTTACAAAAACCACAGGGAACACAATGAGCCAGAGCCGAACGAAAACAGGAATCCAGAACAAACAAAAAACAAACAAACAAACAAACAAACAAACAAACAAACAAAAAGCCACCAGTGGAGTAGAGGAATTAAAAAAGGAAATAACAAGGTATGATGGGAGGAGCCAGCAAGGAGGAACTGAGGATGAGTTGCGTATATACTGGGGAGGTCGACTGCTGAACAAGGAACAGATGACTGATTAGAAACGGGATGTAGGAGTGAGGAGAGAGAGAAAGAAAAAAGAGAGAGAGAGAGAGCAAAAAGGAGAGAGAAAAAGAGAGAAAATTGGCAGGGTGTGGGAGAGAACAAAAGGAACAAAGGCATTTGGAAATTTATCTAATTCTAAAGAATGTCTAGACATAAGGAACATAATAAAACTGGAGTAATAGAATAAGTAGACACGAGAAATAAACATAAACTGGAATCACTAAGGAGGACGGAGCTAAAGTGAAACAGATCTGACCAAATGAAGAGGCTGAGGAAAACAGAAGAATATTGAAACTAGAATCAGTAAATCAAACCCCCAAAAACAACCCAAGAGTTCACTCAAACAATGGCATCAATAATCAAAAAAAGACAAAAAAAAAAAAATTTGAGAATAAGTTAATCAATTGAATTAAGAAGGGGGGGGGGGGGGGCTTTTTGTGTATAATTAAATTATGTAAACTTTAATTTCCAGATGTTCTGCTTATGTTTTATCATTATAACCTTAACTCGATTGGATTGTAAAACTGATTCGGGATGAGTTTAATTTCATTTTAATCCGTCTACATGGTTGGGTTGAATAGACTACGTGTTGGTAGCTTCAGCTGATTGTCTTGCAAAATGCCTTGAAGTGGAATTGAATTTGGTTGGCGCTATAAAAAAAAAAAAATAATAACATCAACTGAACTGAACAGGGCTCATCTGTTGCAACAGCCAAACACCAAACAAAAAATAATTATGAATATGTTCCAAACAGTTTTCACAAATCTCAAACTGTGCTTCAGAGAGTCTTTGTTCACTGCAGCAGAAGCAAGATCAAAAGTGTAGAAGTTGTAGTATTTTGCATTTTTGAACAAGTTAGGAAAACATCATTAGCCCGATGCGTTGCATTGTACAGTCCTGTGTGCATGCAGTCAACCCCAAAGGTTGGACAGCACACTTTACGACAGAAAAAGAGGCAAAAGGTGATGGCATGTCCACCCTCGGCTGGGCTCGCAGGATGGCGCCCTGGGCTGAGAGCCATCACGGCTCAAGTTCAAGCTCCCCTGTTGCTGAGTCTCAACATTCAGACTGACAGCAGAATGAAGATTACATTCCATCCCATTTAGGCTGTCATCAGCCTCAAACGCAGTTTGGATTTCGCGCTTTAATCCTTCCCTCAGGGAATGAAAAAAGGGGAAAAAGAAGGAGGAGAAGAAGAAGAAGAAAACAGGATCCAGTGTGTCGGGAGTTGGAGGCGTGAAAGTTTTCCCTTCAACTTTTCCTCCCTCCCCCGGCCAATGACGGGGCCCGGCTGGGACGAGCGGACTCCTCTGATTTGTCCGGCTCCGCTGTCCGGGACGTTGAGTGACGGGGTCCGGGGCGGAGGGCTGGTAGTCTCCCCACCCCACAACCCCATCAGCATTTGTCTCTCTCACCCCCCTCCTCCTCCTCCCCCACGCCCCCCTTTCCTCTGACTTTGACGGGACTCTGCGTGACGCGGCTGAAACAAGGGGGGCGGGGTGGGGTGGTGCGGGGGGGCAACACTTGAGCTCCCAGGCGCAGCGGTGCGGGACAGTTCAGAAGAGCAGAGAGGAGAGGAAGCAGTGCGGGGAGAGAGAGAGAGAGACGGAGCTCAGCCGTCAACCAGCTGGAGGAACCCACACTTACAAAAACCCCCTTATGGCTGCTTGAGACGTACCGATAAATCCCCCCTCCCCCTTTTTTCTCTCTTTCTCTGGGACTTCTTTGGACTTCTACTTTTTGTTTTTGTTTTGTTATCTTTTTTTTTTTTTTTTTGCTTTTTGTTTTGTGTTTTGCCTTTTTTTTTCTTTTTTTTTTTTTTTTTTTTAAATTCTTCTTCTTGTCCTTTCTCGTCCTGACCAGAAGAAGAAGAAGAAGAAAGTCACAGCGAGTCTTTAATTGAGTTGCTCTCAAGCTTGAGAAGTGAATCCACTTGCCGTGGACGGCGCGCGAGGCGGTCATGGATACCCATATAAGATGGAAAGATAAACGGAGAATAAGGGACGCCCAGGTCACTTTAGCGGTGATTCTGCTTTTTGTCACGTCGCGTGCGAGTTCAGGTAAGACGCGGCGGTCCGTGTGATGCGTTTGGGATCCACTTTGTGTGTGAAAGAAAAAAAAAAGTCCCCCCCCCCTCATAGGGTCACTGATGAGCGCCCCTCCTCCTCCATTAGTGCCTTAACTTATCCAGCTTGCAGGGTCGGGAACTTTAGGGGGAACTTTGAAAAAGTTTTTTGCGATTTGGGGAAATTAATTATTTTTTCTATTGGGAAGGAGCTAATTGATGATTTTGCAGTGGCGCCACAAAGGGTGGACCAAAGGGGGCAATAGTTGCCAGTCCATATTTGCCAGACCCTTGTATGTCCATGATGTTTTCATTTATTTATTACTATTATTATTCATTTTAAGGAACACTAATGAAATACATAAGAGAGAACTCGTTCATGCATATGTAACTTTTGGTTTTGCCACTCACTACTACAAACACAAACGCATATTAAAACTCCTGATGCCCTGCCATGGCTTCGTTTTTGTGTGTCATTCCATCATTATTGTCAGCGGTCGCCATCTTGCCATCCCTTTTAAAACTTTCTGCAAGTCTCCCTGTTTCCAGTACAGTCCTAATCATTTCTTGTGGGGGGTTGGGGAAGGGGTGCACTTTTCGAATGCTTCGTGTTTTCGCGAGGCTTTTTTTTCAAAAATAAGTTCATTGGTGCACTTCAAGAATCTTCAGTGAGGCGTTTGCTGCTCCAGCTTTTTTTTCTTCTTCTCCTTCAATAGATGGGAAGGATGGGAACAGTTTTCAGAAGCTGGGAGGGGCTGTAGCTCCTCTGAAGTGGCAGGGTGGAGCGGTTTGAAGGGCTCCAGACGCCAGGGGACACGACTCTTAAAGTGCTGGGGGCCCCTCTTTTCTGTCATTGATTGGTTGTGTAACCGAGTCCACGAATATCTACGCGTAATGATAGCATTTCATTCAAAAGATGCTCAAATCCTTGATGCATCGTTATGTGGAAGGTGGGATTTACGGGGTTTTCTTGTCTCTTGGAGGTCAAGAAGTCAGGCTAGGGTCTGGCCTTTAAATATTATTAGCAACATAAGACGGCCTGACGTCGCTGGTGGTCTGCTGCAATGTTGCCACACCAGTCTTTGAGCTGAACAGGTGGCTTCCTCTGTATGTTGTACACAGGAAGTGTCCGAGATTGTGCTGAGCTTGTGAATTAGTAGAGTCACAATGATCGCTTTAGTGTCCGTTGACAGCAGAGACACAGATTGCTTGTCCTTTTTAGCTCATATTCATGTGAGGTAATTACCATTGTCTCTCCAGTTTCTTGTTGCGAGTCCAAACTGCATAAATGTGTAATATTTGGATCTGCCATCGGCTATTTCAGGATATTTGAATCGCCATTGCTTTTTGGTGGATCAAAAAGGAGCTGGAGCTTGATGCTGATGCTGCGAGCTGGATTAAAAAAAAAACAACAAAAAAAAAACTTACATGACTCATGTACAGGATCCTCGGGGCACCGATGTGCTTCTTGAAACCTGAAGCTGACATATGCCAGTGAAGACTCGATGATTGAGTGGTAGTAACACAGCAAGTACATGAAAAGCCTGTGTAAACTAATTACCTCCTCCGTCAACGTTTTTCAGTGTTACTATCGTGCTCTTTGTCATGGCGAAGTACAGCGATGTTGGTAATCTTAAAACACCGTGACACGCAACGTTTCACCCTCAAGTCAAACAAAGTTTGACTTTCCTGTTCCTCAGCTGCAGTCGTCTTATTTCACACATAATTAGCAGCGTCTTACCACCCAAGGCTAAGTTTTAGCGCAGTTCCTTTGAGAGGCTTGCACAGATATACAACAGAGGCATTGTACAAAGTATGGCTATTGCTATGACTGCTTGAGAATGTTGACATTTGCAATAAACATGTTGAAACACAAGATCTTTTTATTGTTATATACATTCCATGTTGATCATAATTCCATGCCTGAATGAGAAGTTACTCGCATTATTACAGCACTTTAATTAAAAACAACAAAGTGGCAATGGGTGTCGGCTAACAGTGTTTCGCCACAGCTATGAAGGCCTTTCTACTGGGAGTTAGCATTCTGTCCATGTAATTAACCTAGATTTTAAAGCTAAACGTTTGGTTTTATGGAAGGAACGACAGTATGAAAAGTTCCTTGTCTCCGAGTGTGGGACCTCTGCTGGACTGACGACCTCTCGCTTTAGTCTCCTGTGACCTGGAACGGAACGAAATACGTGGAAGGCGAATCGATTCACTAAATAAGAGAAATGTTGTCTTAACAAGAGCGCACTGTCAAAAGGGCGCCGAGGTTTGATTGTCAATTTGATTTTTACATAGAATTCAAAGCAGGAATTGCTGAGCTAACTATGTCCCCTCGGTGTCGATCTAACATGGCTGCATAGAACTTTATCTTTTTATAATACTGTATAGTATAGCTTACCAGACATTTTCATATGGGCTGGCATTTAGCTACGTCATTCAAAATAAGAAACAGGTGTTGTCAAAACTGCCTTTTTACACAGGTTAAAGCTCACTGAGTTGTAACGTATCATCACTTAAAGCATCTTACTGAATCACAATGTCAACAGATCACCTTTATCCGACAATAACTGAACTGACTTTAATAAGGAGAGTTCGGTTTTCACAGTCCTGCGTTTTTGATGCTGGCCAAACATTTACTCATTGCAGCCCAGCAGCCTAAACTGCTTTTCTACCACATTTAGACGTCAATAAACACATGCATGTTCACGTCTTTTCACCTTTTTCATGCTACAGTTACATTAGCTAGTTTCTGCTGGTGTTCTGACAACAAAAGAAGCCATTTAACCAAGCTATACAGAGATTCAATGCATGTTTACATACAGTGTGTTAAAATAACGTATGCCAAGTTTTTCATACTCCAGTTGATGGAAGCAAAATACCCAGATTATGATCCCACTGGAAGTTAATCAGGCCAGTGGAAGTTCATGGCTCATTTGGAACGCCATTTTGTTTTACCGTTAGAATGGAAACTTTAAGTCTGAAGTGAAAAGTATAAATAACACCAGGCCTGTAGGTCACTAAGACAAAGAAGAAGAGGAAAGGTCAGAGTTCAAAGGTGATTGCTAGATATTTCATGTTTGTCAAGTTTAGTATTTTATCACCAAAGGAAGGGGAATTCTTTCCCCATAGGGTAGTTTTTTTTTTTTTTTCTTGTTTTAATAAATTCCCTTTTGGCTGTGCTGCAGGAAGTGAGACTACGATGAAAAGCGAGGTTGCATTTAATGACAAGAAGCTGCACAGTGGGATGCTGAGGAGCTTTGAAGTCTCTTTTCCAACCTTATCATTTGCCTTAGATTCAGAATTCAATGATGAGCGTGTCTTGCTACAACCATATCCAGGTTGCAGCAAGATGATGTTTTTGATTGCCTGCAAGCAGAAATGTTTTCTTTGGATATTATAATTTACTTACTTCCATCTACCAAGTTTTTATTTACAAGAAAAAAAAAAAACTCCTGGAAATTTTGATTTCTTATTTTCTTTATATTTGGATTCAATTGATTAACCCAAATGTCACTTTTCACGTTCTTTTTCCACAGCTGGAAATTCGCACAGGAACAGAACCCAGTCATTAGAAATGCTGAAAAAACATTCTTTGAATACCTCGCGCAAATGAAAACAAAGCCATATGTTAGCCGAACCCATAGGTGATAATGTGGCAGCAGTCGAGGTTGCAGTTGTGTTTGGGCAACGTCAACAATATATTCTCAGGAAATAGGAGTTATGCGTTATACGTGTTTTAATCCCGATGCAAGTTTAAAAGGGATGAACAGAAGAGCTTGCCGTTTCTCTGAGCGCCTCCCCATCTGGATTCGATAAGTTCCATTGTGCTGTCTGCTAAGCCCTCCAAAAAGCCAAAGAAATGTCTTCCAGATGTTTTCCTCCCATTCTTGGTGGAACAGAGAAACCATGAAAAAAAGAAAAAGAAAAAAACAAAAATCTCAGTTGCATTTTCTTTCGAGAGAAAATACGCCATTATGTGTTGGTTTTAGAGAAAATTTCTAATCAAGTAACAGTGACACAGTTATAGTTGGGTTTAGGAATCTAATGGCAGCATATGCTTTTTATTTACCCAGTTTTGTGCTCGTTACAAGCAGGGTCATTAAAAGGTTCTTTGTGTTTATGCGGGCTGACCTTATGGCAGGGTTAAAGGTCTACTGCAGCTGGTTTTTACCTAGAGTTGCCCTGCGTCTGGACAGCTCTTCTCCAAAAGGATGTTTTATGTATTGGTCATTTCTGCCCTTTGGCTTTGGCTTTTTGACGAAGGCAGTAAATAGTGAAGTTCAGAGAAGTGACCCAACGCCGACAAGACGAGCTCACAGGGTTTCTTGGTGCTTTATGTGCAATGATAGCAGGTGGTTTTCCTGGAGCGTGCTTGCCAAAGAAGGCTCATCTTGATTTATGAAATGATGCTGATTAATGTCTCTTACCTCATGAGAGTCCAACTTATTGAATGCTGGAGGAAGGGCCAGGTTTTCATCCAGTTTCACCACCTTCTCTTATCCAACTCAGACTCATTTGGTGAAATTTGGGCCTGCTGGTTCTTACACAGTGTATTTTAGCTCTCCTGAGGTCATGTCCGACAATATCAGATAAGCGGACGTGAGAGAAAGCGGCTTCTTGTGTGTGCCCATTGCCTTGGTGCTGAGGAAGGAATCTGGGGCTGCATGGAGAGGCAGTGACCCAGTAAGTGCATGTGCCACTCCAAGTCTGTAAATGCGGGCTTTGTGGATAAGAGACGCTGTAAATCAGCTTCAAATGCTTGATAATAACATGGAAGTTAGGGCAAAATATGCACGACAAATTTTTGACCCAGTGACAGAGTTGAGGAGACCCTTTGTTCGACACAATCGGCGCATTATTTGCCATGTCCTGTTGCAGATTATCTTCCAGTCTCATTTAGACTAGGCATTTATCTGTTGTTTTAAAGTTGTCATGGTGCAGAGCGCTTGGTTTTCAGCAATTTTTCTGATTAGTTTTTCTCCTTATGTGCATCTCTTCTCCAAATTAAGTGCTGGCCGCGCCGCTTTGCGACGGAGCCCCGAACGCTTGCGCTTGGGATTTATCAGTATGCTTTGTTGCTGTACGTTGCGCATGCAGAGTGAAACTCTGCATCTGGTCCAGACTTACAAGCTCTGCATTCACTTTAGCTGTAAAACAGTGCTTTTCTCTGTAATGGGTATTATAATCATTGAGCATGGAAAGCAATGTATGACTCATCCTTTCCAACCCCATTCCCCCTTCTCCAGCCAGAGCCTAGCCGCAACTTTGGTTGCAGAAAACTGAGTGTAAGCACTTTTTTCCAAGTGGGAAGAAACAATGGTTTCTGGTCAGTCATGAAACTTTACTGTAGTCATATGTACTCTATTTTAAATTTATTAGGTGATGAAATCAGTTGAAGTTGTAATGAGAGGACATATATAGTAGGACATGGCTTGCCTCGTCAGCGGGATTTTGTTTTTCTCCAGGAAGCGTAATTCATTCGGTCTTGTTGCAACAAGGGACTCAACTAGACTTTTGCCGCACACCGGTTATGTGTTTAAGCAGGATTTAAGAGATCTTTCTGACGGAAAAAGACCCATTGAATATGGACAGAAGTCAATCTTTTGTTTAGTTTAGAATGAAAACAAAAAATCTTTGAGCACATCCCACAACCTTCAGCACTTACATCCTACAAGAGGTGACTTAATTGCTTTAGTGCAATTAGTTACATAGCTGAAGGCTATTTAACTAGATTGCTGAAGTCTAAAAGCATAGTCAAAGCAGGAAATTAAGGGATAAAACGCATGCAAACTTTAAGGAAACAGTGAGGAACGGAAGACCATGAAGGCAGAGGAGTTTGATACTACATATCATGTGAATATGGGCTGCAGTGGTGTATCATATACACAGAGCAGTTTTCCTTAGATGTAAGGATGTTCTTGTTTTGACCAATTCGGGTTGTGCGTGATACAGTCCTCTTCTTGTTGCTATGGACAGTGTGCTTAGTGAAGTCCTCAATAATCAAGCCCTGGTCACAGATAGAGTTTAAGCCATGGATTAAGCTGTTTAGAGATAGTAAGTCTCGAGAAAGTTTTGGGAAATTTTGGGGAACATTAGCTCAACTTTTGACAATTGAGCTAACCAGACCTGGCCCGGCCTTTCTTGGGAGATTTGGCTCGGTTCCCAGCTCTTGTTCACTCTGTGGGTCTTTCCACTGCAGCTGAGGAAGGTCGTCAGTGCTGTCGACTGACCACTCACCTTTTGTACTCCTTACCTGGGGCCGACCATAGCTACTGCGCTATGGCCTTTATTCTGCCCAGGTTCTCATCAAGAGATAGAAACCCCCTCTTGTCAGTTCTGACACACCTGGGCATGTCCCCTTAACCACTTCAACCCAAGTATGCTGTCCAGGAGGGCTGCTTTGAGGGCCTAGTTGGTGCTTGATGCCAGGCAGTGTCTGTGGGTTGGGTATGAGAACGCTGTGGGTGTTTTCCGTGCCATAAAGAGGAGTTTTCAGTGTGGTCCCATTGCTACCCAGCTGCTATCCCTCTCACTAGTGGTTTTTGTGGTGGAGTGGGCTCTCATGCTGCCTTGTTTCCCATCATCAGTTGATGGATATCCCTTGTTCACAGTTGGCGGAGGGCTTCAGCAGGCTTGGTGGGACACCTTTTATACTTGTGACCAGGGAATTTTCTGCTGGGGCGGGCCCTTATGCTGGCATAACCCTTACAAAGTAGTTGTATTTATTGTCCTAGAGGTTTGCTGTTGGACTGCACATGCAGTTTGCACAAAAGCACAGTAATTGCCGACTGTATTAAACAAACTACCTAAAAGGATAATGAGTATTTGGGCAACTGAATTCTTGCAATTACTTCTCAGTAGCACTCTAGTCAATAGCAATAATGTGATTCTGAAGTATCACAGTGAGAAGTGATTGTCGCACAGTGCACCATACACTGTTACACTGATGTGCTGATTTCTATTATTACAGCACAAGCACCTTTTCAACGTGTGATGATGTCATGGATATATCCTCAATATGCTCTATATGGTCTCGGACAGCTGTTGAGTTAACAAGGTGCAGACGAATTTAGTGCTAAAGAACCAAGGAAAAGAGGTGAAACACGAAAAACAGAGAAATCAACACGATTACTTGATCTTAGTGAGCTACTCGTATTGAACATGTTGACCACCTCCTGGTAGTTCATTGATCACTGAAACTAAAATATCCTTTTACACAAAAGTTGGCGGACTTTTCGTGGAGGGAATCATCCTTTTATACTCTTCTATCACTTAAGAATTTGTGAAAACCTAAGATTTGCTCAGCATTGTTACTAAATGCTGTATTATTTACTAAATAATACACATTACATAGGTTATTTACACACAGACTGATGTTTTCAAGCCTTTAATTCTATTCCATGGGATGATTTTCCTCTTGCAGCTGGTGAAAACAACCATTAATATTAGACTATTGTATCACACCAAAAGCAAGAGTCAGCTATAATGTCTGCTTTTGAGAATGCAAACTCAAATTTATTGGATATGACTTTGCATAAGTATTCAGAGTACAGTGTTTGCACCTTGATTTGCTCGGTTCATATCACCTGAACTCAAGGCTAACGGGTCAAAGAGCATCCTGTGTCATTTATTTCAACTTTTGCTCGCGGCTTCCTTTACAGTTGTTGTTGTTTTGTGTGAACTGCAGCTAACTTGTGCTGCCGAGACGTAAAGCACTCGAACTGCGAAGGTCTGGAGAGGAAGGCTTTGAAAAGTAATGGAAATGTGGAAGCAGTATTGAAATAACTTCCACGTTTTCTTTATTGGTGGATTTTCCCCTGAAAGTATTTGAGTGGTGCTGGAACAGTAAGTAGGTATCTGGTTTTGTCTGATTTATTGTACGATTCAGGCATAGTAGCAGGATCTTATTTGCACATTTGACTTCTGTTCCCCCACAGGGTTGATGTTGCTCAAGTGAGTCACCCGTTAAAATGTCAGTAGCAGATAAATTTATGCTCGACTTGGCTGTCACTCCAACTATGGCGTGTTATTTGGCAAATCATGACATCGCAAGTTATTTCGCTCCGTTTTGAATTCAAGTGTGTGAAGCGACTCGGGAGAAGAATTATTGACAGGCAGTAAATATCCCGTTTTGTTTTCTGTTTACGTTTCTCAGGTTTCAGAAATTATTGACAATAATGTGGTTTAATCTTGAAAAGTATAACTTCGACGTCCAATTTGAAGCATGTAGTCAGGAATGTAATGTTTATCAAATAAAGTTATTGTAATTGTACAGTTGATTACCCAGTGCTATGATGCATTTTAATACAATTTAACAGTGTCACTAATAGTTGAAAGGAAATTACTCCTGTACTAATAAACATAAAATATAATAAACACTGACTTCGTTTCTGGAGCTCATTACTCCCGACTCTCCTGAATATGAGCTTAGCATGAAAATGTTTGTCTCTTAATAAGACAGAAACAACGTGAAATTTCCCCCCCAAAATGAGTAAATATTTGCATTTCTTTACCACAGTGTTGTCATATAAATTTAAGAATGTATTTGCAAGTCTGGTAAATCAGTTTTTGGATTTGTCTTTCACATGCTAATGTTGAAATGAAATTAGATTTACAGTATTTCATTGTCTTACGGTCAATAACTTCTAGCAGTGATCGGTTTTCCACCAACTTACGATAGAAGCAAATTGATTCGTATATATATATATATATATATATATATAGAGGACAAAATTATGTTTGTTTACAGTGAAATTTGGGGGAATTACTGGTAATTTTTGGACCCATTTATGAAGCATCGTTCTATTTTTTGATGAGAAATGATGAGAATGAGTGTAGGAGTCCTTGTGAGCACTAATGATGATGAAACTCTCAATATGTGGGAACACTTTCTCTATTTAGATTGATTCTCATCATCCTAACGTAATCAGGAAAAACAAATCGCCGGCTTTGCTCGTGCAAGTCATAATCGAAAAGTAGAACCGTCTCAGTAGAATGCAGGATTTGTTATAAGTAGATTTCTTCTTATTGTTTCTTTTCGGCGCATCTCTTCTGGAATAATAATCATGAGCTGCGGGCTCTCTTTCGCCGTAAATTTCGAAGGTGTCAGCCAGTAAAGCCGTAACTGCGGCTGGAGACGGAAAGCTTCGCGAGGCGCAGATAAAACTGGCAGGCATTAAAACGCGTTTGAGGGTGGTTATTGGAAAAAGACAAAAGTTAATGAAACAGAGAAGAAACGGCGGAAATGGGATTGGAGGAACACAGATACCGTGGCAGAGATAACGGTAATCACACATGTGCCTGAAAATTACTATGCCTGTACTTCTTTTTCTTTTTTTTTTTGCTGTAAAATTAGCATTCTGAGGTGCACTGTGGAATCTTGAGTCAGTTTTTCCATCTCAGTCTGTGGAGGGAGGCAGACAGTGATTTATCTGCGCTGCTGTGCGCTGCAGCACGGAGACAGTGAAGTAAACCATCTGGTATTCCCACTGTTAAAGAAATAAAAAGGCCGTTCGGTGCACCGAGCCTCAGAGTACACAGCACAAAACTCTGGGTAGAAAATTGTTTCGTCACATCTGTGTGCAGAAAATGCATCAAATACTGTATGCAGGACTCGTGCTTTTTTTGTGTGAGTGTTTCCTGAGTAGATGGTGATTGTTTCAGTGTCATATCATCAGACTGTGTCGTCCATAACTAGAGAAGTTGTTGAATTAAATACTTCCACTGTTTTTTGTTTTTGTTTCCGGTGTGCAGCTCTAAGTGTGAGAAAGACTCAGCGTTTTCATTCAGTGGTTTGCATTGCAGAATTTCTGAAAATATTTGTTAAATTGACCTAAATTACCCTTAAGTGTTCCATATTGATGTTTGCAAGTCTAAAAGCTAAAAACAAGTTTCCTCAAAACCAGAATTTTGTTGCATTTAGCTGAGCGTATGTGCAAAACTCAAATTTTGTTGGCCATTTGTTTGGATTTATCTAGCAAAAGACGTTATCAACAGAATCGTAAGGCTGCATTTTTAGAAAAAATATAATTGCGTCTGACGTCACCTGCCCTTATGAAGGTTTTGATAAACCCTCCTTCAGGATGGAACGCAGTTGCTTTGTGTTCTCCATGAGAGTTTGAATTTTCAGTCTGCAGCCGCCTTAGACAAGAGAAAACATCATTAGCGTTTTCATAAGTTTATCGCCAGCATGAGAGGAATGCAAACGATGGGATCGACTGAGTGATTCCTCATGACTGTACAGAACTCGGTGTGAATGTCTCACTCTGTGCCGTCAGAAGGAATCATTCGCATAAAATCGGTGTTGTTTTCGCAGATCTTTGCGAACCAGCCTTGTCCAAATTTGTTTAGTTGCTTAAGTCATGTTCTGATTCTACTCTTTTGACTAATTGTGCTACAAAAGCCGTAGTTTGTGTTTTTCCTCCTCCTCTTTCTCACACTGGTCATTTTTCTGGGGCTTTTCTCACAGCTGGCTGTGTTTTCTATTCAAACTTCAGCACAGAAAAAAACACATAACTTTGAAAAGTTTCCTACTAGCACACACAGCCAAGTCTCGGAGCAATTTGGAGGTGTGTGCGCATGCCCCTTTCCGTTTGCTGAAAGCAATGTCTGAGCGCAACACGCTGTTCTTCAGCATGGAGAGAGTGGTTTTGTTCGCTGCAGCAGCTCCACAGTGATACCTCTCCATTCACGCTGACTGTGGTTGAAGCCAAACCGGTGGCAATGGCACAGCTCAGGAGTGGTGCTATAACTTAATTATCGAGCTGCCAGTCTGGTGTGTGGTCATAATGAGGCTGTACCCTTAAAAATCAAGCCTGTGTTTTTAGTTAGGCTTCAGATTCTACAGAAAGGACACAGTGTCACTGGTGCAACCGTCCTCCCCGATGCCTCTACCAGAACACCATGGTGCCACCAGGATAATAAATCTTCCTGTGGTGGTTTCACGCCTGCACAAAAGAGTTGGGGAATTTTCAGAAGCTATCGCGCTTAATGGGCACTATTAATAGACGGTAAGTGTCCCAGAAGCTTTGCTCGGGCAGCTTTTTAACGCTGTTTTTCTGGTGTAAAAGGAGTGCAAGTGGAGAAGGAGTTTTTGTTTTTGTTTTGTTTTTTTGTTTTTTTTGTTTGTTTGTTTATAGCGTGTTTTATTGGGCGTGATTTGATTGGCTCGAAAAGTTATGCGAGGCGAGACAAGCATATAGGATTAAATTTGTTGTGCTGTGGCTAATTTAGTGTCAGCCAGTTGAGAGAGAATGATCTGAAATAAAGCTGTTTGATTGTTCTGCTTAGACATGCTGTCGAAAAACAATTCTAATTTATTAGTTTGAATTACGGAGCCAGTGAAGAACATTGGGATTTCATAAGAGCCCTCAAATTAGCACATTAGCACTTCCTTGTAACTTCGATCTGGTCTATTGAATGTATGTTGAAATGATCTGAATATAATTTTAAGTGTTTTGATGTTAAGATTTCACTTGTTTGGGATTCTGCTCTGTACTGGATTTAATTTACTCATGTGCGCTACCAAGCATAATCCTAATTCCTGCTGTATGACTCGCCTGTCTGGTCACATAGTGGGAACTAAAAGGTCGCAGGTATGTCTGATGTCATTTTTTCTGTTTTTAGATTTTTCGACCCAACATTTCAGGGCTCTGGAATTTTTCTCTACCTTATAAGTAAAAAAAAAAAATAATTACATGCTTCCTCTTTTGAAGGTCACATATACCTGCTTTAAGCAATTAAAGTAAAGGCTCAAAATTGTAACCTGCTGTACTCGCAGCAAGGTTCCAACTTTACAACGGTTGACTTTGGGTTTTATTACAAAATCAGGTGAAATAATGAAAGAAAAAAACCCCCCCAAAAAAACAAGTATTTTACCCTCCCTGTCGGTGATGCACTCTAGGAGGGGGAAGTCTCTCTTCGGGCATTCTTGCTTTCGGCCGTGCCGGCTTCCAGGAGAGGCAGGGTCCTCTTTATGGCTACTAATTACTCCGTGTCCTCAGCCCTAGGTCAAGCATGTGCCTGAGAGTCAGGCCTCACCTCGAGAAGGGCCGACGAAGGAGGAGGATGGGGGTCAGAAAATAAAAAAAAATGTTAATCCCTCCCACCCCCCTCGAAGAAAAAGGTCATCACGCACTGGTTCTGCACAGTTCCTGCTGTCAAATAAAATGGTGCCGTCTGGAGTCACTGAGAGTCGTTACAGAGACTGCGTGCGTGTGTGTGTGCGTGCGTGTGTGTGCGCGTGTGTGGGTTTGTGAAAATTGAGGGGAGATGAGTACTTAGGGAGAATGGGATCCACCACAGTCTTGGCGCTGAGCCACAAACAGGGTTAGCAACCTGGCTTTTTAGCTGCTGTTCACTTACAGACTGAATGAAAGAGGTTCACTGAGGTCAGACTGGGAGAGGAAGATATTCATTATTGCAAATAATAACCTACTCTTTTGTCAGCAGGTAGCTTTTATGTGAGTTTTGCAGTATTCTTTGTCTTTATGGATTCATGGATTGATTTAACGTTGACTTTTGGTGGCGTCATTCTCTCGAAGCAGCTGTGCTCGGACATTTTCTGGTTTGCAAAGATCCAAAGGATCGATTACTTCTTGACAAAGGCTCTGATCTGTTGATAACAAACAATCGTTGGGAACAAGTTTCTGGTTTGCAGATATGCATGTTCAAATTTTAACCAATTATTAGATTATTTAAAAAAAAAAAAACACTGCAAAACAGACAAAAATATGCTGCATCTCTTTTAATAAAATCATGTTTTGAATCCAACAGAAGATGAAGAATGCTTTGAATTATGCTTAATCTTTATTAAATCCACAAAAATTGCCTCAACCTGCATTGTGTTGACTGATGCATTTTCAAGCCTAAACCAGAGGGAGGTTTTAGCTTTAGTGCTTTAGTATTACCCCCCTCCAAAGCCTCTCAGAATTTTCAATAATTGACCTGTGATTGATTGATCACAACGAATCAATGACAATTTGGTACCTTGTGACACACAGTCCGCCGTTTTTTTTTTCCTTTGTATTTTTGTGTGAAAGTAGCGTCACATATGTGGCAGACTGGCAAAGAGCGAATGTACACAAGGCGACGTCGTATAAACACTCTCTGTGTACTTGAGGTGAACCTGCCTCTTGGATATGAGGGGCTGTGGTTGAGGTGAAGAAGTATTTTTAGCATCCACTTCCAGAGGTGTTGGTTCCTCAAGGGACCTGGCGCATTAAGTTGGTAAACATCTCAGTTTAACAAGGTGGGATTGAGCGCCATACCTGCGGCTTGGAACGCGGTCAGGAATGCTTCCGCTGCCGGGTCGACCGCCTGGTGACCCAAATCTACGAATGAAGGAGTCTCTGAGAAAGTGTAAATCGGGGAAGGGATTTGAGGTGATAATGTTTGCTTTTTCACATTTCTGAAGTCCCCTACTGGTTTTAGATAGATATTTTTTTCCTCTCTTTGATCCATTTCTTGGTGGAGATCTTCTGACTCTCGCCGCAGTTTTTGGGAAGTTTCATTTCCACTTGGCCTGCGAACAAGAGCAGTGCTGTCTTTTCTTAGCCTTTCATTGTAAACTAACTAAAGTTGCACAATTAAGGGTTTTGCCGACGAGTAAAACCCATTTACCAATCCCTAGAAAGACTGTTAAAATGTACTTTTAAAATGGCACTGCTTTGAGAAAAGTGATGACTGGTGCTTTTTTCAATTTCAAATGCCATAAAGCAGAAATATTTTCAAAGGCCCAAATGGAAAAGCATAGGAGAAACATGACCTGGAAAGAGCAGCAACAGGTTGGGGAGGGGAAGTGATGCAAAACTCTACCCTCCAAATGGCCTCTGAAAACTCCTGCTGTTCAGTCTCTCTCTCTCTTGTATTTCATTCACATAAATTTAATAATAATTAACCTGAGGTCATAAATAGAGATGGACGGATCGGAATTTTGTTAATGATTTCCGATCTGCTCTTTTTTTTGTTTGTTTTTTTTTGAAAACTGATTTATGTGGTCAGCTTTCTTTCTGTCTTCAAAGTGGACTATTGAAGACATAATAACAGGATTCAAAAATATCTTCGCAGCCTGCCTGCCCTCTGGAGCAAAGGGAACCTCAAGCTGCCACCAGGACAAATAATTACATTTCAAAACGTCTGCACTACGTTATAAATGAACATTCATCACTGCTGACGGTGTACGACCTTGATAATCTTTACCTTTACTCCACGAAGCTCCAAAACTGCCAGTTTTGAACAAGTAAATAAAACTATTTTACTGTGACATACTCAGATTTTAAGTCTTGCTCTCATTCGCTGCCTTGCAGCCTGAATGCACCACAGACACATGTCAACACTGAAGAGCATTGTCAGCACAACCCGGTTTCGCGCATGTATGGAGTATTCACTGACTGGGAGAAGATTGGATTTTTGAGTTTTCAACCCAAAACAGTCAGATTCAGTCCATCAAAAAGATGTCAGTTAACAGCTAATTTAGCCATGTTATAAAGCTCCTTTTACTGCTGTTATGGTTGTACTGTGACTACAGTCCAAATAAACTGTATTCAGATACCAAGTGAGGTATCAGTATTGGCGCTCTGTTATAACCTGCAGGTGGCTGTGGATAATCTTGGCTGCCGCCGGTTCACGCTCCATCGGTTTTGTTCAAACGCAGACGACTGTCACATTAGAAGAGCATTTTCCAGATTTATGACGGTGTAGTTTATTTACATGGAAGGTCATGAAGCTCTTGTAAATTAGAGATGAAGAGAAGGCTTTCAAGCTGTCGGTGGAGAGGCCTGAAAAAGCAGCCAAAGGCAAGTCTGCGTCCAAATAAGGAGACGGGGACAGCGTTGGTAACAGAGACGACGTGTGAGTATAGAATGGAAATGAAGCCTTTGACCGAACGGTTATGACTACGGAGAGGAATTCTGCATTTTGTCTTTAATCTGACCGCCAATAAGCTCCGTAATTTAGAGCCACGGTGGTCACTGTGTTAAGTGTAAGCCAGCTCTGTCCAGGCCTTGTAGGGGCCTCGGTACCACTGCAAGTCATTGGCCGATCTGTTTTGAAGTGGGATACGGTTCTGCTGGCTGGTGGCCGGTTCCAGAGGGATCCTGTTGGGTCGAAGCAGACTGCTCTGACGTTTATGGAGAGTTTGAAGACACTGAATCTTACTGAAAAGGTTTTAGTTCCTATTTTAGAGCTGCAGGCATTTGGTTCCTATAAAACGTGTGCGCAGCCAAGCTGAAATAAAAAACAAACTTAAATCACAGTCCAGCGCTCACAACAGTATTGTCATAATAATATTATAATAAAGTTATTCTGTTGGCTGTGAACGGACCGGAATGTAATACATTTAGCTCACAAAATGAATGCAAGAAATTGTGATTCTGCGTCAGATGCTCATAAAATATTTGGCCAGTTAGACTGAGTTTCAGTCTCTCTTTAAGGCCACACATGATGGAGATATTAGTGGCCTTACATAATGAAATTTGAGGAAAGTTTTAGAGTTGTCATGATAATGGGTAAAAGAAGAATGATGTATCGCCTTTGCAAACTCCAATGTTTCGATTTTCACCTAAATTTCATGCTTATCTTGTTCTAAGATGGCCCAAAAAATGTGTTAAATGTTTTTGTATCGTCAATGGACCAAATGGTCCATAACCGCAGACTGTTTTTGAAATAGTTATTCGGTGCAGCGCTGACAGGAAGCCCTAACGCAGGCGCTAACTTCAGCGTCATTAACGGCTAACGTTCAAGCAATCACAGTGTTGTCAGTGTTTGCAGATTGTTCGGCTCTTTTACTTTTTGCAATTCTCCCAAATACAAGTCCAAAATGGAGGCCGATTAGCCGAGTGTTTTCAGCTGGACCGGAGTCCTTCTTGGTGACTCCATTAGCGCAACAGAGCAACTCTAGAGCCACTTCCTTTCTCACTTCAAAATAAGAGTCTCCAATGTAGATAGAACAGGGTCTAATTTGACTCTACATTTGCTTATACTTACATTACCAGACAATTGGCATTGGGGTGGGCATGCATCAAATCCTTTTTCATGAATATTTTTTTTACTATAATAAGAAATTTGATTTATTATTGTGTTCAGTCTGGGGATAGAAATCACAAGTCTTTACATGAGAGGTGACCCGATGAAGGCTATTTGTCTTTCAGGAACAGTATTTGATTGCCTTGACATTAGATACATTTTGTTAAATCTTTTTATCTTTCCATGATCACTTTTATTGTTATCACAATTGTACCACAAGATATTGTGATGAAATTTTAACTCCACATTGCCCAACCCTGTTTATTTTGGCAGGATTTCGTGGGATGACTACCTATTATTAACTATGTTAGCCTTAGAGTTGTGTGTGTCCGCGTCTTTATTGAAATGTAGCATCTTTATGCAGGTGACGGTGATGTTTTTTTTCTGCATTTGTCCCTGTTGGATTGTGGAACCTCAAATGCTCAGAACTTCACAGAAATGCTACATGATGCGTCTGGAACCGAGTCACGTGAATCAGCCTCTAAACAGAAACAGTGGCCATGCGGACAAACCGAATAATGATGGATGGATGAGGGGATGTTTCCCATCAGATAACAGTGTAACATGCGCCTTTATTACTGCGCTCCGGAGGTCTGAGAGTGAGCCTCGCTTAATCAAGCGCCCCTTTCATGGCGGATGATGGACATTTTGCGGCTGCTGGATGGTTTTCTATCCCTCTGTTCATTGAGAGCTGATGACAGATAAATTGGTCTCTCTGTTCAGACCCTTCTTCTACTCAAAAGCCGTGTCGCTGTGTCGGTTTCCCAGACAGGAGTGCGGTTATTGGTACCTTGTGCAGCGTAGAGGCAGAGAGGTGGGTGAGCTTTTAAATTGGAGGGTGGGGTGCTTCATTTGATTAGGTGAGTTGCCATCACAAATGCCTGTTCCTGTGCCTATCATTACCTCCAAAGCATTGCTGGGTTCTGATTTAGAAAAACACCTATTAAGTTCAGATCAAATTTTTTTCATTCTACACTTCTGTTCCCACCAAAAACGACTTCCTTGATTTTTCAGTTTTGCTGGGGTTTTTTTTGAGAAGATGTCCATAAAACTCTTCATTGAGCTTTTGGTTTGACAGAGTAGAGAATGTGAAAAGTGTTCGGGAGGTGCGTAAAGAAGCTTATTTACATCACCGGACAGCTGTAGGAAAACATGTGCAGCTTCACTGTTTTTCAATGGAAACCTCTGTTTGAGGATGTTTTTTTTTTAATTGATTTCTGCTGCATGTTAGTCACTCATAACCACATCCAGCTGGGGGTTGTTACAGGTCTCCGCGGGCGGCTTTGAAGCTCAGCCGAACTGTGCTCATTCATCATTTGACGTTTTTAATGGCCTATTTAATTTTAAGTGGTTGTTTCTGTTTCAAGTTGACTTTTTGAACAGTTTGTGCTTTTTGCAGTATCACCTTGTAGCCACGGTCGGCTAAGATGTCGCATTTGAGAAAGTGTACATATACAAAATAAGACACTGCGATAACATGGCTGCCGGCATTTGCAAACCCATTTCTAAACTAATACTTTTGTGGGAACTTTACGGCATAATTACAGCATTCTTGATTTTATATCTTAACATCCTAGATTTTTTTTAATTTTTTTAAATGAAAAATAGACATAAACACGAGATGGGAATTAGTCATGAAGGCTTTTAAGAGGAGTGGAGAAACACTGAAGGGAGCTACAACGGTTTCCAAAAAGTCCTGGCTGTATTCCTGCTCCACTTAAAGTAAGAAGTAGCATCACAAAACAGAAATATTTGAAGGGAACATCCAGAAGAACCCCATGTCCACTGTGAAACATGGTAGTGGCAATATTATGCAATGGGTTTAGTTTTCTTCTGATGGATCTGGGGCTTTTGTCAACTTTTGCAAAACAAGTTGAGCCGAAGTCCATATCTAAACCTGACAGAAGATATATTTGATTTGAAGGGAGCAGAAGATGTTTTTAGGGTGTGTTCACACCAGCCCTGTTTAGTCTGCTTTAATCCAGCTCTAGTTTGTTTGCCTGTAATGTTTAATTCGTTTAGGGAGGTGTGAATGCGCAGTCAAACTCCAAACTGCCAAATTCCAAAAGCAGGAAGCAGACTGTAGTGCAGGGCATTCTGGGTAAATACAGCCCAAAGAAAAGAGAAGAGCTGGTAGGAAAAATGAAAGTGAAAATCCTACAGCTGGTCTAATCTGATGCCACTCCATTTTTGTCAACATTTCTCGAAGAAGGAATTTGCGCTCGCGTCTTCTTCAGAGGTTTTTGTGCTGTTTCCTTCAGTAGTTCTTGGTGCAGCGCCACCACAGGCGAGATGGGATGTTTTTTTTTAAAGGGTTCGGTTTGTTTTGCTGCAGGGTGAAAGTGAATTGTAAAAACTGAAAATTAAACACGTCGCAACTCTTGTTTCCAATCAAATCGATGCGTTAAGGTGTGGAGACCTTAACTTGATACATTTGGAGACATTTTGATTCGCATCAGCAAATATGATCAGTTCGTGATGTGGAATGTTGATGGGCACGCTTCAACAACAGTTTCACTGGAAATTTGCAGGATGAGTGTAACGTTAAAGGTGGAAAAACATCCATCGTAGTCTCAAAACATCAGGTTGCGGGCACTTTCGAAAGTTAATATTCTTTTCGCTTTTAAGTTTTAATTTGTGGCACGAGATATCAGAAATCTCCACTTGTCTTCTTTTAAAGATGCTTCCTAAATGTGAGGTTTGTCCCAAGTTCCTCCAGATGACCGAGTGTCCGTCCCTGCACGTATCTCTGCTTACGAAAGGAAAACGTGCTACTGGTGTATGTCATCGTGTTGCTTCTGGCTGCATGAACAGCTGTTTGTCCTGGGCGGTTTTGGCACATGTCGGTTGCGGTGCCGGGTCAATCTCCATGTCACATTGTTCTGACCCAGCGAACTCCTGCGGTAGCTCGGTCACAGCCAAGGCGACCGGCCCGAGAGTGTGCTAATTGCACGGTTGTGGTCGGAGAGAGGCGAGCGGTGGACTTTGCAAGTGAAATGGTTGGAAGCGTGGGTTTTTCTGTGTGGCTTCAACCCATGATCATTGGAATCTATAAATGGGCACATCTCTGTTTTGTGCCTAAGTGGGAAAGCATAAATTTTCCCAAACGTGAATTGTTCTACTGAGCAACCAACTCTTGTCTGAGTCAGCGGGACGCTGAAAATAAAGAATGGTGAAAGAAATACATATAATTTAACTTTAGTTTAGATGCAGGTATTTTTGGAACACATTGACTCTGGTGTCAGCCCAAGGTATACACAAACCGAGCAGCTAGCTAGCTTCCTTCCCCCCGGTATTTGCTTCTAATTCATTTAAAATACTTTTTGGAGAAAAATTATTTGATAAGAAACAGTCATGCAGTCAGTTATTGAATGAAATTGTTTTCTGATTACATTTTTCTTTTGGTGTCGTAAGCTATGCTTGCAACAAAAGATGGAAAATGCAAAACGTTTCAACATATTTAATCGAAAAAAGGCATTAAGTTTGCTGAAATTCATTTCAGGCCGCATAAAACTACTGTACGTTTTTGAGTATGTAATGTGGGAAATACTGCATGATAAAGCCTTAACATCTTTGTTGTGTGTCTGTTTTCTTCTTCGCAGCGGAACCAGCAGACCTCTTGAAGATTTTAGATTTTCACAATTTACCTGAGGGTGTTACAAAAACAACGGGTTTCTGCTCACATCGGAGGTCGACACAAGGACCCGATGTGGCGTACAAAGTATCCAAAGATGCCCAGCTCAGTGCCCCCACTAAACAGCTTTACCCAGGTGAGTGGCTCAGTCAAAGCACAGCTCAAGTAGCCATTTTGGTCTAATGTTTGTAAGCAATAATAATAATAATAATAATGATAATAATAATAGTTACAGCACCTGCGTTCCTTTGCAAAAGCAGATTGTAGCTCACTTAACTTTGTTATTTTTTGTTTGTTTTTGGTTCTGCTGATTTTTAAGCAATTCTTTCATTTGTTGTGACGACACAACAAATAAGGCACCTCTATGTTAAGAAGGATAATTATATAATTATTTATATCGAGATAAAATGAGGGCAGAGTCTCCTCATTTCATTTCAAGAGAGAGCGGTCGGTGTTACACAACACTGCAGTTAAACTGGATTTCACTGTAATTATAAAAATAAAAACAAGATGATTGCAGAGCTGACATATTGAACTGGTTGTACCGTCGTATATTAGTTTGCCATACAGTAAGTGTGGTTTGCAGTATTAGCTGTAGACTCAGTGGATCCTTCACTCAGTGAGCAAATGTCTAAAAGAGCCAACATGTCCTGGTCAGTCAGTGTGAATCCCATCACTGATCAGGGTTAAGCTGGAAACTTTTGCAGGCCACTTCAGTCTACTTTAGGCCAAAACCTTCCTAAAAACATTTATCACTTTCCACTGTTTATGTAACAATCTGTTATGAATTTGTACAATTCATTTAAATCCTGCATTTGATTGTAGATCCTGCTGCCTTTTTATTAGAAGGTAATTATTTCTTTTCCCTAGAAATCCGACAGCAGATGGATTGGATCCGCTCCTTTAATATTCCATGTTGTAGGAGGAGTCCGGACAGTGGGAAAGCAGTGAAAGCAGGGGAGGGAGAGAGGGGAGAGGGAAACGGGTGGGCGGTCGAGGGTAGTGGGGGTTCCACTTTTGCCTTGTTCTGCCGTGCTGACGTGGCTTAGCGCTTGGCTGCTGTGGGGCGCTCTGCAGACTTACTTTCCTTTCTCTCCTCCCTTTCCCCCTCGCCTGTCTTTTACCCCCTCAAGCATCATAATTTCTCCTCCCTATCATTTCTCCAGGACTCTTTCTGCCTCATGGTGTTTTTTTTTTTTCCTCTCCCCCCCCAACCTCTTCTCATTTCCATCCAGCGAGACTTTGCTGAACTCTTGAGAAGCCACTGCGGTTAGGCTGAGCCCAGCTCCGATAAAAGCTCGGACCGCTGGAAGACGGTCCCCGGTCGCGGCTCTGTCAGACGCTAAGCTGGCCCTTTGATTTGAGAGCGACTCTTTCTTCGGGCTTAGCGTTGAGCCACGAGGCTTCTGCGGCATGCGTGCCTTTACATGCTCTCCAATCAAACAAATGCCTTTTCACTTTGATGCTCGATGACAGTGGAGCCCCTTATGGGTCTTTGTTTAGACACACATTGCTGTAATTACACATATGCCGCTTTGGAAGATCCGAAATAACAGTCCACATAAAACAAACCATGTGGAGAGGGGTTTTAACCAGGCACCTCATAGTCTTTAGGTGCAAACAGACTAACTAGCTGTCTGCGTCTTGCAGGATTTAAAATCTAATGTCTGTGTTTGTGATGTGACCCCTGTCTCGCCTCTTTCTTACGAGAATGTTTGCTAATATATTCCAGAAGGCACCTAAACTTCTGACATCATTTTATCCATTATTCCACACCCCCTCCCCTCCTTTGCTAGTTATTACTCTGGCTCAGAGAACTGTTTGCTTTAATAATCTGCATAATATCCTCTCACTCTGGAGGTCACAGATAGAATTACGGCAAAAAAGAAAAACAACAACAACAACAATAAAATGAAGACATGCAAACATCCTGCTTTTGTTTGGGATGATAAAATAAAAAACCGGCTTTGATTGGGAACACACCAAACCGTGACCCAGTAACCACAGACAGACTGCGATGATGTGTTGGAAAAGAGCAAGTGCAGACATGCAATCATTAGGCAAACATGTGGAAGAGATGAATCATCTAAAACCACCGAGGCTTTTAAAACACTGGAGACCTTTCTTACCTTTATTACTTCAATCATAAGTGGCAAAAAAAAAAAAAAAAAAGAAAAAAGAAAAAGAGGAACCGCCTGGAGAGGATGGATGGCAGCCAACGAACAGCTGCTTTTGCCTTTTCTTAGAATAAATGAAGGGTAATTTAGCATGTTCAGATTTGGTCTGAACTATTTTGAAAGATAGTCCCATAAATCATAAATTAGGACCGAAAACAGTTGGATTGAGTCACCTAATGGACAGGAATCTTGACGTGGTGTTGCTGGTATCCATGAAATTGATATTTTGACACAAAATAGTAAATTATAAGACTAAAGCTCATAAACAGATCAATTAAAAACAGCTTATTGACAGCTGCACCAAATGTTAGATAATTAAACAATTATTGGCACGCCTTGAAAACGATGCGCATAAAACTCTGAGGATCCCCAGGTGCCTCTTATTGCTGCAGCTCTCTAACGGTGTGATTTAAGTTTTGTTGACCTTACTCGTCCTCCTCCTCACTCTGCATGCTGTCAAGAGAAACTTTGGCTCAGGTTGTTTAAACTGATTCAATTATCACTTTGGGCAAAATTAGACGAGTAGGTGTTTTTTTTCAGAGTGCTTCCAATTCGAGGTCTCTGCAAAGTCGGGGGCTGCTGGCGTGCTCATGTGTCTTACAAAAAAAAACAAAAAAACCTGATTTCGTTCACAAGTGAGGCCGAATAATCAAATTGCAGGACGCAGGTCTGCGTCATTTACCTGCCTTTATACACACGGGTTGATGGTACACCTCTTAACGAGACCCACCAGGAGAAATGCTAGCCGCATTAAGTCCGAGATATTGTGCTCAGTTTTAGCGAGAAAAATTCATTTGGTTATTCCACCGCAGAGAAAATATCAAATTGCTCCCGTGTGAGCGCCTCTTCCTGGGTTTCTGCCTTTTCCTAATCTTTTTCTGGCCTGGAACGGGTGGTGGTGGTGCCAGTGTAAACTCTGTGGACGTCTGGCACCACACCACCGCATGTCAGCATACGCTGAGCACACATAAAACACACACATGAAACGAGAAGGGAGCGATCGCCAACGCAGTAGCTTAAATAGTCAATTTCCAGAAAGATAAAAAAAAAAAACAGCTTTTAAAAATATTTTTCCATCTGTGTCTGGTAACAAGTTTCGTACAGGGACAGTACTTCTTTCATTCTGCGGTTTTAGTTTTCTGTGCTTCTCGACTGTCTCGATCCCGTTGGAGGTTGTTTCGGGGCATCGGGAACTTAGTGAAATGACAGGATGAGGCATTAATACTAAACACTCTCAATTTTCACATGGGTCCAAGTGAGACCGTTTTGTTTCTGTTTCAATTCACTTTTCTTCTCTTTTTTTCAAACCCTAGTCTTTAAAACCCACGGTTTGAAAAAAAGCATCATCTTAAAAAACACCAAAAAAAAAAACGAGGTTCCCAAACCAAAAATATTAAATCTAAACACCCATACAGGTGGTCTCTGTCACTTTAAGACAGATCATCTTCAAGCCAGCTGACTGGCAGTGCGGCGCAGCAAATGTGGGAGAAGCGCTGCGGCTTTTAACTAAACGCTACCTGCTGAGCTAAGCCTTTCTTTTCACATCCGAGGAGTTAGCCGTTTGAGATCTTTTTGTCTCATCCTCGTCTTCCTCTTTTAAAGCCCAGTCTTTCTCACCGCGGCTCAACGTCTGTCAATAATAGCGGCGTTTCTCATATGATTCAGAGCAGAATTCCTGAGCGAGGACGCTGCCAAGGCATGTGGTGTCCTCATGATGCGATCTGATGCTCAGCGTTAATACAGAGACGATGGGAAAGAGGCAGGAAGGCAGACAGACAGACAGACAGACAGACAGACAGACAGACATCCAGCTGCTGACAAAAAGAGGGAGATGATAGAGATAAGGAACGGAGCAAGACGGATGACAGTTATAAATTTGCCTGTCTGAGCTTTTCTTCTCTTTCTCAGCCTAAGCTGGGGTTTCCACACCCTGCTCTTCCTGTGGCACCTTTTCTTCCACCGTGCATAACTATCACTTTAACATTTTTCAAGCCTGTCCCCAGCCTGTAACTGATGGCTTTATAAGAGTCTTTGATGGTGCTACAATCACATCTTTCCCCTAAACCCAGCCTCTGTGTTCTGCTTGCCTGGAAACCTCAACAGAGATTGCTAGTGGAGATTGAGTGCCCTTCTTTGCTCATGTTAAACATAACAGCTATCGCTTTAATCTTTTTTTTTTTTTTTTTTTAAAGAATAAGCATCTGGAATTGGTAGCAATCCAGCACAGCCAATGCACAGTACTAGATTATCGCTAAAAATCCACCATTTTTTTTTGGTTTTCAACAATTCAGCTCTCAGAACTCAAAAGTATTCTGTCATCAGCGAACAATGGAGTCAAGGTTTGATTGGTGATTTAACTGGTGTTTTTTTATGCTTGAGTAATGCTAAGGCTATTCGAATGCCAAAATAATCCTCACTTGTGTTTTTACAATTATAGTAAAGGTTTTTATAAGCCTTAAAATGTGTTTTACAGATTCAGCTCAGGCTTAATCAGTCTAGGATCAAAAATGTTTAGACTTGTTAAAAAGCAGGAAAATAGTGCTTCAACTTAATTAATCAATCACTCTTCGTTGGCGTTTTCTTCAGAACCCAACCAGCTTCTTAAAAACTGTGCATTCAATTCTTTAGTAGTGAATTATTCTTTCTTTCTTACTATGTCAACACAGCAACTCATGGGCTGCTTTCTTTCCTTCTTCAAAATAAGAGTCTCAAACAGCCTAGTTGCCGTCTTTAACTAGATGGCAACTTGGGCATCCGCCATGTCAACACTTCACTGTAATATTTTTTCCAAGCTAAGAGATCAGAAGACTTTCAGCACAAAGCCACATAGTTGAAGCAGTTCTCTCTTCTGAATGGTTTTGTCATGAGGTCCTGAATGCACCCTACTAGGAGGGAATTTGTCTGGCAGATGTGGGCCCCATACTTTGGCAGAATTGCGGAAATATTTGAGCCTCCACAGTGGAACTAAGCAGACGGAGCCTAAACGGATCGCTTTCATATCTTTCATGCGATCGCATACCAATAGGCTGTTGGTATTTCCATTTCCAAATAAATGTGTCGTTAAGAAAATCTCTCCTGCAATAATTTGGGGGTCTCCGTGTCTGTTGGACGCATCGGCTTGGGGACGGGAGGGAAAAAAAAAAGTGGGGAAGGAGGAGTTTGAGAGAATAATGGCTCGACAAAGTCTCTCAGGACCAGATGTTTTTGTCATTAACGCTGCTCTGGAAGTGATCCACTTTGTATTTCTCTTTCTAACCCTCTCTGAACAGACTCTGTCCTGCCAGCCACCACTCTCAGATTAATCCTATCCGGTTGCACTCTTGGCCCTCTTCACATCGCACTTGTTTCCCTTCTGCTGCGCAAAGCCCACCTTCATAGTTTCTCAGTTTCTCAACTCCTGTCTCAAGACTGTCATGCGATCGCATACCAATAGGTAGTGCTGCGACATTATTTGTCCTCACGACAATAAACCTGTCTCCTGACGTTGACACCGCCATGACTTTTCAGGCCAGAATGTGCATCGCTTTCTCCTCCCTGCTGCTCGTGACTCTCTGACTCGCTCTCTGTTTGTGTCCAACTCGCCTGTCAGGTGATGCCTTCCCGGAGGATTTCTCCATCTTGGCGACGGTAAAACCCAAGAAGGGCAGCCAGTCCTTCCTGCTGTCCGTGTACAACGAGCAGGGCATCCAGCAGCTCGGACTGGAAGTGGGCCGATCCCCCGTATTCCTCTACGAGGACCAAACAGGCAAACCCAGCCCGGAGGACTACCCGCTGTTCAGAGGAGTCAACCTGGCGGACGGAAAGTAGGTGCATCGCTCTGTCGCTTCTTTCTCCAAGTTCTGTTGGTGGTTAGCATCTTTAGCCTGGCCAGCCTCACCAACTGCAGCTTATAATTAAGCCTTTCTACTGTGAAAGGTCACAAATTATTCATGGATTCTTAAGCTTTTGTGTACAGCAGTGAAAACATATGATGGTTACACCAGGTAATCTGATGGATTTAGTCGTTTTCTGTTGTGATAATAGTATTGGACTGGATCCTCTCCTATTTCTTAACTTAATTTGTATGTAATCTGTAAATATGGTGGCCTTTTATTTGAATTTTCTGCATTTGTCAGATTTTTTAAATGTAATTTTATATATCGTAATGACTTGTACCTTTGAATTTCAACGCAGTACAGGCCTCTCAGGGCCGTCGCCACTTGGTTTCACGTTGTCCTGCGAGTGTGTGAACTAACACCGCCTCTTGTCGCCAGGTGGCATCGAGTGGCCATCAGCGTGCACCAACAGACCATCACCCTCATTCTGGACTGTAAAAAGAAGATCAACCAGAAGCTGCTTCGAAGCCCCAACCCCATCATTGATACCAAAGGAATTATAGTGTTTGGAACTAGAATACTTGATGAAGAAGTCTTCGAGGTAGGCCATACACTGTCTCTTTTTCCCCCATTCCATATGGTGAACGTATTTATAAATTTGAGGCCAGGAAAAAAACCAAAGAAATCGTGTAAGGGGAAGAATGGCTGTATTGTTTGGTGAAGCGCGGCTATAAGCGGCGTGTTCTTTATGTAGATCACTAAAACTTGTGCTTAGATCACTCGGAGTTGTGCTTTGATTTGATGTCTTTTAGTAAATCAGATAAAAGCAAGGCACAATCTGAATTTTAACGTCCATATAGACATTTGCGGCTGTGGTCTGAGCAGTGGTCGACCACAGTGCCCATCCCTCCTTACATGCAGCATAAAATAAGGGATTGTGGCGGCGGCCGCATCCTCTTGAAGATGTGCAGATTTGGCCTGCAGAACCCCACCGGCCTCTGCCACCCACTCATACTCCAGCACCCAAAATCACAAATCACACTTAATTTTAGGTTGCCTGATGTTCCACACTGTCCACAAATGAGCTCTGATTCCCGTAATTCTGCTCCGTTTCCAAATGTGCTGTGTGTGTCTGCTGGAGTTTTCCCTTCTTGACAAGCTGCAGCATTTCTGTCAAGAGTTTTTCAACATGCGGAAACGCTCTTCTGATTCTTTAAAGCTCCTTTTGTTCACGTGGAGTCAATGAACAAAATATTGTCGGATTTATTGCATTCTGGTGGACAGGAAATCTTTTGGCGATTATGTTACACTGATGTAACGTTACGTTGAATACTACGGACGCTTTCTGTAGCCAGCTTTTGTGCTGGGTGCTTGCGCGTGACCTCTGTGAGGGACGGACTCGCGCAGCGAAAATCCGGCGAGCACAAGTGTTGTCTTTGTCCCTTCAGAGTTGCGTTTGTTTAAAGGGGGATTAGTCTATGAAGTTCAGGCCCTCGATCGTAATTACCAACAGAAACAGATTGATGTGGCTGATGCTGAGCCAGCTGACCTTTAACCTCACTGCTGCTCAGCGAACGGCAGAAAGATGACATCACCTCCCTCTAGAGTCCCTAGAGTTCTTCCACGAGTCTATGGGCGGCATTGATACATAGTGGGACGTAAAACCAGAGTCAATATGTCTTTTCTGTTATTCAACGCTCTGCCATGAATTGCAGTCCAACGTGGAGCCGACAGAAAGTCTGACAACGTCCAACGTTAGGTTTTCTCATCCATACTTTGACTAGATCATTCGAACCCTCTGTGCTTTGACCGAAGCTATTCCATTGTTTCTCTGGTTGTATGTTTTAGGCCATTATCCTGCCAGAAGGTGAAACATCGCCTCAGTGTTAAGCCTTTCCCTCATTTCCACTGTAAAAGCAGCCCACACAACTGACCTGCATCGCACCATTTCTGGGCTTTCTCCTGTTGTAGGTCCAGTGAAACACGCAACACTGTCCATTGATTTGAGGGAACAGGGAAAAAGCATCACCGCTTAAAACTTGTTCATCGTCACATTAGCATGACATTACATTAGGCGTTTGGGGATCCAACTGCCAGTGGAAACGTTTTCCTGAATACACCGGGCCTTAAAACAGAGTACCGAACGTCACCAGAACGTCCCGTTCTGCTCAGTGGAAGTGAGGCATAGCATGTTTTCTTGCAGGACTGTGTTTAATTTAGCTCCATCCCTATTTCTATTAACTTCATTAACTCCATTAATGGTGTGAGTGCTACCATTTTGGTACCAAAATGGTAATTTTTCTACCTTGTCACTAGCTTCCCTGCCTCTGCTAGAGAAAAGCATTCTGCCTGCCTGAGGCTGTCACAAGCATGTCTCGCTGTGGGGATGGTGTCGTTTCCTGATACCAGCAGTGTTTTTCAGTTCAGTTGAAAAGTGACATTTTGGTCTGTGACCGGAAAAGTTTTTTACTTCTTTTTTTTTTTTTTTCGATAGCGGTTACTTGTTTCCTCTCTTCCACATGGGACAGAGTTGTGGAACGGAGTCGTCCACATGAGGTGGAGCTCTTCCGGAGTTACCATGGGCATTTTGACTAATGGTTTCCTTGTCCATTGTTTTCAGATATGTGGACAGCCATGTCTTGGTAGGTTTGTGCCACACATCGATTTTTAAAATATTGGATGAACTATGGAGATGCTTGATGTTTGGGAGATAATCTTACTATCTAATCATGCTGTAAAGTTCTCCGCAACTTTCTCTCAAACCTCGGTTCGTCTTCATGATGTTTGATAAACATAGTTTTGCTAATTGTTTCCATGGAACAATATGGACTCTGAGTGAAACACGAAGCACAATCGTTACATTACACAAATACCTTTTGTACTTTAGGCACTTCTAGTACTAATGAGGCATCAGTTCAGATATAATATCTGTGTGCTTGAGTTGGCTGTTCAGTACTATTATTCAGTAGCAATTATCCTGCACTTTTCTATTATTTTGTCGTTTTATTCAAATTTGCTTCGTCAAAGTTGCACAGAAACAGAGCGTAATCTCAGCCAGCCATCAGCCAGCGCTGCAGCAACTGCTCGGCAGCGACTGTGGGAGCCAGCAGATAGTTTGGGAGAGATGTTTAAAGGACTCCTGCTGTGCGTCTGCCAGTCGGGAGACAGGACAGGCTCCAGTGCATTCAGAAACTGGAAAATATGCCACATAGTTTCCAAATTGTCCTCGGGCTGCTCTGCCTTTTTCCCCCCCATTACTCCAGTTCCCTTTGTGCAGTTTAGTTAGATACCATGTCGACTAGTGGCAGAGTACAAAACCTGTGACATACAAATGGTTTTGATTTTATAGTATAAATCAAATCAAACGCTGGTTTCCTCAGATAAAAAAAAAAAAAAAAGAATATTTTTTGCTCTTTTTTAAACACTGTGTCAACCATAAAAATCAAAGAGGGGAGAGGAGATAAAGTCTTCTCCGTCACACCATGGAGTTACAGTGAATGGCATGATTTATCTGCTTGTCAAGGTTTTTACTGCAGCCTGTGCTTTTTTCTGATATACAGCAGTCAGGGGATAAGTAGCACTTTTGCACTGAGGTGGTTTGTGGTTTGGTCTCTAACAAGGTTATTGTGGCAACAGAAAGACCGTCTATCCTCTGCAAGCACTGTATGTTCTCTCTTTTTTTTTTTTTTTTTTTTTTTTCAGCATCTTACATAAGAATGCTGCGCTTGTGACAGTGCCAGTGGATGATGATTAAATCCGTGTTAAAGTGTTTACGGGAGCAGGCTGTTATTTCACACTGCAACCGAAAACTCGGATGTGTTTTGCCGGGATTTTATGGGACAGACAGGCCGACATGACGGCAGCTCGGGAGGAGCAGCAGAGCTCTACGGCTCAGGTGGGAGAATCTTATCGATCCAAAATTCGAACCTTTACACGAAAGTGAGATTTGCTGTTTTTTGCAAGTCACGTTGGGTGGACACAGCATGTAGGGATAACGTTTCGATTCCTGTATAAAAGGCTGCATATGATGATAAAACTTATGAATGAACACACAATCCCTATAGTGATACAAGGTAGTGGCACAATCGTGGTGTGGTGATGCGTTTCCTCAGCATGGATATCCTAGTCAGGATTGATGGGCTTAAAACTAGGATAGAAGTTGACCTTCCAACAAGACTGTAACCCTAAACACACAGTCATATCTAGAACAGAATTGGCTCAATCGTACCCCAAAATACTTTGAGGCAAAGTTCAGGAAGCTGAACGAAGACCACGCTTCCCATCACCGCCATGTCGTAACTCTGCTTTAGACTTCTTCACAGTTTTATCCCTGGCCTGTCTGGTGTGTTGTCTGGTCTTCATGATGTTGTTTCTCTAAAGTGTCCTTTAGCAAACCTCTGAGGCCTCCATTGAACAGCTATCGGTTTTGTAATATACTTATCACGCAAACTGGCACTAAAATGAATTGGTCGTAGCCTGGGACACTGTGAAAAGGTTTAATCCTGCTGGAGGGCATTGCAAATGGAAGTATTTAGGCTTTATAAAAACTGCCAGTTGGTGTTTTTGTCTTTATGAAGGTGCAGCGTGGAGTGTTGAGAAGTATTTTGTAGCCGCGGGGTGAAGATTGAGGCCTAAAAGTGGGCTGTTCTGGTTTGAAAGTGGCCTGTTAGACAGAGTCCATTTAGAAAATGCGTCCCCTGATTGCTCTGCTGACTCGTTTCTCTGAGCGCGTGTGCCCAAGAAAACCTGGAGATCATTTTCACGCTCATTACCGGGTCCTCAGTAGAATTCCGAGGAGTAACTGCGTTTGCTCCGAGGGGAACGCAAGTGGACCGCTTGACCTCACGTGGAGGTAACCGGCAGGGTAACCTGAGCCTGGCTGATGTGGAGCTGTGCAGACGCCGCAGTTCTCGCCTGGCCTCCGTCCTCGATCTTTGCGAGCCCGTGGGCCATGAGACTGATGCTTGATCAGTAAATCGACCTTCGGACTCGTTTAGGAAATTTGAGGTTTCGGATGTCGAGAAAACTGGAGAGAGCGCTCAGGAATGAAAGCAAAGCTGGAACAGTAGATTCAGTTCGAGGAGCCAAAAACTTTGGGTCATGCTTTGGAAAGAATGAGGAGGTCTCTCCCCACTGATTTCAATCTTGGAACGGCGAGCGTTCCACATGACATCATCCAGAGGTTTCCTTTGTCTCTTCCGATTGACTGTTTCATGATCTATAAGTGATGTGTTTTTAGAAATGTGCTGGAAATGTGCGATGAGCTTAAGATGATGGCAGGTTAAAGACTTTGTGTGTGTGTGTGTGTGTGTGTGTGTGTGTGTGTGTGTGTGTGTGTGTGTGTGTGTGTGTGTGTGTGTGTGTGTGTGTGTGGGGGGTGTGTGTGTGTGTGTGTGTGGTAGATAAAGCGATATTAAAAGAGCGGGGGATAAGTCCAGTGTGTAAGCTTTGGGTTGAGGCAACTTGTGGGGTTTTGCAGTGTGGCGAGAGCCAGGAAAAAGTAGTAAAAAATGTGCAACACATGAGCTTGATGCTCGTAAGAAGTTTTTACATCGCTCCAGCCAGATGAGCCACGCATCGTGTTTCCTCATCTGTACCTCGGGACTTTTCTTCCTTCTGCTGCTAATAACCCCAGTCATTGTTTTTGCGCTTCATATGCTTCAGATATTCCTATTTAATACCTCTTTGTGTCAGGCTTTCTAAGATAATTTAAGCGTTCTCCTGGTTTATAGTTCTCTCTCCTTTTTTTTTTGTTTTAATTTGCAGTTTCACTTTTTTCTGAAGTAAGGCTCCAGATTTATATGGAACTGACCTGCTGGGGGTCATTTAGCCTCAGTAACTGTTAGCTCACTGAGTAATGCATGCGTAATGGCTTTTCTCCTGTAGAGACCTGGGAATTTCATCCCCTGACTGAGAGTTCATTTCTAGGTTTGGTGCAAAAATGTGGGCGTGATTTAAGACCCTGCTTTCATTAAAAGAAAGCAGGCTGTTTATTTGCGTTGCAGACGTACTTTAATGTTTGCACTGCATTAAAGTATAACGTTAATGCATAACATTATGACCATCCGGGTTGCTTTCAGTAAGTGTTAGTGTATTTACTTGTAGGTTATAAAATTTACCATGTTAGAACAGAGAACATTCTTTGTTCTTTGTCACTGTCTGGGTTTTAATTTTTTTTTGCCTTTTTTAAAGACTTGGTTTCTCGCCTGACCATCCATTCATGTTCAGTGCGCTGTACTGGTTTCCTGAAGCCTCTAAGCAGACCAACAAACAAAAAAAAACTGAATCAATCTGAAAATAAAAACTAAAATATTCACCAAGCCTAAGTAAGTCCCTCTTTATCAGTGCAGACAGAGCGTCTGCATAGCATTTTTATGATGAGAAAGACCAAAAGCCAATCAGATAATTACCAGGATTCAGACTTAAATTGGTTGAACATTTAAAAATATTCAAACATTTGTGTAGGACTGAATCACAGTACTGAATTGTAAACAGAAAAAAAATAAGAACACGTGTCTATTGTCAGTTTGTCTTTTCCGTCTATGCTGGTTCTTTTTTGTCATAAGATCTTGGCTTGATGAGCCTTTTGACATTTTTTCTCAGACGTTTTGATTCTGATGATCCGTTTGAAGATTTGGGTTCAGTTATGACAGCGTTTTATCACAGTACTCAGACAGTATCACATCATATCAATCTTTTGCGAGCCATAGGATGCTGCCAGTGTGTAGTTTTCTCACTGGTGAAGTTCAGCCAGTGGTGTCGAGAGGTTTTGGGGATAAATTGGGGAAGCGCTCTGCCTCCATGTGAGAACTGCGGCTCCTCCCAGCTGGATGCAGATTTACTGTAATGTTTCTGCTTACAGTCAGACACCAGGCTGGCTAATGACAGATCATGACAACACTAATTAAAGACTCAAGCAGAGTTAATGCTACACTCCCATGATGCACTATGTGAGACACACTATGGAGCACATGTGAAGCTAGAGTGCAAAAGATGTCCATGTCCTTTGAAGGTTTTTCACATTCAGATACGTTACAACCGCAAACCTCGGTGTATTTCAGTGGGTGTGTATTTGATGGGCCGGCGCAGATTTGTGTATAAGTGGAAGCAAAATCGTAAATTATTATTTTCACTTCTTTAAAAGTCTGAAAAGTGTGGAATGTACATACACACATCCCCTTTACTCTCATACCCGTTTTTTAAAATCCCAGTGCCTTCAGGAGTTCCTAAATGAAATCTAAAAGTCACCTAATTAGTTAATAGAGTACGCCTCTGCTATTGAATGTACCCTGAATGTAACCGTTTGTTATACAGCATCGGTGAACAAACAGCATCTTAATGTCCAAACGAAATAGTTTGAGACATAAGGAGAACATTTAAGTGTGGTAAAAAGAAATCCTCCCCCCCCCAAAAAACTAGCATTTCACATCACTGAAGAGCAACACGGTGGTGGCAGCATCATGCTGTAAATTACTGTACGTGTTTTAATCACACCTCTGCTCTGTGTCTGGATTCGCTGTGCCTTGCTGACAGAGACCACTGCTATTATACGACTGTGCTTCAGTGGTTCCATGAATACTGGAATTTGCAGCACGGATAATTAGCAGAATTTCCTTTACCCGTGTCAGATGTTTGTCTTTTCAACCCCCCTCCTTTCCTCTCGTTCTTGGTTACTCCTTTAGTCTGTGTCAGCAAACGCTAAAGTGTCCCTTCAGCACTTCTTGTGTGGATTTCCATGAATGTCCAAACCAAACAATTAGAACCCACGGGTTCTAACGGGCCGAAGAGAGCTGCTCCGATTTCCACAAACCCTCCTCGTGACAAAAAGACAAAACAAAAAAAAAAGCAAAGAGTGTCAGAAGATTTAAGCGCGGTTGCCCACAGCTCAAAATCTGACGCAGCGGAGACTTTTATGGGGGCCGGCGACTCCAGACGTAGAGCGGAGCAGTCTGAGTGGAGAAGACAGTGGCGGCGAGGTGAGGGAACGGTTAAAGAGCTGGGTGGTGGACACGCAGGGTGGCAGGCAGACAGCCCTGTTGCTCTTGGCCCCGACTCCAGGCGCTGACGTTTTGCCGCAGTCTGGACTGGGGGATAGAAAATCTGGTGAAGATTTCAACCTGGAAGTCCTTTGAACACACGCTTGTGGGGTCGATACGATCGAATGCTGTTTGGGTTGGTTTGTTTCTTGGGTGCTGTTGGGGAACACGTCCAGGTGGCGTGCGATTCCAGGCTCAGATGTGACAGGTGTGTGTGCGTGTGTGTGTGTGTGTGTGTGTGTGTGTGTGTGTGTGTGTGTGTGTGAAATACGCTGTTAAAGTAGCTCAAAGCTCCTCTCTCCAAGACTCTTATTCTTCTCCCACTCATCAATCCCCCTGGAGAACGCACAGGCAGAGAATACTGAAAAATAGATGTGAGTTTTTCCACTTTTAGCTTCTTTTTTTTTTTTCCCAGGTCTTATATTAGATGTAAAAGTTAAAAGAGACATTTTCAGCCATTCCAGGAGCGGAGAGAAATAATGAGCAACTATATGAGTTGTTTTTTCTAAGGTATGCTGGTCCAAGATTAAGAACGTGCAAATATCTGCAAGGTGTGAATCCAGTCAGCAGACATTCCTCAAATAAAAATACGTTTTTTTTTTCCCCCCAAGTCACTTCAGGGAGAACAAGAAAATACGTCCAATGCACGTTTCTCACTTGTAATCAGCACCTTCCCCTCGTATTTATGATTTAGAGGTTTTTAAAACCAGTACTCCTCATGGCGCATGAATAAATTTCTTAGTTTTCAGAATTGGGAACACCGTGAACTCAGTCCACTCTGCACATTTGTGCCTCAGGTCCAGATGAAAGAAACACATTTGGCTTTGTGTTCTCTCCTGCCCCCATCTGGACACAACCTGAAAGTCCAGCAGGAGTTAAAAAGGGCCTGTTGCCAAACGTAAGCCTCACACGTGGAAAAGAAAAAAAAAGAAAAGAGAGAGAGAGAAACAGCAGTGAAGGACGATGCAATTCATCTTCATTTATGTTTATTCCCTGCTCTAAAATGCAAGGCTTTCTTTCTTTTTCTTCTTGTTGTTGTTCTTTTTCTTTAACACAAAATTGTGTCAGGTAAGGTCATCTTTTTCCAGAGGCAATAATCTTTTGCACCACAGCCCAACAATAGGAGAGCGACGTGCAGAAGCGGAATCGTGTGTCACTGGTGCTCAGGAAGAAGCTTAAGACCTGTTATTGTCTAAAAATTCTGTCTTAAGCACCACTCTGATGTGCCACAGAGTAAATAATATCCCTCTGTGTTTTCCCAACTGGATTTCTGCTTCCTGCTCCTTTGTGATTTGAGCACTCTTAGACATTTAATCGAAACATTTGACTTTTTCTTCTCTGCGAATTGTTTTTCTATATAATACGTCTTTTGAGGCGTATTTTACGATGATGATCAGCATCGACACATCCTAAATCCCTGACTTGTGCATGTGCAGAAGTTGCATCAGACGTCGTAAAGCACGAAATTTCACTTACCCGTCAACCGGCTGATGAACTAAGTTAACTAATCAGCCAAATAGCAACAAAAACACATAGAATGATTGTTTTGTAGCTTTGAGTCGGAGTACAGTATGAGGTTATCTGTCTTTTTGCTGCAGCTGCAAAACGGCAGCTTATATAAAGCCTTGGCACCGGAGCTGTTTGACTGATGCGTGATGAAAGGTGGAATTTTGACATGAAGACAGGAATTTGGTGGTTGACATGGTGCATCAGGACGTTAACAATAGTTTTCACTGTCAAGTTGTTCTCAAAAGTGCAGCGTCTGAGATTTAGTGGTTTCGAAAAATTGTTGTTCTGTGATCGGAAACAGAACGAGAGAGAGAGGGAAAAAAACGAATGAATTATCTGCATGTGGAGAATTAAAAAAAAAAAAATTGTTCATTTCATAAAAAGCTTAATCCAAGATCAGATCAGTTCTGCAAACTGTTTTTTTTGTGGGTGTTTTTTTTCACTGCAAAACTAAATAATGCCCAGTTTCAATAATCAATATTTCATCTTCTTCTCCCTTTCTTTAAATTACCTTCCCATCACACTCTGTGTGCTTTGGGTCTCCAAATCATCTCCAGCATGCTTCATAATTAACGCCCCCTCTGGCAAAGATATGTACTAAATGGTTGCTGTGGAAACATGTTGCTGTTTTGTTAACAGCTACATTTTCAAACTCTTTTTTTTTTTTTTTTACTCCTCTGTCATTCTGCTCACCCTGTGTTGTGGCAAAATAAACTTCTTCATCCAGCGTTGTTTGTCACAGTCCCAGCTGTATTCATTAAACTTTTTTTTTTATTTTTTATTATCCCTCTGCCGTACCGTAGCGTGTTCTTACCCAGGGAAACAGAATGTCATAAAACTGTCTAAACACTGCTTTCTCTTGGAAAAATGACTTTAGCTATATTTGTTTTATAGGAATTGCTATGGCTATCAGAGGACTGGTAATTACAAAAAACAAAAGAAAGCCAAAAAAAAAAAAAAAAAGACTTACTATGCTATATATCTACCAATGAATAAATGTGGTCTAATTAAAACTTTTATTTTTATTTAAAAAATTGTTTAATGTACTGCATAATGATTTTTATTTTATTTTATTTTATTTTTAGGATTTTATGGCGCTCCTGTTTATCCATCAGCCCTGGATACACTGAGAAGCTTAAAAAAAAAAAAAAGCACTGAAGATATATTTTCTCTTGCCTTCGAATCGGCTCGTTAATTATTTATATTAGCAGCAGAAATCACATCACGAAGCTGTGGAAGAGAAAGCAGTCACTCTTAAACAGGGATTTTCTATTTCTAAACGAATAACATGTCAATGTAGTTGATGTTTTCAACTGCCCTCAGTATCTTACGTTAGCATTTAGCGTAGCTAAGATGGCTGACATTCCAGAACAACTGCTTCCTTATATATATATATATATATATATATATATTTTTTTTTTTGTTTTGGCATTTCTAGAGAATGTTCTTTGAAATTTTCCTAATTCTTCATGTTTGTCAACAGATTAGAGTAGAATCATTCCTCCATCAGCCACAACTTCCACCTTGAAGATTGTTGTTTTCAGTGCAACCTTGTAGCGCCTGGCTAAAAATTCAGACTTTTTTTTGTGTGTGTGTGTGTGGTGTGTGTGTGTGTGTGTGTGTGTGTGTGTGTGTGTGTGTGTGTGTGTGTGTGTGTTTCCAACCCACCACTCGCTGATTTACACCAGCCAAGCAAAAAATGATCGCCAGCCAATTTCTTGGTGGATCTCCCATCCGGAGCAGAGATAACAACATAATATGTGTGGAGGATGCTGCACGAGAGCCGGAGACGTAAAGGCCAGTGAGGTTATGGCTGCATTTGCCAAATCGTGAACTGTAAAGCAAACGTTGCACATGTTTATAGTGCGAACAGTGGTTTGCATTGCCAAATTCAATTTGATTAATGCAGTTATCTTTCTCTCACAGGCTAATTCTGTGCTAACCCCTGGTTTGTCGGCAGAGTCCCTAATTCCCTGTTGTAATGCCAAAAAACTCTGATATCTGTACTCTTTTCTCCTGTAAATATCCATTTTGGGAGTAATCATACTTTTGCCAGACCTTAGTAATACTCCTTTAACGGCACTTTTCTTTCTACTGTAAACTCCCTCTCCCTGTGTCTGTGTACAAGCCACACATCATTAGCTGCCCTCTCCCATGGTGCTTTCAGAGCGCTCTTATTAAATCTTTGCTATATGATGAATCATCTCATCCAGCCAAATTTAGGTTCCCACCATTCGGGAGAATCTTGCCCTGACATTCCTCTGGCAGTTCCAGGAGAGGAATCAGAACAAAGAAAGAAGAAGAAGAAGAAGAAGAAAACCACTAGAATGGAATTTGAAGAAAGAAGCAGCGCATCAGACTGCAGGGCTTATTTCTTATTGAATGTGACCTCGTTTTCTTTCTTTTTTTTTTCTTTTTGTTTTCTTTTTTTTTTATTGCAAACAGTGAACACCCATCAGCTTCTTCAGCGCATCTGCGGCGCTGCAGCTTCAGCAGGATAATAGAGACAGATTGCTGAAGCGACGCAGAGCCGAGCCTGAATGGGAGATTTGCTAAAACTGGGCAAAACTGGGTTTTAGCTGCAAACCGGATGGGAGAGTCCAGCTGTGTGGGCGATGTCTTGCAGCAGGGCGGATTTAAGAACGCGGCAAAAATCCAGCTCTTTTTAGCAAATTAGGAGATCTGCAAGCAAAGCAAGGGTGTTAATATTCACGAGGCTGCAGCTTACCAAGACACAGATCGTTTTCTGCAGGAACAAATCATGCCGTTGAAGTATAAATTATTTAACAAGAGCTCTTTGGCACCGGGCCTGAAAGAGGCTGCTCATTGACTTTAGTTTGATGAAAACTGCAACACTGGTTGCTTAGAAAGTTAGGTTGAAGAATACAGCAGGGATTACAGAACAAACAGTGAATACAAGAATATGAGCAAATCTATTTCTTTCTGTTAATGTCATATTGCTCTGCTATGACAGAACCGGTGCAAAGTAAACAAAAAGTAAATAAAACGGGAAGCAAAAATGTAGGTGAACCCGGGATTTCAAATACCCAAGTCAAAAATATCCTCTTTGTTCTGCAGACCTACTGTAATGCACAGTCCAATATTTACACTTGCTTTACTTTTGATGGATGTTGGCGTTGAATGACACCATTAATTAAGAAAAGTCAATGTTCAAACTGCTCCGGTGCCAATTGGCCACATGTCTCCAGCGAACGGCGGCACATTTCGCTTTAAAAATGGGGGTTTCTGTGACGTGTCGATCGTAGGTGGCGACAAGCAAAATGCTTTTTCTCCTCATCAACAAGGAGAAAATTGGTAAAGTTAGTTGTTCTTGCAGGGCAACGGACACAAACGGATACTGAAACTGGTTTTGGATTGGGCAGAGCAGAATAACGTGTGGCTTGTAATAATAATACTTCATTGATCCCCTATAGGGGGAGACATTTCCTCAACCGATCCCTACCTTTCTTCATATCCTTTTTTTGTGCTAATACATGAGTTTATTGCAAATTTTCCACAAAAATGCTGTAAGACAAAACATTGGGTTTAAGCCACTGCTAATTCCCACATGCAAATGGCAATATTTCTTACTTCTTACTTTCCCGCTGCCTCAGCCTTACGGGAAATATGGCGGGTCACAAAAAGTCTCGTTGACCGTCGTACATCAGTTGTTTGTGTAAATTTGACCCAGTTTGGGTGAATGAAAAAAAAAAAAAAATCCTAAATAAGTCCACATTTCTGCGCTAGATTCTTTACCGTCGAGTTCTTCAGTGCGCAGCTCAGATGAGCTAAAAGAAAAACCTTTAGACGTTTGCGCCGCTGACGTTGCGTTGCGGCTTCTTCTGCACGGCCTGGACTCCGCTGCTCGCATAAACTCGGGGGAGCAGGAAACCGCTTCTTGTGGGGGGCCTGGCGAGGTTTTGTCAAAAGGATCTGAGGCACTCGCTTGAGTGTGGCATGTTTTAGCGAAACACTGGGAGTGGAGCTCCCGAGGGAATTGTCACTGGTTACACCGCAAATACATGCGATTTTTGTTCGCCAGAGGAGAAATGTGTGCACAGTACTTTTCTAGCTGCGAGGACATGGCGAGGGATTCCAAACTCTTGCCTGCGTCTTAATTAAAAACAGTCAGCATCTGTTTTGGTGCATGACTCTTCTGTCCTGTAAGAAGAAGGAGAAGAAGAAGAATCCTTGTTTCGGCCATGTTGACTCCACATTTGATTGATGTGGAATGACATCACTGGGCTTGGAAGTGTTATTAGGACATGTTTGGATGGATGCAGAACAGCGTTTTAGTGCCATGCGCATTCTTGTGAGAAACATGTGGCTAACACACCCAGCTCCCCATGAAGCCCAGGGATCCTTCCGAGCCTCTGTTTTTCTCTCTTGTTCCCTCTCCCTTGCTCAGTTTTTTTTTTCTATCAATCTTGCCTGCTCTGTCACTGTCTGACTTTTTTCTTTTCTTTTTTTAATTTTTTTTTATTTTTCATCAGCTGTTTGAGACTCCAGATTTTCTGTTGTGCACATGCGATAGGCGAACCGGCCGTCTTAACGACGGGCTCGCAGGCAGAATCCCTCACGTCTCACGCAGATCAGGGCAGAGCTCACACAGTTAGACTCAGTAAAGACTCCGTCCTGTCGCTCTACATTGTCTTGTAACTCCGCACTGCTTGTTTTAAAAGCTTTTCCTACCACAACCCGACGCGCAACTTGGAGCCGGCGCCACGTTCCTCACGCTTTAGTCACCCTCTGCTTGACCTAGTTTCAGTTCTGTATGTTCTGGAGCAGCACTGTGTCACATGTTCATACACAGATAATTTCATCCCGCTCTCCTCTCCCTAAAAAGAATAGAGAATAAAACAAAAATAACTGATGTTTGTGTATTACGTTTGTTGGTTAAAGCTCTTGTGTGACCCGGAGCCGTTTCCAGCGGACCTCCTGACTTTCTGTTTCTTGTGGTTTCCAGGGAGACATCCAGCAGCTAATGATTGTAGCAGACCACCGGGCTGCCTATGACTACTGTGAGCACTACAGCCCCGATTGTGAAGTGCCAGTGCCCGACCGGCCGCAGAACCAGGACCCCAACACGGAGGACGATGTGAGTTCGATCTCCGGCCGCCCTCTTCAGCTATTCAGTGTTTATTGTGTTTTTTTTTTTTCCCCCCTTAAACTTGTAATTGTCTCTAATCCTCTCCTTAAAATGATGATTGGTTCTTCCAAAGAAGCCCCTTGGCCCGTGCTCGAGAACTTTAACGCTGCCAGAGGAAACTGCTGAGGGAGAGGAACAGAGTTATCAGGCTGCACAGTTAGTCAATAAAGCTCAGAAATGATGATGTGCTGCTTGCTTTCCCGAACTGTAGGCTGAGTGGCATTACACCGTGTGCATGCTAATTGCAGAAGAGCCAGAGAAATGTTCCAGCGAGAACTCGAGACTTTGGCTCCTGATCCTCGAAGCTGCACCAAATTTAATCAGAGCACAGACAGCAGCAGGAAACTTGGCAAAACTTCATAAAGTGAGAAAGACCCTGTCCACACTAACGGGAGAATATTCAGTTCTGCTTGTTTATACAGCAACAGTTTACAGCAAAGCAGTTTGCAAGACACACAGATGCAATTTATGTCCAGTTATAAAAAAATGAATATTATATTTAATCAAACCAAGCAGATTCATAAAAGTATGACAGTACAGTCATCGCAGTCAGTAATCACTCATCATTGTGATCATTGTATTAAGATAGTACTGTCAAATTTCCTCCCTGGACTTACGGGAATGTATTTTTCTAAAATGAGTTGTCGGTTTCCCAAACGTGTTCTCAGAAATATTTTCCATTCACACAGAAAACAGCCCAAAACTTTCTTTTTTACTCCCCCAGGCCTGTAATTAACATGGAGTATAGGACTTGCTTCCACACATAGTTAGACACGAACAAAACAAGAAGATTAGATGTTCTAAGCGAACACAGCTTAGAACATCTAGATTGGGAAAACCTAATCCCAATCTTTTGGGAAAGTGTAGGTTTTTTTTTCCCAAAAGATTGCTTTAAGTCTGTAATCATTTCCCAAGACAAAATGCTTCGGTCCCCCGAAACACTGTTTCTGTGTGAACTCAGGGCACAAACAGATAAGTACTTTCTGGTTCTAGAAAAAAAACCAAAAAAAAAAAAAAACTCTCCCCTGTGGACGTGACTTACAGTTCTGGTTAGATAAAGGCTACCTATATACAGCTGCTCTACTGATTGCATTCTTTGGGGAAGAAAATGAGACCACCGCAAAACATTATATATTTTTTTTCAAATGAATAAATATGTGTTAAGATAAACATAAGCCACCGAGCATAATATTCCCATATTCCTAAGAGATTTCATGTATTTTTGTGCAAAAAATGAAAAGTAGTTTTGAAAAATGGTTGTTTTTCAGACCATAAACAAATTATTAAACATGTTTTAACATAAGGACAGAACAGACATCATTATGCGAGCACTGTGGCTTTAACCACAGTTTTCCATGGAATGATCTCCACCAGTCATGTGTGTTGGGTTCAAGTGATCACCTGACCAGCCCGTCATCAAATAGCAGGATGTGTCACGTCTTGATTGGATTGGCTTGTTCATTTAAAAGATTAAAAATAAAAAAAAGAGTGGCCACTTTACTTTAGTCCATGTCTGTAGAGTCAATTCAACTCAGATCAGCCAAATTGTTGATTCAAATTCAGTTGCATGTTTTCCCAGTTAGATCATTGTTATAATGTGGTGCGGTCTCATTTGGTTTATAGAGGCATATGATAAATAGCCCGATCAACTGCACCAAGTCACTTATTTTTTCAGCATGTATAAAGCATTTCACAATGAGAGCAAGACTTTCTCAAAACCATTGAATATGATGTGAAAACACACAATGACAAAGCTGTTTCCATCAAACTTCAAATCTGAGCTGAAGTAGTTTCATATCTGAGAGCAACAACATAACGGAGACAGCAGCTACAACTGTTTTGGCTTCATTTGTGTAACTTGTAGCTTAGCACTGCTTTAGCTCGGGGTCTAATTTCGAGTTTGGATGTTGATCTTGTCAGATTGTCACTTTCATACTAAAAACGACATTACGTTCCACAGGAATCCCAAAAAGTATTTTTTTATTTTATTTTATTTTATTTTTTCCATCAACAGAGGAAAAAGTGTTCATTTAAAAAACATCCTGCGCAGTGAAGCTGCGAGATAAATCAGTTTCGGTTTATAGCAGGAATGTTTCATCTGCGTCTGGAGAAATGCTTATTCCATTGATGATGCATTTGTATATATTTGAATGGGGGGAAAAAAAAAAAATCCATCTTATTTCTCGATGGCCACGTTGATGTTAGGCAAATTGATGACAGTCCTTCTTTCATATGATTAACACGTCCTTCAGCTTGTCCAAATGAGTGGAAAACCCCAGGATTTCTCTGCCTTTTGGACATATATTAACTTCTTTCATTTCCTCAGAATAACTGGAAGCACATGTGACAGAAAAGCAGGAATGTATGCTGAGTTAGTAAAGAAAAGGGACCTTGAAAGGCAGGTCTGTCGGGGCATGCTTTCTCTTATTTTGAGCTGACGCTGTGGATTTTTATCACTGTGTAGTGTGACATTTTTATGCTTTATGAAAGAGGCCATTAGATCCTTGTATTGACCCTCAGCATATGTTCAGTTTAGTTTATTCCATAACGTGCTAAGTCCCAACAAATGTCACATCCCTGCACTCTGTAGAAGTAACAGGTCCAATTCATATCAAGTTGAAAAGAATCCAAGTTGATCTAAATTCAGCTCTCAGTCCAATTTATTCAATCCAGCCATAATTTTAACAAGTATTTGCCCAAAACACTTCAGTTTTAAACAGTATGGATGGTTACTACAACCTTCATGTACCTTTAAAGTTGTTATCAACGACAGGCTCGCGCCTCATAATAATCCTGTCACTTATATGTATGTTTTATCTCTTTCATCCTGCTGTGAAAATGACTTGCCTGCTGATTTCAAGATAAAATTGGAAATCTGGCAAATCCGAAGGAACATTTTTGAAGATTTTGTTTGTTGAGCCAACATTTGCTCCCACCAGTATGCATTCTAAGTGCAGCTCTATGAACATGTAGCTGCTTCATACTCTACTTGGAGGTAGTCCCCATTCATTGATTTTTTTTTTTACAATTGACTGTAAATAATGTTGGACGTCTCAGAAACCCAACAACCAGTTAATGTTCCCCTTCTTCTTCCATTTATTCTCCTAAACCTATAATTGTCTCCTGTGCTCGGTTCAAATCGTGATTGGTTCCTGTGCTGTGAGGAGGCCCTTGGCCCGTGTTAGAGCACTGCAGTCTGCCAGGGGAAAACGCTGAGCGAGAACAACGGGGTTATCGGGCTGTGCAGTTCGTCGATAAAGTTAAGAAATGATGCGGCGCCTTCCTCAGCCCGCTCTCCCTCTCAGCACTACAGGCTGAGAGGCATCGCACAAAGTGCATGCTAAACAAAGGAGTCAAAACAAAGTGTCAAAACACAAATGGGAAGTTCTGGACCTGCTACATACCCTCGGGGTGTGCAAAATGTAATCATTTCCCACCTCTCTGCAAACTAATGACAGACTCATTAGGCAAAGCGAAGACGTTATTAGTCATTGAGCAAGTTGCAAGTTTCGACAGAGTGATGCAGCAGGACGTGCCTGCGAGTCGAAAGCATTTCTGCTGGGTTCTGATCGATGGCCAGCCAGAGGCAACAGAGTTGTAGATCATGTTTTGAAAATCAGATTGTTAATCATTGATTGTTATCCTCTCCCTCCCAGTCATTCTTTCACTCAACACCGGTGGAATGTATTTCTCGTTCAGGTCGCAGAGGAGGACAACTACTACTACGAATATCCCTATTATGATGACGTTGAAGGCAAGCCATTTGCTTCGACTTCCGAAACAGAGACGACCGCTAAAGAAGTCAAGGTAATCCACTTACGGATTTCATTGGACTGCATCTAGAAACTTGTATTCATGCCTCAAACGGTAACCCTTAACAACCGTGTACCAACACTGAATTGCAGGGGACGGAAGGAAGCAGTGTGGTGTCCACAGTGGAGGAAGTTGTCAGGGGCGGTTCGGGCTCCACGTCCGTTTCCACCAGCTCGACTTCCTCCAGCTCATCATCCAGCAGCTCGTCCGCCGGCGCCGGAGGGGAAGACGCCTACGGGGACGCGAACAACTCTTACGACTACGACGGCTACGGCGACACCAACTACTACTACGGCGAGTCCACCGCCACGCCCAACGGCGACACCTCTCGGCGCATCACCGTCACCGGCGTCGGCACCGGGGGCGACTTGGACCTCGGAGCAGTGGGAAGGATCGATCTGGAAGGTGGGGCCGGAGTGGACAGGAAGGTGATCACCAGCGGAGGTGGAGCTACAATAACAGTCACCCGCAACGTGTCAGTAAGTTGACCGCAAAGCAAAATCAAATGGGATGTTTTTTAATGTTTATTAAAGAACATTCGTGAACAAGCATCACCATGAAAACCAACGACCACAGCAAATAGGTTGAGGGATAAAGCTGAGAAGAACTTTGAGGCAGAATAAGAATAAAAATTTCATTCTATAGGCTTGCAAAACGATTTAAGACCTTTCATTGCAGTAACTGCATTCTAATTGGAAATAACACTCATTTGCATAGTGATAAAATTAAGAGGTGTGCAAATACCTTTGCATGGCGCTGTCTTTTCTTACCATGTCTCGATGACTGCAACTGTGTTTTAACAGGGCGGAACATCCTACAGCGACTACGGCAATGGCTACGACTATGGCGTCGACAACTACTACACAGACGGAGGTGCTGGAGGCAGCAGCAGTACAGTCGTCATCGGTGGTGGAGGAGGAAGCAGCAGCAGTAGCACTGTTCTGGGTGGAGGCGGCGATGGCAGCAGCAGTACTGTTGTAGTCGGTGGTGGGGAGGCAGCAGCAGTACTGTTGTAGCGGGGTGGCGGAGGCAGCAGCAGTACTGTTGTAGTCGGTGGTGGCGGAGGCGGCAGCAGCAGCAGCAGCAGCAGCAGCAGCAGCAGCAGCAGCAGCAGCAGCAGCTCTACAATCACCATTGGGAGCGGGTCAGCTGGAGGAGGATCTGTGTCTGTCAGCGGCGGTTCCGTATCCGTGGGAGGATCTTCGACCTCCGGCGGAGGCTCGGCGTCTGCCGGCGGCGGAGCCGGTGGGGCCACTGGGGCCGCTGGGACCGGCCTGACCATCGACGGAGTCGACGACTACACTGGTCTTGACAAGTTCAAGGAGGAGGACATCGGCGACTACGGAGATTTAGAGAACTACGACGTCTATGGAGACTACACTGACAAAGTGCTGCCTGCTGAGACCGACGAGTACTTCGGCCAGGTGAAGAACAACCCAGAGATATGACTCCGCAACTTTAATTTCAGATGATGAGGAGGATGTCTCAGTGAAACGTCCGTATGTGTGTGCGCAGGTTGATGGAGCTCGTGGTGAGAAAGGACAGAAGGGAGAACCTGCTGTTATTGAGCCTGTGAGTATCTGTGTTTTAGCAACAAACTAGAGCAGCAGATGTAACGTGCATGTGCACACAGTTGGAAGACGCCCTCACATATGTGTGATCCACATGTAAACAAGATCCGGCCCTGGCTTCGGAAAGCAAATGTTCAAGCCAAACGTATTTACCGTGGACAACTAAATCCTCCTTGCCGATTCCTCGTAGCAAGGCCTCACTCTTAGGATCTCAGCATAAACATTTGGAGAAGGGCCAGGCAGGGATTGTGAATAATCTCTAAACACAGGGTGAGTTGGAGTGGGAACCAAGAGGACAGGATGGATGGGGGGGGAAAAAAACGAATGCAAGAGAGAACTACTAACCTTGATCCTCTGGGGTCACTCTGACTCTAAGTCAGACTCTGACACATAAGTATCTGTAATGATGACTCATTTTGTAAGTTTGAAAATGTATACACAGACAGAATTCATATGTCTAATGGACCTGCAGCTGTTTCGCTTCAAACAAATCCCACAGAGCTGTGGTTAGTAAACATGTGACCAAGTGCAAGTGTTTATAAGTGGAAGTAAAAAAAAAGTGTGGGAGATCTTTTCCGCCTCAGGACCCGTGAAGCGCAACAAAAAACGGAAAGCGATGTACGGTTTCCAAAGATTTTTGCAAACAAAATGTGCAACCACCCTGAAGACGCCGTCTGCAGCGAGGCTTGGCTGCATGATGCTGTGGGAATGCTTAGAATTGATGGGAAAGTGAATGGAGCTAAATACAAGCCAAGAGATTCCTAAGCCTTCCTCTCAGGAGGATCAGGCCTCGCTCATGGCTGCCTGACACAAACATTTGAAGAAGGGCCGTGCAGGAATTGCCTGTATTCCCTTAACACACAAATCTCAAGGTTTGACTATTGTTGATAGAAATGCTACAAGAGCACAGTCAGTGTGCTTTTTCTGTTTTACTTATGCAGTTCTAAGCACAAGCAAATGATTACGTACAAGTGTAACATAAAAGGATATCAATTCATTCAAACTACATGACTATTTATACATATGTATTACAGAATATTACATATTGAAGGAGAATTTAGCTTCAGATTCACATATTAAAGGATCACCTATGCTGCCTAATTTTAAACAAGTGGTTGAAATGGCTTCACTCTGCTGTCATGATAGTCTTCATTTCTTTGTGTCTGATGCAAGAGAGTCTTCCTCACTGCTGCAAGGGGGCATTATGATCCCTTAATCAGACCCAAAAACATCTAAATAACCTGTCACTGACTTTATGTTTCATATAACCACATTTCCTTGCTGCACTTTCAATCATTTCCAAAGACCGAAACAGTTAGTTTGTCGAACAACCAAAACAATGTAGATAAAAGGTGAAACACCCACACCCTCCGCAGTGCCCTGTTATTTTCATTGGCCCACTAATCCTGCTCTGAATGATGGAGGATCTCGTGAGAAAAATTACAAGACGGCTACAGCTTGACATCAGACAATGTTTAAAGCGCCTTCTGGTGATGTGTTAAGAGATGAAATGAGGAAAAATGTCGGCAGATTTGAATTTCCACGACAGTGCTTCAGGAGTAAACCACGTTTTCACATCTAAAGGCTAATTACAAACATTTTCTCAGTTTAAGGCGAGAAGGTTCGCTCTACATCTGGAGGAATATCTCTCCGTATGTCGACGATACCGTTCCATTTGTTTCCAAGCTGAGACACAAGAATCTGAGGAGCGATTTCAAACCTGCGGTCATTTCCCAGCGAAACAAATGAATTCCTCCCTGACACTCAACACCTTACGTTAGCTTGCATTTATAGAGGAAAACATCTGGATGTCTTTGCTTTTGATTGCATTAATTCAGCCGTTTATTTCGCACCTACTTAATTGGAAGCACATTTGATGGATGGACAGGAACCAAACGTCGATAGGAAGGTTTGCCGGAGGCATGTTTGTGTTAATGCCGAACTGCTACTACCGAGTCGGCCCATGATCGTGGCTGCACAGTGGGATGTTGTTGTGCAAAGACATATGCTTCATAAATGAGGTCATTAGATTGCTCTGTTGACCTCTGCAGTATCTAATAATATCTCTGCTTGCATGTTTCAGGGTATGCTAATGGAGGGTCCGCCTGGGCCTGAGGGGCCAACAGTAAGTCAGTTTTTCCTTTTTTGTCAAATTCTGGTTTCCCGGAGTCTTTTTCTTCTATCAGCGCTGACGGTTTACGTCACTCGTTGATTGTAGGATAAATGAAAATGAAAGCTAAGATTGGTCAGTAAGACCAGCATTCGAATGGAAAAGCAGTTTTGTTTTTTTTTCCTTCCTCAAAGGATTTGCACTCTGGTAAATGTTTTAGGAACATTTGGAAAAGCCAGGTGCTGCTGACACCAAGCAGATGGTGTCTTCCACAGGCCAGCGAGCCTCACTGACGCGATGAGCTGCGGTTTAAGCAACTAAAGATGACCAGACAAAAGGATCGACGGCGTGTCCCCACCTCCTGCGTGTGGCCACTTCGGGATCTCGTGGCGTGACATGCGAACTTGGAAATCGATTGACATTTCTTGTTCTGTTCACAATAGGGTCTCCCTGGACCCCCAGGATCTTCTGGCCCACCAGGCAGTCCTGGAGATTCTGGAGAGAGGGTGAGAAAAAAATAAATCAATCACTCAAGATATTTTCACAGAAACTCAGCCTGTTTTGGGAGCTCATCATGCACACTATCCTCTTTAAGGGTCCTCCGGGTCGCCCTGGCCTTCCTGGTGCTGATGGTCTGCCAGGACCCCCTGGAACTGTCCTGATGCTGCCTGTAAGTAAACTCTGGTTGTGTTTATTATTGTTATTATTATTATTTCAAGGGTTGAAACATTTCCTTTGGTTTTGTATCACTCTCTGGTCACTTTTACAGCAGTTTTACTAATGACTCTGACACATGTTTCACAATGTGTTCTTGGAGGAAGGGGATTTCCAATGAATCCAATCGTAAATATGTTAATAGGGATGTAAGGCTTTAGCAGCCTCTTGTGGTGTCAGAGTGGAAGGACCTCCTTGGACACCCGGCAGCACAGATCTACATATTGACCCTGAATTTTTGTCTCAAAACCTAATCTACCAGGCGTCTCTCCAGGAAGTCATATGGTTTTTGATGGGACAGAAAGCAATATCGCTGACCGACGCTTTTGCAGCCGTTGATCCGACTGCAAGAGTTACGCAACCTTTCCAAATAGCCCCTCTGTTGTCTACCTTCAAGCCTCTCGCTTCCTTGTACTTGGAAGATGCTCTCTTGCCTGATTGCTTGTACAGATGTGAAGTCTTGCGGCTTCGTTGATTCGCGGATCTCTTCTGGCGGAGCCGTGTGGCAAACTCGGTCTGGACAGTGACTCAAGCAGTTCTGGCGTATCCTGGCTGGCAAACACTGCCGTTTTGAGATCCAGCCCCACAAGCCTAATGAGAAACATGCATCTTTGTTTAGCCGTTCTTTCGAGCCGCGAGGACTCTTTTCGGTTCCTTTATTTGACGCTGAGGAACAAGGGAAAATGGTCAACAACTGTAATCGATAGCCGCGCATTGAATTTTCAAGCTACATTCTCGGTCATGCTAATCAATTCTTGGATTGAGCTGAGTTCTCATGAATTGATAACAGTCTGCATTAGTCACCAAAGAAATCAATACAGGGTAAATCTTATAAATAATCAAACCAGGAGAGAGTTTCACTTCAAGTAAAGATGTCAAGACAAGCAGCTGTGCGGGAAATTTGACAGATTTCCAGATGATTACACTGACGTTCTGTGCTGTGAGCTGCAGCAGGTTTTACTCAAACCTTCGGCTCCGAGTCCATTGTTTGTATTATTTCCTCCCGGTTACCAGGATTCTGGAGCGACCTTTTACCGCTTTGTTTTTGTACAGCCGTAAGCCGACAATCAGCCTCCTCAGGACTGTATGTGGTCCGAGCCAAAGCGTCTCATCCAAAAAGAAAAGAAAACAACATCACGAGTTGAGCTGCACATCCAGCTTTTAATTTTCTCTCATGCTGTAATGCTGGCGCATGACCACCAGATGGCAGTAGGATGTGACCCTTCTTGGACGCCCTGTTCAGCATTTGTTGATGTTTGTTCTTTAATGTGAAGAACAGTGGAATAAACAAAGGCTGAACTCGTTCATTATTTTTCAAGTAGTGGATTTTTTTCATTATTTTGTGAGCAGTTTTTTTTTTTTTAAATAATTTTGTGATTTGTACTATACTGCATTAAAAGATGTCTGAAACATTTTTTTTTTTCCACAGTTCAGATTAAGCGCTGGAGGGGACTCTGGCCAGAAGGGACCAGCTGTTTCAGCACAGGAGGCCCAGATGCAAGCCATCATGCAGCAGGCCAGGGTAACAGCTCACAGCTAAACAGAATCACGAGTGATAGAGACACTTGTCAGTTCGTATTTATGACACACTGCATGCGTTGGCTCGATAAGTGAGTCCGGACTTGTATGTATATCCACATGTATATGCGGTCAAATGTGCAGCCTGAAAGCCAGCACTCTGATGTTGATCCGTTTCATTTTATTTTCCGTCTTTGTCCAGCTGGCGATGCGCGGCCCGACAGGTCCGATGGGTTTGACTGGCCGACCTGGCCCTCTGGTGTGTACTTTACCTCCACCAATCTGGAAACGCCAAGAAAATCTATTGAAGTGTTGCCTGTGCCTTTTAATTGATCAATCTTGACTGAGACCTTACAAAATATCTGATGTTTTCCCCCTTATTTTATCCTTTATTAGGGTCCACCCGGTGTACCAGGACTGAAGGGAGAGTCCGGAGAGGCGGGACCGCAGGTACTAAATGTCACACTTCATCCTCAATCATCAGATTACGCTCCCTAGTTTTTGCTAGGAAAAGAAAAAAAAAAGAACAAAAACAAACCAGTGTCTCTGTGATTGACAAATGTTTTGTTTCAGGGGCCGCGTGGGCCGCTGGGATCAGCTGGACCCCCTGGAAAGCCTGGCAGACGGGTACATGTTTGAGCAATCCTTCCACATACTCCAACAAGTTCATTTATATGCCTGCGTTCACATCTCTGAATTAAACGCAGCTTATATTCCGCGCTGCAGCTGTTCAGCGATCCTCTGCTCCGTCGTCAACCCAGCTAAATACCAGTTGTTTATTGCAGGGTCGTTCTGGAGCAGATGGCGCCAGAGGAATGCCAGGACAGACTGGGCCGAAGGTATTTTTTACGTCCACAATTGACAAACATCGATTTAAGCGAATCGCACTTCATAAAAAGCAGGATTCAAAACAGGAACGTTGGCGTTCGTACAAGATTCCCAATTTTCCGCGTGTTTTTCAGGGAGACAGAGGCTTTGACGGCCTAGCTGGACTTCCTGGTGAAAAAGGACACAGAGTAAGAGATTTTATGGGTTTATGAAAGTAATTTCAGCTTCGTTCAGACGTGAGGGCAGGGCAAAATGTAATAACGTCTGTTTTTATAGGGAGAATCAGGCCCCTCAGGACCTCCTGGTGCTCCTGGCGAAGATGGAGAGAGGGTATGTTGGAGGATATGATTTCACAGCCTCTATCTCATTTTACTGTGCCAAGGAGTCATAGAGCTGTTGCGATTGCATCCTCTTTCTGCATGCTGTGATCAATACATAAGCACTTTCCACAAACACCTCTGAATTCGACGTCTCTTCCCTGCTCTCACTTTCTGCACCCCTTCGACCTCATTACTGACGGTTTACATCAGCTGATCTCACCCGATTTCCAATATTTCCCAGTCTCAACGACTCTCATACCCCCACCTTGTTCTCCATTATCGTTCCCATGCCTGCGCCGCAGCCTGACACTGACTTTATCTCTTTCGCAGGGGGATGACGGAGAGATCGGACCCAGGGGACTTCCTGGTGAACCAGTGAGTAATTGCGTTTTTTTTCTTTTTTTTTTTTCTTTTTTTTTACTCCCTTTCATTCGTGCCTCTAGATGTTGTGCGATGTGTAGGCGGAGGTGGGGTTGGGTTAGCGCTCGAGGCCTGCTGTCATCGTGTAATTGCGTTAGCGGTGTGTGATGATATCATACATCAACTGCGGGCCGGGTCGCCTCGCTCACGTTGTTAGACGCTGAGATTTTTTTTTTTCCCCCTGCCTCGCACCGCCGCGTTTATCAGGCTTCGCTCGTTCCTCACTGCTGTCTGGAGGTGAGAAAAGCTGGCAGTGCACATCAGGGTTGTTAAAGCCTCCCACTCCCACTCAGGAAGGATGTTCACTACAGAGAGGAGGTGGGAGGAGGGAGGAAGACAGGAGGGCACAAGAAAGATGGGAAAAAAAAAAAAAATCAGCAGAAAGCTGTTGACATATTGTGTTATGATTAATTCTGGCCACCAGGGTGTGCAGATCTTTTCTGCCAGGACAATCAGTCTGGTTGGGTAACTGTGAGGCCTAGGAGGCACAGCAGAGAGAGAAAAATAATAATAATAATAATAATAATATCCAGTCTGTATAATAATAATAATTCTATATACGGGGGACTTTTTAAGTACGTCCAGAGCACCTTGCATATGTTAACAAATCAGCAAATTGCATTATTCAGAAAATAACACCAAATATCTTCAAGGGAAGAGAAAATCAAAGCAACGTTAAAAAGAGAACCGGTTTGACGAATCCGGCGCATTTTTAAAGACGAGGGTTAAGTTGACTGAAAGCTGTGGTAGTCAGGCAGGTGGCAGGAACTGCGATTAATAAACAGAGCAGGTGGAGCCCAGAGTCAAGTGATGGAGTGATGCTGCGCAGTAGATCAGAGAGATATGGAGGCTCATAGTTCTGGAGTTGCTTAAAAGGAAAACAGAATCCTGAAAGCGGCGCGCCGATTTACAGGATGCCAATTAAGTTGTTCGAGGACTGAAGTAATATTCTCAGAGGAAGGAGTTTCTTGTTGTTTTTTTAAAGTCGGTGCGGCAAACTAGAGAGGACAAAATGACAGTAGTCAATTTGAAATGTCAGAATAGCATGCCCAAGAATAGTAGCATTGTTTATTATTAGGAAAATTGATTAACTGACTGTTGTATTCTTTAAAGTAGTGTAAAAAAAATTACACCTAAAACTCTTAGCGTGGTTAAAGGGAGATTTTCAAGAACTGCTAACACATAGAATATACCGAACTTATCCAGAACAAAAGAAACACCCTATTTTATCTCAGTGGAAACTAGAAGACTAGCTGAAAATTATGATTTAATCATCAAAAACAGTCAGAAAAAGAAGAGACTGAGTGAGTAAAATCAAGATTGTAGGTGGATAGAGCAGGCTGTCATCAGCGTAACATATAATCAAAAAATGTGGCCAAGAATTAGCATAAACGTTGCTGCCAATTCCTTCTTTAAAAATAGTTTCAAAACCATTAATGTGAAGCTCAATGTGCTAAGTTTGGTTTCTCTAAAATCTGGTTCTTGTTTGGCTTGGCTTCTTGTAAACTTTTCTAGGACAATCTGTCTCATCTGTCAGTACTGGATGTCGGTACTCTTCACTGGATTTAATTTAGTTTTAGTTCAAAACTAAATTCTAGAGGGGATCATGTTGGACTCAAACGGAAACAAGTTAAATCTGAATAGTGTTGAATTTTTCTAATTCTCTAGCTCTTTTTTTTTTCTTTTTAAGTTTCTAAATGCCAAGTTAGCATTTAGCAACATGAGTTTAATCTAAAATCTAAAATACATTTTGTTTGTGACCTACATACTTCTCCCTATACAATAAATAAATAATTAAATACTTAAACTAAACTGAACTGGACCTAAGAATTGTTGTTTTGTTTTTTTTAATTTAGCTGAAGGAAAAGGAAATAGAGAAGAAAGACTAAATGCCAGTGAAATACATAGGATTTAACCACCTGAGTCGACAGCAGGCTCAACATTCACAAGGGCGTTTTGCGAACGGCGGGTTATTTTTAGACGTATCATTTTGAAACAGGTTTTAATTATTCATCAGACCTCTCTCAGGTGTAATATCACCCTCAATCTCATCGCCCCCCCCCCTTTAGGGACCTCGTGGTTTGCTGGGACCAAAGGGACCTCAGGGACCTCCTGGACCACCTGTACGTATAACCTCTCCTTCTCTTATCTTTTCATATCCTCTGTGTCAGAGCAGATTTGGTATTTACAGAACAGAATACATTTTTACCGTCTCCTGGGCTGCTACAAAGAGAGCAGACAACACCCACGGGGATCCACCAAGCTCAATATATCTCACAGGCTGCACAATAAGCAGCACACTATTGAGTTTGACTTTAATATTTCCTGAAATATTTCTATAGCGGAGATAAGACTAACTATAATATTTATAGATTTAATTTTGCATGAACAATGGGCATTGGATTTTTTTTTAGTTTTTTTTTTAAAAATACTGCGCAAAATAGAGACGTTTTTTTTTTCCGAATTTGCCTTCAGCAGTTTAAAAAATTAAATGCCGTTAAATGGGTTTTCATTTCAGCGGGTTACAGATTTTCTTCTTTCACGCCTGATTTTCTCTCCCTCATTTCCGTGACAGGGAGTTGCTGGGATGGATGGCCACCCTGGACCCAAAGGAAATATAGTAAGTAAAGATTGAACTGATTAAATTCCTAAATCAGATTTAAAAAATACCACTATCGGAGTGTTAAGTGGCACCAGTTTAATCACTCCGCGTGTATTCTGGCCTCGAAAAGGAGCCCTTTCGCGCACATCCGTGAGGACGTACACACGCTAGCAGCATCAGAGAATACACTCTTGGCTAGTTGTACATTTGCAGCTCAATTGCTGCCAGCGCCCAGCACCCGTAATGAGAGAATATTCTACCGGAGCGGCCCGCTTGGTGTTTTAGGAGTCTTCCAACGAGGTAGAGATGGAAGATCAACAACCGGCCCAGACTCTCGGACGGAGGCAGCGTAATTGATTGCTGCTTATCCTTCGGGGGGGGGATGGTGTTTTGTGTTTGTGGTTCAGCAGTTTGTGTCATTAGGAAAGTAGGTCTGCGAATGTGCCCCGCATACACCTGGGCACTTGTCCTTTTGCATGAAATGCGGCTGAATGTCTGAAGTCCAGCAACAATATGAACATGTACAATATGTTTGAGTTAGAATCATAATGAATCATAATTCATTATGATTCAGTTGAAGCTGATTTCATTTTGATCTATTTGGTGCAACATTTTTACCCTGTTTTCCTCTTGGAAAAATAGCCTCATGGGTGTGTAAAGAGCTCTCTAAATGTTTATTCCAGGGACCTCAGGGAGAGCCCGGCCCCCCTGGACAGCAAGGCAACCCCGGTGCTCAAGTAGGTAATTTACATTAGATTTCTGTCTCAGCTATCAGAGAAAAAGGTTCCGAACAGTTTCTTATCCTCTCCGCAGGGACTCGCGGGGCCGCAAGGAGCAATCGGACCTCCAGGAGAGAAGGTAGCACATCAGACCTGCTGAATATGGAGTTCCTGCTGCAGAAGAAAAAAAAAAACTGCTAGAAAGATAAAATGTTAATACATGCAGACCCAGAATCTGTAAAATTATTGGAATTTGTCTCATTCATTTGCATGAGCAAGAAAGCCAAGCTGCTTTCTTATTCAGGCCCAGATTCTTATCACACAATTATGCAAACACATCCCCATCCTCAGCACTGAACGCTGCCCCACATACAGGAGAGACCCATTCAAATCCTGATACGTTTTAAGCCAATTACAGCCATATCACATTCGCTGGCTGACATTGTGGATTATTGAACACCAAGAGTTTAAAAATTAATTACATGGGTGGTGTGTGTCCCTGTTTTTTTTTTTTTTTTTTTGCTTTTCTTTTCTAAAAGAAAGCTTTGAACAAAACGAGATAAAGACTCAAAACTCAACCTTTTCTTTCAGTGTAATCAAAGCAGTCATCAGCTCAGGAGGCTAATTGTATATATTCTTGAGTTTTACAATAATACATAAACCGACAGAAAATGATAACTTGGGGATATTTTAACTTAGCTGTTAGAATCTGCTAAAAAAAAAAAAAACACACACATGACGTATCCTTCTTAGTCTAAGCTGTCTTGTTTTCCTATCATCATTAGCATATATACCTAGAGTTGGCGATGTCAGGCTTATGGTCAGGTTAAATAGACTAATTATGTACATTTTGTTTTAGATTAACAAATCCTCTTGCTAATATAATACTGACAGAATATTCTGGCTGTAATGCCATTTCAAAAAAGTAGTTAAGCTCCACATAGAGCGAGTTACTTGCATTATTTCTGTTAACGAAGAAATGATGTAAGTGCAGGTCACCAGGGAACTGAACCACCTTTTGAAAATTATCGGTTCGAATGACCTTTATGTCCCACCATGTAATTGTTTTTTACATTTGAGAGTTAACGCCCAACTATGCACAGTTATTCTCCTTGCTTCATCATCATTTGAAAGACGCCCGAATGTCTCATTTTCCGTAACCGGCATCGACTTCATATTGCGTCGCTGCAAACTTTTATAAACCTTCACAACGTATTTGACTGACTGTGTGACGTTTTGTCAAGGGTCCAACTGGAAAGCCTGGACTGCCAGGAATGCCGGGAGCCGACGGCCCTCCGGTGAGTTCACATCAAGATCTCCAAATTATTATCGGATTTGAACTGCAACTAAAGCTGACGAATGATTGACGGATGGATGTGAAACACTGTGAAATAAACTTCTGTGGTTTCGCATCGCTTTGCCACATTAGCGCTTTTAACATATACAGTGCAAACCACCTTGATGATTATTAGTGTGAAGCATATGGATGATAGAACATCTTCATTTGGCTCTGTAACAGAAGATCGTCACACCCACACAGAGTACTTTATATGCAAACACCCTCCTTCACATCCCAGGCTGCAGTGACACCTGCACTAATGACAGATGTTTCTCAGAAATCACCAGGTGGCTCCTGCCGTAGTAGAGAGGGGGGCCGAGAAAGGCTTTTTGAGGTTTAAGTAACTCCAGGGGCAGGAAAAAATAAATAAATAGCTGAATAAAATTTGAATTAGAAAGTGAGTGTCTGCTGAAAGATGAGACAAAATGGAGGAGAGCTCACATAATGCCATATGTCGCTTCGCAGCCCTTCAAAGGTTTATGCTTCGAACTTGAAACAGCTCACATCCATCCACTCAGACGTTTTGCTTTTAATTCATTTGTTGTCTATAACTTCAATTACAACATCCTCAGCCGTTGAGCTTCCTCTCTGCCCCTAATTTCTTTCCTCTTTTGTATCCATTTCGGTCTCTGTGCTAAAAACCCATCAGTTGCTCTGCGCAGCTCCTTTGTCTCATGAGAATCCAATCAATTTTCCCCCAGATGTCTTTTTACTGGACATCCACGTGCGTGTTCTGTGTGGCGTCGCTGCGAACGCGTCGTTGTGTATTAGCTCGCAGAGTGTGTGAAGTCTCAAAGCGGCTTTGGTCTCGGCTTTTAGAGCCCAGTAATAGCTGTGAGTGCATCTGCAACACTGTGCATTAAGGATGGAAAATGAATTCCCAAATGAGATTGGACCCTTGAAAGGTCCACTTTCCCAGTTTCCCAGTCAGATTTGCCCTTCAGCAGTTTTACAGCCCAATCTTTCAGTTATAGGCATGTTGCACTGTTTATGGTGGTAATTACGCTGAAATGCTATGCAATAATATTCCTCTCAATAATTCACAGGGTCACCCTGGCAAAGAGGGCCCGACTGGGGAGAAAGGACACATGGTGAGTTTTTTTTTTTCTTCTCCTCCTCTTCTGTCTTAATTTATTGAGCGTTTTCTAATTGGATTTTCTTTCTTCCAACATTTTGGATGTTTTTTTTCCCCCACACCCAAGAAGATGAAACTACCAGGTTTTGCGCCTGATTATCACTCTCCAGTTTTCTAAAGCTTCTAGTAATATGAGTTTATATATTGTTTATGCAGTTTTAGGTGGTTACAGTGTCCAATTAGAAATATTTTTATAGTTTCTCTGCAATGAAAAGTCATCAACTAATTATATTAAAAGGAAAGACGCCACATTGTGTGGCTGAAAAAGAGAGAAAGCAGTGTTTGTGAGCATTGTTTTGCTATTGACACAAGTAAATACAGTCCCGTCCTTGCAATAAATTTTGTGGGAAAGATAAAAATAAAATAAAAACTGTTCAAATTTAGCAATAATGGTACGAAGGGTTCATACCATTAGGTCATCAGTTCGTCTAGTTAAGCTAAAAATTGGCCACTTCCTGCCACAGGTTGATGTATCCCTGCATCTCCTCCTGCTAGTCCAAGTTTGAGCATTTTGTGTCAGCATGATGCTAGTTCTTATCAAATGTCTGTCATTCTAGGGCCCCGCCGGACCTCAAGGCCCCATCGGTTATCCTGGACCTCGAGGTGTGAAGGTAAGTTCATCACCATTGATGTCTAATACATTTTTGGAGTAGTACAAAAGAGCTAATGGCTGTTAAAGGACAAATAATATGTGTTGTTTAGTGTTAGCAGTTTCTTATTATTTTTGCGCAACTAATGACGGTGCGGATCATGAACCGTTTGTCATGAAGGCATGAAAGACGGCAGTGCCCAGTGATGGTACAGCTTCCACTGAGAAAAGGGGATCACTCAACAAGCTTGGCTTGGGCCCAAGAGTTCCTGTCTTAGTTGGCTGAAATCTAGGTGGACGGTCAAGGATTTGATTTTTTTTTTTATTTTATTTCTTTTGCTCTGGCAAGTTTCTATTCTCTGCAGGGAAGATTTTTAGAAGAACAGTGAGTCAGCTACTTCAGAAGCTCTTGCCAGCCTTATTTTAGAAAAATTGCCATCACATTGTAGGTGAATATTTTCACCCGCCAGAGCGAAAGCGCCGCCGTTTTTCACCCCCTCTTGCCCCGTTTGCTTCCCGATTGTCGTGTAACGTCCGTCTGATCTTGTGTCGCAGGGAGCTGATGGCGTCCGCGGCCTCAAGGGAACCAAGGGTGAAAAGGTAAGCGGAGGCAGGCGGGAGGGCGACCGAAAACAAATCAGTTATTCAAGTCAAATTTGACATCACCAGAGAGATGATGGTGATTGTGATTAAACTGATGATTGGGGTAGACGGCCTTTGCTTGCTAATGATAATCGCAGAACACATAATTTTGGTGCTACAAAAAGAAGGGGGGCTATCAAGTGTTTCTATGGCAACAGTGGCTCTCGTCTCATTGCTGCTCTGTCAGACTTGACGTCTGTGTTTGTGTGTGGGCCTACTCTGGAGGGAGTAGAGGATATTTGACTAATAAAAAATGTTTTTCTCATTAAAGTCTTGTCTGTTGCACCTCTAACAATGTGTTTCTTTTTTTTTTTCATGTTAGGGGGAGGACGGCTTCCCTGGCTTCAAGGGAGACATGGGCATAAAGGGTGACAGGGTAAGGTTCAGGTTTGACTTGGAAATGCCTTCACAGCCGTCTCTGCTGGCTCACATTACAAACACAAACTTTGGTCTGTTTTATTTGTGTTTTTGTGTCTGAATGAAATAAATCGGTGAATATTTCTGAAGTGGAAGGAAAAGGATACATAATTATTAACATTCAAATCTGCATTTTTGTCTGTTTATCTCGCTGCCCCTAAATAAGATAATCTGAGAAGTAGCCAAGAGGCTAAATGGCATCTCTGGAGGAGCTGAATGTATCTAGAGCTCGTGTGGGAGAATCTGTTGACAGGACGCCTTTTATGGTTTGTGCAAACGTCTCCGCTTCCTGTCGACGGGATCACAGTTGTGTTCATGCTAGTTTTTAGCCCAGTTGAAAGGTAGTGTTTTACTCAGAGACGTACAGTTTTCAATATGACTTTTTAGGCCGCAATAGACACTCGTTTCTGTCTGTCCAGACAATGAGAGGTAGAAACGAACTGACAAGAAAGTGTGAAGTGTGTTCTCACCAGGACAGAGACGCTGATTTCTTGTTTTTGCCCTTGCAGTTCCTGAGAGATGAATTATCCAAATGGGAAAACAGCAGGTCTCCTGGCTTCTCTATTTCTAGAACAACAAGCACCGATGTTGTTTTTTTTTTTTTTTTTCTTACTTCTTCAGCTCGTGATTCAACCCCATCATTTTCTTTAAAAGCTGTGTTTGGTGCTTTCTCTTGAGTAGGCGTGTTAGTGGGAATGTCAAAGTAAAAATCTCACCGGCGAGTATTAGGTGACCCTAGTGGGCAAGTGCAGATGACAAACATTTATATCACACAGGCTTTGTAGTCAGGTGAACAGCAGATTGGACTATTTGGCCCCCAGTCTTGCTCTACAAAAGCAGGTTCTTTCTGCAAAAGGGATGCTATCCTGGAAAGAAACCCATACAAAGTTCTGTTTTCAGTATGAAACATGCAAAAGAAGGTCCTCTGGTCTGACTAGGCCAAAACTAAACCTCTCAGAAACCTACATGTGAACTGCTTTGTGCGGCAGAAACAGAGTGCTTCCGTACCCGACAGTCCGGCAGACATGGTTCGATTGGAGACAAAAATTGCAAAATTTTCAGTTCTGTTTCTCACTGCACTGTCAAAAGATCCAGTTTCTTTGAAAAACCTGTTTACTCCTTTGCCTGTGGTGGCGCTGCACCAAGACCTACTGAAGGAAACGACATGAAAACCTCAGAAGAAGAGACTGAGCACAGCTTCCTTCTTTGCAAAATGCAAACAAAAACAGTGGTAGGTTTTAGCGGTGGTAGGATTTCTCCTGGTAAACAAAAAAAATGTCAGCCATTTCTCCCGCGAGTGGTGACATTTGTTTAGGTTGTATTTACCCAGAATGCCCTGCATTACACCCCACTTCCTGCTTTCGGAGCGCTCTCCGAGCCGCTTGGCGCTCGCTTTGGCATTCAGACCATCCCAAAGTTCACTTCAATCCAACCGAGACCAGGAGTTTTAAACAGACCAGAGTTTGCTTTCTTTGGTCCGCATAAGGCTTCGTTTAAACATTCACACCTCTCCAAAGAAATCAGACTTTCTAGGCAAACAAACTAGATTTTAATTGAAATGGACAAAACTGGGTTGATGGGAATGCGCCATATGTCTTGCTAACGGCTGGAAAGCTTGTCAGACTTAAAGGAAAAGTTTTATGAGTGTAAATACTAAAACATCTTGGATGCAAATGGACATGTTACTAAAATTCATATATTCGAGTGGACAAATTAAAACGCAGACGACTGAGAATCTGTGCGAAAACCTTAATTGTAAAACATCATCTGTCCAACCTGATTGGGCTTGGGCAGTTCTAACCTGGCACAAAATGCCACTCGAAAGAGCCACACATCTGGTTATGACATATCACAGTAGCGGAGGGGTTTGGATATTTTTGCAGGGCATTGTTAATTTGTCACGCAAAGCAAATGTATCTTTTCAAATGGTTTGAAGTTTAGCATCGTCCAGGTTAACCCCTTTTTGAGGCAGTCTCCCTGCCCCGTGGCCTAAAGCCTTCCTGACTGCTGCGGAAGAGAGCGTAATGAGAAAACATGAGCTGTTGTTCATGTTGACAGCTATAATCGTGTAGGAGTTTTCTATTCCTTCTCTGCCTCTTCCAAGTCAGTCCTAAGCCCACCGCCCGCTCGTCCGCCCTCCCCGATGTGGGAGAAAAAGAAGTTTGACACGCTCACTCCGGAGCAGCTCCTCTGAAGTGCATTAGGGATTTACGCTGTCAAGCTGCAGGAAAATATGACTTCCACAGTGAGAAACATAACTCACAGCAGCCCCGGACTTGAAACATTAAATCCCCCTATCCCTGAACCGGGCTGTCTCCCTCTGAAAAAGGACGGAGAAATCAATGGCACTTTAAACACCACTCCAAGCCCACGAGAGACACGGGCCTTCCGCCATGTTTTCCTCTGGAGACGACGCCGATCCAGATGAAAGCAAAAGATTTGAGGAGGCCCCCTGTGCTCTGGAGATGCCCGCATGGGCAAGGCTGCAAATGACTCGGTTTGAAGCAGGGGTGTGAAAGGGGAGGGGGGAAGCGTGCGCGTGTGTGCTTGCACGCGCGCGAGGGCGCTCAATTTAAAGTGTTTTCTTTGATGAGCCTGTGAGCGTAAGTCAAGTACAGTTTGCCTGACGCCGTTTCATGTGTACTTGAGGGACGTGCGTGCGTGTGCGTGCGCGCGCGCTTGCTTACTTTGCAACTCTGCACGGACCTTTAACTAGATACCTTTCACACACCAATGGGCCTCCGCAAGCAGCGCCGGGCTGTCAGTGCCAGTTTGTACTCTGTCATTTAGTGTGTGCGTCCTTTTAAGATGGGAGCACGCTTACAGCGAGAAGCAGCAATAGGATTGCAAACCACTTTTCAACGGGAACAGTATCTAACTGGATCCTTTAAGCAAGTGTTCAGTCCTGTTAAAAGGGCCGACCTGAACTACTCAGAGGACAACGACTGGCTCAAAGGTGTAATGGGTGTTCATCTCATCATAGCCAGGATTTTCTTTTGGGTGTTTGTTACAAAATGGTCTCTATTTGGCTTACAGCCTCATTCTTTCTTCTGAAAACACAAATATACTAGAGAGTAAAATGATTGAAATGAGCACAACAGAGCAATACGACATCATTAATGTCCATTGATGTTATTCCATTAATAGGCAGAAGTAGCCTGGCAAAAGTATTCACACCCTGTGAACTTTTTCCATATCTTGTCACATTACAAGCAGCACACACTTTAGTGATTGAATCGAGATTTGCATGTGAGATACCAACACAAAGTAGGAAATGACTGCAATCAAGGTCAGAGCTGGTGTGTGCATTAGGTAGTTTGGTTATGGAGAGACCAATTTCAGTTATTTGCAATCTGTCTCGGTGAGCGATTGTGCTAGCTCTACACCACGTAGTGAAAGAAACGTTCACGCTTTGTGGTTCCTGTGCTGTCCAGGGAGAACTTGGACCAGCGGGACCCAGAGGAGAGGACGGCCCAGAAGGGCCAAAGGGTCGCTCAGGGCTCCCTGGAGATCCTGGTCCGCTCGGCCCCACTGGTGAGAAGGTGAGACGCTTATTTTTTTCTTTTTTCTCCAATTTATATTTCGTCAGTATGAGTCATACTTACTCCTCACTGCCTGCCTAAGAGAAAGTAAAAAAAATAAAAAAGATTCATCTTTATTTTCTCATCCTCAGTCATGTTTGCTCTAAGATTAAGGCGCAGCCAGGCTTTAAAAGGAAAGCCATTTTTATTTTTTTTTTTCCAATTATCTGATCAGAACAGGGATCAGTTTGCCCACTGCTGCTGCTCTTCAACCAGCAGAAAGCATTAAAGGCTCCAGACGCCGCATCAGTTAAACACTGTGTAGGCTGCTGTGTATATTTCACACAGCCTGTGGCAATTCTCCCAGATGACTTAATCATTTTTTTTGTAACAGAACTGAGGAGTTGATTTATTGTCTTCTGATGCTCGCTGGAAGAAGATTCTTAATTATCTCAATGTCTAACACGTGTATTTGATTTTTATGCCTTAGACTCCGATTCACATAGTATTACAGCTGCTTCTTTTATGTTGTTGTTTTTTCTTTCTTTCTTGTTTTTTTTTTTCAGAATCTGATTTGACCAAATTATTGAGTTGTGGTCAATTTTTCAGTTTCCTCATTAGTCTGCGTTGAATAACGCCGACGCCGTTTCCATGTATAATTAGAATCGACGCTTCACCTGTGAACGGCGCGGGTATTTATTGAGCTGTGGCGCTGGGGCATGTGTAATTTTTGTGTTCATTCACATTAAACATAATGGGAGGTTTGCTCAGTCTTGTTTTTGTTATGAGATAAGATGTTTTTGCACTCAATTCTGTGGAGGAAAAAAAAAAAAAAAAGCCCAGATAGTTATTGGGATGTAATGGAATAATATAATGATGCGGTCATTTGGTCATTACCAGTTTTTACTGCCTTTCACCTGTGGCAGTCACAGGGAAGCTCAACAACAATATAGCTCAACAAAGGAAAAATGGGTTCAGCATGTTTTGTTCTTCTTTTTTTTTTATCTGTTTGCTGCAGTTTATATACTCTGGATGGAAATAAATGTTGCCAACTGTTACGACTCCCATCAATCAGACCGTTTTCATTCGACAGTGTCTGACACTAGAAATGGTCAAATCATAATGTAGCCGTGGTGTTATGCTGCCTGTAGAACCTGCAAAAATAAAACATTCAGCTAGAGGAAACAGATTTATGCACAATTCGCCTGGTGGATGTCAGCATGTAGCTACTTGAGTTGTTTTTTTATTTTTATTTTGCATCCAACATGAGAAAACTAATATAGGAATGAATTACAAAAGTCTTTGTTTGTATTGCAATTTTTTTTTTTTTAAGATTCTTAAAAAAGAGAATGTAACGTGTCGGTTTAGCTTTAATTGATCTGAGTTATACAAAATTAAGCATTTTTCAACATTCAGCAAAAGAAAAAAACACATTAAGCCTTTGATGGGCTTTACAAAAGTATTGTAAATTATACTGTTCCAAAGTATGACTCAACACATACTGCAGGAGTCTGCAATAGATGTACTATATATTATATCTCACTCTCGCTAAAGATGTTTTTCACAAGAAGCTGTTTGCTAAACTGCTAGGCTAAAGCTAGCGCATTAGCAAACAGGGAATGGATTCCCCTTTTTCATTGTGAATGTCTTTGAGAAGAAGAATAAAAGGTTTCCAGAAAACTTGCCACTTTGTTCGATCCACAAAATAATAGGTGTCTGCCAGAATAGATTTGCATTAAAAAGGTAGAAATGTATGTGGAGCATCACAAACAATACGCCACCGATACCAATTTAGTCTGTTGAAATCTGACAACTGACTGTCTTTGTTTGTGTTAAATGTTACATTTCGTCGTCGAATTTCCACCTTGAGTTCAACAAAGGCTCTACTTTAGGCAAATCATAAGCATTTCATCGAAATGCGTTTTTGTCAACAGGGTAAACTCGGAGTTCCCGGATTGCCAGGCTACCCAGGAAGACAAGGACCAAAGGCAAGTGCTCAACATATGCTAACCAAAAGCATTACTCAGTGATACTTTCTGGCAAATTAAGGTTTAAGGTAATAATTTGACCAGCATGTTTCCTCAAACTGAGAGAGGTAATGGCGATCACCTGAAAGCTGGTCAGCAAATAAAAACAGGATAATGCCCACACAAAAGTTTTCATGGGTTAGTAAGAAAGGCATAATTAATGTTGCTATCTTTTGAGAGATCTTTGTCGAATTCCCTTTCTTGGTTGTTCGAAATCTAAATATACCATAGGTATGAATAAAATTGGACTTATCTGGAGCTCTAAGACACTTTGCCTGTCTGTAAAATCATAATGCTGTGTTTCCATTTCCATGTCATAAATGCATTCAAAGCTGTTTTTTTTTTTTTTTTTTTTGGTTTCTTTAACCGTCAGCTACTTCAAGCTTTAAGCTCGTCGTAGCAAAACTGGACATGCTTGAAGCTTCCTGATCAAAGAGAGATGGAGATGTGAATAAGCAATCCCTGTCAGCCCTCTGCTGCTTGTGCGATAACAATAAAACGCCGCAGCGTCCTCTCCCACTGGCTGGGAGTATTCCAGGGAGTGGAATGGATAAGGAAGAAGTATTTATCCTTTCTCTCTCAGGTGACTAATTGCTCTCTTTTCTGCCACGCAGGGATCTCAGGGCTTCCAAGGCTTCCCGGGCGCCAACGGAGAGAAGGGCTCCCGGGTACGTCGCACATAACATTTCCTATTTACATTAGCCCGACGGAGTGTTGGAACACGGACCCGGATCGAGATCGATCAACCCCAGCGGAGGCTGCGTGGCGCCGAAACAGATTTGACCAAGCAGAGGAAGAAAGCACCTCTTACACAACTCATTTCAAACCAGCAAAAACATTGTTTATCACCCGACGGCGCTCTGAGCAATGTTTCACGCGCTCTGTGTGTGTTAGCGACGGGCCATTAGCTCGCCTGGAAGAGTAACAGTTTTGTCACCGCGCCAGTCGCCGGGCACATTCTCATCTTTACAGGACAGTGGGAAACTTTATGGGACTGAGCTGAAAAGGAAGGAAAAAAAAAGAAAAAAAAAAAGAAAAATAATAAGATTCGCTTCTCTCCCTTAAAGGCTTAATACCACTCAAAAGATGCGCTTGTCCTCTCATTAAAGTTAAACGAGCCCGTTTTAATTTGGGGCGCCACGACATGACAGTTAAATTGTTTAAAAAAAAAAAAAAAAAAGTTATTTTCTGTAGCGCTAACTGCTCGAACGTTGGCGACTTACAAGAATTAATGATGACATAAAAGCGCCCAGGCCTAGACGAGACGTAAAAGCTGATCTCTGTCTGCAGATATGATCCTCTTCTGGCCTTTACATTAATTCATGTTGAGGCATGCGGCCCCTCTGCCTTTAATGATGCGAGTTGCCACTCCTTTGATCACTGCGTGTTCTTAACATCCACAGGGCACAGGAGGAAAGCCAGGCCCACGCGGACAGAGAGGACCAACGGTTAGTCTTACTCAGCACACTTCAGCTTATCTACAGATGGCAAACTTGGCACCTCGGTAAAAGCAGAAGGGGGGTGGGGGGTAGTGGGGGGGCCCTTGACGTGGCTATTCTTGAGGGGGAGCCAAGTCGAAACATTAATTAATCTCAGCGTTTCCAGGTCATCTGTATCTCTGGCGGAGCCGACTCTGTGATTCTGATCACGTCTTTGTTTCCGTCAGGGGCCGAGAGGAGAGAGAGGGCCGAGGGGACCGACGGGGAAAGCTGGACCAAAGGTCTGTGAAATATTTCGCTCTCATCTTATGGGGGGTTTTTTGGCGAGTGTGTGTGTGTGTGTGTGTCGTTTTTTTGTGTGTGTGTTTTCTATTCCACAGCTCACCCCTATGCTTTGTTTCCTCAGGGTAACTCAGGAAATGACGGCCCACCAGGACCTCCCGGAGAGAGGGTATGTAGCATTATTCCCTTATCAAAAGTCGGGTTGTTTGAAAGGAATCTGTTGTTCTTTGAGAGATCAATGATTTCTGACTGGCAGTTATGTATTTTTCCTTTTCTTTTTTTGTTTCAGGGTTTGCCAGGGCCTCAGGGACCAACAGGTTTTCCAGGACCAAAGGGCCCTCCTGTGAGTCAAATGATCTTTAGAAAGCCATCTTGTTTTTTTTTTTTTTGTTGTTTTTTTTTTTGGAGTACTTTTACTTTGAATTTGTGGATTTGTGTGAATTTGCCAGGGACCCCCAGGGAAAGACGGACTGCCTGGACACCCCGGACAGAGAGGAGAGACTGTAAGTAAAGCCGTTTGATCGCTGAGCTCGTTTGTAGTCGCCAGACTGTTGGGTGACGGACTAAGTTTTGGTTTCTTCTGTCACATCCAGGGGTTCCAAGGCAAGACAGGCCCTCCTGGTCCTCCAGGTGTGGTTGGACCTCAGGTATGCTCCCTGCGTTTTTTTTTTTTTTCTTTCCCAGGAAGCAGCATGCTGTGCCAAAGCATACCAGTCACTTGTTTGGAAGTTACACTCTTGTTAGTGTATTTTCTGAAAAAGCGACAGGAACAGCCAGGAACGCTTTCAGCCGGTCCGGCAACAGCTGATTTATTGTTGCGAGAGCCGTACCTCGGGTGCCGTTTTTCTTTCTGTATTAGCTTTGGGCTCTTCATCCATTATGCATGACTGCTTAGCAGACTTACCCTCCAAGCAGTTCTGCTAATGCCAGCTGAGAACATTGACGATAATGGAGGAACACCGAGGCTTTAAGGAGGAGTTGCACTCCTGCTCAGCAAATGCTCAACTTCCCCTGAAGGATTTAAGAACTGACAGCATCTTTTCCGTCAACGTTCCTCACCACGTACACACGTTAAGCCCAACATTATGACTTTGCACCTACACTGGTCTGCAGCCAGGAAGCGCCGTTACTACAAACAGCAACGTCCTGTATCCTGTGATTGCTTCATCGGAGCCATTGCTAACTTATTTAGCAATTGGAGCTTCGGTTGCTTCTCTGTTACAATTAGACAAGCCACTAATCTCACATCAACTGTGAGGATATAACTGTCAGTGGTCATAATGTTATGCCTGATAGCTGTAGGCCTTGTATTTCAGTTGACATGTTGGATGTTTTTTAAGCTCTTGTTTTTATTATTATTATTATTATTATTTTATTTTACCTGCAGGGTCCAACAGGTGAGACTGGGCCAATGGGAGATCGAGGTCACCCGGGACCCCCAGGTCCGCCTGGTGAGCACGGTCTGCCCGGAGCTGCAGGGAAAGAAGGAGCTAAGGTGAAACTTTGGTCTCTGGACCACTAATCGCGCTTCCCGCATCTGTTCACTATTTGATTTAGGAAGTTTATTTATTCAAACCAACCATAGGGTGACCCCGGTCCTGCTGGCCCAACTGGTAAAGACGGCCCTCCTGGACAAAGAGGCTTCCCCGGAGAGAGAGGTCTGCCAGGCCCTGTGGTAAGTCGTCTCTCTCTGCTCAGCATTCAAATGCACCTTCCAACAAAATCAATATCTCTCGTTCCGTGTTTATTTCATAACAGTCCGAGGCTAGAAGCTATTAAGCTGCTGTAGCATCGTGTTAAAGTCAGACGGCTCTGAATGGCCTCCAAAACGGGAACAGGCTGTTTATTTAACTTCAGGTTGTTCTATTTCCCCGCTCCCATTCTGCGAGAAAGTTTATTACACTTTCTCACCGCAAAGTAGATACCGAGAAATCATTCGTAGTATCAATTCAGTCCCTATTGTCGTGACACGCTGAATTATGCGGTAAACACACACACACACACACACACACACCACCTCTCTCTGCGATGATGAAGCAGATTTGCTGCTGTATTGGTAGAGAGCCGTTTTCTCCATCTGCTGAATGGCTGCTTTGGAGACTGCAGGAGGTTTTCTACCTCCTGCTGTGCCAGTTTAAAGATAGGGAGTTTATGAGGCCGGATACTTCCTCAACAGATGTGTGTGTGTGTGCGTGTGTGTGTGTGTGTGTGTGTGTGTGTCTTTTCTCATGCTTTTGTTTAATGTTGCTCTGCAGGGGGCTCATGGTCTGAAAGGGAATGAGGGTCCTCAAGGCCCACCTGGACCTGCTGTGAGTATAATTCTCTGCATCTACATGCTAACCTTTCATTAGTTCAGATGCATCTCGGAGGACAGCCTTCATGCTAAAGTTGCTATCCTGAAATTTTCCATTCATAGAGTATTTAATGATATATGTAAAATCTGCTGCTTACATAAGGTTGAGGACACGTGGGATGGATTTTGCGTGTATGTTAGTTTTGATGCCGATGTGTTTTGTTTGCTGAAGGGTTCTCCTGGCGAGCGGGGTCCGGCCGGCCCAGCCGGACCTACAGGTCCACCCGGACGTTCTGGCCCACAGGGACCACCAGGCCCTGCTGGAGAGAAAGGTGGACCGGTAAGGGGCTCGTGTCACAGAAATATCCGTAGCGTGCTAGACGTATTGCTGTGCCTTTCTGACTGACTGACTGCGATGCGCTGTTATGAAACAACTCTAGGGAGAAAAAGGTCCTCAGGGCCCAGCCGGAAGAGACGGTATTCAGGGACCTGTGGGTCTACCAGGACCTGGAGGACCACCAGGGCCACCCGGAGAGGACGGAGACAAGGTCAGCTGCTTTATATAGCTCGATTTCCGTTCTGTCTAAACGGAAAAAAGTGCAATAAAAAGCAATTATTGTCAATAATCTAGTCAGATGTTTACATAGTCCTACCATTGACATAGACATTATAGTTTAGACTTTTGCTTGTGTATTTTAACTGTTCTGTGTGTGTATTTTTTATTTTTTTTTTTAGAATTGACTGAACAGGTTTCAATCCACACAGAGCCAAAATGATACTTACAGCTTAACCCACTAAATCTGATGTCTGGTTTTAATAATTTAGAAGTCGGGACCATTCCAGAAGCTTAATGTTTGCCACCTTTATGCCTTTCAGTCGTTTTCGTTTGATGTGTGTTTGTTGATGGATAACCTCTTGACACACTCACCTTTATCCTAGCTTCAGTTATTAAAGCCCTGGCAAAAAGTAAGAGACCACTGCAAAAATAATCAGTTCTCTGATTTTACTATTTATAAGTCCCCGTACATGTTTGGGTAAAGTAAACATTGTCCTTTTATTCTATGAACTACTGACAACACGTCTCTGAAATTCCAAGGAAAGATTTTGTATTTATTTGCAGAAAGTGATAAATGATGCAAAGAAAACAAGCTCATATTCATTTAGAAACAACAATAGTAATGTTTTGACTCAGGAAGAGTTCAGAAATCCATATTCGGTGGAATAGCTGTGAGGTTTTCAATGGGGTTAAGTGCATTGAACCCCATTGGTTCAATGCAGTGCAGTGGTCTTTCAGTGCATTACTGTACCAACTTCATAGACTGGATCAGTGAGTTAGACCTTGAAAACATCGACTCCTTCTTGTCACTGCAAGCGGTTTTCTTGTTGCTCTCCTGAAGACTTTGGTTTTGTCCTGGTAAAAAGTTTGAAGGTGCTTGAAAGTGTCCTTTTATAGTCATTTTTCATCTGCACTTTTTCAGTCCAGGATGTTGACACTGGTTTGAGTCTCGCTTGTTTCTGAGTGGAGCGTGAACAAAGAACAGCTTGAGCCAGATGGTTGAAAAGATTACTCAGACACGCTCATTCAAAAGCTGAAGATTCACATAATGTACATCGCCAACAATGTAAACAGAAATGTACGTAACCCTACCCGTACCCCTCACGCCAGACACCAAAGCTGGGATATAAATCATATTTCTCCTCATCCCTCTCCCGCTGACCCAAACGCTCCGAGAGAAATTTGTTTTACAGAGTTTGCATTGACTGGCAGATCTATAATCGTCTATCCAGCCTTGTTGCTGCGGCGCACAAACTAAGCGGCGACGGGCGCCGAATTTCGAGGCAAGTGACACAACGTGTCACGGTGACTCTTTAGCATTCAGAGGTGAGAGCAACTCCTTATCCTCTCCAGAAACATTTTGCGGGAAGCTCAGCAGCGGCAGAAAGTCAAAGGATAATCTCTCATCCTGCCGGTGAGCTCCTCGGTTCTTTACGGGGCCCGGCAGCGGTTCCCTGCTGAAAGTGGACGGACAGAGACAACACCAGGAGCCTTCGCTGTGTATGATTTGCGGGATGTTACTGGCTAACATTTTACACACGTTCAGACACCTTCATGCTGTGGAGATTTGACTGATTTAAGGGCTTTTTCATGAGACAAAACCCATGAAAGTAATTGCCTTCAGCACTGATAGCTATTAGGAATACACGTCCAAACACCCACAGCGTAGAAAATGTTTTGAAAGGGTGCAAAGGTACAAGCGGCTTTATTTTGTATATTTCAGTGCGCTTTCTAATGGAAGCAATTATCTTGTTTTCCTTTGCTCGATAGTTTGCGAGTGACTCATCATAAGCCTCTTCTGGCTCCTCTTTTAGGTGTAAATTGTTAGAAAAGAGGGTTGGATAAAACGCCTGTTGGTTTTGTCAGTTTTCCATATCTGGTTTTCAGTTATGGGAAACGTCCCATCAGGTGATGCATAATCATAATGTGCACGACGTGTCCATTGCTGAGGATTGCGTTTCACGTTGATGGTTCTGTTTCACAGGGAGAGCTCGGAGAACCAGGACAGAAAGGAAGCAAAGGTGACAAAGGAGAACATGTAAGTTTTTTTTTTTTTTTTCTTAAATCAACCATTTTACGTCTTCACGTTTTGATGCGTACTTAGTTTTCCAGTGAACACACGTACCTCATATTAAGAAAAATAACACAAGACTTCTATTGATGTGCTCCTCTCCAGGGTCCTCCTGGTCCTACGGGCCCTCAAGGCCCTGTCGGAGCTCCAGGTCCTGCTGTAAGTGTCAGCTTTCTGTACCTTTACTTTTTGGTTTAGCGACTCTACAACATGGCTCACTTTATAACCTCTTATTTTTTTGCAGGGTGCAGATGGAGAGCCAGGTCCCAGAGGTCAGCAGGGTATGTTTGGCCAGAAGGGAGATGAAGGGTCCAGAGGTTTCCCAGGACCTCCAGGCCCAGTTGGACTGCAGGTGTGCACCGCAATATCATCTCAAGTGTTTTCAACAATCAAATCAAGAACAGACTAAATTCAACCGTCTTCTAATTCTCCAGGGCTTGCCTGGTCCACCTGGTGAGAAAGGTGAAACGGGAGACGTCGGTCAAATGGTGAGATGGGCACTGAAACTGATTGCTTGGAAAGAAGCATCCAGCCCAAACTCATTCACAAATTAAAAAACCTTATCGTCTATTACAGGGTCCACCCGGTCCTCCCGGTCCCCGGGGTCCTTCAGGTGCCCCTGGAGCCGACGGCCCTCAGGGACCCCCTGGTGGTGTCGGAAACCCTGGTGCTGTTGGAGAAAAGGTAAAACCTCTCACCTGGTTTTATCCACTGATATCTCAAAACATTTTCCGGATAAATTAATGACACGCAACTGAAAATAAGAAGAAATCCACATATTCACTGTAATTGTCGTTTTTAATGCTGAAATGGGCAAGCTAAGCAAAGTGTTACGCGTCTTCGCTACACGGTCAGCAAGATTGTTGAAGTCTGTAAAAGAAACCACAATAACACCAGATTGAAGAAAGTCATGGCTGCTTCTAGAACTATTGGTGTGTAAATTGCAGCTCTAGCACACAGCTAATAATAGTTCACTATTTATTAGTAGAGGCAACATTTTACATAAGAGATTGAGAGAAGTTGCATAAAATCACTCAGTAAAGGAGGTGTTTATAGTTTCAGTGTCAAAAATATAGGAAGGTAATATTTTTAAGCTGTTTTTATTTATTTATTTATTTATTTATTTTACCAGCATTTATTAGAAATTAGCACAGCTAGCCTAGCTCCCTCTAACGGCTAGCTCCCTCTAATGGCTAGCTCCCTCTAACGGCTAGCTCCCTCTAACGGCTAGCTCCCTCTAACGGCTAGCTCCCTCTAACGGCTAGCTTCCTCTAACGGCTAGCTCCCTCTAACGGCTAGCTCCCTCCAACGGCTAGCTCCCTCCAACGGCTAGCTTCCCAGGCATTTATTTACTTTTTTTCTTTTACATATTGACTATGTAACTGTTGCAGCTTTTTTTCCACTGTAACAGTCCAACATGACTTAAACCATAAAACATGTAACAAACAAGAATAGTGACTTAAACTGTTATAGGTTAGGGTTGGGGGTTTTGCAGAAACTGCGCCCTGAGTAACTAATGGGAGGATGTTCCTCTTTTATGGATTAGATTCTGAGTTACTCTATTTTATCCACTTTACCGTGATTGATACTGTCACGAGACTTAAACACAGATTCACATTTTGCCCTTTGAACCCTGTGGATGGAGAGATAACTTTAAGACATTATGTTTCCAAATCAGGCTGCAGTGCAGAGGTTGAGATGGATCGAAAGGATCTGGGTGTGACTGGTGGAATGATTTCTAATATTTTGATTTGCCAGTAGAAAAAAAAAAAAGGGAGCAATCTGACAGCATCAACGTTGAAACATTTGCGTTCACTTTAAAACCGCATCTGCCAATTTTCGCTACCGAATCCAGTGGAGGAGAATTCTCCATGTGCAGGCGAATACTTCATTAAAAGCCACTCTCGGACAGGCTTCTCATTCGTTGCTGCTCTTTCATTACTAGGAGGCCCATTTTGGCAGCCGCGCGGCTGCTGAGCTCATCGTTCTGCGTCCGTAGTGATGATGTGATTTGTTTTATCTCCCTCAGTCAATAGAATCACCTTTTGCTGCTTCATAATCCCCGTCTGAATAGCTTCTCCTCCTTCTGCACGAACCCACACACTGCTCTTCTTGGCTAATCGCCCTTCAGCTGAAATGGCATTTTATTGGCCGCCGCACAAAGTTGGCAGGCAACAAAAAGTCAGGCCTATTTTTCTTTTCTTTTTTTCTTTTTCTCCTGTAAACACAATCCCTGGTGTATCTGTGACGAGCAGCTGTCTTGATTTTCTTTTTTTTCTTTGTTTTCCCCTTCTTGTCAGCAGATTTAGCCAAAAACACCACTAGTGGACGCAAGCAGGGTTGCATTTATTTAAAACAAAAAAAACAGCATGTGTTGCTAAAACTTTAAAGTTGAAATCATGCTTAGTTTGGATTTCTTGACAACAGCATGAGAGGTTTTGAAAGACAGCTCCACGCTTATTTCACAAAATTCCTGCCGACCCCTCCCACCCAAAAAACAAAACAAAACAAAAAAAAACAAAACACTGAGTCGTCCACGCCTGAGGGAATCCGGATGTGCTGATGGCAACACATTGCCGCGCAGCAGCCCCCGTCCCTGCCGCTGCGGAACCGCGCGGCCCGATTTGCTCCTTGTCTTCCGAACATGACATGGGATAATATTTTCTCCATAAAACAAGTGCAGCAGACTTTATCCGTTGAGCCCCAGCTGGGAGGGCAGCAGCTCTACGCGACAGTGAATAACGACACTGTCACGCGCGTAGGTGAGTCAACGGGGCAACTTTTCAGCCGGGTCGGGGGGTTGGGAGGCTGATGTGGGCGGAGGACAAGATATATGGACAGGCTTTGGGGAGAAGAGTGAGGTCAGCAGGCTCTATCCTCCAACCATCTCCTCACACTTGATGGATTGAGATCTCCCGTGTCACGTCTTTTCGTTCTCATTCAGGTGACAAGGGCACAGGGACAGTCAGGGCTGCTGCGAATGATGGCATTTGTCGATCCGCACTGGATCCCTCGGCTGATAATGTATGTGTTTGTCCGTCCTCCTCTCTCAGGGAGATGCCGGTGAGACGGGAGAGCCGGGACTTCAGGGGGAAGTTGGTCCACCGGTGAGTAAATCCGTCTCTTCTTTCTTCGACTTTACTTGAGCCAAATGATCTGAGGTGTTCTCTTTGAAATTGTAACCCTTTTGTTTTTGTACGTCTGCTTCATATATATTTATATGTATATGTCTTTTTACCCTAGGGTCCAAGAGGAGAGCGTGGAGAAAAGGGAGAGGCTGGTCCAGCTGGTGCTGCAGGACCTCCTGGACCTAAAGGTCCACCTGGAGATGACGGCCCTAAGGGCAGCCCTGTGAGTACTAATCTGCCTTGAGCTACACAAAAACACTTTTGAGACTGCAACAATGGTCGCCCAGGTGATCTTTACTGGGCGAGTGGGTTTTATTTCCTATCTACTTCTTAGGGTCCGAGTGGCTTCCCTGGAGACCCTGGACCCCCTGGAGAGCCCGGTCCAGCTGTAAATATACACATGACTGATTGCCTCTGAGCTCTGGTGTTTACTTCGCTTAAATAAAACATATTTTTTGACTGAGGTTCTGTTTGTATGTAATTCAGGGTTTAGATGGCCCAGCTGGTGATAAGGGAGACGACGGAGAGGCCGGGCAACCTGTGAGTGCTTTGGCTACTTGTAAGGGACTTATCACTGCTCTGTCGTTGCTGAAAAGTGTTAATGGCTGCATTTTCATTTCAAACCAGGGCTCACCTGGACCCACTGGAGAGTCTGGTCCCTCTGGACCACCCGGAAAGAGAGTAAGTACGACCTGGAGGTCTTTCCATCCTGTTTTGATAAACATAAAAAATGGTACCAGTTTCTCGACTCTTATGTTTGTGTTTGCATTACACTTCAATAATCTCTGTCAATAATTGATTGAAACAGGGGCCTCCTGGAGCACCGGGGCCTGAGGGAAGACAAGGAGAGAAAGGGGCCAAGGTAAATCATGGAATACGTAAAAGTTCTCTATATTTCATGTCTCCCACTTTTTGAATATATTCCATACGAATAAAAATGCAAACTATTACCTTAAAAGGGAGAGCCAGGCATTGAAGGTCCCCAAGGAAAAACGGGCCCCGTGGGCCCTCAAGGATCACCTGGAAAGCCTGGTTCTGAAGGACTTAGGGGCATCCCTGGCGCCGTTGTAAGTACAACCTGACTTCTTCTGTTTTGGTATTTGTTTTGTAAAAAAAAAAAAATAAAATTAAACAAAGAAAGTTTTGGCTAACAGCAAAATATAAAAGATTCACACTGTTTGGTGCCTGAATAACTGATGTTTGTTTGAAGGGCGAGCAAGGACTGCCTGGCTCTCCAGGCCCAGACGGACCTCCTGGACCTATGGTGAGTAAATGCACCGACACCGGACCCGGCCCCGGCTTTACTAGACGTTTACAAACATGCGGTGTTGGTCTGATCCGGATGTCTCTTGTCCTCTTCACAGGGCCCTCCTGGTTTGCCTGGTTTGAAAGGAGACACTGGTGTTAAAGGAGAGAAAGTAAATACCTCCACTACCCATTAAAGCAACCTAAATAATTCAGAGCATTAAAACTAATGATCAGACTCAATAACTTATGAGATTTCTTTGCCTCTGGTTGTCAACCTTATGCTTAGAGGTTCTGTCAGATGTATTTATGCTCAGACTGATGTGTTACTGACTCTTCTTCGTCCGCAGGGCCATCCGGGTCTCATTGGTCTGATTGGACCCCCAGGTGAACAGGGCGAAAAGGGTGACAGAGGTCTGCCCGGCCCCCCGGGAACGTCCGGTCCCAAAGGAGACAACGTAAGCAACACGGCCCAGAGGGGAGCAACGCTACTTTAGCAATCGCCAACCTCTCTGAACCACCCTGACAATCTCACCTATAGAAAGATTTTAGTTCAGCTAAATTGGCGGCCAGCCTGGGGATTTACATGTCATCTTCTCTCCGTTAGGGTATCGCTGGTCCTACAGGTCCCCTCGGTCCAGTTGGACCTCCCGGCTTACCTGTAAGTCCACATTCTTCACGTTAGCCTGATAGCAGCCACTGTCCTTTCTTGGCTGGTATTGATTGCTTGATGTCATTGGTGTCTGCAGGGTCCTCCAGGTCCCAAAGGAGCCAAAGGGTCGTCTGTAAGTGATTTACAGAAACCTGAAGGTTGTAGAGGTGACAACAAGCGTGTGTAAAGAGTAATCGGTTTGTTTTGTTTCTTTCAGGGTCAAACAGGTCCAAAAGGAGAGTCTGGAACCCCTGGTCCTCCTGGCCCCCCGGTGAGTAATCCAACAGGATCGTTATTCTGTCCCAGTGTTTACCGATCCCTTCTTCCACTATTTTTTATTTATTTTTTTGTCTCTGTCCGTCTGTCCCCAACAGGGCCCTCCCGGTGACGTCATCCACCCGCTCCCCATCGTGTCTCCCGTCAAGGGCAGAACACGTAGGAACATTGACGCCAGCCAGATGGTGGACGACGCCGCCGTGGACGCCAACTACAAGGACTACGACGACGGCATGGAGGAGATCTTCGGGTCGCTCAACTCGCTGAAGCTGGAGATCGAGCAGATGAAGCATCCGCTGGGCACGCAGAGCAACCCGGCTCGCACCTGCAAGGACCTGCAGCTGTGCCACCCTGATTTCCCCGATGGTTCGTGTGATGTTCCCGTTTCATACGCAGGGCTCCTTCTGCTCCGCTCTCCGTCTCTCGCGTCTCGACTCGTTAATAATGCAGCAGCAAAAGAGAAATGTTTAAGACAACAGAGCGCAGACGAACGGGACGTCGAGCTCCGTTACGGATACCGAAGTCTCGTGTTTCTGAACGCTCTGGATGCCGCAATGATTTTCTTTTGAGAAAAGAAAAAATATCAAAGAAATTGGAGAAGAAGAAAATAAACACAAACACCGAAACTCACAATATCAGTTTTTACTCTCGAGTTGATTTTGGAGAAAACGTAACAGCCAGAGACCTTCCACTGAATTACATAACGCCTTTCATGTTTACCCGGCTCAATATTTACATCTGATTATATTCTTAATGCACATGCAGTACCTCGCTATTTTTACACACATTTCACTTAAGACCGATTTGGATAAAAGCTATTATGCAACCAAACTGAATTTGGTTACTGCTATGTTTTTTTTTCCAAATCTGTAAAATTCAAACCACTGGATGTCTTAGAAAAAGAAAAACAGCTTTATATTTTTTAAGTCACATGTGTGGTTGTATTTTTACGTCCTTTTCAATTTTAGCCTTGAGGAGCAGAGGTTCTAGATAGTATATTACAGAGATTTATCCACTGATCCAACTTGTTCAGAGCCGCGTCTGGTTAGCGCAAGTGAATCGTGTCCAAAGGCCGTCCTTGAGGGAGCAAGCCTGGTTCAGCACAACAGATTTGAAATGAATGAGTCGCTGCCAGGCTGCTGCACAACCTGACGATAAACTGAGAAGGAAAATTCTGCCACTTAAATCAGGTGCAGCGTCTAAAACATGCAGGACATCTTTTCCCGAAGACCCGGTGGACGGCGCTCGCTAAGGTGCTCCTTTATTTATTTGCTTAATTAATCTCCAGACAAGACAGTTGCAACCTAAGATGTTAAGGAAAAATATGTATGCACTATTTTTAAGTCCCTTAATCTCCTCTGTTGACAGGAAGGTAAAACACAAACACAGTAATTATCGGATCCCCTGATCTATATGTTCACAAACAACTGAAAATACTTTTTTTTTTTTGCTCATATATAATACTATGTTGATTTTTTTAAATGGAAAAATCTTACCATTATTGTTTGTTGATTTAGTCAGTGGGAAAAATACACCTAAAAATTAAAGATAAAAAAAACCCAAAATGGTGCAGCCACATGCACTTCTTGCAGTTTATAAAATACAAATAGTCACTTTCCAATCAATGCTGGCGTTTTATCATTCAAGTGTCTCATAGGCATGAGAAATCATTGTGTTCATCGTAATCACAGGGACAAAAATACGCATACTTTTGCCATTCATATAATTTTCCCACAGCTTTTGGAGCGTCGCTAAATTCCAGTATCTGAAGTGAGAAATTGAAGACTCTTTGAATGCAATATTTGGTAGGATCCTATATTTGCCGTAATATGTTTTAGCCTGTTGGATGGACTTTTCCTGCCATCACAACAGATGTGTGTTTGTAGTGGTTGTGACATTGTGATGAAGGAAAAGCGCAGTATTCAGTAATAGCGCAACAACTCTTATGGTTCCCTGGCATTTTGTAGCCTTAAGTACAATTACTGTGAGCTCTTTAGCAGCACAATAGCACTACTCTGTTACTGACGTAACCAGGCAGCCTTTTCTGATGATGGAAGATTTTATATTTGGAGCAGCGTGTGTGTGTCTGTTACCCACTTCATGCACATCCGCTGCCACACTAGCATTGGATTTTGTTTTTTTTAAATACTTTTCTTAGTGTCGCTTTTATCGTTTGCTGAATAAATGCCATAAAATTTTGTGATTAAATTTTAAGTTCACATTATCCAAGTGTCATAAACTTTTGACTTACAGTCCATTACTTCCCGCTGCCCTGGTTTATAAATAGAACAGAGTACAGAGACCAGGTTTTCACTCTTCAAAATATTGCCTAATTTTGCTCATGAAGGTGAATATGAATAATTCCTGACATTTTTTTACAGCCGTATGTACAAATCTTTACCATGAACGTCAACAACAAAGGAGGGTTCTGGAAGACCTTTCAGTCTGGGTCTGATTCCAACACTGACTTTATTACTAGAATACAAATAGACTGTTCCTTTACCCTTTTGCTTCATTTCAGCCAAACGGATTATAAACACAAAGCTCTCCCATTGCAGTTTTTTACACTTTCCCCTCTAAATAAGGATCAATTGTGTCGGATTTGACATTTACAGCTCTGGAAAAAATGAAGAGCCCACTGCCCTGATCCCCATTGAAAACCTCCTGGTTATTCCACCAAATATTAATATCTGAACTCTTCCTCAGTTAAAACATTAGCATTGTAATACTCAATCATATGCCTATAAAAAGTAAAATCTGATGATATTAAGTGGTCTCTTAAGTTTTTTCCAGAGCTGCTTATGTAATTCTAAGATGTCAAGTTAATCTGAAGGAGACAAGGACAGGCATCGACTGCTTTACACCATTCACCAAATGTCCTATTTTCTCCTCTAAACGTCTTCCACTTTGCCTCCGGTCTGCAGGTGAATACTGGATTGATCCAAACCAGGGCTGCTCGCGGGACTCCTTCAAGGTCTACTGCAACTTCACAGCAGGTGGAGAGAGTTGTATCTTCCCGGATAAGAAGTCTGAAGGGGTACGTCCGGCCGCTGCGCGCGCAACGTGCATCTACACAAAAAGAAAACGTATGCAGAGCTGGGGGAGAAAAACCTCCACGTTAGAATCGACAGAGGAGGAAATGTTTGCAGAACTCTACAGATAAGGAAGACATAGTGTGTTTTTTATTCCCTCCTCTCTCACACGTGGGACTAATTGCTGTGTTCGTAACGTGAACACCTCGAGAATAGCGACTCGTGCAGTCACGTAATTAGCCTACGTCGGGGTCCCCTGCTGCGGCGGGACAAGGAGAAGTGGGAGATGACTCATCAGTTATATTTTACAAACAGCAGACAACGTTCGCTCCAACTCGCCCAGAGGCTTTTTCTTTTGTTTTGTTTTCTTTATCCGAGTGCCGCTTTGACAGGGAGCAGAAAGAACTCGGTGGAATATGAAAGCACTGGCAGGTGACAAACACAGCGAGAAACACCGTGGAGGAACACCGTCTCTGACAACTCGAGGGTTGTGCAGTAGCACAAGAGCTACAGCCGTTTTAATGATCCCACTCATCAAGCCTCAGAGGGGCGTTGGGAGGGCTAAAGGGGGTTTGCTTGAACCCGGAATAATGAAGCGGACTTTTTATAGCCTCGCCCGGCGATGGGGCCGCGCTCTCGTTTGTGTCTGAGGCAGAGAGATTAGCCCCCGCTATCAGTCTTGATGCGTCGATGCCAAAAAAAACTCTCCCACACATTATCACCAGAGCGCCAACCCACACCGTCCACATGGAGCACAAGCAGAAAACGCCACACTAGAGATGCTGAGAGGGAGGAAGTTGAAAACGAGCGAAGGTTGCCCTTCAAGGCAGCGGGGGTTTAATGCACGTCGTCTCCCGGCGACAGGTGATTCTTCATCGACGCGTTAGGCGACCGCTGACGGTTTCATATCAAACCTTGCTCGCTAATTATAGAGGAATTCATCACTGTCACGGCGGAGGCCGTTAAGAGATTTTGATGGCAGAACGATGTTAGTGCCCATCTTTAAACATGAGCAGGAGAGATCAGCGCCTGGCTCCAAGGATCCGTGCATCCGTCAAACCTTTCCACGTTTTGTCTTGCTCCGACCGCAAGCGTCGGCGTATTTCAGTGGGATTTTGTTGCACGTAGTTTAGACATTTTTTTTTTTTTTTTTACCAGGAAAGTCTTAAGCGTTTCCCCCTCAGTATGAGCCCAGTTGTTCTGCCAAGGTTTCTTTGAGGATATTAGTGGATATATTCTAGTGTTGGAATGGCCCAGTCAAAGCCCTGACCAAAATCCAGCCAAAAACCTGCGGCTTCCTGTTCGTTTTGTATTTGAGCTTGAGCCTTTTGCAAAAAAAGGAATAGTTTGCTGTAAGGCTGTGATCCACAGCTCTTGCGGCTGCGAAAGCAGCAGCCGACTCAAATGAATTGATCTTTTTAGAAAACGTTCTAGTGTTTTAACACTTTGACAAATCACTGCAATAGTATCAGAGAACCGACAGACTGCCTAGCAGAGACATATACATTAATGTAAAGAGAAAAAGAAAGAAAGGCCCCATGCAGGCAGGCAATCATTTAATATCACTGTGTACTTATGAATATTTCAGCAGTAATTAGCCGCCAGCTGCAGCTTGCACCGCTGCGCCGGACAGAAACTCTCATGCTGTAGTCCAGCAAGGCTACTTGATCTCACTGAGCTGCGCTTCAGATGTGCAGGATTCATCACTGGAGAACAAAAGGAGAAAGAAGAAAGGCTGAAAAGGGGGGTGGGGGCTGAGACTTCTGTCAAATCTGTTTCCTCTCTTTAACACCTTTCTTCCCCATCCTTCCTCTGCCTTCTTTTGTTGATCCGCGCCCCCAGGCTAGGCTCACATCCTGGGTAAAGGAGACTGCCGGTTCCTGGTTCAGTGAATTCAAACGTGGTAAACTGGTAAGCCTGACTCTTCAGTCCCTTTCCCTCCCCTGAACACTTCTTATATTTTACAGAGCAAAATGGCAAAATGGCCCAAAGACTCGCCAGGCACTTGGTATAGTCACTACAAGAGAGGTTCGCTGGTAAGTGGCTCTGCCTGCGGTTCCCAGAGTCCCCGGCCGAGGCCCGGGCTCTGCATGGTTCTGGTTCTGATTCTGCACTATGAAGTATGTATCAAGCCTGGCGCTATGCTTGTAGGTTGTTAATTTATGATGCATGACTCGGCATGAGCTGCATTTTTCTTCAGTCCAGCAACAATGAAGAAGAGATGCTGTCAGAAAGAAATGGAGGAAAGGTTTGTGGAAGGATGATGCTTTAGTGGTGCTCTGGGGTCCAAAACGACTGATGACGAAGTATTCAGATCATTCCACTTTTTCATCAATATTAATGAATTATTGACTTAAACAAGGCCCTGTATCTTGCCGAAAAGTAACATTAGGTTAAAAATGCAGAAATTAGATTACTGTGATTTTCTCTTTCTGTTTTTTTGTTTGTTTTTTTTTTTATTTACCTGCTCAACCCAAAATAATATTTTTGTAAAATCTAAATAGATCCAAAACATAAACAGGGCTTTTCATAAGTTAACTCAGATTGTTAACGTATGAAAAGAAAAAAATAGACGAAGTCATCAGTTGTTTTCTGTTCTGTCGGCCATTTTTCACTTGTGGTCAGGACCCGAACCAAATCATTCCAAGTTCCACAAATGACCCTCAGACCACACTTTGGACACCTTCCTCTGCTTTAGATGCAAAATTGGATTTCACAAAAAGAAAAAAAAAAAAACATCCTGCTGTATCCAGTCCATGATACTTCTACTCCATATAAGTAGCATCTCTTAAGTGACTCAGTACCTTGACGCTGTGACCATGAAACGCAAGTTCATCGCTTTAGGCTTCTTTCTTAAAAGAAAAAAAAAATTCCAATCCTGCAATTCCCTTTGTGCAGCTGCTGCTGCTGTGCAGCTGATCACACAGTCCCAGTGTGTCGGCGTTGGTCCAGGTCAATGCGGTCAGGGCACTCAGTCACCACTCAGAAGCTTCTGGCTCCTCAGTCTGTTGACTTGTGATGATCGAGAGGTAACGTTTCTCCTGAGATGTGTGGCTGCATTCACAGTGTACGGGGCAGAGAGTGAGGAGGGATGTGAATAACACAATATATATATATATATACTTTTTTTTAATCTGCCTTAAACACAAATCATTTATATTTAATGGGACAGTATTTTGCATTTTCCAGCCTCATAGAATCATTTTATAGCTCACTCAAGTAACTATGTTGCCTTTAGTTGTTGCATATATCATATATGGGCTGAAAAAAATTTGACATTGTAATTTAACAATTTGAAATTCGGCCTATTTCTCTGAGAAAGTCAGGAAGTCATCACAACATGGCTCCTCTATTAACCCTTTAACAAAGTTTTTTACCAGCGTTGCTCTTGAGACGCGGCTCGTATAACGAGCTCAGAGAACGTGCAGCTGCACCTGGTGTTTGCCGATTGCTGCTGGCTAGTCTGAAGGAGCTGAGTAGGGGAGGGTGGGTGCTCTGTGAGGTGGAAGCTCAGAATCTTGGATTTTGGAAAAATCCAAGGAGGAGCTTTGTCCTCGAAGGTGGCACTCGCCCCACTCAGGCGTTTTGCGCAGCTGAACGGTTGCCATGAGAGATTAAAATATTTCTCAAACATGCATGAAGGAACCAAGGCAACACTGCAGCTTTGTTTTTGAAGTATGGAATAATATCATACAAAATTGACTCTCAATAAAGTCAATTTTACATATAATACTGCCCCTTTACGAAAAAAACCCCACTGCAAACTCTTGAAATAAGTCTCCAAAGGTTTAGGAAAGGGACCGGGCGCCCCTCACTCTTTGTCACCGTTCATTTTGAATGTCAGCCCTGCGGGGTTTCTCGTGTGCATGGCATGCAAGCATCGGCTCACCACGTGCCAAAGCCAGTCGAGGAGGGAAAACACCGAGGCACCAGGTGGTTTGCTGCTCCGGCTGCATGGCACATGTTCAGCATGCGCTCTCCGCTCAGTAAGTCCTGTTTGTCTGCAAGGCGAAGTGGATCTAATGGATTCCTGATGGTTGGTATGCAGATTGTCGTTTAAGAGCATTAAAACAAACTGGATCAACTAGGATTGGTTCCAGATGTATCAAATCAGTTTGGATTATGAAGCCCTGTAATCATCTTAATGGGATGTAGCTCCGTTTTGTGTAATGTGAGCATGAAAGTGGAGGGGGTGGAGGGGGGGTATAAGGGGGATTCTGGGATAATTATGAGGCAATTAGCATGTCATTACTACCTTATATTTCCTATTTTGAGAATTACACTTGTGTGGGTTTGAGATTCTTCACATACATGCCTCTAGCGTCTAAATAAGCTGTTTGGTGGGTCTGCCTTTCATTCCAAGGATTTCCCATCTTCATTTTTTTTTTTTTATCATTTTTGTAGCCTGGAGGCTTCAGTCCTCCCCTTGCAAGCACATACATTACACAACACACATAAAATACATTTATGCCATTAAGGAATCAGGCAGTTATGTTACAATATTCCCCACTCTCATAAATGATTCATAAACGTTTACAAAAAAACAAACCGGCTTTGAGTTTGCACCCTAGTTTTAAAAAATCTCAGAAGATTGTGTCTCTTACAGTGTTTTATGTATAGCGCGTTAATATTAGGATGAAGGGTGTGTCAGATTTCCAGTGTGCAGCCATGTCAGGAGAAGCTTAGTGATAAATCTATTTTGTTCTTCGTCTTTCTGTGTCAGGCAGGCCCTTTGTGAAGCCATTTCCCAGAGTCCCAGTCTGACTTCAGAGGTAGAGCTGAAACTAGCGCTCGCCTCTGGTTAAAAGTCTCAAAATCTCTTGTTTTTGTCAGTCACACTTTAACTTGGAGATGCAAAAATCCAAAGTGATCAAAAAGCCTAATTTTTTGCTGTCAGTGCTCAATAGATTACAACAGATGTAATCCGAAGTAGTGCTGGTTTAAGGATTTATAAAATAAATGTTGCTTTTACCTTGTGCAAGATGGAAAAAAAAACAATCCCCTTTGGTGAACAGTTGTTAGCTAAAAGTTCTGTTTCTCCAAGTTGAGGTCGTACAGGTAAGATAGCAACTACTGCAAAAGACTCCACAGAAGCCCACTTCCAAAGATCCAGACTGACACCAAAGATGGCTGACATAAATGTTACATTTCTAGCCCTTAATTTGGTTACGTAATGACATCAATTCACAATTCATCTACTGATAACAATATGATGCTGGTAATAATAATAATAATAATAATAATAATATTCCTTTGAATATTGACTGTAAAAGAAATAAATATGCTCACGTCGGTCTGGGATTGATGTCATACAGATTTATGTTGTTTATATAGACCTACAGAATCCAGCATATGCTGGTATTTCAGAGGAGCTGTACAGCACAGTGGTAGGACTGCATCTTAGACCTGGGTCCATAAATTGGCCATTTCCCAGAAATCCCCTCACAAACTCACCTCAAAAAAAAAACAAAAAACTTAAATATTGAGATAATTTCACTGAAATTTGTGCCCAAAATTAAATGCAGTTTGGGTTTGTGACCCCGCGTCATGTAATGATACTGCAATTTGGAATAATGCAGCAAAATCAGGCTCTAAAATGTAATAAAACGATTATTAAAACAGCATTATTGTCATAGTGGAGTAAAATCCTTGAACTCATTCTGGATGAACTACATGCAACTAAACGACCAAAAGTTAATTATTTGTTATCCAAAGTGTCAATTTAAATGTACACATAATGAACAGTTTGTTTTACAACATTACGTGTCACATTATTAGACTATTTCTAAAAAGAAGCGCTACCTCCGCATTACGTAGTAATTGGCACAACATGCTATGTTATTGCATAAGGCGAGAAAAAGTATTGCAAAATGAGTTGAAGGATTTCACTACGTAATGCGGGTGTAGTGATGTTTTATAACATTTTGTAGCCCGATTATTATTACTTATCACGGCGTTGCAGGGTGTCATTTACCATATATTCCTATCCCGGTGTTAAAGCTGGAATGCCAGACTTCACTTTTAAAAGGCGCTTTTCTTTCCGCAGCTTTCCTACGTGGACGCCGAGGGCAACCCCATCGGCGTCGTCCAGATGACCTTCCTGCGGCTCCTGAGCGCGGCGGCCCGCCAGAACATGACGTACAACTGCTACCACTCGGTGGCGTGGCACGACCAGGAGCAGGACAACTACGACAAGGCCATCCGCTTCCTGGGATCCAACGATGAGGAGATGTCGTACGACAACAACCCCTACATCCGCGCCGTGGTCGATGGCTGCGCGGTAGGTTTAACGAAAGGCCGCCCGGCCCTCGTCGTCTTGTGAAGCGGCTCGGTCCGTTAGATTCCTGGAATTAATTCTGTCTCCCGCTGTCTCTCTCTCTCTCTCTCTCTCTCTCTCAACAGCTGAAAAAGAACTACGAAAAGACAGTACTCGAGATCAACACTCCGAAGGTGGAGCAGGTGCCTTTTGTGGACATCATGTTCAACGATTTTGGCGGCTCCACGCAGAAGTTCGGATTCGAAGTGGGGCCCGTCTGCTTCATCGGCTGAGACCTTTTACCGAGCAAATGGAGGAAGAAGAAGAAAAAAAAAATAAAGAAAAGAAACACCTACTTTTGTTTTCTCAGAAAGGAAAAAAAAGACAAACAATTGAAAAATAATAATAGGACGATGCTATTTGTATAAAAAAGAAAAAAAAAACTGTTTCCACAAAGCGACACGAGTCAAACATAATTACGTCAGGAATACAGTGAAAATCTAAAGGAATAGAGAAAAAATAACCTTGAAACCTCAGTGTGCCTTCTTTTATCACATGCAAGTTTTGAAACTGGAGTTTGCGTCCTTCCTCCCACACACACACACACACGCACACACACACACAGCCTCGCCTGCCCGAGTCGCCCCCCCATGTCATCGCATTTGATTTCGATTCTTTTGGTCTGAAACAACGAAGGCGACCCTGAGAGCTGCAGCCGTTCCAGACGGTCGCGGCGTTGCCCACGGACACCATCCCATTCGGCTCTGTTTTGATCTCACGCCCCAAACGACCCGCCCCACATGCCCCTCCACCCACCTCCACCCTTTTTTCCCTCCCTGCGTTTTGCCACTTTCTCTATCCTTGATTTTGTTTTCTTGTTTGTGCATAAGTGTCTCCCCATTCTCTTTGGAATGGACCTTATATATTTATATACTTATAAATATATATAAGTAAATTTTTTTTCCTTTAAATGTTTGTAAGTACATCCTGTATATTTTTTTTCCCTTCTCCTGGTAATGTTTATTGCTTCTGGCTTCAAAACATGCATGTGACTGTACTAATTGTGAGGTAGACGAACGAGAAAACATCTAAAATCGAACACACACACATCCAAATCGAGGACAGAAGAGAAAAAAGGAAAAAAAAAAAAAAACTCAATTGGAAAGTTCTGTCTTGTAGAGCACACTTTTATTTTTTATTTTATTTTATTTTATTTTGTAATTTAAGAACAGATTGGAAATAAAAGACTAAAAAAATATTCTCTGTGATATAAAGTACAATACATTCCCTCATTTTGTACCCTCTGAACAAAAGCCCCACTCTGGTGGAAATGTAATTAAGTTAATAAACTGCTTCTGTACTTTTTTGCTGAAATATTCATCTTACTGTGCAGTGGAAGGTAACGAACGGGGGAAAAAGAAAAAAAAAAAAAGAAAGAAATCAAAACATAGGTGCTATTTCTCTCCTCTGTGGTGCTATGTATGTTTTTCAAGTTTGTGTTGTTTGAAAAAAAAAAAAAATCTTTTAAGAGATAAAAACTTGTGACGATAAAGGCCCACATTGCTCGACAGCGCCCCCTCTGCCTGTACGCTGAATCGATTCACGACACGGATCTCTGCTGCAGCCGCTTCCCTCTGTTAAGGTTTCCCGCGCGCCTCCTCAATGGTCCGCACAGATCAGAAATGTTTGGAAAGGCTAGAGGAAAAGAAACAACCCTGAAACACACACACACACACACTCCCACTCCCCTTTTCTCATTTTGGTCTTGCGTACGGATCACCTGCACCGAATCGGGCTGGTAGAGTTGGCAAAATGGACATGTTGTAACGGGTCAAAAGGGATTTATTGCACCCTATCCAAAGGATTTTCACTTAAATATTTAGCTTTACGTGACTCGGAGTCAACAACTTGAACAGTCACCAAATTAGCCTTTTTAGTTTGTTTTTGTTTCTGTTTTACTAGAAAATATTGCTCATGCAGTGTTGGTTTTCTTCATGTCTCGATGCCTTTATTTTTTTATTTTTTTTTTGTTCAAACTATGCACTCTTTATGCTTATGACCACTAGTATCTACCACAGAATTTTTACAGCTCTATACATTACGTCTGTTTTGTTTCCTTCCCGCTCACCCCCCCAAAAAAACCCAAAAAGATGGAAAAAAAAAAATATTTACGTGACTTGAACCCTTGCTGTTTAGGAGTAACTCCATGCGCTTGTAGATCTTCGGCTCTATTCTTCACGGTGTTGCAGCACATCCGACATTTATCACTTTTGCTCTCGAAAGAACCGGACGGCAAGATAGGGGGGAAAAAAACAACAAGTCAATAAATAAACAAACAACAACAACAATAATAATAGAAATTTTATTTTGTAAATTTCCAGAACCAGCACCGATGCTGTCGTTGCTATGTTTCATTTTGTAGATTTCCACTTGTAATGTCTGTTATGGTCCTTTTTGATTTCTTTTTGTTTTGTTTTGTTTTCACAGTCTTGTAAAAAAAAAAAAAAAACAAAGAAAAGATTAAAAAAAAAAAACAAACAAAAAAAAAAAACAACCTGTGTTTTTAAGGGTGAAGAGGATAGAGGATCATATTGGGTTTTTTTTGTGTCAATAAATTCAAGTTTACTGTGGCCATCCCACTCCTGTATCTCTTTTGAAGCATTAAAACCTATCTGCATGCATGAAACTGTAAAGTTTTTTTCCTCGTGTTACAAGTTTGTTTGAGCCACATGATCTCCACACAGCGACCCCCGCGACCTCCCATGACCCTTCACCTCTCCTCCCCCCCAGCCCCCCCTCCCCCCGTGTCGTCAAGATAAACCCGTTTTGCCGGTGCCGCCGACGGGACGAGCGACGAAGGTCACGTCCCGAGTGTGTGAAGTGGAGAAACAAACAATGATGAACTTGTAACTCTTACCAAAGCCAATGTCCATATGTAGTATATTTATTGTGATATTTAAAAATAAATGATAAATGATACCAATAGTGAAAGTGTAAAACTCCCGCTCTTTACATGCACACTGGAAAGCACAGATTCAATCGTGCAGACGCTGCCTGACACAGTAATCCTCTTCAACGGCGATCTTCAAGACTCATGCAGTCGGCCAAAACATTTTTCTGACTTCTTTTTTTTATGTTTGCTTTGCTTGTAATCTGATGGCTGTTTGTGCAACTTTTTCGGTGGGATTGCGTAAATGAACAGCTCGGCGCCTCTTGTCGTTTCTTTAAGGTTTATTACATGTGTTACAACACTTCTAGCTCCACAGATATACCACAAGAAGGAAGAACAGCGGCTACGTCTTCATCAGATTCCCCCTTTTTTTTTGCCATATATTGAAACCATCAGTGGCGGTCCTCGCTTTAATACAGTCCTGGGCTAAGCCTCTTCCTCAGAGGCCCCTCAACTCCACACTCACGACCTCAACAAGGCCTGTTCTGCAAACTGTGTTTTAATTATTTATATTATGAAAAACAAACAAATAAAAACAAGAAACGCACACACAAAAAAATTGGTTTGGTTTTAACGCATTGTGCTTTTTAAAAACATTTTTTCATAGACCGAGACGAACTCGAGACACTGAAACAGACGGGCACAAACACAGACGACATGAAGTACTAAATAGATTGTCTATTTATTTTGTAAATAATTCCAATCTGTCTGTTTTATGAAACTAAAAAAATAAAAAAAATGCTTCACACGTCTCCAACGGCATCAGTAAGAGAATAATTCAGCTTAAGCGTCCTGCTTTGTGGGCTTGTTTTAATCCAATTACCACCAAAACCAAAAGAGTGTTACCTCTGTGTTTTCACAAAGAGAGTAAAGAATAACATAATAGAAAAAAAAACAAAAAAACAAACAAACTGTCTTTTAAAGAATCTTGACTGGGTGTAAAAACATTGGGTTCAGATGTGATGAGTAGAAATGCGTCTGACTTTAAAGTGGAGACGCGCCAGAGTCTGCAGAAAACCACCGAAGCTCTGCTTTAATCGTGGCTGAATGTGAAGTTGCAAATTAAATGAATTCAAAGCAATAAGCCACATGTACCTGAGGGGGATATTCATAAATTTCATTCAGTCAAAAGTACACGCTACCCCCGTGTTTCTGCTGCCCTGGGCAGCAAACCATGTCCACATGAAAACAACTGCAGCAGCGATTGATGCACTTAATGCACAATTAAAGCACTTCCATGCATCTTATCTTGAGTCGTAAATTATTTATGGAGCGATTGGATGTGGGCATTTGCCGCAGGCCCCTCCCCCCCTCTTTTCTTTCAGCAAGTGAACTTGCTATATATATATATATATATATATATATATATATATATATATATATATATATATATAAATTATGTTAACTTTGTCGTGAGCCTCTAATTTCAATAATCTGCTTTGATCAGATGTGTGCAGCACTTCAAGCATCTCATTAAGAGAAAACCTCGCATAAAGCCCAGCACAGCAAACCTGATGTATAACTATATAGTTCTATATGTAAAAGGTTGGTACCGTCATTAATATTTAATGCGGTGTTTACAGGATGAATTTACAATGATCAAAGTGCCGGCGGCAGCATCCTGAGTGAGTGAAACCAAAGTCAAATCTCCGCCTGAGCGCACGGCGACATCGGAAAGGCGGTTATGATAAGTGGGACATGTACAGTAAATAGGTTGTGAAATGGGGATAGAACAGGGAGCGTTGGTCTCTTTAGTTTCACAGTCACATGGTGAATCACACGGAAAGTAGAACGGTGGGATGCATGAGCCGCAGAGAGGACAGCAGATTGAGAGCATGATGATAACAAGTTAGAATATAAAGATGTTATGTTGGAAAAAATAAGACCAACTCGAGTGTAATTTGGCAACTTACGGTCGAAACCTTGAGGTTACGTTAACAGAACAGTGTCTGAAATGAAATCAGACCACAGCTCTCTCGTTGCAGGTCAGTGAGGGTCGCCAAAAAAAACGATTCCCGTCTGCTAGAAATGCAACAGCAACAAGAGGAAGAACATGTCGCAGATTTAAAATGGCACTATGTGTCTGGAGAATACGCAGCGCCGCCCCTTTAACACCAAACCTGGACGACGCTGCTTTCTGGCTGATGTGACAGGAAAGTCAAAAGAAAACAGACAGGATATCAGGAAGAGAACTTTGCAGACTCACCAGTCCGGTTTATCCTGGGGAACAATTTCTCAAGTCCTGATAAGAGAGCGATGTTATCCACAGTGCAATGTGTTCTGTAATGATACGCCCCGAAAGGCCGCCGAGCGAGGAGGAAATCATCCCTCCAAAGGAAACAAAGGACTCTAATTTTTGAGTCCCGTGGATTGATGAAGTATTTCTTTCGTTATTTTTATCCAGGCTGTGGAGACGCAGCAATGGCTGCACAATGTCATCTCGACATCAGTCGTGATGAAAACCTCGCTGCTTCTCCACACCATCACACTGCCTCCACCGAAGCGTGTTTCCACATCTGACAATTTTCCAGGTTTTCCAACCCGAAACGCATCATCTTTACGAATATGAAACCATTTCAAGAGAACAGCCTTCGCCTTGTCATCAGGAGGCGTTATCACAAAAAGGATTCATCGATCACAGTCAAGCGCAAACTTCCTTTCTATTACCGCCAGCAAGAAATTACCAGTGGGAACAACAATCACCCAGCCACATCATGCTGGTTTTAGTACAGGATCACTATTACACATTTTTCTGGCCGATAAATCGTCCCAGATGATATTACGATAAACGATCATGTTTATCTCAAACCGTTTTCAAGTAATGGCGTGCCAATGGCATAAAGCAAGCGCGCCCTGCCAAACATCAATAAACTTCCATTTCTATTTGAACGTTTAACACTGGAACTGAAAGACACTGAAATATGCAAAATGAATAAACAGCAAATAAAATAAATATTGTAGTTTAATGCACCCGACTGACGGTTTTATCACCCAGATTTTGGGCCAAAGAGAGCGAGAGACATAAAAAACAAAGAATCATTGAAATGACCGAGCTCACTTTCATTTATCATACTTTTAACTGATTTATTGCTCGTTGTGGCAGGCAATAAATCAAAAGGTTTGCTTAAAAACGGACATAAACGATTAGTTAGCAAAACGAAAAGCGCGAGAGCGGCAGGATGACCCGACACGTGGGTCAGCAGGAAGCAGTCCTGAGTCGACCCCCGGCGGCGGCAGGAGTTCCACTCAGTGGTCAGAGGAACGCCGCTGGACCCGCGAGGGCGACGACCTCAGGACTGGCAGTGTTGATTCAGAGATAGAAAAATAACCAGCCAGCTGGGGGTTTTCTTTCCTGTTCTCTCTCTCTTGCTTTTGACAGTTTTTTTTTTTTTTTTTTTCTTTTGGCATAAAGAAGCAGGTAATGATGGCGCTGCTGGGCAGCTGTTGTGCTGTCGTCTTCTCCATCATCGTTTCATGTGAAGCCTGTCTACCGGCTGTATGCCCTCACAGCCGGCGCCGTGGAGACGAAAGGCGTTGGAGATGATTCCTTTCTTTCTTAAAAGCCAGAAAATCACAAGCGATTTGGGAAAGCCCAAACGAACGTCGGATGGGTTAATGCAGGTTTGTTGGTGAATTTGGAGTCGACGCCTCGGATGCGCTGCTTCCTCGGAGCATCAGGGAGGAGGTTTTGGACCTCCACGTGTCTGAGTCATCCGGGAAAAAACGACGTCCAGGTGTCTGAGTGAGGCTGGCCCTCACACCTTCTTGAAATCAGACAAAATTGGCGTCAATCAACTCGACGTCTGGAAACATTTCTTAATTTCTTTCAAATGACAGCGGCACAAACGACAATTTCTGCTGCACAAACGTTTGACACCGCTGTCCCGGCGGGCGGCTAACGGGTTCGACGCGATTTCTCCTCGAATCCCGGCTACGACCGTGCATGACGCTGCCACCGCCGTGCATCACCGCAGGGCTTGTACAACTCTTTGCGATACTGGTGGCAAATGGGACGTTTTCAAGGCTTTCACTCAACAATGGCTTTTTTTTTTTTTATTCTTTTTCTCATTATTATAACACCGTGGAATCAAATAAAAATATTTTGCTCCTAAAAAACCAGAGAAAATTTGTGCAGGAGGGAAAATGAAAGAGAAAAGACTTTAATCTCTGCATTAAAGATGGGCTCCAATTTCCTCCAGGTTCCCATTTGTATCACAGCTCTGTTGTTTTTTTGTTTTTTTTCCAAAACTCAATTTTTGTTCTTCTCCACATTATTGGCAAAGCAAATTATCTGCTGCATTTAAACAGCAGCCCACGAAACGATGAACAGATGCATATTTCTATGTTTAATTTGCTACTCGAGAATACGGGTGCACTTTTACTCTCCGTCTATAAAGTCTTTCCGAACAATTCAAATACACATTCACCAGGCTGCAGACGGTAAAAAAAAAAAAAAGCACTTAAGCTTTACAGCAATCTCCCACCCCGAAACACAGACTTTCTGTAAATATTGCAAAGCAAAGTTATCACAAAGAATCTTGGAAACTTTTTCTTTCCTGTATTTTTGAGACAAGATATTCTCCTGCAAACTTTTCTCTTCTTTTTGTCTTTTTTTTTTTTTTGTTAATAATTAAAGATGTCTCACTTGGCATGAACCAGAGGTTCACCCAAAAAGAGTGAGGTTGAAACAGTTGGGTCACAAAAAAAAAACAGAAAAAGAAAAGGTGCGTTTCCGTGCGGTTTATTCTGCCTGTCTCGTCGTTCCGTGACAAAGCGCGGCTCTGTTTGGGGGGAAAAAACTGCAGACCTTTTCACAGGAAACCCAGGAACACAAAGGCAGCAGTCAGGAACCCAGACACGTTTTAGTTTTTATTTTTTTATCTTCTGGATGTCATTACTGTGGCAGAGAAGCTGCTGCCTGCTGTGTTTTATCACAACGCTTCACTCCTGCGCTTAAGGGACGTCTTTATGGACTCCCTTGTTGTACGAGACGCTAATATATCATGCGCTGACATTCACTTTTTTTTCTTTATTACTTTTCTTATAAGACCTTTAAAGATTGCTTAAGCAAAACCGATTACCTAAATAAGCACCTTTTATTGCCGGCTGCTAATGTGTGGTCTGCGTTCGTTAGGGAGGAGCTTGTAAAGGTCGAGGGTCAGATGTTTAAATCGGGGTTTTGGACGCAGCCCCTGTGTTAATGCGTAATTGCTTTGAGCCTGCAGAACTTTGGCTAACAGAGCCCATTCATCGCCAGGCCCCAGCACCACTGACCTACTTACATATGAATCAGACAGCAGAAGATAGTGTTGCAACACAGCCTGGTGACATATTGGGAAAATTAATACCGGGGCCTTTTCTGCTCTAATAGCCTTTAAGATTGAAGGCTGGCTGCGGTTCAAACTGCTGCCTTTCCCAAGGCGATTAGAGCGATTAGAGCGAGCCGCCCGAGCGCGGCGCGCGGCCGTGTCTTTCAGATATCGGCCCCGCGTCGGCGCCGCCGCCGCCGCCGCCGCCGCCGCCGCCGCCGTTCAGGCCCAGTAATCGGCGGTTTGCTTTTACTGGGATGGTATTTTGCAGAGAGAGGCGACCTTTCGCTTCCATTTCTGACTGAAAACAACAGAGACTGAAATGAAGACATACGTATTTGAACGTCTGGAAAAAAAAAAAAAGAAAAACTGTTTTCTGCCAGTTTGTGAAATGTGTTTGGGGGAAAAAAATGCCTTTGACACTATCAGTGTGATGCTGCAGTAGACATAAAAAGTCTTATTTCCTTATCCATGTGTATGAATACAAACTTTTAAAGAGGTTGTGGAGACATCCCTGTTGCCTGGGCAACACCTTTTTTTTGTTGTGCATGCCCTCTGGCCACCATGCCAAAGCCAAAGGGCCAAAGGACAACTTAAATCCTCTGTAAACTTGATTTATATATATATATATATATATATATATATATATATAACCAGTTAGAACAGCGGCTAATATGGTAAAATATCTAATAAAATGAAAGAGACAATATTTCCAAGCACAATTGTGTAGTTTTTTTTTTTTTTAACACAATCAAGTGTTACCTTCAGCTGTTATAAAAACGCTGCATAAATCAAATGTGACTTAAAAGAAACTTTATTGGGTAATTTGACGCCTTGAAATTGGGCGTCTGTCTCTTTAAGAAGCTCCTGCTCTTTCCGACACGCTGCCTTCAGCACATCATCACAACGCTTCTCATCACGCCATTTACAACTGTTTCCATGACAACTTAAGCAGACGCGCAGTTCCACCAGGTGTTTGCTGACTGCTGCTGCCACTAGTCTAGAGGAGCTCGATGGGAGAGGGACGCTCTGTAAGGCGGCAGCTGTGTAGAAATAGGCAGCGCTTTGCGAGAGCACGCGTTTAGGCACCTCTGAACGGTTGCCATGGGAGATTCAAGGATTCGCTGATGAACAAAGTGAATCCCTCCTCATCGAAAGGAACAGTTTCTATGATTCTTCTTGTATCTTTAGACTGTCAGAATTCATATGCTGATAACGACAGTGGGATTTTCCGTGGCTGGATCGCGACAAGGCAGAATTTCACTTGAAAACATCTTTAATTTCCCTGAGGAGTTTCCTTCCTGCCGCGGCTCTAGTTTAATTAAAACTTTCGAGGACATTAAAACACAGTTGAATATTATGATCTAATTTTCATATGATTATTAGGAGATTAGCGCGATCGTCACCCGTCCTCCGCCTCCTTCCAAGAGGAGGTTACAAGAGGAACAAAAATAAAGAACGCGGTGAATTACTGTGCTGATAAAAGAGCAGCTGGGAGAGGACTGCAGGGAAAGAAAAGAGAGTAAAGCAGCGATGTGGAAGCGATCGGGACGGGATGTTTGATGTGTAAATACGCCGCAGTCAGCAATGTTTTCCCTGCAGACGCTCAGGTAAATACCAAATGAGACGGCGTTCAGATTTAGAAAAAAAAAAAGAAAAATATTTATGCAAAGTGTCAGCAGAGATCATTAACATGCTGAGACTCATCAAGCTTTGTTCCTCTCCGCCGTTGTCGTTGGGGACGACAGCATAGGGGACGAAGCTGAATTCGGTTCCTCAGATGAGGGGAGTCTCCGGGGTGAAAGACCTCAAATGTCTCAGAACATGAAAGCGGGCAAAGTTTCGAATCAGAAATAGTCGAATCTTCTCTATGCACCTCAACCGCGTGGTGGTTGTGAGGAAGACGTATTGATGGCGAAGCGAAGCGACGGCGAACAGCCAGCGGCCTCGCTTCGAAAACGCGTTTCGGCAGGAGAGGCCTCGTCCCGCCGGTGTCAAACCAGGCACTCCATTTAATTAGATCGTCTTGCTTTGGCGTCCAGAAGGAAGAGCATATGGTCCCTCGCACTCGCACGCGGTCGCTCTGTTCTATTTTCAGGATTGTGTTAAGTATCGGCTTTGAAGTGGCCGGGCTTCTCCGAAACACTTTGTTGCCCCTGACTGCCCCCCAGCCCCCCTGCAGAGAGACGGGGGTCACGGAGAACCGCGCGGCGCAGGACCCAAACAAACAACAGCCAAGGACAGGCCCCGAGTCCCAGCGTTAATTATTTCTCCATGACTCAGCAAGCATGTTTTTGTTTTATCCCCCCCCCCTCTTGTCGGCATTCGATGGAGACAAACAGGCCCGGGGTAAATTATTCACCAGCGTGATGCACTTCTGCTGTTCCGTTTAGGAGTCGCGCGCATTTTCGGCTTCTGAAGCCGTGGATGCGGAAACTCAGGACGGCAACAACAGCACGCCGTCCTCCAACTCTCATCCGAGTCGGATTTAAAGATCCCTCGTTCCACAAGAGGATGCAGCAAAATCACGTATAAATATTGTATCACGGAGCCCAAGACAAGACGTCTTGCGGTGAGAAAAGGCAGGATACGGTTGGGCGTTGTAGGAAAGGAGGATGTTTTGTTCCACTAACACAACTTACCATGCTTTCACTTCCAGAGCCAAACGGTAACGCTTCCGTCCACTCCACAGGTGGCATTTCCACGCCTAATGCGGCGCGGAAATTTCTGACACACAACTGTTTGAGGTTTGTTTCGCCATATTTCAGGAAGGAATCAATGTTTGTGCCACTATGTGTGCGGTAACTAAATGAGACATTTTGCATTTTGCATGCACTCTGATAGGTGGAATTTCTTCTTTCTTATGAACATGAACAACTCTTCATGACATAATGACACTTTTAATGCAAAGGTGCACTAAAAGTTGCATTAAATGTCAATTAAAATGGCCAACTTTGACCGTTATTTTGTCATGACACTTTATGACACCAGTCATAAAGACGCCTTCATGTTCATAACAGTCTCCTGTCAGTCTGATCCACACCTCTTCAAATAAAGTGTTATATTAAGCCTATATAAATGTTTTTACATACACTGAATAAAAAGATGCACGACTCATTATTCCACTAATGTTACCTTAGAATAAACCTGAACAAGATCTTGTTGTTGCTGCTTTAGATGTCATGTGGAGCAGCTGACATTCCAGGCAAATGTAAACATCATCTCTCTCTCTTTTGATATGACTCGTTGATAAGTGAGTTTCAGTTGCGTGTGTGCTGACAACATTTTCGCAGTACTTGACGTGGCGGTGTTTTTAGATTAATTGTACGATGCAATGATCTTGTTCAGCTTCAGAGGATTTCACATTGAAAGCCACTGTAAGACCTGGGGTTTGGTCGCGTTGCCCTGTGAAGGACTGCCTGTCTCTCCAGGGTGTTTGTGCTTCTGCATGGCTGATACTGTGACCCTGCGAGAAAAAGGGGGGGTTTAACCGCAATATTTGAATTGATAGACTCATTATTAATAAGCAATTTGATGATTTACGTCATTTAGAAATGAACTGTTCCATTCTGCTACTGCTGGCGTGAAACAGCACACCTATTCGTCAGCGTGGGACCCAACCAATCCAGAAGTATCAGTGCTAGTCATTTCAGTGCCTGTCCACTCATCTGAATATTTCATGATGCTGTCAAAGGCAAATGATAGTCTTTCCCATTCTTTTCAGTTTCCTGTTAAATCATGTGGAGAATGACAAGTGCAGGACCGGTTTGTTGACTGACAGGTCCGTGTGCATTCAGGGAGTCATTTGCTTCCAGTAACATATTGGTTTTTGCACAGGCTTGCTTTGTTCTTAATAGAAAAATAATAATAAAAAAAATAATAATAATAACTCAACCCTATTGCAGTGAGAGTCCCAGGCTTTTAGAATCCCTAAAAAAAAAAGAGACCCACATGTACTCTTATCACAGTTAGACTCAAATTTTCATGAAACGCTTTTTTGGAACGCCGTGAGACTATTATTGCATGTAGAGAGCTGTGAATGCACTCTGTCCGTCCAGGTGAAAGCGGGCCCTCTTGGGAGGCGTGGATCTTTGTTACACCTGGCGTTTAACCGACCACAGCGACAGCCAAACACGGCGGCGGCGGCGGTGATACATTATTCTGTGGCTGTTTGCTGCTGACGGACCTCAGTGACTTGCTGCAATTGATGGAAACATCAATTCTGCTCTCAACCATAGAATCTCGAAGGTAAGCCCAGACAGTAATTTACGCCTTTTAGCTCAAGCGAACTTGGGTTCTGTAGCAGGACGAAAACCATTAAGTACATTGGTAAAACCGCCAATAAATGGCTTCAGAGAAAAAAACAAAAACAAAAAAAAAAACAACAGCATAAATGTTTTGGAATGCCTCCTGTTGTTGGGAAAATCTTAAATCTTGGTTTCAGATAGAAAGTCTGTCAGTCTGAAGAGCAACCCTCAAATGTGGCCGAATTAAAACAATTCCTCAAAAGAGAGAGTGATGTCACCTCCATGAGGATGGCGCGTCCAGTTATCAGGGTTTTCAAGGAAATGACTTGTTTTGCACAGTGTTTTCCCTCATAAATGTAACAATTGAAATTTTGTTTGAACTGTTTGATCTTTGCTCGATATTTGCATGTTTTCGATGAACTGAGACACTGAAAGGAGACGGCGGTGCCACGACGAATCGCAGTTTTGCAGGCCGACGCATCCTTGCTTTAAAAAAATAAAAAATAAAAAAATCAAACAAGCGACAACGCACTTTAATTTCCGACGTACGTGAGACAGAAAGCACTGCATGAAAACGTCTGGAAATGTTGCCAATGCTGCTAATCTCTCGCTCTCTCTTTTTTTTCATTCATTTAAATGTGTTGAATGGGTTTGAATTAAAGTCCCATCTGCAACACCCAGTTAAAGAATCAAGCGTTATTTAAAGAGACAGAATTATATCACTTCGTGAAAGATTCGTGTTGGGAACTCGACATGATCGCATTTATCTATCCACTCAGGATTTTGCTTGACGTTGAAATGAAGTTTGTAGATTTAAAACCTTTGAGAGCGGTGGAAAACAAAGGGTGGAAACCCTTTTTCACGTGACGAGTAAAACGACAGTCAATAAGAGTTCAGCGTGAAGAGAAATAAGACATGACATGAAACAACAATAATGTCCATCTGAATACTTTAAGTTTTGATGTAAAGCATGACCAGTCAGAATATTGTGACAACAACCTAAAATGAAGTCAGTCTTACTCAAATCATTTGGTCTGCTTCAAATAAAGAAGGTAACCAATAAAGGACGGGATTTTTTATTTTTTTTGGCTCAGGTAGGAAATGAACGCAAATGGTTTTCAGGTAAAATCAAAGTAAGATTAGAAATGTGTAACCGTTTGATTGAATTCAACCCCGAAAAATTAAGTTGACGCCACTAAACCAAAAGAATTAAGTTATTATATGCAGTTTATACTCTAATACAAGAGTCCGGTTGTTATTCAAAATGTCTTCTTGTGGGCAACGGCAGGAAGTTTTTGTTTATTTCTTAATGAATGGCTCTTCGATCCAAAACGAAATGCTGATGTTGTGGCACTTTAATATCCCTGCCTTTCCCATAGCGCTGCAATAGCATTATGGAAATGTGTTGGGGGGAAAAAAAATAAATACAAAAATAAGAATATGTACATATATATATATACAAAAATAATATATATACATATATATATACATATATATATACATATATATTTGTTCATTGCTCTCTTACTTCGTGCACTGGAATGACATCAGCGAGGTGCGCTGAGGAGCTTGGCGAGGCTCAACCATCCGGACCGCAGCCTGTCAGGCCAGTGCTTCTTAATGTCCAGAGCCAGACTGACGGATGGGCCGAATAATTCATCTAATGGCATTAAGGTGACACGGCTCACTGCTGTCATCACTCGCCTCCCCTGGTACCAGCAGCGGCCTGCACTGCAGACTTTCCCCTCCGTTCACACACACGCACCCACGCACACACACACACACGCACCCACCACACACACACACACACACACACACACACACACACACACACACACACACACACACACACACTTTATCTATTTTCAACCCAGACATTAGTTTTGTTCTGTCAGTCAGCTCCACTCTGAAATGCTCAACACCCTCCGATCTCGATTTCAGGGCTTGAAATTTTGACTCCAAATATTTAACAACGTGCTCAAGAAGGAAAACTGTTAGTGAAGATGGAATATCGTTGGTTTGTTTGAATATCAAAAAAAAAATTAAAATTAATAAAAAAATGCCTCCACCTGTTGGAGACTGTCGACTTGATTGGGTCAAAAGGACCGACTTCGAGTTGATTTTGCTGCTGTGAGCGTGTCGTTAACGGGGCTGGGAAAATGCAAATCACACGTCATCAGAAGGTGCAACAAAGACGTTTCATCATCAAAAAGCTGGTTGGATCAAATAAGCCAGGCTGATGCATCTTTCATGCCGTCAAGGCAGGCATCAGGAAGCATTAGCTTTTTAAGGAATAATCCATCCCCAGGTATCCTACCACCGTTAGTTATCATCAATGCAGGGGACTGCTGCAATGAAGATTTTGCAAGATGTTTCTGCAGTGCACTTTCCCACTTTAGTTATATGACTTTGACTCTATTTTTTTTGCTTGCAATTTGCAATTTTCTGTCAATTTTTCTTTCAAGACACACAAGAGGAAGAGGCTTTCTGACAGACAGCAGTATGCATCTGCATAAATATAGAGTCAGCTCTGCATTTCACACCCACACAAGCTGCGCTGTCGTGTCTTTACTGCTAACGCGATGCAAGAATCCGTCCCTAAAGAAAGTCCTTGATTTCACATGGCCTTATTGAACACAATCTGAGTTTTCACTGGTTTCCGCGTAAACGTGTGGACTGTTTCAGGGTATTCCAATATTTTCTCCCTGCAGACCAAACCTCAACATATTATTGGCATCTTCCTTTAAATCAAGCGAGATGAGGGTTAGGGTTCACTTTCACATTTGAAATGGCATAATAAGTTACTCATCTGTTTTTATGTGCTGTTGGTTCAGGTTTAGGTTCCAACCGTCGTCTATTTTTGATTTATTTGTATTTTTTTATTTATTTATTTTTGTCTTTTGGAAACCTTTTGGAACCCAAACCGACGATTTCAGGAACGATCCCGGTTCGCTTCGGGCGCATGTTCAACGCGCACGTGTTTGAAGAACCAGCACATCCCAGGGAGAAGCGATTATTGTGACACACAAAGACGGAATTTGCAAAAACACTCAAACTAACCCTAACCCTACCAGAAAAATACAAGTGATTTCCTCACGAAAAGAAAACTGCCTCTCATCGACGTCCAACCAGAACTGCACCTAAAATCATTGCAACAGCAACACGGCTAGGAAGAGAGAGGATGGAAATATAAAAAGATACAAGTTTCTCCCCTTTCTAACACTGACAGGTGGGAGCAGACAAAAGCAAAGAAATCTTCTGTCCATCTGATTTAAGAAATTCCCAAAATGTTGTTCAGTTTAATTGACTTCAAGCAGAGCCGACATATTGAGACCTTTGATGTGACGCAGACGGAGCAGGCTGCAAATTTTATTTTCAGCTGTCTAAAAGCAAAAGATGACAGCGAAAGAAAAAAGCAGCGATCGACGATGATGGCCGCTCTAAGTGCGTCGTCGTGTTTTTGAGCGGGTTTTCGTGAATGAACCGTTGTACTGACGAGGAGCCAATCGGCTGGGAACGGCTGCACAAATGTACGGGTGAGGATACAAAACTCAGTTTCATGGAATCCTCTGTTTGCGTTGCTGCCATTTGCCGACATTGCATTGGATTCAGGAACCTTGAGCTGCATTTCCCATTCCGCAGAGGATGGAAACTGAGGAGAAGGTCTCCAACCTTGTTAACTTGGAAACAACGCTCGAGCGTAGCGAGATGCCAAAGTTTGCTACACTCACGATAATGAACTCCCATCTCCAACGAGAAAGACAATAGGCTCAGAAACGAGAGGAGCGATGTTTCCTTGGTGGATGCGCGGCGTTTTGGCCCCCGAGTTCGGCAGCAGAAGAGAAATGCGGCGCCTTCCGCAGCCATTTTATCTCTCTTGTTTGGAAGGAAATGCGATTAAAAAGAGATTCGCATTCCAGATTATTCAATTAGAGGAACAAACGTAATTTGCTTGGCAGGCAAGAGACTGAAGGAGAAGACGACAAAAAAAAAAAAGGAAATTATCTAACAGAAAATCTAAAGGATTAAAGCAAAATTAATTTTGTAGGCTGGATAAGCTCGCCGTCAACACGAGTCGTGAAGAAAGCAGCAAATTCTCACCATGCCAGAACATCATACAAGAATCTGACTGTGCTGCTGCTTGTCAAATTATTCATATTCACTAAATGTTTTATCAAACCACCACCACCACAGACTTCATCCAGATTAAGGATGAGATGATTCAAATCCGAGCACAATTCTGTTCATTTTCATCACATCTAGCTGGCTAATGGAAGATGCACTCTGCCATCAATGTAATCATTATTTTTGGACCTAAAGAGGTTCAGGAGTCCGTTCATGATCCCTGTTGGTTACAGCCGTAGTTACTGATCTAAAGTCTGATTGTAGTGATGGACTCAGCAAGAACTTAGAAAATACTTTGGTTAGTTGGTTAACTCGGTTAGTTAGGGTAAGGATTGTTGGCTTCGGACCAACAAACATCGCATCGCATCGACCGTCCAGACCACCCAGGTCGTCTCGGAGCCCGACATGGAGGAGCAGCATTCAGCATTTATACCAAAATAATCCGGAACAGACTAACGGGAAACTGCAAAACAGCGTTTGATTGAAACGCCAAGCTACTTTCAATCAAAGAATCCACCTGTTTAGATTTGTCTTTGATTAATGATGTCGATCAATACCTTTAATGTCTATTTGATTTATCATTCTGATGATGACAAAATGTAAATCTCTTTTATAACTCCAAAGTCTTTGGGAGTCTATTTTATGTATTATATGCACAAAACACTTCTACATGCTGGGCAAAAAGAAATATAAAATCAAGCCAAAAGTTGAACCTTGAGTCCATCTTCAAATATCAGAAGGAAAAAAAATCCTAGAGGTCTAATCAAAGCGCAGCTCAAACCAAAAATTTTAAAATGGAGAAATCTGATTTAATCCTTTAAATAATGACCCAAGTTTAAAGAACAAAGCTTTGTCCCCGTTGTACACCTGATTTTTGTCATTTATCTGCAGCTCCCACGTCGCATCATGAACACGTTTCAGTGGATGTACTTTTCCTTTAACTACCCACGCCGTCAACCTGGAAGAAAACACGCTTTGGCAGTTTGTGTCTTCGAAAACTTATCTTTCTGTCAACTAACTCCAGATGCTTCTCCGTGGCTCTGCACGCCCTGGCGCCATTTGTTGTCGTCGCCAACGGTTCAAATCAAGCGCTTTTCAAAGAGCGGCGCGATCGGGCCTGTCTGACGTTCGGATGGCGCCGAGTGCCGGCGCAGGTGTGCAGCTGGCAAACCGGAGCTCTGACAGCTCAGAAATTCAGTGTGATGTCTCACTGAAACGTGTCAAAGCACACACCTGTTTCTGCGCCATTTTAATTTATTTTTTTCCCCTCTAAAGAGGAACAGAAAGGAGGTTTTAGTTTTTAAGTAGGGCAGTTTAAAGTTATTTATACAACACATTTCAATGGAAGTACAAACAAAATGCAAAAGACATGGAGAAATGAGATAAAAGTGTTTTGATTTTATAACCAGAGCGTTGCGGTTCAGTAAAGCTAAAAACTGCTTAGCTTTGATCCTAGAAACACTCGAGTAAACACAAATGTGGATTTCCTTCTTTTGCGAATATATGATAAATGTTTTTTTCCCTCCTTTTTAGTAAAACACAAGGTCAAGTTTCCCACACAATTCAAATACAACATATGCAAAAAAAAACAAAAAAAAAACATGGAGCTGCATCCTAATTATGACCCAGCAAGGGAAAAAAAATTACCCTACCTTTTTTTGCACATACATAAAAGCAAAACATAAAAAAAGAGAGGGAAAAAGAAAGACAACTCAGAATCTGACTAGATCCAATTTGCAGAAGTCTACAGCTGCACCCGTCTGACAGGGTCAGCAGAGCGAGCGAGCTGCTCGACACGGCGCACATCCGAGGCTGCCGGGGCCTTTCTCTGCACCTTGCATCCGATTCAGCAGGGAGATTCTTAACTTTGATGAGAGCAAAAAAAAAAAAACCCTGCGGTTTTCAGGAGGATCATTATGGGCGCCATGTCTGCAGCATCTACCACCGGCGGCCATCGGTGTGCAGCTCGCATCGAGCCTGGCTGCAGAGCGAAGGCCGTGACCGTGACAATTTTTTTTCTTTTCTCTCTGTTTTTTCCCCCCCCCCAGTTCTCTAAAACATAACTAATATATGACGGGGTCAACTGGGTTTATTGCGGCTCGTTACTTTCAAAGGAGATGAGATATTCGGAGGGCGTTGCAGATATTATTGCCTCGTTTTGAGCACAAGGTCAGCATTAGCTGAGACGCCCCGCTCGGTGACCTCGGTTGGAAGGTCTAATTAAAATATTCATTACAACTAATAAATCTTACATATTCACTTTCCCCAGACTTGGAGATAAAACAGTGTTGCCTTAGCCAGGGTTAGTGAAGTACCTTCTGGAAGTATTTGTATCCCAATTTTTATTTTGTGACTAGGGCCGGCACATCAACACGTTAGCTTCAATTGTTCAATGACGTAGGTTTGATTGCGTGAATTTGTTTTAGCACAATTGCTTTACTCCTTGTGGCAAACTGGAACCTTTGTATTGCGTTTCTGGTACCACTGTAAATCTGACGCGCGCACAAAACTGCAGGGATGAGCAACAAAACGTGCTTCTCTTGCAAAACTGCAAACTGCAAAACGACAAACATCTGAATTAACCGATGAGCAAAAACTAATAAATCCAACGTGAAATACATGAATGAGGGCAAAAGGAAAAAAAAGAAAGCGGAGAATGAGCGACAGAGGGGCTGAAATGTCACCATTGTCCACTTTGCAACAGTATGAGACTCACACATTTGGAGTATGGGAACTTCAAACCCCCGAGGGTGTGCGGCGAAACAGCTTGAGTGCAATCTGTCGCTGGAAAACAAACTTGAACACCAGGGAGGGATGGGTCATAGGTGATTCATTCCCTCCCATATTTACACGGTGATAATAGCAGACCAAATCTGCTCCGCGAATCACGCAATAGGTGCTGCGCCTGTCTTTCCCGCCGTCTGCCTTTGTTTGCTCTTTTCATTTCTCCTATGCTGCCGCACTTCTCTCTTCCTAATCAGCGTATTCCTCGTCAGTGACGGCCTTGGCGCCTGATGCAACGCCGCTGGCATCCCCCACCAAAAGACCAAAACAAAACAACCTCCAGCCTCAACTGAGATGAAGAAACGGGTGAAGGGATTTGCACCCGGGGTTCGGGGGAGTCGGTCGCACGCCAGTGTCACCTCGGTGTGTGGGGGGGGGTGGTCGGGTTTGCCGAGGAAAGGAAATTGGATCTTGAGGGAACGGCGGTCAGCCGCGTGTCGTCGTTTATTACAGTAGATCGGTGGGGAGAGGCGGGATCACTCATTCCAGAGAGAGGGGCAGCGCAGCTGAGCTGCTGAGCAAGATGAAGACGGGCTATAAAAGCCCAACTTATATGTAGGAGGAGGCAGCTTATTGAAGAGCACACAGTGTGGGAGGGAGGCACAGCCAGAGATGATAAATCTCCGGTTAAAATAAACTTGTGGAAGCCGGGATCGTCTTCATATAGCTGTCAGGAAACCTTAAGCGTTTGCCCACACGGCGCAGGAGATTCTTTATGAAGGCTGCGTTGTCTTAAGATCTCACGATAAATAAGACGAACGTCCGTGTTTACTCCGTCGCCAAAATAGCTCCGGCGAGGTGCCATGCATTAATAATGAGGCTGTGAACATGTGTGTGTCGCAGTTACACATCGGCGCCGCAGGGTGGGGGTTTGCGTTCCCTAATCGGTTCTTTGTCTGCAGAGTATTTGTGTCAGTGTGGCTCTGGGTCACCATGCAAATCGGACATCTGCAGCTCGGCTGAGGTGTCCTCATCGGTTTAGTTGGGTTGGTTTAGGCATGAACTGGCCTCGGAGAGACGCGGAGGCTTGTGGGTAGAGGAGATAGCTGGAAGCCAAGTCACAAAGCATAGGGCACCTGATTCTCAGCGAGGACAGATGGCAGGATTGCAGCATGATGGCACCGACATGCACAAAGACAGAGGAAGAGGCTGAGCACAACTCTCTCTCTTTCTCTCTCTCTTTCTCTTGCACACACACACATGCAGACTGAGAGTGCTCTCTCAGGCGAGTGGCCAAAAAACATTTCGACGTTTCATAAGGATTAAAGCCCCCCTACATGAAACCTCTGAACGTGAGACTCTGGATCATGAGGCGATGCCAAAACAGATGCTGGGCGGCCAGCTCCGGCGCTGGCCGTGAGTCAGCTTTCGCATCCGTCGACTCTGTCGTTCCGAGGATGAGAAAGATTTCATGGACGCGAGATGTGAAATTCAGCGACCTTCACACCTTGCCCACCGCGTTCCACGTCTTTCAGCACACACGCGTCATAGACCAACTAAGAGGAGCTCGACTTCCTCTGCTGCTGTTCGTGCAGCTGGCGTTCCGGTGCTAGTCACGTTCACCACAGCCGTGATGTAATTCCTGCGGAGCATAAATTTGTCTGTCGGCATCAGCCGTACGACGGCGTCAAGCCCCCGCCGCCGCCGCCGCCGCCGAGTCTCCGGGCGCACGCTTTGATCCGTCTGTACCCAAATTCGTCTCCCCCGTTCTTCTGAGATCCAAGATGACGAGCCGAGCTAATAAAAGCGTGTGCAGACAGAAGCCACGATGGCACGCTATCCTCCTCATCTAATCCCCCTTCTAATTAGAGAGACCACCGTGGGGCCGAGGGGGAAAAAAAAACGACAAATCAAATTGAAACGAAGAGTGCCAAACGCACAACAATGGTCTTGTGGAAATAATCGTCGTGCCGTTTAACGTGGATTTTTGCTTTGACAGGAAAAGCGATGCAAATCGGATCCCTTCTACCACACTGTATACTAAGTTCATCATTAACATCATTAAGTTTGGCTGGACGAGAGCATGTGATCAGGTGGTCCGGACAGCTACTTATTTTTGGCTACTCAGCTCAGCAGTTGGCATTTCTTTGACATTGTCCTTTGAACTACTTAGACGCTATCTGACAATGTTGACGCTTCAAGCTCTTTGTTCTGCTTTGTACATAATCACACTTTCCTCACTGTTGCACCGGCGACGCCATCAACAATCTAGAAAGTCCAACAAAATAAGGAAGGAAGGTTGTGGGCAATGCAAATAAACTAACCTGGACGAAGGTCTTAAAAAACGATGGTACGTACAAGAAGTCTGCTGAAACTGTGTCGTGGCTTTAGGTGAAATTGCAATTCTATAATTTGTTCTCTTATGATGCAGTTGTACCCCCCAGTGCGTGCATTTAATCGTAACCTTAGCGACCCAAACGGACACAGACGAGAGCGACCATCAAGCAGGCACGCACTTAAGAGACGGCAAGAAAAATGTCCGAGTTTAAAACCAAATAAAGAGGCATATCTGTCAACGACAGGTTAACACTCGAAATGCATTTGTTACGACTCTTCAGGTGGAATGCTCTTGAAGTGTAATTATAGGTTGTTGTTTTCTGCCTGAGCAAGCAAACCCTGCTGCATTGTTTTGTTTTCTGGAGCACAAAACAACTGCATAATAGCTTACAGTAGGTGACTGTCATCATTCCTTATCAATGCTGTTTCTGTGGGGAGAGAGGTGGTTGCAGCAAAAAAAAAAAGAAAAACTGCTTATAGTGTGAAAGTGTCTGCAAGGAATTATCAGCCAAGTCGTTATGTAAATTACAAGCTTCTGGGCCTCTTAGCTCTTCTCTCTCTCCTGGGTGTCGGCCTCAAATCTTACAAAAAAAAAAAAAAAACATTCACAAGCTTCACTGTGATGTTTGTTTTTTTACGCCTTTAAATTAAAAGTTAACAGACACCGATCAACTGGTTCAAAATGCTTACATGAACTGGAAAGACCTGAACTGATTCATTCTGCACTGAACCTCCATTCTTTAAAACGCACTTCTAGGTTCACCTGATTATTATTATTTCTTTGATTAATTTCTCTATATGTGAAAACTCGCTAAAGATCTGTTGAAAAGCACGACAGGTCGACTGGCCAAGACTTAATGAATCATTTTTAGTTACGAAGGCTCATTTGTACCGAACTGCATCTTAAATCATCAGGTGATGAAGAATCGTTGTTTCTTGATATCTTGGATAAAACAGTTTTTCATGGGTCACCATTGATGTGAGAACCACCACTGGCGCCAATAACACTGACGTTGTTTATGCTCGCTGCGTCTTTGGCCGCTCTGATTTGTTTTCTGCAGTTTCAACAGCTTCAGAAGAACATTTGTAACTTGTCAGAGAGATCACTCTCGTTTCTTTCTACGACCCGAGGCGCTGCGGGTTGTCCGCACTTTGAGAGGGCTTTTTATCCCGTCGTAAATGTGCTTCGCTTCGTACCGCGGAGCGTGAGATAATTAAACAAACACCTCAAAAAGCCTCCAATTGACCTTCTCCTGTTCGCACTTTATTCTCTAAGCTCAGCGTTGCATCTTCACAATGTCAGCAGCTTCCAAGTTAACTTCGAAAACTAACAGAGATGCTTCTTTTTTTCTGAATTGAGGCTGCCACGCTTTTCCAGGTCAGTAAGCTGCAACGTGCTTCTGTGGCTATATAAATATTTATATATATCAATGTAGACACTGGTTGCTCAGTTAATATTACAACTTTTTTTTTCATGCTTATATGGCTGTAAGAAAAATATCCAAACACAACCCACAATTGGACAATGATGCTGTTCAGTCGCACTTAAAAAAAGTGACCAAAGAAAATTACAAAAAGTTGGGTGATTGTAAAAAGCAGAGTAGATGGAAACGAAAAGGAGAATAGGAGGGGGGAGTTAAATTCAGCAGAGCAATAAATGTTTATTGGAAGACAAAAACGGTATTGGTGTGTGTGCGCGCGTGTGTGTGTGTGAGACACAGACTGAGGGGGATGAGGTGACTGAGTAAAAATAATGGGAAAGCGATGAGTGACAGGAGTAGATTGTGTTACCAGGGGCGTCGTTCCACGTTCCCCCCTCCCGGCACGGAGCGTGATAGAAACACATAGAAAGAGACACGATGGCACCATCATGACGGAGTCGATATGAAGCCCATGATGAAATCATGACACGGGGACGGGGGAGGCGTCTGCGACAAAGGGAGGGGAAAACGAAAGCAAGCCCCCGCCTCGCAGATTCGTCTTCGAGAGAAATGAAATCATTAGTCTGCCGAGTCGCACAGCTTGACAACTGTTTCTCTTGTTCTGGACGCAGACATGATGTGAATGTTAGCAGGAACCGTGATCCATGCAGCGTGTGATTAACGAGCTTTAATTTACAGTTTTGAGTGCGACGCACCAACACAACGTCCATCCATCAGGACTCGACGCTATTTATGTTTGGGGGGTTTTTTGTTTTTTTTTGCTGTTGTATTTTTCACAGTTTTTACAGTTTAGACTGGCGTAACTTAATCGTCAAATTGCTCAGTGGGACCACTGGTTATGGATCTCTAAATAATCACGCCAACGTTTTTTTTTCCCCAACACTGATGCATCGCAGTGAGTAGGTTGAGTTGACATCAAATAGTGGCAATGAATTTAGCACCAGCTGTGAGCTGCGCAGTCGTCCAGTTTCCTCTGGACGGCCAATTGTTTCAAGGTTTTTCTCTATGATTCATGAGTGCTTCAGTTTGTCCAGCTGCATCATCACAATTTTATTGTTTTTTTATTAATACACATTTGCATATTCTTAATGGGACACTTCATTTCTGGGACAACTAGTAGAGAAACTCAAATCTTCCAATTCCCAATCTCGGTGAAAACATTTTCCTTGCTTTTAATACAGTCTTGAGATCTTGCAAAGGTGAAAGGTCAAAGATCGCCCTCTCTCCTCCAACCTGGTGAGAATGATGTAGGAGAAAACTAAACCATGTTCTTGCCAGAGCAGCGAATTATACAAATGGACAGCAGGGGAAACAAAGGTTTCCATAGTGGGACTCTGCTCCTGCCAACAAACATCAGTCTATTCCAAGGCTTTTCGAATCAGAGCTGCGTTTCCAAGTTATCATAATCTCGGTTTAAAATCTTTCGGCTGCTGATGGCGTTGGCGAGACGGCCAGAAAAACCCAGAGGGGGTTTGATCTCTGAGATTTTCCCCGCCCGTTGACACACACACACACACACACACACACACACACACACGCACACACAGGTACAGGCGTTCAATAATGCACACCAACTGAACAGGAAGGAGAAAAAAAAACTTGAGCCTCTGGCTTTTCATACTAGGAGTATCCTCAAGATAACAATTATGCCTCTTCCAGGCATCCTTGGAGGCAAACCGCTCATTTCCTGTAGACGGCACGTGCCTGAATTAGCTCAGGGGGAGAAGCACACGCAGACAATTGAGCTTGATGAAGGCAGCTTCCTCCTGCCGGGGAGGGATAACACACAACACAACTTGGTTAAAAGGTGCATCATCCTCAGCAGGGTGAAATAGAAATGTCTCAGGTTACCCTCAGGCGGCGAAGAGTCTGTCCACTCTCACCCGGGGCAAATCCTCAGCTTTCCACCCTTCTTCTCCCCATCATGATGCCCATGTCGAGCAAAACACTTACATCTTATTCATACATGTTGGGTGTGTGTGTGTGTGTGTGTGTGTGTGTGTGTGTGTGTGTGTGTGTGTGTGTGTGTGTGTGTGTGTGTGTGTGTGTTTCTGTGCGTGCACATGGTTGCAAGGTGGGAAAAGTTTTCAGTTTGGAAATTGACTGAGTTGAACTTTTAACTATAATCTTACAGTTAAATAACTAACTATACTTCTGTGATTACAGCAAATGAACTTTCTGCATAACTTGGTGAGTTTTTTATTTTTTTTGAAAATCCCCTCATATTGTCCAATTACAGCTTAGCTCCAGTTTGTAGGCACAGCAGGCCTGCCAACATTTGAGTCTCTTGACGTGTTGAGTGGGTGCAAAAAAAAAAAAAAAAGCTAAATGGCTTGGAGACATGTCAGATGTACGTTTTTGGTTTTTTTTGTCTTACAAAGACTCTTTTGAATCTAAAGCAGGACTGCAACCATTACCAGAAGAATGAAACGTGATTTATATGAGAGACGCAGTTAAGAGCAGAACACACGAGATGGCATGAGATTTCGCAAATTCAAGCCAAACAATGTGGGACAAATTCTTGAAACAAACACGCCTTTCTTGTGACGACAAGAGGAATTTATTTTCCTCGCTGGACGTTTGCCCAGTTCATTTTAAATCGTTACAAAACAACTTTAAGGCATTACATGTGGCCTATAGAGCAGACTTTATTTAATCATAGAACTTTCCTGTGAAACGATCAGGCTGGCAGAAAGGTTGGTGCCGCGGACGCAGCGATGCACATGCAAATCCTGCATTAATAAAAGCCAAGCTGCCGTATTTGCACACATCCGTCTCTTCCTCAAACTGAGACCTCTCCTGTGTCACTTTAAAGATTCATGCTGACAATTGAATGCGATCACAATAAGAAAGTACACACCATTAAAATACAAGAGTTCATGCAGGAGATTCTCATCAGTGTTTGTGATGCTAATGTTTCTGTATTTCATGTACAGAGTGTATTCCATCCGCAGGTTCATCTGTTCATTGATTTTTTTTTAAATTTTATTTATGTATTTTTTTTTCCCCCTTACAATAGATCTCCTGATTATTCACGGAAATCCTTATATGTGTGGATTTTTATTTTTGGAGAGCGCGGCTTAAATAGAAACACCCAGACACAATTCAAATCGACACGCCGTTGCCTCGCATTTGCAAAGCAGCCAATCCAGGAGCGTTAAAGCCGCCGTCCGTTCATGGAGAAAATATGGAGCTTGTGTTTTATTGTTTTTCTTATTCGAGGGAAATTTTTAGCTGCTCTATGCAACTCTAGGTGAGTCAGTTTTACCCTCTGGCTTGATCTGGATTTAATAGTAAAAAAAAAAAAAATGCAGAAAGTGGAATTTGAAGGTGTTGTTTTCTTACCCATAAGCTCAGGTTTAAGTACCATTACGATCTCAGCACTTTTGAAGTCCAAACACAGGTTAGGGTATGATTCAATGAACTTTAGAGCTCTAGTTAATGTCTGGTTAAAAGCAAGAGCTACAGAGGAATTTGACTGAACAATGGCCTCGCAGTGAGGGTAAAATACTACCTATCTAGAAGTCAGGGGGGGGAAAAAACCCTTTAAACTTTTAATATTTCTCCATGTTTATGCCCTACATGTAACTAGACTTTGTTGAAGGAAAAAAAAAAAAAGTATTTTTCAGTTTCTTTCATTTTGTCGGTGGAGCACCTCAGGCTTTTTTCAAGCAAATGTTTCCCCCTTCTGTTTGTTTGTTCAGCCAACATGGAAAAGGCTCGAGTGGAAAAACAAAATTCAAGCCTTAATTTGACAAGTAGCTTTGGGATCTTCTGCTCCCGGTCATAAATCTCCGTACTCATTTTTCTCCGCTTTCGTTCTCCCAGTTGTGGAGGTCGATGGATCTGCCAGTTGGACGCGGTTTGCAAAAATACGGATCACATCTGGTAAGAGTCATAGTGATATCTTCATTCTTTTTCTTCAGTTCTTCTGGAATTCACGTTCTTCTGTCTTTCTTTTTAACCATTTGTCGTAGGATGTGATCGCACCCATCACCCATCCAAAAACAAAATTCAAGCGGCAGGTTTTTGCTCTTATTCCTTACGAAAACCAATTGTTTTAAGTCCGTGGAATGGCAAAATTTAAATCGTTGACCAAATACAGGTAAGTCAGCACAGAGTGCTACAGCTCCACCATTTAAAGTAAAAAAAAAAATGGAATAAGAAAAAGCAGCATGATTTTCCAACATGGCTTGGACTGGCAGAGAAAGAGCTGCTGCCAACGCTGCTGCTGAATCGAGTCCAGGTGGACGTTGGCAGGAGTTTTGTGAATACATCAACACAGGTTTCAAGTGGAAAATCTAATTTTAAAGCAAATTCTGCCAGCCTAGTTATCCACCATGGAAACCAGTTGAAAAAGAGGAATTTGGTTGAACTTGACCAGAGGTGGGAACTACTGAGCCGTGATGGTGTGAGCGGGTTGGGGGGAGGTATTTTGTATTTTCAAGAGACCCAAAAGCACCTCTAAAGAGAAATGACATTTAGAAAGTAGCATGCTTTATCTGTCATACTTTTCTTCCACAAATATCATTGGAAATATGGAGAACTTTTGTTTTTTCAGGGTAATCTGAAGGAAAAGAACATGAGCAAATGATCTGACCATGGTGAACTTTTTTTTTTATTAGTTAATATTAACTAAGAATAGTTGCTAGCTTTTTCATTTCATTTAAAAATACATTAACATCTGTGAACTTGCATGGTGCTGTTTTATAAATATATCCATCACAGCTTTTCTTCTTCTTCCTTTTTTTTTGTTTTTTTTTTAGGTAATCTGAGTCCATTATTGAGGTCATGTGGGCAACAATCCCACAGGTCAAAAGGGGAAAGAAATGTGGAAAGCAACAGGCTGTTCTGTCCTCTAATCCGTGCCGTGATAACTCACCTTTTTGCAGCCCGTATTTAAAGGTCCTCGACTCCCCGGTCTATCTGCTGCAGCGGCTGAATTTTATCATCGTTAAAACGCCCCACAAGACGCTGATCCCTTTTCCGCTTCCCTGCAAAAAAACCAGAATAACTCGCCGAAACTCTCAAATTGCAGGAGTCACGTCGTGAGAACAGAAACAGGCAGTTCCCTGCTGGAACCATTCAGCTGATTTTGAGGGAAAAAAACAAAAAAAAAAAACAAGGCTACACAACTTCTGCGAATGAAAAACGATTAAGTTGTTAAGATAGTTTAGTTAAGAGAAGGCGAATGACATTCACTGGTCAAATAGATTTCAGTGGTGTCTAAAGCCGGGAGAGAATATTAGCTATAATAACAGTAAATCTTCATAGACACGGTTTAGTGTGAGATGCAATAATCACATATCAAATAACAGTTTTGAGTCAATATTAAGTTGCAGCTGTGTTGCTGTTGTAACAGCGGCGCATTCTGAGAAAATTTTCATAAATGTGACAAAAAAAATCCCCCCCAAAAAACTAAAAAACGCCCGCGTCGTCTGGTGATGACATAGCATGTGCTGCGGTGTTGAAGTGTCGTTACGCGACGCCTCGGCCGTGTTGTTTAGGAGAATGTGACACGGCTTTAAAGCCTATCCAGCAGATGCTGAAACAAAACAAGTTTGTAAGAATCAGGCCTTGTCATTTTTCTTGCGTTTCTGAGAAATGTTTGTCTGCGCTGCCTGGCAACGGTGCACAGATCCATCCGCAATCTGTTAGCCTTCCCATATTAAACCTCGGTTTACCGCGGCACATTGTACTCCCCCGTTCTTTGTGCCTCCTGAGCCCGACACCTTATCATTTCTAAAGCTATTTTTGGTGTTCCTCCTTCAACCTGCATTATATTGTAAAATATGGGAGTTTGTTGTGCCCTCTCTTCTGAATTGTTCCCGTTGACTGCACCGACGTGTTTCTCTCTGTGAGCTGGAAAAAAAGGCATTTGAATATGTTATTGACTGACTTTAAATAAATAAAACAGAGACATGCAGACATTTGCACTAATACTAATTAGTGCTGTGATTGCTGTTTGGGATGACAGTTTATGTTAACAGTAATGAAGTAATTGTTTGATTCTCTGGGGGGTTTTTTTTCAACTGGAATGGTTTTAATTTTGATGAAAAAAAATCAACCAAAAAGCCATAAAACGAAACCATATTCTCTTTCAAACAGAGCGATTTGTTTTGATCGGTTATTTTGTGTTGATTTTGATTAGCGTGGCTTACACTGAATGGAAACTCATGGCTATGCTGATGCTACGCTCCGGTTCTGGTCCACAGACAGTCATTGACGCCCTTTCATGAAGACGGGGGGAAAACCCGCCATCGTTTATGTAAAAGCCACATCGTTACAAAGCTTGAAAAGTTCAGTGGAAGGAGAAAGTGTGAAAATGGAGATGTGGTTGGATGGTGAAACAAGGCCTGCTCAGTAATTTGGTAGCTTCATTCATTGCATTGAGCCACTCTTGAAATAGACATTTCACAAATGGATCGTCTAATGGAAGGGAAAAGGAACTGTTAAAAATAAATGTTTCTTGAGGTCCTGTGTGATTTTTGTTTTTCTTTTTCCACAGTTCATCACTTGACTACAAGCTTTCTAGAGAAGCGATTTCATTTTCACCGCCATCTACATGTTTAACAGTTGTGCCAACGGGTTTTAAGTTGGCAACACATAAAGCAGTCGTTAGATTTCTGGTTCATTCGTGTTATTTGAAGTAACATTTGGGGGGAAAAAAAGGTGAGACTGAAAATATTCTCGTGTCTCTTCCTGCTGATTTTCACAATGGCATCTGAAAGGAGAAGAACAGAGGATGTGCTTCATTCTTCATTCTTCCAGCAATTTGGGATTGATTTTTGCGCAGATCATTTCTCCATTCAGGTTCGTTTTTTTTTAACAATACGTAAAATGCCGTCCTTTAAAGGAAAAGAGCATCTTTATTCCATCAGGTTGTGCTTAAACTGCTACGATTGATTTACCGAAACCCCTAAGTGTACATCTTTCGGTCTCAATTCTCCTGATATAAAGTATTCGTTCTCCTCCAGAAGCGCGTTGTGTGTGGATGGCAGCTGCAAGCTCAGCAGAAGAGGTTTATTATCTGAAATATCTGTGTTGGCCTGGACATGACTGTAGCCGTAGTTTGTCTTCTATCTAAAGTGGATTGGTGTTGTTGAAAGAGGAGGAGGAGGAGGAGGGCGGGGATAAACATCTGCTCTAATCAGGTTTGGATAGATTCTCTGCTGTTTTACATTGCGCCGTAAAATTTGGAAGCAAACATTGTTTTCAAGGCGAAAGACAAATACAGGGAGAAAAAACTTCCATTGACATTTCATAATTGGTGATAGATTGCGCTCGAAGTCCTCCTCCCAGAAAAGGGGGCAGTTTTTCCAGTTACTGGGCTGTTCGTCTTCACGCTGACAGCTTAACGGGGACCTGCCAAGCCGGAAGGAGCTGGGGACACGCGGGGTGCTGCGTGTCCCCAGCTTTTACGTTCCTCCAGGGGGGGAAACAGCGTCTGCGCCGTTTAATATTCCATGCATCTGCTTGGGAGTCTGGAAGTCTGGCTTGTGCACACATCAAAATCCGAGCTTCAAAATGTACTTTAAACCGACTCTCCTTTTTTGTTTATTTATTTTGTTGTGGGGCGGGGGACAAAGGAAAGCATCATTACTCAATGTCCACTTGGTGCATACATCATCTACCTGTTCCCAGTCCAGCAGCACAACAGGGCAGTGGAGCGCAGTGCGAATCTGTCAACACAAATCTGCCAGCGGCTCCGCTCGCAGACAAAAACCCTGATATACGAAGACGTCGCGAGGAGACCCGCGACTTCCTGATAGAAAACGAATAAAATCTATTTGTCTTGTCAGGAGCTCGGCTCCGGCGAGTCGGTTTGATTTACTCAGCCTCCTGCAATAATAGAGAGGCGACGGCTTCATGAGTCACCTCGACGCCGCGCCGGTGACGTCCGAGGCCGGATGCCGCATCGACGTCGACGCGAAGGTTCTTGCTCAAATGTTTACCCATCCGCAAGATGCCGAGTTGAAGAGGCGCACACAGCGGCGAAATGCGAGGACATTTAGTCGGGAGTCGATATCCGCCCCCCCCCCCTACCCCAAAATGACTTCTCCAGAAATACCCTTCCATTGTGAATTACCACAATAAGTTCTCATCACCGTACTGATGAATGACCTTCGGAGGTCTAAATGAAATTATCAATGGGTGAAATATTACACGGCTCGGGCGCACAGCGCAGAAAACCAAATAATGTCTCTACATGCTCCATTTAGCGATTGCTTTCTTGTGGTGTTGAGTAAACAGAATTGCAGATCAAACACCCATTTGCTACCTTGTGTTCTTAATGTGGGAGAGAAACACAGAAGCGTGCTGCAGTGCATTTAACAACCCCCCCACACACACACACACACACACACCCTCCTTTTTTTGGAAAAAAGCTTGAGCCCAGATTTGTTGCTTGACACGAATCCATAAGGGAGCAACGATGCTGCACTGTTTTAAAGTCGAGTTTCATTTTGTTGACAGAAAACCTATAGTTCAGCACTTTTTTCTTCCCCTCAAAGGTTTCTGCACCATGTATTTTTTTTTATTTCATTTTTTTTTTTGTTTTCAGAACAGGTGAATCTGGAAAGCTGCCGCTCATTAATAAAGTGTTTTCTGGCAGGCTAACGCCGCTGCTGTGATACTGAGGCTGTGAGTTGTAGCACGTAGCTCTCTTGGCTGTCCATCAGCTTTAAAAAAAAACAAAAAAAACCTGATGGCTTTAATCTTGTATCACTGAAAAACCATCATGCCATGGATGAAAATTAAGCAAACTCAGCTGTTTTTCTTTTTTAATTAATAGACGTCTGATTCTTACATCGATCAAACTCCATACATTTTAATGCAATGATCTTTGCAACTGTTAGTTGTTAGTGTAGGACACACACCACTACAGACTCACACACACACACACACACACACATTACAGTCGAGTATTAGTTCACACACGCAAACATTTCTGACTTTGCGTGTCAGAAAAGTCAGAAATGTTCCATGCACATATGTTATTAGACATATGTGCACAAGAACAGGCACACAGAAATAAAAATACACTACAATACAAGAGTTACCTTTACATAAATCTAAAACATGTGCCAAGTATGCGATTGCCTGGATGTTTGGCTTTACAGCAACAACGGGATTACAATATGCATGCGCCATGCTGTCAAAGTCTAAAAAGTTTCCACTCTTCACTCACACTTGACACACACAACCAAGTTCTGCACTCACATGCCAGTACTGACAATTTTCTGCTCTGTGAAATGGCTTAGGTTCCAGCAGGCAGCTCTGACGTCTCATAAAGTTGTCATAAACTTGCTCAGATTTCCTACATTCAGCACGCTTCTAATTACGTGAAGTATTGTGCGCCTAGGAATGACGTCGGATGGACAAATTTACAGCCTTCCCCAATGGCAAAGTGATGATCGCTACCTTCAAAAATATGCATTCCAGCAGCTGTTTGATTCGGAGTGTGTTTAGTACCCTTTGGCTATTTGACATTTACTGGGGCTTTAATGGCTCTCGCGGAGAGCTGCGACGGCCCCCGCCGAGCCGGGACGACTTGTTTCATTTTTAATGCATTTCTCTTTGAGTGGTGTAAAAGGTCGAAGAAGATTTACTGTAGGTTTGCCTCATTTGCGGGCCCATTGTCCTTTGTTGGGTGCACCGGTGTCACGTGAGCGTCACGAGAAGATGATATTACGCAAATGTAGGACATAGAAATGCAGGAGACAACAAGCGGAGAGCCACGGCGTCAAATAAAAGAAGTTAACCCTTTACTTGTCATTAGGACACTGGTGTCCTCATGGACCCATTGACTTACATGTAACAATACATAGTTAAGGGGTAAGGAAGAAAACTTGCTGGGACATAAACTAGAAGGACTGAACCTGAGATGACGCAGCTGGAGTTGTGCTGATTGGACACACCTCAATCTAAACATGATGTGTATCATTTGCATAGTATTCTTGAGAATACTGAGCTTTACTTGATGCGGCTTGACATGATACTTCTCGACTTGAATTGGCAGCTTCAGACTTGACATGACTTGCCTTGAAATGACCCGATCGATGACTGTGAGAGTACGCTGTATGACCTGACCTTACCAGGCTTGAATCAGCAGCATCATTGCCTGCGCTTGATTGGATTCAATCGGCTTACCGTGACCGACACCATTTGACTTGTCTTGACAATTTTTGCACAACTTGATCTGGCAAGGCTTGACTTCACAAATTTCGACGCGGCACAGTGCTCGACGTGACTTGACCCAATCTGACTTGAAAATGAATCGACACAACTTCAGGTTGCTCAACTTGACGCGATTCAACAAACCACTTCACAGTGCATCAAACCAAGCAGCAAACGTCGGAACCCATTGCGGTCGTAAAGCAGGCGTGGCAGTCGGTGAGGCGGATGTGATTTTATCTGTAAGGGCAAAGCCGAATCATAAAGCACTCTATCAAGAAAACTAAATATGAGTGAGTCTAACTCCGGTGGGGGGAAAAAAGTCTCTTGGAAGCCACAGGCTGTGAGGGTGTGAGTGGAAGTGTGCTGGCGTTTCCTGAACAGCCGCCCATTCCATATCTAGAAACGCCATCAGCAGCTGTTTGATTTCACACCGCTAAATTATCCTCGATCGCCGGCTGCAGAAGTTGCCGGAGGCACCCAAATAAGAAATATTACAACCATAATGAATATTAAAAAAATGCAGAGTGGAGGATTTTTCTTTTTTTTTTTTCTTTTTTTTAAGCAGATGCTTATATGTGGTGCATTAGGATGATGAATTCCCCAGCCAGGCCAATCATCAGATACACCACAGAACGATGAAGAGCTGCGAATACATTTAAAGTAAAAGAAAAGAGAAAAATAAAAAAACCTTTCTGCAGTGCCTTAGCTTGATTAATGACACGCTTTCTGGGATGGAGCCAGTGTATTAGCAGAGGCTACAGCAATCTGTTTTCCTGCAACAATGCAGAACAATAGAGATGCCTACAGCCTGTTGCAATAAACCACGCCGTACTGGAGAGATGGAGGTGCATTCGCTGACGTCCATGAGGTTGATGAACTGGCGTTTTGTCGAAGCGGCAACAGAAACGAACAAGCGGCCGCTCTTTGGGATGTCCTGTGTCCTGAAAGGTTAACTGCATGCGGCACACGGAGAGGATGTTCATTGCTGTCTGGTTAACGGTATTCTCTGTCTCTATGCACAAGGGAGAAGTTCCTGCTTTTGCTGTATATGGCACCCCAGTGTGGTTCTTGCAGTCGCCACTTTGATGCTGTAACACTCCCACTGAGCTGTCCGCGAGCCGCCAGTACATCGCCATAATCCAAATGCTCACTTTGATGGACTCTGAAATGTGTTTTTTTTTGCTGTGTTTTTTTGCTTAACCCGCAGCACAGTACTCACGTATCCTGAGATGCATCTAAATCACTGTGAAATGGGAAGGGGAAGGTTTCTGCTCTTAAGAACAAATCACACATATTCAAGCGAATAAATCACTCGGAGCAGCGTTACCACTGCTTCCCTGCACCGACGTGGAATACTAAGTAATTCTTCTTGTCTTCTGATCTTGCCTCTCATTTTCTGTTGTGCGTGCACCGTTCGCCAAATGATGTGTGAAACCGTTACAGTCTGTCAAAACTGCAAACCCAGTTCCCGGAAAATAATTGCTGAAACACCCAGTGAGTCGGCGAGAAACATCAACTGAATCTCTCCTCTTTCTTTTTTAAAAATTTTTTTTTAATGCCACAAATTCTGCCAAGGCTCAAACGTCTCATTTTTAAAACTGACGCAGGGATATAATTGCACAGATGATGCACAGAATCCTTGAATTAGCGTTCAAATACACTGAGTTTTTTTTTTTTAATATTTGTTGTCATATTGCAGCCACAAATGTTGACGTAGTTTTTTGAGCATAACTCTAACAGCGAGCCCTGGTCCCAGACCCAAACAAATGAAGGTTATATGTCTTGTTTTTGTTTGTTTTTCTTTTATGAACATCAGAAAACTGCATCAGCCCTGTTTACTCTGATGCCAATAAACAAAATCCAGTGCAACCAATCAGCTTCAAATAGGGCTTTATAACAATATCGCAAAATTTTAACGTCAGGTTTCAGCGCTTCTATCTGTTATCTGACAAGCTTCCAACACGTGGCTGTTTGCGTAGAGCGGCAAGACCAGCATTACTAAGAAAAGCGTGAGCCTGTCTGTCGGAGTTACATGTAGGAGAATTTCTCGACGACTATCGGTCGGATTCTCCCCAAATCTGACTTCCACTGAAAGGGACTCTGTTTGGATTTGACACAAATTAGGCCACAGAAAAGACATAGGAGAGGGAATAAATGAGAACCTGACTGAAGTATGTTAGGCAAATGAGAATTAGGGAAAAAGCTGAGACATAGTTCTTCAGATAAACATTATCTATTCCATATATTCCCAGAAATACACATTTAGGATATCGGTGGGGTATGTGCAAGACGTTGCTATCAGCCCTCAGTGAGCCTGAGTGTGCAAAACAAGTAGTTTAAAGTCAATAAGAGAAGTGAAAGATGGCAAAATGATGTGTGGAGAGTTGTGTGAAGCCGCAGACCCAAATATCTAGTCAAATAGTTTCTTTAATAGTTCAGTACCGGGATGCTCATTGATGCATTCCACATCCGGTTTGTTTCCTTTCTGTACAGCTGTACATTTTTGGTAAATACCAAGTGAGGTGGGATTAATTTCTGAACAATTACAGCACGTTTAATAGAAATGGGTGCCCTAAAAACAACAACAAACAAAACTGCACATCCTCCTTGCTGCATTTTCCCCAGCTGAGCAGCGAGCGTCCAGCTGAATACTAAAACAGGCCGCGTTGACCTTCAAGGCGAGGAAAATCTGAAACCCAGCGACGCAGTCGGCTGGGGGACGCGCTGGAGGTGAGGCGTCGCTGTGAGCCTGAGCCGAGCAATTAAGACGTTCCCGTTTCTGACGAACCCGGTGGGGGGAAGACAGAAACGGTGTCCTCCCGGCGACTCATCCGGCAGCGTCGGCTCTGACATGAATACAGGAATCACACGGAGATGCTGTGTGTGATTAGCAAACAAAAGGATGACAGAATCGCTGACGACTGAGCTTCCCCTCCGCGTCCATCTCTCGTCTTCCTGGCTATTTAGTGTTTCTCCACCAGCAGCTTCCAGCCTGTTCAGCCACAAACCCTGCATCCCATTGTCCGTTCATATCCGCTGCATCATCCTGGCTTGACCCGCCTGGCCTCGGGTGCTCCATTTTCCATGCAGCTAATGCATTATGATGCAGGCGTCTCTGTGGCAGCGAGGTGCTAGCTCCCTCTTCTTTCTCCTCATGCATGTAGGCCCGCGCACACACACACACACACACACACACACACACACACACACACACCCCCACACACACCCCCACACACACACACACACACACACACACACACACACACCCCCACACACACACACACACACACACACACACACATTGTTACACACAAGCATATATGAGAGCTGTAGCAGTCACTTGCTGACATAACAGCCCCTCACCCCTCTACCTCCAAGCAAAAACACACAAACAGTCTATTCAAATCAGAGAGGCATGGGCTGACTCGACATCCACAAAGACCCTGGATGCAGCAAATAAAGTAATAAATGGAACGGATAATTAACAAATGAAGAGCTGCCACGCTCATATTTAATAAAGGGTTGAGAATGAATGGAAAACAAATTGGCTAATGTAGACGCTCTGAAACCTTCAAATGCTCGTTCATCTGCAAGGAGAGACAGAGAGAGAGAGAGAGAGAGAAAAAAGTGTCTCTGAGTGGAGCAGTGAAAGTGGATAGCAGCCGCCTGCTGCGAATCATCCTCCGTCTTTCAGCGCCGAGGAGGAGAAGGAGAATCCACGCACTGTCGTAATGACGCCCAGCTCATCGTCGGCGTCCCAACACGATCAAATCGTCTCGTGGAGCGCAGAACGTCCAACGAATTCTGACACGGTTTTACATTTCTGTATTAGTTGGATCAGAGAGCGAATCAAAGGCAGGGCCCGAGGGTTGGCCTGTGGGTTTCTCCACCCAAGGCGGAGCGCCTGCCTGCGTGTTGAACATGGCGAACGGAGCACGTGGGCGTCAGTGACACCCGTGTCTTTAATCTCACTCACGTCGGCCCACACCGCCCACGGAAGCGATCGTCTTGCATTTCAGATCTTCATTATGTGGCGCCAGGGAAAATGTTCTAATAATCAGCATTCAACGAAAAGCATCATGCTTATCTCTGATTTGTAGGCCACCGCACACTCGTGAAGCGCCACGTTGAGGAAAGGACACAAAGTGCTGACGCTGAGGATTTGTTTGACTTGGACGTGTTTGTCTTAGGATGTTTCTGTGGAAAAAAACAAAACAAAACAAAAACAAAGCTGAAGGGAAAACATGCTCCCTTCATGTGAATATTAAAAATGCAGCGTGCATTTGTACCCGCTTCCGATTGCATCTATAAAGCGCCCAGTAGATTAATAAACAGAATCCGACCGTGTGCACTTTAATCCGAGGTTTGCTGGAGAAGATTAGTAAACAAACTGCATAATGATGACGACCAAGGAGCGCAGCATAAAGTCCAGGAGAATTATAAAAGCGATGGACCCACTGCAGTGTGACCACACAAGAGCCGCTTCATTTTGTTCTCAAAAGAAGAAGAAAGTAAACAACGTTGGAGAAAGCTCATTAGCACAGAGGGTGCAATATCAGGGGGGGAAAAAAAAAAATTTAAAATTGCCATCTGCTTTTCCTGCTGGCATATTTTTATGATCTCTTAAATTTTAATGCTAACTTTATGAGGATGCCCTGCACTTTATCAGGGGCACCTGTTATGTAATGCATGTATGCTACCAACCACCCACCTCAGCTGCTCAGAAATGCAGCCCCCCTGGTCAGGGCAAGGGGCGTTTATTAAATGCATTAAAAAGTTATTTTGCGCAACGGTTAAAAGAGAATATAAAAGACCTTGTTGGTTTATCTTTACCTCGAGCAGTTTTTAAATTTGCAGCTCAACACGTAGCTGTCCACCTGAACCCACCGGTCAGGCACGGAGAACACTTTCCGGAGAAGCAGCTGGAAGGTTCATGAAACCTCTGGAGGAGCAGCTGAGATTCAAAACTCTTTTGGGAAGCAACCGGTGACAGCGTGGCATCGAGCTGTGACTTCTAGGATGCATCAAACATATAAGAGAAGGCGCTTATGGAGTTAAACTCTTTGGTCAACGTTAATTACAAGGAGCACTGCTGTGTCCACTACAGAGGCTGGCCCCCAAATGTTTAGTTAATGTTTTTACTATCTACTAAACAATTTTGAGCTAGTTTCTTAAGTCGCTGTTTCAAATCAGATTCCATCGACATCCTTCGAGGTTTCTGTCAATTACCTAAAAAAATCTAAAAAATAATTAAGACAAGTGAAATCTGTGTTTCACGTCAAAGATGTAGACTGATGGTTCATTCTAACTTATGTATGTATGTATGTATGTATGTATGTATGTATGGATGGATGGATGGATGGATGGATGGATGGATGGATGGATGGATGGATGGATGGATGGATGGATGGATGGATGGATGGATGGATGGATGGATGGATGGATGCTCTCACTTGCCACCAGAGCTTTGAATGTATCTTCCTTGACAGGATAAAAATAGGTCAGGGTAGATGACTGTCACAACTCATTAAATAGTAAAATAACGCCATCAAATAAACATATTCCAACCTAAGCAATTCCCAGTGATACAAAAGGAATCATCTGAATGTGGAAGAGGCACAGTCAGAATAAAAGCGCAGCTGTTTGTCACAAGGAGTCACATTTGTCTTTAAGTGCATTAAAGTCAACGCACACGACTGCTGATTCACACAGAAACATGTTCAGGTTTTAATCAGTTGGATAACAGCCTTGCATCCGACTCAGTCTTTCCTAACAAGGTTTCTGTAAAAACGTCTTGCATAAAAGCATAAAAATAAACTCTCTGACATCCTCACATCACATGCCGAGCAGCAATATCGCACTGCAGGAACGTACAGCGCATAGAACCCAATATTGGTTTCAGAGAAGATGAATGATGTCTTTTTTTGTTTGTGTTTTTTTTTTTTCTGGGGAAAAATCCATTTCTCTTAAACTTATAATAGCAGCTACGCAAAAAATATATATATAAATTATTATTATTCCTTACAGGCCTCAGATGTGATTGACATGTGGGGATGATGTAATTCTGTGCAAGGAGCACAATGAGTAGCAGAGGTTTTAGGGTTGTGTTAAGATGGCAGCAGACGAACTTCAAACTTCATTTTCTGTTCATTAAAATGTACCAAATGTGTAAAAACGCCAGCTACGTAAAGGTTGAAAAGTCTCACTGGGATTTGATTTGGAGAGCATTAAATATGAACCTATTCTACAGCTACTATTAATTAAAATATACATTTTTAATTTCTTTGTGTTTCTGCACAGTGGTGGATATTAAGTAGATAATTTAATTGATGTTAAAATGTGCTTCATGTGATGCAGCGTCCCATTTTTTTACTGTATGACCTGCGTTATTAAACTTTAAGTTGTGAAATAAACTACAGGTACGATGCTAAATGTAATACCATTATAGTTAAAAATACTGAAAATATTGGAAAATATTCCCATTTGAGACAAAAAGTCACAGAAAGTTGTTTTTTTTTTTCTTTTTTAAATGCATCATTTATTTTATTTTTAAAGATAATCAGAGCGATGCAGGGATTTCCAGGGAATCAACTTTTCGAACCGGGAAACGCGAGACAACAGATTGCTGAAGGCCAGACTTTCTTCATCTTCACAAGTAAGAGAACGGCACGCAGGAAATACCTGCCACTCGCTTAAATCTGCTCCAACCTACAGTCGGAGCAATAATTACAAATTGGAGCTGCGACAAACGGCGTTGGACAGGCGACACGAGGATCTTGCCACCACGCTGAGTGAGGAATACAAAAATGGAGGTGAAAAATCTCCAGGGCTCGCTACTAGAAAACTGCAGCATTCTTGTGTGTGTGGGAATCTATTCTTGTGTATGCTGTTACGCACCGAGGTGATATAAAAACCCGTGGAGGTTGCTGCATGCGTGTTTAAAATTAATCTGAAGTGATAATGTGGAATAGAAGTGTATCCATTCTCCATACAAACATTCTGCACACATCATGTTGAGTCGCTGCTACCGCTAGTAGTAGCTGCAAGTGCTACTACTATTAGTACATGATTAACATAATGACTCTTTAATCATTACTTTTCTTTCATGATTAAAGAAAAATAATGAATGATTACTTTTCTTTAACTAAAGAAAACTAAAGTCTTGCTTTTCCTTTAAGTTAATGAGTCGTTGCATGAGATCAAAATCGAGGAGTGCTTTGTGTATTGAAGGAAAAATGCTCAAAGCAGGAGTGGCGTGGAGTTTGATGATGTGTTTTGTGTAAGAAAAGGGAAACGGATGTCTGTTATTTAAAAATGAAGCCATCAGACGGTGTGCGCGTGTTTGGCTATTGGGGATTCCCCCATTTACGTCCAAGTAAATTGGATCGTCTCACGCTTCCTTCAGTCATTTGGAGAGAGGTAAACGTATAAACACGAGAAGAAAAGGACAGGCTGCTCAGTCAAAATGATCTGAAAGGCGTTGGAGTTGAAACTAGGTACAGAAAAAAAAACAAAAAACCTACCGTGGAATGGATCAAAGAAGAGCCAGCGGTTCAAAGTCGGTGAGGATCGGCTCCAGGCTGATCCGAGAAGATCTAGCGACCAGAAAACATCAATGTCAAGTTAAGCTATCAGCAAGAAGCCTGTATGGTTCAATTGTTCAAAAGAATAAATGAAAAATCCCACATGACCTGAAGACAACGTGCCATAGCACACACTGACTAAAGACAATCGGAACAATTCCTTTAAATGGAGTTTATAATTATTAGATAATTACTTAAATATCCTCCAAACTCTGAATTCAAGTTGTAGTAAGAAGAAAACACGGCTCTGCCTTTGGCACTCTCAACGGGGATCATGGATCGGCTTGAAAGCAATGACGTTTTTGAAGCGTTTATGTTCTCTTATTGTGAAGCGAAAATTTACTCAAGCACACAAACTGGTACACAGCATCTCAGCTCCAAACAAAAGTAGCATCATTGAGAGGACAGCCCGGTCTGTGGACCCTCATCCAATCCAAAACTGATGCTTTGACGTCACATTTGTTGTTTCTGAGGTGAAACAAACAACAACAAAAAAACAAAAAACGAGAGAGAGCGGAAGTGTGGAAGGTACACGTCAAATTTGGGAGCGTTAAATCAACACTTTGTTTGCTCCTTCCTTCCTTCCTTCTCAGATCTTGTGTTAATTGAACTCTTTCAGACATTTTTTCAACAAGAGGCTTAACACTTGAAAGAGTGTTGATTTAACTCCACCATATTTTCTGTGTGCAGTCCAAAACTCCTGGGCAGCAAAATGTGATCACAGGTGTCAGAATTTGGTCCTGCAACTAAACATTGGATCAGGGATTCACTGGAGCGTTTTCCAATTAACGAAGGAACTCTGAATTATGAAGGAAAGCCTGGACTTTGATGCTTTTTAGCAGCCTTGTAATCATTGTACCGTATTTTCCTGAGGCAATCCTCTAGATAAAGATTGCCTCAGGAAAAACTACGTTGGTCGTTTCGGAATTGCGGCTTCTTGCCAATGAACTGCACCATGTGGACCAATTTCAATTCTTAATTTTTATTGGCTTAAGCTGACAACTGGATCAGCATCAGTGGACCGCATCAATTGTTGACGGAGGTTAATGAAGCAGGACGGATAATAAAAACCTAACCCGTCGCCTGTGAATCCCAAACATCCTGTTAATCGTCAATGTGCATGCGGTGGACTGGAGTTCGATATCACATACAAATGAATCTTCCCACAGAGCGACCCAGAAGCAAAGGACTTGGTTATGGGGGCATTTTCTTACTGCAGCCTGAGAGCGTCGTGAGGGAGACGCATCCCCCCGCTGCGTGAGGCTGTAAACAGAGTCTGATGCAGTTCAGCTTTCGATACAATCATGCTGAGCAATCATCAGATGAAATGTTTTCGTGGCGCACGGCTCCGGGTGTCATTCGAAAGGAAGCGAGAGCTGCGTTTAACATCACATGACTGCCTCCGGGGGTTTAATGCTGGTGCTTTCTTCCTGTAAGGACTAACTGCAAAAAAAGATTTAGCAGTCTGTCGATCGGACCTTAATGTGGGGCTTGGTGTGTTTGTGGAGAGGCGGGTACGCTCTGTCTCGCCAAAGGCAGCAGTTGCATGAAACATAAAACGTTCCGGTAAATGCTTTTAAAAAAAAAAAAAAAAAAAAACATTATAGTCATATTCAAATGTAACCTTTGATAGCTGTGACTTCTCATAAAACTAGAGGAAATAAAAGCAGTCAGACTGAATTGTATTTCATTTTTACAGCACCAGAAGAACATAAGACCATGTTTTTAAGAAACAAACACTTCAGGTGTTGGACGAAGACGTGGGAAAATGCACCTCTTCATCACTGTTACCAAAGATGGATGATCCATGATGCTGCAGTGATGTTCCCTTCCCAATCGCCCTGGGAACCATGTTAAATGATGTTTTGAATAAAAACGAAGTGGCTTCCAGCAGTAAATTATAAATGGGGGACCATTTGGACATTGCAGTGTAACACCGGCATGTTGAATTTGTGGAAAACAACTTCCCGCGTTACGCTGACATTATGCTCGCCAATGATAGATGACCCTATTTGAGGACTTTTACACATCTTGAACGGGCGGAGAGGGAAGAAGCAACGGGAGTCGGGATGGAGGACAGACTTCCAGTCTGATAACTGGACTTTCGATCCAGTTCGATGTCTGATTCATTGTCGAAGAGAAAATCTTAACGCGCAAAGGATTTATCTGCGGAACAGAAATCCACTAATTAAATTTTGAACTTGACTCAGTAGAAAGACAAATCCTGTCATCTTTGTTTTGCACTCCTCTTCCTCGCTCTGCCCCGCGCTCCCTCCTCCACCCTCTACTTTCTCATTCTCCGTGCACCATTCAGGCACATTCTCCTTTATTCTCCCAAGGTCTGAAGGCTGAATGCTGATAGAGTGATTACCCAAAGCATTAATGCTAACTCAAGATCAACACACAAGGGGCTGTTAAATCATGCTTTTATGGAGCTCTACCCTGTTAGCATAGCAGCCTATCAAGGTCACAGAATTATGGAGGTTGGGTCCCGAGCTCACTAAATGAACAGGGCATCACAAAGACATCATATAATAGAATATGTCTTTAATAGTCGTCTACGGCTGTGGAGAGCAAAGAGAGACGAAGGGATGGAAGGAGAAAGCAACAGCAAAATGTTGGTCATGAGGAAAACTGGAAGCTGCTTTGCTTTCTGCAGACAAAACCGCAAAACAGTAGAAGATAAGAAAACGATTGTTCCCCCAATAAACTAAAAAATAATTACTAGTTTACTCTAAAGAGCAACCCGGGACACTTCTAAAATGGTTTCAAAGGAATGGCCAGATGCAGGCTGACGATAACTTTGGGGTTGAGAGCCAGAGTTACATTTCCGGGGTGTCATTATGTGGAGGTTTATGTCAAGGATACTGGAGTGCAGGGTGAGTATCTAAAACTGATCAGCACTAAAGCGGTGGTCTCCAACCACTGAGGCAAGGAATGGTAGCAGTTTATGGATATTTGGAGGATTTTGTTTGCTTTATTACTAATGTATTGAAAGACAACATGAATGTTTTTGTTTTGCTGTGGGTCTTAAAAGTGTGAGCCTCTGAACGACGTCCATCTGTTCCTCTTTTGCACGATTGACACGGACCCTGAGTCAGGAACCATTGCAGCAAAAAACAGAAAGCTGCAGGATTATTTTTCCGATCTTCCTTCAAATGGCTTCGCTTCACCTTTGTGTTTGTCAAAAATGTCCCTCATTCGTTCACACCGCTAGGGGAGCCATTTTTGCGCGGCCTTGCTAATTCCTGATGCACTCAAGCCTCTCCTTACATAATATTGTGAAACGGATCGTCGAATGAGGCGCAGATGCCTTCAAGTCGGCATCAGTACTCAAAAAACAAATTCTCCGGATTAACGGATAAATCTGGAGATGGATGGTAAGAAATAATTTTTGAAGGTCAGCCCATCAACAGATTTGTAAAGCCTCATAGGCTCCTGGATAAAGGCTAAGGTACGGAAACCTTTTACGATTGAAGACTGTCGTTTCTCAGGTTCCTCTTTCTACGATCGCCCTTAGTCAAATTAAAGGTACAGTCAAAGAAAGTGAGACACTTGTGATGCAGAGAAGTGGAGCTCTGTGGTTTGCACTTTAAGTGAATAAATACTGGGTAAACAAAAGATTTACTAAGCATATCACTGACTTGTGCCTTTTTGAGAGGCTCTAAGGAGATGGGCACACTGCACAAAGACCCTGCAGCATTAACAAGGCTCTCCTGAGGGGAAAGTCTGGAGAAAGTCTTTGAATTACAAGAGCCACAGCAGAGATTTCGAGCATAAAAACTCATTTAGCTGCACATTTCGGAGGCAAGTAGTGTGCCACAAAACTGTGCCACTCGTGTGTCATATTCAGCCTTTTCAATGAACTCAATCTGTCACTTCCAGGAAGAATGGCAGCTGTCTTCGTGCTGGCAGATAAAGCGGCGACATTCAAAGCCAAGCGGAAGCAAAGGAGAGGTTTTGTGCACAGATTGGTGGGAATGTTGGAAGAGACCAAGTCTGGATGTGAACATTCTCACCAGAAATGAAGCGGCCGCCACAGAACCCGCTACAACCAACGTGTAAAAATTATCTCTTTTATAAAGCATGGGTCTTAATGTCACTAATAAAAATGACGGACTTCACATCAGACACATTTCACCTCTTTAACACAGCTTGGCATGGCAAGGACACATGATGCATAATTTGTATGAGACTTTAAGCAGAATTTAATTTGTGTTGTATTGACATGCTGAAATGGCTAATAAAATATAATGGTATTGTTGTACTGAACAAATACACACATATATATAGAAGGGGGCCAAAAGCAGTAGCTCAGTTTTCACACATCTTGGCCGGCTCCTCTCCAGGGTACATTTGTGTTTTTTCTTCATTAAAGACAAATGAAATGTTATCTTTATGAAACTGTGACATGAAAACTCGAGGGAACATGTACAGAATAAAAAAGACCCAAGGATGGCTCCTTGAGGAACTCCTGAACTAACAATCTGTTGAGGAAGAGAAAAATCCAACAGCTATGATGAGGACAACAGCCTTTATCCCAAGTTCGAAAAACTTTCAAACAGTTAACAAAATCTAAATATTGAAAAAAACAAAAAAAAAAACAAACGTATTGTCAAAGCTGGGAATAAGGGTCGCCAAAACTTTATGGGGAAACTTTTCTATAAATCACATTAATAAAGAAGTTGCAGATTCATCCAGTTGGTCATTAACTGATTACATAACATCGCATAACAATGACTCCCCCTCTCCCATCTGCGCCCACCCATTGAGCTTTCACGGCACACCTGCAATGATGACACGTTAAATACGTCTGCATGCAAACAAGACAATTGGATATTTTGTATTCTCGCCTCTATGAGCAGAAAATAAATATCACCTCAAGCAGCTGCTTTAAGCATCGTTCTCTGCTAAGCTGCTATGTGCACGCAGACTCACTGTTGCGCTCCACTGTCTTTCTCTCCTTTTTCCCAGTTGGCGTTCAGCATCTTTGATTGTGTTTTCATTCATCACTCGCTCACCACTGCTCTTCTAATGATCTGCTATCAGGAAGCAACATCTTACCTCAAACAGACTAATGAAACCAGTGGCTCTGATTGGATTTTGATTTTTGTTTTTTTTTTCTAGAGAGTGTATTAATTAAACAGCATAACTGAAGCAGTGTATTTTTTTTTTTTGGTCCCACACCCCTCCCACTCCCTGCACTCGCAAGAACTGTGGCCTGATAGGCAATCAAACACAAATCGATCGTTCCACAGCGATTATTCTTCACAGCTTGCAAAACGAGAACATTTCATCAGGCAGAATTTAAGGGTTCTGCTTGGCTTAGTGGTTCCTGCTGCGGCTTTTTTCTTTAAAAACAAAGTTAAATGTTGGCCGGCGCGCCGGTGAGATGTGTCACCTGCTGTCCGGTGTGTGTGGGCTGTGCACCGACATGCAGGGAAGGACTCCTGCCAACAAACAAATGCTCTTGTTTACGTCCAGAGTATTCCACCCTCATCACTCAGACAATATGCCGAGCAGTCAGGTCTTCTGTGAGTGAGTTAGAATTTCCCAGGCATGTATATTCCTTTAGTATGTTTTCCTAAAGAAAAAAAAAACACTGGATGATTAGGGAAGCTGAGAAAGGCAATTTGTTTCACTTTAATTCAATATGTAAAACATACAGAGTCATGCAAAACAGCAAAAACTTCTAGCTTTTTAGAGTAAAGTACACTGTAAAAAAAGTCTGTGAAATCAACAGTAAAAATCTGTGAAATCATGACAGAAAAATTTTGTAAAGAAAAAAACAATGATATTTTGTTCGTTTACCAGTATTATGTTGTATAACGTAGAACCGGAAATTATTGTAAATTTTAAAATAGAAAATTGTAAATAATATTGTATTTTTTGGAAAATTTTTTTTAAGTAAAACTAACATTTATATTCTGTGATGATTAAATCCAAATTAATTGGAAGCTAGCTTACCATTTTTTTTGCTAGGGAGAAGTAAGTTTGGGCTTCCCTGTTTAAGCTGTTGCCCCTGAGACCCAACTTCAGATAAGTAGAAGATGGACGGATGGATGGATGGATGGATAATGAAATAAATGAATAAATTAATAGATTTGGAAATTAATGTGGAATTAAGTAATTATGATTCCACATTGTTTACTTCCAATTTTGTTCACTAGTTATCTATTTATATTCACTTGTGTTTTCCCACTTCTTTAGATTGTTATTTCCTCTTTAATTCATTTACTTATTCTTTGTCAATTTTGATTGGATCATTTCTTCATATTTCACGACTAACGTGGAGGAAACACCTGAATCAACAAGGAAGTCATGTACTTGCTTATTGGTACATGTATTTTATTTTTATTTATTATTTTTGGCTAACACTGGATTTTTTTTAACTTCACCGTTGCCAATATAAGCTCAAAGTTCCGCTACTGCGAGAAAGACACAAAGCACGGCTTTGTGCTCAACTTCCGGTCTGTTCTGCTCTCTGATTGGTTCGCTTTCCTGGCGCCTGAAAGCTGTTTTGAATAAGTTGGTACAACGGTTCTCATCTCAGAAGAAGCTGAATTGCGCTCAAACCTTGACAAAGAAAAGAGCGCTGTTTGGACCTCGTCAGCTTTCAGCAAATGTAAGTTAAGCTTTATTTTCTTCAAACGTAAAAGGCACGGTAATTTGTGTTTCTGGGGAGATTAAATTTTGTTTTTAAGGCGTCATATTGCTTCTTGGAACAATATGCAGTAGAATCATTTTTTGCTACACCTGCAACACGTGTAGCTTGTTGGGTAGGTTGAAATTGTTTAAACATGATTACATGTACGTTTTGCTGTAAAACACTAGAATCATTGAGGGGCTACGTGTTGCATTGCAGAGTGCACATAAACGAGCCCCGTTGTGTATTCAAATGCTTCGGCACAGAATGGAAGCGGACATTTTGTACATATGCAGCGTTTAAAACTCATTTTTACCGAGTTCACAACGTGGCTTCACAACCCGAATTAGCCGAAGCCATTGTTGCTAAATTGAAATGCACCATATAATGGAGGGGTGGCCGGTAGCATGTCCAGTAAAAGCCTGCAAAAAAGTTTTCAGCGTTAAATCATCATTCACAGCTCATATGTCCCGTAAGCATAGAGATATTTTTGTGGATAACATTGATGTTTTGTACAAGGAAACTACAAGTAAGATCGTTAGTCTGTCAGGAAACGATGGGCCTTCTGAGAGCTTTAACGATGCTCTGACTATATGGAGTTTGGAGAGCTGGTTTTAATTCTGATTCAAAATGACACTGATGTGTATTGTGTTATGGATGTACAAACAGCTGTCTATCATCCTGATTACCATCTGTATTCAGTGACAAAACAGACTTCAAGCACTTTGTGTATTAACATAAATGACTTGGTTGACTTTTACCCTTTGACCTGTTATCAGGTAAATGGACAACAAGTTGTTCCTCTGAAACAGTGTGTTTTCAAAATAAAAATGTCTTTATATACCATGATGGAAAGTCCACTTAAAACAGATATGTTGATGTGAGCAAAAATAATAAAGAAAAAACAGGGAGAGAAGTTTGACTAAAAATTTAAGGATGTACATGAATAAAAACTGTGAATCAGGCCCGATATTTTGTTTGACACTAAGTATGAGTCTCTTTAATTTGTACATAGTTGAATACATGTTATATTACGGTGATCTTGTGTTTTTACCATTATTTTGTGTGATTTTATTCCAGAAATGGCTGAGCAAACATTTTTACGCAGTGCTATCAATGAAGTGTTGCCAGATCTTGCAGAGGCTTCAAAAGACTTTCTCGAGGAGACTTTCCAGTCAATTGGAGTAGAAACGTCTGATGACTTCCAGTACATTGTTGAGAAAGACTTGCTGTCAGCATTAAGACCAATTCAAGCCAGAAAGGCACTTGCTGCTTGGAAATTCAGATGTAAGTAAAATTCTAGAAAAGCAAAAATCAACCATTAAACACTGATATTCATATTCAGTTCTGATAACTTATTTGTTGTTTTGTGTTTTTGAAGGCAGGATCCCTGAAACCAGCAGGTTCTCAAGTAATGCATCACCAGATACTCCTCCATCACAGCAGTCTTTGTCCGCGCTAAGTGTGTCATCAAACTCCTCCAGCAGCAACCAGACATCTGCAGCAGACTGGGTGGACACCTTTGAGATACCAGGGGAAAAGCATTCAAGATGTCTTGGAAGCCTGGCCTGTTTTATTTCATGACATTGGGATGGCTGTACACTACAAGGAACTTACTGGACTTGGATTGAAGGAAACCTTCATGAGGAACATGGATATGAAGGGAAAAGACTGCTGAACTACATGAACACTGTTTGTGTGAACAAAAACAAAAGGTTTTTCCAGGCTCAGACAAAGCTGAAGATGTTAAGGGGAGAACTGGATGGTTACAATGATGATGTTAAAGAGATGATGCTCCTACTTCTCTGCTACTGCAATGAAAATGAAGAAGCAATGTTTTTCTGTGTGGAGGACACATACCCAGCTGAAGAAGTACAGATGGAGAATGTCTCCTTGACTCCCACTATCATTGTGTGTGGTGAGTTCATTTTTGTTTTTCCAGTTTCTTTGACTTGTTGTCTTTTTTGTTGTCTTGTCCCCTTTCTTTGCACTTTTGTCCATCTGGCATTTTGTTTAATATTGGGGTTTTTTTCCCAATTATTTTCTTATGCTTTTACTATACTAATATTATTCTTCGTACTCTTTACTTAATATGTTATTTTTCATATAAATGTCATTGTTTTGTTGTATCAGGAGTCTAAATTTATTTGTTATTTCTCCTTAGGTCAATCCTGCTTCCATGCCAAACGATTCATGCTGAGTGTGGATCAACAGATTGGAAACAACAACATCTCCTGTTTTATTTCTGCCCTCTGCATGATGTTTGGGAGCTATTATTGTTTTAACATACATTATCCATCGGGGCTGGCATCTACACTGGAGTTTCTGCAGAGGTATGAGTTCTTGGTTTTTTTAATTGTCGGGAGTTAAATTTGACTTTTGACAACTTTTATATCTTGAATAACATGTTTGTCTTTGTGAAGCACATTTTGATGTAGTTTTCTGTTTGTCCTCTTTATCTTAAGGTGTTTCTTCTCAATCAACCCAGACAAGGGCAGTAAGGTTGAAGAAACCCGTAAACCCAGACTGCGTGTGAACCCCCGTGTCCTCACCTTGATCCAGGAACTTTCGGCTCATGAGTGGCGTGATGTTTGAGAAAGGACTAAAGTCAGTGAGTTATCAAGACAGTGTTTAATCTTAACAGAGCTGAATAGATTTCTAAATGTATGTTGCATCTTACACCGTGTCATCTGAAGTTAAAAAAGTTGAAAAAGACATATGTATATTTGTTCAGTGGCTGAATTTTTGCTCCATGTCAGAAAGGACAAATGAGAATTTCATTGAAAATATGTTTTCAATTAAAATGTTTGTTTCTAAAAAAAAATTTGAATTATCATTATAGATACAGTTTATATTGGGCTTCCTTGTGTTTTAAATTTGCATTTAACTGGTAAATGTTTGTTGAAATTTGATTATTTATAGGTATTTGAAAATAGAATTGCTTCTAAAAAAGAAAAACTTTTGAAGCAAACAAACATTATTATTAAAATGTATACTGGAAATAGAAATTTATTGTATGTTATAATGTTCAAGCCCCCCCTCCAAAATAAAGGGGGTGAAAGTTGGCTCTCATTTTGTTTATGATAAAGTTAAAAATGTTGAAGAAATTTATATGTATTCAGCAGCTGCATGTGCTGCATGATGTTCAGAATTGACAAATGAGAACTTCATTGAAAATAAATATTTCAAAGGCATCTAAGTGTATGTTTATTTTTTGTAAGATTATCATAGATACAATTTTTATTGGGCTGTTTTAAAGTTTCCTTTAAGTGAGAAATGTTTGTTGAAATTTCATGCTTATAGATATCTAAAAATATAATTGTTAGTAAAAAGAAAATTAAAGCAAATTTAAGTTTTTCAGAAAGTATTAATAAAATGTTTTAAATTGACATTTTAACTGTTTTAATCTGTTATTCAAAGGTAATTTATCAGTAGGACTAAATGAAGTTTTTTTTGTACAACAAACAAAAACTGGGTAAATCTTACTGGGAAAAAAGTGTAAAATAACAGCATTATTATGATAATTCATCAGAAAAAGTTGGTTAAAATTACTTGATAAAACTGTCTTATTACAAAAATAAACCGTTTCAAATCACAGTTAAAATTTGTGCAAAACTATGGGACAATCTGTTTATTTCACAATTTAATACTGTTGTAATTACTGTTTGGTCAGTAAAACAGTTTACATGTTCACTGTGTTTTCTACAGAATTATTCTGGCAACCACAGCTGCCAGATTTTTTTTGTAAAAACAACAGAATTTTTTTTACAGTGTAAAGAAAGCATTTCTCAAATCCTGACTCAGGAATAACGGAAAATGAAAATAAAAATATTTTTTTTTTTGCATAAACTATTGGTTCTATGGTAGTGACTTATACACAAATATGGATATAACAAACTCAGTGCTTTTTCATTCTATACTGGGATAAATTATCATCTTTGCCACGTTTATAGACTTTATTGTGGTTGTTATGTCCTAAAATTATTTTATAGCATGGTTTGTTTCTATATTTCTTTCTAACTAAGTGAAAAATAATTGTAATTTATGCTTCTACACATTCAGCAGTCGTGGCCTGAATAACCAAAAACTGAAATGTTTATTCCTCCAGAACTCCAAAATGATCATTTAATGTTAATATAAGACATTTGCATTGAGACATAAGACATAAAACATGTCTTAAGATATGCTGAGATGATATGCTGAGAAAATAATGAAACCAAAGTGGTGTGGTCATATCACAGATTTTTCTTTGATTGTAAGGTGACAAAGAGCTGCTGCTTGGAGACCCAATGCCAAGAACAGACCCTTGAGACACTTTGGCTTTTAATATAAAGTGGATTTCAAAGTGTGAAATTTGTATTCCTTGTTAGGATCCTAAGTTGTGTTGAGGTTTGTTTATTCTGTATTCTTTAGTCTATTTTTATTGGAGCAGTCTTGTTTCTCTTATACTTTAATTCAATCCTTCCTCAGCGAATAGTTTATTACATTTGTGTCTTGTGTCTAGTTATTATTGGTTAATCTAGTTTATTTATGTTTCTTAGGTCTAGTTCTTCTTTACTGTTACTTCCCTGTTGTCTCCAGTTACTGTTCATTTTTGTTGTTGTTGTTGTTCTGCTCTGGCTCCCTGTGTTTCCTGTTTTGCTTTATTTTATTTTATTTTATTTGTAAGTTTTTTGTCATTTATTATTATTATTATTTAAAAATATTTAAGATGATCCATGCTCCTGGCTCCAGTCTGCATTTTATTCCATCCATAAACTCACAACTCATGACATTCATGCCAGATCTTTTTTTTTTTATTTAAAATAAAGCTCTTTTAAACAATATAGTTTAATTTAGAAACCAAACAGTCACGTCACAATCTGATGTTTTTTTTTTTTTTTTAAACAGGCTCCTGCCTGTTTAAATCTCGCTCTCCCCTGCGATGCAACTTCCGTTTTCAGCATCGCGGACAGCTCCGACTCTCTCTTTTTGTATTTTTTCTTTTTTCTTTTTTCTCTCTCTACTCCTCTCCCCTCCCACCTCGCCGAGACCTTATACGGCAGCTCGAGGCGGGGAGGTAAACTTTTGCCAATATCCCGACTGAAGATTTGTGCCCGGTTTTTTCGCTCGCGGAGCGGCGCGCGCAGACGAGCCTCCCCCCCCCGCCCCCCCCTCCTCCCATGTCCGTCACAGCCGCGCGTCGCAGCTAAGAAGGCGAGAGAGCGTCCGCCACCCGACGAGGGGGGAGAGGCTCCGGAGACAGACCGAGGCTCTCGATGTGAGACGAACATGCCCGGATACGATTCCGCGAGGCAGATTCGCCGTCGTGTGCTGCGGGGGGATTGAACTGTCGTCGCGGTCGTTATTTAAAGAAGAAAAAAAATAATAATAGAGAGAGAGAGAAAAAAAGAGAGAAGAGAAACAGAGCCGAGAGAGGTGGTTGAAGAGGAAAAAAGACCGCTGAGCCGAAAAGCGGGGTGGTGGTGGTGGTGGTGGTAGGGGAAGGTGGGGGGGGTGGGACGCGAAAGGAGGGAGCCGATCTGCATGTGAGACCGCTGGTCCAGGCGCGCGCACACCGGAGGCAAGAGATGCAGCCCGCGAGCAAGCTCCTGACTCTGGTCCTCCTCGTCTTCATGGGCACAGAACTCACCCAAGTAGGTTTGCTTTTCTTTTCTACACGCCATTTTTCCCACCTGTTTGTTTATTCTTCGTGCCTATGTACACACACGTATCTAAAGGTTAAGTGGCTCTCCCTCGTACGAGGAGGAGACCCCGAGAATTAGCCCCTTCCTCCCGCCCCACCTCCCCAGATGAACAGCCCGGGGTTACATGATTGTGAACGCGTTGACACATCGGTCCTCGTTAGCGAAAGGTCTGATTTAACATTTCCACTCTTCTGCTACCAGATGTTGCCCACAGCTCCCTGTAAAAAAAAAAATTAATAAAAGAAGAAAAAAAAAACAACAACAAAGGCCATCAATTAGCAATAGTGATGGACTGCTGCTCCTTGCAGAAATCGGAGCAAAACAATCAAATGCAGTGTCTCCAGTAAGAGGGGTGGGTAGTGGAGGGGGAGCTCGGGTGGGTGGTGGGTGGGTGGGGGGGGGTGTGAGCATGCCCACTGACCACACTGTGACTTTGCTGGCGTCTGTGAGTGAAGGGAGCAATTATTCCAACAATTGGCTCCAAAAAAAAAAAAAAAAAGTGTGCAAAACCCAGTGAGTCGTTGGGGTTGTTCATTAGAGACACCCGACAGGCAGCAAACATCATAAAGGTGAGACTGGTGAGGAGGGGAGTGGGTTTATTCATCACCAAGCCCCCCTCGCCCCCCTGCCTGTGCTGGAGTGAAGGATCTTTATTTATGTATTTTTTTTTCTCCTTTCTCTTATTTATTATTTAATTATGCTTGCTTCAGCACAAAGACGTATTTTTATTTTTTTTTACGCGTTGTGAATCCAACTGCAACTGGTAATTGGAGAGAAAATAATATCAAATGTGGAACGAGGCGCTGTCAATAAATTCTGCCCCCCCCCTGTCCCCCCCTTCCCCACGCCCCTCACCGGCCCCCCCTACCCCCAATTGGCACGCCACTAGGCACAAACTCAATAATGTGGGTGTAAAGTAGTTTGCTGCAAAAAACCCCTGCCGGCCCTGACAACCAGCGTGTCGGAACAATATTGACAGAATGTGGCTGTGAGAGGATTGGGGAGGCGGGGCGGGAGCCGTGGGGTGTGTGTGTGTGTGTGTGTGTGGGTGCGTGTGTGTGTGCGTGTGTGTGTGTGTGTGTGTGGATTCCAACAGGTTTCGTGGGAAATGTCATGTACAAGGAAGAAGTTTTTAGTCAGGGAAGCAACACCTTGCTTTGGACAATGGTGCAATGTGTTTTTGGTAGAAGTTTGGGATGTGAACAGTTTTTGTTGGTCCGGCAGCGAGTCAGCAAAACGCAGCTGCGGATGATGCTGATGGAGGCAAGAGGGGAGGAGGGGTGGAGGGCTCACATGGATGTTTGGAAGTCTCCTGATAATCCCGCGGTGCCACAGCAAAGTCAAAGAAAGAGAATGGACGGGGGCTGTTGTCCTCAAGATAACTTTATTGATTTCCGAAAATGCACAAAAATCTGCAAAGATTCACTTCGCCCCGTTGACAGTTCGTGGCCCGACTTCTTAAACATGGCCGCCTTTTCTTACGAACCCAAGTTGTGCAAGTGAACACTGCATTTTGTCCTGACACACTCAACAAGATTAAATGAAAAGAGTTGTTCTCGTATTCTTAAGAAACGTACAGATTTCCCCTAGTTTGTGGCATTTTGACAGATTCCACAAATCATCGTCTTAACACAATATTCATAGTTCCATGCAGGTTTTTGACCAATATACACAAAGCAATTTCTATGTGTGTCTAAATCTTCCATTTTTGGCATTCCAACACGGCCAAAAAATTAAGTAAATGCCATTTTTCTCAAGCCACGTTTTAAAGTAACTCAATGTGGAAGGTTACAATGCTTTAAGGAGTCGACTGAATTTCAAAAGTAAAGAATGAAAAAAAGTCTAGTCTGTTTACAATTTTATACTTTTAACCTTTGTGTTGCCACCCAAAGACAGGAGGACACCCTGGGTTACTCACCATATAACCCATGTTCCTCTGTGCATCGCGTCACGTCTCCATTCGTTTTGGTTCTTTATTCACTGGAGTCTCACAGGTACTGTAAACCGACTAATATCAGTTTAATTACTCAGTTGTGAAATGTGGGCATGAAATGTCCCACTGACTAGTATGAAAGCAGCAGGCACCTGTTGCTACCCACTGAAGCTCGACAGCGAGTTACAGCGCAGGCACCCGCTTGGATTTATATTTGAAGAAAATATGATGCACGTAGGGGTTGTCTTGACAGGACGTGGCGGCTTCATAGAGGCGGATTGAAAAGCGTTTTGCCTTCCTTTCTGGAGTTGCGACCAGCAGCCCCTGGTTCCTGTGCAGGTCAGGGCCCGCGACACACTTGACAGTGTCTTTTCTTTGATGGCCTGTGAGAAAGTCGATATTCTCGCGCAAGAAAAACTAAAAGACAAGGTACCCCGACAAAGCCGCTGGCTTTTATTGCCTCCGTTTCATGGAAACCTTTTGGTGTAGGAGGGGAAACCAAAACATCTTCCCTCCCTCGACTCCGACTGAAACGAGGTTGGGAGAAATAACACAATTCTTTCTGTAAATATTAGGGACTTGCAGCTCTTACTGTTGAGCTACGTCAGGAACTCTCAGTTTCAGACGCAAAGTTTTGAAGCTTTCCTCGAGACATCTGGCTGTAGCAGCCGGAGACACCCTCGCTGCGTTCATCCCGCCCTCTCTGCTCCCCGGATTTTTTGGGGCTCTGCAGACTCCACTCCGCTCCCCCCGAGAGGAACAGTAAGCATTCAGAGCGAGCAGCATCTGCTCCTCACCTGCACCGCCTCTTCCACCAATGGGCTTCAGGCTCACATCCTAAAGTACCTCGGCAACACATGATGGAGCAGGTGGTGACGTTGAAAGCCATCTCTTTGCAATGTGGTAATCCAAGAGTTAGCTCAGCTTGTAAAGCTTTCTTTTTGCTTGTGCAGATGCAAAGTGGCTTCAAAGGCTCTCTTTGGAGGAAACTAAACAACAAAACAACGAAAAACAACAATGACACTCAGTCTGGCGTTACATGGGTTCAGAGTGGATTTCATTATGCGTGGTGTGATTGGCAGCTGATGATTATGATTCAGCACGGCCGGCTGAGGCAAAGGGTGGAGAGGAGGAAGGAAGCAGAAGAGGAGTAGGTGGAGGTACGATGCATTTCACAGCGCATTTGTAGGCTGAGATATGTGATGTTGTTTTTTTTGTTTGTTTTTTTTTCCCCTCCACTCTTTTTGCAAAGAGCTAAAACTCTAGATTCTGAATGTGACATTGTGGTTGTCCTACAAGGCAAAAACAGCTGCAGCAGCACAAAGAGCCCAGACAAAAGTACTACTCTCATCAAGCTTTAATGCTCAATCTCACAGCAGAACGAGGTCGTTGTGGAGGTGTGCGGTGAAATATGCCAGCTTGTTTGTTTTTTTTTTGTTGTTGTTTTTTTTTTTCCTAGCACTTCTGTTGCTTTTACCTACAGACTTGTTCACAGCGAATGTATTGTAGGAATGACTTATCGGTGTGATTCTCAGGCAAACGCAGCACACGGCAGTTCACCGACTGCTCTTGTTTGCTCGTATGAACCCCATGAGGATAAATGCTCAATCAATGCCGCTGCATATCCACCAATCTGTCTTGATAAACAGTCTGATTGACCCATCTACAAGAAGGTCAGTGATTATTAATCACTCTCTGCCACCGTAACTGTTGTCCTGCATGATTAAATCCTGAGGGTTTTAGCTGGATGGGCTTAACAAGGAAGAGGTACGTCCATTCCTGTGGAGGTTACTTTTAGGACACGGTCCTTCCTTCCTTCCTTCCTTCCCTCCTTCCTTCCCTTTTTCTGTTGCAGTCTGCGTTCCACAAAGACGCCTGTTTACAAAGGACTCCTTCAGTCCAGCCCTGAGAACATCATTATACGCTCATGCTAGCCTTCCTCTCATTATATAATCTGAAAGTGGACTCCAGAGCTTTAGCGGGGGAGGTCGATAGCTGCCAGTGAAACTACTGTCACTGTGTGATCCCACCTTAAAGGCCATCTACAGTGAGAGGGAAAGGGGGATCGGTGGACGTGAAAGTAACGGAAATCTACGAGTTTGCTCGTAGATTGTTCACATCTTCAGTGTCTTTCAGAGAGATTTTCTAGAGATCGTGCAGTCGTGTAATCAGAGTTCTTTAATCTGTGTCCCGTCGATCCAGAACAGCCCGATTCTCAGTCCAAGTTGTTGACCATCCGTTTCTAATTGCCTGGACAGCCAAGATGTTTCTGTGGTGAGGCTGAAGGTGCAGGGGAATGAATGGTTTCTGCTTTTTATATTTGACTCATTTAATATATATATATATATTTTCAATAGCACGGTTACTGATGTAACTGCTGAATGGCTAATTAGCATAACATGGAGAAAAGAAATAGCTCTTTTGAAACCCGCTATCAACAAAACACCCAGTGGTATCTAAAGGTTTTTCCTAGGAAACAAAGCAAAGACGATAAAACAGTAGCATTTCTCTTTTTAAAATATGTAATTTCATGCAATGTGTTGCGTTAATGTAGTGAAAGATGAATCCACTGTATAGTCAGTCCCAAGGCAGCATGAGGTTGAATGTAGAATTTAGTCAAAGCCACTTTCCACTACAGCATCTCTTTGTGTTGCCCATGACGAATCTTTTTTTTCATCGGTTTGTTCTGCTTTTTTTATTTTATCATGTGCTTTCTACATTCCACAAGAAGGACCAAGTTTGATGTTAATTTGTGAATCAGCTATAAAAAAAAAAATTGACTTTTACTTGCTGATCTCTTTACAAACTACTAAAGCATGCAATGAATAAATAAATGAAAAATTACAGCTGTTTATATTACTATGAAACTTTAGGTTTCGGTTAACACCTGCACAACTGGTGCGTTTTTCTACAAGTAATGAGAGAAATGGGTCCATAGGCGATCATGTACTAATACTTAATCATAGCACATAAGACTGATAGCACATAAGGCATTTAAGTCTGATATAAAAACTACAAATAGTACACTTTTTGTCACTAAAAATTTAGCAATACATTGTCAGAAATCAACACACGTTAATTAATATTTACTTTGCTTTTACACTTATGTTGTTTTTAATACACACAAAAGCAATATCATTTAAAAGATATTGCTTTTAAAATATCTTAAAAAAAAAAGTTTAACACATACAGAATGAAGTCACTGCTAAAGGCTCGAGTCAACTTGAACTGATGGCGTGTTTTCAAAGTGGGATATATGAGTTTATTTCATTTTTCACCATTACCTGAATTAGTCGAATGGGGTTCAGACAGTTTCTATCAGTGGTAATATTTCCCTACCTTTTGACCCACATAACACTGGATGTGACCTGTGACTATCGGGTCAGTTCTACTGATTCATATCAGTAATAACTCTATGACCGCATTTCCATCAACATAATGATTTTTTGATCTCTTCTGACGTTCACGACGCAAATGTGTACAGTGTATAGATGCAAAGGTCGGTGCAAGTCGAGCCTGAAATCCCCGCCAGATACGATTTGAAATGCGCCTTTAATCAGTGACGCGTATTGAAACTTGTAACGCCCGAACCAGCTACAAGATGGCGCCAGAGTCACACGAATGAAAAGCAGATTCTCCGAGAGGAGAGAAGCGAACGCTTCCATTTCCAACCAGACAAACCAGACCTGAAACACGCTCATTCTAAAGCTTTTTGCAAACCTTATCGCCTTTTGTGTTGCAGTGTTTTTCCCGTGTTGACTGTGCAGCTATACTTTTTTTTTTTTTTGTTTTTTTCCAAGTCGGAAGCGAATTGCGCGGGAATTTATTGTGCGGACATAAAGGCCACTGAGAGCGCAACCTGACCGCCAGGATCACAGAGTCCTCTCAGACATCGCTTGTCTGACTGACCTCATTGTCGTGAAGCTTGTGGCTTATTGATGGGCTCTTACAATGAGCCCGTACTGTGTGACATCATTGCGTCTGGCGCTGTGGAGATCTACAGCACCTCCTCTTTTTGTTTTGTTTTTTTCTTCCCCCCCCTCCCTCCCTCCTCACATCCATTTGGAGCCGCCCGTACGAGCAGTTCATCACAGAGCGCACCCAAAGCAGGAGGCGGACCCACATAGTAAAAGGCGAACCGGAGATCGGGAGCAGCATTGTGCGGGACGGCCAGCAAAGAGGATCTATCCATCGGCTGCGTGCTTTCGGGGTTTTTAATTTAATAATTTAAATTAAAAAAAAAAAAAAAACACCCGTCGGACACTTTTTTTTTGGAGATCGAGCGTTGCGGCTCTCTCTCCTCTGTCCCACATACCCACCTGCGCCTCTGCGTCCGAGCACTCCCCGCATCGCATCGCATCGCATCGCCCTTCTCCTTTTTGAAGAAGATGTCCACGAAGAGCCGAGCCGAGCCGGAGACCCGGTCGGACCGCCGAGATGCTCTGGGCACCGCGACTCGCCTCCCCGGTTTCTCCACGGAGTCCGTAGAATGAAGGAGGACTGACGTCGAGTCCGAGTCGTCCGGAGCGCGAGGAAGATGACGGTGCCGTTGCTGAAGATCGGGGTCGTGCTGAGCACCATGGCGATGATCACCAACTGGATGTCGCAGACCCTCCCCTCTCTGGTGGGGCTCAATACCACCAAGCTGACGGCGGCGCAGGGAGGGTACCCAGACCGGAGCACGGGAGTAAGTTCCATCCATTGGCCCCTCAACCCCCATAAGAGATCGGGCCGATTTTTTTTTTTTTTTTTTCCCCATCCATCACTTAAGGGAATGTTAATTATAGGAAAGCGCTGTTGGTTCATTCATAATTTAAAGCTGAGCTTGTGCCGTGCGCCCCGGACTAGTAAAGGATTTTGGAGAGGCATCATAGATTCCTCCACTAGTGTTTGATGTTGCGCCGCAGCACCGAAATGGAAAGTTGGTCTCTTATTTATTTATTTATTTATTTATTTATTTATTTATTTATTTATTTATTTACTCTTCCTCTCAGATTTCATTCTGAAAATACATGGACATTTAGATGCTTCAAATGCAAAAAAAAAAAAACACTGTGCTTTCCTAGATCCCCTCTGAAACAGCAGGGGTTTTCATCTTTCCTCTCCACAGTGGGTGAATGGAAGAAGGAGGCGCTCAGTGCCACTGCCGGATGAATCAAAATCAAGTATTTGTCATGCTGCTCTTGTCAAATATTTCGATTTTGAGCAGTGGATACAATAACTGGCCTACTGGAATTAATCCCACTAACAGAGGCGCCTGTAGGAAGTTTCAAAAAGGGGGTGGCCAAATAGGTGCCGTTGATAATCCAGGGGGTAGCACTTGCCTTCTGTTATGTGCGGGTTAGTGCATAAGACGTTGACAATTCAAAAGGCGCAACAAAACAGTTAATGAAATAAGCATGAAGGAAATGCATGATTTAACTCATCCATGTTTGGCTTCTCCTCTGCGTCTCAAGACTGCCTGGAGCAGGAGAGGCAGCAGATTTCTCGAAGTGGCCGTTGCTTTTCTCCACCACTGCACTCCTTCACATGGCGCCTCTGCGTGGAACGATTTTCAGAAATCGTGTCAGGCAGATTCTGAAAATAGATCAAAAGTAAGAATTCCCACTATTTTCCATTCGGCAGCATCAATCAGCAGCGCGCCCGTTTGACGGCCTTTTGAGTTGAACAAAAATTAGGCTCTGATGCTATTATTAACTCCACCAAGGAAGCAGAAAAACATCTACTTTCTTAGGGGTTATAGTCCTTAGGGGAAAAAGTCATAAAAAGCCTTATGCGTGAATCTTTATTTGTTTTTTGTTTTTTTTTCCCTCGTGCAATTAGTGAGTACTCAGTTGTAGCCTCATTCCCCTTTTGTTTCATCACCGCCTCCCTGGCTGGATTAAAAGGCAGCTGACACACAGGAGTGAATGTGTTTTAAAAAATGCCACTCCTTTTCTCTGATCCCAACAGCAGGACGGTAAATGGATTAGTCATGTCTCGTGTGATGGATTATAAAAAGAAAAAAGTGACGTCATAGTTCTGGAATCGTGGAGCTGTGACCCATATATAGACTGAAGGTAGAGCAAAAAAAAAAAAAGTGCAGCACGTTTTCTGGTGAGACGTAGTCTAGATTCCATAATCACAAAATTAACGTTTTTGTCGTTTTGAGGAACTAAACTCAACAACGGTTGGTTGATGGCTTTATACACTGAAGTTCTTTGGTTTGAAGGACGTGCTAAGTTTTGAATATCTTCCTTTATGTGGACACAGCTCGTGCTCGTCTTCCCCTTTTTAAAGACCAAGCAGCCCTGTGGGGGGTAGGAAAGGGACGCAGCACCTGAAAACATTTCTTCAACCCCAGCAGCAGGACGATTTGCCTGAGCAACCTTTATAACCTCTAGGTCAGTGATGCCTAGAGGTTTGGACAAGTCTGCATTTAGTTTCCATGGTAACCGTGCTGACTTACCTGCCGATCGGTTTTAATGGTGTGGTGTTCTGATGCGTCTTCAGAGCGTGCGGTATTTGACGGGGAGCAGGCGATGCTTCATCATGGGCCCAGACATTGATGCGCCTTTCACAAAACAACAAAGCTTACTGTTGTTCATCATGTTTTTTGAAAAGCTCTGTTTTTCAAGCCATTTGACAGCACTTTTTGATTGTTTTTTTTTTTTTTTATTATTTTTGCCTGAAGGTGTTGCCAGCAAATCCAGAGGAGTCGTGGCAGGTGTACAGCTCCGCCCAGGACAGCGAAGGGAGGTGTGTCTGCACCGTGGTGGCGCCCCAGCAGTCCATGTGCTCGCGGGATGCTCGCACCAAACAACTGAGGCAACTGCTGGAGAAGGTAATTGCTTGGCTAAATACAATTACAATTACAGCAACGGCAATCGGCGTCTCACAATGCCCAGGGCAGCCATTTTTACCTTGTTTCACGCTCACAAAGAGATGGTCCCCCAGTCACCTCCCTGAATGTGGGAGAAGAATAGAAATCAAGTGTCTAATGAGCTCCCTGGAAACCCAAGTCATCATGGGAGGCAGTTGAACGCTGTGCTTATGCTGCGCTGCATGCACCCAGAGCAACATGTCTAATGATGCAACGCAGCTCAATGCCCAGCCTGGGAGCCACAACGCAAACATTGGTAAACAAGCTAATCCAAAGTAACGCAGATTGGTCGATTTTACACGAGCCCGCATCAACAGACTCCTCTTAGTTTAGGGAGTTCATGAAGTGGATCATTTCTGGAGACGACAAATGTCTGAACAGTATGCATACGTCGCTTCTGAGGCCCCTGACTAGCTGCCTGATGTCAGAGTTTGTGACTCATCACGAAATGCGTGCCAAGCCAAAACAACATATTGGAAACCTGTTGCTTTTTCGCTACGCCAGACACTCAAAACCTTTGGGGTAGAGGGAAAGAAAGCAGAGGTATTTTAGTTATTTAGCCTCCATTCATGTTTACCGGATCCCCAGGTCCAGAACATGACCCAGTCCATCCAGGTGCTGGACCAGCGCACCCAGAGGGACCTTCAGTACGTGGAGAAGATGGAGGTCCAGCTCCGTGGCCTGGAGACAAAGTTCAAGGAGGTGGAGGAGAACCACAAGCAGAACAGTGCTAAGCAATACAAGGTAAGGAGGCCCCTTCTGCAGCCATCCATCCCACCACCATACCCTCAGAGATTGCTGTGTCACTCAGTGTTAGCAGCCTAACCCATCCTGTGTTGTCTGTTAGCAGAAAGAGTATAGAATCACTGCAACCATTATAGTATAAATAGTATATATTCCACAATTTGTAAATGCCCTTCTCTTTTACATTGGTAAAAAAAAATGCTACCTAAAAAAATCTAGTGTCAAATCAAGATTTTTGATAAATCATTGTAACTATCCACCTTAAATTGCTATTGTTTCAGCTGAAAATTAGCTTACTAACACACACATATGCACAATTACATCAGATACAGGAACTATAAGTATCTAAAACGTAAATGTTCTCTTTTAAAGCAAGAATCTCGACTGGTGTCTCCTCCTAAACCTGGTGCTTGAGATCACATCTGAGAGGCTGTGACATTCTGGTAGCATTTGCATTAGTGCCCTTTACATCGCTGCCTTTTTGCTTCAGTTCAGTGGAGATCAAGTCGACACCTTTAAATTATTGAGCTCTCCCTGTCAATTGGCCTGAAACCAAACGGCGCTGCAGCCGTGTTTTGGCTTCGCGGCTAAATTCGTGACATTAAAATCAATAGATGCTCATCGAAATGCATTCGGTCAAACATACCAAGGTAAGCTGTCGGAGATAAACACCTCTCAAGTCAGCTGCCTTCATAGAAATGCTGCAAAAGGGAAAACATCCCATTTGGCACAGCTAATTTGACAGAGCAAGATTTAGCTTCACTCTTAATGCAAAGGATTGAAAACACTTTTATTGAATGTGTTTCAATAAAACTTGTTATTGAAACAAATTGAGTTGCTACTTAGTCTCATTAAAAAAATGTTAAGTTTTTACAAATGGTATAATGTATTGCTTAATTTGAATTTATCGTCATATTAATTAGCTGATATGACCCAGATATTTCTGTTCTTCTACATATAAACTGGAACAGATTAAATTTGGCATTGAATGCAATAATATTGTCTTAAAGTTTCATGTTAATCTGCTTATAAAACATATCGTCCTCACCCTCACTAAAAGATGGACATTAAACCTTAATGTATAAGTAAATTTGTAGAAAGTGTGTAACAGTACATTCAGCTCAAGCGACAATTCGATATGATACACATTAGTGGTTTCACAGGAATGGACAAGATTAGATTTGTCCATTTCTGGGTAATTTTATTATGTACTGTTCGAGGAAAGTAAATTGACCCTTTATGTTGCTTTTTTTCCACTCTGTGTTATAAAGAGTGTGTGATCGTTACAGAATAACCCAGTCCAGATTTGACTAGTCTATGTGTTGCATTACATGCACAATTTAATGTGGTCTTAATTTCTTATAGGCTATAGTCATGAATTGATCTCAAACCGCCACAAATCCAAGCTTTCATATGTGTACAAATGCCTATTGTTGCATATTTAACACATACCAGAGGTAATACTGAAAACACTTGTAAATTGTGTCTAATTTAGCTAAAGCACATCTTAAATTTTTACATTGCTACCTATTTTTTAATTTATCGATGTTAATGATGAGGGCTTAATCTGACAAAAGTATTGAAAATGATTATTTTCTTGTCCTTAGTTAAGTCTTTAATTTTAGTTTCCCTTGCGGCTAACAGTTAATCAGCGTTTCTTGTTTACATTAATGTCTTCGAAAGCCACTGTAACACTCGCTTCTTCAAGGCTAATGTAGCAGATTTTTGTAAGCTGACCATATGAGCAATATTGTGTTGGAAAAGACTCCTTTAACACAACAGAATAACTAAAAAAATTTTTACTCAAGTTCCCTTTTTCAAAATAAGAACCTCAAACATACATATTGGGTTTCAAGCTGAAACCCAATAAACCCAGAAAGTCCCTTTCTAGCAGCTTCGTCCAGGCAAAAACAAATATGTTGTCAGTTTGAGACTTTGTTTCACTCCTTACTGGTTTCCTAATAAAAATAGACAAGGGATTTAGCTATGTGCACATCTACACCACATAAATACAGTTTCTGCTGCATCTTTAGCTTTAGCATCGAATCCTGTTTTCATACCATCTGTCTTGCACTTCTCCAAGCGTCTCATCCCCCGTCATTTATGCATGCGTAGCACACGACCTCACGCAGCCACGCTCAGTGCATGCGCGCAATTTACTGTCACGTTGTTTTGAGTGCATTATACTAAATATGTGTGTGCCTTTGTGTGTCTCTTGAGTCAGGTTAGAAAGCTCTAGCCCCTGTCAACAGTCTGTCATTTTCTTGCTTGCAGGACTAACTTTAAGACATGTAAAGAGAGCCACAGGGAAGAAGAGGCAGGTCAATTCCAGATTCCCCCCCTGAACTGCGCCACAGTACTGAGAGTGTTTGGGCATCAAACAGTTAATTTACCCTTAGCATCATTAAGATTAAGAGACCCCCTCCCCCCTCACCCTTCTCCCAAACCAACCCACTACTGATCTATTCCTGCATGTTACTGCTGTCAACGTTTTCCATCTTAAAAGCTTTTTGCTGGCGTAAATACATTTATTATTATTATGATTATTATTATTATTATTAATTATTATTATTACTAATTGGTGTTAGTCACTTTTCTTTTGGCTTTTGTCTATGCATATTTGGTTAATCAGCAACTCTTTACGTAAAACTCTAGACGTAAAAATTCGAGACACTTTGTTGTGTGTGACATGTAAAAGCATGTAACCCTTAATACGATGTTGCATTTTGAACGTTGATGACCAATAAAGAGCTTTCCCAATTGTTGTCCGTGTACCGAGGGCTTGCTTTTTAAACAAACAACAACAACGATGAAACAAAAAAAACAAAAAAACAAAAACGGCCGCTCGCCGTCCGGAGAAAGGGGCCCCGACCCCGCCTGCTCCGCCCCGTCCAAGCGGGTGGAGAGTATTCCTCGGGTTTGTTCGCTCAGAGACACACCTGCACAGACAAACTAAAAGTAAAACAAACAAAAACAAGTACACCTGACGCACAAACACCGAACACGAACTCAATAAGTGAAGAAGCAGGGCAGAGTTAGAGTAGTCAGGCTCAGACAGGTGCTTTTTTTTTTTTTTTTTCCTTTTTTCTTCTTCTTCTTCTTCTTTTCTTTCTTTTCTGGAAAACCAGTCTCTCTCTTCTCATTTCTTTGGTCGCGCTTGACACTCAACCGAGCTTATTCTAATCCTTTCAGGCCATAAAGGCGAAAATGGAGGCGCTTAGGCCGTTGATACCGGTGTTGGAGGAGTACAAAGCCGATGCCAAATTGGTATTGCAGTTTAAGGAGGAGGTCCGAAATCTGACGTCAGTTCTAAGCGAGCTCCAAGAAGAGATGGGGGCCTATGACTACGAGGAGCTCCACAACAGAGTGTCAAATCTTGAGGAGAGACTGCGAGCATGCATGCAAAAATTAGGTAGGCACAGAAAGTTGTTGACACACACTTTTGCTTGCATGCACACACACTGACTAAAGATGTCATAATTAGTCCTAGACATTTACTTTCAGGCATACGCACATGGTGATGCGGAAAGCAAGGGAATATTGTGCGTGGGGGTATTCCTTGCAACCGCCCGACCCTCAAAGTACACCTGCTTCATGTGTAAGACTGCTCAAAACTTTGAAACCACCGCTTTAAAGCGGCCAGCCTTACTCGCAGTATTTTGAAAGTGTTTCAAGATGAATAATTCCCCAGGATTTTCTTCCAAAAGGTTTTTTTTTCTTTTCTTTTTTGAATTTTGGCTGCTTTTTTTACCCCCCCCCTCCCTTTCGCTGATTTTTGTGTTGAGTCATTGTTCCTGACCAAAGCAACAGAACGTGACACATGTTCTGCATAAATGTGAAACTAGAGAAGTGCAGCGCGGAGGCAGAAGTGCAGCATAGCACCGGTACCTAAAAGACCCCAAACATGAAAGAATTCAATGTAAAACTCTTGATTGCTTTGGGAATCACCTTGTTGGTGCTAGAAATCCTCTTTGTTAACTTTATTACCTTTGGTCGTTCATAAATTTGAAGTGAAAAATGGTCTCTTAAGTAACAAAGCACAACAAATACAAAGTACCAAAGGCCAAAGCAAACCATTAGACAGTATCGTAGCTTACAGCCGAAGTGTTTTTAACTGTCAAGCACAATGGAGGATTCGTGGGCATGTTAGAGTGCACGTTCTCAGAAACCTGTTGAACTAGTCGCATATTTTTTATACCAATTTGGTGTAAGTAGGTCATCATTAGCTACCTCAGGAGGATAACGATAGGAAAACATTGGCAAATCAACACAGAAATGATTGAACAGGCACAAAATCAACCTTTTATGGTCGTCTTAGTCCCAAGACTTAAATTTTTCAGGAAAAAAGTCTGGAGTGAGGTAAAGACGAGAGAGCATATGTGAGGAGGCTGAACTCTGCAGGGTCTAGAGACAGACTGTGCAAAAAGGGAATAGTCAAATATTCGCCTCCGTCTTTGGTCCAAGCTTGTTACATGTTATACTAGACTAGACTGGATGCTGCCTTATTTACAAATCAGGGTTAATGTATGGCTGCACACAATTTTGCCACTGGTAATTTTATTAAACTCAGTTGGATTATTCCAAACTGATTGATTGCATTTGGGTTAAAGGCTGTCTTTCATTGAGCGATTATGCTGCAGAAATGAAAGTAAATGACTTTAAGGGGTTTTCACACATTGTTTTCCAGCAAATGTGTACCACCTTCCTAATTTACATTATTAGAAATATTACGCAGCATTCCTAGGAGAAGCCCTCATTTCAGCCTACATAATATGTGTTCCTCACTCTGTGAAACCTGATTAGCTTCATTGCGGCAGCCCCATCAGGACGGCATGATGAAGCACTTGCTGCCTCAAAGTGGCACACGAAAATATGCCCACAGAGTCAGCTGCGCTGCTCACGTGGTTCCAGTCTTATCTTTGCCTTTTAGCCCCTTCCTCAGTGTCTTCACACGTCTTATGACAGAGGACGGTGCTAATAGATGCACACCCACACGGTGACTAAGATATATTACAAGAGCAGAGGCACTTAGCACATCACGGGTATATTGTGTCCCTGTTTTGAATAATTCACAGTGCAAGATGATAGAGGGGGGGATTTAAAAAGTGCTTGAGCCACAATGCCCTCTGTTAGCTCATTTCAGCTCGCTGACTGATTCTTCTGTCGTCTTACATTCTGCGGTGAATCTTCGGTCTTCTCGTGCCGTCACGCAGATTTTAATGTCAGGTGAGATTGACGAAAGCAGAGGCGAGTTTTCAAATGACGACTTCGTCGTCCGTCGTGGTTTACTCATGATTTAACTAAGACTAGTCACACATTTAGTTCAAATTCATTAGCAACGCTTTCTTATCGAATAGAATATTAAAGATACAAACAGCGTTCAAGGGCAGATTTTGGCAGCAACCAGCCCACTAAGGGTTTCCATGCTTTGGAACCACAGTGAGAATCGTGATCCACAAATGGGAGAAAAAAAACAACTTTCCCTGGACTGTCTGATCTGCCGATATGAGTCCAAGAGTGCCTCATGAGCGACTCATCCACAAGGTCACAAAAGGATCCAGAACAAAATCTAAACACTGCAGGTCTCACTCACCTCAGTTAAGGTCTGTGTTGTTGACTCAACAATCAGACATTTAGCGAAAATGATATTTGTTTTGTACTGACTTTCTATTACATCTGATGTAAAAGCAACAACATTTTAGAAAAGAACATCATACCTTCAGTCAAACCTGGTGGTGATTGCGTGATGCTTTTATTAAGACGAGTTTATTTGTTGTAATAGATCCAAAAATTCTGCTTTCCAACAGAAATCCCTGAAGGGAAATATCTCACCATCAGTTCGATTGTTTGGCAAAACTTCACAGATATTACAAATCAGGCCAATAAGCCAACATAAAGTCCACCTCTGAGTGGCTCAAAAACGGCCTAGTCAAAGTCTGAACTTAACTGTAACTGAGATTCTGAGGCACTGGCTTTAAAAAAAAGGCTCCGATGTGGCTGAATTAAAGCAACTCTGCCAAGCAGAGTGACCCAAAATTCATCCGCAGCGACGTAAAAGATTGATTGCCGGTTTTTCCAAAAGACTCATGCCAGCTGTTGCCCTCAGAGTGCGACACAGTCGGATGTTAAACTGAGCGTTCATTTACTTTTTCACACAGGACACTGGACAGCTTTTTATCTCTACAAACTCACTGCATTTTGTGTTTGTCAACTAATAATGAAATTAGTTTGACTTGAAACAGTTAAGTGCAAAAGCAAAAGAAAGATAAAACAAGAACACTCCACAAGGAAGTGAACACTTACAGCGCTGCTGTGTGTGTGTTTCACACTCATTTATATCAGAAGCCACCTCCAGCCCCACGCCCTGCCGGGTCCCTCCCGGCGTTTCCGCTCCCAGTTCGCTGAACACGCCACTCCTCGTGTCTGCGGCCAAGCAGCCGGAAACGGGAGGAAGCCGTGACTTCTGGGACGGAACAGTGGCGTGCGTGCGAGATCGGAGGGGATAAAGGCGAGGTCACCCAGCGAGACGCTGGCTTAGGCAGAGCAGAGGGTGGCTCTGCTTTTCCTCTTCGCATGCTTGCTAAAGCTCTCATGCATCGCGCACACAGATACACTCCAACTCCATGCCGCCGTGCAGAGATTAAACTGGCCAAGGTCACTGGCCACATTTGCATATGACCAATAACAACGGGGGAAGGGAAAAAAAAAAAACAGAGGCGGCAGGAATTTTTTTTTTTTTTTTTTACCTCTGAGTGACAGACATGGAGGGTTGTAGGAGGGGTGGTAATGGAATGGAGAAAGTGAAAAAGAGCAGGAAAAGCGAATGAGAGTAAATAGAGTCTCCGCTGAGCTGTCCTTCAAGCTGTTGTGTGCCAGAGAGACTAACGGGCCCGCGGCTGTCGGGACACAATGGCCATCGATCAAGTGGACATGCCAGCTTGCTGGGCAATAATCAAATAAATAAATCTCCCGTGCCACCGCAATGTGAATGCACACGGAGCCGCAGGCAAACGGAGGCCATGGAAACTCAGACACACTGATGGATGGAGGAGCAGGAGAGAAACCTCTGCTGGCTGCTCCACGGCAGCTGATCCCCCTTCTCTGCTTGGACCGTAAATAATATTAAACTGGAAAATACCAAAGAAAATCCCCCAAAATCCAAAAATCTCATCAAAGTATTTCAATGGGATTTTACGTCACACTGTAGACTAACACAAGGTAGGAGAAAACTTTGAAGTGGAGAAGATTTTCAAATCTTTCTGAGAAGTGTGGTGAGCATTTGTGTCCATCTCCCCAAACCCCTGTGTTCTGATGCCCCGAAAGTAAATCAGGTGCAACAAATTGTCTTCAGAAATCACCTTAATGATACAAATAAGAGCGTGGTTCCTTCCTAGTTCTCTGTAGGGAAGCACAAGAAAGCAGCAAAAGAAAAGTTAAGAATTAGCTTACATGTTAGCGAGTGAAATATTTGATTCTCCAACTTTTCATGCACATAAGGAAGAATTTTGACACCTCTCTGTTTACGGAGGCTTTTGAAATCCTCCGAGTTTCGTGGCTGTTGCTTGGCAACGCAAATCTTTGGCCCACTCTTCAGAGATCTAGTGACTGAGTGGGCCTCAATGTGACCTTATTCTGCTTGTTCTTCAGCCACGCCATTATTATCCGTGTAGGTTTTTGAGAAATTAGATCAATCTTGCACAATTCGAAACGAGGCAGTAAAATAACAACGTGGAAAAAGTGAAGCGTTGTGAGTACTTTGTTGATGCGCTGTATTTCCCGCGGGGCTTCCAAGATTTCAATTTATTACAGCGCCTGGTGGTAATACATTGCCAAGCAAATCAGGCTGAATTGTGTTGAATCCGCTGGAGAAATCAAAGAACACGCTGCCTGCCTGCTTCGTCCAGATGACGGTGGGTTTGTACGAAGGAATCCTCAACTCCAAATTCACAGCGGAGACCAAACTGCAGCAGTTCCTGAGCTTGGTTGCTTTCTCAAGAGAGAGTGATGAAATAATAATAATAATAATAGTAAAAAAAACAATGTTTAATTGTTGGGAAAAGACCCATTTGCAGTTTGACACAACAAGTTCATATTCATACTCATGTTACACACTTTTACAAAGTAGAATGGGCAAACAATCAGTCTCCAAATTTACAAATCTTACAGAGACCTTACCCACAAAACTTGCAGTTGCAGTTGGAGCAAAACTACAACCTCATAAGGACTGACTCTGAGGGTCAGTGCATTATTTCCATAAAAGTTTTGAAAACCATGCACAATTGTTTCCATATTCATGCACCGTTTTGTGTTGGACTGTCTGTCACATAAAATCCCAAAGAAACATTTGTGAGCGTATCGTGCTAAAAATGCTAATAAGTTGGTTGTGCTTTTGTGGCATCGGCCGCAGCTCTCAATAGGTGTTTTTTTCCACCCACTTGGGATTTGGCCTCTGATTCAGGTTAAACAAATTCGGGCCAAAAGGGGATTAGAACCTGCGGCGTATCTCCAGAAAGCAGATCCATCAGCGTTGCCCACTGCAGCAGTGGTGGACTTCTAATGATAGACTCACGATTGTAGAAAATAAATAAATAAATCAATGGCCAATGTCTGAGCGCGGTCTCTAATCCCCCCACCGTTAGGGTTATGTAAGGGACACAATCCCCCCCTAGTAGAAACGGTAGGTCCACGCTTGTGCTAGTATGCATTTGTTTCTCAGCTGCAGCCTAGGTGCAATTCCCACACATTCTCTCGGGCATGACATATGCCGCGCACGGAGACACACCGACGCTCCAGCACAAAGCCACGAGTCCCATTACATAAGAGGCTGGGATGTGACAGCGAGAGTGGCTGCAATGTGTGCGAAGATAAGCGGAGGGAAGCACAAATTAATCCCGGGTTGTGTGTCCACAAAAGGGCCGCGACATTTCACTTGGGTGAAGAACAAAAAGGGGATGATGGACTAATGGATGAAACGCTTCGCAGAGAGAGGAAGAGAGAGGCTAATGAAACCCATAAAGGAGCAGTCCTCACAGAGCTGCACTTTAAATTAGCTTTTTCCTGTGGCTAGCTCCCATCTTGTGATTTTTTGAGAAGCCCTTCACTGTGATCTCAATTATTATTATTATTATTTCTCTCTCTCTCTGCTAAGAAATAGCTAGAAAGCCTAATGAATACAAACCCTCTAATCTCTGCCTGCGCTTATTAGATAGAGAGGATTAGTCTGAACTCAGTCAGGAGGGACGCAGGACCGGCGTTATTTTTGTCAAATTTAGATTAACACCTCAATCAACGCTAATTAGCGCCATGACGCCTGGTGTTTCACACAAGAGGAAAAGTACAGAGAGCCTCTCCCCTTCCTGATTTTTTTATTTTTTTTTTCCTGTTTGTTTCATTTCCCTCACTTCTTCACACATTCCCATTCTGAGGGTAAAGCAGGCATTAGCATATGTGAGCAGAATAATAAGCACTTCTTGTAGAGTACATCATGCATGGGGAAAGGCTGTAAGATACCAACGAGCTGGACTGGAACTCCCAACTTCATCCTGATGACAAAGTGATATTTTCCCACAAAGCTCGATCAAGCTGAAGTACCTCAGTGGGTGGGAGGGGAGTGGCATTGCTGCAGATGTTCCCATTTTACTTCTTTACTTGCAGCCTGCGGCAAACTGACAGGCATCAGTGATCCAATCACCATCAAGACGTCCGGATCCAGGTTTGGCTCCTGGATGACGGATCCGCTGGCGCCTGAAGGAGATACCCGGGTAGGTACAGCACACAGTGACACAGCTGGGTTTTAAATGTGACTTTATGACAATGTCTAATCTGGCTGTTGAAGAAGAATTGGACATTTAAAGCTTTTGGTTCTCTGCGTCCCTTGGGGAAGTCGAACAGTGGAGCTGGAAACTGGTTGGGTAAGACATATCTGCCAAAAACAGTTGATGGAAAATCTTATTATTTTTCCACTTCTGGTTGTTTTTTTTTTTGTTTGTTTTTTTTTAGATAATTTCTATTTGATAATTGGCAAAATCATAGGAGAGATTATATTGTAGAGGTTTTTATTGAGTTTCATAAGTTCAGACATGCAGAGATTGCATATCTGAACCTGGACGACGATGTCTTGGCTTTGGGTATTGTTGAAAAACTTCCTCAAATTTGAATCAAGTGGAGTTAGTGTCAGCAGTAACATTAGGTCACTGTTTCTTAATGAAACTTACTTTCTTGACAATATTGAAATTAGAAATCAGAAATGACCCTCGTAGGGAAACTTTTTGATTTACTCACTGAAAAACTGAACATGGAGGAAATCATAAAAAAAAAAAAAGACCAAAACATTTTCTGCCCAGTTTAATTATTTCCATCCATATCTGGACATGGAAGAAGCTAAAAATCTCATTTTAAACTTTGGCAAACTTTGTTAGGATTGTGTAGAAATCTTATTTATTTCCGGAAAATCAAGGAAGCCAAGCTTTTAACTTATGTCATGCACAGTTTTTGCAATCTTTGCCAGTTGGAATTTGGATTTTAATAGTGATTAAAATAACATTAATGATGATTGACGTAAAAATGTTGACCATCTGTCTTTCGTGACCAGATCTACGGCTGATATTTTCTTCGTAGAGGGAAAAGCAAAGTCCGTTTCTTTTGCCCGGCAGCTGTGCGGTTCGCAAGGTACAGCTGCTCCAAAAGCTGTTCAACAGCTGATCACTCCGGCATTTCTTTGGCATCTTAATAAACGGACCTTAAAGTACCGGGACAGTTTGATTAGAAATTTTAGAACTTTGCTAATCAACGCTTATCATAATCTTGGGTTGCCTTATTATTAGTGGTAATGGTCCATGCAAAACTGCTTCTTTTTGGCTTTTTGTTTTAAATTCAAAGTGTTATAAAAGTAGGCCTTTGCAACGTTGCTGCCGGTGTTGCAAGTTACAAACGTGCTAATGTACAAACTTAATCAGAAGTCTGATTGCCTGTTAAACATACCCGCTGATGAAAATTGCCTTCTGCAACCAACAGAACTCGTCATTTCTGTTCTCCAACAACTTCGGCTTCCAGTAGATAAGTTGTAACTAAACATGTCAGCTTTGGCATTTGCTAATTAGCGGAAGCTCCAAAGTCCTTGACAAGCAGAAGACATTAGACTTCAAAGCTTGTTCTCCACCTGATTGCTTCACAATTGTGACTCCAAAGCTGCAGCTATTCTTTAAAAGAAGGAAAAGTCTACCACGGGCTTGATCAGTTGGAAAAATAACACTGATTTGTCGACTGTTTGGTGGCTGCGAAAATGAAGCAGCTGTTTTGCTCCCTGGGCAGTGAAGCCGGTTATGAACAGGATCCATGTTGTGGCTGATCTGGAAGGTTAATGTTACCTGCTTTTCCCATCTTAAACCCGTCTTTACGTTTAAGACGTAAAGACGGGTTTGTAGCTCGTTCTGACCCAGACCGTCAGCCTCAGATGAAAGGAAACTGTTTGGGATGTTCAAGTACAATTCTAGACGCACCAAGGCTCAAGTCTGCCAGGGACTTTAACCTTTTGAAAGACCAGGGTCCCAGTCTAAAATGAAACGTTGCATCAGCATTGTGTCTCCTCTGGCGACGTACAAGCCAAGAAAGAAGTTCCCACTTTAAAATATATATATTTAAGCTGCAAATAGACCGAATAGCTTTATAGATTTATTTTCAGATGAGACACAGATTAGTTTATCCGGTCACACTGACAAAAAGGCCTGAAGAAGATGAATGTCAAGTGTGGAAAAACTCTCTCCCCAAAGCTTCAATCCTTTCAATCCAAAATTACAGGAACAGCTGTTACTCACGTAATTATGATGCGCTGCAAAGAAAACGTTTGTCAGATTTCAACGTCGGGCCTTGAAGAGGACGGAGCTCGATAACAGATAGTCAATTATTTAATTACAACACCTTCATTTAGAAAGCTTTGAAAAATGACACATTCCATCCAGCTTATCAGGCAATTTAGCATTAGAGTGGAGAGAAATGCTATGAATTTAGCTGACGTGTAAAACGGGAGCTTCGCACAGACGAAAATTGTCGATTTTGATCAAAACGCACCAAGAGGCGAAATGGCACAACAGTGTTTACTTGGCAGAAGTGGACAGTCTCACTCGACCTCGTTTTCTACTCCAGTGTGTTTCATCCTGTTCCAAGGGGACCTGCTCCCTGCATGTGCCTGGCATTCATGAATCAGTCACAGCAGCAGGGGGTACCAGGTGGTGAAAGGGCCTGAGCCATATCAGTTCCACAGAGACTGAGGAGGTATTAGCGGCTCTGGAACGGCGACGGCAAAAAGGAGCCAACGGGAAGCAGGGTAAAAAGCAGCTGGAGCAGGAAGGCATCGTCCTGGCAGGCTCCGTCAGCTGCCATCCTGCGGATGACATCAAGAATGTTCTTTTAATTGATTATCATTAAAATGTTGTCGGCTCCAGTGAAAAAAAAAATCACTAGAAATTGCTAACTTGATTAGGATGCTTGTTTATTATGACACTTGGTTTTGACTCTGAGGCAAATTTAACTTTGTGAAATGATAAGATGCAGAGAGCTGAAGAATTTGTTTTCTTTTTATTCTGCTTAGGTTTGGTACATGGACGGCTACCATAACAACCGCTTTGTTCGGGAGTACAAGTCCATGCATGACTTCATGACGTCGGACAACTTCACGTCGCACCGGCTGCCGCACCCGTGGTCGGGGACGGGCCAGGTCGTCTACAACGGCTCCATCTACTTCAACAAGTTCCAGAGCCACGTCATCATCAAGTTCGACTTCCGCACCTCCTCCATCAGCAAGTCCCGGCAGCTGGACTACGCCGGCTTCAACAACGCGTACCACTACGCCTGGGGAGGCCACTCGGACATCGACCTGATGGTCGACGAGGGGGGCCTGTGGGCCGTCTACGCCACCAACCAGAACGCCGGCAACATCGTCATCAGCAAGCTGAACCCCAACACGCTGCAGATCGTCAAGAGCTGGACCACCAACCACCCCAAGCGGAGCGCCGGCGAGTCGTTCATGATCTGCGGCACGCTCTACGTCACAAATGGATACTCGGGAGGAACCAAGGTTTATTACGCGTACTCCACCAACTCCTCGACGTACGAGTACATTGACATCCCCTTGCAGAACAAGTACTCGCATATCTCCATGCTGGACTACAATCCTCACGACCGCGCCCTCTACGCTTGGAACAATGGCCACCAGGTGCTCTACAACGTGACGCTGTTTCACGTCATCCGCTCAGAGGAACTGTAACGGACGAGGATTCAGTGAGGATAGATGAACGTCGTCCTTGGGAAGAAGGAGGGGAAAAAAAAAAAACAAACTCATTCTATTCAATCTCTGAAAGAAGAGACCATATCGAGAACATCTTGTGAAAACACAGAAGGACTGCATTATCCGCGAATGCAAAATGCATTGAATGTGTACATGAACACAAATCTATCATTGAAGTGTTTCATTCCAAAATTAGATGTTACTACTGGAGAAATACTGCAATATTATTTATCTAAAAAAATAATAAAATAAGTAAGATAACTGAAAGGAATATTAAGGTTTTGTAAATAAATGTCTCAAGATGACTTTTTTTGATTTCAATGGTGTGTTTTATTTTGATAGCTGCCTTTAATAGTGGTATATTAGAGGCATTTTTATTTTGGAATGAAACTCTTTAATCGTTTGCTGTCTAGAAAAAAAAAGATGATTGTAAAAATAGAAAATATATCAGACTCAAAATAGTAAGAACAGATGCCAATAAAAGAAAATACCACGCCTTTTTTTTATAGAAGCAAATATCAACCTAAGGTCATTCCTGTGGCTCCTCCCAGATGGACTTTTCCGTGGTCGACCGGGAGGGTCAGGGGTCAGAGGTCGGGGATGCGGAGGGGGTCCTGGAACAACGACTGTTGGCTACAAACTGTAGGATCCTCACCCTGCCCAAGATCCTACGGATAACGGGAATGTCAGTCCGGTCAGAGGACTGGATATCCAGGAGGAAGCGGGTCTGTCATATAATTTTTATCAAAGTTCAGTAGCAAATCTAAAGTCTGTAGAGAACCAATGACATCCACTAAAAGACCTGAAGGCACTGACTGTTGATCGCGCTGATTTTTTTTGACCTGATTTTTGCGTATCGGTGATTATGTGTTGAAACGGATTTCTTTGCATGGTTGTTTTCTATAACTCCAGTCTGCTCTGCTGAATGTCCTTTGCTGTGCGATAACTACAAATTTAAGCGAAAGGGAGCTGGAAGGAAGCAAAACACAGTTAAAAGATTTTGCTGATATTTTCTTTTGTTGTCGTCGTTGTCCCTCGGCTCCTCCCTGTGTGGCGTCTTGCTTCTTTTGCTTCTGTTTCTTTGCCTCCATCTTAAATGTTCACGTACTATTCAGCCGCTGGTCTCCTTGTATTTATTATTTTTTTTGAACTGTCTGAGGAATCTAGCTAGCTCACTAATCTACAAAGTTTAAAAAAAACAAAACAAAAGAGAATTTCTGACGTGATGCATTGTGGGTAAGGGAACCTGGTTCGCTTATCTTCATCTCACATGAGCCTGAAGTGGTCAGAGGTTTACGTTGAAAGAATAATCCCATCTCATATCCACTGCGAGTGGCGCGTGTTTGTTAAATGTACGTATACCCTTGCTAAAAAAAACAAAAAAAAACGAAAGCTTTTCACTCTTTTTGCGCTTTGCTGGACATGTATTGTATCTGAAATGAGATGGTCTATGAATCGTGTCAATAAAACAGAGAAAATCTGATTCTCGGGTTGTTGTTTTTGAAAGTTACAGGCATCTGGTTCGAACTGAGGCTCAAGCTCACATCAAAGACCGAGAGCATCTTTCACTGCAATATTCTTTGAGGAGCATTCTGACGAGTCATAAACAGTGCAAAATACTGTTTCCGTTAGTTATTAGTCAAAATTCAAATGCTTGACGACAAGGAACTAGAAATGATGGTCAGAGGCAGGAAATGAATTCGGACGAGAGGGTTTGTATCTCATGGTTCGGTCCATGAGATGAGTTCTAATAGCCGACGTAACAGGAAAAGGAAAACCGCCACACAGTTCAGCCAATTGTCAACTCTAAAGCACTGGACTCCCTGCTGTATTTAGAAAACGTTTGTTTGATTTGTCATCAGATTAGTCGCATTCTGAATTTCTCATGAAGTTCTTAATTTAGTCTGCGGTTCACTCTGCACCTGAGACGCCGTCTCCCTGCCTCTGTCCGTCCGTTTTCCTTAAGAACATGGAAATAAACATCCCTGACTCGGGGAGGGCTGTGGTCTTAAAAGGAACATGTTTTCCGTCTCTTTAAATTTTGATGTCGAACACTCCTTTTCCGTATGTTTCGCAGTGATCTACCACAAACGAGCCGCCAGGGCTTTTCTCGCTCTTCCTCGCTTCATCTGATTCCACTTTCTGAAGCCAGACCGTCTTCTTTTTGCTCGCTCAACAGTTTTACCGTCTTTGATTCGCTCTCCATCGCCTCGCCACCTTTCTTTTTCTCCTTCATCATTCAGCCAGTCAATTGTTCACACTCTTTGTTGCTCCCATACTCCCCCCTTTATGCCCCCCCTCCCCCCCACTGCCTTTCAGTCCTCTGATGTTGCAATCGATGAATAAATGATTGCTTCTATTTTCACTCTCAGTGCTCACCTGACACAAACTGATCTACTCAACCAGAATAAGGGTGGATAGAATTTATTATTTATTTATTTTTTTGGAGACGGAGAGAGAAGTGAACTTGCGCGCAGAAGTAGCGTGTTCCTCTGAGGATCTCGCTGCACATGACACAGCGAGCTGCCACTCAGCAGGGGACTGTATTTGCATCTTCAAGCGGCGAAGGGCGCATTAGGAAACATGTCAGCGCCGCCCGTAGCCTCCGTTTCTCAGCAGCCACATCACAACCTCGTACACCCTTGGAACTGACAGTTACACTTCGTTTCATCATTGTGCATGTTGGCTCTCTCTGGCAATCCTTTCGCCGCTCGCCCAGGATTTCTTGAAAGCGAAGTCGGGCAATTAGCTTGTGCATACCTTGCCCTTCCCTTCTGCTGCCGTCGCTGTTGCATTGATTCTGAGACAAAAGGCGGGAGGCGGTGAGGGGCTCGACCTCGCCGCGCGGGGTGCCGCACGCCTCAAAGTTCGAGATTCTTTCAGGAATGAAAAGTCGGAGGGCTACAACCAATTACACATCCTCGACATTTTATGAACACTTTGCGCTACATGCTGACAGATTGTTGGGAAGACGTTTCTTAAAACATGATCGTGATAATCGAAAGCAAATGTTTAGGACTTTTGCCTCTTTTTGTTCTGTATGTTTCTTACATTCGTAGAGGGAAATAAAACTCAGAAGCACTTTCACTTTCATCATTTCCACTCTCTAATGATACGAAATGATCCTGTTTCTGATTACCATGGGTCTATATAGGAGCTGCGCCTTTGCTTGATGCTGTCATTAAATTGTCTCTTTCAATTTAATACAGCCACGTTTTGGTTTTGTAGTTCTGTCATTCTTGTCACATTAATGTACTGGAAAGTTCCTCTTTTCCAGACTAAAGAAATAATTCCTTCAAATCGCACCAACAACACCGGCACGCTTTCAAATCAGTGTTTTGTTTCAACAAATATCAATGTTTTTTGCATGTGATAAAAATAACCTGTACTTTTAATTAGTTCCAGTTCACCTAATAACTCGATTCTTACTTTTTATTAAGATGTGACCTGATTAATTCTTAACCATCCAGGGAGCAGAAGCAGTCATAATTTATCTCTGGCCCCGAGACTGCAGCAATCACTGTGAGCACTTTCAAATTAAATGCACTGTGATGCATCCAGAGATTTCATTTATTATTATTTTTTAATTATTTTTATTACTTCCCTTTGTTTGGTTTTGTTTCAGATATTTTCTCTCCAATTCATCTCACTGGTCCAGAAAGGAAAGTAGAAACGACACCCAAATTTTTGCCGCGGCTCGGGGCAACGTCGGAGCAGAACCGACTACAGGCCAAGCGTGGAGCGGAATAAATCAGTGGGACAATAAAGACGGGGTCCGAGAGAGGAAAAACAACAACGATAAATGCAATTCATTTTAATTACAGTGCAATAAAAAGGCAAGGCAAAATAAAGTCAGATGTCCCCTTTGTGATTCTCAATTTGGCAGTAATATTAGCAATTGTGTCCTTGTCAGCAGTTCAGCCACCTGCTCGCTCACAAAATGTCCCCGAATTAGCATTTTTGTCAATGTGCGGCTCTTATATGGCCGTACATACACACCATATGAAGCTGACGTTATTATGGATAGTCAGAAAACATCCCACGCTCCGCTGATTTTTCATCATTTTGAATGTACGACCGAGACTCTTGTTTTGACTTGTGAAAGCTGCTGGGCTCAAGGTAACTATAAAAATGTGGACTGTTTTTTTTTTTTGTTTTAATGCGAGAAGCGAGGCATTCGCAGCCTGTCAATGGGAGATCACGTAGCTCACTTGTTAGCTTTGCAAGGTTTAAAGGTCAGCATTTTCCAATAAGTTCATATATTTCAGCATTGCACTTGGGAATCGGCATTCCGTTGTTAAATCCCGTTGGGAAAATGATTTTTGGCAACATTATTGCGTCGTAAACAGGGGAGACTGAAGATGGATCTCACAAAGAGCTTCACATGCCATTTCAAATCATTTTTTTTCAAGACGCGTCACAGAGAAGAAAAGGTTTTCCGTTATTACTCTCGTTATTTTGAGCGTGCTCATGTTAGTTTAATAAATGAAAATATGGATTTACAATTTGTCCTCCATTTGGCTCAGACACAGGGGGAAAAAAAGATAGATGCAGATAACTACAAAAAAAATACAAAAGGCAGAGATGACTTAATCTCATGACTAAGATCTGCAATTTGGGAATATTTAGGTCTGCAAGAACGCTGAGAAGTTGCCAGGTGACTGTACTTTTCTGTTCCAAGTGCGAGCAGAGAGTTTTCAGCACAAGGCTGCGCCAGTTGCTTTTTTAGCAACTGGTTGCATCCCATTATAACTGGTTAATGTTATGTGTCTTTATATAAAATATCCCTGTTTTTCCATGACATATTAAACATTTATCATCTAATGACTGAGACTTGGATAGTTTCCCTTTTTTGACTTCCTACTTCTAGATTCCTTCAGTTGTAATTCTTCCCCTTTCTGGTTATATTTCTCTTTGGTTGTCGAGTCCCTCTCTGATTTGCCAAGCTTGATTGGTTTTTCCTTTTGATCCCTCTGCATTTTAGAGGATTTTCTTTCAATCTTTGCCAAAGTTTTGAGTTTTAAAAGTACTGCCTCTTTTTGGTTGATGAGGCAGTATGGCTTTCCATACTGCCTTTCTCCTCTTTTCAATTTCCTCAGAAAGGGATGCCTTGGTTTGAAGCAGAAAGTGTACATGTTGCTGAAGGTTGATAATTGCTGGACCAGGACAAAGCAAAGGGATTAGGATTTGAGAGTTGTACCTTTGATTTTCGTAGCCTGAAACTTCTGGGGTTTTGTTTTCAGAGGCCTCTTATGTTTCAGAGATTGATTCCTTTTCAGGGACCAGTGAAGCGTCTTGCTTTTCAGTATCTCCGGCAGAAATGTTTTGATCAATTTCCAATCAGGCTGGGAATGATAACTTTTTTCTGCTTCCCCTTTCTCTTAGGTGGCTGGTTCAACCTTACTTCATCCACTGTCTCCAGTGTTTCAGAAATGGATTCCATTTCAGTGACCAATGAAATGTTTTCTGCAGATTAACCTATCATGCATGTTCCTTAAAAGCCAAGTCTGTGCCAAGCAATCGAAATCTATGAATCCCAGTAATTATTTTATAGCTATAAAACAATTAGATATTAATACAGAGTTTATGCACATGAGTGTAAACCCCTGACTGCAAATGTAACTGTGCTCCAAGAAGCAGCAAGGGCAGTTCTCTTCACACTTAAGTGCCCACATGTAGGGATGACACATGTGCTGCATGCTGTAACGCATTTCGGCTGAATGTTGTGGACGGTCCTCTGCCAAGGTTCCGATCTTGTGCACATTCACGCGTGCCTTGTGTGGAGATTTATCTGTGGGTATGTATTGCTAAAGAGCAGCGCTGCCAAAATGTGTGCCATCTGTGTACACAAGAGATTTCACACGCTCGTTCTAGTTTGAAGGCTGCGCCAGTGTTCTTCTCGGGGACGTCGGCCAATCATCGCAGGGAAGCTAAAAGCAACACGCTCCAGCCCATTAGCCAGTCTCCTCTTCATCACAGTCATTTTCAATAGCTTCCACATTGGATGTGGTGGCTTTTTATTCACTATTCTTGCTTGAGAATCTGCACTGTTACTTGGTGAAAAGTGATGAAAAAAAAAAAGCGGACAAATTCTAGTCGATTTTAAATCAGATTTGGTAAGGTATGACTCAGCATCGTCATTCCTAATGATCACTTTAACTGTAAAAAATGAACTATTCAACATCAGTTGCTTTGTGGGAATCGAACCAAATTATGGAATTGGTTTGATAATATGAAAAAAAAAAAACCCAAACAATTAAGATACTGTTGTAAAAGGTATAAAGGAGTGTAACTTCAAACTACTTTGTGGAAAATCTGTCTATGTTGATTTTCATACAACATATCTAAGATATTTGGAAGGAAATGCAGTTTGGGAAGCTGAAATATCAAGTGATACCTGACCTGCTGTTGGTTGGTAAGAAGAGAAATAAGGGAGATGGTAGTGCGAAGCCAGTTTCCAGTGTGCATGTTGGGGAATGTTTTGTGGGTGAGCTATTAAAACGGGCAGTTCTGAGTATTCAAGGTCTTGACCAAAGTTGGGGAGTTAAAGTATCTCAGGTTCTTGTTCACAAATGACGGGGAAAATGGAGTGAGCAATCAATAGGAGGGTCAGTGTTGTGTCTGTACCAGTCCATTTTGACCTGTGGACGTCCTTTGCAGAGTGTCTGTGCTGTCCCCAAGAGACAGGGTGAGGATCATCTAAGTGTCTGGGGAGAGGGAAGTCTGCATCTCTCTGCTTAGACTGCTGCCTTTGAAGGATGGATGGATTCACTGTGAAACGATGTCACTCAAATGCCTATCTGCCATCTCCACCAGAATATGTCAATACCAGAATGGCCTAATTGTGGTAAAGGCCTTCTCACTTACCAGGTAATGTCGATACCCTCAATCTGGAAACCAATTCAGCAACGTGGCAATCCTTTCGACTCAGAACCTACTGTGCAGGAATCCTGCCAGGCTCAGTCTGATTACTTTGTTTCACCTGACAACCCCAGTCTCCAACAATAGAAGCAAAAACAGAATTAGATGGACCAGGATCAATACCTCCAGGCAGTTTGCCCCTATGCACCAGCAATGTATAATTATGTTCTCAACCCTCCCTACTGAATGCCACGCACAGCCCTTGACTTGCGATGCGAGTGCTACACTGAATGCATCCCTCCACACCTCTCATGACTATTTTTCATCTTACTGACAATCATAATTGTGTTCTTGTCTCTGTCATGGACTTCTCGCCACAGTTTCTCCCCTCACCGTCTCTTCTCCAGGCATTAAGGATGCAAATTTGGAGTGACAGAGCAATCCTGGATTATATCCATGAATGACAGAGTGAAGCCGTCTGGTCAAATGGAAGTGGAGCAGGAATTAGTGACTGAAGTCTGGGAGTAACTATGGCCCAAAATGATGGAGGCGTCTGGGTTCTGTTGAGTCCAAATCTTGATGTAAATGTAATGTATTTGTAATGTAAATGTAAATCTTGATGATTAAAACTCTGTCTGATGTTAAGCGTCTGAATGCATGAAATTTGGGGCAGCATCCAGGAAAAGACAAACAGACCAATCAGCATTGACAGCCAGCTGATTTAAAATCAATATCTTAATGCCGCCTAAATCCATCTGATCCGTTTGCATTCCCTTGGGGAAAGTACATCTACACAGAGTTTAAACATCTGCATGGTCTCGTTTTCTCACACACTAAAAACCGCTGAGTTAGAAAGAAAAGAGTTTGGGTTACTTTGTTTATCCAGTTCAAAATCAATGGCGGATCAATTCATCCCCAGGCTGATTTCACACAACAGTCAGATTTCAGTTCAAAATAGAAAAAAATTTCGTTGAAAAGGAAAAACCCCATAAATTGGACTCCCAAAACTTTCAGTTTATCTCTGCATTAAAACATCATGTTATTTAAGACATAAACAAAAATAATCAAAACATGTGCTGATGGAAATATATTTCTACATGAATCTTGACACAGTCTGTAATGTTGATCATTTTTATCAACTTTTTTTTCTCTTCCCCCCAAATACCTTTTGAGGAAAAGGAAATTGTTGTTTCCCTTCTAAAATGATTTTTTTTTTTGTTACAACAGGAAGAGATCATGTAATCTTCTGCAGCTTAGTTGTTTGCAGAAACATGCATGTAATTTTTATTTTGCCTATTAATTTGAACGAATGGACTCACTGAGAAAACATCTGCAACCACCTGTCAGCACCTCTACATCTGGGGTGTGGCATAAATTTTTTTTTCTTATTTCTCCAGCAAGTAGCTCACAAGTGTTGACCCAATGTTTTTTTTTTTTTTTGGGTCAAACTACCCAACCTCTATCCCAACATTGCAAATTCAACATTCGGAATAAAGAAATAACCCAGCATATTTGCTGCTTGTACGTTTTGCATGCAGACAATCCATAAATCAATTTCATACCAAACCCGGCAATATTCACATATTGCATAGCGCGTCCCCCTACAGCAATACCTCCCCAACACCCCATCATCACTCCCCATCTATAGCTGCCCCCAGGTGCACAGAGGAGGAGAGCAGAATGCAGAACAGAGCCGTGTGTGGTGACAGTGACATCCATCGCGCGCAATGAATAATCAATGAACACCATCTGGTGCATACAACAGGGGAGCACCTCTCCAATCGTTTACTCCAGGATAGCTATTTCGATTCATTCCCGCACACTGTGCTTCAGTATCCATCACCTGTTCTCTCATCCTCTTCCCTCGTTTTCTCACACAAATTTATACGGCAGCAGGACTACTCCTTCGGTCTCTTCCTCCTTTAATATCTGCGGCCTTTATGTCCCGCTCTCCGACTCGGCATGTTCTGCAGAACCCTCTCCGACTGGCGAGTCACGGTATCCCTCATTTGAATTCACCCCTACAGTTCCCACGTAGCTAATAAAGTAACCCATTGCCCTTTAACGGACATTTGCCTTTATGATTTACAATGGCTCAGTATCTTGTTAGAATGGTCTGAAAGTACAGTAAAGCTACTACAATAATATGCTCTAAAGGACACCTGGTTCAGGAAAATAGTTCTTCACTTCAAGGGTGCAAAGTTGTGACTCAACTTTTTGTACGCTCTAATAGCCACTTTCTTCACTTTAAAACTTTCTAATAGGTTTAAGTATTACGCCGAGACACCTTCCCTACAAGCCTTCGGCGGAGAGGTGAATTTATATTTCACGTTTGCATTTGACCCAGTCTGACAGCAGACTTAATATGCACCCACAGTATTTGGAAACTCTTTTTGTGCATGTCTATAGCTCCACTCAGGCTTGGCACGCCTGCTTCGCCTCCTGCATTTCATCCGGCGCCCACGTCTTAGCTTGACATCGCCCTCCTAAAGCTCTTCCGCATCACCCATCCCTTTCATTTCCTCCAAACAGTAGCCTCTATTAAATTTGAAAAGTTGTAGCCGAGCCGCGCTCTCTGATCTGCCAAATAGCGTTTTGTCATGCGGTGTTTTGTCGAGCTTATGGACGTCTGAACAGCTCCGACTACAAAGGGTTGTTTGAAGAAGCAAAGGACGTTTTTGCTGTGTTGTACTTTTTGTTTCATCAGCATCAAAACTATTAAGAACTATTCAGTCTTATTAAGCCTTAACTATTAAGACTCTTTTTAAACTATACAACAATACAGTACGATATTCTTTTTTTTTTTTCGTAAGAAGGTTTCCTAGATTTGTTAGAGAATATTATTATATAAACGTCATAAAAAGAAAAAGAGAAAACCAAGGGACACAACAGACAGCTCATGGAGAAAGTAATGATGCTTAAAGCAGGGTTAGCAACATGTGGAAGGAGGAACTTTAGCCAGAAGTCGAACCTTTTGTTCCATGTTTTCTATCACAATGAATCAGTGACTCTGATGATCACTGGCAAAATCCACATGTTCAAAGAACACAATAAAAGGATTCTCTGACAGCCACTGCTGCAAAAATAAAAAGGAAGAAACCTTTTTCTAAAAAAAAAAACAAAACAAAAACCTTTGATATCGTACCGCTTGGGAAGACATACCGACATTTTGATCTTTACAACATGTTGAGCTCAGAGATCTATAGAGTTTCCTGCAGGAGCTTTAAGTTATTTATAAGTAAAATGGATTTAAGACAAGTTGCTCGAGTCATTTGCATAAATAGGCTCAGTTTGCACAATTGCATTTCAGTCAAGACAAGAAGACGACAGTGGCAAAACGCAAAGATGAAATTGCAGTCCTGGCAGTTATGACAGTAAGCTGATTTGTTTAGTGTAATATGAATTTTTTTCTTTATCTCCTTATCTTTCCGACTAACCCCTCCTGTGCGGGTTGTTTTTTCAAGTGTGACAAACTCTGTCAACTGTGTGCATTACCGGATCTTATGCGGCCCCGTTTTCTTCGTCACCCTCACTCCTTCATCTTATTTCAGCGACGTTTCAGAAAGCACTAAGACTAAGTGCACAACTGCCCGCCTCTTATCCAGCACCAGAGTTTCTGCTGCTGCAGCATCAGGGGACGTTAAAGCACCTGCTCGCCTTACAACACAAAAACGTTTAAATGTGTGTGAGTGAAAGCTGAGACGATTGACGAATGCAGTTATAAAGCATTTTGCATGTTTGATAAAAACATTTTGTTCTCAAACTTTCTGTCTCTCTTTTGAAAATTAACAGTTTTTGTCTATTTAAGAAGCGTGTCATGTTGAACTTTTATCCTGCTTGCAGAACTGTTCAGAGAACTGTTCGATTCCCTTCAAATTGCACTTTTTGACTTAAGTGTTTCGGCTTTTGCAGTAAATAAGGGATCTTTTTCCAGCTAAAGCAAAACTATTTCAAACGAGTTCGAGGAAAATATTGCATCGCATGGCAATAAATTTAATATTGAAATGAGCATGATTGCTTGAAATGCTGCACCGTATATCTGGATGTATCTCCCATTAAAACAACAACAAGAAAAAGGGGCTACACTTCATTTTGCTTGGTGTTCCACAAGGACTGATTTGCTTTTTACGGAACACAATCCTATTAGAGAAACGGAAAATGCACAGCCTCTCAAAGCGAATGTGCAACAACTGGAGAGGGAAGAAAAGGCATCATTAGTCCTAAGGCTAAAGGGAGCACTCCACTAGCCACAGGCAAGCGCACAGGAAATTGTGTGACAGTTCATCAAGTTGACATGCAAAAAGAAACAACAAAAACAAAGCTTCCATTTCAGTCTCTTACAGAACCAGATGTATGTCTGTGACGTTTTTAAAAATGAAAAAGGCGTTTGGCTTGCAAATGGTGACCTAGACTTAAGGTTATGAGCTGCAGCAACGCAAAGATTTTTTTCTGACAGAATTTTTGATTAATAGAAAATGGATTTAAAATAAATAAATAAATAAATAAAAATGCAACAGTCTGTACTGGCATGCATCTGCATGCATTGATCATTGCACAACCCGTTTAGGCTGCCTAGAGTTCCATCTGATTAAGCTGCATGGACTTCTACATTAATAGAACAACGTTTATGAGGGAGTGGCATTAAAAATATTTGTATCCAGGCTGTAACATTTAGTTGAGTAATCACAAACAGATTTAATTACATTTACAATCTGGCATGTATTTATTTTAGTCTTGTATATTTTCTTCCAAATGGAAAAAAAATAAATAAAATAATAATAAAAAATAACATTTGCTTTTTAATGGCCTCAATGCTTTACTCGTGTAAATACTCGTGTAAGTATGATACATTGGTTTATATGAAATTACGGCCATTAAACGATCAGATTGAATCCACCAGCTATGAATGTTGCTAATTTATTCCCCTACATTTGCTAAAAAATAATTTTGCTATAATATATCTTTGTCATTTCTTTGGAATGAAAATCTATTAAATGTTGTTAAAAAAAACAACAACAACAACATGGCAGCAGGGCTGCTTGCTTAAAGAATGGCTGCAGTGCTGAGAATCACAATGCCAGTTTATGAGAACTCCCACTATCTAAACTATTAGCTAGTTTCTAAAGGTAAACTAGCTTTTAGCATTAGCTAGTTTACTAGATGATAGTAAACTAGTTTTCCAATACCAGAAAACCAGCTAATAGTTTTCTAGCTAATAGTTTAGCTGTTTAGGGAAACTAGTTAGGTAAAAACAAGTAGTTAATTAGACACTAGTTAGTACATAACTAACTGCTATTTAGGTACCACCAGAAAACTAGCCAGTATTATTAGTATTGGTAAACTAGCTAATAGCATTAGCTGGTTTAGGTAAGCTAGCTAAAAGGCAGCGTACAAAGAAGGCTTGTACGCTGCCTGGTTTTTTATTCTTACGTTGACAAATAAAGGTAAAAAATACTTCAGTTAAATTATACCTAAAACAATTTATTTAACATATCCTGTATAAATATATGAATCTGCTCAAGTTATATGCACATGTATATAGCTTTTTGTGTGTTAGCATTTTCAGCTAGCATTGCATTAAGGCTCTCTGTCCCTGAGGTAAACATGTTTTGATGCAAAACATATCCCAGGGTGAAAACAAAACATCTTGAGGAGATTTTGGCTGAATGTGGATAAATCCTGTAATAAATTGGACATAAAAAACTCTAACCGTCATCAACTATTCCTTTTAGTAAAAGGAATCCATGATCCTGTTGCTATACCAATGTGCAATGATCAGCACCTTTTTCCCCCCCCAAGATAGTTATGTACTGACTCATATTTCAAAGTGTACAGCATATTGAGCTAATTCTTCTTGTATATCAAAATAAAAAGTGCAGACATATCAATATTTCTTTTTTAAGTATGTCCAAATTCTTTTGCATTATCTGTTTATATGCTACGTCACTATTAATTGAGAAAAGGAGAGATATACAGCCTTTTATGAAACAGATAAAGAGTGACACTAAGATCGGAAGGTAAGACTAATACCATGCCTATTAACAGGTACTATAGGACTTATTGCAGCAGACAGTTGCCGCCTGACAGCAAAGGGCAACATTTATTAGATTGATAACTGGAAAATTCAATCATCTTCAATCCTGTGATGACAAAGTCACCTTGTTAAGAAGGCTGTGCCAGCTCAGAATAATAACGATAAAAGCTGTGGGTATTCTTTCTAAAAAAAAAAAAAAAAAAAAAAGTTTTGGCATAAACCTGCAGCACTGCTAAATTTGGCAAACGCAATTAATCTCCTGCTTACTTGGACAATCATGAAGGAAGATGAACTTAAAGGTTAATAAAACAGCATGACATTAATTAAAAATGTAGCTTTTTTTTTTATCTTAGTGAATGATGAAATGATCTGAAATGACACAACTAATCACACGCCTTGAAACAGGTCCCAGTCAAAGAACATCCAGATTAATGGACACCTTTTTGTCGCTTGTGAAAGATCAGTTTGCTACTAATTAGAGGTCAGCCTTTTCATGCTGAAGTTTAGGTCATGTTGATATTGTGCTAATATGTTAAATCAAGCAAGATAGCATCATAAATTCCAGAGTTGATACGATTAGTGGTGTTGTTCAGGATTATGTTTCAACTTTAGACATTAGTTTTGTGAACATTTTCAACAATCGAGTCAATTTCAGTGATATTTCTAAACAAGACATAGATTCATATGAAATCATTTCCAGGAGAATTTCCCCAAAGGGTCAGCATTACAGATACAGGCCCAAATATATATATATATAGTGTATCTAAACACACTGATATTTGGAGAAATGTTCCCTTCTTCTTGACAGAACTGGAATATTTCCTGGCAAGAACTTGGCCTTTATCCACAGTTTTTTGGTTTTGATCTCAAACATGAACCGTTTTCTCTAATTCAAGACTGGTCAATGAGAGAGGGAGGTTCTCTTCCTACAAAGTGTATTTAAATACCTGGTTTCCACAAACTACATCAACTGGTGTTTTACTGCAACCCAACTAGCCCCGCTGCAGAGGGAGAGAGAGAGAGTATATCTTTATTACTGCAGAGGAACTACAAACGCCACCCTCTGTGACCCTCTGGGACTTCTCTTTAGTGTGGCAGAACTCCTTGAAAACATCAGGGAGAACTTGCTGAATTCACAGGGGTAAACTGCTGAGCTGTGCCTCCGTTGGCCTCTGAATACTGATCTGGCATGCAGTGCTTCGGAGCCTGGCACTCCAAAGGCAAATATGGCTGAAGGACGGGGGAAGAAAAACTGTCCTTTGTGCTTAGTTAATCCCAAATGTCCCATCGGTCTGAATTGATTTCAGCTTTGGTTCTTGGCTTGAGATTACGAGGGGAGGATTTTGCAGCTCCCTCGCCATCTGATTGCTCATGTTCTCTTGCTCTCTGCGGGATGAAGCAATGCAGATGGTACTGGCTATGCAAGCACTAGATAGTAATGGGCCATCAGTTACATCGGCACAGCACGTTAAGTAGGGACCGGGTGGAATCTGAGTCGAGGAAGGGCTAATACGTTTAATACAAATGTACATGGAAGTTATTTGTAATAATCATAAATAGCTGCTCCGCCTGCTCTGTGTGCAGTGTGTTAGCACAGGACGTCCTAGAGGTGGAGAGAAAGTGGAAGCGAAAAAGCACGGTCACAGTCTGCTAAACATGCGAGGGTGGAGGACAGAATTTTATTGGCTGGCCATGAGACTAACCCCTTTCTCACACCCCTTGTAAACAAAAGATTTAGAGATGAAGCAAGGACAAATAACCCCACCAAAGATTGAGACATTGGAAAGAAGGTACGATATGACCTGTTCATTAAACTTAGAAAACGGTCCTGTGCTTGGCGTCTCAGAGACATAATAGGTGAGACACGAATGCAACATGAGGCAAATGGAGGACACAGATAAGTCACTGTAATGAAAGCCAGACAAGGTGAGATTCACGGTGAGGGTGAGGGTTATGGTCACAAGAAGCAACACAAAAAAAGATAGTAATAATATTTGCGGTTAGGAAAGATGGTTCTTATTAACACATAGGCCAATGTCAAGGCACCAAATACAGCTATGACGCAAAGTCAAATTTCTGTTGACCCGCACCGGAACGCCTGCATGCCGTTTTTCCTTTGAATTTTCTGGGGGTAAGATTTAAGGGTTTAAATTCTGCCGGAGTCCATTACCACGCTTTTATTGGGCAGCCTGGAGCCCCACCCATTTTGATTGACACTGCATTCGACCAACAATGCGTATTGTTAGAATGGGGGGCAAAGGGAATGGTGGGGGGGGAGTTGATTGAAGGGGAGCAGGGGAGCAGGGGCTCAGCGTACCGTTGAGTGATGGTAGAACGGATGGATGGGGGCAGACGTAGGGTATTGCAAGAAGGAGGAGGAGGTCTGACTGTACGCTAACCCCCCCTTTGTGCTATTTTGATCAAATCTAGAAATCCACAAGCAGAATACTTTATCCTACAGATTTATTGTATTCCCCAGTCCATACATTCAACACCCAATGTGCATTTACAAGAAATAAAAATGAAAAATCTGGGTGAAGCAAAAATGTTTCCACTTCTTTTGTGTTACAAATGTAATGGCTACAAACTACTTACAGTTAAAAGTATTTTTGACTGCGAAAATAGAAAATTTAGCTTGTCGTCTTCATAAAGAGACCAAGGTTTTGCTTGTACTCCACATTGTCCAAGAGCAGCAGCTGATTTAATTTGGGTGCACCTTTTTGGTGAGTTTGGGGACGAGGGCTGAAGTTATTTCCGATGTGTACAATATTTTCATAACTGAGGATAACATAGTTAGTGGACTGTGCTATAAAATGGCAAGAGGTGCCTGTAAAATCCATCATTTAAGAAATAAACCAGGACGAATACCTTGAGTACATGTGGGTCTTCCAAGTAGACAGTGATTCTGAGTATGCAGTCCAAAAAGTATTGTAATCACACACCTCAGCCTGCTGCCCCGGCCTGCAGGGCGCCGCTGGCAACGACAAACTCGCACAACGTGCCACGTAGCTCAAAATGTCTGAAGGTGGTTTACAAGGTGAGGAGAGGGGAGCTGGGATCGTCCCCTGCAGAGCTCTGGTATTGCTGACTACACTGGGTGTCAGACCACAGTGCTGCAGTCGCGCACACTGTCAGCAGGTAGGTCATCAGGGGGGCGTCCACTGTCAGCTTTTCACCCGGTAGGGCCGGCTTTGTGATACTAAAATGCTCTGCAGAATGGAGAGAAAAAAAATGACCTGGGCTGAATCCAGCGGAAGACGAAACGTCTGAAATAAGAGGTGAAAAAAAATCGACTCGCAAATTGAACAATTTAGGACGCATTCAAGCCAGGTCATTAGTCTAAACTAGATTACTCGAAACTGGTGGAGAAAAATATATAAACCAATATGATTCTTTGATTTATGAAACTTCAAGGAAGGCTCATATAGTACTTTTCATGCATCTGGAATGCATTAGAAACAAAACTACATGGATTTGATTGTTAAATACTAATAGCTGAATAATTAAAACCACAAACTGATTTATGAAACTTCAATAACTGGACAAATTAGTGATTTATTTTTTTTTCTTCCATTTCTCTGCCATTTGCTGGGTGTCTTCCAGAGGTGTCCCAGTGTCACCCTGCAGTGAGCGAAGTCACTGGTAACTCATCGTTTATTGAATCAAAAACAGTTTTTGCCTGTCAAATGTCATCAGTTTTGACTGAGGTTGCACATATGTGGTTTATGGGATTCCTGGGATTCCCTCCCTCCCCACACGGAATGTATTTCAATTTAGCTTCAGAGGCATAATAATTTCCTTTTGCAGATGAATCAACGCGAAGCTTTAAACTTTGCACATGTATCAGGTGTGAACACTTCCTCTTATCAATCTCAACTGAAGACCTTGGCGTTGGCGTTACGTCTCCATACTGTCGTCGCAGATCTTAACCGATTAAATCGATTCGACAGAGAACGAAAACATACGCCGCTTTTCGCTTCCCTCCTCCTCCGCATATCCTCCAAGCTGTCGGACATTCGTTTTTGTTTAACTGAGGCGAGTTAAGGGACGCCTCTGACGCGGCCGAGGCTGAGAGCCGTCACTACTGCTGACCTTGCTTCGTATGAGAAGGGAGAAGATGGCAACACTGGTGACGGGTTGCTTTTAATTAGCAGGCTGGCGACAAGGAGGAATCCCTCTTCTTCTACAAAAAGCCTTAATAAGCAAACCCGTCACAGATCCAAGATTCTCCCATTAAAACTGAATTAATTGAAGCCCAGGCATCAAAGCAAGCAACTGCTGTACTCTGGCCTACATACAGCGACTCTCAAAGGTTTTCACACCACTGTTAAAATACCAGGTTTTTGTGACAGAAAGTATTAAATGTGACGCATTTATCTCGCAGTGCTGCAGCAGAGGCGCAAACCTCGTTTGGGGATTAAATAAATAAGTAAATCCCTGTAATCACTTGCCTGCATAGGTGTGCAGAACACAAAATACTTGCATCATTTTGCTGTATCACCTTTTGATCCAGTTTCATCGCTCAGGATACCACCCGCAATTTCCGTCTTCTCTGATATTTATCAGTTCTGCCTTGGCAAAGTTCTTTGGATCTCTCCAGTCCAAAATGTCTGTGCTGAAGTTACATAGCAGAGTTTTATGTGTTAAAAGTGAGACTATCAAGTGTCGTCCTCTTCATCCTTCATCATAAGGCGACCACCACCGTGGTTTCCTGTGCACAGGGTGTTTTTGTGCTGCTCAGTGCTGCTGCATTTGCAGCAAATGATGGAAACCTCTCTGAAACTGTTGTCTCAGCTGTAAAGGAGCAAATATGCAGTCGTTTGACACCTGAACTTCGCTGCATTTTAATCGTGTTCACTGTAGCTGATGTCACGTGTGCAGCCAAAAACATCAATTGTTGGCATTTGGCCGAAAGTTGAATAAAATAATTTTAGTCCGAACTGTTTGTCCAAAGGTGTGCACACATGTGCAGTCAAGTTATGGCAACTTTTATATTTTGTAATTATTATTGTTTTTTTTTTGTTTTTTTTTTTACCATTTGCCTGCCTCTGATTTAAATTGTTCAAGTTTTCTTTGAGGTGCACCGTGTTGTTTGTGGCTAAGCGTGAACGGGTCTGCTCCACAAACAGGCCTATCAACCTCTTAATATATTCGCTTTGCTTTCAGTCAACAACGGTCAAAAATTGCTGGTACAGATGATGGTAGTCGTATCATCCAGTCAGCTGGTGTTTTGTTTTTTTTTCTAATGTCTTTTTTAGGAGCCTGCCCTTTTCCAACAGGTTTCTATGGAGGACTTTCCAGATGGTTTTACGTAACGAGCCATCTGGAGCACAAAGTAAGAGAAGGGGAAGGACTGACTCATCAAGAGGGTCAGGGCTCGACTTCTTCTGTTCACAGAGAGCCTGGCTGCATTCTCAGGGTGCTGTAAGATGAAATAGGACCTTATATACACCAAAAGAAGCAAATCACACCGGGTCTTGTTAACAGCAGCATGTCCTGCACTTACACTGTTGATTAAGTGCTTCTGCATTAACAGAGAGGACTGCAGGAGTCCATGAAACATCTGACTGTAAAGTCTGCTCTCTTAATCTGCCTCTGCACTTGCCTGCATACATATATATTATGTGTGTATATATATATTATTTAATTAAGTTTAAGGACATTTTCCATGCATATTGAAATGACTCATTTGATGTCAAATTCAAAAATACTTTATTGGTCCCAAAAGGAAATTCAATAAACCCGTTCTACTAAAGACGAAATCTGCGTTTATGTAAACTTAAGAACTTCTCATCTATTTCAGTGGCCGTGTCGATTATGCAGGTCTAAATCTAAATACATTGTGTTCGGTGTAAGCGGAGGGAAAAGTAGGTCTTTGTGTTGTAACCCAGACTTACTGCGTGGGAAGCCAAAGGGTATCCCACACCCTCCTGATTTAAAACTACCACAGCGCTTTTTCACTCAGTTCTGTTATCCATTTGACCCGAACTCGAAGTTACCGCAAAAGAATTACAACGCTTTTCTGACAGGACCATTACATTTGCTTCTCACCTCTCCGTCGAGGACCCGAGCAAAAGTGTGAAATGTTCGCTCCGGTCCCGATGGATTAATGGACACTTTTCATCCATAAGTCAGTCGGGCAGCAGACTGAAATTATTGCACTGAAAAATGGGCATTGTCACACTCTGCCTGTGGTTAACTTTTTAATCATTCCTTTCACTACAATAATGGGGTTGTGCATTTTTGATGCCTTTGTCATTAAACTACAGTATTGGTTCAGTTTTTAAATATACTCATAAATATGAACACTAAAATTTTCCGTGGATACTTTCTCTGCGTCTGCCAGTCGAAGATTTAGTAATAATTAAAAAAAAAAAAAAAAAAAGCACAGCAATCTTTCTCTTTGTGCTCTACAGGGAACCATGACCAAAAATGTGTCTTATTAGCAAAAGAATCACATTTATTTGCAGCATAGCTTGAAGCCAAGATATCCACTAAGAAGAAAAAGCAAAGAGGCCAGACAGGAAATTGACAGCACATTTTAATGGCCTCACGAAGATGGAAGTTTCAAGCCGGGGGCACCGGCTTCGGGACTGTCAAAGTGATACAAAGCAGACACATTTAATTGGAGAAGGTTCTCCCATAATGTCCAGTTTTCTCCCTCCTTTTTTGTAAGCTGCAACAGGGGGATCAAAAGCTAACAAGGCAATAGGCCTGTATTTATTTTCCACGGTTATACTTAACAAACCCTGATCATTACTGCTGCCGTAAAACAACAACATTCCTGACATTTTCTCTTGTGGTTTTTATTTATCTTCGCCTTCCTCTATCACAGAAAATGAAAAAGTGGATGCCGAGTTCAAGTAGGTATTTTAATTCTGACTTTCAGGGGAAACACAAGTTTTGAATTTAAGTTTTGACAGAGTCCTAACATTGTCTCAACGGCACTGGATCGTTTGTCAGCAGGATCGGGTGAATAGATCCACTTCTCCTTCTTAGAGCCGATCGATTCAACTCTGTGACATTGACGATCAAATGGGTGACAACTTTGACCCTTCAGTCCACCTTTGAACATTACAATAGACTGAGGTGCAATGAAGATGAACCATTTGAACGAAGCGCTATGACAATGTTTAATGACTCCATGAACACACAGCAAGCAAAACCTCCAGGGTTCTACGCTTTGTTCAATGACGTCGTCGACTTTTTACGGTTAAGATCAACAAAAGAAGCCAATAACTCAAGTGAAAGGAGAATGATACCTTATCACTAAGTGTTTTCAATCCGCCTCCCTTACTCCTTGAATTTGGGTTTTTCAATCACTTCTACAGCCAAAAGTGTTTAAAGTCCAACACCAAGGCACACAGACTTTTTCTACAAATGGTTTGTGGAAGACCCAGCCACTCTAAAGCGGTTATTGAATTTCAGTGGGGTACTGTTATAGGATTTCATCTGTGAAATAACTCCCGCAGTGATATTTTCTTGCTCCCTGGTATTTTACATTCAACTGCTGGAGGTGTTATGTCAAAGTGAAATGGACTAAACAGGACAGCAACTCAGCCGCAAAGCGGTGAATCACGGAGAGAGGTCTGTGCAGGGCTTGCCGACTTTCTGCAAAGTCAAGAGGTGCGAGACTCCTGAACGTCACACGGATTTTAGACCAAACATAATATGTAAGAAGCTTCATGGAATAGAGTTTTATGACTGATCACAACCTGAAGTGTTGAACACAGTGGTGTGAGGCACGTCACCGTTTGACTTTTTAACGGAGATCTGTGTTTCTTTTTTTTTTTTAAAGAATAACAAATCTGTCTCTGCCTAGAAATCCTGTAAAGGAATCTGGGTTTGACATTTACCAGATGATGATTTCTTTCCTCCATTCTGTCAGGTTTAAAGTTTGGATTATGGTGGGGAGAAGTGACTAAAGACTCTGGGCTGCTTTCTCGGTTCCAACGTAACAAACTCTTATTGTTTAGCACGCAAAAAAGAAAAAAAGAAAAAAAAGGAGTTTGTGGGAAAAGTGTGGGTTGGTCCATGCAAACATGCATGAGCTCAACTCAACAAAACGCATTTAGAGCAGAGACTGTAAACAATGTCTTCGCCTCCATCGTCAGTCTCTGACCTCACAAATGTCTTTCTGTGGAGTAAGAAAATCAGCACATTCCTGCGGTGTGTAAAGAGTAGTTGGAGCTGTTATATCTTAGACCAACATTTCAAACCCATATGCCGTAGAGAGTATGGCATACATTTCTCTTGAATCCCGGTAAATCCAAAAAACCCTGGACAAAATCCCACGCAACCAATTGCCTTCAAAGATCACGCCGCTCACCATCCCTACGCTGAGACATGGTGGTGGCAGCATCATTGCTTTACCGGAAACATGAAAGCGTGTGAAAGTGTAGTCAGAAAATAGACGAGATCAAGTCAAACAAAGGAAGAAGATTCGTTGCAGGCTGCAGATGACTTGACTCTGGGGTGAAGATCCACCTTCCTGCAATATAATGACCAGACATACAACTAGAGCTGTAATGGGATAGCTTAGATTAAACTATGTTCATGTCCCCCATTAAAAGTCAAGATGAAAATCCAGTTGAAGAAAAAAATAGTCTCTACATTCCATTTATTCTCATTCCTTTACTTTGCATTTCAAATCTTCCATCCAGCTGCACGCTTGCTGAGCTGCATTCAGAGTTTATTTCTTCGACATGCATTTCGTGTCACTTTTTTTTTTTGTCATCTCACATACGCTACATTCTTTATCTACACGTCCGACCTGTCACTATGTGCGGTTGCTTGCTTTTGGCAGCGCGCGTCTAAGTCAGGAACCTGGAGACGACGGTGACTGATACACAGAGCAGCTAATACACCGATAGTTTGACAAGGTCACATTTTCATTTTTTTCTAAATGAGGCATCTGTTTGGCTTTCGATAAAGCGGGATCCTGATAGCTGATTTGTTTGTCTCATCCGTCACGGTTTGCTGGAGCAAAACAAAGCTACGGACGGAGCGCGACATTAATCAGGGCGACAAAGTCATGAACGTCAGGATTGTTATAGGGGAGACAAGTAGAGCTGATTAAGGAGGGCTGTTAAGAGAAAACAATAAAGCAGCGGAATGATTTGTGAATACACCCTGTTGTATGTTCAACTCCATTTTAACAGAGCCCAATTAGTTACGTTCATGTTCTATCGTTTCATTCTGTCATCTTTTTGCCGTTAAGAACCAAACGAAGCCTGTGATGAGGGGAAAAACAAAGTCTAGAAAAAGATGTAAAAGACCTTAAAATTTTTTTAAGAGAAAAATTTGCAGATGATCTGTGTCGGGATGCCAACCAAAAGTTGACAATCACAAAAAGAACAGAAACCTTTTTTCATAGAGCTAGACCCAGCTGACAGCTCTGTCACTGCGTTAATATGGGTCTAGCAAGTGCAGCAGAAACATTTGGGTTAGTTTGCTGTACTCTGAAAATAAAAACCCTAAAAAAAAACATCAGCCAGAAGCAAATGAGCTAAGGGTATTTGAAGAAAATATTTAAGTTAAAAAGCCTTTGTGAGTGGCCAATTAAGGCAACATATTCTGAAACTCAAAATTGTTTCACTTTACTATTTGGAACGTCTATATTGTTTTAAAATGTTAGACGACTGTGGAGATGCTACAGGCTACGTAGCCCTGAAACTGTCAGAGTTACCATCAAACTGACATGTTTGTCCCAATGGAAACAGAAATATATGTTGATGGTACACAGTAAGTAGATTATAGACGTTATTTAAGCACATCAATTGGTGTTATGCACTTACTAGGTTCTTGACCTACAACTGAAATGGCGACCCTGTAGAGGCTAACTAGGTTTTTGACAATTATTATATGCAAGCAGGAAAGGGCTGCTTTCCCTGCTTCTGGCTGTTTTGCAGGTCAGACTCTACAAAAGTGCCAGGAAGTGATGCTCAAGCAGGAAGTACTTATCTGACAGAGGTTGCTCCCTACAGGGAAGTTTCAGGAACAGACACGTTTTTCTTTGGAGATGAGGGACTTGCTTGACTCGAAGCAGGGATTGTTTCGCCCGCAGGACTACACAGAGAACGGCACTCTATAGACAGAAGGTGAGCTTTAATAAACTCACCGCTACAATAATCGGGATTGACCACGGGAAACTGACATGAAGCAGAGATTAAATTCACAAGCAGAGATTTGTGAACACATGAACGCTGTGACAGAGGTCGATGGCAGACGATGTGTATAATTATGCACGTTATATTCTTTTCGTAATGAAATGTAAGTATGTTGTGAAGCATTTAAATGTGATGAAAGGGTGAAAAAAAAAAAACATGCCATCATTACGCACCCTATTTCTTTCATTTGAACAGCATACTCTGGAAATAATATTCCATTATTTTGTCACTAGCATGCACAGATATACCAAACCCTGATGGATTTATGGGAGAAAGCCTGATTTGACATTCTTTTTCAGAACCCCTATGACAGGGCTCTTCATCTGCTTTCACCGTAACGCCAGGATTATCCTGATGAGTCAGGGCAGATTCATTCAAAGAAAGGAGCAAACACTGATTCTGTGAAAATGACGTGGATACGACTGTCTCTTAATCTCTGCGTTACGTGGGTTGCTCAGTGACTGCATCACAAAAGTGCCAATTCAAAACCGGAGAACGTGAAAAATAATTATTACGACTCATTCATCTCATGCGCCGTCTCATCCCGACTCTTCCCTTCCCTCTGAGTTCCCTCCATTTCCCGTAATTAATCTGGTCCTACATTTTATTCCAAAAACGATGAATAATACACGTCGCCTCTTCCCTTTCTGAAACATTTGGCGCGCCACACGAACTGGGAGACGGATTATTCGGGGAGCGTGGAGAGTGTCTAGTTTAAGGCGCGCATCAGAAAGCATATTTCATGGGGGATTACAAAGTGAGGTCAGCACACCCAATCTAATTTGTTGATTCTGTTTCATTTTCAGGGAGGCACATCTTCCTCCCTGCATCAGCTGAGAAAACGGCGGAGGAGCCGCAGGACAGAGCGAAGGGCTGGGCGGGCGGGTGGAGGGTCTTTTGGGGGGGGTGGGAGATTTCATCAAAGCTCACCATCTCATACAGCACACGAAAGCTGTTTTATCATTTCCCCACTCCTTTTCTGACACCTTGCTCGATGAGGTGTTTGGTTTCAGGGGAATGTGTGCCTCTGAACAATAACCGGTGGATGGCTGAGGTGATAATAACACAAATGTCAGCTCCCCAGGCGAGCCTTAGCCTCATTTCTGGGAATTTATTTTCCTTGGGACGGTGATAATTCGTCTCAAAGCGCGCTGTTAACCGGATTTGCTCCCAAACACTAAATTGTGCGAAAAAAAAAAAAAGAAAAAAGAAAAGGAAAAACTGTAAAAAAACAATAAAAGTCATATTTTTAATTAACAGCTCTTACAAAGACTTCAGTCACGTCATACGCTTCTCTCCTGTTGATAATACAGTTCTGATCTATGGCTCATATACATAAGTTAATCTCAGAACGCAGACAGAGAGACAGGTGAATTAAGAGCTTTTCTCTAGCTCAGCTCTTTCTTCGTCATAAATAAACAAAACAGTATATGCGGTCGTAAGGACCAATCCCCCCCAATCTGTCGGTTCTCCTCCATCCTGCCTGCACGCACTTAGAAATGTAACTTGAGCACCGAGAGTGGAGAACCAGGGCCTGAGACCGAGGGAAGAGCTGCGTTTCAGCTCGGCTCCTCCGTAATTGGCCGTGGATCGCTTCAGTGCACGCCGAAGACGCCAGCCGACACCAGGAGAATCGCAGCGTCTGCAAAATGCAAAGACGAAATTCCCAAACCAGACACGTGCGATCTCCGTATACGCCTGGAGATCCTGGCCACAGTTTTGCAACGTTCAATGCGTGCTTCAGTTTTCAGCTTGCACTTAGTACTAAAATGAAGTGAGTTGAGTTATTTGTAACTCTATGGCTTTCTGCCATTTTTTTTCTCCTGACAGTGTGTATCTGCATTTACCGTCAATAAAGCAGCTGCTAATTTAGCTCATTTGGAAATGAAAACAACAAACTTTTTGGTAGGTTTACTCAATTATCAGTCAGCTACACGTAGATGATATTGTCTTCAGTTCAGTGAATCAGAGTGATTTCAAATTGTTGTGTTTTGAGTTCTGTGTATTTTGATTTTAAAAAAAAAAGTCTGGATGAAAAAGAAAAAAACATTTAAACGGGAAACACTTTATTTGAAGGGCTGTGCAATAAGACTGACATGACTGTTGTGAACATGAAATGACTGCTGTCATTCAGTAAATAATGACGATTTTAATGCAAATTTGCTTTAAAAGTTGCATTAAAAGTCTATTAAAGGTGCAAACTTTATAACACTTCAATGCAAAATGGACTTTTAATCCAACTTTTGAAAGCAACTTTGCATTAAAATTGTCATTATTTACCAAATTATACTTCATAATAACAATCATAAACACTCATAAGGACTTCTTTGTGTTCATAAACAGGTTCGTCATATTTATGACGGTGTCATATCAGTTTTAAGCACATTCCTTCAAATAAAGTCACCAAGAAAGGTTTATCTTGATGTACATACATAAGCATGTTAGGCATGCACTGCTAACTTTATTTTATTTTATTTTATTTTTTTGAGCATTTTGGGCAAAATCAAACTTGTTCAAATTTGACTTGTTAACATTTCGTCTAGTCATTTGCCAGCATGCAATCAGTAAAATTTTGCTTCAGGTCGACCCAACTGAAAATCCTCTTAGTAGGACCAGAAAGCATAAAATCGCAGCGATCTATCGTGCAAGTTATGCATACACGCGTTGTGTGTAAGCATTGAGCCAAGGAGAAAGCAAAAGCGAATAAACTCTGTCCCTCTGGAGTAAATTAAATCTCTGCAACACTTTTAATTTCTCGAGGAACAACCTGAACTGCTAACATTTCTGATTGGATCCCAAGCGTTCATTCTCGGAATCTGCAGATCACAAGTCAGGAAGACTCTGGTCTGAGTGCAGTGATTGCCCTCAATTTGTAGTGCTATTTTAGTGTTTAGAATGATGCAGACTCCTATCTTTCAGCAGGCAATTTTAGAATAAAAAAATTCATTTGCAGGCACCGGGGGTCATTGTGACTGTGTCAGTAGGATATCGTGACCCAATCGGCCTTTTTTTGAACCTCCCAACTGCACTAAAATGAGCCAAGTGGATCAGAATAATATCAGATTAACAGATTTGCAAACTGGCCATTTCCAGGATTCCAGCCTCATGATAATAAGCCTGGCTTTATGGCTTAAGGTGCTGTTGATAAAGATAAACACAGAGCAAATGCGCTTAAGCTCCGTCGGTTCTCGAGAATTGACTCGCCACAGAGAAGGAACGCAAAGTTGGTAAATGCAGAAGCAAATTATCTCGACAACCCCATACGCAGTCGGCGAGGATGTGCAACTTAAGCGCTTTGGTAAGTGCGCACTTGATTCCGTTCATGAAATGTCATTCAATCCCTTGTTGCATTTGTGCAAAATTGTGAAATTAGGGCAGAAAATATGTCCCATATCAATCGGTTTTGCAGTCTGTTGACTTTTGCTGTATGACAGACATGATCAGTTGGCAAGCGCTGCTAATCCAGTTCATTTGCTTTCGCTGCGCCTTTTTACATTCCTCCTGCCTGACTGTCCTGCAGAGGCAGGGGGTGAGGATATGAACCTTACCCATTATGGCCGGTGGAAGAGATGGCTTGAATTTCCTCCTTCCCCTTCTGCTCTTTGGTCCTGCTCTACATCCATGAACTCTCCTTTTCAACTGCTCTGGGATTCGCTGTCATAGTTTGGGCGTCATTGGACATTTCGATGCTAATCAGCTGCGTCCAGATGTAACAACCGGTCGCCGCGGTTACGCATCGCAACAACTGCAAAAAAAAAAACAAACAAAAAAGTAAGAGAAGAGCAAAAATTCCTTTTAGCTGCACAGCATCCAAAACCAGAAGAAATAATTGTCTAAACATGCAATGACTCAACCAAATCAAGACATTTAGCTTCAATTTGCTATTTTTGCCTTCTGCTATCGATTGTTTCACAATTGCCATTAATCGGTGAGTCATCAGCTTATGATTCCTGTTTTTGAATTTAGAGTGTTTGAAGCCCATGTTGACGTGTTGCACCTTGGGCTGTTTAAAGTGAATTAACCTTCACGTTGATACATTCTGTAGAATTTAATTAGATCCTGACATTGCAATGTTCCCTTATTTTTAAGCCTCAAAAATAAATAAATAAATAAATAATAATAAAAAAATGCAGCACTATCAGTTTATGGTGTAATTCGGTTTTGCAGCCCCTAAAGCATGGCGTGTTACTGCTACATATTGACATCTTGTTTTGCAATAATTAGAATTGTGGTTTGGGAATGTCTTTTTTATACCCAAACTGCTTTACCAATTGTTGTCAACAGACGAAAAAGCAATATCACCCTAATGGTCTCCATACAAGACAATATTCTGTTTGAATGTGATGCTCGAGTCGGAGATAGTAGAGCAACTGGAATCACTTTTTTTTATTATTATTTTTTTTTTCCAGTTACTGCACATGATTTATTCTCCAAAGACGAAGGTCTATTTTTGGAATGACAAGAGACGGCGGGGCAGGCGGAGGGATTGGAGATTCTTCTCCCACTTATTAAATTATTCACAGGCCAGAGCGGTGTAGTCGTTAGGTTAGGAGTCGGCAGACAACAGGAGGAATGAGGATGGGCCGAATAAGAAGAAAAAAGGGGGTCAGCTTTGGGCGAGACGTCGGCGTGGAACGGAGGGAAAGAGGAGCACCGAGATGTTGAATAAAAGACCAGACAATGGAAGAAGAAGTTTTCTGGCATATCAGGAGAGGAAGAAAGGAAGAAGCTCTTTCTGTCAGTGCCATGATTAAAAGATTTATGGGACTTGGAAGTGGAGGGGGGACTGATTCTTCCCACAGCCCTGCTTCTCCTTTGTCTCCTTTGAACTTGGGAGTGTGTTGACAGGCCGGGGGAATGTTTTGGGTTAAACCCGACTCGTCGCAGAGATGAGGTGCGGCTCCGTCTTTGAATTAGCTGCTCGCAAAGCTCTGACTCCGAGGGGAGAAGGGAGGAGAGAGAGGAGGCTGAACGGAGGAGGTGAAGACGGAGCGCCGGGTTGGCGGGGGGAGATGGAGGGGGCGGGGCTGAGGCACGGAGGATTGAGGGTGGCGTGGCGTGGCGTGGCGTGGCGTGTGGGGGGGAGACGTGCGGAATACAAAGGAGGGGCGAAAAAGAAAGGCAGAGATTGGGAGAAAGCGCTCAGGAAGAAAGAGAAAATCTGAAAATCTTAACCGTGTGGCTTCAAAATCACTTCCTGTGTTTGCACTAAACGCCGCTGTTATTTATTTATTTATTTATTTATGCATTTATTTATTTATTTTTTGTGCCATTTGAGGGTTCTCGCTCCCAGGACTCCACCGATCTCCTTCCTCGCCGTTCATGGCTCCGTTCCGCGGCTCAGCGCGCGCACCGCGCGGCGTGCAGCGCGCAGACCATGCATGGCAAAGCGCCGTGTATCTCCCACGTCTCCGCATGTATCCCTGAATATTTCATGGACGGCGCACACAGCAGACGTCGTTGCGAGGCGCATGAATTTTTGATGCGCTCTCTCTTTCTCTCTCTCTCTCTCTCTCTCTCTCTCTCTCTCTCTCTCTCTCTCTCTCTCTCCTCTCGCGCGCGTCGGTCTCCGGCGGCTCCCGCCGTCTCTTGTCTGTTAGGAGGCATCAGGTTTGAGGTAATAAGGAGGGGGGAAGGACAGCCGGATGATCAAGTGCGTCTGTTTGCAAGGTGGCTAATTAGCCAGGTTTTCTCATTTTCATTTTCTTTCTCTCCTCCTTCCACTAATCTCTCATTTCAGCGGCTCGTAACTCTCGACACATCCTGTTGCTGTTAATCAGTTTCACCCCAAATTGCAGACGAGCAAATGAATTTGCAGCATTTTGCAGCAATGTTTATGCCTCGTGAACCTTTTTGCATTTTGTTACATGGCAGCCATGAAGTTCTCTGTATTTTAGTGAGGTTTTATGTGACAGAGCAACACCAACCAAAAAGGTCACCTGACACGTCTCTGCTGATGTTCAAGATTCCACAAATTTAGCTTCGTCCATGTTTGCAACAGGTTCCTCCATCCAGGGTCTTTCTCCAGGTTCCAGTCGCCTGCTGAACAAGCCGCTGCCAACATGGCGCAGAGACGATGCGCTCAGGATGTTCAGTTTCTGCAACAGAGCTGTCTGCATCGACAGCAGACCCTCCTGAATTCAGCCCCGTCTAAAAATGTAGATAACGGCCAAAGTTGAGTGCGCGCACGACTTCATGGTTATCCGTTCCACACGTTTTCCCACCTGAGCTGAGGATGTTTGCGTCTCCTCCAGAACTGCCAAACATGAACGTGTCCTGGTTTGCTGTCATCGGTTTTGGATCATATATGTGGGTTTTCTCCAAGAAACGTTGGATAATCTTCTCCATCGCTTCACCTTTGACCCGTCTGCCGTGTCTCTTTGATTTTCATGATGCTGTTTGTTCACAGATCTGAGCAGAGCAGCAGCCTTTCCACTCAAATCAAATTGTTTAGTTGATTTCTAAGGGCAGTTGCTTACATTGGATTTTATTTAGGGGTATTGTGCAGTTTTTCTTTTCTATATGTATCTATTTCAATCAAAAATTGGAAAAGCGTATATCCTTTCTGAATATTTCCCTACTTTGTGTTCGTCTATGTCATAAATTTCTAAAAAAGAATAAATAAATAAGTAGTTGCAAACTGATGTAATGAAGAGTCACTCAAATGAGCGGATTCACATTGGCAGAGTGACGGGCTGTGAATGAACATGAGACATGACTGCAACATGTTTGGAAATGTCAAACTATTCAGCTTTTCTCACGATGCGCAAGCTCCACTCGGCGTCACTGCCGCATATGGCGCGCTCTTAAACCACACACTGCTTGCCTCAGATTAAAAGCAGATTAGAAAAGGGGGGCTTGGTATGGGACGAGGGGGGGAGTCCCAAATTAATCTGGATTAGCAGCAGCCTCATATCCCCCCCACCCCATCCCACGGTCACGGCAATTCCCTGGAGAGTGAAAAGCCCGGTTGCGATGGCATTTGCACTGACCCATTTGCAGTCAGTGGTGGACCGTCGCGAGTTTGGAATATGGAATATGAGCGAGCGCCTCCTCCTCTTAAGTGCTTCCATTAGAGATCACTCAAGGAGCCGTGGTCCATTATTGAGAGGTTGCAGGGGGAGGGGTGTGAAGCAGCACTTTCTGAAGCCCGGAGTGCGGGTTAAGTATGTATATTAGTTGGACTGTGGTTTCTCTAAAGCACTGCGGTCAACGTGCGTCCGACGCAGAAACGGTTTACAAGAAATCATTTACCAGTTTACAGCCTTTGTCTGTCTCTAGGAATTAGGAGCCACGAGACAAAAGAGTTTCTGCTCCCCTCCCCGCCTCCGCACAGCCATTACCCGTCGGGAGAAGCTGTTATGTAGCGTCTAAGAGGTTATTAGGATCGCTGAATTTGGCCAGAGGATGAGCTGAAAGCGCAGCTGCAAAATGCCTCCATTTGACACGACGCCGTTCCTCTCGCACTTCGGCGAAACCCGGCTTCACCTCCGACTTCGGCCATGACATTTTTTTGTCGCAGACGCACCAGTGGTCCGCGGGTTTGCGCGTGTGACCAAAATATGTGTTTCCACTGCGAGCGCAAAGGCGATTTTGTTCCCATGTTTGATTTCCTTGCTTGCTTGTAATCGTTATGTTCATGTTCGTTGGTGGGGTGGGCTTGTGGGGGATCAGCGTAATCCGTCCTCCTGGTGGACATTTCGGCTCGTCACGGTGAGTCAGGCGCATTCGTTTTCTCTGAACGGCTACGGGACGTTACACTTTGTCAAAGTAAACAACGACGTCTTATAATGCAGTTGGAAAATAAAAATGTACGCGACATGGTAACGCTGTGATTTCCCTAAAAGAGTGGCTTGGAAAAGATTTAATTCAGCAGCGATAACTGGGCGGCTTGTACCGTTGTTTTCAGGACAGAGATGACATTTTACTGCATGTCAAAGTTCCCTTCAAATGAAAGTCCCTATTAAAAAGAATAAGGGAAAATTTGCAATTTGACACAGTCATCTGTCTTGTTCTGGGCAAGTTAAATAATGAAAAGCTATCATTTGTCTTGTAATAAATGGCGTACTTTGTAGTTGGTCTTAGATGGATTTTATTTAAAGATGCTGCTGTTGTGTAAGATAGACAATTTTACTGCATTTGTAGATTACAGAGAGATTTCGCTCTTGATCACTGATGAGAATTGACAAAAATAAACGTTTTATTGCACAGATTGATGCATTTTCAGCTCATGCAGAAGGCAAGAGAAGTGTTCTAAAATCAATATCAGCAGGTCAGATAGTCATAAAAAAAAATTTGCGAAGTCTGATCAGCGCGTCGATAATGTTTGTCACCGGACTTTAATATTCATTAATGGGCAAACGCTATTCAAGCTGTCATTTTACCCTTTGGTTTTCCAATTAATTTCTCATCACTGTTTTGATTTGATTTTAGGCCTCCCCCCCCAGCCCCCCACCCTCACTTGCAATTTAATTTTCTCCATGAAAGATGTTGCCCATTTGATATTCGTGTTTACACCGCAGTAACTTTCAAACTTGACAAATCGTGAACAGTTTATCTGGCAGAAGAACATTTTTAAAACTGAAATCCACAGCAGCCCAGAGTTAATTGCCGCCAGCGATTTTTGCTGTAACGAACTGGCAGTTATGTGCAATTCAGTCTCATTTAGCTCTTTATAACAGAGGTTCATTCCCAGCCCGGTGCATCTCTGTGGAGGGGCTCCTCAGTGCAACCAAGCAGGATCTACTTTATCATTAATGCAACATGACTTTGCGATTAGCTTAAGAGCTCGGAGAAATGTTCAAGGTCTCCAGGTTTGTGCCACTTTGGGGAACTTGGAAAGCTGAAAGCCATTTCTTTAAAAAATAAATAAAAATAAAAAAAGCAGATGACATAAAGGAAAAAAGAAATGCCACCAAACGAAAGCTTGCATATGCAGCCGGACTTCGAAACAGCATGGTCAGACTTTTTCCCTAGAAACTGTAGAAACTGAAAGAAAGAAAGAAAGAAAGAAAGAAAGAAAGAAAGAAAGAAAGAAAGAAAGAAAGAAAGAAAGAAAGAAAGAAAGAAAGAAAGAAAGAAAGAATTGTCCTCAAAGGTGAAACTGGCCAAAGCTCGTTGTTCTAAGTATGTATCCTATCGAATTTCCATTCAAAGCTGCATCTACTGTTCAAACTCAATATACTGCACATAAAGCAAACTAGTAGCCCAGCAAAGTCTACTAGATGTACTGAATGTAATATTTAGCAGGGCTCATAAAACCATGTCTCTAGGTCTGGATGAGGCTGTTTTGCACAATCTGTGTTACTCAAAGTTGAACAAGTCCTGACTCATAATAACTGACCCTGATTTAGTAAATCTGTGAAAATGTTCGTATTATGGCTAATTTGCTCCCCATGCTCTTGTCTATGGCAAACCTCTTGCGTAGATCGTCTTACGGCTTTACTAGCGAAATATGCGGCGCGACGACAAAAGGCCTCCGACGGTTTTCAGGTGAACTGGTCTGTGTTCAGATGCCGAACACAGAAACTCTGTGAAGAAAACGAACCGCTGGGAGGCCGTTCCATTAATGAGGCCGCTCACATTTTCAGTTCGCTTCTTATCATATCGCAAACTCTGCGGTGACGGTGGGCGACGCCTCCAATTGAAACAAAGACGAGGGTCGGTTGGTTTAAGTATTGACTGTTTCATAACCATCAACTGGAGACATTTCTAACCCTTAGAATCAATTCTGCTCCTGCAGGTGAGAGCACTTTGAGGAAATACTTTGCTTCGAACGATTCAAGTATAAACTTTTACATTTATTGCATTCAAGGTTATAAAAAAAAAAAAGGTACATTTTGCAATCTTGGTTTAGTAGGTCATCATATATTAATTACAGCTGTTTTGTCAAAACTGTGTCTTTTGATCCCAAATTAACCAGGTTTCTAGGATTTTATTTTGTCACCTGAGGAATATTGCCAAAACACTGACTCAGTGCAATTCCTTAATTGGAAATTTTTTTTGCAACCAATTTGAATAATGAGAGGATCTTGACTAATACTGTTTGATAACTATAATTAATTGCAATATGTGTATCATTTGATCTGAATCGACAGTTTAGTGTTTGGGTTGTAAACCGGCACTATGTGACTGTCTTCAATTGAACTGCGGGCGTTTCTTAGCCGAAACCGAAGGTCCGGCGTTTTCTGTGGAGCATCTGTTCATTTGTTGTCTGCATCACGTTCTTCTTCTTTCTTCAACACTTGCGCACACTCTGGTGAGTTTCGAGGGTGTTGCAGAACCGACGCAGACTCAAAAAACGAGTCAACCAACCATGCTCACAGGCAGTCAGAGAAATTCAGAGTAACCCAAAGTGCACAGCTTTGTGAAACCATAGGACCTGGAGAAAAGTGACAGACGCATAGGGTGAACATGACATGAACACACAGGCAAGTTCCTGACAAATATCATGACGAGTTAAAGAAGGAAAATATAACCACAGTCTGTCCAAATGGGGGAAAAGTTATTTGAATCAACACCTGCGGCTGGTAATCCTACCGTTTTGGACTGCGCTCGGAAAAACCAGTACAAGAAAGCATTCTATAAAACTCACGCATTACGCTGTCATACATTTAACAAATCATTTCCCGCATTTTCAGCCCTTTTGCCCAAAATGTTTGAACAAATTTACTTGGTACAAATGTTCTGGGCGACACGTTTCTTGCTTCGTCTGATGGAACACCGTTGCCATGACTCTCCTCTCAGTCGATGTAATATTATAATATAATATATAATATATTTATAGCTCACTATTTTAGTTTTTACATGTAGGAAAATGGCAAAAAGCAGATACGGTAACTAAGTATCACCTTAAACTTGTACAAATAACGCAGGATGCGGAATCAAGCTAATCCTACCGCCACATGCAAGCAGCCAGGACGACAATGAAGGCCTGCAACGAAGACTGGCATGTTTGTTCCACCAAGTCTCCATATTAAACACCAGTAGCTGCTTGCTATGTACACAGAGATTTGTATTTTTGTTTGGGTTATTTTATTTTATTTTTTTTGGCTGCACGCCAGAGGGGAAAAAGAAAAGCCTTTATCACAAATAGACGCATTTGAAGTTTGCTAAACTCTGTAGGGACTTTACTCAGAATAATGCACTTTGGTCTGATGAGACTAAAATAAGCTTTTCAGCAACAAACATTCCAGTTGGGTCGAGAGCAAAATAATAAAAAAAAATAGCTGTTAAAAAGGAGGGAGAGATGGGTTTGTGACGCTGCATCTCTTCTAAGGGCGGTGGGAACCTTGTTTGAGGGCATCAGAGAGTCTTTGAAAAATCCAGGACATTTATTATTTTACAATCTGGTGGAATCAGTAGGAAAACCGAAAATGGGATGTTTTTTTTTTTTGTTTTTTTTTTTTGGGGAGGGTATTTTACCAAAAACTGAGACCAAATCAAAGCAGCCTTCTAAAACTCTGCAACAAATTCACAGAAAACCCAAAGTACTAATTATTGTTTGTGTTTCTACGACTGAAGTGAATGACGCAACCAATTTATTTTTATGCGTACCTTGAGTCGGGCGCCTGAATGTTTTGTTTTTTTTGTTTTGACTCGGTCTTAACTTGAAAAAGCTGGTGGAAGACGCCAGCAGCTGAAACCCTGGGAGCAGCACCGACACGGTGGGGTTACCTCCCCCAGCTCTCAGGCGCATAGAGGTGTAGATGAAAGGGAATGTAAGTTGCCCTGCGAGTGAAACAAAAGCCTCCTCATCCGTTTGCGTCAAATCAAGCTTTGCGGGATGCTCAGCTGAGCGGGAAGGCTCAGTCAGCAGGGTTCTCCTGGTGCTCCTCTCAGCCTACCCGCCTGCTTCGTCTCTCCTGCCCACCAGACTGACACCTAAAGTGGCACTAATTGGCATGGGCTCTGACAGCTATCCAGTGTGCCTGCGAAACTTTTAATGACACGACTTACACCCAGCAGCACCCAGACTATATTTCCTGTTAAAGAAAAGGCAATAAAAAAAAGGAAAGAAAAAGAAATACACACTCAAGCTGTGTGCACCACAGCAGATTGTTCTTTTGCGCTTTCCTTTTTCCTTGCTCTTGCTGAAAAACAGGCGCACCAGCCTACACTGACAGACTCACTTACCCTGTGAAGCACAGATGGGTGCTGTCTGGCAGAGATGATGCATTAACCTAATCATTTATTTTTCATACTTGTTGACTAGAACTGAAATATGCATGTGTAAAATGGTCTGAAAAGTGGAACATTGTCATGAAATCCATTAAAACTCTTATTTTCGGGTTGCCTAGTTAAGTTTTTTTTTTTTTTTGCGCCGTGGACCATCAGATTAAGAAGCAGCTGGAGCATCGGCAGAGATAAATCAACTTACAGCTTAGTCTGACCTGACCAGTGATTTGTTGGTGAAAAAGTAAAAAGAAGAAAAATCCTTTCTGTTTTGGTGTGGAGACTGTCACTGAGTGAAGGGCGCTTAGCAGTGACACACGGTGAGGTTACACAGTGTAATATGTAAAAAACTCAAGTTTGTGGAAAATGTCCGTACTCTTACATCTGACGTAAAACTAATACATGGTTCTAGAAAGGCCATCGCACCGACAGTCAAATATTTGGTCTTTTGCTGCGTTAGGACAACTTACCGTAATTGATGGAACCACGGAATCCGCTCACCACCAGGAAACCTGAAAGGTTTCTGTCGTGACCTTAAGCTCAAGTTTTGCAGTACCTGAAACTTTTGTCGATTCGGAAAAGCAAATTCCTTTACGCCTTTCGCAGAGGCCACCTGGCACTGTGCACAACGTGCTTGAGGTTGGTCGCCTCTTTAGAAAGCTGCAAATATCCAGATTGACCTGTTATTCCAATCACTGCTAGTTTAAGTTTTCAGAGGCAAAAAAAAAAAATAAAAAATGCCTTATTAATTACTTTCTGGACAAATACAAAAAGTAATAGTTCATTTACCTGATGTTTTTCGTCACATCAGGTAAATGGCGTAACGATTACAGAAGCCCTGGAATCTAAGACAACATCAATTTTCTTTTTTCCTGTTCCAGTTGTTGAAATTGTAATATATTTAGAACAAGCCACTCCGCAAACGCGGCTCCTCCTGACAGATCGTCCTACAGGCACGCAGACGCGTCGACCTGGACGCACGGATGCGGGATCGTATCCTACACGAACGCACTCTTCCCCTGCTCCAGCACCAAGACGAAAATGAAAACGACACACTCACGGCCTAATTATTTCATGCTCTTTGCTCTTCTGTCAGTTTCCTTCCCTAATACCCCTGTCACATCTAATCTGGCTTTCATAACGCCCACGTTCTCGATATTACCCTGCGAGTGTTCGCACTCCGGCACTCAGTCCCATTTCATTCACTTAGGCCTTCCGCAGTTACACACTCGGATGTGTCCTCGCCTGCACATCCGAGTGGAAAGAGAAGGTTTTGGAGAATATATTTCATCAGCAAAGCGCTTGCCGTTTCAAACATTTCCCCCTCTCCCCTTCTTCCCCACGGACCCAGGCAGGAAATATGTATGGCAAACGCTGTGGAATCACTGTTTCTATTTACTCTGGCTCTGCTACAAACGAGGGCATGCATCTTTCAGCTCATGGTTCGGGAATTGTCGCAGGACGAAGGTGGGGGAAGAATAATAATAATAATAAAAAACACAGGGGAAAAAAAAGAGAGAGCAGTAATAGTAGGAGAGGAGATGATGATGATAGAAGAGACAAAAAAGGTGCTCAATCCACAGCAGGTGCTTAAGTTACATCCTTCCTCTCACAGCTGGCCTTGTTTCACCCTGCAACAAATAAGAGCAGCTGGAAACGGGGAAGGAGCACCATCTTTCCTTCTCTCTCTCTCTCTCTCTCTTGTCTTTACATAAACCCGCTCCCTGGCATTGCCGCCATGACGCCCCCGAGAACCACAGAGAGCTGCCTCAGCAGGGTCACCTTGTGGCAACTTTGGAGCAGCTGGTGGTAAACAAGCTGCGTTATTGAATATCCGAGCTTAGCAATTAGATAAACGGATGACATAATTAATATCAGGGGCGCGGGGGGTCTAGCAACACACTCCATCTCATGTGGCAAGAAGGTGCATGTATAATGTGGAATAATTGTCTCTGGATTTTAAGGCCATGCCTTGTGGTTGCAATAATGAATCCACGAGAAAGAAATCCCAAGTCTCTTAAGGTCGTGTTTCCGATCAAAGCGCTTTAGATTCTGATGTAAAGTGGATCAGCTGGCCGAAGGCTTCTGCGCGGTCGGGCCAAAGTGTCGAAACTGCAGCATTTCGCTCTCCAGCCTCACGTCGTCTATCCGTTCGTGTCACAGCCTGATTGGAATTTCAATCTGTTGAAATTATCCAGTCAAAGTCTGAGAAACGTAAAACATAGGAGCAATGCCAAAGCTAGTCAACCTAAAACACTCGCATGATTCATCATAGTGACCACGTGAAAAATGGGTGCCTGTTAATATACATTTTGCGAACGTGTTTGCTTTTATTTCACACAGTGTTTGTAATTCTTGTTTTTGTCAGCGTGTGGTGCTGTTGTTGCAGAGAGGTCTAAAATGACCGGAAGTAGTTTTAGGCCTTTATACCCAAATAATAAAGCCCATGATAAAACAATTTGCGACAGCGGATCTTACGAGTTTCACCACCACACAGAGCGACTCTGTCGTTCTGAAATTCACCAAACAGTTATGAAGTGCAACAAACCAAGAGAACAACAGAAACGTCAGAAACGATAAAACGACACAAACTCAAATCAGTTCAGGACCGCAGAGAGCGATCGGTTCATTTTGACACTTTACCAATTTCAGCTCAGAGCCTGGAGCAGCTAGCAGTTAGCATCTGCTGAAGCTACGTTCATTGATGACGTGTTGAGCCGAGCAGTTTTTTTTTTGTGAAGTTGAGTTGCTACATCTCCAGTGCTAATAGTGCTATCAGTGCAGTTAATGCACCATTTTGGTTAAACCGTTGCTAGCCAGGAGCTTTATAGCAGGTTTTTTGTCTGGCGTCACGTTACCTTAATATCCACAGTCATTTTGCTTTCTGGCAAATTAAAGGTAGATATATAAAAGCAAATGTTTTTCAGAGTTTGGCCGCATTGAAGTACAGACTGTGAGGTGTTGACCTGTCCTCGGGGACAAAACGGTGATCTGTGAATTTAGCCTCCTCATGTTTGCAGTCACGAGGTACGGATGCTAACAGGCGTCACTCATTAAATGTAACAGGCAAAGCGGGGATGAAAGGCATTAATGCTGTCTGTTCGCTGATGAAATGTAGCCCGGAATCATCTGAGGCCTCGCTGAAATAAGGAGACAGCTTTTAAATTAAATCCTAAATTAAACTGGGAGCCAGTCTAGTGATTTCAGAACGGGGGTGAAATGAGAACGATAGAGATCTTTGTAAGTAATCTCACTGCAAACTTGTGGACGTTAATCAGCTTAATGTAATCTTGGCTGAGACAGGAAGAAAGGAAAGTACTGTCGCCTTCGACTCAGAGCCTTTAATGAGCATTTCAAACTTCTTCGTAGATAACAGGAGCCATCGCTGTGCGAGATTTCTCAGTTCGATGAAGTCTCGACTGGATTTTTCTCAACTACAAGAAAGTACCTTTGCAAGGGTCTGAAGGTGAACACATGATTTATGGTTTTATATAATTATGTACTGTGTGAAGCCAAGGGACAGATGGCAGGTAACTTCAAGTATTTTCAACTTTGACAGAGATCGAAAGACATTCACAATCAGGTGTTTAAACAAACGCCCTGCGGGGGGCGACCTTCAGCATGTGTGAAGAGTAGAAATGGATTTGCTGCCCCGAAATGACATGAAAGTTTCAATTCGATATGCCAAGTGCTTTAAGCTTAAGCTTAAAGTCACAAACATTCCACATTCTGGGCTCTCTGGACCACCGAGCAGATTCCACGGTTTATTCATTTACAGCAGATGAAGCACTAACACCAAACCATGACATGTTTGATTGTCATGCTCTTTCTCCACAGGTCCACATGTTATAAATTGGCGCACATCGTCTGAAATATAGCAAGAAAAATACTTTTACTATTTTGCGAGAGCGGTGTTTGTGTTAATTTTCGGTTTGCTAATGTCTTAAGTCGTTAACGCCAGCTCTAACCACCGTGTGAGGCCTGCAGTGTTTTGGCGTCCTGAGGGGGGTTCCCACTGTTCCAGCCCCCCCCCCCCCCCCCCCCCCCCCCCCCCCAATTCTGGATAATGGCTGTTATTTATTGAGTTTTTTTTTTTTTTTTTTATTTTATTTAGTCAACCAATGACAACAAGACTTTGAACACAGATACAAAGCAAGGCATTGTTTTTTTCTCCCCTTCATCCCCGTCTTCCCTCATCCCATCCTTCTGTCCCCCCTTTTTATCATTGTTCCTTTCCCTCTTTATTTCCCCCATTCCCGTAGCCTTCTTTTTGTTCTATCCCCTACCCCTCCCCATCCATCCATACCTGGCTGCAAACAATAGAAACAGCAAAATAAAATAATAATAATTATAAAACAGTAGCAATAATTAAATAGCCGAAGGAGAAAAAATAAAAATAAAATAAAATAAATAAAAAAAAAATAAAAAAAAAAAAAATAAAAAATAAAAAAAAAAACACACAGGGGACTAAGGCAGAGCTCAGAGACGTGGATAGCATGTGAACAAGCATCTGCACAAGTGTGGGCAGACATCCAAACACAGTACATGGATACTTAAAACTGCACAGGTTGGTAAACACCGTCAGCAGCCCGAGCCACAAGGAACCATTGCCGGGCCGGGGAAGCAGGCAAACACCGCGGAGCCAGTTCCTATTCGAATTTCAGGCTTGAGGAAGGGCATCTAGTTTTTCAAAATAACATAGTAGAGGGAACCAAGTTTTGTAAAATTTTTGGGTCGAACCTCTAACACAAAATTTGATCTTCTCTAACTTAAGGAACATGGACAGATCTCTCAACCAAAGAGAAGCCTTGGGTGGGTGTTCTGATTTCCACGCTAATAATATTCTTCTTCGGGCGAGAAGGGTTGAAAAAGCCAGTACATTTTTAAAATCATGTGATAATGATATTCCCTCCCCTGGAACTCCAAATATTGCCAATTCAGCACTGGGTTGGACACCTATTTTGAAGGCTTCAGATAGGATCTGAAAAATTGTAGACCAGAAGTTGCATAGTTTGTTACAGGCCCAGAACATGTGGGATAAATTTGCCTTAGCTAAGTGGCACCGAGCACAAGTATCACTGACAGTGGGATAAATCCGCGAGAGTCTGGCTCTGCTGTAGTGAGTCCTATGAAGGACCTTGAATTGAATTAGTCCAAGTCGAGCACATGATGTTGACCCATTTACTCTACGCAATGCGTGGTCCCAAGTCTCATCAGAGATGTGTATTCCAAGTTCCTCTGACCATTCTGCTCTGATCTCATTGAGCCTCACTGTATTGAATGACGAGATGCTATTGTAAATTTTTGAGATGAGCCCCCTACAAGTTGGAGTTTGCAAAATTATGTCTATACCTCCTTTAGGGGGTAAATTGGGAAAGCAAGGGCTAATGCTACGAACAAAGTCACGGATCTGGAGGTACCGAAATAGGGAGGAACGCTGTAAACCAAATTTGGAGGAAATGGCATCATGATGTTAGCTTCTGTAAGGGTCTGTGGCAAGGTCCCCGAATCCATTGAGTAGTTAAACATTTCAAGTAAAAGAGGAGCTAACTTGGATGAGAATTTTTTATAAAATTCGATTGGGTAGCCATCTGGTCCAGGGGCCTTACCACTCTGCATTGCTGAAATGGAATTATTAACTTCACTAAGTGTAGGGGGCTTATCCAGATCCCTCTTTCTGTCAGGACCAATAACAGGGATATCCAAGCTGTCTAAAAAAACATTCATATCTGAGTCGTCCCCTGGGAATTGTGACAAGTATAGGTCAGAATAAAATTCCTCAAAGGCTTGGTTTATTTCAACTGGATCAACAGTGTGCTCACCAGAGGTCTTTTGGATCTGCGATATGAGCTGCGCCGCCGACCGACTTTTGAGTTGGTGGGCCAGGAGGCGGCCCGCCCTCTCGCCATGTTCATATACATGGCCTCGGGATCTAAGCAAGGATTGTTCCACGTCCTGCGTTGATATAAGATTATATTGCATTTGTAGACAAAGCCTTATTGAGTTTTGTTGAGGAACTGATGCCTTCAAAATGGCATTTTGATTATTTCCAGACGGTCGGGTGCCATCTTTGTTTTTTCATCCGTCTAACTGGCGACCAGTCGAGAGTCATTACCAGATATCCCAACCGCTTGACGGCAGATGCGGCCGCCAAAGGAGGGAAACCCAGTTTTTCGAGACAGAGTGATCGATCTGAATAACTTTTTACTGAAGGGATTCATTTTCTTGCATCTTTTTTCACATACATTTCTTTTTTCTATCTCAAAAGCATGCCAAAAATAATCGCGAAAGACCTTTCAATAAAACACGTTGCTGGTTTGACATTTGGCTTTCTTTTATGCTTCCCTAATAATGGGTTATAACGGAGACGTCACATCAATCCCGTCATGTCGGAGTGAGGTGTTTGCACACAGTAATGTATCAGTTTCTTCTAAGCTCTTAATGCCTCAGCAAAGCAGCAAACTAGGAATTAGAGAACAGGGGTGGGTGTAAAAGCCGTACATGCAGATGCATCGCTTTCAACTTGAATATTGCCATGTTTACTTTTAAAGACTCTATTTATTTGATTTTGGCCTCCAAAATTTATCATTTTTGCTTTTTTTTCTTTTTTTTTCTTTACCTCTGCCACTCCCCCCCGATATATCTTCGTGACGCTCCGGTTTAGCTCCTGCAGCAAGGGCATGAAATATTGACTGCTGTGGGCAGAACCTTAGGTTTAATTCCAAACATTTTTCGAGATAAGTCTGCAGCTGAACTTGCATCTAATATTCAGTATCTGACTGCAGCCAGACATATGCATGAATGAGAATGTGGCCATATCCAGAGACTGAAGGGCAGCACCAGATTAGGCCACTGAGGAATTGTGAGTTAAGCTCATACAGATCAATTTTTGAAAATTTAAGCTCATCACTGCATATAGATTACGCATGATCCACCGCTGGCAAAGACTAGGTCGCGCTTTTTATTTTTTATTTTTGCAACTGCTGTTTCGCTAATAAATACTTCAGCTTCGTCTAAAAGCAGTCTGAAAGGCGTGACTTTAAAACGTCTAATTCTCCTGCGTTAGATTTGCGCGACGTGCTCGATGACCTTGAGGGTCATTGAGTGTAGGGGGGGGGGATGCGAACCCCCGTACACTCACTGCTGAAAGTGAAGCTCTCAACCTTGGACGAGGATCAAACAGTATTTGGATGCAGACGGGTGAAACAAGGCAGCGGCCCCGCGGCTCCCAAATCAACGGAAACAGCACGCACACACAGCTTCTGCAAACACACAGCCGCTCTGTGAAGCAAAGGGCTCCCACACTCCCGATTTTCTTCTTCTTATTTTTTTATCCATCTTATAATTTCGCTCCAGGAAACGTCATTGTGCTGTCAAACGATCACATTTGTCTGAGAACACAAACTGGCACGCACTGCACTCACACAAACTAGCGCTGGGTTCATTTTCTGTGTACTTGTGGAGCTGATGTTGTTGCCGGGCTAAATCCGTGTTTTTTTTGTTTTTTGTTTTTTTCTTCTTCTCTCTTCTCTACTTTGCAACTAGTAAGCTTTTGATCTGACTCCAAGGTTCCAGCTGGCTTTGAGGATCGAGGTCCTCCACGTCTCGGCTAACCTTTAAAGCCTCATGTTTAGTCATTAATCTGCAGCACCTTGTACATTGGATTACCAGGGATGGCACAAAAAAAAAAAAAAAAGAAAAAAAAATGAAATGTGAAATTATTATGTGCATCATTAACTTGTCCTGGTTTCTTAGGTGAAAATGGCAGAACAACCGGATGACGATGTGCTGTCGTTGCCCTTTGCTCTTCTTTTTTTTTCGTCTCTTTGCCCGCGCAGCGGGTCATTATGCAGCGGTAAGAATCGTATTTTGTACCTTCGACGGAACATAATGCGTTTATCTGAGATCGATCGCAAAGCGAGGTTTAATACACAGTCCCAGCAGAAAAGACCCGAGAGTATACTGAGTTTTAAATGCATAGAAAAGCCGAGGAGGGATGAAAGACGTGTGGATGTGTGGAAACGAGGCGAGCGGAGAGATGTCGATGGAATTACAAGACAATGAAAATGACTATAAACCTGCGCTGATCAATACTTTTTATCACAATAAATGAAAAGCGCTTTATGTGAAAGCATTTCATACGCAGGGCCCCGCGGCGAATCGCCCTTCCAGTTCTGTGGTTTCTCTGAACACACCTACACACACACACACACACACCAACACACACACTACGTGATATTCACTTAACTGATGCTTTTTAAAAGGCTCTGATCATTCCTGTTTCAAAACATCACTGACTTTGGTCCAACCAAACGAGCTTTTCGATGCGATCAGAAATGTTCTGTTTTTCACCGTTGCTGCTAGAAATATTCAAATTCTTCCATAGACTCCTCCAGCAGCAGCAGCAGCAGCAGCAGCAGCAGCAGCCAATGGAAATGTGTAAACCGGTGACCAGTTCCCAACCCGAGTGCGTACTTGCAAGCAGAGCTGCACATTTGCATTGATCCCTCGCAAATCATTAGCATCGAAGCAGAATCCAATCTCAGCCGTCTACAAGTAAACAGATTCTTATGTTTGCTCGCGTATCTAGTGAGGCATTGACAAACATCCTTTTCTCGGCAACATCTAAGCTAATTTTTACTGCTTTGACTCAAAGTGCTGCTGCTGGTTTGATAATGCATGATTAACTGAACTGACAGTCAGATCTCTTGTCTTGCCTTTCCATGTGTGTAAACAGTTAAATTAGACAAAAACTCCATTAGAAAACACATTTGTGTCGCACAAGATAAAAAAGCATTTCCTTTCTCGGGTCCATCCAAAGACCGACGTGTGAACGTACCATGAAAAACAGTCAGCTGCTGTGAGGTTACTTCAGGTGAAGAGGTTGAAGTTTCAAGGTTCTAGTTGTGACGTGACATAAAAAAGAACTATTTAAAAGGATAATCAATCATTTCCCGATCCAGTGTACTTACAAAGGCTGTTTCAAATAGCTTGTTTGAGTTTCCAAATACAATACTTCCACTAACTTCTGCTGAGACCCGTTAGTTTCCTCCAGATGGAAGATGAATTATTTCCTGGTATCTGTCTAACCCGTTTCTGCAAATGACTCATTCTATTGGCATTCGGATTCTTTAGTTCCTTTTCTGAAATAATTTCCTGCTTTCCCCCTTCAAAATTACAACTTCATCATGGGGATTCACTCTCAGCCCAGCTTTGAACTCCGGTGTCTGTTTCTGTTTAATTTGATGGTTATCTGGGCTGCTTGAAGTCCAATGCCTGCTCTTTTATCTGTGTGTTTTTTTTTTGTTGTGTTTTTTTTTTAAACACAGCTCTATTTGCCTTTCAAATTCTCCTTCTTCCTCCAGCGTTATCTTAGAATTTTTTTGTGTATCTCTCATCGTCTCTCCTTCTGCGATCCCCCGGTTCGTCCTTTAACTCTCACTCCATCTGTTAACACCATGACTGTAACCGCATACCGTAGCATCGGGCTAACCCCGCTTCATAGCCGAGGCAAGGAACAGTTCGTGCGTATCAAAACAGAAACGCTGGATGCTAAGCCTTTCATATCGAACGTACAGATCTAATGTATTGGGAATTTGTAGGTTTGTTACGCTTGTCATTTGACTCATCTAGCTGAGTGTTCCCGGCTGTCTGGTTTTTGTTCGTTTATCTTGATATCAGCCACGAGTTTCGCCATCCAGTCTGTCTTCTTGGTAATTTAGCACTTTTCTTTTCTTGTGTCATTGGTTGATTTTTAACACGCCGATAAAACACTGGTTTCCATGGCGCGTCAGAAAATACGATATTCAAATCGTTACGTTTTTTCAATCTCGTTGATTCTGCCCTTGCAGGTGTTCTCCAATCGTCGTTTCCTGAGCAACGTTTCGTTCCATGACCCGCACCACCCAAATCAGACTTTCTTTGTCTGCCCAAAATGTAAGAGGATTGCATGTTGGAGGGATCACAGGGTTAAAAATGGCCATCGTTCATCAATCTGCAGTAGGTTTTAAAATAAAAGGGAAGCTGTCATGACCGGGGCAACGTAAATCCTAGATTGAGAGTGTGCAATAAAGTAGTTCCCTTCATTCGTATTGGGCAAAACATGCTGGTCTGATGAAAGCTGGGCCTTGTGAAACAAAGTAGGATTAGCGAGGTAACTTCAGATTAATGTCAGGGCTTTTCCTTTTAAATTACAATGCCAGCTCACATGTTACCTGCGTTTATCTCCACGGCAACTTATGATGGAAACTTCGACCTCCTATGTCTCGGCTTGGGTTTTTGCAGAGTTCTGCACATTCGTTCGGTGTGTGTAGACTGCTAGAAACATTCAGACTTTTTCTTATTTCTGCTCTTTCATCAAATAAATGCTTTGATCACAACGAAACATTCTGGATTTCTTTTGCTTCCTTCAGCAAATTATCACATTTTGTGAAAGATGAAGACCTGCAAAATCTATGAAACGTGTGGGTGTTGCTTTTGACGCAACCCAGATAATTAAATGAAGGGTGTTTAATTCACACTGTTCTACTGTTTTTTTGTTGTTTTTTTTTTCCTACAGACTGAGGATGAAAGCTCAATAAATAGTCTATGAATGCTTTCAAGTGATTGAGTATTACAAAGCCTGAGTTGTTAAAGAAGACTTTCTTTTCTTTTTCCCCACAAGAAGCATAACATTGACTTCTGAAAGGATATGTTGGGTGCAAAAACTTTTGATTTATGTCAAGGTTTATCAAATGAAGCAAAACACTTTTGTAGGACTATTTGTGCCTTATCTGGAATATTTGTTGATTGCAATTCATGTTGAATAGGCAGGTTTGCTATTGTGTGATATCTGAGGTTTTATACTCGGTCCATGTAGGAGTAGTGCCGCTGTGCAGACTCAAAGCTTTTCCAGATCCAGACAGTCTGCATTATGTTTTCTAGCAGCAAAGCTATGAAGTTTGCATTAAGTTTATTCTTTCCAAGCTGCTTCCCTGAAACAAATATGGACCTCAAACCTCATATTCAACCCAAACCTTTTTTAAAAATATATGTTTTTGGTGGTTTATCCTTCTGACGTTAATGGGAGTGTTCAGCGACCGCATCTCAAATTATAACTGCAGTTCGGCCGACAAGAAGACCTTGCACTGACGGAGACAATACCCACTGATTGCAGAGGAAATATGATTGGCCAATTCAATCATCAAGCAGGATTTAAGTTTCTATTCAGTTCAAGCGTCATAAGCGACTCAGAGAGGGAAGCAAAAAGCCTTCGAATTAACAAGCTTTGATTGTAATGCAGTGACAGAAAACACAGAATCTAGCTTTACCGAAGGCATTGCATGACGGAAAAGCTTTCCTCAGATGATTTGAATTTACTTCAAACACCTGCCGTTTTGTTTTTTTAAGGTTATGCGTTTAGTTTTTATTTCTGTTGTCATATATGTGAGACCGCCACACTGCAAACTTGAAACAAGGCAAAACTTATTGGCAAGATGTACGAGCTGATTTTAAGTTAATAATTCTTTGACATTGATGAAAAAGTGCTGGTTCCACTGGCAGATTATTAAATCCCCCCCCATGTTTAAGTTAGTTTATCTGCCAATAGAACAAATAGTTTTTCATCAATATTTACTTAAAACAAGCCTCTATGTCTATAAAAAGTCGCTTGTAAGTTAGTTTGTCCTACTCCCAGAGTAATAAAATATTTGCACAAGAAACCAGGCCAAAAATACTTTGAAGGATATCAAAATGCATATTAATCGATTAATTGATTAACTGAGTGAGAGCTGTAATGAGGAAAGACACCAACAAATAACAATAAAGACACAATTGTTCAGAGCGTCCTCTTTCGCGTTTTGGAAGGAACAAAACTTAACCTGACACTGACAGGACACATGTTGGGGAGAATCAGCTGAGGACATGTTGGACACCCTGAATTGACCTCACAGTGCAGGGTCACCGTCCTGCTGGTGCTCTCTGTTCAGCCTCGCCTCCCTCCCCCATTTTGTTTGGAAACTAAAGAAAAGTAAGGATCCAGTAAGGATTCAAAAGTGGAGCGTGGGTCCAAACTTCACTCGCAATGACTGAGTGCTCTCATTTGCGGCGAGGCACACACCTTATGCATCAGCTCATTTCCTTGTCGCGCTCCCCCCCCGGAAAGACATATTCTCTTGACACGTGGGTCTGCAGAAAAAAAAAAAAAAAAATCCGTCATCTAATATACGAAGTCTGAGCCCTGCAGGTGCGCCACAATCTCCCAGACGCACGCCGGCGCCCTCAGCCAACGGGCTGGCGCTTTATACGCCTAATGTGCGTCCTGATAGCTGAAAATGTTCCGCCTATTTCAGCTGCAGCCACATTACTTTGTAGTAATTATGATAAAGCTACAATCTGATGTATCAGCTTGTTTATGCAGCTGATGAATGAGGTGGAGTTAATTACTTGCTGAAATAGATGCAGTGTGTTGCGCAACATGAGGTGAGCTATATCTGGCGGAGGGAGGTGGGGGTGGTGGGGAAACGCTTTTCATTTATATTACCTGTCCAAAGTAAATTGAGCCGCAATTTACTGTATCTTTCAGTTTAATAAAAATGACGCCGCGTTTCTGAGCGTAGGTATATTTTCTCAGGCCGACACCGCGTGCAGGGCTCTCATCTCCGTTTCCGCCCCCAAGACGGCAAAAAGATCAATTTGCGCGGAGCCAGCTTGAGGCCCCCAGCGATGTGTTTCCGAAACTCTGATTATCGCCAGCGGCCGGCGGTGGGAGAGGAGATCAGCGCGTAAAAGTCAAGCCGTGTTTTCGTGTCGTCCAGAGAGTTGTCATGGGAGACGCAGTCCCGACAGTGACTGTGCAAGCAAAACGCAGTGGCACCGGGGGGGAAACAAGCTGACACACAGCAGGGGTCCAGTGAAACATGATCTATGTGAAAAGCGAAGTCAGATGAGTAAAAATGATTATTCTTACTATGTAACAAATGCGTCCTTTGTTATCACAGCGCAGTTCTTTAGATATCCTGTGAGTAAATATATTTGCTCATTTATCCATAACGACTGGAACTTTCTATATCCAGCAAGTTATTTTTACAGTGTACTGCCTATTAAAAGACGTTGAAATTAATTTCAGATTAATTTCACTCCCTGCTATGGCGGAGGTGAAATTACCGTAATAACCCGATATTGGCTGGAAAGCGCAAAGTGTGGCGGAATTACGGTTCTGCAAATTTGGCTGGATCTTCGGCGCTCCGTTTGGGACTTGAAGGTTTAACTAAATGAAATTTCAAGATGCGAAGAAGCTCTTATATTTAGAATTAAAATAAAAAAAATATATATATAATTTCTTCCCTGCCCTTATTTTCTAACCCGCACCCAACAGGTTGTTGTTGAAACAGCAAACCTCTTGTTACTGTTCTGATGCTTGAACCTCAAAGCATCAGTCAGACCCAGACGGTTCTTGGAGATTCAGATTTGTGCAGAGCAATAATGTTTCGCTCGTTCCATTTTTTTATTCCACTTGGTATTCTGTTTGGTTTTGTTGCTTCCATCTCTTTCCTTTCCAGACAAGAGTTCTCTGAAGAGCACTTTTACGAGTGTCTTTCAAATACAAAGTTCCCCGGACGGGAACATACTTTAGACGAAAACAGAGTCGTTAATTTGTCCCAAAAGACGTTTCTACATGCTAGGATTACGCTGGAAAAAGTGATGCACGGAGCTGTTCGTTCAAGCTAATAACTACCATTCAATACAATGTAAAAAATTGGACTTGATGGTGAAAGTCAATTTTTTTTTGCATTCTGAGGTGTCAATTTTGATTCAGACTGAATTAATCACACTTCTGATGGAAAGAAAGCAAATATTTTCTCAAAACATACTGAAAGGAAATGATGTAATATTTTGAATCTGAGTCACGTGAGAAGAAGTTGTGGAGAAGTGCTTGGAGAGCATCGTCCGTTTCGGCATGGGGAAGAAAGAATGATTAACGTCCTAGCATTTCATCGAAGAATAAACCTGCGGTAAGTACTAACCTAAGCTGATGTCTTAACAAGCCTACAATTGTATTAATGCTAAAGACTGAGCTAATGTCACCTGGTTAGCAAGCTGAAGGTCCCGCCTAAATATGGGTATCCCAGTAAACGCTTTCTTTTTTCGCGGGGTTAAATGTGGTGTAATTTCTGAACTTACACGTATTTCACGAGAAATATAACTATGTTTACATTGTTCGGTTGTAGCTGGAATTAATCAAGGTAGGCATAATTCGTTACCAACCAATCGCTTGCACCACGGTTAGCTAGGCTACACCGTGAACTTGACTAGCTCAGACAATGAACTGATAATTAACTGCTGGTCATCGCGCAGAACTCAGCATGCAGGTCTGAGTAAAACTAGTTAAGGAGTGGTTCAGACTAGGGTGTAAACAGTCAGTTGGTTGGCGCTTGGTTGATGGGGAACAAGGTGAGAGTTTTTTAATATGTAAATATATGTTTGGTTTTGCTGTGAAGCGTGTAGTTTGCTGTTGGGTGTGACGGTTGTATTTTGCCGTTAGATAGCGCTAGTATTCGTTGGTCAACCGTTAATAGTTAATATGTTACAATTTATTTTATGACAGAAAGTTTAATTATATAATATAAGAAAAAAAGGGATTTATATGTTAAGGTAAAATGTTAGAACAACACTGTTAGAGTTATTAATTGTATTTTATTTTTGTATTTTGTAGCTCTTACGGTGTGTTCACGAACAAAGGCATCAAATAAAACTTTGTGAACCATCAGTCTATGAGACCATCCATTCAACCGGGACGCTACACATTGTGTTTTCAGAGATATGTCATGACATGCTAGTGTAACCCGGGTGAATTTATCTTCTGTTATAATTACTCAAAATGTCTAGTCTACCTGACTGGAAATCTCTGTTTTTGTTTTAACTGTGTTACTTTAAGAACGGAAGCCCCTCCCTTTTTGTTTCTTCTTCTGTGGTATTGTCTTTAAAATGTTTGCGTTCCTTAGACCCTCCCCACCTGTCCTGTGGGAGAGGTGTGTTCTATTTATTTTGTATCTAAATACATCCAGTTTTTTTTTAGATTTATTAAGTTAATTTCTGTTATGTACTTCTGTTTATGTTGGGCTTGGAGCCTGTAATGCAGTTATTTCTTTCTGTTATTCTTGTCAGAATAAATCACCCTTTTAAAAGCTTGGATCCGGTTACACTAGCAGGTATCTGAAGCTGAAGAGCAAGATGAACAACTACCGCACTCAGCTGAGGTCACATGGACTTTCGTCTGAGCTCATGGTGAACACACTGAAATCCAAATCACGAGAAGATACTGCTCCCTTCGCAGCAAAGAATGTGAAAAAGGCGAGAAGAGGTGAGGCCAATTACTGTCCTCAACCCAGCGGAGACAGACCAGAAAACCTTGAGAAAGAAAGAAAGCATCTCTTCTGACTGAAATAAAGATAAGAAACAATGAGAGAACCATACGGGAGAAGATGGCCAGGACTTTTCAGTTCAGGAGGAAGAGATTGTGGATCAGAACCAACCACGAGAACTCATGGAAAGATGGCCAGCTTCATTTCAGATGGAAGAGGTACACTTTTTACAACTTTTTGTATACTTAAGCCCATAGATGAGAAAATGTTTCGTTTTTTTTTTTTTTTTTCTTCACATTATTCTTAAATTTTAAGTGTATTTCACAATGTTTTCTTGTGTACAGGTTGATGCAGAGTTTCTGCGGGTTACTGCAGTTCCCCTCCTGACCAAATTCATGGCGCAACTGGACAAGCACTCCCCGCAGCTGCTGAAGATCTTCAGAAAGAAAGGAGGGACCACGAAAGCAAAAACTGTCACGATCCTTGAGTTTCTTGACCAGGTATGATATGCAGTATATAATTAGCCACTAACCACAGCCCTCAATCCTTACATGAAGAGGATGTGCAGATGATGTGCAATTGATGTACATCACATTGTTATTGTGTGCCAAGTTGTTTTGCATCATATTCACTATCAACCATTTAAAAAAAGAAAAACATGTGCCACCTTTGAGTACAGTAATGTGTATCAGCTCATAGAAAATAATTTGTGCACCTCTCACTGCACCAAAGATACTTTGAGACTATAGGAACCAAAACAGGAGCCATCCAGTCTGTCTTCATATTTAAAGAGGGACTACCAGTGGCCTCTGGCAGATGTACTAGAATGGCTTTATATTTTCACTGCTTTGAATTAGTCTGCCATGGATTCAATATTGACCAGGCGCACACTGTAAAAGCACTGTTTATGGTAGAGCTGGGACTTGAGTTGCTAGATTAGTCTACACATCGCATAATAACCATTTTGATTGTCCCTAAAGGGTGCTGATGCTGATTTCAGAAGGGAGTGTATCCTCAAAGCTCTCATCATCTACCTGGGAGAACGTGTTGAGGACCTTATAAAGGAATACATGGTATGTCCAGATATTTTCTGTCACAATGATGATTCAACTTTATTCATCACAGGAGACCACCTATGCCATTATACAGTATATAGTGATTAATGAGGTGTGCCAGACTGCAGTTGTTCAGTTGCATATATCTTATATTTTGCCTCAGGTCTCCCAGAAAGATCAAGCCGAGCAGGAGCTGGAGAGGACCATCATGGCAGACTTCGTCTTCAGAGATAATTCAAGCTTTCTACAGCAGCCCCAAGACGTTGGGATTGTCATTGATGGTGTGGAAGTCCTCAATGAGTTGCCTTCTGTTGCAGCCGGAGTGGTGATGCTCTTTGGACTTTGCTATGCTCTTAACATGGAGTATCCACAGGGTTTCAGGTTCACCTTTGAGGCCCTTCAGAAGATCCTGATGGAGCTTGGTTCCAACAAGATGACTTCCAAGATTCGCAAACTCAGTGGTGAACTCAAAACTGCACAGTAGTGTATATTTGTGTGTGCTTAATGTGTGCCTGTAGTTGCCACTGGCTTATATTAAAGAGGTAGACCACCTCAGCAGCACTTTGTTATACAGGCTCTCAGGGTCACTTTCATGGAGTGCTTTTGTTGGAATTTTAGTTCTTTGATGATGTTCAGAGATGCAACCATTTAATTTAGCTTGGTAAGCCATATTGTCCTTATTTCATTGCTCTGAGCAACAATGACATGTTTATATTTGTTTGTCTGAACATGCCACTTTTTTTCTCCTTTTTTACTTGTGAGGAATAAATGACTTTGAAAAAATGTTGCTGGAGTGTATTAAGTGTGATGTGAGTGATGCAAATTGTTTTTTAAACCAAATTTATGAAATATAAAAAAAAGACTTTCATGGTGAAAATAAATTAACTGGTGCTAATGCCTGAATATTACTTTGGTGCAATGTATATATATTTGATTGGTTCAATGTAAATATTTTACTTTGGTTCCAAAACTGAAATGTAAATAATTTAACTTGGATAAAGATGAAGAATAATATTGGCTCAAGTACAATAATATGGTTTGAGTCAAAATTAAATAGCCATGTTGTACCAAACAACTTTATTTACATTCTGTGAAGTCAAATATTTTAGATGCAACAAATGGACATCAAATTTTTTAATTTAAGCCGGGCCACACTTTTTCCAGTGTACCGTTGTGTTCGAGGTTTACTTTGCCCGGATGTTAATTCAGAACAGAGTTGGCTTGGATATCCCTGAGGACAGCAGCTGCAGGACAAGGACAAACGGAGGAGAACGTCTTGAAGTTCTCCAACAAACTCCACAACAGCTGGGTGAATGCTACGTTCCAGAGTGTCCTGAATCTGAGCGTCACCAGGAGGTGTCTCGCTCGGGAAAGGGTTTTTCTGAAGGCATCGTCCATCCCGTGTTGTACGAGTCTCATCCTCTCAGCTGTCCGACAGCCCGGCAAACATTATTCTCAAAAAGACATTTCCCCAGTTCTGATGGAGCTCAGGGAGAAGAAACTGTCGTCAGACGTGGGAAAGGACTACGACATTAAATGTTTGCTGGAGTCCATGTTGGTCTGGTTGGATTATTTCGGCGGTGACACAGGTATTAGAGAGTTGTACGACACAAACTCTTGCTCAAACTGTGAAGCCACTTTCCTTGAGCTGCTGGTTATCCTTCCGCCGGCAACATTTCCAACCGACATAGTTTCACTTTTTAACAGTTTGTTGGATCTGGGGGGCAAACGTCGCTGTTCACGCTGCGGGTCAGCCTTAAAGGAAAAAAACACTGCCAGCTGAAAACAACATGCTGGTGTTTTTTCTACATGGGTCGACCAGGGTACAACAAGTAGTTGTTGCCAGTCAGACCACGGATGTGCCTGCGGATTGTGAATGTGGAACGGAGATGTGCCACCTGTCCTCCGTTATCTGTGGGGATTCAAAGCCAACCGACTTCGACTCTTATTTAATAAAAGGAGAACAAACCGTGAAGGCTGACAACGAACATGTCTTCATCACAGACAGCGACTACAGAGAAGACATGTCCCAAAGTGGCTGGATCTACATTTATGAGAAGATAAGAAATGATGTGATATAGCGTCCCGGTTCAAAGGATGGTCTCTCAAACTGATGGTTCACAGTCCTTTACTCAACAGCCGTTGTATGTTACGGTGTGTTAAGAGCTACAAAATATACAAATAAAATACCCATTAGTAACTCAAGCAGTGTTGTTCTGACCTTTTTACTTTAACGTCTGAATCCTTTACCTTGTGTGCGATAATGATGTTTTACGACACATGCGTTTATTAAACTCTTAACGTTCCTGTGTCATGAAACAAAATAAAACTTTATTACAAGTGCTGACGGTTAACCAAAGGATATTACCACCACCTGGTGGCAAAACACAACCGTCTCACCCAATAGCGAATACACATTCCACAAGAAAACTAAACATATATTTACGCATCAAAACAGTCACCTTGTTCCCTCATCAACCAAGCGCCAACTGATTGTCTACACCTTAATTTGAACTACTTATTAATTATCTGCTTTTTACTCCGACCCGTGTGCTCCCTCTCTCTCTCTCTCTGGACGATGGCCGAGCAGTTAGTTGTCAGTTAGTTGTCAGTTAGTTGTCAGTTAGTTGTCAGTTAGTTGTCAGCAGTTTTGCTACTTCTGAGATACACGAGAAAACACAAAATACCAGTAAGGTTAATATATTTATATATAAATGTTTTCTGAATGTTACAACTGTTAACTGCAATGACAGTCATCTGTTATTTCACTGTTTGCCTTGTTGAACGTTATTTTTGGAACGAGAATGTTTTGTTTTGATTTTGAGAAATTGTTAACTCTTCTGTTTACACTATACAATCACACACACACACGTATATATAAAATATATGAAAAAAAAAAATAAAAATAAAGAATTCTGCAACGTGCTGGTGGAGCTGCTGGTGGAGCTGTTGGTGGAGCTGCTGGTGGAGCTGCTGGTGGAGCTGCTGGTGGAGCTGCTGGTGGAGCTGTTGGTGGAGCTGCTGGTGGAGCTGCTGGTGGAGCTGCTGGTGGAGCTGCGGGGAGCTGAGGGGCCACTCGTTTTGAAGAGTTGTCATTTTTTTTGTCGTTCGAGTGACAAGCAAACAAACAGGGAAGGTTACACTGACAATGAGCGCGTCTTCGTTACAGACAGCGACTGTTGTGAAGACATGTCCCAAAATGGACGGATTTACATTTACAAGTAGATAAGAAGTGATGAGACACCTGATGTTACAGTTTCTCCAGCCCCTCCTCTGGAACATGATGAAGGTGCCTTTGGAGAGGAGCTAAAAATATAAAATTCAGAAGAAGGAAAAAAAAAAAATCCTAGAAGACCTAACTAGTAACCATTTTGAGGCTGGAGAAATCTGACTGGGTACCAAACATGTGTCTGACTTAAATTTATGGTACAAAATGGTAAAACGATTTGACAGGTTTGCTGTTTGCAGGCGTCTCTCTGGGCGCTCCGGCTTCCTGCCGAGGTCTGAAAATCACCACCGTTTCGTTAATCGGTCTCTAAATTCTGTTAGTGTGATTACAACATTTATTTTTGTGAATAAAATGATTCCCTGGGTTTGATTCCCTGCCTGGCTTCTTCTGTCTTCATGGCATTGCTTGTTGTCCTCATGCATTAATGTCCAGTGCTCTCCGTGTTCCTCCCATAGTCCAATGAGATGACTTGCTGACCTTTGCCCTATGTAAAATGCATGCGCATCTGCATGACCTGGTGGCCGACTCGTTAAATAAACTGCTTCTCCACGTAGAGCACAGGCAGTCTGTGTATTAGCAACAGTTTGGGTGTCATTGTCTCCCAGATGGGACCGTATCGTCCGCAGAGAAACGAGCTCTGGGCTCCCATTATTATTACCGTGATTTCAAATTTTCACCAAAGTAAAATGCTCGTTGTTGTGGTGCTTCTGCGACTTATTTTGAAGGGATATGTCACCGTTACCATACCGACCAGAGTCAGAGACCGTTAGGGCAGTTGGTCGAGGGGAGAGGAAGGTTCTGGTTCACACGGTACGATTTAAAAACGATAAAAAAAACATAACAAAAAGAAAAGGCGTTTGATATAAGGGAGCAGCCGCTCTATTATTTGGAGGCAAAATGTAGCCAACATTTCGAACTGAATAAACATAACCACATATAGTAAACATATATAAAAATGACCTTCAGGTATTGTAATAAACATTTCCACATATCGCCTCCGATGTCCACCGGACTCTCAGTTGCCATGTCAACGGTTTGCGATTCCACTCCGTTCTCACGTCACCGCGCTTTCTGATTGGCTCCCCGTCACATTCAACTGGCTGAAGTTCTCGCTCGGAGCGATAATCCGGCCAAGACGATATTCAAGTGAGAAGAATCCAGTATTAAACTCACGAAAAGGTCATTTCAATTTTCCTGAGATTATTGGTGGAAAATAAGTCTTCCGCACCTCATGAGACAAATGGAGTCGCAAAAAGCAAAGTGGTATCATCGGAAAAACCTTCGTTTTGCTGAGCGAAAACGGGATTCCAGGGCGAGACTTGGCTTGATGTAGTAGGCAGTAAGATCCTCCTAACCCTCCACACAATGCACCATGTTTGTCAGATAGTTCTCAAAGGTGTGAAGACACAAACAAAGGAGACTGAGTAAATGTCTCTGTAGGGACAGCTGCTTGGAAAAATGAAACATTCAAGTCTGCCGATGAAAACGCGGAGCAGACTTTTCCCATTACCGAACAGCAAAACCAACTGTGCAGGGTTGAGCCTCACAAGGTGAAATACAATGATGAGATTTGTGACGAGAAGATCAGGGGTGCGTTACGTTTGACGTCTTCGTCCTGCCGAACAGAAAGTCGTCCAGCTCTGCACTGTGTGTGGAGGACGATGACGGACAAAGACTGAAGCGTGGTCATTGCAAAAGAAACCAAACAATCTGCAAACACAATATTTGTAATGTCTGTTTACATTACAAGCACGATCCAGCTGAACAAATTTGCAATCCATCATGTCTGCTATTTGGAAACATAAAGCTAATAAAAGCTTTTAGAGTGACTTTTTTTTCTTTGTATTTTTTCTTTTTTTGTCTTGACCATTTGGCTGCAAATGGTCTCGCTCAAGATGAATAACCTACTTCTCATTTTTTACCTACAAACACCCTTCACCTCCACGACTCTCCCTGTCCGCCCCCTACCATTACCTCTGAACTTTGACCTCAACTCTGCCCTCTCCATGGCCCTGTGTACCACTTCTTCAATTACTATTCTTATCCTATCATCATTCCCTAAATGTATCTATGGGATCATAATTCAAATAAAAACCTGAAGGCAAAAATAAATGTGAAGTTGATATCTTTAGCCTTTAATTTTGAAATAAACAATTTAAAGTTGATCTACTGTAGACTGTTTTATGTGTCTTTTTGCACTTGTTGTTCCCAACTATGGCAACTGAAAGACTCTCACATAAAAATGCGAGATCATTGTTGAACAAAACAAAGGAACAAAATCGTAAGCCAGATCTATCTCTATATATTGTTTTAGACTCTTTGACACTGAAACGTGAACGTTTTCAGTGACCTTACTCGAATAGATTTCAGGGATTGTGTAGTTTTAGCTCCTTAAGATCTTGGTGCAGCTTTTGAACTGGCTCATGACATCCAAATCAATTAGTGCATGATGCTGATGGTGAAAGGAGCTTGTCTGAGTTTTAATCCTACCGCAGAGGCAGAGATTTACTGCCAGGCAGAGTGAGTCAATCTCCTTCAACAAATCATCTGTACCTGTTTATCCATGCAGGGACGGAGCGAGGGTTTGGTGCTCACATGACGGCAAATCCATCAAAGGTTAACTCAAAAACAAACAGCCACACGTTCACGTTACACTTAAGTACAAGTTACGTAACAAAAAAATAGGTTCAGCTCTTTTGACTAAAATTGAACCCAATCCTTTGTATATTTTCACCATTAAATCATTGCGAATCTACATAGGTCGACCAGGACACACCAAGTAGTTTAGTTTTTGTCACAATAACAAATTTTACTGGACGATAAATTGCCCCAGAAGTTATTGCGATAAAAAATAATATCGTTGCTTTGAGGCCATTTTTCAGCAATGTAGTGGTAAAGGCATAATGACGGAAGAACACGGTCTCAAAGATTAATAAGCTTTAAATTTTAGTCAACACTGAACACCGGGAATGGAAGACGTTTTAAATATCAAAAATAAGCAGTGGAACAAACTAAATCAATCATGAAGTCTTTGTAAATCTAAATTGTCCCTCAGAAAAAAGGGATAATTAAGACCAAATCACCAGACTGAAGACTTCTATCATCCAGTTTTTTTTAAAAGTATTGAAAATAATTGCACTCGTTTGAATTTATCTTGCAATTATTTACTGAGACAGTAAACAATTCTTGTTGCCTGAACCAGATATGGCCTGTTACACCATTATGCTAATAAAATCAGCTGAGCAACAGGAGGAATGTTTCATTTTCAAGGAAACCAGGCCCACCGTAATGTATGCTGAAACTGACAGGGGAGTTGAATAAAGCAGAGAATATATTTGGCTTTTTCTGTGTTTGTGCATGAACACTAACTACATCTAGAGCCAATTATACCCCAATATATACAGGCCCCATATGTATATGGAGATATTTTTCAAATGATCTATGTTTTCTTAGCATTTTCTTATTTCCCCCTCATGTTATGTTCCATGCATGTTCAATCACAGGAGGCGCTCACCTCGTCTTTTTACCAGTGTCTTCGGCTTTGTGTTATCTCGTTGCCCTCTCTGCTCAGATTTCATTTCCATATCCTTTTAATAATAAAGAACGAGAATACATAAATACATAAGGCTACATCCTCAGACTTCTCTCATAAAGTTGCCGTTGTAATAAAGTAGGTCACAGCGATCCTTTCCATGCTAATAAGAATGATGGATGTTCCACCTTGCCCCTTCGCTCCACAGAATACACCTCGGCAGCAACAAATGAACGCAATCGGAAATTTTCCGTCCTTTTCATTTAGCTTCACACATGATGGCACTACAGATATTAAACAGGGAATCTTTCCTCATTATTCATGCCGTAAGCCCCTTATAACATCTGCTAATCTCCCGTCTCCATCACACAGCCTCTCCTCTGCTAAATACAAAACGATTCGACGACCGATAGCGTCCGGGCAGCAATTTGTTTCACAGTGAAGCTTCATCCTCGGCGAAGGTCGTTTCTAAAAGAAGTCCGGAAATCAAAAACTTTCTTGACCTCATGATCAATGTGTCTCTTCGTCTCGTAAACTTTATTTCTGTTAATCCCTCTGTGTTCGCAAGCAGTTCATCGCAAAGCAAGGACTCAAGGCTAACAGGATTAGAGCTGCTTTAGTCTTATGTTTTTTAGTTTTTTTTTCTTTTTAAACTTGTAAAATAGCAACAGAACCAGCACAAGAGGTTTCTGGGACTTGTTGGAGAATTAATGTGCAGGTCTTTTATTCATAATGTGGGAATGTAGTTGAACAAATAACGTATTATGTCTCGTGGACCATTTTCAAAACCACTAATGGCGCACTTATTGATGTTCCCACTGTTTGCTTTTCTTCCGGCCCAATTTAATTTTTCATACGGCTGGAGCACAGAGACAAAATGATCTTACACCATTTGTCTTCGTTTAGTCCCAAACCTTCACCCCTGCGTCTCTTTTCCAGAGCGGGTGCAATCTAAAACGACACTGAGACAACTGTTTAGTCGCAGTAAGAAATACCGCCACCTGCAGGAGGGGGTAAACCATCACTTAGAACCAAACTCACAATTGAGTTTGGATCTAAGTGATCTAATGTGAATAATTTTTCACATTATGCAGTAGTGTGAAAAAGTGCAGGAATTTGTTGATTTCTTGGGAATTTTAACAATAACTCGCAAAAAACCAGAGGGACTAGTTGGTGCAATTTGGCAGTAAACGGACAGAAACTGTGTTGAATTGATTGATTGACAGTTCTAATCACGAGTCCACATAAAAAGCTATGGCAGGCTGGATTTGGCCCTTGAGTTTGACACGTTTTCTTATACAGTAGAGTGGTTTAACAGATGACCACAGCTTACTTTGTGCTTTCGTATGGATTCTCATAAATGTTGCCAAGACACAAAGAAGTAAAGGTCATCATTTTCAGGGTAAGAGTAGTTGCGGCGCTCGTTGTGAAGAGCGCTGAAGTCATTTAGTTCCGGTTCCAGTTCCCTTAAAAGCCAAAGGACAATTTTCCCCTGTCCAACTTCACTCAGGTCCCTTTGGAGTAGCTTCTGAGAGAAGGGGGCCTGATACTGACTGCTACCAACGGAAAATCCTTATGACCGCCTAGAGCCGAGTCAAAGCGCGCTGAATAGGCACTAGTAGTGGAAAAGTTAGCTACCCATCGTTGAATCTGTTAATGTGGCTCTAGGGTGACATGCTTTGAGTGGATGGATGCACTAAAAACGATGCTGTTTGCAGCTTTACGACTCACTCTCACTTGTTCCTCCACATTTGCTCATTTTCTTATACATTAGTGTGAGATGTGTTCCAGGTTGTTGAGTGATATTGGTCAATGTATACTTTTTTGATCTTATTTGATTAACTCCTTTTGACCATGTAAGACCTGGTTAGGTCTTACATGAACTCAACGGATGCATGCATGTTGCTGTTAGCAAACAACAGGAGTTTGATGTACAGTTAAGCCTCAAACTATTATCCTACGCCAGATTTTGGCACAACTCTGATTATCGTAGGGGTAGATGAACCAATAAAAGGGATTCCCATGCCAGCATTATTTCAGCCTTGGACATCATACTCCATGCATCCCTCGACCCAAGAGCTGACAGCGCATTAAAGAGTTTAATCCCAGTTTTCTGTGAAGCACAAAAACACAGATTCAGCCTCCAGAATAACATCAAAACCCCTGCAAATGTCGTCTGTCAGAGACAGAAGTCCAAAACCTGACAATAGCCTCTGCTCAACAATCCCACTTGAGACATTTAATTACACTCAAGTGGGCGCACATTTCAGGCCAGCGCACACCACAATGGAAGTTTGCCACAGCAGGTAAATTGTTCGTAATTTAAATAGTCGCTCGATTTCAATCTGCATGTGTTGTAATTTTAATGGCTGCATGTATTCATCAGTTTGATGTCTCATAAACAATAGATTCTCTGTTCAGCTTGTGTGGGTTGAATGTTGGTTCAAATGAATAATAATGAAAAAAAAAATACCATTGAAAATGTTTTTGTCATTTTAAAAATTGATAGGCATAAAAATAAATGATGAGGGTTTTTTTTTTTTTTTTTTTGTCGGTTTTGACGCCATCTGTCAAAATGAGGTCTAAATCATTTTGGCCCCGAAATCTGTCATTGACCCCAGCTGTAAAGAAAAAAGACAGATGACAAAATTACAAACAAAAAATAAATAAATAATTCAACATCCGGTAGGTAAGAATTTTATTTATAGATAAAATCCACAAATATGCGAACTCCTCTGGCCTCAGAAGAGGTTCGTCTCAGGGAGGGCGGACCGCTGAGTGACGGATAAAAGTGCCAGCAGGATCCTCCGTCAGTGTCGGTTTTATGGCTCAGATAAAAACTATAAGGTCGAGGAGCTTTGAGAAAATCTCATCATTAGTCCTTTCACAGGCCCGGATTTAATTATCTACTTCCCTCTTCTCAGCAAATGATTCTGCTCCTGGAGGATCATAACCATCACGCCTTTCGTTTCTTTGCTTGCATGTTAAAACAGCATCGCAGGGATGTCCTCTTGGTGTATGTGTGTGTACGTGTGCGCCTTGAGATGGTAACATCGGTTGCATGCTGAATAGGTGCGTGCTCGCTTCCTGAGTACCTTGATGGGTGTTTTGGGAAGCTCTGGAAATAGGCTCATGCATTATTAATCCTCAGACTGAAAATTGACCCAGATGTGGTGGAACCGTGTTGGTTCCAGTGGCATCGGATGTACTCCGAGACAAAGAGAGAGGCAAGAAGTGACAAAAGGGACTAAATGGGGCTTCCGAACAAAGAAGAGAGAAAGAAAGAAAAACACAAAAAAAAAACTAACCGCAAAAACAAAGACGGGTGGGGGAACAGATGGAGGAAGGAAGGGAACCGTTGGAGAGCTGATGAGAGTAGAAAGTGAGGACAGAAAAGAGCTTTTACTTCCTCAGAGAGAACTGTAACGCAACTGCTTGATGTCTTAATGTTGATCTCGCTGACTCTGGAGGGACCTCATTAGCTCAAGACAGAGAGCCGTGTTCAGCCATCTATTGTCTCGCAGGGATATACACAAATCATTGTGTTAGCTCACAGCAATGACTACAAACGCTGCTTTGCCCAGAATCATCAAAATTCTGAAGCCATATAACTCACAAGCATTTAGGATTTGTGAGAGTTTAGAATAAGACATTAAAAAAAAAAAACCCCGTTTTGCCGCTTCGAGACTTAAGATTATTCAACATATCTTTCGGTACGATGATCAAATTACTCCTGCAGCAAAATGGAGTATTGCTGCAGCAAGCGTCGCCTGTTGCTCGTACACGCAGCGCCTTGCAAACTTTGTTCCACACTATATATACCAGCAGCATATAATTGTGAAGTGAAGCCATAAGATTTTAAGGACGCAACTTGAAGAAGCTCGGATTTGGCTCAGTCGACAGATTCCGAAAATGCCATACATTTCCGGAAACGAGGTAGGGGAACGACAAGACTGGAAACAAGACAACATCACAACAGGTTTGGTCAACAGATGGAGCAACGAAAAGATGGAGGAGATACAGGACTATATTTACACACGTTGGCTGAAGGGACAGGTGGGAACAATTAGGACTGGGCAGGCTGGCGGCAAGAAAGGTAAGTGAAATGACAGAAAACCCCGACAGGAAACAAAGCTATGGCCTGATTTATTTAAAAAAAAAAATTAGATGTGTTATGCATGGAGAACCGAGCTAAACAAATCTGAGAATCTGTATAAAAACATCAGGATTCTAGTATGTTGTTGTTTTGTTTTCTGCATGTGAGTGTGCAGCTTTTCCAGAGAGGATCTGTGTTAGGAGAGCGGGTTGACCTGCAGAACTTTTGCTCCATTTGGGGCCTTTTGAGTTTCCCTAGTACCAGCTCATTTGCCTGAGCTCAGGGTCTCCTGTGCTCCAGGATCAAGTTCTATTTCCGGACCCACCTGTGAAACAGATTGCTTTTGCTGCAGCTCTAATGTCCTTATTTATTCCCTTGCCTGCCTGCTCCGAACCGTTAAGCCTTCCGAATCATCGAGCACGCCGTTAACCTTCATACTCGCCTCTGGACTCCGAACAATCACCTTCGATTTAGAACCCGATCCTCTCCTCCCAAGGAATTATCTGCCTAGATCACAGCGAGCCACTTCCTTTTTGAAAAAAATGTTTAAATCAGTCAACGGATGACCTGCCTCCCCTCGTTCAGGCGAAATTTGTTCCTGGATCCTCGCCGTCACATTTCTCATTCTCTGTGCCTATAAGTGTAAATAAATCCTCGAGTCCTGAACGGGATTCTGCATGCGAGTCAGGAAACTAAATCCCAGTTTGACGCATCTCAGCCAAATTCTATTATCATGAAGGACAACTTGGGCTTCGGGGATTTCTGTCCCCAAAAAAAAAAAAAAAAGCAGTGACGGAAATTTTGTTAAAACGCTTTTGCGTTTCGCTAATCGCCCCCGGTTCTTCTCATTCACCGCCACAAACACACTTGAGCTGATAACTGACCTACACAGTGTGTACAATGGAACATTACATGGTTTGGCAAAAATAATGTGAAATTGTCTTTAGCGCTCATCTTCACTTAAAACGAGGCAAGTTTTTCAAATCAATGAAATGTGACTGAAATGTTAACTTCTCATCTTTAAGAAAAGTCAACCCAAATTCTTGACATGTAAACATGTCAAGAATTTGGTTCATTGAGTTCACATGAGAATATTCCTCACCTCAGCAAAGCTTTGTCACCAGGACGTCACAGAGTTCACTACTCTGTGCTGAGTTATTTGTGGCAGCCATAATTTTCCACACCTCATCTTCCTTTCCTTTCTCTCTCTCTCTCTCTCTCTCTCCCCCCCCATGCATTCCTCCCTGGAGCACATCCCTGTGGATTCATGCGAGAATGCCATTTCTCTAGAGAGGGTCTTGACGTTCGTCGACATGCCAAAGGTTACCTGAGGGTGGCTTCCGAAAACCCGGCTGAAGCCGAAGATAGAGACTCGCTCGCGTTCAGCGACTCCCGACGTGCCGCACCCCACAGGCGACACACTCGGCCTGCTGTGCATTTTCAACGCAGCATCCAATTTCAGTTTTTCTCACCGTCTGGTGACGAAGAGGTTCAGAGATACACAAGCCAATATGTGATGTGGTTCTCGCTGATGATGAATTGGGTCGGAGTTATGTTAGGTTGGCTACACTTCTGAAACAATGTGTACTATATTGGACTGTTCAATCCCCTGTGTCACCCGCTGTGCAGTAAACATTTATCTCTGTGTGCGGCTGAGATGTTTTATAGTACGGGACTGAAAACAAAGAACGGCGCAGATTGATGCTGCGGGGAGCTGATGTGCAAGCACCTCGTTTATCAAACTCGAATCTGCCTGGGACCAGAATTTACCAGATTAGCCCACCTTTTTTTTTACTTATTTATTAATTTTTTTTTTGCAGAATCTGCAGGGATTCTTGGTCGGATTTTGCTTGATGCAATTTTCATTTATTTGCCCAAGTGAGACATAAAACAGCCTGCAGCTTTTCATCTTCTGACGATTATGCTTGCCAACTATCAAGAGTTCCAGGCTCCTGTAAAAGGTCCAAGCTGTCCAGATGGCTAGTTGTGTAACCCATCACATTAAATGCATGTACTGCAATCCATCCATCCATCAGAGATGTGTTGAGTTTCAAAAGCAAAGACTTCAGACTGAAATCTGAAGTTTTCGATCTGAAGTCGTTATTTCTGGATCCCACTTGGGACGATCGCCATTTGTCATTGGATGATCAATTTATAAACTTGTGTGGAAACAATATAACACCTTTATAAATATAATATTGACTTGCTTATTAAGTCATCACATTGTCCATCACTCATTTTTTGTTTTTTTTTCATTCACAATGTACATTGTAACAGATTTAACTGCCTATTTTAGATGACACAGCTTATAAATGCAGATTTAGAAAATAAGTCCTTGGAATTACAAGACGGCAAAAAAACAATTTACTGCAGCATAAACGACACGTTGTTAACAGGTGCTTATTGTGTCACCACACAGAGATGTGTTAAAAATAGAAACTATATTTAACTTGCCACCGCCTAAAGCTAAAAATATATATCTGGTAAAATTTTAATTGTTTTTGTTTTGAAGGAATGAATAGAAAAACATAGAAAATGACAACGGATCGACGGAAGAGGAACTTCAGAGCATAATCTCAAATTATGTCCAAAAATCCAGTCCGCTTGGTCTTTCTGGTCGTAAATCATTTTTTAGGTCAGTTTTTGTTTCTGGAAACACTTTCTACAAGTCTGATGGAGACGTCAACATAGCAGAACATCATTTTGCTAAAATATGTGTCAGCATGGACGCCGTCTACGCCACTTGCTTGCACATTCAAACAAGTCTATGTCCACACAAGAAAAATGCCAAATTCATGAAATACTAAATAAAATACATTGATTCACCACACACCGTCTACTCATTCTTGCATAATAACTTCTTTTAGTGGTTTCGCCCTCTGCTTTGTGGACTTGTATTTATAAACTCGGGATTATACAAGATCTAACAACAACAACAACAACAACAAAAAAAGCACAAAACCTCAACATTATGTTGCAATATTTCATTTCACTTTTTTATCTATGAAAAATGGTGATAATTGCTGTAATTCTAGGTAAAAAATGTTTTCTTAACTTATTTACACATGGATTCACTGTCATACCTGCTGATCATTTAATGACAAGCATTATAACTTTTTATATTGAAACTTTTTGTTTTGTTTTGTTCTGTTTTTGATTGCACAAAGTAGAGAGTTTGAGATGAACAATGAGACACATAGATGCCCAAAGCTCTCTACCAAAAATATGCTAAAATGGGAGAGTTCTTTCAAGTTTCTAAAAGTGTTTTTTTCGTCAGTTCTTCCGCCACATTTGACTTGAACGTCTACTCATAAATTACATCCTTGAAACATTTCCTGTTTTTTTTTAGTCTATTATCATCAGCACTTTTGGTTCTAATGAGCAACTTCCCTACATTTCTTTCCTGAGTGAGGGATTTTCAGTTCCTGATCTCAATATTTCATAAGATATTGAGTGCTCTGTAAACAGACAGCCACATTCTGGGTAATGAAACATCAGAAAATTAATAATTTATCTCCTGTAAGTACTCTACGTAACTTTGCTCTAATAGTACCATATTTCCTCATAGCACACTGAACTGTTTCCACAGAAATCAGCGTGCGTACTTCTTTCTCTTTTGTTTCCAACTACACCACTGCTAAGTTTTACACTTGAACACGTGACCGCCGTGTAGAAAATAAAAAAAAAACTGAATTTGACACTTCTTTTGGTAGGTGTGACCGCTAAAGGTGTGTGAAAATGTGTCTGTTGAAAGATGAGTCACTGTGAAGGAGACAGTCACAGTCGAAAAGAAAAAGAGCAAATATAGACGCCGTGTTTGTCCCAAACCGGGAGGGATTAGCTGCTGAACCGTCTCCGCCACGGTGTCGGCAGTGAAGTTTTGGCACCATGTGAGGAACGCTGTGAGGAGAAAATAAATTTGGATTATAAAGCAACGAACTGCAAACTGTATTTAATTATTTGTTTCGCGTTAGACGAATTAAAGTTGCCATGTGTTCTCGTATCTGGTAAAGCTTTTGTCACGGTTGAATAAATTGAATATTTGTGGCCATCAAGGCCTGTCAAGCCTTTGAAACTGACCTGTCACAAACGTTGAAAGCAACGCATGCATCGTGCATTGTGTTGCTTTCAAAGATTGTGGGAGAAACCTTGTGAGAGTCCTCGCCCTTCAGGATCAGGTACATTACCTCTGCTGCGATGTTTTGTTTTGTTTTTTTTTCTCCCATGCTTGTTTACTTCTCCATACATTTCAGAAAGATCATTGTAAAGTCTAGACACTTGCCTTGTGGCTGATTTATCAGAACGTCGACCAGGCTGCTCACATCTGAAGCCAGTGCAAGCACTCAGCATGCAGAGGTGAGTGACTCTCCAACAGTCCAAACAGAGCGTAAGATTAATTCTGTGGCCGCATTGCATGTGTGGAATTTTAAGAAAAAAAAAAAATGTATAAGAGCTGGAAGACATCGGCACCTGTCTACCCAAGTCATATGTTGTTTTTTTGTTGTTGTTTTTTTCTCAGATGGGCGACACTGAAATGTAAATTTATTCTAGACTAGCGCTAGCTAAACACAGACAAGCTTAGCCCAGCTGCAAATTTGGCTGAAATTTTAGCTCAAGTAAGTGCGGCTTAATTCAGTTCACTTCCTCTAAGTATGCTATTAATCATGAAATGTTGACTCTTAAAAAAACTCCAAAATCGAAAAAGACATATTTGAATCAAATTCCAAAAATTGCATTAATAGTTTCTGTTTACTTTAATACCAGCTATGCAGACAACCCTTCTGTACCGTTATGGTTAACTTTGTACAAGTTATACTTGCATCATTTACGATATCGCTGAGCCATTAATAACAATGTTAAGCTTTAATACCAGCTATGACGCATTAACGTCGAACCTTTCAACTTCAGTTCTAAATAGAGGGTCTGTTTTGTCAGAGACAACACAGTTGAGGATGTAATTTATGCGACCAAATTAAAAACGAGTCATTTGGGAGCACGTTTTATTCATCCTGAAAAAGGATCCGCCGTAATTTATGACAGCCAGGCCTGGAGTGTAATGGGAAAGCAATCCCGCTCAGCGGCGCTTTGTGCATCAACTGGAGCACCGGGGGAGAGGAAGACAAATGCCATCCATGTTTCAGCGTCTCACGCGGCAAATATTTGTCTCTTCTGGTGTTTGTTGTGTCTACAAATTGAATGCTGCGTTTGTGTTTGTGAATCTGGCGCTCCTTGGACAGGAACCATTAGCAAACCTCAGTCAGTGTGAGAGGGAGAAGCGATCCAACATAGTCTAAGATCTGAATTCGGTTTTGCCAGAAACCGCAACGCTGAAGGTCAGCCAGTGAAAAGGCATTGAGCGAGTAGAAACTCGATTCCCTTTGTTTGTTACGGTCAATCTGAAAAAAAAAGATGATTGGTTTCTCATGACGTACATTTTCTAATCTGAAGAGCACTGATAATATCTGAGGGCAAATTTTCAGATGTCTTCAAGAACAAAAACTCATATTGTTGTGTGACTGTAGAAGTTGCAGTAAAGATTATGCAGGTCTACATTTGACTCTCCTCTAGGCTTACAAGCAGACATCACCCTCTACGCATCCATGAAACCACAGTAAAACGTTACGGTATTGAAGAAGCATAATTTCACTCTGAAAACCAAAATCCAATATTCAATTTAAGCTCATTTAATTAGTGGTAAATTAGAAGTGCACCCCCCTCCCCTCACACCCCCCCAGCGCCATACAAATTGGCATTCAGCAATTATTCCTTTTAGAATAAATGTAACAAAAGCAGGTTGTAAATTTGTCTGTAATTGAACAGAGTGTCCTTGGACTTTTTTAATGAAGAATCCACAATGATGTTTCCCTGAGGCGTGACACAGAGGCCAGTTCCTCTATGCATTGCAGATTAGTCATACAAACTTGTAAGATTATTTAAAACTTTATAAATCTGGGGGAAAAAGAAGCTGCTCATATAAACGGTATGAGCAGCAACGACCCAAATGGATCTCACCATGCTGCCCTCTGAGGAAGAAAGGTAAGGAGGATGGAGAAAATCTTCAAAGCTCACTTTAAGAGAACATTTTTTTTCTTTTTTTTTCAGGGGGAATTAATGCTGCAGTTATTAGCATTTGGTATCAGCAGATTTACTTTGTTGAGTATGTCTGATATTTTAAAGAAAGCGAAAGTTGGGAAGCTGACACACAGAGGTGCAAAACAACTCGACATGCTGCTTCCTTGAGCTAAATCAAGAGACATTTTGCATGCTTCAACTTCAGACTGAGGAAAATATGTCTCTGTTCAATAAACCTCTGGTTTCAGATGTATATTTACAGAACTTAACTCACTATCCAAAGAGATATTTATCTGCTGTAAAACATATTTTCCCCACACACACACCAGAAAAAAAAAAAAAAAACCCTATCTGCAGTGAGTCTGATTTCCTGTATAGTTTGACCAAACCATGTGGCGCTTCAGAGAGCAGAACTAATTCACAGCTCCGCTCTGAACTGAAGGGATGTCTCCGGAGACTGGGCCTACTTCCCTGGCCCTCAGAGGCCGTCTTAAACTGACTACAAACACAAATTGCCTCCGCTGTGAACACCAGAGGCATTCTTTGAACACCTGCAGATATTTTGAAACGGCTCGCAGAATAAAAACCGAAAGAAGCGCAGACAGATTAAATCCTCTGTTAGGGGTTGGAGGTGTGGCAAGGTGCGCTGCTATGTCGCGTGTACGATGCTCTGAACTTCTTATAATCCTGTCTGGATCACATATTTAAATGCTAGAACAAATATATATAAACACACTCTTAATCCTTGGTATGAAATTGATTAGTTATTTTCTGTATGTAAATCCGGAGGAAGAGGGAGCTTAAAATGTGTCACAGATTGTAAAACTTTTCATTATTAAGTGTTTTGTCTGTCCTAGTCTTTAGTACAAATTTATAAAACATTCACGTTGTGCTGCTGGCGCTGGAAGGAAAACTAGCAAAAGCTCAAATACCATCAGAAACATCGTTTGATTGCCTTTGTGTTGCAAGTAAAGAAGATTGTTAATCTTTCAGAATGTATTAACATCTTTTATTGCATACACTAATGAAAAGGCTTAAATACTTCTGTTTGTTAAAGATACATCTAACTGAGCTGTCAAGCATAATAGATCAGAATGATTCTTTTTGTCCTAGAAGTGCTGATGTTTGATAGCCTGGATGCCGTCGCATGACTGAATGTAGGATTTTTATTGGCGGTTTTGCGTAAGAACAATCAGATGACTTTCTGAGAAAGTTATTTAAAACGTTTACCTTTTATTGCTGACTTTTAGCTTTAAAGGTGGCTGTGTTCGGTCCAGCCAAAGTGACAATTGAAGACATGTTGGTAAAAACCTTGAACATGTCTGTCACACATCAGTGTCCTCCTCAAAACCTAACAAAAACCCAAGAAGGGAGTTTTAAATTGGCCAAATTTGTCGTCTTTTCAGTGGAGGCTTGCAGACAGAAGCAAGAAACTTCCACAGCCATTTTTGGTAAACACCAAGACTCAGGCTTTTCTTTCATGCAGAGAGATGGTTCCTCTGGTCAGAATTATTAGATTGAAGTCAGAACTATCTTATATTTTTCCCCCAGTTGCCCTAATCCTCTCCCGTACTTTCAACTACAAGTTACTGAAAAGATTAAAATATCCTCCGCCTTCGGTTTTTCCCGCCTGTCGCCAACCCCCAAGCTTGCGCTTCTTGGATTCAGAGCCTCGCCTCTCGCAACAGCCGATCCGTCTCTGCATCCCATTTAACCGCCACGATCATTCACGAGACACACAGGGTTAAGACCTTCGCCCCATCGCTCCGTTCCTATTACTCTTAAAAGAGTGATTCTCAATTCCAGTCCCGAGGGAAACACCGCCTCTGCATAATTTCAACGTCTCTGCCTGCAGCACACCTGACTCACACGGTCGCTGTAGCTCCAGCATCCCGCCAGCAGCCTCTTCATCACCCATTTATTCAGGTCAGGCGTGCGACAGAAGGAAAACGCCTAATACATGCAGGGCAGCGGTCCCCGAGATACACCCAGAGAGACCGTGCATCTGTAATGTGGGTAAATGTGTTTATAAAGCGATGACTCCACGGAGCTAGACGCATTTAAACGCCACACTTTTCTGATTCATTTTTGCAGCTTTGTTTATTCCCTCATTTTTATTCACCTCTCAGTCACGCACTATATTGTGTTCTTCTGATCTGTCCCATAAAATCTAACAAGAAACGCTGAAGTTTGAATTTATAACGTGAAAAAGTTAAAGGGATAGAAATAAATCTGAGATTAAGTACTGTGACGGTGAGGCAAGACAACACTGCTATGTCGTCTGTATGCAGCTCTGAACTTTGATGATCCCGTTTTAATTATAGTTACAAAAACATGTATGTAAAAAAAAACAACATGAAGTTTCTGGCATGTAAATTAGGAGAGAGGAGAACCTGAAATGTTTCACAGATTTTAAAGCAAACACTTAAACGCCACACTTTTCTGATTTGCTTTTTTAAAACTGTTTACGACTTTTTATCGTTTTAGTTCACCTCTCAGTCATACGCTATGTTGTTGTTCTGATCTGAATCACAAAATCTAACAAGAAATGTCAAAGGCTGAATTTATGACGCCATGTGAAAAAGTTCAAAGGCTTGAAATAAAAATGCGGTGCCATCGAAAGGCAATTTTTAAAATAAACTCAAAATTATTATTGGAATTTCAGGTCTTCTGCCCGGAAACTTCATTCATACCCCACTCAGAAAAAAACAAAATGAAAACGGACGCATTTGCTAGAAAACAGTCCAGCTTTTCACAGTGACATCATCAGTGATGTGAGGCTAATTTGAGGTTATGCTACGACTGCAGACAAACATTTTGAACCAGAGCCGAGACAAGCTAAGGGGAAAGTCACGGCGAGATATTTGATCTCCCTTGCTCCTGTTCCTACACACTTCCCTGCTTTCTGTGAAGTGCAGAGGTATGACAGGTATCAAAGCAGAGTACCTTGTCTCAACAAGATGGCATAGACGACTTGTCTGATTTCAGTCTGCGAGTGGCTCTGAGATTTGCAGATCTGCCACTCGTGTCTGAATTTGCTTCCTGACGGGGGCACATCGGTAATTTTCTCTTTTTTTAGCTGACGGACATGAAAAGATGGAAGACAAAGTAAATTTGCTTTTAGCGCAGAAATAGGTGAGGTAATGAACAACCAGATAGATGGAACATTTAATTAGTGATGTTACTTGCTTAGTCATTGGGTAATGGATATTTTTATCTCTTTGAGAAATCGCTCATAATCTTTTCACCTGTTTCAGCTCTGCAGACTTTTATCTGTCGTCCTTCATGGAACTGAGAGGTTTAGCTCAGCTTTTGGTCTATACTTTGGTTGTTGAATAATTAGGGATTTCTCTGGAAACAATTGTTTTTTTTATTTTTTTTATTTGAACTCACTTAAGTGATTCCTAAGATTTCAAGTTTATTTGTGTCGCACATTTCAGCAACAAGGCGGTTCAAGGTGCTTCATATCGTGAAAACACAAAGATATAAAGTCGTAGGCCTCACAGTCAATAATTGAAGCATCATATTTTGTCAAGTGCCATCGTTACACATCAAAACGTCGATTGATGTTTTATTCATTGTTCAAAAAGCTACTCTAAGCAGGTGAGTTATTAGTCCAGATTTAAAGTCTCTCAGTGTTTCAGCTGTTGTGCAGTTTTCTGGAAGTTTGGATCTTCACCAGCTTTCTAATTATCATGGTTTAGATAACGGGGGAAGCTTCCCCGGTCCATTCCAGCCGCTCTCTTATTTCTGCTCTTAGTTGACCGGAAGCCTGAAGGAGCCTGCATGTAACAGTAAAAGGTATGCAATGTTCACAAAACCATTCTGGGACAAACTGACAGACATGATTGTCTCAGGTAGATTTGTGTCTATTTTACGGTGGCCTTTCAAATTAGCATATGTTGCACTGTACTTCAGTCATCGTAGAGGAGAATTTTATAGAAACACTAAATTACAGCTGCTGCTGTTATGGGTACGACTTGTAGAGAGGACAATGATAAGCCTCGCAGTAACAATTACTGAGGATGATGATGATGATGATGATGATGATGCAAATAGCGACAGCTTTGTTAAAAATGGACAGTGACCCCAAGTGTGGGAAATTGGAGGTCTGTTGTGCTTCTGGTTTCAGTGTCTGATTGAGCTAATGCGCTACATTAGCTTGGAGATGTAATCTGACATAAGTGTTCGTTCAAAAAGCATCGTAGTTTGAGTTCACACTTTTATCGGTACTGTAAGCGTTGATATGATGATCTGCTGGAACAATAATAATAATAAAGAAAATCCAGATTTTATACCATGAGGTTGTGATTGTCACTGTGCTCAGGAAGTAATGGACTGACAGAACTGATCAGAAATCATTAGGGACTCTTAAAGGACTATTAAGAATCTAAAGAATATTATGAAGAATTGAGGTATTAGCGTACCTCGCATTTGAATAAGCTAAATGTGATCCTTAAGTCTTCCAGTGTCCAGACCAATGAAAATGCCTGAAAAACTGTGTTATGCTAGCCAATCAGTGACAATCTCTTATGTGAAACCGACGACAAAAAAATTTTAAATTGGCAACAAACAAACCATAGTCTGTGGTTTTGGGGAGCTTTTTGTTATGCCAATTTATTTATAAGGTTAGAGAAAAGCTAATTGGTTAACATTGACAATTTTCTATTTTCTATTTAGCTGATATTGTAAAACATCGGCAGCCTAGAGTTGTAAGAACACGGTAAATGTAGCGAAGTGAAGTCAGGAGGCAAAAACTTCTGAATACTTTCTGCAAACTCATCAGACTGAGGTAGATGCTAGGAGTTGACTTTATCCTCCTCCACTAGCCCGTAAAGTATTTTTGCCTTTAAACCCACATTTTTCCCCAGTTTCCTAGCAACCAGCACAGCTGAATGCAGAGGTTGTTTTGGTATTTTCTTTTCTTCATCTTTTGTGGAACATTGTTGAATAGCATCATTAAGACCGAAAACCAGAGCAGGTGGGTCAGGAGGAAATCTGCATCAGTTTCTAAAGCAACAAGCTCCGGCCATCTGGCAGAGATCCAAACTGGAGAGAGCGTGACGTCTGGATCTGGATCAGGGCTTCCATGCTCCACCTTCACAAACCCTCAATCTACAGGGGTAGACGGCTGAACCTCGCCGAGTTCTGCTATCGGATTCTTCCTATTGAAAAAGTGTTTTAACTTCCTGCTGTCACTACATTCATTCTGAATGCGACAAAGTCAACAACTATGCAAGCAAATTGGTGACTCGGTGCAAACTCCCGGGTTTCCTTTGATGGATCCTCTTGACCAACTTGAAATATAATCTGAGCTGGTCTACGCTGGTCGCTGGGCTCAACTTGAAAACCATAGTCGGAGTTGACTTTTGAGACGATGGTTTGCGAATCGCCACAATCATACAGACGCTAAAGGAACGCTTTTTACAACTTTTTCTCCACTTTTTCTCCACTTGTCCATCAGCGTTGCGAAGACGAGGTTGAATTTTGCAGAGAAGCGACCTCCTGTTTCGCCGGTTCTCTTCACCTCTGCGGAGCAGCTCCGCGGCGCGGGGAGGCCGCGTTTGACTGACAAGCGGTCGTTCTTTGTCCCTTCGCCGACCGACGTGCTTCTTCTCCGGAGTTTCACCAGATGGTCGTCTCTGCTGCAGACGGAGCCCAGTGTGCATACAGGTCAGAGGATGTCTTTGGATTTACAGCACTCAGTGTGCAGCAGCTTATATAATGATTAACACTGCGCCATTTAAAGACGTGTCCACCGATTTAAAAGAGGCTCGCTGCAGGTGTCGCCGACAACGCAGCAGGAAGGTAACTGTAAAGGTTATCTGTTGCATAATAATTTAATTTCCCTAAAGTGGTTCATAGAAGCCTATAAATTAAGCAATGTTATGGCTTGGCTAAAAGTAGGTCATAAATATCACCGCCCTATAGGCAGTATTCACCTATAGAGCCATTTTCATTCCTTCCAATGACCTTGCAGAATGTGATTATGAAACGGACCAAATGGCCGTCTGACCCTTTTCATCCTGCTGTGAAAAGCAATACACAAATTCCTCTCTACCAAGCCTGCCTCCAGCAGTGGGCTTCCATCAACGTTTCTGCTAACTTCTTTGCGGTACTTTGTTTTGCTCAGTGAGAAATCCGGCGAGTGTTTTCTGGAACGGGACAGAGTAAACGACAGGGGGGAGATTTGTTCGTTCGCTGAGGGAGAACCTGAACGGAAGCGCACTTGCTGTTTGTTTCACTTCAAACAGCCCGGGTTTCGGCTTTGATGTATCTTGAACTTAGCTGCATGCTGGATGGAAAAATATATATATATATATATATATATATATATATATATATATATATACTGTATATATATATTTACCTGACAATTCTGAAATAAGTCTATTTTTCAGCAAAAAATGGAAAAAGATATAAAAACTGTGAGCCAGCCAGGTCACCTTTTATTTATGTTTTTTTTTTTCTTGCTATAGTCCGAAAGGCAATAACACAAGAAGCCGGAATGTGGTGTCATTAGCATTTTTATGAGCTCCTGAATGGATCGGATGCAAAAAGGGATTGATGGCACCAAGCCTTGAAGCCTCAGCTGGCGACCAGATGCTGCTGGTGTCAATTGTTTTATAGAATTCAATATAAAATATTTACAAAAAAAATAAAAACTTGTTCCGCCAAACAAGACACAAGGTTTGAGGTTTTCTACATGCTAACATGGCGAACGCACCAAACATGTAGAGGAAAGGGGCCTACAGCTGGTGATACCAAAGCGGAGTCATTTGAGGTGCATGTACTGGAAAACTGCACATTGTAAAAAATTCAACTAGTAAAGTATTATTAAAGAGGATGAGAAGTTTTGAATCTGAGAAATATCTCAATGTAATTCACTTTATTTATGTATCACCATTTCACAACACATGTAATCTCAAGCCATATTATTAGCAATGAGCTTTCATCACCCCGACAGGTAGAATTCTCACATTTCCGCCAACCACAAAATTCAAAATGGCTGCTTGCTAAGTGTTTAGTAATGTAATTAGTGAAAGGACACATTTTAGCTTCCGACGGATTTTCTCTTCTGGCTGCATTATCTGCTTTTGGTGGGCCTCTTGCCACAGAGCACAAAATGCTAAATAACATGTTGCATCTGCTTCCAGCAACGACATTTACAAGTGGAAAATAGTTCATTGGAGTAGGACATTATTATAAAGTCAGAAGTTAATAAAGTAATCAGTACAAAGTCAAAGAGATTGAGAAACTAATGAAATCAAGGCTTTGAAGTGGGTTAGCATGTTCTTTTCCTTTGTAACCAGTGGCTTCATAAAACAGCATGATGTCAGGAGACACTAACTCCAGATAGGTGGGAAAACAGGCCGAAGCATTGTGACAAGGTGTTTTGCTCTTGTTCCTTCTGCAAAGGTGGGAAAACCTGGCATGTTCTGTTCTTGTGTTAAATGAAGAAACCAAATGAGATTAAAGCTCTTCTCTGGTTTTCTTGTGAGTTTTATTTTCAGTGAAATAAGATTTTTGTCATTTTATGATTAAAATAATCAGAATTTCTCACATGAACCTGTATTCAAGCATTAGATTTGCTTTTTTTTTTTTTTGCTGGTCTGCCGTTGTATTAATATTTTCACATTGCGAGTCCATAAGAGCCGAGAACAAACACTTTGCAATCAAAGCTCACGAGATAAAAATGTCACAAAGACCCCATACGCTTTATTAAAATACAGAAACACCCTTTGACAATTCACTGTAGGGCTGATTACTGAACTCTCGTTTTGGATAAGCTTATGAAAGACCTTTGAATTCGTACTCTCAGTTTTTTCAGACGAGAAGACATTAGACTGAGTGTAGCTGAATGAAACAATGGAAAACGATTTAAAATATTCCCAAATCAGACGTACAAACTGAAATTACTAGAAAATCGATTGGTAATCACATCTGGCTTTTGTACTTTCGGTTTGCATCGTGGGGATGCAGCAACTCTCTGTCAGGGAAATCTTTCGAAATCTAAAATGTCCACAAAACCCGTTTGGTAAAAACCTGTGAAAAAAAGATGAGACGACAATACATCATTTCAAATGTTTTCCAAATGTATTTCAGCATTCACACTGAACAGTTTAGCTGGAAAAAATATCTAGGAGAAAGACGAAAACTGATAATGAACAACAGTTCAATTCTGGGATTCATCCTTCTTGGATAGGAATGGATCAGTGCCATCAGTTGATGCCTCAATCGATGTTATTTAAAGTGAATCACAGCCCATGTCCGTATGTTTACCATGTTTGCACTGCAGTGCGAAAAAGACCCAATGAAACCATTGTCATCTTGCTACTCCCGTTTCACTATCCTCTCAATGCCGTTCAATTCTACAAGGGTGCTTTGAAATTTGCACAAGGAGTTATGTAATCAAAGCATTGGGCAGAGAGCAAATAACTGGAAAACAACACTTGGGTTTTCGCACTTGATTTCTCTCCGAGAAGACACTCGCGAGGAGTGAAAATGTTGCCGTTTTTGGACGAGGTGACATGTCTGAGGATTGCGCTGAACCTTTGAGGTGCTCCTTTCAGCTTTTTGGAACACGGTCACTAACAGACTGGCTCCCCTGTGGGGAGGACTTCTGCTCTGCAGTCTATGACTCATATTCTTCCTGAGAAATCACTGGAGCAACTACCCAGAAAACTTTGGCTCCGTCAGAACGGGAGCTGGAACATTTTGGGACAAATTAATAAAGCTTACAGTTTAACAACATACTTGGAAAAGGCACCAGAATATTCGTCTCAGTGTTTCTGCCTCCTCCTCAAACACATCTAAGAGGAGCGTCCAAGGATTCCTCTGCTGTGGCCTTGCGAAACTTTACAGAAGACTAATGTCGCACTGGCAAATAGAGATTGGACGGAGAATTAATATCAGGGATGCCAATAACTCCAGTAGATGATTTTATGCAAAAACTAAAGTTTTTCCTGTGTGATTAGCCTGGTAAAAACTAGGCCTGTGTCCTACACCTATTGGCTTCAGGAGGTCTGGACACTCGGCTGTTGAGAAATGAGCGCTTCCTGGATGTGTGGACTGTGGTGAGGTTTTAAATTTTACCCAATGGCTAATGATTGCCCGAGATGTATGCAATGTGCCAGCCCGACGCTATGAAGCTTACCAGAAATAGCCTGCGTTGCAAACAACCGTGGACAGACGTGGCGATCCGAACGAGGCAGTTGTTCATGTTAATTGAGTATTTGGGACTGTGGCCAACACTGCATGAACGCATTCGTTCACTTCCTCCACTGCCACTGCTAAAGGTACAGGCAAACAACATGAACGACACCGAAAACCTCTGTCAGCGTTCACAACTTCTTGACCCCTTTCACCGGAAAGGCCAGTGCAGGAAGCGTGTTTTTGCCACCAAGTTTCAACTTTTAAGTGAAGTGTCTCCTGACAAGTGTGTGTTCGCAAAGGGTTACCACAGTTCATGTATTAGTTAGCACTGCAGAGGAACAGCACTACGGTCCAAGGAAGATAGAGGGAGAGGAGAGCCACCAAACAGAGCCTGGCACGTCCAGTTTGGGACAGATGGCTGAGGCGGCCCATATGTGTCGGAGATTGTGTCCAAGCTCTTTCCTGGCTTTGTCCGCATGAGCAGATACGTATGCGCACGTTAAAACGGACATGGTTTTACGCACCGTAGGATCCCTTGTGGGATTGTTCAGGTGTTCAGGTGAACCGAATCTTTCCCCTCTCATTTCCGCTCACTTTGTCTATCATAACCAGACGGAGTCATTTCAGGCTGTTCCGTGACCCGGGCAATACCAACACCACGGGTCAAACTGACCCTCAGCGGGAGCTGCTCGGGTGCGGCGCCGGGGCCAAGAATAATGCTTTACTAACGTCAATTGGTGAGATGCAGTTCATTATCGCACATGGTCCATCAAGCTGCTCCGGCAGCACGCACAGACAAAACGCATGAATTCGAGCACGAGCCAGAAGGAGACGGCTGCGTGCAGAGAGAAAGTGACGCACAAAAGCAGAATTAGATTTGCTCTCTATAGGAAGAGCTGATTTTCTGAAATGGGGGGTTGGGTGGGAAACCCCCAACTCATAACATTTTAAAAACATCATCATCTCAGAGCTTCGAAACAAGCAAACACAAAATCTGCTTGCGTCATCTCCGCGCATCGCTTTGACTGCCACCGACCGTGAATGTAATTCATGTTAGCATTCCTTTGGTGTGCGCCTGCACGCAGTTTTGCTGCCTCGCTTGCCAAATCTAATCCCGGGAGCGGCGCCCCGGCTGCGGCGCCAGGAAAGCCGGGATGTGAACTTTGTGGGGGAATTAGGTGTGGGTGCACGAAAAAGCGAGCACGGACAACCGGGGGCTCCCAGAGGCTCGTGATCACGTCTGACGCCGTCGCTTAGATAGAAACAGAAGCTCGCTGACAAACGAGCGCAATCCCCTTCCTGAAAGGAGCTTTGAAACGACTGCATAATGAAATGCGTAATTTATTTATTCTGAGATGCCGGAGGGGCCCCTTTGAAATAAACATGAGAGAGGGAGTGAGTACAGCAGAATAAGATCGGGCCAGACGGACCGAGAGGGAAGAAGAGAGGAGAGGAGTGAACGCAAGCTGGAGACAAAATAAACACGAGTAAGAACAAAAAAGTACCAACTTCACCTACGTGCTGGATGGAAACATCCTGATTGGAGAAGACATTTCTAAAGATTAAACAGGTCTTTTTTTCTTTCAGTACATAAACTTCATCAGAGTGTCGGTTAACGCAACACAGACCTCAGCAGTGACCTTATTTGTTTCGGCCCATCAATGTTAAAGAGGGTTTGACAGCAGAAAATGTTATTTGCAAGTGGAAACCTTTCAAAGCTGCCATCAACCTTTAGAGGAAGACGTGTCCCGACAAATTCGCCATAAGGTCAGCGCAGATAAGTCAGAAATTACAAGAAAATCAATCACGTTGTTTTTTTTGGGGGGCGGGGAGCTTGAGTAAATGCTCAAGTTTGTTGTCGTACCCTTCGAAAGCGACTGAAGAAAGATGGCACGTTTCACGAGGTTAGCTTCTCTCTTGCATGAAACACGGCGGCGCAAAATCGCAGCTGCGTCCGACAGAACGACAAGACTTCTGGGCCAAGGTGGAGATGCAAAGTGCAGAATCTTTAAGTTTTGGTAGAAGACAGAGTGTATCTGTCCAAGCACCAAATATCAACTTTCAGGTGCCAAGCATGAACACATAGCAACGTATTTATGAGATCAATGGTGCCAGAACTAAACCTTTAACCGTTAAAGCAGCACAAGGAGCCTAAACATGACAGTAAATCTCAAACGGAAATGGCTCAATAAGGGAAAAAGTGCAACCATAAAGTCAAAGTCTGGATCTCATAATGGTGCTTCAATAACTGTTTTGCAAACTTCAATTAAATTTAAATATTCTACGGTTGATTGGACTGTAAAATAAATGTCCACAGAGATCTCAGGGAATCGTAAATTGCCCCGTTAAAAAAAAAAAAAAAAAAGGATTATTTCAAGTACATTGATGCTATCAATGTACTTTGAAAGAACATTTAAGTTTCCTTTATTTTTCCAAAGTATCTTTTCCATTTTGGCTCCATTTGTGCAGTTAAAAAAAAAACTCTTTCTCAGCAAGACTTAATGTGAAACTGCTAAAAGCTCTGCTTCAATTACTTTTTGAAAACTAGAACTATTACATAAAGTATTTTGCCAAGGTATTAAACCCACTAGTAGTGGGCAATTTTCAGAGAACACAAAAAAAGGAGAGAAAAAAAAAAGCCATTGAACTCCTTTCTGCCAGTATTTAGAATAAGCCGAAATGCTGTTGCACCAACAAATTAACATTTAAGTGGTATATTTGAGCAAATAGAGCATCTCGGAGCAAAAGAGTGGCACCACCAGAAAATGTGGGAGGCAGATTGGCTCTGTCAGTGACTCTCTCTGTTTCTCTCTCTCTCTCTCTCTCTCTCTCTCTCTCTCTCTCCTGGATAAATGTTAGCATTGCAGTGTGGCCCATTCAACAGATGAAAGCTGAGCATAAGTAACAACCTGTCACCTCAACCTTTGATGTTCAGAGAGCAAACACTGAGCAAAAGAAACAAAGAGAGTCAGGAACCCAGGAGCTTCTTCTTATTATTATTTATTTATTTATTTTTTATCTAACCTATATATCTATAGAGTCTTGGTAGATATAACAGGAAGATGCTCCACTGCCTCAGATGAAAGATATTAATGTGCGATGAAATAAATGCGGCACGATTTGGACTCATCTGGAAAATAAATCTGTCAAACGCGCAAATGAGAGTTGCTATGATTTTAAAGCCGTCACTACAGATGTGAGCAATTACGTTTTCAAACTTTTACATTTATACGTGAAAAAACCTTCAAGTGGAGGTACAGGCGTAGCAGATGTAACGTGATCCAATCTAATGACGGGGAAATGTCCATAATTTGTTAATTCTGTAGAATGAAATCAAGTTACTTGTATGCAATAAACTAAAATATTAATATGGGACAAATGGGAGGATTTTACATGAGTATTATGTTGAGGTAGGCAACATATCATTTATAGTTATGAACATTAAATAGTCTTCATGGATGTTTATGACTGTTGTCATGAAGTGTAATTTGGTAAATGATGACATTTTTAATGCAAAGTTGACCATTTTAATGGACGTTTAATGCAAATTATATTAGAACTTTGCATTGAAAAGGTCATTGTTGAACAAATAATGCAAAGTTGACACACCTTTAATGACCTTTTAATGATTTGTTAGTGCAACTTTGCATTAAAAGTGTCTGTGTGACTTCTCGGTCAGCAGCATCTCTCCATCAGTCTGCGTTCAAATCCTCCATGGTAACCGTATGGCGGCTACTGTAGAGTAGAGGCGGCAGAATTAAGAGGAAATGTGCTTTTGTCCGGGTCACATACAACAACAGGAGGGAAATGTGTGCAGCTTTCTTTCATTAATAAGCCAACAGCTCAGTTATCCAGCCTGTGTAACCGGCTTGTAAATCCATAACAAGAAACTTGTTGCTATATGTTACACTCCCAATCTACTTCGAAAACCAAAAATCAGAGAGGATGCAGTAGAAGAAAAAATCCTCTCTAAACTTTTGTTTTAATTGACTTGTTTCCTGTGGAGTTTAACCAAAAAGCACACGTGAGCCTCTGTTGACTGCCTGCACCCACGACTGGTCCCGTTTGAAAAGCTGCACAGTGAAACCTCTGCCATTAGGCGACTGATAACCGAACGTTAACCCAACGTTTTCTCAGCCAGTGTTCTTTCTGTTGGACTGCAGCTAGAAATCAATCCCTTTGTCTTTTCACTCAGTTCGTGTTATTACAACCGGCGTAAACACAAATTAAACGCTGTTTTTTTTTTTTTGTTCTTGTTTTCAGATCTTTTCAGTTATTTTGTTTTTTTTTTTCATGTCTATCTATAATGATCTCTTCTTTTGTGTGCTTTTTCTTCCTTTTTCTTTTGTATTTTGTTCCTGGGTGCAATCAATTTTAAATACATCTGAAAGTCCGTGCGGCAGAGAAAACAACACACTCGCAGACGAGCCAGAAAATGCATTCCACTTAGTTGTGCCTCCAGGTAATTTGCTGTGTTTACACAGTGTGGAACTGTTTAGTTTGTTTTTGGGTTTTCTTTTTTTTCATTTTTTATTTATTTTTTTATTTTCTCTCAACCGCCCCGGGATATTGCCAGTTCAGAGAGAATTGGTTTTTGTGCAGCATCCCTTAAAGCCCCAGTTTTCTGAGTCATCAACGCTGAGAAAATGAGCAATCATAAGGCTTCTGTTGCATCTGCTTGGTCGGTGAATGGGTTTGGGAAATGCACACTTCAATCACTCACACGGTTCCTGGTTTCAAATCCAAAACGGCGTCTCAAAGGGGCAAACCGACAAAGACGAATCATATTTCAGAAACAGATTTGAAATTTAAAAAGGTTAAAATATTGCAATTATTGTGATGTATTCATTTTGTACTTCTATATATCGGCTTTTTTTTTTTTTAAATATGCATTTGACTTGTTCACTGACAAGTCAAATGTTGTGTTTGTATTTGGACGATGTTGAGTTTAATATTTGGTGTCGGCAAACATCAGCTTGTTGTGGGAGACAAACTGAACATATGAGAAGAAATGAAGGGGGAAAAAAAGAGGGAGGGAGAGGAGTGAAGAGGAGAGAGATCACACAACCTTTTTTTTTTCTTTTCTTTTTTTTTTTTTCACTTCCAAAAATGGCACCGGCATGCATTGCCAGTTTGGCACCTTGGCAGTTGTGAAAGCACAGAGCAGAGTACTTCCAGTTCTCTGCAAGAACACACTTCTCTGTTTAGAAAGCTGAACAGAGGCTCTTCACTCCGAGAGACAGGCACCAGGAATATTGTTATCCATTCAATCAAAGACAAAAAAAAAAAAACAGGAATAATACTTTTATGTTTTTCCAGGTTTAGAAAGAGTCAAGCTTTTCCTCTCTCTGTTCTAGATTACATTTTGCCCATCCATTAATTTAGGAATAACGGACGTCGGAGTGAAACAGACGCGCTTAACCCCTTAGCAGTTCATTCTGGAGGATGCCTCTTTGGAATATATGTATATTTTCGGATCTCAATACTCACAGTCATGGTTGGATGGCTAGACTTTTGCTAAAAGAAACGTTTAATACAATAAAATGTATTGTATTAAACTCCTCCTCTCCTTATAAATGGTCTGTGTTCAACAAATCCCTCTGAAAAAGCGTGAAAAATCCCCAATCACGTTCCCTTTTGAATAAATATGTACAACGAGTGCTACCAAAAGCCCCCAAAAGACAAACAAAAAAAATGATACCAGCATTTGTGCTAAATGGGAGCAACATTGTAGAGGAGGCTCGACTGGCGGCGCATACCCTGTAAAACCAATCGGAAAACAAGATATTATTATGCAAATGCTCAAATCTCACGTGACCAAACCAGAAGCAAATGCTCGACGTCCCATTCACAAAGCAGATTTGCCTCACATAATTCAGTCTTCCTCGGCAAAAATTAAAAAAAAAATAAATCTGCCGAGAAAGCGCCGATGAAGATGTGCCTCGCGGTTCACCGAAGGATACGTCGAGTCATGCGGAGCAAACGTCTTCCTGTCAAAACCGACAAAATGAAAACACCTCAGTTCCAAACACGTGAACATCAGGTACGTGTCAAGGGAAGAACAAAAAACAGTCTGGAGAAAAGAAATAAGGTGTCACAGACAACAATATGGAGGCTGTCATCACTATACTCCTTTTTAGGATAGACACTCAAAACGCGCGTGGCGTGAACGCACCATCATTCTACCCAAACATTACACTTCCAGCTGGTGTTTATTTTTTAGATTGCTTCAATATCTTCCCATAACGCTGATTGTCATGATGCTATGTGTTTTGTAAAGTGACCCAAGTAAAACGCCCCAACATGCTGGTGCATTCAGCCAGAATTTTCAGAATTTATTTATTTATTTTTTCTGCTTTGGAGATTCCTTGACTTTGAAACAAAACACCGCCATTCATTTCTGGGACACCCACCTCGCCTCCTTCCTGAACGGTATGACAGCCGGACATCGTCGTGACGTCTGCTGCGTCACGCGGCTGTTTGAACGGGTGAATGTGGCAGGCGGAGGCGTCTCAACTATTCCCAACAATGTCCCAGACCTGCGGAGGTCCGCAGTTCTCCTCCTGGCACTCGATTCTCCTGTCAAGTCGCTCAGGGAGGCAGAACGCCTCGACGTCGTCATCTGGTCTTTTCCAAACAGTTCAAATGCATTTAAATGTTTGTGTTTTGATCACTAAAAAAAAAAAAAAAAACACTTAGCAAAGAGAAATAATTTGTGCAGTCTTAACTGACCCAAATGAAACCGAATCTGATTTAAGGTGACCATTTTTAAATCTATCTGCTCATTTATCCACGCGAGGGTTTGATGTAGGCGCGTGGCCTTCATCAAACTCCGATCGGATTCTTTCATGGGACACGAACGCCTCTGGGCTTCGTCTGACGGAGACTGGAGCTGACCGGTGGCGGCGGCCCGATGCGCTCTCACTGCACACACGGCCGAACAAAACCGAAGCTGAATTATTGATGCGCACTTGTAAGCTCAGACAGGCAGCACGTCCCTCTTTGATCGCACCTAATGAAAGTCGGCTCTGACGGCGCAGACCTGCAGAGTTGGCCGTAAATAACCCGAGAAGTCGTTCGCCCTCTTGTAGTGTAAACTCAGCAATCTTTCATGTGCTGCGCACCTTTAAATCGCCGTGTTTGGTTCCTGACACCAGAGTCCTGGATAAGTTGGTTGAGTTTTCCAGAAGGCTGGAGTTGCCGTGTTGCTTTCAGAAGCAACTTGGCTGGAGAAACTAGAGGCTTCGGGCTGTTCAAGGCCAGAGGCTTTCGAGCTGAAAGGAGACTAAATCAAAAACTTCTGTTTCTGAAATAAGTCAGGTGAACTCATTTCATAGTCTTGTTCTCGAATAGAAACTCTTTGTATGCACTGAGAATTTGAAATCCCGATTTGCAACATGCGAGCTTGTTTATGCACAGGCTTATTTAACAACTAACTCACATCATTTTGCTTCTTTCACTGGGTGAACTGGTGTAAGTTTGTATTTATTTATTTATTTTTTAAATAAATACCATCTAAAGTTTCACTTTTATCCAGATTTCTGCATTATATTATTGTATATTCAAATTCAGGGCTTTTTTTTTTTTTGGCCATGATTAGAATTTATGATCAATATGTTTGATCTGTTTTGGATTGTGCTCTGTAAAAGCCAAAACTTCTTGTTGATCTCCCATCTTCCACTCCGTATGAAACTTTGATGATCTCTATGAGGAAACTGGGTCACCGCGGCAACATCGACTATATTATGAAATAAACCAGCATCCCGAGAATTAAAAAACAAAAGAGCAACATAAAAGATTTTGGTTCTGCTGTGGATGACGTGAACTGAAATGTCTGTGTTATGAAACGAAACAGACAAATTTAGTTTCTCTAAGTATTCGGTTTATGTTCTGTTAACGTGCAGAAACTTCCCTTAGAGTGGTTTTCTCTCTTCTTCTGTTTTTTTTTTTTTCCCCTTCATCCTGCAACAGGCCATCAGTTTCTGCTGATGTTTTCAACTACGCTCAAGAGAAAAATGGAGGTGACACTATAGGAGGAGGGAAGAAGAAAAACACCAACACAACAGACACGTCGTGATTGTGATGTTTAAACCACATGGTGGCTTTCAGCGATCCTGACGGCTGGCTCAACGTTTCACAGAATAGCAATGATGCACATTGCACAGAGTCGAAGAGATTTTCTTCTACTTTATATATATATATTTGTTTTCTTCTGTCTCTGTTGAAAAACATTTGATTCTTCATATACTGGACCCTCTGGGCATTTTTCTGACTGAAACGTGAAGTCGACTTTCTAACGATGTCTCTCTTTGGAGGACATGGTACAGCTGAGGAAACGCATCATGTCAGGTTCCAAATGAAAACGTAATCTGTCGATAAGGTTTCAGTCTCGCCACTTCTAATCATCGTTATGCCTCTAAAAGTGTCTCAAAATTTGTAGAAAGAGGAGAAATCCAAGCGCTTACGTAATTTATTGACTTCTTTTATTTTCTATTATATAGCCTACAAGCTGGATGTATCCTCTGTTGCTAGGTAACGACCACCTTTGCAGGAAAGACGAGGAAGGCCGAGAGTAAAGTTTGAACATTAAAACCAGAGGGAAAAGGCGTTTCTACACGATCTCTGAGTGATCTGGAGAGAACCGAGCCGGGCGCTTCCTGCTACATTGATTAAAAACGTGTTTGCTGCCGAGACAACTTTACAATGTTCCCTCTCTCTCTCTCTCTCTCTCTCTTTCTCCTGCACACATTCGCAAGCTTTTGTGTTTGGTTTCTTTCTTTCTTCTTCACGAACATTGTTCGCACCTTCACTTTCTCCTGCAACTTTTCATCCTGTTATTTCTGTGGATTTCGGCTCATGTTTTCTCGACGCTTCCCCCCCCCCCCTCTCCCTGCCTGTCAGCCTGCTGCTGTCCCGCAGACCCGCAGGCTGACAGCGCCGCCGTAAAATAAGGAAAGGAAAAGATAAATAACACTCCAGGAATTCAGCTGCCATCGTCAGGGGACTAAAGCTGCAATCCTACATGACGCATCGATTGTGTTTGTGCGTATTTTGACGCAACATTAACCATTTACGTTGCATGGAGGACATGCATGAACATAAATTTCAAGTTTGAACCGTCGCGTCTTTGTCACGACTGCAGGTTTAAAGTCGTCCCGGTCTAAAACTTTAACTGGGACTCCTGGTTTTCTTTCAGTTTGGCTTTTCTTTTTCATTTATTTATTTATTTTTGTGTGTGTGAAACAGCTGCTCTCTACAGCTCCTCCACAGTCGCCTTGGCTATTTCTCTGATTCATGCTTGGACTCACACACACACACCCCTGGTGGTCAAAGCTAATCAGCACAGACCAAATGTGGTAAACTTTCTACTGACGTTAATAAAAGCAACGCCATATATGCGCTTGAAGACACAAATCGCCATCTGTGTCTAAAAGCGCATTTGATTTGATGAGACACAGCAATGGTCTTGACGAGTCTTAAACCATGTGAAGAACATTTAAACTTGCTGCCCCACAGTTTTCTCCATTTGCTAATGCTAACAGTCCTATTGTGTTGTAATCAACCAATCAAGCTTATTTGTGTAGCGCTTTTCAGCAAGAAGGCAGTTCAAATTGCTTCACATCATAAAAACACAAAAATCAACAACTGAAACGTTGCATATTACCAGTGCCGCCATTACACAAACCAGAATCCTGGTTAGTGTATTCCTTTGTTCTGCAAAAGCAGCAACTAAACAGGTGGGTTGTTCGTCGTGCAGTGGCGGCAGAGCTTGTTGTGAGGGAGACCTCAAGAAGTCTGACTTGGATGGTTCATTTAATAGTTCATGTGGACCACAGCTGGGACGGACTGGAGTTTGTTTGGCCGGGCTCCTCGTTCCAACACCAGTGTCCGACTTCGCAAATGAGCTTCAGGGAGAATAGTTCAGGTTACCCTGAGGAAAGCCCACAGGGCAGAAAGAAATCATATCAAATCAGATGAATTAAAAGAGAACTGGCGCTCAAGTTTGTTTGTGTGCTAGTATGTATTTGATACCAAATTATTTAACTTTTAACCGAGTCGAAATGAACATTGTTGATTACATTTAGAAATTTAACGTTTAACAAGTGAAAGAAGCAATGTTTCAACGTTCAGCCCCGCCTCTGGGACCTGCTGGGAACCGATTCCCTTTTCCTGCGGGTTAAAAATATCTCCAACGCGCCTTGCGATTTAATTCCTTCAGCAAGCATTACAAATCTCCCCCCCCGCCATTGTGAGCATCACATAGGAAAGGAAAATGACAACCTCAGATTTCATCATCTCTTCCTGCTGCTGTCGCTCGCAGCTGCATTCCGGTTCGACGCTCCGGTGCCTCTTCGTTCGTTCGAGGGCCGAGGCGCGGCGTCGAGAGCGCTGTCACTTGTGCAGGTTCTCTCGCTGCCGCCGTTGATCCTCAGTAATGGAAGCATACTGGTGCGGCCACTCCAGCCAGTCCCCGCTGGGCTGCAGGCCTCATTAAAGCCGCTGGAGAGCTCAGTGGCCTGTCACACCGCATCTAGTGACCCATTTGTCTGGAGAGGGGGGCGACCGGAACGGCTGTACGCACGCAAGTGTGTCAGTATGTGAGAAAAGCCAAATTTGGAGCTCTGAAAGCAGTGGGTCACTGTGTTACACATCTTAACAGTAACACGTCTCCAGTTATTGCTGCATTTTAATTTGAATTGCTATTTGATTTCTCCAAAGTTGTGCCTATGTATAGAGATGTATATAATAAAATTGTGATTTCTTCCCCCCCTTTCTCTTTATGTTACCGTGGCAGCATGTCAACATGTTTTTGACATTTTTCACCTAATTAGAATTCCCTGCAGGTGTTTTCCAGGGACGTCGCCGTTATCTGGGTGGATCATTTCACATGTCAGCCTTTTATTTCTGCAGGAAAAAAAAAACAAACAAACAAACTTGTAAACAGCATGTGAGCTAAAGAGGAGAGGACTGCTTCTCCCACACACAGAGAGGTGTTTGCTATGTAAACCCAAAATGCATATGAAATTGGCAAAAAAAAAAAAAAGCTAAGAATAGTTGGTATTTGAAACGCTTTGACACAAAGTAGTCAGACTTTTCTCGTTGTGATAAATGCAAGTTTTAAGACTTTTCCCAAACATGTAAAAATCTCCTTTAATAGAGATGGATGATGCGTTTTAAGGCTGATTGTGATGGTTCAGCTTTGACCTTCCCGTGGAGCTGTTAACTGATTCCCATTTCCTTTTAAGTGTGATAGAGCAAAATAAAACAGGATTAAAGATTTTTTATTTTTGTAGCCTTCCTGCCACCAGTAGACATCAATTATTTATATTTGGAGCCCAGGTGGTGTCACACCGCGCTTTAAAAAGGACACTAGCTGTAAAACGAGTTGTACTAGTTGGAAGCTAAATGAAAACTTGGTATTTAGTTGATGTTTCAGTTTGTCTTCTTGTGTATTCCTAGACTTTTCCAACGTCTGAGATTTCCAAACCTCCAACCAAGCATGTTCCATGGCAGGCAGAGGATAACATGAAATGTCAAATGCTGATTTTCAAACTTGAGTGATATTTGTCATTGGAGGGCCATGATTCTGGAATCTCTTCTCAGAGTTTCTCTCATTTTTTTTTTTTAATTTATGTATATATATATTTTTTTATGAGTAAAAAGTACTTAATTTTCGTAACTGACCCAAAAATGACGTTTCTCGGAGTATAATCTTTTGTCTTTGTCAAAATCAGAACTTAGAAACACTTCCAGATGAATATCCATCCATCCATTTTCCGTCACCCTTCTCCCTAACGGGGTCGGGAGGTGCTGGTGCCTATCTCCAGCTGCGTTCCGGGCGAGAGGCGGGGTACACCCTGGACAGGTCGCCAGTCTGTCGCAGGGCAACACAGAGAGACAAACAGGACAAACAACCATGCACACACACACTCACACCTAGGGAGAATTTGGGAAGGCCAATTAACCTGACAGTCATGTTTTTGGACTGTGGGAAGGCAAACCCGGGAGAACCCACGCATCACAGGGAGAACATGCAAACTCCGTGCAGAAAGCCCCGGGCCGGGATTCGAACCCAGGACCTTCTTGCTGCAAGGCAACAGCGCTACCCACTGCGCCACTGTGCAGCCCCAGATGAATATCCTATCTGAAATTAAAAGTCCCGTCTGCAGACTTGTTTGCACGTTGCTGCTAAACAGTTGCATAGCACAGCGCCAGAGAGCACAAGTCTTGCTGGGATGTTTGTGTGCAGAACCTCTGACAGTAAGACTTCAGGTCAGCGGTCATCTTGCTCCACTGTCCCTCGGTGAAAGTTGAAAACTGTGAAATGTATTTTCGCCGTCCGATGAACAGTCGTCCCTCTCCCTCATCTTGTCGTCCGTTGTTTTATTTTTGAGGGCTACTTGGCTGAAAAACAAAACCAACCTACAAAGCATCAGTCAGTTTAACTTTCCTCCGGTTTGTTGGAGGATAGTAGTATCTTTTTTTTTTTTTTTTAGCAAACAGAATCTAGCATTAACACTACTCCACTCATTATCGCTCAAAAGTAAAGAAGAAAATAGGAGGTTTATTTCAGCAAACCTGCGATTCATTTGATGCACTGAATTAACTTTTCAATTTAACTGCAGAATCTGAAATGTAATCGGTGAGAGAGAGGAAATCCCAATATTAACGTGAACACTGTAATGTGGTGTGTTAGGGCAAAATCCTGACTCTGAAGTCACTCAGACTGACATCAAACATTCTGACTTATGTAATTATCAAACATAAGACGGACAAAAAAAATAAAAAATCTCACAGAAAGATGAAATTGAGCCAGACTAGAAATGTTTTAGGAGTTCTTGTAGTTTCTCAGAAGTCGATGTTTTTGGATTAGTACTTTATGTGACTCGGAGGACAAAAAAATAAAGAAAGAAAATGAGCAAAAGCATTTTCCAAATTAAGTCACAGTTTTTGTCATTTTGCGACTTAAGTAGCTATAAATTTCAATATTGAAAAAGTGCATCGGTTTGCCGAACTTTCCAGCTGTTCGTCTCAGAGTTTTACTTGCGTGCGAGTTTTACTGCTAAGTCATTACCAGCTGTCTCAACAACAACAACAAAAAAACATCAATAAATAATTGCATCATCTGTGCTGAGCACTATCAGCTGAGCACAGATAATGCAGAGGGTTAGCTAGCGTTTTATTTTCTCTCCAGATGGGCTAACAGAGCTAAAAAAACTAACAAAAAAAACAAAACAAAACAACTTATAGACTGAGAAAATCACACTGATGAGACGGTGAGAGAGGAATGTTAATGTTGCTGTGCAATATTACTAAATATTTATATTTCTTTTCTTTTTTTTCTTCTAATAATCACAACAGTTTTGGGGTGATCAACTGAGTTTCACCAGTTCGAAAAATACTCTACGATTTGAAGGGTGTGTCGAGGTAAAACACACACAGCAACATCAGCTTGTCTGCTTACAAAGCAGATGTTTGCATTGTTTCACACACACACACAAAAAAAATCCACTTTAACCCCAGAAGGGTGTACATTCCTGTGAAAGAGCTGTGAAAATCAGCAAATAAGCTGTCACAGTCTCACTTTCTCAGGCTCTTAATAATATTCCAGATTGTTCTGATTTATTCTGGCACTAAATAATAATAATAACAAAAACAAAACAAAAAAAGCACCCGTCTGCCTTGTTGATTCATCTGACATGTCCAATTTATTTTTCGTAAAGTGGAAAATGGATCCTGGTGCGGTCGCCTCTGGATAAAATCCGAGGTAAATGAACGTCACGTCATTTACCTGACGTGACGTCAGGTAAATTCGTCAGGTAAATTCTGTTGATGCTTTGTTTTTCAAGTGCAGAAAACAAGAAATAAATTAGGAGGCTCTCGGGAGAGGGTGAATCGGAGGTTACCTGCGAAGTTGGGGAGAGTCAGCAATAACGTCTGTGTTCATCGCTTTTGGGTAAAACCCATGGATCAGAACGCTTAATGGTGAAATATTAAAATCCTGAGGTGAACAAGTAATATAATCTGTTTGATTAGATTTCTAATAATGAAGTAAATACAGTGTATATGAAATGTATAAAATAGGATGAGTAAGATGGGATATGCGCAGGATTTGCTCACCAAACTGTGAGCAAGGACAACTCTGTGTTAAGCCATGTTTTCTCAACTCTATACATGCAAGGAACAGATTTTACAATCTCCATAGTTTCAAAAGTAATGAATTCACAGTTTTAGTCTGAAATCTGACATTTATTATAAACACACTCCTTCATTGTATTTAAGGCCAATTTTTCTTAGTTGTCCATTTCTAAAACATAAGAATGCTGTAAACGTGAGACATTATAGATGCCAGTTGACCTTTCCATTGTTTTTTGAAGCACAATGTAATTTTAAAATACACTTTTTGGACATAAAAAGAGCTTCTGGAGCTAGCTTACTCAAAAACAGGAAGGCACTACCATTTGACTTTTTTCCCTGAATTGTTATGTTCAACGTCCGTGCGGCCGCTTAACTGGAAATGCAGAAATAGATTGACTGAAAGCCTTCCGCTTACAAAAACGATTGCGCATGAGGGAGAAGTTGGGAAAATTGGTGACTGCAAAAAGGTGAAGAGGAAAATTTGAATTTCAATTACTTTCACACACACCCACTAAAAATGCTTTCATTGTTTGCTCCAGGAGTACGAAAAATATGAATTTGACTCATGAAAAGAAACGGCACAAGTGACGAGGACACAACTCAGTTTGTCCCACAGCGATGCTTGGGGATTGGAGTCAAGTTAGCAGTCAAAAAATTGAGGCTGGTGTGGCTCCTCAAAAAACGATGTATGTTTTTTCTACCTGCTCAAAGAAATCTGGTGATGTCTTGGAAAGATTTAGGCCAGTAACTCTCCTCCTCCTCTTCTTGCTCACCAAAGATAATTAGCTGCAGAAATGGCCCAGTTTTTGTCCTCAGTGTCTGAGCCAAATGACTGACAGGTTGCATTTGCAGGCTCAAACTATTCCAATTATTATTTTTAAGAAATCTTACAACTGTCCAAAACAACAAGTACGGTTGAATCCTGCACCGGAAACTCTGACAGACTCCACAAATAATGGTGCTGTAGTACATGACAGCTTTACTGCTGTAGTGCAATGAAACCTACCTTCACAGCCGTCCTGCCTGGATTTCTGCGGTACAAGCTGGAGCTATCAGGAGAGGACACGGCATGTGAGAACACAGGGCTGAGTGTCTGGCAGACCGGGCTGCAGTACGGTGGCCCAGCGGGGAACCGTGCTGGCACCTTTTCCTCTTCGCCCTCTACAATGCAGACTTCTCTATCGGCTCCGCAGGGTGCCATCTACACGAGTTCCCTGATGACTCAGCCGCCGTCGGCCTCGTCGCAGGGAAAGGACGTCTCAAAGTACAGGCAGCTCAGGACTTTGTCGACTGATGTCAAACTGAACCGATGTCCTGATCACCGAGAGTAAAACAAAGGGGACGACGGTGGGATTCTGCAGATGCGGACAGTAACCATAGCGGATAGCGGACAGGTCAGTCGTATCAATAATCCAGGTCACTCTGGTCGTTTTGGTTCAGGTCTGCTCTGCAATCCCCAGGATCAGATCCAAACATGGAGAAGCAGCATTCAGTTTTCATGCCAAATTAGTCTGGGACAAACTTCTAGAAAACTGCACAAGTGCAGAAATACTCAGTTCCTTTGAATCAAGACTAAAAGCGCATTTGTACAGCGAGAAATTATTAAAGTTAGTCTTTATTCTAATATTTTCTGATGACTTTTGATGATTTTGATGAGATTTCAAAATCTGTAACGTTTGCAGCAGGGTTGCCAGCCAGTTACTGTAATTTGTACGTAAAGAAATTACAGTAACTTTACTGTAGTTTTTTTTTTACAGTAGCCTTATGGTAATTCTATTAGTTTTACTGTATTTTATTGCAGGTTTACTGTAGTTTTCATTACTATATTACTGTAATTTGATTAGTGTTACTGTAATTTCTTTAAAATAGCACAGAATTACATAACATGGCTACTGCGATTTCTTCACATTTTTATCATAAAAAATTTATAGTAGAATTACAAAAAGTTGTCATTTTACAGTTTCATGAAACTTTTAAAGATCACATTTAAAAGCTTCAGTGTGATCTTGCAACTTAATTTACCAAACTCTCAAAAAATGTTTTATTTCTTCCAATTTTAAAAAAATTATACATATGTATTTTAAAATCGCTTTATTTTATTGTCAACTTAAATCTGACAAACTAAAGCAAAACAAACTATAGCATTTTGCAGCAGCAGTATTTGCACAAAAGTCAAAAGTATTGCAATCAAAGTGAAAAATATATATTTTTAAGTACATATGAAACAATACTTTTAGTGGGAAAGCTACAGTAAACGTTTTCGTCATCCCACTTTTGTCTGCTTCCTTTCTGTCTTTTTATCCAAAAACTGTGGACAAAAAGTGACACGACAATCGGTGCGTCACACGAGAAAAGGGAAAACTTGTCAAAAATATTTGACCTTCGCCGTTTCTAGTTAAACGCGTAACGTGGGTGAGCGCGCGGCGACCTGACGCAGTGGAATCATGAGACATATTTTCTCACGGAGAAAAATTGCTCAGTGCCACTTCATTATCCTTTCAGTGTTAATAACTCATGCCCATGCCTCATAACACCTGTCTGACCAATCTGCAGGGTTACCATGGTGACCAATCTGCAACCAGACAGTCATGATGTCACCGACTCCTCTGCCAGTGTCATCCAAATGGCAAATTTATTCCTTGGGGTTTTTTTTTTAAAACATACATTTTCATACTGCTGCATACATTTTAGACCAGATACTTACATGCAATCTGCAAAATGATTCATTTTACTTCAAATTAACCATGATGCACCATGTCCGGTTCACTGCAGCACACGCGCATATTTGCAGAACAGAAAACATTCTTTATCGTTGTTTTACATCCCATCTCAATTGTAACCGATAAATACACAAAATTGCAACCGGAAACAGAATTACTGGTGCAACATCAGTGTAGTGTTTTAGAAAATACTCATGTTCAGGGCATGGATCGTATTCTCTTCCTAACTTAGCCTGTTTCTACAGCAAGAATCAATGATTCACATAGGCAGAGTTATCTCTCGAAACGTGATTCTCGCAATTCCACACAGATACAAAAAAAAGAACGCTTTAAAAAAAAAAAAAAATCTATTTTCTATTGATTTCTTTATTCGGATTTTCTTCATTAAAAATACAGCTTGTGTGTGAAGAAACGCTCCAAAACAACAGCGAGCGTTGATCAAAATCCATATCGGTGTGGACGGGGACTCCAAACTGGTAAGCAGTAAATGCAGAGGCATTTTTTTTTTATTTGTTTTGTTTTGTCTGTTTCAAATCAATAGCCATTTTACATTCTTTCTAATAGCAGCTATTTAAGTGTATTATTTATTTAAATTTTGTTTTTGTTTTTTTCTAGGGTAAGGAGCAACATTTTCCCTCTTGTGGATCGCTCCGTGCCTCAGCAAAGCGTTGGGCTAATTGTCAGCGCCGAGGCAGGATTGTTCTTTGAGTTTTCTATGTAGGTCAGAGAGAGTCTGAGAAAGAGAGTGCAGAGTTTTGGCACAGAACACATCACGACGCGTGATTAAACTTTACAGATGTTCTTCTCTCCCAAATGAATATATTAGAAAAGATCGCAACAAAGAAAAATAAGTTTACAGAGCTTCTGTCGCTTTTTTTTTTTAATATTGAGATTTCTGAATTATTCAGCAATTAGTCGGCATGCGCAGTGCACCGCGATATCCAGAGTTTTACACGTTCTTAGATGTCAAGAGTTGTCTCTTATTTAGCTTTGAGCACAGCATGGGACGCTTCCAGCCAAACACTGTACGTGTTGGTTGGGGAACTAATTTCCTTCATTTGCATAAATGACTCGTGGCAGATCTCCGGGCTGCTGCGGGAAAAGCTGTCAGGTTGTTTCCAAGTTTCGTCCCTTTTTCGAAAGTCGCTCCCCTTTGTGCTGGCGCTCACCTTTCCGAATGTTGTCTTACTTTATGGGTCACAACATTTTTAGATGTGGATGTTTGATGTATAAATGTGAACTTGCCCTGTGATGAACTGGTTACTAGTCGAGGATGCGGCTCTCGACCTCTCGACCTCTCGACCAATGGCTGCGTGGGGTTTGCATGTTCTCCCTGTGCATGCGTGGGTTCTCTCTGGGTACTCTGGCTTCCTCCCAACCAAAAACATGAGTGGTCTCTCTAAATTCTCCCAAGGTGTTAGTGTGCATGGTTGTTTGTCATGTCTGTCTCTGCGTTTCCCTGGCGACCTGTCCAGGGTGACCCAGGTCGTTCTGGGACCTCCCAGCCACACGAGGGACAAGGGTGTTAGAAAACGGAGAAAATGGAGAAAATGGATGGCTTTTATTTGTGCTCCAAATATCTAAAACTGAGGTTTCTCACCTCACACACAAATAAAGAACATTGCACATAAATAAGTGATCTTAGACCTTATACACAACCTCACAGCCTCAAGGTGTGAGAGTTGTCCAATAGTTTTCATAAACACCTTCCTATCTACAGTGGGCCATTAGTTGCCTGAAAACAATAACAGCACAAACCTCAGAGTCCGTCCACAGTGTGAGCCCAGGAGAGACGGAGATGAAACGATGGTGTGGAAATTCCACTCAGTGCCGATAAAACGCAGCGGGTTTGTTTGAAAGAACACCCGTCTGCTTTGAACGACAACGAAACCGACATTAAAAGATTTCAGGACGGACTGAAGGCTGCAAGATAATGGCTTGGAAACAATTGAACGCAAGGAAAGGAATTACATCTGAGAGCAGACGAAGGGAGGGCTTGGCGGGAAGACATGTCCCCTCCTGACTGACTGAGCTGCCTCAGACTGAGCACACTGAGCCGGTGACAGGCGCTGGAGCAACAATGGATTTGAATCTCGTTAACCTCGACACGGACCTCCTGTCAGAGACGCGGCTCTGGTCAAGATGTGACGCCGCCTCCGCTCTGCTGGGCGCGTCCGTCCAACAAGGCAGTCTGACACCTCCTGGTGGCGTGACTCCCATCAGCTGCGAAGGGCCTTTCATTGCTCGCTGATCAGCCTGTCCATGTATAGCTCTCAGACTCTCTGGCAGATGACAATGTCCAACAGCTCCAGGCTGTCTTGGCGCCTAATCGTACCCAGATTTCGCTCGCGAAACTTCCCAAACACACGTGACGATTTCTGGAAGTTCTGGTGCGGCCATTAAGCCTCCGCGAGGGGTATAAAAAGATTTTAAGCCTCAGCTGTTGTTTTGACTGCAGCAAGTTTCCTGTTATAGACGGAAAAGAAGTTGCCCAATGATTGGGAGGGTGGAGGGGGGAAACAAAATGTGTCATTATCGGTGGCCGATTCTCGTGTGTTTGCTCAGCTCCATGAGCCGCTTCCTTCCACTGCAGTGATGGACGCAATTCACGTCGCCAGGCGAGGTTTATCTGTCTGCTTTCAACATGAATCAAAGGCGGAGGGAAATGCTGCATTCTTATAAAAGCCGATGTCTAAAAAGAAAACCATTTAGAAACTCGCTGACCAGAGAAATGTAAACACAGGAGAAGCATCCTGAATGACTAATCCTCTTCTGTCTGCCTGGAAGATTCGCTTTGGATTCCTTTTTTTTATTTTTGTCTCTGTCACTGTGAACAGCATTGCTCAGATGTTTGCATAAAGTCACCATGCTCATAAATGATAGATTATTTTGCCGTTTCACTTGTGCGTTTTTTTTTTTGCCTGTTTTTCGGCACTGTGCATTCCAGCGCTCCTCAAATATTAGGCGCTCGGCTCAAAAGATACATTTACTTGGAATTGAACGTTACACAGGCAAACGCAGAGATATTTAGTTAAATTAGCCTTCAGCATGTTTGACCTCTACCACACCTTTTCTGCTAGCTGTCGACAAGCCCACCCACTCATTATCTAAAACTGCCAAAATGGCTGAAATGACCTAAAATCAGCCGTTTACAGATTGATCGACACGATGCGTACCGATGATTATTGCTTATTTCACCATTGGTTGACTGTATGATGTTTTTATGATGTGAAGCAATTTGAACTGACTTTCTGCTAAAATGCGCCATACGAATAAACTCCACCTGACTTGCCGACCAGCTGCCCTGTCTGTCTGTCTGTCCTCATATACTGCACTCTCACTCGCATCGGTTGAAGTCATTTCAGACGAGTTTTGTTTCCTGCCAGCCTTTAAAAGCACAGTTCTTAAGTATTTGGCATGGGGAGACCATTTCAAAAGCTTAATGATACTCTGTTTTATACATTCAATACCAGTTTTGATATAAATTTGCGGTCCTGCGGGAACATCTCGTTCAGCCAGCTTTATCGCTGTCGCTTTTTTTATGTGAGGAACTTAGAGGTAGCCGTTCGTTATGCTGTCCACCAGTTTCCCCTGGAATGACACGGCCCCATAGAAGAGCACCACTACTTTAATTGACAACTTTGATCGTCCTCAGACAACCTGAATGTTCCAATGCAACTCGCCTGAACGCCTGGTTTTCGCTCACAGACCCAGCTTTAAAAAAAACAAACAAAAAAAACAGTCCATACATTTTCAACTGGCCACAGGTTGTGGATGTTTTTATGTAAAGTTGATCAACTCTCAGTTCCAGGCCATAAAGACAAAACAATAACTATTTAATGTAAACTACCAAAAAAACAGTGTAACACACAAATCCTGTTTTATATTATGTTGCTTTTCTTTTCAGGATCCAGCATTTTGTTGGGATAAGAATAAAATATCTGATCTTACAAAAAAAAAAAAAAAAAAAATCTGTTTTATTTTTGAAGGTAACAGAACAAATTGCCACTTCAGACATAATTCCTCTCAACATGGTCAAGGTTTTGGCAAGACCGTTTCAGAAGGTTAATTTTAGTTTTTAGTTTTTTGTAGATGTTTCTAGGTCAGACAGACCTAGAAACCTTAGACACATCTAAGCGTCAATTTTATGTCCCAAAATGTCACCTCTGATAAAAAAAACAACAAGTACTGACTAAATCTCATGCCTGTCATAAAATGGAAGATGTTGGAACACAAGCGGCACCGTCTCCATCAAAAGTCAACCAGAAACAAGTGTCCGCTGTAATTGTATGCCAAAAAATACCATTATGAGAACATTTGGTAACAGCAGATGCAGCACAGCAGATTTTTGCCTGTTGACAATTGAGCCCGACGGTCCAAATAAATCCATAAATGATCTCAATTCACAAAAATAATAAACTCAAATTCAGAATTTTATTTATTGTTCTGAGGAGCTGATGTCAAATTCTGACAGGAATAAGTATTTGCTGTAGCTTTTGACTCTTAAAAGTCAGCTATAAGATTTAGAATCTGTCAGCTGCACCGAATCTGATGGAGATTTGTAAAGAGTCAACTATTTCCATTCAGAAGTTGCTAAAAAAGTTCCCAAATGTCTCTGGGGAACACCGCACCGCCATGAGAAGAAGCAAGCAAACTCCCCTTGCACTTTTGCAGGAGAGAAGAAAATGATCTGACCGTCACCAGGTCTTAAATGAGATGAATACAGTGTCACAGCTGGACTATTGTGTCTCCATAAAACTTTATTTTAAGCTCTCAGCTAATATAAAAGGCTGCGGTTTGAGTTTTAATGAGAACAAGCTTGAGGGGGTCACAGTTCTTCAATTGTACTTTTTTTTTTTCTTTTTGGCTTTGTCTTAACTTCAGAAAGAGAAGAAGAAAAAAAAAAATTAAAATTCTCTGCCACAAGTTCTTAATGACCAAGTTCCATCTTAAGGACGTCATGGATCGTTGTTCTCAGACTATTCTCATCAGTCGAAGCACTGGATTTAAACTTATTACAGACAAAATACTTTAGGGCAGCAGCAGGATCAGAGCTCTCACTTGTCAGCTTCATTTAGTTATCATGTTGGGTTTTTATCGGAATAAGTTCAGTGTTTTGTTAGTGAGACAAAAACTGGAGTCGAAAATTGACACTTTGTCTTTTGGGCGTCTGCTGAAATACTGACCATATTTAAGTTATTTCTTTAACGCTCCTTGCACATTTATACAAGCTGTGTAAAACATTTAGAGCCTGGTTTGGATGGACGTTTCTTGTATTGTAATAATTAAAGTAATTGGAATTATGTATATTTTTGGAGGGGTCATTCTCTGGTGTTGCTTAGCAATGGGATTAATGAAGTGAGGGGAGGAGGACAGGTTGCAGAGTCTTCAGCTATTATCTACTCTCCAGTTACCAAGACAAAAAAAAAATGTTTCTTTTGCATTCGAGGTTTTAGACGCATTCATCCGGCGTGACCATTCGCCTTTCCTTTAATTCTGACGCCGACCTATTTAAAGGGCTCTTTTCACTTTGCCTGCAGTGCTTGTGCTATACACACATGCCATAATTACGCTCATTAACTTTATGCTCTCCTGCCAGCTCCTTCTGACCCGTTGCTTGGGGTTTTGTTTTAGTTAGGTTGTCTCGCTCTGATGAGCGGTTATCATGTATCTATATCCGTCCTGCCGTCGGTACCGAACCTTTCCTAACACCTGAGATATGTTGCCAGCGCATCACGTGGCAAAACAGACGGTGAGTTTCCACTGCAGGAACAAGCGTCATTTACTCAAAGACAGTCCTGGTTGGGATCTTTTGATGGACCCTGAACTAAAAGTGGAGCTTTATCGTAAGACGGGCGGAGTAATGCTTTCCTTCCATTTCAAGAGATTTGATCTGGTGACGTTATTTTTTCTGCATTCATGTTCTGAGATGCAAATTAAAGCAAAAACAGTTTGAATGGAGCAGACATGCAGAGCTCCAAACTCCAAGCTGCCTTCAGATTAGTCAAAGACGGAGGGTGGATTGGGTTTCTGGCACTGAGCAGCACCATCCAGCACACAAACCAGGGTCCATCAGCGTCAAGATGAGCCAGTACTTGACTAGCCTAACCTTAACACATTTGGGATGAATTAAGAGTGGAGACTATGAGCCAGATCTTCTCGTCCAACATCAGTGTCTGACCTCACAAATGCCTTCCAGGAGTTTTTAGTCTAATATTTCCATTGACAGACTCCAAAACCTTGTTTCCAGAACGGCTGAAGCCGCAATTGCTGCAAATGTTGAATCAACTTCATAATAACTGCATGTTATAAGAATCGATTCATAATGTGTGCATGTAAAGGCAATGTAAGGGTTACGGTTGCAGAGGGTTACGAATGCAATCTGGTGCATTTCACATTTGTTTCATCAACACAGATTACTTCTATGTTCCACTTTAGCGGCAGGCGCCAGCACACAATCCGTTTGCAGCTCATTTATGTTAGGTTAGTTGATATTCAGTGCCGCACGATCTTGCACAAAGCAAGACGGCATGCATATTTTGCAATAATAGTTTTCTCTTTACATCTTCCTTTGTTATGAGCTCTAATTTAATCTCAGTCATCTCGCTCCCACGAGCGTTTACCAAAAAATTGCCCATGTGTGACATCTCCCGTTGCCCGCGACGCTTTATCATCCAACGCTCATCTCACCCCGTCCCTCTGCCTGCTCTATTCTAGACGGGAGGCTAAATTAGCGTGTAATTACAGGCTTCGACTCTTGGCTGCGTGGCACTAATGGATCAGAGCATCTCTATATACCTCGGTGATAGCGCGACGGAATCCAAATGAGGCGGCTCGGGTTCCCAGAAGCCAACTCGATTGTCTGCGCGCACACCTTGCAACTGGGGGGGCTCCGCGCCATCCGAGGCCGCGATTGGCACAAATGAGACACGCCAGAGATTACATGGCTGGTAGCTGTGACATCTCCGATGAGTGTCACTGTTTCTGCGGCAGCAGCTGTTGCTTAATGTTTGTCGTGTTTGCAGGCTAAGCGAAGCGGCGCGGCATCGAACGGCTTGGGATAATGAACTAGTTACATCATGATGAATTTAAGTTCTTTTTCGTTTTTAAGAGGAGGGAGGGGGTGGGGCAGGGTGGGGGGGGAGTCATTGGTGGAGTTGATTTCACGTTTGGGTCATTAGCTTCAGGGTACATTTTCATAAATAACGCCGGATGCGCGCACACAAACAGACACGGTGCCTCTGCTCATTATCTCCACCAGAGTTGTCCCCATTTCCATTCTGGCAGCAGGGAGGAAGAGGAGGAGGAGGAGGAGGAAGGGGAGGTCTGTGGTGTCCCTCCTGGAAAAGCGAAGCACTACGGAGGCCCGATCGTGACCCACATTCATTCATTTTCTCATTGTTTCAGAGGTAAAGCTTAGACACGCGGGTGCGCCGCAGGTGGACGGGGACATTTCCTGCTCCTCGGTATGGGTTAGGGTTAGAGTTAAGGTTAGGGTTAGGGTTAGGGCTGTTTGCACATTTTCTCAGCTGGACCCCTAGCATCACAGCTGCAGAAGATAGAGGATTTTATCGTTGTTTCGTTTGGAGCAGGCAAGTATAAGAGGATTAATGTAATGAAGGGTAAGGGAGGGGAAACCAATGGTTTATGAAAGGGAAGAGAGAGAGCAAGGAAAAGGAAGTTAACTAAATAAGTAGGCGTCTGTGGGCTCACTGCTAGAGGGGTGGTCTCTGGATGAGCTAAATGAATGAAAAACTGAGGGGAAGCTGGAGGTGTCTCTCTGAGAACACTGTTATTGTGGTGAACCTCTGGAGGTTTTGTTTTTCTCTGGGATCTCCTCATTCTGTTTCATTTTTCTGGGCTGATTGTTTTCTCCCCTGTGGTGGGCCTGCTGTTCCCGCACCTGTTCCCAATCACTTAATCAAGCCACCGCTCAAAAAAAAACTACCAGGAGCGTTTCGTATTGCTGGAATTTCCAACTTGCTTGAGATAATCTAATCTAGCCTTCTTCTGCGCTTCTTATGCCAAGGAATAATCCCAGTGGAGTCGACCTCGGGTCTTCCTTGTGTTCACATCATCCTAGCATAAAGATATTTTACTGAAAAATGTATTGTTTTTTTTCTAAATTGCCATATTTTTGTTAAGAAAATGTATCTTTGCAATTCCAATTTGCACAATTTTAAGGTCAATGGGAATGTAACCAGTTTATCTTTCAGCTTGGTTTGGCAGCATCAGAACCAAGGAATCAGAAAAACTCAAAGTGATTTAAAAAAGTTTTTTTTTTATGCCCTGGGAATTATTACTGAAAACCTGGAAGCTATTGTGCAAAGAACTTTTCAGAAAATCAAGAAAACTGTAGACATCTTTATTGTTCGATCACACAGTGCCTTCAGTCAGAGGCTTCCATTATTATTTCCTCGTCTGTTTCTTCAAGAAGTTCCACGTAATTATTTGTACTTTCTGTTTTTTTTTTTTTGTTTTTTTTTGTATAACGTCTTAATAAATTTTTTCTGTCTCCAAGCAGTCAAATCCCAGGAGTCATTAAAGTGCTACTACAAAAAAAATAATTGTCTCCATCTGTTTTTCGCTTCTTTTTTTTTTTTTTTGGTTTTGTGGATTTTTTTTTACCGTCAGACACACGTCTCTGTGGCTGTCCACATTGGGGCTGTAGATCTTAGTCCAGCTGTTTGCAACTAGAGCAGCTTCTGATGCAATATTTAATATAAGATTGTTTTTTTTTTTCCTTCTCTGCTCACAGTCGCTCTTCCACTATCTCATCTATTTTTCTCTGAAATAAAAAAGCAAAAGAAGAACTGACTTCTAAAGTAGACAGATCTATCAAAAAGTATTCATATCGCTTGAACTGCGCCACATTGCTAACATTTCCACCACAAACTGTGCGTCTCGTGTTTTGAGACATTTTCATCTGATGCTTTCCTGTCGCCGCCGCCCCCTGCATGATGCTGCCACCACCGTTTTCACATCACAGCGTGTTAAAGGTGTTCGCTTTCCACCGCGCCATTTTTCCCTTTCCTGGATCGTGGAGAACCACGAATGGGATCATAATGCGACTTTGTTCAACGTTTAGCTTCTGTCGCTTCAGCTTGGTTATGTTTATGCTTTGCGTCCGCTGACGCAACGCCAGCTGCTCGAGCCTGAGGGATGTTGTTTTTATAACCTGCACCTGCTTTAAACTCCTCCACAGATTCATCCCTGACCTGTTTGCTTTGTCCATTTAGCGTCGAGACGCCGTTTGCTTCGTGTTGTCCTCAAGCGAACCTCCGAGGGCTTCACAGAATATTAAATTACACACTGATTGATTCGGTTTACCGCTGGGACATTTGCAGCACTGTAACTCATTTGGCGTTTTAAAAATGTTTTAAATGTATGCAGCAAAGAGTTTACGCTGATAATAAAGAAAAAATACGTGTTGATCTTTCCACTTGTTTGTCTTGTAAGAAAAAAAAAATCTCAATGAAAATGTTGACATTTATGACTGTAACGTGATAAGACTTGTAAAAGTGCACGGGGTGTGAGTGGCGGTGTATTGTTTTGGGACGACGGTGTTCTTCAATAAACTGAGCGCACACGCTGAGGTCAGCAGAAACAGTGAAGAGATCGAGAGGGAGGGGAGGAACGGCTGAAATGGAAACAAACCACCAGGAGAAACGCGCCGTAATAGTGCAAACACACAGAGTCGTTATGTGTGTTTGATTCCAGCTCCTACTGCTCTCTCCTCATCGCTCTGCAGAAGAACTCAACTTCCCTCTTCATCAACATTAAGCGGCAAGAGATGCAAACGCGATGAAACCCTCGGTGGAAGTTGAGGCAAACCCAAAGCGAAAGAAAAGGTTTCACTGTAGTTCACTTGAACGTCTGTGGCTCATGTTTTAAGCAGCAGTGGTGATACGGAGCAAAGATGTTTCGATGGGTTGAATTGGAGGAATGTAGACCTGGAGACAGAGAACAGGGATGAATGGACAAAGGGAGGAATTCGATTAGATCATAGCAATCGTGTTTCCTAAAAGGCTTCCATCTTTATTGCTTACAATTTTGACTGAACACATGTCTCCCATTCAGAAAAAACACGCACACACACATTGTAAGTGTGTGGGTGTTTAAACGCAACATTGTGCATTTAAAAATGTAGATTTGGAATCAACCTGGGTGTGCTTTTATTGACCTCAAGAAGTCCCGATTGTGCCACTTTTGCAAAAAAGGAAGCAAATCCTGACACCAGCCACACATGACCTGCTCTGCCCTTCAGCTCCAGCACTGAGTTCCCTCTTGCTTGTTTTTTTATTGTGGGAGCCTGAGTTTTCTCAGTGGATGTTTTGCACTGCTAAATCTAAATCACCCCGATATGCACAGGCTGTCGGTATGTGCTTCCTGCGAATGTTGTCTCGGGAGCAGCCCGCACAAAAAGCTCAGCATATGGCTCGCGTCCAGAAAACACCGGCACCCTTTCAGTATAAATGAATACTCCATTAGTTCAGTTCACCTCGCTCACCTTCCGTATGCTGCTCCCATCAAAAAAAAAAAAAAAAACGAAAAACTCCTTTTGCAACAAATCCCATTTCACCCGGGGTGTGTGGGCTTCAAGGCATGCCAAGAAACTGTAAGCCTCTTTTAGCTAGGCAGTGCTTTGGCTTTAACTCCCCGAAGATGAACATCACATCCAAGCGAGCCACGACTGAGAGAGAGCGCTGCACTCGAAGAGGACGCGCACGAAATGCCAAAAACTTATTTGTTTCTAGTTTTTTTCTGTTTGTTTATGTTATTATTTCAATCTGTTGACCCTCACAGCACATCTCATTTGAAAAATCCCATTATGCCCTCAGACAAATTTCTGGCGGTATTCCCATTACGTTCGTAGTTATTAAAGCTCAAACACAAAGCATCGCAAACAGGGAGCAGAGCTTGTTGTTTTTTTAAAAAAAAAATCCGTTTCATTAAAATTCTGTGTCTGTCAACCCCGCTAATGAAAAATTCAAAGAAGATTAAAAAAAAAAAAGAGGAAGAAGAAGAAGAAGAAACGCTTGGAATTAAATCGAAAAGCCAAATCAGATCCTTAATTTGTCCTCCAGCAAACCCCCGGTTCATACTGATGCGGCTTTAGCTGTGGCTGTAAAAGAAGTGAGGCTTCGTAGTTTCATTAAAGGGAGATTTTAAGGCTGTCAAACTGTTTTTGTTACTGTATAGAAAGGTCGATATTCAAAACACCGGAGCTAGACAGCGTATAGTAAAAGTATAAAACGAAACACCAATGGATATTTTGTTTGAAGTAGATAAAATAAATAAATTACTCAGGATCTGTTATGTTTATGTGCAATCTATTTGCTCCCTTATGTAGATATATACAGCTCTGGAAAAATGGAAGAGACCAATGGAAGCACCGTGTTTCATCCCATTGGAAGCACTGCACCGTTTTCTTGTTATTTTGACCATTTCCCATTTTCTGCAAAGAAATGATACATTTTTTGCCTGCAATTTAAGAGACATGTTGTCAGAAGATCATAGAATAAAATAACAATGTTCATTTTACTCAAACATGTAGAGTACAATCAGGGAATCCGATGATCTTAAGTGGTCTCTTCATTTTTTCCAGATCAATATTTGCTGTGGCTCCGGGTTTTTTGGCCGGGCTCAGCCCAGAGAAACGACAGGAAGCTCCCTCTACAACATGGAGCCATCAAACAACAAAGAGAAACATCACTGCAAGTTCAGCCAGTGCATTACAAAACCTTTTTCTCTGACTTCAAACTGCCGCTGCACTTTCTCGTTGAGTTGCTCCCAAATGACAAACTAGCCTCGTCTCTGACGACAAAAAAGTGTCCGGGGTTAAAGCCCCCAAGTCAATGTCGCTTTCATGACATTGACGACTGTACATCTGTAAGCTCTTCTGTTTACTCCTGGACAGGAAGTCGCTTCAGGACAGCTCGCCGATTTGCACCCAAATAGTGCCTCGTGTGCATGCGTCGCACTTGTTTTTCGTCGTTTGGGTGTTTGAACACACGCCGCGCTCGCTGTGCTGTTTCACGCTGTGCCTCCCCTTCCAGGCAGGCTTGTCTGTTTACGGGTTTACACGAATTTGCATTTTCCGGTGAATCACACCTCGTCTTTGTCTAGACTGTGTAGTTTCAGAGTCATTATGTAAGTCAACAAACACTCAAAATGTCTGGGAATATTGGGTGCTTAACGACTTATGAGAGCATTTCTTTAACCTGGGTGGAATGAACTGTCAGCAAAAATAGCGATAAGTAAAAAAATATATATACATGCCCTTGTGCGAAAGTTTTAATTTATAGTAATTTGATTTAATCAAGACTGCACTGTTAAAAAGCATTTGCCCTTAAAATTCAGAACAAGAAAATCGAAATCATTCAATGATCAGAACATGATGACAATACTCGCATTAATATGAGTTTCTAAGTTTCTGACTATAGATCTGATGTGACGCTTGACCTTCATGTCAAAGGATGAAACACGTGCAAAACACCCTGTGGGTTTTAGCCGCAGCGTAAAAGTGGAAGGAATTAAAACCAGAGGATTGCGCTGAAGGCGTCAAACTGAGAGAGTGATGTTGAGCAAATCTCACATTAACCCCCGCTGATGGGCTTTTATGAATCCCATCTTGCTGAAGTGCTGCAGAGGTTTAGTCCAAATATCCAACTGAGCTTTTACCCAACCATTTGTAAATTAAATATATAGATTTAGATTTCTCTTAAACCTTAAATCCGATGTACCGATCGAGAACGTATGATGGCCAAAGCTCACAATGTCACATTGCCGAATGTTTACTGAAGTGATGTTGTGCACTAAAGTAATCCTTTTAATGCCTTTTCACATATTAGTCTCTTTTTCTCAGAAAAGCAGAAAAAACAGCCAACATGCATTGCAGAATTATCCCAAAGGACAAACAGCTTTTTATCTTTCCTTGGGTTTTTAACAGAAGTTACCACAATATTAAAAATAGATGAAGAACAAGATCAACGCAGGATTATGAAATAATGGGAAACTTAAATTCAAGGAAAGGAGCAACCAAAACCTGTCGACCGAGAGCGCACAACATCCATACGGCGTTGTGAAAAAACATAAAGCTGCTGCGGAGTCAGCAGCCAGACACTTACAGCAACAGTCTGTGCCGAGCAGAGCACACACTTTCAGGTATCATGCGGCTTGATTCAACAAAACGTGATTCACGTTGCTGCAGTGAAGTTGAAAATCCCCAAAACAGCCTGATTATATATTGAACAAGTGAGACTTTTAGATGCCTCCATTCGCAGCAGCTCAATTTTACAGAAAAAATTGCCATTTCATGGTGTTCCATCTAAAGCAGCAGTTGTTAGGTGAAATGGGGCAATAGTGCGCATCAAACAAAAAGTTTTTATATAAGCCATAAGAGTGATTATAAAATCTGTATGGATGTTGCAAGGATTTGAGTTTGTTGATTAGAATTTTGTCACAAATGGTCACAAAGTCTTGTGGGGAGAGTGGAGAGTGGGGCGGGGCTCGCAATCGAGTGCTTTAAAATTCCTCAGCAGAGTGCTGGTCTGTTAGGTCTCCAATAAAGTCCTTCTCTCATTTTCCCACTCACCACCAAGCAAACTGCTGTGTAAATTATTTTGCATTTTGAGACCCCACATTCTCAAGTTTAGTGTCACTCTTTAGCAACTTTCATCTGTATTCTCACCTCATTTTCTTTCTTTGATCCTGATTTTTTTTTTTTTACATGCTCTTCCAGATATGGATTCAGCTTCACTACTATGAGCTGCAAACTCAGATGCATTTAGAAATACAGAGTCATGACAATCAAGACGAATGCTGCTCACGTGAATTTCCTGGACGTGTAGCCAAAACGTCGGGATTTGAACGCTCCTCAACATTTTAAACTTCGAGGTTCCTAAAATATCTGTATGAAATATGGGTCAGTCTCGTTTTTAGCAGCACGTCCTGAAAAAAGGGCTTCATCAGACGGACGTCTGAAAAGAGAGAGAAGTTTTGTTACGAAGCAGCAAACAGAACTGACCAGCACATTTTGCTCCGAGTCTGTTCTGATTTGTTTTCATTGTACTTAGCATTTACATATTCACTCTCAGCCTTTGTGAATCATTGAGTTTTGGCACCTGATCAAATGTATTCCTTGCTGTTTGTGGCTACAGATCCTAATGCTTACCCATGTTCCCAGTTTTCCGGATGGTTCACCCAACAGGTATCACTTTAATAGAATAATAAATGTTGTTATACTCTCCAGAGGCTTCCGCCTCTCCCCGTCTCATCAGTTTCTCTTTTTTATTTTGTTGGAGAATTTGCCGGGTGTTACACTGGGATGAGATGTCAATGCCTTCTGGGCAATGCCTTCCGCTCTAAATTCACCAGCTGACTTCCTGCATTGTGTCTGCTTTGCCGTTCTTGAACTCCGGTTTGGGTTCATGGAAAGAAAATAGAGACATAACGGAGTGAAAATGGACACAAACACAAAAAGCTAATGTTGCCTTTTAATGTCAGGCTGATAAAGACCTTTACTGCCCCCAGCTGGAGGCAGACTAATCAGCTCCCATCAAACACCGACCTGGAGAAGAGGGAAAAAATATGATGAGACTTTTTTTTACAATTCTCAGTAATTCTTGTTATTGTGTATTGCTTCAAAATCACCCAGAGCTTTCACTATCAAAGACACAAGTGTCAAATGTTTCTTTCAGCAAACGTTGCACTGCCAACACAAGCATCGACAGGCTGCCTGAGAAATCAAATCATTTCCCACCGTGAAAATGTTTCTCACTCCCAAGCTGCAAAAAGTAGGACTCTGGAACATTACACAATGTCTAAAAACCTTTAGGCACTACAGTGTTGTCTCCTAGCAACCAACTAAAAGGGGTTGGCATTGCAGAGGGAGGTGACATTATCCCAAACTATCCAGCGATTTCATCTACAATGGAGTTTTTGTGCAGAGCTTGGACTGGAAATTGCTTGGAATTTCTTTAATGGAGTGGGTTAATTATTTTTTTCTGTTTTTTTTGTTGGTCCCATTGAGAGAACTTGTTCTTGGAGCAACACAGTGGCGTACTGATATAATTCTGTCATCCAAACATTTATGTTTTTCTCGTATGGTAAAAGGGTCACAAAGCAAAACTAGGAACGTGGAAATCTCTGTTTTTGATGTTCAACCTAGAGAAACAGCTGCCTTGATTGTATGCCGTATGCACTGATTGTGAGCTGCAGCGAATCTGATTGTGGTATTCATGCTCCTGCTGCACCGGCGCAGTCATTTTCTCACGTCTCTTTCCTCGTGTGCAGAACTGCAGCGGGATAAATGCGGAAACGACGCGAGGCGAGCGTCACGTGGAAGTCTGGTTCAACTCGCTTACTGAGCTCCAATAGCACATGCTACGTCCCGCCAGTCACCGTCCGATCCAGGGATCGATCCACAACCTTCTCTTTGGGTCCAGATGAGGTTCTTTGCAGCGGGAAAACTAAATAGTGAATGCCAAAACTGCCAACAATCCTTCTTTTAAAATTATGTCTTGGTTTAGAAAGATCACCGAGGGTGCTAGGCAACATTTTTTTCTTGACAAATGTTAATGAGTTCGGCGCACTCCAGTGTCACCGGATCTCAATCCAATACATCATTACCTCCATGTGGTGAAAGGGGAGGTTTGTATCAACAGATATGTATGCCATGAAATGTATAAACAGGCAGTGGGCTGAGAAAACAGCCCTGGGGAACACCTCTGCTCACGAGAGTGAAGCATTCATTTTCTGACTTTCCATATATTTGTCTGTTTTGACTGAATATAACCTTGTAATAGCTTCAGATTAAAAAAATAGACTCTTGCAAATTATCTAAGAATTTAACATACTTTGTTGACAAGCTTTGGTCAGCAGTACTGCATGAGTTGGTATTCATAAATGAATGGTGATAAAATGTGTAGCAGATTTCATTCAAGTTAAGCTGCACAACATTATCAATGAGTTCTCTGCGCAGTTTTTCAGAGAGCTATTATCTATTTTTTTCTCAGGTTACTGTCTTTATGGACTGTCAGAGTCATTGCTTTCTTCACATCACAATTGTTTTCTTCAACTGTGTTGCCGAGAAAAAAGCTGGAGATGAAATAAAAAGTCGTGACACTCAGGTGTTTACCCAGTGAAAAGCGGGAAGTTTTCCTCAGGAATTGGCTTTCGCGTAAACAGAGCTTCAGGGAATGACTATTGATTTCCATTCATCATGTCACCAGAAATAAAACTCCAAATCAATGCATTGCTCGTGGGAATTTTTAGGAAGATAATGCTGTGTTGGAGTTGCGGTTGTAACTTTTTCTCTCTCACACACACACACACACACACACACACACACACCCCACACACACACACACACACACACACACACACACACACACACACACACACACACACACACACACACACACACACACACACACACAAGAAATAAACACTGTCAGGCCAACCCAGACACATTCAGGCTAATGGTTCTTTGCCATAGTGCCTACAGCTGCTGTTTTTGAGGGACATTTTTTACCTTCTGCTCAAGAAAAGTTTCTTTGACAGCCAAAATAACTACAGGAACATTGATCAGTCAACACACACACACACACACACACCCACGCACACAAAAAACACTGCTAGACCTAATAAAACATTTGGACCCAGCAGAAACGGATCTCATGTTCAGAAATTGAATACATCTGTTTAGATAACTGACAGGTTATGAAAAACTTCTAAATCAAATTGTGGTTTAATGTCTTTCGAATCATCAAACAAGTAGAGCAAAGCTGCTCGTCCGCATTCAGAGTCCAATAACTGTCAGCTATTAAGACACACAGATGGGAAATAGCTTAAATACTTGGAAGAAATGTTTGGGTTGCAATGGTGCATGGATTGATATTCAGGCTGTTTGTGTTTATCATACAGCCTAGGGAGTGTCTGCAGTTTTAACGAAACCTTTTGCAGAGTCTGGGTCAACTTTGACGAAACACTGATTTCCAGACACCAGAGTGAACGCAGTTTTTGCTGGAGAGGTCCAACTCTATTTCGGTGGCTCTGCCCACCCAGTGTTTCATGTACAGGGAACAGCGTGGCAGTTCTGTCTGATGTCTTCACCACTTTCTGTATTGGCTCATTTTGTCCAAGACAGTTCAGGGCCAATAATAAAAGCTACACATCAAGGAGTTTGCTTAATAACTGTTGCATGTTACTGTACAGACCAGGGAGTTGAGATCTTCTTAACTGAGCAGGAGAGTCAATTTTGCTTTGCATATTAGGTAATCAGCCTTATTTTAAGTGTCTCAAAGCTGAAAGATGTTTGTCAAATTAAAAAAAGTTGTTCTCTATGTAACGTTGGTGCAGTCAGTACTTCCTATACCCTAGCAAAGTGTCACTGATTAAGAGTTGAGGATGTATTAATAACAAAATGCACAAGGTTTTTGTCATGTGGAAGAAGCCTGGGTTGACATATACCAAAATTATTATTCTTGCCATAAAAGTGAATAAGTATGTGAACAAGTGGTGGGCTGAGAAAACAGCCCTGGGGAACACCTCTGCTCACAAGAGTGGAGTCAGTAGACAAATGTGGAAGTACACTTCAAAAATTTAAAAGGTCTACTGCTTTCTTCAAATAGTACCCACATTGGAAAAGAATAAAAACAAAAAATAAAATAATATTATACTCTGCGTAGGGAGAGTATATGAGCCGATTCACATTTTCTTATTGTAAAGTTTCTTCTGCATCTGAACATTAAGCGTTACAGAAAATGATTGAAAACACACACCAGTAGTCCAATGGGGAATTTCATGCTTTTCAATATTAATTAGATTGATTCAAATGACTAATTAGACACACAAAAAAATTCAGAATCAGAGTTCTATATAATTTTAAACCCAAAGAATGGTGGGGATAAATATATGCAACAAGAAATCACACACACACACACACACACACACAAAGCTGCATCATGAGGTTTCTGCTCAGGTTGCTATTTGGTGTGAAGTCTCAATCCAAAGGGTGTCCACCGGCACAGATTAAAATGATAGGATCAATATTCGCTCCCAACAGGTCTAATGCAAACCTTACACTTTGTGTAATAAACATTTAGACACCGAACAGTCAGTCGCTTCCAGAGCTGCTGCAGATTGTCTGCGGGGAAGAAAATGGCAGTCCGCCAACACAGTGACTCTCTTTAAACTGTGTTCATATGAATAAAGTTAGGGGAACATTAAATATGCACCGATATGAATCCGATGATGGAATTCAAGAGGAGCAGAAAGGTTTGTGTACACCGACTAAAAAAAAATAAAATAAAAAAGCTATTATGGCTTTGCAATTTCATTTGAATTACTGCATTGCATTCCTGCACCGTCAAAGCCTACACGCATATTACCAGCGCGTTTTACATCACACCTCCGCACTTCTCCGGCTCACAAGTATTCCCACAGCACTGCAGCACAGAAACACTGAGGACAAAAACAACACACACACACACACTCACTCACATTTACTCTAGAGCCATCCCCTAATGTGACATGCATATTTTATAGACAACCTTTCACTCCAATCACAGCTCTGAACCTGAGGGGGGCATTCTGGTTAAAAGTCACATTGACTAGACAAACATTTTCTTCCTGGCTGTCAGGAACTGAGCGAGAGCTGTGATGACTTCCACCAAAACATCGACCTCACATTTTCACTGTATTAAATAGGATGTGAGCGCAAATAAAGCAGCTTCAGAGCGACGGCAGCATCGAGAATTATTATGGTAATCCCTGAGTCAGGTGAATCTATGCAGATTGGATCCCGTAAATTAATGTTTGCGATCATTATGGTCGTCTTGTGGAAATAATTATGTCACTTTGCGTGAACAGTGGCATTGAGGCCATGCTTTACGTTTGGTGCTGAAATTCTAACAGAAAATGTTTCAATTCAATTAATAAAAGTTAGCTTTTTGTCATAGTCCAGCCACAAAGTTCATTGTATTTCACTGGCATTTTATGTGCCAAGACCCATAAAGTACTGCATGATTACAAAGTGGACAAAATAGATTTATTTAGAAACCAAAATCTGAAAAATTGTGCCCATATGTGTGTTCAGTCCACTTTAGTGCCCCGAAATGTTTAACAATGTTCCAACACAAATCCAGCATTACTTTAAAGGCTTTAAGAAAATCAATATCCTAAGTGTCATGTTGTAACCCGTGAAACTTTCATGCTTCCTGGACAAAGAACAAAATTGCAAAATTTTACTTGAAAACTTCGGGAGTCTCTTTTTCTACAATTTTTCTTTTTCACCTGCATTCATTATCGACACAATTCTGCTTGCCGGGAGCACAAGAAAACAATCTAGGACTTTATTGCTTCCAACAGCGCCACTGAGCAGGTACAGGACAATCGTGTAAGAAAACTGAGAAAAGGTTCATACCTGGGGCAGATATTCACTGTACATTCAAATACAGGAAACCGGGGTGGTTTTAAGTGAAAGCTTGCTCATTGTTTGAATTCCTTTGTCAAAGTCCAAAAGACTGCAACTGCGATGAAAGACGATACAACAAATGCATTAACTCAGTGAGACTGAATTTAAATGCATGTCATTGTTGCAAACCATTTCTTGTCTGCCTTCCATGTAACTACGCTGTGTGCTACGTGTGGCTGTAACATTTTCTCAAATTGCTTTCATTTATTACATTTGTTCGGACGTGGAATGAAAGCGGATTCCTTCTTATGACACGTGAGCCCGGATTTATAAACTTTAACCTCTGAAGGCCAACTTTGCCTTATCTGTGTTCCTGGCGTTTAACGAGGCTGAACCCGTCAACACACGGGGAAAACAAAAGGGCTGCATGTGATATCATCTGTGCCTTTAATGAGCTCGGATGCTGCTGTAAAAGCCCTAACAGTGGGTCTTCTGGAAAAAACAACAACAACAACAACAAAAAAAAAGACAAAACAAAACAAGAGGGACACTTGGGACTGCTGTCCTATTAGGAGGCTTATGGTTATACTTTGACATTTTCCCACAAGCGCAAAGTGTCAACAGCTGAAAGCTCAGAAGATTTAAACCTATGTCTTCAACAGTCTCATTGTGAGTGGGACAAATAGCACTCTTTAAATATTCATGGCATCCCACAGCAGCTGCATTAGAGCGAATGCGCTGCATACATTCTTCTCCTCGAAGTGCAAACACACTTAATGCACCATTTAGAAATTGCTCCTGCGGACCAGGTCGTTTCTCCTTTTTAAACTGGTGGTGTTGGATGAAAATAGTAACGTTTTCAGACGGATGAGCCAACGAAAGGCAACAGCAGCAAGACTTTAGCCTGCAGGCAGGGCATCTAGCCTGCTGGTCAGACAATTTCAGGGAAGCTTAGGCAGTTTTCATTTTATCTCTTTTGCAAAGTTCTGTTTTTTGTTTTTTTTTTGCTTTCTTTTTCAGCTCTATGGAAGCAAATGACTTGTGTGCTGCTACCTGACTCATTGGGAGCTTTTGCTTCCTTCCACTGATCGGCCAGAAACATCAGCAGGCTCCGCTTCCTGTTTTCCTACAGCCAAACAGCACATCATTAGACCTGAAAACAGAGTGTTCCTGAACCCGAGCATCAACCAGGGCAAAGGCACACAATTACCAGCACCAAGAGCAAATGTTCCATTTTTCTACAGCAGCATTATGAATGTAACTTTTATATGCCAGCCTTTAATTTGAGAATATTAAGAAAACACATGAGTGGATTGCTAGAAAAATCCATCCATCCATCCATCCATCCATCCATCCATCCATCCATCCATCCATCCATCCATCCATCCATCCATCCATCCATCCATCCATCCATCCATCCATCCATCCATCCATCCATCCATCCATCCATCCATCCATCCATCCATCCATCCATCCATCCATCCATCCATCCATCCATCCATCCATCCATCCATCCATCCATCCATGTCATTTTACTTTGGACCACATTTCAGGTTCTTCTTCTTCTGAAGAGGTTATTTACACATCTCTTTGAGTCAAAGTCTTTGAGTTCATCAAGGTAAAATCCATTTTATAGAAAGAATACCTACAGTTCAGAACTTCATGTGACAGAATGTATGTAGAGTAAAGCTGCGAGCATAAAATGTTCTCATTACCCAACTGAGTTGGAGAAGTTCTGGAGATATCGCCAAACCGAGACGCAGGTTGCCGACAGAGCCCTGCCTGAGACGACTGGATGCTGAAAACCGAATCCCTATACGCTCCAACCTCATGAGACAAAAGAAGGCCGTGTCGTCTATTGACATTTTGAAGTGCAGGATTATGCACGGCAATGGAAGCAGGTTCTTTTTGTTTTCCATCAAGCCTTTTGTGCTGAGTGAGCTCAAACTTTAAATGAGCAAGCTGATGAAATGCTCTCGAGCGCCCTGACTTTGTGTATGCCGAGCAGATGGGGTTTTCATGCACAAAATGAAAATTATTTTAACTCTTGTAAGAATAAGTGTGAGAAGTTTGAACCTCGCTGGGTTTGAAATGATATATTTGGCTGCCCACACATTCACCCTCCCACACAATCAATATTAAGGTGTTTATACACCCAGAGAGGAGACGTGATAAGATGTTTTTATTTATTTTTTTCTTCTTTCTTTCACCAAGGTTGAAAACATCCTAATATTTTTTTTCTTCAAACCTGGAAGGAAAAGTATTGCAAAGTCAGACACAAACCAGAAATCAGGGAAAACTTCAGCACTCTGTATTTGTTACGATTTCTCCATCGAAAGTCAGGATATGAATCATCGCTCCCGAAAACCAAAATATATATTTCCTTTACACTGTTCAACTTTAATCCATTATCTAAGCACAAGACAGGCACACATCAACATAAGAAAACCTTAAAAATTAATATTGGATGTGACCAATCACATCCAAACATAATTCAAAAAATAAAATAAACTTGCCTACAAATGACCTCACTCACAACCTGTCTACTGAAGAAACGAGTCTTACGCAAACACTGTTGCATTACATTCAGTGTCAGAAACTGAACAGTTTCTAGAAGTAGTGCGAGAGTTAACGGGATAAAAACGACCAGACGTACAAATGAACAGTTCATTGTCGCTGCTCTGTGTTTTGTATGTATTTTGGAAGCCATGTTGGATTATAAGGTCAGTTTATCCAAGGTGGTGCTTGGAATTCAGGAGACGTTCAGGAGAGATTTTCAGACGTGAAAAGCTAAAAGTCCAATTTCCCAGTAGACCTGGAAGGCATCACTTCCTTTCTGACAGTGGAGAACATCCCGGCGGTGCATTCAGGTGAGAGGCTGGGTGAGTTCTGGACACATCACAGCCCAGATGCATAACTGAAGGGAGATCAACTTTTTAATACTGAAAGCTAAGCGAAAATCCAGAGAAAATGAAAAGAAGTTGGTAAAATGTGAATGAAGTGAAATGTAAATATGAGCTGGTTGAACGCATAAAGATTGTCATTGTGTTTATTTGTGGAAATAAATGCTGTATTCAGGAGACAACATGCCTAAGAACATCCACAAATGCAGACTACTTTAATCTCTTTCTCACATAAAGTTACAGTGGCTTCCAGAAGTACAGAAATCACAGTTAAAATGTCAAGATTTCTTTTTTATATACAACCGGGGACCTTAATAATGAGTAACTCCAAAATATTTTCTCACACAATCTGTGAGCAGGAAATACTTTAAATAAGAAATATATATAAAAAAAGATGCAATAACCTGCCTGATAAGTTCACATCCTCAAACTGATACTACATTGTTGAGCTAATTTTGATTCAATCCCACCAGACTCCTCTATCCCCCATCTCCTAATGTCAATATTTGTCCCTTCTACCTTGCAAATGTTTTCCAAATCCGTCCGACTGTGAGGACATCTTTTGTCCACATCACACTTTAGGATTTCACAGACTTTCGGCTAAATCTAATTTCGAACTCTGGCAAAGTTATTCCATATCTTTTATTTTTTTACTCTCATGAATTTGTTCCTTTGTTGATTTGGGTGTATTCTTGGAATGTGAAGCAAAAAAAAAAAAACAGCTTTCCTGTACCTAAGCCTGACCACCATTTAGGATTAAAACTCCGTTATTGTTGACAAAAAAGAAAAAAATCTAGTTCCATCTGAAAACAATAACCCAAGGTAACGATGCTGGTGTTCTTTTGGGGATGTTCCGTGTTATTTATTTATTTTGATCAACTTGCCATTTGGAAACATGGCCAAAGTTTCAATTTTGGTTTCTTGACACCATATGACATTCTTCCACAAAGTTTGAGGAGATTTTAATTTCTTTTCTTCCAAAGAAGAAAATAAAACAAAGAATACAGAAGATTTGTTGTCACAAATTTCCTGAGTTGATTTCAGCCTTTTGTTGATCTGCACGGTCAGTTTCCATTTCCTGATGTGTCCCACTTTCCTGCTATTCCACATTTTCCCCATTGACAGCTCACAGCCTTCAGCTTTCGTTGCTGATTTCCCTCTGCAGAAGCAGATCGTTTTGATCCTCCGTAACCTCACAGCAAGTCGTGGCTTCAGCTAAACGATGCAAATGAGGAAATGTCGGGAAACTCCAACAGGACCTCCGAGCTTTATTTGAGGCCAATCCAATTCAAATAACCGATGACATGTATGAACTCTCCGAGTCAACACAAGACACATTTGCAGTGGTGAAAAACCGGTGCACAATTGCAGGTGGGGATTGTTCTTTTTTCTCCTGACAGAGTTATAAAATCAGTATTCCCTACAGAGGAGAAATGCTGGAAGCGTACACATCCTGTCTTTCTTTCCCTTTATTTCTTTCTTTCTCTTTCATGATTATGTTTTCGTGAGCGTGGCTCTGGAATGCTCTATAAAGCACGAAAAAAAATAAAAAGAGGTCTGAAGGACAGCCCGGCACAGCTAACCTGCTGCAAGCGAAATTAAATGTACTTTCTTCAGCGATCAATGCCTCACCGCATGGAGATGATGGAAGGTTGCCGGGGTTATAGGTGGAGTGTTTATCTTGACTCGACGCCGTCCTCCCAGCTCTGAGGCTCATCTCACACGTCGCCCCTGCAAACAAGGTGCTGCAAATCTTCTCCATATTGTCCACTTGTTGATGTCCACGAATGAGGTTACACACTGTGCAGTGACGCAACTAATGCATTTTTCCAAAGCACGGGTCTGTGGACCAACATACACACGGAAAATACGTCTCGTTTTACTATGCTAGCGTCCCAGTGTTGGTGTGGTTGTTATCGGGTGGCTTTGCAACACGGCCACCAGTTTCACGGTTCTGCAACGCAGCACCTGGGTAACATTGCAGTGCCTCGGAACGCCCCTGACTCTGACAAAACAAGGACATACTTGCAATAACAACCAGGCAGGGAGAGCCTGAGGAAGCTGCAGTGGGCTGTGCGGCAGCCGATCTCAAAAGATCAGGTGCCTGTGTGAAGTTAGCAAACATGCCGTGGCGTGCAAGAACAAATTAAACATGGCACTACCTCAGAGCTCGATTAATTTGTCTTCTTAATTACGTTAGAATTTTTTTATTTATTTAATTTTTTTTTAAAAGTCTAATAGGATTGCAATTGCCACAGAGAGCATCCTAATTTGCCAGACCTAAATGGGAAGAGACAAGGTAAGAATTAGTCTTTCATTTGAAAACTCGACTCCCTCCCTGCCTCCATGCTCTGCATGCAGCGTGCGTATGTGGAGGTAGTCACTCGAACAGGGTGCCAGGGATCACACAATCACATGGCATGTCAATCCTCAGCTCCAAAAATATTGCTCGGCTCCTGAGAGGCTTACATTCAGTCAAACAACAGATGAACCACGTGGGGGGAAGAATAAAAAAAAAAAAAAAAATAAAAACCAGAGCTGTCAGGATGGGAAAAACACATGAGGCAGATGTTTTTCATCTGCCTTTCAGATGAAAAACATCCGAATGGTTATTGTGCCTCTGAGGTCTCTGATATTTTACATTCAATCTGCTTTAAGAACCTATATTACCTGATTAACAAAATACTGAAACAAATCCTTCTACTAAAACATGATCAACATGTTTTGATTCTCTGCTTATTCTTATGCATTATAGCGCTTGGACACCAGCTACACAAAGTTTCACTTGCTTTTTTTTTTTTTTGTCCTGCTGTATGAATTTCAAAGTGTTGACAACAATAACGTCTAAATTCTAACAAAACCGTACAAGTCTGATGTGCATTTGTCTTCACCATCTGCACTCTGATGACTAAAATAACAAATCCAACGCAACTCAATGCACTCGGTACTCGACTGACCTTTAATCTCTGCACAAGTACAGTTGCTCTGTGGAGGATTCAGGGTATTTTAGAGAGCGTCAGCGAACAAACAGATGCTGAACGCCAAGGAACATAGCATAAGGTCGGATATAAAGACAAAGCATTGGCGTCCACCCAAACTGACTGCCTTTGCAAAGAGAGCAATAGTCACAAAAGCTGCCAGTTGTCCAGCTGTCGCAGATTCTCCTTGTCCTGTCGACGGCACAGCAATAAAACCCATTTTAAGCTATTTTGTTTCGTTTTGTTTCCTCTGCATCTGCCCATTGTTCCATTTATAGATATCCAATAAAAACAAGTCTCAAAAAGAGCATGTGGCTTCGACTAAACTGTAAATGTGCATGTAGAACCAGGAATTTGCTTTTTCTTTCCTGAAAAGTGACGAGCGAGAGTTTGAAATACGCACTTAGTTTATTCAAGCTGGTTGAAAACCATGATTTACTTTTTCCTTTCACTTCAAAATAATGTGCATTTATCATATTACATTCCCACAGAGTACATTAAGGTTTGAGATGATGTAGAAAATGTGTTACAACAAGTTTGCAAGACGCCGTGTTGGCGAGGTTTCAATATCATCAACACGTTTAGTTACGATTGGCTACAACCTTGAGTTAAAACCCGGACTCAGCAGAGGAGCTCTGCGCCTGTGTTTGTGTGTAGGTGGATCTGCACATGTGCACACAGCACATGTGTTCTGAGTGGGAGCCCGGGCCACAGCGGGGGTCCCAGCTGCCTCCTGACCTCCGTCTTCACGCGTTTTGTTCCCACGTCTTATCACCGATTCTCTGCAAAATTCAATTTCAAATATTTACATCTTCGTGTTATTCTGTTGCATTGACACATTTTGAGATCACATGAAGCTTGCGGGGTAATCATCTCACTGTGTGTGTGCGTGACAGTTGCATCATGGGAAATAGCAGGCCTGCTGAGTGACATTTAAGCTCTGACTGCTAATAAACATCAGAAATCATGTCAAACTTCGGAGCTCTTCTCAAACGAGTGAACTGACGGTATGCATGGGGAACAAAAAAAAAATAACTCTGAATTAAACCACTTCTATTAAAAAGACTGTTTGCTGATTTGAAATAATACCTTCAAATAAAATAAACTAAAAGAAAGGTTCAAAGCAACCCTCTACTGCCCCCTGCAGACTGTGGTATGAGCAAACAAAAAAAGGACTTCCTTAACAAAAATGGATATGTTAGGACTTGATGTAATAATAATAATAATAATAATAATAATAATAATAATAATAATGATTAAAAAAACAAACATACGTTGTTTTAGTTTGATATTGACTTACAAAAACATACATTGATAATGGAGTAAATATCACCTTCTATGAATACATAAAACATGTCGCTTCATGCGGTTTGACTGAAACGTCTTCTATGTGGTGCAATGAATATTAAAATTCGGACTTGTTTGGAGTCTGTTACGCAATAAGCCCAGAAGAACAACAGAACATGCAGGTGGAGCGTTTCTGTTTTTTTTTTTACAAGGATCTGCACTGCCATCTGGTGGTAGATTGAAGGAAAACCGGCCTGGACCCACCGAAGACTATAAAAAGCAGCACCTTCGAGTCGGGAGGCAGGGAGGGAGTTCATCTCAAACAACTCTTTCAAATTCAACACAGAACACAGCAATTGTGATGTGTCGAAGTTACCGGCCGTGTAAGCCGCCGTCATTAAGTCGCTTTGGGTTTTATTTATAGCCGCTGTTTGCGGCTGCTCCGCCCAGCTCTGAGCTGCTCTGTTTGAGGCTTTGCCTGGGGCTTTTGATAAAGCTGGCCAGAAGCTGTCCTCAGGCAGTCCGGCTGCTGCTGTACGGATCAGACCGAGCTGCAGACTGGCTCAACAGCAAGATGGTGACACAGGCTGTCACCAACCAGGCTTGTCTGGGGATCTCTCACAACAAGCGTTGTCTTTTTAATATATGTGAGACTGAATGAGGCTTGTTATTATTATTATTATTATTATTATTATTATTATTATTATTATTATTGCTATCACATGTAATTTGATAGACTTGACTTTTTCCACTCATGAGGCAAATGTGGTGCCTTTGGTGCATTTTATGTTGTTTTTTTGTTTGTTTTTTTTTGGTGTCATATGTGTTCTTTTTGCAATCAGGCAGTTGTAAAAACTTTTCTTTCCCTATTTTAAGTTTTTAGCACACAAACATCTTCCTGCAGTAACTTATGTGATTTATTCATTTTGACTATTAGAGCCAATATTCCCAGCTTTATTTACAAAAGGAGCCCACAAGATGACGGTGGGAGTTAATATGACTGCATATATAAAACATCAAGAAGTAATTTAATTAGGGGTTTAGCGCTGAACACTAAATATTTCGGCTGAAATCAGCTCAACTTAAACTTTCATTCCTTCCATTTCATGAAGATGGGCAGCTTTGAGCTGATTTGGCATTAAATTCTAATAAAATGGAAACCATTTTGTGGCGATGACATGGCAAAATGTAAAAAAATAAATGCTTAACAAGTAAAAAATAAAAAAAATTGACTTCAACAAGGTTGTGTTGGAAACCATAATGTTCATGACCTTTATCTGTGTTTGTGCAGATATGAATATTTTCAGAGACAAATTCAGCAGGATGTTACACAGAATATTTTCTGTGGCACCAGAATTAGGATTTTAATATTAAGACCATCTTAGTTTTATAGTTTTATATGCACATGTTTCTTCAACAAATACAGAATGTCGTCTCACTTAATCTGGGAAAAAAGAGAGCTTTCCTCTCTTTTTTTTTTTTTTTTACGTGTTGCTGAGAAGTATGGCTATGAAGCTTAAAATATTGATGACAGTTTAGGATTGCAGATATGCATTTCAATACATTCTTCATCAATTCTACAATCCCTTTATGATGCTGTACATATTGTTTTGTTTGAAGAGTATTTGCAATATTAGCTCATGCCTTTTTTTTTCTCAAGTTCAATCTTCTTTAGACATTTTCTATTCAAATTAAATGGGATGTTTGTTCTAAATCAAATACACAAAACAAATCAAGCAATAATTGAGAGTCTGCATTGTAAAAGAAAACGTAGTCATTTTCTTTTTAGTGGAACTGGTCTTAATTTCAAACTTTTTGCAAGCCCGTGGTGTTTAAGACAAACTTTTACATCCTCTGGGTTAGCATATTCTTCAATGACAACAGAAAAAATAAGTGCAAAACGGTAGCGTGAATTTTCTTCACACATACTGTGCACATAAAGGTTGGTTTGTAGGTAATAAACTACAAGAGTTTAGAGCCAATATTCCCACCTTTCCTCTTAAAACAGGAGTGGGCAGCGCTGCTGTCCGTGGTGCTGAACCTCCCTTGTCACCGTGGTCCAATTTATGGCCTCCAACTCGCAGTAGCCAATCAACTTTAAACAAAGAGAATTGGACCAGCGGCTTTGTGTTTTATGTTTTTTTTTTAATCATTATTTAATTATCACGGAGGGCTTCTCACATGGTCGACTCATGTCTTCCTTTTATTGCAACATCTGACTCGATCACTCTCAGGAACCAATAACTAGCGCTCCTCATTAGCATGGAAATGAAACAGCTAAATGTTCGAGCAATGCGCTGTGCAAGGTCAGAAAGATAAAAAGAAAGCGTTGATGCTGCCGGGAGGCTACGCAGCACGGTGAAAAACAAGCCGGTCACTGCAGGAGCAACTTAAAAAGCGAGCAGTGGAAAAAGAGGAGCTTTGTCGCTGAGGATGTGGACGTCCTTCTGTCCCTGAACAGCCACAGCATTGCTGCCTCCTTGTCCAACTTTGCAAGGGCGTCCATTAAAAGAATATTTATTGAAACCTGTCGGAATTAGAATGTGGTGCAACTGTCAGAGAGAGACGTCCTTGCCTTTCTTGTTTGTGAAAAAACCTCAAACAGCATCAACTTCCTCGGGCCTTGTTAAGGGAGCTCGGACAGACATGTGGCGTCCATTTTGTTTTATTTATGTCTGACAGACGATGAAAGGAACAGGGGGGAATCAAAAGTAGCACAAAAACTATATCTAACCCATACACTTTTCCAAACATTTCTCGAATTGCGACGGTTTTACAGTACATGCAATACTGAAATTCAGTTTTTCAGTTGATCAGATGAATAGAAAATAACAGTAACAGCAGAATACAGAAAATGTGAGGCTAGCAAATGCACAGTAGAGCATGTTATACATTCGATACTTGATCAAAGTGTGAAAAGAAGCTCCAGATTGAGGAATGAATCCAACGTTGCAGGTTTGTGACGCAACATTTGAACACCCATAACTCTTCTTCAGTCCTCTTTTATCTTGTTTTGATAAACCCGTTTTAACTTCGAGTGTCACTCATTTGTGATCAAAGTAGACTTGGATTCACCAGAAGTTTAAGAGAACATGTGCTGAATGCAAATATAATCTATTAAATGTTCACTTGACCAAATAAACTCTAAACCCAAAATATTGAGCATACATATTTTAGCATTTATTCAGCTATGCATAGCGTTGCTTTTTTTTTTTTCTTTTTTTTTTAGCAAAACAAGTATAGAAAATTAATGCTTTGCTGTTTTAGCTTTTGTTTAGATGCTTTCCATACTTTTTTGTGTTTTTAATCTGATGATTAGTCTAGTTAAAGCTCTTCTCTTGATTCAGCAAATTTCCTTGGGTTGTATTCCAGAAATGTTTACAAGAAATACAAGAGTAATTCTTTGCAAAATGAGTTAGGAAAGATTATTTCTATCGTTTTTCACCCCTTTTGATCACACAGAATATTGAAAATGTATCATCTTCAGTGTGCTTAAAGTCAATATAGCAAAGAACTGCCACAGTATAACATGTTTGTGCTCTGTGTAAACAATGATAATGTTGATTATCATGGGTTTTGCTGACAGCTATTTCACTCTCTAAACAGCCACTGCAGAAATATTCACTCCTTTGTATCTTTTTTCATGGTGATGGTGAAGTTTCTCTTTTCTACATTTTGGGGGAGATATATTACACAAGCAAGACCCAGACGACAAACTATTGATTTTACCTAACCCCTGTAGCCCCGGCTTACTTGGAAGAAGAAACTTTCGCAAAGTCATCGTCGGACAAGAATGAATAAATGCTTTTGATTTAGGGAGACAAGCTTGAACAGAAAGTCACAGATCCTGCAGCAAACAGGATCTAGAATGCAGAAAATGTGAGCCCTCTAAATGCTAAATTAACAACGTGGATCTCACAGAAGACAGGAGGAGGTGGAGTAGGCAAATTTGACTACAATAGAAAATATTTTAATCATTTATCAAAATTTGAAGCTACGTATATAGCCTCAGATTTTGCTCTGAAAGTACAACTTACCAGACAATATAAAGGCTGCTTTACCAAGTAGATTAGGTAATTCTCCTACACTGGTAACCGTGCGCTATATTTGCGTACAATCATGTATTGAACTAAAAAAAAAAAAAAGAAGAATTTAAGTCCTTTCATGAAAGCAACAGTGGAAGCATAGTTTGGACAAAAACAAAAAAGAATCTCAGGAATGCTAACTAGTTTAAGTTTAACCAGAGAAGGATTTTTTTTTTCTCCACAGAATGTGATCCAGTTCTACCGCAAATAGATTGGTGAAAGCCTCACTTTGGTATTGCCATACGTTTATCATAACAGGCGACACTGTGGTTAAATGACTATGAAAATTTCAGGTAAAATCTGTGTGGAGTCCCTTCGCAACTATTTTACCAGTCGGTTTCACACAGCAAAAACATACATATTTTTGCATGTTTTCATATTGATAGGCAAGGGGTGCACAGCAGGAGAGGCTTTAACTGGATTGTGGGTAAATTTTAATGTCCTTTACATGAAGACCTTCTGTGCAAATGTGCTTTCTGGCACTTTAAGCCTTTCAATTTGGTTTTATAAGAACCTACTTATTTACTGCCTGCTTATGTTGTAAACACAAATTGCAACATGTTTTTAGATCATACGACTACTAAGACTATTTTTTAGAAAAGCATAAAATGTCAAACAAACTGACATTTGTAGAATATCAGCCATTCAGCATTGATTGAAAAAAGGTTTTGTGCTTTTACTTGCACCAAGTGAGTCTGCAGCTGTTCTGCATGAGTAAGCAATGCAAACCAAGTTAAAATCGGCACATATATGAAAATGAGTATGCATTCGAAACAGACTGTGTTTGTGTTGGTTCGAGAACTTTTAACTCTTTCTTTTGTTTCTTGAATGCTCAACACAAGATTGAGTGGACTATGCAGCTCTCAACGACTTTCAGGTGAAGCTGCATTTCCCTGAATGCTCGTTCATTCTCTGACAACTTTGTAACGTGGCTGATCACTGTAAAAACTCGATCAAACTCTGATCAGTTATCAGTTGGTCTACATTTAAAGATTGCGGTGATGGGGGACCGTGGAAATAAAAACTGAGCCCCCTTTGAAAAATGTTTTGGAAACAGCACTGCAACTGACAGGGAAAACAACAAAAATGCAAAACCGGCCATAACATGTTGTGCTACACATGATAAACAACATGTGCGTCTTGATAAATGAGAATAGAAAAGTCGATCCTGTCAGTCATGCAATTCAAAAAGTGACCCTACATCTCCATCTGTCATTGTTAAGCATTTTTAACACGCCAGTATCAACCCCGTAAGTAAAACTAGATTGAAATCAATAAGTAATTTTTGCCATTTTGTTGCTATTCCAGCATGTTTTTGAGAGCCAGAGGGCTGAGGGAGGCAGGGGTTGACTATTTCTTCAAGATTTTGAGACATTATAAATACAAAACATTCATAAATTTCAGTTATGGATCATAACTGAATATCAATATTGATATTGGCCCAAATGTATGTGTCGGTGCATCTCTAACTGACAGAGCAAAGTATTGTCAGTATTGTAGTGATTATGGCTTACGGTTAAGAAACACCTCAAATCTAGGTTCTCAGAAAATTATATCACATGGAAAAGCATTTTTAATACAAAGTGGTTATCCTACTGAAAGAAATATATTGTTTGGGCTCCTGTGGCATAGCTGCACAAACGTGGTGTGGTATGAAGGTGTTTACCCAGTGACTCTGGGCTGTGCGAGACTATTCTCAAGGCTAAAATCATTCATGTGACTGCTGTGATTTTCCACCGGACTTTGTCTTTCCACTCAACTTTCTACTATCCTTAAGACGGCTGCTGGGAACTCATATATCAGTGAATGTCAACGACTATCTGTTACATGTCGAGTAATCATTCTTTCCCATTAGTGTAGTTCCAAACATTTTTGTATTTTGAAAAAAATTTTTTATTACCTTGCAAAGAATTCTAAGTTTCTGAGAACCCATTCTTGGTTTCAAATGTGAATAATCTCATCATAAAACAAGAAAGTAATAATAAAAAAAAAAACTTATTTATTTTAACAATTATTTATATTTTTGGCAAAAAAAAAAAAGTTTTAACCATAGCATTTGCACTTTTGGAGACAATAATGCAAATGACTGTTTTACTGGTGAAACAGGGATGTATAAGGGAAAAGAAAATCAGTGCAGGAATCGTGCAGTGTTCCTTGCAAGGAAAAGTGCATTTAATTATCTTCCACTGTAAAAATGCGCCAGTTAAAACTGCACAGTTGATATCAGTAATGAACTTAACTGGGAGTTGGCTCAGGAGATAAAGTTTTATAAGTTGTCTATAAGTTGCAAGCAGTCTGTAAATCAACTACACCTCTATAGAAATTCATTTTAACCCATTAAAACAGATTCATGCTCTACTTTTCACATTAGTTTTTCACTTCTGGCCTCACTAAAATAAAGTTAAATGGTTAAATGGTTAGTCAAACCCTTTAAAAATAAATAGATTCATTTAGATGTATTTTATTTTTTGGGGGGGATAAAGTACTCGCGTGAATATGCGAGTTAAATGTTTTCCGGGTCGGTCCGTCGATGTCATATTTGAATGGGTCTATGGTTGGTTGGGCTGAGGGTTAGAGGAAGCCTGTCCGCCCGGTAGTCGGAGCGGAGGAGGCGGATCGACAGCGAGAGCGAGCCGCTGACGGACACCGAAATATCTCCACCACCGGCACGACGAAACGCACTCGTTTCTCCTACTGAGTCACATTCAGGTGGGTCCAGCGTGTGTACTGACATGTATGTCGGGTATTTCGTGTGAAACAGTCGAGCACAGGACGGTGAACCGCGACTGTGTACAAAGGCTTTCTTCTCCGGAGAAAATGCCGGGGCTGCAGCAGCCGGGAGGCCCGCTTGTGTCTTTCAAGTCGCCGACTCACCTCGCCTATCGCTCCGCTGTTTCACACCATCCTAGACTTTCTAATTCAACAAAAAAACCCTCCTGCCGCCTTCACTGTAACGAGTTGACGACCTCCGCTCACGACCGGAGGCGATACGGAGGGAGCAGCGTGGGTTTTGACAACCGTGGCCGGTGCGAGGAAACATGGTTGCTCTGCGGAGTCTCCTACGTACGCACGCCGGGCATTGAAGCGGTCCGCGCCGCTAGAGGTTTACGGGGGCAGCCGGTGCTGCTCCGTAGCAGCACAGGGATGGTATCGGGAGGCAAAACCAGACGCAGCGACATGTTTGGCTAGGCGACCAAAACAGCTGGCTGCCTGATGTCGTGAGGGGGTCCTTTTGAAACTTTCTTTGTAATAAAGCAGACAAAGTTGGCAACGCTGCGATGTGACGTTTTTAAAACTCGGTAAATGCGCTTCTCGCCAGTTTTCAGCTGGGCGTCTTTGGAGACCAGCTGTGGTTTCGTGTCGCTGTTTTCACGCTACGCTGGTTCGGTTTCAGCAGGTTGCGATCATCGCTTGGGGTGGTGGTGGTGGTGATGGTGATGCAGTTCTGCATGTCGGCTTTGCTCTTCGGACAAGTCACCCGGGTTGTCTGTGCAAACCGAACCGGAAGGGAGGCTTTTACCGCCGGGGAGGACAGACTGGAGCTTTCGGCACAGCGGGGGCAGATGTCTGACTGATCCACACGAAAAAAAAAAAATCATAAAAAATACAAAAATGTCGCCTGATACTCATTGATCGTATTGTTTCTTTTCTAACATGTATCTGTGGAGTTGCAGCAAGACTAACACGATGACTAATTTCATGTCTGCTGAAGCATTCTTTGTGTTCTTTTTTTATTTATTTTTGTTTCCAACCAATATACCGCTTAAAACCACACCGTCGACTTGTTATTTAGTTTTCTGGTGAAGTCATCCGGCTTTTTTTAACCTGATATTTCAAATCTGGTCCTTTGGACGGTGAAAGAGAAACAGGCCCACAGGATCACAGAACCTCTTCTATACTTATGTGCTTGAGATGTTTTCCTTCATATTCAAACTGTTTAGCCCCCCCCAAAAAATTTGTGTGTTGCTTAAAATGCTGATTGCAGTTAAAGTCCTTGTAGAGTTTAGTTAAATGTTACTGTTATTCTTGTGATGGTGAGACAGGAAATGATTTATTCTGACATCCAGTCCCCCCCAAAAAAACTAGTTTGCATATAGATAACAGCTAATGATTGTTATGGGGACTTGGCACCTCCCACGATTCCAGTCTTTGCTGCAGTTCTCTGCCATTGGGTTTTGGAGGATTTGTTGACCTCCCTCTCCATTTTCACAATCCGCTTTGGTCTTCGTGCTAAAAGAAACGGGCCGCTATCTACATTTACATGCAAGCAAGAAGAACAGAAAGTTCTGGATTACAAGTTTAGATCTGATATGCGTGACGTTAAAAAAGAATCACCTTGTTGTCGCCTTTTGTGTCGTTTTAAGGCTGTGCCACAGTGTCGTTTATCTTTAAAGGGACAGTTCAAGATTTTTAGGTGAAGTTCTATTAAAAGCTTATGGGTAGCTTATTTCTTAGCTCTTGTAGTCAGTTCACTTTATGTTTAGGAATCTGCATTAGTTGGACCCAGAGACCGAAACGAGCTGCTTGTCTAAGAAGTGGACTCTCGACTCGAAAATGACGTCGAGGTTTATGGGACAGAATAGAACATAACAGAAATGAAGAAAACTTTATTGTTCCTCAGGGGGAAATTCAGAAATCTGTAAGTCAGCGCATGCAGATTTACACACAAAAAACAGAAATAAGAGTAACATACTAAGGGCTAATTTATAGCATGCCAAAATACTGTGCAGCGAATAAAGATGGCGTGCTCTGACTCAAAGAAATGTGCAAATGAGTTAAATAAATAAATAATACATACAAAACATGTCTAGATCGGCACATGACAGACTATTTACAAGAAAAAAAAAAGTGTAAAAAAATATGTTAGATGTGCAAATAACATCAGGAGTGTTATTTGCACATTAGAAAAACTGTGAATGGGTATAATAATAATGCTATTTTATGAACCTGTAAACTGACACCATGTTCACATTAAGTAAACCAATTAGACATTTTTTGAAAAGAAGTTTGGAGGCTGTGCAGCACTGATGATGTTCCTGTGCGAAACGGGTTCTTATAGTGGAGCTTGTAAATTATTTCTCCGCTCAAATGAACTAGCTAACTAAAAGTAAAGCGGTATAAACACAATGTTTTATGAAATTTTACATAGATACACTTTTCTGTTAGACGGATGTTTTGACCAGAAAAGCTTTACATGCTCTGTCCTGAGTGTGTGTTTGACACACACTGAAGATCGTTGGTGGCGAACCACCTCCAAGCTTTAATTTTCTGTGCAAATATTTGTCGGCTTCTGTGTATATAACCACCCAACCCAAACACCTTGGCTCCTCTCACACTAACTATTCTCCAAAATCAACAAATCTGCTTTTTTACTTAATTAGTATGCCGAGAGAGTTACTTAATAAGATGGTAACTATAAACTCTAGACACAACCTGATGGGGAAAAAAAAGACAGGAAAAAAAACAAAAAAACAACCATCGCTTTTAAAACGTGCTAATCTTAAGTGTAACCTAAATAAGGGGTGTTTTTGCACTTCATACACGTGTTAGATTGTATCAGCGGGCATGCAAACCATTATGCTGTGTAGCAGGGATCACACGCCACAAGTTATTTTGCCAGACGTTGCCCCTAACTTGTCTGACTGGTCTTCAAGTTAAACGAAGCCGCTGAAACGCAAGTTTCAAGGAGTAACAATGGAAATCATCCGAGCCTGCAGCGATAGTGCAGCGTTTCAACGTTACTGTTGTGTACAGCCGCGGCGGGGTGTGTGCTGTCACTTTTTTGTAAGCTGAAAGAAGTTTTTCTTTGCGTGATGAGCGATACAGCTCGAGTTAATCATCTCCTGTTTCACAGTAAATTTGGTCCTGATGAGTATAGATCACTATCATTGGCTGGCTAAGTTTGGTCATGTTCATCAGTGCATCTTTTTTATACAGTGCTTTCCACTAATTATTATAAATTGTTGATTTGGAGACCTGATGACCCAAGACAGTAATTTTTGCTTAAAAAAAAAAAAACCTCTTATGAGATGGTGGAAACGACTACTGTTGTGCTAAACAGTTAGCCTATCACCGAAGCTTATCTAGCCTGAAATACCAAAGTCAGTGCAAAATATGTTTCTGCAAGCACAGACATCGCCAACGGTAATGTCGGCATCCACTGACCACATTTCTATAGATGTATTTTTTCAAAGAGTTACATGAATTTCTGAAGTGGATATAATAGCGCTGTGCATCAATTTGATGTTTTAATAACCTAAATAACTCTAACCACAATAAATGTCTTTACGTTGAACTCGCATGTCTATTTATTCAATAATTTAGGAGCTAAATTGGTCTTTGAATTGAGAATGCTTCATACTTTATTTATGGTCTTTGATTAAAATGGAGTTAATTATGTAGACTGATTAAACTTGAATACGAATTTCACCTCTAAATGAAATGTGTTTCATGGTAAGTCGTTGTTTTGTTGGGTTTTTTTTTTTTACCATTTTTCCCTCAATTTATTGTTGACACGATTTCTGTTTCTGTCTTCCACCCCCAGACTGGACCATGTAACTGTTGTCGGAGGTTGTTGCCCTCTGATGCTCGAGGAACTCTCCACACTCCTCTAGAATGTATTTGATGAATGTACCTCCTATCGCAGCGACGGAAACAGAATGGAGACGATGTGGAACACCTGGAGGCTATAGCCTTCCAGTTTGCTTCAATGACTCTGACACAGACTTGTCCACCAGAGGCACACCAATCTCAAATAAGGTCCAGATGATCATAGAGAGCCTCAGGAGTAGCCAGTCCTCACTCGAGATGGGCGATGAGATCGAGGCAAACATGCTACCGGGACAGGAGCGCCATACACAAGTGTGCAAGGCTGCAGTGGGTAACTATGTGGGAGCCAAGTTGAAAACAAAAAGGCCCACCGAAAACCCACACGCTCGTTTTTCTTCCGCGACAAAACATGATAGCAGTGACTCCGACAGTGACGATTCAGTAGACAGAGGAATTGAGGAGGCAATAATGGAGTACCTGAAAGAAAAGGACGGTCACAAACGCAAGGCTGGAACATCTTCCACTTCCCATCAGTCGTCCAAAATTCCCAGGAAAAATCCACCGCCCTTTGAGTTTGCCAAGCAAAACTCTGAGGGCAACTCGTCCTTCATATCCAGTAGAAAGTTCCCAGTAAGTATGAAATCAGAGACTCCTATCACAGCAGCTGCTATACCTTTAAAAAAGTATATCAAGAACAAGGCTTCGCGGGATGAAAACATTGAGGTGGATAAAAGTGCAGCCAATAGCTTACTCAGTTCCGAAGAACAATGGAGGAGTCCTTCTGAAACAATCAGGTTCTTCAACAGTACTCTAACGTACCCAGTAATGCCAAAGATAGAGGAAGACCTGAGTGATTCCAGTAGTGACGATGGCATCGAGGAAGCCATTCAAAGATACCAGTTAGAGAAAAATGAGCAGAGCAAAAGGGAAGCCTTTAATACACAAACATTCCAAGAAGATTCTGACTCCACCAGCGACGATGGGATTGAAGAAGCTATCCGGAGCTACCAACTTGAGCAACAGAAAGAGAATAGCCCCCAGAAGCAACTGTTCTACAAGCCGAAACCCCCTATCAAGTTAGCGGTACATGCCACTGGTAGTATAAACGCTGATGACATGAAGAAAAACAAACTGAAGAGGAAAAAAGGGAAACCGGCTCAAACTCCTTTTGTTGCCAAACCCAAGACTTCACTGTCTTTCAACCCCAAGGTCAAGGGAAATGGACTACCTTCTTTGAAAGTCGAGGCTGAAGAGCAGTCAGCTCCTGCTCCTTCCAAAGTTAACACCACAGCAGAACTGATGTGTGCTGAAGCAATACTGGACATTTCCAAAACCGTAATGCCTGGAGCCTTCCATCAGGGCATTGCCCTCAGCACGTGTGCTCCGGCTCAACCTTCCACAATGTCCTCTCTTCCTGACAGACACCGATATGAAGAAAGCAACGACAGTTCCATTGACAGTGAGGATGGGATTGAGCAAGAAATCAGGAAATTTCTTGAACAAAAAGCCCAAATGCACAAACAGCCACCCACTGTGGAAGAGCCTCGTGGTGGTGTTGATCCAGAGAAGGGAAAAGGGAAAGATACTGCTATTCACCTGAAATCACAAAGGCTGTCTTTGACGCAGAAAAGAAAACAGAAGGAGAAAAGCATGACCGTGGCGAACATGTCGGGAGCTGATGACACATGTAACGAAACTACTGAGCACGCACGAGAATCTAACGCCTTGACACTTCCGCAGAGAAGTCAACCCCAAGCAAGCACAGCAGTACACCAGGTAGACCAAAGCGGAGACAAAAGCAGTTCACTTGACAGTGACGAGGACCTCGACACTGCGATCAAAGACCTGCTAAAGACAAAAAAGAAATCGAAGAAAAAGATCAAAGAGATGAAAAAGAAACACAGGAAGTGCATCAAAGATGAAGAACCGCTGATGGGGAAAGCTTTACCCAACAGAAAGTTCAAACACGAGGCTGGCTCCAAGAGCAGTGCTTTGAAAAAAGTACACGGGGCCGACGATGATGCAAAAGACAAGTGTGGATTCAGTAAAAATAATGTCTCACAACAAAAGCAAATGGATAAATGTAAGGAAGAAGAAGAAGAAGAAGACATTGTTGGAGGGGAAAGACTAGACGCTAAGTCACTGCAAACTGTTGGAACCCTTTATCAAACGGATGATGAGAGCAGCTCAGTAGACAGCGATGACAGCATTGAGCAAGAGATAAGAAGGTTTCTGGCTGAGAAGGCCAAAGTTTCCACAGGAGACAAAGATAAAGATGGAGCTTTGTGTATAAACGGATCCCCCGTGGTTCAAGATTCAGAGACTCAATTTCCACTTAAAGACTTCAAATCGGAGACTCAGCTGGCTGAGATTTCTCCAAAACACATCAGTGCATCTCAAGTAGGGACCCAACAAAGGTTCTATCCTGAAATCTCGTCTGCCAGCCCACAGTCACGTGCCTCTTCGGTGCAGTCCTGCAGTCCCAGTCTTCTGGAGCCGGCCGATGGCGCAGGAGCGACAAAGACCCAGCAAAGGAGGCCCATCACTGCCAGAGATGGCCTAATCAATGGCGGCCAACAGGCGGAAAGAGGACGACCAGCTTCAAATCCCAACTATGCTCGTTCCCTTGCAGAGTCAATTAAGTGGCGCCAGAGCCTGGGCCTTCCAATTCCGGACCCGAGGGCTCTAAGCCGGACTCCTTTTCACATCACCTCTTCGGAGAGACGAGACACTTCATCAGAAAATAGGGACCTAAAATCACAGGCTCCGGCTGCCGCCTGGTCTTCTTCAAGGAGCAGCAGAGCGCCGTTTTCTGCCTCTACAGAGACAGGTGCAAATGTCACAGCTAGACCCCCTGTTTTGAAATTTTTCTCTGCTGCTAGGCAGCATTCAAAGATGACCTTTACACAGAGCCTTACGCCTGGCAACAGGTCCCAGTTCTCCATGGAAGAAGGGCGGGCGAGTACGGTGCACATGCCTAAGGACAAGAGTGTGTTTGTAGAGCTGGAAACTAACAGGACCAACCATGTCCAGGTTCAAAGCAGGGAAAGGAGTGAGGGAAAGGAGAAGGCAGACTTGCTGAGAGAGCGAAAAAGAGAAGGAAAGAGCCCAAAGATTGGTGATGAGGGAGCTGATCAAGACAGAAAGGATGAAGAGTTTATAGATGAGTCAGATTGTGAATCAGACAGCAGGAGAGATCCAGATAAGATGCAGGGCTTTCCAGCGTTGTAAGTATTTGCTTTGATCACTATTCCTCAACAGCATCATAGTTCTATATGTTACCTTCCTCATGTCGCCCTGCTAATTGATATATTTCTTAAGCTCCTTCATGTACAGAATCTAAGGGAATACTTGTTAATATATCTAAACAAAACTTGCTCTTTTTTTTTTTTATATCAAAATGTGTAACACAGTGGCACCAATACATTTTTTGTGCTCTAATATTATTTCATATCTTTAATCCTTTGAAAAGCAATACAGTGGAGTTTTGGTGCAACAACAAGAAGAAGTTGCAACACCAAGACAATGTCATAATAACTGGTGCAATTTTTTTATATTACAACTTGGGAATGCAGGGTAGGAATCGGGCTGATCTTTTTTTATATTACAACTTGGGAATGCAGGGTAGGAAAATGATTTTTAAAAATATTACATGAAATGAGTATCTTTGGAGCGATCTATCAGTCTTTCATATTGAAGAGTCAAGATCAACCGTGTATTACGTTATTGTTTTCATTCATCATACATGCAGCGAATAAAATGTAATGTTGTTTTTTTTTTTTCTTTGTAAAGTCAAAATAAAACAAAATCTGGGTTGAAAAACAGACCAGTGAGCAAACATTTATTATTACAGTAAATCATTGTGAGTTGATTTAAAAATAGCCTTTGACTAACTTTTCCAGGAAGAGAATTCACTGTTTTTCCCTACATTTCTTCAGCTGTTTATTATTTTTTTTCCCCATCAAAACTTTCCCAGTGCTTGCCTCACAGCAATTTTTTTTTTCCATTTCCACTAGCAAAATAGGATGCCTGTGTCATAGGAACATTTGGTATACTTAACCCCATCAAATACAATCTTATGAGCCACACATCTAAAATATAATTTAAAGTTTTTACTTTAACTTATTTAATTTTACTGAACTTTCTTTTGTTGCAAATGGAGTTCTAAAATCAGAAGAAAACACTAAAATATAATATAGTGTGGTACAACTCAAATCATAAATCCACAGATTGTTGACGTCAAGCAGCTGATATTTAAAAATTTGTTTGCTGAATATGGAGAAAATTTTGAATTTCTCTCAGTTCGATCCTTTACAGAAAGTTAGAATGGAATAGAGGGAAGGACAAGCATCTAGTGAGGGACATTTTTTGTAACAATACGACATGAAACTGAGCTCGTCTTTTTTTAAACGTAAAACCAAACTGGTTTTTAAACTGAGTTGAGAAAACTAACTCTAAAAACTACGTGTATAAACTGCCTTGGTTTAGCACTAGAACTGCTCTGGTGGAGGAAAACAAACAAAACAGAAGTGGGTTTTTCTACACTGAAGGCCTGAACATATTGACTTCAGTTCTTTGAAAATATACAAGATAAATGGGTTATGAAATGTCTGCGAGGTTAATAAACCACCTCTTTGTATTTTTATTGTGACTATATCTTCATTTTCTTGTCTCTGCCACAAGCGGTCTTATCATCATCGCCACGCAAAATCAAAACATTAAATACTTTTGCTTCTAAAGATCTGTTCAGGTTTTATTTCTTACAGGTACAAAACGCTCTTTGAGCGAAACGAGCTCAATAAAATGTAAAACAAAAGTCTATAACATGATTGAATTGCTTCTATTTTGAACAGAAAAGAAAGGATTACTTCGACTGCTGCTAGAATAATGCTACATCTTGGTTATTTTGGTAATGTTATCCGTAGCCTTTTTTTCAGCGTGTGTGGTTTATGCGACTGGGAATATTTCTAAACGGACACATTTGTCTTTCTTGTAAGCAAGATGAATGTGTAGCGACCTTCCTTCTGCCAGCTGACCGGCAGTGTGCAGCACCAGTCACTCTGGCACACTGAATAACGGGACATTACAAAATGGAAATGATGACAAATTTCTTGATGCCAGGCATTCTTTCAACATGACCGAGGTCTTGAAACAATCAGATGTTATTGTGTATAACTGTACGTTTAAAGTCATTTACAGCGCTGCTGCTGAGGAACGCCACTAACAGTGTCCGACGTTTGTAACCTCTACGATGAAGATTGTGGTTCCAGATTCCACTGAAACCTCGCCATCGACCCTCTCTGTCTTACTGAATGTGATCTGTTATGTGCTCATTTCTTTGTCATATCAAAGATTTTCTTTGTGACAAAAAGCTATTTATTTTTGTTTATTGAAGAAAAAAATGGAATCATTACTGAACATGCTGTGCATTGCCAGACTTTTTTTGTAAATATTTTTTTAACTTTTTCTTTTTTTTTTCATTCTTTGAATTAAAAGACAACTTTTGCTGTATCTTTTAAGTGTGAAATAAAGAGTCAAGTCGGAACATAATCAGGTTTTTGTCGCAATTAATTCAGATGAATTAGCCATTAAAGATGACATGTTGAAGGAATAAGATGTTTGTGGTTTGAATGACATTCTGCTCTGCCTCATTCAGGTCTCTGTCCAGAGAAATAGATCCTGGCCTCACTATAAGTCCATGCATAGCTCTAACGTCAGAGGAAAGAAGAAAGGTGTCCAACTGGAAGTTTCTGGTTAGGAAATGCATGAAGGTACAAAGTTCTCCAAAGACGCAAATTTTGAGTGATTTGTCGTCAAAATCCGTAGAATAAGAGTTGTGTTTAATCGTGCTTTCAGGAGAATTGGCCTCTCGCTTGTTCTTCTGAGCATACAGCAACCCTGCAGCATGTCAAGCGAAAGCTTCGGTTTGTTCCAGTGAGTTTGCCAGCAGCAGTTTCTCCAGTGAAGATCAGAGTCTATGAAAATGCTCCAAAATGTCTTTCCTGTTTTTTTATTGCAGGAGAAAGGAGGCAGGCAACTCAATTTGACAGGATAACGTTTGGTTTTTCCTGTTGTATGTTATATTTGAAGTTAGCAGGTCTTCATCGTTAAACCTATTTTAAGTTGTCCATGTGGCTAACAGAGGTTCATTGGCAATCTTATGCATCCAAGTACGAGTTCCAAGTTTTTCTTTGATGTAGAAAAAAAAAAGTTTTTTTTGTTTTTTTCCAAATTTTTAAAGTAAGTTAAGGTTCAATTGTTAGTAGCAAATGGTGTCCTTTTTTTGGTTTTGTGCCTGTTAAGTTTTTTTTTTCTATGTACATTTATTTTTATTTAATATTTATAATATTTAATTTTAGTCACTTCTCTTTAACTTTATCTTGACATTCTTATTTTTGCTATTTGGAACTTTTTTTCGTGCTTGTTTTATTTTTACGTTAGTTTTAGTGATACTTTTATTTTACATTCCAGATGCTAGTCATGGCTCACAATTTTGTTTTGTTCTTGTCTTTTTGTTTTGCCTGGAAACAGTTTATTTTTTTATTAATTGACTGTTTAAATTTATTTTTATTTAAATGTACTATGTTCAGGACAAGCTTGTGATGATTTATTTGTAATTCTTTGTTTTGTTATTAGTAGTTTTAGTGACGTCTCGTCGTTTGTTCCTGACAAAATGTTTGACGTTCAACAAAAGAATAGCACCGTGGAAGTTGTAGTTTTAGGTGATGTGTCGCGACAAAACAACCCCTTTACGGCACAATAAACGACAGTCACGCATGCGCACTTTGTTGACCTTCGTTTGCTGTAAAGCATGGCTTCCCGGGCGCTTACTAAAGGTATGAACGTGAAAGCTGTACTTTACTGTGTGTAGAAAGCTTCATGTTTGTGTTCAAAGTCTAGTTAGAAACACATCTTTTTTTTTTTTGCGCTGTGGTTTCTCCTGTTGTCCGACAGGGCAGAACAGGAAACTGTACAGCTACTTCTGTCGTGTCAAGTTTCCAGTCTTTCTCCTTATTCATGTCCAAGCATTAATCATTAATCTTCATTTGTGCCTCACGTTTAGGTCTGTTGGGGTTGCGCCATGTTCGGGGTGCCACAGTTAAGTTACCCAGCAGTGGGCATCAGCTTGCCACTGCATCCTCTATTATATCACCTGAACCGCAAACTGACTCCGTCAGAGGTGAGTTTTCACCTGCTAACAGTGTCTTTACGGATAACATCTTTCCTGAGCTGCAGCTAAAGCTAACGTTTTAACCATTTCAGATGAAATGCTGGGTCTGTCATTAGAGAAACAGGACCTGTTCCGTGCGTCGGAGCTTTTTACTGTGAAGGACTTGTTCGACGCCAGAGTGCATCTTGGACACAAGAAAGGCTGCAGGCACAGGTTTGTGCAGAACATGCTTAATGTAGAATATGCTTAATGTTTTGACTGAAGCATGAAAGGGGTAAAGAAACCAGTTGGAATATCTGTGTTGTATTCATGTTAATGCAGAAATATGTACTTCAGCTACCAGTCTTTTGGGGGTATTTCTGTACCAAATTTGCACAGCATTTAAGTTCTTCAAAATAGCTCAAACTTGGAGCCTAAAGTTTTCCCCAATATTTACTGTTGTAATACGTTTTAGGCCATTCTAAGTACTCGCCCAGGGTGCATGTTATCCAGCTAAAAATGATTCTGCTCATGTTTTCTTTTCTTGCAGGATTTCCCAGTATTTAGCTCTGTACAACTTCTTAGCAATGCTCACACTGACACATAGCATTATGCATGAAATTGGCTTGTTGTTAAATATCAAGGGGAATGCTTGTTGTAATACATTACCAGCTTCCCTACTGTTCCATGATTTGTGGGGGGCATGACTTATAGTCATAATGTCAACAGATTCTCACACCTGGGCTCTACATTTCTGCAGCGCGCTCTCATTTGAAGTCTACTTTTTACTATTAAATATGGATTGGTCTGCAATCAGCTTTTCAAAGCTTGCAGAACTGCTATGAAACTTAACCTTGGTTTAAACACCTCCAAAACTTTCTTACTGACCTGACACCAACACCTTCAAAGGTTCTTACTTGGAGAACAAGAAATGCTTTATTTCATTTCCTCTTCAAAATTATGTGCTATTTTGTGATGGTGTATGTCCAAAAATCCTAACTTTATGCAGGAAAATTTGTGGTCATTGTGTCACAAAAAATTTAGTTTAGCCAAGTGAATCTAATCTACTATCTAATGACCATCATTACGGCCATTTTTTTGTTGTTAAAATTCCTCATTGGAGAACGTCTGGAGTAGCAACAGAACATACAGTACGCTGACATAAAAGATACAGGCTCTTTTTGTTGTTTCATGGCTTAAAGAAATCTACCTGTGCAAAGCCTCTCCTTAGCAGTGCTGTTAAATGGCCCTTTAGTTACCACAGCAACCATGCAGATCACCTCGGAAACAGATTCATGAAACTAATCTGTTCATTTGCAATTGTGGTAAAGAAGAAATACCTGTTTTGAAAGCCAAAGCAATTCTTTAACTTCCCGGAATGATTGTACAAAAGTGCTGTTTGTACAGGAGGAAGGAAGCACTGCTGTCCTCACCTGACAGATGTGTACAAAAAAAAAATAAAAAGGAGCACATGGTTGAAAGATTGCACACTGTGTTTGTGTAAATTAAAAAAAAAAAATCCGCTTTGACTAACATGACATTAAAATTAAACGGTACGAAATGACGGGATGTTTTTTTGTTTTTTTTTGTTTGAAACCAAGAGGAACTTGTTAAAATGTATATAGCTTAGCAAAAAAAAAAAAACATTCATCCTTCCTTATTTCCATCAGAAAACGTAGCTAAAAGTTAGCATTAGCTTTCAAAAAAAAAAAAAAGTTTGTTTTTCTCATGATGGCGACATGCGCTCCTTCCTCTAGGCTCATGGAACCTTACCTGTACGACTCCAGCTTGGACTATGACATCATCGACCTGGACAAGACGGCGGAGCACCTCCAGCGGGCCCTGAACGTCACGGCTCACACCGCGTACGCCGGCGGCATCATCCTCTTCATCAGCCGCCGCCGCCAGTTCTGCCACCTGGTGGAGAAGACGGCCAAGGCGTGCGGGGAGTACGCGCACACGCGCTACTGGCAGGGGGGCCTCTTCACCAACGCTCACGTCCAGTACGCGCCCGGCGTCCGCCTGCCCGACCTCGTCATCTTCCTGTCCACGCTGAACAACGTGTTCCAGCAGCACGTGGCCATCAAGGACGCCACCAAGATGAACATTCCCACCGTCGGCGTGGTGGACTCCAACTGCAACCCCAGCTTGATCACCTACCCCGTTCCAGGGAACGACGACACTCCGGTTGCCATGGAGCTGTACTGCCGCTTGTTCAAGACGGCCATCAACAGAGCCAAAGACAAACGAAAACAGATGGACCTCCTTCGTAGCCTGTCGGAGCCGTCGTCGTCCAGCTCATGATTCATGTTTAACGAGAGATGATGAGGCAGTTTAAGAAGAAGAAGAAAAGGGGGAAAAAAACTGCACCTCGTATTGTATTATAACTTCTTTCTTTGAAGGTTGACTTCACAGGACTGTATGTTGCTCATTAAAAAGAAATCTTGTTACTGTAATAGGATTTTTCTCAGAATTATTCAAGTCAAATTCATCACATTTCAGCAAAGCAGTTCAAATATCATACAGTCTTCAAGTATGAAACGAGCAATAAACATGACGTTTATTTTATTAAAGTCCATCATCAAGTAATCGCACATCAAGTCTGTTGATCAGTTCCACATATTACTAATCAAAGACGGGTGTCAATAGTTGGGGTTTTAGCCGTGGTTTAAAGAAAATCAGTGTTTTGGTTGTTTTTCAGTTTTCTGAGCGTTTGTTCCACATTAGAGGAACCGAATCTTCATGTTTGGTTCTGGTTCTGGGGACGCAGAGCGGACCAGAACCTGAAGACCTGAATGGTCTGGGAGGTTGATAGAGTGACATAGACTCGATGTGGTTTGATGCTGAGCCATTCCTGATGACATCTTAAGCATTCATGCTGCTGTAAATGTCTGTTTTACAATTTCTGATTAATCACATAAACATGATTTATTTTTATTAAATTACATCTAGTGCAAAAATGGCATTCTAATAATGCAAATAACAGGAGAAAAGGAGAGAAAAAAATAAATCAAAGTTGGTCATGTCCTGCTGGATGAATCGGGAAATTTGCCTAAATTGGTGCAACATAGGCTAGAATAATCACTACAGCTTTAATCTAAGCAGATAACATATACCTACAAGTTTTTTAATACATTTTTTCAAAAGAGAATTATCCAGGGGAGATTATAAACGTTTCACCCAGCAAGGTGAGTAACAACTCAGGGATTTTAGTGATTAAAAAAAAAAAAAGTTTTAGGTGGGGGTTGGAATGATGAAATAACCTGCAATTGTATCACTAGAAGACAGACGGCAATGAGAGACTTTCCTAAGAACAACTTTGTGATGGTGCCTGTAGTTGGGATCTGTTTTATCTCCAGAGGTTCTGCTGCAGAGCAGAGTAAATACAGGAGAAGCCATACACAGAACTTTACCTAAAATCATAGATAAATGATTGAAATTTTGCCAAAAACTGATGTTCCCAGATAAACACGTGTTATTGTGAGAGGGTAAAGCAAGTGATATAAGCACTGGAATTTTAATTCATTAAATGTATTGTTATTGTTTGGCTTGGTTTTTAATTGCTAAGATGAACATATGCAGATAAAGAGGCAACAATAATTCATATTTGATCCTTGTCAGGCATCATTTTATCTTATAACGCCTTTTGTATGTTGTCCTGGATGAAGAGGATGGTTATAATCACATATGTTTGCAGTTTATTAGTGAAAACTAGACGTGTGGCGTCACTGCTCGCTTTGCACGTCGTCGCAGCTGTTTGGTTGCTTCCGGCTCCCGTAGTTTAAACTCTGCCCTATGTAACCAGCAGGGGGGGGGGACGCGGGCGGAATGACGTCGCGGTGAGTAAGAGAGGTCAACGTGGTGGTAAAACGTGGTGGTAAAATAAAGTTAACTTTATGGGATTTCTTCCCACTCGCGCAGACTTACGCCTAACACGATAAGCACGTCGCTTCAAAAAACGACGTGCTTATCGTTTCTAGTAAATAGAAACACCGAGAAATATAAGTCCGCGCGGTTTACATGTAGTTGTTTAATCTTCCTATATTGTTGTAATTAATGCTAAAGTCGTGCTAAAGTTGCTGTATGCTAAAGTTCGTCCGCATGCAGCAATTTTGGTTGAATTGTCTTTATAAAGCGGGCATTTGTTGCTAAAGTCGTAAACAACAGGTTGCTTAATCTGGGATTAAGTGTATTTATTCATTATTTAATTATTTTCTGACGCTGGTTATGTGTTTATTTTTTTATTTAAGCCTGCATATGTCACTGCTTCACCTGTTAAGTTAGTAACAGAATCGACCAGCTGCTGTTTGCAGCTCCAGGCCGCTGAAAATGTTCCTATTTATAAACCCATGTGAACAGAAACATGACAAGTGAAGTGAAGTGAAGTGAAGTGGCGTGGCGTGGCCCGGCCCCTTCGCACCCTGTGGGTTTTAAAATAGAGGAAATGACTTGCAGTCCGCTACTGTATTTGAGTATGTCTGCAATATCTTTTTTGTTTTGGCAATGATTGGAGAATAATCTGAAACAATCTAATGACTGACTTGCTAAAAATGACGTGCATTCCCACAGCATGATGCTGCCACCCCCCTGTTTTAGTTTGAGCCTCATCCAGACAATGAATGACCTTAAAGGGCCGGTTGTGCGAGGACCCATTGATAAAATCACCCATTGACAAAGTGTTAAAATGTTATTAGTATGTCTTAAATGTTCAAGGCATTTTCACATTGATGTCATTTTCCAGCATACAGATCAGGAGTTCTTAGGGACAAGGGTGTTAGAAAATGGTTGGATGGATGAAATAGTGGATTTTATTTAACGGCGTTCAAAATTAGTTTTATTTTCGAACTCTTTCATGCATCGTGGACACTACGGTGGACAGCTGTCTAAAAGCCATATAGTTGTGCTTTTTTGTGTATTTTTATGTTAGAAATGCACACAGACCACTGAAGTGGACACTAATGCATCATAAAATACAATATCAGCTACTGGCCATCAGTTGCAAAAGCAAGAAACAATTTTTTGTTAAATCTAATATGGCCGACCCTGTCCCTCCTTCTATATATTGTGACATCAGATAACCCCAAAAGAACTGATGTATTTTTGAAATAACTTTGTATTTGGAGAAAATTACAATTAATCACCAAAAAAAAAAAAAAATTAAATGTTACAATTTTTTTTTCTAAAGCCTTTAGAAAAAAAATGGAAGAAAAATCCTGACACAAAGATCATAATTAATGCATAAAAGGGTTAATTTTTTTTCTCTTTTTATTTTCCAATGACAATTATTGCTCTGTTACAAAAACAATATTTGTTCCAATATTGAATATTAATAATGTCCATTATTATGTACAGCAGATATGGCAGATAAATTGACATTTACCTAAACACCCCACAATCCTTTGCGGCATCACTGTCAAATAAATATCTCAACAAATCAATGCCATATTAAATTCAATATATTATGACTCACTACAATACATCCAAGTTGTTTGGTTGTAATCTGAAAACTCAAGCTAATGTGAGTATTTTTTTTTTCTTTTATTATGTGAAAAAACATCTCATGCTGTGCTGCTGCTTTTCTCGCAGGGAAGCGTGAAGACGCGTCGTTGTACCCTCACTCAAACCGCTGAAGCGGATGTGAAAGGAGCGCACCTGAACTGAACGGTAACAGGCTGTAAAACAAACGGTCGCCATCGCCCCTTGAGACGCAGCTCAGCCTAAAGTGGCTCTGCTGCGCGATAGGTGGGCGGAAAGTAAACAGGCTCTCGATAGCTTAACTCCCCGTTGTTCAGTGGGCTTTGAGTATGGAACCGGGCCGAATAATGACCGCAATTTTCATTCTGTTGACCTAAATATTGCACACAAAAAAATCATGCAGCAAAGTTCCGAACTTGCAGTGCTGATTGTTTTCCACTCATGTTTTGTTTGTTATTAAATGGCAGGAGCTGGTCGTTGTGGGGACGGTCCATACCTGTCGGCCGGGACAGGTATGAGCTTGAGGCTCTTGAGTCAGCCAGACAATACTTGCGAATGTGGGTTGCTTCGTGAAACAGAAACACACCCAGTTTAAATGTTCCCTTTTCACTCTGTTTCCATAGATGCTCTTCCAAATGGATTCCAGTTCTGACGATAATCATTTGAAGACAGCAGCACAGCAGAGATAAGGAAAACGGTAGATATTAGCTTTTGCAATAGCTGCAAGATGGCTTAAACCGTGTGTGTTAAATCAATATTATTATTATTATTATTATTATTATTATTATTATTATTATTATTATTATTATTATTATTATTATTATTATTTGGTGTTTAAACTTTTACAGTAGGCAGTTAGAGGATGTCTCAAGTATTAGCTGATTTTTGCTATTTTTTGGCCCCTACTCCCTGTGAATAATAGAAATCCAGTCCACATATTGTTTCATATATCTATTATATATACATATATACAGTATATGTCCTAAATCAATAAAAAGTTCATATATTTTTACTCTTGTCATGTTTTCCTTTTGCATAATCAATTTATTCAGCGTTTTCAAAGACATTCAAAAGAGGGCTGTACTTCTTCTGCTGAGCCGATCCTTGGCCTGAGGCGATATTAAAATCTCAGGAGAAGACGGGCGGTAAAATTTGCATTGATTTGGGAAATGGAGGGACACCCGTCTGGCAGCGAATGTTAGAGCACTCCGCCTCTGCCGACCAGCATGGCACCAGCTCACACTGCTAAAAGCACCACTACTTGTCTTAATTGGTATTGATTCACTGCCTGATGAATTTCCTCAAAGGGCCTTTTGTGGCAGAGTGTATTGATAAGACTAACAAACTGTGAATTATATAGCTTTCACTATATTCGATTAGTGCTTCTGAAAATAGTTTAATATTCAACGTCTTGTCACACTGATGCAATTTGGCACTATACAAGAAGAAACTGATTTAGTTTGACTTATAAAATAATGTTTAAGCACACAGCAGTTATCTTGGAAGTTTTATTTATGTGGACCTCAAGACTTTAGAGGGCCGCATAAAGAGCCATGGCGGGCCAGATTTGGCCCCTGGGCCTTGAGTTTGATAGTGCCATACATAATCTGCACAGCAACGTCCATAGAAAGAAAAGAGACCCCCCCAGAGTGCACACTGGAGACGAGCTGAAGGGCCACCATAAACCTGGCTCTGCCTGCAGCTCTGCATTGATGCCATAAAGAGCTTTTACTGTACAGAGCATAAATATATTCAATAGGACTACATTCCTGTTCTAAAAATCACTTTTTGTTGATGTTTTGTAATGTTTTTTTTCTAAAAGCCATAATGATCAAAATGATCAACCAACATCACTCAATGTAATGATTTTTTTTTTCTTTCTTTTAAAGGTCTTTGAGATTTTTTCTTAATTCAATTTAATTGTGTAGCTGGACATTTTTTTAATATGTACTTGTATGTAAGGATGAGAATTTTTTTTTCGTCTAAAAACAAACAAACAAACAAAATCGCTTCAAATACAAATAAATGGATCTTTCTTCATTATATATCGGCGGATATAAAAGCACCTCTGGCGCCTGTCCCTTTAAAAGAGCGCAGGGCTGCGCTGAGTGCGTCGCGCGACACACCGCCTGCATCATTGTTGCTATTTTCTGATGGGTTAAGGACGAGCTTTAGCTTATAAGGATTTCTTTTTTGTTTTATTTGGGGGGTGGGATTTTTCTTCTGTCTTTGCGATTTAATGTTTATACATGTTCATATAAAAGCCCTTATGGAGGCCGAAGTTCCTCTATTTCAAGGACGCGCTCCGGATATTCTTGCTTTTTCTCTCGGAGCGAGAGATTAATGCTAAAAAAAAACAAAAAAAAAAAAAACGATTCAGCAGGCATATATTTTACATGTAAGGGCGGCATAAAGTGCGTCATAATTGTGAGAGCGACCGCATGGCGTGCAGGCTGCTGTGAGGATGTGATCTGACGGGGATCTCCGCTTTCTCGCTCCGCTGCCTCCTCCTCCTCCTCACTGCCGCTCAGGATGCCCAGGGCTCTGCGGCGACTGGTCCATCTGATGCTGTTCTGCCCTCTGTCGAAAGGCCTGCAGGTAGGTACCTGCAAAAACAAAACAATAATCTGCGTGGATGTACGTCCAAAATGTCGCATATTAACCCCCCCCACCCTCCTCCTCATCCTACCCAACCCAAAAAGATGCAAATGCAGGCAAGAGTGAAGAGATTGCTCGTCTTTGGGCCCCAGCCGAGGGGGGAGAGAGGAAGCAGACTATTTTGAGCCCGTATAGAAATTGCAGACTATTTTGAGCCCGTATAGAAATTGTTGTGCTGAACATGTTCATTTGAACAGCTCATCTGTTTAGGAAGAATGGTGAAATTGTGACTCGTTGTCGTTGCTGCTGCACTGGTTTCAGGTCCTTGAGCCGCCTGCACCGATTGGGCCAGAAATGATGAAGTGGCATTTCAGCTCTTTGTGTTCCAGTCGTTCTCAAAAGATGCTTTTTTTTTTGAGGCCCCACTTGGGCCTGGAGGACGAATATGCAGGTCTGGGGTCACGAGGCCACAGACACCAGAAATGAAAATGTACAAAAAAATAGCAACACTGGCCATGCACTGAAAAAAAAAAAGTTAATTTGCTAGACATAGTCGAATTAAGTTTATCCGAGTGTTAGGGTTATCGTCATGTTTACAAAAAAAAACGTAAACACAGTAAGTTTGACAAAACTCGATTACATGTAACTTTCCCCTTTGTTAGGTTGGAGCTCCCTTCTCCTTTACAGTGCGATGTTGGCTGCTGATGTTGATTTTGTTGTCATTCTACCACTTTCATCTATCAACTTAGCGACTCCGGCGAAAACGTCCACTTTAGCCTGAACTATATGTTGGCTATATAAGTCACAAGTTCGTGAACGCTGCTGTATAAATCTATCAACACATGGTACAAGTGTTGCCTTCCAATACATTCTGCTTCCCATGAGCCTTTGCAATGACTTTCTAATTAAGCGGACGCTTTTGTCCTCTCCACAGAATCGTCTCCCGGCCATCAAGGTGAAGTACCTTCTCCTCGCCTGGCTGGGCATCCTCATCGTCAGCTGGATCGTCTACATGCAGTATGCCTCGTACGCTGAGCTGTGCCGGGGCCACGTGTGTCAAATGGTCATCGTAAGTAAACACGTACTCGTATGTACTCACAATAAAAGAAGAAGAAGAAATAAGGAATGTATTTTGCTTTTGCACGTGAAATTTCATTCATGACACCACTTAGCTGCGCTGAATGCTCTTAGTCACACTGGCGCGTATTAAGAATGAACCGATCTTTTGTTGAGCTAACAAAGGGAACGTTTAGCAGCACGTTGACAACGTGCATGTGACTTTTTGAGGCTGTTCGGGACAAATTAGCAAACTAGCTGACTTTGGCGAAATGTTGCAGAGTAGTTTGAAAGGGTGCAAACATTTGAAAACAGGTCAATGCAAGATTCTGTTTTCCAACACAGAGAATAAAAAATATCCGAACCGACCGCTGCAGTTAAAGCGTGGCTGGAACCTGTTTGACAACACGAAGTAGGCTGGAAGGGTCTTAAAAAGTGAGACGGAATTACAAAGGGAAATTGTTTCCAATTTTTCTTCTAACTAAGTGACAAATTCCAGCACATCTTGCAGTAATATCGTAATCAGACAAGAGATGATATAAAAAGTCACACAAAAGAGTGACATGTGTCTTATTCACTAAAAGATTTTTCACCTGACTGCTGGAAAATTTAAACTTTTCCATTGTGTCATCATTATTCTTTCAGTATTTTATGACGTGTGTGTAATTGTACTCTTGAAGTTGGACATGAACGGTTTCTCACCCTGGCCAAGGTCACAGAGATCCACGGTTTCATTTTGCTAATCGATGTACGGTTTGCACACGTATTTAAAGTGCCAGCCCGCAATTTCAAACCGATATGGATCAGTGACGAGTGGGAAGAAACGCAACGTGAGAAAGGCTTTAACAGGAAGTGACACCGCTGAAAAGAGGACACAGCACAATGTCATGTAGTTGTTGCTAGCAAACAATGTCTGCACAGGTTCAGTTTTTGCTCAGTATACCTTGTGGACAATGTAAATATAGAGACCTTAAAATAGCTAATGTTTTCTTAGCTCACTTCGGATTGCTTCCTGTTTCCTGTGGCCTGACAATGGACATTTCTTTGCTTGTTGTTGCAGTGCGATCACTACAGAAGGGGCATCATTTCAGGCTCTTCGTGTAAGGCCTTGTGTGATCAGAAAACTCTGACGCTGCACCGCTGTATGTCCACCTCCTCCACCCATCAGGTGAAACACTAACACACTGTTTGTTTTTTTCATTTTGAATGCTTTTTTTTTATATGTTGAAATTTATCTTTGTGTATGTCTGTAAAAATAATAGTTATAAGCAGCCAAGAAATACATAAACTTACAGTTTATGCGGTTTTGGTTGAATCCGGTCAGGGTATGTCACTCAATCGTCGGCTGCCATTTCAAATCATTCTAACTGACCCTAGTTTTGATGCGACTTGTTCAGGTCTACGTTGGACTTTGGAAGGACAGGCCGGTGGTGGTCAAATGTGGCATCGAGGATCCAGTGAACATAGATGGAGTCCCAGAGACTTTGCCGAGACCAGAAATGAGCTTATTCGATAAGCCGACTCGTGGAACCTCGATGGACGAATTCAAAGAGATGCTGCACAGTTTCCTTAAGGTACCATTTTCCATTTACGTCAAACTACTTCATTGAAAATAGAAATCTTTCTAATGATGCACAGAAGAAAAGGAGCTCCTGATGTGCTCCTTTTCTTACTTAAAATACTAGAGTGTCTAATTTCTTTTCTCAAGGCTAATCTCGGGGAACAACCATCTTTGAGCGCCTTGGTGGACAGAGTCATCACTCTCGCTGACGTCAACCAGGATGGCAAAGTGTCTCTCGCCGAGGCCAAGTCCATCTGGGCTTTGCTTCACATCAACGAGTTCCTCCTGATGGTGGCGCTGCAGGAGAAGGAACACACCCCGAAGCTTCTGGGCTTTTGTGGAGACTTGTACGTGACAGAGCGGGTGAGCCACAGCTCCCTCTACAGGCTGGAGGTCCCTCACTACTTGGAGGCGGTCGTCCCCGAAGCCCTCAGCTCCGGCCTGAACCACTGGCTGGCACCGTCCTGGCCCCGCCGGGCCCGCATCACCATCGGCCTGCTGGAGTTCGTGGAGGAGGTTTTCCACGGATCCTACGGGAGCTTCCTAATCTGCGACGCCAGCCCCCACCACGTGGGTTACAACTCCAAGTACGACTGCAAGATGGCCAACCTGCGCAGCGTGGCGTCAGAGGCCGTGGTGCGGGCCTTCCTGAAGGGCCGGCGGTGCGAGAACAACGCGGACTGCACTTACGGCAAAGACTGCACCGCCACATGCGATCGACTGGTGAAGCAGTGCAACACGGAGGTCGTGCAGCCCAACCTCGCCAAGGTGTGCATGCTCCTGCAGGATTACCTGCTGTTCGGGGCCCCGTCAGACCTCCGGGGCGATCTGGAGAAGCAGCTTCGCACCTGCGTGACACTCAGTGGGTTAGCGAGCCAGATGGAAGTGCACCACTCGCTGGTTCTTAACAACCTGAAGACATTGCTGTGGAAGAAAATTTCCAACACACAGTACTCCTGAAAGCAGACGTAACCGATCAGCTGTTCTGTCTCTAGAATTATACAAAATCTAAATTTTTGCCAAATAGCGTAACTGCTTCAATCATTTGTGTGATTATCGCCCTACACTGACTGGAGATACAGGATTGTGAAAAAGTACATGCCCTCTTTTATTTTTGCTTCTTTTGTCATACTTAAAAATGTTTCAAATCGTCAAACAAATCTTGACATCATATAAAGATTGCCTTGTTGAATATAATAACAGTTCTCGATGAGGAGTTCATTTAAAAGCTATCCAGCCCAACCAGATGATTTGACAAAATGCATTTTTTTCTTAAATTATAAATTGACTCATCTCACATTTTCACATGCTTTCACACGAAGGCCTGATTCAAATTGGCGAATAAAAAAGTCACTTAAGTAAAACCTGTCTGACAACATGAAGTCGGCTAAAAGACCTTAAAGGTTCAAGTTATGATAAAAACAGCAACACACCAACAATTCATATTTAAGAATAAATTCCACTGCTTCAACCAATGGAGATTAAAATGACAAAATCTGTCAATCAAAAACGTGCAGGTGCTGATGAGACCGAAAAGGTGAACAATAAATGAACCAATAAAGTCACAACACAGAGGCAACTATATGCCATTTAGGTCATGCATCAGAACAATGATCCAAAACACCAGCAAGTATGTCTAAGTGGTTAAAACAATAAAACTTAAGGTTTTATTGACTTATTTGCTAAGAAGAGTGGACCAGAACTCTGCATTCCACCAAACAGGTACTTTGTGAGTTATGTCAGAGTGTTGATAGGACTGTTTTCTGCCACTAAAGGTGGGCCAACCAGCTATTAAGTCTAGGATGTAGTTACTTTTTCACAACACTGCAACTGAAAACTGTGAACCGCAATTTATAATGTGAATCGAGAGAACCAACGAACCCAAATACCTTATGGATGACTCCGTCATGTTTGTTTTTCCAACTCGTTATCCGTCCATTTGCACACTATTCTCAGGACTCTGCCTGTAACGCCATCTGCTTGGTTCTACATGTAATCTGGTTTTGAAAATAAATCGACTTGGATTTACTTCTTTGCTCTTCACGTTTGTGCACGGATACGAAATGCGACCGCGGCTTTAAATGAAGCTGCGGTTTTATTTTCTGTAACTGAAGTTGGTCACAACAGATCGGAGATGCACGGCTGTGAGAAAATAAACTCAAGTTTGGTTCAAACGACTTATTTCTGTGACTTCATGGTGAAAATACACTTTGCAGGGATTCAGTTTTTTTATTTTTTTTTTTTTTTTTTTACTAACGTCTTTCATAGAGAAGTAAATAGAACAGTTTCATTTAGTCAGTGCCACTTCCTCTTGGGACTGTGCCGTTGCTGGTAAATTATGTTTATCTGTGGTGACTGTTATGTGTCTGATTTAAGGATTACATCCACATCTAAATAAATTAGAATACCATAATTTAAAAAAAAAACTATTTCAGCTTAAAAAATTGAAACAAATGTACTATATTTAGAGAAATACACATTTTAACCCTTTATTTCTGATCATTTTGAATGATATGCCTTGCAGATAATGAAAATTCAACATTTAGTTTCTTTAAAAAAAAAAAAAAATGCATGATTTCTGATGAGATTTTAAAAAGAACTGTTGGCCTACTAAAACGAAAGCTCACAGATGAACTTATATTTTGAAAACACTCCATGAGTCAGGGTTATTCAACTCCAGGCCTCGAGGGCCAATGCCCTGCAATCTTTAATTGCAGACAAAAATAAAAATACGTCACCAGCAGGACTCTGGAAAACCTGCCTACCTACCGTGGAGGCAATTGAGCCATTTGATTCAGGTCTGTTAGAGCAGGTGTTCACCTAAAAACTCCAGGGCTGGAGTTGAATACGGGGGTCACACATTGTCTATGAGATTACTGTCGGGTGGATCTTCAGTTGGGAGTGTTTGTTGACAAGTCAATGGGAGATGAACTCAATAAGTGTCCTTTACAAAATCTAAATTGTGACATAAAGGGCTGTAAAAGCTCAATCAGAACTTTTGGATTATATATACAAAAAAAGTACAAAGGCAAATTACGTGCAGCAATAAAACACACCACCAGAGGCCGCCATACATCACAAGACATCAGCAAGCACAGAGTGAGTTATTGATGACCCTCATTTTATGATGCCAAAAGTCTATGCTGGAGGAAGTGTGTGTTTTAGAAAGATTTTGTGAGCAGGGAATTGTGTGTTTGGTGTTTTTTTTTTATAAATATTTTTAAAAAAGGGCAAATATGAAGTACTTCCATATTAGAAAAACTAGTTTCAAATATTTAAATTTAAATGAGCTTTTCTAACGAGAAAGTTAGTCAAATCTGACTTTCAATAAAAATAAAAATGCATGTTTGAATGTCCTTGACCTCAATGCTCTTCTTAATTATATTTCACTGTTTTTGTGACTGCTGAAAAAAAGTGTGGATTCCCCCCAAGGTACTTCAGTGCAGAACCATATGTATTGGGTAGATGCTGCTCTTCAAATTAGCTGTAAGCGTTACTGGCTTTGTGTCGTGCAGGTTTCTGTTCCCCTGTGTCAGACAATACAAGGTGAACTCCTTCCTCTCACACACCGTCTGCTGCAGCTCGGCACCAGCCTTCTGACTCTACATCTATGGACGGACAATTTCAAAATAAATCAAATGATTTCATTGTATTCACTCGAGACAAAAGGTCTTTTGAGGCACTTATTTGGCCGTGAAGTGCGGTTTGAGTCAATGTTCACCAGATGACACTGCTTGTATTCACCGAAACAAGTACAGCTGTGGTGTACCGCATTTGGACGTAAGACAAACAATGCAAATAGTTTTCATATCGTGTGACGTTAACCTGAACATCTATAATGAACTCGTACGGCAAAAAGTTTTGCTTATTTTTACAATATTTACTTCAGATTCAGCACAAAAACATGGGACAGACTTAAATTTCCTCTCTCTGTTCCCTAAAATCTCACTCTATAGAGATTTGGTGAAACAAAACAAAACAAACAAAAAATACTGCAGGCATGAACTTCATATGTGAGCTTCGATGCTGTTTGCATCATATTTACTCCTTTCACAAGTAAAATAATGATAATCTTTAAAGCACACGATGCAGAGGCTCCAAATGAAACAAAGAGGAGAGGATAACTTTATCTTTGCCACCTGTCCACAGCTGACAAGAGGAAGACAATGTGAAGCAAACGAACGCAAAGGTGCAGAGCCTGATAGTTGTCCGCGTTGCATCCCGTGCTGTTGAGATAGCGGCTGTTTTCATAGAAACGTGTTACGTGTCCCTCCAGCTCGCTGTTGCCACCAGGACAGCTTGGAATCACACAAATCATCTCTGCTTCTTCGCCTCTACCTCCAGCGGCAACATCCGTCAGGAAGAAATTATGTGAACGTCTATCGAAAGGACCAAACTCCCCACCGTCAATCACGCACACGTCCTGCGCGGACGCATGTTGTGCCTGCAGGAAAAAAAAAGAAAAAAGAAAACGATGCCAGGCTCCTGCTCTTTTATTATCACACTACAGCTTATGATGAATTTCCATTTACTCATAATGGAGGCCTATTTTCTTTTGTGACTTGATATTGGAAATACAGCAGACATCTGTGAACCATTGTGCTCCGTCAAACCAAGACCGACTGTGTCCACAAAACCTTTGCAAATGAATCCACTGAGTCTCCAAAAGGAGCAAGCGTGACGGGACTCGCAAACAAATCGCATCCCTCTGCTGAAAGAGAATTGGAACAGTTTGTACATGTGCAGCGATAAGACTGTCAACAAAGCTAATGAACGGACCCGAGGAAGGTCAAGGAAGTTCAGAAGAGAGGCAAGAGGAAAAAAAAAATGCTTTGACTTTGTTGTGCCAGTCGATTCCTAGGAGAATGAAATATAGGACAAGTGCTGCAGGTGAAACTCCACGACTTGAAGAGATTTTTCTATTATTCTAAGGGTAAAATTTGCTTCAGAATGAGCAGCACGGCCAGGACAAAATGTGGTCTTGCACTTTCTTCTTTTACTTTCACACTTTTCTAACCGAGTGCAAGTTTCCAACAAAGCCAGGTTTTGTTTCTGGTTTAATTTGGTTTCTTTTCTAAATACTTAACAAGATTTTTTTTGGCTTTTTTTTTTTGTCTGCCTTATACTTGGCGGTATTGTGACCAAAAGTGAAAGATTTGTTAACTGGATTTCAACCTAAGTTGCTTCTTGTGCATTTTGTAATCTTAATATTAAAAACATCTAAAGCTTGTAATTTGATTAAAGATGTAAGTAAACCTGGTTGTTGTTATTTGAGCTCTTATTTTTCTATTGTACAACTAAAACCATTGCACTGCATTATAACGTGTCTTTTATCAAGTTTACTAACTAAACCAGTCTAAAACATTTGCATCTGTGTCAGGCATATGTTGTCAATAAACCCAAGCACTTTATTACATCAGACAAGACATGTCATAAAAAAAATAAATAAATAAATAAAAAATAAGGTCTTTATACTTTTGGGCATTTACAGATTATCTGGCTTCTTGTGCCTTTCCGAGATACCACATTTCATTTTTGATGAAGTTATTAAAATGTCAAAGTGCAGACAAAATGACTGATCTACATGCCGCGACATGACCCGAAACAGACAGATTATGCTCAAAAATCCTCCAATATGTCTGAGTCAAAACAAATCTGCGAAGAAAAGTGGGGCAGATTTCCTCCAAAGATTTTCTCCGAGGCGAAAGATGGATGGCGGGCGGGTTGGTGCCTGCTTCTGCAGAGGAGCCTTTACTGCTCCATGAAGGCCAGATTGGATTCGGCCATTTGTTTAACGAGCTTCAAAAAAAAAATGTCACCACGTTTTATTATCGCCTATTTTAAGGCGAGATCCGTAGCTGGGACCCGAAACCCAAAATGCAGACTCCTGCTGACCTGCTGACTCCTGCAGCTGACTGCTTTTTATTGATCTATTTATTTTTTTTTATTGTATTTATTTATTTTTCAGAATTTCCGATGCGTTCTCTCGCAGACGCGCTGGCCCGGTGCCGTTCAGCTGCGCAAATTCCCCCCCAGAAGATTGGATCTGTCGTGCACAGACTTAAAAAACTTGATGTAGTGCATGTAAGCTCCGAATTGGTTCAGCGTGCAGCGCCCCGCAAGGTTACCGGGATGGAGGGAGGGGCGGGGGGGGGGGGCGGCGGCTCAACGCCTGAGCGAGTAAGCCTACACTAAAAAGGTAATTGCTTCATCCCTTCCTTTCAGCGCCTCCTCCGGCTGTCGTCGCTCCTCCCATGCCTCGCGTCAAAATATCTCCATCCGCAGTTACATGTGCTTTCACATCCTCCTCCTCCTCCTCCTCTTCCTCCTCCTCCTCCTCCTCCTCTCTCTCTCTCTCTCCTGAGAGCTGGGAACGAGAACAAGAATGAGAGAAACTGAGAGTGTGGCGGCTGCAGTCACTTTCCGAGGCAATCTGGGAGGATCGCTTCCCTTCCCGTCTCGCCGCCCCGGTGTTTACGCGCATGCTGCCGCCGCCTCTGCCTCCGAGCTGCTCCACGGACTCCGTCGCCACAGCGCGCAGCCGGCGCGGCTCGCAGGTCGCCTCACTCCCTGGAGCCAGCAGGACTCAAGATGCAGCAGCAACAGCAGCAGCAGCAGCAAGAAATCATGTTTTCGTGTTCCCCTTCAGGTAAGCAAACCCGTCATCTTTCCATTTAAAAAAATAAAAAAAATAATAAATGTTTTTCATATTTAAGCATCCTCTTATCTATTTTTCTGAAGTGTGATTTTTTTAAAACCTTCTATCTGAATCTGTGTGATTGTTTGTTTGTTTTTTTTCTCCCCATTTCCTCACGCACAAACACACACACACACACACCCACACACACACACCTATGAGAGCATGTGATGTTCTGCAGGAGGTGATAATGCTTGTTGTTGTTGCGCCTCCTTCCATATGGTAGAGCTGAAAGTGGAGTAGCTGCTGTTATCACAACTGGTCCCGTAAAGCCCAGCTGTGAAACTCCATAGGATGAGGGCAGCAGTTGGTTCTCGTGACCCAGATTCAGGAGCAGTTTCTCTCTCTTTTTTTTTTTTTTTTCGAAGTTCTTCTTTCAACTCAAATCTGCTGTCGTTTGCCGCCGTGGCGTAAAGCTTCAGTTCCGAGCGTCCGTGACGAAGGCGGCCGTGAAACGAGGTGCAGGTCGCCTCTTTCTGTCAGCATGGAGGCCGAACATGGAAGCAGATTGATCAATGGAAGTGTCCAGCCGCCAAGACTTCGCTTTTGTTCGTGGAGAAGTACAGAGTGCAAATCAATGGCTCTTCATCACCAAATAGACAGCATGAAGATAATTTACGCCCTTCCAACCTCCCCACATATATATATTATTTTACACACTGCAATTACACGTGATTGAATATTTGTTTTCTGGTCAAAGACCAGTACAAATCTTTTCATGATTGTAAAATAGGAAAAAGAATCATTTTTTTACAGATTGAATATTCTTGTTTGCCTTTTGACGGCTAAACAGTGACCTTTAATCCACTGCAGCTCAGTCAAATTGGATGAAGGGGCGTCTAATCTCATGCTTTTTTTTAAAAAAAAAAACCTTTTCCCTCAGATTCTCTATTTCATTCAAAATGTTACTTTAGCTGGGCCATTTTTTTTTTCCTTTCCACATTAACATGTTGTTGCCGTGGCCATTTCATTGTAGGCAAGTCTGTACATTTATTGTTACTGTCAGTCTGATTCTTCATCACTGATGAAACAAAACATCCCTAAATGCATGATGCTGCCACCGCTGTGTTTCACTGTGTTTTTAGGATGAGACGCACTCTTAGTTTTTCACCACACGCACGCACGCACGCACGCACGCACGCACCGCACGCACGCACGCACGCACGCACGCACGCACGCACGCACGCACGCACGCACGCACGCACGCACGCACGCACGCACGCACGCACGCACGCATTTCCAATTTAGGCTAAAAGTTTAAGCTTGTTCTAGTCTGACCAGATCTTGTTTATTTGTTTCAGTTTTCTGTTTATTTCCTCCACAAGGTTTGTGGTCGACAACGACTCGATCCACTGGCGAAACTAAACCGCGATCTGAATTGTGGGCTCGACACACCAAAAAGAAATAGTCACATTCTGCGGAAATGTAATCGACTCAGAAGCGCAGAAGCCAGACGCAGGTCTAAAAGCTGTGGGACATAAATCCCTCTGGAGATTCGTCCCTGACCCGCCCGCTGAGCTCCTTGGTCTCTGTGACGTCGCTGGTTCACCCATGTTCTCTGGTGAACCTCAGCAGCCTTGACTGATAGCTGTATCATTACACACAGTCATATTGGCTGAAAATGTTTTTTTGGAAAAACTCCTAAGCTTTACTTTTCTCCTCACAGCAGGATGCGACTTTGTGACGGTCAATTGCATAAAATCCCAATGAAATAATTCTACTATATAGAGTCTTATTGAAAGCACATTAAAATATATCATTTGCCTTGATAGTTTAGAGTGTTACAGTAAAATTGAGTTACACAATAGTGGAAAATAGTGTTTAGATTCTTAGACCACAATTTGTGCTCCAACTAAAAGATACCTGGAACGGATTCAGTGACGCAGCCGGCAGTTTGTTTTCCACGTCTGACCGACTGACATGTTGGCGCCATTCCAACACGCCACCCTCGTGGTTTTGTCGATTGAGGTGGTGGTGGGGGGTTGAAATCCTGACCTGCATGTGTGTTTAGATTGATTCCCATCACTTTTTCACACGAGGCTGCAACAAAAAGCACACCTCAAGATGTGACAGCTGATGAAAAGGTGCGGCCTGCGCACAACGCTTCCTTCGCGTTGATTTGTCGTTCGTGCGTCGACGTGTCTGATGCCGTGGCGGTGATAAACGGGTTATGTCCGGTGAGAGTGCACGAAGCTCAGCAGACAAGAGAGAGGTGCAAATGCTCCTCGTGATGATCAACACCCACTCACAGTCTCCCTGTGTTAGAAACGTTGCATAATCCTCTGTTTCCCTTTCTGGGGAAAAAAAGAAAAGCAAACTTTAAAGAGCGAGTCCGTAAGTACATAGTGGAACGTTGCTGAAAACACACAAACTGTTCTGACCTGGAGCTGTGATACGTAATGAGGCTGCAACACCCATCGATACCTCTGATGGGTGTTGAGATATCCGACAAAAATGGCGTCCGTTTTAGGTACCACTATCATGACATCACACTAATAATGAAACAGATGTAAATTCTCTTTAGAAATCTGACTTTAAATGCAATAAACTGACTTATCCTCGGGTTGGATATATAAACGTTTTTTTTTTGTTGTTTTTTTTTTTAACCACTGACATCAAAGTGACACTGCTGTTTAAAAACATCCAAAAAACTTGATTAGATTTTTTTTTTATGACGTGGCATAGAAAGTGCTTAATGTTTTTTTTTGTTCCATAGAACAAACAGGTGCCCCTCCACCACCTGTTGCTGTGAATATTCAGCCAGTTGGCTGAAAGAAAAAAAAAAAGAAAGGTTTCCGAAACAAAAATGTGCCGATTAAAGGAATGCCATCTGTTGCTGCTGTGGTAAAGATTTTTTAAACTGACTGCGGATGAATGAACTCGCTAATAGCAGCTCATTATAGTTTTTAAAGAGACAGAATAAGATATAATAAGCATGGTCTTATCTGTGTTTGATATGTTTAAATACATAAATCACAGTAGATAAATATAGAATCATAACGTTACAAGTCAATGTTTTTTGTCAGTAGGAATAATTGCTGGTTTTATCCAAAAGGTCATGTTGACTTATTTGCTTTAAATGATTGTGTTATTAGCACAATCATATCATTATTACTTAAGCTTATTATGCATTTTCTATTTCTTACAAATCTGACTAAGACATTTGTGGTAAATATGTAATCTTTTGAAATCATCCTAATGTTAGCGATATTAGGAAAAACCAATGTTAGCGATATTAGGAAATTGACACAGTTTCACTGTATTGTTTGAAGCCTTAAGTCACACTGCATGTAATTTGGTTTCTATGCCATCAGTTGCTTCACTGCTTCTTTTTTGTTTTTTTAATATTGCCTTACAAAGTTGTTGCTGTTCAGTAATTAGCCTCTCATTATTTCCCCTCTGTTCAGTCAGCCTTCATCACAGTCCGAGAGTCTTGCATGCACAGTGTCTTTTTGTCCATTGGTTTTCACAGTCCAGTTGTTTTTCTGAGAACTTAACAAGTGGACATGTTGGATCAAAGTGTTCTTTCCGAACTCTCGATGTTTGTGAACTGAAATGCGCTTTAAGAAAAGGACAGATGAATTTTGAATCCCATAAAGTAAAGACTTAATCAGCCTTTTTGTTTCTCCACCGTTTGAAATATGATTGCATTTGCAATTTATAGAAGGAGTGAAAATCATATTTTTTCCTAAAAAGAAAGGGCTGCTGCAAATGACTTCTGGCGCATGGTCTTTACTTTGGCCATGTTTAAATGCTCGAATGAAATGACACAAGCGAAACGTCTCGGACACTGAAGATGGCAACATTTATTAGCGTGCTTAAAAAAAAAAAAAGCCATTAGGTTTTAAAAATAAATTCTGCAAATGCTTTCTGTGAGAAATGTTCGGGTCAGCAGACTTTTACTGGCTCGTACAAAACCTCAAAGCTTCCCTGAGGTTTCTGCTTCAGGTGAGCTAAAATCCATACTCTGGAGGAGTCTCACTGTGGGTGCGCACGCTTTAATGTGATGGGAAGTCAATGTTAGCCTCCAGATTTTAAAAATTCAGTGAAAGTAACACCAGTAATATATATATATATATATTAAATATAAGTTTATATTTAAGCCCTCTGTTTTCTTTCTTAAGAGCGCCAACTAGAGTTGACTCACCACAGTGGGCATTAAACAGAAATACTTCAAATAAAAGCATCTCCAGCGAACTCGGGAGTATTGACTTAAATCTGTTTTGGCTTTTTACATAAAGTCAATACCAGATATAAGTGCTCTGGTCCAGCCTGTTAAACCAGAGCTTATTATTGTATTGTTAGTCACAACTATTGACAGAGGGATAAAATGCTAATATTGTCCAGTTATTGATCCGCTCAGTCAGAGGAGAGCGTAATGGCACAGTGGTTGGTACATGCAAATGAAAATCTGAGTTAGGCTGGAGGGCCGAGCTGCACTCTGATTGGATGGCTCAAATGGTGGCAATAATGGTTTAATGACCTTTTGACACGCAATCACGAATAACACGGAACAAACCTACATCAAAACATACGTATAAATGAAAAATGTGTGACCTAATGTTACCGTTTATTTAAGTGGGCATCATAGCAACATGACGGATAAATGTGTAATGGTGGATAAATGTGTAATGGTGGATAAATGTGTAATGGTGGCATTTTCTGAATAAATCTACTCTTCTTCGCTAGAAACAGGAGGAAAAGCTAGAAAAGTAAAAATAAACTTAATTTTGTTAAATTTGTGTGGGATCACAATTATGAAAGCTAACATCAGTGTAGAAAAAAAAAACCTGGAAAAGGATTCTATTGAAACAATAGATGACTAAAAATAAAACCTCACCTGCACAGTGAAGTCAGTGTGGACGCACAAACAGTTTTACAAGTGGGCAGCATGCAGGAAAAAGACGAGTTGAACGTGCGTGGGTGTGAAAACACTTAACACGACTTTACGGGTTAGCTTGGATACGTTTTGAAGTGAGGTTTTGTTGTTGCTAAGTTCACTTACGAAGAAATCTGTCGTGTCTCAGTCGGTGGAAGCCGGCAACCTGTACACACCGTATCTGTCGAGTCTCGACAGCAGATTCAGTGATCCGGTCAACCATCCAGAGAGTTTTCAAACAACTTTGAGACCCGGAAAACTAAGGAACACGTCCCTCTGCAGAACTAACGTAAAATAAACATTGAACTAAAGTCTCCATGTCATTGGGATGCAACAGTATCAAAGTCAGATAAAATGGAGGGCATACAGAAGTTAGCATCCACCACACTGAGGACTTTTTTCAAATTTACAAACAATCATTTTGATATGTCATCTGTCTTCTTCAAAGAGAATTGTTACCAATAATAACTTAACAAAAAAAAATCTAAAATAACCACTTCCTATCTCAATGTAAGCAAGGTTGTGTAGTTGCAGACATCCTCCTGCGTTAGGATGTCCTCCAGATTCCCAAATGGCTCGTCCATCTGGGGCTAATGAGCTCCGGGTCTGCTGCCTTGCGTCCGTTCAGTCAAGATGCCAGCTGCATCTTATCTCCTAGAGATGGGTTAGAAAAGGATGTGAAGGGATCACCATCTTCTCCTGAGCTGATGGTGGCTGGTCAACGTTTGTTTGGCCTGTCCCTAATGGGACTCGCTCCTCTACTCCTGACTTTAAGTTGCTTTTGTTCACCTCAGTAATTCCTTGACTGGTGATTTATGGATTATTGGGGAGGCATCTCTCCATCTTTCATGGCATTGATCTCCTCTCTGCGGGGCTCAAAGAGTGCACCCCCCTACTGTAACCTCGAAACAACGCCACAGAGCCCGTGTTTATGAATCCCGGTTCAAAGAACGCCCCTCGTTTCTCCTGATTAAAAAACGCAGCCCTTTCTGCTGAGGTGGTACTTTGGTTTGAAAATCAATCACCTCTTTAGCGCTTGCTTTAATTGGCTCGTTATACCTGCCATCGCAGGCCTATATTTATTTACAGCTTAAATAAATCCGACGCAATACATGAAAACATAACGGCATAGCATGCCACACATAAATCCTGCCCGCATTTCTTCAGCATAATATAACAGTAATGTATTCCTCAGACAAATGGGCAGTACATGGAAGAACGATGGGCCCGTACAGCTGCCAGCAGGGGCAGATTAAGACAAACAATTTAAGCACTGACAAATCTTAAAGGTTACATCTTTTCTTAAATTAGGTCTCTTTCACAGATGTGTAAATCCCATCACCATCACCGTGCCATTCTACGTCAAATTAATGCACGAACGCGCACGGCGTGTTTCTCGCAGGTCAGCTCGAAGTCGTGTTTCTCTTTTTTTTTTAACAAGCTTCTGTGGAGACAGGTTCATAATCCCTGTGTTGATTGAATTACGCTGTACAGTATCAGCTAAACCTAAAGCTCCAGGATTATGAGAACGAGCGAGATAAAACAAGGAAGAGATTACGCGAACGGTGGAAGTCCGCTGACTTGACGGAGCTTTGCTTTGCATTTTTAATTTCGTTTCCTTCAATAAAACAACAAAGTCTGCAAAGTCAGACGCCATGTACGTTTAATGAGCTCTGAATCTTGGATCACATCGGTGTAAATCTCCCAACAAACACAGCTGTTGGGGGTAATTACTTTTAGAACAAATGTAGACAAACACGAAGACGGACATCCTTAGAAAACGCCACAGAAAAAGCAAACAAAGCCAAACTTCTGATTTTTATCATTGCTTTTTTTAAGATTTCAAAAACACGACCCACTTTCCGTGGACCATATAAAGCTCCCACGATTTATATTGTATAGATTTCATTTGTTGGATTTATTGACAGCGTGTAAATCGTCCGTTTCAGATCGACACCAGGCATTTTGAGGATCTTGGTTTGACTTTTACACAAACGAAATCCTCTCAACAACAAGCGCTGTCATCATAAACACCCAGCAGGGGCGTCATTTGACCCCACGATGCCTCACTGCGTGTCTCTGCTCATCTTCATTTACTGCAGTGAGATAAATATACTTGTTCGCCACCTACGCCTCGTATAACGTGCTGCACACGAGTTGATTTCATTTCTCCAATCAGACTTTTTGTGCTTTCTTGTTTTGTTATGTTTGACTATGTGGAAGCTGAAAAGGAAGGCAGTCGCTCCAATTTTCCGTCAACACTGTTAAGGAGGTAACAGGGTGGCGAGACATTAACAGATGGTTTATTTTACTTTTACTGTGGTAAAAGGTTAGAAAGCAAATTTAATTGGTATAATTTGAAACAGGCAAGCAACAATTACACCTCATGCAGCCAAGATGCGTTATGGACTATTAATTGCGGTAAACTTTATTTATTTGGTTACGTAGAGACTTGGCCAAAAAGAAGAAAGAACAACGAGAAAAGTCCTAAACTTAGTTTTAGGTGCTTCTTGGTAAATGTTTGGTTTTCTTTTGTTATTAACCTTGGATCTGTGTCACAGGTTTGTTTTTTTTTTCAGGCTTTTTCTTTGCCTGCATTCAGATCCAAATGAATAAGAAAAGTTACATCTTTCATAACTGACACATAAATGACACTGAATGTGTAAATTGGGTCTCTGAGACGCTGTAGTCAAAAGATGGACGTACATTTTACCAAAGAGTGATGTAGAAAAATAAAATACTCACACTGAGTTGTCTGGTTGCATTCATTAAAATGCATTTATATCCAATTCGGTGGTATTGATCATTTGAATGGCCAAAAAGAAAAAAAATGTCCCAAGTTAATGTCTGTATAAATACTTTGTCCATCACACAGACCACGATTCGCCTTTGGTGCTTGTTCTTGGTTTTTAATTTTGGATTATGTGTATTTCTATGTTTGCCTGACTGGCACCTGGATTGTTTATTTTTGTGAAGAAGTGTGAGAGCAATAGAAACAGGAGCGCTGTGGAGTAAGTAGCTCAATAGCCAGAGGGAAGAAAAACTGAGAACTGCTCTGCAGGTTGCATAAGAAACAACTGAAGAGTATTCCAATTAGCAGTTTTTTTTACATACATGGATTACAAGATATCACATCTGTGCATAACTCTAGTTATGCTCTTGAGTAGGTTGCTACGTAAAACAAAGTTGAGTTGTTTTTATTTATTTTTATTTTTTAAATACTCAATTGGGAACAAATGATAATTTGTCACAAATATCTTGTCACAATCTGTGAACCCTCTGCCTGTCTTAAGACTGACAGATGAGCTGAGCTCTCGGTTTTTCACTCAACAAACCATAAAAATAAACTTACCTTTAATTTCATGACCGCTGAAAGCCACTCTGAATGTCTAGTTTCATTTCTAGTCTAGTTTTTGTTATAGACGTTCAGATTATGGGAAATCTTGCACGAGTGCATTTTTTTCTTTGCATATATATTCAAGTTGAATGACATTTTTCCGTGTTCAGTGGTGCTTGAATCCACTGATCAAGAGCACGTTTCAGTATTTTGACACGCAGATCTAACGCGCTCGATCAAAGCTGCGCTAACGTTTGCTAGCTTTCCAACGTGCTTCGGATCCCCTCAAAGTTTCTCTCAGCTAAAAAACACAAAAAGAAACTAAAACTTTCAGTGAGGTTTCATCTCAGCATTAAATGTGCAGTACACTGTAATGTTAATTAAGAAACAATACTTTTTAAACACTATTACATATGCAAACCTTGCACGATAATTTGCGAACATGGGGATTTTTTAAAAAAATCTCTGATCTAAAGCTCAAGCACACCTCAGCCATGAAATAAAGAGTGGATCCAATTTCTTCCACAGTGGCGCAAAAGATTTTTGCGTCACTGTGCAGCCGTTGTCGGTGCCGACGGCTTCACATCAGTTTTTACCTTCAGAGCTACAAAGAAGCAAAAAGAGACTGAATCCTTACTGGGGCAAATGCTGCTTTCTCAGCACTGTAGCCGCGACTGTTATTTCTAATAATACATAACCCATTTGTTGTGTTTATCAATTAGTAAATCCAACAGATGTTCAAGTTTGGAACTGCTTTACAGTTTGCTTTGTTGTCATTGCCAGATCCCAGTTTCAGAGGTAAATGGAGCCCAGAATAAGCAGCTCTAGTTCTAGGTTACTGTCATCAGTTTAGTTTTGCTTTTCAGTCTGTTTTGGTTTAAGATTCCTCATTGGGTTTTAGTGTTATATATTTTTTATCCAGCTCCGTCGCTGTGGTTCTAGTGTTTTCTTTTGTTTTATGTTTTTTTGTTTTCCCATCTTCCCTACATGTTCTGCCGGCCGTTTCTCCCATTTCCTCCGTTCAGCTGCAGTTATTTGCTTTCCTTCAAAGCTGCACTCGGTTTCTAATCTACAACCTGATGCTGGTTCAGCAATCGACTCTCTTTGCATCAATATCTTTCACCCGGTCGGTTCTTCGTCGAACCACCCCGTTTCACCACCAGCCTCTCTTGCTTTTTTATTTTTCTGCTGATTCCTTATACTTTGACTTCTGCTCACCGCCATTATGGCACCAGGAAAAAGGAAAATTGCAAAAATTTGCCTCTTGTGTTGGTGGAGAAAAATTGCAAAGTGTAGAAGTGGATATCGCCTCATCAGACAGACTAATATTTTTAGTAAATATGACACATAATCAATTAAAATATCAACAATAAAGGGGAAACTTGCCTTTATTTAAGCAAAGGAGCTGAAAAAACACATCTATAGAAAATCTGGACATTTCGAATCCTCAACCCCCGTCTTATGAACATGCAGAAATCTTGGCTGTTTTTTGTTTTTTCTCTTTGCTCTTCACAGATGCCGTTATTCTTTGTTGTTTCATCTCTCTCTTCCTCTCTCTCTCCTCCCCGTTCAGATCTGCGACGCCCGCCGCAGCAGCGGATGCCACGCGGACACTCGTACGAAGAGAGAACTTCGTGGAACCCACAGTGCTCTGCGGCGGCCGACCGTCAGATGCTGCTTCTCGACGAGCAGGAGGCGGTGAGAGCAGACAGCACAGCCTTCTCATCTCATCTGCTGTGTGCCTCCGTGTCATCTTTGTGTCTTCTTTTTATTTATTTATTTTTTTTGTCCGGGTGAATCCGACGCGCTCCTGCACAATGGCACTTTCATCCTGCTCCACTTTGAAATTAAGTTCAGAAGCAGACCCAGAATCTCAGTGAGAGTTATGATTAAAAAAATATATATATATGTCAGTGACGTGCGGTGAGATTCATGGATGGTGAGGCACTGACTTCATCTGTCAGATTTACAAGCATATTGTATTGTAGTGTACAAATAATCAGGCAACATTTCGGTACTCTACCTTTTATTTGCTCAACAGGATGGGTTACTGTTGGCCGTAACCACGCCAAAACATTAACAATAATAATCCATTAATAAGAATAATCCATTCTGAAAGTAAGGGCATGCGAGAAGAAAACGATAACTGTACTTGACTTGCTAACTGTAAACTCCCGCCTGTTGTCACTTATTCTGCAGCCAATAAATCGCAAAAAGAATCCCTGAGCTCACTAGCGCCCCCTATCGTGAGGCAGGAGCAGTGCGTGCCTCACCCCGTGCCTATTTTCAGCCGTTTTATGATTGCGCTAGCACAAAAAACACATTACACGCATATAGTTGCTGTTCATTATATAAATCGGCTTAACTTTGGAAACTTACTTCATATATCAAACGTGTTTGAACATTCTAATAGTGATATAAAGAGAGACAGCGATCTGCTCTCACTAAATAACATGGCAGCATAGTTAGCCGAGTCATTGCGCAATCCATGGTGAGGCTCAGCAAGGTGCTGCCTCACCTCCCGGATTTTCTCAGCATTTAACGGTAAATGTGAAAATTCGGCGATTTTGAAGAAAAAATGTTGGCGCTTAGCTTTTTAATTAAATTATTACCCATGAAAAGTGTTACAGTCGATAAAAAATAATCTAAAAATGGTGAAGTTTAATAAATATAAATATATATTTTTTTCCATTTCTTTCTTTCCATGATGTCAGGTGAGGCCGTGCCTCACCTGCCTCCCCTGACCGCACGTCACTGATATATGTGTATCTCAGTACTTGTGGGGGTAAAAGAAGAAAAGAAATAAAAAAAAGCTGAAGCTCCACAGTTCAAGTGCGGTAACCAAAATGAAGGACTTTCTGCAGCAAATGAGTTTTTTTTTCATAACACTGTTGCACTTTTCATCAAGTTATTATGATTTTGTTCGCCAGGAAGATCCTTTCAAAAATCTGAAAAGTTTCAGAGCAAGCAGCTTTTTTCCCCCCCTCAAGGACAGTTGGATTGTGAAAATCTGTGTTCAGTTCCTGCCTCCTTGTTGGTTTTTTGAAGGGAACCACACAAAATGACTGATATCTTAAAAAGAAAACACTTTGCGCACTCGCTAAATGAAAAGCAAATTATCGTGCCAAATCATGTCTTGCATTAGGTCCTTTTTTTGTGCAAAAGTGATAAAACTATCCCCACAGCTCTACAGCTCCATTTTATCTCTTAACTTGTGTACAATCTGCCTCTAGTTTCCTTTCTCTTGTATTTCCTGGTAGCAGGTTTGGACCAGCTACCAGTGTCCAGGCATAGGAAAGTTTTTTTGTAGTTTTGACACTATTAGACTTTTAAAAGGAGAAATGATCGAATAGATCTGGGTATTTTCTGAACCACAGAGTAGCGACGTGTGCAGCAGCCGCCACTCGATGCTGCTCGATGCTGCTCGCTGCCAGGCGGCTCCTGTCCCAAACTTACATGAATATCAGCTATTTGAAACTTCATCCGATGGCTAAAAACAAGCATAGCATCTGTCTTAATTAGATAAGGTTGTTCTAAAACTGTAGTTGGAACAAGAAGGAGAACCAGAGGTTCATTGTTCGTAAATACTGGTGTGAGCGCGCGCATTATTTTACGTTATGTTATTTCAGTTTCGGTCTGCTCTGGTTTTGGCTTCACATCATTACACTGCGATGTTCCACGGCCCTCTGATGTCCCGTTCTCCGTCTCCGGCAACACTCTGAGGCGTTCGCTGGCCTGAAATTCTCGTTCGCTTCTCTCCTTTCTTTAATGAAGCCGGAGAACGTTTTCATCTTCTCCACTTACGGCCTGGAATCGTTCTACCGTCGCAATTATGAACCAGAATCAAGCTATGTCTGCTGTACAGTATCTGATATGTTGTTTTCTTTCTTTCCCCCCTCCATCCTTCAATATTTCAAGCTTGGGACTCAGAGTGCTCTAACACTTCATATAAATTATTACTCTGTCACCGAGTATAAAAAAAAAAAATTAATAATGGATTAGAGGATGAATAATGGACTGTAAAAATCTCATTATAATAAAGAAAAGCCACAAACTCCTATATCTGTAAGGTTTCAAGGTGCTTACAGGTCTTGAAAGGGTCATTTATCTCCTTTTGATCTTTTTTTTTGTCATATTTTGTTGCTTTAGAACCACAAAGTGTCCCAGGAGACACAAACACAAAGTTAAGGTTTGCTCAAAGTTCATCCCCACTCCGACGCCCCCAAAAATCTGAAAGAAAATGAAGCTTGAATTTCTATTTTTTTTCCCCTCCTAAATATTTAAAAATTGCGGTGTGCATTTGTATTCAGATTCAACCTTAAATGAACTCCAGTGAACCTCCCACAGAAATCACCCAACGAGTAGATAAAAATCCTCCTGTGTGAAATTTAATTGCACTAGAAATGGAGACCTTTCGTGAAGGTTTTGGAGGTTTCAATTGTTGACAGCGTGTTCTATTGCTTTGAAATGCCTTGTTGCTGAAGTATGCTGTCCAAATAAAATTGGATTTGATGAGGTTTTCCAGCCTAAACGGCCCAATTATTCTTTTTAACCCCCAACAAAATCCCGGTCTGCGCCACTTCCAAATGTGCTGCCGATTTCGGATTGGCATCCAAAGCCTCCCCTGGTCTGAACGGACACGCCGCAACTTCATCCGGCTTTTATGCCATTGATGTGAGACATGCATCAGAGCACTGCGCCAGAAAAAAGTCCAGTTGAGGTAAATCAGGATGTAAAGAATGGCTAAAAAAATTACAATGACAAACGAATGAAAGAAGTTTGAGGTGCAAACCACTCCTGGCTCTGACTGCACATCCAAACAGACTTCTCTTTTCAGAAATTGCAGTCGGTACTCCTCTAAAGGCCGTTGCTTCTTTTGAGTAGCTTCCTTCAAAATCTGTTATTACTTGCTTTGCGATGGCGCGTGTGGGTCACGCAGAAGTCTCACTGCTGTCGGGTTTAATTGGCAGCGTGGAAAATCCGAATTGATCATCAAGTCCCGCCGCACACTTTCAAAACGAACGTTCGCAGATTCCCTCCATTCAATCAGACGGAGCTAGAGCTGAGCTTCTTTTTCTAGATGTGCAAAACGGTCTGCGTCTGTGAGTTGTACATCATTTAGACATCCAAGAGAAGAAACTTCAGAGAAACAATGCAGGCTCCTTTAGTCTCCCGATGCGTTGAGAGAGTCTCAACGTCAGAATCAGACGGAGACGATGATGACCCGGCAGTCGTATCGGGAGGATGTGAGAAACGCCGCGACGGGATGTGAGCGTGTTCGATAAGCCATTATCGCCACGAGAGGAGGAGGACACCGGGCCGTTGTTTCGCCACAGGCCTTTTCTTTTCCCTTTTGTGTTGTCCAATCATCGTTTGGAGCCAAACATCTTCAATGCGTCTGACGCAGATTGATGCGCTGCTAGTGTCTGCTCCACTCAGAACAGCAGAGACTCATTCATCAGAGTTACAGCAGCTATTGTGAGGCGTCGACCCGATACGGCGTCCAACACAGTGGTCAGAATCGCCACAGCAACAGCGATAAGACCCTTAGTAACAGTTGTTTGTGCAATGCAGGACTTGTTGGTGGTACTTCTGTCAATTTTGTGATATTGGCTTATCTGTTTTAAGATGACTGATTATGTTTTTGTTTGGTTTTTTGTGTGTGTGTTTTTTGCAGGGGAGGCGCATTGCGTCAGCCAGGGCCCATCTCCTGCGACGCACCATCAGCGTTCCTGTGGAAACCCAGTTTCCAGAGTTCCACAGCCAGCTTTCCACAGAGAGCGGTAAGCAGCCCGAAGCTCCCCGCTGCTGACGCCGAGCTCTCGCAAGTTTTTATTTTATTTATTTATTTTTTTACATTTATGGATTTATTTTTTTCTGCAAAGAATTCCACCGGCTTCACAGGCAATTTTCATCTGCGAGTGTCAGCAAAGACGTTTGATTCACCGAAGTCGGCCGTTTTCATGCAGACTCGAGTCAGACTGGAGCAGAGTGGAGGCGGCGAGGCGAACGTCCCGTTTCGCTGCCCAGCTCAACGAGGGGATTAGTGTCGTGTTTTGTTTCTCCCGCTTATCCACTAGATGGAGAGCTTGCTGCTCCGCACTGCTGCTCTGCGCTCATCACACTTCAACACTCAAAAATAGATGCAGAAGTTTTTTTTTTGTTGGCATGCAGTCTTTAGGCCTAAGTGTATAAACTTGATCCAAATAGAGAGTCTTAATTAAAGCTCAGGGTTGACAATCAACACATAAAGTCAGGTTTGGAAAGAAGGTGGTGCTAATTGGTATGCAACCTAACGAGGTGTTTTGGTAGTCAGGTGTTTATTTATTTTATTCTACTTTTAGTTACATGTCAGGCTTCAGGGCAAGAAAACAAAGATGCAAGTTTATGGCCTGTTTGAATTTCTATCCCGGTTTTTTTTTTATGCTCTCCATATCTCGGCCACTATATATCTAACTTGTTGAATTACACAGTCAGCTGTGATCTTGTAACTTCCAATATTTCTCCAGACGTATTGGACGGAGCAGCGCCTTTACGCTTGCGGCTCGTGCAGGACAAGAAACACACATCGTAAATTTTAAATGGGGCTAAAGTTTTGTGTCTATGTCACCCGATGCACAAACTCTTAATTAATATTACAGATTATAGAAGTGAAGTCATTTGAAAGTAAATATGTGTAAAAAAAAATGTAAAAATAGCTTGAATGGAAGGAAAAAAGTTTTCAAGAAAAAGGTGTAATTTCTGTTATAGTTTGCATGTCATATCTTACTTGGATAACCAAATATATATGTATTTAAATGTATGTATGTATATATATTTGGTTATCCAAGTAAAATAATAGTGCAATATTAGATGTGAGTAACATATAATCCTGCGTTGATCCTTCTTTCCATCTGATCTTGCATTTATGGTTGACATATATTTTTGGTCCATCCGTTTACGACCACAAATTACTTCCAGCTAGATAATGCATTACGCCAGAAGGCTCATCATTTTCTGCCTTTATTTTATCCAAAATGGCAATAAATAAAATATACACCAATGACGTCCACACTAAGCAGATATTAACACACTCAGCACTTTTGGTATGTAGATATTAAACAGACAAATGTGTTTCTACTATGGGATGCTGTCATGACGTAATGAAACGACTCGGTTCAAATAAGGTGTACCTAATATAGTGGCCAATGGAGGCACTCATCTGCAAACCTGTGTGTTCTGGTTCTTCACCCTTGCAAAACCGCAAACAATATTTGCAATTTAGTCGGCGTGCGTCCCACCTGCTCAAGCTTCCCGTTCAAAACGAGCAGCGTAAGAAAGGCAGACTGCACTGCCATGAAAAGGTTTTCAAACAAATTGGAGCGCGCTTTCATCTCGTTTGATCTCCAGGCCGAATTCTGAGCACCTGTCGCCTCCGCTCTTTTGAACTCGTCAAGGTTTTGACGAGAACACGCATTCGTTTTGTGAAAATAGCAGAGCGCAAAACATTTGCCACAACCTGTTTCGTTGGTCACACGTTGCGCCTCTTTCCCGGTTTTTTAATTTGCGGGGAGCTGCCGTGATTTATAAAGGATTAAACAGAGATGTGCTTTTAAAGGATTTCATCTCGCAGCCCAAATGCTTCCTCTTATGCGTCTTTAATTCCTGCTTGTAATCCTTCCCCCAGAGCACAAGATGACTATTAGCTCTGAAAAAGGGTGGCATACAAGGATGTGAAAATGTATACGCCAGCTTAATTTTACCGGTACTATAATGAGGAATAGCATTTAAACTTATGCTGTTTGGAAAAGTGAAAAATCCCTGAAGATTTTGTCATTTCATTTGATTTTGTGATGCACCAGTGAGAAACCTGTAGCTACAATTAAACTATGCTAGCATGTTTTCTTTTTTTAGTTTATTTGTTTTTTAATAATTGGATATGAATTTTAATATTACTCAAAAATCCATATATTGTAAATATGCAATAAACCTGTAACGTGCTTAAAGGAGAAATATGACGTATTTTAACAGGCACATAGTGTCATTTCATAGCACAATCAAGTAACTGTTCCCCTCAGTTTTTTAAAAAAATGCTCTATATATCAAATATAACTTCAAAGAAATGTGATTTTGTAAATTTACACATTGAAATTGGGCCACTGTCTCTTTAAAAACTCTGGCTCTTTCTGAAACTCCGCCTTCAGAAAGTGATCACGTCGCTCCTTCATAAAGTTTTCACCAGCTTTGCACTGAGAAGTAGCTCCTATAACGAGCTCAGCAGATGCACTGTTCCACCAGGTGTTTGCTAATTGCTGCGGGCTAGTCTGAAGGAGCCGAGTGTGGGAATCGCGGGGCAGCGCTGCTCTGTGAGTCGGAGGCCTGGAAAACACCGCTCCAAGGAGGAGCTGTGTCTCGAAGGCGGGGCCAGGTCCACCCAGGCGTTTCGCACAGCTGAACGGTTGCCACGAGGAGATGAAACAATTTCTTAATCGTGCATGAAAGAGACACAGGAATGTTCCTGACGGCATCATGTAAAGCTCAAATTTCGATTTTACACAATGCTGCCTCTTTAAGGGTTACGGGAAACTACACTAAAATCTCCATATTACTCAAAAACAAAGGGGAAAAGTCTGATCAGAGAGGCGACATTTAGCGCAGCCGCAATTCCCTCCACCCAGATTTCTCTTGCTCCATGTGGAAACTGCCCCTCAGTCTCCTCCCTCCTGTTCCAGGCTCTGCTATGCTCTCGCTGCCTTGCTCTCCACAGAGGGGCTCAGTCAGACAGATGTAACACAGCAGCAGAAGCCGGAGCCGAGCTGAGCTGGCAGGCGGCGCGGGCCCAGACCAGTGCCAGTAGCTTTTACTGGAAAACCGCAACAGGACTAAAGTCGGCAGCGGAAGGACGAGACATCACCCTACCTGTATCGGTTGAAGACCATCTGGCGAGAATTTCTTTTTTTTTTTTTTGTCTCAGTCAGGATATGGGAGCGTTGATCTGAGCGCTCATCATCACCCCGCCAGTTCACCATGGAGCCTGACACCAGCACCAATCAAGAAGCACCGAATGGTAAGGAAGGAAAGAAGAGAAGATGAGAACACTTGAGAGGGAGAGCAGAGAAATACAAAGTTTTTGAGCGTGAGAGTTAGTTAGTTGGGTCACGTGTTTTTCCAGTTAGCCTATTTTTATTGCCAGGCTGTTGCCTTGGCCCTCTGTGGTCATCATGAATAGGACTTCAGTCTGGTCTGTTGATTTAGAGCTGGGGGGGGGGTGAAGAGGTTAAAGGGAGGGGTTACATGACAATACGATGAAATCACGGCGGAAGCGTTCAACTTCAGCAGTCGTCTTCTCCATTTCGTTTCGCACTGAGAAAGTGCAAGAAGTGTGAGAAAAGCGTGCGTGCGATTAGGAGCTCTCTGGTTTCTGATGGCGCTCCAGCCGTTCCCTGTTTGAGCCTCGTAAAAACCTGGAAGCTCCTCTCCGCGTTCGACCGGGATAAGTAGCGTACGCGAGGGCCGTGGGTGTGGGATCCCTGCACGAACGCGGCACGGTAATTTGGCGGTGGTGCGAATCCGTGCGTCCGCGGTCGCCGAGTTCGTGGGTGTTTGTGTGCTCCGGGAAAAGCCGAGAGCAGCACGGAAGAATGAAAAGTGGGATTTGGATGAAGTGGGGAGGCGAGATAGAAAGTCAGAGAAAGAGAGAGAGAGAGAGAGTTATGTACACAAATAAATCCATGGGGATCCGGACTCCTCTGCTCGTTTTCGCTCGTTTTCCCTTCACGTCCACCAACGCTCCGATGCACACTTGATAGTTAAAAGGCTGAACAAAAAGAAGAAAAAAAAAGAAGGAGAAGAATTAAGAAAAAAAGACACTTATTAACAGGGCCAGAAAAGATGTTTTGGCTTCGTGGCCGACGGGAAGGACTCTGCTGCGCTGCTGATGAAGAATGCGGTTTAGAGAATGAGTCAACAGAGAGCATATTTCCAGGAGGCCATAGTTTCTCTCTGCCAGCGTCTAAGCCACATTGTTTTATGTGCTGGGCCGTCTGCCATGGTACAGAAGAAGTCCCAGAGAAAAGAGGGAGGTGAGATAGCTACAGAATAACGGGGTTTTATCCGTCCTTTGAGATAAGATAAGTAAGAACCCTACTTTTGCACATCTGTATAAATCAAGGATCCCTGAAAGAAAATGACAGATGTCTAGTTTCTGTCATTTGGACACGGGGTTTTGGATTTGGTGTAATAGATCTGCGCAAAGACGCTGAAAACCTGGGCAGGGAGAATGTGGCGGTGGCTGCATCATGCTGCGGGGATGGCACACTTCATCCGGTGCAGTCGGAATGTGGACAGAGGCAAACTCGGAGCAAACTTGGAAGAAAACGGGACGATGATTCTGATCACACAGCCAGTGGAAATGATCGTCAAGAGTCGCGTCAGAGTGATCTTATTAAGAGTCGACGCTAAATCCAGTTAGGACGCAGAGGAAAACCGCTCTTCATTCACCCTGAGCTTGAATTGTTCTGAAGAAAGAGAAGATCGAGCGATTGCTTCAGTCTCTAGAAAGTTTTGGAGCTGTGGGTTGTTCACCAAAAATATATCTGGAAACTAAAACTAACATTTTGAAAACGATCAAACGATCAAGTAAAATGATTTTCCTTTTACAATTAAATGCATTTGTTTATTTACTTTTTGCATTCAAAAGATAAAATGTAAAAAAATAAAAAGTAGTCATGAATACTTTAACAAGGTAATCTAAATGGAGATGGGCCGGCCATAATTCGATATCGTTCGATCACGTCCTCCGGGTTCATCGTTTCTCAAACCTCCCGGTATCAATTTTCGCTCCCTCTCACACACATTCTCTCACCGCCGCTGCTGTTCGCAACAAACAATCCCGGATTCATCTTTCCGTGTGCATTTTGTTGTCTTATATTACGTATTGCCTTGCACATTTTCCCTCCCCGCGCCCTTCATGCAAAGTAGATGAATTTAGCTGACTGTTTTAGCAGCGAACTGTGACTGCATCCATTTCCTGCTTCTGTCAGAAGATTGTGCTGATGCTGGGCATCTTTTGTCACTTAATAGTACTTTTAAAAAAACCCCAACAACAATAAAAAACTGCATTACCAAGCTAATTCAGAAGTTTTCTCAAACAAAGCACTGAAAATAAAACAGATTAAAACACGAGTTAGGATTTGATGCCGGTAACTTGTATTAGTGGGCGGCATGTTTACGGTCTCTCCTTTTGAAAAACACAGAGAATCGATACCGTAAAGTGTTTTTCCATTTTTGCGTTGGTCATATCAGGTGGGAAACATGTCTGGACTTCAGGCCTTCAATCTACCATCAGGGCTCTTCTTCTTCTTCTTGCCAGATCCTGTGAGCTGCAGTATTTGCTGAATGCGCTTTGATTTTGAAAGGAAACGCAGGAGGGGAGGTTTCTTAAAATCCCCGCGTTAATACGTAAGGCAACATGGAGCATTTCATAAAAATGCGCAATTTTAACAAATGACCTGGAACTGATAATCAAAACTGATTAAAAAATATCTTTTTTTTTGTCATATATATGGCCGACTTAAAAATTGGGCAAAGAGCTTCTGCACATCCAGGTTTTGTGGAGCTAGTTAAAGCCGAGAAACCTAAAAACTAAACGCTACCTCCCCTTACTTCCAGCTTTCTTCGCGGGAACACAGAGTCCTTGATATATTGAAGGGTGTTGATGGTTTATATCTGACAATTAAGACTTATTTAGGAACTTGAAATGCTTCGTATATCAATCTATCATTGCCAGTGCGGTCATTTGGAAACCTTTTTGGAAATGTCGATTTATACATAGAGCTCTGAAGTCTGAACTCGCCCGGGCCATTGCCATCCAACGCAGTTCCGCTTGATTCCCATCTTCCTTCACTGCAGCGTCTGAGCTTTCTTCTATTGAAGTGGATTTCTCCGGTTGAATATGAACCGGGCCAATCAGCGAACAGAACTGGTCGTTAACGACAACGTTGGTGGAAAACTAGAGGTTCTGAAGAGACGTGAAATGGCCACATTACCAGATGGTGAAACATGAGTTGCTTGTGTTGTCCTTTTGAATTTTAACTGTTAAAAAAAATGTGAAGTCGCTGTAAGAGGGGTCTGACTGACTGTCAGAAGGGGCCTGTGGGGGACTGGTTGGCTGTCAGAAAATAACGCATCTTTCTAGTTTGTGTTTTCAGCATCATTGAAGTTTTTTCATCACTTTTTAAAGACGATTGTTTTGTTTTTTATTTCTTTTTTTACATTAAGGTACAAGATACAGTTCATTTAAGTGGCTGTGCAAGTCAGAGATTCGAGCACAGTCATCTACAACACTAAAAAAGTGGAGAACGTCGTGTCGTCGTCCTGACAACGGCGAGCTGACACCGTTATCTATGATGCAACACAACGGCGGGAGCATCGTGCTGTGTGGGTTCTTTCCTTTAGCAAAAACATGGTCAAAATCCAGATCTAAATCATATTAACTGCAAAACTGGAAGATTTATAATCATAATTTAATTTAAATTTTGGGATCAATATAATAGCTTCTTTTGTTGAATATTTATTCTACATCCAATCTCATAACCTCTGGATTTCAACGCTGGTAGAGATAAAAATGTATCGACAGCAACGAGGGTTTGAATGCTTCTTCAGTGTACTTCTGCAAAGACTTTCACTTTTGTGTAACAATATTTACAACAAAAAGAGAAAGTTGAATAATCTGTTTCAGTTTTGGTTTGTTTTTTTTTCCCTACCTCCGGTCAAAAAAAAAAACTGCCCCAGACTGATTCTGATACGTTTGTAGCATCACCAATTGTTTCCACAATTATCAGAATAGTCTGCAAAGGGAGCTGTTGCACCAAACAGTTTTTTCTGCAGGATCTGCTGAAAACATTATTTCTTTCTTTTTCTTTTTATTCTTAACAAGCAGAAGTCCTTTTGTTTGGAATCAAATTGAAAACATCTCACAGAAACCTGCGGAGATGTGAGGATGATTCAGAAAGAAAAGAGGAACAAGGAGGATTGGAAAAAAGAAAAAAACCGTGGCCCTCATTGACATGTAAATAGGTCTGGACGTTTTTTTTTTTTTTTTTTTCTTGTCCTAGATGAGAAAGGTGGAAGGCTTGCTGAAGTAGCGAAGCAGAAGACAGGTGGACATATTTGGTGTGACTGTGTATTTTAACCTGTCAGAGATTCTACTCAGCTGGAGAAATAAGCCAGCTGGGATACTTGAAGCACTTTCATTGGAGACAAAGGGGCCTTTCTCCTTTTTTCTTTTTTTTTCCATTTCTTGTTTGAAGTGTTTCTCGCTGCACCTTAAAAAACTCGCACATGTCGTCAACACGAAGCTGTGGTCTTGTGCTTAAGAATGCTGCGGGGCTTTTGTCACAAAGAATGCTCAGTTTTCGGGATAAAGGACTTCTTCTTGGTTGCGTTGTCATGTGGTAAAACTTTTGGGTGGCACGCTCGGCGTATATTTAGGAACCGGGCTGTCAGTGCAGAAGTTGTAATCTATTTTACACCAGGCTTTACGGGCAGTTCTCTCTAACTCTCTCTCTCTCTCTCTCTCTCTTTTCTCGCTGTGTGAGGGCAACAGCCTGCACAGATGTTTCCTAGATGAAAAAGTGATGTTTAGTCTCTTTCCAATTGCAACCGCGTTCGTGTGCCTCAAACTGCAGGACGCGCGTGCACGTTTGTGTGTGAGCTTCGTTCCTTCGCTTCACTTTCTCGGCTTGCCCCAAAAGGTCAAAGAGAAGGCCTGAGCAATATTGCTTTTTGAAGTGAGTTGCACACGTTTCACTTATTGCACGAGTCAAATGTGCGCGCGGCAGAGTTTGTGCATCTGTAGCCAAAGGAAGATTTACTCTTAAAGTAACGCTACCGAGATGATCAAGTTTGCCCACAATATATTAAATATTGCTTACTGGAAAATCTGCTTATGATTGTGTATTTTTATGTAAATCCCAGCCAGGGGAAACGGCAATATATTCTCCATGAGCAGCAGCTCTCTGTGTGATATGCAAAATGCTGTAAATGAATACCATCTGAAAGCTGGTGGCAATTTTCATGATGTCAAAGGAAACAGGAGGGAAAAGTGATCCCTCGAATTTATTTATTTATTTATTTTTATATGCAATTCATGCGATAACTTTGCAGTTGAATCCAAATGCAGCTCTAATTAAGGCTTTTTATCTTCAAGGAAGTCTTTCAGAGGGATGAGTCTATCCGTAGTTGTTCTACGATCGGCAGCGGTTTTCAATAAAACATCCCTTACTGATTCAATAACCGTAGTTGTATTTAATCTTGTCAAGAAGAACTTTGAGTCTGGCATGTTATCGCTTTGCTTCAAAAGTATGGACACGATGCTTCACAGCTTGCGTTACAAATGTAGTGCTGAAAGCCGAGTTTATGGATTTCCACTATTAGATTTAATCCTTCACGCCGGTGCAGGAAAATAAACCCCATCAGCATGTTTATCAGGTCGCCATCTTGCCACCAAGTACTTACATTTTTTTCAGCGGTTTGGGTGGATACGTTTGCGGCTGCGGTCGCAAGGAATTATGCGTGCAGAAGTGAAAATATCTGTTTGCGGTGACCGCTGAGAGACGAGCACGCCGAGGCTCAGAAAGCCGTGATGGTCATGAGGACCCCGAGGCTACGGTGACGCTACGCTGGCGTCCAGATGAGCTTCTTGAGTTCCCCTGTTCTTCCATCATCTTCATCAGATAGAGTGGGTTTCGCTTCCGTAGCTGTTCAGCTCCTGTGCTACGACTGTTGGGAATTTGCCGCATGACGTTTCAAAAAAAAAAAAAAAGGAAGAAAATCAGACTTTGTTTTAGTTTCCCAGCAAGCAGCACAGCCACATCGCAGACCCACCAAAAAGCAATGCATTAACTGTCTGAGTCCTACTGGGCCAGTGTGACATTTTATTAGATTTTTTTTTCATGTTTTTCTGACTGAAATGAGTGACAGTGATGTAATCATTGATAACGTTAGAAGGCTTTATGGAACTTAAAGTTGGAATGACTTGTTTTGTTTTTTTTTCTTTTCCAACGTAGTATATTTGCCGACATGAGACATTACAAGCTGCTGGTTCGAGTAAAGTTTTGGCATACCAAAGCGGTCTAAATGAATATATTATGGTCACTTTAAGAGAATAAAAGAACCTAGAAGCAGATGGCTAATAATTACGATGCTGTAACTTTCTTACAGAGTCTGCCTCAAGTAAGCAGTCGGCTGCGTTCATGTTCTCGTGAAATAGTATAGATGCACTCAAAGTGTACTTTCAATGAAATCTGGTCGCTTTAGTCAAAAAGACCCAGAAATAAATGTTTTTCAACCTTTAGTATTTAAAAATTCCTGCTTTATTCCCATCTTTTTCTATAAATTTCTGTCAGTTTCAATGGAAAGTTTTCAGATTTTATTATGTGGCGTTCATTAGAAAACCACATAGATGTGACGAGAAACCAGGCCAGACAAGATCTTCTTGCCACACACACTCAAAAATAAAGCAAACAAACAAACAAAAAAAACTGTACTTTGGTCGCAACCAAATCAGCAAATATGAGTAAACTTTCAGATCCGCTAATTTATCATTCGTCGACGTCTTCTGACGACACGTGAAAGCGTCGCTTGAGCTCCACGCTGGTAGGCGACACGTGAAAAGTTCACGAAACGCTTCAAACCGGTCTGGTGACGGGAGGGATATAAATAACGCTGCAGCGGCAGAGTTAAGCAGTAACCTCAGGGAGCTGTCTTGTGGCCGGCGGCGGCGGTGGCACAGCTCCATTTGGCCCATTTGTTAGAAAGCCTCCCTGGTGGGAGACCGTCAGTCACTGTGAAGACCCGCCGTGGCGGGAAGCAGAAACAGAAGAGATGAATAGTAATAAAATAAAACAGAAGCATCTGTTACGACACAATATCTGGTTCTAAACACTAGTATCCGCATGGGTCTGCTGGTGGAGATGTAAATACTTAACATGTTTACATGGTAACCGGGTGTGTGCGTGCATTTGGCGGTTTCTGTCCCCGCCATTCGGTGGCGAACACGGCGGCGGGCTCGTTCGCCACCGTTCTTGTTGCGACGGTGATTTCCGTGTCCCTGTAAATCTTCCTTTAATTTGCTCTTCTAGCACTTGGGGTGGCTAATCGTATTCTAATAAACGGGAGGCAAGAACCAGAAGAAAATCAGATTTTAATCAGTGCTTTGTTTACCCTTCCGTCTTGTTTGTGTGGCTTATCCAGTCGCAGATCTGCCATAATCCTCTGGTATTTATTTCACTGCCAGAGTTGGTGGGAAAATACAGTAATCTGAGCCTGAAATTAGGGCTTTGTGGAAGTAGCAACATAAAATGCAAGATGGAGTGCTGCTTAGAAAAGAATGTACGAGTTGCATTCGGACAGAAGCTTTTAAATTGACTATTAAAACCTGGTTTCCCTGGCGACATGTGAACAGCTTGACGGACAAATGCGACTTCCTGGATGAAACGTCAATAAACTTGAAAAAGAAAAATGTTTTTTGGAAGATGTTATGCACGTAAAAGAGCAAAGCAGATTAAAATTCTTAAAATAATTCTACGTGTGGCATATTTGTAGACAACCAAGAAGGTTGTTTCTGATGGTAAATGAGACTGTCATCGCTATAGTGATAAAACATTGTAGCCAATTCACTTTGTTTAAAAAGAACCATCATTTTAGGCTACTTTTAATTTATAAAAGCATCAATTTAGGCAGATTGTTAAAGTCAGTGAACACGAATTGGATTTAGATGCATCAGCTACAGTGGAACCTCTGTGTTTGCAAAGGCTATGGACCGCAGTCGCCCTCAAAAAACGCTCATAGCCGCCTACTCTAACCACCAAATATGCATTAATGTCAACAGTGGAAGCCATTGTAGCGCTGCCACAGATATTACATCTCTATACTCTACAGACTCATGGTGGTAGAGCCAATCAGCGCCAAGGAAAATGAGTGGTTCTCCCTGCATTGTCTGCTTTGCAAATGCTAGCCAGAAGCATGCCACGTAAAACCATACCTGTGAATTTAAAATCTTTAAAAAAAAATCCATGAATGGGCAACCTTTCTGCTAATAATTTGGAGTAACATTTAACAGAAAGATGAGTAAATGGGTCATTTGCAAATATGGAGCCACTAACGGGCAGTAAGCCAGGTGAATGAAGCGATTCAATTGAGAGTTTGCGTTTGCGACAAGAATGAAACTCCACGGGCATGAAGACTTTCACACAGAGCTGAAAATGTGCCACTTGGCTGATGGTAAAGGATGTCGGGGATCGCATGGAAAATGAGGAAGAAATTAAATGCGATAGAGACTTTTATTCCACCCCTCTTGCATTGTGAGTGACTGCAGCTCCAGCAGGACACCTTTACTGCAGACTTTTCCTGACTTGAATTCCAGTTGGAATCCGTCCACAAAAAGTCACTGGAATGGGAGCAACCTTACCCCCAACTGCCCCGCAGACAGTTCCCTTTGTCTCCAAAACGGGAATTGTAGGTATTCCTCACTGCCCTGTGCCCCTCTGTGTGCCTCTCTGTGTGCCTGGCAAAAGTCAGGCAGACGCTGCCATTTAAGTTGGATCTGCTTTATGTGATAATTTTTCTCCGATTCAGCATTCCAAGGCCCGGAGGGTCATTTCCTTATGCATTACATTCGGTTCTAGCGGAGACCTTGTGAGTGTTGTTTGCTGGGTTCATTGTGGATTCAAATTAGCCTCGATTTGCTTTTTATTTTCTCGAGTTTTGCCACGATTCTCCTGCCTCTGTCGCCTTTCGCAAGCAGGTAAAAACAAAAACGAAAAAAAAAAAAAAGCAAATGAACCGACGACACAAGCGCAACTTAAAATGTAGTTGACACCATCCTATCTCCATACTGTTCACACGTTCCCCGGCACAAACACACAGAAACGGACTCGGGAACATAAACGGAGCGACGGCGGATGAGGGATTGGGGAGGCAGAAAGGAGGACAAACAAAGAAGGAGATGAAAGAAGAGGTGTGTCCGAGTTGTCAGTAGGAGTGAACTGCGGCGCTTCACTTTGTCGTCCCTTTGTAACTCTATAGCCCACATACCAAAGTCATCACTCACTTGAGCTTCTGTTTTAGTCTTTCTGGTCTTCTGATCTTACAATCCCTCTCTTTTTATTCTGTTTTCAGCTGTGAATTACTTGCTGAAATCAGACCAGCCATGCAGCTTCTTCTATACCACCTGCGTTAACTCAAATCGACGTGCTATGAAATACGGATCAGATCAGACACACACCATTTTGAAGCCAGTCTATTCATGTTCTACATCCATCTTCTTCATCGAGGTGACATTTTTCTCAGCTGTCACCGGCTGAGTGGCAGGTTACCCAGTGGACATACCACAGAGTGTCAGTCGGTGGTCAGAAACCTCATCAGGATTATGTTTCTGGTGCTCATCTGGTTCTTTTGAGTGTCAAAACAAATATGATATTGCAGTGCTGCCTATACAGTCCAATAGGCGATATCTCTTTTTGTTTGTGAGCCAGTAACAGATTTTTTTTCCCCCAAATGCAATAGAGGTGATTAAAGCCGATGTTCTGACGTCATGTCACCCTATTCTTTTTTATTGCTCTGATGCGATACGCCGGTTTTAAATGTCATATTTTGGAAGAATCATAATAAACATCTGAAGTGACATGCTTCACTCAGTAATAAAGTTCCAAAATAAATGGGGTTTTCAATAATAAAAATGTTTGCATTTATTTATTTATTTATTTATTTATTGTGTATGTAAATAATTTTCAACGTACTATTTGTGGATAAACTACAGAAAACTTTTTTCCGTAAGCCTTGCTGGCTAAGTCAGGGAATCTAATCCCGGCCACTTAGAAATTCCTCAAACTGATTCTTGCGACTGGATTGGAAGATTTCCACCTCAGATTCTCACACGGTCTACCTCCAATTCTGAACAACTTCAAAGTCCAGGCCTTTTTTGCTTTTTATTTTACTGTGTGGTCATGTGTTTTAAAAATAAACAATAAAAAAAAGCAGACGATTGAGCAATTTTGTGCTGGAAACTTCATTGCAGGACAAATCTGATACCATAACTCGGCAGCAGCAGGATTCAGTGGATAAATTGTCATAATTATCTGGCCGTAAACAGTGCAGCAGATATTATCAGTAGCAAAGCTTACGACAGTCGCTCTTTGTGCTTTTCAATTACGTTTCAAATTTATGGAAAATGCTCAAAATAATTGTGAGGAAGTGTGGACAAAATTTGTGATAAGCAATATATATGCTAAACTTGTATAGCGTTCATCCAGTGCGTCCTATTATTATTTTCCTAGATTTCATTCTAGGAGACTGATACTTTTTTTTTTTTTTTTTTACGTTGAGAGCAGCAACAACTACCTAGATATATTTCAAAAATGCATGACTTCATGTAAAATAAATGGAAGTGCAGGGAATATTCCTCTGAAATATTTGCAGCAATTAGACGAACATACAGCAATGTGTGCTGCAGCTCTGTTTTTAGCTTTAGAGATCTTTTAACATCCTGGCCATCTTTATGCATGCAGATGGGTCCTCATCCAACCCTGGTGATCATAGTTTGAGTTGCTTTTCATTTTTTAAAAGTGGATCATTTTCGTCACATCGTATAAAGAGTTTTCAGGCTGGTGAAGGGCTGCAAGTAGTTAGATTAATGGGCATTTGCAATTTAGAAGATGTTTACGTGTTTGGGTCAGGATGACTGTATGGTCAGCTTATTGTGCAATTTATCTGGACATTTTCCAAACAATTATGAGACCTGGAGAAATCCCAGTGGGTATCACTTTAAGGTTATTTCTAGATCTTGACCACTAGGGGCACCAGCAAGCATCAAACTTGTTTCTTTGAAACTGGTTTGGAAAAAAAAAACAGATGACTGGCTGAGTCTTATTGGCCACGTCCATGTTATTCTGTTCGAACATCAAACCGCTGATAACATTACATTGAATCCTGTGCTTGCCGTTCAACTTACAATGTCATTACGGCAAAACGTCCCTATTTGAGGAGTTTTTGTGGCTGGGGTAAAAAAAAAAAAAAGTCAGGAAAATTTGTGAAGAGCAGGAGGAGGTGTGCGTGGACGGAGGCGGGAGTCGGGGGGGCTTGGGGGAGGTGATCTGTCGACACTTTTGCGGACAAATGCCTTGCTTGACAAATGTCTGAAAAGAGCAGAAACATGAGAGGACGGTTCTTTAACAAGAGGGGGGCGAGTGAGCTGGGAGACAAGGAAGCACATCTCAACACATTATGTTATTCATATATATATATGTATATATATATTTTACTACTTCACATGCAACCTGTTCAGTTTGTGCACTACTTTTTGTTGTCGTCTAAAATGCGTGTAAATGCAGCTTGGTTATGTTCGCGAATTTTACACAGGCCTTTTCATGCGTATTATAAACCGATGCTGCAAAAATGCAAAATGTTACTCAGTGTTTTTGGTCAAATATCAAAGCAGAAATACAGCAAAACTAACAAGTAACTTTTCAATACAATATAGAAGCTTATTTTGAGGCAAAATTTCCCTTAATGTTGATGAATAAGTACTAGTTATGAGTGAAAAAACATCTGCTAGTCGAACTTGTACTTTTTTTATATATTTTTTTTTGCTTCGTTTCAAGAGATTTAAGTATTTGGACGAGAAACACTTTGGTAATGTCGTTTTTGTGGTTTCGCAGTGTGAAAACGAGAGCACTCGTTCAACAGAGACGATCAAAGACTTATGAGACAAGAAGAAGCTCCATGTCCTCCTCATCTCGTCTGCAGAAAAGTAGCCAACATGACCAGCAAACTCCAGCTAATGCTTTAAAGCTGGAGCTGAGTAGTGAGGCCCTGGCCTGGCCCCGCGGTTTTCGGTCAGCCGCAGCCAGGCTCCTGATTGGTTCGAAGTGAAGTATAGGAATTCGGCCTAAACTCCACCCCTCCTCCGTCCTCCTCCTCCTCTTCCTCCCGGGCGCTGATGTACGACGGCAATCCCTGAGCGTACACACACATGTCTCGCTCGCCTTTCCCTTTGAGAAGAGAAAGAGAAAGAGAAAGAAAGAGGGGGCTGTACAGCAGGGAGTTTCAGACGTTTGAAGACACAGAGAGACACAGACAGGAGACAAAGAGAGGACTCTCTGGATCTGTTTTGGTGTGTGTCTTTGCATATGTGTGTGTGTGTGGGAGAGAGAGAGAAAGAAACAGGGAAGAGGAGGTTTGCTCTCTCGTTTTCTTAGTGATTCTGAGAAGGGGGAGGATCTGATCACTGCTAAGAGTCAGTAGCCCTGCAGGAGTCCACAAGACCATACACTCCACACACACACACACACACACACACATTTCCTGGAGTAGCACACACTTCTCCAGTTCATCTACAGCTTCTGTAGCCTGGCTGAACCACAGCAAAAGATCAGAACCCTGGAAGAGGGGAGGAGAATAATTTGGATTTACAACTTGTTGCGCTCTGCTTTTTTCTTTTTTTGTTTTTGGGGTGGATTGTACTGAGGATGATTTTCTTGCTGCTCTCTCAACGACTGTGGGACCTTGTCTGAGGTGAGCCCTTCGCTCTGCTTTGTATTTTATTTGATTTTTTTCTCTTTCTCGCCTCTCTCTCTCTCTCTTCTTTCGCGGCCCCACGACTCGGTGAGACGAAGGAATGCACGAGTCACAACTTTTTGCTTTTAGGTTTTTTTTCCCGTCTCGAGGATCGGAAAGAGCTTTACAGACATTATCGCTCTGATCTGTCAGAGAAAGCGGCAGGTTGGAAAGGAGACGTGTCTCCCATGAGGAGGAGACACAAAGAGCTGTAACATGTGATCTCTGAAGAAGAAGAAGAAAAAAAAAAAGTTACGAATGCATATCATAAATGCACATTCCTGATGTTTTTTGTTTTTTTTTTCTTTCTCCATGTGTGTTTGTGGGAAAGGCAGAGGCAGTGTTTAAGTGCTTTGGTGGTGTGTAGTCTTCATTTATCAGCTTCGGCGTGATTATAGTGTCCTTCCAGATAGCAATTCAGTTGAGTGTGCAGCCCCACAGCAACTCCACCACCAACATGTGTTTACATGCTGCAGCTTATTACCTACTCGCTGGAGGGATTGGATTGTGTCAGCAGTCAGGAAAGTTATTTCTTTGGAGGTAAATCTCGGTGCTTACACTCTGCTTAATCTGCAGTGTTGTGATTTATTTTGTCTTGCATCCAAACGGGGCCCAGGCATTCAATTTCAAATATCATATGTATATATATATTTTTTTCTCTTATTTAAGTGTCGGTGCAGGGCTTTGTGTCCGGAGAACCAGGGTGGACATTGTTGTCCTATTATTAGCGCAGACCGGGGCCGGCCGGCAGCTGTGGGGAAGGAAGTGGACTCAGAGCAGCCGGAGGAGAGGGATTAGTGGGAAAGTCGAGCGGGGAGTTCACGGTCCGACTACCGGCCTGGCGTTCTCCTCGCCAGAGGAGGCGACAACGAGTGTGTCCAGACGGCAGGGATGGGATCGGTGCGGCTCAAAGTGGCAGGACGGGATGAGGTTGGAGGTCAGCAGCGGTCCGGACAAGACGCTCTGTTGGCGTTGCGGACAGCAGCTGTCTTAGGCTGCAGGATGACCTGGTTGCTGATTTGTGTGGGCAGCTGGGGCTAGGAAGACGTTTTGCTGCTTTAAGGCCTTTGATTTAGTCTCGAGGTGTCCTTGAGACGGACACCTCAACCTCTCTTTGTCCCAGATGTGTGCAGAAACAGAGTTGGAAATGCAGTGTCTGAGAAGAAGCGCTCACACAAAACAATCAGCAAACTTTGTTGACTGAATTTCACAGCTTACAGTGCCTTGTAAATGTCCTAAAAACTCTTAAACTTTTCCACATTTTGTCATGTTTCAGCCCTAAACTTTAATGCATTTTACTCTGAACAGCAGGTTGCACCTATTGCTAGAATAAATGGTTGTCAAACGTATCTTTGAATAAGAATTCAAAATAACATGCATGTGTATTGCCAAATTAATACTTGGATGAACTTGTGCGTATCTTTTCTTTCAGGATTGCCCTGTATTTAGCTTCCATCTATTTTCTCATCATACTTTCCTGCCACAAAAAACAATCCCCACAGTATAATGCTGCCACCACTATATCTTGCCATAACGATTGTATGTTTAGCGTAATAAAACTGCTAGTTTGTTCATGAGACTTAGTATTTCCTTGCACACCAAAAATGTTCAAACGTTCCCATGTGATTAGAAGTGCGAACAGGATTTTTTACCACATGTTCAACTCTCAACTATTGTTGCAAATTCAGTTACTGATTTCTTTTGAAAGTAATATATAAGTACAGTAATAATCCATGTTTGTGTAGGTCCCTATATGCCTGGAAATTGCATAATAGTGCCCCTTTAAGTGTTTTGCTGCAGGAAGGACTGGTGCGCTTCACAAAATAGATCAGGAGGAAATGTTGTGGAAGTGTTGGATCAACATCTTAAGACGCCAGCCGGGAAGTTGAAGCACGAAAACAAAGTGGCAAATTTGTTACTCGGTGGGTTTGAGACGACGAATCATTCTGGCTTTTAGCCAGTGGAAATAGTTTCGGCAGCTCTGACACAAAAGAGGACGAGTTCAGCTTCACTTAAACAGATTGTGTCTTTTGCTGCATTGCTTCACCTTGTTTTGCCAATTAACGGCGCACGCGGTGCGTGAAAACGCATAAAACAGAAAAAAACAATCCATCAAACTGCTGCTAAAGGAAATGAAACAATTAAAAAGCAATTACAAGTTTGAATTTTTTTTTATTTTTTTTTGTCGATTGACTCTTTTGTTCAATTGCAAACCGGGTGGTCGCATTCGTCGTGAACGGCAGCTTGTTGTTTTGTGCTTGTAAAGTTTAGATGCGGGGAAACCTGATAAAAACGCGAGCTGAATTGGACGCTCACTGAAGCCGCTTGCTTTGTTTTCGTAACACCTTTATCTTGAGCTCCCCAGCCACTGGAAGCCGACTAAGTGTTCTTAAGCGGAGAAAGTGGAACGACTTTCCTTGCAGATTGCAAATGCTTTGTGATTGACTGGTGCGATAAACTCTTGCCTCACTGGCTTAGGTGATAATAAAATCCTGGTATTACTTACAAAACACTGCTATCTCTCCATCTCCGTCCCCACAAACCTCCGTTGTGCACTCTTGTGAAATACGCCTGCAGTGCTGACAGTAAGTTCTGCAAGCAACCCACTGAGCTTTGTTCGCTCAGCTCGGTTATGTCGAGTGCAGCAGGAAATTTGTTTATTTAGCGGATCAAAAGAAGCGGGATTGTGAAACGACCAATTCAAGATTCCTTTTTCAGTATTGAGAAAGACTTTATCTCTCTCGTCTTGAATGTACTTGTGAAATCGATTGTTTCACTTCACCTCCATGTTACGTCATCGTTTCTCCGGCTCGGTTGGAGCTTCCATGCGATCCGTTATCTCCATCTCATCCGGTGTCAGGTCACGGGTGCAGTGAGAGACCCAGACGTCCCTCTGCCCGACCGCTCGGGTCAGCTCCTCTGGGGGAATCCCAAGTCGGACGTCCGCAGGCTAACCGAGAAACATCGTCACCTCACCTCTCGATGTGGAGAAGCGGTGACCTCTGGGCGACTTTGTATCCTGACCTGAAATGCAAATAAATTGCGTTATTTATAGAATGAAGGTACTTCTATTTGAGTATATATTCAGGTACTGTCCACGCAAACGCCTTTGTGTTTCTCCAGCTCATCCCGGAACAGCATCTGCTGTCATTTTCCCCTTTCGATCAGCCCCTGTGTGCCCCAGTCGTACCCCAGCTCTCTGTGAAAAAGCTGTAGAATCACACAATCATGAGTCACAAACACCAGAAGACATTTTGTGACAGCAGTGCACAGAATTGGATCCGGTATCCACAGTATTTAGGTGTGGGGGTGTAGAGAGGATGTTAAGAGAATAGAAGAGATTAAACAGGTTTGGCAAGATGCACTTCAGGACTATGACCGTTTTTGGATGCTCACCTGAGTGTACTGATGTTAGTTTTGATTTGCATTTGTAAAGCCATTGTCAGTGTTTCCTATCTCACCATGTAAGCATATTCAAACGCATGTTACCTGGATATAAATGTGAAGAAAGAAAAGGAGACATCAAGTACTGTCATGTCTTTAAAGTTTGTTTTTTACTTTAACTTTAAAATATATATTTTACGTTCCTTGACAGAGACAATTTAAAGTCCATTGCATGTACTTCTAACACTTTGAATTGACAACATACTTTGAGTCTTGATAGTTCCAGTTTTGATTGGTGTGTTTGGATTGAGAAGTGGAAGTACAAACTCTTCTTTCATTTTGTGCAATTATTTTTTATTTTTTTTTAATTTCCAGCCATCAACGTATGAAATGTCCTTGTTGGACGGGAGCCCTATGTGGTCAGATTTTAGAGGCATTTAAAGGTCATGCCGTCAGTTTTTGTTTCAGTTTCAAGCATCCAACACGTAATGCTGATGGAAAACAAACTTTTTTTTTTTTTTTACAAGATGCTTACATTTTTTTTATTTTTTTTACAGTGGTGGAAGTGCACAGTTGTAGATCAAATTTGAAGTTTACTTTTTAATAGTTTCACAATAACGTGAGGCTCGCACAGAAGGCAACATCTGCAGTCGCCCGAGGCGTCTTACTTTACCAGCATTCTAACTTTTACCGCTTTTTCAATTTGCGCTTCAAACGTTATTATCTTTGTCTGCAAGGGAGTGTCCGCTGTGACACTCCCTTGCAGACGAATCATCACTTACTGTCTGATTACTTCTCCCATCGCATACTTGACTGTTACATCAGTCGAAGATCTCATTGTTTTGTGCCCTGATAAAAAGCTGATGAAATGCCTGACACCATATAGGGATGAATTTATTTGCAGGATTTGTCATTGTGTAAAACTATTTGCAAACAATGTGACGTTTTGGCTGATGTTAAGAACATTTTTCCACATAGTAAGTGGAGAAAAAAAAAATCCCCTGATCCTTCCATCTCAGTTTTATTACAAAGTAGAAGTCACACACTAATATGTGTGAGTGATACCTTTTAGATCTAAAACACACTGTAGGACGGAGTTCATCTTCCAAAATGAAACTAAGCTGCCAATGTGTATTAATTAGTATTTTAACCTCTTTTTCCCCATCATAGCTGCATTCAGGTGCTTCTACAGAGGAAATAAAATCACTTCAAAAGCTCTCTCTTTATAATAAGACTACAAATACACTGTGAAATATAGCTTCTCATTAATAATACAGGTGCAATCCATATGCGGTGGATGGGGGTGAATTCCCTTCAAAGCAGACTTTTGCCCTGAACGAGTTGACGATCGCTCCCCTATAACCGCGGCTGGGCGGGCGTGTGGCCTCGCCGTGCATCTGCTCGTATTCATGCAGGCTTAGTGGGGCGCTGAGCGCTTTGCCGCATCAGCAAACACCACCATGCCGCACACAGGCGTTGACACAGCTGATGCCAGCGCATCCCATGTTGGCAGCGTTAAAAAGTCAAAAGTCATGACAAGAGACTTCTGGTATTTTTTGGGATGTTGAGGATTCCAGTTCAGGATCAGTCTCTCCTGTTTGAGAATGCGGGACAAACACGCACTGGAAATCGTTGTCCCTTCAAAAGCCGTTTGCATTTTTTTTGGAAATTGTGTGAACTTGCGTTTTTTTGTTTTTTTTTGTGTATCTCTTTGGTGCGACAGAGTGTTGTCTGTTCCCGAGGATGTGGACCACCCACTGAGTTTTCAGTATATCTAGTGACAACAAAAGAAGAAAGCTGGGATAACCGGTTTCGAAATGATCTTCACCTGCTGCACCAGATGTTTTTTTTTTTTTTTGGAAAAAAAAGTAATAAAACGAAAAAAAAACAAGCTATCTGGGGAAATGTGAGGGGAAATCCTGGAAAGGATCATGCAGTAATAATAGCATGAGCTTAGATGAAGCACTTGTGTAAGAGTTTCAACCAGTCGGACTGACAAACTCCTGCAAGTGCATTCGTAGAACACGAGCTGCCTTTCTAAAAACTCTTGGCGTTAAAACACGTCGACTTTGTTGAAATTCTCCGAAAGAACAGGCAGCAGCAAGAAAGTAATGCCCCACTTCCAGTCTGGTGTAAACGTCTGGCATAGTATGCTGATGAGGAAAAAAGCTTGGCTGATTTTGTTTTCTCAAAATCCAGCACTTCCTGTATCTTCAGTGACATCATCAGCTCGTCATCGAAAAATAAATAAACAAAGTGCGGTGACTGTTGGAGCAGAATTAAAACAGTTAAGATGCAATAAACCGTTTTCATTATGTCCACCTTAAAACTTTGTTTCAAAAGTGATTCAGTTATATATTTAAAGGTAGAGTAAAACAATAAACTCTCATACCACAGTTGAGGTCTTTGTATCCTGTTTGCTTTGCTGCAGGATTGATTATGTTTGCTGCTTCCTGCAAGAAAGTACACAAAGCAAAGAAGCTTGTTCTAGAAAATAACCACTTAGCTGTATTTCTAAATCTATTTGTTGCTGTCTATTTAGATAATCACATTATTATGGACATGTCCAACCATAACTACATATTATCATGTCACAGCTCAACTTAGAGCTTAAACGGTTTACCTATAAGGTAAACTGGATTATCACCGCAACAAATAACAACAAGAATCGAATCTATACTGCACATCAACTCGTTTCAATTTAGCCACTTTCACAAGACATTTTTGACATTTTAATGTTTTATTTGACATATTTTTATACTTCTTGAATGTCAGACAATTTATAGTTTGTGTCACAGAAAGTTTGTATTTGTCGTTCTGATGGTACGAACAGAAAATAGATTGTCAAGACAAATTGCTGACTAATTTGACGTCCTCGTTTTTTGGGAAGGTGAAGATATTAATTTTACATTTATATGAGAGAACCTATCTTGATCTGGAAATACGTTTTGGCACGAGGATGACTTTGCTTCAAAGGGGAAAAATAGTCTCTTACCCTCTGTAGATTTTGCATTTCGCAGACCGTAGGTTCGTCACATGCGCACACCGAGGGCGTGCGAGGAATCATGCAGGTGATGTCAGAAGGTGACTCGCACGCTGAGGCAAAACAGGAAAGAGGGGAAAATGAACTCCACTCCCAGCGGCTCTCCTTTCCCTCCAGCTCACCTCGTTTCCTGCCACATACCTCTCCACATCCCATTTCTAAAACACACACTCCGACACATTCCAACAAACCCGGCCCACAACTATTTTAATCACACTCTTGCTGCCCTTTATTTAGTTTGCGTAATTCAAATAAAGACTAAAAGCGTAGCTCAAACGGGACGCCCGGTTAAGGATTTCAGCTTTTCGACTGCAACAACCGTGTCTGTGCAAGTGAAGGAGTCTGCGCTGTCCCAGTTAGTCGAACTCCTCCTGCGTCTTGCCCTCGATCTCTCTTAATAGCAACACACAAACAGTAACTTAGATGAAAGTGGAGCCGTTTGATGGTGTCAATGATGGTTTTAAAGCAGCAACAAGGATCAAGGGTCTGTGTTAGACGGCTGCAGCTTCATGGCTTGCCTCGGTTGCAATCATCAGTGAGAATGCATCATGCATAGTGTTTCTGTTTCTCTTTATTCTTCTTATGTTCCGTTTCTCTACATTCAGCTACTACATTCTGCCGAGTCAGAAAGCCAAAGCTTTCCCGCAGAGAAGGTTAAAACTCCTCTTGTCAATCCTCTTCACTTAGTCTTGTTGGTGTCCCCAGAATAATCATTTGTCTCCGATTTAAGAGCACCGAGCTGCTCTCTAATCTTGTTTTCTAAAAAAAACACGAGCACAAATTTAGAGCGAGATCAACTGCAACGGTGCCAGAGAGGAATTGAATCTGGGTTGCCAGGGTGGATATTTAAGCCAGCGGTTCCTGAGCCAACGCTTCCTGCTTTTCATCTCGCAGTGCATTATATTTGTCCGACACGAAAGTATAAAGTCACTCATTTAGAGTTCTTGATGTCAAAGTTGTTTTTTTGCGATTATAGTTTCATATTCCTTTTTCAATCCCCTTGGAAAAGCAGATTTCAGCAGTATTTTAGGCGAGAGCGTGATAAAACAGTTAAAAATGAGGGAGATTTTAAATTATTTTTTGGTCACAAATGAATTAAAATAAGAGTTTCACTTCAGAACATTTAGGTCAGCTGATGAGCTGACGACTGTTTTATTTATAACAAGGAACACAGCTTGTGGCTTAATTTTGGGACGTTGATTCAAAGCCAGATCATCACAAAAGCCTTATTCACTGAAATGCATCTATTTTCTTGTGAAATCTGAGGTACAGTACTGTGCAAAAGTTATGCTGCAATGTAGATTTCTGCTTCCTACGAGCCAGACTTTTTTGTAATTCAACAATCCCTAAGGATTGAGTTTTTCTTTGAGTGAATTTTGCTAAAAATTTAAAATGAGCAAATCAGAAACTATCTGACACGCAACTGACACATTTGCAGTTGTTTGTATGAATACATGATTTCTGTGCAAAGTCAGACATTGCAGTCATGATCAGAGTCCAAAAGAAATTGTATCGAAGTTGCTTTTAAATTGACATGAGATGAATCGATCAGGCATTCCTTCCTGAGTCTATTCTTTGGTCTTGAAGTGAAAGCGTGCCCTGCAGGTTCTTTACCTACGAAAGTTCAGAAAGAAGGAGCATTAACGTGTGGAAATTCATTGTTCTTTTAATGGCTGTTTGCCACAGGGATTGAAGTTATTTGACACTGGCACTGGAGCAAAACATCTGTGCACTTGTAACAATAAAAGTGATTATACCTCTTCTCCCGTGGGGGGAACAAACCCAGCGAACTCTCATAATTTGTCACAAAAGCAGTGACCTTTGAGCAGAATGCTGGCTAATTTGGTGCGCAAGACATTTTCCTGCCACTTTTCCAAGGGGGAAATGTTCTCAAGCCACCACATCCTGCATTTTAGACAACAGCAACCTACTGAAGTGACTGTCACATTTCTATGGTCCTAAATTTGAAAGTGTGCTTGAGGCTTCACCCCCAGATTTGTTTGATGTTTTTATTCTGAAGAAAGGAAGTCGTTCTTGAGTTGCAGTGTTGCACGATGGAGTCGACTAGGGTTAATCTGTAAGTAATTTGTCAGTGCTAAAATATATATTTGAACTTATACTGCTACAAGCAAGATTAAAAAAAAAAAAATTAAAGCATTTTGAACCACAGTGGAGCACTCCTTACATATTTGTGGTTCAGTGACGGCATATTCTCAAATTCTATTGAACGTATTATTGAATTAAAAATAATTGTTAAGTAGTTTAGTAATTTAGCAGTAGCTAAAGGAAATGACATGTTAGGAAACACCCTCATAGCTGAGGTTAGAGGATAACAAAGCAGATCACAAACTCTTCTTGGATGCCATTTTGTCCTGCATGAGAAATGGACCAGCTGCATTTTGGTATTAATAAACAGAATTCATGAATTCAACTCGCTGACTCTTCTCCAACCTCGTACATCGAGAACGGATAACTCTCCACCGTATCTTCAATTTCCTTTTTGCAGAACATATTTGATTTATTTATAAAAAAAACACACCTTGCAAAGATGAAATACCCAGCCACAATGCCGCTTCATATATTAAAGACTGGCAAAATAATATAAAACTTAGTAGGGCTATTCATTTTCCTTGCTGCTGATTGGCTGCACCCACAATCTCAGAGAAAAGGCATCAACCAATGTTAGCTTCCATGGTGTCAGGATGTTTTCCACTTTGTGTAGTGATGCATGTTAAGATATGCTTTGTGTTGGAAGATTTGAAATAGGAAGTGATGCATGTTTTTGGAGGATGTCTCAAGTATTTGGGAACGCCAGCTGCTCACAGGTGGCTGTGCTCCATAACCCCTCGCTAACCGTTACCTGCTGACGATGCTAAAGTGAGCGTTAGCTTTCCAAGCTCCCAGTATAGAATCGACGAGTCAATCTATCTTGCCAAATCTTTCTGATACACGACATGAACATGTTTTGTTCGTTGTTGATTTCATTGCGCCGACGCAATCTTTTAGTCTCCATCTAGAGGATAATAATTATGCTTAATTGTCTTTACCCGGAACGTTTATCAAATATCTCATTCACTGCTTCATTCTGCTGCATGTCGTATGAACCAGAGAAGCCAAATGTTCTAAAAACAAATCCAGCTGGACAGTGGCTGACGGATCGATAGCGATGAACGGCAGCCTTTCACTGTCGGATCTGTTGCATCCGCGTCCCTGCTCTCCTCGGCGGGAGCTCACTCTGCGGCCCACTTACATTTCACATGGTCCTTTAACAGTTCAGACCTATTGTTAACGTGACAATGGCGTCTCTGAGACTCAAGAGAGAGAAACAATCCTGTGACCGAATTCCACAAATTCCGATGTAAATAGTGGACTGCAGTTTTACTCTCTCACAGATACGAGGGATTTCTCCCTTGTTGCGGGGGGTCGAACATGAACTTGAGTCACTGACGAGAAAGTGACAGTGAAACATTAAATGCAAAGCAGTGAGGCGGGGGGTGTTCACTGCTATGAATAGAAAGGAGGTATAAATATAAAGAGCATCAGTAAAACAACTAAAGAATGAACCAAGAGGAGGATAATTGAGGCACTGCATCCTCACTTCTCTAATCATATGTTCTGTTACCTATAAACCTACAAACCAGCTTCCTGCCTCTCTTTGTCCTCTAATCTTTTCCTATGTCGTTCCAGGATGTCCTCGCAGAGCGCGGATAATTACAGATGCTTTACGAGAAACAATTTGTGCACAATAATTAAGCAGATTTTATTGGACTCAAAGTTAGTTAACCATGTTTGCCTGTTTAGACGAGTAAATCTCAGGCCAGTCTTCAAGCTGCTGAGTTTATTTTGGGTTTGCAGCAGTGGCCTCCCCGTCTTCACCAAGTTTCCGTCAGATCGAACTACAACAGGCTGTGTTGGCCTGTAATTGACCTGCTCTACCACCTTTTCAGCGCTGTTCAGTTCAGAGAACGCTTCTTTTTATTTACAGAGCACAAAGTTACAACAAAGGTTAAAAAGAAGAAGAAGAAAAAAATAATCAAGATTGAACCACGTTGATCTAGATAAGTCCAATGCAGTTTGTAGACACTCAATCTAACGCTGTCAAGTTGCGATTTTAATGCAAGTACATGCCAGAATACCTAATTGTTATTCCGTGAAGTCATATTCAATGGATAATATATTACCAGTCCCCCAAAGATGTCTGATCAAGTAAATGTTATGTAAAAGCATTTCCTTTAACTTCTTCTCTCCTGAGCTCTTTTTTTTTTTTTTTTGGGAAACAGTAACGAGGAAAATTTCACTTTCAACAGGGAAACGTTTCTAGCAAAACTAATCTCAGGCTGAGTGGCATCTGCCTCGACAGCCTCTCTCTACTTTTTTTCTGCCAATAAAATAAAATCTGCCCGACCAAAATGACACTAATTACGCAGAAACTAAATGCTCTGTGTCAAGAGTGTTCTAACTTTTGGAAATTTTAAGATTGACACAACTGGCATTCGAAAAAACTTTGCAGTATTGAAAGTACACAGCAGATACCCATAATTTCAAAAATATTATTTCAGATTGATGTCGTCTTCTACAAAAAAAATATAAAATCACTGTGACCCTTCGGGCATTTTGTTCAGATTCTTTATACGTCTACGGTGAAATAAATATTGTGCTTTTCTGCAAAACAGTTTTGACAAAGAGATTCTTACATCTTTTTCAAAGTTAATAGTCGATATCCACAATGTTCATAGATTGTAACTATCTGCTGTGAATATCATGGGTGTTGTTGCATGATAAACTGGCCTGCCGCAGTCGTCCCCAGCTGCTCTTATTCCCAAAGGGAGGTGTATGCTAATTCCTCCGCCGCATCCTGTTCTGTCCCTAAGGGCAACAGCCCAGCTGTATATGCACACTGCACCTTTGGGATTGTAGAAGAGAAAAAAGGACATTTCCCATCGCATCATGCTGAAAAGACAGTTCAGATCACATCTTTCCAAGAAAGCCAATGAGACGTCCAGTTTAAGCCTTGTCAGAAACCAGCATAACGACAATGCTGAAGGAAATTCTCTGATTAGCTCAGCATAAAACTCTATTCTGCTTATTTTTATTTTTTTTACTTACATGATGCTTTTCTAATGAGTCATACTCATTCGATTTGCTGGGGGAGATTGATGGAGCTAAATGCAAGCTAATGCTAAGCTAATGGAGGAAAACTTGTGAGTGAATCCAAAAACGTGAGACTTTCAATGCAGCAAAACATCAATCTTTACGGTTTTTGCATCTTATCCCTTCCACATCTTTAATAAAGAAATCAAATGAACTGTGAATTCTTACGCAATCACTGTATGCTGTGAACTTTCTTGAAACATAATAGTGTAAATCTTTTCTTTGCGTCTCAGGTGAATATTGATTGTTCCCTGTGGTTATCTGTTGTTTTGTTTGGTGCATTTTCCTGTCAGTTGAACTTCTATCTATTCGTTTTGTTTCCTGGGAACTTCTTGGAGGCGATTTCTCTGCGTAAGCATCGCTTTAATGTGAACAGCAGACGTGGGCCTTTCAAAGTGTTATCCTGATTTTCTCCCTTTGATGCACTGAGCACACGGCCTTGCAGCGCATGTTTCCCTGCGTGCGTTTGTGTGTGCATCTGTGTGTTGGCGCTGCATAGATCCAGCTGGAGATTGTTGCCGTGGAGCTGACCGGACGTGTTGATCGGTAGATCAACAGGTACGAGGAAAACCGGGCGACGTCATGTTTAAGCTCTGAGCCTTTGGAGTGAAACTGACTCCTTAATCGCTGATGGATTTTCTGCCTGTCGAGAAAACGTGTCATTTTTAAGAAAAAAAAAGAGAATCCAGTTCTGAAACTGAAGAACTGAATGTGATGTGACAGAGTGTGCGATGAACTTTAAAACTTTGGAGTCATACATAAGTTCAGTTTTCCGCATCACATTAACGTTATTCAATTACATTTCATTACGGCCAGCCTGCTAAATATAGCTGCAAGCGGCGATGAGCATGCCCAGCAGCGCGGCAGAGCACAGTCGTCATGGTAACTTGATCTTACAACACTGAGAGCGGCTGGGCACTAATAGGTGCGTGATTTTACTGAGTACTGCAACCTTTGAGTGTCGGAAAATAACCTGCTGCTTAATAAACTAATCTTGTAATTTTTTTTGTTTTTTGTTTTTTTTTTGTGGCTCGTTCCATCGAACTGAGCAGCATTTGAGAAAAACAAGCACAAATTTACCTACTGATGATTTTTAAAATATCAAACTGTGTAGTTTCTGTTTTTTTTTTGTTTTGTTTTTTTAATTAAATTATTTATGTAAAATTTACAGATTATTTTTTATTTTATTTTTGTTTTTACTAAGACAAATGATTTAGACGGAAGCATGTTAATGTGCTGGAATGGCCCAGTCAAAGTCCACAGCTAAATCAAAGTCAGAATTTGAATTAGGGCTGTATATTTAGCAAGGGGTGATGAATATGTATTTCTGCCACACTTTTCAGATCTTATGTGGAACCATTTTGAAAACTATGTATTTTTGATACACATTTTTCCACTGTTATGTGTTACTTATTCCATAAAATCCCAACAAAAAGCTTAAAATTTTATGGTTGTGTCATGAAAAAAAATTAAAAAATAAATAAAAAATAAATCAAGATGTATTAATATAAAACATCTTTTAATTTGTGAGCTTTAGTCTTTCACCTGAAACTCATCTGTCTTGGATTTTTATTAGAGCCAGATCACAACAGAATCTATACATCTATCCATCTAGACAAGGATTTTGGTGAGAAATGACATTTGACATGCTTTAAAACATCATCAGTTATCAAATCACCATCGTGCTTTTGCAGCTTTCTATCACATTTTGATTCATCGTCACAGTTGGATAAAAAACCCCCGGCAGACATCTCTCTTTGCTCTTCTCATGTGTTTGCTTAATTAGCGCCATCTCTCTCATCTTCCCCGCTCTCTCCTTTCTTCCTTGTTTGTCCTCCTTATTCCTTTAGCCGCGGAAGAAAGAGGTTTCGCCCCCTCTCCTCTTCCGCCTCCTCCAATTGAAGTGTCTGTTTGTCTCCTGCCAAGGCTGTCACACTGACTCCTCTGTTCTCGTTTTGTCTCCAGCCTTGTATAATGAGCTCTGCTCGGGACAGGACATTCTGCAGTTTGGCCTTTAGTCAGGGGAGGCGCCGAGTGGGTGTCCGTCGCATGAATTAGAGGACGAAGGCGACGCGAGACGGATAGACGGCAGCAATTTGGCTCAAGGCACACGATTCCAGTTGGTTGTTTTGAGCTTTATTTTTTAAAGAAAAGGCCGATCTGTCGGCCAGATTGAGCGATTCAATCTGATCTAAGAGATGAATCACTTTTTATTGCCTTGTGATGACGTGGGTTCAGTTTGATGGTGAAAAGCACCAAAAACACCTATAAACTTTGAACATGTTTGAACATTAACACAACATTTTGACACTGCATGTGTGAAATTCATTCTACACTTAGTGCTAAGGTTCTCAATTCAGACATTTAAAACATTATGTAGCTGATCTTGGCTCACTTTTCAAGAGCAAAAACTGGAAGATTTAAGATTTTAGTTGGACAAATATTGAGATATCAAAAGGATATTATTTCACATAATGTGTTCTGAATTAATGTAAACTCCGTGAAATTATGCATTTTTATACAAACCAGCCTTATTTCACTTCATGGATTATTTGTTTGGGAGAAAAAAAAATTGCAGCTGTTTAATCTCAAATGGTTCTTGTGGAAAATCCTAATGTAGGATGGATTGTACAACTCTATGTTCACCACAAGGGGTCAGTGTTGACACGGCTCTGATTTGGCATTCAAGCTGAGCTTCCATTAGAAAAAAATGTGGGGACATTTAAACACATTTTAATAACCTATAACATTTCATAAAGGAGCTTTTTCCATTCCTGTCTAGAACAAAGCTTACCCCTCAGATTGTGTTTGAGGGATTTAAGTATTGTTACAAAAGCATCCATGGAAAAATGTTGATTTTGCAAAAAGCATTCAGCCTTTTTAATGTTGACTGGATATGTTTGCAATCATTTTCCTTCTCAAAGATGAAGAGATGGGCAATTTTCTTTGTCGAGGTGGAGTACCTCTGATTATTTTCTGCATTTTTAAAGCTCATGACGCCGTGTGCTTCTTATAAGAGGGCAGGCCGACAGAATCAAGTGCACATGAGGTGCTTTTCCACTTAATTATCCAATGTGTCAAGCCATAATATTTCTAGTTAAAGTCCAACCAGCTTCACAAATTTACACTTGTGATTGTAGGACATGAAGTGCTTCCTCCAAAACAGCCTGTTGCTGTGCAGATTATGTCTAATACTTTGATAATTGTTTTTGGAGATTTTTTGTTTTTGTTTACGTTATTCTGCTCAAAGTTTATGGCAATAAAATCCCCACCTGGTTTCGTGTTACAACTTTAAGTATTTGGAACTATTCAATTACTGTCCTGACATTAAATCCGGCCCGTTTAGACGAGAGGCTGTTGTCTGACTTGAATGTTGCGTTCTCGTTTTTTTCCAATTCCGAAGAGTAGGTGAGACAAAATGACTTGTGGCCGTTCCAGTTGTTTACTGGAATCACTGGTTGTGATGCCAATCATTTTTGGTGGCAATGGGAAACAAAAAAAATCCCCCAAAACTTTTATTAAGCAACGACTTTTATTATGTTCATCATGTCCATTGCGTACTCAGCTCTTCACTCAGAAAATGATCGGTGCCGGAATAAAGCTGACTCAGCTCTATTGACGTTTCTATCTGCTTCATAAATCAAGTGTCCGATGAGGAGGGGCAGAAAGAAAGAAAAAAACAAACACATCTTGACAGTCCGCCTGCTGCTGTACACACACATTAAGTGAACTTGTATATTCAAACTCAAGCCCTGAATGAGAGTTTTCCAGATTAACCCCTCGTGCCTCGAAAAGGTCTCGTCATTTAAAAACCTTCTGGATCTACGTGGCTCCGCTGCTCTTTTTTCCTCTGCTCTGGTCCAGACTTCCGAGGAAATTCTGTGTGACTACTGACTTGTAGAAGAAGAAGGACAAAAAAAAAAAAAAAAAAAAAAAGACAATAGCGTCGGCTGAGTTAGAAATCAATGCGACTCTCTTTGTGCTTTTGTTTGCTCTGAAATAGGAACCAGCTCCACTTTCAATCACTTGTGCGTCTACGATTATAAACAACTTGGAAAAGTTCTGGGTTACTCTGGTTCTGTGCTGGGATTCAACCATTTGCCTCGGCGTCTATTGTAAAACCAAAAAGGTTTTACCATGTCACTGCCCTGCGTCTTCTCATTAGAGCCGAGTTTCATTTCACAGTGCAGTCCGCTTGCTTCAATGCGCCCTGAGTACAACAGGCTTTCCTGACAGGCTTACAGGCAAAACATTCATAATGAATGAAGGTAAATAGGGACACTATACCAGCTGGTCTAATATGTGGCTTTTTCTCCTTCTCTTTTGTTTGCTGCCATGTGGATTTCACCCTTCTCTCCTCTGTTCCGCTCCAAAGGTAAGACATTATGCTTAATTCGCAATTTCCCTCAGGTCTCCTTTTGCTCTCTGAAATCTCTTTTATTTACTTACTCAAAATGATCTATTTTGCGACTTCAGCCGAGTCATTTCTGTCTCGCGTGCTGCGATACGTCCGTCGGCTCCACGGCGGCCCCTAATGTTCTGGTTTTAGTGCTTTTTAATGGCCTGTGCTGATTAGGACAGTTATGTTTTTTATACCTTCTTGCAGAACAAAAGCATATCTGATAGAGTGGATCTACTGAGATCTACTAAATGCTGGCAGAAGTACAGGATGATGACTGTTTATGGTCAGGGGATTCATTTCAGGACTCCACATCTATAATTTTGTCAGGGAAAAACCACATCACTTGGACTTCACTGAGCACCAGAAGCCCTTGTTTATGCTGCGGTTGGATCAGTTAAACTCCAAATAGAAGAGAGAGAAAAAAAAAAAACAACAACAAATAAGCGAGTTGCAAATATAAAATGACTGTTTACAATTTGGTCTTTATTGTCGCTAGCAGCAGATTTTCTCACAGAGATTCCTGCTTTGCTCACGCTTTTCTTTATCTGCTATTTATGTGAATTTGAGTTTAAATGCTGCGTTTAGTTCCACAATTATTGGCAATCGCTGCTGCTGCTGCTGCTGCAGCTGCACTTACACTGGATTTGTGCCTATATACCCGTGCAGGAGTCACACTATAATTTTGAGCAATTTGTTGGACTCTTTTGAAAGTCCGTGTTTATTTATTAGCCGTGTTTGCATAAGTCACAAGTAACTGCATTATTTCCCAGGCCATTTTTTTTTTTTTTTGTGTGTGCCTGTTTCAACTGTTTTGAAAGCCTCTCAACGTTTACTTTGTAAAACCAAACAAGAAACTGCAGGGACTTCACTGAGCATCACAGCCTCTTATCTATGCTGCGGTTTGATCGGTTAAACTCCAAGCAGAGTTTAACTCTATTCGGTTAAGAATAGCGAGAATGCAGGAGCTGCAAGTTTTGTGCAGCCAAACTTCCCCTTCCCTGCAGTCAGTGGAGATGGCAGGTTTCAGACTGTGAAGGTGAAAGGTGGCTGTGTTTTCTCAGGGGGAGACTGTCTGGGCACTCAGAGCAGCTGACACGACGCTGAACTTCTTAACTCACCTTTTACGCCTCGGTCTCAGCATCAAGCGAGTCGCCTCGCAGTTTGCGATCGCCAAGCCAGTGCACTGGATGAAACTCTCAGTTGAAACAGTGAATTCTTCTCCTACAATGAGAGGTAGTGAAAATGAGTCTGGAGGAAGTACATCGTTCATCCTCAACTCTAACGCTTTTACTTTTGGGCAGTTTTTCATGTTTATGGTACATTGTACTGTAAGTACTCCTGCCATGGACGCATTAAAGCATTCAGGTGCTTGAATGAATGGGTGAGTTTTTAGATGCTACCAAGCTGTTCTTACTGTGACAGTATAGTAAGAACACAGTAAGTTCACTGCACTATGCACAACGGCCTTATCGAAATAGGGATGTGACCTCTGGGTTGCAACAACCGATCTGCTAAACTTAGCATCTTTTTGTCTGTGATTTATCATATTTATGTCTGTAAGGAAAGACAGACAATGGCCTGTGCATTCGATTTACGGTTCAAGGACAGCATCCTACTTGGGACATTATCATTTAATTTGAGTTGCCAATAATTTTACAAGTTCAAACTGTTCAGTTGGAAGCAAAAGAAAAAGTTGCTTTAAATCAGTTTTTACTACTTTTATTATTCCCAACATTCAAAGACATTTTGTTCTTGTTGGTCCGTAAGTTCTCATCAGGAAAGTTTTGAATTGTCTACATTTTAGGAAATGATTAAAAAACGGTTTTGCATCTTACAGTAGCATAAGTTTTAAGTTTTATCGAGCTTGCGCTGTGCTCAACTCATCGTTCCTTTTCTCGCTTACTTAGCACTTTTGTTTTCAAGCCAGCAGCAGCAGTACGGTATCAGCACGCAAACTCTTCGTGACCCTGACACTCTGCTCTGGCTGTCTGTAAACTCTGAGCCTGACAGAAACCCCATTGTAGGTAGAAATTCCCACAGAGGCCTTCATGCAAATAGTTGGGAAAATGCAGAGCAGTCATTTCAATAAAAGTAGACACAATCATTCTCATTGTACAAACTCCTCCCGAAGTTTCAGGTGAAGGAAATGTTAAAAAAAAAATATATTGAGACCATAATCAATCATGTTGAAGCTTTTTCCACCTGCACTGCTGCAAACCTTGTGCAGTTCAACCGAAACACAAACACATTTTCGTGATAGTAGAATTTAAAAGCTGCATCAACCTGACTGATACATCTTGAAAGGTTCTTTTGTATAGAAGAGGCAGCTTACTGCAGGTTTTGTGCTTCAACAACCAACCGGTCCAGTCGCTTTAACAATATGTCACGGTCAACAGTGTCGAATGCTGCACAAAGGTCCAACAGAACCATCACAGCTCATATTTATGTGGATATCATAAAACAATGCAAACTGTGACAACTTGAGAGCTGAGCTTTTTTTTATGTTTCACAGATTCACTATAGCTGATGGCAGATGTGCTCATAAGACTGAAGACTGAAACTGATTTATGTGGTGTCCTAATGTTTTTCTTCTCAAATATGTATTTGTTTTCAGAAAAATTATAAATGATAAATGCCAAATTAACCGTGGGGGGGAAAAAAAAAAATCACAATGTCAATTTGTACTTCTCAAATTCCTAGACTTTTAACAAACCATGGTACAATTTTGCGAGACCGTGCACATCTAGTGTGTTGTCAGCTGGCAACATCCCAAAATGCCTTTTGAGATCAATTCCAAACCTCATTATTTGTATTTATCTGACTTTGCTTTTCTGATTTATTTATTTTTTTTTCTTTTTTCACCCCCACCAAAAGAACAATAGAAGTTTGTCTTCTGGGTGTCTTATGACCCAAGCAGCAGAAAGTCGACGCTCAAAATGTTTCATATTTCGTTTGCTTCTCTACACGAGGCTCTGGAGGCAAATTTTGCTGATGCATAACTCTTAATGGACATTCTGACTGCTCTTGGTGGACGCTGAGGCAAGGAGCGTAGCCTCCGTTAGAGACTCACAGACACACTATTGTGTTATGTCGCTGGAGGTTTATGGGCTGAGGTAATGACAGAAACTCTGCACAGAAGGCAGTGTTATGGTTCCCTCTGCGCGCAGGAGCAACAAGCGTCGCGATGAACAATTGAGCAGCCACGGAAGGAAGGAAATCTAATGTCGATGGGAGCAGAGGAGAGGGAGACTTTTTGATTAGGCACAATCAGCAGATATATGCACGCTAGGAACTGTGCAAATGTTGATTGCAGAGGTTTAATTCCAGCTTGTTTTCACATATGTATAAAGTGCAGCCGCGGTCACAGGAGAATCAAGTTGCTTGGAGACCGTCTTGCAGCCTTTACTCTTTCCATGCTTGTCTATAATTTTCTTTCTAATCTTGAGGGCCAAGTCTCTATTTAACTTCCTGTGGTCCATGTCCATTGTGGTACCATGTCATCAAACAACACAGTGACTACTGGTTGCCTTTCAAATAGGCAGATTGACTGTGTACATGCTTGAAAACACCTGCAAAGCTTATTGGAGGACACGCCTATCCGTGAGGTCAAAAAATTATCAATAGTTTTGGTCCAGATCTGTTCCATAAGTTTGCTTTTTTAAATTGTAAAATGTAACTCAGTTCCTTTCTCACTTCAGAATGTGAACTTTAAACCCTGGGATCATAACGTGATAACTTAAAATGATTTTGCTGGTCTGCGGTCAGAGATCTCTCTTTCTCCCTCTAAAATGTGCAGCTTCAGCTTGTTTCTAAAAGCTGAAAAGATGTAGAGTTGAGTCCCTTTTGCTGTTCCATTGAAAATTTAAGGCAGCAAAAGTGAGAAAAGTGGAAATGTCGTCTCAAAAACAACTATAATTCATATGTATAAAGACTCAGATTCAAAGCCTGATAAGACAAGCAGCTCTTTGCCTTTGATGCACTTTGTTTTTCCCTTGTTGGACTATGCTCTGCCTTCCTGACGCTCTTCCTCAGACCCCCCTGTGATTGGCCGCGGGATGCTCTTTACAATGTATTTACATATGCTGCTGCAAGGCGGTCACTCCCATTCTTCCTTTCTTGCCCAGGGAGGCAAACTAACGTGGACAGAATCTAAAATCAGGAGTGGCACTTCAGACTGGATTAGGAGTCACTTAAAGTAGGGTGGGGTGATTCCTCGTGGGAACCCGACTTGTATGCTGCGCCGGATGATTTCTTCCATCTCCCGAGTCTGTTATTGGTCGATCCGGCTGACGGAGAAAACGACGACGTGCCGGCATCTGGAGCCAGTCACGTTAACTCCGCTCCAGATAAGCCCTTATCTTTTGCGTGTTTTGCAGATGTCCTGAAAGTTTTGTCTGCTCTTCTCGCCCACATAGCATGCTCTCTCCTCCCCTTCTTGTTACACACACTCAGTCACAAGAGGTGAGGGGAATGTGCTTTTGGAAGTATAGAAGTTTGCAACAAGTGGATCCTTTGCTCTTTAATGAAACCGAGGGACTAGTTTTGTCCGACTTTCTATAAAATTCCTTCCTGCTCTGGGGAGTGGAGCAGCTTTCCTGTCTTTCAGGATACCGGCTCACACAGCATTCCCGGACAGCATGCCTTTGGGATCTCACTGTGGGAAACACTGAGGGGGGGTGAGGAGTGCTCAGAGCCCGTGGGACTGGTCTCAGTGGATGCTTGATGGGTTTTAAATGTTCCCCTTTTGCCAGTAGGAAGCTGTTTCACAGCGGAGTGGATATCAACACACAACACGACCCATGAGGACTCTTGAGTAGACGGGGAAATTCTGCAAGAGGATCCTGAAGTAAAAGTTTGAGATAAACTCAGCTTGACTGCACCGGAAAGGACTTGGCTTGGCTTTTATCTGCACTGATTAAAAAAAAAAAAAAACAACCAAAAAAAACAACAACAACAACAACAACTCTGGTTTCGCTTGGAGATTGACAGCATGGCCGGGGTCACCAGGAAGGGATCCGGGAGACCCTCGTACTACTACAGATTCCTGGGCAAGTCCCGACTGCAGCGTCAGCGAAGCCGGTCCCGGAGCCGCACCAGGCCGTCTGCCAACAGGGGTAATAAAATACTACTGCTGCTTAAAAAGCCACTGAGGAGCAGCTTGACCCTCGCATACAGAAATATGACAAAATACGGCTGCTGTTTATCCAAGAAACAAGATGCTTTGACCTTTCCTGGCTGTGTGTTTGTTCCTGATTCACTTTAGGTTTGTTTGTCAGAGTATGAAAAGAGAATATATCCTGTTGAGGCTTGGAACTAAATAGAGGCAGTTCTCTTTTCTCTTTTCTTTTTGGAAAATGTACGTTTTGTTCAAAGGGCAACTTCTTTTTTTTTTTTCTTTTGGGTATCATTACTTTTCTACAGCCACACTACTTTGTTGTAGATGCCTGACTGTGAGCTCTGGAGAGAGATAACAGTTTGGTGTCAGCGTTCACAAAGTGTTGATGTTCTCACGTTGCTGTGCCTCTGCTTGACAGCTCTCAGTTAAGCAGAGTTCCACCCTGTTCAGGCACTTTGCCTGCAAGTATTTTTTGGTGTCTGCAGCAAAAAAAAAAAAGTCAGATTTCTGCTCTGAATAAATACTTCTCCTTTAAGTCTGGGTCCTAAGGCAATCTGTTTGTGCAGTGCTCTGTTTTTCTGCCTTTCGGTGCCGCAGGCTGCATTTGAACTACTAGATTATATGATAAGTCTTTCCCCAAGGCTTTGTTGAACTTTTTTTTATAAGAAAAAGAAGTACCTCTGAATCCTCAACCTATTGATTTTTTTTTTCCCCCCTCCAGGCGAGCTGCCATAGCTTGCCGATCCGGGAATCATCTAGACTGAACTGCATGTTTTTTATTTATTTATTTATTTTTTCTCAACTGTGGATCGATGCAAACTTTCGGAAGACAAACAGTTCAGACTAATTTCCCTTCAAGATCAAACCGAATGCTGAATTTTATATAATCACGACCTCCCAACAGACCATTTCTGAGTTGAAAGAGAGTTTAGGTTCAAATTTGATCCAAAGGAAATCTTTAGTTGGTATCTAAAGCTAAATTTAGATGCTAAATCGTAATGTTTTCCCAATACGTCCAGAAAGATGGATGTGCAAAATGGAGTTTGAATGGACAAGATGAGACAAAGTGTCAGCCAACCAACTTGATTTATTCACAATGAAATGCATTATGAATCATAAACTTTGCTTTATAGAATCTGTCTATAAAAATGCTTCTTTTTATGTTTTGACAAATAGAATTAGTGTATTTTGGAGACATGAGCAAGTCAGCCCTTTTGTCCCATCAGTCCTATCTACCACTCTCCATTCAATCAACTCTCAGTCACCCTCACTGCAAAAACACAAAATTGTACCAAGTATTTTTTTTTTGTCTAGTTTCTTGTGCAAATGTCTTTGCAAATATGAACTAAGACAAAACTAACTTACAAGTAACTTTTTTTAGCAAGATACAGAGGCTTGTTTTAAGTAAATAATTCCTTAATATTTATGAAAAAGTTCTATTCCCATTGGCAGATTTTTTAACATATAACGTAGGACATTTTCCTACGTTATAAGTTAAGTTGTCTGTCGATAGAACAAGTCATTTTTCATCAACATTAAGGAATTGATTACTTATACCGAGCCTCTATATCTTGCTGAAAAGTTACTTTTATGTTAGTTTTGTCTTATTTCAAATGTGATGAGATATTTACACCAAACACCAGACTGAGATTACTTGACAAGATTTTGTGTTTTTTGCCATGTTTTGCAAAGAGTAGCAGCTTCAAAAGCAGCGCTCTGAATACCAAGCTTTAAGCACACACCTTTATGACCAGGCTTATGAATCCATAAACTTATTTGACCAGATGAAGTCACTAATAAAAATAAACCGCTGAGCTGTTTCAACACCATCCTGAGAAATCGACTTTATTTAACGAGAATCAATATAAACGTCCAGATCGAATCGACTCTTTCCACGAAGGCTCCGTCACTTGCTTCAAAGTGAAACCTTCTCTGCGCTTGTGCAGCTAGAGAAGGACAGAGTCAGGCCCCGGTCATGAGGAGGAGAGCAGAACGTGGTGGTGCCTGTGCTGAGCGTCTTCACTCTGATCAAAGTGGTGCTTTGAAGTCTCCCCGCTCTATCACTCACTTGGTCTACAGAGCGCGCACACGCGTTTGAGCTGGGACACAAAGACGCTCGCAGAGGCGCTCTCGCCTTGATCTTTGTGGGCGAGCGCAGGCTCCCTCCGCGAAAACTTTCAGACACACACAGCAGAGCAGCCTGTGTCCAGATGAAGGAAGGGTTTCTTTTAAAAAAAAATTTTTTTTGGGGGGGCAGGGGAGAATTTTCCTAAAGAAATTTGGAAAAATTTTGTAGTGATAACATTTTACTGCCTTCCTTGTAATTTAAAGTAATTCTCGACAGTACTGTAAAAAGTTCATATAAAAGTTTTTGCTGTTTCTTTGAGCTTCTCATCAGTGACATCGTCTGTGAGTTGCACTTATGCCCCTTGAAATTTTCCCTATTTTGCCAAGAAGCAAAATTATTAGGTTTTCTTCAGGGCTGGATTCAGATGTGCTCATTTGAGATTTTTATTTGTAACAAATAAAAAAATAAAAAATCAGCGACACTGTGTTGGTCTGTCGCATATAAATCTCGGCAAAATGCATTGAAGTTTGTTGTGAAATAATACAATTTGGCAAAGATTAACATCTATACATACTTTTACAAGTCATACATATAGTCGTATTTGTTTGAATTTACTGAAATATGCAAGACTTTATTTCTGGTATTTTTGGTAAAAAAAAAGATCTTTTAAACCAAAATGTCAGGTTTCTAAGAGGTCTCTTCAATTCTATGAACTCAGTACTTGGTGCTCCTTCTGCATGAATAACTGCATCACTTCTGTCTCATGTGTAACGATGTGTGGACTTTTGAATTCTCTCAACGTTAGTCTAATTTAGTTTCCTCCAAGGCTGCAGTTCATCATAAACAAAAGCTATTGCAGCATGACGTTCCATCCAACTTCAGTGTGTTATCTAACCGCTTGAAATGAGTGTGTGGGAAAAAAAAAAAAATTAGAGTTTTTTTTTTCCTCTGTAAAGACATTTTCAGTTCGCCTGAAGCAAGTTGTATAATGCCAAGACCAACATTCATCACAGCAGGACAATATAGAAATGCGCTATAGGCCCGGATCTGTGTTTCTATCTTGAGAAAGCTGCTGCAGTCTCTTATGAAAGCCTGGCTGCCTGTTTCGCAGATCAGATTGCATGAGCTCATGTGTTTTCATTTTCATACCGTGTGCACACAAGCTCATTGTTATCTGTGAATGGAAGATCTTGTGTGCTTTTGGCTCACCCCTGAACGCCGCTCGGGATCTGTTTCCTCCACTTTGCCGTGGATGGTGACATTGACATGCAAAAACTCTACTTATCTCAAAAAAAAAAAAAAAAAAAGAGAATAGCAGACGCACAGGAGGGAAATGTTCGGTGGGATCCCTTATCTTGCACTCGGGCTCTAATACTGCTGTTTGGATCAGAACATTAGGTCTAAACCTTGACTGGAACAATGTCATGACAGCATAATGTGGATATGCATTAACTGTTAGGTGAGGAGCCTTTAGTATAAATGACTAAATACATCAACCATAAGGTATGATAGAAATGTTGATCTCTTTAGATGACCTTGATTTGTTTTCCCTCCTTAAGTTGGTCTGGTATTGACAGGACGTTCACATCCTAACCAAACCTGTCAGTCTCTAGAAAAAAAACACATTTCTCTCCCTTCACCCCCCCTCCCAACAATCTCAGCTAACCTTTTTCCCCCAAATCTGACTTTTAGTGAAATGTCAAAATATCTTCAGAAAATCTTCAGTCGACCTGCTGTTGAGGTTTCTGATGTATTTTTATCTTTTCTTTTATCTGTCAGCAATCCTATGTAGCAAATTGCTCCCCAGCGCGTATTTATGTCTTGGCGGTACATTTTTGAAAATATAAGCCAGCCTTGATTTATCTAGCTCGAAGGCCTTTTTGCTGTTTTAGTTTCAAATGGGCGGAGATCCTTTCTCTGCTTCACCATCTGCTATGTTTACGGCTTTGGTCATTTCATACATGACCTCTTTTAGTTATGCAATAGACTCTTGGCTCTGGTACATTTAATACTGACTGTGCTTCATTACAAATTGTCTACCTATTTGAATAGCTCACACAAAGTATAAATAAATAAATATCAATTTAGATGCACACACAGTGGAAACCATCTTAGCACTGCTACTAGGATATGTAATCTATATTTTTTCCATTTCTCTGAGGCCAATAAGTGCCAAGGAAAATAAGGGACGCTCTTGTACTTACTGCTTTGCTAACACCAACCGTGTCAAATAGCATTGCGTCTAAATGCTTTAACTTCCCAAAATGAATTTTAAGACTTTAAGACGTGCTCTACGGAAAAAAAATATGCCTGTAGACAGGAGTCACGCCCCACAGAAAAATGGGTGAATCTGTAAATATTGACCACTGTACACTGACTCAGTAGCTGCAGTGGACAAAAGTCACACAGTGACAGAAAAATAAAGTGGCATGTCCACACTGAAATCTTAGAGGATTACTTGAGTTGTGGTGGGATGTGGGACGTTGTAATGTATTGAACGCAGCACTGAGTTCCAGTTCAACCATTGCAGAATACAACACTATTAAAACATAAGTTAAAAAAAAATTACAGCCATTTTTCATTGCTTTTCATTGCAATATGGACATGTTTTAAACTCATGACATCTCAGAAGACAAGGGCTGCCAGCCTCCGTTAGCAAAACATGCGTACCTCCATATTATGAGGAATCAGTGAGGATTATGTGTTTGCATAACAGTGTGTTCAAAACCCTCTGAGAGCTTCACCAAAGGAAAACAACAAGAGTTGAAAAGAAAAACTGAGGTAGAGAAAGCTGTGGCCGCAGGAGTAATTAGAAAGACAATGAGGCAAAGCAATACAGCGGTTGCTAACGCTTTCTGGGTATATCGACTGTTTTATGAGAATTCAAGTTAGGGCACCAACTATGATCGCTCAAAGTTAAACTGGCACAAAACAAATAGTTTTCTACAAGCTGTCTGCAGCTTGGGGAACACTGTTTGATTTTCCCAGTAACAGCTCAATAGTGCATCACTGCTGACAGTTATTATGCATCATTATATCCTCAATGGGTCGTTACCAAGAAACACTTGTGATCGGTGCTACTGCTTTTGTTCTGTCAGGTGGAGTGCTTGGACTTTCAGTCAAGTGCGTCTGGGGTTGTGCGAGTGTGTTTATGTTTGGGCTGATGGGAAATATGGACAGAATTAATGCTGATATGGAGAACATGGTGAAAACATCTCCGATAATCACAGTGACTCAGTCACATTCGCACCCAAACACATGCAGGAAGGAAACGAGCAGACTTGGTTGGACTCCCAAAGTCTTAATCAGCTGTAAACGTTAATAAGATGGAGACGAAGGAAGTGGTTCATTGGAAGCGACGCTGTATTTGAATCCTCAACGTCTTCACTGATGGAATCTTTTTTTTTTCTTTTCTTTTCTTGTTTGCTCGGAAACAGATAAGTGCCTTTATCTGTTTTCGTGGTTTGTTTTAGAGCAGCCACTCTGAGATTAAGGACGGGTTGGGAAAACAAAGGCCTCGATTTCCAGCGGAGGCAGTTTGACTGCTGGTTTGACTTTGAATCAATAAAAGCGCCGAGGAAAGGTGTTTTCTATCTGCTTTCCAGCTGTGCATAAGCACACAAATACCAGTAGAAGAATTTCTAATACGAAGGGCAAGGAAAGGTTAGTTCAGCTGTGAAGTGGCTGAAGTGAAGCCACCAGAATTTTGTCATCATCTCAGTGTTTAACCAGGGATTACTGTGTGATCGCACTCTCATTTCTGAAATCTGTGCCCTTGCATCCGCTCTTTCCCCTCAGCATGAGTCATCAAGAAGGGCCAGATGACACAGTCTGTCTGAGCATCCAAAAGACTCCAATAACAGAAGGACAGGTGCAGGATAATCCCACTAATCCATAGAAATCCGTGCGGATTACAATCCAGAGCCGCAGAACAATTTCAGAGAAATGGCTGCGGCTCTATAGGAATACTGCGACAACTCGTCATTATTGAATTGCCTTTCAACATATTGCAGTTGCAAAACAGTAGGTGACTGAGAAATCCTGCATGATGTAAAAACAAGGTGCTTTTTACCAGCCTGAAATATTTTTGACACCAAATTACGTCCTTCGTGTTGTTTACATTGGCTGACCACTTTGGGACCGACGGATAGAAAACACTTCTGAATCCCCCCAGTTTTCTTTGACGAGCATCTGGATAAATTAAAAAGCTTAAACTCATGTAGTTTTGTAACAGAGTGATGATATTTTATCTGTTTGATTTGTTCACAATAGAGAAGTTTTACAACTAAAGAGTAACCAAAAATAGTTTCTTGGAAAATTGTATCTGCTTGGTGGAGGCTTGTTTTGAATTACTGCGTCAATGCAGAGTGTCATGGAGGCAATCAGCCTGTGTGTGCTTGCTGAGTGGAGGAAGCAGATGATGTTGTTTTGACGTTAGATTTCCACTTATCTGCATAGTTGGCTCCATGGTACATTAACTTCCGCTTGACAATAGTTTGTAGCTTCTCCATTTGGCCAAGGTCAGCTTGATTTTCTGGTTCAGTGAAGCACAGTGATGCCGTGATCGTTTGTAATTTTGAAGGCAGGTGCAAAGTCCTACCCTCACAGGCAAAACTGCTTTTCCATAAAGTGTGTCAGCACAGGGGAGCTTGCTCTAAAATTTCCCCATCGCCCCGGAGTGCTGATTTGAGAAAACACATTTGACCAGAACCGCCAGATAAAATGGCTGCCACAAAACTTTGCATTGAAGTTAAAGGAAGCAGCTTAACACAGATGTAGTCTGTGTCGTGATTCCTGTGCAGCTTTTTTTTTTTTTTTTGTCAGCATTCTTTCTTCTACTAAACTTTCCATTAACATAAACATCAGAAAATTGTAACCGTGTTAATGAATTACCAGTTGTGTCGTTTTGCAAAAAGACAAAATAACAATAATAAAAATAACAAAAAAAAAACTCTCCTTTTCAGTTTTATTGATCAGCATGACTCTTGTTGTAGTTTTAATGTTGGAATAGTTTTTTTTTTTTTTCTGTGAAAGCTCAAAGTTTTGTTGCTGATTTTTTATAGTGGACTGAAAGCAGTGCTGTTGGGAGGATTCCTGCCGCAGCTTTTGGATATTTTAGATGGTGGCGATTCCGAACCAGCATCACATGATCTGTCCGCATGTGGATGAAGTTAATCGAGTGAAATTACATGTCAATTCAAGATGAGAAGGATAAGGGAAACAAGAGCAGAGGATCATCGCGTTACATTGTTTTCTATGAGGGTTAATGAGGAAAACATTGAGCATATCAAGAACACAGTGTGTACTGATTCATCACTCAGCCAATTACGTGTCCAAATATCAACAAGTCCAACTAATTCCTATGACTATGACACATAAAATGAACAAAAAGAGGCTTAATGTATTTTGATAGCGATAGTAGTTGTAATTCCAGCAGAAAATGCACAAATTGCATTGCACAATTTCTCAATTGTGAACAAAAGGTGTGTTTGTGGCGTTTTCCTTCAGATTTTCACAAGCTGGTGGTGAAGTCAGATGGCTCTCTGTGCAGCGGCGGCAGAAGGAATGCAGCTTGCTGCGTCGCCCTCTATATAAACAGCAACTTCCTTCTTCTGTGCCCCACTTCTTCTCCCTCTGACTTCCCATAACAAACCGCAGACAAAGACATGTCTGCGCCAAACCAAACACAAAACAGGGTCCTTCTCGCTTGATGCCACTGGGACAGAATGCACTTATAATCGTCCGCTATTAACTTCCCAATTCTGCTCTTTCTGCTTTCGAATCGGTGCCTGTTTAGCGTAAATCTCCTTCACTGTGGTACGTTTTTAATTTTATTTTGATCTTATTTTGAGCCTGTGCGCTCTGTGTTTGCAGAAAGTTAAGTGAATGTTGACCATGTATGCACTGCTGGTTTTTGTTGGCTCTTTTACTCTTTTGCTCCCTCGTGTTGATGGAGCTGCTCCAAGGAGACGGAGGAGAACCTCTTTATCACCCCATCACCTCCACGCTGAGTAAACACCACGACCCAGAGGTCAAAAGTCCAGCGCTGGCCTTGCAGCTTGGCGCTAACACAATTTAGTTTCCACTCATATGCTCTCACGTTTGTTCTTTTTAAAACTGGCCTCCATTACCTTGTGAAAGTATTCATATATTTTTACATTTTCTTACATTAGTCACACACTTCTATGTATTTTAGGTGGATTTTATATGGAAGACACACATTGTAGTTCACAGAATGTCAGTGATAATATAATAATTGACACATTTTTGGCTTTGAGCAGAAATAGTAAAAATGTTGCATTTGTCCTCAGCCTGCTGAGCCAATCCTTGTTGAGTCACCTTGTGCTTGTGTCTATTTTTAAGTCTTGGTCTAAACCACTGCACTGTTGAGTTGTTGTCCTGCTGCAAGGTGAACTTCCACCCCACTGTCACCGATTGCAAGTTCAGATGAGTTTTCCCCCGGTATTACAGCATATTTATTTCCATCCCTACCCCTACTGCACCACACAGAATGATGTTTCCACGACTGTGTGTTATGATAATGTCCAGGGTGACGTATAGATCTAGTTTCTGGCCAAAACATATCATTCTGATCTTGTTTGACCAAAGCAACTTCATTCACAAACAATGTTGTTTCCACTGCATGGCTTGTAAAGAACTTCAGGTGTTTTGTGTTTTTTTTAATTATTTTTAACAACAGTTTCCCCTTCCTCTTTTTAAAGGCTACATTTAGATGGGTTTATGACTAATAAAGGTCATGTCAACAAATTCTTCCATCCTCCAGACTTACTGTTGGTCTCAAAGTAGCTTGTTTTAGTGATTCATGGTCTCCTTTCAGATTAAGTGGGCAGCACATCTTGTCCGGTTCACATGGACAAGATTTGCCAAACTTAGATGGTGATCATATTTTGGAGCGTGCCACTTTTCAGATGTGTTTTAGGTAAACCTTAATTCTCTCATGTTCACTTTTGCAATTATGCGTTCGTTTGTGTTGATCTGCCACAGGAGATATTGATGAAACGGACGTGAGGTCATGGCGAACGAGAGAGAAAGAGGTTCGGTGTTTTTGCAAGTCACCGCATGCGAAACAGCCCGATCGACTTTCAGAGGATTGCGCGACTGAAATTGATTCGCAGCAGATATTCCTCAGACAGCCTGGATTTTATCACTGCCGCCAGCAGGTTGCTACGTAGCTGAAAAGAGGGGGAACAAAAAAAAAAAAAAAGAAAAGAAAAAAGTGGAGCTTTAGTGTGCAAAGGACTCAGATAAGAGTCAGGACAGATACTCACCCAGGCAGAGAGAACGGGGTAAACACAACCTGACAGCCTATGATATATATATATATATATATATATATATATATATATATATATAATTTTATAATTTTTTTTTCTGCACATTTCATTGTTCCAAAGAAACTCTGTGTACGTTGGTGTGTGTGTAAGTGCGTGTGTGTGTGTGTGTGTGTGTGTGTGTGTGTGTGTGTGGGGGGGTGTGTGTGTGTGTGTGTGTGTGCTTGAAATCTCCTCTGGTTTTACCCTTCTGTCATAACAAAAGAACAGTCAGCATGCTCTGTGGATGTCATCTCTCTGTCCTGAGGGGACGGAGATCTTAAAATGCGGAGTCACACAGCTGCTGATAACACAGTTCTGTGCTCAAACGGTCAATTTCGTTTATGTATTTATTTTTTCCTGTCGTACCAATAGATATCGTATTTGCTCTACAACCACAGCTTAGCTTTTCTCATCTGCTGCCTTGGTCAATTAGGCTTAGAAGGACTTTATGGCACTTTTAGCTTTTGTTTGATCTCACCACATGACAGGGAACTGTTAAATACTCTTTAAAAGATTTCCACTGGCGACCACGAAACGGTTGACAGCTGAGGAACACGGTGAATTAATTAGCACTTGACGTGCTTGACACTTCCTGTTGGAGCTAATGGGGGACAGAGCCCCTTAAATGGAAGCATATCCATGAGTTCATCCTCCACGAGAGCGCGTGTTCAAAGCTCGTTTTCTGACATTATTAATGCTGAATGATCCAGGCTCACGGTTCGCAACTTAAAAGTTCTGAGCAAAAACAGAATGACTCTGAAGTCGTTTCTCATTTTCAATACAAGCAAACGTACCATCGAAATAAATCAAATGTGCCGAGCTGTCTGGTACTTTCTCTAAAGAAATAGAGCTACTTGCTGGAGTTTTTTTAAATGTACCTTAAAATGCATTGATACGCACACTGTGAGCTGTCTTAGATATTACAAAAGCTAAAATCGTATCTTTGTCCTTGGGGATGCAGCCAATCAGCACCAAGGGAAATAATTGGCCTTTCCGGATTGGCTGCTTTGCAACCTCCAGCCAATGCGCTGTCAAGCATCAGTACGCGTAGGTGCTTTTAGCTTCCCAAGATGCCTTTTCTTTTGAATAATTTAGATCAATTTTGTGAAAACAATAAAACAAAATAGAATGGAATTTGGAGTCGCTCTCTGCAGAAAATCTTCAAAGAAGGGAGTGTGCTGACAATATTGAACCAAAGATGCTTATGTTTGAATCACCATGAATCATCATCTCACTATTACCCCTTGTGTTTTATGTTATTTGTCAAGTTCAGGCTCGTTCTGCTCTTCTGCCCTTCCACAAATGTCTCTCTGACAGGGATGTCGGTATGTGGCACAGGCTGAGTCAGCAGGAATAAAGATGTGGCGTCAGGTCAGGCGTCTTACCTGGACTGTTTTTGGTAAAACGCCAATTCACTTTTTCTTGTGACCTGGGGGATTGGTTGGTTGCACAGTCACGGCAGGTAAACAACACGAAGGCCTTCTCAAGAGTTTAGGTGTTTGCGGCTGGGGCGATAATTGCACTTTCTCCGTTGGGGTTCGCGACCGTTGCAGAGTTATTTTGAAATCCCACTGCTTTTATGTGAAGGTTGGTGTGCAAATTGCCAACCAGCAAACATCTAAACTGTTATTTGGCTGGACTCCGATTCTGCGATTATGTATTTGTGTTTTTAGATGTCTTACATCCTGAACTCTTGCCAAAGGCCGAGGAATTTTAATAAAGATACTAAATGCGTAGTTTTCCGCATCCTATCAACAAAACAAATCCCAAAAGAGTTACCAACCAGCAAAAGAAAATGTGATACGTTTCCAATTCTGGCTCAACTCATTTTTTTTTTTTTTGTTGTATTTTTTTTTTTTGTTTCTTTGAGATGCATGAAAAGAAAAATCCAAGAAATCCACCAAGCATGTATTGCAGAGTCGCGGGTTAACGTTCTTTTCCACATCAAAGTGTTAAGATTGAACACAAACAACATCTTGGTTACAGCCACCTCTCAATTTCATCCTTCATCTCAAAGCCTTTTAGCTTAGCCTTAAGTGAGAAAGGATGAAAAAAAAAAAGCATAATTCAGAGACACAACAACATGTTTTCTCAGCACATTTAAAAGCAAAGCGCATAACTGACAGAATCAAAAGGGAAGTCATCCTGCAAAATTGTAACGTTTTACCCAAACATTAAGTCATTAAACATTTTCCCTTTAATTTGAGATGTTGTGTGTGTCCTATCACTTTTAATACATTGCCACGTATGGGAGCGAGGTGATGGATGCGAGAGGTTTCTCACGCGTTTTCTGGATAAGGAGGATACATTATTTGATCTTTTTTAGCAGTCAGAATGAGTGCAAGTCCTGCTCAGACATGAGAGGAAGAGTTTGACGGTTTTAGTCTCTTGGCGGAGAACATCCTTTCAGGAGGTCCTCAGGATATATACGCTCTGACCTGCAGTGCATTACTGAATTTAAATTGAAAATTAAAAAAAAAAGAAGAAGAAGAAGAAGAAGACGAAAACGCTTTACCTTCACTCCAGAGTGGATCACTAGCCCAAACTCTCTTTGAGGCTTTTAGAGAAGTGTTCCTACTCACCTCTCTTTAAACAGAATATGAAAACAAGTCATCACATTAAATATGGAGCTGGAAACAGCAGGCGGTGAGCTCAGATTAGCATAAAGATTGTAGCCCCTCCAGCATTCGGGCTGCTTAGCTATTTTAGCCACCTGCTGCTACCATCTTCATACCTAATGAAGAAATATATAACCCAGCAGGGAGCTGAATATTTTCTCCGGAGAAAGACTGTCAGATGTTCTTCTTTAAAAGTGAGTCCGCACAGGCTTGACTCCGAGGCTTCTCTGCCACCATCTCTTTTTATTTTTTTTATTTTTTTTTACCAAATGTGATTCATGCCCTCTAAGTTCCATGGACCAAAAGCGAACCAGCCTTTAGGAGGCTGAGAGGTTTGGCAGCAGCCGTTTATGAAGGGCAGAGTCTCTCATGTGCAGCGCTAAAGAGTAAGAGCAACACTTTTCGCGCACCCAGAACGCACTAATCCATGTTTAAAGATCTCTGCGGAGGAAAACGCCGACGTCACGGCAGCGATGCTGGTGTGCCAGTTAAAAGCAAGAGGTGGCAATAAAGCTGACATCCTTAATCGGTTCAAATGAATGTAGTATCTGGGTTCTGAAGAAACGAATTCGGGAGGAAGTCCCAGACATCTCCCATCGTTTTGGAATCACACAGTATACGCTTTTTTTTTTTTCCTGAGTTGTGTTTTCCAAAAACGCACAGAGATGAGCAGTAGCTGGACTAGTTCTGTTTGCGGTATGCCTGTGTTTGTGAGGACGGGGGAAGAGGACAGGGGTTATCCTTGAAGCAGGAGGAAAACTTGATTTAAGTAAAGGAGAAAAGCAATTGTAAGATCAGGGAAACGACGGGAAGGATTGACTGGAAACATCCAGTAAACGGTTTCAAGGCTATCACACTTGGAATTTCCAAGTCAACAACAGCTGCCTGTGGACACTCTGACCCTTTTAAACTGCAGATATACTCTAAACACACACACACCATCTGAGATCTGAAGGCCGCACACAACTGCTACACACACACACGCACACACACACACACACCCCTCCATAAACAGGAAATGTTCCCTGAGATCAAACCCCTCGTGTTCGACAAAACAAACTCCTTGATGGTTATCCCCAGGAGTCACATCAGACGTTGCGTTTTAATTTAGTTTTTATTGAAAAGGAGTCTGCTCTCTCTTTCCGTCTGTGTCTCCGTATCTGTCTGTCTGTCTGTCTGGGCGGCTGTCTGAACCGAGCCTCACACAGCAGTGGCAGTTTTCCGTACATTTGCGGAAATTTATTGCAGCCAGACGGCCGGAGCATGTGGAAACCTGTACCGCAATTGCACTCAGCAGTCCCCTTTTTTTTTTTTTTTAACAGCTCCATGATGTGCGCTCATGTGTTTGGTTTGCCTTGGAGCGCCAGCAGCAGCCAGCTGTGCACAAGCAGGGAGTTTTCTGTCGCCAAATGAAGCTCCCGGAGGGGCGAATTTGCTGAAGGCTGAGTGTGAGAATTTGCATCGCAGACTTTACTCCGTCAGGGCTGATAATTACCTTAATCAGCCTTATTTGCTCATGAATGAGTTTTTGATTTGAAGGGATTAAAAAGTCTTGTTGTCATGGCAGCAGAAATTTCAGTCCCACTGTAGTTGTTGGTTGAGAGGAGGGAAAGCAACAGGAATGCAATCACTGCGTGAGTCGTGCGCCGTGACTGAAGATGAAGATGGATTTGGATTTTGATCGGGTTCACACTCCTCGGCGCCTGGCTTTGATTTCGAAGGAGACTTCCAAAAATGTAACACCCGAATCCATGGTAATAAACTCTTGGGTAATTATTATGATCTCCTGAGATTTTGTCACTCTGCATTAAGTCGTAAATGTCCTCTTTCCGACCTCTTGCGTCGCGAATTCAAATCCTCCGTACAGACGCAGAACAAATGAAGATTATTCAGACGCCTCAACAGGCTTAGTTAAAATAAATAAATAAAAAAAACAAATACCACAGAGGACCATCTCACACATTTTTCTGTATTTGCGTTGAGGAAAAATGTATGGATTTGTCCTTTGCTTGCTCTTTAGCTTCAGCTGGAGTTAATACAACCAACCAGCCTGTGAGACAGCAGATCATAAAGCTCAACTTGATGAACATAAATACATATAAAGCTTGTTATACATGAAAATACCATATTAGTTATACTAAAGTTTAGGATTAGGTCTTTCCCCATGCTAGTGAAAAGTTTAGATAGTTTCATGCATTGTCCTGCAAAAAAGTATTTATTTATTAAAAACGCTAAACATATTAGCATTTTATTTTGTTAAAACTCCTGTAATTTATTTGGATTTCAAAGAAATTCCACACACTTGTTTGCAAACTGGCTCCAACTCTGTCAGATCGTCTGTGAACAACAGTGTTCCTATTTTGGCTCGGCTTATCAGGCGTATTTAGCTCCAGACTTTGTCTAGGACACTTTAACACGCGAATTCACATTGATCTAAACCAGGGGTGTCCAACTTCATTCCTTCACAGTGACTGTCCAGCAGCTACTAAATGCATCCCTTTTCCAACATGCCTGAATCAAACGGTTGAATTACCTCTTCGGGAAGCCGTCATGTTTGGCAGAGTCCTGGTTACGTATCTACAGGGATGGATTCATGTCCCAACTTTTTTACCAGCCTCTAACAGGTTTTCTTCCTGGTATTTGGTTCCTTTTGCCTTTCGGTTTTCTCTGCCCAGCTTCCCCGTCTTTGCTAAACAACACCAACCTCCCAGCAAAAGGTCGCCACAATCAACCAGCCTGTTTCCTTATTTCCTGAAATACAGTCCTTTCAGGTTGATTTGTGCTGTTAGCTTTGTGCCACGTTTGCTTTGACAACATGGTTTATTAAAAAAAAAACCCTGCAAAACAGTTAAATGGTTTCTTTTAAAAATGTATTTGCTCCGTAAAACCCAGAACTGTGGCGTGCACAAATCACTTGTCCTGTCAGTGGATTCTTTCACCTGAGCCGTGGTCTGCGCAGATCCTCCAGAGTGGCCATGGCTCACCGAGCTGCTTCCTTGATTATCGCTCTCTCTGCCCCGGCTCGGCAGTTGAAGTGGACGGGTATGTCCTGGTAGGTGTGGCTGCGCCATGCCCACAAAAACACACTGAAAGTCGCGGTTGTTACATGACAGAACGTGGGAAAGTTCAGCAGCTGCAAAACCCAGGATCAAGTCAAAGCGCTGCAACAGTAACGGCAGCATAAGGTGGCGAACTTGAGATCATTTGCGCACTTGGAAAGAAATGCGTGAATTATTTCATTTACGAATCGACAAGATGATACATTTTCCTGTCGTTTTCATTTTGCCCTATGACAACACGAGAAATCCAAAAAGATCCCAGCGGTTTCTCACCGATTCAGAGCCATGAATTTGTGCGACCTTGCCAGGCAGCGTTACTTTAAGTCTGCTAGAAATAAATGAAAGTCAGCATGGTGCCTCCTGAAGCCGAAAGATTAAGATGTGCAGTCTTAATGCGTCCGTGTGCGCGAGGATTTGTTATGTAATAAGTATATATTAATAACACACCACCACACCCTCCTCACACACTGCAACATTAATTCACTTACTGGTTTCAGACGGTTCAAAACGTATTTAAAATAATTTGCCTGATTGATGATGTGGCCATGCGTGAACGCTTTAATGTGGACAGACTTTATCACCATGTCAAAACTCGTGGCTCTCATTCTGCACTTTTATTTAGATGTATTTTAATGCAAATTAAGCAAAGGCGCACATTCGAAATATTGCGACGCTTGGGTGTGTGTTTTTTTTCTTTCTTTCTGTGCTGGAGTCAGAAGGCAGCAGAAATAACTGAAATATGTGAAGACTTGCAAGTTGGATGACTGTAGCATTCCTCAATGACATGTCCAGATCTGTAGCCTCCTTACACACACACACACACACCTACACACACACGCACACACCGTCCCGTGCCTCCAGGACACTTTCATAATGGTCAAACACCATTTTTTTTTTTTTTAAAGCCTTTATCCTATTTTTTTTATTTTTTTTTTATTTTCTGAATATTTCCTTCTTCCTACATCTTGTTGACAGAACCGTTTCAGAAAGGGAATGTGTGACTAACAAACTGTGATATAGAAACACATGTTTGTCCAGATGGTTTGGAAAAGTTTTTATTCTTTATTTTTTTTTATTGTCAAAAAACTGGAAAGTATTATTAGACGCTAAAATTGTACAAACTTTTTGTTGTTGTTGTTTTGTCCTTTTGTTATACAAAGAGAACTTTAAGATGGACTACAGAAATAAAGTAAGATAGCCAAACAAACAATACAATAAAAGTTACCTTTTGAAGCGCTCAGGCTTCTCGCTACATCTATCTGTTGGGGTCGCAGCTCGATACCCTCTTTTTCAACTTTCTGTAGACTTTTTCCTCGCTGTTTGTCGTTTATTTCTTTTCGTCTGGCAATGGCAGATCTTCACACAGTCCTGAAAAGAAGATGTCACATCAGTTGGGAGTTTGAAGAGCAAAAATCCACTCGAGCCAAGAAAAGGACAAGCTCTTTGCAGAGTTTCCGCTCAACCTTAAGAACTCTTCCTTTTTCCACTTTATTTTGTGGTGCTTTTAGAGCTTTATATTCAGACAGAAAATGGACAGAGAGAGAAAGAGAAGGGGGGTAAAACATGCAGCACGGGTTCCAGGATGACTGCACACTGTAGTTCGGACTAATAAATTCATACGTTGTTAGGCTGTGCCGTAACTACATGACCCTTGATGCACGGCAGCAGGGTACAACTACGGTTCATTCCTCTGAAAAACTACAAAATACATTATGCAGTCGTGTATATTCCTCAATAATGACTTTTTATGCATACTGAGTGCATGTTGTCCTTTTGAGAGGTATTAAAAAAATATTTGATCATTCTTCATAAATATTTTTATTTATTCATGCCTTAGAATGGTTCACAAATATTTATGGGAAAAAAAAACTTCACTTTGAGATTAAAATACTTTGACTGAAATGAATCTTTCTTTGTGACTGAAGGTGAAAGCTGAAGCTTACAAACTTGAATATTTACTGATTTTTTTTTTCTAATTAGTTTACGCAACAATATTAAAGTCACTTGAACCTTTCAATGCAAAATTTAAAAAAAAGAAACAGATTGTTTTAGGTTTTTTGTCGTTAGATTAATGCTAGAAGCTTTATTACAAGTAAAGATACAAAAGAGCTGTCAAATACATAAATGAATCCGCTGTCTTTAAAAGATTTGCTGTAGTTTGCTGACTGCCGTCCTTCCCTTTTCAGGCGTTTTTCACAGAAATCAAAGACATTTAAATGCGCTTTGAAAGAAATTTTGCTTAAGAGCCAGCTTTAAAAATCGTCAAGGCTTAAAAAGGAAAAAAAACAACAACAAAAAACACCTTCTTTGTGTCTTCAGAGTCTCCTCCGGAGAGGACGGGACGCCGCCGCAGCATGCCAGGCTCGTCGGACAAGAACGCCACCGTCATGGAAGCCACCTCCAACGCCGCCACCCCTTTCAGAGTCACCGTGAGTACTGTGAGTGATGCTGTTTTTTTTTTTTTTTTAGTCCACCAACTGTCCTCTCTCCATCTCTCAGTTTCTTAATTTTTAATTTCTTTTTTTTTTACTCTCATAGATTAGAAGGCCAGTTTAATGTTAAGATGAACTCGTATCAAAATGGAACTGATCTGCTTTAAAAGTCGCCTCCAACGGTCACATCTATATCGGTTTTGTTTTCTGTTTTCTTTTTTTGCCAGTTTTTGCTTCTTCCTTTTTTTTTCGTCCATCAGCCCACTGTAAAGCTCTGTGTCATGTTTAATTCAGCAGATAAACAGCCGGTTAATGAAGCAAAAAATTCTGCCACGAGTCATCAATTTAAAGGTAATTAGCAATTAGCATCGCATATTTCAATTAATATTTAACAAGTGGGGAGACGGCAACCCGGAGGTGAAGTGTAAACTGCTCAAAGTCAGGCCAGCGGAGCGACGACGTTTGTTTCTCATAAACATGTAAACTCCGTGTCATTTCTTTAGTCTTCACAGAATGAACAAACACAAGAGTGGGTTAAACCGGGAGCCAAACGATATGATGGCATCCATTACAACAGGAAACAAAACAAGTGCTTTTCTGAAAGTCCATATTAACTATAATTGATATGGACTTCTACATAATAGAACATGCGGCATTCTTGCCATTTGTGTTACATTTCGTCTCAGACCTTTCTGGACCTTATTGATCCCTTATAGAGAGACATTTGAGCAGAATCTTAGTTTGATCTTGATTTCAACAGGAATTAACGAGCGCTTATGAAAAGAAACAAAGAACTGCAGGCTTGTAAGAGAGATAAAGGGTCAGATGGAAGGACTGACTTATTGATTAGCTGCCTCTGAAGCGGCTTCTTGTGCTTCTCAGGGAAAGGGAAGTTGGAGGCGATCTGCTGCAAAGTCATCCTCAGTCACATGACCTCTTGACCCCCAGCCGTGAGCCTAATATTGATGAGCTTCATCAACTGATTCCTGTCCGAAGTGAACATAGTTCCTTGAAGATTGTTCAACTTGGCCTGTGGGCTCCTTTTCCATATGCTTCCCCCTAGTGGCGTTTACTGGTATTGCATCAACGATCAAAGCATGACACTTTCAGGTGTCTTCCTCATACAGCCCTGGGAAAAAAAATAAAATGATACATTTTTTCTGACTTTACTTTTTATAGGTATGTATTTGACTTAGAAACAACAATACTAATGTTTTAACTCCAGAAGAGTTCAGAAATCAATATTTGGTGGAATAACCAGGAGGTTTTCAGTGGGCTTCAGTGCAGTGGACTGACTGTAGACATTCATATATTTTGTCAAATTAAAACCACAAACATTAATATAATTTCTTGATGTTATGTGGCCAGAAACACAAACCGTGTCATGAAAATCAAGAAACAGAGAAATAATGATTTTTTTTTAAAAAAATCCTAAGATACTGTACTTCAGCTTGATTGGGTAGTTATGTGTGTCTCATCTTGTCAGCTTTTGATGTAAGGATGGACAACACATCATATTAGCTGCACTGCATACTGACGATATGGTTAGTGAGGATGTTGGGTGTTGAGTGAATGGCTACCGTTCCTCATCATTCCTCTTTATATCAGAAACAAACTTCCACACTCTGACAACAAGAATTATAATGATCTGTAAAGCACTCCTTCGAAGGCCTCCAGCTAAATCAGTCAAAATCTTTTTCACTCTTGCATTTGGACGGACGAGGTTTCATATCTGCAAACACACACACACACCCACACACACACCCCCACACACCCACGCACACACACCCGCACACACACACACGCACACACACTCTCCAATGCTGTTCCTGATTTAGGTTCCTGAGCCAGATCCATGAGCCACAAAAACTGAAATCTCTTCAAAGTGTCTGCTATAATTAAGCAGATAAAGAGTTAAAATAGAAGTTCCAGTTTCTTTTGCTTCACTTGTCCGAGGTGACTGAACTGATTCTCCTTCTCTCCCGTTTTCTCTCTGATAAATAGCAGAGAGGTCTAATTGGGAAGGTACATCCTCTGGTTTTATCCACTTATGCTAAAGGAGAGCACGAGACGTGACAGTAGAAGCAAAGAAAAACGCCCCGCTGATTGTCCCGGCTCTGATTCTATCTGGCCGCATTAAGGGCGGCCGGGAACCGGCGAGCCGAGGGAATAGAATTAACTGGTTGCAAAGCATTTGCTTTAATTTCAAGACAAAAACGAGGCCCGGCAATAAAGCCGAGCTGAACTCCTCTAAGTGCTGATTTAATGAACTCGGACAGGCTGAGATTGCAATCAAGCTTTTGTAACACCCGCGTACACACGCACACGCGCGTACGCGCAGTCGAGAGGTTAAGCTGCAAACAAGATAGTGCAGGAAAATATTGATGCAATATTTCTGGTGCCGACAGATTCCTTGTTTTGGAGCGAGCGCAATAAAAAAAGACAGACATGCTGTGGAGAAGCAGGTGCCCCTCCACCCTCCACGCGCTGTGCTCGTGTTGAATCGGTTTGTGACATCCCACCCTGCCTCTTCGCTGTCAGCCGCAGAAATATGGAATAAATAAACAGCTTGTTGAGATTCATATAAGCATGGGAAACAGTAACCTCAAGTCTAGTTTTGTTTATTTGCAAATTGACAGACGCACAAAACGCTTTTTATTCCTCGTTGTCTTCCATTTTTTGCATTTACCTCTTCCTGGCTGCCAGTCATGCTCTATATATAGCACAGTGAATGTAGCTTGTAATAGTGTTTGTACTTCCTATTAGTCCTATTATTGCACATCTCTTATAATGTGACTTGGACACAACTTATAACATAAGACAGAGTCAGAGGAATTCAACATTCATTGTACAAAGTTAGTTTCCTTCTTCATTTTATTCTCTGCATTTTTTTGTGAAGGGTGCTTCTGTTTTTTTACAGGTTTGTTTGTTAGATGGAAGTCCTTTTCAAACAAATAAACATAAAAAAAAGTCAAATAATGCTCAAAACACCCTAGATCAATAAAACGCACACAAATCCATAAAATCAAAGCCTCGGCCAATTAAGCGATTTCATATGAACCGTTGCGGTACTTGTTATCTTGAACAGATTTTTAGGGTTTGTGAAGCCATGCTACATGCAGAATCTTTTATGTTTGCCATTGTTTTCTGTTATTTAATCCTAGCGTGTGATAGGTGTCTTATTCAGAATCGCCACAGAGATAAGAGCAATAACAGGCCACGTCAGAGTGAAGCCCAAAACTATATTTTGCCCTATTTGCCCATCCTTTGTTTCACTTTGCTCTGCTACCAATTCCATGCTCTGCTGAGCTCCTATCTGCTGCTGACCTTGTCACGCGTTTGCTGTACTTTTCTCTCAGCTTTCCTCGTCGCTTAGTTTAATTCTGTTGCTTCTTCTGCTGACTTGTGCTCTGCCACCTCCACATTGTGCTCAAATTATTTCATTTATCCTCCTGCTGCTTGCCACCCCTCACTGTCAGTCATTTCTGTCGCTCTATATTTTCTTCTTTTGTTTTCGGGTCGACTTCGGCTCGCTTCATGTCCCTGCTTCTCCCTCCTGATTCATTTTGGTTATTAAATGTGATTTTTTTTTTTTTTTTAAAGTTCCGATTTGAATTATACTGAATTTGAAAAGTCAAGTTGGCCACAGCTGTCCACACTGTGCCTCATATCTCTGATTTGGCTTTCATTAATGCCCCTCTCTGTGCTTGAACTGGGAGTTGTATTCATCACCTTGCCTCACGAGGATGCAAAAAGAAACGACGTTTTAATTTGTGAACTGAGAACATGCCGACGACAGCAGGCTGCCGTGCTCTCCGGGGGCCGAGGGGAAGGAGCGCAGAATCGCTTTGCCTTTCGAAGAGTTCGGAAGCAGTGGTATGCGGAAATGAGAAAAAGGTGTTTGGGCGTTATTAAATTTTCATCTGCACTGTCTTCTGTGTCAAAAAGTCAAACTCGGTGGGTCTTAATCTCGTCACGGTTACAGAGGAGCTGCTGCGGTTCGGGGTGGTTAATAGATTCCTTCTGCTTCACTTGGACTCCTCTGTTTCTTTGTTTAGATATTTCCTACTAATCAAACCACATCCCTGCACTCCTAAAGAAAGAAATATATGTATTGATGTCATAAGACACAGTAAATGTTTTCTTTTTTTTTTTTTTTTGTCCAAGTTTTGAGTAGGAAAAAGTAAAAGCAACCCTGATCCAGGAGGGTTCAGTGGGATCATCTCATTTCACTGATGAAGAAAAAGACAGAATTCAGCTGTAATCGGAGCTCATCGTCGTCGCCCTCCTTCTGTCACGATGTTTATCTTCTCTCATATGTTACCATACTTTACCTTGTTCTAAATCACTGAAGTGTGGGTGTTTCCTATAATAGCCCCCCTATTATGTACAGTGCATGTGGAATTTCTTGTGTGCTATTGCATCTTCACTGCATTTTTCTTTTGATTTCCCACACTTAATGAGCCTACATCAATATATCTAGGCTCCAATTACATAAATATATGCATAATAGCCATAAATTGTGGCTATTATGCACTGATCAATGGTCATCTCAGTGGGACTTATGATCAGACAATAAATTCAATAAGTTGGATTAGGTTATGGCTTTATTTTTAAATCATAAAATAATCATGGTATTTGTAGAAGATCCCCAGAATAATAATAATAATAATAATAATAATAATAATAATAATAATAATAATAATAATAATAAAACAAAACAAAGTAAATCATTGCTAATTGCACTTTTTTCTTTTACCTAATATTATAAAAGAGTCACAAAAGAAAAACAAAATCAGTGCAATGGTGGCTGAGACGCCTGTGTTTATGAAATTGTTTAGTTATTATCGTCCGTGTCGCTCTGCATTACATTTATAAACACCAGCTGAGTTCAGATTTCAACTCAAGGCATTAAAAACAAACGTCATAAACACGTCAGCGCAGCTCGAACTCAAATCTACGCTATTCATTCCACTACAACACAATCAAAACCCAATTCTATACAAACTCTAATAAAACACTAATAAAGCAGCAATGGCTCGACTCCTGCTGTTCGGCTGCCAAACCTTTTCTGTGTAAAAACCCGCAAATGATGCAACACTACTATTGTTGCTAAGAGATATTCTACAGCTTTAGGTGAAGTTAATTTTGCAAAGATGGAAAATGGGGTTCAGATTCGGTCGTATGTTGGAGTTTTCCTTGGCATAGAGTTGATCTGAACCAAAAACTCTTTCTGACTTCAAACCGCAATCCTTAGAAATACTCGATTGCCGGATTATTAGAAGCTAACTTAAAGTTTTAGAAAAGCTCCCACAGAGACGGCTCTACAGTTGCTGAGTCAGCGGAGTACTTCTGTAGCGGTAAATTGAACTTAATGCAGAGTTGATGCCGTGCTTCCTTTGCACTATTTGCTCCGGTCTTGTTTCTCCACAATCCTCCCCATTTAAAGCAAGTTATTATTTCAGCTCCCTGTCGTCGCCACTGCTTTATTTGTGCACTGCAGCTTTGGACAGGAATGTGCATCAACAGCGAAAATGTAATGCTGCGAATATTGGTTTATTTGTTCGCAGTAATCCTGCCTTACCCCCCCAAAAAAATAATTTTCCTTCAAAATTACCAAGTAATTAGAAATTGTAAGCACTTTGTGTTTGTACACAGCGATGATACGCACACTCATTATTGCCGTGAAGCTCGGGTTGCCGGCGTGAGACCGTCCTTTGTTTTCAGGCCGGAGTGTCTCCTGATGACAGGTGTTGTTCATCGGGATGCTGAGGTTTGCTCTGTGATCAGCCGCCAAGCTGTGAGGAAGCCGCTCTCCAATTATCCCCCAGTCCATCGAAGCCCGGGGAGACCTATTCATACTGTAGGTGGTAATTGTTACACAAGTGTGTTAATGGCCCGAACGGGGCGGAGGGAGGTCTCTTTCACCGGGCAATTTGCCCATCACAGCCATGTGGAAGGGCGACGCATATGAGGACAACGGAAGGTTAAAGCACTTTAGGTAATGCATGTCTGTTAGGGTATGTGATGCTTTTATTTATTTATTTTCCAACTTAGTCCGTCTGAAATCTCAACCTGGTGTTCTGCTTTGTGGAATAAACCACTTCAAGAGGTCTTTGCAAAAGCTTTCACCGAGACGCAGAACTCTTTTACGCATTTGCGATTGTTGCAGCCTCATGGTTTCTGCATTGTGGCCTTCAATGAGGGAAACCGAAAAAGATGAAAACATCAGTGAACAGACAGCCTTGTGAAGAGGAAGCACACTGCTCGGCAGGTCGGAGGCAAAGCTGTGGAGAAGCTGTAGAAACGCTTCACTTTAGCAGAGGCACAAAGCGAAGCTAAGCACAAAGTAACTGAAGAAAAATCTACCATGGGTGCAAAACATGTTAGTCAAAGGCCTGACCTCAAATCCAAGATTCTTATTTCATTTGCTGGATAATTTAGATTATTCGGTCTCGTTTTCCTTTCACCTTTCTTATATGTGAACTTGAAATGCACATGACAAAATGCGATGCATCTTCAGCGGGTATGAATACTTTTGCAAAGCTCTTCGCAATACTTGAGAGCACGGGGTTTTGCGTGTTGACATGGTTACCTTACAAAAAAAAAGACCACTCCAACTACACATGTCAGGAAATTGGACCTGAAAGAACATTCTTTCAGCTCATAAGAACCCAAAGATGAGCGGTTTGGTTGCGGTGAAGAAGGACTTAAGATGTCCAACAATCTCCAGTAAGCACCGGGTCTCCTACTGAGGAGTGCACTTCAGAGTCCTGTTGGCTGCAGCCCAAAGCTTGGCAAGTATGGGTAACAGCTGTGCTGAGTGCGTCCAAATGCACAGTGTGGATGAAACGTTTTGAGCAAAAAAAAAAAGAAAAAATGCAAAAGTTACATCACTCATTTCATTCACTTGATAGTTACCATAGAGATTGACAGGGTTGAATTGCAAATGAAAGAAGAAATATTAACTTTCCTTCCACTTCACCCAGACAAGCCTAGAACCGATTAGCTGGTTTTTACCTGAACTTACATAATTTGTGGTAATTCCACCCCAGTTCTATCTCCACTCTGAGCTTGGCTTTTACCCAACAGCGTTAAATCTGGGGCTCTGAATGTTCGGGTCGTATTCTCTAATCTGAGCCACATTTATTCATTACCCTTCAGCTGTCAATGGCACCGAGCCTCACAGATTTTAAAATGCTGAGCATTCATGTTTGTGTTCATATTTTACTGTCGTGCCGTCAAGTTCAACCACATCGCTGAGCAATCGTTAATGTCGACTGTCTTCCTCCGTCAGGGCTTTCTGAGTCGACGCCTGAAGGGCTCCATAAAGCGCACCAAGAGTCAACCAAAGCTTGATCGGAACTCCAGCTTCAGACACATCCTTCCCGGCTTCAGGAGCGTGGACAATGACAGGTGAGGTTTTGTTCCTCCCAGAGGTTTTTGTAAATGATTGCATGCTGTTGCATTCGCATGTGGTTCCGACATTGTTTTGGGGGATGCATCAGCTTTGAACAGCACTTCCTGACGATCGACAAATTTAAAGACAGCAGCGGAGGGCTAAACTCTCAAATGTCTGCGTCAAAATGGCTTTGTTTTGCCTTGGGGAACTTTCAAACACATTACAGAAGCAGAACATTTACTCAGCAGTTGCAGGTATTTTAGGAACGGCTGTCATCCCAAAATAGCTACGGTGGGGTTTGGATGATTGAGTAAACTTGTGTCACGCTGTCACATTAAAGAGAAGTGCTATTGGTAAAAAAAGAAAAAAAAAGAAAAAAAGAGAGGTTGTCATGGCAAAGAACATCACGACCCATAAAATAAAATACTCTGCATGTCCTAATGAATAAACAATGCAATAGCATAACTTCGCAAAGCGTAACATCAGAGGTGACAAACTCCAGGGTGCCGGGAATACATGACGCATAAAACAGCTCCATAATTTAACTGGAAATACAAAAAGAGTCGGGAGTATTAACATACATAATCTTTCAAGATGTCAAGTTCGAGTAATCAGCCAGAAGACCGGCTGATTACGTCAATGATTCTGCAATTCCCTCCTGTTATCGTCCTATTTCATGGACAATAAGAAATGTCTATAACTTGTAGTTTATCTGTCGATTTCAGGTAAATTCAGAGAATTTGAAGCTCATCCGTCTTTATTATTTCATCCACTTGGTGGAGTATATATTACCAGTGGCATCAAAACAGCCACACGCCATTCGATGTCTGTCCAGTTTGTTTGCATGTGCGTTTTATTTTGGCATTTTCTAGATAAGAGAACATCCACAAAAGTGATAAACCAGTTAATCAAATTCCTATTTTAAAAGGAAAGTTGCGTTTTCTTATTTAACATTCAGTTAAGAATAAAAGACAAACAAACCCCCCCCCCCCTCTGCAACACCCTAAAATTTTTCTGAACTGATCCGCTCCGTTGATCCCTCTGCCTCTAGAGCTACCTTTTAATAACCTTTCGCCTCTGGCTGTGTTTACTGGCAGTAGATGCTATCCTTTGCTAATTTTTGCAGGTGTTCAGCTGCTTGGCTAACATTTTTCCACTCTCCCTAGTCTGAAAAAAAGCCAAATTCTAGTCCAAGCAATCGCTGCCCCGTAATCACACTTCCTTCCTTCATCCTTTCCTTCCTTATTTCCTTCCTTCCATTCTTCCTTCCTTCATTCCGTCCGTCCGCTCTCCCTCCCTCCGTCTCTGGGAAAAAGCCAAGGTGTCCGAATGCGGGGTTTAATTAAAGAAAGCGCCGTGTTTGAAGGAGCCGTTCCATTTCAAAACTTAGAGATGAGTTACCGCCTCGCTTCCCACTTTTAATGAGGCATTAACGTCACTGTCAGGCTATCACAAGGAAACACTAGCCACTGTTAAGTGTGGAACACAGTGGGCTTTTTTTGTCCTTCAGTCGGACTGAATGAGCTCACCTCATTTGCTTTTTCCCCACTGTCTTTTCCAATCCTCCTCACTAATTCTCGCTTGGGTGTGTGTGTGTGTGTGTGTGTGTGGGGGGGTGTGTGTGTGTGTGTGTGTGTGTGTGTGTGTGTGTGTGTTTTGTTGTTCTCTTTCTGATCTGATGTTTTGGACTCATCAACCTCCTGTTTCAACCTTTGTTTTTTGTTTTTTTCTCTCTCTGTCTCTCTAACGGTTAGTAAAGCGTCCAAAATGATCAGCATTTATGCAGCTCTCCGATAAAGCACACAGGGTGGAAGGCAAACACTGGAGCGGAAATTGGAATGTCCTGGAGGTGTCTTATCTCTCCCAACACAGAACGCCGCACAATATGTACATGCACCTCAGCTACAAAAATGCAAAAATTCATTACGACTGGTGTCCTTACAAACAGGTGGTTTTGTGATGCGGAGGAGGCCTGAAAACGATTGGATAAAATTGTAGAAGAAGATGCAGAGTTACAGAGAGTAGCGAGAGACGAGGCAAGGGATACTCGCTGCCAGCCTGGGAGCAGCCTTGCTGCAGGGCATGAAACACCGCAGAAGGGGACAGACTCTGGAAAAGACCTGGAACTTCAGAAATGATGAGATGCAGGAGGGGAAGGGAAATCGAGTAGAGAAGGAATCCCTCATCGCCACGGTCCACACATATGCAAATGCACAGCCGTGGCTGTCAAGGACGCGTCACTTGTCCTTAAGCCATGAAGTTCCAAACGTTTTACTTTAATTGTTTTGAAGGAAGCGGAGCACATGGCCTCAGGTGGCGGCACCAGACGCGATTCTGACTGCGTGTGGTGTTCGCCGCAATGATATTCCGAGGCCAGGTAGCCTGAAGGAGGCTCAAAAGCTGGACATGCTGCAGAGGAGCAGCTGCACACTCGGAATGAAAAATTCATCCGTATCAGTCAGGGGCTGGACTCTCGGCAGGCGTATATACTTAACTGCAGCAAAACAAAGCAGCAACACGGGGAAAGCGCACAAACACTAATTTGCTCACCCCATTCATTTCGAGTGTTTGTAATCAGACAAATGTAGGTCTACGAGATATAATCAGGAAGTTTTTTAAACTGCTCTAAAATTATGTAAGATCAATTTTCTAAGTGTTTTTGGTGATAATTTGTGCACTTGTTTTTTTATTTTATTATAGTGTACATTAAAGTGGTTAAAGTGGGATTTTTATGCATGGACAGAACTTTTACCGTCTTTGCAAGTTATGCAATAAGTAAGTTGATGTTTATATGGTACTTCTTGTCCGAGGGCAATCGGCTCAAACATTTGTTGTTTTATTGTCTTTGCCAGTGAAATAAGTACAGTTTCACTGGGCGTCTATATTATAGGCCAACGTTCTCATCGTCCGCGCTGATAAGGGAGGTGCATTTTGTTTCATTTTTAATTAAGATAATAATCAGCCACTTGATTTCATCACTTCACTGCATGGGTAGCAGCTCCGCCTCCTCTATGTAAGCCAAGTCATCACTGCCAAAGATCAGATCAACCACTGTATTGTGGTTGGAAAACCTTTTTTATGGTGTTGAACTCGGTTGAGGTGGAGGTCTAGCACACAGCCCTGTGGTACACCAGTGTTGATGCCCTCATCGTCTGGGATGTATCTGATGGGAGATTCAGACTCCACTGGCATCCGAATGGTGAGTGCGGCCTATCAACCTGGAAACCGGACAAAAGGCAGGGGCAGAATCCCCACAAGGCAGCCTTGTGTATCGTATCCTCTGCTTCAGGTGGATAAGTTGGTGGCTATGCTAACACGCTAATGTTTGTCTGAAGCTGGTGGCAGGTTTGCAATGACCTTATGCACATGTGTTGACATGATTGCCTTTGACAGAAGAACAACTAATCTAACTAGACAATCTATGGTGTTATGTCGCAGCTAAACACTGTATTTAAAGGTTATATGGTCAGCTTGAGGGAATCCGATGACAGCAGACGGGACATGGGCAGAAACTCAAATGGCACTGTTCAACTTTTGGCCTCAACTTGTTCAGACTGATTAAAGATTCCCCTTGTGAATCCAAAGAGGTTTTTCTAGACCTTTAAAGTTATAAAATATTATATTTGGATGGTGCACTAGTGGAGTTTAATGCGTCTGTGTTTGAATCAAATATGTGTGACCCTCATCTGCTGTGGATCTCGCTCCCTCCATCTGAGTAATCCTCCTTACTGGATTTGATGCAGCAAGAAGGATTACTGGTTTACAGCAGCATTGTGCCTGGCCTGGACATTGCAGTGTTACTGTCAGTAGGCAAAAGGTGGAATTGATCCTCAGGCTTTCCACACAGTACAAGCAGCATTGTTGTAAGTTATAAATATTAAATGGGAATTCTTGTTCCGATTTCTGTGATGCTTCTCTCTGCTTCTCTCTGCATTCCTTCATGCATGTTGTCACTTATTGTTATGCCTGCTAATTAGGCATAGTTCGATCTGAGACTGAGAGATCTTATGCTGTGTGTTTCTCTTTTGTGAGCAGCTATATTTTACTGTTGTTGGAAAAACATTGCATTTGTTTGAAAAAAAAAAACCAAACCCCAAAACAAAACAAAATCTGGGCAGCATGGATGATGGAGGATGATGATAGATATCTGTACAATAACATTAAACCAACCCTAGTGGTGACACTTAGAAATAGGATTATGCTCTGCTGGTATTCATCAAACATGCCATGATATCAGGGGAGACTAAGCACAAAAATGTTTAGCATTCCCTGTTTTCATTTGCAAAGTAACAGATATTTTCACTCCTGATGAAATCTAATACATAAAAGTACAGAATAGGAATTTGTTTAGTGGTTTTAAAGTGTTGGTGACTTATATTCTAACTAGTTAGTCATCTGAACTTATTACATCCATAAAAATGCTATGTTTCTGTATTCCAGTGTGCAGTGCATTATGTGATGGTGACCTATCTAGAGTGAACCGCCTTTCAGCGACTGACCACTGGAGAAGGGCACCAGCCACTTGTGGTTTCAGTCATTTTAACCAGCATTGGGTTTGAGAACTATCATTCAAACAACAGAGTAATTTACAATGTTCATTTTTAATGCTTTGCTGTCTGAGGAAAGAAAGATCACTTCTAGTTAATATAGTTTTTTTTATTATTATTATTCTAAGGCTTTAGAGTCGTTTAAATAGAACTCTAGTTTGTGAATTTTTTTTTACTGTTTAATATTTAAATTTACCCAACTTATTTCCAGACATTCGTTCAAAGCCTGGGGAAGGAATATGCGCAAAAACCACAAAGACCATGCGATGGATTTCACTACTGCTAAGAGAATGAAAAAGCAAAAAGATGGTTTTCAAAATAATAATAATTTTTAAAAAAGTCTGAAAGGTATGAAATTGTTCCTGATTCTTCCTGGAAAAGTAACTCCGTGTCTGTCAGATTAGATGGAAAGTCATTTTAACAAATGTTTCAGAGTTTCCTCATCTGAAGCATTTTCTCCAAGGTTTACACTGCAATGAGCTTCACCCATATTTCAGTGAACCAGTTTTCCTTTAGGGGTAAAATGTACATGACGCTGCCACCGCCATGTTTCAGTGGTGGTATGTTCAGGGTCCTGTCAGAGTTTTGCCATGTATAGTTTCAGCTGATACTAACAGAAATAAAGTGGGGGTTTTTGCAAGCCACTGGATCCAAACAAAGCATTTTTACTGTTACTGAGCCCATAGAATGACTTGCAGAGTAAATCCTTACTGTTTCTTCTAACAAAGAAAAAAAAAAAATCAATATTGTTATTACTTGTATTTTGTAAAGATTGAGTCCTTTTATAACACCTTCAACAACAGCCACTTTTGTTCAACCTCTGGTTAAAGATGTGAATCGTACAAGAGCATAATCAGATAAGCAAGCTTTCCGTGATGAATTGGGTTTATGTTTAAGTGTTCTTGTCGCACATGAAGAGCCATGCATCAAACCAGCATGGTTTGGAATAATAGACTTCAACCAAAAACGCATTAATATGAATTTTAAGGGTTGGGTGATTGTTTCTTCCCCCCCACATTTCAGCTTTCTGTGGATTGGATGTCGTGCGGCAGTGAGTCTGTGGAAGTAATAAAAAGAGAGAGAATGATGGAAAGAGCGCAGCAGTGAGGAAAAGACACATCCATCCATAAATCCAATAAAGTGATGACATTTAGAGTTATTAGATTCTGTAAACATTCCCCAGGTGGTCCCTCAACAATATCCCACCTCTTTTGCTCCTTTTTCCCATCCTTTCCTCTGTTCTCTTCGGCTCCCCCTACGCATCCCGATCAGTCATATCATTATGACCATTCCTTCCTTCAGTGTAGGATCAAGTGCAAGCCAGACACGAACCTTGCATTTTTTTTGCTTTCAGAAAGCCATGCGTCTCTTTTTACTTTCAGTTTAAAAGGATGCTGCCTTGTGTCTCCTTTATTTAGCGCATCTCAATTAAATAATTCTTGGTTGTGCTATTGGAAAATGTGAAGACGTTCTGATAATTTTGCAACGCGTTGTATTATCTGTAGCTTTTGCTATTATCCCCCCTGTCATCAGTTTGTGGATTGTTATTTGGTGTTTGCTTGTGATCATTTCCTTCATAATCCTAATCCCAAAAAAAAAATGTCAGTTTCACTATGTCAGTAGTAAAAAAAGTAAAAAAAAAAAACAAACAAACAAACAAAAAATACATCAGCGTTTTCATTCGGTTTATTTCAGCGGCATAATTAGAGACGGCGATAGTGCTTCTTCCTCCTTTCTCTTTTTGGCGCTGTGCCCCTCTTGCTGTCTCATTTGCCATGCATCGGCATGATTTTGTGTCGATGAAACGCGGCTCTCTGGGTAATAATGGGTATCACGGAGCAGGTTTTTACCTAACACTGTGCGTTATTAGCCTCTATCCCACACAGACCCAAATGATGAACTCATCAGCAGCCTCTCAGGCTCTAATGCCTCTAATTTGGGGATGATTATAATATCATTATTTCTCTCTGCTGGAGATTGTTTGGAGATGAGATTAATTTTTAGCGCGATGTTTTACGGAAGTTCCTCCGGAGACCTCGGTGCTCTTTGAAGCGATGGATATGTCATGTTTGTTGCTCTGCATTTTTAATTGCGCTCACTTTCTTGAGCGTTTCGTGAAACTTTTCTCATTGTTTCATATTTATTGATATTATAGGTGAATGTTTATGTTTCAAATGGGCCGAGTCAGGAAAAGCACAACAGCACAGGTGGAGAAGCCTTGACATAAATACACTTATTATTGCAGAAGCAGAACCTTACAGTGTAACAGTTGGATTAACCCCAGCTTTAATTAGAGTACATTTATTCCAGCAGAGTGAAAAAAAACTTCACCTTAATATGTGATTGCTTTTTTAACAGCATCCCGAGTTTCACATTTAGTCAATTTATAATTTACATTTTAAGTTGCTTTGTGCCTAATAAGCTTTTACTAGTGTGTCTGTAGTAAAAGCAATAAAAAAAAAAATTAAAGTTTTTTTTTTGAGACATCTAGGGATACATTAGCCATTTAGATTGCTTTAGCAATATATGTATTTATGAAGGTCCTGCTCTAAATTTGCAATATTTTTGTATCTTATCCTGCTTTTCAGGCCACTCTAGAAACAAATGGTGACTCTTGTTCTCTGAAAACCTTCATCCTCTGTGAACATTAGCATTTTCATGATGTCAGCAGAATGCACTATGTCTTAGTACCGCTAAACTGTGTCACAGAACCAAAGCAAAGAGTCAGCTTGAAATAAAGGCACTAAACTCCTACGGGGTATAAAAATCCCTATAGAAATGTTTGCAGATGTAAGAATCCCCTCAGAATATACAAACGTTTTACTTTGCTCCTTTCAGGACTTTTGCAAAACTCCTGAAAGGGGGACTTTTCACTGACTGATGCGACATGAGCTTGCCTGTTCTTTGTTTCTTTGGGCAGCTGGAGAGGAAGATAACGGCATAACCTCGATAAAATAATATGCACTGTTCTTTGCTTTCCTCTTGGTGCCTTGAGATGGAAGACCACCGCCCCACCCACCATATTCAGTGGCCATCAATCAGGTGTTTTCCACCGTTTGATGTTGAAGGCAAATGGATCTCATTTAACCCTAAGTGTAAATGCGATGCTTTCATCAAACCAATCCTGATGTTGGCGTGTTCCTGTAAAGCGTCGCGGTTTATCACCACAATGATTTTATTTTATTTTTTACAAACCACATGATTCCCAACACAATGACCCCCGAGGCTTGTAGCACTGGCACCTGCACAGCTGGTGAGGTCTTGTGGGTTTGTTGATGTTTAACCCTCACAGGGCTTCTGTGAGCCGGGGCCAAGCGTGCCAAGGGGGTCTTCGCTCTTTCAGTCCCTCCATGGGTAATGAGCTATAATGGATAGGAGCAGGAGCGTGATGAGAATACAGAGGGCCCCATCAAAGCAGTGCTCTGCGCATCCTTTAAAGAAAAAAAAAAAAAGACTGCTCTGTAGGCATGCAGCACACTCATTTAGTCGTTAATCCAACCCTAAACTGGTCAAAGGCTCTTTAGATGGTTGTCATAAGGAGATATTACTAATAGTAGAAGCTGTAGAAGCTCATTATCCACAGCTGACTATATTACCCTCTGAGAACAATGTGCACGCAGAGGTAGGATTGCAATGTATTTTGGAAGTGTATTTTCCTCAGGATTCTATAATACTGCAAGTTCAACCATATATGTGTAGCAGTAGTAAATTGGCGACTCTTCTACATGTTTTTTGTGACACAGTTTGCAGATGTATGCAGTGATAAAAGTTGACAGCTTTTATCCGTTGACTATACTGCAAACGGAGTTGGAGTGAATGCATCTAAGTGATTCTGTGACAATGTATGGTTATTTATTTTTCTAGAAATCAATAAAACGGAGGAAGACTGATAGCCTGGCAAAGAGATCCCTCGTTTCAGCAGTTTCAAATCACTCAAGCTGAAAGTGTTCACATCTGCTCTCTACGATGGCATGTTGAATATTCACATCTTCACCAGAGATCATTGAACTTCCTGCTTTTTTTTAAAATTTTTAATCAAACAGATGACATCTGAGTCAGAATGCAAACTTATCTTGGTAGAAGATATCAATTCACCTGATCAGCTGGTCAAAAAAATAAATAAAATAGAACATTAACTTCATACCTGTGAATCAGTCACTGAAGTCGGACTCTACTTGTCAGTGTTAGCAGTAACCCTGATGTTAGTATCTAATAGGGACACTCGATATAAAAAAAAATAAAAAAATGTGTAGGCCTTACATTAACTATTTATTGGCACTTCTGATAGTTTTAATCTTTTCTGGCATATTTCTATTTCCATTTGTGTTTTTGCAGATAAACTTTAAATATCTGCTGATGACTCTGACAAAAATCTGCACCTGCAGAATACAGACCGGAGTAGAACGGCCAACCGGGGCGTGTTGTCAGTCCCGCATCTGAGCTTCCACTTCAAATCCAACCAAGCATGGAGAAGCACAGCAACCTACTGTCCCTGATGCCACTGCAGAAACAATAGCCAGTCTCAATCCTCAACATCCCCAGCCTAATCAGAAGTGTGACCAGAAGTGTGAAAATGTCGGTAGGCTTTGCCACAGTAGAAACACTGGATTCTGTGGCTGACCTTAGAGAAAAAAACAAAAAACAGCTGTCAACTGTCTCTTACAAAGCTGTAAGTCATTAACGACAGCTAGTTTTATCCATCAAACAATTCTAAAACTTTTTTTTTCCCCAGTTTGAATTGTTTTAAAATAGCATAAAGCGGCTATAATCAATGATCTGTCTGTCCAGCTGTTAACCTTTCAAGTCTTTCTTCCCTGCTCTACAAACTCAGTTTGTAGACATCCATCTTCAACAGGTAAAGTAACAATTACTGCCAATAACCTCACATAACCTCGCTTCAAAAATTGCAAGCCCTTAAGGGCCCACTGCATTGCCATGGTGATAAGCTTAATGCATTTCCCCTACAGTCATCTTTGTAAAAGACCCTGACCTTCCATTTTACTCATTTTGGTTATGTCCTGCTGAATCTTCATTTCAGTAACCCACACAGACTTTTATTCAAATTTAAAAGGCTCATGCAGTCTTTTAGCCTTTCTTAGTTGGCCTTAAAGGAGGCGTAGAAATAGCTTCACAATCACAATGGAAGTGGTAATACTTTACTTTATTATTACTTTATTCAACAGACTCATGGTTCACAAGATGCACAACAACACAACATATAAAAACAAGGGAAAAAATAAAGTAAAAAATAAAATAGATCTTATAAAGGAAGGAAATAGTTTGGTAAATTTCTGTTATAATAGAGTTATTAATATTATATTATTGATTATGACTGACTTAGGTAAGAAGGGTATTTAACTAAAGTATTCTTTTGCCTCCATGAGTGAGAAATGTGCATGTAAACATGGAAACCTTAGGATTTTATAGTCAAGCCTGGCTGAGAGAATGAAGCAGAGGTTCGACTCAGACTGCCACCATCTTCCAATCCATTAAGTTCAGAGGAAAACCTCAGGCCTGAAAATCACTTTTCCAGCTCCAGCAGTATGGTCCATAACATTCCTGCTTCTATTTGAGGGTGGGTGATAGCCCAGCACCGACTTTGGTTGCTAAATTGAGCTTCACGGCCAAACTGGCTCTCAATCAGCGAGTACTTTTATGTTTTACAGAGACAGATCCAAGTTGCGTCTGGCTTGAAGCCCCTTTAAAACAATCCTCCCTGTGACTCTACATGCTGTTTCAAGATTAGCATTGCAGGTTATATCTTCTTGTAAACTTAAACCCAATGTTGGTATACATGTTTCCTTTATTTCTCACCTCCCACTGTGTGTCTTCCAAACATTACTTCACTGAGGTCAAACTGCAAGAATAGTATCTCAGTGTTTGTCTTTAAGTCCAGGTTTATAACTCATCTTTATTCACCAGCTTTTTACTGTATGTGTTACTGACACTGTTATCTGTTGTTCTCATTGTGTCTTTATGTTTTTTGACATACCCCATGTTTAAAGTACTACATAAATAAAGTTAGATATGTTATGGCGTAAGTGTCAGGTATATTTCTCTGTGATAAAAATGATTTGTGTAAAGCATAGTCCTGAGGACTCCAATAAGTAAGATACAAATCTTGTTCTCTCCCAGTTTTACAGTGACAGTAATGTGCTGTATCTCAGGAGTGTTTTTTAAGTGTGTGGTTGTAAAAACTAGAATATCAAGTGAAGGAATGTCACTATTTTAGAATTGGAAATGAGGAGAAATTTACAGATACGTCTAAATCAGTGGTGTCAAACTCATTTTTGTTTTGGGAAATCAAGCAAATCGAGATCTTGAATGCTCTTAAAGGGCCGGCATCGTGTTGATAAAATCTGTTCACAAATTGTTAAAATATCAACTAATTCTTAAAATTAAACAATAATAATGACCATCTTTTAAGTTCCTCCAAGATTCTGTGTTAATTAGGGATTTATTGCAATGAAAATCTAAGTGTTTGTGGTAGTAATTTGGAAACATTTGCAATATTTATTTATGGCAGCAAATGTGACTATAATCTGACATCAATCAAGACTGAAGCAGCTGTTTAGTACAAGTAAAGTGTTTGACAGATGTTGAGAAAAATCTGATTAAAAGCCACCCAATTATTAGTTGGTCCCAATTATCAGTATAAAAAAGTGCAGGGATTTGTTGAGTTTGCGTGAATTTCCACAGGAATTAAACTCCAGCCATCTGGAGTTTAATTACTTCTATTATTTATGTTCAGAGGCAAGGTTGAGTTGACTTGAAATTAGCAGAATTTCCTGAAAAAGACGGGAGAAAGGCAAAGGTTCTTAATTCAGAAACGTAGGAGTCAAAGTTTCTCATTTCTGCGTCTCGCTCCACATAGCTTCCCCTCTGGCTTGGATGAGACGGATTCTGAAGTCACAGCTACATCTCACCTCACAGGCTCCTCTCCTGTCTCCCTCATTTACATAATACAAGATTTACATAAGGAAAGATAAGACTTGTAAAACTTTTATTCCCCCTCCATGACTGACACGGTCTATTAGGCTAACTGACATCCTTGTCCCCTATCGGACCAAGAAAGCGCTGAAGTGCCTGTTCGCTGCACTGAGAATTAGAAATGAAAATGGAAAGATGGATGCTGCCATAAAAGATAAGGAACGAGACAGATGACACACTTTAAAAAAAAAGAATAAAAAGAGACTGTTCTGCCATCGGGTGTCATTGAAAGCCAGGCTGCGTCTCGGTCAGATGCTCACATTTTGAAGTTAAAGAAATCACAAAGTTAGTAACATAATTTTGGTGGCAATTAGAAAAAGCACAACGAGAGACTTTGTATTTTTAAACAAAATGATCAACAGTGGAGTACAACAGCTGAAGGCTGATATTAATTATGGGAAGATTTTTCTTTCAATTTTAGTGTCGAAATCGGCTTTTGCTTCAACTTGCTTTAAAAACATCAATGTTTCATCATGTATTGCCTTTTCCTCTCAACTGAATGCGAGTTGAGCTCAGTGGATTGAAATCTTGAGATTATTTCACTTATTTCCTCCTAAGATCCTTTCAACGTCAAATCTCAATGGACGTTTGAGGAAGAGATGATGATTGAGTTTAGCAGCTGCAGCAGCTTCAATTGGCCTTTCCCAGGTGCAGCTAATTTGCCTGATAAAAGTGGGGCGGTGGTATATAATCGGTTTCAGGGTGGGGAGGGTGTAGCTGTACGCTTCTCTAATTGGATTAAGGAAACCTGAAAGAATTTTCCCTTCTTGATTCTACACTTATAAGACGACAGGATAGAAGAGAGAGAAACGGCTCAAAATGGTGTGTGTGTCCAGTTGGCTGAAGGATTAAAGACGTAGCCACGAGTTTTTCTTTTTCAATACTTACTGCGTGTTAGTCTTATGGTGCGTTCACATCAAACCCGTTTCGTGTGCTGTGTACGTCTGGTTTACATTCAAAATCTATGTGGAGGCGAATCCAGGTTCCATCACATCTAGAGCAGCAGGATTTGAAACTTGTTGAGCGTTTGACGAGTCAAGCGAGATTGACCGATAGGCCAGTGATGGGAAAACAACTACAGAGATTTTTCTGATGAGCCCTCAACGTGCCTACATCCAGACTTTGGATGTAAATCAGATGCACGAAACGCATTTGGTGAGAACGTACTATTAGGGTTAGGATATTAGCATGACACTGTAGAGCTCTGTTTTTAAATTTGTTGGTTTCTATTACGCTGGCTTAAATTTTGCAGCCTCACATGGGAAAACCGATTTATAATTTATGAACGACCAGGGGTGAGTCAGAGACTCTCTTGCCTTTTGGGTTTTAGAACGTAACCGTTTTGTGAAAGGGGCGATTAAAAAAATTGACGTTAAAAAATCGTCAAACGATTAAAAATTTTTAAATTTTTTTGTAAAACATGTATTCTTTTCCTTTCTATTCACAATTAGACTTCAGTCTCCTATTAGGTTGTGGTTGTGTTAAAAATGACTTGTGGCTTGAAATATTGAGGTGTTTATTTGTTGTTTGGAAAGGAAACAGGTGTCCATTGCACTTTGCACAATTTGTTCATTTCACACCAGCAATGCGTCAGCGACGGCTGCTATTGTTTTAAGAACAAGAACGGTAAAGTAGGTGTTTAGGTCCGAGCGTATCCTGTTGTGCGGTCATCCGACTCGCACAGCGTCTGGTGTGTGTGTGTGTGTCATGTGTTTGTGGGAAGGGAGGGGAAGAAGAAGTAAGGGTGATGTCATATTTGATGACTTCACTTCAGATGTGCCAGGGAGTACGAGAGCATTGCACTGCCCTTTTCTTATCAGGGTGCCCTGCCCTGTCTTTCATCCTCCCAATGCCAGCCCTGCCAGTCCCGTACTCCAGAAATAGACTCAAGCTTTCCTCTAACTCTCCTACCAGCCCACCAATCTGATCTCAGAACCCTCCCACTTACATTCCAGTCTCGCCAATATCAAGCCTGTGGCTGACTTCATTGGCTAAGTTACTTTGCCAGAGCTTGAGACCATACAGTCTCTCAGCTGACCTGTTCATATTCCGGTATGGTCGGCTGCACACGTGCCTCCCTCATCCTCCCACCGACAGCGGCGACAACAGCAGAGAGGAAACACCTCACAGCAGAGCCAGCGGGACGTGGAACACACACTCTCTCTCCTGGAGGGGGCAAGCTAGGCTGCACTACACACGCATGCGATTCCCCCCCTCCACAACACACACATACACGCACACACACGCAGACACTGGCTCCTCCCTTTGCGAACAGAAAGAGATGGGAGGTGCAGTCAATCACTGAGAGTAAGTGGAAGGGGCTTTAGTAGGACTTACTCCGAGGGTGGAGGAGGCGGGACAAATCCTGTTCATTTTCTCCAAATAAATATTGGAGGTAACCATCAGGATTCCTTTATCCGGAGCGAGGGGAAATAAGCAGAGGAAGATAAAGGGCGTGCGTCTGATTTCAGAGGCAACACAGGAAGTAGGGCATGCTCGGCGCAGGGGTGAGGAAGGGAGGGTGGGAGAAAGAAAAGGAGGAGAGGGAGAGCTTTGTGGTGCTTTTTCTCCACCCCTTGTCTTAAAGGAGCAGCAAAGAGGAAAGACAGACACAGTCGGTCAGAGGGAGAGGAGAGGACCACAACTAAAGACGTTTGGAAGGAGGTCTGCATCAACAGCAAAAAAAAAACAAAAAAAAAAAACAAAGTGGGGTGGAATGGAGCTCTGAAATTACATTTTTCCCTCATTTTCCTCTGGCTTTTTCCTCCTCCTACCTTCCTCACCCCCCACCACCACCACCACCACCAATTCTGGCTCAGTCTGCTTATTTTCTCAACTCTGCGAGTGTCATTAAGACTGACTATGCCTGGTGAGTGTTAACCGGCTCTTCACATGTCATCGTGCCTTGTCATCCTTTGCGAGACGGGTCGTTTGAAGCGGACGCGCGTGGCCGCGAACAGAGATGCGGATGCTGACGGCTCGCTGTAAACTGTTTCCACTCGCGTGAATCTGTGTGCGGGTGATGCTCCGGCTGCGCTGCGCTCCTCCTGTCACCAGCAGCGTCTTGGCCACACGCAGACTCGCCACGCACCTTTTGTGCTTTCCGGGAGTGCTCTGTTGTTATGCAACTGCTTAGTTCGCATTCATGGTCGGACGGAGCAATCTGTCGTGACAGATTTTTATAGAAGCCATAAAAAAAAAATAAAAAAAAAAGCCACTGTGTGCTTTTGTTCTGTTTTATTTGCTCGTTTGGGAGCGTGGGGAACTCGAATGTGGGAACGCCACACCACGCCGGCCTGCGTGACGGAGGGGCGGCCAGCTAACACAAATCAGATGACTGGGCCACATTGTGAGGTCAGCTGCTGGTTCTGGCCAACAGTTTCGGTCCAATTAGATTAACTATAGAAAAAAAGAAAAAATAAATAAATACAAGCAATGAGGGAAGTCTATTGTTGGTGGCTTCTAATCATGATGCAGTGTTTCTTCTTTGATGATGTGTCATCAAAATTTTCTTCAAACTTTGGAAGGTTAACTCCGAGTTAATTGGAATAAAACGTTGCATCGAGGGTCATGTTTTTTTGCAATGTATGGCGGAGTCTTTATCAGCCTCTCCTGATATTGATTGGACGTTTCCACGAATCTAAATAGACCAATGGATGCAGACTTCTCAGATGTTCACAATTTAGAGAGACCATTACATGCAGAAAATCTGTCAGTAGCTGTACATCATATTTTATTAAGTCAATCCAGTTGCACTGGATTTATTTGGTCATCAAAAAACTTGAGTGATAATTTTTATATTTTTTAGGGAAATATGTGTCTTTGTGGTCTAAGAAAATCAGGAATTAAACATTTTAAACTGTTTTTCTTCCATTTGTCCCCCACATCCCAGAAGTGATGGTTTTTATGTTCTTTTCAAGTCAACTTGACAACTTAATTATTTAATTCTGTACATTTATGCAAATCTATCCTGATTCGCTAAATAAATAAAAGTTAGCAACAAAGACCATCTGTCATCTCAAGGTACTTTATAGAACAAGTCCAGCTGCACTGAATCCAGTTTGGTCCAAATGAATTTCAAATCAAAAATTTCAATATAATCCAATCAATTAAATTGAAAAATAACAGAGTTCATTTTATTCCAAACTTTAATACAATACAGTGAAATTTAGCTGATCATTTAACTCTAGTTAGTAAAAAAAACAAAAACGTTTTTTTATTTTTATTGCAGCCTCATTCTGAGCAAGCATGTGGCAACAGGAGAAAGGAACCATCCACCCTGACCTCGATTAAATATGCAGTCATCTGTGATGGATTTATTTGAGAATACAAATAAAGAGAGAAAACGTTATTTGTAGTAATACTTCCATTAGTGGCTTTGTTTGGGATTAAAAAGGAACTGACCTAGGAGTACATTTAAATATATATATATATATATATATATATATATATATATATATATATATATATATATATATATATATATATATATATATATATATATATATATATATATATATATAATATCGCAGTTAATATCGTGCTACATCATTGGTTTTTCTCCAGGACAGAAACACGGTCAAATACAGACGGATTGAGCCAGGAGTTCCCTCTGTGGACATGGAGCGGTATCTCGCTTTTTTCGTTACTTCTTTAGAACATAGAAAGAAATGTTGCACGAATCGCATAAGTGGGTAAATTTAGTTTCACTTTCACACAAAAGACTTAAATGAATTTAATCTGGATTTGAAAAACTTTGATTCCACTGAGAAAGCTATTTTCTGTTTTGACAAACCAGTAAAATTGTCTGATGGTTGATAATTTGTGCGCTTGTTTGCCGCAGCCTGCTGTTGATGTAGGTTTCAGAGCTCAGTGGTTGTCTTGTGCTCTGGAGGCTTATAGGAATAATAATAATAGTAAAAAAAAAAGAAACAGCTTGAATTCAGCATATTGTGCTGAAAGCATTTGGAGCACTAAATGTATGGACTGTATCGCTGTTTGCGCTGTTTACTTTATGAGCTTTCATTGTTTTCCTCTCCACTTCGCCAGGGGCGCCACATCAGTTCGTACGCATGAGCTGATGTTACTGTACATACTGAAGCTTATTCACGTGTTGTATTCAGAAGCCTGGGTTTATTTTTTTGTGTGTGTGTGTGCGTGTGTGCGTGTGTGTGTTTAAGTAGCTTGTTAACAAGTAGACAAGCGATGTCGGTCATTTCTGCAGCTACATGGACATGCAGATGGGGTAAAGGGGGGAGACAGCGAGGCCAAATGTGACGCAAGGATAGAAGGAACTAGTCGCTGTAGGAAGAAGACTGAAACAAAACAACAGTCAGCGATTGTTTATGCTCTAGTATTTTCCGCACTTGTTAATTCTGGGTGGCTAAACCTTTTATGCACCTTCCAGACAGTTTCTTCTCACTTCAACAAATGACCACAGGGACGTTCGGCTGATGATGTGATTAAGTGCTGGCCCATATATTTAGTGCGTTACGTGTTATGCAAGAATGAATACAGAGCTGCTTTGTAATCTGTCGTCCCAATGCTGCTTCCTGTCTGTTCCCCTTGGGTTTTTTTCTTTCTGAGTGTTGTGTCGCTCTGTAAGTACTCTGTCACGCTGTGGATCATCTCTGTGATGTACATTGATTTACTGGGAGCTGATGAAGTGGAGCGGAGCATTTGATCAGACACAGGGACATGGAAATGAGGGAGGAAGGGAGGGAATGAGTGGCTGGATGGAGGAGCTGGAGGTCGATGGACGTTCAGGTCCACTTCTGGTTTCGGAAGGGCACGGCTCAACACTTGGTCTGAACAAAAACAAAAATCATCTGGTCCACTGGAAACGCAAAGGATGTTTCCGGATTGGTGCAATGCGAGTATTAAACGATCACACAAACCACAACAGTCTTCATTGTGGAAGTTGGTACTGAGTAAAGAAGCGATGATTGCTTTCTGAGATGTTTGAAAATGAAAACAAAGCAGTGGAAGCTTAAAGTTAGTTAAGTATCAAATGTGAACAGTTTTAATAGAACAAACAGGCTCAGCTGAGAAATGTCCATATATAAACAATATATCTGTATAGCAAAAAGTGGATCATTATGAAACTATACGAGTATTGTTATACATTAATAATAATAATAATATAATTTTATTAAATGCTAAAAAAAGATGCGGTACATTTAGCTGGGTGTTCTATTTTTTTCCCCAAGCTTTGCTTAATATAGCAAAATATACATGGAAAATTTGCATAAAAAAAAAAAATACAATACCATGAAAAAAATGGAGGGCTGGTATACATAGCATGTAAATAACTCAAATTTCAAAACAATTAGTACAGACAGTCACAAAAGTCCAGGGCAATTTACCGCAAATACGTTTCCAGATTTATCCCAGACCTTTTCATTTTTTGCAAGCTGCAACCTACCTGAAAAAGTCATTCTTTCCACCCTGAATAAATCATATATGATCTGGTTCATGTCTTTCAGAGATTGAGCTGTTATGCTTTGCCATGTCCTCGGCTGTTCTAGTTCTTCAAGAGAAATATATTAATTGGCTAAAATTTTACGACTGCAAGTCAGCGCTTTAAGAAAAACGCATACAATTTTTTTTTTTACCCAAATTTCTGTTTGGTGTATTTTTATTTTGTCAGTTCAGTCAAATTTTCTTTTGATTGTTAATATTTTGAACCACACTTGCAAGACGAAATATATTTGATTTAATCATCAGATGGGAAGATGAGATTTAGGTTTGTATGAGTCAAATAATCTGATGAAATATCCAAGTCATCAAAACAATAAAGCATCAGGCTTTATCTGAAACAGGCTTAAGCAAATATAAGCTGAACAACAACTGTTATAGTATAGTATAGTATATATAGTACTATTTCTTTTGGAGAGAATGAAATGGGAACATATGGTCGTGACGGAGTGGCGTTGTCAATTCTCGCCCCGAATGCCGCGTTGTGGATTCAGGTGGAACGGCTGCAGAGAACAGCTCTCTGCACTTCATCCCGATTCTGTTCACATGTTTCTACCCAAATCAGCTCTGTTAAGTTGTTGTCACTGCTTCATCTCTCCTCTATTTATTTGTCTGCCTCGACAAACGACACGAAGGCCAGGCTGTGGCACAAACGAATGACAGGGAGCTCTAATGGCTCCTGAGGTTCCACTTCCCACTTGTTTCTCTTCATGTGTGAACTTCTGGAAGAGGAGACTGAACAACAATTTCTTGTTTATCTTTTTGAAGCACTCATGAAAGATCTGAAAGACCAGGTTTCTAATTGTTTTTGACCTGGACTCGTGAGAGTTTTGATGAATTAAGCGCCGCGTGGTGGAATGTGGGGAGTTGAGACTGCGGCGTCATTATCTGTTGTTTACGCACAATGGGGAGCTGCTGATGCAGATGAAGTCTTAAGATGATGAGAGTTTGTCTTATTACAGACAATAAAACAACGACGGCATTTCCTTCATTGTATTTCCTATCAAAAGATTCAATAAAGACATCAAATCTAATAATTGCTTAAACCATCCTATTTGTTATAAGTGAAGTATTAGTCATCTAAACTGCACTAAAATGACCTCTGAAGATTCACTGACTACACTTTTATTGCTGCTTGTCCACTAGTGGCACTTTCTCTGAGCAGGAAACAATAAACTGTAATTAACATTTTACTGTCAAAAAGAATAAAGTGATTTATGCTGCGTTTAGCATTTTGTTGTAGTGATTAGCAAAATGTAGTCTTGCTGATTATGAACATTAGTCTCTGTAAGTAGAACATGCAGGTCCACAAGTCGACTTTGAAATATCCAAAATGTTCAATATTTCCAAATTTCACTGGTTCCATGACGGAGATGGGTGGAGAGATGAAAGGCAGCAAATTTAAAAAAGTACATCCGGCATGATGAGAGAGGTTTTGAAACAGTAAGAGATTCTTAAAGACACAAAGGCCCAATTTCAAAGCATCAAGTTACAAAGTCTAATTTCTTGTAAGTCATGTTTGATATTCATACAGCATTTTTTCAACAACTCAAGGTAAGACTGCCTACAGTCATGCCTCTGTTTCATAAAAACCACATACATTTTGAGAATGCTAACTTTGGATGACTTCCCTTCAGTAACCACTTCCTTCCTGAAGAGAGTGCTAATTTTGCATGCTTTTGTTTGTATGTTCACTGATTGTTATGAAAAGGGTTTGGACATTTCAAAGCTACTTGTTGCTGGTCGTTCTGGTTCAGCTGACAAAGGTGAAAGTCACGGTTTTCTGAAGCTGAGTTTTTTGGTGATTTTCTAGCAATTTTTCAGCTTTCTTACATACAAAAGCTGAGGTGGGCTGACTGAATTGCAGGTTGAGACGACTCTGTGCTGGTTCCCTTTTAAAAACTTTTGTCTCCTTGTCCTTATGAACCTTTGTTTCGTTTCCTGTTTCATGTGAAAGCCAATAAATGTGAGGTGAAGACTCTAGCAACACTTGAAACTCAAGAAAACAACTTTAATCAGAAACTTTTTTGGGGGCTTGTGTCTTGATGTATTTCAGGCGTTCTTAGAGTCTTCACCTCACCAGATCTTTGACACTTTTCACACACCTTGGGAGTCGGTGAAGTTTTGTAAGAAACTTTTGGATTTCTGCTATGGCAATATTATACTAAATTTATATTTTATGAATTTAGTGCGGCCCTATTTCAAGCAAATTTGTAGATACAAATTAGGAAAAAAAAGATTCAATTTATATTTGATTTATACACTCAGTCCGCTCTTGCTGGTGTTGAGCTCTCCGCTTCCTGCCTGATCATTTAGCAATGCCTTTTTAGGGCTGTCATAATTACTTCTGAATCTCAGAGTATTGTTTCTCTGGCTACTTTTTAAATTCTTGGATACCAGATTAGCGCTGGCATACACATTTCTTTTCATCTCCGTGCCTCTTTCTGTCTGTTTCCCCATCTGTCAACATCTCCCGGTCCAAGACGTGTCACGTTCGCTCCGTCCATCTCCCACCCCTGCGCCACGCAGACTTGTGGGAGCTCGTCTGGAATGTTATGTATCCACCCATCATGTTTCTTTTGGTCTCTTCCTGTTTTCCTGCGCCTCCGCTTTACGCAGGTGTTGCCATGTTGAGCAGGTTGGTGGTTATCAAGGGAATAAGATCTTAGCGATGAAACTGCTCAGATGATGACAGGAGACAAACAAGCCGGCTGAATGAGTCCTATCTCACCTCGCGGCGCCAGGCTCTTGTTGTCAACAACTATACAAAATGTTATCCATTGACTAATTCACATATATGCCTTGAAACTGCAATAATTTTGAAGCCACTCAACCTGTAGAGCACAGCACAACATTGTTCAGAAGGGTGTTTTTCCATCCTTTGCACTCCCTGTATTTGTGATTACAAACTAGATTGAATAGATACAATAGGCTCACTTACTCCCCAAAACTCCAAACAGTCTCATGATGTGGGATATTATCGCAGCCCAGAACAGAGGAATGAGGAAACCACCAACCCGCCCCGTCCCTCCCTCAGTGTTTAGTCTCCCAGCTTCGCCTCGGCTTCGCAGTTAACCTTTACCCAGCCATTCACTCCAGCAGAAAGGCATGCAGGCCTGTTGACTCCAGATAAGAACAAGCAGGACCTTAAATCCAATGCAGTGGGGGCACAAACTCTATCTCACCTGTAACAGATTTATCTTTTTAATAAAGTTTTTGTGTTTTTAAAATTTATGTGAAATAATAGGATTCTTCTGTAATTTCCAAAGTCCTCAGTCATATTAGGCTTGCGGACGTTTGGAACCCTAGAACGGCTATTAAGACTAATTTAGTTTTATATTCCAATCTCTTTTGTCGAAGATGAAAGATAACACAACACCCTGATTGTTCAGTTAAATGGCCATGAAAATAATGAACTTTAAGTATGTGACACTAGTCCGTTGCCTGTCTTACGCATCTGATAACGCTGCATACCCAATTGTTTGCCACCTAATGCTTTGTGGCAATAGTATCACACCTTACAGTAGCTACGTAATGCAATGAAATGTCCACTCAAATGTTGCAGCAAAGCTGACACTGCTTAATGTCGTGCTGCACAGTGTGTGCTGCAATCAAGAGTCGCTAAGCTGAAGTGACTCCACCGGTAAGGTAGTCCGACCTATTTTTTGATTTGCCTACTTGCTCATAGACTCTAAATAGAGCTGTGATCTTTCATCCCCACATGGTCATGTGATCATTAAGTAAGAAAACAGGATAACAGCAAAACTTTTGCATTCTTTAAACTGTAGCAGCCTGCATATTTTCTGTCTTTTGCCCCTATGTTCATACACTACGCAAGAGAGGATTGCAGATGTGAGAGGATGCGACGTCTCACAAAATGTCCTTAATTTCCTCATGTGTGGACAGGCCAGTGTCCAGTGTTCATCAGGTTTTATTTTTTATACTGTCATTTCAAAGCAAAAGTCAGACAGTAGCTTGAATTGTAAAATTAGATTTTTTTTTTTCTAGGACTTAAATAATTGTGAAGTGAAAATTTTTGCATTCACTTCACTGTTCCTTATGACGCACGGTGATTATCAAAAGCAGCACCGTGTTTCACAGTAACGAATGTTTCTTATTGCAACGTGCTAAGACATTTTGTCCTCAAAGTGTAGAACTGGATAAAAAAAGAAAGCAAACATTTCAAGCCACTGATCAAAAATAAGTTGATGAGGTTTTCCCAAGGATGATAACATAATTCTACCACGGCGACTATAAAACAAGCTCGATAAAAAGCTGTCGTAAGACAGAGGACTCCATGCAAAAGGACCACTTTCCATGGGACTATTTCCACCATGTCTTTTTCTGGGTTGGGTTCATTCTGCAGCTCTAATTACATTATTATGACATCACTCCTTCCTGACTGTGAGAGAGAGCAACCCTCACAATGTTTGTCCTTCTCAAACTTGGCCGGCCTTATTTTTTTTTTTTCCCTCTTCTCCTTCCCTCACATCCGAGTTCCTCCCTTGACGCTCTTGTTTTCTCCCATTTTTTTTCTACCCTTATTCCTTCATTTCTTTCTCTTCGGTCAAGGAAGCAACATTTTCCCACAGAGCGTGGCACCCGAAAGGGCTGAGCCATTGTTGTCTCTTAAAGTGATGGAGGGGGGGGGGGATGGCCTGACTTCCTGGCTGCCCATGTTGAACTTGTGTCAGCGTGAGAAAATGCAAGAACCACGAGTGGATGATGAGGAAAAAAAAAAAAAACAGTGAAGCTAGGAATATTTTTAGAGGCTGAACAACCTCATCTCCTTTACCTCTTTCACCTTTTGATGTACTTTCTTGTTTTCCCTTCTGTCACTGCTGCGTTTTTGTTTTTTGTTTTTTTTGGCGTTTTTTTGCTTATTACGCCGCAGCTCAGCAAAACTACAAGCTAAACATAGAACAGCGGGGAGGCGACGCTGCCATGCATTTGAATGAACCCGCAAAACACGCAGGTGCCGTGTGGATATGTCGGCGAGCTCGCAGTTTTGAGCTCCTCCACAGGTGACCTAATCTCAGCATGTTACCACAGACTTACAACACCGGGCTGTCCCGAATAACAGCGCTGTCTTTTTAAACTGGGATGTGGAGACAGAGAGAGAGAGAGAAAGAGAGAGGGAGGGAGAGAGACAGAGAGAGAGAGAGAAAAAGAGACAGGCAGGGAGAGAGAGAGAGAGAGGGGTGTGTCCGGGGGCATCAGGCATCCTCAGGAAGTGCTGTGGTGTAAAGTCAGAGGGCAGAGAGGCTCCAGAGAAGCCAGCAGTTGGTCGGGAAGCCGTGAGAAATGCAAACCCAAATTTGGGTCGTGCTTTTTGGAGCTCAGAGAGGATCCACGGGACCATGTTTCACATTTTCAGTAAATCGTAAGTGTTTTCCCCCCACTTTTTTTTTTTTTTTTTAATGCCTCTTTCACGCTTGTGTGCTTGTCGCTGGCGATAGCTGTAGCCCCAGCTGTTGCGGGTTACAGAAGGGGGAGAAGGAAAAATAAATAAATAAGTTAAATTAAATAATAAATGTGCTTCTGCATCCACCCACGATCGACTCAGGCTGCATCCAGCCTGGTTTTAGCTGCCGAAATGTCATAAAGTAGTTCCTGCATGAATTATACATGCAAAGAAATGCCACGATGGTTAATTAAAAAGAGGAAAAGTACAGAACTCCCCAGGAGCTGGGGAAGGATGCAAGAAGAAGAAGAAGCAAAAACAGACATGTTTAGACTCGAAGATGGAAGAAGAAGAAAAAACAAAAAGGAAATTCATCGCCAGAGGCGAGTCTCGGCTGTTGGCTGCAAACATGAGCTCCGTATTGACAATTTTAAAGCCATTTGTCTGCTGAAATCACACCATCTGTTTAGCTCCCGTAATTATATTTACACTGACGAAAACACAAAAAGAAAGTTGAAGTTTGTTTCCTGCCGCTGTTGCAGGAGTTTTGCCCCGCCGTGTGGGCAGCAGCTCTCTGCCCTCCCTCTTCCTCCCCGTGAACTTGAGCGCTCCTCTGCCTCTTTGTCCGGCGCCAAAGACTCTGTTTGAATATCCAGGTCAAGAAGTCAACAACTGCACTTCCGCGTCTCCTCCACTCCTATATGTCGCCCGTCCACCTCCAAGACTGTTTCTGCATAAGCTCGAGAGAAAAAGACCTGGAGCTAATTGATGTAGGTTCTCAACTGGTTCTAAGTGATGTGGCAGCAGCTGTTTTATTTCTTTATTTATTTTACGTTTTTGTGCAAGGCGTAAATTCCTATAAATACAACGGTGTCCTCTAAACAGGCAAGCTGGCCCATTAGATGGACATGCTTTCTCCCTGACGCCGGTGTACTTCCAGCATTCTCAGCCAGAGCTGACTCATGCATTCTAATGGGGCGCTGTTTTCCTCCTAATAGTCCTATTATTGTTGCAGTTGCTGGTTTTATTTCTTACTTCTACAGCCAAAGGGGTTACACAGCGAATCGATAGTGGCTAATGAGGAAAGACAAAGAGGAGCTGTTAACCTCGGAGGAAAAGATATACAAACATTCTCCTGTCTGTGTGATTTGAGTTCTGAATTTTTATTTTTATTTTTCACGGAATATCAACCTCGATTATATATTCAAGATGAATTGTAATCTTCTATAGACCCCAATTTAAAATTGTGTATAATATGATCCTACTGCTGCTAAAACAACAGGACATGCTGATTCACACTGTTGTCGCAACAAATTTTTATATATGTCTGTTTTTATTTTTCAATTCAATTACATTACCCTGATTAAAAATATAAACTTTTTCGCGAGTAGTTTTAATGTTCTTATTGTAAAAATAGCTTAGCTTCTGGTATTAGCTTTAGCATTTATAGTGTTGTATGGTTAGTTAGGCTTCTCCGGTAGAAAACCTGCAATTGACTGCCAGTCATAATGTCTCGCTGATGCAGGAGTTAACATCGTTGCCTTAATGAAAGTGATGGTAGAGAACCATGAAGGCAGCAGCAGGCAGAAAATATTTGGATTTATGTCGCAGTAAAATGACACATACCTGAATATTCACGACGTCGCATGCTAACACAGTTATTTTCTGCTGCATTTTTTTTTATATGTTAGTGTGCTCCTTCAGTTAAGAAAACAGTTTGATACAAATATGGTTTTTTTTCTTTGCAAAAACTACAAAAAAAACTTTCTTCTGCTTTTAAATAAGTAACTAACTTTTACTTAAAGTGAAATTTTAGTGAGGTACTGCTTACTTTGTATTTCAGTAAAATATCACAGCGGTAAATTGACCTGTATTTGAGAAAGACTTTGTCAAAGTAACAATATTTTTGTACTCGTTTTGCCTCCGCACGTTACAAGTGAGGGGTAAGTAATGCTAATGGGCTAATGATGCTAATGCACAACTTCAGCAGTTTATGAGCCATGTAGATGTTATACTTTCCTCCAACTCCTTGGGTTCTAATGTTACAGGACAGTGTCTCAAACTGCTGACACACACAAACCCTCAGGCTTTTACTGTAAGGATTGCTGAACGGCCCAAAGTCAGTGATAAGTTAGTTAAGTGGACAGTTATGGCCCTAATTAGGCCGACGTTTCCACCACCCTGTCTCACTTTGTTAGAACCATTTCATCTCTGGCCTCATTTTCGACCACTTGTCCTTGTCTTTCGTTTCTCCGTGTTTTTTTTGTTTTTTTTCTGAGCAGAATTTAGGTGCTTCGCAGACAAATTGGTGTCAGAAGCACTTCTGGAGAGATCTTTTTTTTTCTTTTTATGATGCAAACGGCATTTTGCTGAAGGAGGGAATAATAAACTCGCCCAATCTATAAAATCGTGAAATGTCTTAAGTCAGTATTTCATTGGCTGTCACATAGCTCAGTTCTGCTTTTTTAGGTCATAAAATAAAATAGGGCTTCTTAAAATTAGAAGTCTGATTTTCTCAGTCTGGTTGAATACAGAAGTTTAAGAGTCTTCTGATATTTGAATAATTTTTGCTATTTTAAGGCCTCAAAAAACATTTTTTTGGGTGGGGGAGGAGCAAGTTATTTCACCTTCGAGGGTAACAGTTTCTGAAGATTTTTTTGCTGTAATTTTCTCAGTTTAACACTGTTTTCTAAAAGCTAGGGAATTTTAATATGAAAAGACAAAAAAAAAGGGTAAATGGTTATTTTTAAGGACCAGAGCAGCCTGAGGAAGCTGTTGCTTTTACCAGTTTTCCACATGATCACGTTTTGGTAGAGACAGGCTTATAAAGACGGTTTCCAAAGAAAAAATGTTTCTGTAATGAAGTGTAATTGGATAATGGAAAAATAACAATGTTAAAGCCTCTTTTGCAGAAACTACCTGTTGCTTTTTCATGGTGACGATGTGAAAATTCACATTTAAAAATGTTTCAGGAACAACAAGTTTAGTTTTCTTTTTGGTTTTTCTCTTTTTGGATTTGTCCTACATACAAGCGAACGCGCTGCAAACAAACATACCAAAAACAAAAATATGCCATTTAGGCTAAGTCGATGCTAATGTTTATACTCGACTCAGTGTTCAGTTCACTTCACTTCCCTGTTGTAACTTATTAAAGAATAATAAAACACATTCAGTATTGAATTTTTTATCTCTGTGCCTAAGCTGAAAATAAATAAATAAATAAATAAAGAAAAAAAAAAACAAATGTTGAGTTTTAGTAATGAAGCCAAGCGGGACACAGAGAAAAGGAAATATCAATATGTCTTTGTGGTGGTGGAAGCTGTAATGGGTCTTAGTACCTTTATTTGCTTGCCTGGAACGTCTTCGCAGTGTAATAAATTATTAAATCCCTTACATAAGGCAGCATAAGAAGCAATTTTAAAAGTTGAAGCTCTAAGGAAGAGTCTGGTTCATTGTTTAATCAGCTTAGTATTGTCTCTAGATATTTTTATGGCCCCGGATGCTTTAAGTCAACATCTGTGCCTGGAAGAAGGATAATCCCACCAGACCGGAGTGACTATCGACGCGCATTGATCGTGTTCCGTCGTTTTCGATGGCTTTTGTTGTCTTCGGTTGGATCAATAATGCTTTGGTGGTGCCTGGTGTGACATTTGACCTTAGCTCCGGCTTTAAGAGTCATTCATCAGCGTGACCTGTGACCTCATTATAAACTCTCTACTGCTGTCGGACAAAACCTCAAGGAGAGAAAAATAATGTGGGAGATGATCACGCATGTTTAAGAACTCATCAGCCCTTGCAGATCGTCGCTGGGTATTGATGTCCTTTGCAGTTGGCTGGTTTGATCACATTTGCAGCCAGCTGTTCTGTTCTCTCTCAATCAACTCTCAACTTGGGAGCTAAGCCCCGGTCCGCCCGCGCTGGTGCAGCGTCGCGCCTGTCCGTATTTCTCTCCAGCAGTGAGCGTCCTAGCAGATGTTACAGCGAATTAGCTCCCTGCTTAGAAGGGAGTTGGCGCTCTCGCTGTAATCAAGCTGCGTAGGTGGTGTGTTTCTGTTTTTTTCCTTTTTACACCAGACAGCCTGGCTCGGTGGCTGCGTTGTTCTTCCACCACCTGAGCTCGGTTACTAGCCAGCCTTTCATCCCAGAGCACAGCATGTCGGCCAGTAGTGTGAGTCAGGCGACGCGGCGGGCTCCTATCCCGGGGCCTGCAGGGTTGATCATTTAGCATCCTTTTCCTGTGAATGCTTTCTCTCTCTCTTTGTAGAGATTTGTCCTTGTTTTTACACGCGTCTCATTCGTTCATTCAAATGCCTCCCTGCTCCCTGCAAATGAAAGGCTGGCTTTGTGCAGAGCCCTGCTCTATCTTTAGTTAATGTTTGCCTCTCTGTATAGATCTAACCCCTTTTCATTTTTTTTTTTTCTGTTTGTGAAAGCCGTCGAACCATAGCTTCAGCCTTGCTTGGCACAGCGATTCTTAAAGTAGCATCCGTCTTTCCTTTTGTCTCCCTGTAAGCTCTCTTTTGTTTAGTGCGCATCAGACTGGTGACAAGAAAACCTAAAAAGAGGACAGAAACCTTGTCTGACTAATGCATTGGACATGCATCAACTTGTGTGTCAGGCATTGGTTCGAACATACATTTCTATGCTCCTCTTCCCTCGCATCCAATCAAAACTCACCGTTTCCAGGGACTGATGAACAGGGGGGAATAAAAGCTTTTGATTATGAGCTTTAATCTTCGTGTAATATATGTGTAAGTCCAACGGGTACCGGATTAGCATCTGGAGATTTGGACTCTCGTGTTTGCATCTGCGTCGGTCTTCATCTCTGGACATCCTCCCTCCACATTATGAACTTTGTTCTGCTGGATTCCCCCGTCTGACCTGATTGACTACCGAAGCCTGTAGCTACATGTCAGCACAGCTCACACGTCCGCCGTTCTGCACCAGTAGCATCTGACAGCAACCCCTTTTGTCCCTTTCCCCTGCCTCCCCTCAAGCTTCCATTTTTTCCTGACTTTTTTTGCTGCTAGCCAGACGTTTGTGTTTATTGTCTGTATTCTCCTGCCGCCCGTCAGCCAACTGTTTGGATGTCAGTCGACAGATGGGAGGTTGATGCACAAAAAGCGTGCTCCTCCACGGCTTTACCCTGACCGGTCTGCCGTTGGACCGAACGGTTGACGGAGATTGGAATTGGTCAAAAAAATTAACTAAGCGGGGATTGCTCACCCTACAGACTTAAACAGGAAAACCAAATCTATTCAGGTGAAGTGAGAAATCAAGTTCTATGACAAGCTAATCTGCAGACACTTCATTTTTTTTAAAACATTTGCTAATTTCCTCTATGTAGTCACCAAAGCTTTGGAAATAATGGTCATGTAATCTTGCAAGACTTGCATGCATGAGTTAAAATTTCATTTATCATACAGTGCTGTTTTTTTAATGGTGAATCTTATTTTCATCTTTGTTATTGGAGTTGGAGTTTCTTTTTCATTCCTGTAGGGTGAATGATTTTTGCCAGGCAGTAAAAGCTGATTGGTTGATGCACAATCTAACCTTCTGCATTTCACAATAAAAAAAAATAAAAAAATCAGGATTGTAATATTTTATGGAGACAAAAAAGAAGATGCAAGACGCCAACAAAAAATAATTCAATCATTTGTGAAAGTAGAATCTTTAGCTTGTAGCACATGAGGAAAGGCTGGAATGTGTTATAATGACAATTCCTCTCCAGTTTGATCTGTTTGATTTTAAACCATTAAAACATCACCACATCTGAACCACAGTGGACAAATTTAGATTTTCCTTTTTACCCGACATCACACTTTTTTCAGCTGAACTGGTAAATATGTTCAAGGGAACGTATCAGAGTTTCCTAAATATCGCTTGTTTCCACTAAGCTAACACAATTCAGGCGGCGCCGCAAAATGTGTGCTTGTTTGTACTCTAATCCGCATTGGGCCTGTTCAGATGAGTGTGTTTGTTTAGTAGAGGGCAATATTAACAAGAAATTGGTCTGGTGCTTTGCAAGCAGAAAGCACATTGATTGTTGCATCAAACCAAAATGATGTGCAGACACTGGCCAAGGGAGTGTTTAGAGCAACAGGGAAAAAAAAATAAAAACCTCAACACCAGGCCTCCTCCTGCTTTAAACAGCCGTTATCTTGAGGATGAAAAGCATTTGCTGCTGAAAGTTATACATTTAACTTCGGTCATTTGGTTCAAGTTTCTTGTTGTTTATTGCAGCCAAGTAAGCAGCGCAAAGAGGCCGTTATTTACTCCACGAAGATTAACACGACTGCACATGCACCGCGACGCGCCGATGCAGCGCCTGATAAACAGCGGGAGCAGCGCGCTTTGACAGACTTTAGAGCCTCTGTTATTTGGAGTTGCACTACATTAATTCATGTTATCTTGAACTTTGGGCGAGAACACGGTCTGGTGTGGCACATTCAGTTATCCAGCAAGTCGGGGTATTGAAAGACACCGGGGTGAATGAAGTCTATATGGGACCTAATGTCTCAGACTGCATTATGTCCCAGACTGGCTATCAGATCGACTCTTTTAACGGCATGCAGAGAGCAGCGCAGGCAGCAGCTCGCTATCCATTACTCCTCCACACGTTCCCGAGCTTCTCGTTCATAACCGGGTTTCTATCGAACCTCGGCAGGACGCCGTCTGTCTCCATCTCACTCTACGCTGATAGGACTGGACCTGATGCAGACATAAATTTCTAAATAGTTACTGTGCATCTATACGGGTAGATCAACAGTCAACCAGGTGTTCAGAGCGAAAAAAGTAACTGCGAGAAGAGTGTAAAAAAAAAAGAAAAAAAAAAGGAAAGACGAGACTCTTCTTTTAATTTTGCACCTGCAAGTTACGCTCACCTTTACCTTGTTTTTTTTTCCTTTTCATTTTTCAGCCATGAGTTATAACTCAGCCTTGACTATGTGATATTGATCTTTATATTTCAGTGAGATGCTGAAGAGATACTGAAAAAAACATGCAACTACTGGAGAAGCAAAAAAAAAAAAAAAAACGTATTTGGATTGTGATCTATTTGATAGCCATCGCATGCAGGGTAATTTAAAATGTTATTTGACTAAAGAGATGATTATGATACCTATTCAGTAGAAAATACACCTTTGGCAAAAAGGTGTGTGAAACTTATATACATGGATACTTTTTAGGTAATGCTACTGTTGTTGTTTTATGCTCAATTGGAGCATTTTTTAATTTTTTTGGCGTAGACCATAGAAATAAAATCTTACAAACAGAAATCAGCATATATCTATATATATATATATATCTTTGACCTTCACTATATTGTTGCAGGGAAAAAAATATTAATGAGCAAGAGACATGTAAGTGAGGTAGAATTTTTTGTTTGTGAAGAACGCCAACTTGCCTTACCTGAATACCATGTACCTGAGTCTTTCCCATTTTGAAGAGACAGTTGAGTAATGGACATCTGTGTCATGTAAAATTACCTTGGGGAAAATTACTGAAATGTTTCTTGACATTTCGGTAATTGGACTACGGTAATTGGACTACCAAGTACATTGTGCAATGTATAAATTGCACAATGTCTTCGCAGAATTTTCATTCCCCAATTCAAATTCTGCGTTTCATTATAATCGTAAAGGAAGAAATGATTCCGTAGGAAAATAAAGTCTGCTTTTGACACTGAGGAGTTTGATCACCACACAGCCTGACTGCCATAATTTGTATACATGTCAAAGAGTTGTACCACATGAGCGCTAAATCTCTCGTTTGTAATCTATACAATATGCAGCTCTTTAAAAGAATCGACATAATTACAACTCAAACATGACAGCAAATAGTCAAACAATACTTTATCTCTCATAACATTGTACAAACTGTTTACTCGTCTTCACAGAGCACTGAAATGACATACATTCACTTTCAATATAATTCCTACAGATTGCAGGATGGCTGATACCTGAAATCTTTATATGTTGCTGTCCTACCATAGAAAGCACAAGGGCAATCATGCATCGACACTTTTAAAAACAGCTCTTTTTAATATGGAAAAAATAAATAAGGTGACATGGAGAAAGTAGATAACTCAATTATGATACAGCTGAACACTGAATTTTACTACAGTGAAGCCAATATGCACATATTACTAAGAATGGGGAATTATGAAAAATGTGACAGGAATTTATATTCCACCAAATCCTCTCTGTTCAGAAAAACAGCTTTCAAATTTTTTAACACAATTTATTTTTCTGCCACTGAATAAATGCATTTTAATAACTTGCCCTTTTTTTTCTATAATTTTCAGTGGGACTGTTTTTTCCTAGAAAGCAAAATATGTTTAACAAAGTTTGAAAAATTCCTCATTGTGCAGCTTGTGCACTTTTAACCCAAAGTGACATGGAGTGACATCTGCAGCCACCCACTCAGGTCTTGTGATATTCCAGACGTTTGTGTACCGTCTCCAAAACTGAGATATTGCATCACAGTTTTTTTTTCAAATCTATTTTTTCTCCCATGAAAAGGAATTGATGGCTAAAACACTGAAGTGTTGTAATGTTCAGCATTACAGCACAAAACTATGCAGTTCTCTTTTTCAAGACATTTTGGGATCAAACATATGCTATATCAAACTTTAACTGTAAAATAAGCAAATATATATTTTTTATGTTTTCTGTTTGTTTTGGTCAATATATTTTACATAGATAAGATTTATAAGGTAAAATTAAGAAACAAAAACAGTTCTAAATTGAGAAAAGTTATTATTATGTAGTAGTTGGAGTGTCTTCAAGAGATGACAAATACTGAATTTCATATATTTATGCATCTTATGATGCTTAATTCATGGTTGTCTTCAAAGAGAAGTTATGAGATGTGTTTTCTGTTCTATTTTTCCTCATTTGCCTCACAATGTTTTGATGTAAATATACAAATAAGTTCTTATTCCCATCTACCAATGTTATTTAAAAGACAAATGCTGCCAATGAAATAATTTCTCCAGCTTATCCATGTCAAAAGGGTGAATATATTTACCAAGCATACTTTACGTAGCATTCTCAGCAAAATGTCAGGCTTGCTGGTTGTTTTTTCATCACGGCTCTGATTAACATTGTGCTGTCTACCGTCTTCCTTCGCTGCAGCTTTTGTTTGAGAAATATTTTCCCGTCTTGCTTTTTTTGCGTGTGCTTTGTCGACACATGGTGGGTGGGCTACACCACTCTTTTTTTTTTTTTTTTCCATGTCTGGTCTCATCTCTGTGAAAGCAGGAGAGCTGTGCTAAGCAAACGGGGGGGAAAGGGATGTCAGCAGGGAGTTGAAACAGAGCGGTAAACATACAGTGGCCCTCTGGGGCATGCAGGTGTGCCATATTGGATCCAGTTTCCATGAGAGAAAAAAAAAACAAAAAAATAAAAAAACAGCAAAACATGAAACAGACTCGTGTAATATAGCAGGGTGTCTGTACACCGCCTCTATGCTGTGCAACAGATCTTTGCACTGTTCAAAGTTAAAGAGTAAGAAACAGAAAGCTCACTGCTTGATGTGTTTGTTTATGCTTCTTTGTATTCGGATTGCGAAATTATTTTAAAAGGACTTTAAGCTTAGCCGAAGTGACAGATGATCCCTTTTTTTCAGTTCCAGGCAGGTACCTCGTGGTTTCATTATAGCCAATGAATGTCAACTAAAATAGACAAAAACTTGCAAGATGTCTAGTTAAGTTGAGAGTTAAATTAGTTGGGTTCTTTGATTTATCCCAATTTATTTATCCTGTAGCCTCTCTGGCACAAAGCGAGAAGGATCGACAATGATGCCTGAGGAACAAAGAGCGTTGGCATTAACCGAATGTTCTCTTGTTTTCCCCTTGTTATAGAGTGGCCAAGAAAAACTGGAAATATGTTGCTATTCCACATTTGTACTCACATAAACAGAATATCATGGACTACCAAGTTCAAATTTGATCAATTTTTATATAAAGGTTATTTTTCCTAGAGTGAAATGTAACAAAAAGTGCTTTAATATGTAAATGAACTGAACAAAACAACAAATGCTTGTGTAGAGGAAGAGCAAAATCTGGTATCGGCGATAGAAGTTTGTCTTTTGTTATTTTTTGTTTCCTTCACTTAGATTTTGTCTTTATCTTATTCCTCTGTGTTTGTTTTTTTGTTTATTATTTATAGAGCATTTAGGTTTTAGATTTCTCTAATTCATTTTTATTTTTGTGTTAGTTTCAGGGTTTTTCCCTGGTTTGCGTCTTTTTTCTGCCGTTCTCCAGCTCCAATTCTGTTACCTTCGTCAGACAGATCTCTCCTCCCTCAGCTGTTTGCCGTTCCTCCCCTGACTAAAACTACTTGTTGGTCAGTTTTTACTCTCCCTCAGTGGATGAGCTTATTTACTTTCTTTCTTTTTGTTTTTTGTCATTTTTGAAGCTGATGAGCTTCAGACAATACAGGCAACATACTCATATTAACATACAGGAAATTCAGTATGTTAAAAAAATACAATTCTCAAATATTTTACATAAACATACTCGGCCGTTGGACTTTCAAAGTGCTTCTTTTCTAACTTCCTGTAATAGCTGTGCTGCAGTACCGATACCAGAGGAGAAAACCTGAACATTCAGTTAACATGTTACATTTCAGTTAATGCAAATATATATTTTCCTGTCCCACTTCCTGTTCTAAAGCTCTCATGTGATATATTTACAAATCCGAACATGGTGGTTCACAGACACAAGATAAATAGTTTTCATTCTTACATTTTATTTAAAAAACAAAACAAAACTGTCTCTCTTCTTCTCAAGAGACACTTGTAGTTTCTGAAATTCCACGGTCTGCTATATCGCTGGTAGAACCATCTGAAATATTTAGAAGTTTAGCAAAAAAAAAAAAAGGGAAAAATCTACAAGGTGAAGCAACTTACTGGTGGCTACGAAAGGAGAAGGTAGAGACCGATGAAATAAAGAATGAGAGCTGCCCAATGAAAAGCAACAATTCCCTCTGACCTCGGGTGAACACTGACTGAGAGAAAACACATTTATTCGGCAGCACAGCGTTTGGTGTGTCGAAGGATTTTCAAGGGCATCGTAGGCCGTGTGACGAGGATGGATGATGTTGGGGGTTTGGGGGGGGGCAGGAGGGGAACCAGCAGAGGAACGAGGGGGGTCGGCTCAGACGGGGGGGGGGGGGGGGCGCGTCAGACAAAGCGAATGTAGCTTGAAAGGAGCAGGATTCACACGTCTCTCATTGCCATTTCCGAGAACTCGCCTTTGAATAATAAGCGGCAAATTACACTGCGCGGCGCCCGTTTAATGCAACGCCGTACAGATGATGGGCAGCGTTATTATTCACCCGTTCACACGCTCACAGCCTCCCACCACTTTCGATGACACTAATGTTCTTAGAATGCGATCTGCAGCGAGGGGAAGCGTATCCTAATGTAAGAAGGAATAATGTTACATTTCAGTTAAAGGGACACATTTTGAGGATGTGTCCCTTTATTTTCTGTGATTTCTATTAATATCAGGCCACATGTTCAAAAAAAAAATATATATATATTCCTGAATGTTTGAAATGTGAGTGCTTGCTAATTAAACTATTCTGCCATGTTTGCAGCTGCTTCTTGTCAGTCACAGAGTTCAAACTGCAGTCAGCCTTCAGCTGTGATTTTACAAATGTGCAGTCTCGACTGTTCAATTCAATCTTCCACCGAGAGACTGCATTGAAATAAGTTTTAATTTACCTACATCTTGATCTGTTTCGGTTTTTCCAAATAGCACTGCTGTATTTCACACTGTTGATCAAAATATACTGGTTGACAGCCTGATAGGAGTTGGTGAAATGATCTGGTTTCTAGTAAGTTTGGTTCAGATTCTGACCTGCTGGTCAGCTGACAGCAGGTCAGAATCCGGTTCAGCAAACATCAAGACGTCATTCTTGGGTCACGTTACTCAACATCTAATTTCATCTACTGGCCCAGACTGTGAAATGTTGCAAGATCTCTTACTACAAGTGTTCTGATCACGGATAGCTTTCAGTCACTGTGTGACCACGGTCCCTGACAGACGCTGAGTCAGAGTATCCGTGATGTCAGTGAGTGGGATGAGAATTTCCTTTGACATCCTGCTGCGAAGTAAAGAGGTTATTGCTTTTAAATCCTGAAATTGGAGCTTAGATCTAAGCACTTAGCATGCATAAACCAAATGTAGTAATATACTTAGACCCAAATTTTGTCAAAAAAAAAAAGCTATTTCTTAATGGGCCTAGCATTAGCCCTAACCCTTGTATTAAGTGTGCTGCGAAGAAAGGATTTTTGCTCTTATTTGAAGCAGATTGCTGCAGCTGTGTCTTCACTGATTGCTTTAAAACACATCCTTAAAAAAACATGAGAAAAACTGCCCCATAAAGATTGTCCAGATCATTTGTATAACATTAACAACTGGCTTAAAATGAACATTTTACTGTTTCTCTTTTTATGAGGTGCATATCCCTTCATTTTCCGAGTCACCTTGCAAATGAACCGTGCCACACAACGAAACGCCTTTCCTTTCCAGCTCTTTAATACAGTTGCACGCACCCTTCCCTTCCTTTTCCTACATGGTCGACAGGCTCTCTGTGCAGTTCTGCCCAGCACCCAAGCAGCCAATCATAAAGCAGAGGAAGGTGCAAACACACTTTCCCTGCAGGGAATTGTCAGGATATGACTGCGATTTTTTTGTTTTGTTTTTTGTTTACTTTCCCCCCCCCAACTGCTCGATGGCGTCTTCCCATTTGAGTCTGCGTGTGCGCGTGTGTTTGTGTCCAAGAGATTAGAATCCGAAAACCACTGTCCACTTTCAACATGCGACCTCGGATTTTACAGCAGAGCTGCTGAAATGTAGAAAAGAGCTAATCTGGTTTTTCCCGGAACGCGCCTTTCGAAAATCCTCAGACAAAGATGTACATGACACACGCAGGCTCACGCAGACACACTGGCTTACCATGTAATCTGTTCTTAGAGGAACCTGTTAAATGATTGTTCTCACTCATTACTCTCAGAGCTGACCCCTCGGTCTTTATTTCAGTGTTGCTGTAGAGTCATGTAGCAGGCCTGTTGCCGCTTACTTCCCCCTCCGGAATAATAAACACGTGATCCTTGTATCGGCATGAGACTCACCGGGACATGAGTGATGTCAGCGGCTTATAGGAGGACGCGAGTAAACAGTTTGTTGCAAAAGTAGTTATTGCACTTAAGCTTTTCCGCATTTGTCAATTTAACTTTTTATTAGGGGGTGTTGGAGAGGTTCCTCCAAACTGAATGACTTTGAGCTATCCTGTATTGAATAATTAGTTAAATTTTAAGGTGTTAGAGACATATCCCCAAAAGATATGCAGCTATAATTACAGCAAAAGGCAGTCCTAGAAAGTAGGACTCACGAGGGTTGAGAACATGCATCCACATATCATCTATCTATCATCTTCCTTTCATTTCCTCAATGCTTTGTGTTGGTCTAGCAGCTCATAAAATGCCCTCAAATGCATAGAGGTTTATGGTGACCAAATCTAGAACAGTCTGTTCGATATAAATAGTGAGTACTGGCATAAAACACATAATCGGTATTGGATGCAAAGCATGAGGAGGCAATATTCCCCAGCCTCAGCTCCGGAAACTAGGACGGCATCAAACGCCGTAAACAGTCAAGAGCTCTTTACTTTGTTTAGTAATCTTCTTTGGCAAAAAATAATCAGGGAAAGAACTGAGCCCTGTGGTTGCATTTGTCAGGGGATTGACGCACTCGAAGATGCATGTCGGGGTCCTTATCACAGTTCGATGGAGAAAACATTCGCAGTGACTCGCAGAGATGTTGGCACCTCAGCTCGTAATTTCTGCGACTGTGATAAATAAAAATCAGAAACCTGACTTGAAGCAGATGTAATTAACTTTTTTTTCTGATACTTGGAATAAGATTGATGTGGTGTTGTTTTTTTTTTTTTTTTCTTTTTATATTCACAATCCTATGTGGGGAGAGTAGCAGAAGACGTACCCTGCCAGAAAGAAATTTCAGCTCTAAAATTGGTTTTTCCAAGGTCAATGAACTCAATTAGCCCTATACAGATCCGACTTGTTTGCTGTAATCAGTCGGGGAGGCCAGGTGATACAATTGCAGGCTTTTGAAAAAAGAAAACCTTTACAAAGTTAGCATCACTGATTCTCAGAAGGTAAAAAGAAGTGCATTTTCTCAGTTTGTAGAGTAATTAAGAAAGGTCAGTTAAGGGAAAGACCCTACAAATCCTTAGCCAATGTGAAATACCCTCAGGAAGACCAAGCAAACTTGGCCTAGCAGTGCACAATTACTGAGAAGGAAACCCTTCTGATAAATACTTTGTATGAAACAAACCCTTGAGGCCAACGGCCTTCAACTCCAGACTTCAAGAGCCGACGTCCTACAACTGTTGGCTGTACCTCGGCTACAACACACATTTTGGAGAACATGATTGAGAACCGCGGGGGGGCATTCTGCCATTTGAATCAGGTGTGTTGGACCAGGGACACATCTAAAGGTCGCAGGACTCCGTGCAAATGAGTCTCTTGCTTCTCCCCAGCATTTCTGTTTCATGTTTCACAGGGCATGTTTGTTTGTTTGCTTTTTTTTTTTGGGTGCCTTATAATGTAACTTTGTCAAAACAAAATTTGGCATTACTATAGAAAATAGTGTCTCAGGTAAAGTTAGGCATTAGAATTTCCACAAGCATTATTGTTTTATTGAGGATTTTATTTTTCTACTCTTTCTCCCATTTTTTCACATTAATCTACTTTAAATTCGCACTTAATATTATATAGGGATTTGAACCAGAGCACATAATATTTTTTTTCACTAAGCACAAAAAGAAAAATACAAATCCAATCAAAGTTGGTAAAACAAACAGGAAATGTTGGCAAACTTAGTACTTTGTGGTAAATGATGGGTTGTATTTCACCCAAGAAGTTAAAATGATAATGTTGTGCACCTAATAGTTTATTGTCTGGGTTTTTGGACATTGATTCTGTAATTTGCTTCGTATTTGTGGCTCCATAGCGTTGGTTGGCTCTCCTGCTTTTGAACTTACGCATCGGTGCCCAAGATTGACAGTTAGATGTTTCAAAGCCTCCATCAGCATCCGCTCTTTTGAGGGAGTATGTCAACACGCTCCTCTATACAATCAGTCGCGAGCCCCGTCACGCTGTGAGCTCGTCAGCTTCAAGGCAAGTGGCCTGCCGCTGTCGTCCTCGCACTCCGTCTTCACACTCACCATGAATGCTCGCTGCATATGTTCCCTCTCCTGTACTTCCTCTGCTCGCAGTCTGCACAGTGACTCAGTTCTCACCACCCCTCTCCTCTCCTCTCCTGCCCTCCTCCTGTAGATCGCATTTGATGCCAAGACTGAAGGAGTCTCGCTCCCATGAATCACTGCTCAGCCCCAGTAGCGCCGTGGAAGCCCTGGACTTAAGCATGGAGGACGAGGTCATCATCAAACCTGTGCACAGCAGCATCCTCGGCCAGGACTACTGCTTCGAGGTGAGGCGGCGCTCTTTTTTTTTCTCCGCGCACAGCCCTACGGGCGAGATATGCGAAGTAGGTGTGAGAATTAAACCTGCAGTGGTTGGAAGCAAAGGTTTAAGCCGCCTGTTCTTATTTTATCCAAAGCCACGGTCTCTTTTTGATCAAGTGCAGTTTGTGTAGCTTCTCCTGTCACTGAGACACCTGTGTAAGAGATCAGCTAGTCAATATGAAGTTACAGTAAGTGCCAGGGGTCTCCAACTCCAGCTGTCGAGGGCTAATGTTCTGAGACTTTTAGACGCGTCTCTGCTTCATCACACCTGAGTCAAATCATAAGGTCCTTAGCAGGAGTCTGGAAAAGCTGACTCCATACTGAGGAGGAGATTTGGTCTCATAAAATTAACAGTTGAACCAACCAGCAGCAAATAAGCAAATTTCTTTTGCTTCCTCATATTTATTTCTAAAATCCTCAAAAGTATAATGAAATTATTAAATTAGCTATTCCAGCATGATTTAGATACTTTAATAATGAAAATGCATAGATAGCTAAATGTGTCTTTCATCAAGCTGAACATTCAAGTTATTAATTGCTCAGTTTTAGACCAATAGAAAGCATCTTATCCAACAGAGTCACCAGTTGATTTCAGTGTTTGCATTTTCAATTTTATGTGTGACTGGAGTTTATTTCCAAGCAGAGGTCTTACATTGGGACTGGCTGGATACAGAAATGTATTGATACCAGCACGATTTGGAAACAGTGTCAACAAGAATTGTTGAATCAGTCATGATTCGTTTGTTGTGATACGAGTTGAAGTTTGAAATAAAAATCCTTTGCCGTTAAAACTGCGACCTTTTTTCTAGAGCCTTTTCGCCATTCTCCCTGAAACCCCAGCACCTGGAAAACAACCGCCAGTCACACACGACAAGGTCATCAAAAGTTTTCAAGACTCATGTCTTTTGCTAGTGAAACAAGAGATCAGTATTTCGATAAATGACAGATTTGGGGATCATGGATTGTAAGCCGAAGCCCAACATAGGAGAGTTTCGTTTTACGCCTGTGATAAACACAGAAATGATTGGCACTTACCATTTTATTTTTCACTCCACTGCTACAACCTCTGGCCTGCTGAAATAGTCCTTTTGGGATACTTCCACTAATAGCTCCACCATTACCACTATTTTTTGATTCACACACCCATGAAGGTTTTAGAAGAAATCAGTATGTGCATTTTGGTTTAAAAAAAAAAAAAAAAATTGAGAAATCTTCCCTGCATCGACAAGAGGGCTGCCACAATGACTAGCATTCAGAAAATTGTTACCAAGCTGATTTAGGGTCTTTCCTCGCTTTGTTTTGGTTTCATTGCCTGGAACTTTACTCATGATGACTCAACGGTCTCATCAGTGTTGTTTACAGGCTCAGCAGGCAGCAGTGGGGCTCCAAACCCCTCTCTATATGCTAGCTGCTAATGAGCCAGATTTGATACCCAGCAGAGACAAGGGGGTTCGGGGGGGGGAATAAACTCCGTGTGTGTTAATCACTAACACATTCATCTAAACATTGTTACAGGCTCATAATATGTACTTTAAGTGGTATGTTTACAGCTCACCCTGCTGTTACAACTGCTGCTGTTTCAAATCGTTGTGTTGATTTCTTCTGATGCCTTGGTCAATCGAAATTCTGATTTTTGTAATGTTTTTTTTTTTCCCATCTGACTTCTTTACATATTTTTTTTTTTTTCTGACCAAATATTTCCAAAAATTAAAAGATAAAAAGTAAAGAACAAACAGCTGGAAGTAATGTTTGATATTTATGGTTGAAAAGTGATTGATTAAGTACTACATAGCATATGTCAAGAGAGAAAATGAAAGGTTTTACACCAGCAGAACAAAACAACAAAAGACAATCAATAAATAGAAAAAAAAAAGGCAATAAAATACAGCTGTACTGTATTATCCCCGATCACCGGAAAATCAAACTTTCCTCTCAAAGACGTCTTTGAAAAGAGAAACTGCTGAATATTTCAGATGACTTGAGTATGGCAAAAACGCTTAGCACCATTACATCAGGCTGCTGCCGAGCAAAAAGAGCTTCCCCAATTTGCATGACAGCGAGCTACTTGTTTCTATATGTCTGAATTTTTCTTGGACGTTAAAAGGAAGAAAAGGTCAAGGAAGCTGTGACCTTTGGACAGCCTGTTCTTGTCTTATTAGTCATTCTTTGTGGTCTGATTGGAAACTGCCCACCAGTCCTCACCATCTCCCTGTTTTACTGAATACACACTCAGACTGTAGAGTCAGATTAGCATTTTTAATAATTTCTTTGAAAATATGACTATGTACATATAGATTTGTGTGGATAGCAGAAGATACATCATGTATCTTCTGCACGAGCAGTGCAGCTGACTTCACTCAGGCTGTTTCTATCCATTGTGAAATTAGCCAAAACGACAAGTCATTTCCCAGTGGTCATTTTCTGTTTCCTGTCATCCGCTTCTGTTTATTTTTCACAAGGTTATTTCTCTCTGGCTGCTAATGTGATGCGTTTTAACTGGGCTCACCGTGAAAGCTTCGCCGTCTCCTTTCTTGCGTGAGGCTCGATCATCGAAGCATTTGTTTTCCGCCTGTCTTTCTGCCTCTGCGGTAGGTCACCACCTCCACAGGAAGCAAATGTTTTTCCTGCCGTTCGGCGGCCGAGAGAGACAAATGGATGGAGAATCTGAGGAGAGCCGTGCAGCCGAACAAGGTATGTAAACGCACGCGATGTGCAAAGGGGACCGGGGAACCGTTGGGCAATCAGCACAAGTGTCCCGATTACGAAACCTCGCTCTGCAACACAGATAAAGACGCATTAAAGTGTCAACACTGTAGTAATTACTAACAACAACAATATCTAGTCTTCCCAGCAAGGTTAGCTCTTCGTATTGACCACAACTTAAGGGTTTAGGATTCTCTGGTGGGATGGAAAAACACTTTAAGTGCTTCCCTCTGTTGATCTTCCCTTACCATGATGATCATCATGTGACGTGGAAAGACATAGATATATGTTGTAATCCAGCAAGGTGAGTGTGTTTACGGTCTTCATGTCTGATCATATAAAATCTAATCGACAATAAAGTAAAGAAAGCTATAAGAGTAACTGAAAGAAATTATTCAGGTAAATTAATTTTTACAGAGATTATAATTAAGTGTGCAAAAAAATTAAAAAGTATGGATTTACATTTGCCCTCCTGACTAAAGGTATTCAAACTAAAAGTTGTAGAGGTTTATGAATGACACCAGTGGGAAATTAATTTTCAAATGTTCTCCGCCTTTAAAAATGCTTATTTTAATGAAAAGCCTCTTTCATTTTACTGAAACAGAAAAACAAAATTTTTAAAAAAATAGAAAAAGTTGAGTAACTACAGCAAGACCTGAAAACTGATGTGTGCAGATCCAATTAGAGCGAGTTTGGAATAATAAACATTCATTGCTGCCTTAATAGGAGCTAAAACTGATGGATACGTCCCTAAAAAAGCAGCAAATGTAACCCAGTAAAATCGTTAAATCATTTTCTTTCCTCTTCAACCTATTTTTGTTGCCTTCTGTTGGTCTTTCACATAAAATCAAAATAAAGCACCTGGGACCTTGAGTCTGTACGATGACAAAAAAGCGAAAAGGTTCAAGGGGAACAAATTTTTTTTTTTTTGCACAGCACTTCATAGTGAGATTCATACAAAGAGTCTATTTCAATTCAGATTCTGACACAGCACAGCCAAATACAGTAGGTCTTCGGCTGGCAGATGGGAAAGCAACCAGATAGTAGGACCTTTGTACGGGCTGAATGACTCGGCACATGAAGCACTTAAGTTCGCTTTGGCAGGATGAATGTGGCTGGGAAGTGATTGCTTCTTCAATCGCAGTGTGTAGGAGTTATTGTCTCCGGGACTGAGGGTGGATTGACCTGCAAAGCAACAAGAAGGTATTCAATAAAAAATATTGCTCAATGTTTTCAGAAGAAAAATAACTGAATTGAGAGACAAAGAGGAACCTGTGAACATTTATTTATTTATTTTTTTTTTAAGAAGAAACATTTGGGTTTCTTTTTTAGTCATGTGGTGACATGGAGGATGTAGTTCTGCTTTTAGAGAGGAAAGCTAAATATGACTAGTTTTATCCAGAAAATGTGTAGAAAAGAGTACATTTCCTGGAAAGACGTCAACAATCAGATGTCTCAGACAGTGTAACCTATAAATCCCCTCTGTGTTAGTAAGTGCTAGTAGGAAGTAAAGGATTAGTCACAAATTGCAAAATCATGACATCAGAAAAAAAAACAAAACATTTTACCGTTTCCCATTTTCTCCGCCTAGCAGTCATCAACAACAGTCCTAATAAATATCCCTGCATGAAAATAACAACTATCTTTGCAACACAGGAAAAAGAAAGAAGTCTTCACCTGTTGAGCAGTGCGTTTTGCTGCGAATGTTAATGCTGCAAGGCATCATGGGACAGCAGCTCTCCTTTCATTCTCTTAAGGACGATCTTTTGTATTAAGCGCTGAAGTGGGTAAGAAAGGAATCGCTGCAGCTCAGTTTCTCGTTGATTTAATAAGCTCTTATCACAGCTGCTGCTCCTTCAAGGTCATTTATCTCAGTTAGGAGTAAATCTTACGTTAAAAAAGAAAAAAAAAAACCTGACTGCACTGATACACATTTTAGCTCCCTCCTTTATGCAGAAACCGCTTCTCTATCATGCAGTTGTTAGAAAAGAGGTCCATCATTGTAGAGGAAAGTGATGCAAAGTTGTCCTTTTATTTTCACTAATAAAAATCAAAACTGTCAAAATAACATCCCCCCGGCGTCCGTAGCACTAAATAAGACTCAGTGTGATCAACTGCCTCAAGAAATCGCAAAACTACTTCATAGCTCACCTGAGCTACATTCACTTTAGCATAAATAAGTCTGTTCTATGAAGGCCTCGTTGTCAAATAACATTTGTGAACAGGCAAGATCATGAAGACCAATCAGCAGAGCACCGAGGTGCAAGAAACTGTGGTGGAAAAGATTAAAAGCAGGAATAAGTAATACAATAATATCCAGAGCTCGAGAAAAACTCTTGGATCACCGAAAGTGGCTTATTTTTCTTGCATCACACTGAATTATGTATTTATCTATCAATAAATTTATTTGCATAGCACATTTGAACAACGTAGCAGTTCAAAGTGCTTTCCATCATGAAAACATAAAAAAAAGTGCACTCAACACTTTTGAAACTAATAACGGACAATATATTCTGTCAAGGCCTGTCATTAAAATCATCAATGCACATAAAATCCATTGGTCTACGTTCCATTCATTATGGTTCAAAGACATCTCTAAAACATGTGGGTTTTTAGTCTTGGTTTGTAGGACCTCAGTGTTTCGGCTGCTTTGCAGTTTTCTGGAAGTTTGTTCCAGATTTGTGGTGGATAGAAGCTGAACGCTGCTTCTCCATGTTTAGCTAGACTTAGTCTGATTCAGTACTTGAGGAATCCGAGGGCGTCTTTGTGACTTTTTGAGGTCTGGTATTTCATTTTTAAAATGTCAGAATCGGCCACTCTCTCTTTCTGTTTCTTTCTCTCTTTTTTTTTTTTTTTGCTATTTCAGTGCAATATGAATGACGTGGCAGATCACCCCTGGTGAAATCAGGCAATGACCTGAAATGCTTTTTGCATTTAGAGAAAAACAGGGGAAATTTCTTTGCTTTTTAATAAATGGAAATCAAGGGGCATGTTTGAAACCCTCCTCGAGTCGTTTTTAGTCATTTAAAATAGAAATGCAGCTTAATCTGAGATGTTTTAACGTACTGAATATGTTTGCCGCCTGGGAACATCAGTGAGTTGGAGGTATTTCTGCAGCTATTTTGTTGTTCCCTCCCACACGTTCTCAAGGTTAACTCAGTTCCTGTTATCCTCCCTCTTCAGGACAACAGTCGGCGAGTGGAAAACATGCTGAGGCTGTGGATCATCGAGGCCAAGGACCTGCCGGCCAAAAAGAAATACTTCTGCGAGCTCTTCCTCGATGACTCACTCTACGCTCGCACCACCTGCAAGCTCAAGACCGACAACCTGTTCTGGGGGGAGCACTTCGAGTTCAGCAACCTGCCCGGCGTCCGGAGCATCACGGCGCACCTCTACAAGGACACGGACAAGAAGAAGAAGAAGGACAAAAACAACTACATCGGCCTCGTCAGCATCCCCGTCCTGGCCGTCACCGGGCGGCAGTTCGTGGAGAAGTGGTACCCGGTCAGCATGCCCACCCCGCCCAAGGGCAAGACGTCGGGCCCCATGATCCGGATCAAGGCCCGCTATCAGAGCATGAACATCCTACCGATGGAGATGTACAAGGAGTTTGCGGAGTACACCACCAACAACTACATGATGCTGTGCTCGGTGCTGGAGCCGGCCATCAGCGTCAAGAACAAGGAGGAGGTGGCGTGCGCGTTGGTGCACATCCTTCAGAGCACCGGCAAGGCGAAGGTTAGTGATCCCCTCCTCAGCCTCCGTTTTATCGGTTTCCATTCATCCCGCGTTCCTGTTCTCCGCAGATAATAACAAAAAGAAAAGAAAAAAAAGGGACGATGTCTGCCCATTATTTCGCCATGAGCCTCTAACTTCACATTACAAAAGCTCAGAGAGGTTAACAATTCCTCTGCTGCCTGCTAATCCGGTGAACTCCTGACCCCAACCTTCCTCTTTAAACACAGCCGTACCGCCAACGGCAGACACAAGTGATTTCTTCTCGACATAGCCACCTGAATTACAGTCAGAACTCGAGCTAATCCCTTACATGCATCTCCTGCGGTGCCTCGCAGCATACCGAAGCTCAGAAATATTCACCGCCGGCTGCAGATTAGTTCACTACAGCTGCGGCTAAGTCTCCCATGACAGCAGACCGTTGGACTCAAATAACCCTTTATCCGTCTACCCAAATAAAGGAATCATTGTACTTTACTGAGCAACACCGTTGAGAAGTTTGAGAAAAAAAAGTATGTCCTCTTATCTGTCTCTGAAGGAAAAAAAAAAAGCTCAATTGCTTCCTTTATAACAAAGCCAACCAGAAACAGTCTGAATCCCAGAAGTTTTAAATTAGCTTGGAAAAATGTACTTTTTACATGCATAAAAATCGACAATTATTTACAACGCAGAGGGAGTTTGTTTATCGTCTATATCCAGTGTCATTCCTGCTGAAGCACTTAGTGTGGAATTGGAGCATCTTATCAAATGTGGCATATGAACGTTATGAAAAGCGCACTTTCAGAAGCTACACATATTTTATTGATTTTTGCTCTCCGTCACTTAGCAGCTAGTTGCTGGTGACAAGCAACGCCAAGGTTTTTAAAAGTTAAGAGCTCCCTTTATTCCCCAGAGGTCATACAGAGTGCACGGCAGACATGTGGAACAATTCTCTCTGGCCTGATGAGACCCAAACTAAAGTGTCTGGCCTACTTATGAAGCACTACTTTTGGCAGGAAACTAACACTAGACACTACCCTGAACAAAAAAGACCCTAAAGTGAAACATGATATCAGCGGCATTTAGCTGTAGGTGTAGTGGATGGCAAGGGCGTAGGAGCAAGTTTATCATTGGGGTGGGGACTCGTATCGGAAACCTGACAGGTCCGTAAACAGCTTGAGGAGAAATGTCAAACAATGTTGTCATCAATGCGTTACTCTAATCTGACCCCTTGTAATGCGTAATCTACTTACAATCCAATAATCAAATTAAAATTACGTATCCAAGTTACTGTGTGTTACTATTTTTGTAATTTTTTTTTTTTTTTTAGTAAACACACATTGTTGCTTTCTTCTTTTTCCTTGGGGAGTTACGATTCATGGGTGACACCAGCGACACAAACGTAAACGATGGAGGAACAAGAGATTCATCAGCTAGAAAATGATGAAAAAAAAAATACTTTTCTCAAAGTAACTATGCCATCCCTGGTAATAAATTATCTACAATATACATCACTTCTGTGTAGGCCTGTCACAATAACAAATTTTATAACGATAAAATGTTATTGCGATAAACTATAATCTTGTTGTTTGGAGACCATTTTTAAGTAATATAATGGTAATGGCAAAATAATAATGCAAGGACACAATCTAAAAGATCAGCATCCTGCGGCTTTGGTTCATTAACAAAGAGAAAGTAACAGTGTTACTTTGGACAACTTTTATGTCTTTAGCTTGAACTTTGCTCCTCATCCTCCATGGTTTCCTCCATGCAGTTTGTGCCTCGGCTTAGTTTTCACAAAAGCTTCTTGGGGTTTTATCGCAGCCTGGCAGATTGATGAATGATTGGCATTTAAGAAGGAATGTCTGTCCTCACAGCAGCACCAGCCCGTTGGTGGTTTAGGCTGGTCTCTAATATCTGCTGATTGATTGGAGGACCAGGCCTCTCCTGATCCCCTGAGAGGCGAGGGCTGCGTCTTTAATTACCAATCAGTTAATCCTGTCCCTCTCACTAAAGCTCTTTTTAGGTCTTTTAGGCCTATTACGTCTTGTTCACCTTGTGGTCATCTGTCATGTCTGGATTTCAGTAAAACTCTTCCTCTGGCACTGAGAAGAAGTTCGCAAAAATCCCTTCAGGAACGAGTTGAACCGGCTGCGTTTTCCTGCTCGCCTCTGCAGTCTCGTTAGAGAAACTAGCAGGCAGCGAACAGCTTTTGGACTGTCATGCCCAGGGAAAATGTTGACTGGTAATTATTACAGCTTTCTTTATACTTGAAAGTATGTGATGCTTTCTATTTTTTTTTTTTTAAGCAAGGCATGCGGTGCCAAGCAGCACAAAGCAGAAATATCTGAAAATATTTCAAGCCTAAAATGGATATCTTCCGCAGCAGCTCGGATGCTGTTCATTTTTTCTAGATCTTGCGGCCAGTGTTGGATGGTTTGCTTTTAATACTTTAATGTTGAAGCCTCGTTTCATGTTGCACCAACTAAGTCATGGTCCAAAAATTGCAGAGTTATATTTAGGAATCAAGCTGTTGAAGGTGAGCCACGAGAAAATCTTGTAGTAGACGTACCTCTGGTCTGTTTCTGCAAATGTTCAGCAGACATTTTGAATAATTCTGTTCTATATTATGTATAGGTAGGTCTGAAACTGTCAGTCTTTTGTGTGTTTTTTTAGGATGATGCTTATTGTTCACTGAACTCTATTTGTGTTTATACTATTTACACATAATCAGACCCTATTGGCTAAATAGGAGAACAATTTTTATTTGTAAAAACGTTAACCATGTAGAATGGTAAAAATAAGATTCTGCTTAAAAAGTAGGCACTGTTTTGTGTTTGTGTTTTTTGGCACAATTTTCTGTTGTAAAAATAATTAAAAAAAAAGTTTTGGCCCCATAAATGCTCCTGCAAGGCGCCGCTTCTCATCTGTTGCAGCCTGCTGTTTAGCGATGCAAAATTCTGCTTGGAGCAGCAACCGGGTTAGATTCCTGTTCTCTGTTTTGTCATTTTTTATCACTCATCAGCGTGTAATTACAGCCCTGCTCGGTTGGACGCTCGCTCGTCGTCTGTCCACTTTCTCCGTCCTTTTCTTCGATCATCTCTCCTTTCATGCTTCGCCGCGTCCCGAGCCCGTCTCTTTCTCTCTCTCTCTCCCTCGCTGTCTCTGGGGAGATGTCAGTACTGGTGCCCGTATTGATGTCTGGGCGCAGCGGCAAGCAGAGACACACCCTGCATCTCTGGCAGCCCGTGCCAACTCTGCTCACGCACAAGAATAAACCCCGAGACGTCTCAGAGTCTGATGTTGTTCAAGATGTTTACGACGGAATGTGTTCCAACCCTGTTTTATTTAAGTTTTAGAGACAGAGAGACCTAGAACTCTGCGCTCTGAGCCTCCCAACCCGGTGAAATACCGTTACATCCTCCAACCTCAGACAGCGCTATTAGAAGCCCAACATCTGTATTGGAATTGCCTGGAGAAGTTTGCTCTCCTTTTTATCTGAGAACATCCACTCCCGGCTCGAATTCTTCGGGTTATTGATCTAGTCGTCTCGACGCCTCTGCCCTCAGATAGATTACGTTCTAATTTTGCTGCCGCTTCTCTCGGCTGCACAGACTCTGGGAAGCGACAATGGGAAGGATTTATTCTGGTGATGAATGTCCATGGGAGGGATATACTCAGGATATTACGCCATTTCACTGCTCCTCAAGGTAAACTGCCAGTCCTGCTTAACAGAGGGGAACTTCATGAATCTGTATGCTTATCATCCCTTTCTGTAAACTGGTATCAGCCTGCAGCACAGCCATAATTCTTATAAGAAAAAAATAAAATAATAAAATAGACCGCCTTTAGTATTATTTTTTTATGCTGCAGTTGTCTGTAAATATTCTTAATCCCATATTTTAGATGTGTTTCTCATGTTTAGATGGCTTTTTATTTTGATATCGAGGAGGAGAGGGTCTACTCGCGCCTCGGTGAGCTGCGTTCACGAAGGAGGAAAAAACAAAAAAGAGAGAGAGAGAGAGAGAGCATATCACATTCCTAAACTGTTCAATAACTACCGCATGATTTATTATTATTTTTTTTTTTTGTTTTATTGACCGCTGCCTGACAGCGCAGAGTGATGGAGGAGGCGTGGGAATGCATATGAAGCAATTTACGGTCACCTTGCAGGAGGAACGCGTTTTTCTCTGGTCGTGGAGCCAGGCAACAATTAGATCCGCAGTTACCAACAGATCGTTAAGAAGGGACGACCTTCACAAAACCTGGAACCAAACAAAAATATATATATATATATATCTCCTGAAATCTATTTGTTTCTACAGAAACCAGAACATCGAAACTTGCTCCTACTGCTGCTTAAGTTAATACAATTTAATAAAATTACAATTTATTTTCGCCAAATGGGTGAAAGCTACAGTACAGACTGATCATCTGAAAATGTGTCAGTAAGTGTGAAGTTCTTATCGCACGCAGTACACGTGGAGCTTGCATTTCGGCCCCAACAGAAACGCGTTTTGTCCATTGGCACATCTTCAGTTGAAAAACTCAGCCGCCTTATTACATAATGTCTGCAGTGAAGAGCCTTTGGGACAGTAGCGTCAAACTCATTTTCATTTTGGGCCACACAGAGATCATGAACGTCCCCAAAGGTCGGCTGTGGCAGAATGTATTAATACACGCCATTAACAAACTGTTAAAATATGAATAAATTGCTGTTTCTTCCTCTAGTGAGTGCTTCATGAAATAGATAATACTGAGCATCTGATGTAATTTGGCAGTACACGTATTAAAATCGCTCTGATTTGTTTGGTAAAATTCTAGGAGCTTCTTTTTATGCGTCCCCCTGGAGTTTAAAGGGCCACACCAATTAGCCAGGGTGGTCTGGATTCGGCCCCCGGGGGCCTTAAGGTTTCAAACTGTCTCTGAAAAAAAACACTAGAAATCTCTCACCCGGCTAAAGCACTTACAGTAATGGTTGACCAATCATGATGAAGACGACGTGTCCTAAAGATATCACTGAAGGACCTTGACACACTTTAGGATAAAATACGTGCCAAACCAGCCAGCGAGACTGATATTTCTGAGGTGATGACACTCACTGTAAGACCCCCTGCAGTCAGACTCGCTTTTCCTAGTGATCATCTGTTTCCAGTTTCTGTGGCCGATGGTGAAGCTCGGCGCCTTGGACAGGAGGCGCCTTCATTTCCATCAGGCTCTCAGTCTTTGTCATCAACCCAATGTGACCCTCACAGGAAATGCTGCAGGCTATCATGCTGTGATACTCGCCACAGATCCCCCAGGTGGAGAGACCCAGGGGGTGGAGGGGGATGGAGGGAAAGTTATAACAAGATGAGGAGAGTGAAGGACGGACTGACTGTCATGACTTCATATTTTTTATTTTATTTTTTTTACCTTTAAATCTTGACTCAGTTTTTTGCCTTTGGAAATATAACCCAGCCCATTTGGTCTCCAATGCTTGATCTTGATTTTTTTATGGTTATCATCATTACTAAACATCTACATTCAGTTTAACATTTGTCATCCAGGTCCTGTACTGATTTTTGGTCTGTTCTGTTTGCTCTTTAAGAATGATCATATGACGATGTAAATATATTTGATATTTGAGAGAGAGCAGGCCCTATAAAATCAGATTTTACAAATGTTTGCTTCTATTTTAAGTTGTCTTTAGCATCGTTACCAGAGTTAGCGTGGTTAGCATGACTCGAACAGCTTTCATGTATGTTACCCAGATGTGGCCCAGTTTTTACATCTGTCTACTTTCTGTATATTGTTGTCAGAGCGTTTTCATCCATCAGACCAGAAAATATGCTAAAATATTTTTACATTTTTGTCTAAGCTTATCAAAAAGTTGATACCTGGTCATTTTTGTGTTCAGATTCTGTTGAGTCACTCAGTCGCAGCATCAACACCGAGGAATGTGTTACATTCATTGACTTGGGAAAAAAAGTTGGATTTTTAAGCATCCACCTATCCAATCAATAGTGAAAGCTTATAAGGCTGATAATCTACCAATTGGGGTCAGTTCTCAGTATGTTGAGAGCAGCTTTTGTGTTTGTTTTTTTTTCTCATAAATCTCATTCTTTCCACAGCCTAAATTAGCCATTAATGAAATTAATTAATTTAATCCCATGTAAAAGTCTCAATTAATGCGGTGATGGATGTTGTACCAATAGCAGCATTTCCAGAAAGAATATTGTGAGCTGGTGTGAACAGCCCAGATTACACACGATCACAATCATTTGGCTGTTACATCATGTTGATCGTTTCACACATGCCTGATCAGAGTGTCTGGATTTCACACCCTGACGTGGGGGGAATTGATCTGTCATCCCCCGCTTTCAAACTAACCTTTATTTTTTTATTCATGTTCAGTTTTTAGCGCTATTGCTTTTTATTGCCATGGAAACCCACAAGGCTTTTGAGCAGAAGCTGTCAAACTGGTGCCGAAACGGTACTTTTGTTTCCGTTTCTCTGTCTCCGAGCGTCGCTGCGTCTCGCGTTTGTGCGCCGTCCAAATATGAAAACGCCACGACGACCGCGTCCACTTTCACAACTTGTCGTCGCATCGTTTGCTTCGGAATTCGGCAGAATAGAGATTTCTACAGGCTCCGCTCCCGACTCTTTATTAGCCCGGACGAGCCTCGCCGCTCTGCTGACCCGCCCTCTCACTCATTCATGGCGCTCCTTCATTCCCTGAACTCTTGTGTTGGGATTTTTGAGGCATGGTGTGGTTGATGGGATGTGGCAGCATTTTAGAGAGTGTTCTATTTCTCCTTATTAGAGCTGAAGCAGGGGGAAGGAGGTGGGGAGGGGGGTCTCAGGCTACAAGACTGAGTGAGTGCTTTAGAAGAAACACTAAAGGATGACACGAGGGAACAGGGCGCCGCTCCAGTCTGTGCTTAAAATGTAATTGCTTTGGCTTTTAGGATACTTGTGCTCCTGTATGGTAAAGCTAATTAAACCAAATCTTATGCAGCTAGTTTGCGGCCTTTTTATGCATCCTAATGTGGAGGAGGTGACCGCACACTTTACTTTTATTTAAATCCATAAGTCTTAGAGATTAAAAACCAAAAGTAAGGAGCACGAAGAGCTGCGATTCATCACAGGAGCATCTCCGTCGTCACAAAAAGCCGTCCAGTCAAATCCAGTTAAATGAAGAGGGCTTTTCAAATGCAGTTGCTCGTCAGATTATAGCCTCAACTTTCTATGTAATTATTATTATTTTTTTTGAACGGCATATTTGTTAAAAAATGTTCAATTAAAATTGTAATAAAAGGTGGGTTGTGCATTTACATACGGCGACCTTAAATTCGAGTTGAACCCACTGCCTGCAGGACTCACCGGGCTAGTAAATAATGTTCACTCATGTTTAATTTAATCCCAGCATAAATACGGTGGAGAACATCATCGACACACAGCATCACGAAGATCATCGGAAAGGTCAGGTCTGATGTTGCTCCGGTTGATCCGTCATCAGAAAATGGGAAGAGAAGGACTCAACTGCTGAGCCGGAGATCTGGAGAGCATTAAGAATAGAAACAGGCCCCATGGTGGCGCTGCAGTAGCTAAAAAGTTCCACATCTAAGGTTGCTTTATGAAATCCCCTCATCACCAAACTCCTGTTGTCAAATTATTTAACAAGCGCCATTTTATGCTTGTTAAAATATGGTTCTTCACTGGGAATTATAACTATATACAGATGTCATTCTTTAAATTTGCACACGCTCAAGTTCAGTTTCTGCAGGTATTTCATTTAGGGTGAACAAATCCAACTTTTTTAATTTTGGCGACAAAGCTATCACAAAACGTCTCTTCTGCAGATGCATCATCATGCTAACCGTAGGGAAGTTCTGACATATACTTTTAAAACGACTAGTTGATTGGACCGTGAACCTCCGTCGTTGTAATGTGATTTCACACACCTGACAGCCATCCACTGACTCCAGCAGGGACTTGCAGTAGGTATGAAGGCTCAAGAGGCAAAATTTACACCAGAGCTCCACCTCACCGCTTACATTTTCAACAGTTAGCATCCAGTTCTTCTCTCCCAATTTGTGTTTTTGTTTGTTTCCAATGGAACTTTTCTCTTGCTCAACATCCTCTGATTGTGACACTTCCCCACACAAGCAAAGGTAACTGTGTTGCCGTCTGTGTGAACTGTGCTAATAGTTTTCCTATCACTAATATCAACGTACATCTGTGCTCTGAGTCTGTAGTATTTGCAAATGCTAGGAACAAAGAAAAGCCGTGTTTGCATATAGCAGATGTTTTGATTGTAATGCACAGTGAAACAAGGCAGTGAAAACCGTCTCTTACAAAGAGATGTGATGTTGCAGACTGCTTTGACAAACAGTCATAAGTTACTCGGCTGTGCTGGATTTCAGGCCAGTTTATACAGTGATTCACTCAATCAGTCCAACATTAGCTATTTTCATATGATTCTCTTGCAGATTTTGAGGGAACTATTAAAATATATATATACTGGTGGTGAGAGAATAAACGAGGCAACACAAAGTGTAACACATGGCTTTAAAAATCAGAAAAATGTTTGTCATATTAGAACTTATTCGGCAAATGTGTTTCCATCTCCTCTTTAGCGCATTAGCTTTGCTTTAGAATAGCTAGAAACCACCTCAAGCGAGCGTAAAATCATTTTGTTTTTAATCAAACTTGAGGAAGTTCATACATACAGCAAAAAACTACATTTAATGGAAACACGGCCTTTGCTACATGTGCAGCACACATGACCTGTCACTAATCATTGCATTTATTGCTTCCCATTCAGATTCCATTATATAAAACTGTTAAAATTAACCTCTTGATTATGATGTTTAAAAGTGGAGAAATAAGTGGACTCACTTAGGTAATTATTGCCTCATCGTGCATTTTTATGCTGCTGTATTTTTTATTTATTTATTTGTTGCAGCTGCAGATTTCTCTATCCGGTTTAAATAATTCATGGCTTCGCTCGGGTCTTGTAGATGATCTGATCCACTTGACCGAAGTAGGCGGCACGGAGTCGGTCCGTTACCGGTGGAAGAAGAAACAAATGGTGTAATTTAAAGTGGCAGGCACGGAGCCCGAAGAAGAAAATAGTCGTATTTATTTTTTATGCAAAGAACATTTAGTTGTCTGTAAACTCTATGTCCCATTTTTCAAGCTAAATCATGCAGCTTTAATTTCTCGCCCTGGTCAAATAATTTCCCAAAGCTGGAAGCGTTTTGTCAAGGTGTGCTTGTAGCCGCGAATGCCTCGATGTTTTGTTCGAATTTATTGTGATAGACCAATAGAAAGTAGTATGTGATTTTATTGATTTTATTTTATTTCGAACATGACATCAGCATATAATAACACACGTGACCAAGGAATGCAAAAGACACATATTTTTTATACGACAGTAACTTTATAACTTTCTTCCAATGGCAACATGTAGGACTGGATGTTATTTACTGGCGTCGGAATAAATGGGGTAAACACAACCACATTATGTTGATTATTACAAAAAACAAACAAACAAAATAAATAATTTCCATTACAGTGTAAACATTTGATTCTTATTCATGATGTCACATCTGCTTTAACTTATTGATATTCGTATTATTAGATTTCTCCTCAGTTCATTTCTGTGTATGTACACAGATTCTTACACGCTTGTGTTTTTTGTGAGGCCGACGGATGCATAACCAAAAGGGCTCTCGTCTCAGCGCATCAGCAGATGATTGGCTCCCCATGGTGCATCTTTGATTATTCAGCTAACAGGCCTCCGCAGCAACTGTATGCAAACCTCTCTGCGAGGCGCTCGCCGCCACGCCGCCTCCCTCTGCGTTCTTTAAAAACCGGTCCCTCCGTCTCTTCTTCCTCTCCTTCGCTAATTCTCTGCCTACATCTGTCGCTCGTCTCTTTTCTCCCTCCCTGCTACACCGACTCCCAAGTTTAACAAGCTGCCAGGGGACTTACATGAGAGTACACCCAGAAATTTGTTAAAGGGATCTAAACAAGGGATGACTCATCCCCAGATGGCTCTATTTCCGTCTCTTCAGATCTGACTTTTTTGGGGGTTTTCTCCCTTTACCCACTGGTTTTGAGATCTTTATCAAGTTAGGCAGCTTTTTTTTTTTTCTTTTCTTTTTTTTTCTTTCAGGAAAGATAAATAAAAGTGGCTTGATTATTGCAGGTGTCTGAGTGATACATCAGAATGTAACCAAAGAATAATAACTTTTTTCAGTCTGTATTTAGCTTCTACGTGAGTCTGTCTCACTAAATATTTCTACATTTTGTTCTTCTTTGAACCACAAACTTCATTGCATTTCATTGATTTTTGATCAGTAGCACCAGGTTGAGATCAAAGTACATGTTTATTTTTACTTTTTTTTTAAAATTACATTTGCAAAGGTTCGATTGGATTTCCGTCTGAACTTTTAATCCAGTTCTAATGGATGAAAGGTGAACCTCTGGACAGTCTCATAGGTTTGCATTTCGCTTCATTCGTCTTCCCATTAACTCTGACCAGTTTCCCTATGCATACTAAAGAAGAGCATCCCCTTGTGGCCAAAGGCAAACTAGACATTTCATGGCTTTTCTAAGCAACAGCTGTCCTCTTGCTTCCGCCTTATTTTTGTTGAAATTGCACATATCCACAAAGCCACTGAATTCAACCCTCTTTTGGTTGTTTCATCGTTGGCTATCGACGTCAATGAATCCCTCTTTTGAGAGTTTTGTTTGTAAAACATAATTAAAAGCTCTACCGTCTCACTTCCACTGCGTTACTAATGTAAAAATGGAAGAAATCTAAGTCGTGCTGTCCATCAGTTGGTGTCCACCGTCTTCCTAGATCATTTTTTTTCTTTTCTTTTTTTTGTGCCTGTGTCGCCTCCGGAGTCACGTGACGTAAACTGATGTTCCCTGAAAATTGTACAGATGTCCACCTGCAAAACTGGCAAGCATGGACATGTCGACATCATCACTAACAGGAAACATCAAAACAGGTTCTTATCCACCTACAACCCTGCATTAAGAAGAAGGATCACCAGCTGGCGAGCGTCAGTGGAAACTATGCAACCTTAATAAGCAACAACATCGATATCAAAGCGGTTTTCTGTATGTGGTACGAAAGACAAAAAAACAAAAAAAAAGATCCTGCAGAGTATAGTGAGAGGAGGTGAAGGGGTGATTAAAACATCCCACCCAGTCTTTGCCACTGCAGCAACAGCAGTTCAAACATTGCCAGAAGCTCCTCGAATCCTCCCCATGAACTTTCAATCCGTTCAAGCTGCGTGTCCGTGAGAACGAAGACGGCAAGGAAGTGGAGGCAAGGTTTTAAGCGGGGGAAGGCTTCATGGTCACTGTGATGTCTGCTTTTGGTTGAGGAATGTGCCGTTTGCTAACAAGGCCTTTACTCCCCAGGCAACAGGCACGAACCCCAAACGCTCTCTGGTTGTGTCATCAACGTTTCGGCCTTCAACAGTCTGATGTCATGTGTCTCATCAGTGTCTCTTTTTCCCTTCCTCCACCTGGTCGCTTGTTCCTTGTCTTTTCGACTGCAGCTAAAAATAAAGCTCGCCGTCGCTCTGTTGTGCAGCAGTTCGCTGCCTGATTGCTGAGTTTTTGCTCGGAAGCAGTTTGCTTCACAGAAAATCCGTCTTTCAGCTGTCTGATAACATCTTTCGTATATTTTTTTGTGAAGTAGTTTTATTGTGAAAACAAGGCCAAAGCACTTTGCACCGAGTCCTTCCTTTGGAAATGTGTTTTTGCATAAAGACTCCACAAGTGGATGTGAGGCAAAGAATCGAGCTTCTGTTCACATTCTGGCCTGTTTACTGGTGCAGGATAAAATCCATAGGGGTTCAATTCTCCGTTTGCTCACCTGAAATCAAGACAAGCTTCTATACAGCTGTCAATGTTTGTGTCTATTACATCACATAGACTATTAGCATTGTTCCTTGTGAAGATGTCAATGACTCTCAGGCATGTTCTAAATCTTTAAAATAGCCGTAATCTTGTGGGTCTGCTGCATTTTTGCCGTTGTAGACTCCATCTTGCAATCAAAGAACAAATGTAAAGTGGAATCTCCATTTCATCACAGCAGCAACACGTTTCTGAATTGTTCAGTCCCCAAATATTTCTAACGGGAAACCCTTCCGTGACTCGCAGATCAGCTAGATTACGATTGTAGGAACTATCTGCGACTGCTACGTTTCTGGTCGCACGACGTTACAAAGAAGTGGTGTGTTTCCATAACAATGGATCACATGATAAGACTGCTTTTGAGAACCCTACAGAGGATTACTGTCAGACTGCGGCTTCCCAGAGCTCCACAGAGCGTACAACACCGCTCAGCTTATTGCCTCTTGTTTCTGCTCTTGAGCGTAACTGTGTCACTCTTAAACTCTCTGCAGGCTCATTATCGCACTCATCAACTTTGTTTCTATACTCGTTTAAGTTTGCAGCAAGTGTTAAAAAATGGAGAAGAAAAAAAAAAAAACTATTCAGAGAGTTCTAAAAAAAAGTCCTGCTTTGTTTCTGTGAGTGCGTTGGACGTTCTTGTAAGTAGCCATAGAGTTAGGCTTTTATCTTCATCCTTTATTATGACTTCCCTCCTGACCGTGTTCGTTGACTACTTCCGTTCCCTCTGCAGGACTTCCTCACAGACCTGATGATGTCTGAGGTGGACCGCTGTGGGGAGAACGAGCACCTCATCTTCAGGGAAAACACTCTGGCCACGAAGGCAATCGAGGAGTACCTGAAGCTGGTTGGTCAGAAATACTTGCAGGACGCCCTCGGTGAGTAACCAGGGGTCATGATGACACACAAGTTTAAACTTGATGTTTGATCTTAATGTTTTCATGTTTCCTTCTGAAGCAAGTACTTTGCCAGTTATTGGCACCTCAAGTAAAGATGTGTGAAAAATACTTGAAATACCTTTAATCTATTGCAAAATAGCAACATGTAATACAGTAACTAGGATTTTCTTCATTTTTGTGGCTTGCATGCCTATCAAACAAGCAACTGACATAATGGTAATACATAGGGGTTGTTATGAAGACATGGTAACGCATTGTCTAAAAGAAGTTTTGATGCGGTTTTCCTGTTAGAGCACACATTTCCTTCACTTCTTTGCTTAAATTTGGCCATCTTGCAAGAAGATCGCAGCCTCACAGTGTAAATTCACCTTTTATTTTTTTGCTCTTAATTGACAGTTGCAGCAAAAGTATCTCTGTAATCGTCTATCCCTATTTTTATCCGTCTCTGTCCTGTGAAGAGACTTGCCTCAACGGCAATTTTCACATTACACAACAATGATGATGGAAAAATAACCACCTCAATTTTTTGTCGTTTGAAGCCGAAGAAAATGAGGATTTGCCCCCGATTTGTGGTTCGCTTTGTGTTTGTCCTCGTTGCTGATGCAGTCTAGTCTGCCCTCATTAGCGCTCCCCACGGTGCGTCTTAGGGAAAACGATTGTGTTTTGTGACAGTCTTTTTTTTTTTTTTTCAGTTCATGCTCTCAAACATCGAGCCAACAGTTATGTAAATGATGAGTTAAATTAAGTACGCCAACGTTGAGATTAATTATGCTGTTCAGATGCTGCGGGGTTTTGTGTTCTGTACTGGACTGCCATTGCGTATATGGGTTAAGATGCGATCAGCCAAACATTAGAGGAACTTTTCTAGAAAAGAACAATGGTGTGGTTTTCCTCTGCTGTGAATACAGAATGGCCTCCGTGCAAACCAGCTACAGCAAATATACATGTTTCCATTTAACTTCACAAGTCACATTTGCTGAGGTTTATGGTAAATGTCCTTTATCACTAAAGGTACTCCTTTAGCGATGCAGCAAGCATTCTGTTGCTCCCAGGTCTGTTCTTTGCTCAGATTGTCTCAGGGTTGATCTGCTGGAAAATACCCCGCCATTGTAGAGCCATACTCAAAAGGCTTGAGGCTACAATTGGTGAAAAATGTCCTGCAATTACGGTCAAACTTAGGTGCTGATTATGCTTAAATTTTTTGTAAACCTGCTTTCATTGTATGATTATGTTTTCTCTCCTTTGCAAACACAACATTCGTGACTACGAGAGCTTTTAACGTCATCGTTTCTTCTGAGCAGATTAACTAACGAACTGCGATGTTCCACACAATGTTCGCCAAAGGTTAAAAAGAAATGTGTTTGTCCATCTGCAGCTCTAAAAATAAGCACTTCACATGCACAGTGTGCTCTTCTGTCTGCTTAATTTAGAAATGTACACAGCAGAGGGTTTAATCTACAAACAGCACACACATCTTCTCAGCACCCATCACGGTTATCTTCGTACGCTAGCAGCGTCGACGCTTGTTGTGTGCGTTTACATGCCTCATTGTGTGGCTTGTTTTACAGCTGGAATGTCGCTCTGTTTAACTTTGACTTTGTCTCAAGGTTGACTTGGAGAAAATCGGCCAGTTGGAATCGCTGGAATGTTGTTTGTTGTTTGTCGTCTGACTAAACTGTTATGAATTGGTGGGGACGGGGAAAGCGGAGACGGAGACGGTTCTATTCCTTGTTCAGAGATTTTGATCTCAGTATCTTTATTTACTGAAGCTGGTTTCAATTTATGGACTGACTCAGGCACATTTTATGTCGGAATGGGAACACGACATTCTCTTAAAACATTTAAATAAAATCAAATGCTGGTTTTGGAGTGCTGACCCTCATCATGAAATAGAACGAAAGTTTCCCCCAACTGTTTTGAGCTTGGATAAAACTTCCAAGACAAGATCGCAGATTATTGTTGCAGCATATTTGGGTTTTGGGTATTTGTGAATGAGGTGTGGATTTAGCATGCCATGGCTGCAACGACCTCATACCCACACCCGGCTGAGAACATTCAGAGAACTTTATTAAATGCTCAACTGCTATGGAAATTGAACAATCCATCACTCTCAGCTGGGGAGAAGCGCACACACCTCCAAAATGTGCATAAACTGTCTGACTAAAGAAGCACAAGTCTTTATTCTGCACTATAAATCCAAAATGTACCCATTACAATAATAAAAAATGTAAAAATCACATTGTATAAGAGGAGAAAAGTATAATATAATTTAAAATAATAAGACAGTCCAGATATTGTGTTTGCTTCTCTGCAGGAAGCTTATAACCTATAGTGGAGGTTGCAGAAACCACCCACATACTTCATGGAGAAATTATGTACATCGTAATGAAAAATCTTTGGTGTTTAGCTAGTAGGAGCTCGGTAATAGATTCATTGCTTTCATTGTAGTTAGGTTTTCCAGATTTGTTGCAATATAGCCAAACTTGTTTCAGAAAAGTTTGAAACTGTTGAGTGGTCTTAATCCAACATGAAACATTGAAAAGTTTTTCAAAAACACGTTAACTCCACATGTTGCCTTAAACTTGTTTTTTTTTGTTTGTTTGTTTATTTTTTCTTCAGGTGAATTTATTAAGGCTCTGTATGAGTCGGATGAAAACTGTGAGGTGGATCCATCCAAGTGTTCCTCTGGTGACCTGCCAGAGCACCAGAGCAACCTGAAGATGTGCTGTGAGCTGGCCTTCTGCAAAATCATCAACTCATACTGGTGAGCGCCGCAGTGAATTCATCTGCCGTCATCTGCCTTCTACATACATTAATCCTAGAGTGTTTGATTGCACACATTGTTTCACTAATGACTGCCACGCTTCGCCATACATTTTGATTCTTAAGTGTTTTATTACAAAATCAAACCCATTTGTGTTTCAAATGAGCCTTAATTAAACCTCAAATTATAAGTCACACGTCAAGGTGCTATTTTCGTGTTTCGCTTTGGATTTGCCGCAGTGTTTTTCCACGAGAACTGAAAGAAGTCTTTGCGTCGTGGCGGCAAGAGTGCAGTAGCCGGGGTCGGCCGGACATCAGCGAGCGGCTGATCAGCGCCTCGCTGTTCCTGCGCTTCCTCTGCCCGGCCATCATGTCGCCGTCACTTTTCCACCTCATGCAGGAGTACCCCGACGACCGCACGGCGCGCACGCTCACTCTGATCGCCAAAGTCACGCAAAACCTGGCCAACTTCACCAAGTGAGTTTTTTTTGTCGATGCTTTTCCTCTAATCGGAGGCGACGCCTTTCAGCCCAGGAAAGCAGAAAAACTCGAGGGCACATCTTTCAATGCATTCTACATCTTTCTATGCATTTTCTGTCTGTCCGCAGATTTGGAAACAAGGAGGAGTACATGTCCTTCATGAACCAGTTTCTGGAGCATGAGTGGACCAACATGCAGCGTTTCTTGTTGGAAATCTCCAACCCCGAGACAATCTCAAACACGGCCGGTTTTGAAGGCTACATCGACCTCGGCCGGGAGCTCTCGACCCTGCACTCGCTTCTGTCGGAGGTGGTCTCCCAGATGGATCAGGTACGAAGTTACCTGTGAACTGAGGCTCTACCGTCGACTTGTGGGCAAAATATGTGACCAAACAGATAATTGTGACCATTCAAATGTCAGTGTTCATGGTATCCATTCCTAGCGATACCTGGTTAAATATCCCTTATTAAGTTGCATCTTGTTTCCGTCCTGTAATCAGTTGTAGTGAAGCACTGCTAATCCACATCATTTGCTTTTGCCATTCCTTCTTAAATCAGGGAAATTGTGTGGTTAGAATCAGCATTCTCAATTATCATTTTGAGATTCAACTGTTCTGTTTGGTAAAAAAAAAAAAAATGTACTTTATCTAAATTGTTTAGTTTGCTTTTATACAGTGACTACAAATCTTTAACAGAGGGCTGTTTTGTTTTTTTCCCCTCTAACTAGTTTTTTTTCATTTAAGATCAGAATTGACTTAAAATGCCCAGCAACGTCCTGATTTCAACCACTTGACCCAAACGTTCACCTCCAGATGAAATGTCCAGCACGGTGGTGGCAGAATCATGGTGTCGTTACGGATCATGGATTATATTGGTTGACTTTGCTGTACATAGTTGTGGTAAAGAGGGAAAGAAGGATCCTTAGGAAGGATCTTTCCAATCTTTAGCTTCAACACATCTCAACAGCTGGACAATAAAAACGTTTGCACAACTAGTCATCCCAACACACAGCAAAACATGATTTTGAATGGATGAAAACAGACGAGATGACGCTTTCGCCCTGACCTCAACACTTTTGACAATTGGTGAACAATATAAATAAGCAGATCACAGTTTAACTTTCTTTTTGAGATCATGATGATAAATGTTTACGATGCTGTGAGATATGTGTTGTTTTTAGGCATCTGACAGAATACAGACCTCAAATTTCGTGTTGGATTGTAAAGTTTCCTCTCACCACAACTAGTTCTGCCAAGAAAAGTGATCAAATAACCACAAACAAATCATGTTGATGGTGACAGAAAGCCTGTCAGTTTACTAATGGACATTCATCCAGAGCGTATGTGTGGTTGTTAGTTGCGTAATCATGCTGCAATGGAAAAAAAAGAAAGAATCAATAGGAGACCAAAACAATTACATAAACACTTCTGACCAGAAATCTATGTACGTTTTTAATCTATGAATCTGTGCTTTTTGCACAGATGCAGCTCTTTTTTGTTTTATTTTATTTTTTTGCAAAGTGCTGGTCATCAAAGATTTCCTGTGCGCTTGGCTTTGAATCCTGCTTAGTCTTTATCTGCATGTTTATCCCAAATCAGTCAATATTTAATGATTTCATTACATAAGGGGTCCACAAAAGAGGGCCAGTGTAAAGTATTTACAAAGTAAAGCACATTAGTTCTGGTAGCTGAGGATTGTTATGCTGTTTCTAACACTGTCTTTCAATAATTCAGAGATCACCGTCTGGACGAGCCTGCAGTCCATCAGGCTGCCCGTCCCGTTTCATTATTAATCATGTTGTCTGAATACGATGGTCGGTTCCATGGTGTGGGGGACGAGGGTCAGGGAAATAATGTGGTTTGAAAACCATGCAAGTCCAAAATCTAATTAATGCCTAATCCCCGGGTGGATCCTGAGGAATCTTTCATCTGGCTCTGATTTTCATTGTGTCTGTCTTCACAGAGCATGGCCTCAAAGCTGAGCCCTCTGCCCAGAATCCTTCGAGAGGTGAACACGGCTCTTTCTAACCCGTCCTGCGTCCAGATGACCCCCGGGCCGCCGTCGGAGCCCGTGGGTTCCCCTCCCGCCGAGGCCGGCTGCAGCATTTCCACCGGGCTGCAGAAGATGGTCATAGACAATGAGCTGTCGGGGTGAGAGCCATCGGCGTCACGTCGTATGCGCAGACCGAATTTATTTGCGTCTCTGTTATGAGTCAAAGACCCATATGAGAGCGAAACGCTAAAATATCAACAGAGTTGACCAGATGGCAAGCAGCAAATCTGCTGACGGAAAACGCATTTCTGCAGGTTTTAACTGCAGAGCTTTCCATTTGAACTTCCCACACTATAAATAAACACGACACAGTTCTCAGTTTTTTTTTTCTTTCCAAATCTTTCTGTGAAAGACATTAATATACCCCAGTTGAGGTATTTTTAGAAATTTGACAATGACTGAACTAAACCTAACCGAGACAGATCAATCTGCCCGCTCTCATGGCGGAGAGAGCTCATTACGAGCTGATTGATCTGTGAATCAGTCTGCAGTAACTGAACGCGTGAATGAAGACTGTGTGGCATGCAAGCTCATTTAAGCTTTGCACTGACGTGTCAACTGTTATTTTCACATCCTGATTAGGGGTCTTCTCGAAGTCCCTTTTTCACGGTCTTGTACTTCTCAAGTTAATTTTTTGGCAAAATACGAACTAGTTTGAATGTATTGCATTGGGGTTTTATTTGTTAGAGGGACACAAAGAAGCAAATGATTGAAAAGCTGAAAGAATATGACGCAACATCCCAAAGCATACACATGAAAGTATACTACTGCTTTGGAATGGTCTAGTCAAAGTTCAGATCAAAATTAAGCAGAGAATCAGACATGTAGCTTCAGAGTTCAAGCAGTCTAAACACAGTCACACAAGCTTTCTTCCATGATTTAAGCTTCTGTTAACTTGTTTGTTTTTTTTAAACATAAAAAAATGAGTTTCATTTTCACTCATTAGTTGGAGGATTGAAGTTTGTGAAATTTGAAAGCACTCAATGTGCATATATATATATATATATATATATATATATATATATATATTTTTCCTCAAAACATTGCTTCTTGAAAACAAAACATCATCCTGATGCTGCAGTTCCAGGACATTTGGGATGCTTGAAAGTGGCAAAAGTGACAATTTTACAAGACATGGAAATATCTACAAAAAATAAAAAATAAGAAAGAATTTCAATTCCCACAAATCCGATCTGCCTTGAAGCATCTGCATGTCGCTGTTTGTGCATCCTTGGCTAGGCCAACAACAAATTCAAGTTGTGTTCTCTCCCTGTCTGTTTCAGGTTAATGTCTGCCAGTTCTGGCTGTGACAAGCAGCGAGAGAAGCACCTTTGCTTGTTTACATCACCTTTGCATAGCGTCTTTTTTTTATTATTTATTTTTTAAATCATTGATGAATACACGCTCACGTCCGCTTGTGCTGCCCGTGTCCTCGCAGCACGATGACGAGGAGATGCTTAAAAAAGATTAACATGAAAGTGCAAGGACTAATAGCGGCGTTCTGCGATCTGCAGCCGCCGTCATTACAGAGCAGATGACAATGTGTTGAGGGGAAACAGGAAGTGAGTCAGACAGCTTCTATCATTACTCTCATCAGGCTTCAGGATCAATGGAGCTAATTAACTGCTGGCCCCATTTATAACCTGATGTCGGAGCCTCTCATCGTTACTTTATCGTAATGAATGTTTGCGCACACACCGGCGGCGTGCGCGCGTGCAGCCGCGACCGAAATTCAAATGAGCGTCAAGATTCTGCGTTAATTGCTTCCCATCCGCTAACCTGTGACATGAAAAGGAGGAGGGGAGACGAGGCGGCAGGAAGAAATCGAGCAAGAAGAAAGAGAGAAACAGGTTAAAAGAGAGGAAGGGTAAGAGAGTCGGGGAGAAGGACGAGTCGAGGGAGAAAAGCCGAGCGTGACGTGACTGATAGGCTCTAGCAGGATGAGTCACAACTGTCAAAGTAAGACGTCTTTTTGGCAATCAGGACTCCATCTGTCAGTGGAGGGGAGGCAGGAAAGGAAAACAGGGGATGAATGAGAAAAGGCATCGATGTATTTCTTTTTCCACATTTAAAAGAGGCTCTGTAATGATTTTTTTTTTTTTTGGCCCGTTTTTTTTTCTTTTTTTCCATCTTTTCAGAGAAACCAGATATGTAGAGTTTCAATATTCACACAGCGGGGGATTATTTAATCCCACAAAGAACGTGGGATGCCTTGAATGCCTACAACACGAGGCTTAGAGTCCAGGCTTTTCTCCCTGGACTCTAAGCCTCACGTTAGCTGCTTTAAGACAAAAATATTTGACACGATCCAGAACGATCAACTGCATCTTTTTTTTTTTTCTACTTTGAGTAAATCGGTTTAGTTGGCATGCCAACTAAACCGATTTACTCAAAGTATAATTTAAATTAAATCCATCCATTATCTGTTCACCCTTGTCCCTAGTGGGGTCAGGAGTTGCTGGTGCCCATCTCCAGCTGCATTACGGGCGAGAAGCGGGGTCAACCTGGACAGGTCGCCAGTTTGTCGCAGTATAATTTAATTGGCTTTCCTTACAATCGTGTTTATTTCTTTCCAAATTAGGCCAGAACTTTATTGCAGAGGAATACACACAAGTCAGCACAATGCTCATGAAAAACTTTACTCTTTGTAATCTGAAGTGGTTGAAGTCAATTTACCGAATGACATCATCTACAAAAGTTCAGTTTTACTTATTTTTACACAGAAAAACAAAGACGTTGGGGAAATGAGGTTAATTGAAACAATATTTCTTTTTAGCTTTGCTAAAGCATTTTGTTTACTTTTGCTGCCCCTCACTAAATCTCTGTCAGGGCGCAGGGTTAGAAAGTCGGACAGAAAAGCACCACAGTCGGGATTTGATTTTTCACCACTATGATCAGTGGAAGAGGTTTGAACTCTGACCTCTCTCTGTTCTTTGCGCCTTTTTTAACATCTTGGGATTTGGACTCGGTAGTTCAAATCCCAAGGTGTAATTTGGGCTTTAAAGATGCCATTCATCTGCTCCCGGTTGTAAAAACAATACTTTCTTGTAATGTTTTCGCATCATAACAACTGCCCAGAAGTGAAAAGTCGTGCAGCCTCCACAAACAAGGAGAGCGATTGTCTAAACATGCAACCCGGCAACCAAGGCAAAATATTTTTGTAGACAAAAATCTACAAAAACAACAAATCAGATCTAACGAAACAGAGCCACTCCAGTTTCTGTTATGCCATCAGGAATGATGCGTATCTACAATTACCCAGCTAAACTCTTAAACACGGTTGTTTTCCCCTGTCTACTTCAGATTGGTCGACTTCACCCGGTTACCTTCGCCCACTCCAGAAAATAAGGACATCTTCTTTGTGACGAGGAGCTCGGGTATCCAGCCTTCGCCTGCTCGCAGTTCCAGCTACTCTGAGACTAATGAGCCCGAGCTCGGCATGTCCAACGGCAGCAAAAGTTTATCCATGGTGGACCTGCAGGACCCCCGCAATCTGGACGCTGGGACAGCTCAAAGCCCTTCGGATGTTCTGGGTGAGAGCCAAGCTTCTGGCGGGGGCTGGCCCGCCAGAGTCTCTCAGGGCAACATCCCAGGGGGTCCGACCATGAGGAGGCCGGGTCAGGCCCCGACCACCCCAAACACGGACAGCACTCCGGGCCGACCCGCCCAGCTACTTGCCCCGCTGTCCTTCCAGAACCCAGTTTACCAGATGGCGGCCTGCTTGCCAGTGTCTCCTCGAGGAATGACTGATTCGGGGTCAGAGTGCCACAGTTCAGTTAGTTCCCATAGCAACAATGAGGACGGGCCAGCGGGAGGGAAGCAAGCCTTTATAAACCATAGCGGAGGAGGAGGAGGAGGAGGAGGCGGGGGAAGCAGCGGCGATGAGTACACCCGGCGTTCTGGGGAGTTCAACCGTCGGCAACTGTCGCTAACGGAGACCCCGCATCAGCCCACCGTCCCGAGACAGAACAGCGCCGGCCCCCAGAGGAGGATAGACCAGCCTCCCCCGCAGAGCGTCACGCGAGGCCGTACCCCGCCGAATCTGCTCAGCGGCGGCCCGTACCCTCGCCCCACCTCCGGCAGCATGATGACGTCGTCGCCCGACTGGCCGGCCAGCGGCGCTCGTTTGCGGCAGCAGTCGTCCTCCTCCAAAAGCGACAGCCCCGAGACCAAACAGAGAGCTCAGTACAAACAGGTCAGTGTCACAAAACACGACATTATAAATACTATTAATAATAATAAAAAATAAATAATACAACCCATAAATCAACCTTGAACTGTCTCTGGAGGTAAATCCAAGGAGATTACGGATATTAAAGAAGAGCTATTCATGAAGGGAAGCCTTGGTGGGTGTAATCGCCAGACAGCACATTTCACCCTAATGAACTCCAGTCACAGCCTGTGTAATAATAGTTATTTCCATACAGGCGGCCCCGTCCCCACAGCACTGCGGCACAGCTTGAATCTTATTAGATAAATGTGTACTGTAGCCTCCACACAGCTGAGGTCAGAAATTTACATACACTAATCAGGGCCATGAAAATCATTCATTTTGAGCTTGTGAACTGTTTTGCTTTTGGGACCAAAAAAAAAACACTAAAATGGATGTTTTTAATTCACGCTGTGTCTAAATTATACATACGTGTTTAAATATAAGCGTAGATCTTCACCGCACACCTTGTTTAGCTGTGAACAAGTCAGTATTTAACACTTCTTGGTAACAAATTCAGTTAAATCTGTTGGGTTATCAGCTCTTTGAGCATAATAGCGTTTGTTGTACACTATACAACAAACATATGTATAGTGTAGTCGAGTATATCGTAGTGTACTTCAGTGAAGTGTGGACTAGTTCAGTCGCGGGTGTGTACAGTCGAGCACAGCATAGGATAATATAGCCACAGTGTTCCTAAATTTGGAAGCTTCAAATATTTCGATGGCTCCAAATATTTTCCTTGTCGTTGAGCCTAAGCAGCTTCAACTTTTCGTTTGTGACCATTAAGCTGTCCTCAGGAAGAGAGCGTGGCATATTGGTAACTGTGAACACTTGAAGGTGTTGATTCTTTTGTGGTGGGCGCTCACTATGTCCATGCTGATGGTGAACCTGCTTTACTCACATGACCTTTGACAGAAATATATATATATATATATATATATATATATATATGAATGAATCATAGGAAGAAACAAATACCTAAACAAAGAAGGCAACTCTTGCTTACGATGAGTGTATGTAAACGTCTGACTGGTGCTACATATTTGGTTTTGGTATCAGGTAAGTCTGTTTAAAGCTCTCAGGATAAAAACCCTGGACACTAAATACTGTACCATATCATCTGATGTTAAAATATCTGCTACTGTAGGCTTTAGTTATCCATTAACTTGCAATTATGTGATGACAGAACGAGACTTGAGCTGTTTTTGCTGATGTAAGCACAGGAAACGTAGCTCCGAACATCATAACACACATAAGTCGGCGCAAAGAATCTCTCCCTCTTTCCCGTAACTCTGAACCTAGCTGGATGAAACGCCTAGCAACGAATCAACCAATCAAAGGTGAGCAGAGAGGGAAGCCATCAAATCCAATGAAGCCGGATCACTTTTAAACTAATCAACTCTCTGACAGCTTTTTGCTCCCTCTCTTTATCTCAAGTATCCACTTCCCGTGCTGCCATGATGCGAGGCGTTCTCGTACAGATTTGAAAAGTGTGTGCGCGAGCGCGCCGCAGGGGGAGCTTACAGACAAGTGTGTGCATCCATTCCACCTGCTGCTTTTCAGCCCAGATCAGTTGGTGCATTTCAAGCTTATTTCTGTTGTTCCTGTTGTGTTTTTGTTTGCAACCTCCCTCCTGCCCCCTTCCCCCGACACTTTTCATTCAGCTCATGTGTGTGTCTGTATGTGTGTGTGTGTGTGTGTGTTGGTTTTATTAGGCCCCCTCCCCAGTGAACCCCAGTGCGCTGGACCGCACAGCAGCCTGGCTTTTGAATATGAATGTGCAGTATTTAGACCATGAGGGGATGGAGCCCGAGTCACTAAGAAACAGAGAGGATCTGACTCAGGTGGAGAAGGTAACCCCCGTCATCCAACCTTTGACCTTTAGCAACCCCACACCCTTAGCTTTGATTCCCTCCTCCACCTCCACTGAGCTCTCTCTCTCTTCTTTTCCTCACCGTGTGGCACATACAGTGCTTTGAAAAAGTCTGCTTACTCCTTGCAGTTATTTTTTTTTTTTTTTACCACAAACCTTAACATGTTTAACAAGGAAGTTTTGGAATGAACGATCACCAACATTGGAGTGGTTTTTTAGAATTTCTTTTTACGAAAAACATTCCAAGTGTGCCGTTTTGGTTTTGTATTCAGCCCCCTTTTACATAAACATAAATGAAGTTCAATGAACACAACTTGTTTTAAAATAAGGGGGAAAATGTTCCTGTGTGTGAAAGTTATTCAAAGATCTGTTGTCATCTAGGAAACAGAGGAGAAGGTGTTCTGGTCGGATAAGACCAAGGGTTTTTTTTTTTTTTTGCCTACATGCAAAACGCTGTGAACTGTAACTCACCATTTCTCTTATGGAACACGGTGGTGGCAGCGTTATGCTATATAGGACGGATTCTTCTGGCAGCTTAAGGTTCAGAACGATGTATTTTGGTTTTACCGATAATTTTAAGTGATGTTATCGTTTTGGAGAGTTCTAATTTTTATTTGACGGGAAGGCGGGGGATGATTAGGCTGATGACAAGTCTCAAAGACTTATTACCAAAGATAAATCAACTTTGATTTAAAAATAAAAGTGGAAATGTGCAAAGAATGGTTGATACTTGTAGAAAAAAATATAAATAAAAACACAAAAGCAATAAGTTTGCAAAGATGATATCTATGCTCTGCTTAACCTTCAACTATCATAAAAAGAAAGCCAGAGCTACTGCCAAAATGTTTCAGATTAGCATATTTATTGTTAAAACCACGCAGTCTTTGTCCAGCTCTAAATCCTGCTGAGAATATTGCAAAAAAGAACGGACATAAATGGTAAATGTTCCTAAAAAAGACGGCTGAATACAAATATACGAAGCGTTGGTCCTTGTATCCTTTTTCTGTCACTTCACAAATGTGCACAACTTTGTGTTAAAAAAAAAATCGTAACAAAAACATCAGAAATTTGCAATGATATGACAAAACACATCAATATGTGGAAGCGGCATAGATACTTTTACAAGGCACTGTATTCAGCTTCTGAACACATCTTTGTTTTTCCTCCTGTTGTTCTGATGTAGCATTCCCACTTTGCTCTTCATTTTGATTTAGACTTGTGAGAGATTCTTAAATCACAATTATATATAAATGCAGCCTCTATCAAATCAAACTTTCCCATGTGACCACAATATGTATTTTTGTCTGTATTGTCAGACTCCAAGTGTTGTAAAAATGTTGTTCGTTGCGCTAATTATACAGAAACGCAGTAACACTTTTTTTTTAGTCTCCGGGCACCAGCACTCAATATCAGAACTACTACTGCAACAACTTCATTAATCTGTTGATTATTTTCTTGCTAATAGGTCAATTGTTCGACCTGCAGGCTAGTGGAAAGGCCATTTAAATAGATTAAGATGTCTTTCTCGTTCAGCCAACTGGAACTAATTCAAACACATTCAATGTGTATCATTTGTAAGGGAGAACACCTTAATTGTTCTCCTGTAAGCTGAGTTAAGCACTTTCCCACCTGGAAAACAAAAAAACTGAAATAAATAGTCCTCGTCACATAGAACGCTTTATTCAATGTCGATTTGAATATATTGGGGTTATTTAAGAAATGAAAATCTGATGTTATATAAACACAACCAGCATAAATAAAACCACACATAAATAAAATATATTTTCTTAGACCCCCCCCCCCCCTCACATCACAAAAATAAGATTTCAGACCAAACTTAGCACCGCATACGTGCATGTGAGGATGAACACACCGAGTATCTTCACAGACTGCGTGTAGCCTGTGCGTGCATGTGTGTGATCGAGACAAAAAGTCGTTTTTGTGCCGCTTCCTCTGCTTCCCAGTGTCTACAGCTGTTCATCGCTGCTCTGCTTCTTATGCTTTGTTTAGTTCCCACATGCTCCCTCTCTTCATTTCCCCCACCCCGCACCCCTCACCCGCACCCCTCACCCGCCTATCTATAATAAGAAGAAACCTGTCATCCTAACATAGCTCATGCTTTATACAAGCCAGCAGCCCTGGAAGGGAGAACTACCAAACAAGGCAATAACTTGAGTCTTAACAAAGAAACAACAGCCTCCCTGGAAGAGCAGAACGGACTGGAAGACAGTGCGGCCTCCACAGAGGCGAGCCGACGCTAACCGTCTTATGCGGTGTTAAATTCATTTACAATGCGCACTGCGTGTCTTAGGAGCTGTAAAAAATATAGGGCATGCTTTATCCAATATGGAAATATTCATGAGTCACAAATCTTGCATTTCTGAATTCACTCGAGCAAAAAAATAAAAGAAAGAAAAATATTTTCAGTTTATACGAATATTTTCTTTTTCCAGCAGCATTTGCATATTCCATCGCAAAAACAACATTTAGGGTCATGCATAATATTACCTAATCACAGAAACAACATATCAAATATTCAAATTAAGAGTTTTTTTTTTTTTTTTTCTGTTTCCCTCTCTTAAAGATAGCTAAATTAAATAAGGCCATCTGAGAAGTACAAAAATTATTCATGAACCAGTGAGCAAGGGCGTCTAATAAGTGCATCTTAGTCATTGAGAAGTAAGTATAAGGAGTCGGGATGGACTCTGAGCGTTCCGCTAAACAAGTTCAGTAAGATGTCTCCTGTTGTGAATTTGCAAAAAAATTTGTTTCTTTTTTAACCCCGGCGGCGACTGAAACTTCAGAAAAATATTTTTTTCTTGTTTTCACCTCCTCACTCTCTCTGCTCTACCAAAAAAATGTTGAAACTCCAGACCGGTAGATGGAGAATACAGATTAAGGAAAAATGAAGAAAAGTCCATTGTGAGCATGTTCAGCACCCTCTTTGTTTTTTGACACCCCTGTTGAAGATGTGCAAAATGCTTAAAATGCAAACCTATTTTAAAGTAGTTGCATAATTTCCCTCTGAATAAATCTAACAATGAGATTTACACTTTTTTTTAATTTATTTATTTATTTTTTTTAACAGTCTTACTCTTACCATCCTTCTCATTGTGTGGGGTACGAGATAAAATTAGACCCTCATCCAGCTTTATTTGTCACAGTTCCAGTTTTTTCACTTAAGATTTACCTTGGAAATTATAGTGTTTACTTCATTAAAGATGACCAGGAGGAAAGACATCTATGTTGTTATAACCCGCAATCTCTAGCCCAAAGACTTACAATCGCACAACCTGAGTGCTGCCTACTTCTGGATCTACAGTACCTTGCAAAAAAATAAAAAATAAAAAAATAAAAAATTTTAAAAATTCGCACATCTTAAACTTTTCGACCTTTGTCACTTTGCAACTACAAACCATTATGCACCTTAGCAGTTTAAAGCTTTTTAGGTTTACAAAAAATATACTGACACTGTTCCAACTATAATCCGAACACTGGCATAAATCCGGCACCACTGGATTCCTACCAAGACGTCCCACTTCATCTGAGATGCAGAGATCAGAAGGAAAAAATCTCACGACACAAAATCCATTCATTGTGAATTACATGAATCTGTTCTGTTTAGAAAATTTGTAAGAAAACCATATAAAAGTCATGAGAACTAAATACAACTTTGTGATCTACATGCAAAACATCATTTGTAGCAACAAAGCTACATCTTCTGGAGAAACAGTAGTGGTAGCATCATTGTGGGTCAGGGTCGGAGGGACAAGGGAAATCCAATGAGAAAACCCCCGAGGTCATACGGGATCATTATCAGCCATCTTTAATCGTGACAGAAAAGCTCTGGTCGTGAGCTGGAAGCAGCGGCCTGCGGTTGTCCAGTGTGACAGGCGCAACGACAGCCGATTTCGCACCGTCCCAACCAAAGACAGCCGGCAACAAACACCAAGCGGTGTCAAAATGTTTCTGTGACCGAAACATCCGATTTCTGTCCTCCTCCTCCCAGTCATGGACACGTCTCTTGTTGCTTTCTCTCCCCTTCCTCTTCTCGCCGTCTTGCTCTAATAATAAGTGCATCAACGCCTGTAACTTGCTGTCCGTTCCCCGACTGACTGACGTGTCTGTCGGATCTATATCGCTCGGTGTGACACGACTTGCCATCATATCAAGTTCACGGAGGGTGACATGTTTGAGTTCTCTACTCTTTGTTAGACTGCACAGTTAGTGGTGCAAAACAGCAGGGCGATGCTACCGCACACACAACCTGAGCTACGATGGCCTGATTTAGTTACTACATTGGACTAAGCAGAATAGCCTAGTCAAAGTCCATGCCTTAACATAATCAAAGAAATTTGGTGACAAAGATAATTTATGCATGAATTATAATCCTTTATGTCAAGATTTTTTTTTCTAAAGTGTTTTTTTTATTTTCTTAAAAATATAGGTGGGGAAAAAATTTGTAAAAAACAAATAAATTCTAGGATTTTTTTCTAAGTGACCAGTTGTAATTTTCATCATTACATCAGTAGTATAAGTCTTACGGGTTTAGTTGATATCACACTTTTCTTTTTTTTGTTTTTTTTACCTGCAAGATTTCTCCACAGTAGAAATAGGGACTGGATATTCCTGATTTGGTCGGCCTGCTTTTCCGTCTGTCTGCCATATTGGAAGGAAAGCATGTGTAATATGGCGACACTCTGGTTTTGAGGAAGCAACACCTTTCCAAAGAAACGTTGTCCTAATTTTACTCACTTAAACAATGTGTGTTCACTTCCATTTGGCCTCATTTCTAAATTTGAAACGGCGACCATTTTTGCACAACCGCTCCTTGTGAAAGGCGTCCGCCGTTGGCCCGAACGGAAAGATAACTTTATCTGGAATGTTGTCAGCTGGAGCATCAGGACAGCAGGCAGGCGGAGGGGACATCTGTTCAAAGCTCCTTTGTTTCCCCATCCATCTTTTGTTCTTCCTCTTATCACTATTCACGCGACGTGTGTTCGTCTCGCTCTCCATTATGCCGAGCTTTGTACGCAGGTCGCCGTGCGAGCCGTATCTTCCAATGTTGCACGTAAGCAAACGCAGGCGGAACGGTCGGGTGCGCGACGATAGCCGAGCAGGTCAGAGGTCGGGCTCGTTTTGAGGGAGACGGAGAAGCAGAACGAAAGCTCGGTCACAACAGATGTCGCTCGCTCTCGAGGGAATCGGACAAAGAACGGAGGGCGGAAAGGCGAGGACGGCAGACGACAAGACATATCTGTTTGAGGTCACCGTTCCCCCTTGTAGAGATTGCTTGAACAGGAAAATGTCTCGGCGATTTGGCATGCGTGGAAGGTGACGGAGAATGATAAGGGATCCCAATAACGTTCTCTTTGCGTGCGAGGGAATCAGATAATTCAGGGTGCTTGGGAAATGTTACCCGAAACTGAACTCCCTATCAGTTATTGCTGAAGGTTGCAGCATTTCGTTTTGTTTAAAAAAAACCCCAACAACAACAAAAATAAAAACAAAATCAATCCAGATAGGCAAACAGGTTGTATCAAAAATGAACTAAGCTGATGAAGTGTACTTTCACCTCCTCTGTGGCAACGAACCGCAAGACAGGAGCTGCAAACACCTCTTCTTCTTCTTATTCTGACACATGCCAGGTGTGAGGTGAGGAAATGCACCGAGCTGTGGGATGCGGCTCAGGGATGAAGTTGATAAAAGTTTAAAGTAGATTCAAGTATAGAGAGAGGAAAAAAAAACAACAACCGGAAGATTTGAATTCCCTCACAGACAAGTTTTAAATCCTTGATTTGGAAAAGACGAGCGATCAAAGATTAATTACCTGCGTTTAATTTTGCGTTTACTTCACTTAGCGTCGTTCCACTATCGTCATGTTAAAATCACACATGAATAAGACTGTTCAATAAAAAAGCCATGCAGCGCCATCTTCCTCCTACCACTTCCTGTTGTCGTCTTCATCTTTCCCACCGGTAGTACCGTCTTGTCGGTCATCACGAAAAAAGTGTTTCCATTGCGAGGCGGACTAATTTTGACAAATCAACATCATCCTAGCGGAAAAACATTCTATCGAATGGCGTGAGTTTTTATTTTAATTTCCAGAAACGCAGCGACAGACAGACATTACATCCAAGCTGCTTTATCGTGTCATAAAATGTGGAAACAAAATTGAAATAAATTCCAAGTACTCTTGCAAGGCAGCTGAAAACTTTACAATCTTCCTGGTACCCCTCACTCACCACACATAGTTGTTTTTTTTTGTTTTTTTTTCCTCACCAAAATCAATTTCTACCCTTTACTTTCTCCCTCTGGCATGTAGAGAACTTTCTGAAACCCTCCCATGAGGTTCTGTGATGGGCAGATGGAGATTTTTGGGGGTTTAGTTTGCAACTCATCTCTTCCTCTCTTGCTGTTTAGCAAAAGCCTCTCAAATTTCCGTCTCTACTATTGAAAAGCCACACTGCTCGACAGACTCTTGGATATATTTTTTGGAATTACCGGCGTATTTGCACCTTTTTTTTCTGTTCTGCTCTCGTGCGATTAAAGCGAGTGCGGCTCCTGACGTGTCCCGTGACGACTAGCATCTCTCTCTGTCTCTCTTCGGTGCTTTTGCTCGCAGTACCAGCAGGAGATTGCAGTGCTGCAGGAGAAACTGCGCGCCTCCGTGCAGAAGCTGGAGGAGTACGAAGCCCGTCTCAAGGGCCAGGACGAGCAGGCCCAGAAGGTCCTGCTGGAGTACCAGGCCAGGCTGGAGGAGTCGGAGGAGCGCAGGCAGCAGGACGACAAGGACCTCCAGATGAAGAGCATCATCAGCCGGTACGGGAGGAAGAGTCCGGAGTGTGTGCTGCTGTGCGTTTGCCCTGTAACCGTTAACGGCTGTGTCACCATTTGTTGTTGTGACACCCAGGTTAATGTCGGTGGAAGAGGAGCTGAAGAAGGACCACTCTGACATGCAAGCAGTCGTGGACTCTAAGCAGAAGATCATCGATGCACAGGTCTGTCGAAATATTCTGACTAAGAGAAAACATTCACTGCATACAAGATGTTTAATTCATGTTTGCATCTAATTGTTGAACAGAACATACCAGTTCCGTCTTTCTTTAATTTTTTTTCCGAGGAACAACATTGACTTTTATGACGCCTTTTACAGCACAAAAATACATTTTAGATATATGTGTCTCAAGTCAAACCGGAAAACATCCAACCCCGCAGCGTGGCATCAATGCAAATTCACACACAGACAAACAAAAGTCATTAATTTCCTTCACGCCCACTATAATGAGTGTGTGTCGCCCAACAGCCGCAGCTCGGTCAGGCAGTCTGTGCTGGCCGTCAACAGGCCGGGGAAAATGAAATATAAAAAGCTCTTATGTTTGAGTGACATGGTTATGACAACCCTGTGTCATATTCTCAACAACTTTTTTTATTGTTGGGTTTGCTTAGGCTGTCATTTTGGCCATGCTTTGGGTGGGATACATACTTTCACAGATCTTCAACTAAAGTAAGAGTGCTCACTTCAAACTTTAATGCATTATCAAAAGATGAGAATCCCATGAGAAACTCCCATCTTAAAGGGTTTTATTCAGACCTCAAGAAGACAATGAGCTTTCTGTGTTTAACAACAGGAAGTTGCAGTCTGCAGTTCTGGAACACTTTGGAAACTTTAATATTGCATGAAGGCTGTTATAAGGCTCATTAGTCATAAAAGTGTACTTTAAAAGACAACAGATTTGTCACTTTTCAATTCAAAATATACTTCCTGTTCATGTAAAAAGTAGTATGTAGTATTTGGAGCTTTTTAATCACCAGTTAATCATCACAAGCAGATAAAATCCTCTTGGCAATCTGTCGGAACGAGTGCAGCAAACTCAGACCTCAGCAGAGGAACAGATCGCAGCAGCCTGGCTGAAACGGGGGTTTTGTTTTTCTGAAAAGTTTTCCTTCTCGTTCCCGTTTTTGTGCAGGAGAAGCGCATAGCGTCGCTGGATGCCGCTAACGCCCGTCTCATGAGCGCGCTCAGCCAGCTGAAGGAGCGTTACAGCATGCAGACCCGCAACGGCATCTCCCCCACCAACCCCACCAAGCTGCAGATCACCGAGAACGGAGAGTTTCGGAACAGCAGCAACTGCTGAGGCGCGTCTGAGGCTCCTGGGCGTTGTACAGCGTATTCCTCCACCCCCTCAGCCCGCCGGCGTCGACGAGTGTCTGTTTATAGATGGACTGTGAGACAAGTGCGTTAGTGCGTGTGTGTGTGTGGGTGCGTTTTAGAAAAGCAGTCGGCGTACTTCCGGAAGACGTTTCCACTTTTTCTCAGTTTGGAGACAAATGTTTGGCGCGAGGACGTTTCGCGCGAGGGGCCACCCAGAAGGAGTGCAGCTCGGAGCGGATCACCAGATGGCCTTCACCGGGAGGCTGGTGGGAAGAGAGAGGGAGGCAGGGGAAAAGCCTGTACATAAAAACTCTGAGCCGCGGACGAGTTGAGTCGCTGCGAATACCCGAGCGCCCGTCCACTCCTGGGACAAACCACTATGAAAACCGCAAGCATCGGCGATCCGCTCCTCCTTTCCCTCTCCCGACAGCAAAGTGGGCCCGTTTAAAATCGCACGTTGAGGATTTTCACTTAAGTTTGTCTCCAGAGGTTTTGCTTTCCAACGCTTTATCTCAAAGTTTATGTTTTTAAAGAACCAAATATGAGCTATAAATAGATATTTTTAAACCCAAAACAACCTTCTTCACGTCCTTTTTAACTCAGAGGTGTGTTCCTGAGCGTCCCGTTTACCCTGTCAAACCCCCTCCCACCCCCTCCCACCCCTTGTCCCCCAAAGCAGTGCACTTTGTGAAAAGCTATTGGTACACGAAACGCCTTAACTAGGGAACACACCTCGACTTTAACCCCGCAGCTCCTCCCGATTCTGCAAAAACTCAAAAAGCCACCCCATAAAGGCACAAACTTATACTGTGGATTTGTAGAGAAAACGACGTAAAACGAGATGAGATGTATTATAAACACTAAAGTAAATGAATTCTATGTGATGCTATATTAATGAAATTTAACATAGATGTATGCATTTTTTTTTTCTTCTAGAATATACACACACATATACCTATATTTGATATTGTCAAATATAAAAGCAGCCCTTTATTTAAGAGATTTAGCGTTACCTTTCCTTCTCTGATGGTGAGAGACTGTAGTGTGTAGCTTGCTTTTGGAGCCCTGGAGAGGAAGACCAGCCTGAGCAGTGATCAGCACCTCAAAGAGCCTTGATTGTTCTTTATGTAATTGTTGTATTATTGTCTCTGTTGCTTGTAGGGTGTTAGAACAATAATACCGAGTTATAATATGGAGATTTCACAGTCTCACGGTACTAATGCAAAAGTACATAATGCGATCTGATTGTGTTTAAACCCTAAAATCAAAGATTCCTACTATACTACTGCTAAAATATGCCGTACTGATTATTGTCGTAAAGTTTTTCTTATATTCACTTGACAGAACAAATATGCTGCTTGTGACTTGGCAATTGGTTTTGATAATGGCTGGAGCTCCATTAGTTTTAACACCATATCTGCACATGTTGTCACAGTTGAATATATGTCCAAACAGTATAGTTTTTGATTATTAATTTAAATCAAAAGCTTACACTAATAATTTGATTTTGGAGCCTGGGAATGGAAGACCACCCTCAGCAGTGGTGGTCTGCAAATCGCAGATATTTTGCGATTTGCAAAACACTAAGACAATTCCACATGTCCTGGCTCCATCCTGGTGCTTCATTACCAGAACTTAAAACCCTTGGATGAATTTTTTTGCTGTTTTGAAACCTTGATTAATTTTAAACCTGGTACCAAATATATAACGTTGGTAAAAATAAATAAAAAAAATACATTGGGAAATTTTAAAATGCTAACATTTAAAAGTTTTTCTTGCCTTGTCAAAAGTAAAGGTAGAATAGTTGAATGTTTTCTTTTTTTTTTTTTGGTATTTGATCCCAAACGCTGGCTCATGTCTAGAACGAGCACAATCAATATGTAGATGTTTTGTCTTTTATTTTCTGGTGCTCATCACTGCTCCGTCGACAACACGTCATTAATTGTTACGAGGACGTTGGTCGATTCTCTCTAGTTGCACAGGAGCTGCGGAGCGACGCGTCTCGATGCGCTCGCTCATACTATACACTGGACTGGCAGAGCCGTTGTTTGTCATTGACCTCCATTCAGTCAATTGTATTTGTCCGCTGAAATGAAGTATTCTGTACCCAAACTGTGACTCCATCGATCCTCCTTGGCATTAGCTTTCTCTCTCGCCTGCCCCTTTTTCTTGCTCCTGCCTGACCTCATCTGTTTTCTTTGTTTTGTTTTTTTTTGCCTCTGAATGTATAGACACCGTTGTAAAGTCTCGTGTTGTAACTCACTGTCGGCTCACTCTCATCTGTTTTTTAGGAATTTTTTCTGATCATTTCACATACAAAAGTCTCAATACATCGACAGCCAGCCGAAGCATCTACACCTGTCAGTTTCATTTGGTCGCCGGTTGGTCAGTGAGGATGGCTGCTCTTATAAATATATAGAAATTTATATATATACAAAACAATACATTATAATTATTGACTGCATCGTGAGATGGAAGATCATGGGATTGTGTAAATAAAATGCCCACACTATTTTTACCGGATGTTAAAAGAGCTTTTTGTAAATGTTTTTTTTTTTGTTTTGTTTTGTTTTGTTGTTCTTTTCGTGCTCAGACTCTGCTGTATCATTATTGATATTGTAAATATAGAAGATAGCCCAGTCAGTCGTCTGTCCTCATCGGGCAGAGCTATACAAACCAATTAATCCGTCAGTGTTCTCTCTGTTGAAAAGCTTTTGTGTTTGTATTTTACCGTGTACTATCTCTAGCCAAAAACAGGAAGAAAAAAAAAAACACACACAAAAAAAACCCAACAACAAACAAAAGAACTGATCACGTAGGGGTTTGACTCTTGAGATGTATGCCTTGCTGGTTTCAAGCCAACTCGAGTCCGATGAGCTGCGCAAGCACAATCCTGTAAATCTCATCAGTCTCACTCAATGCACTTTTACATTTAGTGGTTGGTTTCTATTTCTTTTTTTTTTCTTTTTTTTAACGCAGAATCCCGTTTCAGGCATTTCAAGGTTCCTAAGCAACTAAAGGGAGTTATCTTTAGTTAAATACCAGACATTTCACACCTGCATACTACACAGCTCTCTAAAGCTGTTTGTCTGCACAGATTAAAGCAAGACTATGATCCACTTTTCAATTTTTGTTTTATTTTTAAATGATAGCACATGACAGCTACATGTACTGACCAAACTGGCTCAACAAACTTTTGTTTACATGCAGTCTAAGTTTACAACTAACTTTTGAGTCCGAGCAATTTCATTACACCTTTGTGCAGCTAAATGTCCAACTTAATATTTTTTGTTTTTTACAAGTAGTGCACATCTACGTCATATGAATGTGTACTAGATGTGTTTCTTAACTGTCTCATTTTAAAAAAAAAAAAACTTTTTTGCAGCATCTAGTTTAGCCGCAAAGCATTTTAGAGTTGGCGAATTCTAGCAAACCAGAGTTACTGAATTAGGTCAATTCCAGAAAAGCTCTAAACATGGTAAGACTTTTTGTTTTCTTTTGCAAATTAAAACTTGTAATCATTGTAACTTATTGAAATGATAACCCTGAAATGTATTTATCATACGGTTTATAGCCACTGTTTGACTAATCTCTAAACCGCCAGATATTTTGTGATTTGTGAAAGTGGGCCAATTTGACTGTTAATGTTAGCAATTTGACGCTATTTTAGCTACTGCTTAACTAAATGTTGAAATAGTAGGTGTTCCAATTTGTCAAAGTTTTCAGGCTTGCCAATCATTTTCCAAATAAACTTGAGATTTGACTTGCTTTCAGCATTTTAGCACAATGCTAACTTATGGTTTAGTTTTTAACTATTTGTGAAAGTTGACAAATGTACTGAACTGTATTGCAAATAAGCTCAAGAGTTTCGGTCAACATCGTAGCCCAATGCTAACTCTTACTTAGATACATACTAGCTAATTAATATGTTGCTAAGAAGTTACCTTTGTGCATCATACTTTTTATTTTATTTCAGTAAAGCTGCTTTTCACAAATTCTGCCATATTTGACTTTTGCTTTCTTCCAAAACATTTCAGTTTTTGTGCTTGGCTAACCTTTTATTATTGGCATGGAGCCAGTGGAGTGTCTTGTAGCTACCATTATAAAGCTATAATGGTAGCTTTACTGTCTTATTTACAATCCAAATGCTAAATATGCCAAATTTATCATGCCCAGAAGCAGATTATCATAGCTCCAGTCATAGTCTTGCTTTAAGATCTCAAAGATTAAAATGCATCCACTAATAGTTATATTTTTCAATCAATACTTTCACTAACATTAAACAGGCATCAGTGATCAACTTTTGGTTTTCCATTTCATAAATCGGATAAAACAAAAGCTCATTCTCGACAGAGTTCGACCAATCAAACAAAGGATTAAATGAAATATAAAGCTATAAGTAAAAGATGTATGTTTTCTATTCTATTGTAGAAAAAAATACTTTTGTAATTATGTTGAAAGTATAAAGTATTTGCTGGATTCTGCTTCCTTTGACGACAAAGTGACAAAACAATAATGTACAGAAGAACTCGTGTTGACAAAACGTGGCTGTGCAATTTATGTACATTTGCAACTAGACCTATTAAAGTTTTATTTAGCTATTTTAAACTCTCCTCTGTGTGCATCTCTGCTGTGCAGCCTCGGCGGTGCAGCTCTCTGTGACGTTTCGAACCGCGGAGGCTAAATGGAGTCGGATTTGACGGCCTGTGCGATGGATCACGTGTTCATTAAATACTCAAGGAGACCCAGATTGATTATCGGCATCTAGAGAGAACATATGCTAGAGTGGGGATCCAAAGGCAGAGCGAAGGGCATGATGGAGACATGAATGAGTGGGTTTGAGCAGTGCCTACTTTTCACAGCCCGCATGACCTACATACTGCCTGATTGTTATTCCCCACAGTTGGTTGGGAAAATCAAGACATGTGAGAGTGAAAAAGGGGGAGGGGGGGAGCTTTCGAAACCTTTAAATTGACACGACATCCTCAAAAAGAGAGATGGATTATGATTATGCGTCGTGGCAGAAAAGCCGTGGAATGCATTATTGCTGTAACTGGCACATGTATATCTTTAACCATATGTGTTTTAAAGTGAAGATCTGATGCTGGTAATTACTCCCTGTGAGTCGGACTTGTTTATTTAGCCAAAACTAAACAGGTTTCCTGCATCCAAGACACATTTAGGCTGCCAGACGTAATAACATAAGCACTACTCTCAAATGTTTCAGTAGTTAAAAGCATGAAACATTGAGGTGTAGATGCTTGTACTGCTTTTTCCTCCTGGATCCTAAAATATGTTGTTGTTTTTCCCAAAAAAAAAAACAAAAAAAAGAACCTAAAACGATGGTCTAAGCTGGGCACATTTTCTAAGAAATGAAAGGTGGAACATAACTCTTCCTGATGACTGTCACACATTTGTTGGACCACTGAGCGACAACAACAAACGCGCTGTGATGAATACAGACGTCAGCTGGGACTGCCAGCCTCCACAACAGAAGGTCGAGGAAACATGGGCAGATGGTTGTGCTGTGAAACATATCGAAGGTCTTTAAAACACATAAAAATGAGCCGCCTCTGATTCATCCATCAGCCTCCTTGAGAACGGAGACGTAAATAGCACCGTGGTGCCAACGACAGAGGTGCCGGTATAAAAGCAGTATAAAATTAAAGCTGCAAGCAGCATTGACAGAATTCATCATCATGTCAGTTGGCACAGGTTTAAAGATAACTGAATCAAAGAGCAAAAGTAAAAGATCCGGCAGAAAAAAAAAAAAAACAGGTGACGTCCTGCTGGAAGTGGGCGGGGCTAAGGTGATGTCACCAATTGACCATGTGAACGTGATCAGGGCTGGTCTATAATGAGCCATAGAAAGTCTGATGCAGTGGTGACCTTGTATGTGAGAAGTTATTGCACCTTGATGTTTCATGGCGAACATCAAGTCAAACTTTGACACTTAGCCACGCCCACATGCTTTGATGTACAAAAATCAGTCACACCAACATGTTTTCAACAGTTTTATGTTGATTAGGGCAGAGGGGTCAGTCAGAGACCATTCCAGTAAAACATGTTCCCAGTTTTTTTTTTTTTTAATAGAATGTGGAACTAAATCTTTTTGCAGACTCTTAACTCTTCATCTATTTTTCCATCAACTCCGACCAGCTTCACTGTCTCTGCTGAGGAAAAGACGAACCAAAGCATGATGCTTCCACCACCTTGTTTTACAGAGGAGATCTGAGCAACATTAGTTTTCCACCAGCATATTATGCTTCACGTTGGCTTGTGGTCAACAGCACACAGGACTTTCAACAACAGCAGAGTTGCATAATAATTCTCCCACTGGAGCTGTGCATCTCGGCAGCTCCTCCACAGTGACCACACTTGTAATTTCTACCTCACCAAGTTTTTTTTTAATTAAGTTATTTAGTTAAGTTTTAGTGTTCTTCTAATTCAACATTAATTAACCTATGTGATATTGTGTAAAGCACTTTGACTAAAATTTGGATGCGAGATTATCAATAAACATTTGATTAGTCCTTTTTGGCTGCTTCTCAATGCTTTTCTTAGGTTTTAGGCTTTGGTTGAGTAAACCGAATTATGTGAGTATTTTTAATAACAGAAAATGTTAATCCTTGCTGTCATTTTTAGTGAACTACAGTGTTAATGACAAACACTGAAGTCTGTTGGCTGCAATAAAACAAAAGGTGGGGCAGTCAGACATTTGGAAGCGCTGTGATTGCCAACCTTCAGTTGCTTGGATATTTCTGAAACAAAACAAATCAGAGACCACACCTTTAGCTCAGTCAGAATATTTTATTCACGTTTTCCAGTGTTACAAGTACACCTTGTTTACAGTTGACACTGTAGGCAACCTTATCCCTCTACTTGTAATTATGCAAGCCCTAGTTTAGTATTCATAGCAAAAAGAAAACAAAAACTTTGAGGTTAATCCACTTTGTGTTTTCACAGCTGCCCACACTGCAGATAGTTAATTCTTCATTTGCATGTGACAAATCCATTCTTAATAATGGTGCAAAAGGTGAGAAAACACACATTGCAATGTTTTTGATATAACAGTGACATTTAAACTTGGCATCCATCATGCTTTCCTGTATAACTTTTAGTGTGCAAAAGTTCTCCATGTCTCCTTCAGGAAACTATATGGTGTGTTTCTGTATTTATGCATTTTTTAAGCCATGCGGTCACGTTTTATTTTCAAATATCAACGCCCTGTGGCAGTTGCGTCACTAAAAAGTAATCAACCTAAAAAGTCACTGACAGGGAGGTCTGAGGCTGCCAACAGGAATAGCTTTCTGAACCGAAAGAGGGTAAGTGAAAGCTTATTCACTTAACTCGTCACTAATGGGCTCATGGAGGACTAACAGCTGAGCCACTTGCTGTCAGGAGGGTTTTTTTTTTCACTACTGAGCTGAACACAAATAAATACAGTACCAAGCATAAACACACACTCGTACGAAACGTGTGCGCGCGCAGAAGCCCGGGGCGGCGTTTCGTCAACCTCTGTGCAAACATACATGTACAAAGCTGCTGTGCAAATTCATTAATGCAGGCGCATCTCAGTAACTCATTGTATGACTAAAGATACTTTGAGTATTTCAATTCAAACTGTTAAACTTGATTAGGTTGATCATCCTGGCTCATAGCTAATGAGGACCCAAATTCAGAGCATGACATATGACCAAGTAAAAAAAACCCAAAAATATTCAGTGACTCAAAAGCAGACCCGGGTGACTGATTTAATAACCTTAGCTTAACTTGGCAAGCTTTTTTTGTTTTGTTTTTCTTTGAAGACAAAGTGAGCCATGACACTCCTGTTGCTGAAAATACATTGAAACTTAAAATATCTATTATGTATGCCACTCGTGTAACAAGGCAAAATTCCTAGACTCATTTTGTGTTTCAAATGATTCATAAATCCCAATCAATGTTTGAAAATATAAACAGCACATTTTGACTTTAGTTTTTCCATTTTTGTGACCCACAACACTGTGAACTTGGTGATTTTTGCACACTTCTGACAAAAAGGGTCCGGCTCTATCTAAGTATATGAACATGGAAAGTTCAGTGGGAGGAAAAAGTACTAAAGCAACAAGGAGGTTGTTAAGCAAAGCCCAGAGAGGTTGGGGTTACTAATGCAAACAGAATCAGGAAATAAATGAACACATGTGATGTACAGTAAATGTTTAGCTGACAGAGCTAGTTCAGTACAATTTATTAACTGACAAACTTCACTTTGTGTTATTGTTGGGTGCATGATATTTCAGAATTTAATTGAATTTTAAATGATATCATCATGAAAGTGTATAATACACAGGATGATCCCTTACAACCACTTGTTTATGTGTGATCTGTATGAATTAACGTACATAAAAATATCTACTATGATCCCTGGGGGAAAAAACAAAACAAAAAAAAAAACTATAAAGGTTTTATTGGAGACATAGTCATACAGAAGAGAAGGGAAGCAAGTAGCTGCCCTTTAGAATCAAACGGTACATAAAAAGCAGCCACATCCTCCTCCTGACAGGACCACACTGTTAACGTGTGATCCCACAAGGAGGAGAGGAAGGAATCCACCAGCTTCCATTACCATTTCAGTTTCCCCCCTGAGGCCATCTTCCTCCTCAAAAGAAAAAAAAAAAAGCAATCAGGCAGAGAGCAGGGCGCCGACAAGGCAGCCAGCAGGGGTCGACTAGCCCTTCTCAGACTCTGCGGAGGAGAAATGGACCCTTAATCTCTCCCCCTCCTCGCTCGCTCCCGTGGAGCGGGTTCAAGGCGATGCAGTGGGTTTTGAGCAGCCGGTTCCCTCTCATCAGTTCTCCACGTTTGCCCTGAGCGTGCGAGGCTTTGGTCTTTGATGTGGCCGGCAGTCCTGGCTCGTGGCCCTCCGGTGCGCGACCGGAGAGATGGGCCGAGGGTGGGGGAGGTAGAGCGCCTGGGGCCTGCCGCCCCGCTGCAGCGCCCTGCTGCAGCTCAGAGAGCGTCTGTCCTCGAGCCGGACTGCGGCCCGAGGTGAGACTCGCACAGGTCCAGCAGGGACACTACCTGCTCCCTCAGCGCGAGGGATTTGAACCGCCGGCCCGCCAGGTTGAAAAAGGCTTCCACGAATGCCTGCAGTCCCATTCCTATATGGGAAAAGGAAATGCCGATTTACAAGTGCGGCGACTTTTTGAGGCATGCGCACACGGCACCTTAAATCGTTAGGTACCCACTGTAAAGATAAAAAATTTGTAAAATTGTTTAAAGGGGAAAAAACCCCATGGCTAAGATTTTTTGTTTCCATGGGATGCACAAATTATCAGCATCAACGTCTGTATCGGCATTGTGTGCGCTTGATTATTTGAATATGAGGATTCATCTGCAAAAGGTAACAATTTAAACATCAACATGTGAAAAGCTCAGCCTTTTCTGTTTGACTTAACATCAATGCAGCGTAAAGCTGCTCTGTTGGTTATTTTTTTTAATAATTAAATAGCAAAAAGATGAAATAAAATGCATCCAGGTGAAGATGATCCCTAATTATTTGTCAGTTTCTTTGTAATTTGACCTTTTCCTTTTTCTAATTTTGGACCGAATGAAATGTTCATAGCTTGGTGTGATCTGAATGGAAGGAGCTTTACATCCTAAAAAAAAAAAAAAAAAAAGAGTCCAAGCAATTTTCACCTTTCAGCTTAGAAAAGCTGAAGTTAACCTTTCAGCTGACAGTTCATTTAGCACTGTGGCTGAAAGGAGAAGGAAAGTTTCATTAGTAGTGTACAAGTCCAGCTTCAGAACAAATTACATCATAGATTTCTGCTAAAAGTGGGTTTTTCTCCTTAAGTAACAAGTGGCCTTCCTACCAGATTTTCTGTGGACCTTGTTACTCAGCTTAAGAGGTCAGTGTGACTCGAACTCGAGAACAACAGATAAGAAAACAATAAAACTGAGCAGGATTCATACCTTACTAGGTCTGTTGCACTATTTTCTACTCGTAACGTCGTTTCAAAAATCATCTTCGCTTCTTATCGGTTCCCCATAAATACACCTGACTAAGCGCCCCCAGACGCAACAGCTGACCGATCCCAGTCCTACTGACAGCTAATCTGAAACTCAGCCTACACTCTCCTCAGTGGCCCTCTTCATGCTGGTCCATGCGATTTCCAACAATCTACTCTATGTCGCAGACATTGCGAGGTGGGACGCCTGAATAATTCATGTGGGTACGGTCTCTGCGCTGTCATGCTGTGATCTCGCCTCATTTCAATTACGGGAGAAGGGAGTCTGACAGAGAATGACAAGCAATTATGGGGGGGAGCACATTATTTGCACAGAGACTCAAGGATGTTCAGTTCTCTGTTCTCCAAGAACACCGTGTGAGGACTGTTTTTTTTTTTGTTTTTTTGAGTATTCTTTACCTGCTTCTCGGGAGTCGGCCAGGGTAAAGGACCATCGACGTGTGATGTCAATATACAAGATGTCCACTGAGGCCATGGTGAAGTTGCTGTTGCTCAGTTTACAAGTCCTAGAAACATAAAGGAATATTAACGTCTAAATCAAATACAACCTAATAAGAGAACCAAAAATGTTTTAATGTTTGCTTAAGACGCAATTAAATTTTTTGGTACTCAGGTGTACATCTAATCAAGAGTTTTGTGAACGATTTATAATCTCCATTTTAGTAAAACTTAGAGCAGCGACAATTGATCGTAGCCAAATTGGATGTCAGAAGGAGCAAATATTTCATAGCAGCAAAAACGATGAGATGGGCAGACAAAATGTTTATGTAGTAGACATTTTAAACTTGCGTTATATAGTGTCTTATAACATTGATTAGCTCCCACAGCAGCTCTGAGACATAAGTGTGTATTAAACCGATTGCAGTTTTCTGGCCGATCACGATCTTTCTAAAGCCTGACCTGCCAAGTAGTGGGTCGGTCAATTAGCTCTGTCTTACAGTAAAACAAAACTGTCAATATACAAGTTGCTTCCTCTGAATTAATTTCATTTGATCAGAAGAAGATCAAACGATTACGTTTTCAACAGGCTGGTCACCACGTCAGAGCCAATCAAGCCAAACAGACGATTCTGGCTGACTTGTCGGTGTATTTCTATTCTAAATCAAATGCTGAAAACTGCATATCTTGCAGGGATCTGCATGAATATTTCACTAACCCAGAGCTGTCAGGTCAGGAAGTCGGTGTTGTATTCCAGAGACAGAGAGACAAAGTAAGTAAGATTTACCTAAAGGGTGAGAACCACTGCAGCATCAGACTATGACGCTGCTTCTAAAGTGTACAACATTAGCCCAGCACAGTGCAGCTACTTGTTAACCCAAATGGTGACAGAAAGAGTAAAAATGGCTGCTGCATCTTTTTATAAGCTTTTCTACAAAACAAGATGAAATATTCACCTTTTTATATAAGATAATAATGACACTGCATGTGTGTCTGTGGTGTTTTGTGACATAATCCCAACAACACAGCAAGAACTGATTCTGTGTTCATGCAGCAGTAGACAGAAAAAAAAGAATAAGAATTTAGTGTAAAGCAGTACGAAAGCATAGAAAATGACGATGCTTGTTTTTGAGAAACTTATTACTTTTAATGAGAAATCCGACATTCTGCAGACCTATAATTGTCCAGAGAGAAAGTGATGTATTTCTTTCTTTCTTTTTGTTGCAGGGCCTTCATTAGTTAAACTCTATATGCTTAGTTTCTTCTTTTTTTATTACATGCAACAATAATAACATGCAAATGGGGTTCCAACAAGCTACAAATGCCTTTTTTTTTTTCCCAGATTCAAATTCCCAGAGCTCTAAGCTTATTTTAGGTCAAATTTTATGTTCATAGATGAAAATATACCATAATTCTTTTGACAGATGTTGGTGGAGGGGGTCAGACTTTAAATATGGAACCAGGGAAGGACGGATGGATGAACAGACGGATGGATGATGGGCATAGAAATGGATGGCTGGATAAAGTCTGCAGATGGAATTATTTTCCAAACTCCATTTCGTACTTTAAGTCTATTCCAGACGGCATAGTAATCCTGTAAATTGAATTTAAAAACTGCATTTGCGCTAATGCCGCAAAATATGATGCATCATTTCCTGAAGGGAATTCTGCATGAAAAACAAGCTTTACCTTCAACAGAGATGAAATTATTACATCATGCACATGGTACCCATTTTTCACGCTCTCATTTTAACATAAACATATGGAGTCTTTGAAAGTACTTATAGTGTAATTAAAGTCAGGCTATTCCCTGAACTCTCAGCAAGAATGTTCTGTCCTAAAAAAAGAGGCTAAAATAAGGTGAGACAGTGTTTTGCTGCAGAATCTAAATTAATAAAAGCCTCTCTGGTCTCAGCGCTTTGAAAAGGAATCTCTAAACCACAGCTCAGATGAGACTCTCACTACTTCAGATGGAATCTGAATGCACCTGTTTCTTTTACTTTTACTTTATTAAGTCAGCATACCGACTCTGTGCTGCTTACATATGCTAAATCTGGGTAAGCAGATTTTTAACCAGGGAATCAGCATCCGTCTTAATCCTTTTCGCCTTACTGCGATAAAACAAAGGCTTGCTTTACTGTAGCTTTGCAGCTTACATGGCAGAGTGATATCAGGATCAAACAAAACATGGGCACCTGATGAAGGTTCGGAAGGCAGTGGGGCCGAGGCGCATGTTGCCCTTCACCCCAAGGAAGCGTATGAAGAGAGCGGCGATTCGCTCCACCAGCCGCAGGTGGCTGAACTGTTTGGTGTACTTCGGGTAGACCTGCTTCAAGCACAGCGGAGGCAGATTACCCGCGTTATCTGGACTCCTGTCTACAGAATCGCCGTCCGCAGGGATCACCTCCACAGGATCAGACCCGCCTCCTTTTGGTTGAGGAGTCCTGATGTAGATACCACAACAAAAACAAACGGGGTGGGGGAAGGTTTATTATTCATTTCATGCAATGTTAATTAAGCTTGACTGTATAGACATGTGTCCTAATAGCAGGGCATGTATTTCTACTCAATAGTCTGTGTGAGTCATTCAAAAAAAAAATGTCTACCATAGGTGATCGTCAGTCAGAATCCAGAGATGGATTTGAATTGTTTTCTTTTAAGCACTCCACACCAAAGTAATGCAAGAATGACAGGACACACACGCATGCTGTCTGAGCACTGCTGCACACAGAGCAGATCATGACAGAAAGTCATTAAACTGCAGCTGTCAACAGTTGCCCCCCCTCAATACACACACACACACACACACACACACACACACACACACACACACACACAAACCCACACAGACTCTAAATGCCATTGTTAAGATTATGAGGTGGGAAAAAAACACAACAAATGAATCTGCAGCCTATAATTCAGATTTGCGAGACCTGCACATGAAAACAGACGGTCATTTTTACAAACCGGACCATTAAAGTTGTGGCCGCGCTCCTCGCAGAGGTCACGGCTGATATATAATCACTGACTCTACAACAATAGCTGGTGTCAGGAGTCATGTTTAATCAGGGACTTTATGTCTTGAATGGAAACCTGAGGAGCTGAACAGAATCGGACAAGGACTTGTAATCTTTATGCTGGTTATTTGACCTTTGTTAAGTAAAACAAAAAACAGGATTTACATAACCACAAAATCACAAGATAAGCAGTTGTCTCACTGCTCTAACTTCTTGTCTCTTTTTTCCTCATTAAATTAAACCTAACTTCTTTATTTAAGTCCAATGTGTCTTTCCTTTTCCCAAGCTCCTACACTAAGCACAAAATCTTTTGCTCGTCTCCACTTCTTATGAGACATGTGGGCTGAAACCCAGTCTAACTGGCTTCCCGTCAGTCCCGTCCCAGCCCAGCCTGCTGGTGCCTTCGCAAAATCTAAGTTTACCGTTCTTCTTGATACCGGCAAGGGTGACACTAAGGCAGCATTTCTTAAAATTTGATAGAATCAATTGTCCCTGTGGGATAGAGGGAAGCCGCCCACACATAGATTTAGCAGGACAGACTCCGCTAAAAACAGGCAAACCTTGCACAGGCACAAACAGACTGGGAGAATTTCCACATACTGAGGTGAAGAGAGAGTAAAAACAATGAGGGAAGGAAAGCTAGAAACAGGCAAAGACAGTTATTAAGTTTTGGATGTTAAACTAGTTGTAACATGACAACAAGCTACAAGCTTTGTAACAAAATATAGCCAAGGGTCAGGATGGCCCAGTCAAATCAAAGCTCAAATTCAAATGAGTATCTGTAGCAACGCACATAAGATCCCCAAAACATTAAATTTGATGTAGTTAGTTTTAACCTGGGCCTAAGTACAAAGTGCATGAATACCTTCGCAAAGACGCTAAACAAAAAAAAAAAAAGAAAAAAGAATTTTATAACTATGCTCTGTATTTAGTTTGCCTCATTTCCCCATTTCCCCTTTATCCCTTTATAATGGGATATTTTAGCGCCTCATGACTGTGAATATAAGCTTTTCACCTCACTTGATGGCTCATAAATCACTTCCAAAGACAGAATACTCAGGATTAATGAGCTGGGTGCATACACTACATATCTGAGAGTCACTGATACTGTCACAAACTCGCGTATATAATTCCTCGTTTATCTCTTCTCCCTTCAAAGTGGCACTTCTTCCCCCGCCCCCTTTTGTGCCATCATTTGGGTTTGATTTTTTTTTATTTATAAAACAGTAGTGTGCTATCATCCCACCGACTTTTGTGCATCCTGTGTCAGGCTTTCCCTTCATCTTGAGAAGTAAAATCCCAACATGCGTCAACTTTGGATAAACCTCTTCTAAATGACTGAGTTTCCTCCACTCCACTGACGTTGCCTGTGTGTCATTCCTCAATGCAAGTGTGTGTGGGTTTTTTTTTTTGACATCGCATCTATAGGCAAGCTTATGAAATACCCAATTAGTCAGAAGTGGTTTCAAAATATTTCAAGTCTGTCTCTTTTCTCTCTTTTCACCTAAATCGAAATTCTTAATAAAGTCATTCAGTTATCTCTTTTCTAATCATAAAAAAGGTTTGCTCCTCTCAATCAGAGAAATCTAATTTCACGTTACGCTGTCACTTTTTATCAGACTGCTCAACGAGTTTCTCATCTAAAAGTCAATTTCTCCTCTCACTTCTAAATGGTTAATTTACGCCATTGTTCTAATATTGAAATCACATCACCCTTTCCTCTCAACTCCTCCGCTCCATTAGATTCAACTTTTATATCCAATAACATTTAAAGTTGCTTGACTAAAAATTCTTATCTGAATCTTTGGTCAGTGATGGCTTTTTTTGTGACCCAATAGGGAATTAAAAAGACATGAGCATTAACTTGATCGATATAACATTCATGAACTGATTTTGCAGAAATATTTTTTATTAAAAGTAGTTTCACGCATACAGGAGGGAAAACGCTCTTTGAAAAGAGAATGTAGATAAGGATCCAACAAAAACTAAAGGATTTGCAGGATTATCCCCACACATGCTATGAAGAATATGTTTCTAACTTATGTGGTTTTTAAAGAAAATACACCAATAAAAACAAAAATGTGGTAAAGTCTTCAGGAATAAACAAATAACCCCCTGCCAAAAAAGAAAAACTTGGGCAAAAATTTGTATTTTGCCTCCTGATTTTGGATCTGAACCAATCAAAAAATAAAAAAAATAAAAAATTGCCAAACGGTGCATTTCTAGGAAATATTATCCAGCCACTTTCCTGGGGTGGGCTTGTTTAAAAGACTCTTTGTTGACGCTAAATTGTTTAGACCGACTCAACCTCATCTTGAGTTTCGCAACAGGGCAGTAAAAACAAACACGAGGCTTGTTTTTCCATAGCTTGCATCATCTCTGTGTGTTTGCATTAAGGCAATTGGTTTATATCTAAACTGATTACGGGTCAGTATAAAGGTATATTAAACAAACAAACAAAAACATGTATAAATTTGTCATCATGCCATCTTTAAATTCAAGATGGAGTTTTCTCAAGCCACATAAAAGAAAGATTAAAGCAGCACAACTGCTTTAACCAATTTCCATTGTTTATATTGTATATTTCAATACAAATATATGTTTGAAAATACTTCTGTTTGCAAAATGGCAACTTCTACTTCTTCTGTTTTTCTATTAAAAGTAGAACAGCAAAATATTGTGTGCCATAATTATGTTTAATACTATTAGAATCTGTAAGTTTGTTCTCGATTCTTTGCTAGAAAGAAACCATATCAACAATATTTGTTGCAATTACCATTAAAATTAACAGTTTGAAGCTACATTTTGTATTTCACTTTGGCAGCAGTTCCAATCATTGCTGCTTGTCTGGTGTTTCTAAAGCAGTTAGATCATGTGTGTACATGTCTGGATCATGCCAATTCAAAGCACATGCAGAAAGAAACCTATTTAAATATTAATGGTTCATAAATATTACAGTCAAGGTGATAAGTAGTTATTTGTCCAGATATATCTTTGTTTTGACATTTCCTACCATCCCATTCTCCTTTGAACACAAGATCCCTTTGTGTTTTTAGTGTTAATTTTATTTGACAACTAATAAGAAAACATCATTACAAATAAGAAAATATCAACTTAAACTTTAACTTAAACTTATTATGGCTTCCCTTTTCTTTAAAAACTAGATATTCAGTCTAAAGATTGAAAAGGTAAAGCTTTAAATATTCTCCCTCTGAGGCCCAGAAGACCGAGCCAACCTGTAACATATAATGGACGCTAGATCAAGTGATTAAACAAGTGGAGACAGAAATGAATTCAACAGGAAGTTAAGGTAGTATTATCCACTAGTAGACACTGCTCTTGGATGCAAAGAAAAGATCAAATATTGAGGCTAATTTAAAGATGAGGTGGTTAAAATTGAAAGTAGAAGGAACAGAATGAGAATAACAGAAAAGGATGAGGAAATAAGTTGAAAGCAGACAGAAAGAATAAATCTGCTTTTCATATTGAAATATGCAATGATGGGGTAGGGGGGGGGGACACTCCCTAATTGAGAAGGAGATCTATTTCCAAGCGCCACACAGGGCCAGTAAAGCAGAGAGACGGAGCCACTACATTGGCACAGTGATGTGTGAGTTTCCTCCATGCCTCAGTTGATTTAATTTTTTCCGTTTAACAAGCTTAGAGAGAGCCGCTGAGTGGTGCGGGGCCCGGCTCAGAGGAGCGGGTGGGCAGAGTGAGATATCGTGTTCTTAAAGCGGACATGCTGTCAGAGAGTGGTGGTGGGGAGGCGGGGGAGAGGGCTGAGACAACATGCAACTTCAAACAGGATGTTTATGCTGAGGTGTGCGGCGCTTACGCTGTCAATTTCTTGTTGAAGGGATCCATGAGGCGCAGCGTGTCTCTGATCACCCCCACTTTCACCTGCTCGTCTACTGGGCTGGGAACGTACTCGAAAACTCCTGGAGCCACCTGAGACAGACATGCACTCAATACAAGAGGCGGTGGTAGTGGTGGTGATGGTAGAGTGATGATGCTGATGGGAACCAGTGTCTTACTTCCTGCTCATGTTCTATTCTCATGCTGGGGTTGGAGTTGACCTCTAATAACACCGGCTTCAGGTTCTTCATCAGCAGGATGTCGAAGCCTAGAATCTGACACACAAACAGACCACGACAATTAGAAACACACATTCAAGAGGAAAACTTTATTTGCTTTAAAAGCGTTGTTTTTCTGTAAACACATTTGTAAAAACTTCAATTTGATTAGAATTTTTCTTTTTCTTTTATGGTATTTTTAATCACCAGGAGTGAAAACAGGTTATGAGGATGACTTTAGTGAAACTTAAAAACATGTTAATGACTCACTGGCCTTCAGCTCTGCTGTCACACCCACCTGAAAACAAGTAGGTCCTGGCTTAGCAGGCGGTATATCGGCTTGGTAGTGGACTTTAAGGTCCGGCAGCACAGCGATGACAGACTTGATGACGAGGGCGATGATGTCCGACCAGACCCGCTTGATGTCAACGCCCTTGGCTGCCAGCCTGTAGAGCACACTGGAGAGCGTCCGCTTGCTGCCCGTGTTCTGGCTGTCTGAGTGGACATAGTTGCCGCTTTGAACGTTGAGCGAGTAGTTGGTCAGGTGCATGAAGACGCGGCTCAGGTTCTTCTGGCTTGGCTCCTGCAAGGACAAAATAAAAAACAAAAGCGTCCATATAATCGACCTCAAAGCAAGCCCATTGGGTTTATCAGTGGGATAAGCGCTACCTGGTAGGGTTCAGTGCAGAAGCGCGTCAGACCTTCTTTCGCGATGTAGATCTCCAGCGGTTGCATGGACTTTATCAGCACGTAGAGGCGGATGTCGAATTTGAGCTTGTCGATGAGCAGCGGCTTGTGGATATATTCTTGAACCACCGCTTGTTTGGCCTGTGCGCCCACCAGCTTCAGATCGCCAGGGTCACGGATCAGGTAGATGCCATCCCCCTGGGAACCCCCGTCGGGCTTCACAATGAAAGTCGGGCTCTCCGTGGCGTCGTTCTCCTTCACCATACGGATCTGCAGCAGAGGAGCAACGGGCTCAGAAAACGACCATATCCGTTATGAACGGATATGGTCCAAGAAAAACACACGCTACTTCATCCAGTAGACCAGCCTAAACCAGGACGTTGTAATTAAATCTTAGTGTAATCTCATTCCTCACTGGACTAATAATAGACGAGAGTCAGAGAGGCTTGATCTGCACCAAAATCGCCCAGAGGTTTCTCTGAATTAACATGGAAGCCCAGAAAAGTCAACAGCATTTTTCACAGGGTTAATTATCCCAGGTTGTGTTATGTAATCCTACGCTGCTGCAGTAGAGATGCACGGTAAGAGATGTAAATAGGTTTCTGGATCTCTCTGAAGGGAGGCAGATTTAAAGGATGAGAAGTGACTTTGAATGTATACGTTGATGCTGTGGCGCCCCCTGCTGTACAAAACATGTTATTTTCTTCCTTTCTACCAAATGTTTACTTTAAAATGGCTAGGAAAATGTAGCTTTTATGTTATTACAAATGATTATAAATCTGAAAACAATTAGAAAAAGAACATCCTAAAGACAAATGAGTAATTCTAAATATGAATATCACCCTGTGTCTCAGTGTCTGTAGCTGGATTTTATAGCATAGGATATGAGTAGTGTGTGATTTTAATTTGGTATTTAGTTAAACAGGCTGTAAATAAAGGTCGGATAACTGTTGGCAATGTAGAGAGATAACCTGCATCATGTCTAGTGCAGGGTAAAGTGATGATAGAAGGAAATAACAGTGCCTCTTAGTAAAGTAGACTGTTAAAATGCCAGATCATAAAAGGAGATCATAAATCACTTCACAGCTTTTTTCACATATTGAGATATTTTCTTTAGTCATAAGAAGTCAAATGAAAACAAGGAAGCAAAGCTAAAAGTGAGCAATAACCTATCGGCAGAGGTTTTAAACTCTGCTGAAGCAGCTATTGATTCATCATTAAGTCTTCTCCGGAAGAAGTTGATCATCGTCATCATCTTGACTTGGCATTTCAGAACTTTCATTTTCAACTCACAAAAACTTTATTTGTTTGATTTGGATTTTTTGCTTGGATTCCCTGTGACGCCAAAAAATAAAATCTAATTTTCTGTTTTTAACTTCTGCAGATAATTTTAAATACCACACTGACTTGGAACTGAGTGTCAGCTGAAAATGTAACACTATCAGATTGTTCTTCGTTTTTCTTTTTCAGTTAGTCACACACGTATAACTACAGATGACCAGTATGCACACCTTTGGGAGGTGCTGCAACAGTACCTCTGTGGAAAACTGCTGGTACTCTTCAGGCAGGATCCAGGAGCGCGGATAGAAGTCATACTCTTCTGGGAAAAGCTCTTGCATAGTCCGAACCGCTCTACTCAGGTTGATCTTCCTCAGCATCTCCACCATCCCTGCAAAAACACCATTTACAGACAATCCTGCATGTTCTCCAGGGAAACAGGAAGCAATCAATCACCAATTAAAAAAAAACAAAAACTTGATATTCTAAATAAATGTTTTAAGCAAAAGTGAGGTGTAAGGACTAAACTAACTAGTTATAGGTTGTTTGTAGATTAGAAAATCACATATACTTAAATACCTGGGAACTTGTTGACTTGTCCTGACACAATGTTTTCATTGTCGTGGAAGGAAACACCATGCCAGTAGATATCACATGCTGCACGTCTTCCCATGTGAAACTGAGGAGAGGAAAAGCAAAGCGGTGAGAAGGACTTATTACATTTATAGGCTGAAAGGAAAGCTGATTTAAAAAAAAAAAAAGTCATCATTTGGAAAATGTGGACTGTCTGAAAATATGAGCAGGACCACAGAATGAAGATGATGGTCTGAATAATTTACTGCACACTTTTCAAATGCAACGCAATGCTGAAGTAGCATGGTTTGTTTTTATGTTTTTTCCCCAGAGTCCACTTTGGTTTCCAATCTCCATTGGAGTAATGGGTTTGATAAGACAAACAAGAGGGATTCTCTCTTTACTCTCCAAGTCTACAACTCAAAGGTGTCGAAAGGCTGACAGTCCCAATATCGGCATCTTAAATAGTTTAACCTCCTCCCCTCCTGTAGTTGGCTAAAGGATAAGATCAGGAATTGCATCTTGTTAATGTGTTAGCGTGACACTGTGTAAAAGGGAAACCCTGGCTGACTGCAAAGACCTACTATAAATACAGCTACATGCAAGTGTGTGAAGGGGACAAGAGAGGGGAGATTATTTTGAGTAGTTTCTGGGATTACATCCAGACTCAGCTGTCATTCTGAAAAGTTGCTTCATTGCTAAAAATCTTTCGGTGTCCTTTGGTAAACAATTCAGTTTTCTCTTGCCGTACCAGAAATAGCCCTTTTTGAAATTATTTTGCAACCAGATTTCAAGAAGTTATGGCAATTTTAAAACAAATGTGTTCAAAATGCCTGATTAGTTTCTAACACTCCCTCAATATATGACAACAGATGAAAATATGAAGCCAATCATGCCAATTTCCGTGATCTTTCACTCTGACCCTCGGGTGGCTGTTATCTCTACCTCGGAGAGGACTCACTTTATTGGATTAAGGGAGCTTAAGGCTAGTGATTTCTTCCTGTGGCAGAGAAAGCCATAAGTGGAAAGTCAGCTAGCAGATGTAGAGTCAGTTGTTTCAATTCTCCAACTTTTGCATTACGTTGTGTTGCCTTCATTGTGAATTCTGAATATTTTACCTCCGACTGAAGGGAACTCGTCCAATTCATGCCAGCTTCCTAAGTGGGCTAACAGAGCCGAGCTGCTAAAGTTTCGGCCCCTTCAGTGTATGATGACAAAGGCTTTCACAGTGACGGCAGCTCCATGGAGCCGTTGACTCTGCTGGGGGTGCTTTGTGCTAACTTAGTGTCGCCATATGTCCATCGTTATGGATACCAGTAGCAGGGTTCAAGTGTCACAGTTTGGTTACTGGTGATAAGTGCACCCTGTGCTTCCCCGTCTCATTGAGGTGACATTCTTTCCATGCATAATGGAGGCGGTGTTCATAATAGCTTTGAGTCGGCACTTTAAGAAAAATAAACCCTCAAAACAACTTAGGATAAACAGAAATTAGTAAAAAAAAAAAAAAAAAAAAAAAAAAAAAAGAAAAAAAAGTGACCTCAAAAAGTTTTTGTGTCCCATTTCTTGCTCTTTAGGTTTACATACTGTAGCACAGGTGAAAGAAAATCTCCATCGTTTCATCCGAGTCGATGATCTAATATTAATGACTTAAAGCATGGAAATTACAGTCACTGCTAGAGCTGCAACTTGATATTTAACTGATAAATTGTTATTTATCAGTTGTTATTTTTAGATTTGTGTAACATGATAATACATGGTAGTGCTTAAATTCTGAAGTGGTGAAATATTGTTGCAATATTTCATGCAGTATTGTGTCTTTGCAACACCAACTTTGTGACAAAAGCAAAGTTGGTGGATTAGTAGTGCTGTTCTTTCAAATAAAAAAAAAATAAAAAAAACAAAGAAAGAAAATAAAATAAAGAATTACTGCAGTAAAATAGATTTTTTTATGCCAAATTATTTATCTACAACACTTCATCTTGAGTCGATGACTTCAAGTAAAGACATTACAGGGTATTTATCTACTAAACTGTTTTTATTTTATATCCATATATTCAGATTCACATGACAGAACAGTAGGTTCTGTCTGGTTTTCATCTGAAAGTCACATTGTTCATGTGTAGCCAGCCAAATGAACGTGAATACCCCTAAATAAAATAAAATGTAGTGCATCTAATTGCTGTCAAGAATTCCCCAATATGTCACTTTTATAAATTTTGGAGTAATCCCAGCTATTCTGTGAAAAAACTCAGAGGTTTGATGCAGATTACTAGAGAACAAACAGCGTCACAAAAACCAAGGAGCACAGTGGAAAGAGTCGAAAGTAAAAATGCTTTAAAAATAGCATTAAAATAAAACCATCAACTGTTCCAAGGAAACTGTCTGGTTGAAAATGACAAAAGAAGCCCTGTTCTTGAAGCCATGTGGAGGAAGCAGTAAAGATGTTGAGAATGTGATCTGGTGCAGGCAGACAAGCAGAAAAACTAACACTGCACAATGAGCAGTGTTAGCACAACTCCTATGTTAAAACAGCATAATGTAGTGACATTATGCTGCGGAGTTTATTTTCTTTCAGCAGGAACAAGGGAGCTCAGAGGTGATGGAGAGGAGGATGGCTGTAATTGCGGAGCAATGAAGGAAGAAAACTTGTTGTAACTTTAAAAAATAAGAATAAATTAAAGACGTAACCAATGCTACAATGCAATGGATCATGGCATTGTCAATATGGCCCAGTCAAAGTCCAAGACCTATATCTAACAGAGCATATGAGGGGACGCTTAATATTCACAGACACACCATAATTTGTTGGAGTTTTAGCCAATAAAGTCCACCATTTATATTAAATTAAAAAGTGCATGCCACACTTTCCAGATTTTTCTTGTAAAATGCAAAAAATAACATAATAAATAAACAAAAACCGTGCATTAGTATCATGCCAATTCACAGATATGAAATACTTTCTGCAGGTCTGTCTCTTAAATAAAATAACATGAAATTGAAAAGGTTTAAGTAAAGACGATTCAAATATGATGAGCTGCAAAAAAAGACAAGAAACCCAACACCTCATTAAAAAAAAAAGAAAAAATAATTAGCCATCATTTTTGTTCTTTAATACAATAAGCCAATGACATGACTCCCTTTGAAGCGTCACTCAATGAGGAAAAACATGAATAAAAGTGTCTTATGAAGACAAACACCTAAGCTTCTTGGAATCCAACAGAGAAGAGAAGCTGATGACACATTTCTCCCCAGGATCAAATCATCCTCAGCTTCTTCCCTAAACCATTTATTCACAAGTTTCTGCTGGGACAAAACACACACACACACACACAAAAAAAAAAAAAAAAGTTTCAAACACTGCACCTCTTTCCACTGCAGCTCCTTGATGCTCAGCTTCAGGGCTTCCAGGGAGGTTTTGGCTTTCGATGTGTCCACCGTCACAGGCCTCCTCTTCCTGGGAAGCCTGAATTCATCCTCGCAGCGTGGTTCCTGCGTGTTGCTGGATTCGTGGACGCCAACGTAGTTCCCGTTGCTCTCTGCTGACTTGCCTTGCAGGATCTTCCCCGTCCCCTTGACGTGGAGCGTTTGATCACACATAGGACTGATGAAGTTTTTCACAGCGTGAGCTGGAAATCCCTGCAAGGGTTTCCCACAAGGATGCTTGCTGCTTCTTTTCCCCTTCTGCTTGCAAACATCGCCGGACAGCGCATCCGTCCCCGGCGCGGCGGTGATGCAGCCGGTGGGCTCTGGTGAGGCGGAGGGAGAAGACACGGGCATCTCTTCGTCGGGATCCACGTCCTCCTTCCCTGCATCCTCGCCCAGTGATTTCATCCGCCCGAGCTGAACCTTGACATCTCCATAATGATCACCCATTATGCGAAACGCGATAACTCACGCCGCAGCAGTTCCGTGGAGCGCAGTAATCCGAAGCCGGGGAGCCGATCAGAAACAATGTGGCCCGCATTGCTATCTTGACTGACCACAAAAATAAATAAATAAATAAATAAATAAATAAATAAACACTATCAATTGTCGTTACCTACATCCGTGGGAAAAGCAGCAACGCGAGTTAGCTGGGCTCATCATCTGCGGGTCACCATATATTTATGAGCGAAGAAGAAAGGCATGTCTCTCTGCGGAGCTAATTCTGACCATATGAGCGCAGGAAGCGACAGGCGGCGGCGGCGGCGGTCAGTCGGCACTTGTAGCCAGCACTGCTAGCTGCTGGACGAGAGCTGACTATAACGTTAGCTTATTAAACTTAATTTAGCTTACAGCGTTTCTAAGCCGCGGGCGAAGCTATCCGACTCCACTGAAGACAAACTCCCCCTGTCCGTCCGGTACCGTTGTGAAGCTCCCTCAACCAGCAAGTGTCACAATAATTTCACAGCGCTCTGCAGCGTGCGTGTTACCGTCACGGTGTGTGAGGCAGCAGATAGCGGAGCCGCCTGTCTGCCATCCTGTGGCCCGGCCTCCATCTGGTTCTCATGACCACAGCTGATGCTGCGTTCTGGGTAACTCGGAAAATTTGCTTCTCCTACTAAGCCGGGTTTTTTTTTTTGTTAACTTTTCACACAAGAAAATTATAACAAAAATAAATACAAGATGAAATAAATGTTGCTCCTGTGTGTGTTTTAAAGTTTATATTTATATTATTTGCGTCAATATATTAGTACTTTTCTACATCTTTTCAAACCTTTATTCCACCCCCCCAAATATATATATATACACACACATTGTTTTACTTGCATCCAATCCCTAAGAGAGTTTAAAAAAGTATTTATTTATCATATGAATAATCTTTTCTAATTTTCTCCGTCCCAATATTTAAGTGATTTATCCATATTGTACTTAGAGCAATAATTCTAATAATTACATGACAATGAAAAAATTTTTTCCTTCCTTGCATGAAAACTTTTGTTGTTTCATAAAATATTCACTAGAGGGTGCTGTTTCAACGAACAAGGCTATTTCACTCTGCTATTAAAACTAATCTTAAAACCAATTTCTATTGGCTGTTAACCCAAGAACCTTAATTTGAACTGCTTTTTTTTTTAAAAAGTTATTGCTATTAGAGTTTTAAATGTTTTGTGGTATGGTTTAACTACCCTGTAACAACAACCTTCCCTTCAGAAGATCACACACTTTATTAAGCCAAGGGAACTGCTATTGTGAACTTGATTTGAAAATTCGATTTTTCATACCTAGCGCCTGCTGCACCCTTTCAACATTTTTTTTCCCATCATTGTAAAAGTATTGGCATTCAATCATGTTTTCAGAGGTGTCTTTACTTGTTGATATTCTCGTAGAATAACCAGAGTATTAACTAAAACAAATACATGGATTAACTTTTTCTTTTGCATACCCTCACAATATAATTGCTAAAAATTCTTATTTAACCACTCTGGTTAAAAAATAACCCATTTTCATGTGAGGCGTCGGGCAGGAGTGGGCATACTTGCTGCTCCCCATCTCGGCGCCTGTACATTGGGGTTTACCCCGGTGGATGAGAGGGTAGCCTCCCTCTGCCTACAAGGGATGGGTTCTGACTGTTGTTTGTGCTTTCGGGCCGAACAACAGTTCAGATTACCCACCCTTCTTGGAGAGTTGCTGGGGGACTTCAACGCTCATGTGGGCAATGACAGTGAGACCTGGAGGGGCGTGGTTGAGAGGAATGCTCCCCCCGATCTGAACTCGAGTGGTATTCTGTTGTTGGACTTCTGTGCTCGTCACAGACTGTCCATAATGAACACCATGTTCAGACATAAGGGTGTCCATATGTGCACTTGGCACCAGGACTCCCTAGGCCGCAGTTCAATGATTGACTTTGTCGTCGTTTCATCGGATCTGCGGCCGTATGTCTTGGACACTCGGGTGAAGAGAGGTGCAAAGCTATCCACTGACCACTACCTGGTGGTAAGTTGGCTCCGGAGGTGGGGGAGGATGCCGGTCAGACCTGGCAGGCCCAAATGTGTTGTGAGGGTCTGCTGGAAACATCTGGCGGAATCCCCTGTGAGACGTAGCTTTAACTCCCATCTCCGGCAGAACTTTGAACACGCTCCAGGGGAGGCGGGGGAAATTGAGTCCGAGTGGACCATGTTCCATGCCTCCATTGTCAAGGTGGCTCACTGGAGCTGTGGCCACAAGGTTGTCGTATGGGGTATCGGGCCCTTTGATACGGGCTGTCAGGTCCCTGTCAGATCCCCTGGAAGAGCTGGAAGAAGTGGCTGGGGAGAGGGAAGTCTGGGCCTCCCTTCTCAAGCTGCTACCCCCGCAATCCGACCCCGGACAAGCGGAAGAAAATAGATGGATGGATGAAAAACCTATTACAAAAAAAAATAACATTATTAAGAAGATACTGCCATATACTAAGGGATCGCAAAACTACTGCAATGGAGCAAAAAAAATTATTGCAAGGAAATGCAACATTTATTGCGAGGGAATGCAAATTTACTGTTTTTACTTTCAGCAAATGCAAAAACAGGATCTGTAAATCTCAACCCTAATTTTTTTTTTTTTTGCTTCTAAATGGTTTCAAACTTTAATTTATCACTATTGATAGAAATTGCATTTTCTGTTAGAAGCAATTTGTTTTTTTTCCATTTCTTAATAACGATAAATGACATAATTACTGTCTGTCCCCAACAACACAAATCTTTAAAGAAGGTTATTCTGATGCACATTTTTATTGTTGAAAATTTCAATTACATTCGGCAAGGGTGGTGTCAGCAAACTGCTCTTCTTCCTACAGGACTCTCACAAATCCAACTTCTGGTAGATCGCAAGTTCTTCATCCCCATTCATTTTAGCAAAGAGAAGAGTGAGCACTTTTTCTTTTTGCTCCCAAGTGAGATCAGATATGTAAACCTCCTTGCCAGGGAGATGGGGCCATTTTTCATCTGCCTTCATGTCTGAATACAAAGATCTGTTGCTTTTGGGAAATTGATGGACGGTGTGGATGGGGGGGAGCCTTATCCTCCTCGCCACGGTGTCTCTAAATTTCTGACGGTAGTCTTGATATCCCTCCTCTGCGTTCCGCTTTCTTTCGTCGGCTATCTCCTGTCGGACGTTATCCAGGGCTTCGTGGAAAAACACTTCCATATCTTTGCGTTTCTCCACAATGGTCCTCGCCAGCTTCTTCACTTTACAGAGCTCCCTCTCTCGCATGGTAATAATTTTCTGTAGTTTGTCCAACTCAACCTGACTGGCCTGGATAGTGCATTGGTTTTTTTCCTCATTCTCTGTTGTTTCTTTCTCCAAATCCAGGAAGGCTTGCTCCAGATAAGTAGCTTTGGCCATGGCTTCAGTCAGCATTTTTTTAAGATGCGCAATCTCAGAACCATTATTCTTTAATTCTGACTTCATCGTTTTTTTCTCCATTGACAGTGACAGGTTGTCCTGACCCAGAAATTTAGCACTTTGCCTCATATCTTCTAAATTACCCGAGGTAAATGTGAGGCTTTTACTTAGCCAGTCATTTTCCCTTTGAGTTTCTTCCAATTCGTTTTTCAATTTGTCAATGGCTTGTTCCTGATTAGCAATCAGCTCACTCATCTCCTCTTGTTTACGTACGTGGTTCCTTTCCCTCTCTGCTGTTTCTCTTTCTAAGCGTAAATATTCCTCATCTTTTTTTCTTAGGTTTTCTCTGTATTCTTCTCTAGACATTTGCATTTGCTTCCTCGTGTTAGCTATCTTTTTCTTTATACGAGTCTCGATGGCCTTTCTTTTAAAGATTTCTTCCTCAAACTTCTCCAAATATTGCTTCTTTTCATTTTCCCATTCACAACGTTCTTCAATTGCAAGCTCTTCTAGACTTTCGATCTGTTCTTCAAGGCTTTTGATCTTTTCCCCCTTTTCATTTAAATCTTTTTGCCAATAATCGGTGGTCCCAAATTCGGACATCTCCGCCTGGAACAGGAGATTCCTTAGTTCCTCAATCTCGGAAGCCAGTTTGTAGTGTTCCTTCTGGTGGTATGCCAAATCCTTCTCTGTTGCCTTCAGCTTTATCTCCCTAAGAGACGTCACTTCATTTGTTTGGGTTTTATGCGTTTTTCCTTTCGCATTTCCGCCCTTTCCCTGGCTTGCTTTTTTGGCCTCCATGACAGATCTGAAAGAATTCACCTTTTCCTGCTGTTATGAAGAAAAAGTTAAATGTATTACTGAGACAGCATACATTAGCACTGTAACTGGTAACCAGTGTCTACCTGTAATATAAATGCCCACCGGAGTCAGGATATCGAGGTGCAATTATCAGGGAAGTCGTTAGGGACATCACCGTGATGTCACATGCTTCACCTCACCTGTGAGGTCACGCTGCAGATGCACTAAAGTTCTGCAACCTCTGAAGTAAGTTTTTGTCAAAATTACTGGCAATCTTATTCGATCAATGCTTGCAAACACAAACAAAATGAAAACGAGAAAACTAATTTGATTTTTCTTTTTTCCTGCAAATAAGTAAAGTAAAAGCCTTCCCAGATCACTGCCACTGTCATTAATATGTTTTTAATTATAGTTCTTGCGCTTTTATTTTTCAAATAAGCAAATAAAATAAAAACAGGCAGGCATTAAGTGGCTTGGGGTTGGGAGTCGAATCGGGGACAACTGCGTTTATGAGTGCACCCTTTGCATAAGGTGCTCTATTGTTTGTTTATTTGAAATTTGCTTGCTTTTTTCAAGATTTTTGTTAATAACCTCTTAATAGTCTTTTTTTCCAGTAAAAGCCATTTTTATTCTTTGGCTTTTAACCTCAGCGAGACTTAATTTGAACCTTTTTTTTTAAATTAATTTATTAGTGTTGAAATTTTGCTATTTTTACATAAAACATATATTTTTTAAATATATGTTTTCGGTATACACCTGTATGGTGCACTTTGTTTCATCGACACATATATCTAGCATGCAACGACTTTGCCTTTTGAAAATCACATCAAAAATTACCTAAATCAATCAAAAATTTTATTTTGATACATTCCTGCATATATATACATTCCTGCATATATATATATATATATATATATATATATATATATATATATATATATATATATATATGTGTGTGTGTGTGTGTGGGGGGGGGGGGGTGTCTGTGTATGTGTGTGTGTTTAAAGGCTGGTATTCTGCAAGGGGATTAATTTTTAAAGGTCTGTCTGCTTCATCACGTTTGACTTCAAGACTAACTCAACTCATTAATTGCAAGAGAACATAAAACCTATTGCAAGAGAACAAAAAAAATAATTGTGAGAGTAAACAAAATGACGGAGCGCAACATTTATTGCAAAAGTATGCAAAACCTACTGCAAGGAAACAGAAAAATTTATTGCAAGAAAACAAAGCTTATTGCAGGAGAACAGTAGATGTATTGTGAGGCAATGAAACATTAATTGCGAGGGAACAAAAAAATTTATTGTGAGAGAATACAAAGCCTATTGTAAGGGAACGCAGCATTTTATTGCGAGAGAATGCAAAGCCTGTTGTAAGGGAACGCAGCATTTATTGCAAGAGAACGCAAAGACTACTGTTAGGAAACATAACATTTTAATTTGAGGTAATGCAAATCTTTCGAAACAAAAACTGTATTGTGAGGGAAAGCAACTATTACTGTTAGGGAACGCAATAATTATTGTTTATTGTCAGTGAACGCAGTAGGGTGCTTCATAAAACCCTGAAAAAGAAAGAATATAGTTTTTTCATTGGTTTGCAAACATCAGTTTATTGCTATTATGGTAAATCACAATTCTCATAATTTCTCTATTTCTCATTTTCCAATATTAATACATGACATAATTATGGTCCATTCCTAAGAGCATGAATAATTACACAATTATCTTTTCAATGTACATATTTATTGATGAATCTCTTGACAGCGCTCGGCGGCTCTGCGTCCTACACAACTTTCACAAATCCACCATTTTGTAGACCACGGCGGTGAAGCCAACCTGCACTTCGGAAATGATGGTCAAACCTCATCGTACTCGATTGTGATGCACGTTCTGCTTCTCCGTTCATTTTAGCAAAGAGAAGAGTGAGCACTTTTTCTTTTTGCTCCCAAGTGAGATCAGACATGTAAACCTCCTTGCCAGGGAGATGGGGCCATTTTTCATTTGCCTTTATGTCTGAGTACACAGAATTGGTGCTGTTGGGACTCTGATCGAAGATGCGGATGAGGGGGAACTTTCCCTTTCCTTCTGTTCCGTCTCTAAATTTCTGACGGTAGTCTAGATATGCCTCCTTTGCGTTCCGCTTTCTTTCGTCAGATATCTCCTGTCGGACGTTATTCAGGGCTTCGTGGAAAAACGCCTCCATATCGTTGCGTTTCTCCACAATGGTCCTCGCCAGCTTCTTCACTTGACAGATCTCCTTCTCTCTCATGGCAATAATTTTCTGTAGTTTGTCCAACTCGACCTGACTGGCCTGGATGATGACTTGGTATCTTTTTTCATTCTCTGTTTTTTCTTCTTCCTTTTGCTTGAGGGCCTGCTCCAGAGAAGCAGCTTTGGCCGTGGCTTCAGCAAGCATCTTTTCATCACACTCCATCTCACAAATGTTGTTCTTTAATGTTGATGTCAGAATGTTTTTGTCCACTGCCAGTGAAAGTTTGTCCATAGTCAGTGATTGAGCCAGTTGCCTCATCTCATCTAAATTAGCCAACGTAAATTTTAGGTTTTCAATTAGCCATTGCTTTTCCTTATTAACAACGCTCAGTTGACTTTCCAATTCGGCCGTGGTTTTGTTTTGCTCAATCTTGAACTGATTCATCTCTATTTCTTTGCGTATGAAGTTCCATTCTTTCTCTTTTGATTCCTGCAATAAGGCCAAGTATTTCTCTTTTCTTCGTTTTATGTTTTGTCTGTATTCTTCTTGAGACACTTGCATTTGCTTTCTTAGGTTCATCATTTTTTTCTGCACCCGAGCCTCGGTGGCTTTACTCCTTAACATTTCTTCCTCAAATTTTTTGAAATCTCTCTTCTTTTCATTTTCCAACTCAAGTTTCTGTTGTGCTGCAGTCTCTTCTTGGGTTTTGAGCTTTTCTTCCATCACGGCGATCTTGTCATTTATATCTTTTAATTCTTTTAGCCAATAATCGGTGACGCCAAAATTGCACTTCTCCGCCAGGAATAGGTTGCATTTTACTTGTTCAGTCTCGACGTTCTTCTTGATGAGTTCCTTCTGGTGGTAGGCTAAATCCTGCTCTGCTCTCTTAAGCTTTGACTCCCATAGTTTAGTGCTGGTTTCATACATTCTGGCGATCTTCTTCTTTTCGTTTTCTAACACGAGTATGTGGTCTCTCAAAATCTCAATAGGTTTTTTCTTCTTTTCTTTTCTGGCCGCCATGGCAACTTTGAAAGAATTCCTCTTTTCCTGCTGTTCTTATGAAATCGTTACATGTACTATCAATCTAGCATACTGTAGTAGCACTGCGCAAGTGCTAACAAATGTCTGCGTCGCAATTATCTGTGACGTTGTTAGGGCCGTCACCCTGATGTCACATGCTTCACTTCACCTCTGAGGTCACACTGCAAACAATTCAGTGTACGTTACATAGCAACTAAAGTTCTGCAATCTCTTTGTAAAATGCCTGGTTTGTCTCATTAGTTCAATTCTTACCAACATTTAGGAAGAAAAATGGAAAGGAAGAAATTCAAAGTAAAACATTTACAGTAAAAGCCTTCATTGCCACAGTCTCATAAAATATATTTTTAATTTTAGTTATTCCACTTTTATTTTTCACACTGAGTCTTTTCAATTTTACTGAGAAACAAGCATGTATGTTAGGATCTTGCTGCATGGAGTTTGCATGTTCTCCCTGTGCATGGTGGGTTCTCTCCGGGTACTCCGGCTTTCTCCCACAGTCCAAAAACATGACTGTCAGGTTAATTGGTCTCTCCAAATTCTCCCTAGGTGTGAGTGCATAGTTGTTTGTTTGGTCTGTCTCTGTGATTCCCTGCGACACACTGGCGACCTGTCCAGGTTGACCCCTGCCTCTCGCCCGATACGTTAGCTTGATAGACACCAGCACTTCCCGACCCCACTAGGGACGAGGGTGTTTGAAAATAGATGGATGGATTTTATGACTTTGATTTTTAATACTGATGTACAAATCTACCTACCTTTGTGGAGAGTGTTTATTTTGTTCACTGTGTCAAGTCAGCAACCTTCCACATTAACATTTTTTTTTTTCTTTTACAATTAAAATTTATGATTTAGTTGTAGAAAATGGGATTCATGTAGCTTTTAATTTTCTGTGAAACTGAATGGCTGTTTCATTGACCGAAAAACTTTTGTTTTCGGTCAATATGAAAAGTAACAGAAATCCAAGCAGGAAATTACAGTCTGTATGTAATAAATGTGCACTTTTAATTTAATTACAGAAATAAATAACATTTTTGGATGTTTTACTTTGTGTCTTTAGGAGCTGGAACAGTGTGTATTAAAGAAATAACATATTTAAACACTACATCAGAGCTTCTCAAACCATTAAAGAACCAGCTCAAAGATTAAAACATTTAACAATATGTGCGTGAGATGCTATATTTTGAATCCCATGACTAACAGAAATAATTCTCAGGCTTTTAGATTCATCTCACGTACTGCTGTTTCCATCTTAAATCTCAACACAACTCTCGTGACCAAATTCATTTTATTTTTTCCCTTTACAATTGCGTAAGTGATGATGAAACAGAACAGTAGGTTAATATGGAATCAAAGCATACAGCTATTTCATAAATTAAAATTTGAAGACATTTATTGCTAAGACTCATAAATGGAATTTCTTTGACTTCTGTTCTAAAAAAATATCACACTGTAAATACAGTTACATCAGAGGTAATAACAAGAAACACGTATGAAGTGAAGGCAACGACAAAGGCAAAATAAAAAATAAAAAAAAAACTAATAAAACAGCATGACATGATATGCTGCCTTTCGTTTCCCCATGCCCATAAGGATATCATTTATTATTAAGAAAGGTCATTTTAACACCACAAAGACAGAATTGTTATTTGTCTCTTATAAACTGCCTTTTCGCCAGTAGTGATCAAGAAAATCATTATAGTGCTGCATAAGCATTTTATATTTGTGGCAGCATCGTCATTAGTGAAGAGTGTTTATCGAAGAGGCCTAAGTTAGAAACCCAGAGCATACCAGTCTCCAGTGTGGGATGAGAAAATAAATACACACCAATAACATAACTGTTTTGGATGTTCGTTCCTTTTTTTTTTGTGTGTGTGACAGCAGACCTATACAACTCCAGCATGTACTTCCTATAATCTTCCTGTTCTTCTACATGCATTAAGTGTAAAACGCTTCACTGTAGAACTTTATGTTCTTTTTTTAACAAATAAGAAAAGTAAAACAATGCATTGACAAATATTGTCCAAATCAACAAAATTTGCATATATATATATATACAAAACTGTAGCCTTAATAAAAGAAACAATAAGAATCCAGGTAATATTTAAATACAATTAAACATTTCCAGAACAGAAATGTGAATTTGTAATGAAATCATTCAGTTTCTAGAGTAGACATTTCTGTACAACATTTTGAAAAATCAAAAACAGGAGTGATAATGTGTAATTTATAGTCCTCAGAACTATAAATGTCTTAGTCTTACTGACATACACTACTAACCCTAAGAATTTAGAAAAATGTAACCATTAAATTTGTCATACTTAGTGTTATCCTACATTAAGTATTATTAATAATTTCATTTGTACAGTACGAGTATGGTACATTTGTCGCTGAGCAGTGGTTAATCTGGACCGTCATATTTGAAGTTTCACGAGCCTAAACCCCAGCTGAGAATTATCTCACCATACATATGTTGATGGCATAAAACTGTGTCAGTAGCTGCATTTCTCTGGGGTATGAACACAACTCAGCAGAGAGGCTCATTTATCTGTCCATATGAGATGCTTTGTTTACACAGAACTAGTTTTTAGTGAAACTGACATTTTTGTGGCAATCCAGCTGCACTTTTACACAACTCTAGTGATCAGAGTCCCTGACATCAGCAGTTTTTAAACCAGGTGTCAGAGGGGAACTTGAGCTATTCAGCCTTTCCAGCTTAAGGCAACTTCTCATATGAATTAAATATGTGTTACATGAGCACTCGGTTTATCAGAGATGGGTCACTGTTTTCTAAATGAGGTAGAAGGTAATGAGGTGTAAAAACTGAGTGTGTGTGTTTTGACAACGTGCTAAAATCACAGTGCCACATTGTGGCCTGGCATGACAACTACAGCTGATTCAAAACTTCTTTGCGGTCTTGTCTAAGCGAGGAACTTTCCCTCAACATTACTCTTATGTAAAGACAGTCTTACAAAATATTGTGTTTGCACTTTAAATCCCACATTTTTAATCCCAAATAGTTGAAAGGTACAATGGTGACAAGTTTTGATGCTTATGAGCAAAGCAAATCCTTTCCTACAACATTGATTTTCTATTCCGTGTGGGTATTCATGTGCTTTTTGACATTAGATCTGAATCGAAACCTTTTACCACAAACATCACAGCCAAAGGGCTTCTCTCCAGTATGAATCCTCATGTGTTTCCGAAGGGTTGAGCTGTCGTTGAACATGGTACCGCAAAAATCGCAACCGAATGGTTTTTCTCCCGTGTGGATTCTGTTATGCGAGCAAAGCCTCTCCTTTCGGTTGAATGCTTTACCGCACACTTCGCAGATAAATGGCTTCTCCCCCGTGTGGATTCGTTTGTGTGTAGCAAGGTGCGCCTTTTGTTTGAACATTTTACCACAGACGTCACACTCGAGGGATTTTTCCAACGTGTGGATTCCCATGTGCCTATTGAGAACTACCTTTTGATGGAATGTTTTACCACAGACCAAACAGCTGAATGGTTTGTCCACAGCGTGAATCCCCACGTGTCTGTTCAAGGTCGACTTACTGATGAACGATTTCCCACAAATATCACAGTTGAATGACTTCTCTACGGCGTGGATTCTCTTGTGTTTTTGGAGATTGGACTTTTCCGTGAATGTTTTACCACACACGTCGCAGCTGAATGTTTTCTCTCTTGTGTGGACCAACATATGGCCATTGAGGATAGACTTATATATAAATGCTTTACCACAAATATCACAGATGAATGGTTTCTCTCCTGTATGAATTCTCTTGTGTTTATAAAGATTGGACTTTTGGATGAACGTTTTACCACAAACATCACAACCAAACGCTTTCTCTCCACTATGGATGCTCATATGTTTGCTAAGGGTTGACTTATCAATGTATGCTTTGCCACAGATATCGCAGCAAAAAGCTTTCTCTCCTGTGTGGGTTCGCTTGTGTCTGTAGAGATATGACCTTTGGTGGAAAGTTTTGCCACAAACATCGCAACCAAACGCTTTCTTCGAATCAATCGTCTCCGAATCTAAATTTGGCTTTACAATAAAACCTTTCTTAGTGACGTTGAAGCTGAAATCACTTTTTTCTAAATGGCCTTTCATGTGTTTCTGAAAAGACTCCTGATAGAGGAACTGTTTACGACAGATAGAACAGCTAAAAAATTTCCGGGGTGTGTTAAATTCTCCTTCATTATTTTCCTCCAATTCTCGCACAGTTTCTATCTGCCAGTCATTGTTTCTGACATCAAAAACAAGACTGCCGTTACATGGGTGATGCGCTTCTTCATTTACGTTGTTGAGAGGTTCTGGGTTCCTGCGAGTTGTAGACAAGCTCCATTCCTCAGGAACTTCTTCTTTAACCACTAGCACCTTCTGGACACCTGTAAGAAAGTGTGAAACACATTTATATCAAGAAGTAGCCTTTCTTACAGATTTTTTTGCAACATTTTTTGAATATACATTTCGTCAGTATCAGTGACAATTGTCTATTAAACTCTGTGATTTGGGTTCAACCTAGTGGTTTTTGCTCGGATAGTTTAACTGATACATTTTGGTTAAAAAAATATATATATCAAAATAAAAGTATAAAAGTTACACACATTACTATGGAATATGTTCTTACACAGAAAGTATAGAAACATAAACCAAAAAAGGAAAAAAACCAAAAAACAAAAAAAACCCAATACCATCAGTCCAGCACCAAAACAGTGCTACAAAGTTATTAACACACCTACACACGCACACACACATCTAAATGGCAAAAGTTAAATCAGTACAAAAACCCACACACCAGTTGTCAATGGACTGGCTGAAACTTCCTCCTGCTCCTCCTTTATGTTAAGTTCTGGTCCCTGATGTTTTATTCTGTAGTCCGATTCATTAGAGGATTCTTCTTTGATTACTCGCAGGTCAGCTGCAAAAAAACATTAAAACACACAACTATAAGATTTTCCATTTGACTACATATCGCTCTTGTTTTGGCACTAAAGTTGCAAAACATGCTTTGTTTCCATTTGGGATCAATCAAGTATTTTTAAATTTGAATGTTTTCTCATAATTTGGACACAAAAGTGCAGGATAAATGAGGCATAAGCATTTTGTATCATTATTTTTGTGTACTATTTCATTCAGTTACTAGTTACTACAGAGTGCTGGACGCACAGGTAAGAAAGAGTGGAAAGAAGAAAATATACATGGGTTACAACATTATTGCCATCGAAATATTTACTAACAGTATTCCCATCCCAAAATTTTCTCATAGTGAGAGGAGCTCAATCTTAACTCATCAACTTGTTTAAGATAAAAAGATTACATCAAACATGCTACCATGCTATTCTCTAAAAGTGGTTTCAAGTAATGTGTTTTTTGTTCTTTTTTATACCTGTGTTTATGAAAGGTGAGCTTGAGTTTTAGCATGAGCCATGCAGATGATATCTATGAGTAATAGATATCATCAATCAAAATAATGCTGGATAATTAAACATTATCCAGCATTACAACAACTGGATAATGCTAAATTCCTCATATTGTCATAGCCATTTTGTTCTGATCACAGTTGAAACAACCTTCCAATAGTGTAGCAGTTAAAAAAGAAAAACAATGGACATTTTCTCCAAATTAAAAATCCATAATTGTTCAACGGTTTACCAGTGGGCAGTGGACTGCTGGTGAGCTTCCCCTTTGTGTCATCCCCTGGACTGTGATAGATCAGACCACAGGGCCACTCGTCTGGGTCTTCTGTTTTAACCACAAACAACTGGCCGACATCTGCAGAGAAGATTCAAATAACACTGACTTCTTGCACAACTCTGACTCTATGTTTCCACAAGTCAAATGGGCAACATTACGGTAGTCAGACAATCCTTGATAGTGAATTCAATGGAAAACTGGTTACCAAGCAGTTACCTCAGTAAGAAACATTTGTACCCCAAATCTACACATTTGTGATACTGCATTCACATAAAGAAATTTGCAGAATAAAAAGTGCTATGCTTAAATGACAAACTTATTAGTAGATTACCAGTGGCGAGTGGACTGCTCTGCAATTCCTCTTCCTTCACGGTAAGTTCTGGGCGTTGATGATCCATAACAGAGCTTCTTTCATCAAGGCCTTATTTTTAAGTTAAAACCGTCCAATTGATGTCTATAGGAAAATAAATAGACAAATTTACTTTAAAAAAAAATTAAACGCACAGTAGTATGGATAGTAGTGGTGATGTTTACAACCCAGTAAACGGCTGCATTATATTAGGGAAACATGCAATTGTGTTGCTCCTGTTGTGGATTGAAATGATGGCGGTTGCAATTGAGCCTCATCTTCCTCACTGATCTCTGTGAGCTTTTGCATCTGGACCACTAAATTATTTTGTGTCAAGAGCAGTCAACATCAGAGTGCAAATTTGTTCATATGAAAAGCCTTACATTTTCAGAAATCTTTATGAAGCTGTAAAAGTTTCTAGATGCATATTTCCTAAGGTAAGAGCAACATATAGAAATAAAAATTAAACCCTTTTCTATGTTGCTCTTTGTAGAACATACAAAGTTGGAACATACACTTCAAATTGACATTTGCTTCCAGGTGTTGCAATGCATGTTAGAGCAGATACAACGCACCAGATTGTGCATTGTAATTTGCACTAATTGACATTTAATGATTTTTCATTTTCTAATAGACCTAGCCTGGCAGAGGTGACGCGTTATGCTTTGCGCGTACTAATAATGTCACTTTAGTGAATCTTCCTTTTCTATTTTAGTCTTGAATTATTATCATCTGTTTACATGCCATTAGCTGATCTTGTGACCCAGCACATCTAGCACGTCGCTGCTCTATAACGTCGTTTTCCACATGCGTCGTGTCGTTTATTTGGTCGTGTGGCGCAACCAGTGACTTCTAATCATTGTAGAAAAAAGCAACTGCACTTACCCTTGTCACCTGTGTTGATGTCTTTGTTGTGTGCTGCTGTTATTTACGAGTCTGCTGAAGTCAGGGTCTCGCCGAAGCCACAGTCGTATTTGTGAAAACACGTGTCTTTTTCTGATAATTTCTATATAATGGCGGTGGTAGAATGGAGTCTGCAAAAAGGTAGAAACAGAAAAATAGCTCTACACTATTTACTTGGCCCAGTATTCGTTTTCTTCTCTCTCTGCGTTCTTACACTTAATGAAAGGGCGCCGCCATGAAAAAAAATTCCATCGTGTGCGATGTCTCGCGATAGCTTGGGAATCATATGTCAACAGGGCCGCCATTTTATGAGTGGCATTCATCTTACACCAAGACATCGACAGTTCAGTTCAGTTCAATATTTTGAGTACTTTTGACCAAATAAGAAGTTTTTCACACTCTCTAACTAATTACTGCACTTTTTCAAAGAATAATCTGTAATAGGTAATGAAAGGTAGCTTAAAATCGCACCTAAGGTCACCAACAAGCTGTTCCTGGAGCGTAATGGAGAGAGCCCTGTTTAATTAATTTAAAATGTTATAATCGTACAATTATGAATTATTAATTTGTTAAATTACCAAATCCTAGTAAAACACAAACCTTTCTTATTTAGGGTCAAATCAAGATTTATAAAAAATATGTATAGTTTACTCTTTCTGCATATATATTTACCAAGTTAACTAGTTTTGTATAGATGCCTTTCCCATTATAACACATTACAGAAATATGCCTAACGCTAACATTTTCTCCTAACTGAGCCCTTTTATCTCATTATGATCTTCCTGTGGGAAAGCAGTTTGAAAGGCTCACCCATTTAAAAGACATCTACTGGGTCTTTATGAGCATAACAGACCTTCATAGATACAGTCCTATCAATTTAGTTTAGCTTATGGATGCTTCGGTAGTACAAAGAGGCTGAAAATGTGCTCTGCCAAATTGCTGACCAGAAAATTACACGGGTAAAGAACTGAGATGCAGGAAGCCACAGAGTCAAACATTACTTCTACAAAGCTGTTATAAGCCATGTGACAGTCCTATTCACATTAACACACACACACATTTGTATGCCTTTGTGGGAGAGCACGTCCCACTTCCAGCACCTTTTTTTTTTTTTTAGCCAGATGCCTTCTGCAATGCAATATATGTGCTGATAGCTCATTTCCTGTTTGTTACATAAACTAATATTTGTAAAATAGAATGATGTGGCACTGTCACATGCCATCTTCTGGTCTTTCTCCGTGAGAATTAGGAGCCAATCATCTGGTGCTGCAGGTCAACTCCTCTGCCAAAGTGGTTGTGGTCATTTAGAGATGATGGTACTTCAGCTGTCCTTTGTCTCCCACCAGCCATGCACTCTCTTTTTACAGTTTTTCCTGTGAAGGGAAAGTGTAAATTGGGGCACATATTCCTTTGTCCATTTCATGAATATAAGAGGTCGTTCTCAGTTGCCCATTGTGCCTTTTTTTTTTTTTTTTTTCTCAGGGGATTAGTTTTAGTTTGTACATATCATTTGTCTCTGTCGCCTTCATCCAGTTACCGCTTAGATTTCTCTTACAACCCTAAAGCATTCATAAAACCATAAAGACTGTGTTCATTAGCTGGATGCTAATGTTTTTATTAGCATCACATTTATGTTTCTTTTGATATTTTGGTTCCATTTTCAAGACTATTTGTATTTTAGACACATGTTGTGGTCTGGTCACTCATCCAACAAAGGATGAATTTGATTCAAATGTTGCTAAGGTTTAAATTTAATCTGCTTACTTGTACTGTTCTTACAGTAAAAACTAAATCTATTTAATCTATCATGACTATAAGAGGTGTGGAAATAATACACAAATTTAGTTTGAATTGAAAACTAATGGTGCACCCACTTATCAGCCAGCGATTAAAATAGGGCAGTTTGTTCCTGGATCTGCTCTGAATGTGAGCAGAATGGCTGGGCCTAAGACAAAATAAATTGTTTTTATTTTCTTCTTCCTGTTCTTGGTTTAGGCATCTTTAAATCCATCACACTGGCAGTTTTTTTAAAAAGTGTTTCAATTTCCATGGCAACAAAGTGTCAGAAACACGTATTCCGATAAAAAAAAACTTTATTTCTCTTAAAAACAATGCCATCACATGGAAACAAATCTGAACTATGCAGAAAATTTTCTGAGAACTTTGAATGATAGCGTGCACACATGCGGCTCAGTCGTTCTTGTCTGACGGCTGTTCATGACGTGACTGGCTTTGATGTCAAGGCTTTATCAGTCTTAATGGAAATATATCGTTATTTGCTTCATGTAAAGCCGAATACCGTCCTACGAAAACCTTGGCTTCAAGTTTCACATAGGGATTGATGGACCTGAAAGGGAGCCAGAAAACAGCAAAGAGTTTAAAATCATACGAAGTGATCAAGAGTTGTCAAGTGCAAGTTTTAAGCTCGATGCGGAAAAGAATTCAGACTGAATCCTTCTTAAGGCACAAAATTACCCAATATGCACATACTTTTAAACCCCCAATGAATGAGCTAACATTTGGGGATGACATTTTTGCAACAAACAAGCAATTTGTAACTACTTATAACAAGTGAAACAAAGTGAAACACTGTCAAGCACAGATTCGTGAATTGCTCATCACTTGTTGCCTCAGGAATAGAGCAGAATACTCCTGCAGGAACGGTTGCATTCATGAACTATTGTATTACTCATTTACTCTTTAGTAACAAAATTTATAAACTTGCTATTTAGTTTATAGCAGGGATTGCCAGTCAAACAGGTAGGCCACGTGAATGGAAGAAGATTAATTGTCCTGCTAAAACTAGTATGGTCTAACTGTTAGTAGAATTTGCTCAGACCTGTACCTATAATGACATACTTGATATTCCTGACATTGTATTTTAAATTATATGAATATTCTTTATTTATGTCTTCCTTTTGAACATACTTTTTGAAATTTTACAAAACGTTCTAGAAGCAAATAAGTAGAAGAAAAAAAACACGTTTGAATCTTTTTACCTTATATGAGCTTCAACTGTCCTGAACGTGGACAGTGTTTTCACCAGCTGCAACGACACAACACAATTAAAAACCTGTGCTCTGTTCCAGAATTGAAAACAGTGAATTGGAATGAATTGAAAACAGCTTACAATCAGGATACCACTTCCAACTTTGGTTTTACTTTTCCAGTTGTACCTGATGAACCACAAAACATAACAGAATAGAAAGCTGCATCAGTGACAAGATGCTGTTAGGGCAATAAAAAGAAACCAAACAAAATACAGGAATAAAGCATTTTGAGCAAAAATATCTGAAAAGTGTTGTGTGCATTTGTTCTGATCCCCTGGATCAATACCATATATACTGATCTCTGAAATCCCCCCCCCCCCGATTTCCCTTTGCAAAATAACTGAAGTTTCTTCAGATTAGATAAATTTTGAAGTCAAACCATATATTTACATCTGGATTTAGGGGTGGACTTTGGGCCTTCTAGCAAAGAAGGCTTATATAAAAAAAATCGGAACACATGTACCATGGTACATGTGTTCTCTGGTTCTATGGAAAACCTATGTTGAGTTAATGACTAAAACACAGTCTCCAGCTTTCTTTGGATTTCCTTTCTTTTTGTGGTTATCCATAAACAGGAACGTTAACTCATCCATACAAAAAACATAACCACATTGGTAAGCTAACAGCTTAGTCATGGGGGAAAACCAATTACAACGTTAGTGGAAAAAAGGAAACATCTTTTTCTCTGTCTTGTGTGGGATTTACATTGCTGTGGTCCCGGGGAGAATGTTCACTCTGGCTGCCAGGTTTCTTTCCATTACCGACCTGATCAAGCAAAAAGGCAGAGAAAAACAGTTGGCAGATAGAAAGGGGTAAAAAGAAAGTATAAAAATTAAATGTACCTGAATATTAAAGATATAATCCAGCAGGTTTTTATTTTTTTTTATTTTTTTGTACAAACAAATTTAAACTGATAAAGACACAGCTGTTCTGTTTGGCTCAATCTGAGTTTATGTACTCAGTTCTTTATCATAAGTCTTTTGGGAGAAATAACTGCATCAAGGCAGCATGGCAATGAGATAATCTGTTTGTTGCCCTTCTGTGGAGTTGCTGTAATAGTGAACTTCTGCTCATATGTTATTCCCATCTCCACACACTTTGGATTCTTTATGGAGTTGGTAAACACTTTATTTGACGTGTTGTGAAAATAAGACTGTCATGACACATAACATGTCATGAACGTGAGTAAGTCTTCATAAATATTTATGACTGTTGTCATAAAGTGTCATTCGGTAAATCATTACATTTTTAATACAAAGTTGACATTATTCAAATGTCTTCGATATGACAACTTGACATTAACCAGGAAATCATGATTGAATTGATTAAACTTTTGCTTTAATACCATAAAGGTACATATTTTTTAAAGTTTAAAAAGTAATACTTTTATAACAAATTTATGTCAGATCATGATTTCTCTAATTTTACTAAAAACAACAAGGGAATAAATATAACTCTTGAGTTAGTGGTTCAACATTGTTTTGGCCAAAGTTGGACTAGGTTGATTAACTTTCTATTGGTTACATCACTTTGACAAAATTACAAACTTCATCAGAAAAAAATCTTCTGAAACCCGTTGACGTGAAACAAATATTTTCACAATTTTTCAGAAATACTTAAATCCAAAAACTGTTGCAAAAAAGTCAGATACAATGTTATTCTAATGTAATTCAACAATAAAAAAATACCGGCAAATTAGCTGTACCTGCCAATATCCTGCGCTGCCTGCTCATTGGGACAGCTGATGACAAGGACAGAGTCGTACGTCGAATCATAGTTTCCTGTGAAAGCTGCGTGAAGAACATTCACCAGGGACCTCGCATCAGGATACATGGACATGGACAGGATCATCCACTGGAGAGGGTGAGATGTGCATGAGAAGAACGTTTCATACGGAGCCCCCTGGGGGGACATGGAGGATTGTTTTTCTTATGCGTTACTGATCATTTCATACAGCATAATTGGATACTGTAAGCCCATCTCATGGTGGCCACCGTACTTTCTGCTATTATGTAAGGGTTTTGTAAGGTTTTTCCATGTATGTTAATATGTCATTGTGAAATATCATAAGTTTAATATATTTTTCTAGATAGAAATAGATAGATAGATCACTAGAAATGCACCACAAAACTAAGACATACACAAACTTTCTATAACTAGGAAAGAAAGGAAAAAAATACATCCAAAATATTTAGACTATTTCTGAGTTATTATCATGTGGTAATGACTCATTACTTTTGAGTCATCTGACAGTTTGGATGGTGTCTCTTTTGTGTTGATAGTCTGAATGGCTATTTTTATGCGCAGGTCCATCTCAGCCTCACACAAACAAACACAAACATTTTTTTTTTTTTTGCACCAACACGTTTTCATTGAGGCCCTTTAAATGTGCATATATTTGAAATGTTAAATTGACATCCGTGACAGTATACAAAACAGACCACAAAATATCACAGTAAGCTTTTTGCCTGGGAACGCGAAGGTCTTGTGAGGCAACGCAAAAGAAAAAAAAAAAAGAATTCCCCCTGTCCCCTAGGGGGCTCCGTAGTTTCAGCCGTTTTTGTTTCACCATTTTCCTTGTTTTACTCAAACATAAAAAATATTTATATATAAGAACTAGTAACTTTCAAACCGGGAGCTGTAATCGTGAACTTCTTACATAACTGTAGAAGTTACAGACGTATCGCAGTTTGAGAATAACTCCTCTCTCTCTTTCTCTCTCTCTCTGTCTCTCTCTCTCTCTGCACACCTATCAGTCCTCTTACCAAAGTTCCCTCTATCACCATCAAGCGGGCTGTTCGGTTCAGAAAAGCCCGCCTGTGCCAACGCTGTAGCCGAGGCGCTTTGTGCCACCACCAAAGCACCAACTCCATCGTAACTGCAGTTCCGACCCAGCGCTGAATGTCGGGTAGTTACCATAGTGAAGGTGTTCTGTCGGTTTGTTTGCTCGTTTTCCGTGGTGACCCGGCAGAGTGCCGAACCGTCAGAACAACGACGAAAGCGTTAATAAATGTCCCGCATATTGGTGGCGGCACACTTCCTGTAACAGTGGCGCAGGCCAACAATATTGCAGATTGCCTATAAAACGATGCGACAGTCTTGATTATAATGGCTTATGGTGTGTGTGTATATATATATATATATATATATATATATATATATATATATATACTTCCCTGCCTGCAGACTTGTTTGTGAGGGCTACAAAATGTTCATTCTATAATGTCTGCGTGCAGCACAAGAGCTGCATATCATAAATTTATTAATAATAATAATAATAATAATAATAATATAATAATAATAATAATAATAGTCAAGGAACTGAATATATGTTGTATAATAAAAATATTTAAACAATAGTATAATATTATAGCAATTACATTACTACTACTAATTATGTGCTACAAGAAAAACTCAGCCAGTCTGAGTTTTTCATACTGCAAATGAAACACAGGAAACCCATTGTTTAGCTACAAAAGTATAAGAAACATATCTAAAGTACATGCTGCATTATTGTTTAAATACAGAAAAAAATGGCTATGCAATATTTTTATATTCATCACATGCTGTAGCTCCAGTGCAAAATTGAAAACCTACAAAAGCATTAAAGAAACCCTAACCTGTACTGTATTATGTCACAGCGTTGTGAGTCTTCTTTCTTTCAATATTTCTTTCACAGTATTTTACGTTGCTGTACTAGTTGACGATAACTGAACGCAGAGCAAAATCTGTCAGCAGTTAGACCAACACAATGCTACAATGTAGAATAACCTTGTCTGTACCCGAGAGTTTAGAGACTGCCAGACAATGACTCACCACTCTGGTTACCTGCCTGATGAAGAATACGGGAGAAGCGCAAGCAATTTCCCAGAACTAGAACCGGTAAACATCACAGATATATGAGATGGTGTGTCTGTAGCAGGCTCTGCTAAAAAAAACCCCCCAAAAAACAAAACAAAACAAAAACAAAACTGTCTGTTCTCAACGCATGTCTGGGGGGAAAAAGTACCTTGCTACTAATAGATGGCCAAGAAAGGGACAATTTTACCTGACAATTAAACACTTACTTACATTTACGCAGCAGAAACATTCCTGCCAGTTGTCCTAGAGGCTGAAGTTAATAGATACATGCCGATGTTGGCAGAGCTGAGACAGTAAAACCAGATAAACCTGTGCAAACTTAGAAGTACTTACGCCAAACAATACTATTCACACATTCTGCAGTGCTTGGAAGTCTGACAATCCAACAGAATACTGAGAACCTTCATCCAGTTGAAAGGCAACTCCAAATTCCTTCAACATGCATTAGCAACTCAGGCTATCATCAGTCACCCTCTTTGTTCTTGCATTCATCCATCTATCCAACATGAAGCGTTAATAGGTACAAAAGGAGAACTAGACATCTGGTACCCCAGTGACATTCCATCTCATTTCGAAGAGTTCTGGGCATTTCAAGGACAGAATGGGTGTGAATATATTTGTTTAGGTAAATTCTGGCTTTTCTCTGTAAGACAAAAGCTTTAACTTTGGTCTTGTCATACCAGATCACCTCCATTCGCATGCAGTACTTACCAAATACTGAAACTTCTGCATGCAAAATCTACAGTAAACAGTCAGGGGTTGAACAAACAAAGCTTTTGTATTTTATTCTTGTAAGTACTGACTTTATTGCCACAATATGACAAAACAGACCGAAAATGGTGGACGATAATTTCAGTTCTACAAAGGTTTGCGTGATCAAAACGTTGTAGTGCACAAGTTGTCCACATGGGGGAGCTGTGGCCTCATGGATCAATCTTTTAACTCAATCTGTTCAGTCCACTGAGTGTTCATAAAACATGTGTAAAACTCCTATAAACTGAAATGACGCAACTTCTCTAATACCGTCTGAAGCAGACAGTGGGGGGCGCCACTGAAATCCCAACCTGCGAATGAACCAATTTATTTCCTCGGCTCTCGCAGGCTTTATTTGAGAGCCCATCAGTGAGCTCTCCCCCCCCAAAAAAGAGCCACTTAAGCCACTGCTCCCCAACATGAAAGAAGGCAACCAAAATAGAGTGATAGGAAGAAAGCCGAGAGGAGAGGCGTTTGATCTGCTTGTTCTGGGACATCACACTGAGGAGTTGGCTCCCCCGGAGGAGTACTGAGGCCTGTTTGTCCCTCAGAAGTCTAAAGTGAAAAATAAGATTATTTTTATTTATGTCCATGCTTCTTGTCAGCTTCCATATAATGAGGCCACAAGGTCTATTAGCGCAGGAGGAGAAAATGAGAACTGAGACGAGACACGGAGGACTCTCATAAGTTTTACCTCGTCTAATTGCCATTAAACCGTGATCGCCTCTTGGCGGGATCATTGAACTTGTTTTTATTTTCCGCGAAGTAAAACAAATTCCAGGGGTGGAGGATTTAGACGAATAGAGGGGACAAGACAAAAACCTTCAGTGAGGTGAGAAAACTCCTGAAAGAATTAAAAAAAAGAGAAAATGAGCGTTCAGAAGGACTACTTTCTCTGTTGTCTTCTGCACTGTGTGGTACTGTCGTTGAATGCAAGGTAGAAAAAAGGTAAAGTAATAAACTGGACAGAAGAAAAGGTCAGACAATTCCTTATACTGGGACTTTCAAGGCTGTGATTACCAAGACGGATCCTCCCAAAGAGGTTAATTAAAAACGTCAAGGGGGCCGAGAAGGGAAGTGTCTACATCACTGCAGAGACCCACGGTGACCCCTCCATCCTCTCGGACAGACACATCCATCCGTCACGGCCGACTCCTTCGGCTGTCGAGCATCTGCTGCGAGCCACCACAGAGATCCCAGAGTGGCTAAAAGACACTGAAGTGTATGTAGCTCGGCCACAATTCTGACAGGCAGCTGGGAAAAGCAGAAGAGGAAGATAAAAGGAGCACTGAGACGTCTTTGGCTAAATTTGCTCAGGTAACAAAACCTCTCCCCTCTTAATGGTACGACGGCCACCGTAATGTCATCATCTTCCTTTTCTTCTTTTTCTTTTTTTTTTGCTTCATAGTTGTGCTTTTTTTTTGTTGCCTCCTTAGCAAACAAAAATGTTTATTTATTTATTTTTCTCAGACACAAAACTGTCAGATTGCTTTCTCCTCAGATGATTGCAAAAACAGATGGTTTCTTTGATTGGAGACATAAGTGCAAGATCCAATCTGGCAATTAAATAAGTGCGCCACAGAGTCATTCAAACGCACTGGTGACCTCTGAACTTTTATCATATTTTATCACATCACACTTTTATGTCATACTTCAGGCTTTTATGTGACAGATCAACGGCGCGTAATTGTGAAGCAGAAGGAGAGTGGCAGAGGTTTTCAAAGTACTCACAAATACAAATCAGGAAATGATCAAAGACAAAAACATAATAAACAGTGTCCAGGGTGTAATCCTACGTTTCAGCTGAATATGCAAGTCTCCATTTTGGTAACAGTGGCAACATGGATAACACTCACTAACAGGATGCAAAACGACAGTCAGAAAGCATCTTTTAAAAGCATATGCACGGCTCAACATAGACACGAGGGAATAATTACCACCAGCTGTTTAGTAGCCTTGTAAAAACAACTAAAAAGTAATAATTTTGAGGCCAAACTTTGTGGTTAGAGCTGAATTAAGAATGTATTTCCTCTGCAGTCTCCTCTGGTCCTGCCTGTTGTTGAAAACAGGAAGATTAATTCTGCAGACCATCTACTGTCTAAATTTAGAATTGCCTCAAGCAGGGATAGAAGTCAAAGGAACATTCTTTAAGTCTACAAGTTCTCAAGGCAACTGGTGCAAAATGGTTCAACTGTGGCTTAAAAATGCACATGTCCTTGAAAACACCATCCATGTTTATGTAGTTCCTATCAGCATTTAAATAATATTCTCATGTATTTTTCTGTCTTTTTTACAACAAGTTGTTTTTAGGTGTGACAGATCACTGAGACGTCTTTGGCTATTTATGTCCAAAAACATAATAAAATATTTTTGTGATTTTTCATAAAAATAGAAATGACTTAAAAGTTAAGTGGAGCTTTTTAGTCATACTGAAATCTTTGGAATCCTGGAAGCGATTTGAGATTAAAGAGGTTCTACTTCTAGCAGGGCAGTGGATCTAAACATGCAGCAAGGACAAAGGACTCAAACTTGTTTATGTTTTACATTGTCCCAGTCAAAGTCCAAATCCAAATCCAATAGGAATATGTTGCAAGATTTGAAAACAGATGGATACAGATACTTTACATCCAATCTGATTGAGCTGTAATTTGTGAAGAAGAATTGAGAAAAAAATATAAAATAAAATAAATCTAATCTCTACACGTGCAAAGCTGGGATAAACAATCTCCAAAAGACTTAAATCTGTAACTTCAAGAGGTGGTACTACAAAGGGTTGACTTAGATACGACTAGATTTACTTTTTCCACTCTACAATTGTGCTCCAGTTTGTCTCTATCACAAAAAATTAAAGACACACACATTGAAGTCTGCAATCTTTCAAAGGGATATCACTATTCTGTGAGGCTACATGCTTTGCACTAGGAAAATAAGGAACAAGATAAGAGGAGAGAAGTTGACGATTTTGATTGAGTTTGAGAAGGACAAAGAGCCTTGAGCACTCTTCCAGAAAAAAGGAGTTGAAACATTTCCATAAATATGTTCACCTGCAGCAGTGCGAGTCTGAAATCATCTCAGCCTTGATTGGGTGAGAGGAAGAAACCTATCCTCAGAGCAAGGTCCACCTCCGGTGCTTCCTCATTACGCTTTCCTCACCGAGGCGTCTGCAGCACAACCATTCCTTGTGCTGACACAGGTAGAATGAGCTCATTCCCTCTCAATTCACAAGCTGAGTGCACCAAAATTCAGCGAGGGAGAGGCATAATAAGTCCAGACTCCAAGTTAGAGTGCCTGGAGGCAATAACGTGGAGGGCGAACAGTGCAGACTTAATGGAAGCTGTGTGTGCATGTCTGAATAGGAGGTTAGATTTAAAGAAAAAAGAAAAAAAAAAATGAAATAGAAGGCATCCAAATCTTTTTCCCTGAAAATGCACAAAGATTACTTCTATTGATTGAAAACAACAGCTGGAGTGACGGATGAGGTTTGCATTTAAAGCTCACTACATGTGAGCCATTTTGTCTGGAGAGGAATCCAAATGACTGAAAAAAAATAAATAAAAAAACAAACAAGAAAAAGAAAGCTCCAGGTGAGTTCATGGCCAGAGTTACAATTATTAACAAAATACTGTAGAAAGAAAAATGATAATAAAAAACATGTCCATACAAAAAAAAATTCTAGTTGTACAATAAGAACTGTTCAGTATGAAAAAAAAACTCCAGAAAGTATTCCAGATGCAAGGTTATTGAGAGATAAAAACAGAGTGAAAATCAATATAGTCACTGACGTGCTGCCCACCGCACATGCGCGTGTGTGCGCGTGTGTGGATGTGTGTGTGTTTATGTAGTTTGAAAACTGCAATATGGAAATGCAAAAACACCATTAAAAAGGGCAGCTATAAGCATGCTGAGGGCAATCTTTTATGTAGAGCCCAGCCAACCAGCCAACCAACCAACTGCCTCTGCTCCTATTTATCCTATTTCTGAGTCACCCTCTAAAACCTGCAAACGCCTCATTTAATTTCTTTCCCAACTTTCTCAACCTGTGTGGTTTGAAAGCTGTGGGTTTATTCCAGTGTTCACTATAGCTTCTTATTGCAGCATTCTCTCTCTCTTTCTCTCTCTCTCCGGCTTGGTTTATTATTCAGACTCCCGCTCAGCTTATAGTTTCTAATTGGTGTGAGCAATTAGCGGCCACTGTTGCCACTGTCTGGGATCCAGAGGAGGGCGATGTCCATTTTTCATTTATTCTTTGATCTGCAATAGAAGCAGAACAGGTAGGGTCAGGAAGGAAACAAAACAGAAGGACGGAATATGAATACGAAGAGGGATGGATGGAGGAAAGAGCACTTTTGTGTGGAATGAATGGGTTGGCTGGTGGAACACGGTGATAAGGAGCCGTCCAGCGTGAGGGTGTGCTGCCGTAGATTGCTCATGTCTGTTATCGATGCTGAGCGACCCACTGCTCAACACTGCAAACACAGTTGGACCGACTCACTAGGAAGCGGTCTGGAAGACAATCTCGGGCAACAACCAGAACATTGTATCGATTCAGCAGTCTGTCTTCTCTCTCTCTTTTTTTTTTGAGTCATTCAATAAGCAAAAACCATTAAAAAATGATGTCAGTCTCTAATCAAAGCCTATTCCTTTCTGCTCTGCCTCGGCAGAAGTGCAGCCAAGATGACTTGATCGAATTGTTGGGGGAAAAAGTTGAGATTATGGGTTGTCACATGCTTCCCAGCCGCAGCTCTTACACTCACAGACAGCACTGCACTCACACACCGATCATCCTAACACCTTAGTCAACAAACTGTAGTATAGGTACCACAGGTGGAGGTGTTGGTGTTAATTATGTGCAATGTAAAACTAACTGCTAAGGAGTCTTGGAAAAATCTACCAACAAACATCAACATTTGCACTAATGAGCAAAATTATCAACCACCCTGAAAATAATAATTTGTCTTATACATATATTTATTGAAATTTCATGAATGAGATAGAAAATGTCCCATTTACGCTTCTCTGTCACTGTTGAAGACGTTGCTAGCAGCATTTTCCACAGTAAGAGCGTTGCGTTCAAGTTGCCAGTTTTCTACTGGAAGTTCAGTTTCACTCTCATCTGTCCACGCCGTCTTGTTTGACATGCATGACGGGTCCTTCACAAGGTTTGGAGCTAACTGCAGAGTTTTAGCTCCATTTTTTTTTTCTTTTACATTTCAATTCAACATTTGTGGAGTGTATGACTAATAGTTATCTTGTCAATTTATACTTGTGGGTGAGTCCCTGTTGAAATTATTACCGCCTGAATTCATTTACAATTTTATTAAAGAATATGACCTTCAGCATGCACTGAGGCATTCAGTTGACTGTGAAGCAGCCAGGCTGAGAGTCAGGCTCCTCAGCACTCGATAAAGATGAAATACTCCATCACAGTGGCGTAACCAAAGGAGGATATCGGGAGTATCCTCTGGAAAAATGCTGACCAACCCACTGTCCTCCCTCCCCCATAGAAAATTATGTTCAGTTCATATAGAGTCATCTTCTGCAATCAAGACATCCGCTGAATTTTTAATTTGAATTATTATTATTGTTTTATTATATAATTCGTTTATTTATTATTAGGCCCTAAAAGATATGACTTTGTGCAAAACAATGCATAGCATCCATTAATTTGGTTTTGTGCATGACTCTATGTGCAAAGTCGGCAGGAAAACCTAAAATCTTTGCGCAAAAAGAAAATTAAGTTCAGCTCAACTTGATCCATCAGAACAAGTTACAAGAGGGAAGATGCTGATATAGATAATTACATTCAAAACATTTAGTTGTGCAGCTAGGCAGAGGACGAGATGAGGAGAAATCGGTTCCCCGAAAGTGCTCATTAACAATGGGAAGGTGTGTAAAAATGCTACAAATTAGCCGCAAGTCCCTGGTGGCATTAAGTGCGTTGCAGGTTGCATGAGTAAATGTTTTGATTCTGCCTATTTATCTGCTCGTGTTTATTAGCCTCAACAGTAGCGCCGTGGTTACAGTGAATATCTCTGGGCGGGTAGAGCTTTGGAGCGTATAACAATGGAAACACGAGCGCCAGAGATCAAACAGTTTTATTTCTGTTGTAACGGGGAGAACGGGGCTCCTTGAGCGTGTCTTTTGGGACCGCTGCTCCAGATTCTGATTTCCACTTTCCCCCCTTTCTTTGCCTTCTCAGCACTTTGAAATATTTAGCGAAAATCCACAACAAACCCATATACATATTAAGATTTACAGTGGCAAAATTCCCTCTAGGCAACCCAGTCATCAACTGTGCTCCCAGCATCTGGATGTGGGCAGTTGCCTCCCCAACCCCCCACAAACAGGACCTGAACACGTCTCCGTTTTAGCACAGAGCTCCTCCTCAGGGAACGGCTTCTCCACCGGCCCATCCCATCCCGGGCCCTCTCGTTCTGTTTTGTTGCCGGTCAGACCACAGAGGAATCGCCGTCAACCACATCATCTCTTTATTTCTTTGTTTTTCCATCTGTCTGACACCCTGCTGGAGCAAAACAACCGTAACCTTCTCCCTTTGGGGTGCAGAGCCTCACCGGCAGTTTACTATAAAGACAGCATTGAAGAATGTGAACTGAAACTTCGCCTGTTTATTAGCTTTCCAAAAAAGAATAATAATAAAAAACAACAACAAACAGGTCAAACATGATCTATTCGCAGTTAAAAATGTGCATCATAAGTCGAGATGTTGCACAGTGTGTGCTAAGAAACAGTGGGGGGTTTGTGACTTCCTGTCTAAGGGGCCACACCACAAGGGGGCACCACTAGGCAAAAGCAATAAATGAAAAAATAAGAATTTGCATTGAAATGGCACCCCTTGTTGCATGCACAGTGGAAACACAGCAAGTGATTTTTGCTCTAAATTGCAGCTGTGTAATAACAGTCAGGTTTGTGTCAACTTTGAGGCTTCAGTTCTCATGTTTGAACATATTAAATTCACTACTTTAGATTTTCAGATTAGTGACTCGTTTATTCCAGGCTTAAACATTAAAGCCATCTTAAGTGGTGAGTGTGAAATCTCATTGCTGTATAGAGATTGGTCAGATCTGGTTTTTATGGTCTCACACTCTTACTATTATAGTGATTGCTCATGCTTTACACTGTTTTGAAATATATTTATGCATTTATTTCAAATACACGTTTGAGATAAATACCTACAGCATTCAATTAGGCCATCTGCGTATTTATGTTTATCTGTCTGGATTAATTAATATAAGATAAACTGGTTACGGTTGGTAACATTTTTTGATAAATTGCAATATATACATTTTTGGTTTTGTCCAGTGGGTTTCTTCAGCAATGTATGTTTGCTTGTGGGTGAGGTGACAGACAGAGATGTTTGCCCAGGGGGCAATTCTGACAAGAACTGCCTCTGGTAAGAAGAGCGGCAAGAACATTAAAATAAAACTTTGTGAGTCTAGTTTTAAAATTTGCCAGGAGATGTGTAAAAATTAAGTTCTTTGGCCTATTGCCGTGTGCAAAACAATTAAGGACGCCATCCCCCACTGTGAGACAAGGTGGTGGCAGCATGAAACTGTGGGAATGCCGTTCTTCAGAACCGACAGGGAAGCAGATAGGAGCTGGGTTAAGAACTCGTATCTCCTATCCGTTTTCCAGAACTTAAAAGTTGTGGAAAACAATAGACATTTTGTCCTGTAGGAGAAAAAACGAAATACAAAATCAGAAGTAAAATTATTTTGTATTTAGTACGCAAGTAAGCACTTGCGTACTAAACTTAGCGATTACGATTACTTTTGTGAATAACTTTCACTTATGCATCGTACATAAAAAGTTTATCAAACCAAATTTCATGCTGGTGCTACAGCTACACCTACCTCATCATGGCCTCTAAACCCCAGCAGAGTACCAGTTCCAATGATTTTCCCGCAATCTGCCCCACCTTGTTAGTCCACAAGCACCATATGAGGGCTGTTGTATTATCTATTCCAATGCATGCCTTGTTATCCATATAGATGAGAGAGGGAATAGACCAGCAGATGGCCAGGGAAACAGGGAGTCACAAACAAAACAAAAAAAAAAAATCCTCCTCCAGGAACGCATTTTTTCGTCAGACACAATCACAGACAACACCCCCAACCACCAAATGTTTCAGCACACTCCCATTTCTGCTCAGATCCTCGCGACGCGCTGGCGACGTGCCAGTCAGCCGATTGTGTGTTAAAGTTGCACAGCGGCTGCCGTCTGAGATTTAATCCCTGCTCTTTTTCCAGTGGCTTCTTGCTGGATGTGATATCTGCAGGACCAGGAGATATTAAACAGTATCAATAAAATGGTTATTTCACAGATATAGATCTTCCAAAAAACAAAGAGAAGTGCGAGACTCTGCCTTGTAGGCTATTTAAAGCACACAGTGCCTCATTAATTTTTGCAAACACGGAGAGTTAAACTTAAGTGATTTATCATTTAGAACTAGGTATTTGCAATATGTATTGGTTGGAAATATAAGACTTTAAAAAAAGTGTTTGTCCCCTTCGAGATTTATTCTTTTTGGCATATTTGTCACGATCAACTGTTTAGATTATTAATCAGAAGATTAAGTAATCCTTCCTCTTGCTAAATGATAAATCAACAACAACAAATGGGTCTGTACAAGCAACGTACAGGACATTACTGCAATCGGAGCATTCAAATCTTGCCAGAGCCTGTTGTAATCTAATCGAGATCTACACTCTGGTTTTTAGGTGGACCAGAGTTCGCTTTTCTGTTCCTCATCGGAGATTGCCTGCACATTCACACCTTCGTAAACAAACAGGACTTTCTAGACAAATGAACTCAAGTTTACTTAAAGCGGCCCAAGCATAAGTTCTGCAGCCAGACGATCTAAATAAATCCAACAAATCCCCCTCTGATCCCTTGGTAAAAACCTAGATTTGGTAAAAACATTTGGCTTGCGGCATGACCTTAAGTAGTTTTATTCTTCGAAATTTGCAGTCACGCATTTGTTCAGTTTCACGTGAAACAGGGCACAGTGACACAGACATCAACAATTTAAAATGAGAACACGGACATGTTGTATGAATCCTCGTCCGTCAGTCACTCTGTGGACTGATAGCCATAAATTGTTTATTAATCCGGTACAGGACGTTTGGTTGGATGCGCTCTAGGCTGGAAAATAGATCCATTAGTGCGTAACTGCTGGGGAGGGAGAGCAAGAGAGAGAGAGAGAGAGAGAGAGAGAGAGAAAGAGAGAGAGAGAGAGAGAGAGAAAAACAAGCCTTAAAAGGTTTTTCTATTGCATCAGTTAGCTTCAACTCTATTTTGTAGAGCTGTCTGCGAAGGGAGCCACTGCTGGAGAAAGAACAAACCAGACAGCAGTGACCCGTACCTTTGGGTAGAGCTGGACTTCATATACATTATTCTTCTGTTTCTCTTCCTCCATTGTCCACCTGACCCTCCGCTCTGTGTTTGTGCTGTGGCCTGGTGCCCCTTTCCTCCCGTCTGACACAATGAAGACAGACGTGCTGATCTGAGATGTGCTCTCCGTGATCTGTTTTGTTCTCCTCTTTCTCTCTAAGGTGCCCTCTGTCACACACCTGCATGGACTACATAAAAATCCGCCAGTTTGTGGATAAAATCATGCATTACTGCACATGCTACGATGTGTAAAAAAAATATATATATATATATATATATGTGTATTCTTCAGTGAAGGGAATGTAAATATGTGAGATCACAGTAGTGTTTTTACTATGTTACTATTTTCTCTTAACGTTTAAATTGAGCTAAATGCCAACTTAATTTTATTTCATGAATGGATAGTGCCCCTTTAGCCTTTTCACATTTTTTCGCTTTATAGCCAAAGATGTAAATTTCACGTGATACATGACTTATGCAAAACAGTTCATCAGAGGGAAATTGATGTATGGCTTTCACATTTTATAAGAAGTAAAACTCCAAAAAGTTTAGTGTGTAGAGTGGACCCTTGCGGACTTGCAGAAGAATAAGTTGTGGGGGAGCTCAGGGGAAGGTTGAGTTATAAGGCAATATCCTGACTTTTGAACGTCTCACAGAGCATTGTTCAATCAATCAAAGGAAATTGGAGACAACAGAGAACAGATGTAAATATCTCAGTTGAATTTACTTACCAAAAAAGGAGCAAGTGGCTCAAGGTTGCTGTGGAGAAGACAGAGAGGTTCATCGGAAAGGTGGGAGAATCTGATGACAACATGATTGTCTCAGGAAGCATTCACACCAGTCCTGTTTAGTCCACTTTCATGAGTCCAAGAGAATGTGTGGTCGACCTTAGACATTGATGTTGAAGACACTCTTTGTCTAATCTGGCTGGGCATGAGATATTTTTATAAAAAGGATGGACACATTTTTTATTTAGATGTGCATGTGGTGTGCTGTAATTACAGTGTGTTTGATGATGCATTGGCTCAGGAGGCCTGAATACAAAAGAAAATGTCATTTGCAGCTGGAAAAAAATATCTCCCTCCAAAGCCTAGTTTGTTTAAATTCACTTCAAAATTATGCAAATGTTTGTGTTGATCAACCACATGAAGTTCCAGTAATATACATCAAACCTTGTTGCTGTCTGTGGTCATAATTTTTCAGTCTGCTCAATCTTCACGCATTAATGAAATCCCACATAATCATGTCATAATGCTGACACATGAACAAATGTCTCTGCTTGGCTTTTAATAATACAGCGAGGATGTGGCTCAATCTCACAGGAAGTGGCTTTTCACCAAGTAAAGTGTTTAATTCATGCGTTTTGTCCACACGATCCCTCTGGGACCGACTCAGAGGTCCATTAGTTCAGTTGTCATTACTAACTGCATCACCCAGCAGACTTTGCTGCATTGTAAGAATATTGCTTTTCTTATCTTGCCCATCTATGTATTTATTTATTTTTTAGAAAAATGGGTTTCAAATACAACGAGCTCATCGATTTCCACTGGCACCCTGAAAATATACACAGGCGAGGACCATCTGCAGGCCGAGTCTCTGGAACTCTTCATTTTCTCCCTCATCTACTTGACGTCAGTTCGTCGGTGGGTCATTTCCACACACTTGGACTCATCACTTGTCAAAACACTTTGCAGAGTGAAGTGGCCCAGGTAATAGCTACCGTGGAGTGATTTGGTTAGCATTCGAGTGGACTTGAGAATTCCTTCCATCCTCGCTTCCCGCCAGCACCGAACGAACTGAAAATCGATGATTTTAATAAAGGAAGCGTAGCGCCACTTCCAGTTCCTTGTCAATGGAGCAGAAAGTCCAAAACCGTGTGTCAAACATCATTTCAGTTGTTTACAAGAAATCGGGAATACGGTTCCTAAATTTCCAGCTGTGTCAGAAGAGTGCTTTTATTTGTAGATTTTGCAAAAATAATAATAATAAAAAAAAAACAAAACAGAAAAGTTTTTGAGTGATGCCTCAAGTCTTAAAAAGAAAAGGTGGCAGAAAGGTGAACTCCCCAAACAAACATTGATTATTAAACACGAGCTGTGGGGCTTCGACTTCCTCGTCGTGTAAAAACACAGTCTCACAATCTCCTGAACACAAAAATGTTTGTAGCAAATATGACATGAAAACACAAAAGAAAAAAAAAATCATTATCCAACAGAAAATTAGGGATAGCAGCATTCCCTGACTCCCCTGTAATAAGGATTTTATGTGCAGCAGAACAAAAAAGAAATGTAGTGATCCATGAAAAAAGGAGGGGGGGGAAAAGGAAGGAAAGAAAAATTACAAGGCGCCTCCAAGGGCCTGTCTCGTTATTATTAGTTTTAGATGAAAAACACAAGCACAACCCAAGAGGCTGTGCCGTGCAGCAGGCGAACGCTCTCTGGCATTTGAAGGGGTGGCAGATTAGGAGTGGAAGAAGCGGAGAGGGAGCCTCCGCCATGAATGAACGGAAACGGAAAAATCACAACTTAGGCAACATTTTCCTCCCACGGCGCTGAGTCACTCAAGAAACTGATCTAACTGGAGTGTGTGATGAAGTCAGCACTACGGCAGAGGTATCGGTGCTGCTACAGTAAGGAGATGCACAATTAGGATCCTTTTCTGTTTCAAATGAAACATGCCTCACTCTCATTCTGTGGGCCCTGAAATGAGTTGCATTAAAAGAAAAAAAAAGAAGCTCTTTTTTCTTCTTTTTTTTTCAAAAATTATGTGAAGCAGTCAAGCAAAAAGTTGATTTAACACAACAGGGATGGATTATTGTTTTATCCTCATAATGAAACTCCAACTTTAATCCCCAAAATGGTGGTTAGAATGAAAAAGTTTAAAGTTTAATGTTAAACTTTAAAGCCCATGATATGTACATGTATTTTGGGGTCCAGTATACGCCCAGAAAATATCCCACAACACCACTTGTGGCACCTGGTGTGGTGCTCAGTTACTAAAGTGTCATTGCTTCAAAGCTCAATGCATTGTGCATTCATGAAATGGGATACTTCATACCTTAGATGAAATGCAGTTGAGATTTTGTCATTTCAAGCTTTTCCATTCATTCTTCTCTAACGTCTGACATCAACGGGGCATTTTTCTGCTCTTAGCCACTAGAACAATATGGATGACGATGTTTCCGTGAAGCCAAACGTCACATCTAAAAAATCCTCAACCCCAGCAAAAGAAAGATGATAAAGAGTTGCGATATAGTAATACACTTTGCAAAAGTTTCCTGCACAGGCAGCTGCCTCGCCCAGTCTGCTCTCTTATACCTGGCAGAGAAAATTGGAAGAAGAGCTCAGGTGTGAGAGAACATCCAGAGGGATGAAAAAGGAGGAAGAGTTCGAAGTACTGTCAGAAACGGTTGTCAACTGCCAAGGTTTCAAAGAAAATGAAAAAAAAAAAGAAAAAGGCAGAGCTACTGAGCAAATGGCACAATATTATACACTGTGTTACCTAGCAGATATCCACTGTGTTTGGGAAAACCATCGCAGATGCGGAGGTCCCTGCTCAGTTATTATGCTGAGCCCCGTTCTCCCCCGTCAGCTCCAGCTGCATGCATGCTAAGTGGTCACCGGGTGTACTACTTATTCAGAATATTGAATAAACATAAGACGAGCCCTGTTTACTCCACCTCAAAAGACTGACAGCTAAGCACTCAGAAATCCTCTGCTTCATATGATACATGTCAGTCATACTGTGATTAAAGATGGTACAGCTATGCATTAGCTGTCACTCATTTGAACCCAAACAAAACACAGCAATGACAAGTAAACATTTATTTTGGTGACTGGCATGTGAATTAACCCCTTCAAGAAACAATACAAGAAGGAATTATATTTTATCCTGGGGATCGCTTTACACTTAAAAATCTAATTAATTCAAATGTTCATGCTCCTGCTAGTTATGGAAATCTGGAATAATGTTAATATTGAACTAGTAATATTTTTTTTTCCAGCCCCCAAGTGAATCAAATGCTATATAATGTTTGATATTAGTATAAAAAATATCAAACAATGTACAGCATGTGGAAAACTATCATTTCATGTTCCATGTGGAAAATAGGTAGTGCATGTACTACTTTGCAGAGCAAGATTGCCCTCTCTATACCATCTACGGCTATATTTCTCCACAAAGAATCAAAACTAAAAACAGCTGCTTTTTTCCTGGATCTAGTTTGAGAATGGCTCCTTGCATGACTTTTTATTTTTGGCTCTATGTGCTGCAATATTCGGGCGTAATAGGTTTTTAATAGAGTTGAGAATAACTTCAAATGAAGTATGGAAAATAACAGACTGCATGGTTAATTACAGAGGACGCAGCCAAGATGACTGAACTGATTGCGGACACGCAGCATAAGGTGTGCTTGGAGAGAAAGCGTGGCTGAGCCAGTAGGTGAGAACGGCTTAGAGCTGCACTGCAGATAACAACTGTCGGCTCCACAACATCGTCTCGCACTCTGAGACGAACTGGTTGGCTACCATCTTGTATCTTTTCCTCCCAAAAACGGTTGGAAAATGTGAGATCTGCATCCGAATCGCGATGATTTAAAACTGCGTGCGATAATGGAAATCGTAGTAACTAAAAAAATATCAATAACCTAAAGAAATAGCATCATGTCATCGCATATGTTTGATATACAGCATTGGAAAAAATGAAGAGACCACAGCAAAGTTATCAGTTTCTCAGATTTTAATTTTTATAAGTATATATTTGAGTAAAATTAACATTGTTGTTTATTCTATGAACTACTGACAATTTGCTTCCAAAATTCCAAGCAAAAATTTTGTATTTATTTGCAGAAAATGAGAAACGGTGAAAATCACAAGAAAGATGCAATGCTTTCAGATCTCAAATCATGCAAAGAATACAAGTTCATATTCATTTAGTAATAACAATACTAATGTTTTAATTCAGGAAGAGTTCAGAAGTCAATATTTGGTGGGATAACCATGAGGTTTCCAATCGGATACAATGCAGTGGACTCCATTTTTTTTCCTGACATGTATATGAAAAAAAACAAAAAACAAAACATATTTATTATCTTTGCCTTATCCTGAACAAATTCCTTCTGAATCATATGGGGTTTCATTGATGGCAAACTTTTCACCAGTAAACAAAATATCCTGAAATGAATGCCTTCTGTTAAACATTCAAACAAATTAAAATTTATGGAATTAAAAAGGTAATTTTGCCTTTAAATATTTAATTTAATGTCCAAAAATTCCATTGGTCCTCAGTGTTTCAAATATTCAGACCTCTTTTGAAAGGAAACACCAGGAAGGAGGAAGAATTTTTGCCCACTCTGACCTCAGAAATCTAATATTCATTGAAAGAAAAATGATGAAATTAACTGAGCAAAACATCTAGCATTACGTTCAACCAGGTATCGTCGATCGAAACCCATTGGACGGTTCTGTAAATGAATTCTAAAGATGACAATACGGTGTGCACTTAACCTCTACTGACTCTTGCTTCAAGCTCCTACCACGGTGTCTTGATTCATTAATGATTTTGACAGCTATTCTCATGTTCCTCCATGCAGGGTGAAGAACTCATGGGGAGTGTTTTACTTGTTGTACAAGGTGTGGAGAAGTTGTCAGGTTCTGTGGAGCGTTTCAGTGTGCATTTCCACTCAGGCAGAAGTGCAATGTACACATCGCGAGCGGAGCAGAGAGGGAGCAATAGATCAGAATCCTGTTTGTGATAAAAGATCTTTGATTCTAACAGAATAAAGATCTGTTTATCTTTATTAAACAGATCTAAATGACTAAATAGGGTATCGCACTGCAGACTAAACACAGTTGATAGTGATGGATGGTTCATCCTGGCTCCCAAGCTCTGCCTCACCAGCCTGAACATCATGTCTGCTTGGACTATTTTTATATATGCGAGCTGAAGCACTTTATTACTTAAGGAAAAGTTGTTACAGGCGTTTATTCTCCGAAAAGTGGCCGTGCTAAATTACCCAAGCAGATTCCTTTTAACAAGCTACCACCAATTTAGATTTATGTGACATCCTAATTAGAGTGTTTGGTTTTCCTGTTTGCTTTTTGGATGGTAACACCAGCAAAGGAGAACGAAAGACTGGAGAGGCAGGGATCCAAGCCAGGTGAAAAGTATTGTTTCTGTTTTCCCGCTTTAACTTCTAGTCAGTTCCACAATGATTTACAAGAAATGAACAGCTTAAAAATATATAATAGTGAGAGATGCATACAAGAAGGCCAACATCCATTTTGATGTTTGGGTGAGAAGAAAAGTAGATGCTGGAAGACAGTGAGGGTGAAGCTTCAAAATACCTGCCAATCACAATAACAACCTCTCATGCAACCTTGGGTTTGTTTTCATCCCTTTTAAGGCTGGGCTTTTATTTTTGCAGCAGGTTTTACCTACAATAATTTCCAAGAGAGATAATAAATCCAGACAGAGTGATGTTTTATTGTTGTAGGAAAATATTGTGGTAAAATGCGAGTCATTTGATGAACAACATTTGCACCCAGCTTTAAGGTGAACAAAGCATGGATTTAAATTGTTATGAACAAACGTGCTTATATTCTATACATGGCAAACATTTTTTTTTTTAAATTTACTTCTAAGGTTAGTCACAATTTTCAGTATTAATTTTCCATTTTATGACGACAGGGAGGCCCTCCCCTCCCCTGACTGCACATTATCGAATGGAGATATTGGGCTTTTGAGAATCGTGCAGTTAAGTCTCTGTAGATTGAACCAGTATCATCAAACTGGTAATTGGGAAGTTTGACTGGTGCAAACACCTCAGACAACTTTTTGACTGATCTGTGAAAAATATTTGAATCCTTGCAATTTGATCAGATTCGTCCTGCCAGTAGTGATAATTGCCTTGTGTTATACACACTTCTCGCACTGAGGCGATGTAATTTGAGTAATGAGAGCTCATGCCCCCCATTCACGCTTTCTGTGCTGAATTACCTCAGCAGCCAGTTGTAATTATCTTGACGTTAGCTTGCAACAACAGTTTAAATGCTACGGAAAAAAAAAAAAAAAAAAAACTAAAATAAAAAAATTGGAATCAACAGCAGATCATGTTTCCTGTTCAGTAATTAAAAGAAAACAACAGAGCTTTCAGATACTGAAAAGTTGTGATTTGTACACTTCTACTCCAATTTGGCAGTAAATGCACTCAAGTTAAAGTGAGCGCTCATTATGTAACTAAAACTTCAACGTGTTGTTGTTAATAAAGCAAACATTTAATAATGCCTGTGAGCTCGTACAGAAAATCACATGGAATTGTGTTTCTGCTTCTTACCACACAAAATGCCTCACACTCCACATCATGTTTCATCCACAATTTATAAAACTGAGGAGTGTATATGTGTTGAAAAAAAAAAAAAAGAAAATCTTTTTGCCTCTCCCTCCTCCCTAGTACCACCTGCAGCCCCCCAAGGGCTGAAGATACTTTCATTATACTGTACCATGTTGAGAATTATGTGCAAAAAGTGACAGGAAGAGCTTTGACACCTTAACCAACCTGTACCCTGCAAAACAATGTGCTCAGAAAGCTGAGCATGAGATTTCTCCAAATCAAAACAGACGTGGGTCTGTCAAAGGAAAAGGATGTTCCAGCTTTTTCTACCGAAATCATTGCTTGAGAATCAGTGTGTGCAAGAACAAAAGACTTTATATAGTAGTATCATCGACAGGCAGTTCTTGCACTGTTTTGAAATGAGTCAAGAAAAATGAAAGCAATACATAAAGCAAAAACTGTGGACTTCCATTATGTGGAAAGAAATTCCATCATCAAAATAATGACAAAACAGGCACAGTTTGTATGCAAGAGCAAGATTAAAAAATAATTGCCAGATTAAAAAAACAACAAAAAAACAAAAAGGAAACAGAATATAAATGGGCTTTTTTGCATAGCAAATTAAATACTGTTTGACAAACATATATTGGGCAATGCTTTTTTATTTTTTCAAGACTCTGAATTCCAAGATTTGTTTCTGCTTTAGCTTATTCTTTAATTATTAAGCAATTAAAATAAAAATAGTCATCCCCATTTTTTTCAGAATCTGAACAGAAACTGGATCTCTTGAGAGGATGTAATCGGTTAAATATTAGTGAAATGTTCATCATATAGAGCTTACAGGACGTTATCTAACTACTTTGGTAACATCTGTATCTCATGTATGTCAGCATTCATTTTATTCAGTTCATATTTACGTTCCATTTAAATAAATTTAGTTCATTTCCATTCGCAAAAATCATGTAGTCATGGTCAAATAGCGACTATAATACATCACAAGCATATTCAGTTGCTCATAGACAATGTTGAAAGGTTCCACAAGAAATCTAGCAGAAGTGACACATTTCCTTTGAATAGAGCACGAGATTCATACTCGTATCAAAAAATATGTATCCAGGCAAATTCTCAATGAAATTAAGAAAATAAAACAGTTGAGATTACTTCTAACCTAAGTCCCTCATAGCATATCATCATCTCTCAGCTCGCTGGTAATGTCTTGGTTCCATGGAAAGCAATTTCACCGGTTTTGGACCAAACTCCTCGCCAATCTGATGAACCTCTTTTCCACAGACAGTGCAGCAGATGTGTGTATTGACACAGCTTTGATAACATGCTGGCTGAGAGCTTAAGGACATAATGGAGCAGCTCAGACGGACCAAAACCAGAGATAGGAAAAGGTTGCCAGGAGTTGTATCCCCTCCAAATGACGAATGATCATACAGCACATCTTCCTGCCATGTTTACCAACACCACAAGGTGAATATGAAGCACAGCGACGCTTTTCTCTCTCAAAAGACGTGTTTGAGCAGTTTGTGACTTCAAACCAAATATGTTTCAAGACCTAGTGATAAAGGGGACACTTTTAAATCTTTCTGTCTGGATTCTCATGATTGTCAAATATTTCTTTCTGAGCTATACGTATTGTTTATTTCTATATTTAAATGTAAACATGGACATAGCTACATTCCCATTATATCGACTTTGTACCTCAAATACAGTAATTTTTCAATTGTTCTGCCTTGATTACATGAACAATCAGTCATTTGAACATCCGTGTTAAAAATGAACACACCTCTGATAAAACAACACATCCTAGTGATGTAAAAAAAAGAAAGTGTGATAAATATTTTCTGAACTTTTTCTTGACACTTTTTCATATTTTTAATATATGTTCCAAGGAGGCCCATTTGTCACATCAAAAGAAACTTTTGATAATAACAGAAATTAAGCCAGCCTTTCATTATGCTCACATTTATGCATCAAATTGGATTCTTTTTATTGGTTTGATTAAATATTCTGTCTTATTTCATCAGCTATAAGAAGAAAATCTTCACAATGAACAGATATGAAGCCTTGAAAACACAAATCTGTGTGTAACTAATATATATTGTATGTTTCACTTGGTGAACTAAGTCACAAAAATAAAACTTTTTAATGATATTCTATGCTATTTCTAATACTGACTGCTACAGAATAGCTCCCCTTTCCTGCAATAACTCTTGGAAGAGTTTCGAATTAATATGAGTTAGAACATTTAATCTCCTTTTATTTAATCGAGTTGAATTAACCTATTGAGCATGACTTGATCTTTTGACATACTCGGTTTACACTGAGAATTTTTAAGCATCTGACCTGCACAGCTAACGTCCCGATCTCATCCACAAAGACGTCTAAAAGATCCAATTCAATTCAGTCCAATCGTGTTTAACTTTCTGCAAAATTGCAAAATGTCTGCAAAGCCAAATTACAACATCTGTAATTTAAAAGCACCTGGCAAGACAATCAGGTTGAATGTATATCTTCATCCTCGACCACTAACTGTGGAAAGCTCCGTATTGTTATAAAAACCCCACCTGATTGGCCCCTGAACGAGGCTGAGTGGACGTGATGGGTTCATCACAAACTGAAGGCCCAGTCTCAGAGAGAGTTCTGCAATAGTCCTGAGTATTTTATAACAGTGAACATTCTATAAAGGTAAAAGATAAAATGACTCAAGGATTTTTGTTTTTCCAATTTAATGGTTTAGCTAATAGAATTGATGTTTACGGCGTTAAGCATGGTAATCCATTCTGGCGTTCTTGGCATTTTGTAGTTCTTAGAGATTTTGGATCTTTTCCTGTGTTGCTCATTTTCTAATGACGCACTGAAGTGTTTGACACATTTCACCGTAACACAGCTGCTTCCCCAAATGTGCTCTGCCGAGGTTGCGCTGTTACAGCACTAAACACTTAACAAGTTGTAATCCTTCACAGGTAGAAATTAACACATGCAAAAGATTGAGATTCTCCAAAGGTATGTTTCTCCACCATGCTCATTTTATCACAATCCCAGTTGGGTTTTTAAGTTTCTCCAGAGTTTGCATATCTGATCACTTTCTTTTTTTGTGCTCACCCTTTGTTATTTTTTGGTTTTATTTTGACTAGCTCTTTTTTTCTAGCTGTATATTTACTTATGTTAGATTTTTCAGAAGACTGGGTATGTCCTGCCTGTTGACAGGTCCTCCCGACCGTGCAAGGATAAGCATCATAGATAACATATTTTTGTGAGTTAGTTCAAACTTGCATTCAGTTTAATCTCTTCTTCTACATTTATGTTCTGCCAGTGGTGTTTGGTGTCTGCTCATCTTATGCCTTTAATTTCTCTCCTTCAGCTGCCTGCTGGTCTCTCCTCACAGCTGCACCCTGTTTCCAGTCAGCTATCTGTTCTTTGTCCAGTAGTCAGGTTCTCCAGGATTTTATCTCCTTTAGTCATGATCCTATTGTTTGCTGGCTCAGAGCTTTCTCGTGGCGTTTTGGTGTATTTTTGTAAGCCTCTATTTACTTTTTCTTTGAAGACTAATACGGTTTAAAGATCTTTAAACCTGGGTTCTTTGACCACCAAAACTGAACAATCTGAAATCAGGGAGTTGTGATGGCCACTCTAAACCAAAAACTATGTTGTCCACTTGGTAACTTACCTGGCATTATGCCATTGTCCATTTCTAAGAGTCATTTGTATGCAACATTTAACTTCCTGGCTGATGTCTTGATAATATTCTTTTTCTCGTGATGCCACCTATTTTGTAAAGTAAACCAGTTAATCCTGCAGCAAAACACTCACAAGCTTCCCCTCCTTTTTATTGCCAAATCTAGCAATTGTCATTATGACCAAATGCTTAAATTTAAGATGAGAAAACATACTAAGAAAATCCTTATCTAAAGTGTTTTGAATACAGTATTCAATATTTGATATTTTTGCTCTTCTATGATATTGCTGAAGGAAGAAATGCACTTGAGATATTGCCTTAAAATACATACCAGTCAAACTCAGACTGTTTGAATTAACCCATCAGAAACTTGCATTATCATTTGGTGAAAAAAAAAAACAAACAAAAAAAACAATAAAAAAAAATACATTTAGCAAACAAATAATTACAATTATAACTGACAGAAATGTTCAAAAGTTTAGTTTGATTTATTCACAATGAGAACAAAATGTACATCTTTTCATACAGTGAATGTAAATATCTGGTGAAAAATTTAAAACGGATCAACTTTTTGCGCATATTGTTCAACTCATATTTCTCCTCCCGACATCTGACACATACTGCATCCGAAAAGAACCTCTATTCACAGGAAAACATTGTCTTTATCAACAGAAAATAGACACCGTTCTGTTCTAAAAACATGATACACCCTGCAGCGCTGGAACTATCACTGTTGGACCAAAAATCATGCAGCGCCTGATAAATAATTCCGGAGGGGGTCTGAACGGGTTCTTCTGGAGCTGCTGACTTTCTCGGATGAAGCGCTGGCTTTGTGTTTGCGAGGACAGAAGCAAGCTGCCAAACACCAGCTGCCAACGTCCCAACTCTGTTGTGACACTGTGGGGAATTAGAGAGTGCCAAAACGAGCTCTGCTAAAAATTAACTCTGTGTCTAATTTCACGGGGTAGCATCATATAAGACGTGTAAAAAGGGCGCTGCTCGCCTTGCTTGTTGTTAGACCGACTGGAGCTCCTCAGAAGACGTGAACTATGGCAGAAACAAGAGAGAGGAAATGAGACTGTAGAGCCTCCAATGGCTTTCAGGAGTGTTTGGCCTCGGGGGTTGAGGCAATGCACAAATAATGAAGACGTGTTCCAAGGTTGCCTACGTAGTCACAATCCATTTTAGCTCTATTCTCTCCAGGTCACTAAAAAAATGATTTTGTAGGGCAGCCAGTGTCGTAAAAAGCAAAACATTTTTATACACAAGTGAAAAGTTTGTTTTCCTCCAGATGTTTTTTTGTGTGTGTGTGTGTGTAGGTGTGTGTGTGTGGGTGTGTGCGTGTGTGTGTGTGTGTGTGTGTGTGTGTGTGGATACATGATGGTGTTCTTCAATGGATAACTCTTTTTCTTTTCTGTTTTTTTGATTACTTTAGAAATCTGGAAATTTCTGAAATAATTCAGATTATTACTAATTGTAAATGTGGGTTCTTCATTATGTCAGACCTCAAATGTGAATGTTGTGTGTTATTTAGTGAAGTGATAAGAAAATGCGCTTTACATTGCAGGCCAATTGCTGCATTTATAAGATATTGTTCATGGTGCTGCGTTGTTTTTGATCCAAACATACTTTCAGAAATGATGTGCCAACAGTTTAAACTTGGTTCCATCAGACCATAACTCATTTTTCCACAAGGTTTCAGAAGACGATTCTATTACGTCATCTTCCAATTTTAGTCTTTACCCAAGAATTATGGAGAATTATTGTCACAAACATAACACAAATTGTTGTGCTTCTGTGTAATCTATTATGCAAAGGATGGCTTTAGCTTAAGGATGCAAATGAATGCAAATGTCTAGGAAATCTTAATCCTGAATTTCATCTTTGATTAATCCCTATACAGTAACAGCTGGCAGCTGTACACCGAAGTACTCTGAAGGCTGAAACTGAATTAAAAGAGCATTAGTTTGAAGAGTGTTAGGTTTACGTAGCTTTTTATTTTTCTTCAAAAAAGTTTCGATTGAATTTTCCAGGAACTGTTACATCACATTTACAAACAAATACACAATAGTTTAGCAGTAGCTCATCTGTTACATAAAAACTAACATTTGGACACTTTGCTTTTTCTTGGCTGCTGTATAACCAGACTACACCGAAATTTGTTCGATGAAAAATTAAACCTGATCGTCGTCCTCTTGGCGTTGCCAAGAGTCGTAGCGCTTCTCACACTGAACGGGCTTAAGTGTGAGAACCCATTCTGTCATGTGTGTATATATATATATATATTTAAAAAAAAAAAATCCCATGACAGTTCCTTTAGTGACTTTGATGGCATGACATCTCTTCACAGGAATGACTTACTGGCATCAAAGGATCATCCCAGGATCATGTCTCTTCATTTGGGTTGCTGTCTATCAAGGGCAGAGTGCACATACTCAGAGGAATGGAAGAAAAAGAGAGGAGAGACAAAGTCCTTAACATCTTTGCAGCTGTTGGAGGAGATTTATATTGCAGCTGGAGAAGATGGATGTTACACAGGACTCAAAGACATGTTGTACATGAGAGAACAGGAGACCGACTTTAAAGGCACAAAGGATGTGCACCAATTCAGCAATCTACAATTTATGTCTGTGTTCGAATTTACGGTAACTCTCAGGATATATTCATGTATATAAAACTATTGTAGCTATATGCATAAAGTAAATAAGTTGAATTTTGAATTATCTTGAACCAATAACAAAGGAACTCTTGAAGGTCTGACTTGCAAAGGATTTTTTTTTTTTTACAGCAGCTCCCAAAAATAAAAACTGAAGTGGCTTTGGTTAAAAAAAAATGCTGAAATAAAGTAGATCTTTTTATTTTCATGTCTAAAGTTTTGAAACAATATATAAAATCAGAAGAAACAGAGTGCAAAGCAATTGAACTCACAATCAAAAGTTAATCACTCTGCTAGAATGATTAATCATGACAATGACAATAAGTAGCAGGAAAGTCTGAGCCATCCATTGACAACATGAAAATATTTGGAGGTCTAACAGATTGGCACAACCTCACACAGTTCAAAATGTGTTAGGAGTGATGCACTTTTAGTTTAATAAGAAGTATTTTTAAAAAGACATAATTTTTGTTTTCAGATTCCCTGACACTGGCCCCTGTCAAACCCAAAATTAGTCATTCTTGATTGTTATAGATGAATGTAAATAATTTTCCTTCCACCAAGAAATGTTTTTTTTTTTGGTGGGATACGAGGATTAAATTGTCAAAATGATTTACACCCTTCTCTACAATAAGTGGAGAAACAAAGTTAATCTCTTTTCAATGATTAAACCAGGAATTCAACATTTTTTTGTAACAGTTGACAATTAATTTACAGATTTCTGCTGGCATGAGCTCCAAATCTTTGAAGTTGGGAGGACTGCTGCCATCACCCTAATCTTTAATTCTCCAAACAGATAAACAGATTTTAATAACTGACTAGGCCAACCTGAAATGTTAATATCACTTCTAGTCAAACCCTTCCACCCCAACGATGTTTTTAAAATCAAAACGTCATTTTAAACTTAAATCTGCCAGGATAATTTTGGCTTTTACCAGCAGCTGCCAAAATTTTGTTTCGAGCACACCATCTGTCACATCATTCAAAATCTGAGTCAGTTTCCAGTTTTTGTTTCTTTCTTACAAAGTAACATGTTTGGGCCTAATAAATCAGTCGGAACAGAAAAGTAGAAGCATGCAGGAGGAATGTTTGAAGAAAGGAAGTAATTTACCGAAGCGACGTGCAGATATCAGCAGAGACTGGCAACACACACAGACACATAAAAAGAAAAAAAATAAAGCGCAGGTAAAGTATTTCTTACCTGAGAAACACTTTGCTCACAAACACATGCGATTGCCCCACATGTCTGTGGCATAATCTGTCATTTCTCAACCTTGTGTTGTTACTTCCTGCCTATGCAAGTCAATTTGTCAGTGGTTATAATTAGATAAGTTAAATCAAATTGAGAAGTTACTAAATCAAGGCTGACCTTGTTGCTTTGCTGACTTTGTGCTGACGTCTCAAAAAGGAGTGGCTAACTTGTGCAGACCTGACCGTCTGATAAACGCGTCGCCCGATTTGATTTTTCACAAAAAAGCCTGATTAAAGACTTCAGAAACATCATGATTAAATATTAAAACATTCAATGATTAATCTTATCCAGTTCACTACAGTACGTAATTCACAAGATTAATGCAATCTCTTGAAACCTTTGTAATATTTTATTTCGCCTCAAAGGGCTGAAAATGCACAGACATTTTTGCTTGGGTAAGGAAAGGCATGTTTCCTTCTCCAGGCTTGTAAAACCTTCACATGTTAGAAGCAAATAAAAGTTATTTATGGGGGCCATTTGTGAAAAGTGACATTTTTACCTTGCCAATCCATTACAAATATGATTTAGCCAGGCAAGATGTGTTTGAATTGTGTATAAATTGCCAAAGGAACATCAAACGGAGTTTTATTGGCACATAGTAAGAAAACTCGGACGCACATTTCAGACAACGCTTGACATGCTGTCAATCTCATGCGAGTGGGAAATGATACGGGCCGTGCTGGTTTTCTCCATCCCTTCATGTGCAGGGGAGAGTGAAGGTATGAAAAAGAATAACTCAAATTAGCTCTCACTTCAAAACTGATGAAACCAGCATGGTGTCATGAAGGATCTTGGAACAGCGCAACAGTAAAAAAAAAAAATCAAATCAAATAAAAAAAAATATATAAACACCCTTTACATGTGACAGACTGTTGAAGTTTGAGACGTTAGTCAGACAGAAGCCTGGCTCCGACGTATTGCGCCATTACTTTTACTGAAAAAGGCAGTTTGCTTGGACAGAATATGAAACCAAGTCAGTTTATGTTGGATACCATTAAAATCAGATACTAACAGAAATTTTATAAAATCACATAAAATCATTCTTTCAGTGAGGATTACTGAAATTATTTCTATTTGTAGAATGCCAGAATAATGAGAGATACATATAATAATGTTTTTTAACTTTCTCCAAATTCAGAAGTTGATTTCTTGATACACTTTTGATATCTTAGCTGATCCTGTTGCTTGGTTTTTAAAATGCTTTGACATACGATTCGCGGAACGCCTGCAGTTAACTCAAATATCTTAAATTGTCTTGATAATTATCAACATAAGACAAGTTTATTCATTTCAGTATTTGAATTAACAAGGAGAAACATTTTATATAGATTATTTACACCCATAGTGATGTTTGCAAGCCTTCATTTCTGTTCATTATCCATTATGTTGAGCTGATGAAAATCAAATGTTTAAGATCAGAATATTGTAAAATGTGATTAATAACAAGTTTATTACTGTAGGTTAAAGGTTGCTATTTTTAAAAGGTACTTTTATTTGACCAACAAGCCTCATCTGAATGCATATTTTAATTTATTAAATATGTCTATTTTGCTGCTTACACATTTATTCATCATTTTAAGCACTTAACTTAATATTAAGCACTTAAATTTACTAACCCATCAGAGGAAATTCATTTCATAAAACGATGGAGTTAAAACAGATTACAGAATGGACAGTAGGCGTAACACAATGCAGACATAACAAGAATACAAATACAATAACAGTGGAAAAAAAGGAGGACAAAAGCCAGGGTAAAATGTTCCTAAACCTTAAATAAGTTGTATAAAAATGTGTGAGGTGGATTGAACTGCAACAGATCTACTTTGTCTGATATTGTGCAGTCTGACTGCAGTAGGAACAAATGACCTGTGCTACTGTGCAGTTTCAAATCTCTTTTGTAGAACTGTGCCATTTGGTCTATTGCTGTTAAACTCCATGAGCAGAGGATGTGTTGGATCCACTGGAAATTCATTCATCATTTTTGAAATCAGCTCATTGTACGGCGAGGCTGCAGATACCTGATCGATTCCAATAACCGTGCTGGCTAATTTAATAACGTGGTGCAAATCTCTAAGCATCCAGAGCATGCATATTTCGAGCAAATAAGCCAACATGCTGAAATACTCAAGAGCTCAAGATGCACAAGAACTTTGTAAAATTATCAGATAATGCTGCTTTCTGACCTATAAAGTCAGCTTTTGTGGAGGTTCATTTTTTTGTTGCAACTATTGAAACACAGTTTACCAACATTTCCAACATCTAAATTATTTGTAAGTTGAGACCTGCAAAATTGTGACATAGCATTAAAACGTTAAACAGTGAACCTTTATAATTATGGTTAATTATGGATTGTGACAAAACTTTCTGGATATCCAAAACAACAGAGTTGAATCCTAGTGAGCACTTAGGACCCACTTAGGTACTATACGGTCATTTGGAATGACCTGCACCAATTTGACAAACAGAATTATTTGTCAAATAAATAAATAATAATAATAATAAAAAAAACAAAAAAAAAAAACATTTATTTTTCTTTATTTACAAACCTGCCTTGGGTGTGGACACCTTCAGTGTGAATTGTACCAAGAATATTTGAGTAGCTCTACTATTTGGCTTTCTCATTCTTTTATCATGATCCAAAACCTAAATTTGTTAACTCGTCTTTCAGTTCCCTGAGGGCATAATCAAAGTTCCTTTGTTAGACTTGACACTCTCCCTCGAGCAGCACAGCATGCTTTTAAGACTAATCTCACTTTTTCACTCCTTTGGCCAAACTGTTGCTGAGGAATTAAACATCTGTGCAGTAACACACATAGCTTGACATAAACCCAGACTTTTTGAGTTTTATACATACATTCTACTACTCCCTAAATCCCAAGAGTTTTATCTGTCAATCAACCCTGATATTTGGATTAATACCAGGGAGCAATTTAGCTGTGAGAGCTGGACAGATTAGATCGTGTTCACAATCTTTTTTCAGAGTCCATGAGCAAAACACTATTGATTTCTCCACTGCAGGTGGATTAAGAAACACATTTGCCTTCCTCTGGAGAGCGGTCTCGGGATCGCTTCGGTGTAAATATGAAAAACCCGCCTGTGTGTGTGTGCGGTGTGTGTGTTTATATATTTGTAAATATATAGCCATACATGAGTGTGTGCATGAGGACAGACGGGTTGAGCGAAAGATTGCTGGATAGAGGTCTGACATTTGGCAGTGATTTTTTTTTTTTTTTTTTTTGTGACATTTCAGACGTCAAACAAACAAGGTCCAATCTCTCAGGAGCAACAGTACAGCCTGCTGAAGAGTCCGACGAGATGAAACCAACAAAAACAAATACACAGTTTAAAAGGTAATACTTGTGTTTACTCTGATGAAGTAATGGATTATATTTGTCATGTCTCTACTTCTTGAGTCCTTGTATTATTAGTAATTGAATGCCTAAAAAAAAAATAAACAGAAAACAAAACTAAAAAAAAACAATAAGAGTGGCTAAACAAGTGCAAATGGTAACACAAAATTAAATTATTATGATTTCTATTTACAGTTTTTAGTCTGGCAACTTTAACATGACCAATATTCCCATACACATTTGAAATTTCTGAAACTGTCTGAATATAAAGATAGCATTACATTTATTTATTTATTTTTCTCATGACTTAATGCTGCATAATGTGAAATCAACATTTTTAAAATGTATTTGTTATGATTTATGTCATGATTTGATGTTTTCTCTCATCAAAACATACATGGAGTATGTTTTATTCTTACGTGCATGTTTGAGGAATTCTTTACTATAACAACTGAAGGTAATATAATTAACTTATTGTGGTAGAAAGTGGCTATATATGTCTGGAAAAAAGCATAATATTGTCCCCTTTAAATGAGCTAAAAGAAAAACTAAGTGATTGTTCAACAGCAGCATATGAACCTTTATCAATATTTATAGAGAAGCCACTTGAATAACAAGTAAGAAAACATTAATCAGTAGGTTTTGATATGAATGTCAAAAACAGATTAATGTTCTAATATAGCAAGTAAAAAGGTTCATTTTTACAAAATGTCATCTTAGAAAATATTTTTTATCTAGAACCTTTACTGAAAAGTCTTGGAAATATTGTATTAATTTTTAAAAACATGGTTTAAGTCCACATTACAGTGAAGGTGAAAGCTATTTCGGCAATTTCAAAGTGACAATGAATTGAATGCAGTCTAATGAATTTTAGATCAGCAGTGAATATGATGACACTGGTGTTGTTGCAGGCATTGCTGTTTGTTTGGTGCACATTTAAATTTGCTCTCAGTAAGACGTTGTAGCACATCTAAATAACAGCTGAATCCTCAGTGTTATGTCATAAACTGCCTCAAATTGATTGATTGGAATGAAAATGATTCTTTGGCATTCTTAGTTCAACTAATATATAACTAATATAAGGCCTACACTGGCTGGCTTTGTAAATAGAATGGTTCAGTGAAGTCAGACCAATTGGTTTTGCCTTTGTTGCAAACAAAGTAAAGTCAAGTGACTCTTATAGTATTGCTAAGAGAGCTTTCACCTGGCTCTGACTGTTTGATTTCTGTTTTTTCATCATAAGTAGCACCAATTTAGAAAATTTTTCTAAGTCAATTTCAACTGTTAATGATGTATGGAGAGCATACGCTTCATCAGATGCCTGAATACTGAATAAACAGATACTGCATGAAGAAATTTTTTTTCAGTAATCATTGAAGTTCAGTTATATGGAGCTCAGTTTTTTAAATTACTTTAAAGATTGGACGAAAGATGTTTATTCAGTGTATTATTTACATTATAAACAATGCAGTTTAATGTGGCGAGTCCTTTGTTTGCCGCTGCCGTAGTCATGAGGTGACCAAATGAGGATGCGCTGAACGTGGTGTGTTGGGACGCGAAGGCTTAGCAGCAGAGCCATTAGCCAAGTAGGGCGTCAAGTTCTGCAGAAAACAGCAGCAATTTATCATTCTTCTGCTAACTCTTAATTCTGTTTTTTTTATTTTTCATATAGATTTTAGTTTTATCTTTGTGGAAATCTATGTGGTTTAATTGCCTGTCAGTTTGCTGAGTTTCCTCACTGAGTCTATACAATAAAGGTATTTTTATTCTTTCCCAATGTTCCTCCACTGGATAACTGGGATGGTCTATTTACAGTTACAAGAGCCTGCTGTGTTATTTTAAAATTTTGACTGTCCTCAAAAAAGTGCACAATCTGCACCGACAGCAACATCCTTATGTCAAGTCATGATTTTGCTATGAAATACTGTACATATCCTGATGTTGTGCTGACTATCAGAGTCAAAATATTAGACCGCAACGAACAGCAAGGAGAGACAACCTGTTGGTGAACATAGGGATTGGTTACCATGGAGAACAAATGTTGCTACTGAACAGACCGTAATGACAAAGGCATTTCTTTAAGAGACTCCCAATGCTGCCTGTGTGTCAGGGGATGTGGGATGTTCTGCTCTCCTTCATGGTGCCGTTTGGTCTCCCAACATTCAGCAGAAGACTCTGCTTCACTGACGTCCTCTGGAGAGGAGGAGAAGTTGATGTAAATAAAACTTCCATGCATGGCTTAGGACATTAGTTGTTGAGTGATGGTCTTCATACATCGTTTCAGATTTTGAGTTAAAATTAGGCTACAATGACACAGCCTGAAGGCCATTATTCATACAACTAACTGAACCTAAATTATTTTGCTATTAGATCATAATGTAACTCGTATAACTCACCAGACACTTTATTGGGTACACTTTGTCACTGTTGGGTTGGAGGTCATTTTGCCTTCAAAATTGTTTGAATTCTTTATGGCAAAAATTCAACATCATGCCAGAAATATCCCTCATGCTTGTATTGTTATGATATAATCATTCAGTAGCGACGGGTTTGATTTGACCTCGCCGTCCGTACGTTAAACTGGGACTCAATGATTTTAATTTTTAGCTCAGGCAACTAACTGCAGGGAGAAGGTCGCGCTTGAAAATCCGAGCTGATTAATAGTTTCTCAGAACAATCCGTCTGGCACCAAAAATCATTTTTCCCATTTGTTATTATCTGTGCTTGGATAGCACCTCAGCAAGTCATGTTCCCCACATTCAGCCTGCCTAAATACACAGAGTTGCTGCCAATTATTTTTTTCAAGCCGTCCTTCGCCATCTGATCTTGTATGTTTTACTTCACTGCTTTTCCTCTTCTATCCACTCAAACTGCCTACGGGCGGTATTTTTGTGTGCACAGAAATTACATTTATACTTTTTAAATCTATTGTAATGGTGGCACTAGATCCATGCTCACAGGGAAGTTTTGTGACAGTATACGAACAATGGGGTATGAGTGCAAGTTATGTAAAATGACACAGTTAGGGTGGATAAGTAGGTTAGATTTTTTTATTTTTTATTTTTCCGACTTATAACTGGCAATAGAAATGTACTTTTGCTATAAAACATCCCTCTTTCATGAGAGCTACTGCCAGGAAAGATACGTTGTAGTCTGCCAGGATCTTCCTGTCTCTCTGACTGTCTTATTACCTGTTCCCACCCCAGAGGAAAAGACCCTTTTTACCTGTGATCCTCCAAGCCCTGACACTATCTGCGCACCGTTTCTGCTGATACCATGCAAAATGACAGCCCAGGGTCCTCTGTTCTGCCTCAAGATAACAGAGCAAAGGGCCCCGTAAAGCAGAAAATACCAAATCAAATTCAGCTTCCACCACCGCCAGTGACAGCGTCTCCGTCTTAGTTCGCTTGAAATTCGCTCCAGCAGAATTACCGGGAGCTGTTTTTCTCAGGTCGTGCTGAAAGTTGGTTAGCGTTGGGCCAATGAAAAAAAGTGCCAAAACATGCATAAGTGTAGATGAAAAGGATAGTGTAAAAGTTGACAGTGCTCTTTTTTTAGAGACCCTGAATGTGATTCTTTGATCTCATTCAGAATTCAAATGAATAAAGGAACATATTCTGGAAGGCAAAGAGAGATCAAATCTTTCAGCAGATTCAAAACATTAGAAATGGGTTTTATGTATTAATTTGTCAAAGTGGCTGTTGACAGCAGTCGATGTTTTTGCTATGGCTCATCACTGGTTGCAACCACACAAATGATAAATTATTGTTACCCTTATTATTCATTTGGGTGATAATGACCTGGTCTCAATGGGGCCACAAAAGTCTACCTACGTCTTTATTGCTTCATGTTGTTGCCAGGAGCTAAGCCATTATCAAAGTTGCACCAGCTAGATACTGCAGCGTGGCCTGGTCCATTTTTTACCCATGTTCAAACAGCTTGACTGCTATTGTGCATGGGATGAATGAAAAAGCAAGTTCATTTATTAACACTAACAGCCTTTCATATGTTTTTTTTTATGCCAGCAAAATTTTCAAATCACAGTAAAATGTAAAAATAAAAAGGTGATCTTGCTGTCTTTGCAATATTATGTCAAACATGTTTTGGCTGGGAGGCATCAGCAAAATGATCAGCAGAACATTGGGAGGGGGACTGTGTGTAAAACTGATTGTAATTTCCATTCTTGGACTATGGTCAGTGTCTCCATTGTCTGCTTTGTTGGTGGCAGAGAAAAATGCATTCCTGACTAACTTCAGCTATGTCCAATTGTTCATTCCGGCTCAAGCTTTCAAGGCACTTAAGAGACCACTCAGCATGACGTATTCGATGCATATGAAGGATCTACTTGCTGTGTGCTTTACAGTCTTCATGGCTCTTATTTGACGTCTTTCCTTTTAAAATTAGAAATATTTTGATTGAAATAATGTTTTGCCCTCATTACGTCTTGTGTGATGACCAAAGACGATGCGACTCAGTATTATCCGTTTCTTCACATAACATGACAGGTTGGATAAGCAGAGAGCAATGCATTTAGAGATCTCAATGAAAAATTCACATGCTTCCACTTTTGTAAATTATTTGTTGGTTCTTATAATCACCACTGCCTTCAAGTTCTAGCTGTGAATATGGATTGTTGCTGTTGAAGTCATGCTTTCTGAGTTCAACTGCAAGCTACAGAGACTGCTGAAGCGGCATGTTAGGCTGTGTTGTGAAAAACAAATCAATGACTGATTGACTAACCGTCATTATGCCAATACATGTGACTAATTGAGATACCCTACACCAGGGGTCTCAGTGCTCAAGAGCTGGTGTCTGGCAACTTTTAGATGTGTTCCTGGTTCAACACGCCTGAATCAAATGGTTGACTTACCTCCTCGGTTTGTAGTCAAGTTTTCCAGAGACCTGCTAATGACCTCATTATTTGACTCTGGTGTGTTGAAGCAGAGTCTAAAGGCTGCAGGACACCGGCCATCCAGAACTGGAGTTGAAGACTCCTGTCTTATAGCTTCTGAATATACAGTAATTGGTCTTTACTTTGTATTTTAATGCTACCATTCCCAACCAACTGGCCAATACAGTAAAATAAGAAGCAGATTAGCTCTAGTCTGACATTGATCCAAGATTTTAAAAAAAAAAAAGAAGAGGAAAAACATAAATTGTGATGTTAAATTAACCACTTGTACCTTCATGTACCTTGTACCTTCTCTGTATTGACTTTATCTGGGTCAAGATCTCTTATCTAGTGAAATAAAATAAATAAAAAATGTTTCTACATCAGGGCATCAGGTCCATGCAGGGCTGAATACAATACAAAAGATATGAAAAATAAATGATTGACAGAAAAAGATGGTTTAGTTTGAAAATGCAATACTTCAAACTCAACTATCCCACCCCTGCGCTGCAGAACACTCCCTAAACATTGCTGCATCAGCAGAAAAAAAGCAAAAATCATATTCCTCACACTCCCAGGCATTGCCTTGTGTCTACCCAGACTTAAGTGGAAAAACAGAATCCTGAATGCAATAACGTTTACACAAGAAACAGGGTAAAAGAATCAGATTTTCAACTTAAGAAGTGGGTCAAGCCACTAAACATTAAGGTAAACAAGGAAAGATTTACAAAGAACAATTCATAAACTGGATAACTAAGCAGGCAATTGCTGAGTTTCTTCAGTTTATATCTGTAATAAAATATAATGAGAAATACAACCTTCATAATGTCAAAAAATGTTTTTACCTTCTATTGAATCAGAGTGACATTAATATTACAATCTAAAGTACTTCTTTGTCTTTGGTCACACTGTGGATGTAAAACAAAGCTAGCTCATGCTAACTAATTACATAAAAAGGCTAAGTGTCACATAAATAAAAGGTCACCAACACAGTTCACTGGCATTACCTATACTATAAAGAATTAATTTTTGATTTCTTATTTGATTTTGTGGGAAAGGTTTAGTAAATGCTGATCGGGTCATTAATCAGGTTAAAATTGAGTCATTTGAAGAGTGATGAAAGATTTGTTCAGCAAGCTGCTGCTCAACTTTAGAGCAGTGCAGACATGTTCTCTAGAGTGATGAGTCATCTCTCTCTCTGAAAATCTGATGGACATGTCTGGGTTTAGCTACCAGGAGAGTAGCTCTTTCCTGACTGCACTGTGACAAGCATAAGGTTTGGTGCTGAGGGGATTAGTTACTTGGTTCCAGCGAGAGAAATCCTTTATAATTCACCACAAGACATTTTGGCCAAATTTACGCTTCTATTTTTGTGTTTGAATGAGTTTGGTGTGGAAATATTTGTCTAACTTGGACATAGTCTTGAAGTGAACCCGAAAAAACACTTTTGGGATAAATTAGAGTGGAGTCTGTGACTTTATGGCTCCGTATGTTTGTCCAACATCAATGTGTGACTTCACAAATGAGTTTTTAGAAGGACAGCTAAGGACAAGCTTTGAAGATATAGTTCAAGTAATTCAAGAAATCAATATTTTTCCTTTCTTTGAAAATATGGCCATTATAAACGAAAGCATATATTTTTCATTTCGCCATGGTGTAGAAAGCAAGTAGAGATACACAAAATCCATACAAAAAATGAATTTTGTTTATTCTGGGTCACCATGACCACTCTACCAATCTTATCTATTTTACTTCACTTCATTCCATTTAGTTCTCAGACTCTGCAGTAAATGTTTGGATTTAATAAGTGACCTTCAAGCTTTTTATGGATTTCCCCCGCCCACCCACTTTTGTTTTGAAATTTGGTTTTACCGATGACAAATAATTGAAAACGTATGAAAAGCTGCTTGGAACAGGATGACTCAGTCGAATGAACATGTGCAATCTGGATGTCAAAACACACAAAGGCACCAACAAAATAGTAATCGCATGACAAAGCCAAAAGTATATACACAGGTAGAAACAAACAGTAATTTCTTTCATCTCGTACAGCAGCAGATTCCTCAGGCTGCTCGGTATTTCTGGTGCATACCTCTCAGCACTTAAATTAGTAAAATGTTAACTCGTGTTGGAATGCTCCGCGGTAGGAATACTCAGCCAGTTAAAATTTCACACATCAAAGAAAGTCACACGCACATACACACGCATATGTGTGCAGAAATAACAGATTTAGCAAACACTTGACTCGTGGAAAGTTGCATTCTTGCGGGGATGCTGCTCTGTATTCAGTGACTGGCTATGGTTTGGATATAACTCATTCCTGAGAGCAAAGGCCTGACACCCCACTGTGTCTCCCATTGGTTTACTTTTGTTTTTGTTTTTCTTGTGCTGTAAAATTGAATTCCCCGGCTTGCTCACTTGGGAGCAATCTGCCTGAATTTACTGCAGCTATAATACCATTTTCCTCGGAAAGGTGACCTCCACTCCAGGTGTGGAAGATCCATCATAGATTCTCTGTCACCTCCATTTCTGCTGATAATGATGACATTCCATTGCAGTGTACTGTCATGCTTGTTGATGGCTTTGTGCTGAAAACAATCTGAGGGTTTGGCACTTAAGTAAGTGTATCGGGGTGAATTGAAGCATGTTTGAAATGTCAAAAATGATACCTGTGTCAGAAAATGCACAGTTTAAATAACAAAGAAAGAAGTCATAGAAAGAGTTGGATAAATGTTCATCTGTTGCCTTCTGCATCAGAGTCTCAGGCATCCATTTCCCCAGGGATATTGTGGGATATTCTAAGACCAAATGAGATTTAAATTTCTTCAAGTGTGCTTTGACTGGATCTTTCCTCTCAATCAGGCTCCTTCTCTGTGAAAGGGCTCCTAAACTTACGCCTAAAGTAGGTCTGTGAAAATGTATTGCAACAGTCATGTTTTTAACAGCAATAGTCTTAAAAGTTGCAGTTTTGCTTTTAAATGAAAGCAATGAGATCTGGTTCAGCATTTTTACATTTTCTGTTTTTGTCATGCATTTTTTTTGTAATAATAGCCATTAAAACACATACCACCAAATGTCTAAAATGTATTGTCCACCGTATGCTGGAAAGCATACATCGACCGTCATGGTCAAGTTTTTATTTAATTTGCAAGACAATCACAAATACCAAGTTGCTTTATGTACAAAAGGCTAAAACATGAGTTAAAAAAAAACAAAAACAAGTTCAGTAAAAAGGGTTCTGAACCGATGAAACAAAAGTTGAACCTGAATCACAAAATGTCCTAGAAGAACCTTCACATATGATCCGAAACATACGATGTGATCTAAAACAAATCAGAACAACGGGATTGCATGGAGAGACATGGCTTCCAGTGATACTGGATTTCTGTCCTCACACTGATCATAAGATTATATGGATGTATTCCATACATAGAGATTTGCAGTCATCTCCAGTTCAGGCAGATACAGCTGAATAGTCTTTGCATGGCAATATGATGCCAAGACAGAGCAAAGTTGATGAAAGGAAAGAGGCAAATTATTTGGCAACGGCTAAATCAAAAACATTTACTAAGCTAAATTGTACTTGATAAAAACAAATCTGGATGCACATATAGCAAAGTTCAATCAAAAATGATTGAAAACAGGTGCAGTTTAACAAAGTTTATTCGCCATATGCAATTGGTGGGAGTTGAAAAATCTGTGTGGAGAAAGAATACAGTTTAAGAGCTGAAGAGAATTTGCAAACATTAAACAGAAAAGCCACTAACCTGTTTCTGGACCAGAGTACAGGATTTGATCTGGGATGGATGGATGTTCCTAGATGCTTTTTATTCTTTGTGAGCATCCAAAAGAAGGTGACTGTATCCAAACACTTCCTGTCCTGCCTGGAAGCTGTGTTGTTGCTTACACCTCTCTTGAGAGGAACTAGGATGCAGAGAGCGTACAGGATGATGTCACAACAGGTAATGGAAAAAAAAAAAAAGAAGAAAAAAAAGTATAGCGCAGGCTTGGTTCGGCACACAGAAGTCAGAAGACACAGGAGTAACAAATTCAGGATCCAGAGGGATAGCAGTGAGATGGGCAAGAGTCCCGGACAAAGACGGCGGGATAAGACTGTTTATCCTAGGGCTTGGTAAGGCTTGGTGGTCAGGACACAGAAACAGAGTCGATGCCCAGAGATCAGACGCTTGGCAGAAGTCAGATGAAGGCAAGGCAGAAGAATCCCGGATACAAAGTTCAAATGAGGAGGTCAGACAAGGGCATGGAGGAAACGCTGGAGATCTACTGGGAGAGTTTTCAACAATCAGGCACAGACAAGGAGGCAGGATAGCCCTTAAATAGAACAGATCATATGTAGAAGAAATCATGCTGATTGGAGCAGTGAAGGTGTTTGTGACCAGGAAGAAGAAAAGCGTGACATGTATGCATCGATGACGATTTTTAAGCTTTACCGCAAATTTGGAGCATATTGGCTAAACGTGTGCAGTGATAGCAGATTTTATAGCCAATATTTGTGGCCTATCAGAAGCTAAGGTTTTGGCTTGAAAAAGGAAAGGTAAATAACAGACACAATTCATATTTAATGTTGGTATCTTATGTTAAAGTGCCTTGAAAAAGTAAATAAATAAAAGCACATATTTACAATCTGCAGACAAGTTTGGCTGATTTATGTTCAAGTGCACTTAGGATGTTCAGCTGGTTTAGTCGATCCCAATAAAAATCCAAAAGGAATAGAACCCAAAAAATGGAAAACGTTTGCAGAGGCACTAGATTGAAGGACGGTTCACATCAGACATAGAAATACCATTTTTGATCCACAACTCCAAAAGAACAGCAGCCATCTGCATCATGGTTACAGTCCAAAAATTGAATGTCCATATAACAACAATAATCCAGGAAAATAGTTATAGTTCATAAACTGAGTGTCCATATAAAGACAACTCAGGCAAATAACAATACTCCATAAACTGAATGATTAATTCCCTTTTTATATCAAATCCAATCAGCTTTCCTGTCCCAGCCCAAAATAATATCCTGTTTTAACAGGTAGCAGAGTGCACCAGATGTCAATTCAGTAAGCATTTGTGTATATATTTAATATATTTATTGGTTATTTAAAACTTAAATGCAGTTGTAAATCTAAATACAATAGATTCTGACAAGCCTTGTCAGAAAAAAAACAAAAAAAAACAGTTCAAATACTTTAATAAATATCTCGGATTGATTATCTCAGAGAGTATTGGCTGCACTCAACATCCCACTGAGTTCAAATTGGCACATAGGAATAGGAGTAGACTTTCATGAGTGTACAGTTTCCACAGCTTTGATGAAGCAGGGCCTAAAGTTTTCAGGCTTGAATAGGTCTGGTAATCCATTCCTAATGGAGCCATTTTTCTCAAGATCACATTTAGTTGCACTAATCCTGACTGGAGAGGAATAGTCTACGGTACTGACATTTCAAAGTTACGATGTGAATTGTGTGACAATGGTACAAATACAAAACGGTTCATTTGATTTTTATTTCAAACCTATTAGGTTTTTATTTCCAGGATCTAGAGGTGAAACACATTTCCACGATCTTTTGCAAAGTCTTGGGATTCCTCTGACACATTTATATATCTTCAGAAGCGACAGAGTATGTGGATTTTAAGAGAATAGGAAATAACAAATTAGGTTTTGACTTTTGACTGGACTTGGTCAGATACTATAAGCAATTTAGCAGTGAAATGTGCAACTGCATGAATGTCTTCAAATCGGAATAAGCATAAACAAACACTGTCAAAGGTTTTGGGACTCTAGTGAATCCTATGACAGTTCTCAGAAAATATTTGCCATAACTGATTCGACTGCTCTCTACCAGAACCTCTAGATGGAGAATGTCCAGCCTTCACTTTGTGACCTTAAGTTCAAAATCATTTGGACAAAGCAGCATTGTTGCTTTAAGTCTGAACCTAAATCTTACTGAGATTCTGTGGTATAACCTCAGACAGATTATGATTACAATTCCTGCTCGAAAACCCTCCATTGTGGCTGATTTAAAACTTTTCTGCGAATAGAAGTGGTCTGAAATCCCTCGATTGCAAGGTGAAAAAATGATTGCCAGTTATTCCAAACACTTAAAACACCTTCTCACCTCAGGTGAGGTTTGTTTGGATTGTTTTTTTTTTTTTTTGCTTAATGAATGAAATAAGTATTTGAAAGCTACTTTTCATTACTATTCAACATGTTTTTAAATCCAGGGTAACGATCAGAAACATCTAAGTGTGATAAAAATGAAAAACAGAATAAATTTGGGTGAAATATGCTGCTCTTAGAAGAAAGTAAACACCACTGTTAGACCTATTCAGTTCTTGTTACAGAGCAACATTGTTGGAAAGAGCTTTGATGAATATTTAAATAATCACCAAAGTATATGAATTCGACTGCTGCAGGATTATCATTTTTAGAAGAAGCCATTTTATCACTAATAAATGCTGGTGAGGCAAACACTGCATAAGGATGCTGATCTTTACATTCACTGACTTTATTTATTCATATTTATTTTTTTTAGTACATTTCATTTTGAAAGTCAGGAGTGGGGTTCTGCTTCATTTTTCATATTACCATCTGCTAGTTGACTTTTCTTTTGTCTGTTTTGTAATCTGAGACAAGGCAACACAAAGTCCTTCATACCCTGGGTGGATTTAGACTGAAATTAAAGTCATGTTTATCTCAAAAGGTTACAAGACAATAAGAACACATTTTAGGTTTTTCAATGTAAAACTTTTTACATGAATCAGTCAATAAAACAATCAAAACTTTCCCAGAATTACTGGCCAGATTTTTGAATATTTCCTCTGGTACTTTAATGATTTAAACGCCAAATCACTGACGTAGAAAAAGGTCCACATTTGCGATGTTCACTGCTGAAACTTAGCTATAATTTGCAAGTGGATGCACCAGGTCAGCATCATCGGAGTGATTTTAGAGCAGAAATTCTGAAGTGCAACTCCCGGACCTTTCTGACCCTCACTAATGCGCCGCCTAAGGTAACATACAGCAATGAAAATATGCAAAACCTGCAACCTGGAGGTGTGTAATGACCACCAGTTATCATATATCTCATGTAAAAAGGGCTACAGGCCACTCAGTATAAAACGGTCAAGTTCATTAATATCACAATAGCTGTAAAGCTGCCAGTGCCACTCTGTCCTTATCCCACATAAAACTGATTTGTGGTAGCTTCAACCTGCCAGCCCTCTGTCTTCTTAATGATCATGAGATCTATCACACTCATTTAATCAGAGCTGTAAGGAAAGCAAAGCAGATCTATGAGGCTATTGTTTGCTTCAATGGGTTCTTTTGTGGAGGTACTCTCACCATTTTTCTCCTCTCCTTAAATCTAGATTATACAGTCTAATTTGTAATTTAGAGCATGCAAAGTGTCAATTGTTCCAGGAATGTTGATGGTAGTGGTGAACAGAGATCCTGTTATCTCTCAGTAGAGGTTAGGGAAAGAGTAAATGCAGTAGGCTGTGTTCTTAAAGTCAGTGCAGATGTAAAAAAAGAAGTTTTCAGGTCTATAATACTTAATAAAACTGTTCATACCCAATTAACTTTTCCGTTTGGTCACATTAGCGCCACAAAAGTCTATTATTTTTACTGGATTTTTACGTGATGGGCCATTACATGCAATAGCAAGAGATGGAACAACATGTGGTTTTGAAAATGTAAAAAAAAATATATATAAAAAATTGCAAAAAGTCATCTGAAAACCCAAATTAAGACACACATTCTCACTGTTTCTTTGGGAAAAAACTCAAGCCTATAAAGAATCAGTCATCAATTTTCAAAGTTTGCAACAGGTGTTTAACACAATGGACTTGGGCTGGTTCGTTGTGAAGCTCTCTGGCAATATTTTTAATGACTGTTGTGCCATTGGAAGTTAAATCTATGCTCCATGGAAGTCTTTTCCAGTCCTAACATGTATTCCTCCAGATTTGTCCTGCAGCACAAAATGTCAGAGAGGAGGAAGATCGTGCATTTAGGTAGGAGTACACCTTTGCATGTTGGCCAAAAAGTATTTTCATCTCATCTGACCACAGAACCTTCCTCCACATGTAGATAGGCGTTTTTGGCAATATGTAATTGAGACATTTTTTGGCCTAATTTGAACAATGTCATTATTTTCTTAATGAGCTCCAGAATTGAACTAACTCACAGTGAATGTTCTTGAATGTTGTAAAATCAATGGCAAACAGTCCACAGAGCACCGATGTATTGTTGTTGTGTTTAATGCATGTAGGACAAATATTGTTGTGTGAGTGTATCCTCTGCAAAGACAAAGAACAAGAACAGGACCCAGGAGTTTGACTGGTTGACGACGTGTGGAAATTCAAGTAATGAAAGGTGGTCCAAGATGACTTAGGAATTGTGTGTTTGCTTCATATTTTATTACTGATCATTGACGTAGTTGTGATTATGTGAAACCTGACTCTAGTTTTTATTTTTTTTCTTTGCTTTTTTTTTTTGCTCTCTGGTGATTTGACCATCTGAGAGGGCAGTATCTAAAAGGTAGAGTGCTGAATATGGCAGAGACAGACGGATGGATTGCCATTTGGAAGCTGCTGCTTGGTGTAATGACTTGAAGAAAATAAACTGACTTTATGTGCTGTGCTGTTCAGTCAAGTCGGAGAGATGTCTCCAATTTTCCTCTCCGTGTAACAACCCAAGGAGAAAAAAAAATGCTTCATTTGTATTTCTGTGCCTCACACGTGTTGTATTTTTTAATACTTTTGCAAGCAAATTGGCGGGAACAACTGAATTCATTGTCCCTGTTGTCATAGGCATGTCCAGCCAGTGTGCTGTGCACCTGGGCGTAGAGGGAATGTTGCAGCGTTGGTGGACGCTTTCCCAAGGGGAAATGTGGAGTTCATCGTGCAGTCAGCTGTGCATAATGAAGAAGCTGGTGGAGAGAGTGGGAGTGGCATGAAGAAAAATGGAAATGTCTGTAATTTCTCCATTTGGATGGCATGGAAGTCTGTCTCATGAGAACATGTGAATATTCTTTAAGAAGATTTCTTCTGTTCAGAGAAGTTGCAGTGGAAAAAAAACAAACAAGCAAAAAAAAAACAGGCATATCACAAGATATTTTGGCAGATACGAAACAAAATGCAGTGGTTTTTATTATGACATCAAAATAGAAACTACTTTCAAACCAAAGATAGGTGGGAATGTGGTTTGTTTGCTGCTTTTATTTCTTAATAAAATATATGAAAATGTCATTTTATCTCCGGCATTTGTTTTATAATAGAAAACTGCAATTAATATCAAAATATCAGGCTCGATTCAGTTCAGCAGAGAGTTGCCCACAACCCACAGATATGTATCATTAGGGATAAAAATATCTATCAAATTATTCACCACCAGCTTTGCTTGAGGATGCTTGGATTTCACTGTTACCAAACAAAGGAGATAATTTATCTTATTTTTTTTGTATTATTATTATTACTATTACTGTTTTTTTCTTCTTCTGGACCGAGTTGTGTCTTTAATAAAGCCATGATTGATTGATTGATTGATTGAATTATCAGAGCGACTCAATAATGGTATTTTTCTGAGCCAGCAGATTTGAATTATAACGAACGATTATTGCTTCATGAATTCATGAAGCAAATGATTGATCACAGGAAGGTAGAAGTGAGGCTTCATCAGAACCAAGGACTGAATTATTCTTGAATTCTGTCTTGACTGGAGGACAGAACAAATGTTTCTTTTTTTTTTTAAGTTTCATCTAATTAGTTGAAAAAGGGAAATACATTACCATTTTGGGATCACGCTGAAGTGAAATTGTAATGTTTAATTAAACTAACACAAAATATTCTCCAATACTGTACATTGATAGAGCATGTATATCTATGCTGATCACAATGTAAAGAAAAAGGGATTTTATTTAATCTTGGTGAAGAAATATCAACTCTTGTGTAATAGTGGATGGAAAACACGAGCGTATAAGACAAGAAAACAGAGACTCTGAGTTAAAATAACAGTTGATGTTGATATAATTAGAGCTTTTGACACGTTTTAATTTCCACTGGCTTATGTGACCAAGTTGTAAGAAAACAAACTTGATAAAAACAAAACAATTGACAATCCTGGAAAATAAGGAATATCACAAGGCAAACAAAAGGGTTGGTGTTGTTTACCTGAAGGCAAGACGAGGTTACGTTGTCAGCAACACTGCCCAGTAAAAGTCTGCAACAAGGTTATGGTTACCATCCATACTCAGCTAATCACCTCACATAGGTGTTATAATGTCTCTGTGCAGGCATGTGCTTGATAATATGGAGAAGTAAAAGACAGCAGGAAAAGGTGAGAGTAGCAAGAATACGGAAGACGAAAGAAAAAAAAAAGAAAAAAAGTAAAGACTTCCCACTACCTTTGCTGTTTCAAACGCTTGGTCCACTGGGACAGCCCCTGCCACCATATTAGATTTTCAGGCTTATTGCCTGAGCCAAACTCTCTCGCCTCAGGTCACGTTTCTTGTCTGAGGAGACGTGGATTTCTCCCATCTCCCGGAAGTCTCCTAGATATGTTGATCTAAGGCCAAAGCTTTAATATCACCCAGCTCACCTCTTAAGCTTTCTTCCGAGTTAATTCAATTCAGACAACTTGAACAGCCAACATGTCAATATTGGAGATATTAACTTTGAGAATACATTTGGCCACGTCTCATTTGAACAGTCTCAATGCCCCCCCCCCCCGCCACCCCCCTTCACCCCGTCTCACACCACGACTTATCTTAATCGAGGATGGCATGCTCGTCCACATCAGGACTAATTTAGTTCATACAAAACGGAGCACGGTGCGGCCAGACGGGTCTCTGTCACCTTTTTCCTCGGTCAGGAAATGGGCAGAGGTTACGCAAAGGATGGAGAGAGGAAGTGGGAATGCAGATTAGCTGGGACTAGAGCACAAAGCAGGATGAACGAAGAAAGCGTTACATCCCAGACAGAAATATTAATTTACATTGCTCTATTTCTGTCGTTTTGCAGATCATATGTTGTTCATCAGCACACATGCATTCACAAATATAAACTTGGTGGAGTTTATATTTGTGAAAAAGTAAGTTCTGGTGGTCCACTGTTTTGTAGATGATAGAAAAATTGTTTCTAGAATGGTGAACAGAAACAAGTGTGGAATTAGGATTTGGATTGAATAAATGTGTGCTAGAGTGTGCAAGAAGGTCCATATGTTGTGCTATTTGAATAAAAAACTAAAAAAAACAAAACATTGGTTCTATTGATTTGACTGTTTTGTGAAATAAGTCATTTTAAAACACATACAAAAAGTCATTTGGAACCACACCTCTCTAAAAACACAAAGGCACTACCATATAAAGATAATAGAACAGCCTATGATTGTGAAAAATGTTTTGCTAGCACAGTCGACAAATCAATTGGGAATATAACAGAGATGTTTTGCTGGTTACTGGCACCACAGAAACGAGTGAACACTCTTATTTTCCCAAAAGATGCTCTATGCAAAAAGTTTGACATTTGTAAAAATGAAAAAAGGTCATGAGGGCAAATTTCTACCAAACCACCAAAAATCATGTTATTTTCCTGCTTTAAACACTTTTTGCTTCGGGATAATAAAACGACAGCGTAAAACTGAAGGACAGCGAAAACACAGTTTTCAAATAGATGGCTTGAGCAGAGTCATCAACCAGATGGTTCAGGAAACCATGACTGTCTTTTCAAAAATGCACAATTTTCCCTCAGCTTATAAATTATGTGTCAGGGGAAAGCTGTTGCTTTTTCGGGGAGCCTGTTTTTGAGATGATTAAGGAGTGACAGACATTCACCACTCGGGTGAATTAGAACAAAAATTTAAAAATAAAATTTGTGAAACTTGTGATGGACGATTTAACCATAGAGAAAATGAAAGAGACAGGTTTTAACTGTAAATAAAAAAATGAAAAAAACATTTTAGTATGTATAAGAAAGGAAAGTGGGATCAGTTCCCTTTCTGTCCCTTTTGTACTGCCAGACCACTTAGTAGTTGACTTTGTTTGTCTTTTTGAGCAGTAAAGAAGTTTAAAACTGAAATTAGTCAGTATAAAATATATGTTTAAGCAACGTTTCTGATTTTCAGTGACATGGTATTTTTCTCTGTTTAAATTCCTTTCTCTACACTAAAAAAAACAAACAAAAAAACCCCAAAAAACTAAAATCAACTCTTTTGTCCCTCAGCTAATCTTGGTTTAGCTTGGGTGAAAGTGAGGGATTTTTATTCTGGCTGGAATAAATAATCTAGACCAGGTCTTCTGGGTTTACTCCCAGCCAGACATGCCCAGAATACCCCTAGAGGGAGGCTTCAGGGAGACATAATAATCAAATACCCTCACCTCCGCTGCTGTTGCAAGAAGATATTAGGAGCTTAGAGAGGGTAGCCGAAAATCTTTGTTCCCAAGCCTAACCTCGCAAAGAAAGGAAAAAAAAAAAAAACCTTATTTCAATGTCTCGTATCTGCAGTTTCATCATTTCGGTCACGAATCAGAGCTATGTGCCTAAAAGAAAGCGGGGTAAGGGCAAAGATCGGCTAGTAAATCCAGAGCTTCAACTTCAGGCCCAAGCAAGGTCTGAATGTGGAAACAGGCAAGAATCTAAACAGAACAAAGCTGTGGTTCCCAAAGTGTGGGTCGCGCCCCCTGAGGTGGCGGGAGCGGCGCAGTGCATTGCAGGGGGGGCATGTGAAGCGGTATGGATGAATGGATGAAAAACAAAAAAAAACTGTTACACAAAAGTGTTTCACTGTAAAGATGGTTTGTAGTGTGTTTTATTGCAACCTGGAGTGTGTAATAAACTTCAGTGCAGTTTGAAAACAAAACACGTGTATAGCTTTATGTCTGGTTGAATGATGTGTGTGCCCACTTGATTTCTTTTTTCTTTTTTGGGGGGATTTTATTGTGATGCATTGGAGAGCCCAGAAAAAATCTTTGGAATCCACTGAAATAGAGCAAGAAAGATGGTGAAAATAGCCAAAGTAATTTAAAACATGTGGCAGAAAGTAAAAACAAAGCATTACAAAAACATAAAAAATCTCAAATTCTTTATTTTTTGAAGAAGTGAAGGCTTTACAACAATGAGCAACAATAATAATAAAAAGTAACAAATTAGAAAAAAAAAATACTTTATCATTACAAAATGAATCTGTGGAGGAACAACATTAAACTTCTAAATCTGTCTCCAGTTTTGGTAAATGCCAAGGAAAAGGAGGATTTATTCATAGTGGGGGAAAAACATAATTGAGTCACTCAGATATCAACGTTCAGATTTTTCAGCTTAGGCATAATAAAGAAACCATCTGTTGTCATATACCTAAAGCAATGAAAATACTCTTTATTTTATTTTGGTAGTTTTGTTGTAAAAAATAAAATAAAATAAGCTTGACTGCTATTCTCTTAGTCATATGACAGAAAAATAACACAGCAAATATATTTATTTTCAATACAGTGAGTCTAGAACCAGACTTGTGCATCTCCATAACTCTCTTCCTCATATTTTGAAAGGCTTCTCTTCTCACTTTGGTATGGTTTAACTTGCGACAGCAAGAAAAGTGAATGAGTTTATTATTAGGCATATATATTTATTTTTACATTTTCATTTTAACCTTTTTCAGAAACTGAAAAAAAAAGACTCAGCTGCAAGTCGAGAGTACTTTTCAAGAATTCATGAAAGAGCAAATAATAAAGGCTTCTGAGAACTCCTGTTGTAAAAGATTGATTTATCAAACTACAACATATTTCTATCCATTTAATAGCAGAATTAGAGGTGAAAATAATGTGATGAAATAGCTAGAAAGTACAATCAAAACAAAAACCGGCTTTGGCAGAGAGCCTTGAGAGAACCGAACAAGTGCAGTTTATCCCAAAACTGTTTTTAAATGGTTTTATTTAAATTATTCTTTTTTTTTTATTGCCACTACATTATTATTTTTGACCACATCCAAATAGCTGGGCTGAAATATTTCCCTTCAGATGAGAATTTTTTTCCATTTTTTTCACATAATGTTAGGGTTAGGGTCATGTCAGTATAGTCTGACTTTATTTCACTATAGTCATCCTCACCAATGACTGAGTACATTTTGTTTTTTGGTATTGTTCTTCATTTTTTAAATTGCAGCTGTACTTTCATCCTTCTCTTTTTTGTGTGTGTGTCTGCTTATCTTGACCAAGGTGTAAAAATCCACTGCACACCTGCTGGAATCGAGTCAGGGAAGAAAAACACTGGAAATCAATGTTTTGCGAGAAACTGTGATCACCCAACAAATTAAAAATGACATATTTTTTTTTAACAAAACTGAAGCTTAAGATCATAACAACTGAAACACATTTAAGATGCTGCGTTTCTATGTGCTAGAGCCAAAAGTGTCGACATTTGTGACATTCTAAATATGCAAATCAAAGGTGATTGTTGCACCAGAAAGAAAGACAGAAGTGATCACCAATATCAATCCATTAAGTCATGTCATGTTCCTTTCTGATGCACCTCAGAGAATAAATCACGTGAGCCATATGGATCAGCTGTACTACTAAACTCAGTTGTTATTTTCTAAGCCAAATTGATTTGCAGCTGAAATATAAAGGAAACTGAGACTCTGCTTTTTCCACTCATTTCCATACTCTAATGACTTACATTTACTGCACACACAGTACCAGTGACACTCAATCATCTAAAAAAAAACATCTGTTTAAGAGCAGGAGCTGTGCTGTGAGCCAATTAGCTCATCAGCTCTGTGATGTTGCTTTTTTCCTTTTAATGTTAAATATAGCATCTGCTATTTGCTTTTAAAACAGCATCAAATTCAGGCAAAATCCCTCTGTATTAGTTAGGAGAATAAACTTATTGCTCTTCCTTCAAATGTAACTCTTTTCAGTTTTTGGACACAGTTTAATATTTTTATAGCTGTTGCCAAAACAGTTAATCATGGTCATTGTCAGGAACAATAGGCAGATGTTGAAGTGGTGTTTATTTATTACTAAGGGACCCAAAGTGTCCATGTTGTTTTCTTCAGAAATACATGGAGACATTTAATGATGAAATTCCCAGTTGGATCAATAACTTCTGGTAGCACATTTTTCATCCTCATCTCATCATGTGCATGCGGACAGTCCGATTTCTTTCCGTAACACTTTTCTCCTGCAAACCGCTGCACATTTTATGTTTTTGCCACAGATTTAGGGCAGTTCGCTGTTTTTCGAGTTTTTGTCAAGAAACCTGACTATTCTCATATCTGGTCCTACCTCAATTTGTGCCCATGTTTGCATGTGTTGGCACTGTTGGTTTTTGTTTGTCTGGCCGCACAGGATGAGGTTGTGTTTTAAATACAAATTTATCTGAGAGCCCTTTGTGAAATTTGAATAAAAGCCTGTTGACTGAAACCTCGCATTTTTCCCACCAGCATCCTTCAATCAGAGGCTCTCATGATGTGTGTTTGGCTATTAGCCAGTGCTCCATATTTGTGAGATGTCACCAGTAATAAGCAAGTCGCTAGCTTTTCTTTCCTGTGTCTGTCAGACAGAAAATTGGATCCTCAGCTCCCACTAGTCCCCAACGGGACCTTCCACCTGCCAGCACCATAAATTAGTCTGATGCACAATAACGTCACATGCCACAGAATGGAAGGGGGCTCGGAGGAAACCTAGAGACACTATCATGTGTCCTATGATGCTTTCACATGTGCTGCATTACCCTGACTCAAGACACGGAAATGCATCTCTGCATGAACATGCAAAGCATGGATGGTAACGTCTTACAGAATGGACAGAAATATGTAGCCTACTCAACTGCTGTGGACCAAATTAGTCTCTGCAAATGACTCAGGAACGTAAATCATGTAATGGAATCCAAAACCTTTATTGGAGCAGTGCAAATTGTGAAACAATTAGCAGCGCTGCATCTCAAGTAATAATTTTAATTAGCTCTAAAATCTGATTAGCCTCTATTGCAGTCCTTAAGCAGTGGAAGGAGTTTACCATCAGCATTAGAGTCTCATGAGGTTTACTATCAACTCTTAACAGTATTTAAATTCTATTGAAACATCAGGTGAAGAACGAAGAACCAACAACAGCCAATGTGAGAAACCATGGGAACTTGTTCTAAATTGATTAAGAATCTATTTTTAAAACATTTAAATGTACCTTTTTGGTGCAGTGTTGTGTCATGTTGCTTATTAGTTATGTTTCCAACTGTGGTCTGACATGTTCATGTGAGAATGTGGCATTTTCAGTGACAGCTACAGCAGTTTACATACAACATCGTGATCAGTGTGTAGCTGTTTTTATTTGGTTATATGTGAAGCAGTGAAATCACATTTTAGGACAGCAAGTGAGAGGAAGGGGAATTCATGAAATAATTAGAAGGGGTATGGGAACTCAGCCCTGAGGAACCTCTGAGTCGAGATTTGAGTTGTTTTATCAGCACATGCATATGATGTAGGCGGTTAAAAACACTTCCATTGTCAACATGGAATTAGGCACACAAACTAAGCAAGGTAAGAAGAAAAGCTAAATCTGCATCCAGGGGTTATTTATGAAACTTCACCAGCAGAGATTCTGTGCTGTGATCTAATTGAACTTGTTACCATGACAGAGTGTGAAGCAAGCTAATTTCACAAGAAATAAGCAGGAGTCCTTGTTTTAGCTGCAGCAATTTAAGTAAACATCAGGAATTGTTTAGCTTGGCCTTTGGTTACCATCTTTGAGTTTACAACAATGGCATTGGTCTTAAGAAATTATTGTATTGTAACTGTTTTCATTTCTTTGCTAAACTTTTCTGTTGGAAATCCCAATATCCATTTTCACTGAAATGTTGTAACATCTTTTTTTTTTTTGGTTTTTTACCTGCAGTAAACTGAACTCTACTCAAGATCGCGTCTTCCTTTAAAAATGCTCAGCTCTTTCTTCCTGCATCCATCTGCTCTCCTCAGTCACTTTTCAAGTCTGAACTCTCCTTTTAAATGAATGACTGCGATTCCCTCCCCCAGCCCCCCGTCTCACAGTGTTGCCCTTGGTAGGAGTGAGAGGGATCGTCACGGCGGCTGCCAAAGCTGGAGCGTCACAAAAGGTTTCCAGCTCCAGCTGCATGCCTGATTGTCAGGGACACGCTGTCTCAACCTCTTCTATTGAAAAGGTTCAGTTGGATGTTCAGCAACTGGGTCAGGGATGGTTTGCTCCTTTAAGCTGCAAGGACACACAAGACAAACATTTTTGCAAAAAGAAAAAAAAAACACTTAAAATGAAAACATATTTTTGAAATTAAAGGTGGAGGTTACAGTTTAGTGTGCAGAGTCTATGGAAAATAACACACACATATATGTAAATTTTACCTTATAGAGTTCAACACCATTTGCATTATAGCAAAGAGATTATCCACTGGTGTAAAAGCAACCCTACAATTAGTATTATTATTATTACTTTTTTAGTTTGAACACACATTTTTAATAAATAAATTAAAATAAAATTGAACTTTTTACCTGTAGGTAAATGTATTTCCTTTCAAGATAATAAAAATAAAGACAAGGCATCAACATGTGACCTTTCTTATTGTTGAAAAAACGTATTTCTTTCTCATGACCGTATGTTTGTGACTATCTAAGTGCATGTCTATTGCATATTTTAAAGTTTTAAGAGATAGTTTAGTTCTACAATTACAGATTGGGAATCTTTCATGTCACTCTGAACTTTGAACTAAACTAGTTCTTAAAATTTGAATAGCATAAAAGTCAGCAAGTCCAAAATACATAATTAAACAAAACAATTAAAATTTTCTGAAACAAGTCTAAATGTGAAATGAATGACCCGAAACATGCTTTCTGCAATGCATGTGTTGGGTTACCCTTTGTGATAAAATATGCTGTTGAGTCTACATAAAACTACAACAATATTTTTTTTTAAATTTCCAATCCCCCCTTTTCAAAACTGACAGTGCTGCTAAAATGCTGTCAAGAATTGGAAAATAGCCAGTCAGATCGAAAACTGGAGGGTCATGCTTTTCTGATTCAGATTTTTAAAGAAAGCTTTTCTTACCAGGTAACACCACTCTAAACCAGGCAGACACACTGTTGCTTCAGTATTTCGTCAACTTACTCATGTTTTCTCCCCGCATTATCATTCTAATTATGGTCTTGACATGTCGGGGGGCTTCGCCAAAGTACTGCAGAGAATAAAGAAACTTCAGATCTCAAGTACATTTACAAACGTGAGCACTTGAAAGCTGATCACAACCGACTGCAGAATATCAAGGGTGTGAAGAGAAGCAGGGAGCGACTGCTGCTTCAGCTGATCATTCCAGCAACTTTCTGCCTTTGCTCTGACACACACATGGAAATTATTCCTCTCATTTTGAAAGGTTGTGGTTCGATGAAAGGTCCTGATTCCACAGTCACACAAGAAGATCATTAATTGCTAGTTCATCAGATATGGAAACATGCCCAAAATGTGTGGCTCATGCAATGTAAAAATTACTGACCGCTTTGTTTTGACAACATCATCAGGAATCTGGGCAAATGTATCAGCAACTTTCAGATTGACACAAAGTTTTGCCTGATTAAAAAAAGAAGAAAGCTGTTAAATTAGGAACCTTTTTTTTATTAGAGTGGCATTTTACACAAAGTAATAATGTTGTCTCTACAAGTTGTAAAGACATAATAGCATTAGCCTTGGACATGTTCAAAAAAAGAAAGACAGAGTGCATACAGCTAATGGAAGCTGCAGCTCCCTTTATGGCTTTTCCTGAGGTTCAGACACGGTTAAACACAGAACAACTGAAGGGAGAGAGAGAAAAAAACTGAAGATAAAGTTAAGTATACCTTTGAATATTGCTCCCATCATTAGGGACGTCTTGCATATATTGACAGACGTTTTCAGAATGGGCTTTTTTCTTCGTGGCATACATCCAACAAGTTGTCAAAAACAGTGCCCAGATGCATTAGTTCAGACATTATTGCACAAAAATGCTGATTTGTCAGTAACTCCTCTTCTTTAGCTGTGCTTTGAATCTCCTTTATGTTCTCGTGCCATTGGGCCAAGAGCCATGCTGTCCGGTCACTGGATTAGAGCTGAAAGTCCAAACAATCCGAAAAATATGAACATTCGCCACCTCACAGGTACACACACACACACACAAACAGACACACACCTCCTCTACCCCTCCTGAAATTTTTATGTGCTTAGAAATGCGACAACTGACCACTAACAATTTTCTGGGGAGTACACACATTGGTGGAGGGAGCGCGTTTTACTGCTTGTCATGCAAATAAATGAAAATATAGCTGGAATCAGAGTGATGTCCTCTCCCAGTTAATAAATGCACTCTTCAGGGTTTTTGGCTAAAACTTTTAGATTTCATGCACAAGTATTGGAAACTTTTTCTTGGACTCTAGCAAAAACCTCACAGGTACACACACACACACACACACACACAAACAGACACACACCTCCTCTACCCCTCCTGAAATTTTTATGTGCTTTATGGCTAAAAGGTTGATTTTATTTTTCACAAAATACAGACCCAGCATGTTCTGTTTAAAAGGCACAGCAGCTACTGAACGGTCATTATAAACTGTTTTGGAAATCAGTTACAGATCACACATGAAGAAAATGAGGAGAACTGGCATAATTATCGTTCAGCGGTTATTCAAGGCTAAAAGTGCTCTGCAGTAAATGGATGCACCCTGCTGCTAGGAAAATAAAACTTTTGCCATCACAATAGCGGTAATTGTATTTGGAAAAGCTGGAGGAGTCGTTCTTCGAAGACAATAACGGAAAACATCCAGAAGGAAATATGAGAACAAAGATGCGTTTAGGCGTAATGAGTTTTCTCAAATTTTCTCCACCGTGTTCCTCTTTTGTATACATTATCGGAGGTCGAGACCTGAGCATGAGATTGTGAGAAACAAAAAATAAACAAACAGTCCTAAAGATACGTAATGCTTTGACTAATGTCTCAAATTAAAATGTCAGTTTTTGAAGAAAAGTTCTGACTTGAATTTAGTATAGAGTACCTCTGCATAGACTTTTTGAAAACAAGACTATTCAGCTTGTTTTCCTACGTCTTAACCTTCAAAAGGGGGAGGAGTCGTTGCAGAGCTAAAACCTTCTCTATTTGTATGCGTTACATGATTGGTTTAGGAATCTATTCTGAATTTTATTTAAAGGAAACACTTCAAAGAGTTGGAAGGATGGAGTGAAATGTCCCTAGAGGTCAGAAAATCAGAGGTTTCTCAACAAATCCAATATCAAAATCCAAAATGGCAGCCTGGTATATAAACGTTAGTGCTAGCAAAAGCAGAAGCAACAATGCATTTAAGTAATTCAGTCTTTTTACACATAAATTACTACAGTAGGGAGTTTGCTGTTGTGTCTGTAAGTGTGAAATCTAGTTAAAAACATTGTTCTTTGCTTGCATTTGTAAGAGTAATTAGCTTGATTATGTTTGCATCTTACTTAGCAAAAGACACTGGTCTTTAAATTTGAACTAAAACAGATAAAGTGCTTCATATCTTCTCCACTTCAAAGTTTTAATTTCAGATGGATACAAAATTTATCTTAAGCACCTTTTTTCTGTCATCCACTGCTTTGCAATCAAAGGAAAATGTATCAACCCAGCAAATTATTTTAAGCAAAACTTAATACTTCTGTCAAAGCAATCAACTAAAAAACATAAGTTGTTATAAGTTGTAACCCAGTACGAATTTCTTAGCAAATTGTTTCCATTCTTTGGCTCTGTAGAAAATTATGCTAAGCTCAGTTATCAAAAAATGTATAATATTTTTGAAAAGAATGAAGGAATGAGGAGTGGCAAACCTTGTGAAGACGCATAAAAGGCCTTACAATAAATTAGCATTTTTTCATTAACCAGGGAGAATAAATAACCTTTAGAAATAATTGCTTTCTGCTGCCACAACTATCTTGCACCTTTAATAATCCTGTAAAATAAATGACAGAAACTGTTTTAAAATGAATACATTTTTAATTTGATCAGTGTCTTACAAAGTTTCTACTACCAAAAAAAAAAAAAACACATCTTGAGGTATAAATTGAGTTTGAATTACACAGCGATGTGTCTATGCCATTTTTCAGCCTTGATAAGGTGGGAACACATGGTGATCATATTATGCAAATATATGTTGATATTTAGGAAATGGCAGGAAGAAAGACTACTCAAATAAACAATAATTAAAATAGCTGAAACTGCGACAACTGAATGAGACACCATATTTATCTTGCCACCAGTGTTAAAGGATGCAAAGATGAATTAATTTTCACAGGTGTTCACCAGGGCTGCCAGTAAACGTGTAGAGCGGCATATTTCACTTTCAATATTGCGACGGAGGTCTATGTCATATGATTAACAGAACGATTAGTTTTGGTTGTGAACATTTACAGTGTGGGTTTCATGCTGTGATACCGCCACTGACTAAAGACTGCACACAACATTATGCATTAAATTCAACTGGAAACAAATTAAAGATAACACCTATCACAGCAACAGAGCCTTATAGTTTTCCATTTGACATTCATGGCTTTGCAATCTCCTGCCTTTTAAGAGATGTGAAGATGTAAGCAGGCTGTAATGCAAATCCCCCCATGGGTGTTCATGAAGTGAAGCCAGGGCAGCAATAGCGCTGCATTATCTGCGTCAGAGCCAGTGGATGGTCCTTATCAGATTAAAGGTCGGGGGTGTGAAGGTAAAGCTTTGCCTTGCATCAGAATAAGTGCAGCAGGAACAGGCAGAGCACAGACGACTGTTAGCCGTGTCTCCTTTTAATAACGGGTGATGGAGACGGGTTTCTGTTGTCATTAGCACTGAGATGAGCAAAAAACCATCACGTGTGTGCTCTACCAGAACTAATACAATTTTAGTCAGGTGAGCATGTGTTTATTTGGTTTTCATGGTTCTGCAGTAATCTGGCTGGTTACTCGGCTGACATGTTAAAAAGGGAATGCATGGTGGGAATGCTAATGCCTCTTAAACAATTTAGCAAATAGGAAAGCCAACAACAGCAGCAGATATATAAGCAACAATGTGCCTTAGTGCCTTTCTGATCATTATGGGTCACACAAAATGAGGAGTGAAGTATGTCAAATAAATCCTCACAGCATATATCATAAACTCACAAAAACTTGTGTAATTTGAACAACTAAAAAACAACAACAAAAACATCATGTTTCATGCTTTTAGGTTGGGGGGCAAAGCTTTTGATGCATGTTTGTTGCATCACCTAAACCGTAGGGATGACCCACACATGTAAGGACTGAACAACCAGTCAGGAACCACAGCTCAAAGTTTTAAAAGGAAAGGATGCACGTCAAAGTGTACATCGACATCTAGTGTTTGTCGTTTGGATCTTCACAAATGTGCTTATGCTCCAACGCTTTGGCAATACTTGAGTTTGTAGGATTTTCATGATGTTGCAAGAAAAAAACAAATTTGTCATGATCATTGGTTGCTCTGGGTTTTCTGAGGGTTTCTTCCAAATAACATTCTAAGTATTTATTTATTTATTATTCTGCTTAGAGTTTTAGTTGATTCCTTGTGTTTAACTCTTAGTTTATTCTTGTATTTTCTATGTACATTTCCTTCAGATTGTGTCAAGCATTCACCTCTTTTGGTTTATTTATCTCCTCCTCCTCAGCCTGTTCACCATCGTCTTGTCAGAAATCTGCTCCCCGCTACTTAAGCCTCCTATTTCTGTCTCTTCTGCCACCACAGATAAAGAGCTTCATTTCTTTTGCCTAAATAATGTGAAAAGCATTGGTGTTACCTGAAAATGACTACTGCATTGCAATAAAGTGCTACTCACACCACTTCACACCTACTCACCAACACGGCTCTGTGACTAGATTGTGGTGTTAATGTCTCGTTGACACTATCAAGAATATTTGGCAAAGGAAAGTTATTTCTGTTGTACTGGAGCTCCTGTCCGTAGAGGTTTTTGGACACACACACATATTTAAAAAAAAAAAAAAAAACCTTTTCCAAAATAGAGATAAAACAAAAACAGTGCTCAAGTCCATGCAGCATTTATTAGAAATGATGATGTAAAGACCTGGTTCGCACAGAACATGTTCGCTCTTGTTTATTTAGCGCTATAAACATTAATGGGGGCATTGATTTATGTTCCTTTTGCACATCATTTCTCCTTTCTTTTCTGGGTCTGTTTCAGCTGAACTTTGGTAAATACTAGAAGTTACAGTAAGAAGAAAATACAATGTAACGCATAGCACAAGAAAATATGTCAAAAAAAATCTTTTTATTTTAAATTATCTGGGCTAGCACAACTCTGGACGGAACGTGACTAAACATTTCCACATGTCCGTAAATCTGAGGCAGGTGAAAATTAAATTACGTTTGCTATAGTGTCTGGGGCTTTAACTAGTACAAGGTATTCATTTTCAGAAGCTACTGAAGTGCAAGAGATTTCCAACAAAAGTGTTAAGGGGCTAGAAGTTTGAGTTTTAACCATGTGAGGTCAACTTCAACTCCCCACGAACCCCTGTTGGATAAAAAAAACTTATTTGTGTCCTCCTGCTCCCTCATTAACAGATACTCAGTGTGTGCATGCACGTATGTATGTGTTTGTATGAAGTTTGATGCTGTCAAGTGAGATAAATGTATGGGATCTTTCACAGGAGTAAAAATCATACTTTTTCTTACTTTACTGTTGCAAACCAGCTGGCTCGTTGCAAGATTTATCAACTTTGTTGACCTCTTCCTGGGTGAGTTTGAATGCACAACAAAATAGTGTTGCACCTGAAATATTTCAACATCCACCAATAGAACGTCTCAAACTCTGAAGTGGGCAGCAGATTTACTTGACTAACTTTTTAGACAAAATGTACTTTTAGGAGAGCAACATAAGATGGAGCAATATAATGAAAAACAATCGAACCAAACCCACATCCAACCGATTGTAAAAGCTCTCTCATGGAAACGTTTGGCTACTCTCACCCACCTCTTCTTGTACTCCTGCACTGCTAATACTATCTGTCTGCTTTAGAAATCAGGTAAAGTGATATAGAAATGAGATCCACGGCTTGTTCAATAATAATAAAAAAAAAGACATAAAAAAGTATCAAAAACCAAAAATGTTTCTGGGTACAGAAAGAAGTTTAAGAGTTTAAAGCAGCATAGTCTATACTGCCTGGGAATGGCAGGGAGACAAAGTAATCAACAACGGGGAAGACATCAGGTCAAAAAGCTTCAAACTATTGCAAAAACCTGCAGAAAGACTGAATGAGACCAGACAGAGAGATGTAATAAAGAACTTACTAAATGCTGAGGAGCTGCTTGCCCCAACAAAAGTAAACGCTCCTCCAGTTGACTCACAACTAAACAAACGAGCCAAAGAGGATATGAAATTAAGATCTGCAAAGTGACTAAACAATACATTAATGTTTGGTCCTGCTGATCAGTGGTATGTCTGTATAAACCAAAGAAATAAGGTGAACAAAACACCTTCATAGCTGAGAAGTAGCCTAATGCTAATCAGAAATGTAGCCCAGCAGACTGTCGCTCTGCTCCAGCCAATCACCATGTAAGAGCCAAACAACCACGGATCTTCAACCTCACTTCGACCCACCTCCACCCCGACTCCACCCTCATCCTCCTGGGCACTAAAAGGTCAGAACAAATTAAAAGTGCCTTTTTGAGAAACCAGGTTTTGAACTTATTTCATGTGCTTATCGCAATGAGCTAAAAATCATTGATCATGTGTCCAAACAGAGGGAGGCATCATTTTGAAGTCTGTGAAAGTAAAAACCACATTGGTGAAGTTGTTAGAATTTTATTTAAAAAAACAAACAAATAAAACAAAACACGTTTTCTACTCTTAACAGTGAGTTTAGTCTACTGTAAGTTTCATAAGAATTGTGTGTAGACCACGATAAATATTTAAAAATGTGTTTTATGTATCGCTGGTGCTGCGTTAGAACATGAGGCCATGAAACAAAGATAAAAGTGTTGAATTTTAGCTGTGAGCACAAATCAAGTTGAAATGGTAGCTTTGGGGTAAGTTGAGCCACTGGCTCAATCTCAACTTGCCAAGGATTCAGTTTTAGCACTTTGTTTCCAGTGTTGATGTTTGCTTTCCAAGTCCACTAAAAAGCATTCTTTCGTTCTATTTGTTTTTTTAACTAAACACCTGCTTAGCAGTAATTTGAAACAACATAAATGTTAAATACGAGGAATTGACATGCTAAAAACAACCCAATTATGTTTACAATTGTTCTGACTGCGCAGCATCCTGAAATAAATGCACACATGTAAGTTTGTGATCAAACTAAAGTTGCCTTGATGTAGTGATCTTAAATCTGGAAAACGGCTCATCCTTACCCCATCCACCCCGAAGTGCATTTGTGTGTGAGGAGTTTAATGCAATTTCAGACGACTTAGAGTAGCTCTGAAAATAACTAAACACCGTTTTGGCTGCCAATGCAGTACACTTGGAAGGAATGAATAGACTGCACTGGCAGAAAGCAGAGTGTCAAGGTTTGACTGGAATGCCTTGAGCGTCTAGTGGCTCTCAAGAGATACGGATTCAATCATTACCATCGGTTGCCATCTTTTGAACTCTGAATTAAGAGCTAGATCACATGGCTGGCATGACTCCTGCAACGCACTCACACGCACACGCAAACACACCCGACCAGCCATGACTCACACTCCTTCAAGACAATTAGTGGATGCAGCTTAGCAGGTTTGCTTTCAACCCCGAGCAGACTTCAAATGTTATCCGTGACAGGTCGCATTGTGGCGGAGGACTTTCAAAACAGCAGTTGAGGGATGTCAAACATTAGCGATGATCTGATGTTCACCGCCACATTAATCGTATTTCGTATTTGCTTTTCGAAAGATAATTACAGGAAAGCTTCTCGTCTAAAGTGTGTGAAGTTTTACTCCAAATAGCACTCCGAAGCAGCTATATAATGCATCAGTGAGGAAGGGTGAAGGTTTGAAAAACAAAACGCACAAAAAGCAATAAATAGAGTTAACTGAGGCAGTAAAAGTAATAAAATCAGTCAAGCTGGAACTGAAAACTAAACAGCTGTGGAATTATGGCATTTCATTTATGTCATTCATTGCCAACGCCGTAGCCACGGGTGGAAAAGAGAGAGAGAAAAATAAATAAAAAAGTCCTTCTTGAACAGAAAACTCATGCATATTTATAACATATGTGCCTATACTTTCACAGCAAAAATATATGGAGTTAGGACACAAACATATGTGTTTAAGTAAGACATCCTTCAAAGTATGTCGATGTGAAAGCTAATTTGGTTTAGAAAATATTCTGCTTGTTTCAGTGAAAAATGTGCCAAACCACATTGTACAAATGAGGCTCTACATGTCACTGGATGCATTTCTTATATCTTCTCTGTGTGATGTATTTAATATAAGCTATTTTATTTTACCTTACACAATACCAACTGTGTCTCACAGTTACTTTTGCCACTAAGTCTGTCTCTTTGACTCATAAAATGCATTACAGGATGTATAAAGTCTTCCTGCACATTTTAATTAAAAGCAGTTAATGGTATCTCTTAAAATCTTATACTCCTGAGCAGCAACTATGAGTGAAGTCAGTTTATACAATGCATAAGCATAAACAAATGAGATGACCAGTAATCTGTTTCATTAGCTGATTTGATGAAGTTGTTGTGGGATATTTAAAACATACATTCCTCAGTGTATCTTGAGCACAATCTCAAATGAGAAGACTTAGATAAATTACACACTTTTGTTATTTAATCAACAAGAAACCAAAATATGAAAACTAAAAGCATCCCATGATTAGCAGTTTGTAGAACGGTTTTTAGAGTCATATTCTTTATTACTTTATCAGTCTGACATGCTGCTGTGGTCATGCTGTGTCAAGCTTTATGGGAGAGAATCTCTATTTTGACGTTATACCAGAAGTCTTGTGATTCTCTGATAGCAGTCGATACCCAGGCCGTTTCCTTCCACTCCAAACTTGTGGAATCATTTTTTTTTATTTATTTATTTGACTGTGATTAACAAGATGCCTATCAACCCAACACATGCAATATCATCAGCCTTTCAACACCATTCTAGACAGCTAGTATGCTGTGGTCAATCTTCAACAATCCATAATTTACGCATTTTGGTTTCCAATTGACCGACTTGATGTTAAAGATACTGAGTCAGATCAATAGGATATGAGCCAGAACTCTTTGTTTGCAATTTTGATGCTTTGCAATGGGTGATTTTATGGTAAACCTGATGGTGTTTTCACTCATAAAAAGATGAAAGCTTCCATTAAATGGTTTCATTTAGAAGATTTGTTTTGTTAACAATCTTTTTTCATGGCAGAATGACAAACTCAAAATAGTTTGGAAGTTTCATGCTTTAAAGTCCTGATGGACAACCATATTCTTTAAAAATGCATAAAAATGCATTTTATTCCTTCTGTTATTGTGTTAAATCAAAACTTTTTCTTCCTTGTCCAGAAATTTGACTTTATAGAGATCCTTAAGGTTCCAAATAATCAAATTATCATCAGAATTTGGTTTGATTCAGAGGACCTGACTGCTATCTACTTTATTAGCAAGTAGCAAAAGTGCACTTTGTTTTGTTAAATACAATTTTTCCATTTCTGCCATGATCTATTTAAATAAACATGGACATTTTAGCCTCTCTTATGCATTTTTGTACACTTAAAGTAAGATTTATATAACTTTAGAACCTACAGATCACATAATTTATTTCGTGCTATATATATTCATACATCGTAGAAACGAAAAAGGATTACCTTTTTTAAATTACAATGACTTTGTGATAAAATCCCTAGGTCTTGCTTAGAAAAAAGTAGAAAAATGCTGCTCCACACCAGCTGGGAGAAATTAGATTTATAGAGCTATTACGGTGGCACATGATTTAAGAGATAACTAAATGGAAGTTAATCATTTCTCCTGAATAACTACAGATTAATCTTGATAACGGTCTCACACAGGTAGATCAACAAAACAAAAACTCGTCCTAAGCACATTATTGGAAAGTTTTAATGGTTCAGCTGAACAATAAAGAGTTACAGAGATTTTCTTCTAGGTTTTGAGAAGATTAATTAACCCCAGTTAAAGTTTATTACGCCAAAACTTCCCATCAAGATTTTTTTGGATTTGAAAAATATTTTATTTAAATGTGCTAACTAGCTTAGTTTGAAAAATAAAAATAAATAAAACCCAAATGCATTCAAATAGGCGCAGACATGAAGAGAGACTGAAAAGAAAACACATGCTCTTCCCCAATTATAAAATGTGAATGTTTATTAAATGTCGACAAGAACATTAAAACACAGTATCAAGATTCAGCAAAAACAATCTATTTTACGTCACCAAAAAAATAACAGAAAGAGAAAACATAGTTAGTTCTGCGCTGGGAATGAAGGAAACGGAGGATGGAGGGAGAGTTGCTGGATAACGGAGGCGGGCACGGCAGAAAAAACACAGCGTTAGAGAGGGCGGCAGGACCAAGGCAATTAAGTAGGGGAAACACACTAAGAAATATGGAAGGTTTGGGCACCAGGGGGAGGGCATTGATGCTCTGTCGTGAGCAGGATAACTTGGATTGATTGGAGCTTCTGATTTCACTCTTTCATCTCCTCTTCCATTGGAGACTTAGCAAGCTGCAGCAACAGCTCGCGGAGAGGGAAAGTGACTATAAAGGCATTCGCACAACAAAAACAGATCAGGGCGTGGCAAATAATAGCTGTCTGCACATGTAAATAACAAGGGGGAACATAGCAGTAACATATTCAGTGTGCACAACAAGTCGGGGAGCGGGTTCACAGGGGGGGGTTGGGTGTGGGTTCAAAGGTACGGGCGCAGTTCAGCACGGCAACCAGTAGGTGGTGTTCACAATCACAATAACTAATAGGTCAATATAATCATGTAAATCTCTCTGTTATCAACACAAACAGCAGAGGGAGGCTAGTCAGACAGAAGCGTCACATTACTCCAGGCTGGGACGTCCTCCACCTCCCGCTCCCGTCTCTGGTCTGGCTCATGCACGTCGGCATGTGTAAACCAAAGCGTGTGCCTACAGGTGCAACGCGGTGAATCGGAATAATAATTGAAAAGTTGATTTGTTTCAGCGAATCAATTTGAAAAGCAAAACTCGCATAGATTCATTACACAGAGGGATACATTTCAATGATTCAATGAAATGTCAGACATTTCTGTTAATTTTGGTAAATTGAAATGGAATATTACTAATAATTTTTTTTTTTTTTTTAAATTGTGTGTAATGTCATCGCCTACTCAATAATCTTAAAGACTGCTGAACAGACAGTAAAGTCATCCTCCACAAGGAGCACACAATATAAATGGTGATTTTCATTTGTTTTCTTTTAAACAGTCTGTTCATATAGTTGTATTCAGTTGTATTAAGAGAAAGTTGTGAGAAAGGAAAAATGCACCAATTTGCTCTGAGCATACCACTAATAATCTTTAAATACAGAAGAAGGAAGTAACCAAACCCTCTCCTTTCTTTAACTTGGTTGTTGGCCTTTGGTTGGTAATAATTTCATATAATAATTTTCTAATCCTTTTCACATTCAATTACCAACACCTGCTTAACCCACCTACTAAAGCCATCAAAAGGACCGACAGCTCCTTTAATTACAATGGCGTCACTGTGCAGCACACTCATCTGGATTCATGGAGTGTCGCCAAGAAGAAGATAAGACACAATAAGCTGACAATGCAGACATGTTAAAGGCTGAGATTAAAGGAACCTTGGCTTGGTTAAAACCTCAACAGAACCACAGGATGATCGATTGCACGACATGCTGCACTGACGCAGTAATTCATGCAAAAAGACCATGTATTGAGTGCAGATACAAATATAATAATATGCATGTCAATAAGATTTGTGGAATTAAAAGTAAAAGTCACTTTAAGTGTAATTATGTAAGAACGTGTTCGAATCACTGGATCGAGTTACAGAAATATACTTTTTAATCATATTTTAACTTATTGAATATGGGCATACTTTTAAGTAGGGCCAAATTTATTTCAAAAATTGTAGTTTAATGATAAATTGAATTGTGGATGTTCATTAGCCGTCAGCCATTTTTGTCAAAATTTACACAGACGTCATTATATCACTCTGTGGTTATTAAATCTATAAAAGTTTTTTTTCTGTCAAAATTGTACAACTGAAAGAAAATCAACTTTCCAAGGATATTCAAATTCATGTAGACGCTCTTGTTCATGTGTACGCACAGACGCACAACAGACGCACGCAAACGCACATGCTCTGTCAAGAAGAGAAACAAACATTCACACACACACACACACGCGCAAATATTTGTGTACATTCACACTCGCAGTCCAGTTCCCTTTCTTTATATGTCTTATTTTACAAACTTAAAATCAGTCCTCAAACTCTGTGCCATAGTAACATCTGTTTTTTTTTTGTTGTTTTTTCTTCAGTATTTATTTCTTTTTTGTCTGTACTGTTGATGAAGAAGAAAGGGGCCAGCTGTCCACCGAGTCGTGACTGGGCAGCTTTTTTGCGTGCTGCGCGCAGCCGAGGTTGCCGCAGAAAGCACGGGGGGTCCAGAGACACTCACAGCTGGTCCAGCGTCAGAGGTATTCAGCGCAACATTGCTTGGTGCTACACATGAAACTCAGCGCACATTCAAAGACTTTTGCAATCCAGTCTTGCTGTCCAAAAGAAGAGAATCCAGAAAAGGTAGAAGGTCGCACGTTGTCCCGCGAGGCCGCTAATGTCCCCAAATATCAAAACGTGCCTTGCATTGTTCTTTCATAAAAGAAGAAGAAGAAGGAACAAAAAAACATGTGCTTGAGGGATAATCACAACCCTCGTCTTTCCTTGTGCTCAACCTTCAGATCAGTAGTCCCCACCGCCAACCGTGGGGAGAAGGAGGAAAAGTGTGTTCTTTGTCACAGGTGGGTTTTCTAAAGTCCATGTGCTCTCTCGTTGTGTTTTCGCATAGTAAGAAATGTTTCACATGCTCTGAAAGTCATACACGCTGTACAGTAGAATCTACAGATATCTTAAAGCTTTCTCCAAAAAAAAAAAACAAACAAAAAAAAAGGTTAAACAGGATTGAAAATAAAAATAATAAAAGAAAATTAAGGGGCAACGATTGCACAATTTTTCACCATATGTGATGGCTTTGTATTTTTTTCCCCTCATCTATGGTTTCCCATTCTAGCTTGAGGCAATTTTGATTTTTGCCATGAGAAACTGCAGAACTTGAACTCCAAAAAAAATAAATAACAAAAAAAGCCAATAGGAAAAGATTTTTTTTCCCTTGATAATCATTTTTTTTCTACGTTTGCATGACGGCAGAAAACGAGCTACACGCGAAAAACAAATTTGGAAAGAAATCTCACATTGAACACCTGAAAAAGAGAGGACAGTCTGATGAGTTGGGAATGTGGAACCGCTCCATTTCTTTAGAAACCCGATCTGACGCGACCTTTCTTCTCTTAATTCTGACACGCATGTGGACGGAGCGAAGGTGTGCCAGCCATGCATGTGCTTTACAATGTGCTCAGTCAAGTCACTCCTCTGACTTCCTGACAGGAAACTGAGTCTTAGAGAGAGCTTTGTCTGTTTGTCTTTCAGCCAGAGATGTGCACGCACACGGTCATCTGCGCAAACACGCGTACACGCACGCACACAAAAAGTGCTGTGTTTCCATCTGCGATGTTGCATCGGTTGGCTGGTACTCAGCTGGCAGGCAGATCAGACAAAGTGCCCAATATGCTCCCTAATGGCCCACGTCAGACGAACGAGATCCTCCGTTGTGTCTTTTCTTTGTCTGCTCGTTTTTTATTCTTTTTGCGCCTCCTCGTGCTCTTCTCGCTTGCCTTTCGTCCCCTTTGATGCACTCTGTCCCCTTTTTCCTTCAGCCAATTTAACTCCTGTGAGCTCGTTTCCTCCTCTTCTCTGTCTTTTTTTTTTTCCCCCTCATTATTTGAGGAAGCGCCGCTCATTGCCATGACCCTGCTGGGTCTCATTCACACAGGTAAGGGATGTAAATGTATCAAAGTGCACCGGTGAGCTTTCCCTTCACGCAGGTGAAACCCAAGAATTTGCATCTTCTGCCTGCATTTTGGGAAGGGCCTGGTTTTGTTCCCTTTTATGCGATAGAACGCTCTCCAACCATAGCTCCGAAGGTTTTGGGCTGAGGATGGGGGCGTCAGAGTCAAGAGAACATGATGATACTGCAGAGGGGTTTAGACTGAGGAAAGACAGCAAAGTAGATTGTGGGCTCAAGGCTCGACTTTGCTGTTTTATAAGGTAAAATATCAAAACTGCGGGGATCGTGGTTAGAATCTTCCGTAAAGAAAGCGTCATGGCAGTAACAGAGATGAGGGAGCAAGAAGGAGGAAGCTATGGCGCCAACTGCAGTCAACTAAACTTAAATAATAAACGATGTGAAGACACGTAATTCAATCTGTCAAAAACCATATATTTTTTTTTAATATATATATATTTCTTCTGAATGATCCAAAAACATCTCGTCTTCTCCTCTCCCTCCTTTCTATGAGTTTTATTTATTGTCGGGGTCACGGGTGGGACGGATCTTCATCTCCGAGAACTTGAGGGAATACTGCCAGCCGGTCCAGGAGGACCACTCGATGCCGTCGGCGTAGGAGGTGTGCTGGCCGCGGAGGTACTGGCCGTTGAGGTTGGAGGTGTGGCAGTTCCGGTACCACCAGGCGCCATGGTAGAACGAGGCGCAGTTGTTCTCAGAGTGGTCGTTGTCTCTGTCTTTGGTGGTGAACTTCATGCCGTTGTGCTTCAGAAGAGAGTCACCTTAAAAACAAGCAGAAGGTTTTGATTGTTGACATTTTGTCACCACAAACGTCAATCTATTCAGATGTTGTTTGGTACGCAAATGCAACGAAGCCTTAATGGGGAAAGTGGAAGGATGAAGATTTTTCGCAATTTTTTTTTCCAAAATGTATCTTTTACCGCAATACAGTTACAACTCTTTGGGTTATGCCTATCAGCTTTGCACATTTCAACATCTTAAAAAAAGTAGCTTGGCCAAACTATAAAAAGCAATTTGTAAATGTTTCCAGAGATTGCTGTTAAAATTCAAGTCTGTGCTTTGACTAGGCCATTTCAAACTCGTCTAAGCTCTTCCATTTTTCAAGTAGCTGAATGTTGTGTTGGAGGAGTTTCAAATCCGTTGGATCCTTCAACACTCATTTTTATTTGCATCATTCTGTATTTAACAATCGCCTGTTTCCTTTCACCTCTGACTAGCTTTTCACTTTACAATCTTTGAGTTGGCGCATCACATGAAATCCCAGTGAGTCTAGAGTTGTGACGTGACTAATTGTGGGAAAGTTAGTACATGCTTATTTAGGAAACAAGATATGTATAGAAAAACTATTCTGTTTGATCTTATTCTGATTGCATATATTCACAGTTATTTTAAATAGGAAAAATAATAAATTGCCCTTTAGGGTAAGCAGAATAACAGAAATAAAAATAGAGCTCCAGTGTTCTGAAGAATATTTTCTTCTCATTATCTGAAGCAGGAGGTCAGGCCACTTGGCAGCCAATTCATCAAACTTTCTTTTGTGACCTTTATGGCTTTTAATAACACACTCTTGCTTGATGGTTTCATCTGGATATGTGGCACTCGGAGAGGCTTTAATGTTTATTTTTCGATGTAAATGTTTTAACAGAGGCATAATGTCATATCTTGATTTCATTCTTCTGGGCAGCTTTCATCCCCCTCTGCCCCCCCTGCCCTCCTTCTGTTGGTACAAAAAGCTTTAAAAGCATAATCAATGAGAGGGCCCGCTTTTCTCCAGCCCACGATTGTGAATATGACAGTGATGTAAGACCACTGCAGGGATGCGGCACAGCCAAGTGCCCTTAATCATGGTCTGGATGCTAAGTCTGATCCCCACAATCAAATTGCTGAGCTGGAAACATTGTCCCACCACATAAAGATTTCTCGCTGGCAATTTCTCAACGACGATAACCGCTCTGAAAAGCCCCTGCTTTTAAAGACTTACAAGTAAAATGAGAGAAACGTCCTCAGAGATGCAGCAGTAACTCCGAATTTTCTTGATTTCTTTTTGCAAATGGATGTTCAAAGAGCTCTTAATGTGCAATGAGCTCCCCCCACGCTGCTCCGTTCATCTCTTTTCTCCTCTTTATTTTCAAAGCTGACTTCACATCGGGGGCCAGAAAGTGAAAAGAAGGACAAAGCTGCGAGCCGAATGAAAGGCTGTTTACCAGCCATCGGGTGATCACTAACAGCCAGAGAGGGCATCAAACAGCGCTTAATTGTGAAACTCCTCCACCACCTCTCTTGCTCCGCCCCGCTCACCCTCCCCAATTGGCATTACTATGGTAACCCTGTAAGATGGAAAAATAACCTGACGGCACGCCTCGTATTCATGCTTTCCATCCGTTTTGGTGTTAGCAGGGAAATAGTTGGTGAATGGAGCAAAGGGGCGATGGGAGAGCCCCCCATGGTGTCAACAACAGGTTGATGTCCAGAGGGCGCAGAGAGAGGATGAAAAACAACAGAGGCACTTAAAGGCTCATTTACAAGGCACGGGTGTCACCTTGGTGGTTTGAGGGGGCCGGCAGCCTCCTCTGATGCCCATTACGATCCAGCTGCTCACGGTGCAAATGAGCACCTGTTGGCTGATCGGAGAGAAGGACAACAGCAGCAAATGGTCCTAATAAGAATAGCAGCAAAACCTGGAGGGAAGCTAACGTGTTCTCTGGGGAGCATGAATTCGCTTAAATGGACTGCATTCAAACAGGACTTTTGCGAATACTGAAGCAAATAGGCAAAAATGTATTGTTTTACAGGCAGCGGTCACAGATTAAAAGAAGGGTAAAACCAACAAAATAGGCAGTAATGTGAAACACAGATAACAAAAAAAAAGATAACGCATGTCGGTCGTAACAGCTCAGGATGTCTTTAGTTGCTTTGTGAAAGTCCAAACTCTGTAGGAAGGACTGGGCATTACTTTCCACAGTCGCAAGTTTGGGAAATCTGATGATGATCTCAGATGCAGAGGTATATATTTGAATCAAAGCCAAAACATTAGATGAGTAATACAGGTAATCAGTAAAGTTTATGGATGTTATGCTAAGGTCAGCATGAAGTTGGATGGAACAAAAATGCTAGTCAAACTTCTCATAGATTTATTTGGAAAGAATTTTTAAAAACAAGGTATAATTTTCTTCACTTCACAGCTATCCATTAGATAAAACCCCAATAAAATGTGTTTCATTTTAGTGGGGTTTTATTTTATTGGGAGTGCCGGTTTTGCAAGCCACTGTAGGCAGAACTATCCGGGTTTTTATTTAGCGCAGCTCATCTTCTGGTACACCTGCTTCCTCTGGCTTTTCCTTCCAACCCAACTCCTCCCTTCTGCATCTCTCATATTTGTCCCTGTTCTCTCAGTGTTCTCGAAGCGGTGCTCCCCACAGGTCCCTTAAATTGCTTCTTCATTTCAGTGGCAGGTTTTTGTTTACGCTGCAGGTCAAGCTGTGCAATTAATTGCCAGTAATTTAATCAAGGTGACAGGTAGCTGGCTTGGATCTGATGGTTAGGGAGCAGAGACAACACCACTTTCTGTGCCTCTCCCTCTCTCTAGTTCTCTCTCTATGTGTGTGTGTGTGTGTGTGTGGAAGAAACACTCCTTAAGCAGTGGACCCGCCTCCTGCGCTGTAAAAATACTGCACTGCTATAACAGCTGAAGGTAGAAAGAAGGAGGAGCCGGTTGTAGGTGTCGCCTGCTTCTGGTTATAGCAACATTGCTTGAGTTTGAAGAGTCTAGTCGTAGCAAAAGCACGGCACATCTCACAAGAAGATGAGAACCTACGTGCGGTACATACCTGCGTTGCCAGAATAGTCTCCGACCGTCAAAGGGTATCCATCATCATCAGGGTCCACCGAGAAGAGACCAACGCCGAAGGTGCCGTAATGGGCGTACGCTGTGCTATTTTCAAAGTCCTCCAAGTCGATGCGCAGCTCATAGTTCCCCTGGATGGACAGAGCATGAATCTGCTTCAACCCTGCAGGGGAGAAAAGAAAAAAATAATAGAATGACACCCAGACAAAAACAATCCATTACAAAGTATCCTGCTTGTTCTCAACAGACAATCTGAAGCTATTTCAGTCCTCTGTCTCACCGCCATACATTTTCTGGAAATAAGATATATATTTTTGCCCATTTAGAGCCTTCCTCTGCATGTGTTGGGTTTCTTTCGGAAACGAGATTAGAGAGTCCTTTTAAAAGTGATGCACTCACACAGCTGTTTGGAAAGAAGCTGTAGATTTTTTTTTTTAAACTGAATTCATTTTTCAGTGGGATGCATGGGCTCTGAGTTTAAAGTTTAACTCCTTCAGTGCATGCTCGGTCAGACGAATCTATGGTTTATACAAATGTCTTCAAGATTCAACCATTTCAGTAGTAAGTTTAGTGTTTGCTTGTTTTAATATGCGCAAACAATAACAATAAAAAAGCTGCCCATTTTACTCCGATACTAATTTCCATATACTTTTTATTTATTTATTTTTTTTCCAACATAAGCACTGAACCCACCACACAGACTTAAAATAAATGTCTATCTTGGTCAAAGCAATTTTCAAACCTTCGAAGTCAAATTGTGCTGACAAGGAAATGTTTTAAAAATTGCCGGTGTGTTTACAGTCCTGTGACTTTGCAGACTTTACGATCCAACACAATGCAGCAATATGATTGATCTTCCTCGCGCCAGTGTTTTATTAGTGGCCATGTATCTTCAGCAGTGATGCTCCCAATGTGAAAGTAGAATTATTTCAACTGAAATATTCATCCATTCGTCTGCGCAGTTTCAGAAGGGAAGCTGGTGGCTGTCTTGGTGAGAGGCAGGTCACACAGGTAAAAGGTAAAGGTAATTTTATTAATACAGCCCAGTTTCATCAACAAGGCAATACAAAGTGCACTTTGTATTCCTTATTGCACACATACCAAAGGGCTTTTGTTTTTTCAAAAATCTTTGGGATCAAAATGTTCAGAAGTATTTATTGGTACCAGAGACAAAATTTGTTACAGGCAAATATCATTTCTCAGCACCGTACATTGACATTTCACCCAGGTTAGAATAGTTGTTTATACCCATCACTTTCTTGTGAATTATTTTGAGTCCCAAATTACTCTTTCAATTATTGCTGAACCTTTTAGAGGGCGTGTGCTGGCAAGACAGACTCTGCCAGAGGGGAAGAAAAGAGGAATTTCCATCCCTTCCATCCTGCTCTCCCTCCTGCTCAAGGTGGCCCCCTGCTGTGCTGGAGTGATGGTTCTTCTCAAGGCAGCTTTTCCCCTCCTGGGTTGATCAAAGGTATCAAAGAGGAATAACGTGTCAAGCAGAGAGAGGCAGGAAGAACTCTACCTGGGTGTCTCGAAGACAAAAATTCAAAGCAGGAAGACTAACAATGAATCAGGTTTCCAGGATGTGCTAAGGAGTCTGGCTCCACTGTACTTTTGAAGATACTCAATATAAGCGTTTGATCAGGAGGAAAATTACTTGACAGTAATCTTGGAAAGCGTCAAGTTCGGTTATAGATGGCTGTAAGAGCAGCTGGTACGCAGGACAAAAAGCGCCACAATGAACTCGAATGCTGTGATTTTATTTTTTTACCTGTTACAGTGTGCCTCACCTCATTCTCTCTCTATCTCTTTTTTTTTTTTTTTGAAGCTTAAAGAGCTCAAACGGTCTCGGCCTAATTTGAATTCCATCACTGTCGAGAACTGCTCTCTGAGAGCACCTTGTCTGAAGTGGAGGGCTAATTTGATGACAAACACATCTGAAAGAGCCCATTATTATTCCGAGGCAGAAGCCTGCAGTCTGGGCCGAGGCACTTAGTTTGGATTTTATCCAGCCCAATGGGAGGCGAATCTCATGCTCTTGGTTTTCAAAGCAAATCAGACAATCATAGGAGGAGGATCAGGCGTTAAACACATCCACGGGCAGGTGAGTTTATGCGTGACGCTCCCGAGTTCCTTTCTTTGTAAAAGTATATCAACGCACGAGAAAGAAGAGACGCAGGAGTGCAAACAAAATTTTACACATTTTCACACAGCTTCAGAGAAACAAAAAAAAAAAACAAAACAAAAAAAAACAAAAGTCCCATTTACAGAAATAGTTTTGGTGTCGCAGACGACGTTGGAGAGAAAAATAACGGTATCAATCTGCGGGATCACCTCGGGGAAAGGAAGCCCGCAGCGATTTGACAAACTTCAAAAGACTTTGAATGTTTTCTCTTCCAGAAAAAAGGGAAGCTGAAATTGCAGATGCAACACGCCTCTATTTAAAGACTCTCCAGCGTTCCAACTGTATTTACACAACTTTAATTCGGTTCCTAATTAAAGCCCCAGAGAATCTCAGCGAGACGCCAATTCAGAATAATTAAAAAGGAAGACAAGAGAAATAACAACAGAGACTTTGCTGCTTAAAGTCTTAATGCTCAGGTGTAAGTGTGCGCTAATTAAATGCTATTGTTAGCATGTTTGAAATTAGCTCTAATGCAAGGGAGGATTTTAAGGTGTTTTGCTGCAGTATTAACATGCTGATTGCTCCATAGGGGACTCCCTGTTGCTCTCTTTCTGCACTGATTTAATATTACCTAAAAGCTCAGTAAAATTAATATATGTTTTTTTAGCTGAGTAATCATGTTTCACCTATATATATATATTTTTCCCGACAAGTTTCATGTTGTTGTTTATGTTGATTTATTGTTCGCAGCCCACAGCACATTATTAATGGTAAACAAAAATCTGACAGCAATAATTAATTTCCAGAAACTTGATTCTAATTTAAATTATACATAGCAATGATTCCTGCAGTTTGAAAATAAACAACCCAAAGAGGTAAATAATTGCGCGCTGTCTTCCCGAAGGAGGGAGAAACTGTTTAAAATGTTTATTTTTACTTTAATGACTCTTATTTATACTTGGAAGAAATAAAACAGGGACTTGATGATAATTAAAAAGATTTTCAGCCACTTCTATGAATTATATCGCATTTGGGAGGACAGCGTTGTACAGTAAACAGAAACAAAATTATGCAGGCAATTTCAGTTTTTATTGTTATTTTATCTTTATAATTCATCAACGTGCTGAAGCGCCAAGTGAAAAATGTTTATCCAAAATCTTTTATTCATGAGAATATAAAAGCTTGTGACTGGAGTTTGGTTGGGATAAAATAAAAAAAGCATTTGTCAGTCGTAAAATGTGGGTATAAATTGACAAAGATCCAAATTGACCCAGCCGAAAGTTAAATACTGGAAACAATGTGTTGTTTCAAATACTGAAATGAAAACATCTCATGAGATATAAAGCGTCTCTGAGGATGTTTGATGGAATATTTGAATTAAATAAATAAATAAACAAATAAATGAAGCAGGGACAATTACTTCGGCACAACTTTGCAAATGTATTGAGTCATTCTTATTTAATCAGTTTGACTCAGTTTTTCACTAAAGCTGAGACTTTCAACACATCTGAGGTCACAAATTGATGTGATCTTGAAGACCATTTTGAAAAAGATCTGTTATTTAGTGCGCTCCTTTTGTTATTTTATATTTTATTAAAGATCAAACCAATGCATAAAATGAACACCATTAAAACGGAATGTGATGAATTAATTTGGTGTTTAATTGCCTTTATGTTAGCTAGCAAACAACAAATACTTCACTGATTTTAAATTATGATAAGACACTTGACCTGGATGGTATTAAACTGGCCACCGGTAATAAAGACTTTTCATGGTAACTGTGTCTGTACAGAAAAAAAGACAAACAGAAGCCATTACCCAAAACAATACAATCAAACAAAAAAACCTCCAGAAAGTCAGAATAAATGTTGATCACCATCATCTTTTGAGAAGTATGAAGAAGTTGTTAATGTGTGGATGCATACTTTAGTACTACACATTATTCATTGTTACCTTGATGTGCACCGAAATAGTAATCAAGCACCGTCTACATGTTTCAGCTTTTCTGAATGCTTGGCAGCATAATGGGTTTAACTATGTACATCATTAAGGTCCCAACCTTTGTGTTGTAAAGATGAACGTCTGCCTTTCGCCAACACACAAAGGAGGCATAATTAACGTCTTCTGAAAGGAAGACAAACAACACAACCAGTCGTCATTTTAAAGAATCAATGCATTTACAGATAAGGAATCTCATTAACCCGGTTGCAACGTGATGAGCAAAAAATGTTGCTTTATTCCGTCTTCTGCAGTATCTACCTTATGAGTTTCATTAGCCTTACACGTTTTTAGATCTAACGGACAAAGGTAAGAACAGTAAATACAAAATGCAGTTGTCACAGAAATGTAAATTTTAGTTATTAAGAGAAAAGCTTATCCAAATCAACCTGGGCCAATGAGTGAAAACAGATTCCTAACAGGTTTCGCCACCTTGGTGGCCATATTCCTATGGAAGTATGTCTGCTCACTCGTCTTTTAAATTTGGCCACTCTGTGTAGTTTTCAGGATTAAATGCATTGAAGGTTCAGGTCTGCACTTTAAGAAGTTTAACCCCCAAACCGTAATTTTGTCCATGTCGAGCCGGTGAGAGGTATGGCTTGGATAATCGTCCAGCTGTGTTTTTGAAACATGCATCAAATCTTGAGGATTTCCTGGTCAATAGCACAATTTGTGATTTCAACTGTTCATCAGGTCCTGAAGAAACAATGCAGCCCACACTATCACACTGCCACCGTCATGTCTGGCTGCTAACACGTTCCTGGATTCGGTTGGTTATGACAGATGTAAACAGAAGGACGCCAGTAAAAAAGCTCAGTTTTTGCTTCGTCAACCCACAGAATTGTTTGTGCTTAGAAACAATTTTATGCTTAGAAAACCTTAGTTTCTTTTTTGTCACAGGTAAACATCCCCTCACATGGTCAAATGTGAAACTTCACTTTAGATGCTGTTCAGAGGTGAGACACTGATGCACTGTTGATGTAATTTCAGAGGCCATGCCACGCCTAAGAAGCTTCACCTCTCTTCCACATTTTCTCCATGTGGGAATAATGGCCCTTACTGCAGATATTATTATTTAAAAGCCTTTTTTTGTCTTTTTACCTTACTAAATTTATCTTTGATAAGATCAATTTGATGGACAGGAACACTCACAGCCACAAGAAATGGAAACAGAGGAGATGTTTCAGGAGGTGAATGCCTTTTCTTAGCACTTTAAAGCATCTCATTTTTATAATTTCATTTGTACTGGCAACAGGGTGAGCTAAAGGCTACTGTGTCTTCACTGTTAAAAATAGCACTAAATCTGAAATCCTACAATTAGCCTCATCATGATCATTATTTTGAATATCAGACGGACAGAGGACGCCAGTGCGTCTTCTGTGGTGCATGTGAAAAGCAGACCGACACCAAAATTGGAGCACGGCTACACATGGGAGCCGAGATATTGGTCTCTTCGGAAATAGATTTAGAAAAACATAAAAAAAAAAAAATTGCAAAACAAATGATATATATACGTAATTAGCTCCTTAAACTAGGTCACAGCAATCCATAACTCATTTTCGCAGCTCTGAGGTTGAGAGGAAGGAGGACAAACTTAGCCTGTTTAGAACTTGAAGAGAGTAATTTGTTATTTTGATCTTTTATTCGTTCCGAGAGGGCACGCTTGCTTCGAGACGAAGAGGGGAAACACAGTGCAAGCCTTCCTGACATTGATTAAACCATTACCAACAGGGATTCCTGCACTTTAAATGCAGTTTTCCAGCTAATGAGACTGACATCAATGACTTCATGATGAAAAAGAAAGAAAAAATAAATACATCTTTGTGGGATGCCTATGCTTTAGTGCTAAAAGGTCCAAATATTAATGTTTTATTTGCTTTTATTTGAAAAGTGTGCGAGTGGGGCTGATGTATCGGAGGCTTTTACGGGACGGTTCGGAGGTCTGAGCTCACAGACTCGACAGAACTCCAGGGCATGAAGAGAAAGAATGCAAAAAAAGCTGATCTCTAAACCCAACAGAGGAAAGATTACACTCCTCTTTGCCATTTGTGACATTTCTCGAAGTTAATTATTCATCATGCTTTTCTCCCTCTGTTGCTGGGGGGCAGCTCCAGAGACTGTTCCAGCATTAGAGGGGAAAAGGAGCAGTGCTCTTCCATCTCCTCCTCTTCGCCATCCCTTACTACTGTAACGCAACCCCTCCCTCGTTTGTCATACCCCCTCTACTCCTGCTTAATCTTCCTGTCAAGCTGTTTTTACTCCGCAGAGGTTGTCGATAAAGGGGGAGTTAGGAGACATCGGGGCTGCTCCAATACACCCACAAGGACAGCTGCTGTGACCCTCACCCACTGGGAGGTGAGGGGGGGACAGAGGGCGTCCGCCACGTCCTGATCGAGGGGTCTGCTGAAGGGCTTCCTCTTGGGGGATACAAAAGGCTTGCAATCGCCGGCTCTCCTCTCGTCATCGAAAGATAAGAATGCGGGTAGAAAAACAGAGGCAGGTGTGTGCTGAACTCTCTGAGCCAAATGTGACATGTGGTTGGGACAAAAGTGGAAAAGCATTTGTTGCGTGCCTGTGTCACACACCCGACACAGGCACGTCTGTTTGCGACTGTGTTTGGAAAGTTTACACTTCACTTAAAGTTCACATAAAGTTTAAACGATCAGTTTGAGTGAAATATTACAGTATCCACTATTTTCAGTGATTTTGCAAGAACTGTGATCAATATACCAACAAAAGCTCATAATTGTGAAGTGGAAGAGAAAGGAGACATTGTCTTTCAACTGAAAACAGTCTGAAAGTTGTCAACGTGGAACTGCGGTCTATTCTCTGCGGTGTGTGTGTCTGTCACTTATGCACGTCTTGAGCCTCGGTTTGCACAGCTGCGCCACTCTCTTTCCATTTTTAGATCATGAATAATGCTCTGTGAGATATTTACGCTTGGGATAATATTTTAGAACTTTACTCTGCTTTAAATCTGGCCAAACTGTATTGCTGCTTAGTTTGTTCTTTTCATTTTAATTTTTTTCTCTCTGTTTGTTTTATGGCGCTGCATTTTTGTCTTGCGGCTATAGTTTTTTGAGAAAGCTACAAATAAAAGATTTGTAACTTTGATCACTTTTAAAAACACTTGGAGCTTGAAGTTATAATCCATCAAGCCCTTGTTTATTGTCAAGGCCTTTCTTTTCATTTTGCTTTATTCTCAAACTTAAATGTTTCAGAAAATCAAACAAATTCTTTGTTTGATAAGTTATTGGGAAAGTGCGTATTTTGTTGTATTTGCTGTAAAACTAGGAGCGTTAAAGACACGATGCTGACATCGAACACGATGCTGACAAGTAAAACCTGCTGATAGTAGTGTGATGGCGCTGGGCTCTTGACTGAAGGATAGATGCTACTTTGCAGCAGAAAATCTAGAATAATGTCTCACTTTGTTGACCTAAAGCTCCAAAGCACTTGGGTTACTCAGTAAGATATTGAACCAGCACATCCTGCTAAGGCCTTATCAAAGCCAGCACACATATTTTGCTGAACTGTGATTTTATGCTCTCCTTACGACTCTTATCCACAGAAAATAAATAAATAAATTGGCACAAAGAAGTATTTCTAAGGGTTTTTTTTTTTATTCAAAGTGGGAATGTAAAAAAAAACACACAAAAAAAACTGTTTCCTATGTTGGATATCTATAGATCACTTAAACTCGTGATTTGCACGTTGAGCATTTCATGTGGTTTTTAATTGCTTTTCACCAGCTCTGTGAGAAATAAATTTAGAACGTTAGCTGAAGTTAATGATGCAAAGAAAATCATAAACTTTGTTAAAGAAGAAACAAGTTGCAATTGTTCTGGGAGTATATTTAGCTTGTACGTTGTCGCCAGGCTCAGGATTTTCTTTTAAAATGTCAAATCCATCACTTTCTGGCCCATCAAAGGTATATATTTCCTTTAATAAGGCATTTTTTATTAAAGAAAAATGTTTTATTTCATTCTTCCTGCAGGTTTATGTGTTGTTGCAAAACATGCTGAACACAAAAGGAAGAACTGAGCCTGTCATAAGAATGCAGATTTCATGTTTTCATCATGATATTTTGACACGTCTGTTTAAGGTTACTGAGACAGAAAGACAGATGTGTTTGAATAACACATTCCTCCCACCTCACACTCTCCAGTGGCCAACACTGGGATTTACAACAGAGTTTACAGCACATTGCCTTTGCTGCTTTCTTATCCAAAAGGGGGCTGTCACTATGCGAGGGAAGGGTAATTTGTGACTATTTCTTGTTATAAAAACGCAATTCGGCTTTTAATATATGAAAAAAAAAAAAAAAACATTTGCGCATGCTTTTTCTCCCTCAGCAGGAAGAAGGTTGGGAACTGGTGTAGGACCTTAATTTTGAAGCATAAATTCAAAACATGTTGCAGCAATTTTATTTGTAATGTCAGCTTTTAAATTGGGGGAAGCATTCTGTTTTTTAAGAAACTCCATTGCTGATCAGGAACACTTGAAAGTTGAATGGGTATAGTAGCCCTTTTCACAATTTGATGGTTAAATAACCAGATTAAAAACAAATATTTGTTGTCGAATTCATATATGTATTTATTGAATAACTCTGCAGCAAAAAGGGTTTTTGAATTGAAAAAGTTGTTTTGTATGTTGATAGCCGGTTTTTGATTAAAACATAATTAACTCCATGTAGACTCTGCAAGTAATGTGATTAAAGCTGGAAGAATCGTCTCACAGTCTAGGATGCAAATATTCATGGAGAGAAATACTGAAACGTAATATTTATTCTACACATTTTTATAACATTGGAAAACATTAACAATGTTTGTGTCATGTTTGTCCTCCAACAGAGACCATATTAAAATTAAAAAATAAATACATTTCCCACTCCAATCTTTTTTACATTTTCCAACATTTTTGAAAAAGCTCCAGAGATCCACTGGGGCAGACAGGCAGGTAGCGAAGCCCTGAGCGGGACTTTTGGTTTGGACTGATTTTTTAGAAATAGAAAGGAAGAAACAGACTGGTTAACACTGAAAGGCTTTGAAGAGGAGGGCTCATGAGGATCCTTTTGCAAACACACAGAGCTGGAAAAAGTGCAAATCCTGGATCCCTTCTTCCTTTTTGCCCCGAACGGCAAATCCTAAGACTATAGATAAAGTAATATGTGGTCTCTAATAGGCCTGCTACGGTCCCAGTTCTGTTGTGCATTTCAAGAAGCACAAAAGGGATGACAGGCCTGCACACATTCTCTCCTTTAGTTGCACTCATGCATATTATCCTCCTTCCAACACATAGAAGACATGCACAACCGGCTGACTTCACAATATTCAAAAGTACTTCAAGTCTGAATACTCTCAGCACAATAAGTTTAGCTGTGAACACAGGGTGTCGTCCCCCAGGCCGACTCCAGCTTTTGGTGAGATGATCTTCTGAATGTTCGTGCCGTCCTGCCAGCAGCGCCCTCGTTATTGCTTCCAGGAAACACTTGCCTCATCTTTGAAGACAGACATTTTTCTTTTTTTTTTTTTTTTTGCAATATATTATTAATACATATTGTTGCCTCCGAATCTTTCGGGTTTATGGATACCTCACTGATCTGCATATTTTAGACCTCCAGCATTCTCCCTAAATTAAATCTAGTGGCTTTAATGAGTCCCGCCTCACACTGACACAGACGGTGGAGGTTTGACACGAGTTCTACAGAGGTAGCGATGCAGCCCTGTAGATCTGATGAATGGTGTTTAGGCTGACGGTGTGAAAAGAGAAAGATAATTATTCTCTTTGACTCCTAGCAGAGAAATGACAGCACTAAAACCCCGGGAGAAACGGGACGCAGCTCAACCAAGTTTGGGCATTCTTTTAAAATTATTTCAGTGTCATGGGTCGTATTTAATTGGAGCCGCTAAACGTACAAAGCTATGGTAAAAAGGACCACAAAAGCACTCAGCAGTTGAAAGCGTTGCTGCTTTTGTGGCAGCCCAATGGAGCTATTAAGTGATAGAGTGAGATGGAAGAGAGAAAGTTATTATGGTAGAGCTCTCGTGCAAGGTATAATTAAATGTTAATCCACCACAAAATACATGTATTTTGTGCCCTGAATTTTTTTTATTTATTTTTTTCCCTTTCTGTATTAGAGGCAGTTCAAGGCACGCTGAAATAGTTTTAAATGGAAAGAAATAATCTGTTGTGTTTCTTTTTTTTTTAAATCTGGATTGTTGTCTACATTATTTAATAAAATGGTTGCCATGTTAGTTCATTTTCATTAACTCCCAGAATCAAAATAAGATCACAAAATCTGATTCCCAGCAGTGTTAAACGTCCTGATGTGTGTTTTTTTTTATTGTTTTTTTTGTCTTTGTCTCGATGTGTCATGTTTCAAATATTTTTCAGGATTGACGCACGGATTTTAATGTCCTCTCCTGATCCCCGCTGTTGGTGTACTAAGCGTGTTTTTGCCCCCTAACACAATTATTTTGCCCTGAAACACCTGGAGTTTTGAAAAGACGTGCGGTTTCTCTCTGTTCCTCTCTTCTTTCTAGAGACTTTTCACTTTAGTAACACGACCCAAAGCTTCCTCTGGTTTTGTCCGAGTTTAAAAAACGGCTTTTAAGCTTTCAATCTATATGCTCACTCAAAGGGAAGTGGCTGGTTTACGTTCCGTGAGGTCTGACAATGTTTTTCTTTACACAGGATGTCAGCAGGCCTTTGGATATGAAAATAAAAACATTTAGGAAGTTTTTATTGAAGTTCTCTACCAGAAGAACTATGTATAACTGTATACATTCCTTTTCTAAGCAAAATAAAATCCATTTATTCACCCATACTTTATCTTATGCTTGGCACAAACTGCTTCTTACTCAGTTTAGATCTCCAAATCATACACAGCGTTGGTTGGTCCTCGATTGTCTGACTTTCTGATTCATTTTGTATTAAATGTGACAAACCACGACCATGTCTGTATCTATCAGAAACTGTGAACTTAAGCGAACACTTTTACATGTTTGCAAAGGCATCCATGGTGAGACCGCGGTAACGCATCTGTGACTGCCCCACGTGTCGTCTTTTTTTTTTCTTTTCCTGTCAGCCAAGTTGCTGCAATCTCTACACCAGCTGTCACTTCCTTCTCCGTAGCACCAGATATATCCCAGCACTCATTTCATATGAATGAGTACCGGTCGCTTTTGTCTCTCGCTGCCTCTCCGGCAGCGCTTGAGCTCACAGTGCGCCGTGAGAGAGAGGCGACACGTTTGCTCATGTTGCTTCTAATGTAGCTCGAAGATTTTTAATTAAATGTTTGTTTATCTCAACGAGTGCAACTGAGCTTGATTTAAAGCTCTCTTCAAAGGCTGTTTTGAGGTCCTCCTTGCCCGCCCTGTTGCTTATTTCCATCATGACTATTATTAATGAGCGGATGTATAATTTTAATGGATGAGGACAGGCAGGGGCTGGTGGAACATGGAAGATGTAAAGCTAATTGTCAGGTCACAGTGATGCATGGAGATGTAGCTGCAATTAAAACAAATGCCATTTTCTCTTAAACAGTTTTCCAGCTCAGATCAAACAAGTAGTGGCAACCGCCGGAGCATCAAAACGGCACAGATAGACATTATGTATTATGGATATGCCCTATGGCTTCTCTATTTTAGTTAGTAACATACACAAATGAACTATTTCCATCAAAAGGGTCCACACCCCTCAAACTTGTTCACATCTCATATTAGAAGCTCAGGCCTCAATGTTTTTGATTCAGATTATATAGGCCAATGAAGGAAGTGCATCATTTTTCAACATGGTTGCTTTGCATTTGTATTTTTCTGACTCCCCCCAATTTCGCTGCAGTCAAAGCTGCAGGTCTTTGGCGACCACCAGCAATTCAAGTAAATGTAAATGTTTTGGCATTTTTATTTCACAAAATAGCTCAGTGAGATTGGATTAAGATGTGAAAACGGTTTGATCTCAGCCATTCCCTTATAGTTCTGGCTTATTTTTGGAGTTCTTGCCCTGCTGTTCGTTCTACCTCCACTTCGAGTCTCTAACAGCTCTTCCAGAAATGCTCTGCATTTGGCTCCATCCATCTGCACTATTCTTCACCACATTCTTAATGTGGTCAATTTTAGTCCCTATGACACACTCTCTACATTTCCAGACGCTGTGCTTCATGCCATGTTTTGTCAGAACCTAAGCCTGCTTTAAGCTTCTTAATAACTGCATTTGTAACTTATGCAATAAGTTCCTTTGTTATCATATAATTTGTCACTAATATCCTCTAATGGACATTTTTTATTTTTATTTGAAAAAAATTAAATAAAAACAATCAAGTGTGCAACCTGGAGTTCGTGTATGGGATAATAGTACAAAGTTCAACAAGTACTGTAATGGAACAGTAGGCTTTGAGCATTTTTACATGGACTCCACTGATGTCTTGGTCGTCCTCATAAGACAACTTTAACCTATGTATTTTGTGATGTTCATGTGTTTCTGTATTATTCATTTTCCTCATTCATTCGGTATTAAATCTTGTTCAACTAAAACACTTGTCTGTTCCTTTGAGGACAATTCAAGAGAAAGTTGTGAAACTCATCATAGAATAGGAGCCACAATAGGTGCAACAGTGAAAATACTGTTTAAATTCACTCTACAATTTCAATTATATGTCGTACATTGAACATTACGCTTGCTTCAGAAAAGATTCAGGCAGACATAAGTGCAGACTGAAGATTGTCGAAATGTGTGCTATGACTCACATTGGACTGTTGCTGACTGTGATGATGGGTAATCGCACTGCACGCAGAGTTTGGATCATCTGCTTAGCAAATACGTGGCTGAATGAATGGTGTCGCTCATGCCGCGAGTGGACAGCCACAGGAAGTAGTTGCACAGTGTCTTGTTTCCTTTTGTCACTGTGTTTTTGTTTTTTGTTTTTTTTTTCATTTATTAATTTTTTTTTGCCTCAGTTTGTCTGTTTAATCAGCGTGTACGGCTTTGATTTCCTATGCCGCTTCAGTTGCACATCCCTCCATTAGTATTCTTTCAAGAGCATTTCAAGGGCAGAGCGTGTCTAAGTAGGCTGAATTTGATCATGCTGGCACATTTTAAATGTTCAAAAACAGCAAACAGAAATCCTGCTGTTTCGGGTCCCTGCCTCGGCTGCGTCAGCAGGCTTGTTTATCCCACTCAGACTAGATCCATTCCAGCGATAAGGAGGGGAGAGTAGTGGAGAAATTTAAAACTCCAAAGTCATGCTGATTTCAGGCTATCACGAAAGAGCCATTTATCTGATGGCAGACAGCTCTGATAGATGTCAATGTTACATTTCAGCTCTGCTTTTAACCCCCATGCCTTTGTGAAACTAAACGTTCTCAGACGCTTTGCGCTGGGCAAAATAAAAGAGGGGGATTTTGATCAAGAGGCAGGATTAGACTTGTGAAACCATGAGAGAGAAGAATGTGCTCCAACAAACCATCACATCTGATATAATCAGAAATTAACCTTCGGGATGGAAAGACTGAGCCTGGAGTGGCGAAGTGAGAGATGGCAGGGAGGAGGAAGGAAGGTGGGGGCAGGTAGACAAATGCTGCCAGACCTGCCAGGCCTTCAAGGCTGTAATTCAGAGAGAGGACCACATTAATATTTAGAGGCGCTCTCAGGTAAAAACAAAATGAGCTGAGGAGCCTCGGCTAGCAGGCAAAGCTGCGACGTGCCGGAATAAAGATCCGTTTGAGCGTGCAGCATTTACATGGATACAACGCTTCAAGGTTTGAGCCCAAAAACACAATCATCTTAGAAGGCAGCAATAAATTAAACATATTTGTCAAAACGCTTCGATAGACGCAGTGCTACATGGGTAATATAATCCATCAAAAATGAGGTTCGTGAGCTGAGACGGACCTGTAGGAAATCCTCCCAAAACTAAACCAGAGAACGCAACATGATCAAAACTGTTATCTAAAGCGGCTAAAATGGAAAACACAATGCACAGTTCAATTAGCAAACCATTGAGTAGATGTTTTACCAGGACAGGATATATTTGGATAGATTATCATAAAATTACACAGATATTAATGCTTCCTAAAGGAAGAACCTTCCGGTGTCAAGTGTTTGAAACAACTTTATAGGCTGATGGGCAACATATGGAAATCTCTAAATATACATATGGATCGTATGTTTTGCACAGAAAACAGCAAAGAAAGCTAATTGAAAGCCAATAAAATGACAGAATCAGATATAAAAATAGACTTCTGATCCAAAAAACACAAGGCAAATTTCCAATGATCAAGGTTCCCTTTCTGTCTGTTTATTAGAGTCCTTTAAATTAAAAATAGTCAAAGTGACCTTTCATTTGTGTTCACTTTACCTTTAAGACTAATGCAAAATGTCATGGCTATACATGAATGCATTTCAAAATGTACATGTTAGCAGCAAAAAAAGAAAAAAAGGGTAGATAGGGAATAAAAAGGGTAGATTTAATCATAACAGCTCACTTGGAGCCAAGAACAAACAAACAATACTACAATATACTACTGAAAATGTCTGGCAGGGGGGGCGTACTATGGTGGCACAGAAATTAGCACGCTGCTCGTTTGGAGCCCTTAGCCCTCGATGCAGACGTCGCGGGCTCGACTCCCGGTCCCGGCGACCTTTGCCGCATGTCGTCCCCCCTCTCCTCGCCTTCTTTCCTGTGAGTTTTTTGTCGCAAAAAATATGACCCTCTAGTGCCACAAAAACTCATTAGAGAAAACTATGAAAAAAATAAATGTTTAGCAGGGATAAAAACTAGTTCAGTCTTTTCAAAAAGCCCCAAAACAAATAATTAAAAAGAACTCACTTCCTTACAACTTACTATGTTCATTTCATACGACTTTTATACATGGCCGTTGCTTTTCGACACAGTTCTGCTAGATTATCATCTCCCTTCAATGCTCTGTTGTTTTTCTCCCATTGAGCTCAATTTCACTGGTTAATTTCTAGCCAACAGAATGAGGAGTTGGGGACAATTATACGGAAGCAATCTAAGAAGATTGCTTCTTAGTGTGATTGGCAATCACACAAAGCAATCAAATGGAAATATAAAGATTATGGCATTGTAATTTAAGTTGTGAAGATCATTAGTCTTCATCGTGGCTTGTTAATATGTTACAGGGTCTAAACATGAGGAAATGAAAGGACATTCCTGAGATCTGTCATAGCCCCGTTGTTGCCCTCCTGTTTTGACAGACCAGGTTAAGTCTCTGTCCAGATTTAGATTTATTTATTTTTTTCATATTTTGCTCATCTTAACTGCTAATTTTAATAATCTGATTCTGATAATTAGTGGCCAATGTGAGGTTCCTTTCAGTTTAAGCCACCTTGCATCCAGATGTCAAATTTAGTAAGTTTCAGCATTTAATTTATGCAGAAATGTGATGTGGGAGTGACATTTTTCTGTGGCATCATGTCTTCCAACTTCTTGAGATGAAAGACTGATCTCTAATCGAGGGCATGAGATTCAAACTTTAACTCAAAGAAACAAGGCTGTCCCCCCCTGCGACTCAAACTCTTGCTCTGATCATCATTGTTTTCTTCTCCAACTGTATTCCTCACAGAAAAAGTTTGGTCGTATGAAAGTTCTTCATAATTTGTCTTGCAATCTTATCAAAATTCCCCTCGTTTCTTTCCGCTTGCACTCTCCCATGTCATCGGCCCAAAAGCAGGGAGGGAGTGAAATTTATACAGACAGGAACACATAGAAAACCAAAATGTTAATACTGTCATTGCTAGCACACAATAGAGTAATTTAACTGAACTGCTGACATTTAACAAACTAATCCAGTAAAGTAACATGTTAGCATGAAGCTAACATGTTACTTACATTGTATCCATTGTATCCACAACATTGTATCCATGCTAGATTTTATTAATAAGGCACTAAAATAACAGATTTATTTTTGCCTGTATGATAAAAAAATACATTTGTTTTCAAAAATATATAGAGCACAAATTGGTTACACAAGAAATGGAGCTGTAGGAATAAGTGCAACACCTTTAATCTTTCTGTGTAAAATATTTGCTGAAAATGGAAGGTAATATGTGATCTTGCCTGTGCAACATCAAGTGAAGAGGAGACGCAGCGTTAAAATCACTGTTGTAGCCACCAACTAGACTTCTGCCTTGAATCCACCTTTTCTCCTCACTGGAATGGCTTGTTCTATTTTCAGCACATTTAACATAAAAGTATTATTGGTGGTGGACTTGTCCTTGTTGCTATTTTCTGTGTGAATTATCTTTGGTTCTGTATAAAGAGCTGGCTATGCATAAAATACATGCATGGGCATAAATAAGACACTTTAACAGCTGCAATACATATATGACTAAAACTGGTTAAAAAATATGAAAGCCCAATGCTTCAGGCATTGGGCCCAACTGGATTTATATTAAATGAACATGATGGGATATAACATATAGAACATTAGAGAAAAAATTTTTTTTAAAAATGACCGGAGCAAATCTATTGTTATTCTCTTTCGTGACAAAGCAGGATTATATGAATTGTTTTGTTCTTCAAACAAATCGACTTCTGCATGTCCCAGAAGATTCTGTGAACGATGGAACAAGATTCAGTCAAAGTAACAACCTCCTCAAATCCCCCAAACCGCTACCATTGAGTCATAAAGAGGAATGTATTAAATGTCTTAAATTTCTTCAGCTGATCTTATAGAAATAGGGAAAAGTATGAAGTGCATTAAAACAGTAGGAGTGAAATAAACCTAACTACACAGCAAAAGCATATTAGGAAAAAAAAAAAAAGAGAGACACTGGCAATGCAGGAAGTGGGAGTTGACACGGGGGCAAAGCATAATGAGCATGGAGTAGGACACCGAAATGCCATGAAGTCTTTGATTATAAAAGCAAAGCACCATTATGAGTTGTCCTGAGCCGAGAGGTGGCCCTGCTGGGGCCCTGTCTCATTCCTGGGTCAAAGCAATACAGGGTCCAAGAGGGAGAGTGTCCAACAAGGCCACACAACGACGGCCTTTTTTTGCTCTTAATGAGGTTACTAAACCTTCACTGCTAATTACAAGCGCAGCGCATGATTCCAATTCTCTGGGTTTTTAAAAAGCTGCGGTGGTTTTCTTCAAATACCGGCGCAGACAACAGAAAGATTTTGGCGAAGAGAAATCATAATGGCGTAACTAATTAGGAAAGCTGAAAATGTCATCCTTTAGAAAGATGAGAAAACCGCTCTTTAATAGCTTTAAATGACTCATCGATGTGCATGCCGTCGCCACGTCTGAACTCATGAGTTAATAATGAGAAAAAGTCAATGACAAGTTTTTCAAAGGGTTGTAAATATCTAGCAAAACGTCACACTTAGATATCGGGTGTTTGTTTAAATCAGTGTAAGAAAATATGTTTTTCACAACTATTATAGCCTCGGCCCTTATACAAGATGGAGAAATCAACTCTATCTATCTATCTATCTATCTATCTATCTATCTATCTATCTATCTATCTATCTATCTATCTATCTATCTATCTATCTATCTATCTATCTATCTATCTATCTATCTATCTATCTATCTATCTATCTATCTATCTATCTATCTATTATCTATTATCTATCTGGCACATTAATTTAAAGGTGTATTTTCTGTTTAAATTAAGAGCTCTTAAGAAAAACAGGACAAACTTTGAAATAAATTATTGCATGAAACAAAATAGAAGGGGATTTTAAAGCAGAGGCAGGGTGCCTGGCGTCTGGGTCTAATGACTTTTCTGCCACTGTTACATGTGAATCTATTCCATCATTCCTCAATGAAATTTTCAATCATCCCATCTGTGCTCATTCAACATTCCTTTATGAGCAGATTCCGCTCATAAAGTTTTTACATCTCCTGGAAGATGAAATCCCTTCTCCCTTTTAAAATGCCTCGTGTGCAGCAGACAAGACTCTGCTGCCGGCACGTGAAGGCAGGTGGAGAAACAAACCTACAGGGCAGCCAAAATCTGGGTTTAGTGGAGAGGACCACGTGTTACACGAATCATCATACATTGAAATTACAAAGAGAATTGATGCAAATCACAACTATATTCACCTCATGCAGATTCTGTGCAGATTCTGTGCAGATTCTGTGCAGATTCTGCGAATATCAGGGTACATATGCATATAGTGGAGGACAACACATCCTCCTAAAGGAAAAGAAGAATGATTGGTTGTCCCAAAAGTGGGATGGATAACCATATCCCAGGAGAGTCAACAGGTAGTGGTCTTTAGATAAGAGTCAGATGACTCAGGGTGCCAGCTTTCTAAGAGGCGGTGAAACAGATTAGCAAATATCGTCTGCTTTTGTCTTGAGCACAGTTTGCATGTGGTTAACGTTACTAAACTTCTGGTTTGGATCATCCCAAACAAAGTGGAGCTGTTTGGAAAAATGTGACTAATTGTCGTAGTCGAGCAGACTACGACAATTAGTCTGCTCCAAAACCAAAGATTTAGATTCTTTAACATTTTATTTTCTTTGTGAAGACTCATAAAGGGTTGTTTTTTCTGCCACCTTAGACAGAGAGCCTAAAACCATACTTCATGACTAGATCAAAACTACACAGATTTTTTTATTTTTTTTTTGCCAAACATGATTTTTCTTTCATTCTTTAAGTTTGACATTACTATTTTTCACAGAAGGGCTGGAGAAGAGGATATTTGTGGCTTGACCAGCGCACCATTTATATCAGAACCATCCCTGTAACCAACATCAGTGTGTCAGACACACCGAGAAGGAATCACACTCATGAATAATTGAAGGAATATGAATGGAGTATTGGAAGAGCTTAAACTGAAAACACTTGCACACGCCTTCAATAATAGATTACAGGGGATTGTAGTTTAAATCTGTCTTTGTCATGTGGGATATGGTGTTAGATAGTATATTCCTGTGTTCTGAGACAGCTTGGGACACCACCAATAAAAGCCAGTTCCCTTTGCACACTGTCACTTGCACTGGGACATCAATTAACCTATGATGAGCAATTAAGGCAAATGTGCAACCTAAAGTGGAACAAATCTCCTAATCCAGTAAGAAAAATGTTCAATTGAATTATGGTACAGGAGGGGGGGGATATAGAGCATAGTGGCTCGCGAATCAAACTTGAATCATCAAATATTCATATTCAGTAAATTTGTGTTTTTCACATAGAATCTCAATTAAAAAACATTGAAGTCTTTTGCTTCCAATATATTTAAAAAAACTGAATAAAGTTCAATGGGCATGCATAATTTCCCAGGGTGGCAAATGCATCCTTTATAAAGTATCTGTATGTAAAGAGTGGGAATGTCGAATTATCAGCAAAGGACAAAGTTTTTTAGAGAGTGAGAGCAACAAAACGGATTTGTAAAGGGACATCTTGTTTGAAAGATACAAATGTGGGTTCATTCAGAGATAACACAGAAAGCTACAAAGGGGACAATATGTAGCACCCACACAACCCCATTAGTCAGTGACCTCAAACAGACATCATTTATCTAATGCAGCAAACACATATCTAATGCACAGTGTCTCCCCCTTTTCACAAATGTCACCTTTTTTCTCCTAATGTTTTTAAGAAAAGAGAGGCGGACCCGTGTAATGATAGCTCAGAATAGCCCCTTTCGACTGCAGCTTAATATTATGGCAGCATTTGTGTGAAACGTAGTCGCTAAACATTCTTAAAATTGTGCCCTGTGTCGTGGAAAGGAATTAAATACAGTGTTTGCAAATTGCCTGAATTGTACTGACTCATGAAGAAATTTTCCTGGATTATAATTATGTTTGGGGTGGAAGGGGGGGATCTGTAGGCTAGAAAGGAAGGAGGAAGAGAGGGTGCGTGCGAGCGTGCGTGTGATGAGCACGCAAGGAGTGCATGCGTTACTAAGAAAGGTCTAATAAAAGTCAGGTACTAGATGTTCAGAAGAAAAAGACAATGAAAGGACCGTGCCCATCTTTGGTTTTACAGCTTACATCTGAAACTCACTATATTAGAACAAATACAGTCTAGCAGTTTTATCTGTCTATTAACCATTCCATTAACATGTTCATCGTAAACACATGAGGTGTCTTTGGATTTTTACTATGAAAATCGGGCACAAAATCTATATGGACAGATGCACCTTTCATGGTATGAATAAAGGCAGGAGTAAGCATAAAACAAGCAGTGGAAAAGTCCCAGGAAGTAAGCGGACAAATTTCATTTGCTGCTTCACAACAGGGCTGAGGGCTGCTGACACATTCGGTGTCCCTCTGGGATAAAGTAAACATTTCTAAATTTGAAGTAAAATGATGACCTGGCTGTTTTAATGGGTTTTTTTTTTCTCTCTCATTTTAGAGGGAAACATCATACTTGTGGTTTTGAATTAACCATAAAAGATAGAGTAAGATATAACAGAAAAGGTGACAAAACATACATTAACCTTCCATATTATTATGAGTTATGAAACATCATGTTACGCAAGCTCCGTTATGTACTCACAATTTGCCTAACACAGAGTTTTTATGCATAATTTCCAAAAATAAATCACCCTTAGTAGAACAATGGGTTCTGTGAATACACTCAGGGATTGCTGGAGACGGATCAAAATAGGCAATTGTGGTGAATTATAATAATTGTGAACTAAGATTAAAATGGTTTTGTGGAGACAGTGAATAAAGAACCCCTGAGGGTATGTAGAGTTATGAAGTTTATGATTATCTTGATGCTAGATAATTGTTTGTTATACTTGCAAGATATTACATAAGATGAATTTGACTTTGTAACTTGATGCCTTGAAAGCGGCTTCAGCCTCTTTAGGAAGTTCCTCCTCTTTCTGACATTTTGCCATCAGCATGTTTACAATGCTTCTCTTTATGGCATTTAAAATAATTATTAAGAGTGTTGGTCTGAGAAGTAATTTGTAGGAGAAGCTCAGGTAGCTCATTGTTCTGCCAGGTGTTTGTATTTTGCTGCTACCGCTAGTCTGGAGGAGCTCTTTGTGGAGTGCTTCACTGGAGACTCAAGAAGAGCTGGATGTTTTTTGTTTTTTTTTTCTTTAGGAAGTTTTGAGGGAAAATGCAAGTCTGATTTAGGATAGAAAGGTGACTCAGGTGTGGATTAGAGTTAGAAACAAAATCAAAACATCTGCAGTACATGGAGAAAAACAATGGATAAAGGAATGAAATAATACATAAGGTGCAAGGCCTAACCCTAAGAGATTGAAAACTAATACAAAAATAATGAAAGCAACTCAGAAACAATATACCTCATCATATGTTGTTTAAAACAATGCCAAGCACAGAAAGAAACAAAAGCAGTGAAGATATTGACAACCTTAAGATTCAAACACGTAGGAAGAGGTTATACCTAAAGTGAACACCAAATACCTGCCTAATTGCATCACATTGAACACAGTTTATACATTTGTATATATATATATATATATAAAACTAAGGACTTGTCTCTCACAGGTAGCAGGAGAATTGAATAACAATTTCTACATCCTTCTGAATTTAATATTTGCCTTGCCTTGCAGACAGAAACGATAATCTGTCTCAATGGACAAATGGCAGTTTATATAAGACAGGAAAAATAAATATATGTTGAGTCGTTTTCACAGGAGCGAACTGTGAAGCAGAGACAAGGAAGTCTTTTCACAGCAATGTGATAGCCGTTTTTAGAAACAATGCAGGCGACACATGCGGATGGATAGTGAAAGCCCGCCTGGTGGAATAATGAGGCTATTTATTACCTCTAACAGGGTTCAGAGGTAGACTGAGGAGACCTTTCTGTAAATAGTCCACTGTCCTACAAGGTAGCAGCCCGAGCAGACTTGACATTGTTATGCATGCATATAATGTGTCTTCGTTTATGCAAGATTGGGAAATAGGACGTGAACAGAGTTTGGGCTTTCAGGATAAATTAATAGTTTTACTTTACAGAATGCATCCATGTAGTTTATCCTCAGGATTTTATTTTCATTCTTCCCTCATGAATAAAGGGATAGTATTTCCACTTGTAGAGATGGACATTGTACCAGTCCAGGTTGTTCAATGTGTCTCTACACTGCACATCATCCTATGCAGACCATTCTATGGAGAAAAAATGGTGCTGGAAGTATCTTGCTGAGGATTTTTTTTTGTTGCTCTTTGTTTGTTTGTTTTTTTGTGTGTTTTTTTTAGGTTTTAGACAATCAGAGTTGAAGGGAAGATGAATGGAGCTAAATTCAAGGTCACTGAGAAACAAATCCTGCGAGAGGCTTCATATCTATCTACAGATAGATATGAAGGCAGACAATGGCCTAAATAAAACCAGCCAATGCCACAATGTTTATATCAAGGGATATTTGAGTTCAATCTTAAGCGACTTTGTAACAAAATAGGAGCAAAAGTTTATTTGTCGCAATTGTTGAGCTGCTGAAAAGACAGCTCCAATTCCCACAAACTGACTGGACACAAACACATTCCACACTTTTCAGATTGCTTAAAAAAGCAATCAAGAGGAAAAATCTTCCTCGTGAAAAATAAGTTAAAGCGCATTGTTTTTACGCTTTATAACATATACACAATTTTTAAAAATTTCTTTCACTGAAATCCCAATAAAATACACACACACATTCAAAAACGTAGAAGCACTTAGGGGTATCTACTTGAGTGTATCCGTTTCTCACTCACAGCTTCTCCGAACATTTTCCTGCATGAACACAAGCGAGTCCTCACCGTATCAGTCAGCGTTTTCGTTTTCCATGCAACTCGTCAATTTTCCTGTCCTCATTAGCTCTTCCTTCCTTTAAACATTTTTTTTTCCTTGACTAACACTCCTAATGTTTCAGTCTATAATATCCCTTCACAAACTGTACGAGCATGGAAATTGGCAAGCTCTGCAGTCGAATGCCTCGCCTTTAAATGAGGCAGAGGACTCACCTATCTATTGAATAGGGGAGTAATGAATCTCCCAGAGTGCAGTCGATCAGCAATCCATCCTCTTCTGTCCACTAACCTGTGAGTGATAAGAGGTAGCGACCCTTAACCTGGCTGCTATCAGAAATACTCACTCTCCCTGAAGCGGAGAGAAGACGCTGCTATGGGAGATATAAGGTCAAGTCACATCTGCTGCAATTATTTTACATGCATTTTTCACTCCTCTTTTCAAAGCAAACTTACACATAGATGCGAAAAGGGCTGCTGCTTTTGGGTTTCCTTTTCCATTTTGGTCTTTGGCTTCCCACAAAGTAGAGGTGGAGAAAAGGTTTAGCCTTGTGAATGGTTTCAATGTGTTTGATCAAATGTTTATTTAAACTCTGGGCCTTTTCATTCCTTGCTGTGTGGCAGCTTCGCTTTGGCTTTCTTCACTCGTATGAAAATGAAATGCCCGCAGACAAACAAAATGGAAAAAAAAAAGAAGAAAAAAACATCAAGAAAGACAGGCAAAATGAGCCATCATCCTCATAGAAATTGTGATGTTCTTTGGTTTGTGCTCTCTTTGTAGACATAGGCCTCTTTAGATTGCCCGGTGGGTGACAGGAATATAAATACGGGATTCAGAATGCCGCTCCGTGATGGAGCCAGGCTGTGGAGGATAAATGTGTGCAAGGATGTCTTTATGTATGGGTGTTTGAGGGAAAGAAAGAAGGGAAAAAGAGGTGGAATAATGCATAGGGTAAAGATGTGGACAGGGCTGTATTTTATGGCTGCATTGGAATATTTCATTTTTTTATTTTTTCAAAACCTTCCAAACAAAAACTTCCTCTCGTGTAATTTGTTGATGCAGCAAATATAACTAGTTTTATTTCAGGAGTATGCACCCTCTAGTAATGATTAGATGTGACTTATGATTATGGCACACATTAAAGAAATCACAGTGTTGGCCATAGAAGCTTAATATGATTTCTGAAGATAACAAAGTCTCTCATTTTGATCTTTTGTGTTGAACAAGTCGAGCCGCTATAATGGGATGGATCCATGAATGTCAAATTCAATCTGGATAGACTCACACAGAGAAGAAAATAGCAGTTAGAAGATTTAATGATACAAATTCTTTGGCGCTCGGGCCCGGCAGAAGACTGTGAGTCGCGGATCACCGCGGGCAGGACATCAGCTCGGCCGAGCTCGGACAGTCTTCCCCCGGGACCGAAAACGGGTGGTGGAGCGGATGTGGAAGGATCCTGGAGGACTACCATCGGGACGAAGGTGGAGATGAGGGGGAGGGAGGCGGGTCGAGCACCCCGACGAGCAGGACGACCCTCCGGTAGCTTGACTTTTGAAGGCGTTCCTGGGTGACGATTGGCTTGCAACGATGCGTTTCTCCAGACCTGATTGGCCGCGGTAGGACGTGGTGATTGAGAGATGAGTGTCAGCTGGATCGAGTCTCCCAGCTTGAAATTTTGCCTAGGCTCCATGTCTTGCAACAGATTCTAAACTGGGAGTCTGGAAATTGACCAGGCCATTCTAACGAATATGAATACTCTCAAAGCTACTTTATGATGCTACTTCCTGTATGTTGTGCTATCTGTTGGACGGGTAAACCAGCAGTAAATCATTTTTTTTTTTTATCCCAAGGCCTGCCCTATATTTAGCTCCATCCATCTGTCCGTGAACTCTGACTGGCTTTCCTGTCTCTGCTGAAAAATGGCAATCGCACAATGTGATGCTGGCACCACGCCATGGTAACGAGGCAGCCATTTTTTTTCTGATAGAAGAAAAAGACAATGAGGTTACTGAAAAACAAAAACAAAAAAATAAAATCGCCACTGTTCTAGATAAACATTTTCATTCGTTTTATTGCCGAAGATCAATCAGAAGGCAATAATCTTTAGTTCAAGACTTACAAGGAGCAATAAAAAAATGCTGCTAGATTTGGAACCGAAGTTGGAGATTGGAGATGGTGATGGTGTCAAAAGAGACAAATATTTCATAGCTCTATGTGTCCCATGGATTTTCAACCATCAGACGGCCAAATTATTGGTTTGTGTTGCCCTTCTTCTGCCGTATTGGATGATATGATGATATCAGTGTGGCTTTGTGAGCTACAATTTTCCCATTCAGTAGGCGTACACGTTGAAAGAACTGAACATCGGAACTGAAAACGTCAGACTTCTGAGCACCAAAGAATGCTCCATTGCCATCCTTTGCAAGCACGAGGTGAATGGGGTCATAAGAGGGTTTTTGTATCGGTTTGTCTTCACTTTCAGGCCTTAAATCTACTGTCGCATTTGATGCTTTCCTGTTGCAAAACGTTTACACAGAAACTGGAGCAAAAACTGGAGCCAAACGGGGTGGAGTTCGTAGTATTCTGGTGTGTCACGGTGAGCATACTTTTTAAGAAAGCGCCATCACATTTTAGGAGCTGAGATAACTATTAGCTGAATTAATGGGACAGCAGATGTGCTATTGGAGTCATCATAACTGAAGTGTTTCGGTAGAAGTGGTAGGGAGTTGTTGTTGGATGTTGCAATACTTTTTATTATCTTTTTCAAAATTCTATAGCAGGCTAGTTTAATTGATGATCACATTAAATTCCCGGGATGTCTGAATCAGTTCATCATAGCAGAGAAGCAGTTGTTATCAATGCTGGTTACTAAAAGTATTGCACAGCCAAAAAAGGGCAAGCACTCTCTTTAAAGACTTTCTGGATCCACTGCATCTATAGCCTCAGTCCCGTGGCAGAGCTGTTTTTGGTGTGTGTTTGTGGGCAACCTGTTCTAGCCAATCTGAAGATGAATGGGCTCCCCTGCTGTGTGTGGCGCCTCTGCTTCCCTGAGCGCCGAGTAGCTCCACCGCCTGGGAGCTAATTGCCACAGACCCTGTGCTTTTTCACAGAACCAGAAAAGGAAAGTCCGACATCAGGAAAAGGTTTAAGAGGAAAATAACAAAGAGAAAAACATAAGGGGAGGAAAAAAAAAAAAAGTAGGCTAATGGCGTTCTCGGTAATTGCATAGTGTGATTGCTAATCACCAAGTGAATGTGTGTGTCAGATTGTTGGTCCAGTTTTCCCGTTTCCCATTATTGTTGTTTTGTGCAGCTCCAGTATCTTTTAGTAAACAGGTCTACCTGCTTCACATCCTCATTCTTCCCAGTCTGACCTCTTGAAGTGAGGCGGCCGTCACTTCTCAAGTACTGATGCAAACAACCAAGCATCTAAATTATAAGCATCCAGCTGCATGTTTTCTGTCTTCCTTCGCCAATGCTCTCATAGATGCACACCTCCATACAATCACTGAAAATGGCCTGTTCTTTTGTGGCTCATCTCCCTATAATCACACAAGCTTAGAAATCTCAGGGTGAGCTGAGAGTTCAATTACAGCACTCGTATTGTTAAAGGTGAGCAGCATGTAAAGTGGTTAATGCTGTAATGCTGAGCAAAATTCGGTGCAATTTTGGTGACAGACAGGCGGGAAGAAGAAGAAAAGGTCGTATATTTCTGTGTTCTCTCTAAGTGACGGCTGTGTTTCTTTTATGAGACGGTTGGCTGAGGAATATTAGACCGCAATAAAGTACTTGACGGATACACAAGCGTTTCAAGGCAGTGTGGCAAAGCCTTGCTGTACTATTCTCTCATGTGCACTGCAGGGAATCATCCCAGCAGAATATTAATCATTAGGGAATAGTTAAGGCGTGATTTTATTTTTTGTGGTGCTGAAAGGTAAGACAGGATGCAAGCTGTTTACAACTAGACAAGATGTTGGATGCTGCAAAATTATTGAGAAGATGTTGTCATTTCTTCAGTTGTTTTGCAGGTGATTTTTATTCGCTTGATTCTGAAGTGGAGCTACTGAAAAAAATCTGTTCAAAAAGTCAAACGTTACCTAGGATTATTATTTATTCACAGCAGTATATCTTACATTGCAAGTTTTGCATAAACCCAAACTTTAATTGGAGTGATTAGATTTATTTTTTTTAAATTCCACATGGCCCAATTGTTCCTGATATTTCCCTTAAAAGAAACATCATTTATGTGTAAGCACTTTTTTGTAACTTGCACTTCTAAGGACTAGATTACCATCCATGGGAAATTTAGATTTAAAATACAGTTCATCCAAGCAAGAGACACACACATTTCTCAAAATCTTAAAACTGAATAAAATCCTTTCATTTCTATAACTGCATTCAAAACGTCAAGTGCAATTCTCAATTATTATTGGAAAAAAATGTTTGTGGGAATCACACCAATTAACCCTGCTTATTTTACCCTACATATTTTGAAGATGTATCCATGGTGATGAGCTCCAGGACTCTGAGGTTGATAAGCCTCCTTATCAACATCCTAATCTATAGATTCTTCTATAGATTTTCTCTCAGATTCAAATTGAGGCGTTCAAAAATTTTACTTCTAGTTAAAAAAAAAAAAAAAAAAACATGTTAAACTGAATGTCACTTTGTACTTAAACCTGCACTTGGAAATGATTTATTTTTGCCTTATGACAGACCAAAAATGCCAGTAAAACAGACGAGGGGCTCTGTGTTTATCTTGTCACCACGAAGAGAGATAAGCATGACAGTGGAAATAAAAAGAGATTTATAGATTACAGATGGAGAGCTAAAGCCAACAGTGGAATCTTAGTGTCATCAGGCCTCCATTAATCTACAGTCCATCAGGTTCTTTAGGTGTCGTCATTGAAAAGCCTTTTCTGTCCTACCACAACAAATGTAAACATGTCATACATCAATCACAAATCTACCAGGAATATCCATGCATGCTAGCTGTCAAAGATCATATCAAGGCTCCAGAACATGAATGAACAGATGTCTGACATCTCTTTCTGCTCCTGTGTCTGAAAACCAAGTCTACATAAAAAAAAAAAAAAAACACAAAAAAAACAGATATGTAAAGCTGCAATTTCTAAGCAGTTTCTGGCATGTTACTGTAACACTCGACAATCACTTCTGCTCTGGGGAAAAGCATTTCTGTGTCTGATTTGGAACTCTTGTTATAGAAAATGACAAAAGCTGGGGGGGAAAATAAATGGGATGAAGCCCACAGCAGTTCACTTCACTTTTTGCTCCAGCTGCCTCAGGCTGCAGCTGTTTTCTTTTTGTTTTGATTTTTTTTTAAAGGAAATTAAATTTTCAGCTCATGTCTCCTACAACTGGCCTATTAAACAGATGAGTAACTACGTTCGCAGCGTTTTTTAAGATTAAAACAATCCATATGGCCACATGTGTCGTCGTTTTGCCCTCTGAGATCTTCCAGTGAAAACATTACTGTGATGTGGGAAAAGGGATTAGATTATTCTCAGAAAAAGGGAACTATCATGTGGTGTATATTTCAACAGTAGAGATTAGATCTTGCAAATACAGCAGACGGACAGTGTGGGAGTGTGATATTGGTCCCCTTCCGTCAGTTAATCTGAATTATTTGCCAGAAAGTATCATTTAGGACATGTATTACTAAGATGGATTATGTTTCCTGGAACATCTCACTTACTAGTCTTCGCAGTTTGATCTGAATGAGCAGCAGTTTTCTTTCATCTACTGGAACATTTGCAATGGAAATAAACTTTATTCCTCGCAATCATTGTTCTGTTAATCCACCAAACTGTCCAGTGAAACAGCTCCTCACCATCGTGCTTCCAAAGTTGGTACAATGTTCTCAGCATTTACATTCTGGGGAAATCAGCAGAACCTGGACACTGATGAAACTTACAATTGTCTTAAAACCACTTGAGAAAAATGCCAGCGCAGACAGGGGGAAGAGAAGGTCATTGAGGAAAGGTTATATGTCTGAGCAACTGAAAAGCAAGTCCTGCTGTCCTACTTAAGCACACAGGCCTGAAAAAGTGAAAATCTACACTAATAATTAAGGATGACCTTCCAGAAACGGCACAAAAAGAACCAGCTTCTGCTCGTCCTCTTTACAAAGCTTTAAGTGATTACACTTCATTTATTTTTAGTCTGTGCTGTGCATGGACTTGTGTTCCCATATATGGGATCATTTAGAAAAAAGCTGGAAGAATTAATGGAAGTTCCCGATTCAAAGCAGAAGGAACTGAGGAAGGTCACGGATCTCTGCATGCAGCCTTGCTATTGGCGTCAATCATTTTTGAAGCATTGAATTATAAATACCGCAGCTTCTAATTTGTGCATTGTAGATCTTCATTATGCATAAGGAACAAGAAACTGACATGACAGGAAATACTTGGCTCACTTTAAAATGAAGCTAAACAAAACAGACAAACTCACCTGCTGAGATGAAACTGTAATCTGCAATTTTTCTTTTTATCGTCAAGCCAAAGGCTTGACAGGCTCTGCAGGTTTCATCTTCAGCTCTCATCTCTGTATTATCTGGTTTCGCTTTGATTCTGCATTTAATGACAATAAGTGTTGCTAACAACATGAGTGCGGATCTCATTGTTATCAGAGGTCCAATATCCTTTTTTGATACTCGTTGGACTTTTTCAACATATTGCTGTCCACTGGACGATAAAGGGTTTTTCTATTCCGTTTTTTTTTTTGGCTGCAATAGTTTGTTGCATTTTTTGGGGATGTACAACAAAATAATCCACTGTGCCTATCAAAAAATATTAATATCCTTTGATTTTCTTTTTTTTAAATGTTAAATTACACAAACCTAAATGTATCTCATTTTGAAAGTATTTGATTGATCACTTCAAAGTAGTGCACTCTCGTAAAGTGGAAATTAAATCATGTTTGGTTTCAAACACATTTCTAGTCGCCTCTCCTCAGACAATAGTTTCCAGAATCAGATTTTGCAGCCGCAGAATCTAAGAATTAACTTTTTTTGTTTACAAAACTGCTCAAGTTCAGTCAGATTAGATGTAAAGCACAAACAGCAATTTCCAAGACTCGTGACTGATTCTGATTAAATTTTCTTCTACTTGACTATTGTAATACAGGGATAGGCTTGTTACAGTCTTTGGTGTATTTTTCCAGAAGTTGAACATCTGCCCCAGTTTGACCAGCTTCTCTGACTCTGTTGAAGAAAATGTCCCATACCATGATGCTACCACCACCATGTTTCACTTTAAGGAGTGCATGCCACATATTTTTGTATATAAACCAAAAAGACAAAGCTGCAATGGCACCTCTAGCGTTTTTGCCTCCCTCTTTATCAATTCAAAACTCTCCACACAATTCCACCGCATACTGCTTTTAAATGATCACAGAATTTAAATCAGTATCCAAGAAAAAAAAAAAAAAAAAGGTTCCTCACCACTTCTTTTTCTCCCCAGATTTTCATTTCAGGGCTATCAAGGACAATTTGAAGCAAAACAGAATTTCACTCAACTGAAGATCTGTGTGAAGTCAGCAGCCACTTTGTCACTGCAGGCCTAGGGCTTTTTGTGCTGAAGAGTCAGGGGGAAGGCAGCTGAAATTGGAGACTGCACAGGGAGTGGCTGGGGGCCAGCGATAGGTATGATTTCTGTTTTTCTTTTTGAGCTATTTCCCTTCCAGAGTGGCTGGATTTATTGTTATTCATCTCCATCTTTGGATATTAAAGATTCGCCTGATGAAGTTCTCTCTTTTTTGACTATAAAGCAACCTTATTCCTAAAATAGTCTTGGGGCTGAAAGAGTAGGGCTGATGAGGAGCTGAACGGAAGACAAAGCGCTTTGCTTGTTTCTTTTAATTCTTTGACAATGCAGTCCATTGTGGTATACTTAGAGTATGGCGAGGATTCATGCAGACACTGGCGGAGGTTTATTCTGCTGAGTAAATAATGAGAGCACGGTTTGTATTTTCTGATTCCATCCTTTGTGTTTGGGCAGTCAAGCACCCAAAACTGCCCAGGCATATAAACACAACCAGATTAAATGTGAACATCTCCTTCGGTAAACAAAAAGGCTAAAGGAACAGCTTGAAACTGAGAGCAACAGCTTTTGTATCATATCATAACATCAACGCTCCGACTTTTCGTGTCAGAAAGGCACATCCGTCTCCTATAATGTAAAATATATTAAAATATAAAGCCGAGAAGGCATAATAGAGTAAACACACTTTGCGAGATAAGTGTATCTACCGAGTAGCGTCAACCTTAATCAGGTGTGTTCATTCTCACTGATGGAGCTTTAGATGTAAAAGCATATCTGCTTTGTTTGTTGTAATGCCTAACTCTGATGGCTCTGAGCAGCAAAAGAAAATCAACGCACTTATGATACATACTACTAGAAATGTCCACAGTTCACTCCACAAGTCAAACACAGACATCTGCAAACATTTCCAGTTTCAGCACATGTAAGATTAGTTTAGGTTTTCTCTTTCAGGAATCAGAGGTTGTTCTTGTCATGGTGGAAATGAAAATACCTGAAATCAGGAACGCAAAATGAACGCATATAGTCCTAAGAACAGAGGAATTAAAGTGGTAGATAAAATTTTGAATTTGCATTAAAATAATTTACAGTACTTTGGAAATTATTAGTGGGCAGACAGCTTTGTGAAGATAAAGGACAACGTCGTGGAAAAGGCTAAAGAGGGGTTACGTTCTGAAACAATATGTTAAATTCTGAACATCTCACAGACCACTGCTCAGCTTAAATAAAAAATAATAATTACCAATACACAGCTCACTACCTAAGGTACCTAGCAAGGACAGCGTTACACACACAATGGTAGTAGAACAATGCAGTGAAGATGCTGAAGGCGATGGAGAGATGGACTGAAAAAAACAGGAATCTGATATGACCCTGAACACATCGCGGGGCTATAATGGTCAAATGTTGGCCACTCAAAGAACATTTAGAATCTGCATCAACTAAATTCATCCAGTCTGTCTCAGTCTGAGCCATCACACACAGAAGAATACACTAACATTTTAGGTTCATTATGTGAACATTTGATAGACTTCCCCAAAGAATTTCAGCTGCAGCAGTGACAGAGTTGTCCTCTGCCACACAATTATATGCTAATTTATATTGATTTATTAAATAACATCCACGTTTTTCACTGTAGAATACCAAAATGCCTTTACAATGGGCTTTTCTGGGAGATACAAAAAACAAATAGAACCAAAGTATAAGAAAAAAGAAGAACATATTGAGGGATAGTAACGAATCTGGTTCTTGAGCTCACAAAACTGAATATGGCTCAAAGAAGTTAAACAATAGTAATTTATGGTAGAATTTCTCAAACTATTAGGTAAAAAGGCGATCAACCTCAGCTAAGTAGGGATGTAATATAAAGTGTTACCACAAAAAAAAACATGGCTTTGTTTTTTGTTTTTTTGTTAGAAAAGTGGTGAACAAGACACTTGATTATGAATGTCCTTGCAAAGGATGAAACACCAGTAAAAAAAAAACAAAAAAAAAGTATGATAGAAACACAGCAAGATTTGAAGAAAGAAAAAAAAAACATACAACTCACAAAGAAAACGGTTTATTCACTGCAATTCCTAGATGCAGCTTCCACCACAAACCAATTCTGCTACTCTAGCAGGACACCTGGAAATCTAGGTTACCCTCCCTGGGATTAAATCAGACTAATTTAAACCCATATTACACATCGTGAAGCCAACAGCAGCCTTGCGAAAATGGCTGTTTAACAACTTTTAAAGTGACAATAGAAATGCTGTGTTCCACTTTAGAGTGTCAAATGTTTTCTTCAGACAGGAGCATGCATTGTGTTTTTGTATTTATCTATGCAGCACGCATGCATCAGATTCTTCTTTCCGTCTCGCTTCAGCAGTATTGCAAAAATTTTGAAGATTTTTCGATGGAAAAAAATGCATTAAAGCATACAAGTATTTGCATGAATATGAACATGACATACAAATAAACATAAAAGTAAAATAAAAAAAAATGTAAAAACAAAATTCTTCCATATTCACAGTCAATAACAGCAAACAAATGAGAAATTCCTGATGAAATGATAGAGGAAAACTCAGAAACGATGTGATCAGTATGTTCTTTCCTTCTCGCGGTTTCTGGTTTATAATCTTTTCTGGGATTTAGGAACAGATTTTTAGCTGAGTTTCAAACACACTACGTCTTTCGATTCCTCCAGCGTGTTTGAGTTTGACAGTTTTCCACCGCTCACGTGGGAGGCAGAAAAAAAAGAAAAGCGTCACCCGTGGCTCTCTTCAGCATTCCAGCATTCTTTGCGAGGGCAGGGGTCTCGACCAGAAAAGCAGACTATGACACTGTCTGAGTAACAACCATGCTGTAATAAGAATTGATTTCCATTTAATGGACTAATAACAGTTTAATCCAGTGCTTCTTTGGCCTCCTCGCCTCTGCCTTGGAACTGCTGTGAAAACAGAAATGACTTTCACATTTGAGCAAAAAACTAGGCGATCTTTTCTGATCTCGTCCTTTTCAATGAAACACTAAATGCATAAAGCAGTTGAGCGATTTGACGTAGTCAGCTGAAGGGCAGACGTATTGTTGTTTTTCTTTTGTCTTATGCGTTTGGTTTTAACGTTTCTCCCATCACGAATGATATTAAGTGTCTGTATATTAGTAATTCACTAGATCCAATGAGAATCATGATAATAATGCCATGAGAAATGTGCTGTCCTTCAGAAACAGGTGATGACAAAAGTGGCCAATTTTGGTCAGGAGGAAGTTAACAGCAACAAACTTCTGCCCAGGCTACAGGCAAACATAAATCCATTTTTCATTTTTGCCCACAGGGTAATCGATGATGGGGGTGACGAGACAACAGCACACCCTGAATGAGCAAGGGTACTCTGAAAGGTTCAAAGTAGCCTGCTGGCTCATTTAAATTCAGTCTGCTAAACCCAGAGCCTTCCGCATTCCTACTGAGTTTCTACACCACAGGGACAACGAGCTGGCACTTTAAACATGTTTTTTATTATGCACTGCATATTGTAATAGCCCTCAGAACAGCACAGAGTCCTAGATCTCCATTAATTCATATCAACTCTGCAAACGCTATAAATTTACTGGATGGTACTGGTGGATGTCGGACTGTGGTGGCCCGACATCCACCAAGGACGCATTTTGCAGGTGCTGTAGGTAACACTTTGCAGAATGAGATTACAGTAAGAATCTGGAGTTTGCTTTATGTACATAGCAAGAACAAAACCATTTCTAAGAATCGGGTTGAAATTTCACTGAGGTCTACAGGTGAAACACGAATGAAGAGCCTTTTTTTTTTCTTTCTTTGTTTTTTTAATAAATAATAAATGTGAAAACCAGTATTCACTTCTACACCAAAGAGTGTTGTACTAATTCACAAAGAAAAACAAAAATTGGACTTTATTTCTGTATGGCTGATCCTACTCTGTACATGGGTACATATTTCATTGTCTGGTTATGTAATTTGAGACCTTTTAAATGGATGCCCGCCACACAAAACAAAAAAACTGAATGTCCTTTGTTGGATAAAAGTGTGTTTAAATCAAACATGAATATATTTGGGATTTAGAACGCTGTTGAGCTTACTTGTCTTTTCTGATTTTATTATTTTATTATCACCCATTTGTTAACATGTCAAAATTATTTCTTTTTGTCAATAGCTTTGCTAAACAGTGAGATAATGAACATATTCTTAGAGTGCATTAATATCATCTATATTTACCAATTCATCTCTAGAAATAACAAGATCTCAATTTCAAACCCACCCGTATTTTACAACTTCCATTTTTTTCTTCTTGTTCTAAAGTGACAAGCGAATGATACATAAATTACAAAAAAAAACAAGATGACAGCCTGCCAAGCTGCCAATTGACACTTATTAAGATCCATGGATTGATGCTAAAATAATATTTTGCATGTATGAAGGAGAATTTTAATCTACAGTGCTAATGGGAGAGAACCTCAGCGATGCTGTGCTACGTCCATGACCTTGACCATGACCAACTGTGTGTTCGTCCTGAAATAGGCTTTTTCAAGCTCTAATTATTCTGCCAGTGTGAACTTGAGCGAACTACAGAGATGAAGACGGAAGGAAGTTGGTGATAAAGTAGCTCATTACTGCTCCACTGAAGCATCAATGCTGATCTGTGGCTACTTTTTAGATTGGCAGTTTCGTGTAAAAAGATATGAAATTGTCTCTGAATGGAGCAGTGGATTACTGACGCATTACTTTTCTTTTTTTTTTTTCCTGTGAATGCTCCTTGAATATGTATCGTGTATAATAGGAAGCTTTCTATATCCCATGAGATAAATAGCTTTTCTGGAAGTTTGTTTAAAGTGAGTCATGACAGGAAGGCACTTCATCAGCTTCAACTTGCTATCGCCATAGCAGCTTCACTGTTTCAGCTAGCCATGAATTACGCAGCAGTCACAGTATGTGTGGCATGTGGTGAGTGGGCAGTCCACAGATTCTGGGATCAGGACTCCCAAGAGTTGGTGTGATCAACATCCAAGAGATTCTCATCTGAAATCATTAAGATTGCTTCAGTACTTTTAGTTAACTGCAGTGGACAGTTAACCAATGCATTAGTAAAGTGGAAATTAGCAATGTGGTGATGAGATGCAGCTAGTTTGATTGGTCTCTGACACTGGAACTTCTGATGTTTGCTAATTGTGTGCAATCACATTTTCTTTTAAATCCCGAAACAAATTTTAAAATGCATCGAAGATCTAACTACTGTCATTTTAAAATAAACATTTCAACAAGAAATGCTGTATTTCCTACCAATATGTAATTGATTCACAGCATTACAGTGAGTATGTATACTTGGACTCACTGTAATGCTGAAGAATAAAATTCCTCTTCTGTTTTCTTGCAGATAAGTAAAGTCATTTCTAATTATTTATAACTTCATCCACTTTGACACACGCTTCAGCAAAATCTAACAAGTGCAGCCCCAAAGCATAAATAAGCCTGCAACCACCTTATTTATCACAATTTTCTCCATCACAAAAAGTTTCATTTTACCAGGGACTTTCATTTCTGAACGCTGTTGTCTCTGTATTGATCCCACGTATTGATAACACAATCTAATGTTTAAAATGTCCAGTAGTGCATTAACGATATCTTCATGTTGGATTTGTTTGTATGTATTCCTGCTTTGCATGTATGAAGGAGGGCTTCATACATGTTGAGTATGTCAAATAAAATGTACTTATAGACTTTGAAAACAAAAACTGGTGCAAGCCTAGTTTGCTATTCCTTTCATTTTCATCCCCATAACAATTTAAATTATGTTTTAAATCAAATTCTGGCCTCTACAATTTCAGCTCACACTGCAATCTTGAGCTGCATGAATTGTTTTAAAGACATTTTATGTCTTTAAAGCTGTTATTATTGTACTTCTTATGTCCTTTCTCAGATGTCATGCATATATTTGATGATGGGACTATGCACAGTGCATGTAATTTGTAACATGAAAGTCCGATTCAATTCACATGTCCAGAACATACAAAACAGTGCAACACAAAAATAATGCTGAACTGTCTTGAACTGAGGTCCAGTAGCTGCTTTTACGAAGCATCTACAAGTGCTGTGTTGCATAAGGCCCATTCCCACTGAGTACAAACCTGATTCAAAAAAGGACAATGATGAACACAAATCCCGTCTTTGAAAAAAAATAAAAAAAAATAAAATAATAAACCATTTATTGAGTAGTGAGAAACTGGAGAATTTGGCTTTGGAAAAGCTCAATTTTACAGCTGAAGACATTCGTCTGTTGGCAGTTTCTCCTTGTCAAATTTCAGGACAAATGTAATGTGGTGCCAGCAAAATAATTAATCACTGAAATGTTTGTAACACTAAATTAGGAAATCATTCTGAGGTGCATTTGGCATATAAAAAAAGGAAGAAGAAAAAAAAAACCCAAGAAGGCATAAATTTGTTGTCGTACAGACATCTTGTATTTAATAGGTGTCATGCTTATCCAAGCTGTTCCTAAATTGGTTTTCCTTGTTGATACAGTCTTAAAGGCACAATGAAATTCTTGGTGACAAGAATTTAAAAGAAATATTCTATATCAACTATTTGTTTTATGTTGGGTATTATTCTGTCTTGTTCTACTAACTCACTTTCTTCTTCTCTCTCTCTGAGGCAGAGTGCTGCGCTTCTGCTGCCTGTCACTATAACGCCGTAGCCGAAGGTGCAGTGCATCCAACCTAATCCGACTTTTTGTGATTTCACCTCGCTTGAATTTACAAGCCCCATTGCACATATGCGTTTTCTCACCCGGTGCCAAAGAACACTAAATGATTCACTTACCTAGCCAGTGTTCTCCAGTGATTTTGCCAAACCCTTCACGGTATGACTCCCATCCCCTGAAGAAGTTAACCGAGCCGTCCTCCCTGCGCTGAATCACCTAAATGATCGAGACAGCAAGACGAGAGACAAAGAGGTCAGATGGTTTTTCATCTCACACAGAGCGCTTCATCATCCTTTATGATGAGTCATTCTCTGTCCCACTGATCGTCGCTAAGCTCAAGTAGAACTAAACTAAATGAACTCATAAATGCTTGCTCTTTCGCTAATGAATAATGCAAACGCTCTCTCCGCTAAAAAGGCAATTTGTTGGAAGCTAATAAAGGGAATCCATTAAATCTTGACTGACTTTGAAACAAATTGCCATAGAATCTGCATACTTTGTTGAGATCCCAGAACAGAGATTATATTCATAAAACAATGATTCTGAACACGCAGACACACACACAAATACTTCAGTAGGAGGCAAAAAAAAAAAAATGCAATTACAGGCAAATAGCGGATTTTGCTTTACCCCGTGCACATGCATCGGCCTCTCCTATTAAAATATCAGCCAAAACTGCTGACGTGACAAGCTGATGAAAGGAAATGAGAAACATGTTCCTCAAGAGGAAAATGTATGAATATAACTGGGAAGCTACGATTAGAGGGGTGTGCAAATGTTTTAAAAGCAGACAAAATTCCTTGAGACGGCGCATCTTCACCATGAATAATCCCCTAACATTCCAAAAAGCACCAGATGGCACAGACAGACATTTTTCCTTTCAACATCTGCACCGACAAAGAAATCCAGCTGAGCAACAGCAATTATCCACATTACCCCCTTATCCCACGTAACAGTCTTTTTTCTGAAATATGTTAATCACCATTAATCCACATCATCTTCATATATGTAGCTTTTTTTTTTGTCAACATAAAAGGAATGTGAATTTTGTATTCTTTTTATCTCATTAAAAATGATTGTCTTCTAACCTTTATTTTTACCCTGTCATTACAAATCTTGGAATTGGAAAAAAAGGGGCATACACAGGCGACATCCTGGCAGGTTCCCTAACTTCAATTTGCTGGACTTCTGAGGAAGATGCATCCTGTGTTTCTGGGAGTAGTGTGCATGATAATGTGCAGAGTAAAAAAAAAATACTGTGATTGAAGTGACTGAATATCTAAATTGGATGGGTGATCAAATATATTTGGTAATATAGTCTACATACACGTTAAAATCCACAAACTTTGTTTTTTTTCTAGAACGGGAACCAATTAACCAACCATTTTCCAGAACAATTTATACATTTTCAAAGGGATTAAAATCGGAGCAACTCCAGATATCTATTTATCCAAATGTATCCATGCCAGAAACCATTTTATGGGTATGTGGGATTATTTGCCTGTTTTCCCTACACAACTGTTCGATGGTGTAGCTGTTGCATTGGCAGTAAGTTCAAAAAGGTTTTGAGAACGTAGATCCACCTCTTTCAGAGTACACAGTACTAATGGTTGCAATCAGAATTGTTTTGTGCTTTGTCACCTTACTTCTTGTGATTGTGACAAAATAATTTAGTCCTGCCCTCTCCATGACTCTGTGTTTATAATTTTATTAAGTGCTGCTGGAAAAAGTTTGCAATAAATCTATTCATGTACACTCAATCTTGTTTTTGTGGTTCTATCTTGTAGGAGGCCACCAAGAGAAGAGAATAGCTCATATGTATAATTAAAAGCCTGAAATTAATATTACATTCGTGCTTATGATACGTTTGTCTAAATCTCTGATAGAAACAACAAGCAGGCTCTGGCTTAATCTTATCCAACACAACAAAAAGAAAGTAAGAGGACGTAAAAAAAAAAAGAACTTTCTCTCAGCGGACTTCAAATAACGTGGTGAATTCAAGGTGCAATAACGTTACCATCCAGTCTGTCAGCATTCTTTTTTTTGTTGTTGTTCACAGTTAAAACTCTTGAAAACTACAAGACAGTTTGGTGCTGGTGTGTTATATTGCTGCAGTTGAATTTTAAGATTATAGACAACAAAGGAAACCTTGCGCAACCCTCGAAGATGCCACAGGGCTTTGTTAAAATAGCAGTGGTTCATGCATCGGGGTAAAACCGGGTTTTATTGACCTGTAAAGAATAGTCGCTTGGCTTACAAAATTCATGTACCACCAATAAAACAACAAACAAAACCATGTGCCTCACTGTAGCACACCGACTGCCCAGTCGCATTTCTCATTACAGCGAGGATGCAACCTGAAGGACATCGCTCCTACTGTTGTATTGAATTGACTGTGTTTTATTGAGCATTTACTGTTTGCTGCAAAACTATAAATGCTCATTCTAACAGTTATCCTCACATAAATAAGGTGCAACAAAGAGTTTAATTTGAAAGAGGAGGTGAAATCAAAAGTTGAAAGGCTTACAAAAAGGTTGTTTACATCCGTTAGCGTTTTGTTCTTTACATTGCAATCAAATGCTATTATTCAGCCCCCACTAATGAGGTTTGCAGCGGAATGGCTGCAGCGATGTCAATCCGCCATTCCTTTGTTGTGGAAATCTCATGAGGGCACCAAAGGTTAGCGAGCAGACATAATGTCTAGCCCACCTGTTCCTTTTCACAGATTTATTGTGTCAAGTTTTGTTTTTTTGTTTTCTTTTTTTGATTATCTAAGCAGAAAATAGGACTTTCCTAAAAGAGATGAGGCAACTTTTCTGCCTTCGAGCAACGGCCCTTTCTATCTTACTGCCTGCTTCCATTTCGCCCTCCACATCCTGCGGTCGAATGAGCTGACAGAGGAGAAAACTATTTTATAGTTAAAATGACATTTTCTTTCAATACATCTGTAACTATTTCCCTCTCCCCCTCTGGTTCTCAAAGCATCAAGTTTAAGAGGCAAAATCATGTAATGTGTCAGTGAACATATAAAAGGAAATAATGTCACAGAACACTTTCGGAAGATGACCCTGGATTATATCGTAAGAGGAAAATACCTCGATATAACAGTGTGTATTGGACAAAAATGCAGATGAGGAGTCAAATCTGCAAATTAGACAAAATAAAAGTCCTTACATTGGACTGGATACCCGGCCTAGAAATGAGCTCTGGGATTTGAGTGTCATAAATAATCTTTATCTCAACAAGCAAGTGAGGATCATTTGAGAAAATGATTAATATTTTTCCCTCTGAATTACCCCAGTGTGTACAAATGACTGGTTGTCATGGTAACGTTAGGCGTAGTAGATATGAATGCCTTGTAATGATTTTAACACCATATGCCAGAAAATGGAATAAAATTAGCTTTCAAGTTCACTTTTTTTTTAAGTTATTGATACCATCAAGAGACTGCAAAAAACAGAATTTTTCTTAATATTCTGTCTGACTTCTATTATAAATATCTTAATCATTTATTGTTGATTATCAATAGAGCAAGTATTTTCTCTGCTGGCATATTTTTAATCCTCACAATTATAAATATAAAATCCTTGTAAGTAAAAAAAAAAAAAAAATCAAATCTCTATTTAAGAATTTCTGATAAAAAAACAACAAACTTTTGGTTTGCACAAACAGGTACCAATCCCAGTTAAATTAATTAAAAACTTGATTTTAACTGGGGTTGACCCATTTCTACTTTTCATTTTAGACCACAATTGCATATTTATGCTTCTGGTGGGATAAATATAATACCTTATTAATTTAAAAACTAATCCATGGGGGTTACAAGCAGATTTCTTATGTTGAATATTCTGTAGAAGATAAATATATCCGGGCCGTCGGGTGTTGCAAGCGTACCGCAGGCAACCCGTAAACGCGGCCATCACTGGCTCAAGTCCCGGCCCAATGACCTTTGACGCATGTCTTTCCTCTCTCTCACAACCCACTTTCCTGTCTGGCCACTCTCATGGCCACAAGAGCCGATAAAACCTGAAAAAACAAAACAAAAAAAAGATATTTAATATCCATCTATCTCTATACCTGCTTATACTTGCAGGATTGCAGAGAGGACCGGTACTTATCTCCAGAAATCAATCTGTGAGAGGTGGGGCACACCCTGTACCCATTCATCACAGGGCAATAGAGAAAGGACAAACCACCATACTTGCAAGGATTTACTCCTAAAGTCAATGTTCAGTAACACATTAACCTCGCATGAATATTTTGGACAGTGTGAATACCCACAGCTCGTGCATTTACAGGGTTAGGAAACTTTCTGCAAATTCATATTAGAGAGTACAAACTGGACTTAAAAAAATGATTTTTTTAATGCATCTGTTCCATAGGCACGCCAGTAATCAAAGCTGAATAGTTTGCAATAACCTCAGTTCGTACTGCTCCAACATGCACACTTAATACTGACATAAATTGACTCCTGGATAAATATGTCCAAAATGAAAATATACCAATGGAGCAAATCGTATATTCAAAAAAATATACAATTGTGACCAACTACTCACTCTGTGAATATATTGCTAGTATATAGAGGATATTGCACTGCGTGCAGCTTCTCTTCTGTTTACCTCATTTTTCTTTATAACATATTTCTTTAGAATGACTCTCTGGCTGTGTACAGTCTTTGTGCATGACTTAAGCAATTACAGTTTCATATCTTCTTTTGGGTAGGGTAGGTAGGAATGAGGGGGAGAGAAGGGTACTTCAAATTATCCTTTAAAGGCATTCAATATGTTTTATGTCTTTTAAAAGAATGTACCCGTCTTCATGCTGTTTTGATCCGCTTGTAGGGACTCGTACCCCCTAAATCAAACAGAAATCAGACTTTGGAGGACCTCCCAAACTAAAAACTTGTTTTAATAAAAGACATTCTGACATTGCTGCTAAAGTCTCTTTTACTTTAAATTGTGTAGGCGTGCGTGTGTGTGTTTGTGTGATAAAGCATTTGTGCTAAATGCAGAGGCTTGTGTTTTTAAGTTGATAAGTACTGTGCAGAGGGTATGCATAAGCTGATAGGCTGCATATAGGTAGTTAAGGGGGTGGTTTTTCTTTTGTTCACTGCTCTGTTTTTGCTTTGTTTTTTTTGTTTTTTTGTTTGTTTTTTTATTCTGCTGAATGCAGTATAGGCGGAAATACTAGTTGGGGAATGCTGTAAATCCCTATACATCCAATTGTCTTATCAGGTACAGTCCGTCTGAACTATTCCTCTTCTTTTTGATTTATACTATCCAACATCATATGCTGCACCTCACAGTTCACCCAGCCAGCTGCTCACAGAAACTTTAACCTCTGGCTGAAATTGACTCCTCTATCCATCTTTCATTTGTATTGCTTTGCATTTTCCCTTTTACTGTCAGCCTTCAGAGATACATTTGATTACCGGCTATGCTCTCTTTTGGATCACAATTGTTTGTAGAGAACTTGTTTCAAAATCTGATCCACACAGTTGCACAGAGAGTTGTCAGCACCACCAAATTGTCAGTTCCACCATTAAGGGAACACAAAGTCTGCCATGCAGTTCAAGTGTTTGTCTGAAAATTTGCATGCTTGCACTTTTATGGCTGCTGTGCTTGCAGTGGCTAAGATTGCCTTTGTTTTATTGAGCCTTGGCTACTGTGGCATCTCACCAGACCTCTTATACATGGATACAGGAATGTCGTTTCCACGGAGAAGCTACTTAACATCCCGACTGACAATTCCTTACACACAATGTCTGGCTTGGGGGGGCTCTACTTCACATCAAAGGAGTTTTAGAGAAGGTCACAAGCTATTTCTGCAGGCCAGGCGATGTTTCAGGCATGCACATATAGCCCAGTCAGATCTGTTGCTGTGACAGAGTGGCTCAGTTAAGTGCTGAGTAAGGATTTGCAAACACTGCCCAAAGTACAACTTCCAAAAACTGAGCCAGGAAAAAAAATCCATAGTTGAAGACGGGTCTGCGTTCATGTTGTGCAAGCACCACAGTCAATATTAACAGCAACTAGAACCACGACTGAATATATCTTTGTTCTCCTGGGACAGATAAACATGTGACACTTAAAGAATACTTATTCTAGTTCACTTATCTGTTTTTGTTGCGATACATGTCCCTGTGTTTGACATTAGTACAGACAATATTAGGAAGAACTCAGGGATGGCGGTGATTTGCTCTCATTTTGAAGCTCTTAAACCTTTCATCTGTTACCCATATATTGCACTTTTGACTTAATCCCCTTCTTTCTCACAGTTCCTCGGGTACCCAAATCCTTTTATAAGCAGCAACTTAATCCAAAATTACAAATAGCCCATCTTACCACGGCAACCTTTTTAGAAATTAGCTTGGCGCAACCTTCCATGTTTGCGGTGATGACACGTCAGTGTGAGGAAAATGTAATTTTTGAAGCCCACAATATTGTGAGATTTCATCGTTGAGGCATGAACGCACCCTTTTGTATCAACAGCAGAGTCTTTTTTTGTGTTTTGGGTTTTATAATGACGTGTGTAGCTCTGCATCTGCATCTTGCTAACATGTTTACTGGTTATGTAAGTTGAAAATTGTTCCTCTGATGCCTGTCCTTTTTACATATTTTCTGAGTACTGGAGATGTTTTTTGACTTAAAGTATAATTCTAAGAGCTTTGGTCTTTTGTGCTAAACAAAACAGAATCACAATCATATGAAACTTGTTACTAAGAGGAGATGATTTGCATATAATACGATGAAACCTGTGCACAGAAGTTCAGCAAATATAGCAGACTACAGAAAAGGATTTTGAAAAAAAAATATGAAAGAGTTACAAATTGAGATTGACTATTGATTAGAATTGGGTGGACTAAATTTTACTGAATATCTAAGAGTTGAAAACTAAAAGTCCAATCTTTGCCTTATGAATAGACTTTATTATAGACTATTTATGCTGAATGCGACATACATTGGCGCTGACAGATGACAGTGGCAGCACACTATTCAATGTGAAGTTGTTAGTGTGGGGAAAAAAGAGTAGGTTGAGTAAGATTTAAGACTCCTCTAAAAATGAAACTATTTTCCACAGAGGCCTGCCAACTCTTTATTCAAATCAAACAGAATGTGAAACTTCAAAAGATAAGAAAAATCTGATGACATTACATAAGTTGTGTCCTGGTTTATCCTTTAAAAGTGTCTAATCTCTAAGAAAGAACATGTTGGAATAGGAAATCCTGACAGTCCTTTAGAAATTCAGTCTGTCTTCACTGAGCAAGGCAAACACACACGAGCTGCTGTCAGTAATTCTTTCCATGTTAGTTATGATCATCAATATAGGATGTTAAGTGTAAATAGAGAGCCATTAAAAAAAACATTTGATCCCTGAAAGATTTGTGTGTCTCTTAATGAACTAATACTAGTTCATTACCTGAGTCTACACAAATTCCTATTTTCACATGATTTCATTATGAAAGTAAAATATATCAAAGCCAACGTGGTCTGACGTGAAAAGGTCCCAAAGCAGCAAACCAACCTCATACTTTCACCACATTTGAATATTGGTAAGACATTTCATTTTGTTCCTAATGCCATATTAGTTTTACACCAGATGCAACAGGTCATACGCCCTGCAAAGAGTTTCATTTTCTGTCTTGTCATTTTGTTTTGGGGTCATTAGGTTGTTTGTGCTCTTTTAGGTCACCAGAGGATTTGGACCTGGAGCTGATGCGTTACTTCGCCCTGTCTCTTCCTTATTGTTGAACCATAAAGAGTACTTTTAATTGAGGCAACTGAAGCAAAGGGTTTTCAATGTATTTGAATGTTGCTCCTTGCTGTGCTTGCAAGCTACTGCAAGCACAGCAGTGCTTGCACGTAAAAGTGCAAGCATGAAACGTTTCAGAAAAGTCTTCAAAAACCTTCCTGGATAAAGAGAGTTCAATTACTTCTGTCATCTTGTCTTTAATTTCTACAGATTTGGGCATGGAGAGTTTCTATTTTAAATATTTTAGCATTCTTTATGTTATGAAAAATATTTTGTTACACTGATTTAGGTTAGGCAGCAATGAGGGGAAGTAAACTCAGTTAAAAATACAAAACAAAACACGGTGAATCAGTTATTTCATGGTTAGAAAAAGGAAGCAATTACCTTTTCAGATGAGACCAGTTTGGTTTGGATACCCTTTTTTGCTCCACAAATGAAATAGTTTTTAAAAGCAGCATTCTACCATGTTACAATTTGACAATTTGCTTGATGATCTTAGAAAAAAAGAAGAAGAAAACTGAAAAAATATCTGGGGAAATGCTTTTCTTCAGCACTGAGTGTTCAGGAAGGAAAAGAGAGGAACGTCGTTCTACTAGCATAAACATCCTAAGATGACTCAAATTCCAATTTATCCCAAAAGTAGATAAACAGAAAAAAAAAAAAGAAAATGTTTACAGGAAAGCAGGACTAGCTAAAATCAGTGACACATATAACAAGTCAGATATTGACAAGACAAGAGATGGAAAAGTAGTTTTCCATCTCTTGAGAATCACTTACAACAAGCACATCTGCAGCAGCACCATCCAGATTACTTTAAATAATTATATTTGCGAGGCACAGCAGTTGGCTCACAAGCATAAAGTACTGGACAGTAAAAAAAAATAAAACAAATCTCTCTTTTATGATTCCTCCCCTATCAAGTAAACTCTGATTACTGAGCCTCAATTCTGGAGACATATGAACAAAGACAAAAGCTTTACAGAAAGAAGTCTGCAGAATGTTTTGAACATATATGCGCACATACACAGCACTGTGTTTCGCTACATGGTCAGACTGAGTTTCAAGTAAACCATTTCAGCAGAAACGGTAATGACCAGCAGGCGTTAACAAGCCAATCCGCAGTCCTTAACGACCATCTCGCCCAACGCTTTCTCAAGGGGCGCTTGCACTGGCATGATCACATTAAGCTGCCTGTAATCTCTGCAGTAGATGAAGGCTACTTAACAAGCAGCTTTAAGCTCTTCAGCAGACTTTCTGTCAACTACGGGGAGCCTGCAGCCTGCACAGACGGACACCCGAACCGACAGAGAAGTACACAGGAAAGAATCAACACCAGCACTCCAAAGCTGATTCTGGGAGATTTACAATCTGGCACGTCACTGCGTGGAAAACAGGAAGCGTGCCAATAGCTTGTTAGCTCCTGGCATTTACGCACTGTGAGCACACTATGTTCGTATGTTTGGCGCATTGGCAACAGATGTCACTTGATGATAGTCTGTGGTGGCTACAATAAAATCTTCATATGATTACAAACCTCCGCCCATAAAGAAATGAGGAAAATGTAAGTACCATGAGACTTGCATTTGTGCAGCAGTTTAACAATGTAAAATATTGATACAGAGACATAAAGATGACAAAACTAAATAAAAAATTATGCAATGAAAGTTTTACATGCAAAACATATTTGAAATAAATCAATATTCTATTTTATTCACCATGATTAACAAAATCGGCTAGCGGATATAAAAAAAACACAGTAAATAGTCAAATGACCTTGATTTTTCTTGCATTCATTTCTCTCCCTTTTATTCCATTGTTAGTTAATTACTTGTAAGTTTTAGGTTGTGTTATGCCTCCTAAAAGTGTTTATATCCTTGCAAGAATCTTACATTGCAACTCAAAAGTTTACATGGATTTTAGATGATAATCCAACAAATCAAGTTGATCATTACTTAAAAAAAAAACAATTCAAAAAAGGGACATGGTTTTCACAATGTTTTTATTTTCAGGAGTAGATCATAAAACTCTCAAAATGTCACTCTTTTTGTGCGACATGATTTGGGAGCTGGAAAAGGAAAACTGTAGATTGCCTTAAACAATCCATCAACAATAACATTATGTTCATGGCCTCAAGATGCAGGAAACTACAAAAAGGGCAATCCTGAAAGAAAACATGTATGGCAAAGATTCCCCTTACAATTAATTTAAATGGTTTAGTCAAAATCCAACATGTTTAAAAGATCCAAAAGAGAATCTGTGGCAAAATTAAAAATATTTCACCAACATGACTAAAGTGAAATTTAGCTAAGTTACAAAGAATGGGGAAAAAAGTTCAGCTACTAAATGTGGCAACATCTGGGAACACCGTCAGTGTTCACTTTTCTGTGTACAACTATGAATGTCTTTCTTTCTATTTCACATAATGCACTACTTTGCATAAAATCTCAGTAAAAATGTGTTTCATAAACATTTTTGGCCTTAATATGGCATAAGGTTGGCCAATTTAACTTTTAAAAATGCTGGGTCAAACATTTAATATTCTAATGTTTAATATTTAATATTCTGCATGCAAAAACCATTAAATATGATCCACACGGATGGGAGAAAAAATAATTCAGTATAATAAAAACTGTCTAAAAATGAAGCAAAAAATGAAGCATGGCTTCTGGCAGCTAAAACTAGGATGGACATGAAGATGGATCAATGAGGACAGCAGAGCAACTTGATAATGTTGTTGACGGTATTGATGATATGGTAACAAATGCGACAGCAGGTGATGAAGGCACTCATAAATTCAGAGCACCAGGCACAAATGCTATCTTCAAACAAGACTGCGAACATCTGTCAGGGAGCACTTTAATAATCCAATCACCAAAACAGATGTGGTCCAAATACCGCAGCAGAGAACAGAGAGAGAAACACAATGCGAAACATCTTTTCTCTTCATTGTCGCACACACAACACGCACTCCGTAACAAGGAAGCATACATTCTGCATTTATTTAACTTTATTTTTTACTGGCTTTCAGCACCGGATCTGATTACTGAAACAAAATAAAATAAACAAAACAAAACAAAAAAAATCCAGTTGTCTCGTAAGGTTCGTAGAATAACATAAATTAGATTAGCTCACGTGGATCTCAGCTCAGGCACAGACGTGATGGGCAAAAAATGTGCCCATACCAAAGACCAATGAGGATCCGTCCTAATACTGATTTCCTGTTCAATTTAAATGAAACGATGTATGGCATTCTGCACATTTACTGAAATTCTTGCAACACAATCTCAGTATTAGAAATACAAGTGTTTTGGAATTCATGCTCTACTTGCTCTAGAAGTTAAAGGACTTCTAGAAATTTTTTACAAATTAGATTTTTTAAATTATAAATAGGATGTAATAGAGGCCTTTTCCAAGTCCAAATGCTTTCATAAACAATTGCTTAAGTTGAGAAGTAATGTAAAAAAAAAAAAAAAAGGGATGGATGGTGTCGCCTTGTATGGGTGGAGGTTTGGCAATTGGAGAGATGCACACGGTGTATTCCCAGAAATAGTTTTAGAAAAACATACTGCAGTCCAATGGCTCCCTGGATAAGTTTGTCTTTTTAAGGGTTCTCCAATCTATGTTCCATCTGCTTTAGGCACCAAGCAGAATCCCTGAAACTTGCAGGTCTATTTGTGAGTCTGGCCATATAGCAGATGGGGAAAAAACCATAAAATAGCTGCATGTTGCCGCAGCAGGCCTTTTACAGATCTCTAACCTTTCCTCACATAACCTGCACACGGCTCTAATGGCACTAATATCCAAAAGGACACGCCTGACACTGGGAGTGATAATGCAGCAGAAAGCTCCTGCTCTCCTCCCGTCCCACTATCCTTTCTCTCTATGCCAGTTTTGGAGTGTAAAAAAAAAAAACAAAAAAAAAAAAAAACAGTGTGTGCATCCTTATAAAAAAAATGTATGAATATAATAATGACATGAACATCAGAGTAAACTCCTGTGATGAATGTGATCATGGTGAATGGTAGCATGCTTTGAACTGAGCAGATATTCTACTCTGAAATTAACCACTTTATTTTTGAAAAATAATACGCAGACATAGGACTAGACTGCACAAACATCTACCCTGGATTTGCTTTATTTTCAATCGAATAAACAAGCAGATAAAATATTGAAGCCCTATGAACCACAGAGATAGAGGAAAGCCTATAGGACACACTTTGAAACACTCAAAAGGCTCTGCAGGAGGAACAGAACATGCACACAATCGTACATTCAATCTAAAACTTTTACATTTCAGTTCTTAGCTGAATGGGATTTTTTTTTTTTTTTTTTTTCTGTGAGTGATTGCTGTGCTTCTGATAAAAGCACTATTTGATAATGCAGACCCGCGCTACACTCTGATATATCTGCACTCATTTATTATTAATAACGCTGTGGTCATTTTTAGTCCCTTCCTTTTAACAAATAAAATAGTAATAATAGAAGATACCGCTCTGACCCAAGAGGCTTTATTCAAATGGCTTCTGAAAATCTCTTTACTAAAACATGACAGGACAGTCACCCAAAAGCATGAGATGGTAAGAGGTTGAGTGTGTACAGCTTTTAGGATTAACTGTCCAACTGGATTAACTGTAAACACAAATGAATACATTTTATTGTCTGTGTGTACACAGACAATTTGTATTCAACTGCTCTGCTGGAATATGCTTTTAAACTTTGACTAATGCTAACGCCTGCAGGCAAAATGTGCGGCGTGTGCTCTCGTGAGCCGAGGGGTGTGAGGCACAGTAATGACATCTCTTTTCTTTTATGTCCTTTCTGCCATCCTTGATTCTACCTCGATGGACCGACTGGCTCTCCAGAGCCTGAGTTACTGCGTCGAAGAAATATCGAGCAATTTCCTCCGACAACCATTCCCACCAATCCATAATGATGTTTTTTTCCTTTCTCTTTTTTTTTTCTTTCTCACTTGTTTAAAAATTGTTATCTTCTAATAAGTGGATTAGTGCCAGGATTCAGCAGCATTTGCTCCTAGAAAACTGTTTCAGTTATCATTGTTCACTTTTTTATAGGATTTGATAAAGTATTTATATGGTACCACAATGCTACGGAGTTGTACTCAGTGATATTGTTTTCTAGTAGTGTGAAGGAAAAAAAAACACTAAACCACTAGTTGGATGTTCTATTGAACTTATTTGCATTAGGTTTTGTAATGATAATAATAATATGTAAAAAAAAAAATCTCGACATTGCAGATTTGGTAGAAAGAGGCGACCTATTGTTAAAAACAACCTAACCAATAAATAAATAAATAACATAAAAATGGAGTTTGCTACTGCATATGGGAATCATGTACTTACTGACTGAAACTACTTAAAATTTAATATAAACACACTTTGCTTGCATATTTGTATTTGTATAACTTAGCAAAAACAGCTAAAAACATATTTTCTATCTGGCAAACATGGCTCCACTTCTGCATTATTCCCATATATAATGTAAGGATTTTAACTAATTGGTTTCATTAAAGTGAATATACTGGATTACATTACTGGTTAACACAAGAGCTGCTTCTCCCGATCCCATTAGGGAGAAGGGTGGTCAGAAAATGGATGGATGGATGGACAAGAGCTGCTTCCTCACTGACACCAGCACCTCTGTGACTGTGACACTGTGAATGGATGAATGGCTGAAGAAAAAAAAAAAATTGCATTATTGGTTTTAAAATGGCCAAATTTAAATGATTTTATATGGTCGGTCGATCTAAAGGTTGATATACAATAGTTCCAAGATTTAGGTTATAACGTCAAAATTAATGAAGCACATCATCAGTAGCCAGTGGCGCTTTTTACTGGTTCATTGCTTGTTGTTTTGTTTAAACTGGGAATTCTTGAAAATCCTGTAGTGCACTCCTCTTTTCAGCAGCACTTCTTTAAAGCAAAACCTAAAATGCTGGATTAGTATCAAGGCTAATTAGCTTCATACTTAGCAGTTTAGAGATAGAGAAGTAAGAATATATATATATATATATATATATATATATATATATATATATATATATATATATATATATATATATATATATATTTCTCAGAACCACAAAAGGCAAGCCAACCACCACTAACAGAACGTGCATTGTGGGTTAAGAAGTTTTTTTTTATCATTTATTGTTCTAATTATTTCATTTAACTATATACAGTGGATTTCAAAATATGATAATTTTACATTTCTTGACTTCAATTCAGGTATTAAAAAAAGGTTTTACTTGGGTGAAAAAAAATAGAAAGAACTGCAAAAACCTCAACATTTTTTGATACTCTTAAACAGTGATTTGATTCAGCTAAACCTACTTCGACGTTCAGTTATTTAGATATTTATTTATATTAGCTTGTCACCAAGGCAACTGAAGATCAAAATACAGTGATGGTGAAGGCAAATCAGAATCATCGCATAAATCTTACGTTCAGATAAAAATGAGAGAAATATTAAATAAAACATCAATTATGTAAAGTTTTTTTTTTTCTTCTTTAGCAATTCTTTGCTCAAGTGCAAAGCAAAAGTAAAATCAGAAACAATTTGCACTTCGATTTTTTTTGAGACAAAGCAATAGTACTGGGATTTGAAGCTGAAGTTCAGGGACCGGGATGAAGACAAGGAGGCTGTGTGTCTTACTGGATTTTTTTTTTTTTTTTTTTAACCATGGGAGCCTGGGTATAAAGTAACAATGTGCTGTTCTTTTTCAAAGATCTGGAGTTTCCATTGAAATTAGTTAGTCAAAGATATACTTTCAAGCATAGGAAATGTTATAAAAATGTCACTGTATGTTCCATTTTACTGGAAAATGAAGAGTGAACTATAAGGTCACATGAACTGGATTACTTGCTATTGTGATGGTGTGCTTTGGAACATTGTAATGCTAAAATATTCTTCTCCAGCTAAACTTCTGAGACAAGTCACTTTGTCTGTCTATTTTTTTATTATACGCACAGGCATTCAGAATCCCATTAAATGTGCAAAACCTTGTGAGTCACCCAGTATTTCTTTATATTCCCTTCCAAGGAGCCAAACTCTGTAATTTTCAGAGGAAGAATTGAGATTTTCTCATCTATGACTCGTTTTGGGATATGAAGGCTCTCTGGTAAAACTGGTCATTTTTTTGTCAACGTATACAAGGCAACAACAACAGCAGGAGAGCAGTTTTAAAAAGAAATGCATCTTTCAGCACAATATATCCAGGTGCAGCACCAAGCCCAGCAAGTAACGGAAACCCAAAATTCAGCATCCTGGAAAATTTGAATAATGTGAAAAAGGTCATTATTGTAAAAATCATAGGAGAGACTACATAATTATATGTCCGGAAACTTAAATTGATATCCTTCACTAGAGGGCAGAAATATACTTACTTTTTAGAAGCCTGTGCTTAAAGCATCCATTTTGACTGATCTAATGTAATTAAAATTTGCGCCTGTAAGCCACAATCTTTAAAACACCAAAATGAAGAAATAGAAAAGAAAGAAAAGTATAAAAATATTTCACTCTATGTGTAATGAATCCCTATTTATCACATACAGAATGAATAGAGATTCATTACAAGAAAGTGGCAAGAAACTGAAATAACCAGAAATAACAAGAAATATTACTCTTCGGTGCAAGATGCAAATGTTTTGATATGTTTTTACTTTTTAACATAACTTAGCTTTTAGGACAAACAAATTGAAACTCCCATCATGCAAAGTGCACCTAAATCTGATTTAAACAGGTGATATTTACCTTGTCTGAACAAAGACTATATACTCCTAATACTTAAAAAACCCCGAAATAAATAAACACGAAACTTACTTCTGATTCTCACCATATAAACTGAAACACAAACTCCAGAGAGACACCAGCAAGTTCAGCACAGAGCAGCCAAATCCAAAAGTACAGCAAGAAGCATTGCTTGATGGATATGGCCTCTGGCTGGTTCAGTTCCTTGCTCTGTCTCTTCAGATTACAGCTTCAAATGTGTTTTGAGTGATTTCCCTTCTGTGTTAATACTCACAATCAGTGATTTTTTCTCTCTATCTCTCTCTCTCTCTTTCTCTTGAGGTCCCTTTTGACCCGGAGAGATTCAGCCCACATGTTCAGCTCAAGTATTCCTCAGTTGTTCTTTAGATCTGCTCAAGCCCGAAAATACTACATTCGTTTAGGATGTCTCCCCCCCTCTCCTTCTTCTTCTCTTAATCTTTGAATAAATCAGATAAGTACAGTGAACAGTTATCTGCTTTTTTCTGATCCCTGTGGGAAGCAGTTCACTTTTTTTCAATTATTTGAAGCATTTTATTAAAAACTGATGAGGCAACTCTGTAAAGAAATCTGGTAATGAGTAATTTATCGTATGAATGGCTGGGGCGACAAATATACCCGCAAGGCTTCATTATTCACTGAATAGTTTTATGCTTACATGAATCCAGAGGATAATCCCTCACTCTGGAAGTTTGAAGCAGTGACTGTCTGTGGGTGGCTGTCCTAGGCTAGTTTAACCAGCTTCATTTTGATTCTAGCGTGGCATTATGGAAAACATCGCCTTTGATCATTTTGCCTTTGCCTTTTTTTTAAATTTTTTTATTTTTTCATGACTGCATTAGGTTTGACTTTTTTCCGGGATTTTTAACTTTTTTTTTTTTTTTTCACTGAGCCTCTCACAACGCAGGATAAATTTTTCATGTGAAGAAGAAACCAGATCTGCTTGGCGCGATGCGCCCGGCTGTCGTTGGAGACGCCATGCATTAGAAAAAAAAAGACACCTATTTTGAAAGGTCATAATTGACTGATGGTGTAATTGTACTGATTAGTATCAAAAACTAGAGCCACTTGAGATAACTCCATTATCTTCAAGGCTCCCTGAGAGCCCCCATCTTTACTGCCAATACAGCAGAAAAGAAAGATTTTATTACAGGCCATTTCTGAAGTATGCCTTTACGGGGAGTAAGAAAAATGACATTCATGCTCCTCCGTTGTGTCTTTTATGTCCTGCTCGCACTTTCTCCCTCCTCAAACGGCTCATCTGTTCCCTCCCCCTTTTTTCTTCTAAGTAACCTGCTCATCTTTCAGTCTGTCTGCAACAGTATGTCAAACCATGCTAATGAGGTGGCAGCATATGGCTCATTCCTTATTTAAGCTCAGCAGACAGTAAGCCACTCAGCTCCCTGAGAATCCTGCTACCTGCTCCTGTTGGACTACACAATGCTGATCTCCTAATGAGGCTCAGAGATTATCACAAGCAGCTCAACACTGCAGGCAGGATCAGTAGCTGCTTGTTATCGCCTCAATCTGAGCAGCTGTGAATATCCTTTTTTATTCTTTTTTTTTTAATCGGGCGGCCCGGACAGTACCCCGCTAACTAAGAACAGCTCAGGCGTTTTGGCGTGCGGGGCTGCCGTCGCTTTGATGCAAACAGTAATTCACGCCTAGATGGACGCACGCAAACACGTCCAGCCCCTGACGGGCTTGGACGTCGCTCTGCTCCATCATGCGCTGCTTAGAACTCTGTCATTCTGACAGATTTACTTCATTTGATGAGGAAGGGGGAGCGGAGGGAAGGGGTTTGACCTTGCCTCGCGCACAAACTGGGTGACAGATTCACAAGCATGCACGGGTATCAACACGCAGCTCACTGTCATGAGGATTAGGAAGAGAAGTCCACGGTGAATTAGTTTTAGAATAAATTCCGTTATTTATTTCACTTTACAGCCTTGACTTGGCAAAATACTGTGAAAATGATAACAGTTTAATTCCTAATGCTTATAATAAGTTGCGATTTTTCCAATTAAAGGGTAAACATCGCTTCTTAAAGGTTTGGAAATGTCCTTGGATGAAAACAAGCTGGCATTTTAGACTTGAATACATTAAAATACCTTTTGATAAAATCTTTTATTTTCGTCTCCAAATTCTTGCTTTGGAAAATTTTGAAAAGTCCAGACATTGAAATGAATGCAGGTCATGTTAAGGCGGACATGTTTTCGGTGGAAGAATTAGCAGTACCTTAGCTGTCAGAATTTTTTAACATCAACTTTGACCAGGAGGACAGTTCTTCATCTACTATAACAATTCAAATGTTTGGAGTGTAGAGAAAGAGGGAACTCTACCCAGTCCTTTTACAATTTAAAAAAAAAAATTGTAAAAGATATCCTCTGATGTACTTTCTTTATTTTTTTATTCTTTATTTTCATGGAGAAAAATGTTAAGTATTAAGACACAACGCCATAGCATTTTTAGCCTCAGCTAGTTTGCAGTGCTAATCTCCAAATGGGGCTTTACAAACATAAAACAGTTTCAAAGTCAACAAAATGACAAAGCAAGATAAAATGTCACACATATATCAAACCTTTATGGCGAGCATCCAATATATTTGTTGCCACAAATTTCAATCTGGATCATCTAAATTCAGCTAAAGTTCCAGTACAATCTGTTCTTACTCACTTCTGTGATGGTGAGAAATAACATGCTTCACTCTTAATGATTTCTGACATTAATGTCTGAACTGCTTAATAGTTATGGAGACAGGGTGTCTTTAAGGTCACACTCTTTCCAACAGGTTTGGGAATATATTGAGATAAATTTTAGTTCTTGTCTAGTCTAGTGGATAATGGATAAAATAAATAGTCTTTATCATGTTTTGGCTACATCCCAGGAAAAAAAGAACATAATAAATCGATAAAAAATAAAGGTTGTTTTTTTCCCTAAAAGGTTCATTGTGAGTTGAAGGTACAGGAATAAAAATGTGAACTTATTTGTAGTTTTCTTCTTTTAAATAAATGTTTACCAAGACTGTTAAAATATGTACCTGGTACTGTATTATGTAGAAGCAAAACGAAAAAAGAGGAGAAAAAAATACAAATCAAACTGGACCACAGAAACAGCTATCAAAATGTCACTCTATTGAGTTTGAAACTAAATTCTGACAAGTATTTATTCCCTCGACCAGGTGAAACACTCTTCGAAAACCTTGCATCACTTTGCTCAGCACATACAGAAATGAAAATTACATTGTAAAAAGTTTTGAATGGATTTCAAAGTTTGCCTCTTTATTCTTTTTTTAAAAGTTGCATCACAGCCTGTGAAAGGGTAAAATGACAAGTTGTGATGGATTTACATTGCTGAAATAAAAAAAATAAAAAAATAAATATATATATATAAAAAAAATCCCCCGTTCTGTAATAGGAACTTCTCTGTGCTTCCTGAAGGCAGCTTCGGTACGCCTCAGAACCAAAAAAGTAGTAAATGTCTAACTGGAAAGAGCTCAAGTGTACGAAGAAAAATACATGTGAACTACAATTCCCAATATAGCTTCAAACAGCTGCGTGTCAGTGTTTGTTCACCTCGCCATCTCTCTCTTCCTCTCTCTCTCTCTCTCAGCACTTCCAAAAGTCTGTCCAAATCAAACGGGATTGTTTACTTGAGTAGGTCCAGTCAACTGAGAGACGCTGGAGTGAGGAAAATAACTACTTATGGTTGCTTGGAAGAGCTCTAAATTTCTATGTCTACCTTTAAGGATCACAAAGCCTTTTCAGACATACTTGGGAAAGAAAGGTGCAGAAAACAGGAGCAAGTCGGAAATCTGTCACCTATAATGGAAACAGTTTATTTTTATGCCTTTGAAGCAGAATGATAAATTGTTTTACACAGAAGCTTTATTCAAATGTGCCAGCTGTGCATGTTGTCGCTCCTAAACTGCACTACACTTGTATCTGAAGAGGCATCTCATCGTCAGCAGAAAATTTAGATTAAAGGTGATCTTTAAATCTCCCCTTCTGCTATGATGGCACCTTTTTAACCTCTAATGGCTGAACACGTCATGTCCATCGGTGCTCTTGTAATAGCTTTCTTTGTCCGGCAACTCCTGTTTCATATTTCTTTCAGAAGTCACTTGGAAAAAAAAAAAAAAGTACCTTCTATACAACAAAAATCTCCTAGAAATATTTTAAAAAGGTGCACTTCAAGCTCAGTGCTGATATCTCCTTGTTATTCTCTTACATGAAGCTTTGATGAAATGTTTAATACATGAGGATCCCGAGGCAGTACATCTGTAATTACAGTAGTTGCTAAAAAAAAAAAAAAAAATGTATACAACATTAAGTGCTGGATGAGTGAATGGAATTGATGTGTGCAGATGGGTTCAGCTTTGGTGAATCCTTTTTTTTTTTACTTTGGATGTTTAACATTCTGTATAACGTATGAGAGAATATGGGTTCAAAGGGCCTGCAGGCCTTTCCAATTTTCTGTTTTCAACTTGATTATCACCATAGAGGAAATGTATCGACTGAACAGAAATGTACGTACAAAAAACAAAATAAAACAAAAAAAAGTGTAAGAGCTTTGTGTTTTGCGTGTTTTTCTCCAGATCAGGTCTGACTCACCGTCCAGCCTCCTCCGTCCGTGGTCATGTCGCAGTAGACCTGGAAGCCCGTAGGGTGGTGAACGGGAAACACGGAGTAGATGCCGTCCTCTCTCTGACCATTGGCGTACAGATCGCCGCAGTCGCGGGGGCGAGAGCCTTGGAAGGGGTGAGAGGAAGGACGCATTAAATAAATCAAACCATGTATGGATTTTTAAGGAGGAAGGAGCGCACTTGTCTCACTCCGACTTCCATTTAAAGACAGACATTGTGGCATTTTCAGTTCATGTTCGATTAATCAATTTATTTATACAGATAGCAACAATTGCACAAGCATCTGCATTGCACAAAATCATTATAATGCCTGAGTTCTTCAGACTTTTTTCACTTCAAAATCAGAAAAAATGTACATATTGTTTATGTCAGAGGCCAAAACAAAGGAGGGCATGACTGTAAAGATAATAACACATAGGGAAGATATAGAAAGTGTGGTATTCGTTTAGTTTCATATCCATGGGACACGTATTCATAAAACCATCTTTGAATCAAACTAATGTCATATTGGAAAAAGAGCGTAAAAGGTCAATTATTATGTATTGCCAAATATTCTCGAGGTGCTTTAGGTCTGAACTTTGGGTCATTTTAACAAGTCATCCAAACCATTACACTGTAGTTCCTGTTGTATGTTTAGGTTGTTTATTCTCTCCAGGTTTCAAGTCTTTTGCAACATCTATTGTTTGTTTTGTTTTTTGTTTGTTTTTACTCCCCAAGGTTGCCCTGATTTAACTCCATCACAGTTACAACCAACTCTTACCAGCTACCTTTTTCCTTCTGAACAAAAGCCTCCCCACAGTGGGATGCTGCAGCTAAAATGATTCCCTGTTAGCATAATGCATTAATTATGCTATTCAGTATTTGTTTCTTCCATTGTGTTCTTCGGTTTGTTCAATAATGTTTTCAAGGAAATTGTCTTGGAGTAGCTTTATTTATACTGATAATACGATACACACAGTTGGATGTACTTATTAGAAGACCTCCGAAGGCAGCAGATTTTATTTATTTGGAGATAGTTTAAAGGGGAATTAAAAGAAAATGTTTCAGATTATTTTTTCTTATATTAGAAAAACAACTTTTTTACTTTATTTTTTGCTCCTTTGTTGCACAGAATCCTAATAACATTCATAATGTTTTTGACTGCAATGCGTCAAGTAAAAAAGGTGAAATTTTGCATTTTACAAGCACCGCATGCATTGTTTTGATTTCTAAAGGCTTTAAAATCTTATGAACATCTATATCGTTAAGCGAGTGCCTTAAAATTATCTGTCTCAAGTTGCTGTCCACAACAACTAGTGGTACCATTCCAAGGAGCTAAGAAATACACAATAGTGTTGGTTAAAAGGCACAAAAGTGGAACAGGTATGCAGAAACCCAGAGAAGAAAGCAGCAGAATGGGTGAAACTTGAGATAATATGGGCTGTACGAAACAGAAAAAAGGAGAAAGAAAGACACAGAAAATCCATATGTTTGAGTGACAGAAGAGAGTCTGAAGGTTTGAAGAAACTTTATAAGCTGCAAAATTTAAGACGAGAATCCTGGAGAGAAGATGTAACAGAGACAGACAGAGCTCCAATGCCGGAGATGAGAGAGACAGAGGCATCCTTGTTTGTGGCTGAAAAACCCCTGTAACCAAGGGAATACCGAGTCTATTCCCAAGGAAGCAAAAAGAAACCCTCTGATGGGAGCAGGGGTATAGATTATGCATGCAGACTTCACAGGGTCAAAATCTTGAATTTAAAACATCTAGGAGAGTCTTAAAAAGGCCGTACTAGTTCCCTCTTACATGGTATGAAATGTTTGTCTCCCATGAAGCTTTTCTGCTTCTCAGTGTCAGCCTTTGCTAATAAGTTCCAGCTTTCATCATCGTCACACATAAGCCGCAACATCTCCCACTCCTCGTTTTTCATCCCAGGAAGCTGAATTCCACAGGGCATCAAAAACGAAAAAGAAAGAAAACAAAGGATGTGAAAATTCAAACATGGACTTTTAACTTTAATTATCCTTAGAGCAAAAAGGACATTCTTATCAGGACAACCATAATCAGATTAATACCACAGGTTGAATGTGGCTTGGAAAATGTAACCTTGACTATAAAACGAGGGCTATTTAAAGGAAGATGGCTGGAATCAAAAGGGTTGGAATATCAATGCACAAACATGCCCGGATTTGTCATTACAGTTTCTAATTAACCAAATTAGCATAAGTAAATGCAATCTAAAGGGTTCAGAGAGCACACGAACTCGTGACTGTGGTGAATATCCACTCCTTCACAGATGCATCCAATTAAGATAATTAACACACCACCACCCTTGCATTACAATCAGCACAAAGGTACTTTTACCTTTTAACTTAGAGGATTGGAAAAACTGTCAACGTATTAATTGTTGGACACATTTGGGTTCATTTAATACTTTTGTGTCGTCAAAAGTAATGAGAAGGTGTTTCTTTACCAGTTTTTTCTGGATTTAGTAGACAATGCCACTTGGTTTGTTTAGGTTGAATGCTGAACAATTCTGAAGACTTACTTTTCTGTTCATCCACATAGACTTGCAGTGCTATGAATATTTCCTCTTTTATTCACACTTAAATGCTTCATTACCCACATTTCTTTCTGCTCAGTTTATGCAGCCATGCCCATGCCTGATTACTGCTAGACCTTTGGATTTGAGAAACCACCCAACAGTGACGTGTGACGTTGTGGAGTTGAAATCTCAGAAATCAACACATTCTGCCCCACTTAAAAAGATAATATAATGACAGATGTGAAGAAAATATCATGTATGATATTCAACCCTTTCTAAGGCTTTCCGATTTCAGGGAATCACAGAGAGAGCGATTATCCACAAGTAGAGAAAACAGTGGTGAACCTGCTGAGGTGTGGCCTGACCTCCCAAAATTTCTCTAAAAGAGCAACAACTCATCCAGGACGTCATAAAAGAACCTAGAACAAAAAAGCTCAAGCACAGCATGCATCACTAGATTTGTTTAAGGTCAGTGTTCATGATTCTACAATAAAAGAAAGAGACTGGAGGTGGGGGGATGACATCTATGGGAGAGATTCAAGGTACAACCTCTGCTTGTTAAAAAGAACAAGGAGACCCCTTTTCACATTTGCTGAAAACATCTTGACCTCCACCTAATAATAATAAAAAAAAGAAAAAGAAAAGGTATTTCAGCGTTTCCTTTGAAGGTTTGCTTCATATCTGGACTGAAATATATTTCAAAAATGAAAATGAAGATAACAATACACTGATTATGCATATTCTCATAAGCTCAGGGTCAAATGTACAGTATGTTAGCCCTGAATGTGTTGCCAAAACATCCTGAACATGCATCTGTCTCCACAAGACATCAGAAAAAACGCATAGCAACCAAGATGGTCGACTCAGTGCTGGAGCTGGGAAGTGAGGCCTCACTTGTTTGGACTTTTTGCTGTCGAGTACATCCTCCAGACACTTGATTGATTTGAGAATTAAGCACCTACGACTCATTGATTTCATGCAAAACACTATTTCCATGCTAATTTTGCTTTGTAGCACATATTTATCATCACAAAGAGACTTTTCCTATGGCGCATCCTGGTGCCATGTGTTACTCAGGTAAGCGCTTTCTTCCACTACTTAAGTGCCAAATGTTGTTTTACAGTATAAGCTAATCTGGGCCAAAGCAGCAAATCCAACAAACTGTGTTTAAGTATCTCCAGTATTGACTTTTACAGCAATCAGAGTTGTAGTTACTTGCCAGTTTGATCTCGGTACTGAGGGGCAGGGTTTGCTCCCTACAGGCAACAGTGAGCTATAGCCTCCTTGCAGGTTAAGCAGTGTTCATTCCTTGAACCACAGCAGATGAGGAACCCCCTCATGAGCTCACGTTTTGACACCACTCTGACCCAGTTGTCTAGCCATCTCCCCATTTCTCCTGCTTGTTGCACATCAACTCTGGGGACACAATGTTATTTTGCCACCTCATCAACCCTAACTTCTAGCAACTGTCATTAAGAAGAGACTATTAGTGTCAGGGGTCAAATGCTAAGACTGAGAAGTGTGTTTTTAAAGTGCACTTTGGCCTTGAGGTGCAGCATAGTGTTTGTGATAGTCCCTGTCCTCTACCATACATAAATTATACAAATGACTAAAAATCCAATCTTTGATATTTAGAACATTCACTTTACTGAAATCTATTTTCTAAAGAGGCTTCAAAGCCTCTTAAGTCAACTGAACCTTGCTTTCAACATGAACATCAAAACATTGGATTCAATAGATTTTAGGACTATTTTCAGCTGTAAATCTGTACACAGTGCTACATTACTTATAACCATTAGATATGCTCTGCATTTCATGACATTTGCTTTGGTTAATGTGAGAGGTATTGAGAAAATCAGCTTTTCTGAGCTTTATTTCATCCTATAAGGTTATTCTCCCATCAAAAACATGCCTGGAGTGTTCCTTTGGTTATTTTATGTTTGAGAAATCCTTGAATCTCTGCTGGCAGCCATTCAGCAGGACTGGGCGTATTGATCTAAATATCAATACTATCGATACCGAGGTGAGTAATGGTTTTGGATCAATACCATGATGAGATCAATGCGTTTGTTTGTGGTTTTTCTCCTACACGTCTAGGAAGTAGCTGGAATTTGCTCACAGATTTAATGGCAGAGGATATGCAGGAATTAAAATCCCAAATATTAAGAGCTTACATTTTAATAGAAAAGCCAGATTTCTTACATGTTGTCATGTTTGCACTCAACACGTCTGCTTTCTTTTCAAAATACAGTCTTTTTAATTCCCCCATAAACACTTCAGCTTAATATTAATAGCAGAAAGTAAAAGGGGATTATTTTTTCTTTTCTGCTACACTGTGTTACTAAGTTGTTTGATAATTAAATTTCAAAACTAAGTTTGTCCTCTATTGCATCATAACACTGGGTTACAAAAAATATTTTTTGGAAGTTGTCTGTGTTTTCAACTGAATTAGAACAACTTTGCTGTAAAATGACATCCATTGTTTCTCATTCTGCTCAGGTTTTTGATTTTAGAGAAATCTGATCATTCGACTAAATTTATTACATGTTTGTGACATTAGGTTTCTGGAGAAATAAACTTTTTTCTAATATTGCAAACTTAGATTTCTGTAAGTTGAATAATAAACACCGATAAGGGGAAGTCCTCATAGTTCAAAAGTTTGACTTGACTGAGCCAAAATAAGGTGATTTTTTTGGCTTCAGCACGTCAAAAAGATCCTCAAACAGTTGAAAAACCCTACACAACGTTTTGGCTGTTGACCTGTGTAATTAATTAACTGATGTCAAATTACCAATTTATTTAATGATAATGACATTTCGTGAAAAAAAGCATAGGTATCAGAATGGATATTGCCTGTGTTTAGTTGCGACTGATTGGATCAATATCAAATTTTCCAATTCCCAATGCACTGTTGTGATTACCTGCAGAAGGCAGAGCGTCAGAAAGAGTGAGACCCGATAAAATGAGGTCAATTTCAAGGCTTCAAATTCCAAAGTTACATTTCTTTCAGGTTATGTTTGATATATACAACATGCTTTAGAACAACTGAAGGTAACAATTGATTGTGCTGTAAAATGGCGCTACGTGTCTGGAAATTATACAATCCCTCTTCTCCCTCCTCATCTAATAATACTTAACATAATTAATATTTAACATGATCCAACAGTGCTGCTCCCCTCTGCAGCAGCACTCCATCATCAGCCTATACATCAGATGAAAAGTAGGACTCCTGTTGCAGGTTCATCCAGCAGCACAGCCGGGTCTATCTGCTATCAGGTCTGAATTCACACGGCTTTGACAAACCAATATGTTCTGAGGAGAATCCAAGAGAAACAGTGAAAAGAGGGACACCTTGAAATATTGACAGGCTCAGATGAAGATGAACAGACAAAAATATTCATTGGTGTGTCCACCGATGGCAAGTAAGTTCCTCAAATTTGCTGCATGCACTCTGTGTACGCTCACAGTTAGAAATAAAAATGTGCTGTCTGCTGAGTGTTATCTTCAACAGAGAAAAATAACAAACAGGAATATGCTGCTTATCTAATAAGCATTGAAAGTCAGAGGGGAAATAAATGCTGTTCGTCATTCATGATGGGTTGTGAGCAGAACAATATTTTGTAGTTTTCTTAGCTTAGATTGTTTCTTAGCCCAGTGTTCAAATCTGTTAAAATGTCAAGGATATGCTCCACAACTATTTTGTTTCTGCTGGCTGCTTAGCTTTAGATTGTTTTAACCTTCTGCAGAAGGTAAAAAAAACTTGCAAAGTGCTCAGGACCAACGCATACATAGCCCTGCAAAACAAATGCCCCATACTCCTTGAATTCTGTGATACTTTTTAAGGTAGAACATTGCTTTATTGCATCTTTTTTGGACTTATTTTGTTGTGCAAAAACAAAGTAGTGAATTATTTTCGATTTGGAGGGAACATAAATCCCTTTACTCTGATGCCACTAGATAAAATTCAGCATAACAATTTTTTTTCAGAAGTAACCTGGTTGAAATGTGACAAAAAAGCTGATCGGCTTTGCAAGGGACTAAAATACAGTGTGTTGAATAGGATTAAAACACATTCTTAAAAACCTTGAAACCCATAATTTTCTTTTCACATTATAATTATGCAATACTTTGTGCTGACCTTTGTAGAAATTTGAAAGAAAGATCATGCTATAAAAACTTTTCCAAGCCAATGTAAATATATTTCATCCTAATTCTAAGCTGCTTTGCCTTAACAGTTTCAACATTTGCAGCTTGATAAAGGTTGAATAAATTATTACCAAGACGATGACAGAACAGCAGATGGAGTCAGGGAATGCTTCACTAATGATGAATCGCACGTGTGTCCCCACTCCCCTTCAAATCCAGCAGGAGGTCAAACCATTTTAAGGAGTCAGAGTTCTACAATGAGCATAAACATCTGCAAAATAACAGCCCCAATTTTTCTAACAGAGGGTGGACAGTAGGGAAAGCACAAGAGTTGCCACCTGTGTATTGTGAATATAAAAATATCCTTCCCTCTGTTATGTTCAATGCATCAAAGTAGGTCAGTTCATAACTTACATCTGCAATTTGGATCTGTAATTTATTTGGAAACAGTTGGCTACAGGTTTTCCCACATCTGTTCAAATGGAAGTGAAACAGCATTAAACGAGCACATTTTTGACACAGTAAGGCTTTAACCTAGTCCTGATTTTACAAAGCTGAGACCAAGAAACCTATTTGGGTTAAGAGTGGCTATGGATCTTGGTGGAAGAAGATTCTGGACAAACCATGGTGACAGCAGTGACAGCAACCTTCCACAAGAAAACAATTTTGCTTTTAGAGATTTGATAGAAAATGTCTACAAATATCATCGTAATGAGGTGTCCTGTGTTTTTGCTTCAAACCCACACGAATATATTGTGACATTTAAATAGAAAAAGGAGAAATGAGACCTTTCTCGCCTCTTTTTAAGAGTTATAAATAGGAATATAAATTACCAATAATACACAGTTGTGTCATAAAATAATATTAGATTGGTGTTTAAGAGAGGGTATGTCTGTTGTTGAATATAAAATTGTAGACTTAAAAAAAAAAGCTTGTTTACGTGTTTCTGGCCTCAGATGCTCTGTCCATGGTGCTGAAATCTTGAGGAAAGTTTATACTGGCTGTCAGAGTTTTATTTTCTAGTTTAGTTTTACTTAGAGTCTTACTCCCAGAATGACATAAGTTTTTTTCTTCCAAGCACAAACAGCAAAAATAACTTTAGAACAAAGCAAAACAGATGTTATTATTCCAAGCTCCCATTTTTTTAGACATCATGCTGTTTGTATTGTTACTTTTTTAGTTTTTCTATTATTCCACCAGCAGAAATTAGAAACACAGATATGCTTGTAAAAAGAAATGGATATATTCATTAGGATTTCCAAAACCCTGATAATAAGAGTAAAAAAGAAAAAAAAAACACTAATTCTGAAAAATCCAAAAATAAAAAGCTGCTTTCAGTTTCATCTGTAGCACTTTTCAGGAAATTAATAATAAGCTTGGCTGTGATTAGGCTGAACTCTAAGAATATCTGTAGAAAATAATTATTAGAAATGGAGCCGTGTTTCAGCCACTCTGCAGCCGCCACAGCAGGACTGATGTAATAGCCACCAAACTCTTACACCATAGACTGACTTTATGTTACATAACAATCCTACTCTGTGTCCAGATATAAACATTTCAGTGAAAACATGTGTTCAGTTCAATGCCAGTGAATAATAATATTCATTATTTTCCAGATTTCAGATGATGCAACTGTACAATCAGAGTAGAAAACCTACAAAAAGAGGAATTGCTGTTGGAAGACAAAAAAAAACAAACAAATGATATACATATATGGGTCTGTGTTGCTGATATTTTTCATTTACAGCCACAAGACAATGCACTAATGAGGAAGCTTGAATAAATTATTTCACTGTAAAGAACTCCGATTAGTTCTGATGAATAATTTCTTCAGCCACTGGTTTATAATTTATAGCTAGTTTAAATTATCTTTTGTTTCAACTAATTGTTTACTGATTGCCTCAGAAAATGTTAAGAGATCAGAAGTTTTCACTGAGATCAAAAAGCAAGAACTATGCGACAAATGCGTGCCCCGAGAGTACCAATTTTCAGTATATCAGCAGCGTTTCAAATAGCGTTGAACATCAACTCTGTTAGGTTTTGATATAAAGATTCAAAAATAAGCATTTAAACTTATGATTGGCATTTTTTTCAGTCCAGGATCAAACACATGTCTGCCACTAGATTTATTTCTTCAACCGTTTTCAGTCTTTGCCATTGTCAGAGAAAACGTTCGGTGGTTTCATGTACATGTACACTACAAACACGACAAAACTCTTGGATTTTCACCAGAAATTGTTGTGGTGTAAACAGTACAACCCATACGCCAAGTCATCAGTAGAGCAGGTGTTTAAATCAGTTAATCAAACCGCCGCTGTGTTTAGGTGAAAATATATTAACAATGACAATATAGACATCAATCCTGACAACGTAATGTAACAGACTGGATGTTCTGTTTTGGTGTTTCTGCGTCCTTTTTTTGTGTGGGAAAGGTTTTATCTTTTGGTTTTGAACGCATCTCAGCTCTAGCTGCCGCTTGAGCTGTTGTCTGTCGGTTGTCATGGCAACGGGTCGACTTGTAGGATGACGCAGACACAGAAAAAGCAGAGTATGAATGTTTTTGTCTAATTTTGTTCTCCATCTGTTCATCACCTTTATTGCACTTTTTCTGCGGCCGCTGTCATTCCTAAAAATTAAACAAACTACGAAAACTGAACTAATCTCCTCTGTTCATAAAACATGGCGATGTTTTTAACAAGCATCAAACTACGGCTCCTACAGCATATTTGAAATAAAACATTTGACCAGTATAAGGGAAAAGTGCCCTGTCTTGCATCTTGACAAAACTAACAGAAACCAAACTGTTTATTGATTTGTCTCAAGGAGATTTTTCATTTTCCTTTTTCTGACAGTGCATGTTTAGTCTTCTGTAGCAGTTCAGATTGTTGTGACCTTGGATTTCTGCTAATTGTGCATACTGTGAATAAATGAATCTCTGAGTAACAAACAGAGTAGCACCGAAAGCAGCGTGTGAAAAAAAGTCAGATAACGACCAGAAAAAGAAGAAGAAAAAAAGAATGATCATAATCAGAAAAACAAATGGTAAGAAGTTATTTTTCTTTCCATCCTATTCTGTCCATTTAAATGGAAATTGCTGTTGAACTGAACCAAAGATGGTGTGAATATGAGTGCTTGTGTTGCTACAACGCCCTTGGAGGGTGTGTTCACACCCACATAGTAGGACCAGGGAAGGAACTTTATCTTCGTAGCACCTTTCAGCCAGGTTTTCAAACAGGTTTTTTTTTTTTTTTCTTAAGCCAATTGCAAATTAAAAGCTTTTTAATCTTGTTTTACAGTGAACAGGAAGCTTAATCCAGAACATTGGTGCACAAAATCTTACAGTTTATTTGCCATGTTTTGTTCAAACTCCTGGAATGATAGACAGGTTTGATTCAGATGATCTTAAAGGTCTCAGTGGTTTACAGCGTTGAAGAAAATCAGAAATGAAAACTGGGCTTTATTAGAAAGTGCTTTATAAATCAATAACATTTTAAATTCTATTCTTTGAGCAACAAGTAGCCACTGCGAGGATCTCACAACTGTACTGATATGCTGATCTCTTTTTTTAATTACATTAATATGTAAGGTGCTTAGGGAAGCATCAGAAACATACTGATAAGTTATATAGTATACAGAAGGCAAACAGAAGCCTTTGTGTCCCATGTTTACTAAATATCTACTTTTTCCTTAAATCCTCCCTTCAATGAGAAAACCAGTTGAAAGTGTTGCCTGTGATTGTACGTTGTATTCTCTGCAGGAGCTCAGCTGTGCTACTTGGCTATCAGTGACAGACAAATTCAGCAGGGGGATGCCACCGGGTATGCCTGGTTAAAAGGCTTCCGATGGGACGATGCCTCGGGGCGTTCTCTGCGGACACAAGTCATCTCTCATGTAAAGTGAAAAATTCCACAGTCTTACCGCCATGTGAATAATGTGCAAGAGATATGGCCCACAGAAAGGAGCCCGCACCTCGCCCGGAGAGGCTCTATTGAATGAATATGCCGCATGATGGATAACAAACACATTGCACTGGAAAAGAACTCTGAAGAATAATAGGTCAAGGGAAAATTATGACACAGAGCAGGGAAGGAAGGTGAAATGTCAACATCTAGGCTGTCTGTGATGCATAATTTACAGAAATACAGAAGGACGATGGAATGGCATAGAAATCTCCACACTATGAATTTTGATCCTTCAAGAAAAACATGCATAAATGTAAACCCTGACTGGTTTTTCTTACCATTGGAACAGCCCTTGAGTCGAGCGCCTCGAACAGGCGCTCTTTGTAGATCGGCCTTGACCCGAGCCTTCAGTCCCACGTTTTCCTTCTGCATGGCATTGAGAGCATCGCTGACGGAGTTCACCACCTTCACCATGTTGATCTGGCTGTCCGACAGCAGCTGCAGCACAATGAAAGTGGGATGGGAGAGAACACACTTACTAATGAAGAAATAACACCAAGTTCCCTTCGCAGCAGATGGGACAACAGTTTCATTACCTTCAAGATGGACAACATTTGCTGCTTTTTTTTTATTATACAGCACACAAACAGCTAGATTTGAACAGCTGAGACCAATGAAATGATAGAATATCTTGTTGCATTTTCACTTTCGGCAACACTTGCGCCGAGCATTTATTTCCCGCTTAAGCTGGTGGAGCTGTTCAGTAAGAGCATTGTTATAACCCAAAATCACTGCTTTCTTTAAAATTATGCAGTCTCCCCGGCTGTTTTCAAGGTCAATGCAAGAATCCTAGCTCTATTTCACAGTAAACAAAAAGCAGCTGAAAAGAAAAAAAAAACAAATATTAGCCTAACCTATTTATCTGTTGCCAAAATGAAATTAAATTGTTCCAAACAGTCATCGACAGCTCTTTGAAGAGAGGGAGCATAAGAAACAGCAAAGGGTCAGAAATGCAAAGACATTAAGTTACTAAATATCCCAAATGGGTGTTGAAATTTGGCACGCTATAAATTATTTCTTCAATAAGGCAAAATCAACAAGAACCTTTTTGAACATGATTAAATTAATTCAAAATTACACCGAATCTTTTTTCATTTAGAGTGCAGATTGATACTCCTTTTTTAAAAAAATATTCAGTTTTATTTTTTTGGAAAGCGTGACAAAATCAACCTAAACACCTGTATTCTACTGAAGATAGTTTTTAAATCAGCTAAGAGCATCATGTCTTTTTAGTATGCAGAGATGCTAGCACAAAATGTTAGCTGTTGCACTGTCATAATAAAACGTAATTCAGCAATGGAAAAGATGCTGTTGGTGGGAGTGGGGTGAAAGTACCGGGGTGACCTGTACAAGATAGGTAAATGCATGATGGCATTTACCACAGTTCCAGTTATGTGGACATAACCATTTTAGGTGTGTTACATCCACATACCTAATTTAAACTGATAGGTGATTAACAGGTTTCCCACTGACCTTGAAGGCAACCTGACAGCATAATTAGGTGATTTGAATCAAGTGTGTTAAAGCAAAGAGTTTGAAGTCAGCCATTAATTTTAAAGGCCCCTCTACACTAACAGCAGTATATTGAAAAACATAAATCTTCTGTCATTATTGCACATCCTCAGTTTAATGAGGGATACTTTCACATATGTCTGCTTTTGACTCTATTAAGCTTAACATTTAAGCTTAAAGGAGAAACTGTATGAGGGGAAATGATCTATAACTGCTTTAGCGGAAACAGGTCTTCTTCTTTTGTATGTTTTGATGGCCTTTATGTCATTATTGCCTCCTAGTGGAGCAGCATATTTACTGCAGAATGTTGCAGCTGAGAGTTTTCTTTTCTTTTTTCTTTCTTTTCACAAACAGAGGGAAACATATCCAAAGCTGGGATTCTAAATTTACCTCAGTCCCGCTGGAAAAGTTGTCATCCTGTGCACCTGACTATACCAATGTGTTAGGACAAGCAACATAATTCTTTCAGGACTTTCACAGGCACACAGATGCGACGGCTGCAGTGTGTAGCAACGACACGTGGAACCTTATTCCATAACGCAATCTGGTGAATATAGTGAAGCTCTAAAAGCCCTGTGGGAAGGTTGTTGATGAATGTGTGTGCTAAGACTAGCAAAGAGCGTGGTAACCTCTCTAATATACCCTGGTCACAGCCTTTCTCTGAGCTGGTCATAAAAGTTAAGGTCATGTTTTTTTTTTTTTTTTACATTTCATTCCTGTTGGAGTCTACGAATAGCCAAGTTGTTTCTAAAACTCCATGTATTTATCAGAGTAGAAAAATATATATATTTTTTTCTCTTTGCCCTTCATCTCACTCACACATCCCGTACAAACAACCCCCTTCAAAAAAAATCTTTCGTCATCCTTCTTTTTCTCTGTCTCATGCAAACATACCCCCCTAAAAAACACACACAAACAAAAACCTGCGCTGTTCAAAGTCATACGCCCCATTGGCGCAGCTATACTCAGGTGTTAAAACTGCATTAGATGTAAACCCCTGTGGCCATTCCTTGGCCTCAATATCTATGCAACACAAAGCCGAGGCACAGCGAACTACGCTGAGAGAATATCACACTGGAATAGTGTGAGTTAAACCCACACACAGCTTCAAACAAGGCACGTTTGTGTACATGCCCCGATGCAGGTGCAAAGAAAGCTACAGGCACACGCATGCATACATTACAGAACCGAAACTGTTCTGCTCGGCAACAAGGCAGGATTCATGGGGAAGACACTTTTGAATGTGGCTTTCTCACACTATTTCTCCAGTTGTTATTTGTTAAGCATGTATCGACGTTCTGCTTGCGTGTCTCCTTTCAAAGCAAGAGACGTGTCTCCAGCCTCGATTGCTTAGCCTTGACAGACACATCAATTAGGATCATTATGTAATTAGATCTCATTAGACAGCCTTTGCACTGGCTTAGAAAATCAGTTACGCCACAGTACTTAACACATGGAGCCTTGTTTTGTGTCAGGGTTTAAATGGGGGCCAATTTAGGTGCTTTTTTGCGCAGCTGTTGCATAAAAGGATGATTTGGAAATCCTGAACATGATCTGATCACATGCTCAGCTTGAAGGCGACAAAATTACGATCTTTTCATGTTGAATAGTGTATATTTATGTTTTATTTAACCAGGAATGACTTAGAACTTCAAGAGGGCGTTGCTGCTGAGACAACAGCAGCTGAAAACCCTACGGAAATACTTATATGGTGCATTTAACAAAAGAAAATCATAGATCAAAGCCACCATTCTACCCTGCACAAAAAAATTGACTTTGTCTCTCTAAATGTACCACAGCTGGTCATAAACACAGTGTGAAACATGTTTCATCTTTGAACCTTCTTTGAACAATCGACATAATAATTTGGCATCCGAAGAGCTGCGTGAAAAATGCGTTTTTATGCTCCCTCACCCAAATACATAAATCTTCCCTCATGACCACTAGCCTTGTCTTTTTTTATTCTTATTTGCAAATGAAATTGAATGATTTGTTAATTTTGTTATCACTGAAAAGATTTTGCTGATGTTCCCATTTGCTTTTGGGTTCTCGCTGACAAATCGGAGAACAGGAGAGGCCATAAATTACCTAGTTTGTGTGACATTTATCCAGTCCATAACAGTTACAAGAACAATACAAATACAATACAAGTTGTGCCAAGGTTATCTGAAACCAAACTGCAAACAGACGGCAATAAATTGCGACTGAATCTTGTTTCACTGCAGCAGGCATAGCAGACAATGACGGTGTGTGTGTTTATGTTGTGCGTGTCCGTAAATGCCTTACTCAAAATTTGCAGTGTATTTCACTATTTTAAGTATCTCGTGTACATACCTACAGATAAGACTTGCAAGTAGGTAGTAAAGTGCAAAATGCATTTACCAGCAATCTGATCAAGGTATTTCTAAATGACTTGTATTAAACTCAAGCCTTTTCTTCAGCGTAAGAATGTTGTTTTAATTCTATAAAAAAATAAATAAATAAAAATACTATGAAAGAGTCTGTACTGACTGCTGGTCACAAAAAGAGGAGCTCAAACACTTTTCATTACATTGCATGATGTTTCCTTCAAGGCGCTCCGTATTTAAGGCAGGTTTTCTCCGCATATAACGGGGACATACTGAAATGTCATGAAAACTCAAACATGCTAATGTTAGCTTAGCATGAAAACATTAGCAGTGGCAAGAATTTCAATATAAACAATGAAACCATGTTATTTCAGGTGAGAAACATTGGAATGACTTTCTGAAAGTAAGAGCAAAGTTCTTGATAAACAATCATAATTTGAATGAAATTTAATGAAAGTGTAATTTTAGTGAAGGCGGCATTGAGTTTATTCACTTTTTGAGTTTTTATCAGGGACAGAAAATTCCTGACAACGATAAGCCAGGCAAATAAATAAATAAGTGCTTCAGAATATTATACAGATGTCTCTCTGATTTAATCTGATCTTCAAAATAATCAGACTGAGTAAGGGCAGCTCCAGACATATGGTAATTTTTCAGTGCACCCGAACACCAAGTATGTACAACGCCCCCAGTAGAAATCAAGGGCAGGTTAATAAATCAAACTAATGAGTGATTTGCTGATAAACATGTTTTTTTTTCTTTTTTTTTTTTTTTTTTTCAATGGAGTCATCAGGAGAAAGCGACAAGAAAAACAAAGCAGGGCTTTTTAGATATACAGGGTCATCTGGAGATCAGGGCAGAGAGTCTCGGTAGGTTTGTTCTTTTATCAGTCTAATGGACTATGGAGCCCTTTCACATTTAGAGTTAAAAAAAAAAAAAAAAAACATAAAAAGACATTAGTTGTGCTGTTATGCTGAGTAGTCTGTCATTGTGAGACTAGAAAATGCTTTAATACCTGATAAAATCAAAGTCAGAGATATATCCTGGGACAGTAAATAGGAGAAACAGGGACGCTGCAGTTAAGCACAACCCAGCTGACATTCTGCTCACAGCACATATGACACAAACCAAAATCATCAAGCAATGGAATAAAAAAAGGAGCAGAAAAAAAATCCCTTGGGAACAAAAGTCATCCCTGGAGCAGCAGGAGGTGCATTTGGAGGTGCATCTAAGAGTCACAAAATATTCATATTATGTGCTATTATTACATATAGTACCTTTTATTTGTGGCCAAATCTGACTGGATCCTTGTTGAACCAGTGGAATAGTACAAAGCAATAATCCTGGAATAGTGCAATTTATGAAATGATTGTTGTCCAAGAAATAGTGTAATATTCAGCAACCACAGGAGTAAGCTAACTCTAGAGCCACATATTTTTCAAGTGGGTGTTTGGTAATTATGGTACTACTTAATAACAAACCCCTCCCCAACTTATTCCAAATGTCTATCAGGCATTTTGAATTGCCATGGAGAGTACTTTCAGTGACTAATTCAGTTATTTCCTTGGCTCAATGAGAAGAGAAACCAACAGAACTGGAAAAAATAAATAAATAAAAAAGAAGCCTTAAAATCTTGTAAATATTAATCTCAGCAAGTCATCCAGGTCCTGAAGCAGCAAATCAGCCTCAGGCAATCACACTACCACCATGCATGATGTTCTATTTATGACGTGCTATGTTAGATTTATGGTAGATGCACTGAAAAGTTTCACTTTTGTTTTGTCAGTCCACAGAATATTTTCCCCCAAAAAACCTTAGGGATCAAAGTACTTTTCTTTCTGGAAAATGTGAAGCAGAACATTGTGTTAAGTTTTGACCAGTGCTTGTTTTCACCTTAAAACTCTCAGAGTATGCCACTTCTTGTTTTTGGTTTTTTCTTTCAAGCGCTTATTACTGAATCATGAACAGTGTCATAACTGAGGCAAGTGATATCTGCAATGGTGTTAGAAGTTTTTGTTGGTTCCTTTGTGACCCACTGGTTGAGTTGTTAATGTCTTTTTCCAAGTCCTTTCCACAGTCCAGCCAGTTTTTCCTCAACATATTAATTTCTTTGTGAGTTTACTCAGATTACTGGTGCTATTAAAATTCAGTTGATGATCTAAAACTGAATTTCTTAGTGTAATAAATATTGAAGGTGGCACTATTTGTTGAATGAACAACGTATTCTGAGATTTCTTTATTCTCACATTTGACCCATTATCTGGTTGATTTATGCTCTCTGTGAGATAACGCTGAGAAATCTGCATCACAAAAAAACTTTCTCCGTTGTCAGGCAGCCTGTTGCTTTGAGATAGGAGTCAAAACCCTGCCTCACCGTACTGCTTTGTAAAGCATCTATTATTCGTTGATTCTGGGTGAGCAGAAAAAAAGAGCGTGCTTGTTCTCAATCGGCGTAACTGCATGTTAAGTAACAGCAGTTCAGCTACCGATAAGCACCTGACGAATTAAAGTGGTCAATGTTAGGTCAAACTCTACTGAGTTTGCTGTAGCCATTTGATTCAATAGTCTTGTACTGTACATCAAGGTCTCTGAAGCAAAGAAACAATGAATAAAAGATTACCCTTGATGATGAACATAACCTTCATACATAATGTGAATGTTTTTAATCGTGAATTGGATTCATATCACACAAAGTGCCTGATCTTTGAACAGATATTTGATCAGTCTCTCCGTGCGTAGATTTGAGTTTGGCAGAATTGCAGAGTCCAATAGTTGTAGTAAAGCATTAATAATGAAATAAACCTGACTTGAGTTGAGTCGTCTCACACATAAATCAGACAGAGCCAATGTTCTGCCCTCTTATTTAGGACACTTAGTAGAGTGCCAGGAAGGTTTCAGTACAATGAAAAAATAAACTCTTTTTTTTTTTTTTTTTTTTTTTATGGAAATCCACAAATGCCAAAGCACAAATATCATAATATGCTGAAGCCAAAAACCAGAAAAAGAGCAAATGAGCACAGCATGTTCTAAATTCTTAAACACTTCTTGAGCTTTTTAACACGTTGCCACATAATCACAAGCTTGGTAATATTCCATTGGATATTTTGTGCCAACACAAAGTAGAGCATGGTAGTCCACCTGTCCATGACATTGTTTTGTGATTTATCAGTTCTCCAAAGCAACACCACACATCACATGTTTCCCATGTCTATGAGTGGTAGACATGGAAAAGAGCATCAATCAGAGAAACAAACAAGAAACCCATGGTGATTCTGGATGTGCTTCACCAGGGGTGTCAAACTCCGTTCCTCAAGGGCCGCTGTCCTTGAGCAGTTTTTAGTTTGCCACAGGTACAAAACACTGGAATGAAATGGCTTAATTACCTTCTCCTTGTGCAGATAAGATCTCCAGAGCCCTGCTAATGACCTAATTATTCTATCCAGGTGTGGTGCAGCAGAGGCACATCCAGAAGCTGCAGGGCAGTGGTCCTCCAGGACTGGAGTTAGACACCTGTGCTCTAAGGGGTTGGAAGCTCAGACACCCTCTGGAGAAAACTAATTTCGGCCACTTGTATCCGTGACCTCGTTCTTTTGGTCATGACCCAAAGCTCATGACCATAAATCGAACGTAGATCGACTGGTACATCGACAGCTTCACTTTTTGACACAGCTCTGTCCACCACGACAGACCAGTACAGCGCAGACGGCGTGCCAATCCATCTGTTGATCTCCTGCTCAATTTTTCCCTGATTCATGAACAAGATCCTGAGATAAATAAACTCCTCTCTCTCTACTCTACTCTTTTTCTGGCTAAAGTCTATGGCCTCTGATGGCCACTTCACACTTTGTTGGAAAATGCAGCAAAGCATGGCTTCCTTTCAGGGTATGTGGAACAATGGATACAATATTTAGAAACTCAGAATTAGGCATGCTTTTACTAGTGAGGTCAAGTAAGACATCTGCCCCTATAAGCATACATTGTGCTTCTATGTTGTTGTGGATGAAGTCGTGTAGATTCTGCCAAAAAGTATTAACAAAAGGACAGAAGCCAAACTAGTGAAGAGGATATGAATCACAAAACAATTTACGTCAAATTCTTTCTGGAATATAGAATTATTTTACACCTTATTAGGATAGATTTTATAAAATATTTTATATGGGACTTCGTCAATCTTTCTGCATCACTGAACTATTATTACCTCTTTTCTAATGGACTCGGCTCCACTGTACTCAGCTTGCATTATGAGCATTTCCAATGTTTCATTTTTTCCTAGCTGGTCCCTGCTTTTTCGGTCCCTGGATTCTGGTAGGGCCAGCTTAACCTGCATGGGTGAGGCAAGCTTATCTCCTGTTCACTGATTGGCTGTGGGCGTGGTCAGACATAAGCGCAAAGAGAGAAGAAAAGCAACCAGTGTTAAATTTCAAACACGTTGCAACACGGAAGCAGATTAAAAAGAGCTTTAGAGAAGAAGAGAGACAGCAATTACCCTATATATTAATCCCCTTCATTAGAATGCTCCGTGCATGATGCCTTCAATTTTTACATTTAAATTCGACTCTGGAATTTTGACACTGCAATTTGCCCTTTTAATTTGCTCCTCCCATAATTGGACATAGCTGCTTTGTGTTCGAGTTGGTTTGTATGTGGAGTCAATGTTCTGCCGTCCACCACCCACACATAAGCACACATCTGTACCATCTGACAGTACATGTCAGATCTGAGACCTTGAATGATTGGAATTGTTCTGCCAGCTCTTTAAGATGCTGATCAGGAAATCTTCAAGTATGTTCTTTAATTCAGTGGAAAACAAATGTCCCAGCCTCTGCCCCCTTGGCACAGGACTCACTTTTTTTTTTTCCAAGACTCACACAAAACTTTGCCTGCAGGTTATTACCCAGAGCTGTGGTTCCCATTAACAGTGATATATCCTCTGCACTTTTACACCTATCTTTCAGGCTGTGAGCTGAACACCATCTGAAGAAAAGGCTATGTTTTCAGTATAGGGATTTGCAGGATTGTAAATCTTCATGTGTTAGGCTTCTTGCTTTGATTAAAAAGGTCTCAGTGTAATATTAGGCAAAACACTATTCAAAAGCACATAATATCTATTCATCCATCCATCAAACAGCCACGCATGGACACTTTCACTGATAAGGACAATTTAGAGGGGCCAGTTAATTATGTTTTTGGACTGTGGGAGAAAGTCAGAGTACCCAGAGGACCTTGGGGACAAAATGCACAGATTAAAGCAGATAAAAACAAAGAATTGGCTATCAAGAAACCTCCAAGTCATCATATTTCATACTGGGAAATAAAGAAAGGAAATGCCTGATCGCAATTGTAAATAGAAAGAAAAAACTACAAGAAAAAATTGAAATAAATTTGACAAAACAATTAGAAACAAAGAATAATAAAAACAATTTATCTAAAATATAAACTGAGCAAATAATAGTGGTGGAAATATTAAGATTTGTAATTCCTTTTACATTACTTTGTAATGGATTGTGCTATAATTTCAATGGATGTTATTCTTCCACTAAGTCTTGATATTTATTTTCCTTTGGACGAGAGCTGCTGAATCTTTGAAGTCACAAATTCATGTTTACAAATTTGAGCTTTCTTATTACCCACTTTTTTTTTTTTTTTCCTTTTTCTTACTGAGCTTTTGAAGTTGTTTCTATCATATCCTTGGCCGAGACCTTGCAGCAAGCACAATTTTACTTTTGCAAGCGCACAGAGGACTTGTGCCTGGAAGAATGAGTGTCTCGAGGCAATATGGTTTTCTCGCTTACCAGCAGTTTGCCCCCAGATCCTTAGCAGGGGTTGCAAGTGCCACTTGTTTAAAACATTAATAATCCTCAGGCACATCATTCAGTTTAAACTGTGACCTGTAGTTCAAGGAAATCAGTAACTCATGCTCCTCCTTGCGGCCTTTGCCTCTGCGGAGTGATTTTGCAGTCAGACTGTGTGCATCGGTGCACGTCATGAAAGAATGAGAAGTTGGTTCTCGGCGAGTTTAGACCTCAGTTTCCTCCTCTTTTTAAAATAAATTTCAGCATCGTTTGGGCACAGGACGTGATTGCTGTTAAAAACGGAGACTTACCTTAGAAAACTAAGTGATACTTTGGTGGATACCAAAACCGTTGTCACAATGTTTCCTGTTTTCTTTGTATTTTGATGTCAAAATGCATTTTACATTTTTGGAACAAATCCTATGACTTTCAAGTATGGATTTTGATGTATCTCCATTTTGTAGAGAGTGAGTGTGTGCGTACTGGAATGAAGGAGGTACGATTCAGTGCTAGACACCAGTAGGAGGGTTATTTTTGATGTCGAGCGGTTTTTGTGTTAACGTCGACATCTGAGAGAAAAAATCTTTCTCAGTGCATACAGAGTGCCGCACAATGGGCTGAAATTGAATAACATTATGATCCGGTCATAATTGCAGCAAAAATTGAGAAGCAAAGAACTGAGATTAGAACACAGATAACTTGTCTGGGTCACATTTATGCCCATTTGTTTAGTAAAACAAAGAACAAAATACATAAATTTAACAAACAATAATAATAATAATAATAAAAAATATAACCTAAAATATAAACTGAAATAGTGGTGGGAATATTAAGATTGTAGTTCCTGTTATATTAATTTGTAATGGATTGTATTATAATTTCAATAGATGTTATTCTATATATGTACACGTCCACTAAGTCTTGATATTTTTCTTTTCCTTTCGACGAGAGCTGCTAAATCTTTGAAGTCGCCCATTCATGTTTGTAAATTTGAGGGAATAAATTGATAATGTTACTCTATTAACCTGTGTTTAGCTCAGTAGCTTACTCCAATTTTATATGTTGCATGAGTCATATAAAATTGACCTAACAATGGTAACAATGGTGACCATGGCTATTTTAAATTAATACAAATATTTCTGAGCTAATATTGTACGTTACTCTGACCACAAGTAGTTACTAATAATGATTTTGCTGCCAAATTTTAGAACGCAATTGGATTAGCCATGATACATAAATGACACAAAGAAATAACCATATTTAAAGAAAAATGCAGGGATTTATTTTTTCGATATTTGAATAGGTTTAGGTCATGTTTCTTAAATCTATTGTTTAAAGAAGCTTTCTATGGGTGTAAATGTCATTGGAGTTCACTTCAGAATAATCAAGAGTTTCTGTCTAGCAGAACACACACATATCACTAAGTGCTGCATTCACAGTCAAGGCTGTTAGTTCCGCATTTTACACAATATCACACACTTGGGTGACAAACTTGACACACCTCAAATAAAACAATTAACAGCTTGAACTTTGATTTTAAAGCTCAAGCTGTTAATTGAACTTTAAAATCAATTAAAGTTCAATTATTCATTGTTATTCAATTATTCAATTGTTCTATTATTTATTCAATTGTCCATTATTTAAACATTTTAAATAATGTTTGAAATGATTTAAAACACAATTTCAAACAGTCTTCACCAATGAAACTCAAGTATTTATGGGTGAAATTTTGTAATTACAATTTGGTAGGTTAAGGTGTAAAGTAGCATAGGGATATTAAAAAAATAAATAAAACAAATAAAAGGAAGAGATATTTTACATGTTTCAGTCTATTAGCATTATTATGGTTTAACTTTATGAAATAAACAAAATTACCACCTGGTCTTAAAAAAACATGGATGCCCTTGTATGTCACTCTGTGATCCAAGCCTCAGCTGGAATAGTTTTATCATCAGAGTGATTTATCCATTCGAAAATATGTCAGCACACTTCTCTTCCTATGAAAGATGAGTATGTCTTTTTTTAAATAATAAAATCACATTTCCCCCAAACCCACTGCAATCAGATTCTCCTACACCCCACCTCAGGGGGATGTGGACGGGCTTATCCCTGTAAGGCAGGGTGAGGTTTTTTTGTTTAGTTTTTTTTTTTCTGTAAGAAAGAGGGCTGCAGTGCATAGCACATTCAGCAGTGTGCCATCCTATAAATCAGAACTCCTGGCCACAGGTATCCCATAGATCACACAGTCACACCATGGTGTCAAGCTGAAACAGCGGATGTGTGCACCACATGCCTTGCTTCCACAGAGCAAATCAATCACCTGGAGTGTGTAAGCTGCTGCTGGTACCACCTCGACACACCCTGCCCACTGCCCCGTGCCACCTACACCATCCCACAAATTAAAAGCAGCTCACTGCTTTTACCGCAAAGTCTACAAACACTTGTTTGCCAACAAACCAACCTTTAAGCTTTCCTGCATGAATTGATTAGAAAGAACTCTGGCTTTAAGAAACGATTGGCAAATGAATTCAATTGCTTCAGATGCATGGCTGGCAGCAAGGTGCCACCTACGCCATTCTATCTATTTATGATGGAGCGCAGGCCTTAGCTGACATGACAGGATTAAAGGAGCATGTAGCATGAAAAATCACCACAGACATTCAGGATATGTGTCATCAATAAATCAGTCTGGACAGTGAAAAACTAAAGGGGCTTTAATTATGGCTGCATCCATCTCGGGAAGCATTATGTTATCTTATCGAATTAATGTGCGAGTTGCAGGGTTTTCTTCAAACATGATGGACATTTCTTCCCCAGCGATTTCCCCTTCGAATGCAAGGCCGGGAGAGTTACATTAAGAGGAACATGAGCCCGGAGAAACATAAGCTCTATTTGTGCTTTAATTTCGTTGCAGCTGGGCAATCGCGGTGTAAAACGAAACGGACACGCTCGAGTTGGCATTGACTCAGGGAACGATCGTGTTTTGAGCTTGCAGAAGGGAGAAAGGAACACAAATATACCCACAGAAAATGCTCCAGAGCAATAGGCTGTCACACATCTTAAGGTAACCTCACAATCAATATGCATCGATAAGCATTTTACATCCCGCACCTCAGAGCTCCTCTGAATATTACTTAAAGAATGGAATTGAGCCGTGAATGGTTAGTGCTAACTTGTGGTTTTTTTTGTGTGTGTTTTATTATTATTTTTGTATTTTTTTATTTTTTATCAGCAGTCACCACAAAGGATGAGGGCTGCAAAAAATAAAAAAAAAACAAACAAAAAAAAAATCTCTTACATCATTTATTTCTTAAAAAAAAACAAACATATTTTTCTCAAATACCAATCTTTAAAGTGTTGGTCTGTGACTTAACCTCAAAAACAAAATTTAAGTATCCGTGAAGGAAATGGCATTATTTTCTCTGCAGTGTGTGGGAAGATAAAGTGAAAATAAATATGGATTGCTGGACTTAACATTATCCGTTCAATCTCACATATCCTTGCAGGGTCATTGGCATAGCTGGTGCCCATCTTTAAAAATAATGTAGCTTTATGTTATTAATCAGTAATTCTTTGATAACAAATTTATGTCAGACCATAATTTCTTGACAGGTGTTACGTCATGTTTATGACGGTGTCATAACAGTCTTATTCACAACCCATTAGTTTTACTCGGAAAACTAAGCTGATATTCTGCTTAAGATTAAACAAGTCTTCAGCTTTTTATGTTTCGACTGCTATCATATCTTATCTAGCTCAATAGATATTCTTCTGTTCAAAGAGCTTTCGGTTTTCTTCAGAGCTTAGTTTGTACAACACCTCTTCAAAAATGGTTAAGCAAACTGTTAAAGGCATCCTTTGTCAAATGCATTGTTTGCTTTTCTTGTTCATGTCGCCAATGATTCAAATTTAATGCTGATGTAAGTAAAGTTAAACCGCTGGGCATGAAGTAGTTCCAGATAAATTGCTGCTTTAACAGGTGCTTTTCAGCTTTATTGTCTGGTTCAACTGAGTTTTAAAAAAAATTATATATTTTCTTTGTTTTGGGATATTAGTACAAAGTACATGCACGATGTAATATTGTGCATGTATTTTGATGTATTTGCATGTATTTTGATTTGTGTGGGTACAGAAAAGATGTCCACATGTCATTTTTCCAGGTTCCAGAAAAGTCTCAAAGTTTTGATGGCCAAGACCGACCATGCTAACTCAAGTTTTTCACCCTAATTCACAGTCATATCTTAAGTGTCTACTGAGTTAAATGACAATTTTCTCATTAAATCTATGTGCATTGACAGCCCATAATACACCAACTAAACAATTTCATAATCAAGCGCATCCTTTCCCAGACAAACATGAGCAGCAGTGAATCATGGCATAGAATGTCAATCTAAACATGACTCTAGTTTTAGGCCAGGAGTCCAAAAAGTGTCTCAACTCTTTAGCTCAGGGATCTAAGTGGAATCTAAAGAGTGTTTCCTTCTCTGGTTTCTCGGTGTCCTACCTGTATGAGGCGTCCTTGTTCTGTCTGCAGAGTATTCAGGTCCTGACCAAGACTGCTCTGCCCCCGGCGCAGAGACTCGTAGTCCATCTTCAGCTGTCCCGCATGGGCTGAAAGCTTGGCCACCTCCTCAGCCAGACTGACCAGCAGGGCCCTGTCCTGACCTTTGACCGACTTCAGGTCAGAGTCGTGGTCAGTCAACGAGTGGAGCAGTGAGGTCTGCACACCCTCCAGCCGCATGAAGTTGCTGTTATAATCGGGACAGTTGGGGTCGATGAAGATGTTGATGCGAGAGCCGTCGCCCCTCTCCACGGTGACCAGGGCGTTTGCTTCATCCTGATTGGTGGAAATATGGGGTAGGCCATCAGACATGGGCGGGGCCTGGTAGTGGTTCATGAAAAGGATGGTGCCAGTTACGGTGACGGCCAACAGAACGGCGACGAAGAGCAGGATGGTGCAGAGCAGGTAGCTGCAGCTCATCCTCTGGAAGGAGAGAGAAGAAAATAATGTGTTAGGGCAACACAAAAATATTACATAATGAGAAGAGCCTTTAAAAAAAAAAGATGACTTTCATTCACCATTGCAAAGATGCTCAGTCAGAATAATCAAATTCCAAACCTCTGAGTTTCATAAAGCTAAAAAATGTAGCATTTGTCTGGCGAAATAATGTTGAGTCCTTCAACGGCTGCTTTTGTTGTGGTCTCAACAAGAGTTTAACGTCTCTAAAAAGAAGCTTTTCAGATATGCTTTTTGCCTAGAATGCATCACATGCCATCAAATTTGCTCTTACGAAATGCAAATGGAAAATTCATGATGGTTTAAGACATGGGAAACACTGCTCTGGTAAGAATCCATGTTTTCAGACAAAATGCCAAAACTAACAATTTTCTGTTTTTGTCGGATTAAAACCACAACCCTCGATGATTTATTTATTTTTTTGACGAACCAACCAACACTGACCTCTGCTATACTGAAACTTAAATTCAAGTACTAGATAATTGAGAAGAGGAAGATCATTTTTATTTTTTACAAAAACACATACAATCGCGAAAAATACACAAAAAAGCTCTTTTGCAGATTACCATAAAACGGAAAACCCTTTATTAAGGCCTATGTGAAAGTGAGACTCAGGAAGGTTGTAGCTGAACAACCAAATCGCAGAATCCTTGTCTGAGAAAAGCCAAACTGTAAACAAAGCCGGCATTAAATAAATTATAGGGCGCAGAATAAAGTCACAGTTAAATTGTTCAGCCACATCAGGAGAAATAGGAACAGAGAGCAGACTAGCACAAGAGCCTATTATACATGATAAACAATGTGCAATTCCCCCACAACTTTCTCATAATGAATTAGAAATTGGTCTTTTTACTGTTTCTTTTTCCACACCAGAGGATGTCCCATATGAAAATATGTGGGCTGATGCATGCAAGCATGTTTGTTTTCTGTTTTTACGAGAGCAAGTATGTTAATATGGAAATTGACTATGAAAGCACACTGAACCCCAGCTAATAGAGGACTAACGGTCTGCTTTATGAAAGAGCTTTATGATTCCTTTAAAGTTAAGGAAATCAATTATCCTCAGCAGGGGAAGTTCCTGCTAAACTTTGTTTACACACAGTCTATGGGCATGGACCATAAAAAGATGTAAATACCCATGACATGTGGGGGTGTTTTCCTAACAATTCAAGTCCATTTTAAAGCTCTCCTTAGACCAACCATGTAGCCTATATGTTGCACCAAAAGGGGGTAATGTAGCCTGAACAAGCATAATGCTCCATCAGTAGGCATAGGGATTTATTCAGTACCCTCACTGGTTGTAAAAGATTGGGTTTGGAGAAAGTTAATCATGTGTGATACCCTTCTGAGTGTGATTTGTTCAAATGTCAACTCATAAAACGCATAAAAAAATAATTAGGACTATTTTACATAAGTGTTTTAACGAGATATTTCAATATTTATTTTATCACAGCACAACAGGAGGGGAAAAAAAATAAAAAATTAAAAACATTTAGAGAAAGCTGCTTTCAGATGTTCAGAAAAATTTAACAAAAATATTTAGAAAAACCTGTTAAATTATATGACCCATCACGATACTCAACAGCAGAAACCAGGGATTTGAATTCCCTTTTTGCAGTTCTCAAAAAAATAAAAAATAAAATAAATCAAATAAAAACAAATGAACAAGGTAAATGCATTTCAGAATTTTTTTATTTTTTTTAAGACGACTGATAAAACAGCTGTGGTGGCAGACATGACTTGAGATGGAGACTTGAATAAAAAACAGCCGTGTCCTATTTTAAAGCCCAAAGGAGTATACACTAGATCATGCTTTAGACTAGTTTTACAGCCAGTGGCACAAGCAAGATTTTATTGCCAAAGGGAAGAAACTAAATATGAGAACACCATGAAAAAAAAGGAAAATCTAAATTGCCTGTACAGTTGAAAGAATGAGAGCAAAGTGCAAGTATATCTAGCCCACTTTGCAAAATAAACAAAAACCTGCAGAGTAGCAGGTTAAATGAGCCAAACATACCTTTTCCACAAAAGTCTAAATCCATTAAAACAAAAGTTGCAAGACACCATAGTGGAGTCAAAAAGTATTTATTCTTCTTTGATTAACACCAGTATTGGCTAAGATTTTTTTTCTTTTTTTTTTTTAAGATCTTTCCCATTTAATAACCATAAAAGCTCAAATTAATGTGGGGGGAAAGCAATATTTCCTTTTGGGTTTACCAAAACTTTACCAAAGTATTACAGTCAAACCAACAGTCATCGGAAAAGGCAGTGAATACAGACGGAGCAGCTTGGGGATCCGTGCTTGTGGACCTCAGTGTGTTTTTATGGTTGTTTTGTATTTTCCTGGCACATCTATGCCACAGCAAACCCATCTACATTGGACTGGATAGGCATTAGATCTGATGCAAGAACATAAGTTAAAAGTGCCTTTCCACAAACTCACGGTATTCCACCTTTTTCCAATTAACCAGATGCTTGAGAGCTGCATTTATCTAAATGCTGGTGGACATATGTATATAATTTCAGCCTGTGTACACAGCTTTGGATCTCAATAAGAGAAAAAAAAAAAATCCAATAAACCTGTGTACCTAAATCTTGTTTAAATTATCTCAGAATGGTGAAAAACATTTTCAGAATGATTTAGAACATTTAAACTTGTCATTAAAAGCTTTATTATATAGGATATTCATGCTGGGGTTATGTAAATTTCTAACAGAATGGTAAATCATATTTAATCTTTTTGAGAGTTAGAGAAGCTAGTTATGTTACTTTTAACCAGTGATATTTAAGACATGAAAATAAATCAAACCTTGCACTGCACCGATGCACCAGGGTTGCCCACTCAGTTTCAATGTCTGGTGTTTTATGTACAAGCACAATCAGAACATGCACTCCCTGCCAAACACTTGTGTCAGAACCCGTCAGCAGATACACACACTGAACAAAAACAAAAACAGAAAAAAAAACAGAAAAATAAACCAACGCTTTTTCAAACTGCAACAAATTATCATACAGTGGGAATTAGTTGAACATATCATCCTTTGGTTTCCAGATCTCCCGTTACATGTGAACTGCGACATCATTAAAAATTTCAGCATGCATTTTAAACCCGCAGCAGCTCCGAGATTTTAAATATTTGTACGAGTATCAGCATAGCCACGGTATATATTATGCGCATAATGGGAACACTCTGCAGAACGACAGCAATATGACATTAAAACTGTTTCCCAAAGCTCTATTGCCAGCAGGCCAAGACGTTAGTGGAACCCATCACTGAATATTCATTACCAGTATACTGACTAACATGAAAAAAGATAAACGTCTTAGGTGTCCTAACAGCTTGCAATGCTGACATCTTCATTTTTAGAATATTGAATCATGAGAGCTACTGTTCAACAATGCCTTATTATACTGCATTTTTTTTCCCACAGTGAATCTAATTTATCACTGAGAGAACCACTGCAATTTTGTTATGTTCGAGAAACATAATGTCAAATAAAAAATCTTATATCTTATGCCTTAATTTAGAATTTGTGGTGAGCTCGGTAGGTAGTTCGTCTGACCCCCACATTGAGGAAGTGGCTCCAAAATATACCCGTTTAATTGCAATATTTTCTGCCAGAAATCTTTCTTACACTTCTAGCAAGATGTGAATCCAAGAGTTCACCTTTGACCTTTGAAGTCGATGAAATGGCACCATTCCTGTACCGTCTGCAAGTTTGCTCTGTCTCCTTTTCAGTGGCGTCTTAACTTTTTTGTCCTCCTTGTTTCACCTTTTTTTTTTTTCATGTCGGTTCCAGGTTAGTTCATCACCCTGCATTTTCAGTGCTTTTGCCTTCTGCAAAAAACATAGCCTCATTTTTACTCTAAGCAACTTTTCTCCGCTATCTCCTCTTTTCTTCTGTATCTTGGGTCACACGCTGCACCACACACTTTTAATTACACCAAACAGTGCACCCATGTCTTCAAACCCAATGTTTTGTTGACCCAGCCATCCACCCAATACTGAATCTCTGACTCTAACTTCATCTCACATTCTCTCTTTGCAGAGAAACCCTGCTTGAAAATACTTTGGTTATTTTATGAGGTATTTACCGAGATGGATTATGTCAGGGTGCTGCAATGCTGCTGGAGGTCACACATCAGTAAAATGTAATTAAAACGCATAATAGGAAGCTTTCAAATATGACTTCAGGGATGACTTTTATGGGTGAAAACTCTTTGAAAAGAAACTAAGCTCATTAATTATTCATTTATAATAAATTTACATGATATCCAAAATGGTAACAAACGAAATGGTTGGAAACTGGTCTGAGAGTAAAGGTATCATGATGCAGCAGTTTGAAGCCATTGACTAGCCCATTGTGTTTTTTTTTGTTTTGTTTTGTTTTGTTTTATTTTTTTGTGAGGCAGATTGACATGAAGTCAAACCACAAAGTGGAAAAAGCACAAAAAGTGCACAATTTTTCTGCTGCCTTATCAATTTGATGGTCAACGAAAATTAACATGCACCACCAGCAGGAAGCTTCATGTCCCCACAGAATACCTGGTGTCTAAATTCTTCTTCAGAGCTGCTCAGTAATGACAGAGACTGTGATGCCGGAAAGCTCTTAACACAGAATTTTCTTTCGTACTTTGTAAAAATGTTTCTTGCTGCATTAGGCCAGTCTGTAATTAGCAGTTGACTTTCAGATTTCCTCTGGTCTCAGAGGGATTTGTGGGGACAGCAGGGGAATTCTGATGGACAGTTTTTGGAAAAGGAGAATCAGAGAGAATTAATCTCTATGGAAATGACTAGTCCCATCACACACGAGAACTGGCAGACCTTTGTTGGATGAAACACACACAAAATAAGCTTTCAACAATTTGTTTTTCTAATCTACCTTAAAGAAGGATTGACCCATTTTTTTCATGTTTTAGCCACAAAGTGAATAATTTTTTTTATCTGTCATTCAAATAATTTCTGTATAATTGTAAACTGAAAGGAACGTGATACATGCTGTCTAAATTATCTCTGTCACGTCATTGCGTATTTATACTTTAAACTTCAATGGCATAGGAAGACATCATCAGACAGAAAAATAACACCACCATCACCCTACTGAAGATTTGACAATGTGACAAAGATTATCTCACAACAATATATGTCAAATTGCTGGCTTTGGTTTATTTGGCGTTTTAAAAATTGCAGCATCAATTTAAAGGTAGTTTTATAATCAATCAAGGCATCACATTTCTCACACATGTGTATTTCACACATTCCCACCAGTAAAACAGAAACAATTAAACTCTGACTCAACTAGAGTAGGAATGACTAACTAGAGTATATACCAACAATGACTCAGTTATAACTGAGGCTAAGCCATCCATATACTTCACTCACCTCTGCATGAAGAATGCTCGAAACGTTAAGTGAAACTGGCAGCATGAATTGTTTTTGTGACTAATACAAAACTTAGAAAAAGATGGTTAAAAGATAAAGTGGTATCACATCAATTCCTTTCACGGCTAAATAATCTGTACTTTTTTCATCAGGGACAACTGGTCACATTTAGTGAGTTGCTTTAAATAAGATTGGCTACACAATGATGTAACTGGAAATACTGGGAAACTGGAAAAAGGTTCTCAGTGTGAAAACTTTGGCAAGACACAAAATTTTGCTCAAATACACAAAACCAATAAACAAACTACTCAGAAAAATATGCAGATTTTAGGAAGGAATATGTTTAACTTCCTTCAAACTGTGAAGGAAGTTAAACATATTCAAACATTAAACTTGTAAAAAGGGAGCTTTTCCTCCAGTTTCCATGCGCCTGCATTTTAAGTTACACTTTTACATTTGCATTCAACACACATTTGTCACCAAATCTCTCATATAATCAAATCCCTTTTTCTTCCTCTCATCACATCACCGAGTTCAGTAAATCTGCAGGGCCTTATCCATCTAATGCCTGTATGTGTCTGAGTACTCAACCTGAGGTCACGTCACCGCTGCTGCTCACTGACAAAATGTAAAGTGTAATATGAAATAATCCTTCACACTGCCGGCATGCAGCCAGGAAGCGGATTGTGATGAGAACCAATTGTCAGTGATAGCTAATCTCCCCTGCACCTGAGCCAGTCACTTTTCATTGAGTGCCTCCTTTTTATACTGACAGGAAAGGGGAGGAATATATACCAACAATAAAAAAGAACACATGGAACAATGAAGGGATTCATTCCACATCATGTTGCATTTTATCAATTTGAATACAAGTATATACACATTACTTGATGTTTCTTTTCTACGTTAATCCTCCCCTTTTAAGATATATCAAATATTTTCTCATTAAAGCTTCTCAAACAATATGCTTTTCTTTTAAAATCACGTTTGGTTTTCTCTGAGAACTTACGGGACATAATATATTATGCTCCGTAAGTTCTTTAGTTATGTTTTGTGAAGTCAGACTGAAAAACGCTCACTAAAAGTCACTCATCAAGGGCAAGAATGCTACAATACCTTGAGCCTTCTCAAGTTAGTTTTATAATTAATCAAGACACTGTACTGGACAAAAGGGTTTATGTGCCAATTGCGCCGTCCTCACCCCGGCAGGTCATTCACCTTTTGTTACAAAGGTATTTTCTTTAACAAAGAGCTATTTCAGAAACTTGATTGATCATGTCATAAATTAATCAGATACATGAGTCTAAGCCCAAACTGTGTGCAATATTCATGTAGCCTTCCAACCAGTACTATGTGCAGCGTGGAGACTGGGCCTTACCTTGGCCGGAGTCTCCCTGGCGGTTTCTGAGTCTGACCAGCGATGTTTGAGTTGAGAGGAGCTGGGCACACATTCACAGAACGTCTGCGTGAAACAAACAGACAGGGCCACCAGTGTTGGCGTTTGTTCAAGTTACATGTGCAGTCAAGCATGCAAGCACATGCACACAGACATGCAAGCGTGTGTGCACACATGCACACACAGATACTGAAAGGGACATATGCGTGCCTGTGCAAATACCCACACTGGGCCGCTGGTTTTGGATCAGCATTGAAATAGCTGAGAAATGAAAGTGTTGCATGTGTTATGTGAACCAAGCAATCACATCTAATCTAAAATTGTTGTTCGGCGATAAAAGCTGCTCGGTCTGATAAAATACAGTCGCCTACACACGAATATGTGCAGGCAGAAAGACCCAACAGGCATTCTCATCATGCATGACTGAATTCAATTGTTCATGAAAGAGGTTTCAAAAATGCCTCATCTATAAAATTAAAGGACTTTAAATTGTTGGGGAAGTGTTAGTGTGCAAGCAATTGTTCACGCATGCAGCTGAACGTGGGCGTTAGCTTGCAATATCTCAATATTTCACTCTTCAGCATTCGAGCTTGTTTGTGCTTTCTGTGTGCATTTGTCTGGAAGTCATTTTAGCTGCGCTACAGATAAAAGCAGAGTAATTATGAAAGCAGCATCTTTCTGACAGAGCCATGGGAGCAGGCTGCTCCATGACCTTAAACACTACTGCTCCCACGACCGAATTGCTCAATTAGCCTACGACAACAACACCGACACTGAAGAGTATACACACACACACACATACACAAGTTGACAAATTCAGTGCATTAAAAATAAAAGGAATGTTTGCACTGAAATTTGTTCTTTAGCTTGGCACAATAAACTTGTTTATATGCTAATATTTGACATAATATTAACCTAGACCCCTTGAACTTTCTTTAGTATTTTACTATATTAAAAGCATTTCAGCGTTTGCTCTCAGTGACAAGTGACTGAATTCAGGTGTTATTTTATTCATCTCAGTGTAAATACAGTAATTATCTCAACATCTTTAAACTTTCTCATTGAATGTTAGCAAAGTAATTAGCAGAAAATGATCAGTACTAACTATGGAGGCACTACATAGATTGACAACTAAGACAGGAAGAGCTACTGACAACTTCCTTAAAAATTAAGGAAAAATAAAGCCAATAAAAATTAAAAATTATGTTTTTAATTTACCATGATATAAGTGGAACAGCAAACATGTTGCAGATAATAAAATGATAAGATAAAATAAAAATGTGGGTGGCAAAAAAAAAAAAAATAGAACTGCATATCACTCTAAAAACACCATATAAATTGTAACAGAGAGAGTGGCAGCATCAAGCTGTGAGAATACTTTTTGGTCTTCAACAAAGAATAATATTACATTGGGAGCTTGGAACATATTGTACATTTCTCTTTGGAAGTAAAATTGGAAAACCATATCTTCCTTTCCGTGTCCATTTATCACATAGAATTTGCAATAAAACACAAAAGGATCTGTCATTGTAACATGCAAAAGTGTGAGCAACATGAATACAAAGAATTGTATGTACATTAGATGACAGTGGGAACAAATATGACACCAAGAACAGAATAAGCAGCCAAGTAGATACATTTGTCTGCATTGAAAGCCGGGCACGTTGCATTTGAAGAGGATAAAAGCCATCCATGATGGCAGTAGTTAGCTACAGTCTGTATGACAGTCTAGGTTGGAGGAAACAAGTAAAATGATCTGCTATGAAATATGACAAGCATCATTGCTCCAGCCAATACAGTGTGCTAATTAGAAGTCAAAGCATTTTAACCATGCCGTCAGGAGCTCCTCTTCATTTTGTCCAAAAAAAAAGAGGATCAGATTGTCTAAATAACTAACACTACTATGTAACACCCTTTCTCCCCCTCTTTTGAATCACATGTGGTGAAGGTTGATAAAACTATCCTAACTGCTAGACTACATCATATTGCATTGTGAGGAGCTTTCCTGATGCCTCATGTTCTCTTTGAGCATGTGTGGGTTTTCTCCAGGTACTCTGATCCAGTACAACAGAAATGTAAATTTAGTAGCAGATCCTACACTGACAGTATCCGCAAGCATGAATAGACACGGTCGTTAGTCTTGTGTTTCTCTGTGCTGGCATGATAATGGAGTGGCAACCTGTCGGGTGTATGTAGCACGCCTCTCATCCTGACCCTCACGAGCAGAACAAAGCAGAAATACAAGACAAATCAATGAGAGAAAAACCTTGATACTTTCAGTCCCCTCAGCAGGTATCTGTTCTGTTACATTAAAATTGCTATTTAACTAACAAGGCAGATTTTTTCTTGGTGGGATGTCTCTTGTTGTTATTACTTTGTAGGAAAATAGGATCACACAGAAATGCATGGTAGTGCTTACTGTAAGGTTGCATCCGCGGTGAATTTCTTTACAGCGCACCTGAATAAGCCACTCTTATCTCACGTAATTATGGTCCAAAACACTTTCAACTAAGATAAAACTCTCACTTTTTGAGGTCATGTAATGAATAAGGATTAAGTAGTGCATCGTTCTTCCCTTTATGTACCTTATACTTTTAAGATAAATGAATAAGGCTTCGAAGTTGTCATAAAGGGCTTTAAAAAAGTTTTTACACTACTTGAATTTTCCCCATTTTGTTAGACACAACCACAGAAGTTAATTGTTTTTTTAATAGGATTTGATCAAATGAGGCAACATATGGGCTGCACAGTGACACAGTTGGTGGCAATGTTGCCATGCATCAAGAAGGTTCAAATCACAGCTTAGGGTCTTTCTGTATTGGCTTTGCATGCAATCCCTATGCATGCATAGATTATCCTTGGGTACACAAAAACCGTGACCGTTACATTAATCTGTCTCGCTGAATTGCCCATAGGTATGAATGCATGTATGTGCATATTTGTGTAATTCTATGTTGCTCAAAGGTAGACTGGCAGCCTCTCCAGCTTCACTATTGCATCTCTGTTTCAGACTGTTGTCCAGGTAACCGTCGATGTGTACGTACTCCTCAACCACATTAATTTCTTCTCAAAACATCTACTAATTCTGTACGCTACCCGTGGCCTAATGTATGACTAACAAGGAGATAGTTGTTGACAGAAAACCATAAGCAGTCTGATTTGAAATCTGCCACAAAATATATAAGGAACAATGCAAAAGTGGAGGAATGTGCTCTGGTCAGTTGAGACCAAAACTGAACTTTCTGACCTACAAGGAAATGTTCTAGATGGCATAAAACAAACTGTACATCACCCTGAACACACCAGACAAAGTGGTGGCAGTATTATGTTGTACAGTTACTTTTATTCAGACAGGGCACGATTAAAAGATGGAATGGTCAGACTTAATGGATAGATCCATCAAATGAATAGATGGAAAAACAAAAATCCATTACAGGCTCTATGCATGATGGACTGGCCAAGATGAAGTTCAGACCTTATTCCAATGAAGAAAGATTGAAACGTATTGATTCATGGAGGTTCAATAAAATACATGAATCACACTATTCATATTTCTATTCACAAAACAAAAAAAATCAAAACAAAAAAAAAAGAAATGTATGCTTTTCCGTTGACTTCACAATAATTGGCTTTTGCATATTTTGCTCTATTGAAAAAAGTATGAACTCCATTTAAGTATATACCAATGTAACTAAATGTGGGGGAAAAAAAAGAAAAACAGAACTTATTGCTACAGATCTTTTTGTGCACGGCCGATTGGGACCCCTATGGCAGAACCAGAACTTGCTGGAGGGGCTATACATATTTGAAATCTCGCAATAAAAGATGAAGAGTTGGACGTCTGGATTTCTTGAACGTGCCTAATCCCAGATAAACTTAGATGGACATTTTGTTCCCAGTAAAAGCTAATTCTTAAACGGATTGTAACTCAACCTAATTTACAGGAGTGCTGTAACATCTCCAGTGAATATTTCCAAGTTTAGAATACATTCATACAATATAGTCTGGTGTAACTTTCTCGGAACAATTATTAATTGTGCAAATACCTGTTAATAAATTGGGTTGTGTTAAAAAAATTAATTTGTTCATGTAAATTTGCATCTTTACATGAACTCATGTTGACCTGAAAATTTGCGATTTTTTTCCCTGTAAGTCCATATTTGTTTTTGACAGATTTTAGTAAGTGTGAGTTTTGCATGTAATTAATTAATTTGCTCTAAGCATTTCCTTCCAATGTTTAATACATCGAGCAAGTGCAAATAAGTATAAAAAGACAGAAGAGAGAGAGTAAAAAAAAAAAAAAAAAACTAAAGTGAATGTGGTTGTTAGTGGGGGAGGTGCACTGCATTCTAAGAAGCAGCCTTGGGGTCAGCAGTAGAAATCTAAATGTGCTCTGCCAAAAAACGTTGCAGCTGTCTGTGTTTGCAATGCACAGAGGAGCTATGGTGCAGCACTGCAAACAGAGACACCACAGTGATTTGGCTACACTGACTAGATTAGATTGCAGACCTTCTCAGTCAAAGCAGAATCATGTTCAGTATTTCATGCAAAGACGTCGACACAAAGTTTGCTCTCACTATGTGCTTTACTCCACATTGAGAGCACACATTCCCTGGCAGTGGAAGTTAAACACTAAGAACAAAGGTTTTGCGCTACAGCTGAAACACACTGAGGTTCTTGACACTTTCTCTGCCCATAACACAGAGCAACATGTATCAGAGCTTTATTTTCTTATCCCCGTGTCTGCTGATGCTCACACCGGGGCTTCTTTGCAGCGTGTACAGATACATACACACAGACAACGCAAGCAAAGGAACCCATATCTGCACGGTGTCTTACAGAGTGCTCTTGGTGTTAGGATGACATTTGTCTTGTTCTAATCTGACTCCGGAAACCCCACCAGCAAAGAGGATTTGAAACTCAATGGGACACTTTGATTAGTTGAACCTTCAGAAATAATATCTGATGCAGTCACCTGGAAGGATGGGAATGTGATCTTGGACAAAAAAAACTAAAGTTTCAAGTATTTCAGACAAGAATACCAACATCGTCTCAGAATATGGTGGTTAGGAAGCTAAAAGTGCTGTATTTGCCATATTAGCTCACTTTACAGAGCACCTTTACAGAAATGTGTGTGACAGGGATTTAACAAGGTGTGTTTAAGCTCTCTCCTCACTAAGCCGCTGATGGAGTGGAAGAGGCTTTGCATATATTCACTTGTGGGCTTACTAATCATTTAACGGGACTCGCAGGATGCTAAATGGGAGGACTCAAACTGACAGAATGGTGAAAAGAGAGAGAAGACAGGAGAGAAAAAAACGGGATCACAAAGCAGATTAGGACACACCACACTGTTTGGTGGGAGACGAGATGTTGACTAGACCCTCTACAAGCAACCTGAAATCAGAACGTACAACGCAGGTGAAATTAATTTCTAACAGAACAACAGCGAGACATTCCTCGAAAATAAGGATTACCAGCTCATGAGCATCTGTTCACATAAAAGGAAAGAAAAAATATTTTTTCTTGACAAAATCTGTCACAAGCATTTAATAGTGTTTCCATCTCCAGACGCCTATTAAAGTAACAGTTTTTCTGTTTTCAATTACGACAGTTTACCTCTCCCTCATAACTTCACCACTCTGCTCCTTCAGACTAGTGGCTCCAGCAATTAGCAGGCACCTTGTGCAACTATACATCTGCTAGCCTTATGTTAATTCCATCTCAGCTCAACACTACTAGGAAGAGTAGCAAACTGCATCATGGAGAATTACTGTTTTGATGTGGAAAGAGTAGGAGCTTTTTAGATGGAGGCCAATTTCAAGGCATCAAAATCGCAAAGTCATTACTTTTAAGTTATGTTTTACATATACATATATAGAGCATTTTGTAGCAACAGAAGGTAACAAAGTTACTTGATTGTGCTATTAAGAGGCACCATATGCTTGAAAAATACATACACAACTACAGTACTTTGGCAACGTGATCTATGAGCAAGACTTTTAGATATCAGTTCTGTTTTACTCAGTTCTGGATCAGCATTTTTCAGGAGCAGAATTTAACTTTCATCCAGGGGATTTTCAACAAAGGAACATTAGCATTACACACCTTTAAAGCTTGAAGGCAAAGTTCACAGTTCAATGAATCTTGAGTAGAAGTTAACTTTCAGGTATTGACCGATAGTCAAAATATATTCAAAATCCTTATCCTGACTTATAAAATCTAAAAGTATAAATGAATGAGACACCATCCTGGATTGAGTACAAAACTCATTTCTTTATGCAGAACTATAGTTTTAGGCAGACTTTCTAAAAAATCTCAAAAAGCAATTGTGATATATATATGTATTTTACATTACTGCGTTTAAGTCGGATGTCAGCCACAGAATCAATAAATAGCTCTTATAGCAAATCCACCAGTGCTACTTACTGACCAGATCCAATACTGTAATCTGTAATGGTAGTCTGCTATTACACCTGAGTCGATTCAGATATTGCCTTAGCCCTCTCTCATATGTATACTAAAAGTTGCAGCTAATATACCAATAGGCACATTTGCAAGAAACCAACATCCAACAGGATATTTAAATACAATTTTACTATTACTTTGGTTGAATACATCCTGACAGTATGGACATTGCAAACAATCCAGAGCAAATTAATTTGATTGAATTTTCAGGTCAGGCATTTTTGCTTTTGTCCACCATGTGTAATGTTTTTTTTTTATTAATTATTAATGACTCACTGCACAATTTGCTGATGTTCAGACAAAATAACTGAATTTAAAATCTGGGAGAATTCCTCCAAAATCGATAAGAAAACTTTGGTAAGGTCATCAGAAATCTTTATCACTTATTGACTATAATAAATACAATATAAAGATTTAATAAATAACACAACACTTCTTCATATTACCTGCAAAGAAAATCCTTTTTTAATAGGTACAGCCACATACCCTGCAAAATATTGGACAAATTGTTGTGTACCCAGCTATGAAAATATAAATTGACGTTTCCAAAGCATTAAGCATTATATATGGAAGGAAAACAAAATACCCAACTAAATTTGGCCTTGGGTGAAAAAGTAATTCTCCCCTGTTTGTGCCATCCTTGGCAGCAGCAACTAGGCTTGTGCATGTGCAGTAATTGACAATGACACTGCTGTGGAGGAATTTTGGTCCAATTTTCTTTGCAGAATTGCTTTAATTTAGCTACATTGGAGGGGTTTTTTGAGCATGAGCAGTTTGCACAACATTTGTATGTGACTAGGCAACTCCAATTTTTTTTGTTTGTTTGTTTTTTGAACAGTCCAGAGGTGGACTTCTTGTTGTGCTTCAGATAATTGTTCTGCCTCATTACCCATATGTGCTTAGCTTAAAATCATGAGCTGATGGCTAGATAATCTCCCTCTCCTTCCTTTCTGGGAGAGAGCACAATTTATAGTTCCATTAATTATGTTGAGTCATCCAGGTCCTAGAGGAGCAACGTATGCCCAGACAATCACAAGGCCGCCACCACCATCATATTTGACTCCTGCTACGAGGATCTTTTGTGAAATGCTGTTTTAGTTTTACACCAGATCGAATGGGATGCACAGCTTGTTCTAGTTGTGTCTCGTCAGTCAGAAACATTTCTGTAATCATAGAAAATGTTTTATAACAAATTGGAGATGGAGGACGTTTTGTTCTTTTCGGTCAGCAGTTGTTTTTCATGGAATAATTTTGGAAGGCCACGCACTCGATGGGTTTTCCATCATTTCATATTTTCTCCCTGTGTGAATAATAACTCTCACTGTTTGCAGGAGTCCCAAAGCCTTAAAGGTGGATTTATAACCTTTTCTAGACCAATACATGTTAATGACATCCATAGTGTCTTTAGACCTGAAGCAAGAAAAACTTGCTTTGTTTTTCTTGTAGCTTTTTTTTTTGCTTGACTGTACAAGACTGAAAGTGAAAGGTGGTGCATTAAATTGACCAGTTGTGATCAACTGTTGTTAATCACATTTAATGCATAATTTAACATGGTGGGGAAGTTGCTTTAAATTGTAATTTGAAACAACTGCAATTTATATTCACTTAGTTCATCTTTGACATTATAATTAGTGATCAAGTTTTAATCTCATAATAATGTCCCTGTTGCCCACTACAGTGTATAATAGGCTTTATTACAGTAACTTAATACTTTCAGCAGCTCCCAATGTGAAACCTCTGCTTGCATAAACTCATTCAACAACAGAATCAATAGGAGTTGTAAACGATTCAAAGTTATGTTGTTATTTTAGCTGCGACCTAATAACTAAACTGAACTTGCATAACTAAATTATGTAAGTTCAAGTCTATTCTCTTTTGGATATAGCATTGCATTTGTCTGGATCTTTTAAAAGACTAAAACAATATGAAGGGTCTATTGCTTGCATGGCAAATGTGAAAGCTTGACACTTTTTTGGTAATACGTGGCCACTAGCAGAATAAGAATAATGCATATGATAAAAAGACAAAAAACAACACAAGGAACAAAAGTATTGGTTAACAACACACAGGAGAACCATGGAGCGGGAGATAGAGCTTATAACCATTACTTTCTAGACTCTAGACAAATAAAACATCTCGATACACAGCAAAAGCAGCTTTCCAGTTCTGAAAAGTAGATTTTAATGAAATGCATTCATTGGCTTCACACAGTTTTAGTTTTAATCTAAGAACCAACAGTTTTGTGAGTATGAGGGTTTATGTCTATTTGAAGACTCATGCCGGTAAGCAGCAAAAATAATAAAGAAAAAAAGAGTTGAGGCATTTGTTTAAATGGCTGCCAAAGTATACGAGAACCCGCACCAAATCGAGTCTGTAAATTCTTTTAAATGCTATTAGCTGGAAAAACGTATTCAAGCCAGCACTGAGAAATGCTCCTCACCTTCAAACTAAGACAAAAATAAGATAAGGGAGCGGAAAGGGCTGTGAGCGACCAGGGGGAGAGGGATGTTCAATCCTGAGACAAATCACCCGTTCTACCCTTCACTGCTCGTCCTTGGAGCTCTTGCAGGGCCCGAGACTGTAACCCTCTGTCCCTGAGATGTACATACACACCAGAATGCAAAAACATCTTATTGCAGCTCCTCCTATTAAGTTAATCATTTGGAAGCCAGAATGGCTTCTTGGAATACAACTCATGCTTTAAATGAGGGGTTTTATTTTTGCATGACTGTGGAGTGCTTCTCGTCTTTTCCCAGAACATAGATGATGCCAGGTTGTTCCGGGGAAAAAAAGAAAATGTAATGATGACCAAGTAGCAACGCTCTTCTTTTACCACATATTGATAAAAAGACATATTTCTGGAAATCTCTTTTCTAATTCCACTTATTTTAATCAAAATGCCATAATTTATGTAACCAATTGAACATCTATTCAATGTCTATTCCACAAAATCCACAAAACATGCCCAGCAGGGGTGAGAATCTGTATTTACTACCTTGTTATTTGATTTGATAGCATTTTTTGGGGCCACCATTTTATCCAAAATTGATTTTTAGTTTATTAAAAGTGTTTCTCATGATGACTTACATTTCAATCTCTAGACTGAATGATCCTTGGACTCTATTCCAGTCCTATTCTGTATCTATTCCAGATCCTTCAAATGTATTCTGGTCTGCTTTGCAGCACACAAAGACAAACTGAGACATTAAAGTGTCTTTTTTCACAATTAAATTTAAAATAATAATCCATTCTTAGATGGTATTGTCGCAAGTTGCATCACATGCTAATGCCACTCTGGATGTTTTCATTGGTGAGCTTAAGAGATTGGCGATCTTCCTTTTAGTCTCTTTGTAAAACTGAATGATGGCTATTAGAGAAAAACTTAAGGTTCTCCAGTACTTCATCAAAAGCTGAACAGCTACGTGTGAAGACGTTCGTATTCACGCGACGCAGACCACATGGGAGCACCCCTCCCTCTTCAGAGATACTTCATGCCCTTATCCGCCATTCTCTCTCACTTCCTCTAACCTCCATTTTCCTTTTACAAAGCAGTCACACAAAGAGCACCACATCTTTCTACAGACAGCCTCATTTGTGGACAAATAGGGTGGATGGAAATTGCCGCTACTTGATAAACTGGTAAATAAATGTGGGCATTTTGCACGCTACTGTCATCTTTTACCCACATTTTTCCGACATGACGTGGAAAATGATGAAAGCAAAAGACTTTAGGACATTAAGTCTCTCTTGGAACTGTGAGCTTTTCTTACTCTTTTTTTTATGGAGTTGTTTTTCCTGCCTTCTTGAATGTCTCCCAGCTGTGTTATTTGGTTATACAAATAAACTTGACTTGTCCTGACTTGAAATCAAAAATTTATCCACAAGATGCAGGTTTGCTATAAAAGATTTTGATATGGCTGCGTAAAATGTCAAAAACATTAGACTCAAGAGCATCAGAGCACCCAAGCTGGATAGTTATTCAACAGGGCTGGAGACTAATGGAGATTAAAAATGCAGAAACGACTCCTTCAATGAGAGGAAAAACATCCTTATTGCACTGCGAGGGTCCTAGAAGAGTCAAAATGGCCACCTTGCTGATTCGTTTTCAAAACACACAACTGAGGACTGGGAGGCTTGTATCTGTTTTGAAGCAAAACTCATTCTTCCATGAAACAGCGCGTAGGTAATTATAATGCTATTCGCTCCTGTCAGGAATAATCAGAATGGCTCTCATCAAAGACTCCTTGCATTTTCAACTTTGCACCGCCACATGTCTGTCTGTCTCCATTCCAGTCCCACTTCAATTTCTCTTTTTTTTAAATTGCAGGCCACTTACAGCTGTGATTGCACGTAGGAGCGCTGGGGCTTGCACAAACCTTGGCATGAAATGACACACTCTCAAAAAGACAAACCATTAAAAGGCGAGATGGATCTCCGCCCCACAGCTTTGCTATTTTAGCAAAACTGCAGCAATGTAATAAGAAGTCAGACACTTCCTCTAACAGGCAGAAATAAGGAGCCTCCTCCCCTTAATGTATACCTTTGCACACAGCTCTGTGTGCTGCACCACACCGCCACTCATAAATAATACATGCGTGTTATAGATACTGGTGTCTTCGCTTCACGCTACAGCTACCCTGCAGAATGAATCACGACTGCAGGCTCAAGTAGCACTTCAGGGAGTTCTTTCATACGTGCGTGCATGTGAAGATGTCTCTTTTTATCACTCTTTCTCCATCGATCTCATTTCGTGGGTCTGTGACTGCACTTGCATGCAGGTGAACCCTAAATCTTGACAAGAGCTTGAGCAAAGGGATCAGATTTTTGTTGCAGATGGTGCAAGACAAACATCCCATTTGCTCCTTTACTCCACTCGCTCTTTGCACCTGTAAGTTGAGACAGTGTGTTGAGTGCAAGGGTTCAATTAAGGAAAAAAAAACAAAAAAACACTGCAAATTTCTGTGTGTGCGAGTTCATGTGAGGAAAGCGAGTCTTGGTTGAGTGCTATTGGGTGACAAGTGCTGCGTGTTCACTTGCCAAATGGAAGTTGTACTTTGGAAGATGTCGGTCATCAGAGGCCATCGGTTTAATTGAACTCAACTTTTATATTGCAAAGTTCCCTTAATTGGATCAGAGCCATGTGCATCCCTCATTTCTATAACACGCATGGGCGACTGTGGATCAATGGGAAGAATAGTTGCCTTGCAATCAAGGGTTGGGGGTTGTGAGACTGATCCCATCATCCTCTTCCGTCTCATGTCAGTGTGCCTCCGCGCAAATTGCCTGCTGATCTGTGTATTGGTGTGTGAATGTTTGCGTGTTTGTAAGTGCGACTGAGTGAATGTGGCTGTAGAGTAAAGTGCTTTAAGTGGTCTGCAAAGAGTACAAAAGCACCATATGAATTAAGTCCATTTACTGCTTAGACAGCATGAGAAAAATTGAGATAAGTGGGATTCAGAGTCATTCAAGTTGTGGCAAAAATGTTCAAATCCCATCAACTTGTCTTGGTTTTGTCAGGTTATAACCTCAAACGTCAATGAATTTTTTTGGAATTGTGTGTTTGAACAACACAAAGTTTTGTGTCATTGTTGTTCGCAGTCACCTTTACATAAATAACCCTTAACACAACAAAGTGGAATCAATTGCCTTCAGAAGTTACATTTGCAAATGGATTCTAACTATTGTAACCACATTGCATCACAGTTTTTTGATCTATTATCTGAAAATGGGAAAAAAAGAAGTCGCAAGACATAGCTGGCCACCTAAACTAAATTGACATGATGGGCGATTACAGCAATAATCAAAGAAGCACAAAATAAGCCAATATGGCCTCTGTAGAGAACCATAAGTTCTCTCTGGCCTTTAGTAGACTGACAACAACAAATCTATTGTTGAACGAGATTAATAAAGGCAGCATATTTCAAGTATGGCATAAGCCAAGCAGAGGAAGGAAAATATGTGGAACATGCTGCTCCGATGTGATAAAACCCACGATTCATTTTTATTGACAACCTGCAAAATTCTATGTGCTGTGAAAATCATGTGAACCACTGAGTGGCATAAGCATACTCTGAGGTTTCTTTTTTGTCAGAACAGGGCCTGAAAAACTAATAAAACTTCAGGCTCAATGGATGAAAATCTTTTATTTTATTTTCCATGCATTTCACAACAATGCACTAATTTTTTGTTGGCCTAACATGTTTTAACATGTTTTAATCCTAGTAAAATATATTGAAGTCTATTGTTGTAATGTGATGAAATGCAGAATATGTTCAAGCATCAGCAATACAGATGAAGCACAACTTTTATAAAGGGGCACGATGTTATATTCAAAAATCACGAAAGCAGTTATTTTCTGAATTGGACCTTCATAATAATAAAAGTAAGGCAAATAAAACAAAAAAGCTGTTGACACTCTTTTCGACACTGATCAGTGAGGATGGCACTCAGTGCAGAACTGAAATATGCATGCATTATGAAGGGGCCTCTTGAAATTTTGTGTGGGGGTTAGATTGCTGCTTTGTCAAGTGCTAGTATCAGTCACACTAACATGCTAATGTAATTGCATAACATGGTGAGAGAATCAGTTTCAGTCGCAAAGAAAGATATTTATCAATAAAATTGTTCAAGAAAAAAAAAACAATTTGGTCTAACAATTTTTTTAAGAACATCACACATTCTTGCTACAGCTGAAGCAGACAAGCCTGTATCAAATTATTTTTTACTTCTATCTGTCATACTACAATATATTGTAGTATGACAGGAACACTCAGATAAATTTCAAGAGACAGATACTTGCATTAGATTGTCTATATATATATATATAAATATATAAGGACATTATGTCTGTCATATATATATATATATATATATATATATATATAAGGACATTATGTCTGTCCTTTTTGAATAAACCTGAATGAATGAATGTTTTTTGAGATTGCAATTGCTATAATGTTTAACACACAAAGTTTATAAGTTTCTTACTTCTTTCTTCTCCCTTTCGAGCAGCTTAAGATTATTGTGGTACGATAATATGTTTTTCGCATTCCTTGTTCGTGTGCGTGATTTTAGACTTCTATCATGTTCGAAATAAATAATAAAAAAGATAAATGAAATCACAAGCTAATGTTTTGACCATCAAAACTGAAAGATCCTATAAGACTCTGGTCTTCAGGAAGAGTTCAGATTTTGACTTGCAGGAACATCAGAGGAGACAAAAAAAGAGAAACTGTAATGGAGGATGCAATTTATGTGCCTTCTAAATTTAGCATTATTCTGTAGCTGTCTTTGTCCTTGACTGTGAATTTAATCACTTGTGATTGCAAAAAAAAAAACCTTTAGTAAGACATACACAGCTGTCACATTTGCTCACCATATGTAAAGATTAGAAAAAAAAAAGAGTCCCTCATCCTTTAGAGTACCATTATGAAATGCTTTCAAACTTCAAACAGAGCCAAAATCTCCTTTCCCTTCCCAACTAACAGAGATAAATACAGTGGGACATTTTGAAAAAGCTACATCAAAGTAACTACTTTTCAACGCTATTGTCCGAGTGAGAAAAGGACTTTAAAAGCTTTAACTGATGCGAGTGCTCATGTAAAATAGGCCTACATTTATTTCTGACAGCGAAGACATCCTGGCACTCAGAAGCTGGATAAATAAGCAGCTTGCTTTCTAAGAGTTCTTTGAATAAATGCCACAACTGGCAATTACTGGAAAAAATTACTTAAAAAAAAACTAAAAAAAAACTAAAGCTGCCACTAAAAGTTAATCAAATCAAGATTAGAAGAATGAAATCCAGGCAAAATCACCACAGAGATAAACCAAACATGGTTAGCTTGAGTAAAAAAAAAAAAAATCATACACACTGATAGAACAACATAAACATAAAATACAAGACGTAATTACAGATAAACTGTCATTTTATTACAAAACTAAAGCATGTTGTTTTAGAGGCAAGTAGAGTCACTAATGTTAAGAAAAAAATATCTGAAAAATCAAGCCTTTGTAAAACTATATTACTGTTTTAGTATCTTTTTGATGAACTGCATCAACACACTGTCCCAGAAATGCAGTCAAAAAGTGACAATGGCAAACATGTTTAAATGTTCGGTCATCTGTCAAAATGGGAAAACTTCAAAACGACAACACATAAGAGCTTAATTAATGCACTCCTCTGCTGACAAATCCTCTGGAGTTACGAGATTAAACCACTTCATTAGTGTCTGGGGAGACAACAGACGTGATGAGAACAGCGGAGCTTCAGGGCGAGCGGAATGGGGAGACGGAGGAGTGAGTGCCTGCTTTGTTAGTGTTTGAAAAAGCCACTTTCAAAGTGGTAATTATGACGCAGGGAGAATGTAATTATTTTTCCAAAATGCCGGAGGGCTTCAAGTGCCAGCTAATAGTGATGGGTGACAATCTAATAGACTGCAGATATAACCGGAGCACAAGGCTTAATTGGTGTTTAAGCCAAAGTGGCTTGTCTGCACGCATGCAGGCTCTTTCCTAAATCTGTCGGCCGCTACTGCACCTTGTGATCCTGCCTCGCACGATGTGACAAATTTGATTAGAGAACAGGTTTGTCATTCTGCATCATCAGGCAGTCTGACAGCCTGCAGTGATGAATCAGAGCTTTTGGGAGAACTGTAAAAGTTACAAGCGACAGCCATGTTTCACATTCCTACAGAAATCTTCAAACCTTCTGATATGAAATTTACAAAGAAATGAGAAAAATCTCAAATCGGCTTCAGTCTGTCAAGGCTAATACATTTCTTTTGGGGCTTCGTGCCCCCTACTGGTATACTAAGTGTGAGAGAAGAGCAGACTAAGTGTGAGCGCAAGTAGAAGTTTTGAGCACATCCATCCATCCATCCATCCATCCATCCATCCATCCATCCATCCATCCATCCATCCATCCATCCATCCATCCATCCATCCATCCATCCATCCATCCATCCATCCATCCATCCATCCATCCATCCATCCATCCATCATCTTACACCCTTGTCCCTAGTGGTGTCGGGGGGTGCTGGTGCCTATCTCCAGCTAATGTTCCGGGCGAGACGCAGGGTTCACCCTGGACAGGTCGCCAGTCTGTTGCAGTTTCGAGTACAAGCATTACAAATTTTGAGAAGAAATACATACAAGTGCTGCTTTCAAAATGAAAATGTAAGCAAAAGTATGACAAAATTTGAGAACAAAAGACATAAAATCCTGCTTTCATCCTGAAAATATGTGCTCTTGGATTATGGCAGAAAAATTCCTCCATATATAAATTGCAATTCTGTTGGTTTACAACAAGAAAAAACCTTGAATATGATTCTCTGAATATATAGGAACCACTGCATGAATGCAAAGCCAAGACATTCCGGTGTTCTTTACATAATCCATCATTGAAATTGAAATTATATTTCTAATCACTGATTCAGGCAAACATTTGCATTAAAAATGTGATTTACGTTGTTTATTCTCAACACCCAACGGTGACTTCATAAAAGATGAGCAGCAAAGAAGAAAAACTTTACTTCACGATATTAAGACAGTATTTAAACCTTTCTAAAGTAATAAGCTTTGATATCTGCATTTTTGCCTCACAGGTAAACAACACAGAAGAATCTCTCTCCAAATGACTTTTCTCCCATGCGCTAAAGTGACAAAGTAGACAACTGACTATAATGGATAAACCACTTTGCACCTTGTTGTTGCTATTCCCCGCACACACGTGTGAATGTGGCTTATGGGAAATGAATCATTCTCCATATGACTCGTAAAGGGAGGACTGTAGTGAGGAGTTAAAGTGTCTGAACTCCTAATGGAAGCACTAGGCTTGGAAACAAACCACAAAAGTTTCTCTCTCTCTCTCTCTCTCTCTCTCTCTCACGCTTTCCCCGAGGCTCCCTCATCCCCGACATCCCCCAGCTCACATTTGCAAACTCCCCTCATCTAGTCATTTCCTTTTCTCTGTATTCTGCTAAAAGGGCGATTCAAGAGGCTTATCAGTCTGATTGAAATCATAAATCTATTTTATTCGCTTCCAGATTTTCATTTTGTAGATCTATTATTGGGGAGGAGGGGGGGTAAAGAGGGCCACCGAAAGCTCAATGTGCTCAGTGCGCAATGACATTTAGAGCAAGCTCCTTGCAATAAACATGATAGGATCAGATCTTGAAGAAATTCTGCATATGCAGCTAAAGGCCAGCTGTTTCTGTGAATCCCTGCTGCAACAGATGAGACAAGCAAGGTGAACGATTCTCTAAGAAAAGCAGCGGATGGTGCTGGAGGTGTGGGGAGGTGTGGGGAACTCTCTCGTTTGCACCCACTTTCAATCCTCTGATCACAGTTTGACCTGTGGTCTTGCTTACAGTCAACTTCTAATTATGAACCGGGCACATATGGCCTGGATGATTATTCGAAATAATCAGTTGCCATGGCAATGACTGATCTCCGTGGCATCCGGTCCAGTGGATGAAGGAAGTTTTTGACACTTTGCCCTCTTAAAGCGCTCGGGATTACAGATGTACATTATCACTCTAATCTCCACTTCAACCCCTTCCACCGGCTTTTCAGCCCCCGCAGAGAGACACCCACAGCCACTCAGCGTATCTGCATACGGCCACAAGCAAACATACGCTTTCCCCTCATGTGTGTCCTTTTATGAAAGCGGCGCAGCGTAAAGTACGGGCGATTTCATTCTTCCAACATTGCTGCTGTCCTGTGTCAGTAATCCACTTCAATCCTTGTCTACTTCAACTCCCTCTGGTATCTCCAAATGTGTGTCCAAGCTGCTGCTGAGCACTTAATCTGCTTGCCCCTCTGTTTTAGTCTTCTTTTACACAACGGATAAATAAGTATTAAACCCCAAAAGTACTTGCAATAGCAAACAAAATGGGATCGCAAAGTATCCTTCCAGGGACTCTCGGTGCTTTGCAAAAAAAATATTTATACCTCTTGTTCTTTTCATTTTGTGTCGCTTTGCAACCACAGGTCTCAGAGTATTTTATTATGAAAATTTATCTTTGTTGAAAAATAACTGCATGTACCCTCCAACACACCACCAGTGAAACCTAGAGGTGGAACAAGTACCACTAGAGGTTCTTGGCCTGCCCTTTTGTTACTTTTAAGAAATGTTGCTGCAGAGTTTTCACAAGACAGTTATCAATTCTGCTGGAAGAAAAATGAGTAGTCAACAATCTTTGCTTCAAACACTGAATGACGCAAAAATTCTAGTATAGACGAATTATTACTTTACAGCTGGTACTGGTACTATCACCACATTTTTTAAACACAGGAGCCATGTTGGGTTTTGAGATAACCTTGATGAGAAAACTGTGTTCCTGCTTGACATTTTGACTCCACTGAACATTCCTATTGATTCTTCCAGCTTGGAAGTTAGAAATTTATATTTCAAGCATGAGGTACGAAAAAGGTAAAATAGTCATTTTTGTCTCTTTTTCTATTGTTTTAAAGATCTTGACTCTATGGCAGCACTAAAGGCATCACTTTATTCTCAAGATATGCAGAGCTGGTTGAAAGATACACCCAAACATGTCCAAGTATGATTGACTAACGCTTAATTAAGGGCAAGACACTTTATGTGAGCATGAAATATTAAGTGTAACAGATTTCTCTCAAATGGCTTATTTATTATCAATCATGCAGCTGCAATGAAACATTAGCCTTAATCTATTTCAATCAAATACATTTTTAAGTGAAACTGGTGCAAGTTATGAACTACATATTCGTTCATAACCCATCCCAATGCAGTCAGGCAATAGCTGTCATATATGCTAAACACATCACAGAAAAAAATAAATAAATAAATAAATAAATTCTATATCATCATTTCCTTGCTGGTGACTGACTGACAGGGTACTGACCTGAAAGTGGACAATGTCAGCAGAGGTCGACGCATGAAAATCCAAGACCTCTGCCCGAATTCATTAAGTCATCATCACCTCATCCTGCTCTCATACCTCCTCTCCTGTTTGACCAAGCCATCAAACTACCATAAAGACTTTCTCTCTTCATCTTTACCACATTTGTTATAAATCAATGTCAGCAGTGGGCGCCATTGAAATGCTGCGAGTCTGATTGATTTCTTGTGTTAGCATGTTACAGAAGCCTGTGTGGAGGCTGCCACATTCAATTCCCAAAGCGAGGGAGGCGGCAGGGAAATGAAAATAACTTTAAAATGAGGAGAAGATTAAAAACGGGTGCTGCATGAATGAGATTGCTGCTGATGAACATTTTTCCAGATTTATCATCCATTTTGTGACAATTTCTGATTCTGCCCCTGCTTCTGTTCCAAATCCTCCAAATCCTGAACAATATTTGGCAAATGAAATCTCTCATAATCTTTATTTTTTAATCTCTTCATAACTGATCAGTAGGATTTACAAAAACGTGGCAGTCAAATGGTTAACACATTGTGCTGACCAGAATACCACTCATCGATTCACTGATCTGATTATTTGACCTTTTGAGATTTTAACAAATTGCCATTCTTCTCCCAGAACTGTACTTAGTGTTAAACATATTTTTTTTTCCTAGACTTCCCACTGTGAACTCTCATTATCATTATTACTGGGTGCAGAGGCAACGTCATAATTTCCATCTGGTTAACTCAGCTAGGAAAGAAAGACCCCCCACTTGTCACAGGACTCTCAGCAATTTCTCCGGCTGCATTAAATATTGTGGATTGAATTCTCAGTTGTGTCTAATAGAACATACTGGATTATGGCCCTAATTTAAAAACCATAGAACAAAAAAAAAAGTCTAGTTTGTTACACAACAGAACGATCAGTCATGTGATCTTATTTTCATGTCGATGTCCAAATATGAACACATACACAATATATGGTAGTTTTTTTATTTTTTTTTTATTTTTATGATTCACTTTGGGTACATGAACACATTGCTAAATTTGTTTTATTCTTAGTCTATTGTTGTTTTGGCCAGAAAATATTTATAAGGATTCTAAAAGTTTAAATTATTTTGGATTTGTGCTTTCCCCTTTCTTACTTCATGCCCTGTGGGTTTTCACTTTCTTAAAATAATAAATATTTTCAGTTCAAGTCAATGATGGTTCGGCCTATTTCACCTACTTTTGTTTAAAAGTCAATTCCAGAGTTAAGCGAGCCTCCTGCTTGACGCTAGTGATTCTGAGGACCAATGTGAACTCATTGTTAAAACAGCCATGTGCCAAGCAAGTCACTGTAAGCGGTGTGTACCCGAAAGATGGATGAAATATAACAACTTTCTTCCACTGCAAACAAGTGGAGTAGAAAGAACCAATCTCAGTGCCAACTCACAGACTTTGAGTTATGTTGCTGCGAACTAAGTGAGGATTTGTCAGGACTGTCAAATCATTAAGGCAAAAAGAACTCAAGCAAACATTATAAAATGATGAACATTTTGTCCTCATTTTAAGGTAAACAACAGACTGTGGGATAAAATTACTCAGTGTGCATGGTGTTAAATCAATGAAAAGTAACATTGTCACTAGAAACAGAGGACTACTCAACCTGACACTCATAAATAAGTATATGCCACTTTACAAATTTGCAGTTTTTGTCTTATGGTTACTCTGTAATGTTTCAAATAGCTGCCAAATGTTATTTTGCATTGCTATGCTAAATTCAAACCCCTTCTTTCCTGCTGAATTGTTTTAACTCAGCTGGATTGAAGAGTTTCCAAACTTAAAATTCATTTTGATCCAAATCAGATTCAAGTCAGGGGTAATGCTCTTGCACTGTGGATCCTTTTAGTCTTAGCATTGCCAGTGTGCAATTGACCCTGAAGTCATACTTCTTGCTGAACAATCTACTTCAGGACTTGGCCCTATCATTTATGCTTTAAAAGAAAGACCGTTCAGCAACAGAACCTTAATGGGTTATACATGTCAGTGTAACATCCACATGACTGGCAGGATTCAGGGTATCCCACCAGATGGTCGCCCAAAGTATCACAGTGACTCAATGTGCTTACTTTCTTTTCACAGAGCATTCTAGTGTCCTGTATTCTTCAAGTAAGGAGCACACATCCACCAGACCCTTTCGGAGTACTGTGATATATACATGTATTTTTTATCATGACCACCATTAATGTCTTCAGCAAAATTACCTACAGTAGGTTGGATCAATGAACACTGACAGCCCATGTCATCAGTTTACCACTGTTGCTTCCCTTGATCACTTTTGATAGATATGGACCAGGGCTGGACTAGAACAGAAATATGCCTCCGGGTGGTCCATCAAGATGGGTCATCCTCATAAATATGCATGTGTACATTGATATTACAATGCCAAACTATTATAAAAATAAAATCTGAGACTTCTTGTATAATTCGTTATACGCAACTCTTCTGAAATAAAAATTTTAGTTGATCAAACGGAAATGTAAATATTACGCTTTACATTCATTTTGAACACAGATACTGACTGCCAAAGATATGAAAAATGTACTATTTATGTTTCACTTTGATCGAATGGTATTTAGGGTGTTCATTACATTTATTCATGCTACTAACTATATGGGTATAAACGCTGATACAAATTGCTGTGCAAACACTTAACTATAATCATGCATATGCTTTATTTTAATGCTAATGAAAAAGTATAGGATATGCCTCATTGAAACCATAGTTTGTGCACCAGGTCCATTTCAAAACATTTTCAATCACAGGCTATGAGACAGATGTGCACAAATTTCACATCTGCTTCGAGACTCTGCTTCTCTTCCTGTTTGAGCGTCACTCGTGCTGCATATGAACCGCTACATGGGGATGTTTCAGAACTGGTCCTCGCCCTCCCCAAAAATGCTTGCACGGATGCACTTCTTCCATGAGTTGCCATTCATAAAGATAGTGTATAAACATGTGTAAAGTGAAAACCTGAGAGGAACTCAGAGATAAGACAGACAGGGAAATTGTGCTACAGAGAGGCATTTATTGGTTGGTTCACATAAAAACAAAGTCATATCCCTCTGAGCAAATACTCAATCTGTTCAATTAACAAACTCGCCCTGATACTGACTATTGCAGACCAGAAACGCTCTGCATTAATGACAGTTCAGGTGATGTTCTGCCCCTTTTGTCTAACCATCACAATCTGGCCCTTTGCTAAGTTCACTGAAACAATTTATGCATAATTCCAATTTATCCCGCTTATAATGCATTGAATTTGAAGAAAAAAAAAGTTAATTCACTCTGTTACGCATTCTATTTACAAGTATACTTGTAAATTGGCACATGATCAGTAATGAACAGGTGTCTGTCACATTATTTTGTCATCCCTCAAGGAAGTCAGAGAGTAGTGAGAGGCCACAATGGAAACTCTGTGAAAAGGAGAAACCGACCGCTGAAGGTAAGATTGTTCTCCGGAGCAGTTTTTTCGCTTTACTGTTTTTGTGACTGCTGGAATAGAAGTGTTCATACGCCTTTCAGCTAGGCCTAACTTGTTCGTTTTTGAAAATTGCACAAAAGCACACAATCCTGCACCTTGCATGCATGAATAATTTGGTGTAATCATGTCCCAGATTTTTGCATCTCTAGAAAGGTGCACAGTTTCTGTTCAAGGGAAGAAGACAAATCAAATGCATTACAAAAATAAGCTACCTCTCTGAAGAAATGGAAACAAGTTTAGAGACATCCTCTGAAACATTAAGGCTCAAGACGACACTTTTTTTTTTCTTTACTTCTGTTTTAAACCCTATCTGAAGCAGCTCTGAGAGTGATGCTTTTTTAAAAAGAAAATGACCTAGAAATGTTTAATTGTCTCTTCTCTTAGATATAGTAGCTCTATGAGAGCCTGCTAAGGGGGGGTTTCCTTTTTTTGCCTGCAACAATCGTTTTTTTCTACATTTTCAGACTAATTCAGAGCTTGAAGCATTTAAGGAGAAGGGCTCTGGAATAACAAGATGCCATGGGAGTGAGGCCTAAAACCCTCATTTATTCAAATGTGCCACTTCCCCTCAGCAGATCTGAATAATGGCACACAATCTGCCAGATTGAATTTTTGATGATGAATGAATAATAGATGTCTGTAGATATGTCTGTTAATATATTAGCCATGAGTTTGTCATGACTGTTTAATAGGTTGGCAGCAATAAATACATCTCAGCATTTCATGCTGCCTCCATAACTTGTCTATCTAGTTTAGAATCTATTTTATGCATGGAGTCATTTTTTTAAAAATTATTTATTTATTGTTTTTGTACAATTTCCCCATTAGTTTTCTCCATTAAAATTAATGTTGCATTTTATGCTTTTCATCTGACATCTTTTAAGTAATTTTTTCCTTGTTCTGCTGATCAATCAGTCACATCAGTGAAGTGAAAACATCATTTGGAACCAAGTCATAAAGCAGAAATGGTGCTTTGTTGTTAGGTACTATTTCTGAGTTGACGTTACTTCTTTTTTGATGTATTTTTTTTGTTTGTTTGTTTTTAGGGGGCGGGTTAGGATGTTCAGATGGCTGAGCAATCCCTGACAAATTCGCCGAATTTTGATTAGGGAACTCAAACATCCCCGTGGAAATCATTTGATTCATTTATTATACCGATAGTTACTATAAATATACATTTCTGGATGTTTTTCACTTAATGTTCCAGAGAGTTTTCAGAAACGAGCATTACACTCAAATGCGGAACTGACTCAGCTAAGAGCGCTTATGCTCAACTCTCTGACGTGAACTCTGTTCATTGCATGCATTCGAGTCACAATCGTTTAAGTGACCTGAGTCAGTGGAGTTAGTTTTGTTGCCCTCCCCACAAAAAAAAAAAAGAGAAAAAAAAATCGCTCTGGCTTGATAATGTGCTGGCTCGTAAACTCCTCACGAAAGAGAAAAAGAAAAAGAAAACTGCAAAAAGGGAATAAATTGATTTCTCACAAGCAAATCAATATTGTTTTTATTTTCTTGTGGTCTCAGAGTTAAAGTATACAGATGGGAAAACAGCACGCCTCCCAAAACTTTCTCCTAAAAACAGGAAAACTATATATATATGTGCTCTCTGTATGGCACAACCCTCTGACTTACTGTTGGATTGTTGCTGCAGCATGTATCATCAGTGTAAGTGAGGTCAGTGAACGAAATCATCTGAGTCAGCACTGTTTCAGAGGACAAAGTTACCCGAGTGAAGTCGCCAGATTGCATCTGAAGATACGTCAAATCTTTATCTACAGCCTATAAATGCATCTAAGTGACCAAACAGCTTAATTAAATATAACTAAAATATACTTCTGTAAAGGGAACCTGAAGATACTTGGGTCAGTTACTAAGATACTTATAATCATGTATGGTGATGTTGTGGGTGGGAAGGATCTCTCTTATCAGCAAGGATTGCAACGAATCAGAAAAGGCTTCTGACTGAAGACTGTTGCTGTCTAAAAGTCTCATGACTGTCATGACATGCCAACCGTTCAACATCTGCGAAGCAGAGACAATATTACACAGCAACATGGCAAAATGACACCATCAATAGTTGACGAGCAATGCTGATCCACCTAATTTGTTTTTGACTCTCCACTTAAAAGCTCTGTTTGGCGACATGGTTAGAAAGCTGGGCAGAGAGATGTTGGAGTTAGGAATATGATCTTTGCCCATTATGATTGATAAATAGATGGTTTCAACATCCTCCGAAGGGAGCATTATTAGCTGAATTAATCAATACGAGGGTCACACTGCCTTTCTGATGTAGGCACTTCAAGCATTTAACTTAACATGCAGAAGGGAGTGAATCCTCATCAGTGCAGAAAGAGAGTCTGCACAGGTTAGCAATAGATAAAGCAACATTGTGATTGTAACATTAAGTCCCACTTTTGAGTGTGGGATTTTCTTGGCAGAAGCAGAAAACAGAGTTGCAACTTTCATGCCACTGAATTTGACTGGTAGCATAAAACAAAGAAAGACAAAAAACTAAAATGGCTGTTAGGATTAGCTGGACAGCAAATTTTGTACGGAAGATTGAGATTGTATTCTTACAATTTGATGGGAGAATCAATGTAATATTTTGAAAATATGTACTCCAGTATGTGGTGATAATCTACTCAATCTATTAAGGTATGAAATGGGGTGTGGTCCCTATGATGTCACTATATTGGCTCAAAGACATCCTCGGTGGCAGTACTTTATGAAAGGATCATTTTGGCTCAGATTGGAAGTCAGTTTATGCTCTGACTTTGCATAAACTAAAAGAAAGAGACAGTTGGGAAGCAGAGCAGCTCAATCACACAGGCGTTGGCAGTTAAACACAAAGAGCCCCTCTGCAATAGAGGAACATATGCCTCACATTAGCGTCACTTTTTTTAAAGTCAGCCGCGGCTTGCTGCCAGCCATTCTCCGTATTCCAGCAGTTTTCAATGGGATAGTATTTTTAATTGGTTTATGTTGAGCTCGGACTTCATCATCATCTTTCTCCTCATGTCACATTATATCTTACAGCTCTAAGATCTCATGGTCAGAGGACAGTGCATGCTTGATTAATCTTCGTTTGTCATAAATTATGGACTATATTTTAGAGATGCAATCGATTCCCACTACAATCTGCATTTTTTTTAGATGCTACATCCCTTACAAAAGGAAACTACATGATGTATGGCTCATTTTTTTATTTTTTTTATTTTTTATTTTTTTTACATTTGATTCCCAAGTGTTGATGAATCACAGTCCCAAAGGAACAAGTAGAAAATGTCACCCCGTTTCATCCTGTGGAAAGTACGGTCTCTTAACAGCAATTTCACCAAAGCCACATCTCTATTTGACAAAGGCTGTGGCTTTACATGAACAGAGGTCTTTAACTGTTGATTGAAATCAGCAGAAGGAAATTGGACACTCTTCACTGCAGATGTGCAGATAGAGTTCCATCTGTAAGTGGAATGGGCTTGGCTAGTTGTCCATCAAGACGACAAAGTGCTGCGCGCGCACACGCCGGCACATGCCTGCACACACCTGCACATGCAATCTCGCTCTCCTATTCCTCATTCCAACATTCCACCTCATCGGCACTTTTTGCTTCTTGTCTGTTTCTAACAGTGATTAGAATAATTTCTGTACCTTTTTAAAAGGTGAGATAACAGCAAATCGGAAAACTGAGATTTTTAAAATGTTATAAATATGTAGTTTCTTTGGGACTAGGGGCTTTTATTTGATAATACTCTCACAGGAAACGGACAGAATGAAGGGGAAAGAAATACAGCAAAACAGCTGAGGAGTTGGCAGCAGGGCGCCAACTCCAACCATTACACCACATGACGCCCCATGGCAACATGGTTCTGATTATTTTGAAGAGCTGTGTTTCATAATTTTTGCGTTCTCTCCCAAAGCTATCAAAATACTCAACGTTTACAATTTAAATGATTGTAGTTGTTTCCTACTCTAAAATAGTATTCATAGATCTGCATAGGGACAATTAAACATTTCCACATGAGATGCTTGATTTTCTTACTGTTGCAGCCATTAAATGCTTTAATGATTTGCATAAGGAACGCTTGCAAATAAGATTAATCAGAATAAAATTTGTTCCATTTTATAAACTAATAACAGCTCATTTAGTGTTGAAATGCGGCTTCCATCCAGCAGAGGGTGCCGCTCGTCATCCTTAAGCAGAGCCAATTGTAAGAAAAATAACCATGGCAGAGGGATCTTGGAAAGTGAAACAGTCTGAATAGAGTCCAGTGTGGGATGGAAACTTAATTTTCTGTGATTCCATTTTGAAGTATAAACACTTGACGAATTCCCCAAGTTTCAACTTGATAGCACTCATTGATGCTCATTTCATGCTGCTTTGGCAGAGCAGTGCCAACTTCTCAACCAAAAATTATTGATTTGCAACAAAGAAATTACACAGAAAAATTGTGCCGTGACCGAAAAAGACTTCATGGAGCTAAATTTGAACATATCTGGAATAGTAACAACAATCACCAATTTTTGAATCAAATTCTAAACTCTTAAAATCCTTGCATGAGGACTTGGCGTACCTTTAACCAAGAGACTGTAAATTAATTAATAATTAATGTAAATTTCTTCTTCAACATGTATTTTTGTGAATAATTAGGAGCCTGAAACCTTGAGAGATTAACATTGTATGAAATGGGATCATCCTTCCTAAAATGAAGAGGTGGTTTAAGCCCTAGTAGCTGCAAAACAGACTTGCTACTACATCATTTTTATGATGTAGTAGCAAATGGGAAATAATTTCTTTTTTTTCTTTTTTTTTCTTAGACATGACTGTCATTTCTATAATCCAATTGTTTAAGGATTTCTGGGTTACAAATACAGAAAATTCATTAGAGAGGATGGCAGCATCCTGAGGACTGAAAACATATAAGTGGTTCAACAGTAGAAGGAGCAATGTCTAACCGTCATGTCAAGCCTTCCTTTTCTTTATTTTTATTTAACCAGTAAGAAGGAAACAAGAGCAGGAGTGGTCCTAATGAAGTCTGAGAAGCCTGGAGGATCTTACTGGATAACTCCTTGTGCTGTTCCTCAAAAGTCAGGCAAAGAAGGTAAAACTCTTCCTTAACTGTCAAATAATCCTCTTCCATTTATCTTTTAGACTTACCTAGAATTAAAATACTTGGAGAAATATGTTGCTTGCCAGCCGCCATTTCTTGGGAAATAATGGAACATGTTCTATCACGTCTACTGATCTTTGAGTAAAAATGTCCCATAACTGCTTATATAGCACCACTATCAATGTCTCCATCTGCGATTGCACAGGCTGCACTTACTATTCGAGGGAAAAAAATGGATCAATTTAAAGACTACATTCTGATAGGATATCTGTTCTTAACTACAAGAACAGAGAAAAGGAAATGGGTTCTCTTTCAGCATAAAGATCTACTGTGCAGTTCAATGTGAATGACAGCAAAAAGCTCCAAGCTTACAGGTGCTGCACAGACTTGCATTGTGATGAACCAGAATGATATGTTCGGCTCAAATGGAAATACGTAATACAGGTTTCACGGATGGAAATTGTTCAATTTCGGATGGAGATTTAGCAACACGTTTATACATTCTAAACATTCTTTGATTCAAAATTAACACAGCCCAGGTTTAATTGGCTAACCAGGTTTTATGCTTGCCTAATTCTAAGGTGACCTTATTCCCAAAGTGACCTCTTAGTTTTCATAAATGTATAATTTTTTTATTTATTTGAAAACTATGTTTTAGCATGTTTCTGTTTTCTCAGGTCAGATCTGAGAAGTTCCTCATAGTTTCATAGTTTAGCATGACTGGAAGTTGATAAAAAGGTGACAGCTTTAATGTCATAAGGAGTTAGCAAGCTGAAAAAACCTTTCAGTGTCAAAAGCTAACTTGTTCATCACTCTGTCAACGTAATTCTTTTCTAGGTTACTCAAAATGTTGCAAACTAAACAATTTAGGAGTGTTTGATCTTCATTGTTGATAAAAGAAAAGTGTACTGTAAGCCAGCCTGAAGGGAAGCCTTTTTTGCCACTTTGAGAAGAAGATCTAGCTGCTGGCATTGTTCTCTAATGTTCTCTCCTCTGCTTCATAAATTCCTCTCTCTCCTGCTTTGCAGCTTAAAACAAGCCTTTTACAACTAACTATCCTCAACCCTCGCTCATTGCACAAATCAAAAACACAAATTGTTTTGATATGTCACTCGATTTGATAATACTGAGTATTTCATGCACATATATGACCTGAAAGAGAATTAGGACAGGTATTCCTTTTGAACATGCACAAGCTAGAAATAAGATTTTCCATGAACCCCCAAAGGTTTCAGACTGCCTTACAGCTATATATGTGTGGTCTCAGTCAACAACACAGGTCAAGTCAAGAACTACATACTTTCTTATATTAAAAAAAGATCATACGCTGACGGCCACTATACAGCCTTTTGCAAGACAGACTTTGATGTCTTGTTTAGTGGCTGGACTCGATAAGCATTTTTAATCAAGTTGCGCAATTATTTATTTGCAAGTTATTATATTTAATAGAAAACTATATATTTGCAAAATAAGCAACATTTTTAATTCAAAAACCCCTTTTTTTCCTGCCAACTCGTTTAAGAAGTAGACATATGACCTCATCAATAAATACAAATGTTTTTTGTTTCCAATCTATTATTTATGTTATTCGCCTATCAGATTGATGCTTATTGCTATGATACCCATTCTACTTTAAGAGTTTCAGAAATCTTTGGTCATTCTTTTTCAAACTGTGAATGCTGACATTAGCACTGTGTTGCAGCAACATATTTTGGATTCAGATGTTATTTTAGGATTGAGTAGCTTCGGTGAGAGGCTGACGCCTTTTTGTGCAACGTGCACACAACAATAGTCAACAGAAAAACTGACACCCTAGTGGGCGAAGACAAGTAGTTTTGTCATCCATCTCAGTTTGCACATGTTGCTCGTGACTTGCAGGCGAATTAAAAACAAAGTTTTCATCAAATTTAAAATAAATTAATCAAACTTAGCACATCAGTAGAGCTCCATTAAAATTTGATACCAAGACGCTAATGGTGGAAATCTGATAAAAAAAAACTCAAAACAGCAAGGATTGGAAGAGCAAGCGATGCACAAAGTCAACTGATGTGGTGAAATGAAACAAGGGCGAAAGGGTACTAAAAAAGGGAGGCTTATTTATTTCCATATATAAAGAGGACAACTGAGATGCACAAAGTATAAACATGACAAGACAAGCCACAAACACTAAAACATGCACAACCATATTCTACCAATTAAATGGATGAAATAACCAAACTCATAAAAAGACCTGTTGCAGATGTTGCTTTTTTGAATCCTAGTAAGCAATAATGTGGTGGATTCTCAGAAACTGGAGTGCATTTAAGTTTACCCTTTCCTTTGCAAGCACACTGTCTACTCAACACTGATCTGAGGCCTTCAGTAATTCAACAGCAAAACTGACACTCTGGTGTCCTCCGGTTTTCTCAGCTTCATCTTGGTTTTTCTTTATTTCCCCAAACCGGTTCTAATCTGTGTTTTCAAAACTGTTCTGCTTTCACCGAGGCCTCTTCCTTTCTTGTTGTTGTCCTTCGTTGCCTCTGCTGCTTCTTTCACAGCCTTCCAGCAACCTTGCAGTGTAAGACATCTGATATTGAAATGTTCAGTTCCTTCATGTCAGCGACAGACAGAAAGGGAGAAAATGAGAAAAAGACATTGAAAGAGTGCGTGGGTCAGATAACAAAGGCAGATAGAGGATGAGCGAGGCCACGAGCGCAGTGGACAGCTGCTGTCATGTATAACCTTCAGACTAGAGCCTTGTAAAGTCACAGGACCGCAGCATATTCATGTTTCACAAAATGGATCTCTCTGCATAACAGTCCTACACAAAAGAGCATGCTGCTCCATTAAGGTGCTAAATGACTTTCTATGAAAAAGCTTACTTATGTAACAACTTGACAGTAATGGCTCATTACTGCTATGCTCCACCAACACACAGACTCCTCTCACATGTTCATACCTTCATTTCTAACAACAGGCCCACTCTTCTGTTAACCATCACACTATTCACTGAAGATAAAACATAAAACAACACTTCTCACCTATGACTGTGGTTTATGGTATGTGTGAAAGAAGCTGGCAATGAAAAGATAAACTGTTACACAGGGTAATGAAAAACAAGATGCAATTAAAGTTGTTTTAGTGAAGGCATTCCCAAAAGAGAATAGGTAACACAGGGTAATGTAAAGGCTTTGAAATTGATTATAGTGCTCACTAATTGCAATGCCAATTAAAGTCAGTTTTGATATACAACAAAAGCCCCAAAGAAAAATCAGTAACATGACTGGAATTATTATTTTTCATCCTTGATAAACATAAAAGCAGCACTAACCACTACCTCATGAACTGGCTCAGTTCACTGTTGCGAAACACAAGTAGATGAAACTGCAGGAAAAATCGCTTGCAGAATTGTTGGTACCCCTCTGTTAATGGTCGAAAACCCCATAATGGTCTCTGAAACAACTTGAACCTGAGAAAAGTAATAATAAATTAAACTTTACTGGACAAAAAATAAACAATTAAAATTAGATAATCATTTTTAAAAGATAAACCAATAAAACAAACCTGGACAAAAAATAATGGTGGCATTAGAAAAAAAAACCCGTTAGTTTAACATTTGGGACATATTAAACTAAGGTGTGTCTTCTAAATAGCATAACTTTAGTTTTTTAAAAGAGTGACAAGGAGTCAATGTGCTGTTTTGGTAACATGGTGACAATGAACATGGACCACAGGAAGCGAAAGAGACTTGTCCCGGGACATTGGAAGAAAAAAATTACAGACAAGCATGTTAAAGGTAATGCCTATTGAACATCTCCTAGCAACTTATTGCTTAAAGACGACACTCGTACATATTATTTAGAAGTTTAATGTCCACTGGACTGTTGCCAAAATCCCTGGCTGTCGCTGCAGGGAGAATGTTTGACATCAAATTGAAGAAAAATATAACACAAATGGCAAGCAAAGAGCCCAGGACAACCTCCAAACGAATATTGTCCCACAAGTAGATAAAAAATTAAGCTTCATGATTTATTATAAAATGTAGTAATAGTATACACTGTGTGATAAGCTACGTAACTTAGAATCCTTTATTTTTTTGTGGTCTGAGCCATCTGGTTTTACAAAAATTAATTTGTAGACAAGCTGTAATGCAATATGATGCAATAAAATCATATCGTATTTGCTGAGAACGTATACGGTCGCGTCATCAATGAGATTTTGCACCAATCCAAGCTGCTGTTAAAATGATGTCTTTAGCCTCAGAAAGGCCTTAATTCTGCTCTCACTCCAGCAGGACAGCAGCAGAAAAAAAAGATTTAAGAAACTAAACAGAGTGCTGCAGAAAACATCTGGGATTTTATTAAAAGACAAAAAAAAATAAAGTGGAACCTTGGAGTGAGTGAAATCCTCTCTTGAAACTCTATAAAATGCATTCTGGAAACCAAATTTAAACTGATTTTTCAGAGCATACGGAATGCTATTTAGACCACATAAAATATTTACTTTGAAGTTTGAAGGACTTACACAATTGTAGTTGACACTCAGTCCTTGGAAATGAGAGTCCAGACTTTTAAAAGCAAAGTATTTCAAGAATATGATCTGTAATACATTACTTGGTCATTTTAATTGTTTTTTTTAATCATCTCTACCAAGTAATCACATTTTTTTTGTGTCTTTGGGTTGCTGCTCATTGTTTCTCTCCTCCTCTCTGTCTCAGCGTCATCATGCTTTTCCCTGCAAACTCAGATGGTTCTGGTTCCATAACTATTTTTTTTCTATATGCGTTGTTGTTTTTCTCTCAAGGGATTAGTCACCTTTCACAGCTGTGTTGATTACCTTAGTTTTTCAGAGCATTTTCTCTCTTTACAGGTAAAATTGTCACTGTAGTCATATGACTAGCCACTTTTTTGTCAGAATAATTATAGTATGCATGAAATTAGTGTTATCTCTTTCATTATTTTCTTGCTGTTTATTATATATATATATATATATATATATAATATATATATATATATATATATATATATATATATATATATATATATATATATATATATATATATATATATATATATATATATATGACCCTGTATGACAGTAGAAATGGGCTGTATGCTCAGTTAAATGGGCAATTCAACTATAGCAGTTTACAAGATTAGTTAAATCATGTTAGTCTGTTGGAGTATTTACTGGTATCGTTACATTTGGGATAGTCAACGAAAAATGCATGTTTGGTTTATCATGGGTCTCTACAGCTGTTAGCCGTGCCATACCTCCCATTGTGTGGGTGTACATCGGGTCATTTTTGTCAGGAACAGTCAACGGTCATATATATATATATATTTATATATATATATATATATATATATATATATATATATATATATAAGTTAAACTCAAAACCACGTCTTTCTCGCTCTCTACACCAGCAAAGCTACGAGCAGGCTCGTTGCCATAGCAACTAACAACAACGAAACAAACAAAAACGCTCAAATATTTCCCCACACTAACAGCTGAACATTCAGTCGGTTGCAGTCGTATGGTTTAAGGCTCGATGATTATTTCGTTATCATTATTACGTGATTGCTGTGGTAAGAGGAGAAAACTATACATATATCGCTGCACTTGACTGTAAGGCTAGCTAGCTCTTACTGAATCTTACAGAATCTTATTCTGCAATTGTGGAGTCACAATGTCGAGGATCATGAGCGCCCCCTGCCAAGAGGCAAGAGAACTGCATACCTCACCTCGAATACCTCACCATTTCTGATCGCTCCTCAGCACACGATTCACGTTGCACATACAGTTGGTGACAAAAACTGTATCTGTACTCATTTTGAGTCGATCTCGGCAGTAGTTGACAAACTGAACGCCGCCTGGACGCTGAGACCAGCATTCCTCTTCTGACAGGCTTATCAAAAATATTCACCAAGATCCAAAACGTTTGTGGCTTCAGTAAATAATAATAATTCGTTTTAAAATCAACAAAACGTGTTCAAATTAATATTCTCCGAAATCACTGTTTCAACAAGGTGTTGCGCAATTCAATGCGTTCCAGATCCATTAACAAATAAAAAGGCGACTCAAACACCGACAGGAGTTTAAATTGGCTAATCAGCCACCGCTGTGTTCAGGGGAGGCTCATTAATAATCGAGAAATAAATATCAAGCCTGTAAACCTGATATCGTGACGGACTGAATGTTTTTAACGTAATCTTTGCTCGGCTTGCGGGGCGCAGGCTGTTTCCACGGCAACGGGTGTGCTTAACGACAAAGAGAGCCGGAGAGTAAAAAGGTGCGAGTGGTTATTTTACCTTTGTTTACCTTTGCTGTGGCGCATCACAACAGCTGTACTTCAATAAACGACAAAACTTGGACTAATTACGTTTGTGAGTATACGTCACTCACAACAAACATCAAATAGGACAAATATACTTGATTAAGTTTTAACAAACAAATGGCTACTACCGCGATAATTATGTGAAATTAAATTAATTACATCTCAACTTCAGAAGATTTGCCTTTACCTCTAGAAAAATCACCCTAAACGTTTTTATATAACTTTTCCTTGGTGATATTTAGATACATTTTGATCCACCTGTACTCATCAACTCATACTATCGCTGAAGCATTAAGTTTAGTTGTGCCAATTGAAAATACACAGCCCACATAAAGAGTATACAGCCCACCAAAAGAGTATACATAAATAGATACACATGCAGAAAACATAAACACTAAAGCTTGTTCTGTGTGCTCTTTTTATGCCAGTTTCTTGTCACAGGCTTTGACAAAGCGTGAAAGTCCACACACACATAAATGAAAAGTGAGAAGGACAAAAGAACGAAGCCCCCGTAAAGGTTGAAAATGTCCTATCATACGTTTTCTTGATGCCACCCAGCACAGGGCAGTGAAGACTGATGCTGAGTTTGTTAAAGGCTGCACTGCTGCCATGGCATGACCCCTCCCCCCAAAGGGAAATCACAGACTCAGTGAACCAGTCTCTTTGTGTTTTAGTCCACATCCTAAAAGAGGATGTGGACTGTTTTTGCTACAGTCCACATCCTCTTTCACCTCTGGCCGGATTGCCAAGTGCATTAGTTTGACAAGGGCACCCTCAAAAAAAAGAAAAAAAAAAAAAAAAAACAGATTGCAGACATCTGATACACACACCGCGCCGTGACAACCTTCCAGTGTTAAAAATCCTTCTTGCCAAACAGAAGCTTATGAAATGTGCTTTGTACAAATCTAAATGTCATATCATTACTCTACAAGTCAGAGGAGTGGACAATTAATCAAAATCATAATATAAAGGTGGCAATTTTCACTTTGCACATGCTATCTTATTAAGTGTAATTTTCATAAGGCTTTTTAACAAGCTGTGGCAAGTGGCAGCTTAAGCTGGCATCTTTTGATTCCATAAACTGTAAGGGTAGTTTAAAAAAGAGGTACTTATGTATAATTAATGTCCATCTTTTCTGATCTCGGCTGTCATTTGCTGACTCTAATTAACTCATCTATTAAGAGCAATAAAATCACAGTCTTTTTTTTCAAAATTGACCTTGTTTTGATTCTTGAAGGAGCTTTAAAAAAATGAAAAAAAATCAGTGTTAGTGCCCTGCAAAATAATTCATACCTCTGATTTGTTCAAATTTTATCAGGCCAAAATAACTAATTTCAATGTATTCCAATAGGATTTTATGTGATCAAAACAAAGTACTGCATAATTATGAACAGTCAGAATTTTTTTGTTTATTTATTTATTTTTTTATTTGCATTAGTTCAACATTTCTTAACAAGAATAAATTGGAAAAGTGAGGAGTGCATTTATACCTCATAAACCACCCACCCAAATGATTGTGACCCCTTTATGGCTTGTGGGAAACTTTGGCTTTCAATAATGGATTTTTGAGCATAAAGAGGTTAATCTCAAACGCCTTTGAGATGTTTTACATTTACAGTTGTAAAGTTGTTTTTTTATTATTATTATTTATTTAATTCCCAGTGCGTAATTATTCCTTATTGTGGTTGATGTGTGACAACATTTTGAGATATGGACACATTTTGAAAGCATCATATAAGCTTCCATAATAAGAGGTAGGGAGATAAATAGCTGGAGAGATATACAGATAGATGGATAGAGAGGTAGATGGTAGATATAGTGAGCAGTTTTTCAATCGCATATACTAGGTAAACGGCTACGCCAACTTCTGATGTGTTTGTCAAATGTGACTAAGTGACAGCTGCTGAGCAGAGCTGTCACGTTTTTTTTTTTTTTTTTTTTCTTCCTGTTTTACACAAAAGCTTTAAATTGGGACTGTCAAAGGATTCTGGGCTCTCAAGCGGTTTGTTATTTCACTCTTGAGCTCTGTTGTCTTAAGCAGATTTTACATTCATTTTCCACAATATGTCAAACCCTTCAGTCAAACCTAAAAAGCAGCTGAGATTTACCCATACCTTTGTTTTGTTAATCTGCAGTTTTATCAATAAACCTTAAGGCTCTTGTGAACCTTCTCGTATTTCAATTGCGGTGGAGATTATAAAGCTCATCACAGTTCGTGTCACCAATAGTATTTGTTTGGTGTTTGCTTCCAAGAAAACATGACCAGGCCTATTTTGAAGTGGGCACACTGCCTTAAATAGTTTAAAGTTAAAGAAACCTGGCTGCATCATGATGTTTTTGGTTAAAAACTTGTTTCAAACCTTAAGAGGGTTTTCAATCCAGAGGCTGGGGAGTAGAAGGCATTTCTACTTGTATGATGCAGTTTTATCAATTTATCAATTTCTCTGGATTTGAAGGCTCAAGAGTTGATCATAGAGTGCTATTGCAATTAATTTATGTCTTTGTTTCTCTTTTCCTCCATTACCAGCCCTTAGACACTGTTAAAATACATTTAGACCGTATAACTCGTTGACTAATGTGCTAAAAGGATTGAGTTTTGGATAAAAAACACACAGCTTTACAGCAGTAATCCATCATGTTGACAGTTGACACTAAAGACCTCCCTCTGTGATGATTTGTGATGGCAAAGGTCCCAACAAAACGGCACTTTATGACATTGTCGAAGTGCGAATGGTCTGTGCCACCACATGTGGGTGTGTGTTTAACTGAGTTACTGCAGACAGATAAATCCTGGCAGGGACATCCGACCCTGATATCATTTCTAATTGGGTCGCTGCAGAGTCTCGTTCTGATACACTTGCGATAGCAAAGGGTTGTGTGCTTATAATAGCTTTGTTTCTCATCTTCCGGAGGTAAATCTTTCATTTTACAGAGCCACACGTTTATTCGCAGCCCTGCAAACAAGCGCAAAAACAATCCTCTTTTCTCACTTCTGCTCACTGTTTCTATGAAAAATGTAAAAATTGCATTTTAAAATTTGAGAAAAAATCGTTTTTAGCAAAAATCCCCAGTCTGTAAATTAAGATCTCTAGAAATCCCTTTAATTTAACATTTTTATGTAAGAATTTTTTTTCTTCACATTTTTTAAAAGTCTGCTCAGTTAAACAGAAAAGTAAACACGTGATTAGGTTCAGATGCGACTAAAGGTCCACCTCATGTGTCCTCTCATTTAAGAAAATTGTCAACTCACATTTGAACTTTAATAGAAGAATAGTCAGAATAAAGTGACATTATGTTCAGGGAAGATTTTAACTACCACAATATTTATTACAGAAATATGATCCTAAGTGGTCAATCAGTAAACCACCGATACAGATCAGTTTGTCCTGCCACATCATACCAGCTGATCCAGATGAGATCACAGGTCTTGTGTGCTTTCAGATCAGGCAGCAGAAAAAATGGGGCATGGCCTACACCTTGCAGCATTGCAGATTTCCCCTGAAGAATGGTTCTCTGTCTTGGGATTCTGATGCAGCCAGCCTGTTCAAATATACTTTGTGCTTTAAATACAAGCAAACCTGTTGCACATCATTCCCAGCATGTTATCAGATTCTGCTGATCAACATCGTTCCCACACAGACGGACAATGAAGGATGATATGATACTCCCCTCTGTGTGCACCCAGACTCTGTGCAGCAGCAGCAGCAGCATCAGCAGCTGTCTTTGATTTGTGCATCACACTTCCTCTACAATCGTCTTGTAGCCTATTAGCCTGTATTCTCAAGTAGCAGGGTATCTTTTAAAAAAAAAAGATGCCATAAATTACTGAGGGATCAAACTACTTTGCTGTTAATATTACTGTATAATGTTGGTGTTTGTATGTAGCCGCCTTATCATGCAAATGCCTGATCACCAGCCTGCAGACCAATTTTCCTCTGGGGATAAATGGAACCATCTCTCTCTCCATCCATCTTCTACTTACATTTTTCAGTGGTGGGTGGACTTCAACCTCATATTTCAAGTCAGGACTTTTCAACTGATTGTGTGTGCATGTTAATGATGTGTAGCTCATGGAATGAAAGCATTATTTCAATGTGCCTACTGTTATGAAATGCAAACGCAAAGTGATAGTGGAAGTAGACAATGGTGACTTCTCCAGCAATGGTTCCAACTCTATACCGATGTGACTTGCCTCAACATTTTCAGAGAAGACCAAGTTGTGTTTCATTGGCAGACGGTTGCAGAAATTGACAGAAGGGGCAAAAAAATTGTGGCACTGGTGATTTTTTTTTTTTTTTTTCCACTCAATATATTGAAATTAAACAGTTTTTTTTTTTATATTTTGAAAATTTAACTGAGATTTTATCACCACCATCCAAGTGGAATTTGAAAACTTTTCAAACGTCTTTAACAATCAGCTAAGCATTTGGTGGTTTTCCAACATATTGATCTGTTCGTGTTGGCTCGGGGTTCTACCAGGGAAGCTTGGACAGCATAAACTCAAAAAAAAAAAAAAATAATGGTGATTTCTGGGTTTTCTGAGTGGCCAAGGCACAGCTGCTATCTGTGTTTTGTTTTTGTTTTTGTTTTTTTCTCTCCAGCTCTCTCTCTACAGAGTCCTTTCACTGCTCTGGAAACTTTGGTGATCTCAGAGAGATATTGATTGCCTCCAGTCCGAGAGGGGCAACCCCACTGGGCTTCACTGCCTTCTCAGTTATACTGGCTGTGTGTCTGAAAGCACAAGCCATGTTCAGTAAATAGGAGAAATCACACAGATAAACATGGTGTAGAGCCATATACACTGCGTGTGAAACAAATTAAACTGTTCAAGCCATCAACTCCCATGCTGGTGTCTTTAAAGAGGAGCCCTCGTAAACAAATACAAAACAGCAACCCATCATCCAGTGTTACAGTATAATCACACAGTTCATATTTTAGTGGTGCAACGAAAGAAAAAGTAAACCTTGTTTCTTTTTCCGTCAATATTCCTTAATATTGATGTTTTGCCCTGGAGTTCACTTATAATACATTAAGGTAAGAGCATATCGGAAAATGTGTGTTAAGTTTCATACAGCAAATTAGATTTCAAGGCTGATTGTATTTAAATCTCAATATGACTACATTTGCCGTCCTCCGCTTACAAAACACAAACTGGGGCCTTACACATTCAGGATGTCCAGCCTGACATGAAAAATCTTGCCATATTCAGTCATCTCCCCTCTGCGAGATCTCCGCTATCTGACCACTCCCCACTCCTTCTGAAATGACTGTCTGAAGCATGAGCTTAGAGATAAAGAGATTACAGAGACGGCGAGGGGATCACACACGTACATGTTTGCAGTGAGAGAGTTTTGCGTGCGCCTCTGTGTGATGGCAAAATAACGGCAGGGGAAGAAGACAGATTGACGTGGGGAGGAGGAAAAGGATGGAGAGGAGCATTGTGAGCCTCTCGTCTCATCCTACGTCCCTTCTGAAGCTGTCTGTCGTAGCGAGCATTAAGCTTATGGAAGGTATTTGTTGTCTTGTCATTCTCTAACCTTCCCAGCAAGTATCAATGAGTTATTCAGATCCCCCCGTCACTACTAAGCACAGACAGCAAAATGACACGTTACTCATCACATATTATTTTCCATTCATTATGTCTTAAGCCCAGGTCTGTATTCACGTTTTTTTTTTGTTTGTTTGTTTGTTTGTTTTAGCGATGGATTGTTTGTAGAGAATAAAAAGGGGTTGCATGAAAGTCTGACAACTGTAAAGTTTGACAAACGAATCCTTGTTTTCACTGATTCTAGTAATCCTCTATCGCCTATGATCCATATGCTCCCACAACAGCACTAAAGCATAATGGTGCATACCTGTCAAAAATTGAACTCCCACCATCAGGAAATGCACCACATGGAAGCATTACAAGATCACAACATTCTTCGCTCTGGAAGTTGATACAGAGTGAAGACTGAAAGTTAGCTATTTTTGGTAACAAATTTCTGTCATTGGTACTAATTTATATCATTTTAACTCCTTTAGAGTCAAGATAAGGGTTTGCATTTGTTAAGGAACATCTTCAGAACTTGCGGTGTAGCACTGCTCACTGAGCAAATCATAATAATTGTGCTAAAAAGATGCTAAAAACATCCTAAAATATAAAATTCATAATTTTCTCTGTTTTAAAGTAGCAACGTTCTATTTTACTACAACCTCTCTCTCTTTTTCTCTAATATAAATACTAATCACTCTGATTAGGTGGTTTAGAATACTATCTTTTTGAGTTCTTAAAAATAGAAGTCAAAAATGTAAAAAAAACAAACAAACAAACAAACAAACAAAAAAACACTGTAGTCTGTTAATCAAAGCCTTCCAAGACAGGTGCATCTCTACAGAAAACATTTTGAGACCTACAGGTGCCAGTATGTCAAAAACAATACCACTGAGTAATTATTTTAATTCAATTCAAAAACTGGATACCATACATTCAGGACATACACAGTGATGTATTGCATTATTTGTCCATTTGTTCCTATACTTCCACTCAACTTTCCATTAAAGACCATAAGAGCCAGCTTCTTTAGCTAAAGCCTTTCAGTAGCTAATCCTCCTAGTATGTGTCAAATCAGCAGCGTAGAAGTTAAGGGGCCTGGTAGAAGATCCCAATCAAAATTCTGTATTAAGATATTGTAAATTGATCTTGAGTAAAATGTATGAATTCTAAGTAATACCATTTTAGGTTGCCATTCAAGTCAACAGCAACACTACACAGGATCTACTTAAATAGATAACAGTGTGACAGTTCAACATACCTCGGGGCCCCCTGCTGGTCTACGCGCTGAAAGCAGCGGCGTAGTTTGCGTGTGCCTCAGGCTGGCTCAGCCTAGAGGATATGTGCCATTGGCAGGTTTCCCTCACTGCATATGAGTTTTAAACATGTTTTGAGATGGGATTTAGCTGTGCGGGTTTTTTTTTTTTTTCTTTTTTTTTGTGGCTCCCAAAACGTTCAAAATGCCTTATTCCTTTTTTGTCCCATATGCGATAACAATTAAAAGTTCATTTGGAAACTCGGAAGGGTGTAGAAAATGATCTCCTCCTTTTAATGCATTTATCAAGCATAACAACCTGTCCTCATTCTAATTAGGGGAGGACAAATAGGCTCACGGTGTTTTTTTGTTTTTTGTTTTTTTTTTGCCGCCCTGGGTTGGCAGAGGCGGCGAGCTCTAATAGTGCCCCGAAATCCGATTCCGCGCTCCAAGGGAGCTCCTCTCCCTTATGGGCTGTCAATAACCCTCCACTGACCTTGTGAAAACACATTGACTATTCCCCAAAGTGAGCTTGCCTGACTGTAACACAACGCACGTCCGCTCCTGTCTCAATTCATCCGTGCGGGGGAGACAGCCTAAACGGCTCGGGAGGGGTGTTAAAAAGCAAGAAGGCGTCCGTATCCCAAGTTTCGGAGGATTTCCAGACACCAGGGTACATGCGTACAGCCCTGAGCTCTACATGAAGAAGAAGAGGCATGCCGAAAGACGCAGCCAAGATGCGCAAACAGTTATCGCCCACAGTGATGTTTTGTTTTCTGTTTCTTTTTGTTACTACTTCCAAAATGTACCAGTTTCTATGAAAACGTAACATTCCCGCTAAACAGGATTTATGATTGCATGATAAGCGGGAGGCTTGTGCGACAAGAACAGAAGCTCTTCTGCAGCTATGTCCTGTAATAACGTCTCCACAGTGCAGAGATTTCGCCCGTGAGGCAAATCCACCACCAAATCCAGCGTGGTAACATTGCACCAAGCAGATGCACCACTCCTCGGAAACACGGCACAGCATCAGGGAGGCGCAAACATAGACACATTCATACATACCTGGTTTTTATGCCGAGTTCCATCTTCGAGTTCAGAAGAGCTATTCATGATTCCCCATCGGTCATTTACCATCCCACGGAGAAGGTGCGCATCAGATCCGTCTTTCTTCTTTCCGGGCGTCAGAGAATAAACCCACTTTATTTTATTTTCTTTTATTTTTTCACATTAATATGTACCTGTCAAAGTCAATACCTGGTATTCAAGGCTACTCCATGGGAAAAAGAAAAAAGAAAATAAAATACGAAAATACTAATAAGGATTGCAAGTTCTTCAGCCGCACAAATTGCGCACCAAAATGAGATTTAAATTCCTCCCCGGAGTTTCCTCAGCGTCCGTTCATAATTCCATCTCAATAGGATAACGCACGTGCTTTATTTGAAGGCTGCAATCGTTTTTTTTCTTTTTTTTTACTTGCTTCCCATATGCATCAAGATTGCGATGGAAATAAACGAAGAAACCTACAAATGATCCCAAGAGTAGGAGCACAGTATCTTTTCTTTTTCTACTCCAAAATATATATGTGCAGATTTTGTCCGTCCACTTCTTAAGAAGAGAGTTAAGAAGGCTGACCAAGTTGGAGTGCGTTTATTTGAAGTGAATTTGGATTGAAGTCGTAAAGCAGCTGTGTCCTCTTTCACCCCTTCTCCTACTTGTTTACGCGTCGCAAAAGCTTTAATGCCAAACCCGCTGGTGGATAGAGGCTCCCGTAGCCCATTCGCGCCAGTTGGATCACAGAGACAAGACGGGTGTGAGGAGGAAAGATTAGCCTGCTCCTCTCCGCCAGTGAGCCGAGCGGGGCGCTTCGTTCCTCTCCGGCTGTCAGTTAGCGGCTCCCTTCCGTATGCGCGGCGCGCTCCAAGGCTGCGTTTTCTTCCCTTGTACCGCCCTGCCCTCGATTGCTGTACCACTGACTCACCGCCTTCTCTTCCACTCCACACCGCACCGATCCGCACCGTGGACCCTCCTATTCCACCGCAGCAGCAGCAAGATCATGAGAAATCTATGCGTAAAGTGTAAACTGACCACCACGGACAGTGATGGAAAAAAAAAAATAAAGAAAAAAAAAAAAGTTTTTTTTTTTGTGGGATTTTTGTCGAGATTCGGACTTTGATGGGTGGAGGAGCTGTCACCGTAGACGATCTGAAAAGTCTGCCTCTGAAAGCGGGAGGGTTTAATGGACCCCTCATGGGGGGGTGGAAATACTAAAACATAAGTCTGCCTCAATTATGTTACACTGCCACTTTAAACTGCTTCCTTATGCAAATGCATCTCAATACTTTTAAACATAAAATGGACCTTATACAGATTATACTGCTATAAATGTTGAAATTCAAGCATTTATCTCTGATTGTCTATAGGGAAAATATTTTACAGATTTAAAAAAAAATATTTTTTCAGAAAATCAATCATTACATGACCCTAATAAAGAAAAAGAGAGCCTGAAAACGTAATGGATACTTACAAGTTGTGAGCCATAAAAGACTGCATACTGTTGTATCCAGGCATGTTAGTAGAAAGCCGAGCAGAAAATGAAGTGTGGTAGGAATATAATGGCCTACAACAAAGTATTGTGAAGCAAAGCCCATACTGTACATGAAAGGTGTGGACTGTATCCAGGAGACGGGCCAGAACAATTCCTCAGTTTAGCCACTTCTAAACCAGGAACAGTGTCACAAACGTCTTACCTGGACCAGCGATAAAAAGGAATGGGCCATGGAGTCATCTTTTCAGGTGAATGCTTTGCATTTCAATTACGAATCAAGGCGCCAGAGCCTGGAAGAAAAGTGGAGAGGCACATAATTCAAGTTGCTTGAGGATTCAGAGTAAACTTTCTATAATGGTGATATCATTTATCACTACTGGACCACTGTATTTCATAAAATTTAAAGTATAAGAGCAGTTTACATTAGCTCACTAACATAAGCTGTGATCATTTTGCTTTTTATTTTATTTACAAGGCTTTGGTGTCTACCCACTCTGTCAAAACCACCAGTACCTTATTTACTTAAAGACTTTGAAATTTGATGGTTGTTGATGCTACGCAAGCTAGTTTTTTCAGAAATAACTGATCTACTGGGATCTTCATACATAACAATTCCCAAGTTTTAGAGAGAAATAATAATAATAATTAAAAAAAGCTAAAATATATGTTGGAGAGAAAAGAATTGTTGATGTCAGATGTTATAGTAGAATGGCATGCAGCAGTTTTTGTCTCGAGGGTCTGGATTCAAGCCGATACATTTACATGGTTGAGTTGGATTTTTGAATCAATGTGAAAGGTTGGATCCATCTTGTACACAATCAACCAGGTTATTGTGTATTTCAGACTTTTGCCCACGTCCCTCTTGAGGCTGCATGTTAGTATTTTATTGAAACTGTGCCATAAAGGATGGCATAAGGAGGTCCAACTTGTTACAGGGAAGTTGTAATGTAATAAAAGCACTCAGTGAATATCTATAGTATAAATTTGTCACCAGAAAAGTAGCGGATAGTACATTTTTCAAAATGCTCAGTTTTACAAAAAGTATCCGAAAAGTTGCCTTTTTTCCCATTAGCAAGAAAGAGCCTCCTAAACTTTCAAAAATGTACATATTTAGTTTTCATAATCTGAAAAAGTGTTCTCCGAACTCTTTTGCAGCAAAGTAGCAATTAAAATTTTAATTAATTGGGTTCACCCCATATTAAAAAAAACCTTCAATTGAGTTAATTTGACTAATCACACCATGGTGAGTTAATGAAACCACTTTGTGTTGCAAAGCCTGCTCTACGTATGCCACATAAAAGTGAAGAGCATAACAAATTGTTTTACTTCTCTGAAGTTAGCCTTAAAAAAATAAATTAAGTGAAGAGAAAAGAAACATCACAATGTATTGCTCTCAAAAGTTTCTCACCTGTGACAAATGCCAGCTGGGATATTTATTTAAAATGTAAATTTTATAGCCACAAATAAATTCTGGATTGTAATTATGTTCCTTAGTAAGGAACAGAACAATTAGATATGCAAAAGGAGGTAAGATGAAATGAGCTTAAACAGTTTTTCCTTGGCATACGGTAAATGTAGACTGTGTTCTGTAGCTTACTGAAGGGACAGTGAGGTAACTTATTTTGCAAAACGAAAATAGCATAAAAAACCCTTAAAAACTATTTTAGCAGCTAAACTTTAGAAATGTGCAAAAGTCCCAACTTCTGGCCTTTACAGTTGATGTGATTCTGGAATTTTTGAATCTTTGATGTGAAATTGTATTTTTTCTTTTTTACTAGTCAGTAAAGCCGTATTACGCACTCCGCGAAGTTAGACAGCAACGTTTGATATGTGCATGATTGTTAATGAGTAACCGGAGCTTCTACATCATTACTCTATAAGCTTTCAGTAAATGTATTTTTTCTCCTTGATGCATGCTTCACACATTCCCTTACTTCAGTCACTTATAGGTTTGCTTTCCTTTTCTGTGCACATTCAGTATTGTAATGGAGCTATAATAGAAAGCTCGTGTTAAACATCTTGTGTCACAAAATGTGTGAATTTGATAAGTTTTCTGCTATGCGTTCCAAACTTTTTAAAACAGTATGGTGACACACCATTTCCTCTGTTGCTATTCATGAGCAGTTTTGAATAGTTACGTTGTACACCACATGTACTAGCAGGCGTACAGTATTGACTTGCACTCATGAGGACAAGAGGCAGTAAAACGCAAATGTGCTTTTTTTTGACCCCAGGGTTAGTTTTCTAGGAAGATGACAAACGAAATGTGCAAACGACGCACTTTTACTGACAAACTGGGGAGACATTGAATCCTCCCTGAATCCTTCAGGGCTTGTGACAAAACATCAAGATAATATACTGATTTCTCGTGATGAATGAGCCACGACTTTAATATCAAGGGTACTTGCTTAACGGAGTGACTGCCATACACACAGAGCTAGTCGCTGTGACCTTGGTCACACCAGCTGGTGGCCATGTCTTTGTCCGATAAGGTGTGCACTTGCAAATGTGTGCATGCGTGTGTGTGTGTTTGTGGTTGTGCTCAGTTTTTGTCTCTGTGAATGTCACTGAAACCTGACCAACCAGAGACAGTCAGAGAAAAAGGAGAAGTCTCCCAGGAAGAGCTGTTTATCTCTTTGGTAAGTGCACACAATACCGCCTTTCTCCTGTCTTTAATTGGTCTGAATATCAAAAGATTGTTCTGTTTGTACGGTTTTTATTTATTTATTTGTTGTTATTTTTTAGGCATGCACCATTTTTTTGTTTTGTAACAGCCAAAGCAAGAACAATGCATTTATTTTTATTTATGAATCAGATATTCAGTGGTTATTGCTCAAACTGCCAGTGGTAAAACTCCTTAAAGGTCTGAAAGGCTTCATGCGAGGTGCCAAAACTGGTGCTTATTGAGCCAATTTTATGACAAAAACTGCTTCGTTTTGTTAATAGAAACGCGTGTGCCTGATGAACTCAACACCAGATGTTACTCAAACTATTTCAACGGAGATCTGTGCAAAGTGTTGTCAGATTGGCCAGAGGTTTGATGCCATGCTAATGTGGGAATGCACTTGGATAGCAGAGTTGATAGTTCTCTTTAGTAGTACATTGTGAGATTAGTTGTAAGGTGCTGAATGAAAGACATCTGTGATGCAAACAAAGCTTGGACCACTGTTTTTAATGTATGTGATCCTGATTCTGCATGTAATAATTTGATTTATGAATTATCTAAAGCTATTAGCATAAATATTCCAGACAGGACTGTCATAAACAGGAAAAATGTATTAATCCCCTGACTTACCAGATACTGAATTCTATTAAACATAAAAACAAACTGTGATCTCTAGGCTTTAAGAAATGGTAGTGATTTTAATAAAAGGAAGTTTCACTTGTATAAAAACAAATGGACATAAAAAATAAGGAAGAGCAAATGTAATTTTTATACTAGCGATATAAATAGCTTTTCAGAACAGTTTATAAGTTGCTTGTGTTTTTCAGGAGTGAATAAACAGAAAATTATCACTTCCAGATTTCTGAAGCAGCTTTCCAGAGGATAAAGTTGCGTTCACTAAATGTCCTACATTGCCAAGTTCTTTCTGCTGTGTGGAATTTACAGACAATTTTGTGCATAAAACCTGAAATTCTGCAGGCAACTGAATGTAATTATTGATAGTCAGACCTATTATGGAGCTATCAAAATCTCCAAGCAATTTGATTTTTACATGTTCTAAAAATATTGAAATTGCATTTCTTTTCCAGATTATATCTTCCTTCTGGAACTGGAAATCAAGGAGCACTTAGCAGGGGAGGAGAACCTGTCACATCTCGAAGCCCAAGCACATCAGGAGGGTCTGGCCATAAATCAGTGCAACTATTTGGCTGGCATTGTTTGCCCACCAGCCTGCAATCACTCTCCACGGTAACCAACTGCTGTACTGGACAACTAGAGGCAGTTGTGCTGACCATTTCCATTAGGAAATGCTTTAGGCGTTTGGTTTTGTCTCAAATATCAGTGAAATGTCCAGTTAACATAAAGTACAGGAAGTGAATGGGTTCAGTGTCAGAATGATTAACATATGTGTTGCTAAATTTGCTTGTCCAGCTCATAAGAAAAGCAAAAATAATAAACAAATAAATAAAAATTATGTTAAGATTCCAGCTAAAACTGATAAGATTCTCATTATCTGAAATGAAATTAGTTCTGTACTGATATGAGCTGAAAGAATGAAGCCTATCATCAAAAATCAACAAAAAAGCCAGATTCTAGTTTACAAAAGCAGAGACAAGGGTCTTCAGGAAAAATGTGTCAGTCAATGAAAATAAAACTTTTAATATTTGGCCATGATGACCATTTTTACAAAAAGAGCAAGCTTCCAAACCGGAGAACTCCAGCTCAGCTGTGAAGTAAAAAGGATGTTGAGGGTTTTGCTGCTTCGTAAGTTAAAAAAGCCTCATAAGAAAAAAATAAAGCAATCATCAGAAAGACTAAGAAATAATTCAGATAATTTCTAAATTACATTGCCAAGCAAAAGAAAACAAAAAAGGTATTGTGTTTCTTTATGTGTGGTAAATCATGGAAATATAATATTATCTGTCATCTTCAAAGCAGACCTATTGCTATGTTGTTTGGCTGGACATATACTTGCAGCTATAAATAATTCATCCAAGGGTCAAAAGTTGCAGGAAAAGGCAGTGTCTTGCTTTTCTTTTAGGTCATCTCTAAGCCTTGTTCTACTAGCAGTACTTTTTTTCTCCATCTCATCCTTCATTCCATGCATTTTGTGAATTATCTCCTGGTCGGTTATATATCTCCTTAACAGTTGGTCCTGGTCGTTATTCATAATAACAACTATAGTTGAAAACCAGAAGAAAATTGCATTGTATTGCATGGATCCTAACACAAACTTACCTCACCTTGAGCTTGTTGCAGAGCCATCCAACACGACTACTTCTTTAATGTATTGGAGGCTTTTGTGTTTGTTATGTTTTTTCTCAAATACCGGAAATAAATCCCTTCTGAATGGCATCGTATTTGGAACTGGTAGTGCCTGAGTGAAACTAACTAACCAACAAAAAAAAAAAAAAAAAATAGCAAATATATATTCACTGATGGGTGTAGGACCAAGCCAAGAAAACCCATACACAAAATGTACATTCACAACAGAGTTTACCTAAATATACACTGAGTTGGAGTAAATGGAGTGCAGTCCATGCACTCTCATCAAACGAATTCTGTAAGAAAAAAGAAAAAAAAAAATCAATAAGGGATACAAACAAAGGCGCTGCAGGCTGATTGAGGATTCTCTTGCACTATTAATGTATTATGATGGTCTTTCTCAAGAATCTCCAAAGGAGGAGTGAAAGCTCTCACACCTCTGAAGTGCAAAGTCAGAGACAGGGCTGCAAGTCTTCCCATCTGCTTTGTTCATCCCTTAATTTAGCCCAGGGTTAGCAAAAGGTGTGGGACATGATTCAGGTTCTTGATGCATCGGGTTCTCCGCCAGGCTCTTTGCAGTGCTCTGCCCCTTTAGAAGAAAAAAAAAAAATCTACCCCGTGGGGTAAAGCTGTCTTATCACATGTAGCACACAGACTCACACTTGCGAGCACACATTCCGGAGTACTTAAGGTCCACTGAGTCACTGACTCTGGTTGCAGATTGCAGTGACATTTACTAATGAGGGTAATTATGCTCGAATCTGGGAATAAAATTACACAAGTGCTGGTGCTGATGATGATCACAAAAGAGATTATAATGATTATGAGCTTGAAAATATGGGGCATTTATGGCCAGAAAATGTCTCCTTTACTCGTCTTAATTACGATATCCAAGATGCATTTTAACTGTGGTGCTTCACAGTATTCAGAGGATAGTTATTCTCAGCTGTGATTTGGCTTCTTGTTGCTTCATGGCTCCCATCCTCTTCAGTGAGCAAAGTGTTCCTATTTCTTTCAATCCATGTTTCCAGTCGGATGTTTAATGTTGTGTAACTCATGTCTCCGTGTTTTGCAGCCTCCGTCTCATTCGCGCTCTGTTTACCCATTGGCTTACCATCAGAATGTCTCAGTGAGCCGCCAGCCTGTGTTTGTCAAATCGTTTGTAATTATCCTCAGGCCTCCCTTGGGCTGCACTCCCAGGCACCTCTGCAAGTATGTGCCGCTCCGATTAACCCTGGCTTTTAGAAGCACCTCTTTTTGGAGGAGTCTTGGAAAGACACGCGTCATGAAAGCGAGGTCCAAGTAGGTGCGAGACAGTTAGCGCATGAAAGTTTAAAAAGTCTGACGCTGTAACAACACCTCAATCTTTGCCAGATTAAACATTTTCTAATGCTTCCTTAGTGTTCTCTGTTTATACAAAACTTAACACATGCAACATGTAAAGAGTGGGTCAGGGACTATTCTGCAAAATTCATATACAGTAATATTCTATACAGGATGAGAATTATCTCTCTCAGTGATTTAGGTCCAATGAAAACCTCAAAGTAGGTAGCAGATTAAAATGAAGAAAAAAAGCTATTTTACTATCTTATATTTCCTTACAAAATCCTCTCATAGCAGATTTTTTTTTTTTTTGTCTATATGGGATGTAACACCTAAACAATTGTTACATTCAAATTTTCAGATTTAAAAAATCTGAACATTTTTGCATGCATTTAAATGAACTTCCCTTTATTTGGATAACCTTAAATAAAGTCAGCATCAGAAGAGCTTTAGTTAGAGAAACATCTAAAAGGTTCAAAGCAACTCTTAGGTGTTCACAACGCCATTGGAAGAATTTATTGTCAAGACAGTATTTAGTTGGACCCTGCAGAAATCTGGCTCTATGAATGGTAGCTAGAATAAAACCATTGCTGAAAGAAAAAAAAACAAGCAAAAGGGGAAAGAAAAAGCAAATAAAACCCCACAACCAAACAGAGAATGGTATTGTGGGACACAAGTACTCTGCCTTGATTTTATTTTATTTTGTTTTATTTTTATGTAATTTTTTTGGATAAAATGCAATATGTGGCTTGAAACTAACTTCAGAACACCCTCGAATTTGTTCACTGTAAAAGATAATGGTGGTAGCATTATGCTATGGGGATCCTCTTCTTCCCTTTAGACATAGGGAAGCGGGGTGCCACAGGGCTCAGTGTCCAGGTGCATCTTATACTGAGGTTATGGTCTTCAATGCCGTTGTCCTTGGATCAATTCCCAGCCCGAGCTCATTTACTGTAAATCTTTTCCTTCCTCCTGTTGAGCTACTGTTGAATAATGGCCACTAATGCAAAAAAAAAAAAAAAATGCATTTTCTTTTTCATTCGCGCTCTGTTTACCCATTGGCTTACCATCAGAATGTCTCAGTGAGCCGCCAGCCTGTGTACCTCGCTTTCTCTCTTTCCCTCAACTCCTGGCCGGAGTTGAGGGAAAGAGAGATTGAAATACAGATGGAGCTAAGTACATGTAGAGTAAGGAAGATTTTGAGATGTTGCCAGAGACCTAGTAAGTCAAACAGCCCAGTCTACAGTGACATGGTTTCATTCAAGAATATGGCCATATCAAATCAATTAGAATATGATTTCAACATGAATTTATTGCAGCAATCAATTTTTTGTTTACACACAGCAAATTAAAAGATGACAGATAAGATTAGAATATACATCAACACCAATGACATAAACATATTTAATACAGAGATTCATAATCTAACGTACCTATCAAGTATATACACTTCAATACAATTACTGTATTGCATTGAGAAGTGTAATCTGCAGTCAAGACATGGATTTTGTCTACAGGCACATTTTTGTCTAAGCTCAGATTTATCCAAAACCACAAAGATGGCAAAGCAGCCAGAGGGTTCCAGACAATTCAAGGAGGCTGAATCCAAATGCGCGGCCAACATGAGTGTCTTTTATTGGCAAAAAGAAAGAAACACAAACATCTATTGTTTTCTTTGAGCAGCATGTTTACGGATGTTTTACTATTTTTGCAATTTACACAAATTCCCAATGAAATACATTCATGTTTGTGGTTGCAAAAATTGATGAAATGTGAAAAGGTTTAATAGTCATACATATTTTTACAAGTCACTGCATTGTTAAGCCGAGTATCCCTTCTTCTGCCCAGGATGCCAAATCTGACAATTCAAATCTGTCCATTTAATGTTATTATATTGCTGGTTATAGAAAACATTGTATACATTTCTCGTCGTAGCGTTACTCTCAGCTTGGGTTTCAGTTGCATTTCGAAATCGAGTTAAACCATGTAAAGATGGAAGGAAACCTAAGCTAATACTTCAAACGAGGCATGTCAATAAGTCTGAGCTGAAGGTTAGTCTTCAGTAAAAAAAGGGAGCACCTCTATATTTAAGCCTCCGATCTCTCTTGAGATTGCCATCCATCCGAAGGGGAAGTTAGAGTCCAATAAATCTGATTTTTCTAATGGTGAACTTTTAAATGCACACCACCCACTCAAACCTTATGCTGCATATATAATGCCATGAAGATACAGTAGACTGTGGAAAGAGGGATTGTAATACACAGTCATACAGATGAAGGTTTATCTGTAATAATAACAAAAATGGTATATTGAGTTTAGTCCAACAGTGAGTTTTTCATTTTGCTCTGGTGATCTGACTTCCTCTAACTTTTGAGGCAGAGTACAGCTGCCCTTATGAAGTTTATTTTCCTCTGTGGTTTCCCAGAGTTAAAGCAAAGTTTTGTTATTTTTTTCTCCACTATTGTCACATGCTTGATTAAACCTAAGTAATTGCCTTTTTGATGTAGAAAGCTTTTCTCTCCAAAATCTTTACTTTAATATAGATACTAATGACTTACCCAGCACAAGGTGAAGGCAGGTCGACTCAGTCACATGATGGTTCTCATAATCAAAAAGTGAGACATCTTTGCAGCGCAGAAACCTGTTACATTCAACCAAGATTTTTCATATATTTTAATGAATCTAATTCTGTTCGAACGTCAAGGTCTCTGTACTTCATTTGAAAACAAAGATTCAAATGTAATTACAATTTAAATTTAATGGAATGCAGCTAAACCAGATGCACCAACACTGTGGTAGTTCTTAAAGGAACAAAAACAAAAAGTAGTTTTATTGTTAAGCCATTGGCAGCAACAATTCATCAATGACTCCATGTTTTAGAGAGACAGATACACCCAGATACACTGAGGCATCTGGGTGAACAGTATACACTGTTCTAATGAAAGTTGTCCAAACAAAGAATCAAAGATTAATGGTCAAAAAGTTGCAATGAATGAATTGTAGAGGTGAATGTAATTGCCATAAAATGACATAAATAAGCCAAAAAACAAACAAACAAACAAACAAAAACAAAAAAAACCTCAGGTCTTATTGCCCGTTTGTTCCTTGACTTTTTTCAACCCTTTGTATGTATTCTGGTTGAAAACATCTTCAAGGAATTACACAGTTGATCTCTGCATTGACTGCATCGCCCGTAAACATACACAAACTATTCTGCATAGCAGACCTGTTCCCTTTCTAGATCAAAGAAAAAAAGCTAATGTGTGCAGAATTTGCATCAGCAGCTTGTCATCTATACTTAAAAGTTTAGGAATAATTACGGGAAGTTTAAGAGACTGCACAGTGTGACCCCATGGCTTTGGAAATGGATCTGTTGGAGCGTGAGACAGAGTCTCTCCTGTGGCAATATGTACTAATGTGTGTGAAAATACCAAAGAAAAGGTGATGAAATTCTTCTACTTTACCCAAGCTGTATCGGGGCACTTTCAAGTGAAACTAAAGAGCCTGAACCAAAAAGAAGAATGAAAATGATATATAATAATCCTAATACCTCTGTCTTGCAGCTTGAAATGTTGCAGCTATTGAAGAAGATGGGAGATAGAGCAGGGCAGAATGTCAACCCACTGAAGCCAATCCTGGCAAAAAAAGGAAGGTAAAACAGAACCTTGATGGAAGAGGGTTGTGTGGGTTGAGTGGCTGTGGATGAAAGAAGCTCCAGCACTTTCATCTCCGGCTTGTGAAAAAGAAATCAATCCCTGTACAAATTCTGTAAATTACTCAGTTGGGGAGTAGGCCAGAAGGTGAAAGGATCTGCTCACTGAAAAGCTTTGGCTCTTCTTAATATGTCAGGGCTGGCATCTATCTTGAATTCCCATTGCACACTACAAATGTCAACAAAGAAGATCAGCAGTCTGAATAATTTAGACTTGGCTAAACTGACAGGATTCTGTAAATGTTTGCTCTTTGTCCAACCGTGTCTCTGAGCAGAGATAACATGCTAAATCTGGGGGGGGGGAAAAATGGTTTGACTTGGTTAATTTTATTATCTCATGTAATATTACAGAAAAACAGAGCAAGTTGTTACCATGGTGCTGTTTTTAACTGCAATGTGGTTAATTGATTGTAATTGAATTAGGCAGAAATTGCAGTAAAGGGCTTAGGATTTTACAAGACGATACTGATCAAGAGGCAAAGCATCTGAAAAAACAGAAAATAAATCATACTGTAACACAATCACACTTACATTACCTTGGAAATGCATTAGCTGTCATTGTAGCTTGTAATTTTTTCCCATTTTTTGTTTATTAAAGGGAAAGTATGATACATTTCCCTGCACTTAAATGTCATTTCATAGTACAGTCAAGTAACTATGTTACCTTCAGTTGTTATTAAAATCCTATATATATATGATATGACTAAAAAGAAATGTAATTTTGAAATGTAACAACTTGAAATTAGGCCTCTGTCTCTTTAAAAACTCTTACTCTTTCTGAAACTCTGCCTTCAGGAAGTCATCACAACTGTGCTCCTCTATTAAATATTTAATAAGGTTTTTACCAGCATTAAATTGAGAAATACAATGAGCTCAGCAGATGTGCAGTTTCACCAGGTGTTTGCTGATTACTGCTGGCTAGTCTAAAGGAACTGAGTGGTGTATGGGGAGGGAAACTTCGAGAGGCTGAAGCTTGGAAACTGGAGAAACTGAGGTAAAATTATTTCTTAAACATGCATGAAAGAATCAAAGCAATATTCCATAAATGTTTTTGATGAGGAAATAACATCATAACATGATATAAAACTCAAAAGTGGATTTTAAATAATACTGCCCCTTTAAGTACAAGCTTCACTTTATCAATGGTGAAAACAAGAAAACCCTAAAAGGTAAATTTTTAAATTTGTCACATAGAAAACACAATAAGTGTTCATTTTACGGCTTTACCTTAAAAAGACCTAAAATGTTCATTATCAGTCCATCTGCTTCATGCAGTCAGACTTAAAAATACCAGACTTTAAAAATGGTCTGGTATTGACCAGCTTCTAAAATAGTTTAAATCCCTCAGTACTATACTATTTTAGTTCTTTGTGCAATCTAGGGCGAAGACATACATACAGTAAACAGTCAATGCTCTGGTTTAGGAGAAAAAATAAATAAATCATGACAGGGAAAACAAAAATAGTTAGAAACTCAGCTAAGGTTCACCACCATAAGCAGCATAACAGAAGGAAGGGAACTCAGTTATATCTACAGCAGGATAATAGATTTCTCTTGAAAAGTAAGCAATGAGGCACCTACAGCTAGCACACCACAAGGATATATATGTTTTTGGAGACAGAGGGGGAGTATTTAAGAGGATGTTAATGCTGTTATCTGGAGACAAGAGTGGGTGTACAAGCAACAAAACCTAGAAGATTGAGCTGACTGAGCAGTTGACTGAGTAGCTGTAAAAGCAGCAGTCTCCTTGCAACCCAGATTGTTATTTGTGGTAATTTTGGTTAATATGTGAGTTTAAATGAGTGTTTTGCAGGTGCTTACCAGATGAATTCCTTTTTATTTGTGTCTTTATGTTTAGAAATGCATAAGTGTTTTCATTTTGATTTTTTTTTTTTTTTTTTACAGAAGTAAAATGATGGGAAACAAGATAATTGCGTGTCCTTGAGCGGCACAAGTATTTACAGCATGATCCATAATGGTGTCCTTTATGACTGCAAATTAAGAAATAGCTTAGAACAATTGCTATCTTTTGTTGTTTCTTGTACACTGAGTGAAAGTAGTGATCAGACAAATTCACTTGATGACACAGATCTTTACCATCCAGTTAAGAGCTAAACTGTTGCTGCTAACGTGGATGTGCCGTATGTTCATACTTAATATTCATGTCAAGAGAAAACATAACAGATTATCTATGCCTGCTTGGAGAGCCTGAGCATATTTTTCTGCTTGACATGGATTTATCTTTCTGTGGCACTCTATTAGTGACAGTGGAAGATACTGATCAGTCTGTTTAACCCTCGTGTGATTTTAACATTCCGTTTACTCCTCTTGTCCTACGGGTCAAAAATGACCCGCCCTCACAGAAGCCCCAACAGGAAGTCATTTATGGGTCAGAAATTACCCATAGAGACCCTATACATAATTTCCCTTCATCATAAAACATACAGAGAATGCTATAAGATATGTAAGACCCAATAATGTTCCTTATTTTACCATTAGGGTAAGTAAAAAGATGTTGTACAGAAACGCAGTGTATGAAACTAATATAATTCTAACAGTTGAAAAGAAATCACAAATATTGCAGCTAACTTAGCTGCAATATTTGCAGCTAAGTTAAGTGATTAGGCCAATAGAATTGCCTAATCACTGTATTTGAGCTGCTAAAAGAGAATAAAGGGAATTTCAGAAACAACATAGTCCATCTGCGTTACCACCTGCACAGCTTCTTTCCTTGAGATTTTCTTCTCCAAAATCTGTTCATTCATTTTTCTTTTTTAATTTTTGGGTGGATTTACTCAATCAAACAACATTCATGTATCCTTGGCTGGAATTTTCATTCTGAATTATTTTCATAACACTAGAATCAGGCCAATTTTCATAATTGGAATATAGCTGTTGAAAAGCTGTGCTCGTTTAGCTTTCGGCTCCATTTAATGGAAATGTTTGAACCACAATTACGTTTGGCTTTGCTTCTGCGAGGTGCTGATTTACCACTAAGCCCGTCGTTTATGTTTTCTTTTTCAAATGTGTTGTTGTAACTTTCCCCCCACTTAGATTCGTTCTTTTTTTTTTTTTTTCCCCAAGTGGAAACACAAATCACTGAGTTGGGGTGGCATTTGCAATGCATCACATAACAATGATAGATGATAAAACAAAAAATTGGCCAACCACGAGTTTTGATATTGTATGAAACACCCACATCCTAAAACTTACAAATGAAAGCATCACATGCCACTGATCTTTCAGACACAGGAATCAACTTTTTAGCTGATCAGTTGCCTCATGTTTGACCTCTGTTCCCTCTCTTTCTCTCACACTGTGCACCAGATGGCTTTGTACAACAAGCTGCGCACTGTATCTCTGTAGTCAGACTCCTGCTCATTTATGATAGTACTGCAGATTCATCAGAGGCATTCTAAGAGACATGATGACTCCTGCTTGTATTTGACGGTGTGTTCCTTGAACACAAAAGGAACCAGAAATGCTTCCTGTGAGTCTGCAAAGCTACTTATCAATTTTCCCTCCAACCAACACACAGTGTGACTGAGATGCCTTTCTGGTAGCTAAATGATCAGCTGCTGGAAATCAATACTTCATTAATTTCGCAGTGGACAGTGCTTATTCCCCAAAGTGTGCTGTAAGTCTAGTCAAACTTTTGATCGGCATTGCATGGTTTTATTTATTTATTTTTTTTCCTTTTTTCTCAGGCACTTCATTCGGCTGACAGGGCTCCTCTACTGCCAAATTATTATAATATCCTGTCATTCTGACACACAGGGAGGGGAAATTAAAGAACCTGGAAAACAATTTTCAGGAAACAAATCTTCAAGTCCGGGCTAGCAGCAATGGCAAGTACATTCACTGCAGAGTAATGAAGGAACAATTATCCAAATTATACACTCACTCGCCTGAAGTTAAATTAACCAAATGGGCCACTAAAGACCTCTGAACATTTGGAAAATGCATTGAGTTGATTTCGTATTGGCTCTGATGGCTAACAGGGAGTTATTTGTGCGTAAAACTACAGGTAATTATTGTCTAAGGATAAAGTAAATGTATTCAGGAATTTGTGCGGAATAAGACAGAAGCCAAGGAAATTACTAATCAGTTTGAAGAGCAGCTGGCTTGAGCTGACCTGACTTATTAGAGCAAAGATGCTCCACAAACTGATGACATCATATGACTTTTATGTGCAGGTCCAATTTTCTGATACACTATTCAGGGATAATCTTGTGATTTGTTTTGATCAGTGGAATGACATTAAAAACTTGTAATTTCAGGAAGTGAAGTAAGCTCTGATTGCGTTGTCATCAAGTAAACATCTTCCCTGTTTAACACCTGTTGATGCGGTACGTACAGGCCTCTTGGACATTATTGTTTGGCACCTCGTTTGGCGACAGGATGCGTACCACTCTGAAGACGGACCACAGGAAGCGAAGGATAAGAGGAAAACTGATGAAAAAATTCAGAGGGAAAGATAATGCAAACTATGACCAAAAAGACCAGAACAACCTCTGAAGAAATTAAATGTGAACTCAAAGTTAAGGTCAAACAGTGTCAGATAAGTTCCAGAGTGGACTTTATGGGAGATGACCAAGGGGGAAAATAAAACATAAAACAGCCGGGACGCCCCCTGATGTACAGTGAAAAGGCAAAAAGTATCTTGAGATAAAACCAACGTATTTTTATACTCACAGTGACTGTATTGAGACTTATGACCTCAAAATTAATTGATTTAAATGTTTAAAAGTAGAAATGATTGAAAATCGTTAAACTTATGCGAACTTTATAAACACATACAAGTATTACATTTTGAACAAGATCAGTGCATTTGTGTTTTTAAATGCCTATTCCAAAATTAGAGTGAGAGACAAATCATAGTTTAATAATGTACTTTCAATTAATTGTGAATCAGAGCTATTATAAAATTTATGTGCCACAGTTTACAAATGTTCTGTTGAGTTTCAAATCTTAAGTTCTTAAGCTTTTTATGTTGTTGGTTCTCCTTTTTTATTTATTTTTTATTTTTTTAACATAATTCAAAGTGGTGTCCAAGCAGCTTTATTGGTTCACACTAATTTGTAACAATAAGGAAAGGCAGCGATAGTCCGTCCTCTGCTACTGTGTTAACCGTTTTTATTAGTGCAGTCAAAGCATGAAACAAAGAGAGGCATCACAGAAAGTGACTTTGACAGCTCACAATTAAAACTCTATCAGACTAGAAAACTCATATGCACTATCACATAAGAATAGATTCAAAAGTGCGGGAACAAGACAAGGCTCGGAATGCATAATATAATCAATATTGCCTGCATCAAGAAACATCTGATGTAGAAATAGAGAGAATAATATATGTAAAAAACCCATCCGATGTGAGCCCAACACTCTGTGGCACAAACACCCAAACAGCTCACAAGGGGAGTTATTTTTCAGAATGGATAAGAAATTTTCATCGGACAAGTGTCATTAAACGGTGCCTCTGTGGATGCAACTTCATGCGATGGTCCATTTTACTTGAGGAAAATTCAAACTTTAGAATATAACACAGTAGAGGATAAGGAAAAAGGTATCTGTCAATATTGTAAAAAACTGGGTCAGTATTTGGTAGTAAATAGAAATAAATAAGTCCTTGATAATTGAGTACAAAAGCCTTTGTAGGGGAAAGAAGTCAGTACTCACAAGTTCTTATTAACCAATCATTAACTCCTTAAATTTCATTTTCAGTCAGAAACTCCAACTCTGATTGTTCTACATCTGCATGATGAATCGGATCATCAGTTTATTACTACAGAATTGCTAACTAGAAGTCATTCTCCATTAAGCATGTGTTACGAGGCGATATTCACGTTGAATTCCTGCCAACCTGCTACCTTTAATGCAATAAAAAGTGTTTAAGTGCACCAAACATCACAAAAGAATCGCTCTGTGCATCTGGCAGATAGACAGTCATTACTGCTCTCGTCGTCAGGAGTGAGGCAATTTCCTCTAGCAGCGCTGTTTGGTGGAGAGCAGTGTGCAGAATGATGTTCAAAGGTAAAGGTTAACAGCAGAACTGCAGTTCTTTGTCAGCATCCTGTCGTACCAAGGAGAGAACTGGCTGCAGAGACAGAGCTTCAGGAGCAGTGAGCAGGTGGCCACTTCATTTTTCTCTGTCCAAGACAAATGAGGCCGGCTTAACCAGAGGCTGCGCCGGAGCTCGTGTTACGTGGCTACACCGGCTGACTCTTGCTAATAGTTGTATCTTTTTACAATAGGATGTTCATTATTTTTAGACATTATTTATTCTATAGGCGCACTCGGTTTGTGCTGCTCCAAATGAAAAAAATAAATAAATCAACAACTTTGTATGTGAGAAAGCTGCTGTATATTAAACACATTCCTGAAAAACTGTGGTAATAACTCGAAGAATGTGTAAATTATTTGGATTTCTTCCTGAATTGTGCATAAATTTGTTTTATAAACAGTTCCATTAATAAAACGGTGTGAAAAATATATAACATGAAACTTCAATGAGTAACATAAACAAGATTTGAATGTATAGGTTTGAATCAACTGGAATTGTTCTCTAATGCTCATGGTCAAAGTTAATTCACTCATATTTATAATTACTCTCCTGATAATGCTCGATTAAAGTTCCTAAGCAAGTTGCAACTCAACCACTCGCTAGAAGTGCAATATGAGCCTGTTTTATTCATTCTGAAGGAGTATTTATGTATCTTTTAGAGATTTATTTGTGGTTGAAACACCCAAATGCTTAAAAGTATCAGACCCAAAATGTCTGGAACCTTTCTTTTACATGAAAGAAAAGTGAGAGGCCATGAACTGTGAGAGCATCAGCCCGGCCTAAAATCCTAATATTCAAACTTTAGTAAATTTTACAGAAAATACTTGTCATCAAACGAACAAGACTTAGCTCTTTTTTTTCACAAGAATAAAAAAGTATGTTTGAGGGAGCAAAGGTTACGGTTTTGCAGCTGAGGTATTGGAAAAAGTGAAAAGAAATATCTAATTTCACTGAGCTAGTGGAGACATGGACATGACTGTATATACTACAGGGATAATGATCCCAAACACAAATCAAAACTGGCTTTGAAATAAATATAGTGGGCAGATCAGAATCTCAGCTTAACTGGACATGTATGGAATGTACTTTAAAGATGTCTGTGAAAAAACTACTTATTTTTATGAACACTACCACTTGCTCCAGGAGAAGAAGTCAAATCTCTTGGTACAGTTATGCCACTAGCTTGTTTGTGGATCTAAAAACATATGGTGCCTTTAATCAAAACAGAATGTGTCCATATATATATATATATATATATATATATATATATATATATATATATATATATATATATATATATATATATATATATATATATATATATATATATATATAAACTATATATATATAGTTTATATATACTATATATATATAAACTATGCAATGCAATATTGGACCACATTGCATAGTTCATACTCTTTTCTAGACAATTCCTCATTTCTAAATTAATAAAATGCAGTTTTACTAATTATTGTGTCTTGATCAGCTTAGTCAAAATTCCCATTATATATATTTACTACAGCTTTCTACTACTAAACCCATGAAAATCCTGTAATTCTCCTAAAAAGATTTAATTCTAATGCTGCCTAATTAGAATTCCTATGTAGATTATTGTGGGAGCGTTATAAAACCCCTGTCAGTTTAATCAACATCTGATTAAACGAAAAACTTTCAGTGACTGCAACAAACATCAGCTATGTAAATGATATATGCAATGCCTTAAATCACATCAACAAATCAAACAGATGTGGAGACAAGTTAGAAGACGAGCTAGCATCCAAACGGGCAGTCCAGTAAATAAAATAGCCTGATGCACGAGAGGAGCTGCCTTGGGACGGTGAAAATCAATTAAGTCAGGGGTCTGTTTGCTGTTTAGGAGGGGATGTGTGCTGTTCTTTCCTGATAAGAAAATTTCTATGCTTGATTTGGTTATGCCAAGAGAAGATTATCGCCTGGCAGGAGCCGTGGTAGGCCTTACTCATTAAGTGGTGGGTTACTGCCAATCCTCAAGACCACAGCCAAGGTTCTAAAACATTGTAATGGGTGAGTGAGTGAACACCGCAGAAGTCTGGGACTTTTGGCCAGATTTAGTTTTGCATAACTAAACCTTTAAGAAAACAGTTGTGTTAAAAAATGCGACCAAGTTAAAGGGCTCAATACCTTTGCAAGATAGAGCATGTAAAACGTGATCTTAATGATTATTTTTTCCTGACTCCATCTTCACTTGTCTGAGTGCAAAAAGTCCAAATCTGTGGATTTTGTCGGTGACCTATTGTAAGACGGAGTCAGAACCATCGTGGGCCTCATCTGTATGGTCGCGGTGTCTCCCGTCATCAGGTTTGGTAGCAAGATTTCAATATCAATACAACTGAATTAAGCAATTCACAGAAATGAAAAAGGCTGTCATGTGTAATTGGTGTGTGTGGCATTGCGCAGAACCACTGGGACGCCGAGTAAATATGACCTGACAGAATGAGAGGAGGGAGAAAAGGCCCTTTTGATCCCTTATTCATCTTTCTCCTGTCACTGATAAGGTTGGTGGGGTTATACAATGGGGGGGTGATTTTTCCCGTGGAGAGCTAGAGGCAACACTATCCACAAAATAAGAAAAAAGATAGTGAGACGCAGAGACACAAGGGAGTGAAGAAGGTTACAGTCAATGAATAACTTTAAATAAGAGCTATAAAAACATATATTAGCAGAGGATGAAGCAGAAAAAAATGGAGTGTAATACACAAGAATGTGAATGTACGTAAGTAGCCACTACCTGGTGTTTGTTCTCTTCGCCTGTCTGACTAAAACTCATAAGACAAATATTCTTAATTAGAAAATCTGTCACTAATGCCTTCATCTTTTTTTCCCCCTGTACTCTAATAATGTTAAATTATTTCAGTAATTGAAAACTGAAAAAAAAAAAATAAAAAATACAAGTGTGTGTGTTTGTCTGAGGAGGGGTGTTTAAAGATGGGTGGGGGAGCAGAAAGGGAGAGAAAAGGAGAGACTGCTGTTCATTGAAGCATAATTCCATTACAGTAGGTGGCTGCTGTGAAGAGGAACCATTAGAGGTGTAATCAGGATGGATGGATGGGGATAAGGAGAGACACTTTGAGCAAGGGGAGATCTACAGATGAATGAACCATAGGCTGTGACCCATAACATCCCTCTGAAGGAAAGACTTCAAGGGAGGAAAATGACACCTGTCACTAAGGGTAATAATGATGATGTCACCAATGCTTTCTCATGCCTGTTTTCATTTCTGTGTGTAAACCTCTCCTTTGTGGCCTCATACATAAAAGCTATAATGGCTGCATTTACCTAAATACCATTGTCAAAATGTCTTGATACAGGAAAAGAAATGTTAGTATGTAATCTATTCTTTGTGTAAATATAGCAGTAACAAAATCTATTGCAATTTAATTGATTCATGGAAATTAAATCAGTAATATGCACGTCATCAAAAGCTATAAAGAGTAATTTATTATTATTCTATAAATGTCAACAAAGAAAATCCGACACTGAGTTTCTCTTTCAGCCGGAGGAAATTGGTGATATTATTGGTTTCAGGTGGAGATCAAAGGGCACTTGGAAGTGCAGTAGCACCTGTCACAACCCTCTCTGCACAAAATGCCCTCAATGCATGAGGCATAGAGTGCACCGCAGAGAGCACACAACAATGCAAACACTGGTTCACACAAATAGTTTTGCTACATTTAGGAACAAAACACTAGTATTTAGTCAGACAAAGAATAGGAATGAGCTTTATTGGTCAGGTTTGTTCTCACAAACGAGGGATTAGATGTATGTGTCACTTTTTTGTAGATTTCACAAATCTAGTGAATTTTTTAATTAGCTTCTGATTTTTAGAGTGCACAGTCAGAGTCAGTCATTCCATAATTAATTTGTGGGTAGACCTAAGATGGACCAATCCATTTTAAAATCTCTGTTAGATTAATCACACATGAAGTCAAGTATCCTCTAATAATTTAACATCTATTAATGTTATCTTTGTTCTCTTGTTTTGTAATCATGCAAAACATAAAATTCAGTTAATTTTAACCGAAGTTAGTTCAGACTTTGGTTTCAATTAGTCCAGAGTTGAAATATATATTGAATTATCTCCTGTTTTGTTTTTGAATTACATTCAATCAGTAAGATTAAAAGCTAAAACACTGATGGATGAAACATTGCAGTCAAGATGTGATGTGGCAAATTAAACATACATATGAATCCAAATAAAAGTAAAACCAGGTCATTTCTTAAGAAATATTAAGGTTTTATCCACTGAAAAATGCAAGTAAAAAGTCTGGAAAACCAGTTTCCAAAACTAATCTGCATGCTTATCGTACGTGGTTATCCTAATCTGGTACAAAATACATAAAAAAAAAAATATTTACAAACTTTTCAAGATTGTACAGAGATCATGGGAACAAAATGAAACACATTTATGCAGCTGTAATGTTTATTTTCTGTGTCAAGTCAGGCAGTCTTTTAGGCATAATTAAATATTTCTGTTTTATGTATTATTTGAGTCTAGACTAGAGGATCTTTTATTTTTGAAAGTCCTCAGGGTGGACCAGGAGCTATGCTCTATTTTCTGCAAATTAGGATTTATAAAGGAAAAGTGTGCAGCCACTCACGGCTTTATGCATCCGATTCTTTGTTGTGTGCCGCACTTTTCTAAATCTTTCCGTACACCAAGTTTTAGTCTGAACACTGCAGACTCTTTTATTCATCAGGCCCCTGAACTGTGCATCTAAAACAGCCTGCCTTTTATATACACATAGTCAGACATTATGGCCTTGATTAAAATTGCATGTTATTCTTAGGTGATTGCACCCAACTGGAATCACATACATACATTTAGCCATATGTAAGCCGACCAATTTTTAAGTCACAATCAAAACTGTTTCCTCGGGTGAATTTCAGGAACTGAATTTAGAATATCTTTAAGGAGAAATGTGAAAGAGTCTGTCATATTAACTAAAAACGTTTAAAAACAACATAGAAACAAAGTTTTACTACAACATCAAAAGGAGTTGTAGTGAAAATTTAAAGAAAGTGTGGAAAGAAAATCCACCACAAGCACAATAATGAAACATTTAGGCAATATTAAATGATGTAGTATTTCCACACAGAGTATTAGAAAGGCAAACCACTAAGATTTTTTTAGTGATCTGGAATTTTTTTATTGTTTTTTTGTCTGAATATCACTAAGACTTTAATACACCGAATGTTGATGAAGCTGGTAGTCCTGGTTTCCTGTTGAATTTAGTGCAACGGTTTCCACCGTTTACTGTATGCTGAACTGAATACAGGTTTCAAATCGGAAATCACAGAGGACACAGCTTTTGAAAAAAACTAAAAGGAAAAAAAAGATATAATAACATTTGAATCAACAAGCCATAATAAATTATATTATAAGGAAACAAACTAAAAAGAACTCACTGTGAACCCAGTGCACTATTTTATGTAAAATAATAATTTTGATAAATATGGAAACCATGTGTGCAGAAAAACACAGCGTCACTCAGCCCTACTTCTTTTATCTGCTGGCACTGAAGGACATGGAAGGGACAAAGAAAACAGGAAAATGGTGAAGCGTTTTAGAATAAAATACACTATGTCCTTTTTGTAATCAAGGTTTGAAGAGAAGCATCTTCAGTCACAGAAAAAAGAAACATCTGGCAACACAAATGTTTAAGGACATAAAAATAAAATTCTTTCTTAGCAGCTCTGAGACATGTAGGCATAATTGTTGAAGATCGAAAATATTCCAAACACAACACAAAGTAAGAAGCAGAAATAGAAACCATGTTACTTTATGTTTCCAATTATCAGAAGTTTGCCAACAGAGTTGTCGTTTTGTTTTGTTTTCTGAGAAATTGAACTTCTTCACCAGCAAGGACCGTGCCACAAAGATGTGAGTTTAAAGGTTTTTAAGGGATGGGGATAGGACGATGGGTGAATTAGGTGTAAGGATGGGTCATCTGGGAAAACTTGCTGATAAAAGCTTGACAGGAGAAATGGCTTCAGACAAAACATCTCGGAAAGAAACAACGCAACTAAAGTGAGGAAAACTCAACAAAATCCTGTGCAGTGCACATTGAACATCTGAAAAGTGAGTCACTCCAAGAAGATAATGAGATTGTAGACTGGTAGGTGCTAAGCTAATGAGTACAAATACGAAGGCCTGCAGCTAATAAAATTGGCATCATTAAGTAGGGTCCTAATAAGCCGTGGCGTCAACAATTGTTGTGTCCTATAAAGCGCAGATCAGGAGGACTCTGCAGAGGTGAAATGTTACCAGTGGACAGAACTGCATTGTTTTGTAGAACTCTAATTGTCTTTAATTTTTTTTTTTTTTTTATTGAAAGAATACATCACTGATCACGTTATATTGAATTATAGTCGTCACACTCAAGTGTTTACCAGTGTTTAATATGCAAGTGCACTGAGTCACTGTGGAAGCTGCAACTGAAAGTATTGACAGCATTGTTTAATGAATTTAAAAGAATACATTATGAAGAATTTGTAAATTTTTATCTCTGTATTGTAACAGAAAATTGTTTTTCACCTGTCATTAACCCCTTTCATTTTGTAATCAGCTGAATGGTTCCGATATATTACATGTTGTGCTTTTCCTGGTTCTCTGCTCATTGTAAAACAATGATGTAAAACGGGATTGTGATTTATTTTTCCTTCATCTCATAATTACCGATTACATAATAGTTTCATGGGTACCTATAGATTATTTCCTATAAGTGCCCCCATGTGACTACGTGATTATTTTTTTGTAAAATCAAAGTCTCAACTTCCCTTATACTACTGAGAGGAAGTCTTCATCAGTCCACACACAGTGATTGCATAGCAAAAATATTAAATTTACACAGAAACACTGAAGAAAAAACAAAAATTCTACACATCAGGCACAACTTATTGGTGCATTCATTTATTGTAATTTTAACTTTGTAGATTTAATAAGGTTGTCTTTGCAGAAACTGATGTTAAAAAATATAATTGCCATAAATGATGATGATGATGAGCATTGCAGAAATATTGCTACAGTGTGTTTTTTCACATAGTTTGTCTCAAGGAAACTCTGAAATGAGAACAAAGCAGAAACCAGATAAATAAAATATTCAACACCGTACCAACCATACAGGCAATAAAACAAATTCAGGTGAACTGCGGTCCAGCCTTTTTCATGAAACTTTTGACTCTCGCTCATTTGCATTGGCACTATGGCCTTGGATTTAAATGGATGACAGCGAAATGGTCGAATAAGCATTCATTTCATTGGGGGTGATTTACCGAGTGATAAATATGGAACGGGGCAAAGGTGTTCCATATATAGTTGATCAAACCGCCACTGAATTATGTGACCATCGCGGTCAGGTGGCTGTCCACAGCATTCAGCTGGGGGGAACGCAAGCATCAATATCAAATGACTCATTCCAGCTGGCAGCAGAGACACGGACGAAGCGGTAGTTGGGTAGTGGGCAGACTTACTCTGTGCTGTTTTTTCCCCCCTCAACAGACTGATTCATTTGGCTGTAATCCACAGCTCCAAGGCAGCTGTCTTATCTCTGTGGATTGATGAGTTCTACTTGCATCTAATCACACTCAGAAAGAGCTACTGTCTAAGACCAAATGGAGTAAAGGACACACACACACACACGCGTTCACAGAATGTGCATGTTACATGCTCTGAACAGACGAATGCCAGCAGGTTGATACTGTTTGAACTGTTACACTGTACTGTACGTTGAATCAACACATGCTTCGTTGGCCTCTTGTTTGATTGTGAGATAAAAGGAAAATGCTGTCTGACGGCATCAAAAATGTATGATACACGAATGTAGATTTCATCAAGCTACAATAAGCATGCAGCCAGAGAAAGCAAAAAATGCTTTGATGTCAAAGAATGAAAATATTTATGGATGAGCAAGTAGTTAATGGACACATTGTCAACCTCAGAGCCCACATGAAAGGAAAGGATGATGGACGCTGCAGAGGACTAATTTGACCTTGACATTGGGAAATTTAGATTAAAACAAAAAAAAAAAAAAAAAACTAAAATAATTCAATTTTTTTTAGAGGACACTGTAGGAGGAATTCTTATATTTCCTGTATTTCAACCATTTTTACTTTTTCTGATCTGGCCTGTGTTCTGTTTACATTAATTGTGTCTGTGCACTGTCCGCCTGAATATTGGTAACTATGGTTATTTGTGAAAATACAGACGTCTGAAAATACTCAGGGCTTTGTGATGAGAGACACAGTTTTAGAGTCTCACTTTGGCTTTGATTTTGAATATTTTTCTCCCTTTGAATGACTCATTTCACTTTATGAACATTCTCAATTGAGCGAAAAAAATAAATAAATTTATAGAGTACAAGTGCCTGTCAATAAACTAGACTCTCCGGAGTCTAGTTGAGAAGAAAATGTATTTCAATAATCATTTCAGAATGTTAAATCCTGTGTGTAGGCACAATAGAGATCCATGAGAGTGAAACATTTACAGTATTAATTTCTAAATCCTCATGTTTTTTTTTTTATTATGGTTTATAGACAATGACAATATAAAAGTACGGCTGTGAGAAAAAAACTATATCAGATGAGAGACTGAAATTTGATAAGAAATATAATTTTTCTACACAAAAACTCATAAAGCCTGATATTTTTCTGAAACAACACAACTAGCCTCAATCAATGTGCAGAGTGTGTATTTTAAAATAGTCCAATATTTTTTTCAAAACCGAACACATGCACTGATCTTCAGATATAACAAACTAAAAACAGTGTCACCTGGCAGTACCTCATATTATCTCATCTGTATCTATAAATTATCTGTTGACTTTATGTCATTTGATTTGAGTTTGTTAGCAAATCAATAATAACAAAACCTTAGTCATTAAACAAGGTTTTGGAACATTTAACAATTTAGGTAGGTTCCAAGGATTCAACATTTTCAGTAAAGTTGTCAGAAGAGGAGAGCATGAATTAAAACTGATGACTTCAGAAAACACAGTGGTCCTACACCAGAAGATAAACTGACTCTGGAAATCTTCACTGAACTTCAAGCAACATGGATTCTGTGCCTGCAGACTCTGGGATCAATAAAATGCAAACCTTTAATCACTAAGCAAGATTCCAGTTAGTTTCTTTTTTTTTTTTTTTTCCACTTCTAAAGTTGATTCAAGAGTGACTTCACATGAGAAATGCAACATTTGTGTCCCGTGTGTCGGATTCATTTGTGCATAGTGTCTCTTGATGTGCTGACTCCAGCCTCACTCCACTCCTGGTTTTACTTGACCACCTTCTGAAGGCTGTGGCTATCTCTGTTGTTCATATACATTTCCTCTACACTTTTTCCTTCCATTCACCTTGCCATTAGTATGCTTAATCCCCCTTTGGAGGACGCCAGTGACTGTCTTGTGGGCATCTGTCCAGTCAACATATGATTGTGTAAGCTACTAATGCAGACTTATAGACCTTTAGACTCAGGAATCATTTGCTGACATTTCAGCTTAATTTGCTGAGTTTCAAGTAGTTAACCTTTTCACAATGTTGTCATTTTCTGACCTACAGACTATTGGGTTTTCACCATCTGTAATCCATAGTCATCAAAATGACAAGAAATAAAGGCTTGAAATAGTTTTCTTGTCTCTACATAATATATACTGTTCTCTTTCTGATATAAGTGACCAAAATAATCACATTTTTCATGTTTCTCAATTTTCTGAGCTATGTCTCCAGCATATTGTTTGTCGAGTAGTAGTAGTAGTTAAAGAGCTGACTTGTTACCAAGTAATCAGAAGGTATTTCACTTAAAAGCTCCTCTGAAAAAGGTCAAAGTTATTAACACGGTGAGACTCGGAGGAGTGCAGTCCTTGAGACAAATGTGAGGGTTGACTTATCCAAGCCACCTGCCTCACTCTCCCGTGGTATAATGAAAATACCACAGCATCTCCAGCTGTGACATGGTGGGGCTCCGGAGATCCGGCTTTCAAGTGTCCTACACATTGCAGTTTTGTTGTCGTTGTCCTTGCCAAATACATCCGGGACAAACTTCTTAATGCAAGTTTCCTGTGATAACAAATTGTGCAAGTTAAATGATGTTGTGTGATGTAGCGACATATATTTGTTTAGTATTTGGATCCTGAAGGTGATCAGATGGGATTAGAAAAGAATAAAAAAAAAAAAACTCTAGCAAGTCAGAGTAAGGTTTTTTTTTTTTAATTTATGTATTTTTTTAACCTTGGAGGAAAACACATTGCAATGAGTCAGTAGATTTGCTACTCTACTTATTTTTTCCTCTTGCATTTTTTCATCAGACTGCATCTCTGCCCAAATTATCTTAAGTAAACCTCAGCCTACTATAGCTTCCAGTCATAAATTTATGTTCATGAGTAAGCAGGAATTTGAAACAAGCACAATTTACCAACCAAATTAACCTGAATAAAGTAGATATTTGATCAAATGACTTGACTTAGACTTGGAATTAAAAGAATAAACTTTTCCTTGAATTTGTGCTCAAGTTGGACAATTCAAAAATATTTTAAATCTAGTCCAGTCAGATTGTATGAAGAGCAAATCTGAGAACCTCCATTTTCTGGAATCTGTTATGTCACAGATTTCAAACAAGTTTGCGTTTTGGCTGTATGTGTCATGAGTTGTGGTGTGAGGTGGTGAGGCAGAGATCATCAGCAATTGTCAAGCAACCAACAACACTCACATAATCAACTAAGGAGAGCAATCTTCAATTATAAGAAATGCTTTTTTTTATGCTGTTAAATTTCAATCAACGTGTTATTTTGAGCTAGTGACAAAATCTGTTGAATCACTTGTGACATATTGAACAAATGTAACTTTTTTGTTAGTAATGTAGGATTTACATGTGAAAAATCTACCTTTTTCCAGTTGTATGTTTTATTTTCTCAGTTCTTTTTTTTCATGAACACGATAAGGTTTTTCGAAAAGAGTAGGTTGCCATTACAAAATTAATACAATATGTTACACCGATACGTCCATAATGCTCTGAATTGGCATTTGTGAAACCCTTTAAATTTCTAGTAACATCAAAATAATTCCCTGTTTAGTTAGTAAAATTTGAAAAATGCCAGAATTTTTCATTGATGTCTGTTGCTGCACATTCAGTAGTGTAACACAACCAAACAGAAAGGGAGCACTGTAAAATTTGAATTATTTCTGTCCCTGCATAAATAGCTGCTCTTCTGTAAAATAATACCTGCCCCTGTGGAAAACAAAATAAAAATCACATAGGTAAAAAAAAAAAAGCAGGATTGCCACTGAATTACCCTCCTTCAATACAAAAATACAGTGCAACATGCATTATGCATTTTAAAAGTGGAAAACTTTGGTGTTTTTCTCTCTGCGTCGGTGTTCGTGTGCATGTGCTCGTTGTGTATGTGCCCCCAGCCTCAGACACGCTTCTAAATGGTAACACAGTCATACATCCACCGATGCCCTCAGGCAGAGACCTAATTAGTTTCCGAGCCCATGTCACATTGGAAACTTTGCCGTAATTTACGCAGGGCAACAGATCCTGGAGCCGGGGTTTGAGGGAAACCGTGCAGTTATGTTGGTTTTCTGGTTTTTCGTGGCTTGTAGTATTTGTCTTTGATTTGTCAACCTCCTGACCTCTTGTTTCCTCAAGGTACATTTTGATCAATATCTAAGACAAATGTCGATGGCCCCAGTCTGACCTGCTGTGCTCCCAGCCACGCGGACATGAACATGCATTTAGGATAAAGTTTGCATTAGGCGGACGGAAAAGTGTTTGGAGTTAATCCTTTTTAATGCTGCCTTGGCTGTATTCTGGTGCAAGATGTGACTTGTCCTCTAATGAAGCAATCTCATATAGCTCACGGTGACCACTAAAATCAATAATAAATCTAAATTTGCCTGCTTGGAGATCAGGATGTTAACCAGTTTAGTGTGCAGTTTTTAGTCTCCTTTAAAGTTGAACACTGGCCGTAGCATTAAAATCAATAACACATGAAGTGGATGTCATTAATCATCTCATTACAATGGATCATTTTGCTCAGATAGTTTTGCCTCTGGCATTCATTTGACAATTACTTTGATCACCCATGTAAGATTTATTACATACCGCATCAAACCTATTACAGATAACAGCACCCCAATGATGGAAAAGCATGGCAGTCATGGGATTTTGTTGCTCAAAACAAAAGGTACTCCCTTTCAGTGAAACTCATTTCACTCCTGGCCCTTACCAGCTAGAAATACGGCTACATTTTGCATGTTCGCTCCAGAGGGACAGGGTCTCTAAATTCCTCTTTGAGATTCAGATGGCAGGCATAATGGTAGAGCCCTGCTACTGGATATGTTGGGAGGAATACTACAAATAAAGGGTGATGAGCTGCTAAAGCAAATCATTTCAGAATAATTTCCATCCATGTTCTGAATTTATTTAATTAGACTTGACAGTTTAAAGTGTAAAGCATTTGAGAACATTTCAAACAAAACATTAAAATAGTGGTATTGAGTTTCTCAGTGGGATAATACTGATTACTTTGGGGTTACTTTCTTTTCCAGCTTTTCACCACTTATCAAAAGATAATGCACAATAAGAAGCGATCACCAGATCATTGGTCACCAAAGGGAAACATTGGGTCCCTGTTTCATTTTAGAAAATAGCATCATATCTCATATTTTATTATTATGTTCTATGTGGCTGCAGAAGGCAATTTTTTCTACCGAAAAAGTGTTTTTTACATATTTGGTCAAAATGACGTGACGGTATAACATGAGGCAGAAAATATGTTTAAAACAATCAAGCTTCTCAGCCTTCTCCCTGTGGTCCTGCTGCCATCTGCAGAAATACACTACTCAGTCAAAAGCAATCAATCAGTCTCCTTTGGTGACTGATTGATTGGAGGAATGTTCTAGCACCGTCAACCAACTTTGAAGGATTGTCCCATTTCATATTGCAATTTTTATTCACAACCTCATGTAACTTCAAAATAGAAGCCGAGGGAAAACATGGAGCTAACATGAGAGTAATTTTACTTTTATATGAAATTAAAAGAATTTAAGTTAACAGAGGATGTTAACGTTGTAGCTTCACTTTTTTTTTTTACAGTTCATATTTGAGTATCTCTTGATTTCAGTGTATTCAGTTTTGTTAAGCAAAATAATCACAATGTTGTGATTCATAATACTATTTGTCCTTGTTTTATATTTCTTAATCAAAAAGCAAAGTAAAAACTGCCTCATCATGATGCCTTCAGTGCTCTGTGATGCAGCAGCTCAAAATACAGTCTGACAACGACAATATGCATCTGAAATTCAAGAGGCATTTTCAATTCTAAACAGCATCTGTCTTCAGTTCAGATTTCAGAGGTAATAATTTTACTGATGATGCACAGCTGTGAGAGATTATTATCCCACCAAAGCAGCAAAAATTCCACAAAGCCACGAGAGACTGACTGAAAGTCAAAGAGAATCATGCTAGGCATCCAAAGAGTGAAGACATTTAGGATTCATTTCATCATGAGATCACAAGCCGTCATATAAACATCCTCCATGGCAAAGTAAGTGGGGGGTAACATCTGAACGAGCTGGAGGCTGGCAGAGCTGACTGAGAGAGCGAGAGAGAGAGGATGAGGAGTCACTTTAGAGAGCCAAGAATAAAAGGAGGACCGTGAAAGGTGAGAGGAATAGAAAGAGGTTGCAGCCACCCACTGGGTGGACAGTGGGGAGATGGTTACCGTAATCAGTTATTGACCTTTTCATTAAATCACTTCTGAGTCCCTGCTCAGCGGTCCAAAATAGCCTCTTCTATTGTTTATGAAAAAAAAAAGGTAACTGCAGCCTGCTCTTTAAGTGGAAAAACTTTTCTTAGAATTGGTTATAACAAGTGACAGTGCTAAAGTTGAGTAGAGTTTTGATTTTATGTAACACCAATAGGTCAAAAAATTAAAAAAAATAATAGTAGTAAAAAAGATTGCAATTGTTGCTTTGGATTGGTAATGTTATATGTAGAGAGCAGGAAAGTGCTGTCATTTAAGGCTATGTCGCATCGTTTTTCATTTCTCACAATGTTCGCATTTTGAAAAACGTGTGCTGGTAAGGTCTAAGTGTAAGGAAATGAAGCTGTGTTTCTTGTTCCATAAAATCCTGTTAATGATGCCCCATTTTGAACAGTGCATGTCTAATGAGATCCAAGCCAGGGAATACAGTGTTTTCATCAGCATGTGTTGCATTATTTTTACCATGGCATCCCTAACTTTTTAGAGATCAACTGGCTTTCTGAGAATTAAAGGTCATCGCTGTGCTTTTGCCCCCCAACCATTGCTATGATATTTAAACATTTGCATACATGTTTCCATAGTGGCACAAGTGTGACATGTATTGTATGTAAGAGCTGCCTGCTAAACAAATCTGTTCAGCCTTAGCCGGTGATCAATGACAAAATGTCTAGGCTATTTCAAATTATAAAACAGAAGATCATATACATAAGCATAGCAAATTTTATGTTACCACTGTCTTACATTTTGTCTTCCATCTGTCTTCTACTGGCAAGCTCATTTCTTTTTTCTTTTTTTTTTTTTAAATTATTTTAATGTTTTTTTAACTTTTTGATCTCCATATCCAAAACATCAACAGCTGTCAGTCAAGCTGCTTTCAAACCATTGTGGACAAGCTGACCAATACATACCAACATTCTACATTATGGATAATCTCTGTATTCTCTGTAACCAAAATTCCCTTCATAAATCATTTTTTATTGGACAACTATTTATTGTCTACTACTCTTTATATAAACAATTCCCAAAATTATTAGAAATTCATTTTGTTTGGTCTTATGATAATCAGAACCAGTGGCAGCATCATCACTCTGAAGTAGAAGAAGCTTAATTTTTAATATATATCGCAGCAAATGAAATTACTTTGCATCGAAATGAGTCAAAAGGCATTTCCACACGTTACTAAGCAACTTTCCAACAGATGTGCTTTACTTCCCTCACACTGAAACACAAACTGGGTAAAGCCTGTTTGTTGACAAGGGTTTCCAACCGTGGAGTTTAACATGGTTCACAAAGCTGCTCACAACCAGGGTTTTACACAAGAGTGGCTGTTCTCAGCTTTGAAGGATGTTCAGGCTTTTCTTCCTCAGTAAGATTGGCGGCCTGTTTTAGATAAACCTGCTGACTGGATAAGGTGCAAAAATGTACATATCCTTTGGTAGTAACATTTTAAGTTCAGCTTAACAAAATGAATTCTTATGGAGGAATGTTGCATCTGAGTAGGATAAGAGTGTAAAATTGTGAGAATGACAACTGGACAAAAAATATGCAAAATGTGTTCATTCTTTACACCACATGATCCCTGTGTGTATCCTATTATACACACACCGGATAATTGGTGGAAGCATTCGAAAATTGTAAACTATTGAATGAATTCCTGACTCATGAATAATGTGCACTGGATTTTAAACTGTGTGTCATACCTCCATCACGCTATTGTGTGAATTTTACATTTCTTTGGCGTACAAAGAAAGACTCCTATGGTTCCAGTCCTACCTTTCAATCAGATTTTTACCATATCTAATGTGATCCAACAACTAAACCAGGCGGAGGCATATTTCTGGAGGAAGACATACAAAAAAAATTATGCCAGGATTGGTGTAAATTAGTGGTGCCACATGTCCAACGCTGTCTGTCTCAATGATAGGAAATGTACTATTGTTATGCAAATGTTGAAGCAATGAGCCAATAACATTACTCTCTATATTACGCAGAAGCTGTGTTTTTTCTCACCTTAGCAAATACAGGCTTGGTGCTGCCTCACATGGCTTGAGAACGTACCTTTTTTATAATGAATTTCAGGAAATAACATTTTGACCAATAGGTGGCAATCATAACCTCAAGATAATGCTTTGAATTTTCAGCCTAAAAATAAGATGTTAATTCAATTAAAATGACATCCTAAATTTTCCAACTTAGAACCCAACACACATGCAAAACATTTATCAGAGTATAATATATGCTTCATATAAAGAGCTCTTTATTTTTTTTGCAAATTTGGAGCAAGTGACACGTTTTTGTTTGTCTTTTTTTGTAGATTTTTTGTAAATAAACAGTGCTGTTACCACTCGTGTTTTCTGGCAGGAGGGTCCTGGATTTTGTTGATGTGTTTCTGGATGAATAAATGCTTGTTCTCTTAAAGGACCAAATAATCTGGCATTCTCCCAAGTCCAACAATATGCACGTTATTCTTTCTGGTCATTCTAAAATGACAATAAGAGTGAGAATTTGCATTAATCATTGTTTGTCCTGTGTGATTTGTGTTGCCTTTTTTGTGTAGTGGTAAATAATCCAGCACACAACTAAATTTAGATTTCAGTCTCCAATCAACGTAAATATGATGAGAGTTGATAAATGGATAGGATTTAGCCTTTAAAAGCGTAAAGTTTGGGTTCTTCAGCTCATGGAATGAAATTCACAAACTGAGAAAATTAGTAAAAATATAAAAGTCACATAAAAGTGATCTGAATACTTTTGCATGAAACTATGAATAAAATGTTTGACTTACAGTAAGGACCGACAAAAACAACAACTAAGTGCTAACAAACAACAGTTACCTTACCACATGTGATAATTATATACCAACAATGTGCTGACAGCTTGTTCTCGGATTTTTAAAATGACCAAAAAAGCTGCTTGCTAAAGAACAACAAAAACAGTGATGGGCTCACAGACAGGTTTATTCTGGTCCCAACAATGATTCAAGTGAGCGTGATTTCTGACGAAAAACGTTAGGATCGGGGAAAGTGTGCTTATTTTCTCATAGGAAGTTTTATTTTTATTATTAAGCCATGATTGGGGGGGGAGGGAGGGATCTTCCCAGAACCTTCCTTTGGTGATGGGAAGACATAAATGCAACACTACACAATTCAGCTGCATCTCTGCTGACCCGCTGAAAAATGGAAAGACAATTATAGAGGAAGAACATGACAAGCTTGTCAGCGTGATGGCTCACACTGAATTCCATTTGTCCTCCAAGCCCATTCGCCATGAGTCACACCTGATTGAACCTCCAAAGGGGAATGAAGAGCCAGCTTACGCTGCCTACATTGATCTGTCTTTTAGGAAAGACATTTGTATGAAATACATACAATTTACAATGAAATAAAATGGATGCAGACAGAAAAGCAATGAACACTTGAAGGTAAAGAAGCAATAGTTACCAGTGTCAAATAAGAGATGAGGAACAGTGCAAATAGATGTTGTACCAGGGGACTTTACAATATTAGCACCAGGATATTTCTCTTACAAGCGAAGTCATTCTCTTGAGGGGTATTTGGATGCTGCTATCATTTGACTTCATCTGGTTAGGAAAGTGAAAGCTATTATGTGCCTCAGACACAAATGTGTTTTTAGCTTGCTATCTGTCTTAGAGATAAGTATTTTGATTTAAAAAGTAAGTAGTTCTTGAGCTGCCTTGTTGATTGAAGCAGCAGACAAATGCTTCCTGGCAAACTGGGCAACTCCCACAAAAACAATGAAGAAGCCTTCACCACTTTGAATAATTTGTATGGCCACATATATATGACTCAGTGGAAAAAAGGAGAAGTTATTGGCAGAGTGAAAAAAGATGGTTAAGATTGTGTGCACAATTAAGGAAATTGGCTTTAGTTTTTAGGCACTAACAGCATACAGAGAAAGAATAAATACATTTTAGGGTAAATGCTATAGAGATAAAGAAAAATTTTTTTTTTTCATAAAGAAAGAAAAAATGAAGGATGGTTTTGACACTGCAAAAAAGCCTATTTTGTTTCACAGAACAGTGGCTGACTACTCTGGCTGTGAGTCAATATGGCCAATGTGTTCATCAGAGAGACAGCCTGTGGGGCGAGACTGTCTCAGTGACGGCGGATCTTTGCAAACAGTGCTCTGTCACCTTAACTTGAAAGTAAAGTTTAAACAATTTGTGTCCAGATTGTGTGGGATCTACTGAGATGTTAAATGCTCTCTCTGACCTTGCATCCCAGATGATTTATAAATGGCAGTACAGAAGATGACCGACAGCTCTTTTGGAAGGTTGTACTTCTTTGAATTGCAGTGGAAAGGACAGTCACTGCTGGACCTTTTTTCCAAACAGTGTCTAGGACCATGTCAGGAGAAGAGTGGAGTTGGAGTGGTTCCCTGAAACAGGAAGTAACCACAGTAGACACAGTGTTGTTGTGTGGAGGGTTCTCCGGAAGTCCGACTGTGAGCTCCATTGGCTTAATTGGGTTATGTTCCAGGTGCAATGTCCTGGATCAGACCAAATGACTATGGTGTCATCTGCAAACTGGTGGTATGATCTGGGAACAAAGAAGAGATAAGGAAAGGCAGTGTATCATTTGCTGATCACAATCACAAATGGTTGACAGGCCTATTGGTTTGAATAACTTGCTAAACTCCTAATTTTCTAATAGTCAGTTTGATCACTGACTCCAACTTGTCCTTCAAGTTGTCCTTCAAGTTGGAGGACAACTCAGTCCTGCTAGCCTGCTGTATGGTTACACACATCAGCAGCATCAACATCTCAAAGACTAAGTGCAAACCAAAACCAGAAAATCCTCTGGCACGTGTTAATGATTTTCATACAGTAACACTGTGTTTAGTTAATTACATTTGAAGTAAGTGTAGCTGCTGCAAGCAAGCAGGAGATTAATAGTTCTTAAATCAGACAATTAAACATGACGGGCTGACAAAGGAAATCAATTATGTGCGCTTAGTGAGCAAGTGGTGGGAGATGCATTTAGTGTTTTACTGTAGAAAGTGGTGGAGGAGGGTTAAACATCAATAGTAATTTAACTTGGGGAAGTCATGGGTCAGCGTCACAAAAAACCCATTCTCAAAAAACGAGAAAATGTCTCATTACCAAGATACAGTAAAAATAAACAATTTTCATTCCACATCTGCTTTAAGTGGGTTGGAATTCATGAAATGTCTCTGCTGAAATCATTCAGTGAATTAGCAATAGCATCAGTCTTTCATTGCCCCATAGCTCACTGAAGGATGACTCATTATTCAGAGAGTGGGTGCACAGCTGCATCTTTGATGGTGTAGCTTTAATGCAATCAGCATTTTTTGACAATTGGCTTTCAAGAAAACTTATTGTGATACAAAAAAAATAAAAACATGACTTGACAGGACAAAAAAAAAAGTTGGGAAACATGACACACTTTTGTTGTGCTTGTTTTTTTGTCCCTTTGACACACACTGAATATACGTCACATGTCCAGCAGAAACACATTGCAAAATACTGAAAGCAAACAGACACTTACTGAGCCTGAGACTCAAACAGTTGTTCAAACAAATTTATGAGGAGTTGCTATACCTCAATGAAAACTTGTCTGTTTTTCTTACTTCCCTATTTTTCCAGCCTTCCTTGTACTGCATCGACCACATCTTTGTTTTTTCCTCATATGCAATAATTTGACTCAACAATTCAACAGAATATTAACAAAGAGCCATGGTTAAGTACCTTACTGGGTGAAACACAGAATCTTTTCATCTGTCTGATTAGTGTTTGTGTTTGTTTTGGGGTTGTTGAATTGTCTGACCAACAAAATGAACCACTGTAACACAATGTCCTTAATCAATTATGAATCACATCTGATTTGACTTGCAATATAAGTTTAATAAGGAAAGAGTAACCAATAATACATGTGGATTAATACATTAATATATGAAATGTCTAAATGTCAGACAACTGGTAGACTTGCAATAGTCTATGTATTTTCCATGGGGTTTAGGCTAGGCTAGTACTGGCCAGTCAAGCACGTTAATACCTTGGTCATTAAAGCATATATTAGTACTGTTGGCAGTGTGGGCAGGGGTTGAATCCAACTGGAAAATTAAATCAACATCTTCATTTATCCTGTCAGCAGAAAGAAGCATAAAGTGCAGGACAATTTCCTGATACAAGGCTGCTCTGACATTGGAGTTGAGAAAGAAACAATATCCAACACCAAGAGGATGAAAGTATTCACCAAAAAATAATTAATCATCCATGTAAAAATCAAAGTTTGTATTAAGCAACTTGGATTATTTGCTTCTCACACAAATTCACGCTAAACATGTAATTAAGCAACTTCTGTGGCTTTGTTTTTGTTTCCATTTAGCAATATTAATGAATAAAGCTTGATGTACTAGATGTTTGGTCAGCTAGCATCCTTCTGACCAGGATGCTACAAAGAGTATGCAGGAGTAGAGATCTGGTTTCAACATATTACTTGTTAATATGTTGATTGTCAATTTTGCTGTTCATCGAAGGGAAATTTCTGGGCTCTGCGCATAAAACTGGACAGCCTGTAATCATGTCTCCACTTCCATCCTCCTGGACAAATATGGTCATTTCTGGCTCCAACAAGAAACACGATCCTTGAAGCCAAATTTAGCCCAGGCCATTTACAGGTTGCATGCTGGACATGATTACATGTTGGAAATGTACTTGCACTGTGGGAGCTGGAACTATACATGTGCGCAATTACATTCTACCCTCACCCAACCATGACACCTGAATATCTAAATTACTGCCAAACTAAACAACTTTCTGTTCCAATTAATTTCATGTACTGGAGACACAGACACGTACCATAAATTCAAGTCTGCACACAAGTGTCACAGCTACAAGCAGCACTTTAGTTTCCTTGTATCTGCTTCTGCATTGTATTTTTGCCACTCTCATTCCTTCCGTGTGGAATTACACCCAGCCATCTGTTGCAAATGACTTCCCCCAAACAATGGTATATTGTAGACCAGCCACACAAATAGCATTTTGTGTGCACAGACTCATGACTTATGCAATGGTCTCCAAGTTAATTGTTTTGAGACTTGGAGAGCATAGGGAAATATATTTATTTTATATAATTTTAGATTATAAAACATAGCTATTTTTCTAATTAAATTATGTGTATTAAAACAAAGAAGAGTCTCTTCCATATCATTTTCTCTATTTTGAATGACATTTTACTGCAACTAGGAAGTGTAATTTATTGTTTGTTATGTTAATATCTAACATCATAGTGCAAGCATCAGTCAGGCTTGATTACAAGACAAACAAGAGATAATATAATTTCTCTCATCTACAGTAACTATGCATAACTATATGGTCACTGAGAGATTACTGCCTTTTCTCACCTTTTAATGGGGGGATATATTAGCCAGAGAGTGAACATTTCACCCTCAGAATTAATGCAGCAGAGGCAAAAAAAAAAAAAAAAAAAAGGCTAAGCTTGAAAGAGTTTAATAGAGGCCAAATTGTGATGTCTAGCGCATCTCCAAACCTGCAGCTCTTATAGACTTATAGAGTATTCCCAGTTTGCGGTGGCCAGTAATTTTCAAAAGTGGTTGAAGGGAGTAACAAAAAGGCAAAAAGGCATAAAGGGAAACTAAGGCTTGTTGTGAAAAAAGTTTCCGCAGACCTTAACTATATTGGTAAACACATTGTGAAATTATATTGGAATGTATGGAAACAGTGGACAGACAGAGAGGCTTCTCATAATGAGGTTCAGGATGAATGTTGTGTTTTTGCCACATCTGGCTGGATATGATACTAAAAAAACAGAAAAAAGAAAAAAGTAAATGTTTCTTCTGAAAAGAAGTTGTATCAACAGAGGGCTTGGTGGAATAATTTAGCGTTTGCTCTTAGAGAGAATTATACAAAGTCTATGAATATCCAATCTCCCTAAATTATAGCATAAATTTCCTGAACATTGCTATGAACATCTTCTTCTGAACACAGAAGGTTTTAAAACTTTGTGGCTATATAAATGCTATTGAGTATGTGCACTCATGTGAATTTGTATTCTGCTTCATTTGGCAAAGACTGTAGAAACAGAAGAAGCATCTGTTAGATCATGTAATCCATCCAGATTTTAGCCACATGAGCATCTGCTGCAGCACACCCCAAGAGGGAGTCTGTGATGGGGAAACACAAAAAAGAGAATCATGTCGTATTTTATCCCATGCTTGTCGCATAGATTTAGAAAGAATTTCTAAGTAAATATTATTAGTAAAACTGTGGCTTTCAATCTCTGTGTGAGAAAAACAGAATGAGCATAAGGAGAGATTTAACTAAAACTTCGCCACCCAGAGTGGTGCTACAAAATGGCAGCGCCAGTCTTCAACCCTGCAACGCAAGTCCGTGCCATGCCAGCTGTCATGGTCATTACAGCACAATGCGGGTGCCAACCTCTTGGTTGGACAGCAGCTGCCTTAGCAATTTGGACTTCTCAGATTAAGGCTGAGTCCAATCTGCGCAGATCTGTTCAAGGAAACAGATAACGAAGGGACAAACACAGCTAGCAACTGAAATCGCAGACAGAACTAATCCAGAAAGCAATCAAATCAAGCACTAAAAGTCATCCCAGATGAATTACTGCAAATGCCACGAGTGCAGGGATGAAGCGATGAGCAATGTGCTTTTTGGTAATTTCATGTGTTTTAGACCCGCTTGTGGTTAAACAGCAACTGTTGTGCCTCTTGTCAGACAGATGAAAAGATATTTTCTTTTCATCCTCAGCAGATCCTTTTGCAAGCTATAGCTTCCCTTTCCTACTCTTCCAAAATGACACATCTAAATAAAATGGATGGATAGATAGATGGACGAACATCTGATAGGTGCCTCTTTCTCTCAGCAACTCTTCAAAATTAGAACGACAAGAGAAAATCCTACACAATAAAGAAAACATGACATACGTTTTTGCTTTTTTGCAATAATTTCCAGTTTTGCCTTGCCACAAAAACATTTTTAAGCAATCTTAAAAAAATTGCCTAATCCTGAAGCAGAAGACCAGCTTTCATCTTAGTACAGATACAGTAAAGCTAGAAGAGACAAGACCTGATGTTCCAATGAGTAGCTTTTCATTTCTTGAGGATTTGGACTGCATGTCTCATAATTTTCAAAATGCTAATATTTAAGGCAAGTTGAGCTGCACAGTATATCAAGTCATAGTTGTCATTTCAATTTCAGTGTTAGCGATGTCACAATCACAAACAACAGCAATATTGGTTATGGCTGAGTGTTTGAGATGCTGGCCTTTAGAGCTTGGCATTCCAGTATTATATTATGAATTTTCTCTATGTTTTATGCTTATAAGTGATATAGATTTTAATCACCAAGTTTAAAAGATTTTAAGATGTTACCAATATTTTTTGAAAATTTTCATATCAATCGCATGATTCCCCAATAACAGATAGCACTAATTACAAGATAAGAAAAACTATTTACAGCAACGTTAGTAGTAGTTTTGGGTCTCTATTTCTTAGTTTGATACTAAGATCGTTGCGATGCTATGAAGTCGTGGCAAACCCCAGTTTTTAATGAACCTCAGAAATTTTATTTCAAATGTTTTCCATGTTTTCCCTTTGAATTTCTTAAACGTTATTCCTTGCTCGGACCTGACTCAACAAGGATGGTCTTCTTATCAAGTTTTTTTGTTTTTTTTACCAAATACCAAATACCAAAATCCCAGTGTCGACAGTTTTATGTTAATAGCAAAGTTGTTTTTCAAAAAGACTAACGTGTCTCTGTTGCAGATGGTGCAGAGTCTTGGGAGGCTTTCACGTTCATGCCTTGAAAAGGTGATGTCGATGCTTATGGTTACCAGCTTTATGGAGCTGGTGTGCCTATCGTGAGATCCTGATATTAGATTTACTTGAATTAATCGGGGCGAGGATAATCCTTAAGACTTTACTTAATCCTTTGCATAGAGACTAAATATAGCGTCTGTAAAATTCTTTAAAAGAAAAACTTGTTCTCCCCTTTGGATTTGAATTGTTATGGACTGAACTAGCCGTAGTGTTTGCTCACTCTTCCTAATTAGACGATAGGAAAAACAAGGAGATTGTAAGACAATCCTTCACACGGGGTAAGAGAACAGAAGGAAACAGCTCTGCTGGATCTATTCTATCTGTATTTCTTTAAATAAACAATATATATTATCAGCTCCTATTCCAAAAGGTGAAATGAGACTTCCGGGCTTACCCATTTCATATCCGTGTTTGTCAGGGAACGCCACTATATCAACTTTTCTTGCAGTCTTATCATTCCCTGAATAATGGCTTTTGCAGCAGTAACAGCAGAATTAGAGCTTCACCAGCAGGGTGTGGATCTTGTGTGCTGGCAATCTGATACAGCTTTATCTTCTTCTTTTTTTTTTTTTTTTGCTCCCTGTCATTTGTTGCAGTTGAGGCTCAATCCATTGTGCTTTGCTGTCATCAGGTGTTGTTCTTAGAAGCTTTGATTTAGGTTTGCATGATCAACATGAGGGACTTGCTCCAAAAAACAAGCAAGGGTGTCTGGCATCGGTTAAGTTGAAAAAGCAATGATGTGAGAAGAAATAAATCCTGCTGCAGGCATAAGGGGGGTCTAATGGCTTCTCTTGAAACAAAAAAGAATATATATATATTTTTGATTTCATTTTTTAAAAACCTGTTTGAATTAAATAATGCCTAGCGCTTCAAAGGTGCACTGATCTGTTTGGACTGGGCCTAAAAGATATGTTTTTTACTTTTCACTTTTTTTTGCTTTTCTTGTGGAGAATGCAAAACAGGAAGACTGACCTTTAGTAGAACCAAATGAACTGCTGTAATAAAACATAAAAGCAAAAGTATGCTGTATTCTCTGAGAGTAAAGATGTAGGTAGTGACTTTTCTCCAGTTGGGACTCATATTTTTGTCAACGTGTATAAAATACAAAACAAATTGTAGCTTTGCAATAGGTAGAGTATGAAGATTAATCTGACAGATAGCTAAGGGATAACTTAGCTATTTGTGACCCTGTGGCACAAATAGCAAAGTGATAAGATATCTCGAAAAATGGAAAAGATGTCCTCTAAATTGATTTATTTTTGCTTTACAGGGTGTATAAACACAGTCATATTTTGGTCTCCAGTCAAACAATGTCTACTGTACTATCAGGTGTGATAACACTCTTAGGGATGTTCACACTTTTGCAACCAGCTTTCTTTAATTGTTCCAAGTGATTCGGAGATTGAGGTATGTGTCTTCAGTACAAACAATTGGAGCAAATTTATTTTATAACGGATATTATACAATTTTTAGCTGCAGCGTATTACAGATAAGAAATATGCGTTCGTTTAAATTCTTTATTGAGTCATAATTGGGTTACCATGCGGACACACAACTTCAGCCTTGGTACACATGTTGTGAGCAGAATAACACCACAAATCAGCTTTAATTGCCTGATAAAAATACATTCACAGAAGAAGTGGGTCACAGGCTCGACGTAAAAAGTCGTTTTTTGATGAAGACAGTGTCGCACGACTCTGTCACAGCAGCAGGCGAGAATCTAGCGGACGCTTTCTTCCTCCTTATGCCGAGAGGAACAACAAAAAAGTGTTGTGAAAGATTTAAAAGAAGCTGCGTAAACTCAGCATGTGCCAACATGTAATTATCATGGTGCTCAAATGTTGTGATTCCACAAAAATAAACAGTGTTTGACCAAAAGTTTAAGGTTTATGCTTACTCACATGTGAATTTGCAGAGAATTAAAAACAGAGTTACATTTAAAGTGAACTCAAAATATAACTGAAATAAAACCAGTAATAAACCTATGACCCTGAACAGAGTAAAGACAAATGGATACACAAATAAATCACATTTCAAATGTTCCACTAATTCAACTGAAGGGTTTAGAGTCAAAAAGCATTTTGACTGATCTGAAGAAAATTTGAAAGCCCAACAATCAACACAAGTCAAGAGGAAATAACATGTTTGAAGAGCATCACATTTTTTTTTAACTTAAAATTATTTTAGAAATATTTACCTAAATATGTTCATGTAATAATGCAGCTCTGGTTTAAGGTGTACTTCGTCCTCCTGGAAGGTGAACCTGCAACCCGGTTTCAAGTTTTACTGCAGGATCTAAAGCTTCCAGGCTTTTCTTTGCTCTGTATTTAGCACCATTTCTTCTCATCTCCTCTATGTGGTGTGTGACAAAGTTCACGTTGGACTTCTTATGGCATTGTTTCAACTATTGTTTTCCTCCTGCCCCTCTTCCATAAAGGCCAGGGCTGATCAGTACCTAACTCAAAGGTGTTGTGTCCACAGACTCTTCTAACTAAACTCCTGTTGAGATTTTATGGCTTCCAGTAAGACTACAGTCTTACTGTAGTGACTTATTAATTCTTATTAATTCTCTCCCTGCAAAGTGACTCGGCCAATTTTTGTGGACGACCATCTCTTGATAACATATATTTGTTTTAAAACACATCAAAGACTCTAGTCTGCAAGAGCTGCTGTTTCTTTCTCTGTGACAAAAGACTGTAATCTTTGCAAAACACGTGACTGCTGCATTAAAATTTGCCACACAATGTTATTTGAAGAGTGCAAATAAAAACTACACTAAGATAATATTATTACATTTTTCACATTGTTAAGCCCTTCTTAATTTGATATAAATTAATAACAACCAAAAATAAATAAATCCACTTCACGTCGTCTCTAATGTTCCTAGGGAATTCCCATCTGTCAGGCCTTTTGATCAAAGCGCATCTGTGCCATTTAGGGGACAGATGAACTGATCGGTACCGGTCCTGCTGAGAGTCCGTCTGTACCTGACAAGAACAGGTAGGAGAACATTTGTGGAATTGTTCTACAGCATCTTTGTCAGATTCCTTATTGAAAACCTGCAACTCACAGTGCCTATGATAACTATTCAGCCCCTTGGATGTTTCACTCTTTTTTTGACGCTTTTACAAATTATTCATGAGCAACATAATTTACAGAAAGAAATACAAAACAAAACACTTAATATGAACAAAATACACGATGCCTCGTATTAGATGAAACTGTTTTACAACCTGACGTTGTTTCAGAGCTTCTTCAACTAAAAGATGGTGCTTAATTTTTTTTTTACCAACAAAGCAAACATAAATTAGCATAAGGATAAAAAGTATGTACATAGTTAAAGTTCCAATACGTTAGGATGAGTGTGAGTATTTTAAAGGCAGGGCAGCTTTCCTTCTTGTTGCTTCCTTTGACTGGGATTTTCAATTATTCACTCTGTAGTGACAAGAACTTGTTAAGCATGACCGCCAAAGTCTAATAAGTGAGGTGATTAGACTTATATATATATATATATATATATATATATATATATATATATATATATATATATATATATATATATATATATATATATTTTTCTTGGCTTCTACCAAAATTATCATAAAGTAGAGCCAGAGGTTTAACACATACGGCCTGATTAATGATGTAGAGAGAGCATGGAAGATATCAAATAATAAAAGAAACAAAAAAAACCCTTACTTTTCTTTTCACACTCAAGTCCACATGACTTAAGAGAGAAATAATAAAACTTGTTCCCGTTTAGGCATCTACTGAATGCAAAATCTAAACAATATTTAATAATATCAAAGTAGGACAAAAATTGTGAAGACACTACAATGTATGTGGGGAATTTAAGAATCGGCTTCATGCTCTCTGTTTAACAACTGCTGTACGAATTAATACATTAAAACATTTATATAGATTTGTCACCTTCATCAGTTTATCTTGTGTGTGTGTGTATGTGTGTGTATGTCTGACTCATTTTGTCAGAGAGAAATTACTATTTATATCCATGAGATTAAATTTACCTACTCTGTAGAAGAGTATGAGAGAGAGAAAATTGAATTTGAGACAGCTAGTGAATGCCAAGTGGGTTAATTCATAGATTTAACCCATTTAGATCTACACGTAGTCCTTGAATTATGCCAGCAGGTAAGTTTCCAATGTGGCTGTGGGACGGTCACAACGAGAGATTTTCACTGAGGGATAATTTTGTTTAAACAAAATGAACTGTGTCTGGCTGGTAATTTAAAAACAGATTTTCTCTTTCTACATATTTAATTTAAGATCATTATGTTTGTGTCTTACGTGAGAAGTAGCCTAGAAGTCTCAATCCGACTTTCTGGATGTCTTGACTGAGCAAATTTAAATTAAATATCATGTATTTATTTCAGTGCATGTAGCTGTTTGATGTAACTAAGCCCAGCACCTGATTTAGTTCTGCACTAGTCACAAAATGGTGTCCTCTGCTTAGATTTGCATTTTCCAGAGTGTTTGATGAATAGGACATTTAATTTGCATGCCAGCTTTATATCTGATCTGCTGATGTCTCAGATAATTGAGGCGATAACAGCCAAATATGGTCTGTACGAGTGGCAAATATGAGTAGAAATCCATCAAATCAACAACATCAATTATGAAAATGAATAGATTCATTATCGTTTAAATCCTGCGGATGAATGTTACTCTCGTCAATGCTTGTTTCAGCATCTGTGCACATGTCCTTAATAGTTCCTGGATAATCAGTCATATTCTGACTCAAATTTAGAACGTTGAACTTGTCACAGCAGAAACGCTTTCACCATCAAACTGGTTTTCTTGTAAAAAAAAATAAATAAATAAGACTTTCCACTGTAGGAAATTGCTTTAAAATGCACAATGGACTCTTAGCAAAAGCTGTTCTCCCTGCATATTGTTTGCTAAAGCCAGGAAACCACTCTGGAACAGCCTGCACTTTGCCATCTCGCTAGCCATCCACCACCAGTAGCCTCTCTGACCTATAGAGAAAACACTTTTCTGCACAAGCTTTTTGAAAACTTCACTGCAGTGGGAAGTCAGATTTCATTGTGGCTTGGCATTTTTGTTTTTGTTATAACTGTACCATCATTGGAAGGAAATGCACCTCTGGCCATTTACTTTAAAATTGGTCCTCGATCAACAGTATTTTGCGAAAAATAAAAACTAAATAAATCCGGGTCTGCCGTACCAGAATAATGTAGCTCCTTCAATCCGACCTCCATCAATCCCACAGCAGGGATTCTCAAGACAGGCGGGTTCACCATTATACTCTGGTGTCAATCAGCCACCACAGGCAGAGCGCCCAGCCTCCTCTGGCAGACCACCAAACATCTGCCACCTCGTTGCTTTGCTACAAATGTTCAGCCCCCACCTGGCTGCATGATTCACGTCCACCATTAAGGCCTGTCGTATGACTAAGGATTTCTTAACTTGAGAATATCTCTCTTGGATTGTGCTTCATCTGCTATCATGAACACACCGCAAATCACTTGTTTGCTAAAAGCTATAGGTTGAAAGTATTGACAATGGGAAATTAGCGAGGGATTGTGGATCAGTGAACTCTCTTACATTCCCTTTCAATATGCTTCCTGCGATACTTGTTGGTCTATTTTGTATACAGTCACAAATGTCAATTTCAAATGTCAAATACATACACATTTAAAGAGCCTCAATGAAACTTGCATATCATTAACTCTGGTGCAAAAAAAGTGATTCAAAATCCTATTTACAGAAAGTTTCTATTCATATCGTAGGTTGTGGTGCATTTCTATCCTAAAGAAAAAGACGTAAAGCTTCACATATTTCACAATGAGATATTAACATGCATGGAAAAACCTTATGAAAACTATATATAAAGGCATAAGATGCGATGGCCACCGTAAGAAAGGCTTAGAGTATTCAATTATGCTGCATGAACTGATCAGTACATTATCGCAAGAGAACGTAAAAGAAAAAAATAAATCCTCCATGTCCCTTAAGGGGCTCCATACTTTTCCACAACTGGAAAATTGTGAGCTAATATTTGGTATTGTTCTAAAATGTTCACATTTATTCAATGTATCAAATATTTATTTCACAGAGATTACATTCCCTAGTTTAGATACAACCAGTTACTAACTGGCCATTTTCTGGTAAGAAAAAAAAAAAATCACAATAATTAGTTCTTGCAGTTTTATACAACTTCATTGTCTAAACATTGTAGTGACAAAGAATAAACAGCAATAGTTCAACAAAAAAATAAAAGAAATAAATTAGTCTCCAGTTTTTGAGGGCGTCAGAGTGGTTGAAACACAATCAAAGCTAGAGTTTGAAAAGACATAATACTTCTGATTGGAGACATACTTCTCTTTTCTGAAATACCTGTAGTTCATATCCAATCACTTCTGTCTGAGGATTGATTGGACAAGCTTGTGTTCTTCTGTAGACAACTGTTTGATCTGCCGAGAACACTTTTCTTTAAGACAGCAACACAAACCGAAGGAAACAACATCTACTAAAAATATATTATTTTCTGAAATTGTTCCAAACCTCTCTGAGGGCTTGTGATTGTCAGGGGACTTTGAGCCTACCTGATGACTCCAGCTGCTCCCCACCTATGGATTTCACATCTGCGTAATCTGTCAGCTGCATTTCCAAACATATTTGTTTTCTTTTATTATAAGTAAGACTGCAGCATGACCCGCACAACAAGAGAGGAGAGGGTGGCTTTTCGGTTCACCTCCCTTCACAAGGAGGCACTTTTTAGTCATAATTAGGGGGAAAAAAATTACTTGACAGTTCACTTCCATTAAAATAATTTAATATGGCATTCTAGGTTCCCATTAAGAAAACCACAGTAATCATTTTGTTCCAGGTTATAAATCTGTTTATGGATCAGAGATTTAAAAGCTCCATGGCAAAGCAAACCTCATTTTGTCTGTGAGTGGAGAAACCCACAGGACTTTGTTACATTGTTTGTAATGTTTTTCTGCTGCAAACAATCCAGCTAAATCAAAAGCATTTTTTTTTTTTTTTGTCGAAACTATCTACTCAAAGCGAGCTGACAGCCCACGCCATTTATCTATAAAATGGTGTGGGCCATTTTTGCCCCCCTCCCCTTTGAGCAAGCGATCATCAAACCGTTTGAGCATTCTTTATTTTTCTCCGAATGCATCATACCTGGAGAAGACGGTATATTGGTGATGCCTGTAAATGTTAATGTTTCATCATTCTTCTATTGCTTTTCGGTGGAGAGTTTTATGTTCAAAAATGTTTTCTTCTCTTTTTGTACATAGCAAATACATGGGTACAAACCAAAGAAATATTTGGAGACCAGAAGCTTTTCCCAGATATTTTGTTTTTCATGAAAATGACAACAAAAAAAGAAGAAAAAAAACTGTTGAGCTTTGTGGTAAATCTTTGTCCTGCAATAAAATGGCAGGTGTGATGTTTGTGACGCTGCAGTACCGACTTTTGTCTGCGCTGTTACATGGTGACAGGGCCTCTGACAGGTGCTGAATTGGTGCTAAAGAGTAAAGTAACCTGAAACCGCGCTTCGCAAGTCAGTCAGCAACAACATATTTGCTGTGAAACTAAACTTTTTCTTATATTTTATCTGCAAAATGTATCTTAGATTATCTGAAAGGAAAATCAGCTCATATTTACTGTCAAACTCTGTGCTGCGACTGCAACTCACAATCATTAACAGAGGGAATATATCCATCTAATTGGTGGATATATTTGTAGTTGAATCAAATCTGAGTTATATGAATACCTCTAATTAAGTTGTTTATTTTTGTTCATCTATTTTGCAAATAGACTGAAGAAAACAAACACAACATCTGATTGGAAACTTTCCCAGCACTGTTTTTGTTCCACTGAGTGACTTTTATTTGTGAGGTGGGAGGATAAAAAAAAGTAAAGTTGTGATGATCAAATTTGGCCAGTTTGTTAAATGAAATGTCAGTTTCATATTCAAATTATCAAAAATGTTTTGTTGTTTTTCTTCCTTATCATTTTGGCAGTTTTGGTCTGAACCCAACCTGTACACAAAAATTAATAAGACATATGAAACTTTTACAATCCCTTTCTTGACTACAGGCATCTAGAATATATGCAGGTCACTTCCAAAAGTTTTTCTGCATCCATCAAGTTTTATAGCCTGAATTAACACTGCTTTGCTCTTTCTTGTTTCTTTAGCATGTCTTCAAATGCTTGCTTTTCTGCTCTACACTAAAAGGTTCACCAAACTGCTTTGCAAGCAGCACAGGCCAATTTTGACAATGTGGAATCTTTCCAGGCTTGACAGGAAAATGCTTGACATTTTATTTTGACATGGAAACATTTTCCATGTGGAAACATTTTCCATGTCAAAATGTTACTTTTCCACACAGGTGTATCAACAGTTAGGGATAGGCAAAAACCAGACAGGGATGGAGGAGTTTTTGATGTCTGAAGGCCAAAAAAGTGAACCACTAACATATCTGCAGACCCCACAGATTCTGGACATAAATTGATAGTCAAATTTCCTGTTTACACATTAGAAAATCTGATTTTCATTCTGATGCATGAATGCATAGACACATGTTTAGATGGATGAAAACAGCTGCTAGACAGTGGGGTAGAAAATTAAATATGAAAATACAAACATATTTTTGGAAAAATAAAAAGTACTTAGATGAAATTTCAGACTTTTTCTTTGAAAGTTTTGATATGAGCAAAATAAATACATTTGCAAACTACAAACTGAAACGAGTCTCTTTCAAAGAAAAAAAAAATGTTGCAAAGTTCTGCAATTGGTCAGTGGGGATAATATAATATTCTCTTCTGGGAGACCAAACTGCTGCCAACCATGTACAAGGATTAACTTTTTCATCAATGAAACTGGGAGATTTCATTAATTGATTGGCTCGGTCAGCCACATTTGAAATGCATCACATCCACTTATTTTTCAGAGCATTGATAAAATCTGAGGAAATGTGCTAAAAATTAATTATTCAGTCACAAGTGACTTTTCATAATGACTCCCCTGATCTATTGCACAAAAGCGATTCGATGAGGGAGGAAAATGGAGTACACTGAGCTGAATATGGCACAGACCATTTTAAGATGAGAACCACTTAACAGTTTTTATTTTTTTGTCTTCTTTCCCAGTTAGCAAAATAAGACCAAAGTCTGACAAGTAATTAATTAATAAAGATGAATGTGTAACAGAAGGCTAAGCAAATGAAATCCCTTCTCATTGCTTTTGGAGCACTTTAATAAAAGTACTTTTGAGAAAAACAACACGACTTCATCAGAAACCGCTGTTCTCTCGCTCTCTGGACTAATGCTGGGGAAACTCTTTGGAACACAAAGGTGGGTGTTGGATGGTGAGGAGCCCGAGGAAGTGTTACACCCAAATACATCCCAGTTGGAATATAAATTGTTCTAGCTCTCCGGTTTCAGGAGGGTTTTGAAAACAACAAAAGTCCTTTAAAGTGGGGTTGAGAAATGAGTTGATGTGTACTTGTATAAAAGGGAGTAGGAGGGAAAATGCACAATACAAACCAAAGAATCCTTAGGGTTGCAAAGTCAAGGGAATGAACGACAGATGAAAAGGAGGATTTTGCTCTCCCAGTGTCCCAAGTTATTTATTTTTTTATTGGCATATGACTTTAGCAACAGAGAGAATAGGAAAACATCGAACAAGCACCTGGGCCACAAAGTCTCCATGGATTCAAAATTGTGACGATGGAAAAACAAATCCTACTAAAAAAACAAATAATAAAACTGCACTAGATATTCTCCTACTTCCTCTACTTTCTTTGGATGTGCACAAAAAATCCAGAAGTAGATGTAGCCTAGCTTTTGCTATGCAGATTTTGCTAGATAAAGTTTTTAAAAAATCGCTCAGGTGTGTTTAGATCCAGATTTTTGCAACATTTTCAGGTTACGCTATGACTTAAGATTCATGAGGGTATTCATATTTGACCTGGAAATTTTATTCTTTGTGCATTTGAGTTTATTATTGTACTTTATTTGTGGATTTCCTTGGATTGGTTTAAGCCTTATCCCTTTGTGTGTTTTTAATTTCCTCCTCAGCTCCTCGTGTTCATTCGTCTTCTTCACTCGTCCTACTTGGTCAGCCTCCTCTCACAGCTGCAACCTGTTTCCAATCAGCCACATGTTCATCAAGCTCCTCAGTGTTTCAGCCTCCTATTCTCAGTCATCCCTTACTGGATTCTCCTGTTCTCTCCTCTGTGCTCCCTTGTAGCTCAGCTTGTACGCCAAGTTCCTTCCAAGTTTTGTGAATCTTTCTTTCATTTTACCGAACTTCTCAACTCAATGGCTGTCTGTGTTTGGGTCTTTGATAAATCCCCCCAAGATGGCAGAATGCCATCTAAAAATTTGCTTTTGACTACATTATACGTAGAGACATAGATACATTTCGATGCATCATTAGACATAAGGGTGCTGATGGATGTGATTAAAGCCTCACATAGTATAGTTGTGTGTGTTGCTCCTTTTTCTTCTCTTCTTGTCCCATCCCAGACAGTCTGATGTTCTACATTAATAAAAATTGTCTTACTAGGGCAGCACCACAACACACTGTATCACTTTTAAAGGCTTTCAGCTTGGAGGTTTCATTAAGATAAAAAAGGAATGCTTTAAAAAAATCTGTCAAAGGTTTTCCTAACGAGATTAAACGTTGCCTTTCCGTCTTTTTGGTTGAAAAGTTCGAATGATCAAAAGCCCTAAATGAAAGGGAGCTCATCATCATCTTGTAAATAAATCACAGGCAGCAATAACTGAGTGATTTTATTTTTATTTATTTTATTTTTTGCAAGTGATCCATGCAGAAAGTTCTTTAATTTAATTTCAGACATTCATCTAATCCAGGAGTAAAAAGATGAAATCGCACCTATTTCATCTTCTGTTTGTCGACAGCTTTTGAGCTCGCAAGATTTATTTCATTCTTCTTATTATTATTAATATTATTACTGTTATCATCAAGTGTGGATACATTTATAAAAAGCTGATTTCAACATATTTGGTAAAACCGTCATCAATTTCACCAATTCAGAGACTTAAAGCTGCAGAGTGAGACAAAAAACATTAACTATGACTATTATTTCGAGTTGATATTTTTCCTGGGCTTGACCTGAATATTCTCTACAGAGATTCAGGAGTTTATATTTCTTTCTTACTTACTCATTTTCCTTTTTTGTCTTTTTATTCTCTTTTTTATTTATTTATTTTTTTTCAAAAGACTACATAAATTGCAGTCACAGCAGAAATGTTTTCTTAGTTTTGTCACCGTAAATGACAAGGCAGATGAAGCACAGTTGTTTATCTGCTCTCTGAGGGAGGTTAACTCTCTCACACTTTGAAAAGACCTGGTCGAGGTTTTCAGATGACTATTGCCAGCTTGAAAGATTTTCAGACCCACCAGCATTGTCTGGGTTTCTCCTGTACTTGGCAGGACAGAGAAGATAATAACCCAAGTGTTTATGGCTCAGCTTTTCAGAGTTACTTGACAATAGGACGCTTAAGGATGCATAAGGTGCTCTGTGCTTTGAATACCATCATTTAAAGGTAAGTAACAAAGCCTGCTGTATTCTGTGCTCATTAAAACATCTGACTGTTGTTTGCTTGGACTGCAGGCTACATTTTTGCCCATACAAATTTTATGTAGCAATATATACATTTCTCATTTCGGTGGTAGTGATGAAATGAGGAAAAAAATATATTGTATCAACACAGACTGAAAACAGTGAGGGAGACGGCATGTAACACAGAATGCTCATGCTTTACTGATAACATTTTCCCTGAGGTTAAACAGAACGGCAATGCAATTACATAAAATAATAATCATACAAAGTTGTCATACTATAATATACTATAATATGTAGCCAGAACACCGTACCAAGGATGTGTCAGTGATTTTAAAAGTGAAATGAAGTTTTTGAGGAAGGCAAAGAAGCTTTGAGTCACGGCGTGGTGTCAAGTCTTAAATGAGCTTCTGCATTTAAATGTCAACTGTGCTTGCTTTTACCAAAACAAGTTGGTAAAACGGTGTAAGATGATTCCAAGTGTTTAGAAATGCATTTTGTCTGTAACTGCTGTGTGATTTTGGTTTAGATCTATTCTCTTACTTTTTTGTTATAAAAATAAATCTCTTGTTAGCATTGGGCTCCAAATCATCGGTAATGTTCATAATTGCATGGACAAACAGGTGTCATGTTGCCTATCCTGCACAAGTTTTGTCGTTTGTTTTATTTTCTATGTGTATTGGATAGTTGATAGTTTCAGCAAAAGTGGCCGTAGTGGCCATTTCATGACAGAAAACCCAAGTAATTAAAACATTTAATTGAAAAAATTTCACCTCAAGCAAGAAGTATTTCATATTGTAAACATGGGACAGGGAGAAACACGATGGAGAAAAAAAAAAAGACGAGCACTGATAAGCAGAATTAAGCTAAGGCGTTAAGTTAGAGTGACTAAAAAGACCTGAAGTGTCGGAAACTTGGTGCTGATGCTCATCTCTAAATGTGTCACTTTCTCTGCAGTGCAAAAGAGAAGGTAGAGGCTTCAACACCAGGGGCGTCACAAGGTCATTTCGTCATGTGCTGCGGGGTTGAAGTTGGACCAAATTGCTGGCAGGAGTGTGGGAGTTGATAGTAGCTTGGGAGCCACATAGTGCAGTAAAACAGATTTAACAGCAGATCTAAACTGGAGAAAATACAGACTTAGAATTCAAAGAACGGGGACATGAAGCATGGGCAGTGTAAGGCAAGAAAGCAGTAATGAGTAATGAAAACCAGAAAACCTTGTGCACCAAGGATCTGGGTGAGCTTAATCAGGGGAATGTGGAACAGCCAGAGGGAGAGAAAAACAGGGAGCCTGAGAGAAGGTGAATAAATAACACAGAGCGAACTGAACTAGACACAAAGATAGCTACATGAGCTGGTGGAATGAGGCTATAACCAGACACAAAATATGCTTTCTTTTTTACACTTACTACAATAAAGATAAAAACAAGATGTATAAAATATTCAAATTCTGGTGATGCTGCAAAAATTCTAGTCTAATCATAACTCAGATGAAATGTCCAAACGTTTCTGAGAACCTGGAGAAATCACCGCAAATGAAAGGGGAAGCAAAAGGCTGAGGTCATTTCTTTAAGTTAGTGTTGTGTTTTAAAAATATTAAAATATCTGTGGAGGCCATCTAAGGAAGGTAGGAAGCATAAAGGAGAGAAGCAAAGAAGCTGGACAAAGTGCTTGACGGTGGCCTCGGTCCCTCCGGGGAACATCCTCCCACACAAACCGTGTCCTAAGTTATAGTTAGTTAGGAATAACATTTTTGGACGACTCCCAGCAGAGTTCTCACAATGTGAAGTAGTTGTCACAAAACAGTAGAGAATCAAGGATTGTACGTGGGAACCTCATTAGATTTTAATTATTTTAAGATTCCTCGTTTAATTCATATTTTATTCATGCAATCAAGAATGTCCTTAATATTAAAAACACACTGGCGGATATTAAACCGTTGAATAATATAGCGACGCGAAGAGCCGAGAGATTTGCCTTATTGGGTGATGCTGAGAAGAGTTTTAAAATTTTAGCAGAGAGGCGAGTCGTGGCAGCTGTAATATTATGGTACTGTGCAGTGGTCTGTGGCAGTCGCTGGGGAGGTTTTCACAGTCTGTGGAGAAGCTGAGACATCAAAGAACCAGAAAGCGGTAAAGCAATTAAGTTTCCATATGCACTTTGATTTTCTATTTAAAATCATGTTCCTTTTTTTTTTTTTTTTTTTTCTGTAAGACACCACTGGGTCGGCCCAAATATATCAGACGCAATTTTATGAATATGAATAGATCCAAAGGATGATTGACTGTGCAACTTAATTCAATCTTTGGTATGGCCTCTGCAAAGTATTATTTGGCTCATTATCAGATCAATAAAATGTAATTGCATCGACCTATAGTTGTGCTTTGTCATTTATCATGTAGGCAGCTATAATCTTGGTGATAATGCTCCCTTGTTGTGTTGAGGTTCATTAGCCAGGCAAGCCAATAACGATCTGGCAACGTCACCGAAGCCGTGGAAACTATACCACTACATAAACAAACGTTAGCTGTCAGAATTTGGATCATCGTGCGGCGAGGTTGTTGAGGGTGTTTTCTGCACATGAAGTTAACAGTAGGTTTAATCCTCTGCTTTCCGGAACGCTGTGCCAGATCAGGATAAGATGACATAGCTGTCTGGCTTGAAGACAGCTTGCAGACGCCTCATGTGTCAGTTTGTCACAGCAGGTCCTGATGGCGCTTGAGGTGACAGGGAAGCAGTCAGGGAGGAGTGAGAACTGATGTTATTTTATTTTTTTTTAAGTGGCTTTGCAGCAGTTTTGGCACGGTGTTCTACCACATAGCTTTAATTCAGTTTTACACACCTGTATCTTCTCACCTATGACTCAAACTATTGCGTTTTCAGAGTCCATTGTGTGTAAAATGATCAGGGAAGTAGTATTTTCAAGGACTGCGGTTCATTTTGAATAACCACAGTGCTCTCAGCTAATTCAGAGTGTAATAAAACTTGAATATTTAAGAAAGTAAACTTAAATATGTTTGGGATTTTGTTTTATGAAAATATCTTTTGGAGGTTAGATTATAGATTAACTGTTTGTGTGGAGTCATGCCACTCAATCAAATGTTGCTTGTTTTTTTTGTTTGTGGAAGTGAAAGAGAACCCCCAAAAACAAACAAACAAAAAAAAAAAAAACATTGCAGATAAAATTTCAGACATCAATAAAAGAGGTAGTCAACTCAGTCGCACCTCTTTTTTTTAATGACGATCACAAGCCTCACATTTTCTGAGTCCACCAGTTTCTTCATCTGCTGAGGGTCAACATTTGGTGCAGCAGCAGCCACCGCCTACCAGAAGCTGTCCAAACACGTGTGCTGTTTCTTTTTTTTTTTTTTTTTCCACTTTTAATCTCTCACTTAAGATGGTCCCACAAGCTTCCAACAAAGCTTAGGTCAGAGGAGGAAGGGAAATACGCCATTATTTTCTGCCAGGTTTTAACTTGTATATCTTGTCGTTCAGTGGTCATGTTTCAGTCTTTTCTTAGTATTGCCTTTCCTCTAAGGACCAAACACCTCGTATTTCTGCTCATTCCACTTAGGTTGCAGCTTGAGAAAATGACGGCACTGGTGCATAATGGGTTCCTGTGAGCTTCGTGAGTGGCTATTCTGAAATATTTGGTAGTTAGAGTCTTTTTCTCACTTGATTTCATGCAACACTTTTCTTTTTTTCTGCAACAAAACATTTTATGACACAGGGATTTCTTTGAATCTTTTTATTTTTGTTTTTGGCTAATTTCCCAGAAGAATAGAAGCTGTCTAAGAATTATGCAAACATTCGTATGGTATGTCGATCTCCTCAGACCACACTGTCTGCATGTATGTACATCATACGCTATCCTTATCCAACAAGCATGAAAACATATTTAGTTTGGAGATAGAACAATAGCTTGCCTAATTTCACACACACTGTTCTTAAAAGCAATTGCACCACTAATATTTCTTTTTTTTTTTTTTTTCTTCTAACCCAATTTTAAATACATGCACAGCAAAAACACAAAATAAGCTGTTGGCCACTGAGCGTTCCACTGGAAAACATTTTTGGTTTATCACCTTCAATCAAGGACTGGTGGCAAATCTGCTTCTTTGCCTCCCAGATCAATTCTGCCAGTACTAAACAGTAACTAATATAGCATCTGGGTGAGGGCAAAATAACTGAATAAAAACCAATGTGCTATTCATAGCACTTAAACTTTTGGAAGCTGATTTTTTATTTCTTTGTTTGTCATTACTATTCTTTCCTTGCGGTTGACATGATCAGAAAGCTTAGGATCCACCCATTCTGAATCTGTAAATAAGTTAAAACACCCACAGAAAGACTTGTTCACATTTTCACTGAGGCCTTTCTAAATGCAAAAATAAAAAATAAAAATAAATAAATACATACATAATTCTGCATTTCACTTTGCTAATGTACTTACTGATGAAGTGAGGAAGCATTTTTTACACATTGTGCTATTTTTATGAAATATGCAGGTAATCTTTTCTAAATTCATGTAAGATCATTAGATGAAATCCAGCACATTTGGCAGCTTTCCTGTCTGCGGTGGATTGATTTTTCACAAGTGAAGAATCATTAAAGTTCTCTCTGGAAAATATAGGGTTGTTTGACTAAGCTGATTATTCTTTGTCTGAGAGAATCCAAGATGGAATAAATCAACGGCATCTCACAGAAGACTGTGATTTATGTGCATTATGCGGTTGTTGCACATAAAATGTTGAAATTATGTTCTGGCATCCCTGACATAACAGCCACTAATGTCACCTACCCTCTTTGGGACGATGCACTACTCTCTTCTAGTAACGGTTAAGACACCCAGGAGAAAAAAATAAACAAATAAATGAACTGAATTAACTAAAATGTGCAAAGATGACTCAGTTGTAATGTACTTTTTATGCATTTATACAGTAAATATTTTTAAGTACAGTTTAAAAAAAAATACTTAACATTGTTTACAGTGGTGGTCTTGCTGACCTAAAATCAGACTAAATGTGTCCTCTTTTTATAGGTTAGTCAAGATTATTAAAATAATATTTACTTCTTTTATTTGCCTAATACTTTTTTATTATTATTTATTATTTTTCTCACTTCTGATGCTTTTTTGTTTGTTTAAGTTTTAATTTGCCATAATTTCTTTGCGCAGTGTCATTGTTTAGCTCTTTTCATTTTAGTGTCTTACTTATTTCTAATATTCTGTTCATGCATTCATGCTTTTTTTGTTCTCTAGTTTTAACCTTTTCATTCTTTTGTGTTTAGATTTGGCTGAATCTTTCTCCCTCCTGAAAGATGGGTTGACTATTTGCATCTGAAATTTACACTCAAACATGACCTAGACTTGTGAAGGTTCATAATTCTCCTTCATATCTTGGCTGTTCATGTTTGTTATTTATTTATTTATTTGTTTGTTTTTTTCATCATTAGCTTAAAATGCAGTTATTCGAAAAGGTTTCCTCAAATTCTGTAAAGATGAAATCCGAAACAGAAAGAGCTTCTGTCTGATTTAAAATGACTCAATGTGAACTAAAGGTTGATTGTCATTTTATTTGGAAGTCAGGAGTCTTTACATAAAAACAGAGAATCAAAATGCCGCATGCTCCCCATTTGTTTGTGTCCATTCTGTGTCACAGCTCCAATATTAATGTTCATGTATATTCGAGTACAGATGGCAGCTTCAGTATTTACTGCACCGCCATGAGATTACTCTCATTAAAGGCAAAATGCTGACCTTGGTAAGACACAAATGGATCTTTAAGAGACAGCCTCTTCCATCACAGTGAAATGGAGCGCTCCCAATCTCACAATACTGCTATTAAGTTTCATCAAGGCTCATTACATTCTGACTCCATGTCATCTCATGTGCTCAGTCCAGTTCTGCAAACACGCAGCACCTCAATAGGTATATATCTTCACACATAGGCTAAAATTGTTTTTATTGTTGGCAAGTGCTTTATCCAATAAAAGCTTTGGAGGCTTCCCATAAGAATAAAATACAATAGCCTCTGTCAGGGAATATCACCCACTCATTGGAAATGTCACTGTGCGTGCTTTTCAAAGAGCCATCATGGATGCGCGATATAAAGGCATCGTTAATGTCACAATGCAATTATCACACAGCAATATTGGCTTTAATTGTTTGAACATTCACAGAGGTAGAAATGCCTCCTGTTCAACCTCTAATTGATGCCAAAACTGAATTATAAGCCTCCGTCAGTCCGTTTAAGCCATGACAGCCCAGTGGCAAACCGGAGAAAACTGAAAGGGAGAAGAAGGGGCAAGTGGGAGGCAGGACGGAGGGCAGACACAGCAGCACGCTTATATGATCTTGACCCAGCAGTCGATGGGGAAGGGTGGTGAAACCTGATTACAGACAGCCCACATCCCAGCCTGCTGATTTCATTTCCCTGGCTCAGTTCAGTTGGGTAAAGACGGAGGTGTGATGTTCTGCACTAGCACACCGTGCTACCTTGTTAAAGCCTTTGAGCGCCTTCTGTTCAAGTGTGAGGATACCTACGTACTGTGTGCCACAGCGTTTCAAAGAGCAAGCGCAATATTTGTCCTGGCCTTAGTTGAATACGTTAAAAACGATTCTTGTTTTTCAATCCAAGTTGTTTGAACACTCCATTCAGTCTACCTCAGGAAAGGCACCATGAAAGTAAAGGTCACAGTCTGAAGGTGTTTAGATGGACATCTAGCTGTGTGATATGACATGAATTTGGGCCCATGGCACCTCATCAACCACACTTCCCACACCTAAACTGTCTCAAACGTCAGCTGAGGTTCTTTTTTCCCTTCCCTCTTGAACACACAACTCACACTCGTCAAGGTGGTCTGTCACAAGTGTCTTCTTTATTTCTACCCCTTCTGCCCCTACTCGTTTTCTTGCTGCACAGAAATACAGCTTTTTTTTTTTCATAAAGTCTCTCAATATTTTAATACTTATTGTAGAAATTTAGACTGCAGTTGCAATAAGTTATAAGCTTTTCTTCCCCTCATTGGAACTCAAATGTATGGCTGTTCCACATTCCCCATGATTAATCTCACCTGGTTTCAACATCATTCTCCACAGTTGCCTCAATATTTGCGCTCCTTGTTTGCTTTTCATTCCTGAATTCTTTTGTTCCACTTTCACCATAAACATGGTGCCAATGTTTATAGCACATTAGGAGAAAAACTATAAATTCCTGTTTTTTGGGGGTTTTTTTACGTATATATTCAATTCTTCCTAAAGCTTATTAAAGCCTCCAACCTGCTTGAACTTTAGTCTATCGCAGCTACAAAACATGAAAGAACCATGGTAAATTTTGAGATTTTACACTCACTACTCCAAGCTTTGTCTCTCTACTCGGTACATCATTTTGTTTATCGGAATTTCAATGACTGCAGTTTTAGATTTGCATTGTAGTATGACATCTTAAATTGTTAGTGGAAGTTCTCTCATGTGCCTTGAATAATTTCCCATTTCGAAAGTAGAACAAAATAAATACGGTATTTGATGCAACGTCGTTCTTTGCACTGAACCCACTTTCTCCTTTTTCGTTTTCTGATTTTCACACAGTTATTTACCTCAGATGACTGGAAAAGTGAACAATCAGCTGCTGTTTCTGAACAATAAATCTGAGCAATACTTTTTGACACAAAAGACCTGACAGACCTGAACTTATTTTTCACCTACTGCAGTAGGCAGTCAAAGAAATAATATCCAATGGGAAGCCATTTTGGTCAAACTAATCATTCCCCAAAAATTTTAAGTTGCTGTGATTTTCTCAGTGCAATTTCAAGAGAAAATCGATCATTTCAGTAGCAGTTGGGACAATGATGACAGGTAAATAGCAACCTGATGGAGACCTTTGAAAAAAAAAAAAAAAGCAAAGCGTTTTTTGTACCCAGAATTCCCATCGTTCTGCAATAGGACAGAATTATTTTTGATGGAATGGTGAACAGATCCATTTTTATATCCAATGCTTCCAATAGTTATTAACTATTTCTTGATTAGGAAAATATTTCTTAATTACTTAAACTTTTAAGACTTTCTATACTTATTGTGCCCTGTAGTTGGCTGCTTTTCAGCACCTTTCTTTTTCTCTTTCTCTCTCTCTCCTGAACTCATTCTGTCGAAGAACTTTAGAGCGTTATTTATTTATTTATTTTCTCGCAGGTACCACCCAAGGCCCTCACAGGATGCTGTCAGCAGTAATTCTGTGAACTTGATGCTTCTCCATGATCGTGTTGTTTATCCCATTAGCAGAATGTAACTAAAGTAACCTAATGTGGGTGTTCTGCCAGTGAGACACTTTATTGCTTGCCTCTGTGTAAGGGCTCACGATGGTTTCCAGTGTATCAAGTACAATATACTTCCCCAGAAAATACTGGGCATACACAAACAAGACGGGACTGAAACTCTAAATACCAACTACATGTTTTTATACTGGCTGGGAGAAAAACTAATGTTGTTTCTTTTGCTTTTAGACTTTTTTAGACTCAAAACCGAATAAATAAAATTACATTAGAGGAAAATAGCAAAATATGTGCATATATGTTGAAATGTGTAGGACATTAAAGCACCTGCTAGTACTTGTTGCCTTAAACGGTGTCATGACAGTCTTATTCACAACACCTCAAATAAAGTGTTACTCACAATTTCACTCTTGCTTGTGTTTATAAAAAAAAAAAAAAAAAAAAAGTATATTTTCCTAAAGAAGTAAAAACCTTCCACAGTGTAGTTTATTACACCGAGGTAATGAATTTTTTCATCTGTATGCTAGAGCACTCTCCAAGAGGCAAGCTTTCCAAATTATGGACACATTACAGCCTGAGCCTCTCTGCAGGCTCAGACTTATTTCAAATTCAAACTCGTGGCAGATCCAACAAAGGTGTTGGAAGGTATGTGAGCATGACGGATGGGAGCAAAGGTAGCTGTAAGGGGGTGTAAGCAAAGAAGAAGAAATATAGAAAAAAAAACTTTTCTCCCACCATCATCCTTCAGAAAAACAATACCAAGGACAGGAAGATCTTAGACCTGACACAGTTGAGTTGTCTTTCTCTGGCGAGAGAACGAAAGCAAGTGGAAGTGGTTACCTGAGGCACAACACTTTTGTGGAGTTGTTGTTTTTCTAAAGTGTATGTCAGAGCAAGTAAAGGAAATGCATTGGTACTAATGGTGCTGTTACCAAGCATGCCAGGCAAGTACTAAGGAACAGAAATGAAAATGGAGTTAGAAGAAGACCAGAATGAAAATGGCATACATAACAACATTATGCCATTTGTCATCATATATCTCAACTTGTAAAGGTCGCGGTTCACTTGAGTTGAACCTCCACGGTCCACGTGGCTAGATTACACTGTCTCTTATCATACCAAACTGTACACATGAGGTTATATTTACGGTGACCCTATCTGTGACCCGATTCAAGAATTTCCCAAACATTCATTTAGCAATATACTTTGATTATGCAGTCACATTTCTTAATGTGCATATTAATATTGATAAATGTTAGCATTTTCATGTTTGGAAAAGAGCTTGGACTGGAAATGTAGAATGAAGGAAAGAAACTTTTAAATGATTCCAGGTGTTTCCAGGAGAAAGTTGTGAGTGTTGCCTAAGCTGTAAACTCTTCTACTTGAATGAATTATTCTCTTCAGAAGAAAATACTGAGCCCACTTGCTTTGGCAGAAAAAAAACAATATAACAGCTCCTGACATTTCAGCATGAATTTTGATGCCTAACTCCATTTGTATAATAGGTTAGCACTTAGTTTTGCATTTTTCTTTGCCATTTCATTTCTCAGATGGACATTGGGTTCTACAAGACTCATTGTTCTGGCGCATCCTGCTGAATGATTTCACCTGTGTCTGCATTATAAATAACTGCTCAATCATAAGAGGAGGAACAAATACAAAAGACTAAACTTAAGTAAAGCTTTATAAATCATTCTGTCTTGCCAAATAATTTTCTTTAGAAATCATTCAACAATAGTTGATTTATCCAGCAACCGACAGTAATGTTTTTTTTTTGTTGTTGTTTTCATTTTGTTTTGAAACTTCAAGCTCTGTTTCCACAAAGGTCAGTTCTGCAGAGAAGAATTGTTACCTGTGAGCTATTGTACTCGTGAATAATCAAATTTATCAAAGTGGAATCCGGCTTTAGAGAATAATGGAAGTGCAATTTGTGTGAGAAAACTCAAATTAAATAGATCCTTCTTTGCAACTGTGAAGGCTGACCATGCTTGTAATTAGAAACTTCAGACAAAAAAAAAAAAAATGTTTTATTTTCTGTCTGAAAAAAACAAGCATTGTTATAACCTTGAGCTAAAGCTCAATTTTGGTCCAGAAGGTCATCTTGATGAACAACAACAACAACAAAAAAGATTATTCTTTTTGTTTCTGCCCAAAGCTAACTAATGTCTGCAAACAAGTGTCGTCAAAAAATGAACTTTATCTCACCGATCAACCTTTTGACATGTACACTTCATCAATGACTAAACAGCTTTATGGTATGAAACAGATAAGTCCTCTTTAAAGGATGGGGCAATATAAATTTGATTCATCCTCCTACGTTCCCAAATAGCTTTTAACTTTGCTAGGTTTTATTTCACTTCTCAATCAGTCACTCCATCAACTTTATTTCTACAGCACAGTTCAAAACTTGCATTTGTTCAAACGTTTTGAAAAATGTTTTTCAGTTATCTTGTGATTTTCTGAGTCTCATGAACCAATAATAAAACATAAAAGCATCTAATTGCATGACGAATTAATAGTGCAATATAAGAAACATGCAATTAAATAACTACTTAGATCTAACATTAATTCAAAGTAAATACAGGACATGTAAACAACTTGTAATAATTATAGTTGCCCCTAATTAAAACTTAACATCTGTGATTATGAAGAGTATGTATGTATTTGATTAATTAATTATTTTCTCTCTTATTGTTTTTTTTTCAGTCAGCTAATGAAATAAATTTATTATTTTTATTTTTTTCTGCAAGCCTTGTCCGTCAAAGTGAAACAATTGTTTCAGCATGAATTATGCTCTCAACAGTAGGTATGAATGTTTCTGCTTATCAGGTAGAAACCATAACCCTGAGGCCAGATTAGAGGTAACATTGTGTTGACCACATTGTTACTATACTCTAAAGAGGAATACTTGAGTTCAATCAAGTATTTAATTATTTTTTTTTTTTTACCCCAAGAGAAAAACATGTCAGTAGCATTTGGTGCAACTGTTCCTTTAAAGTCCATACCTGATCCTATGTGACAGGTTATCAAAATCAAATGACATTTTATTAATGAAGTTCACTTCATCTAAAGCTGGAATTAAACCTTCCGGGCGAGACTGACATGTTGTAAGGATAGAAAATGTAACAGGGATATTTAAGGTTTCTAATGTGACAAACATTCACACCAGCAGCCGCTCAGCACAGGAGAGGAGAGAGTATACTTCAGCATCAGTTGTTCATGGCGTCCTAATGGATACATGGCTCCCTTCTCAACCTCCTCTCTGCTTGAGAGCAACATCTTGACACAGAGGACAGCACAGTTCCTCTCAACCCATGAGGGTCACTTTTAAACATAATAGCAGAGGAGATCTATTTTGCCCAAGATGTGGTTGCCAGGGAGGTCCTTGTCTCTGAAAGAGCAGAAAAGCACAGCACACTTCAAAGACTGGAAATAAACAACTTAACATAACTTGATTTGCAAAACAAATATTCATCCATCAGTGTGATCAGCCCCAGCTGAATCTGTGTGACTGACTTCTTCTTCAGGATGAAATATTTCCAAGATTTGGGTCCTGAGAATCAATCTTGCAGCAGAGTTTCCATTCAAACTGGGTCAACCAGATTCAATCCAACGATCAAAAAAGTGGACGGCTGTTCGATGTTGAAGGAGTTGCGTCATGTGATCCTGTTTTTTTTTTTTTTTTCTTTTTATGAAAACCAACCTTTCTGTTTTAATCTGACCAAATAAAAACACAAACATAATAGTTCAATTCGGTTTGGCTTATTTGTAGAGTAAATGCCATTCACACCAAATGTAATTTCAAAGAACTTTATGGAAAAAAAAAAAAAGGCAATTCATCATACGGACAGATTCCAAGTCAATTAAATATATTCCAAATTGGTCCTAGTTAATTGAATAATCCAGTCAAATTCAGTAATTTATCCAAATGGGTTAAAACATTTGCCAGGTATTTGAGGAAAGACTGCTCATTAAAATGACAAAGAGCGTAATATTTCAAAATGATATGTCATTTTGTACACTGAAATACAAACAAAAGCACGAAGAATCACATTTTTTGTCGTTAGCTGCAGGTTACGTTGCACGTTAAACTGTCAGATATTAGGTTGTGTCAAGGAGCAGCAACACTCACATCTTCTATTATTTTGTCATGCAGCACATTCATTAGAAAAGACTAATGAAATACTTCTTATTAAAGATTTTCTTAACTTAAATCAAAAATAAATTGATACAAAAAAAAGCTCTTCAGTGTCACAATTAAGTCGTTGTTATAATTACTATTTATAGACATTGCTTCTATCAAATTATGTTTTCTCACCTCATCTTCCATGTTCAGTTTTAAATTCCTCTGTAATGTTTGCCTCACCCCCTCCTTTCAGCATTTCCACCCCACCCTATTTTTCCCTGCCTGCCCATCTGTCTGTCATTTTGTCAGCTTATTAGTCTGGTTCCCTTAGCAGTCTTTCAGACGGCAATCTGCCTTCCTGTTTGAATTGAACGTTTCTTCATCCTTTCATTTCAAAGAATCAATTATGTAATAATTCCACAGAAGCTTGTTTATTATTCTTATTCTTATTATTATTATTATTATTTTATTTTCATTCTTTCTACTGAGTTTGCTTCTTGCATTTTTGGTCACTTTTGCTTCATTTCAAAATGGACAATAAAACACACTAGAAGGCCCCAAAAACATGTTAATAAATAGCCAGTTCAAAAAGCCCCTTTGTAGTTTCGGTTTGTGCAAAATTTATGTCAGGTGCGTCATCTGGAGCAAATGCTGAATATCAACTCTGAAACGCTTTCCTCTTTGGTGACTTTGAAGTTGAAATCATTACGTCCAAAGAATTCCCTTATAGCATTGCAACAGACATGGGTCAAGCTTGTATCAAGCTTCATACACATAAAAAATATGTCCTCAGTGAGTCCAGTTTTTAGTTGTTTGAACAGCCTTGTGAAACACCGACAACATAACATTATACTTTTGTTATTACTAGATATTTATAACTCATGGGCTTCAGTACTTCAGGTAAACTGCCACTTTTCTAACTCGGTGTAGCAACTAGCTATGCTGCAGTGAAAAAGATACCCTGTAAATAATAATGAGTAACAACAGGTGGAGTTACTCTTCCACCTCACCATAACAATGACATTGCCTGCAATATTTTATTAGCATCTCAGTCTAGTAAAATGCATTTCGGTCAGCGGCTGGTGTCGTTACGTTTTAGTTGTTCCAGCCTTCAGTTCCCTTGACGTCTCCAAAGTCCTGCAGCAAAGCCCACAATCATTTGTTCAACCAGTCAATATGTTCTACCATTTTATAACATCTTACACATATATTAGCTGAAGAAAAAATCTGCATAGTCATTTGGCAGAAGAAACATTTTAATTAGAAAGTCTTTTCTCTGGAAATGTCACTCCTTCTTGTGTTTTCACAAGCATTCACTTATGTTGTGACATCTAATTAACAGATAAATAAAATAAAAAAATACATGTTTCTGATGTTTATGTGAAAATGGATAATAGTGAAACCAGCTGCTAATGAAGTTGTTAAGTATCAGGTTAAACATACAATGAAAACATCTGTGTAGAAAACCCAGGAGAGCAGATAAGACCTCTTCATCAAGTCACTTCATAGTTCATGTGTTATGACATTTTTCCTCCAAATGCATCAATATAATTCAAAAACATTTTATTGATGATAATGTCATTCCTGTACCCAGATGCATACTTTCTTTCTCTCCCTCCCCAAATGCAGTGCTCAAAAGCAGTGCTTTTTGGTTGTTTTATTTCTATGATTTTAAAATACAAACATTTAAATCAGACTAATTGTAAGGCAGGAGATAACAAGTACACCAAATCATTAGTATCAATTAGTGGCCTAGAGCAACTGCATTTTCTAAACTTGAGGAAAAATGTAGCTTTTAAGGTAATGAGGTATGCAAAATTGAACAATCATCTACAAGCATTAAAGTTTGGCTTTTGTCCACGTTTTTTTTCCACATGAACTGCTGATTGCTTTAAAATAACCTCAAATTGCTATGATAAAAAGGAAAGACTTAGCATTTACAGCACTAAATCATAACTTTTTCTTTTTTACAAACCAATCAAAGTTATAATAAACTCAGTTTCAGAAGAGGTAGCACATTTACTTAATGGTATTTTTTATTTGTAGTGTTTTTACTCATTACCTTTTTTTTTTTATTTATTTTTTATTTATTGGTAAATAAAGAAAAAATAGCACCAAAGTAGCACCACTTCTACTCGCTAAAACTTCTGTCTTAATAAAAGCTGCACGACACACATAGGACTGATATGTAATTTTGCCTTTTCTATCTGAATGGACTGTTCTCCCAATGTTAAACTGTTGCCATAGCAACACTGTTTCTATCTAAGTTGGTTTATACACATGAACCAGCATATTTTGGAAACATCAAGTTCTGTTCTATCTATTCAGTATGCCAGCTGCTTATATAGCATTTGGGACTTCAAGGTGATTGATTTTTTTTATTTTTTTTTTAACTCACAGTGCTTGAGCAGCAACTCTATATTGATTTTTTTTCTTTTTTTTAACATTACTGAAAAAAATTATCAGTTGCACTTATCAGTTTCTAAATCTTGGCTCAACTTGACCTCAGGCCACCCAGCCCAGTTTGAGATGTTATTTTATTTCTGAGTAGACTTGCTGCTGATTTGTCAATAATTGTGTTCATTAGTTCCGTCTTTCAAAATGAACAGACAAATAAAATATTGTCGATGGAAATAAATATCTAACAACAATTGTCCAATAGACACAAATGTTTTTTAAACTAACCCCCCCCCCAACACTACATGAATACAATACAGCTCATTCTAGCATTGAATATAAAGTTTGCAGAGTTTCAGAGTAGATGGTGAGAGTTTTATGCATTCATAAAATCATGGTGTTGTTTTCATGTTTTACTAAAAAGCATTCAAAAAATAAAACATCGAAGACAGAAAAAGCTCTCCTGAGCCTCCAGCTCCTGCTCAGATGTTGACTAGAGGATGTTATTATTAAATTCGACATAATTTTGATTTTTTACATATTACTTTATTTCACTGCGTCTGCCCTCACTGTCCATGGAATTTAGATTTCAAGAACGTTTCAAGACGTTGATGTCGTACCTGCTTTTGCATGTTTACCTGCGTCTATGCACTAGGAGTGGACCTACCTATTGCAGCTGTTGGCATGGAGAAACTGGCTGTCAGATGTGATCAGGACTCATATCACTCATGTTTCCCTGATTTAATTAGCAGAGCCTGGGCAAAGCTGCCTTTGGGAAGCCAGTTTTCTTTCTTCCTAATTGGTATATTAATTATATCAGAAAAGCACATTGTGTTTGCCTACTTCAAAGTTGACAGCGCTAGGGTGTCTGTTTTGTTTGTAGGTGTGACTGTGCATGTAAATATAAAACTTAATAGGAAAATAATTGTGCCTTTGAGGGAACGGGTGGTTTAGGTTGCAAGGTTATATCGACATCTAACCTGCATATTTCTTCATCAGTTGCTGATAAAATGCAAAATTATCACTATAAAGTAATTTTCTTCTATTGATTTTATGCTTCAATTAGCAGCTGCAACGGCGAACCGGCTGTACGTCTTTGCTGTAAAACAATGGTGTTTTTCAGCACTCACGGTTCTACATGTTTGCCACATTTACTCATGCTCCACAACCCAAACAGAATATTGAAAAGGGATTACAGCCCATGAAGCCGCAGAGATAACAGCTCATACTTGCTCGGCCCTATTACAGCCTGATGATAAAAGCTCTCAAAAGTGCCATTTGAAACCAGCTGGCTTCACACAAACACACACATCCTGCGGAGTGACAGCCATTTATGTGTTCATTCTAGTAAACTACATATCACATATAACATCAGCAAAATGAATCCACCAGATTGCTGACTCTGTTAACGTTTAAATTTATCGCATTGTAGGTTTTCATAGGTGGGTGGAGAGGATTAAATTATGTTTTATCATGGTTACATTTGTCAGAGCAATTTTCAAAGTAAAAAAAAAACAAAAAAACTCAACAAAACATTAGTACAAAGTTGTACTAATGTAGAAGCAACAGGTATACATTTTAGTCAAAATGTTAAAGGAGGCGGTGTTTTCTGATTACATGAGTCTTGAAGATAGAGGACTGATTAAAATGAATAGGGTGCAAATCTGAGTTCAAAGAGGCTTTTCTTCATCCCTCTGGATCTGTCAGTGACAAGGTGCAAGATAAAAAAAAACAAACAATAGTATTACCCTAACAAAAACTTTTTGACATAACTTTTTGTTCCTTCAGCCTGATGGTACCAACATGAGAGGTGGCACCATCAGGGTATCTGGGTGTTATTTTCAGGGTGCTGTGCAGTGTTATTTTTCTGCCGTACATAGCGTTTTCTATGTGGACCAAAATCTTTCATTTTTGGTCTCTTTTGACCAGAACACCTTCTTCCACAGGTTTGCTGTGTCCCCTACTTAGGTTGCAGCAAACTGCAAATGGGACTTGGTGTAGCTTTTATTCAATAATGGTGATTAGCTTAGATGGGAGGACATGCTTTAGTGAGTTAGCAGGTGGTTCTCATCTGATAAAACAGTATTTTAGAACCTAATCCTGCTGTTTTTTTCAACTATTTTATTTATTAAAATACTGAAAATGCATCCCGTTTTTTTGTACTTTACAATATTCTACACCTAGTACTGGTTTTTTCAAAGTAAATAAAAAAGAAAAATCCATCAAATTATGTTGTTATGGGGTATGTATGCTTTTCCAAGGTACTATACATGGTTACCTAACAATTATCTTAATTGCGGTTCTATTAAACAAGGGAATTGTCTTCAAACTATAATTTTCAAATTAATATCATTCAGATTTACATACTCGTCTGTTAACGGTTCTTTTTACAGAACATTTCTCTCTGAACTTATAACATTTTCCTTCGTGAAAAACATGATTTAACGTAATGATTTTTACGTGCATCTGTGTCTGCAGCAGATCTGGAATCCCACCCTGAAGTAGTGAATAAGCCCCGGCACAGCCTCAGGGTTGCAAAAAAGTAAGCTTGTACTCATCCAAAGACACGACCAGCTTCATTCATCTTCTCAGAAATTAACTATTCAGCACCTAAAAAAGACTCCCACTCAGCATTGATGTGCAACCACAGATAATACATATTTCAGGTAGAGGAAAAGCACAAGCGGATTTTCATAATGTGCTCATGTTTGTCATTTCTTCCGGCCTTTTTAACTTTAGTCTAAAGCCTTTTTTCCTTCTCCTTTTCTTACCATGTATTAAATATGGCTGAAATGTGGGTTTAAGACATGGCTCAGTGCTCTTACAGACTTATCACTCTTCCTAGAGCAAATTAAACTCATTATAATCCATTAGTGAATGTCTTAGAGTTCCCTGTAGGCTTAAGGGAAGCATCTCTCATCTCTAAGCTCAGTGAGAGCTGGCAGCCTTTAGAAATATCACAAAAACTAATATGTTTTATTTTTTTAAAAATTGCTGGTAAGGCCATGGGAGTGGAGTCACTAGACAGCAAAAAGCATCATCTGTGGAATAGCTGGCCTGATGGATGAGTAGATACACAAGTATTTATTTAAGTGTATTGCGTCTATATTGCTTGGCTGTCTAGAACATGATCTAAATGTTTTTTTTTTTTGTTTTTTTTTCACAGAAATTCATTTGAAGATTGGGGAGGAGGGGAAATAATATTCTTGCTATTGTGTCGTCCATCAATTATACACCTCTAAGTAATGCAATTAGTCAAATCGTGAAATTCCCAATCCTCAAGCTTGGAGACTGGCGGGAAATGTGTTAAAGTTATTCCATTTAAACCTCTGCCCGCCTACAAAGGCAGACTCCCTGAAAACAGCCAGGAAATTAGTCCCAGTGCTGCGATCAAGCTACAGCTCAGCTGGAGAGAATCAGAAGCGATCCAACAGTCTTGTCATGTTCCATTTTACACTCCTCTGCCCGCCGATTCTCACACTCCTTTCGCTTGTTTTAAAGTGCACCATGCCTGTAGCTGTCTAATGCAGTGCTTCATTATCAAATGTACCCCCTATCTCTATCTCTACTGTCAGTTTATTCATTAGACAGCAGGCCCCTTTTCCATTAAACGGGCATGTGTAGTTCAAGAGACGTGACTGAAATTGACGGCAGGGTTGCGAAAGTCTTTTACTCGAGCCTGGAGTGAGATGAGGATTCAGACGAAGGCTCTGATTTTAAAGAAGAAAAAAAACGGAAGAGAGAAAAACATGATTGAGGCAGAAAAGCAATGTGTGTGTTGCTGGAGAGGAAATAACAACAACAGATTTGCTGCTTTGACATTTAGGGCAGCAGAGGGACTCAATTAATTTACATGTGCACAGATTATGAATCTGCTTGTAAGATGACAACCAATACTTGAGCAATTTTGTTACTTTATTCCAATAAAGAAATAATCAAACTTATTTTTTGTTTTTTGTAAAAATCTTAAATTTGGCTTATCAACAAATTTAGTTGAGAATGAATTGTTAAAGGTTTACACATTGTAATAGTGATGCATCACAATCTTTTGCCTTGGTTTTACAGGATTTCATTCCTGCAGTTAACATTATCAGATGAACTCGATTAAAGAAATAGATATATTTCACAGACTTGTGTGATAGCAGCTTGTACTTTTTGTATTTGTTTCAAATCTTTCACAAAGGTGTGTTGCTTTAAAAGTACTTTGAAATAAAACCTTCTAGGCTTGGCATGTTCCCCCTGAGTCACATAGTATAATGTATAATTATGCTACTGTCCTATTGTATTTGTAACGATGACAAGCAGTCAAATAAGCCACGGACTTTTATTGTTGCCGAGAGATTGTCAAAAAATCTTTGCAGATATTAATAATAATAATAAAATAATAGCAATAATAACACAAGTTATTGTTTTTGGTACCATAAGCAAAAAATAGGAAGGTAAATACGCAGTAATATACAAAACATCTGAACACATAATTCCTTAATGTTTGTGCATGTTTGTTTTAATCTCAATTGTAAAATATAGTCACATTTAAGGTTTAATGTGGTGTCAACTTTTGCATTCTTACAACGGAGCAATTTGCTTAAACTTTGAAGACCGAAGATAGCTGTCATTTGATGTCTTTTATTAATGCATCACCTTAAAAATGACCAAGTTATTGATCGACTGCGACCATCTGAAAAAAAATGCAGTGGTTCTTAGACATGCACAAGTTATTCTCTCTATAGGACCAAACTGCACACGCTTCACAATACAGCAGGGGTACATTTTCTTTGAAAGCAACTGGACATCTGTCAAAACGCTGAGTTTATTATTTAACAGGAAAAAGTCCATCATCGACAATCTTTCGCAATTACTTCTGAACCAAAGACAGGTATTTATCGTTACTGAACACGTCTCATGTGACATTTTTGACTGGGGTGGCAGCCTTGTTAACTGTGCCATTTACTAATGGAAGTAGAATAACAGTCAAGGACTATTTCTTGAAGGCAGGCTACAATCAGCGAGAGTTGCATTTAATCAAACGACATTTACATAAGTATAGAGAGGATGGTGGGCTTTTATTGCTTGTAGAAGGGCAGACTTAAATGTCTTCTGAGAAAACCTTAAAGGGGTGGTAGTATGTATTTTTTTCATGCACATAGTGCAATTTTATACCCCAGCTAAGTATCCTACCTTCAGTTAAGGCAAAAATGTTGCATATATCACAATTTGACACGTTGTGGAGCTTTGTGGAAATAGGAGGTGCTTTGTGAGAGCAAGCATTCACATGCGAGCATGAATGGTTCCCACAGGAGAGTCATGCATGTATTTCTCAAAGATGCGCGGAAGAATCAAAGCAACACTCCAGGTATGTTTTGATGAGAAAATAACAGTTTGTTAATTTATAAAATAACATCTTCCACATTTGTTGTCATTAAATTGTTTTGCTGTTCAGCAACTGAATCTTTGAAATCTTTTCAGAGAACCTTTCAGAAAAGATCATCTGCATGCACTCAGTTGATCATTTACTAGCCTTGCAGCGGTTTTAGGTTGCACGGCTTTGCTTTGTATTTCCAAGGGAAGCAATAACCCAGAAGGAGCCTATAATTCAGCCTTCTTTCACTCACTGGAATCTTAAAACTAAAGCTCTTCCAGAGCTAGTAAAAGCTTTTTTTACTACATTGTCACTTTTTTTCCCCCCAGTCTTCTCTGAAAAGCATTTTTTCAACTTTTCCTTAAACCTTCATTGTCATAGGCATTTTTTTTTTGTTTTTTTTAATCCGTATAGAAGAAAATGACTGAAACATCTTTACTTTATGTATCGTCATCAAACAGTTTATTAGAACTATTTTTAACGATTTTTTTTTTATGTTGTGGCTTCCAGGGAATTGTTACTTATTTTATAATTTTTATCTAGTCAAAGATCTGTGCAAAAACATCAGTGCGTTTTGTACGGCTTCCTTTTTATCAACACTCTTGAATGTAAATAAGCTCAAATCAGAGGTAATAAACATGCAGCACCATGAGGTTCCTTATCTCTTGAAGAGGAATAGCTAAAGCCTCAGATGAAATTGTTCTCATGCATTGTTATGTGCATGTGGGTCACCTCGTCTAGTTTTTCATTCATTTGTTTGAATCGCAAAAGTTTAATACTTAAAGCAATCTCAAAAACATGGAAAATTGGTGAGTCAATTTGATTTAGTCACTTACTGTTCTTATTAGAGCTAACATCTAACAAGGACATTTTTATATTGTTGACCCCAATCCCTTATTAAAAATGTTGCACAATCTGGTCCTTTTTTGAATTATTTACATCTTATCTTTCAGACAGAAACTTTAATCTTCATCTGAAACCAGGGCAGGGCAAATTCCTTCAGTCTTTTTTGTAGAGTCCATTGGGTTTTTATGTTTGTTTTAAGATCAATTCTGTTTCTACTATGCATAACTTCCTCTTTGTTCTGATTATTAACAAATGTAATAATAAGCTGATAGCCAACTCACTTGGAGTTGGCTATCAGCTGTACTACAAAATTAAGTAATTTGATGGCTGAGTTACTTACCTTCAGTTAAATTCTAAAAAACAGAAAACTGTCACTGCAGTTTAGTGTTTGTGGAGTCATTAGCACTTAAAAGTTTGTTAATTTATTTTAAAAAATGTAAACGTTCTTGTAATATTATCAGGTAGTCTAGGACAATATTCTCTGAGAAAATCTGGATTCACTGTTTCACATGGTTTATGATCTGGAAATAATTTAAGAAGTGTTGTTTCCCCTCTAGTTTTGATTGACTCTTTGGATCTTCATATGACTTATACTGCCCATTTTATACAAGTCCCCCATGGTAGATACACCACTTGATTGCCTCTGGTTCCAATATACCAGTGTTTTTCCAATAAAAAATGTTTGGATTCAAACCCATGAGGGAATACGTCTGTGAAAGCTGTGATAATTTGTACATTTGATATACGTTGACCCATAAATCCTCAGAGAGAATCATGATTGGGTTTGTTATGCTTTGAGGCAATTTCTCCTTTGGGCTAGATAGTAAGCACAGCTAGTTCTCGATGTTCATCTAGTCTGGTCTTATGTTTAACTGTTTTGTCATTTGAAAGATGATCTCTATATCCTTGGGTCTGAAAAACTTTTCTGGTGTTTGCAAGCAGTTGCAATGGAGTTTCAAAGGACTCTAAATGGTTTTGAATGTAATACAACAAAAATGTTCAAGTTTAGATGTTTTTTTTACATGTAATAATTGCATTGACAGAGTGATATTAATAGCAATAATACTTTGTTTTTTAGATATCTTATCTCGTAACTATGTTGAAAAGGCTGTAATTTCATTTTTCACAAATCAACATCAAAGAACATTTAGATTTAGATTTTGTAAATATTAGATTTTTTTTTTGTCTTTTTCTTTTAAAAACCTAAAATGGAAATTCAATGGTAGTTCTTGTAGCCACAGCTGCCCTGGGACACTCTAGGACACAGAAGTGAGGACGCTATGCGCCAGCGTCGCAGAAACCTGTAACTACCACTAGCAAGTAATGTAGGTGAAGTGTGTTGCAAAGGACACACCTGAAACATACAGAGCTGGGCTTAAAACAGGAAACACATTAGCTACAAGACAGGCTTCTTCCTCCATTTCCACTCTCACCCCAGCAATTCTTCTTAAAGATTGTGTTCAGTGACAATGTGGCAATGATGTTTATGCTGCAGACAGTCCATTGTAACCTGCATATTTTATCATTTTTATTCATTATTTCTCTTTTGGTTACAGTCATTTCCAACTTTCCTGCTTGTTTGAGATTAATTTGGCGTATTGCAATGTTGGAAAAAAAAAAAAATCTTTATTCTATTTAATTTTCATAACAAGGTGTTGTAATTCTGTTCAAAAGCCTTGCTTTTATCTTTTGTTGACGTTACAATTTGTTTTCCATTTTGGCTGCAATTGTATTTGAGAAATCATTGTATTTCATTTGTCCAGCTGAGAGTTTTCTAGTACTCCCTTTTACCCCCATAAAAGTGCTTGAATGTTGCTCCAAACTGTGTGACTTCAAATATCAGGCAACAAATCAGCCATTTAGATTCAGCTGTTGTGTTATTTCATTTCCCTCAGCAATTACATGAAACAACTGGTCCTAAACTGGTTCTTTCACTTGAGACGTGCTTCAAAATGAAGGAGACACCGTGTAAGAAAAACTATAGAAAATAATTGGAGGCGGTAGATGCAAGCTGTTATTTCTTCTCATTTGGATTATTGCAACGGTTTCCTATCTTAGCAGAAAAGACAATTGTTTTCAAATGGCTCAAATGTTTGCAGCAAGACTAATCACAAGAACCAATGGGATTCGTACATTTCAAATTGTGTTAACAATCAGAGCTTTGCAAGGTCAACATTTTAAATACACATGTGACCTGTTAAATCCTTTGCACAATAATTTGGATAACTGTGTTATCTCCTGTTAGTTCCTCACCTTAACCTGAGGATTAATCTAGATTTTGCTTCTATCAGGTATATTTTAACTTTACCTGCTCTGTTGGGCAACTGTCTCTGCTGTTCTTGATGACAAGCAATTGCACTTTGAGTGTTGAATATGATATACAAATAAGAATCGATAGCCTAAGAAATTAAATGAAGAATTTGTCACATTTGTGCTGACTGCCAAAACTTGAAGCTTGTCTTCTGGAGTCTTAGAACAGCTCTGCTAAAACGCACATGTCCTACCAGTGGTGAGCAGCTCTGGTCCTCCTGGGCCGCTGTCCTACATATGCTTCTGCATCACAGTAACTAGTCATTAGGAGGCTCATGCAGAACTGGTGACAGCCTGTGGAGAGAAATCTACTTTCTTTTTTTTTTTTTTTTTTTTTATTTAGGTGCACTGGAGCAGGAAAACATTACAAAATGCACAACATAGACTCTCAAGAAGCAGGATGATCCTTCCCTGTTCCTGAATCTGTAATAAAAATAAATAAATTAATTAAAAGAAATTATTAAATGTAATAGTCTTTTTTAAAATTTTATTTTCAGTCCCACCTCCAGTGGTTTAAAGGTCTCGCTATTAATGCTGGAAGCATTGTTTCACAGGGGCAAAAACAATGGGGGACGCTGACTGCGGGTTTTTAATTAGATTTCATTAGCTAAATAATTGCATCAGGAATGTTCATAATGAACTCTAATTACTTGTGGAGGTCTAAATGAGAAAATCAGTGGCAGGCACTGGTGGGTAAGGAAGAGTTCAGGCGCATTGTAGGTGATTCTCCTTGGGAAAACGTGTCAGCCAAATGACTCCAGCAATCATGATTATTAACTTATATTTTATCTTTAAAAATAAACCAAGTCTATATGAAATCACATTGCATTTCAAATGTGTTTGAGTCTTTTCATTTCCTTTTTGTCAAATTTGTTTCAATAATTTAGTTCTTTGTTTAGTACTAATAAGCCTACTCCTCATCTCCTCTTTCTTCTTGCTGACTGCTTGCGTGTATCCTGAGGCTGAATGCCCTGCAAGTGTTCCCAGGTCGACCAGATCCCTCCATCTCGTTGGGCTCGGTGTCTTTATGTACTTTCAGTCTCGTCATGCTGTCAGAACAGGAGATTAGCTATTCAATCAAGCCAAGGAGGAGCACTTTGCAGATAAGGTCGGCTCTGAAGAAGCTCCTTCTCCATACAGTACCATATGTCGCAGGAGATTGGCTCCATTTGCATTTGCATCTTTCCTTCTCCTTCTTATCCGTCCATTTTGCAGCCCTAGAAACCGTCCTATCTTAATTCTGCATTAAACTATCAATATCAAATAACTTTTTTTTTCAGCCATAGAAAATATTCTATTATTCTTCTCCACTGAAACTATCCAATAAGTGTGGTCCAAAATGTTTTTGCTTCACTAAAAGAAGAGACTCCCATCAAAGAATAACATCTTCATGTTCAGTCAGTTCAGACAGTTATCAGATGAGCCTGTAGCCAACCAGATATCTGCTTTGTTATTGTCATGATACGTATCTTGAAAAACCGCCAATGATGTGATGCAGCAGAGATACATGAGTCTCATGTATCACAGACAACTGCAATGCACTTAGATTCAATATTTTTTATTTAACAGGATATGATTTGACGGACTGAATTGAGATGAAGTTTAGTGAGTGATGCCTTCCGACTATAAAAGAATATATTTCTAAGAAGGTTTTTTTATTATTACGCCACAACAATTTACTTCAAAGCAAGATGAAGAATCTGCCATGCTTGTCGCCGTTATAGTAACTCAGAATAAAGAAGAAACTTTTAACTCTTGGTTTATGAGTAGTAAAAACAGGATTTCAAAGATGGTTGTGTAAAATGCTGTAATTAACTATAAATCTGTCTATTAAGCTTGACTGAGCTGACTCTATATTTTTCTGTTCACTTTGTAAACGGCCTTAAGAAGATGCATTATGGGTAATGTCAAGGTCAACTTTCAGCTAAATTAATCATACCGTAAGTTATTCTGTTACTTTTCTTTTCAGTATTTTTTTCTTTTTCAAATTGGTAAATATCTACCAAACATCATATTGCTACTGTAGAGAATTGCACACCACACCCATTCTTCACTCTTTTAATAAATATGTAAAAATAATTATTCACACAGTTAAATAACGCTCTCCTGAAACAGCTTTGCACAATTTAGTTTACACTGTTATGTATGCATGACTTGATTCATTTTCTTATCTAAATTACTTTACAAATCGTATGTGAAAAAGTGCTAAATTTATAGAAAGGTGATATTGCGGTGTTATTTACAAAAGTCAGTCTTCCTCTTTGACTGAAATTAAATCCTGAAGGAATAATGTTGCACTATTAAAAATACCTAAATAGCTTAACTTTACTTCATTCACTTCCAATATTTTTAAATATTTGTCAAGATCGTTGTGTATGGAGGTCAAAAAGTGGAAAAAAAATTGATCTTTTTTCTTCAACTTCCAAAAACATTTTTTCTCCTTTTTTTCTTTTAGCTGTGTTTCTTTTTCCATATCCCACTTCTTAACTTCCAGGTTAATTTCTCCTCTTATAGATTATGTGGCCAAAAATATGTTGCAGCTTACAGAAAAAAGGCCTAAATCGGTGCAATTTAGAGCCACAGAGTACAATCTAAATAGCGGCGTTATTGGACTCATCTGCTATATGAAATCCATAGAAGCACAGTATAATTGCGTTCATTTTAAAATGCCCTCTCCAATGTCAGAACGTGCAGAATTACAAATACATTTACATCATTTTTTAAGCTGTGCCATTCTACATGCACGTCCTTTTTTCTTCCTTCTCCCGTCTCTTTCATAGCCTACTTGAATCTTTTTCTTCGCATCCTTTTGTTTCCTTACTTACTTTCCAAGTCGTATCTCAAAATCCCACTCTGTTTCCACTTCAGAGTCTCTCCCTGTCTAGTCTGTTTTCCTTGTATTCGCTGTCTGCTGGCAATTCTCAGAACTCCAGCACATTGTCAGAGGTGAACGAATAAATAGTTAAAGCAAGTATGATAAGGGCAGTAGAAGACCCACAAAGAACTTGAATGTAAAATATTCCAGCTGCTAGCATTGTCACTGTTGAAACTTATTTGGCCTTTTAGACGTTTAAGCTCACACTTACCGACTTATAAATTGCCACGTCTATTAAGGTTATTTAACTGTGCTTGTAAAAATAAGACGTTTTGTTACAGCAGCCGCTTTATGACCTGAAAGCACACTGGAGTTTCAAAGTACAATGTTATACGTTCCAACACTTCTTAGAAACACCTGTGCAGATACAACCCTATATTATTTCAGTCTTTTTTAAACTTTTTTTTTTTTTAGATGTCTTTGCCTGGGCATGATTAAAATACATTGCTGTTTCACATTTTGACACCTGAGTTGAATAATGATTTCCTACACAAAGTTTTGTATTATTTTTCCATATGAACTAGAAGATAGCTTTTATAAAAAAAGTGCTGGCCTGTATTAACTTATTTTGTTCCTTTGTAGAAAGACAAAAGTTATTGGTTTTATTACCTGCTGGTCTAAGGACTTCAACTGTCTAATGGCAGATGTAATATTTGCATGAATGAATGAATGGGAAAACCTCTCCTTCTTGTCTCACTTCTTTCTTATAAACTGTAAAACAGCAGAAACCCTGACTTCCATTACATCTCAATTAAAAACACACCTGTTTAGAATTGTGTTTGAAATGCAATATGTAACAATGTACTTTTTTATTCTATGTTGCATGACTTTGTGTTTTGTGTTTATGATGTAAAGCACTTTGAAATGCCTTGTTGCTGAAATGTGCTATACAAATAAAATTAGATTGATTGATTGATTGATTGATTGATTGATTGATTGATTGATTGATTGATTGATTGATTGATTGATTGATTGATTGATTGATTGATTGATTGATTACTAAATTTAAGATAATTCTTCCCAATTTTCCCAGTTCCCAGGAACAGTGAATTTTCAGTCAGCATTGCTTGTCAAGCTCATAAATTGACTAGGATGAATTTGACCTTTATTTAGGAAAAATAATTCTAAAGGAGATCCACTTGTTTGGTAGATGCAATAAATAACATAATGTTTAGTGTCTGTTGACAGTAATAGAACAAGCTGTTTTCTTGTGTGATAGTAATTGACACAACATGTGTGCCCAGTTAGACATTTTCAACTCCATAAATGTCTCAGCTTTCATTACATGTTCAGCTTGATGACGCATTTCTGTTGACTCTTGTCAACATGCAACAGTGTCTGCTTACTAATTCCTGGTGCCGTGGATGATCTACTCATTATCAGCGTTGACAAAAACATGCCATGTTCAAAACATTGACGGCATCCTGTGACACAGCAGGACGCTCGAGACCAGCTAACTCTTCATGCGTGAACTCTTTCCAATCGTAATCACTCGTCAAAGTCATTTGAAGCAGAAAGACACAACCACCAAAAGGGCCTTTCTGTATGGATTTTGCACTGCTGTGGAAGGAAGCTGGCAAATGAATCTCAATGACATGCAATTACAGCGGCTGCATTCACATGCCAGAGTCTGCCAGGCAGGAGGCACACTGCTACTGCAGCGAGGCTCCTTCCGCGCCCTCTCTACTCTTCCGTCTGCCTTTGTGGCGGTTGTTACAAATTTCTGTGGACACGTTTTTATTATTAAAACCATCAGCCATCTGGAAAAAGATAATCCAAAAAAAAAATCCTAGCGGTATCCAAAACAAACGTCATAAAAATTTAAGTAGCAGAAGGCTGTCCATGGCGATGGCACTTTCCCTTTTGAAAGCAACATGTATTATGTATTCACAATGCACAACTATCTTTTTGACCTTTCAATTACGGCCCCCATGATATTACTCAGGCACATATGAAAATCTCCCATTATACTGGCGATTTTAAAGTCAGCAGTTTTATTTGAAGAGAACGTTTTCAACAACAGAATTACTTCACATGACTGAGACAACAAGCAAAAAGAAATAAATGAAAAAAGAAATAAACATTACATTGAAGCAAAGTAACATTGTACAACACTGTAAATATAAAAATTATTACCAAGGGCATTTACTTCCAGCAAAAATATAAATGTTGTGATGTAATTTTCCGGATTTTTCTCTATTTGCTACATATTGTCCAGTTGCATTGTACAAGACATTGTCACATTTATACTGCTGTAGTTCTGATTGTCTTATGTTGAAAATAACAATTTCAAAACGGGTGCCGATTCATCAGTCATTATACTAATGGATCTGTTTCTGAAGCAATCTTTTCATACAGAAGGAGACTGAACATTAATAGATTCGGTACACACTACTGAACATCCTTTGATCTAAACCATTGTAGCCCTGGAAGCTGAACTCCTATTCCAGTCCCCAAAACTTTTGAAGTTTCAATCAGGTTTTCTTCCGTTTCTAGCTCTCTCCACATTTCCATCTACAGAGCATCTCTTCCTCTGGTGATATGTTGAGGATGATGTTCACAAATAGAGTGAAAGTTGGATTTGTTCTCACATTTCCACCACATCTTTGCTGTGTACCTCAAAAGTCTTGGTGCAAACTTTAAAGTCAGGGTTGTCAGCAGGATATCATAAAATACATACAAAGCACCACCTATTAATCCAAGGCTTTATATTGGAACCTGTCGGCTGGTAGAGCATCCCTCCATTACTTTTCTGATTCTCTCCTTAGTCCAGCAGTTTACATCAGTACCCCATTTGTATTTTTAGGTATTTGATTTTACAGTGTTTCAAAATGTGCAAAGCCTGGGATGCTGTCCAGTGACCTCACTATACTTTTCCACAAATTTATCCCACACCTTTCTGGTGTGTTTCTTTATCTTAATGCTTGTCGGCAAATGTTTTGTAACACGCCTCTCGAACCTTAATATAACCACTGTAGGAGATTAATCTGCATCATAATAAAAAGAACACTGTCATGATTCTGGGGTCTTTGAGTTTTATTCTTTGTGTTTTGATCTCTTTCTTCTTTTCTTTTACCGTGCATGAGGTTATCGTTAGTGTTCGTGTTGCCATATGAGTTCATTTCTGTTGGATTTGGTTTCTTAGTTTGTTCTCCTGCTCCTATTTTCTCCATTTGAATAAAGCACCCTTAGAGATGTTCAGTGTTATCTCCTCTCTCTGATTCAGAGTTTCTTTGAGTTTCAGTGGAGCTCCCTCGTGTTAATTAGTGTCTCACCCTCAGTTTACCTGCTTGCATTCTGCTGCCTGTTCCTCATTGCCCCTGATTAGTGCATGTGGTTCTTGCCTCAGCACATAAGCTCACTGGTTTCCTTTGTTCTTTGCTGGATTTTTCCATCCAATATCCGCCAGTCTAAAAGATACTATTTTCTGTGCATTTGTTTTTTTTTTGTTTTGTATTTTTTCTTCTGATAATAACATGGCACAACCATGCAAGACATATATAAAAAAATGTAACATCAAATGATGTGTGAGTACAAAAGTTAAAACCATAGCTTTTGAAAAAATTTTATTTCAGAGTCGGAGAAAAAAGGAAACGACTTTAGATTTTTCCCTCTGACAATTTGATTGTTTTAATAGGAACCTTTCCAGACGCAAACTGTGGGGCGCTGCATCTTTATGTGAATGTGTACCATGAATTAAACGATAATGACATTTCTGTCAGAGCTACTTTGAGCTAGTCAAGCCTGGCAAAGAGAAAAGAGGACAACTAAGGCGCACAGTGGCTTAGTGGAATGAAAATGCAGAGAAAGTGAGTGAAATGAATGGAATAAAATGCCAGAAGGAGAAGCAAAGGGAATTAAAACAAAAATGAAAGCAGAAGGAGCAAAACAGGAGCGAGAGTAAAAAGACTAGCCGGGATTTGCTTTGGCTCAGCAGTAGCTGTCACCAGACTTGCGCCACTCCCAACAGTAGCACAACTGAGCCCAATGTGGAATAATGAGCCTTAGAAATCCACAAAGGTCACTCACTGCAAAGATCTCCCCTCTCACTCCAACCCAAACAGAAATGCCACCATTGCGACTCAAAAAGAAAATTCTATAGTTAGAAGATGGGGTAGAGGGAAAAATAAATAAAAAAACGGAAGGGAAAAAAAAAAAAAAGAAATCCCCCAAAAGGGAGAAAGGCAGAGCCAGGAACTCTAAAGAAGATCTTCACCTTTATCTGACAACCTGAGAGCACTGCAGCAGTGGGGGACCACAGTGGGAGATGAGAGTAAAGAAACGAAGGGGGAGGCAAAAAAAGGAATTAACTAAAAGACGGCAGAGGAAAGGAAAACTTTTGGGACAACGAGGGAGGCTCTGCAAACGGGAAAGCAGAGACTGCTGAACCAAGACGGCGTAGGCCTGGGTGGAGCAAGAGCTATGATAGGATTGAAATCATTAGAGAGTGTTGCAAGAATGGAAAAAAAAAAAGATAACCACAAAGCATTAGTGTGTGAAAAGGAGCAACATCAGCTAAGACACACGGAGCTTCTTTAATACTGGATATTTCCTCCCTTGAAGTGAAAGCAGACTTTGGAACGGCAACGAAGGAAAGGAAAGATGATCTTTACCTTCCGATTTATCTCTTAGGAGCATATGGCACCTTATTGTCTCGGCTGAACTTCTGAACAGCTGAACTATGGCAACATAAAAACCCACTTCATTTTAAAGACCCAATTTGCAATTAATGTTCAGCAACATTTCCCCACATCTTTTAAAAGTCTCCGTGATTTGCATTCCAGTTACAGGTAATGCTCCGCATAACAAGCTTTGCATCTAAACACGCAACACCTGGGCCGGATTTCAGGCCACATTTACGCTCATCGTCATGATCTGAATATTAAGAGATTTCTAAGGCTTTTCGAGCAAGGTGTAATAAACTATTTGAAAACGCTGTCATAAAAGGGGGGAAATATACATTTCAAATAATGCGCCTGAGATTATCTACTTACTGCCAGTTTAGGTTGGGCAAAGAATTAAATCCACTCAGGCAGACAGGAACCTGAAGTCTACCAGAGTAGACTTCAAAACAAAACAGAAGGCTGCAAAAAATTTTCGAAAACTTGGCAGGATAGCACAAAGTGGTGCTCCAAAAGCCCTGGTCCTCAGAGCCTACTACCCTGCATGTTTTAAATATATCCCTGCTGCAGAAAAATAGATTCAAATTATTTCATGATCTCCTCAGCATGCCAATCAGATGTTATGTTATTCTGCAAATTCTTCTAAAAAATAATAATAATTATAAAAACAAGTGAAAGGATTTATTCATATGGGGATTAGATTTGCATTGCAAGCTAAAGGTGCATGTCTCTGTTACTGAATAAAATGGATCCTTTGCCCATTAGTAATGTTTGAAGTATTCCCCTTGAAATTGAAAATGCATCTCATAACAACTCCAACTTACACTTTTCGGAGATATAGTTTGGAATCGATGATTAGTATATGTGCACATCGAAAAAAAATCTTTCGCCAACAAGAACATTTTCACCGACGGAGAAAGCTGACAGTGTACATGAAGTGGTGATGGAAGCCAGATTGTGTAAAAAAAATGTAAAAGGTGATATGTCGCATCGCATTTCACTTTGCATCACACATATCCAGCAGACACACTATCATGAACGTGTAAAATCCACAGGGTTCTTTCAGCTTTCGTCGGTGAGTTTCGAATAGTTCAAAAATAGCCACTATGTCAAAGTTTTTGACTCGTGGGCCGAAATTTGTCAAGTTGAAAGTAAGCAGTCAGTCAGCAGTTGGTGTACGACAGGCCAACTTTAACCCAAACGAAAGAGTTGCAGTCAGTGGTGAAAGTAAACCATGCTGCAAAAGGTTTATTATGTTGGCTTTTATTTCCTTCCCATGCTAAACCTCTACTTTTAATACTGACTGACGCATGAATACATTAATTAATGGATCAGTGGATCGAACAAAAATGTTAGAAATTGATTCAACTCAGTGTGTGCAGTTAGTGAGTAAGATTCAGATAAAACGCTGCATAGTTATTTCACCTCCAGCTCATGATATTTTATAGAGTATGTGTTAAACCCCAACCCCGCTCAAATGGAGCCGACATAAAAACTAAAACAAGATAAAATCAGATGTAGTTGTCCTAAACAGAACAGCCTTTCTACTGTAAACGCCTACCATAATTTTTTAGGTATGTGATCATAACCTGCACCCACACGACACATTTTTCTGTTAAAATATTACAAGCTGTTCCACAGACGACACCCAACCCATTTTCTTGCGCTCTTAAACACGTGTTGAAAAAAGTTAGGTTTGAATAGGCTTGTGTGAAGAGCTTTTGCTCCTCTGCCTCCCCCAGAAACAATTGTAACCAGATCTCTGAATCATCCTTCATCATTCACCATGTATTTGTTCTTGTCCTTTTCATCGCACACGCGGCTACTTTTTAAACTAACGTGGTCATCTTTTTCATGTAAAGAAGACAAAAGAAAACGTGGAATTTTGCATTATTGTTGAAAAATAGTGTAGTGCTTATAGGCTCCAGCTTGATGCACAGTATCTGCAGCACATTCTCCTGTGTGGTTGAGTAAATGTAAGAAAAAAAAAACTAGAGGAAGTACCTGAACGTGATTTATTATTTTTTTCCCCTGAAACAAAATTGAGGGAATTAAGATTTCATGCTCCCGATACCAAGTTCCAATCTAATCTTATTTGAGAGATATAATAAAATTAGGGCCAAGTACTGTGAAGTGAAAGCTATTTGCCCCTCACCAATTTCCTTTATTTTTTTATTTTTTTGTCACATTTAATGACTCAGATCATCAAACAAGGTTTAATATCAGAAGAAATTACTTGAATAAATTCAAAAAGGCAGTTTTCAAAGGATGATTTATTTCATTATGGGAAAAAGTTATCCAACCCAATTTCTCTTCTAAACCGAAAAACTGGTTGTGCCAACGCTAGCAAAAACTGACATCAGCGATTTGTGACAACTGAGAAATTTTGGCCAATTCTCTATTCAATGTTTTCAATAGAGAATGAACAATGTGGTTAAGGTTACATAACATCTGAACTGGATTCAAATGTTTTTTTTTCTAGTTTTTTGGGGGAGATTTAGAGGCAGCTTTAGATCTTTTCCTCCTGCTAACGTGTGCTCAGGTTGAAGTCCTGTACTGGCGACTGGACATCCACCTGCAAGATTTTCTGGTCGAGGACAAAATGTATAGTTTCATCAGTTATGGTCTTGAGGAAACAAAAGAGCCCCAAAACTTTGCATTTTGAAAAGTTTGTTGTTTCTTTTTTGAAATGAGGACAGTAACAGATATTTCGCATTTTGTGTAGAACACTGTGATGTGGCAGATCCCACACAATATTAAACATTTTCATTTAACAACAATAATTTATCGGACAATATATTTTAAAAGACACCTGGCAACACACATAGAGGCACAGTCTTATATTATATAAACTTATCTGCTGATGTTGTTTTGATGTGAAGAAGTTTGCTCAAGTGGCAGACCACTGATACGTTTCTGTCTTGTGATTCGGCTTGTCACATTTTTAATGCATATTCTACATGAACAAAAGTTCCTGAAAAAGTTTTACTATCCCACATGGACAGCTTTCAAGGGATATCCAAGCACAGCACGCAGAGCAGGTGACATAATACAGACAGTTGCTGCAGCCACTACAGTCTTTCACTGTGAATGCTGTAAACAAGTGCAGAAAACAGTTCACTTCCTAAGAAAAAACAATATTTATTTTCACTCTAAAATAATGCATCTGACATTTATTACTGCTTTCCAAGCTTTGCACACAAAAAATAGACCATGACCCTTTAAAAGGTCATGGCCCCCTAGCTAACACTATGGATGCAGCCAAAATAAAATCAAACAAGCGGCTGGAAGTTGAACTTAATCAGATATTCAGATATTTATTTAAGTGACTATGTTTGTCACCTTTGTGACCCTTTGCTGTTGTCACTAAAGGGTTAAGCACAATCCAGATGGAGGCCTTAGACCTCAACACGGTTGTCTCATGTTCGATGCCTCATTAATTCCCCGTTCTGTCATTATGCACCTTCCTGTCAATTCACTATCAAATGAAGGCCACTCGATACAATAAAACCTTTTAAAAACAATTATGTGGTAAATTTCTGAATTGCTTAGTGGATGAATGACATTCACATTAGTTCAAGGTCAAATTGTGACATAGATGTGCTTTTTAAAATTATTTTATTTGTCCATTGGTAGTTTCTGATATCTCTGCCAGCAAATCCAGGAGCATCTAATATTAAGAGGATATTGGGGTCACAGAAATATATAAAAAGTTCTATTATTAACATCTTTTAAAAGATTTTTGTGGCCATATTTGGACTAATTAGACAGGATGTTGGTAAACAAAGGAGGGGAAAAGATATCCAGCAAAGTTCCAATGGACGGGAAACTGGACCATTTGACCATGAGGTTTAGAATTGAACATTCTTAGTAAAGGTTACATCGATATTTAGTTTATGATACTAAATGATATTTAGTAAATGATGTTAAAATGAACTCCAGACTTAATTAAAATCAGTTATTACGATGCCTATGTAGAGCACAACACAAGTAGGTCATTCCTCTCCCATTGACACATGAATTTTTGTAAAAAAAAATAAATCAATAAATAATTTGAACATGCACAGAGAAAATATTTTAAATTGTAAACAAAAAGACTCTTGAAGATATAAAATACTCCTAACATGGCCTGAACAGACACACTTAAAGTCTCCACTCACTGTAGGCTTGTCCCTAAGTCTTATTATTGCCCCTTGAACTTTTCATACACTGAAGCCTGGCACCAAAGTTTATCCTCTTATCTTCACTCAGCACAGCTGGCTTACTGGAGCTGTTTTGGTGTTTGTTGTTGGCGCAGGCACATGCTCACTGCAGAAGTGTTTACAAGGTTCAAAATATAAAACATAACACCATTTTGGCATCACTTCAGCCCCAGTAGGGAACCTACCATTTCAGTGTCAAAAAATTCTAAAAAATATCAAAACAAAACTGATAATCTTCTTACTACAACTCCGTTGCTCCGTGTTGAGGCTGCCGTTGTCCTGGTATAACCCTTGTCACTTATCACATCCACAACACAGATTTTTCCCCATTCCTACTTTCAAAGCATATGTTCAAGGATATAGCCAAATATTCTTTGCTCTGCTTTGTGTTTGCAGAATGCAAACTATCTGTGTGTGCTTTGCAACTCTATAATTTAGCCTCATATTGGTCTTACTTGGTCACTTTTAGATATCTCACTCCTGCATTTGAAGGTCACTATAAGTGTCAAGCCTAATTCATCTATGCATTTTTTATGATTTTTTTTTTTTCTGTTAATACAATCTATCAATCGAATCAGCCATTTTATTGTCTGTCAGTATCAAGTGTTCAAACCCAGTTGCTCGGCAACAGCAGTACTGGGACCCAGAGGCCGAAGCATAATTGCATCGTTTCCCATAGGGATACAAATCCTAATTCTTCTGTTTTGTATCACATGGGTTCTCCTTGGTTGAAAAGATAATAAAGAGGCTTTGTTGCTTTTATAAAAGTGAACAAGTGAGATACAAGTAGTTTAATTTAAGACCTGTAAAAATTATGCCCTAAAGGTCCTATTTTTAATTGATGCAGTGTGAATGCCAAGTCCATAAATCTAAATAAATACATTTGATTTTGTATATTCCTTCTTTGGAATTTTCTTATTTATGTGTATATAAATTGCACGCATCGTGTGTGTGTTCCACATGGGACTACTTCATTTGGGTGCAGAAGGTTGCCTGAGACTGGCTTCAGCATTGAAATAGTGTAATTCTGGTTAAATGCAGAGCCTGTTAATTTATCTGAAAAATCAATCGTAACAAACAAGTACTTCCCTGCACTCAGCTGCACATCTCTATAAATATCCACATTGGGTCATCTGCAAAAAAAAAAAGAAAAAGTGCAGCCTTGTGATGTGCAATTACACTGAAAAACATGCAGAAAAAGCTACACGTATTATCACATCAAAACTATTCACAGCAAATAAAGCACCTAATTTTTAACAGAATACTTACAAAACAGTGTAAAGTTGTACATTTATATTGTTTATACAAAATGAAATGAGAAAATGTAAGAGATTACACATAAGAATAGAGCAAATCCTGACGGATCATGGCTCATCGAGAGCAAAAATCAAAGAGGAAGGAAAAAGGAAAAATGAGGTTGATAACTGAGGAAAAGAAGAGAATTGGTGCCGGGATATCAGAGCTTTTAGCCTCAGTAGTGATCACAGCTACTACACTGAGATGTCAATAAAAAAGCTATTAGCTGATAAACAATTTCCACTAAAAAGTTCATATTACTATGCATTAAGGAACCAGAGAATGTATGTAGGTACATAAAAGGAACGGGAGTGGCCAGAAGATCAAAACCCAAGTTACTGTGAAAATGTAATGATTACTTTTTTGTCTTTTATACCATTTATACCAGAGCCCATACTGACACATGAAATAAACAAGTGTACTTCTCATTCAGCTTTACGGTCAAATTTAAGATATGATGAGTCGTAGTGATGTCTATCCCACTTTGGTCATGAGTTAATGGTCATGTGACATGTCATTTGCAAAAGGGATCCAAAGCACATCTTCTCTGTTTCCTTGTAAAATAGGAAACAGATTACACAATCCTCCATTGGTGTGATTTTAGTCATGTTTTCTTTATAGCTTAAATAACAAAACAAAACAAAACAAAACCTCTTCTTGATTAAGAATGCACTCCATGTCAGATACTGAGAAATGTGAATCATTTTCAACCAAATATCAAACGTGAACAATGAAGTAAATCTATCATTTAACTTTTCATCTAAATGAAAAGTTAAAACCAAAACTGAACCCAGCACAGCACAACACAGTCAGGAAAAACACTTTGATGCTCACCAACAACTTATGAGGGTTCATGTTGGAGGTCCAGCACACTTTACATCACCGAGTATCGGGCTATGCAATACAATAAAATGGCTTTTTGGCAACATCTGTATACACAATAACTGTGAAATAATAGATGGCTTGGATGGCATTTACATTTCAAAAGCGGTGTCGTGAAATATGTTAAATACATAAACCTAATTTAGATAATGTGGGCCAAGAGATTAAAACCCACAGAGAGGAGAACATTGTGTTAACAGTAAAAACATAAAAGTGAGAAAAATGAAGGTTTATTGCCATTAGACATTATTGCAATGTTGACTTAGAATATGGTTATTGTATCTTTGGATAAAAAAAAAAGAAAAAGATGTATCAAATTCAGACATCTTGCATTTAATACACAGCTAAAAATGTCTTTAAAAGCTGTAAAATTCTGTTGGGAGGTAAATTTTTTGACCTCTTGGTTATTAATGACATATTTCCACAAAAAAGCATTTTTCTTCCTCTATCTCCATGAACAAGTTTTTAGTTAACTCATAGGCTTTTATAAAACCTTATACTGATGTGTAATACTGACCAATTAGTTGGTCAGTATTACAGTAAATGTTATTAAACCTACGGCCAAAATAACAAATATCCTATTTTCTTTTTACAGAACTCTGATTCAAGGCCAAAACACTGAAAATTGTTCTCAGAAATCAGAGTTGTAATATCCATTTGATCTGTACAGAATACCTTACATTCATAAAAAAAATTTAAAAAATCAAGACGCTATGAATTTAAGATTTATCTGATTGTACAGTTTCATTCATTCTTCCTCTTAAATAAAATTTAAGTTTAACCTTTGTACATTTGAGGTTGAAAGCTTTGGTTGTTAATCTTAACCCTGCAATGTTGACATTGTAATATAGTTAATATAGATAAAATACCAACAAAATGAACAAAAAAGAAAAAAGAACTGTGTCCTGGATAGTCTCAGAGAACTCTCCGTATTATTCAAGGCACCTGCTTGGCCTTGTTTGCACGTACACATTCTCCCCCCTCTGTGATAGCCCTGATGTAAGATTAATGTTGTTATTTGCACCTATTTGTCACACCCTCCCCACCTTTTCTTTTTCACCCATATGTCCTGTCCCTTTCTGGTGTTTTTCTTTTTTTTTTTTTTTTGGCTCTTGCCTTTCAGTATTCTCACGTCCTTCTCACGTCCTGCTTCCTGTCCGCTCTTCACTGACTTTCAAATGAGCAGAACGCCCAACGGATGTATCACCTACTCCATTAACCAGAACCTGTTCTGTCCTCAAGGTACCAGCCTGGCCTGTGATAGTGTACCTTTTGTTTGTATCCGGATGCATGTGTGCGAGCCTGTGTGTAGTGACATGTAGTTTTCGCATAAAGTGAAAGGCAGCGACAGAAGGAGGAAAAGAGGAAAGAATGGAGGGAAGTTGATCCACAGTTGTGTGTGTGCGTGTTTGCGTGTGTATGGGATGCTTTTAAAGGATTTGGTCACGTCCCAGTGAGGTCAAATTCACAAAGACTGAACACAAGCACCCACGTTTCCCAGTTCATCTGAGGAGGATTAGCCATTAAATTAATGACCGGGTCCTGCTGTCAGCGTGAGTTGCTGTAAGTGTTTGCGTCTAAACAATGCATACATGCAGTTTTAGATCAAACCACCCTGTGCAGTTTTGATTTAATCTGAAAAAACACATAGAAGAGCTCTAGATCTGGCTAATAGAGAGATCGGTTCCCTCAGACTCACACTGACGACAAAACATTCCTACAAATCAAATAGTTTTTGTCTGACAGGAAGTCTCAGTAAATAACTTTCACGGACATTTAAGCAGAGAGATGAATGCTCTTTAAAACAATATGACAGGAAATGTAGCTATTTTATATTTGTTATTTACACCTCACATCATTAGTCAATGAGGTTTAAAATTCATTGTTTGCTTGAAAAACAAAAAGTTTGACCATCACATACATCATGTTCTCCTATCTTCCCTGAAGAAGTTAAGGAAATAGACCTGTGTCATAGATAGATAGATAGATAGATAGATAGATAGATAGATAGATAGATAGATAGATAGATAGATAGATAGATAGATAGATAGATAGATAGATAGATAGATAGATAGATAGATAGATAGATAGATAGATAGATAGATAGATAGATAGATAGATAGATAGATAGATAGATAGATAGATGTTCACCAACCAATTGAACTATTTTTTAGTAAATACTTTCTGACTTATAAAGACCAACACACAAGCTCCTTGTTCTCTATTTTCCAAAAGTGCCTTGGGGAAATGGCACAGTATCAACATTGTGTTGCATGAAATAGAAACGCTGCAAAATTTTTTAAATCTAATTTAAAAGGAAATGTCCAAATCTGTGGCCTTCTGGCATTTCATTGTTTCCTTTTAGTTTTTGAACAGCTTGGTAGTTTGGTGTAATCAAAAACTTTTGTCATTTGTTTGCAGACAGTATCTGAGGGTGACTTGTTTTTTTTTTAATTGTTCCTCTTAATTATTTCAAGAGCTGATATAATTTTAGTTAATTTCGTCTTGGTTTTAAAATGCCCACGTTTGTCAACTCTCCACTCATTCTGTGTCTGTATTTTTGTCTTTTGTAGATGCTCCTCTTATTGTAATTCTGCAAGTGCTGCCACGTTTTCAAGATTCCTTCTAAAACAATTCAAAAATTTGACATTGATATTTGCCTAAGGAAAATTATTCTATAGATTTATGTATTTTATTAATGTATTCAAAAGCCACAAAAGCCCCTCAGGATCTTTCCCACATCAATGGTTTATTTGAAAAGATTGTTTTAAAATGTGGTTGAAATTAATCTCACAAGTACAAAACATAGCCGAAGACTAACCTTCGTACAGGCTAAGGAGGCACTGAAGTTGTCACCCCGATTTAAAGATCCATGTTGGATCCATGAAGAAGAATGCAGCACAAACAAGGAGGCAGATGGCACCATTGCAAGCCCAGACGCCAGCATCACCCTAAGCTCTCACCTAATAAAGTGAACAACAGCTAATTAGTGGGGCACTGTCAAACCAAAACACCTTGAGGTGTCAGACCTATGACAGGAGATCAACTGCTTTGAGCAAAAAGCCTCCCATCAGCAGAACAACACAAATTAGAAATTACAAAATATCGGTGGCAACTACAAAAAGTTGGATATTAAAAGAGCTGTTTCAATGTCATCGCATCAGATAAACTCAGCAGAATGCCAATTAAACAAACTTAAATAAGCACAAGAAGCAGCGATGGAGAATAGGAACACAAAGCAAAGCAGAGCAATTCTTGCAACTTGGCCTGAAAAGAGTTTTGGTTGTTACGTGTGTTGTGCAATTATAGCTTTGGTTTGGCTCCAAATATCTGCAACTAAATATCAATGACAATTTTAACAAAAAATAATCATTTAGATCAAAATTATTAAGCCAGGGCATCACCTGATCATCAGGAAACAATATCCAAAAAGTTTCCAGTCTCAGTTACTGCTTATGAATACTTATGGTAAGACTTTATGTGATGGGTTGTGAATAAGACTGTCATAAACATAACACTGTTGTCATAAAGTGTCATTCAGTAAATCATAACACTTTTAATACAAAATGTCTTTGTTATGTCAACTTGACATTAACCAAGAAATCATGATCTGACATAAATTTGTTAGAAAAGTATTACTAATTAAACTTTAAAAATTATGTAGCTTTATGTTATTAAAGCTAAAGTTTAATCAGAAATACTTTCACAGCAAATTCATGTCAGATCTTGGTTGTCATAACAAAAACATTTTGAATAATGTCAACTTTGTATTAAACGTGTAATGATTTACCGCATGACACTTTATGACAACAGTCATAAATATTCATGAAGACTTACTCATGTTCATGACAGGTATCACAAACCATCAAATAAAGTGTTACCATACTTAATTATCAAGACATCAGTATTATCTTCAGCAGATAAAAGATTAAGTACTTATAGGTATTTTACTGAGAAGACAGAAAAGGAAAAATACCTTTAAAACTCAACGTTTGTTTATCTCCGCCCAGACTCACATCTCACTTTAGTTGTTCTGAAGAACAAAACCCTGTGGGGATAAACAGCTGTGAGAGCCACTTGGCGAAGGGATAACGTCATACACTTAAGGCAGGACAGTGGCAGCAGTGGTGATTGGAGGAATAGCAGTGTGTGTGAAGCCGGCCTCCCTCGCTCAGAACGGTGGAGCCGTGTTGGTTCAGTGACAGACTCGGAGACAGCGTGCCGTTTTGGGGAATCTATTATTCAAAGACTCTGTCTGCAGAATTTCAAATAAGCCAGGTCAAAGCCTATTCTTTAGCCAGAATACAGTCAGCGATTACCCAGGTGGTAGACTGAATATTTACTGTGGATCCAGGGGTTCCTTTGAAGACGTAGTACCTCACTTCTCTGCCAGTGCAGAAGGGGTCTCACACGCTTGTCTCCACTATGTAGACCTTGCGGGACACGGGATGGAAAAGGAGTTTTTGTTCAAGTATGATGTAACATATTCACTCGGTGAAACTCACCCTGTTCTCCTAGAAACTGGAAGTGGGTTGACGAAGTGGATTCTGCAATTAATAGTTTTTATGCAAGTCTCTCTGTTCCCTGTATGTAGTGCAGTCTGTCATGGCTGGTTCCCAGCAGGGTAAAAGGCCAGTTTCTCAGAAAAATGTTCCTATAACTATTATGCAATAGAGCAGACAGAATAACAACTATGCAGTTTCCAATTATTTATCATCCCTTCTATGTGAGGGCACAGTCAATGCGACAAAGGACTTCTTTAATCCACACAGAATCAAAATTATACATGCTCGAAAACTGTTAATTTAATCCACTTATTTTGCCGACACTGACCTGACTTTGATAGAGTCTAAATACAAAAGAATATTACACAAGCTAGCAAATATTTTATTGTGGGGATAATTCGTTGTTTTGTCACTGCCAGTGGTACAGCTGCATTACAAGCATATGAAATAAGACATATGATGTTCTCCAGGTCGTTTAATTTCACTTCAAATTAACATGTAGATTGTTAAAATTTGGAAACAATTAGGTTTCCCAACAAGATAATTGCCCTGAATTCAAATCAGATTTTTAATTAGATTAGGGAAGCTAACATTAAGATTCAATAACAGCTTCTCTAAGGCCTCCAAAACTATAAAAAAAGTTTAGAGTCTATGCTTTAAAACCCAAAATTCTGAAAATCCACTTATTTCATCCTTCCATTATCTGAACACACTTATCTTTGCCGGGAACAAAAATGACTCCATATGACGTTTTAGCTCCATATGCTATATGGACTGGCCTAAAAACATCAAAGCACACTGAATTCTGACAGTGTAGAGAATATCTGTCATGCCTGTCATTGTATTTCCATATTGCACAATGTTTTCTAAAAGCTGTATCACAAAGTCATACAGCTACAATGAGAAGAGGTCTTTGATCCTTTCTTAAAACATCTAAAGATGCTCTGCACTTTTGCAAGGTGCTTCTGCAATATCCACACTTCAAAATATCAGACGCAAAATATCTATTATAAATAGACGTTCTTGCAAAAGTATAAACACACCTTCAACTTTTCAATAGTTGAATCTTAAACAGAACTTCTTTTGGGATTGATTCGTGGAGAGCAGGATTACCAGTCGTCCTGTCAAGATCTCCAGCCTCGATCATCGATCTCTGTAGCACATCCAGAATCACCATGGGTTTCTTATTTGTTTCTCTAATTGATGCTCTTTTCCCATGTCTGTCATTCATCTATTTCTATGTTCAAGTAAATGAACATTCTCCATAATATGATTTGTGGTGTTGCTTTGGAGCACTGATAAGTTACGAAACAATGTCATGGACAGGCATTAGCGCCATATAGGAGCGCAAAGTTATGACAATTCTAAGGACCCCTGACCGACAATTAAATTTTTTGTCAGTGCCCCCAAGATTCCTGGCAGCAGCCCTGTGGACAGGTGGACGATTATGCTCTACTTTGTGATGGTGCAAAACATGCAATGAAATATTATCAAGCCTGTGACTATATCACATATTAAAACGCTCAATAAGTGTTTATAAATTTAGAACATACTAAAATGTTCTAAATTTAGTATGTTAAATGCCTTCAGCATTTTATGATATTTGTAGATTCCCATATAAAAAAAATAAATTAATAAGCAAAATATTTTTCCCTTGTATTGAACCCTTTCAAGCTCTCTAATCAGTGTCCTAAATGGGAGGGCAGAACATTGGCTCCACTTGCAAACCAGCTCAAACACAAAGCAGCTATGTCCAATTATGGGAGGAGCAAATTAAAAGTGCAAATTGGAGTGTAAAAATTTCAGAGTCAAATTTAAATGTAAAAATTGAAGGCAGCATGCTTGGAGCATTCTAATGAAGCTATTGAAGGGGATTAATATGTTGGGTAATTGCTGTCTCTCTTCTTTCTCTCTAAAGCCCTTTTTAATCAACAGTCAACTAATTACTAAACGTAGGGATGTTATGAATAAAAAGCTGTCGGATAGAAGAAGATGGGTGGAATGAGAGATATGAAAATGTGGTCTTCCTTGCCGCACACACTTCAAGAGGATCATTTTTAATACACCAAAAATATAATTGATCTCTAAAATATTTAAAAGCAAGAAAGACGAAGCTGCAAACTCACTTCTGATAGCTACACAACAACTCAAACAGTGTGCCTCAGCGTAAAATCCCTGGTTTCCCATAAGTTCTCTGTCCACTTTTGGGTGGACAGAGAATCAGTAAAAAGACTCAGAAAAAGTTAGAATTTATTTTTACTAACTGTATGTTTTTCTTTAAAGGGATGCCATGTGGACATTGACACAATTTGCATCAAAAATCTGTAAAGCAGTCAAATATTAAAGCTTTCCTTCCTAATGACAATGTAAAAACTGGTGCAGCTTCCATACATTTTCTAAACATTTTAATTTGGGTAATCACTTACAAAATCAAAACATTAATTCCACAATAGTTTTCCTCATGTCATAAAATTATTGCTACAAGCAATACACATACTGCTTCACTATATAGTTTTTGACTACCACTGACTTTTATCCAGTAAGAATAGTGCTACATGTTAAAATTTGTTGTTTCCCCAATGTTTGTTTTTTTTTTTTTAATTATTTTTCATTTTTATTTTGTTGTTTGTAATTTTTGGCAAAAATATGAAAAGGTCTCTCGAATAGAAACTTTCAACTCAGAACATTTTTTTTTATTTTATAGCTACCATCAGCATCAGAATTAGAGGAACCAGTAACAATACTGATATATTTTTCATAATAAAATTATTCTAATATTTTTTTTTTTGTGATTCTTGATTCTAGGACCTCTTTGAAAAGTAACAAAAAAGTTTATTTTTAATATTTACTTATTTATTGCTCTGAACCTCACAAAGTCCCACCTCCACAAGCCGAGCTCACAACCCAAGGCCTCCATTTGAACTGAAATCAATGAGTCAAGTGTAAAACATGCAAAACCCTAAAAAAAAAATTAAAGAATCCATTCACTGAAATCCACTGAAAGTGTTCTTTCTTTTTCATTTAGACCAAATTTACACAAAAACGAAAAAGTAAATTGTGCTTGCCACATATTTTTGGTGTCCCGCTTACTGCACAGTCAAATGCATCACAATGGTGTAAACTCAAAAACTTCAGTGGAAAAAGAAAAAGAATAAATAAATAAAAATCCCACTGAGCACTGAGGGACATCCAGCAACCAAATTGGAAATTCTGCCTCATGCTCCGGTAATAGTAGATTTACAGTGAAAAGGTTTAGAGCTTGTTAAATACAGCCAGTCACAGGCAAGAACCGCTGGAGGAAAATAAAGATTTTGTTGTAGAGAAACAGAATAAAAAGCAGAGAACCAGAAAAAAAATGAGACAATTATGCTTATTTTAACATTTTTAAGTTTGTGACAATATTTTTCAATTTTATCACTCCATGATTATTTTCAATCTTTTTTTTTTCAGTTTGACATCTTCCAATGCTACCGCTCCAGCTAACAGCACAACAAAACAAATCCCTTTGTGTGCAAACCGAACCTGTTGTGTCGAAGCATTTCTGTGTAGCAATTGCTGGATTCTTCGGGCCGTAGTCTTGCTGTAGTTGCAGATGGAAATAAATTGTACTCCAGGATATCTCTATACTTTGTTGCATTCATTTTATCTTCTACCTTTACCTTCCACATGTCAAGTGGCAAACTCTAGACTGGCCTTGATATCAGTTTTCTCCAGCTTTCTCATTGCCACTCTATCATGAATCTGAACCATGAATCTGAACAAGCTGGTGAAGAGCCAGGCAACCGTTGTTGCATGCTGAGTCGTTCCCATCTCAGGTTGAAGCTCATAACTCCTTCATAGATGTACTTTCTCAATATTCTCTTTGTTTCACAGTTAATCAATTTATTATGGCCGGATCCAGGGACACGTCAGGAGTACTGATAAAAAAATAAGACCAATACCTCAGTATTATGAATAGATTTTCCCATAATATATACATACTAAGTGTGTGTGTGTGTGTGTGTGTGTGTGTGTGTGTGTGTGTGTGTGTGTGTGTGTGTGTGTGGGGGTGTGTGTGTGTGTGTATATTACTTATTGCATTTCTTCCAATTCAACAATGAAAATGATATACTTACACTTCTACAAGCGTTTGATCTGATGCAATTCTCTACACTCTCGTGCTGTGACCAAAACGCGTCCTTGAGCATACAGAGCTCATACACATAAATGCAAAGACTAACATCAAGCTCGAAAGGCCTTTTATAAAGGTGTACAGCGCCCTGGAATTTGGGGGAAGATAGGGCCGTTGTGCATCGCTCATTAGTTTGTCAGATACCGCATTCCCTGCAGGGCTGTGGCAGCCGCCGCCTGCATTGCTAAGTGAAGCCCTGACAGCTGTGACATCAAATCACTATTTGAAAGCGTAGCTTATCGCTGCGACACTGTGTCATCATAAAAAGGGGACCGAACCTGCTAGTGTCTGTGCAACAAGCCTCATATCATGACAGCCAGTTGCACCAATCTGAAGCATAAAAGGAGTAGGTGGCAGGTGGGGGCTAAAGGATCAGTGGCAGTGTGAGAAGGGAAAGGAGAATGAGAGGGGTGATGCACTGGGGAGAAAGGACTAGAGTATGTGAGAAACGAAAGGGGAGTTTGAAATGCGTCATGTAAATGAAGAATAAAAATGCATGAGAAAAAATCTAAATGAATGGACTGATAATAATCTTATTTTTAACAGGCTCCAGTTGAAATGAATAGGTGACTGATATACAGTTTTGATTTTTGAGATGAATGGGAGCAACATGCTATGACAGTCAGACATTTTGTTTGATTAGCCGCATAGGCAGCCTCTCAAAAAGAGCTGGCTGTGCTCTGGTAAACACAGAGCAAACTGAGGTCTGAACTCGCCAGGAACGGCCAGATGGCTGCAAATGATAGCTGTTTTGTTAAATGCCCTAAACAGAGACGTATCACTTCACATCATGACACTCTGATGTGTATCATTTTTCTGCTAAAAGAAAAGTGACAAGGATGGGTATTTCCAAATGAAAAGGCGCAGACTCCACAGAGTAAAGCAAAACACATGTAAACAATGTATATTTATGTCCTGCTGTTTGTATTTGACATTTTAACTTTTAAACAGTCAGCTTGAACAAAACTGACAAATAGAGCTTCATGCATTAGATCTCTGGTCTTTCTTCTACTTATTCCTGTATCACAGGAAAGCATGAGGAGGACTTGTCTGACTGGTTACAAAAACAGTAGGCGGTCCCCGCAATGGTACACCCTAGAGCCTTTTGCAGACTTTACACTAAGTTCCAGCAGGCCACATGCTGACTTTATTCACCCAATCCAAACGCTCCCTACAGTTTTGAAGGAGAGGATAAGACTTCCTCAGTTGACAGGATTTTCTTTTTGTGTGTGTCAGACTTTGATTCTCCAGAAAATTGTATGTGTCAGGTAAAGTCAGAAATCTAGTTCTCGGCAAATAAATTTGAAGCCTCATCCTGATTCAAAAGACCGACATAGTCTAATTCATAAAATTTTCCATTTTGTTCTGTATTATACTTCTATCTGATCTGTTTTGACAAGTCTAAATTAAATGTTAACTTGTTCTTTTGCCATTGCATGAGAAGTCTTTTTACCTTTTATAGCTTTTTTCACATTTTGTCATTCTACACTCACCATTGTCCTATTTTAGTAGAATTACATATCGTAAACCAACACAAAGTGCATAACTCAGTGAAAATACTTTATTTTCAACATATAATACAACCATTTTATTTGGAGCCTAGCAGAGTCTACAATTTGCAGAAATGCATATTTCTGCAAATTACATCTACTGGCTTTTTGTGCAAAATGTGTTTGCAACAAGCTCAATCTCAGACTGAACGAAGAATGTCTGTGATCAGTTTTCAAGTATTGCTGCAGAATTTCAGCTGAACTTAGGCTATGACTGGGATATTCTGAGATGTGAATGTGCTTTGATCTAAAGCACGGGTGTCCAGCTCTAGTTCTCAGGTGCCGGGGTCCCACCAGCTTTGGATGTGCATGTGCTTTTACTCACCTCATTCACATGGTCCAACCACCTCCCTATGTTCTGCAGAGGCCTGCAAATGAACAGTAATTTGCTTCATGTGTTGAAACAGGAAAGTAACAACAACGTTCAGGTCAAAGACTAACTTTGAAACTATGTATCTATATTATCCTATTATGTTTCTCAATGCATGTCCAGGTCTGTGGTAAACCTCAACACCACTCAATCCAGATTTTAAGATGAGCTCTTGGTAGAAATCCAAGGTTTTATTTTTTTATTTTTATTTTTTTTAATTAATTTTGCACAGCCTGAAATATCTAAGTTTCTGGAGTGAGTGTGTAAAGCCATTTTTTCCAACAAGTACTACTTTGTGAGGACCAACAGTTGTGGTATTTTTGTGCAAATTGTGTTGAGTTTAGGTGTAGGATCAGGCTGTAGAGATTAATGATAAATGGAGAATCCTTGTGAAGATGGAAAGACATGCTGAGTGTTTTTATGACTTTCTACTGAGCTACTGGTTTCCACCAGTGGGTGTGGTCAGGGTGGCTACATGTCAAGAATGAGCTGCTGTGGATAGTAATACGTTTTTAAGCCTACCCCTGTTTTTAAACCTTATTCCTGTCAATTTTTTGTTTTCATTGGTCCTCATGATGGTATTTGTTCATCAGTGTTCTCCAATAAACGTCTGAGGCAGAGCTTACAGAGTTGGACTTTATTTACAAATTGGGAAACTTGTATTGGAAATTAATTACACTGAGTTATATTTAGAGGTATCAGTCTACATGGGTGGATACAAATACTCTCTACATTCTTAAAAATTTATCAGTGGCAAAAATTTGAAAAATGTGTTATATTGCATCTTTGCTATTATGTTTCACTGTTTACTGTATCAAGTAAAATCCTAAAGAATATTCTGCTGTGGTTGTAACATGGGGAATTGGAGAATTTAAATGTAAAGGGGATTTTATGCAAAACTGACTTTTTGTAAGCTTTATAAAATGCTATAATGTCATTCTCTCATGAAATGCCTACCTGTAGTATTGCTTTGAACCTTGAATCTCTTGTCAGCCATTAAGGGGTGCCGTATTCTTGCTTATACAAAGTATTGCCTACTTACCCAGAGCTACTCCATGGAGCGCCAATTGCCAGCTGAGCTTTTATCTACGCTTGTGGAAACTGCTAGTGGAAATTAGCTGTACCAATTAGCAAAAACCTTGAAGAGCTGTGTGTTTGCTGAGCTCCTAAGAATGGTTTCTGAAGGGAGTATGTTGGAATTAGTAAGAGATTCTTAAAAAATATCAGAGGCCAATTTCAAGGCACTAGATGTGATGGCAAGTCATATTTCTCTTATTTAAAGCATTTTTTTTTTTACAACTGAAAGTAACATAATCACTTGATTTTGCTATAAGATGGCACTATGTTCCTAGAAAATGCATAATACTTCCTTATAACATTATGAATACCATTGACTCCGTTGATGAAATGGTGAACCCACTCTTCCAGAGGAAAGCAAAAATCTCTTAGATTGTTCATCATGATGGTTGATCCACTTACAGCTGAACAGATTTGAAGCCCAGCATGCTCTTACCGAAATCCAGAAGAGGATTTCATTGCAAATTGATGTCGTCCTCTTTACAATGTCCCTGTCTGAGCGCTGACAGAGCCGCAATAACTCAAAGCAATCACAAGGAGATATGGGAAAGACTTTGCAGTAAATCCCACTGGGATCATAAATGTACGGCATCTAAATGCATTTGCGCACTCTACCTGTCCTTCTTTCTTCCACCTGCGGTACTCAAGAGAGCTCTACTTACCGCAGCTTAAATACATGCAAACAGATGGAACATCTTAATCAATTTGCCAGCAGAGCAGTGTCAATACACGCAGCATGTGCAAAGGGAGGAAAAATCCTCAACATTTGAAGGTGTGGAAATGTGCTGTAATCAAGCTTAATGTCACCTATTGTATCTGACACACTGTTGTTAACCAACATTTGTAAAGCAAAATGTGAAATAGCCTACGACATGCAAATGGATAAAGAACTACAATAATCTACAACAACAAAATAAATAAACCACAAGGGAAAAATTTGTCACCACAGCTGTTTTTGTATTGTGGGGTTTTCATTTTGGTGTTATCAGAAATGTTTAGAAACTATTTCAGTTTACTCAGTTGCAGTACTGAGTAACTTTTTCTAAATATATACAAATACTTTTTAGAGTAATTTTACCATGCCATATGTAACTCTCACTTCTGGATACTCGACCCACTGTGAGTAATTATATTAAAAGTATAACAAACAAAAATGCATGAGACACAGAAACAAAGTTTACATTATTCCCCACATCTCTATTTGCAGTCTATTAGAAACTAAAAGTGAATCTAGAGACGATGTGAATCAGATGGAACATCATACTCACATTTTGTTGGGTAGATTACCATTCAGTACAAACTCAACTAAATCATAAAAAAAATCTGCTCGGTATGCAAATGAAAGATTTCCATTTGTTTGTTTGTTTGTGACTCTTTACGGCCTCTCGCCACATATGACCATATCAAAACTCATCTCTGTTAATCTATAACCATTTTGCTCATATAATTACTGTAGTGAAAGTGCAATACTTTTGCTAAGGACAATCCCTCATCCATCCATTTTCTAACACCCTTGCCACTCCTAGGGTCAGGAGGTGCCGGTGCCTATCTCCAGCTAATGCTTCGGGCGAGAGGCGGGGTACACCATGGACATGTCACAAGTTTGTCAGGGCAAACACAGAGACAGTCATGACAAACAACCATGCCACACGCCCTCACACCTTGGGAGAATTTAGAGAGACCAATTAACCTGACAGTCATCCTGCAAGGCAACAGTGCTACCAACTGCACCACTGTGCAGCCCCACAATCCTTCATTATTTATGATTTTCAAATAACATTGTAAATGTATTTCCAACCATGATGCCTCTAGCTTTCATTAAATGTGAAAAAAAAAATAGTGACTAAATATGTTGTACAATGCCAAGTTCTTGCTGCCATGGTTAATTCTGCTAATTGTTTTAGCAAAATCTGCCCACAGCATCACCTTGAATTAACTTTCTGCCTGCCAAATTACATGCAATACTATGGCTGCAGCTGGTATGATCCAGTTGCATATAACATGAAGGCTTCGGACATGCAGTGGAGCAGATAATCTGAAGGCTAACCTTTCCATGCTCTGGAGATTTAGCGCTCTAATATCAAATGTGAGTCTAGGCAACACCCAGTCCATGTAAATGAGCCATATGCAATACTCTGACAAAACCATGAAACACAAGCATCATGTTTTGGATATGGGGCTCTTTTCTTCCAGGGGCAGGAAGTTTATCAGATGTGATGGGGGGAAGCCAAACACAGGGTGATTCTGAAATTGAATCAAAAAGTTAATGTGTTGGATATTCAGAAGCATTCAAAACATTTTGTTAGTCTGTCAAATAACATCCACTAAAAATGTGTGAGGTTTATGGTGAGTAAAGATCTGTGTTTTGCAAGGCATAGCTTTTTTCCTGGATCAGAGCTGATTTGTTGAAATATTCCCAACAGTTTCAGAACTGCTAATTTTCCCACTTCTGAATTATTATAATAACATTTGCCAGCATGTCCTGCTGCATTGCCAAGTGTCAAGTATTATTCTCCAATCACTAAGGTGTGTGTTTCTATAAGAGTCAAGGAGGAGTGCTTTGTTATGCAATACCTCAAAGCCCAGAGGTGACAAAGTCTCTTATCAAGATGTAAATCTGCTTGGCTCAGTTGAATCTCTAGGTGGTGTAGTTTTCAAATTACCCAGCAGGGGGAGAAGTTTTAAAGGTCTTTTTGAATCTATCAGCCCCCACCCCTGTCCCTCCTCTCTCTCCAGCTTGCTCCTAAAGTAAGGAGGTCTTTGTATAAACTTCATTCCAGAAGGAAAACACATGTTTCAGACCCGGCAGAGGAAAAACATAGAAAGCAGACAAAGAGGACTTTGGACTGGACTCATTCTCCTGATGTTGGACTACTCTTTCCACATGAAGTTTGGATCTTTGTGTTTACAACTTCAAAACTGAAGTGTGAGTGCGAAAGTTCAAAGCAATCATAGACATGGCTGCAACTTTTGCTTTGAGTTCTCCTATATTGGCTCTAGTCTTCTCTCAGTTCCTGCACCATTACTGTCCGGTTTGGGCTGCAATGGACACTTGCTATGATGAGAAGGGGGCCTCAAGCCTTTGCATGCCCAAGTTTGAGAACGTTGCCTTCAATCGCACTCTGGTGGTGTCAAACGTGTGCGGTTCTCCACCTGAGGACTACTGCATGCAGACCGGCTCAACGCGCTCATGTCACTACTGTGATGCATCAGACCCTGAGCTGAACCACAATGCCAGCCTCCTGACAGACTTTAACAGGAATGAGGAGCCCACATGGTGGCAAAGCCAGTCCATGTACTATGGCATCCAGTACCCCAATTCTGTCAACCTTACCCTTCACCTTGGTAAGAGCAAATGCACAATCTGCTTTCAGCTTGACATCTAATTTTTATTTCCTCAGCTTATGGTGTTTGTGGTCAGATTCAGCAGAATAACTACCTACAGTACGTAATGTCTTTTATTATCAAAAGTACTATTTTAGATTTTTTTTTTCTAGTGAAGAGAATCTTGCCTGATTTTTTTTTAATTTTTTTTTTATATATATTCTCAACTTGACATGCCATTAACTTTTCACTTTTCCTTTCTTTGAAAGTAGTTTCAGGCATTGTTTTGTGTTCTGCATGCCCATAGGGGGGAGGGAGGAAGGTTGACAATTTAAAACAGATGTTCTGAACAACAGACGATTTGCATTATTTAGTCTAGACTCATCTCCATAAAACAATCTCGCATCCAGACATTGGTTAGACTTTAAATTCTTCTTAACAAACTAGAACTCTGTTGGATTCATGGCAGATTATCAAAGAAAGGACTCCTCCAGTGTAGATAATAAAACATAACCAGTGACGTGCCCTTTGGGTCTGACCCTTCATTTAGACCACATTTCAAACTGAGCAATGGTGCTGGTCCCAAAGAGATGATTAGAACTTTAGGGACAAATCTGATCAAATGTAAAGCCTTAAGCATGTCTGCTCTATGATTTGCCTGTCGCCACAATACCACAATCTAGCAGTTACAACTATCTGTGCTTTTACAATATACATTATTATTATTTTTTTTTTTTTCTTTTACCCCTGAAGTCCTTCAAAAGTGGTTTAAACAGGTCTTGATAACTGGAAGGGAACAAATTAATACCAGCCATCCCATTCCATAAAATGCATGTGGAATTCATGAGCTTCATGTTTGAGGGACAGAAATGTCATTATAACCCGTCAGCCAGTCATTTTTTTTCATAGCCTGGGACATCCAAGGCAAGTCTACTGTCATTTCAATTTATGCAAATTGTTTCCACCACTTTCAGAAAACTTTCCTTATACTCTATAAAAACTGCAAGATTAAAAACAACCCAATTCGGGTCAAGCACTGATCCACTTCATTGATTTCAGAGCGCTTTGCAACATTATTCCAATCCCTTGAGCTTTTTTTATATCGTAATTTTATAACTTTTTAAGTCAAGATTTGACATTATTGATCAACAAAAGTGAAAATTATTGAGCAGTGGGAGAAAAATTATGATTTTCACTTATTTTCTCACAACCCAAATAAACACCAAAGCAACTAATTGCTGTTAGAAATAACTTAAATATAATAGTTAAGCCCCCCCTGTTTGCAATTCAGTCTCAGCTTTCTTGATGTCAGAATAATTTATATTAATAGTTAAAGTGGAACATATCCAGTTATGAAGGCACTATACAGTCAGGATGCTCTTCTTGAACAGGAACAGGGAAGGTTACCTTTTGTCATTGATTCTGTTCTTAGGATCTGTTATCAACTTTTTGCAAGTATGGTTCTGTTGGTTTCATTGGACCGTGATGTCTAGCTTTCATTAGAGGAGCTGCAGTTGGATGTGAAGCAGTCAGGATGACAATCAACACCTCCAAAACTGAGTCCATGGTCTTCAGGTGGAAAAGAGAGGAGTGCCTTTTCCTCAAATGTCCCTGGAGGAGGAATTTAAAACTACATTTACATGAAAATGCTGTCTGAACACTGCTGGTATTTTCATATGTTAATTATGGAAAATGATTATGATATGTTGAGATAAGACCGCATTCACCTTGAATCCTCTGTACTTGCCATGCCATGTCATCTAAATGAGCTTTCAATTATAACCCTTAGCTTCCACCTTATTTAGGAAACAATGACCAGATTCCAGTGAACCAAGAGCTCATTGAACGTATTTCTTATCAGACGTTGTTAAACTGAACAGGTTATGTAGCGCATGCATAAGAAAACCCCAGTTGTCTTTGCATCTGATGGTCTTCCCCAAAAATGGCACTCTTAGACCTGGTTTCAAAATGTTCCAGTGTGAGATACTCCGATAGACGTACAGCTGAATCGCATTAAAAATATTTCTGTTTTACTGAACAGCCACTGCGTGTAAACGCGGCTTAATTGTCTTGGGGTGTTGTTCACAAATGCAGGAGAAATGGAGGGGTAGATCAATATTCATTCCCATTGCTTTGGCAAAATTGCAAGTATGAAACTACAGACCACTTTACTGCTCAATTAATTCTGACAGTAATATTATAATAACCTTGTGCAATGTGTCTACTTGTATTGCAAGTTACTTTGTCCTTTTTGGTATTAATCATGTTTGATCCAATAACATTCCAGTCACAATACCATGCTGTGAAAAGCTGCTTAAATTGTGACCTAACTGTAATGGTCTGTGATGCCAAAGAAATTTTTTGCAAACTTTCTGTAAATCAATTTTGTTTTCTCATTTCCATGGGTTTGTGTGATTACAGTAATCTCGTATCAACAAGAGAAATCTGGCATTCTAAGCTGACCTTACCAAAATGTAATTACCGTTCTACTCTTGTACAAATTGAATCAAACTGCTAATGTGTAGTGGAAAAAGAGTTGTGTTATTTTTGATTGTTGTTTTTTCTGGAATATTCCTCTAAATTAGCACCATATTCTAAAACTAGGAGCACACCTAAGCAGTACAAGGTCAATGTTTAGTTTTTTGTCATTTTGGTGTAAGCTCATTTCATAAAGTTTTCTTTTGATATTCACCAACACCTATTGCTCAGTTCATGAAGCTGATTTGTCTGTGGTGGGTGGATCCTGCCAGTGAACAGTCAAGCAAATAAGCAGACTCAGAAAAACAAAGAGCTTGCAGGGCAAACACACCTACACCTTGGCCTTCCATTTGCTGAGTAATCAATAGAGGTGAGCATTGGCATTTCTGCCATTGGCAGGCTGCTACCAGCAGGAGATGCTTGTGTCAAATTAACCTACAGAGTTCATCAGAGAAGTCATTAAGGAGTGATAGAAGAGTATTTATAGGTACTTGATGTCCAGTGTGCTTTTGTTTTTTTCCCCTGCTTTCTTTGGAGGATCACTGATGGACTAGACCACATGTGTCAAACTCCAGTCCTCAAGGGCCACTGTCCTGCAACTTTTAGATGAGCCTCTGCTGCACCACACCTGAATAGAATAATTGGGTCATTAGCAAGGCTCTGGAGAACTGATCTACACAAGGAGGAGATAATTAAGCCATTTCATTCCAGCATTTTGTACCTGCGGCACATTTAAAAGCTGCAGGACAGTGGCCCTTAAGGACTGCAGTTTGACACCCCTGGACTAGACCATACATTTTTGGAACATGAACAATTTTTGGAGTGAATTAGTTTATATCTGACAGTCTGTTAGTGTAGCGTTCACTATAAGGTATTTTAGAAAACAATTTATCGTCATAAAAAAAACTATCTGAACAATAATAATCAATAAGTGGGAATAAATGTTAGGTTACTGACATGTTTTGTTATTGTTGTAATTATTAGATATAGATTTCCACATCTGTTAATACAACACAAATGCACTACTAAAATGAGTATTTCCTTTATCAAGATTGGCACAGGAAATATGATTTAACATGAATTTATTTTAGGTCATGACAAACTGCTGCAAAAGTGAATTAGTTATTGAGGAAATGAAGTTTTCAGATATGTTTCCCAAAGTAGGACTGGCTGCTCATCTATATATTGTTTGTGCATGTCAGGTTGCATACTGAGTTTTCATGTTAGACTACAGGCTGTAAAGCTCAATAATACATGTAAAGCTTAGAAAATTACATAATCAAATAAAGTTAAATATTTTTGTTACTTATTTCAGAAAGTGAAACTCATTTCTTTCTAAATTTAATATAAGAAGAGGAAAAATATTTCATGCTTATATGAATTGTATTGTTTTTTTACAGACAACAAATCCCAAAGATCAAGTAAAATCTGTATTTTTGAAAAATAGGGATTCTGACAAGTTCATTTTTATGCATTAATCTTGGTTGGGCATCTTTGCTTTAATAGGAGCATCAATATTGTTCTGTTGAGGTGTAGTCAAAGCCCAGGTTGCTTTGATGGCACCCTTTAGGTCATCTTCACCCCCTGCCAACAAGGGGTTCAGGTTTGCTGGCCAATCAAGCACAGTAACATTGGGATAATCAAACCATCCTTTGGAACCGCTGGCAGTTTGGGCAGATTCAAAATCCTGCTGGAAAATGAAATTGGCATCTCCATAAAGCTTAACAGCAGAAGAAAGCACAACGTGTTCTAGAGTTTATTGGTGGCTGTCCTGAGTGTGGACTCGAGGAAGCTGAGACCAGACAGCAGCTCATAAAAACTTTGCAGGTGTGAACAGTTAATTAGCTAATTCAGGTTTGACTCCATACACTTCTAATGTTGGATTTTCATGGCATGATAAATTTTCAGTTCTGTCGCACTGTTTCCGTTTTTCTAATGACATCTTGAACAGTGCAACAACCTGGATGACTGGAAGAAAAACATGCAGTTGAAGCTTGACAGGGAAAACATGAGGTCCAGTTCATCTGCAGGCAGCGTAGACAGTATTGTTAATGTCAAAATGCAGTAAAGCTCTGCAGACTTGGGGACACCTCTTTGGCAAGTTCAATTTGAATCTTGTTTAACGTTGAAAATCATAATTACTATTGAGCATAGCCTTAATTGCACACAGCCCCATTCTATATATGTTTGTCACGGATGGTCACTTCTGCTCAAAATTATAAACTTTCTTAATAGGTCAAATGTCTTCCTGCATTCGCTGCGGGATGAACAATCGAAGCTGTCAAACAGCTGCACTTCAAAGCAACAACATGGCTGTAGACTGTGAAAATGTCAGCGCTCTGACCACAGAGGAATGCTCGCATCACGTGTCCTGAAAAGTAAAAAGTGCCTCCATCATATGAAGACTATTGATTTCCAATAGCGACTTGATGTCTGACCATGTTTGGGACACTGTTTATGGCATTATTTTGTTCCAAAGAGACTGGACATTGCTGCAGCTACAAAAGAATCCTCCTTGTCTTGAGAGTTTATTATTCAAACAATTCCAACACCCACATGTCTGTCTCCTATAGACTAAATTGACCTTTTGCTCCTACCAAGCATGTGCTCCACTAAACTCGCCGCCTTTGATGTTTCCACCTTAAACGGATTCTGATTCGGTTTCCAGAGCACATAACATCATGTAACCCAATATCTCTGAATTATGTGTGTGGCATCTTTTGTAGTCCATCTGGACTGCTGGTGGGGGGTGCCATCGCCTTACTGTTTTCCTTCGCCTGTCCAAACAAAATAAGATCTCTGTGAGGGGAATACAGGCAAATGTTGGGATGATAAACAGACCAGCAGGATGCAGAGGCACATGCAGCAGACAGGTCAGTGTGGGTCTGTGAAGAAATGGAGAGAGAGAGGGAAAAAAAGAGGTGAGGGGGTGCAGGATTAGGGCAGCTTCAGGGGGAGTAAACAAAACATAATGAGGAAGGAGAAAAAGGGATGCGGGGGGTGGGAGAAAATTCTGCTTTGCTGGTAAGGAATTGGGGTCAGGTTTTTCCCACAAAGACTTGTTGAGAGAGAGAGAGACCCACACAAACACACATTCTATCAGCACATTGATGTCTACAGCTGGATCTCATTTTGGAACGTCAAAGAAAAGCAACATCCTGTCTCTGATTTAGAGCATTGATAAAAGAAGTCTGCCGCCTTGGGGCATGGCGCTTTCACAGTTAGATCACGGTCTTACATCTGTGAAATTCATAAGTAAAAGCAAGTTGTTTGATTGGACTTTGCATTTGGCATGAGTTGATAAATCCACCCAGCCACTTGTTTGGTAACGCAAGGCTTTTAGCTCAAATAATAAACAGATTGCAGATAGTTTCCCGTACTTAAGAGAGTTTAGTCTGAGTCTGGGTAGACAAATGCAGCTGTGTTTGACTCAGAACAGGTCAACCAGAGGGCTAATCAAGTGACTTTTAGACATAATTTACTCTTTGTGGTCATTGTCAAAATGCTAAAGTCCCAACTTAACTTGGATGTATCTCTGTATCAATGTCAAGGTTTCAACTGTCTTCCTGTGTGTCTTGTTTTGTCAATATTGAACCTGCACAGTATGTCAAACCGCAGTCATCACTGCAGTGTCAACGTGCATAGTATCGCATTTGCAAAGGATGGCTTGGACACAGTATTTGGTAGAATATTGTATCTCAAATGGGATGCATTCACTGTCTGTGTGTCAATACTATTTTTGGCCTGACATGCTTTCACCACCACTGATCCCCACGCTTGTTAATTTTTTAGCGGCTGAAAGAGTGGAGGGGATTGTGATAAGGGAAAAAATGGTTAGGAAACTTTTGGTAAATGACAATAAATATCAGTATCACATTATCAGCAAAATTATGGCAATTGCAGTTTTTTGATCTCGCACTACTTTTATCAGTACTTTTCTGGAAATGTAATGGTAATTCTCTAAACCGCTTTAGCCTGAAAAGTCTTATTATCACAGTGGGTGTTTATAAGCACTTCCCCTGAGAAGCAGACGTGTAAACGTCATGAAACAAGACTAATTTCCTACTCAATCATCTTGCAAACAGACACCTGCAAACCTTTCCAACTTTTCATTCAAATTTGTCCACAATGTTTGTCTTGGAATGCTGCATCTGTCTACTGGTGTGGCTTAAGAATAAATAAGTGTTCAGGAAGTACTTGATTTAATATCCAGCATTTTAATTACAATCATCCATTTATTTTGCTACCCACTTATCTCTGCAGGGCCACCGGAGAGTTGGCTCATATCTCCAGCTATCACAGACCCACTTATGGCAGGATAGAAGTAGTGTATGATGAAGTTAAATGCACAATTTTTTTTTTCTTTTTATCATCTTAGTGAGATATTCTTTTTAATGTGTGGAGAAAGTGTTAACAGCCTGTTTGGTCTCTTTTTGAGGAGGCGGGGTATGCCTCCAGGGTCGTCAAAAACTGATTTTAAATAGCTTTCAGTTACTACAACCTTTCACTGCTATACTTGCATAAACCAACAAATGCACACTCTTTTACATAGCAGCAAATGGCTACATTAGATCACAAACTCCAAGAAGGGCTAAGCGATAACCACAGTAACATGCAAATATCCATGTTTGAATTTTCTCTGCTTGTCATCACAGATACCCAGAATATATTTCATCTGATGTGTTGTTGTTTTTTTTTTTTTTTTCCTTTTTTTTCCCACAGCAGTGGTGAAATAAATGAAAGCTAAATGATCTCAGAGCTCCAAGTCGAAAGATACCATTAAAGGTTTCTAGAAAGACAAGACACGAGTGTGCCAAGTTCTGACTTGGCAGAATGCAGCAACAGATGTCATTATGGCTGCAGCAGTGGACGGCGGCCCTCTACCAGTGTGCAGAGCTTAGCATCTAATGATGTAGATGAAAACACCCAGGCGGGCTCCAAAGAAGTCTGTTAAGAGAGTTTCTGCAAGTTACCCCTCTGCCTGGTTTCAATGTGATTTCAGTTTGTGTCTACCCAGTCAATCCTCTTATTTCTGAGTGTTTTTATATTCAGGAGATTCCGCTAACGTGATTTTTCTAAGGTTGTCTTTCAAGTTTAAGTATTAGTATTAGGATTAATCAGTGTTGGAGGTGACAATGTTGTCGTTTATTCCACAGAATTGAAAAAAAATAATGAAGTAATCTGAAGGAAAATCAAACCGTTAATCAAACAGGTTTGATTAACATGAGAGATTATGCTAAACAATTGCTCCAATATAGTAAAAATGCAAATGTAGCAAAATGTTGTGAATCCATTTTTTATTCAATTTGTCAATTACTGTAATATTTAAAAAATTTATTATTTACTCAAAATATATATTTTTTCCTTTGCTCCTTGACCCTAAACTATAACTCCAAAATGTTGATTAATCGAACACCTAACTATAGAAAACAAAAACATGAATCTGCCAAATAAGCAATTTGGCAGATTGCTTATTTGCCAAATTTGCCAATTACTGATTGTTCTGATTTCATTAAAAATTGATTATGTTTTTGTTGTTGTTTTCCACAGGCAAAGCCTTTGAGATAACATACATCCGTTTAAAATTCCACACCAGCCGGCCGGAGAGCTTTGCCATATACAAGCGTACAGAACAGGACGGACCTTGGTTACCATACCAGTATTACAGTGCTTCATGTGGGAAAACCTATAGGAGGAATACCAAAGGTTACATTCGCCCCGGAGAAGATGAAAGGACCGCAGTATGTACAGACGAGTTCAGCGATATCTCCCCTCTCACTGGAGGAAATGTTGCTTTTTCTACCCTGGAAGGTCGGCCCAGTGCCTACAACTTTGACCAAAGCCTGGCGTTGCAGGTGAGCAGACACTTCATGTTCTGATGAGCGCATATTTTCCTTTGAATATAAAATGTTAAAGAAAGATGTTTAATCACTGTATAAAATTCACTCTTTTGTTTTGGCTTTACATATGACTAGAGTGTAAGACGTATAATGACTTGATCTGATTAACAAAGCAAATTCATGCTTCCTGCAAGGCTCACCCAAGGACGAACCAGCTTTATGGAGGCTATTTATTTATTTCATTTTTCATTTTTCAATAATACCACAGAAGAATGCATTGTGTTTGTGGTTTTGCCTTCACATCTACCCAGATGGGGTCAGTTTTCCTTTTAGAAGATAACAATAGTATGCCATCAAAATGTGGGCTTCCCAGATTATTTTAATTAGTGTCGAAGCTCTCACATTTAAAAAATATCAATCCTTTCAATGATCACTACTTTCTTTCCTTGTTTGGATTAAAGTTTAAACTTTAATCAAATGACTGAATTGCCTTCCCAGCATGCAGCTAGTTCTAATCATTGCATGTGATATTCTAATGTACTATTTCAAATGTCATTGAGAACATTCAAAATTGTTGCCTCTAAATCTGCACATTTGTACACAGACAAACATCCTACAGCCATGCTTATGTATGCATGGCTTTTAGTCTTTTCAAAGGAGTTGGAGTAAAGCTAATGTTATGTTTAGTTCTGATTAACATTGATGAAGCCTTGAGAGTGTTGTGCTGAATTAATGGCCGCCTCTTGAGGTTGAATCTGAAAGGGGTGGGCAACGTAAAGCATGGCGAAAAGTGACTAAATAAAGCACTTACACCAGTCTCCCCACCTTTTTTTAAAAAAAAAGACTGAGCATTCATGCATACACGTATTCATACTGAAGTACTTTGCGACTTAAATTGAAGAAGTCTGATGAGCTTTGCTGCCTATATTTGTGACTATTTTTGCTTCATAGTTGAAATACTGATGCACAGCAGCATGAGCAGGTCTCAGGTCTGCTTGAATGCAAAAAAAAAAAACACCAAATCAGAAATCTGACCAGAATCATTCAAACAAAACAAAGCAAGTTATGTAACATAAATATGTTCTCATTAACAGCACACAGGGAAAAAAAATGAATTAGTCATATTCTGTAGCCAACAGATTTTTGGTCAGAAGCAAAATTTCAAGACACCTTGGCTGAGGCAGCTTTTGAAGTTTCTTTCACATCTGTGTGAGTTGAAAAGGTTCCAGTTGAGCAAAGAAAATGATGTAAAACCTGGGAGTTCATTAATTTGCTTTAAAGGTATACGTTCAACAGTGGGGGAAAAAAAGGAAAGGGAGTAAAAAGTACTTATAGAAAAAAAAAAAAAGAAAGAGTTTTTGAAGTCGTGAGCTCAGCCAAGGTGAGCAGAAACAAATGTGAATCTTAAATGTGTCAAGTTTGCTCAAATCTACTAAATAGATAATTGAAGCTGCTTTTTGGCTCCATCCTTGTATAGTCTCGAAAAAGTGGGTTGTGATATTATATCGGATGTTAGAAGGCAAAGAGGTTTTCTGTTTACAGCTACCAGACTCCTCAGAAAAACCACTAGAAATGCCGAAGCATAACACAGGACATATCAAAATGTCTGTTTGAAATACTTTGGTGGTTGTCAGACATTTTACATCAAGTATCACCTACAGTTCAGACTGGCTTATGGTAGATGTAATTATTCATCAATACCCAATTGTATGACCTTTGAGTGGCTTGTCCTGCTGGTCTGTGTTTGGTGAAAAGGTGCCAACTAAAATAAGACACCAATATATTTATTGTTTTATACATACCATTAGAAAGTATGAGAGAACTGAATAGTTTTTATTTTTGTCTGGAGGAAAATGCCAGTGGTGTTCTTAAGATGAAAGAGATTAAACACAATCTCAATGTTTCAGGTCATGGTGATTCATTAGGAAATTAGCTCTTAGTATAGAAATGGAACATGTTACAGATTTAGCTGATCAGATTGGGCTACACCAGGTCATGCCAGCAACTGCTGCCCAGCCAACATTTACAAGTGAAACATTCCTGGATGGAAACTGGTATAAAAAATAAAAAAAACACAAATCTTGTCTGTAGATGTTATTGATGTTTTCTTCTTCCAAATTCCTAATGTTGTCTCTAGAAGGTTATTTTCTCTCAAAAAAGATGTTTGGCAAACAAACGTTCTTAAAATCCATCAAGTAGCAGAGTACTTGTAAGAAAGGACATCTCTGCAAAATGTTGTATTTGCTGACATGTCGAAAAATGTTAAATAAATACATTAAGCTGGACTGGTGCGATTTCAATGTCATTCAAACTTGGTGAATTCACAGACAACACAAAACGCTGCTCACGATGGAAAAACAACAACAACATGAAGCAAATATAACGATGTGACAGAAGAGCCTTTTTTTAGTTCCCCTGCGTCTGTCAAAACCTCAGTCAGGTGATGTGGGCAACCTCAGGCTCCCCCTGCCCATTTTGCTGCTTTTCACAGTTCCTTTTTCCTATTTTTGTTCCCCATCTTCAAAATAGCAACAAAACCCAAGGAAAGAACATTTTCAACCGAGTTAGCTTAATTTCAGAAGAAGCATTTGACTGCATTGATCAGCCGCTAGCCGTGACCTCTTGCATGTGCAGAGCTTCCATCAGAGCATTGATTATAACGGCCTGTTCTTCTGTCTGACCTTTCTCCGATGTCTTGGTGTGAAAAAATGTCTGACTCTGCTTGCACCTCTGAAAAGAAAGCTGTCCTCCTCCACATCATTAAATAGGAAGAGGAAGTGAAGTTATGTGGGGGATATGAAGTGCAACCTTGCATAGCATAACCTGCACCAAACCTTCCCGAAGGACGAAACGCTAAAAAGGGGAGGAAAAGCTAAGAACTAAGCTAAGAACAGTTTGTAAGAATATATATGGTTACTTTGTCACTTTAGTCATTGTTTTTCTATTTTCCATTCCAGTTTGCAGAATAGCTGACACACAACAGTCGGTGCCAATCCTAGATTAAGCAGATGATGTTTATGGTAACAACAGAGAAGCTGCGTCCCTTTAAGACTCTACTTAATTGCCTTTCTGTATTTATCCTGAGTCCTTAAACTGGCTAGCTCCCACGACCAGAATAAAAAAATGTCATTAGTTGTTATGTATGTGTAAATGTATCCATTTACATTTTCTTCCATATTTAAAACAATGTTTAGTTTTTAGTTTTTAGTTATGTTATGCTTATTATGTTTTGAGGTTATCATCAAAATAAATAAATAAATAAATAAATTTGCTGTAAAGATTTTCTCACAGTGGTTTTAGAGTGTCCTAGTTGAAGTTTGGACTTTATTTGAGATGGTGTGACACGCCCTTAATTGTGCTCAATATCTAAAGTGGCAGTTAAAACAATTTTATGTCAATAGTCTCAAAAGTGAGAGTTAAATATGACAAAAAATGAATCACTGAGAAACTCTGATCTGTAAGGAAGAGATGATTGTTTTTCTGAACCTTTAGTTCACATCATAGCTTGAGAAATACTGATCAGTTTTTTGTTTTGTTTTGTTTTTTTTCACACCAAGTATTGGGGAAAAAAATGGGCATCATGCATTTCAGTTTAAAGCTCAGATTGAAACAATTTACCTCCCTCAGTTTGCTGTATCACCTTTTTCCATATATTTAAATTATCTTTACTTCCTCATTGTCAAACATCTTGCTCAAGCTTTCAAAAACGATAAACACTCATTTGTTCTTGACTTTCTCCTGATGTACTTCATATTTGTACACAATGCTTTATTTGTTGTCTTGTTGTAGAGTGTTTGCATCACACATATACTATATTTTGTTCATTTATTTCTGATACACTAGCTGATTATGTGCGAGGGAAGGATGGATTATGTGTGTGTGTGGGTGGGTGTTTCTCTGTTTAAACGTTTTGTGTTGTGTTTTGGATTTACTTATTCCAATTTGTTTTATTGCTTATTATGTTTTGGTGTTATCATCAAAATAAATAAATAAATAAATAAATTTGCTGAAAAGATTTTCTCACAGTGGTTTTAGAGTGTCCTAGTTGAAGTTTGGACTTTATTTGAGATGGTGTGACACGCCCTTAATTGTGCTCAATATCTAAAGTGGCAGAGTTAAAACAATTTTATGTCAATAGTCTCAAAAGTGAGAGTTAAATATGACAAAAAATGAATCACTGAGAAACTCTGATCTGTAAGGAAGAGATGATTCTTACTTTAAATGTGATTTAGTGTTGACTCATAGGCTCTTACTGTATTAACAGTTCTGCAACCCATTTTTTTTTCTGCTATTCTGAATTACCTGAAATCATTGGTGCTTCAAAACATCATCGATTTAAAAAGGAATTCTATAAAAAAAAAGACAAGGATTAAGCCGACATGCCTCAACTCACCTTAACTCTACCTCCTGTTCTATCAAAACACTTTTTTTTTTCCTGTCAGCTGCTGTTTCTTCACAATACCTCCCCTCTCATCAAGCTTGGCACTTTGAATAGGCTGTGCCTCCTGCAACCTCCCACTGAGTAGAAAGAAATATATATATATATATATATATTTTTTTTAGCAGTGATCCCAATTTAAACTTGAAAAAGATGAAGGGTAGACAGCAGGGATGAAGCCACTTCTGCTCTCAAGTGTACACTAAACTGCGCAGAGCAGCAGGATTAACAGTGCATTTTCTGCTCAGCTCTCTGACGTGAAGCTCCCTCGCATCTCTAGCAAGTGAAAATTGGAATTAAAAGCACTATTGGATTATCTTTAGTACCATTACGGGCTTGGCACATTGTGTGGCAGGCTGCAGCCAGTAGGATGACAAACAGCAGCATGAAAGGGGAAGGACTGGGTTTGGCTCCGGAGATTTTGCTCATTTGCCTCCGCTGGGACAGTAATAAAAATGAGAATGAATGAAGAAAATAAATGTATCTGAGGTTTAGCAAGAGCTTCTTAACTCAACAGTACATGAATCTCCTCTCTCTGCCACATTATTCCATGCCTCATCTTTTTTTTTTCTCCTGCTCTGTGTGTACGACTTTCCCCCAGCTCTTCTGCCGATGCTACTTCAGTTTTGTTTTCCTTTGCTTGAAAGCCCTTCCAAACGTCTAACCCACAAAACATATGCTCTTAGTTCTCAAGACAAATATATTTTAGATTGATCACTTCAAATTAGCGACTGTGCAACCTGCACTTATCTATTTGCTATATTTCCATGCACTCTGGTAAAGCTGCAGTAGCACAAAAGAATTTAGGGGTTTGGGAGGATTGGACTCGCTCTCCTGTTGTGCAGCTTGGGTTTATTTTGAAAAATATGCACCAAGGACTAACAAAGAGAAGTGCTTCTTCTTCCCCTAAAAGGGTCGTTTTGATGATTTATAAAACATGCAAGGAAGAGAGAAGTGTGGACAATTGAACAGGTGGAGAAAACATGTTCAAATGGAAAAAGTGTAAGCAATGTTTCGTAAAACGAGCTCAGATCCAAGATTTTTAGACAGTTTTCTTAAACTTTAACTTGTCTGGTTTGATTTAACTTAGTTCTGAGATATGCAAGACAAATTAGTCATACAAGACAGAACAGCAAATTGGATGAGAAATGTTAGAAAAGCTTCCCACCAAATGTTTCCCTTTACCCAACCGTACTTTGCATTGTGTAATGTGGTTTGGTAAACAAAAACAGAAAAAAAACAAAAAAGATAAAATACAAAATTAGCTAAACATTTTTTCACAAAAGTCCCATGCACATTTCATGACTTCTCAGAATCGTTTCAGTTCGGTTTATATTTGTATTTATTTATTATTTTTTGAGATGTTTGCAGGTAAAGTTCCCCCAATATCATGTATGTTGTTAATTGTGATGCAGCCAAAGGCTGGAACTAAAGTTTCTCTGATACCCAGGCAGGCCAACACGCCTCATTGCATTGTTACTTTCCAACCAAAAAAGTTCCAGGGAAAATGTGGAGTTGAACAGCATAGACATTTTAATTGGTGTTACAAAACACCTGCATTCTCTAAGAAACTATCTTCTTTCTTTCTTTTTTTTTTTTGCTTAAAGATAAGAACAAAAACAATTGCTTGAAATTAGTGAGTGTATTTGCATTAAGTCACTGAAATGTTGTAATTTTACATATGCATAAATATTCCAAGTGATTGAGTCTGTACATTAGAAGTTTGAATGGGGGCTGGAGCAAAATACTTTCCAAGGATTTTCTGTTTTTTTAGAAAAAAAGCAGGGCCTTTATTTTAAAGGTAACCAGTATAGCAGCTTTAATCACATTCAAACTGACACTAATGCTACTTTTGGCAGTATTTCAAAACCCTTTGGATGATGTATACCTTCTGATTATAAAGCTGCTGGCAATCAATATGAGCTAAGAATACATGGATTGGTTGGCAAATCTCTGGACAAACCTGGCAAACAACCACCCTCCTTCATTCCACCCCTCACCCCGTGTCTTTTTCTTAAAGACACGGGGTGGACCCAGTAATTTAGTGTGATCTCTTTTCCCATTAGAACATAACAGAGATCAATTGCACTATTTCTTTCATTAAATGTCTCATTCCTCCTCTACTTTAAGGGTGCTGAGCCATATGGACGTAGAGACAAAAAAGAAAAAAAAGCATCTACCCTCTTTGAAGCATAATCAAAGCTCTTGGGATGCAAAGGAGTTCTCCTTTTTTTACGCAGGAAATCTTCAAAATAAAGACGGTGGGGCATAGCCTTCTCTAATTGTGTGATACAGGTTCTCGCTTGAGGTGCTAATACAGGCAGCTCAGTCGAGTGGGGTTGGGAGGAACACTATACAACATCCTTTGCACAACAACACTTTCTCCCGAACATCGAGTGAAGTACAAAGAAAGGAGGAATTGAACAAGCAGCAGGTAGAAAATTACATACTACAGGTGCTTTGATTCAAACTTTTTTCCTTTATGCTGGAGAAACAATACAAATCCACACTATTTAGAGCCTGCAATACTCTTAGTATCGTTTTTGAAGGATGACAGTTAAAGATTTGGTTCTGCTGCCCTCAACAATCAATGTAACAGAGGGACATGTTATAGGTTTGGCAGGCGCACTATGATGAGTGCATTGCAATTTAATATTTCACCATTCTGATTTTGTGAAAGCATGTCCAGCCAGTGTGTTGGGTGGGATATGAGGACGAGAATTGTGAACCTCCATCTTTTTTTGCGTGGGAAAATGCATCACTTTAAGAAAAAGATTTAAAACTCAGGTTAGAATTTGCTTTAAAATGTGCATTTTTGCAGATAAAACCTTTTGTCAAATCAAATTAAGCCCCTCTAAAACAATACCACATTTGAAGGAAAAGGGTGCAACCTTTTAAGAATGAGATCAGATGTTTAGATTTGCTCCACGCCTATTGTATCATCAATTTCAGTCTAAATTGCTTTCTTTCAATGACACAATTGATTGTCAAAAGCAAGCCATTTTATATCTTCCATATGCACTGCAAAGAACATTTAAGTCCTTTCATTATTCAATCTTTCTCAAAATATTTTCCAAATAGACCCGCCTTCTTTTTAAAAAATGGGACTTTGGGAGTACTCTGGTCAGAGACAAGCATTCATGTGTGGTGAGAGGTGACAAGAGGGAGTCCTGGCTTTGGTTAAGTATCGATTGGAGGACATCCAACCAGTCATTATGAAGGATAAAACGATGTAATTTTAAGCTCTGTGTGGCACTGTAAAGAGCTGACTTTTTGAAAAATGAAAAATAAAAAGCCAGAATGTAAGACATCTTGTACCTTATAGAGTTTTATGACTAATACTGGAACTTTAAACTTCCCTGACACTCCTGAGATCTTTTGCAAGCAGAACTTTAGTTTGGAAAAAAAAAAAAAAAATGTCCCGTGATTGTAATCAGTGATTAGTCAAAAGTTTTCATTAAAAAAAATCTAGGCTTATTTTCAATTAAAGTTTGCTGTTGCTCCAACAGAGAATGTTGTTTTAATCAAAGCAAACACGGTCTGTTTATCGCTGTTTGTCATAATTTTGGTCTTGTGTTGACATTCCCAGCCAAACTGATGAATGATTTGTAAAACTTCCTGAATTTGTAACATTTTGTTTCTGTGATTATTGATGTTTCCTAGCAACAGGAAAACGAAACAATTTAATCAAGGGCACTTACAACAGCGGGATCCTTTTTATTTCTAATACAAAGAATAACAGAAAAAAATTTGCGCACTCAAGCAACGTCACATTAGATATATCTCACTGACATAAAACAGGACTTGATGACCTGTTTTTCTCTAACATGTATTTGCTCCATTACAGATTCCATTAGTTTGTGTTTTTTTGTCACATTTACATGTGATACAAAATGAATGCTCATATCAAAGAAACGTAGCTTGAATAAATACAAAAAGCAAGTTTTAAATGATTTAATTAGTTAAGGGAAGGATACGATATCCAAACAAAGCTGCCCGGATCTACAAATGAACCTTTCTCTTACACCAGTCAAGTGGTTCATCACTATAGGAGGCAATAATGGCAATGATTAATTTTTGCATCACTTCTGAGGATTTTTGGCCCACTATTCTTGCAGAATTGTTTTTATTCTTGCAGAATTGTTTTAATTTCAGCCACACAGGACAATTTTTGAGCTTTTTAAGGTCACATCAAAGCATCTCAATCAAAACTGAAGTAAAGATTGTGACTGAGCCACTCTAAAAGATGGTTTCTTATTTCCATCACCATGTGTCACCCTTTTATGGTGTTCTTTTATTCGGAAATGTGTTTGTTTTATGAGATGTAAGAAGCGCACGCACCTTCGTAAAGCGTTCCACTTTTGTCTGGTCGGTGTGCGCAACATTTTCCTCAAATTCTTGGGCATCATCATGATGGTTTTGGGGGCATTTTTTGTGACTGGTCGGTAGTTTTCCCTTTCTTATTTTCTCTGGAAGCTATTTTGGTCCAGACTCTTTCCTTTGTGACATCTGGAGTAAATTTGGCAGGCTGGTCACTCCTTGTGATTCTTTTTTATTTGTTGTTTTTTTTTGTTGTTGTTTTTTTGTGAGAAATGGGTCTCACTGTGGTTCAGCGAAGTTACAATTAAAGCAGTTTTGCAAACCGGCTTTGCAAAATACCCATCACATGTAGATGTATCAATAATAAATAAATGTGATGCATGCATTACATTATCTTCATTGTAGTTAGCCTGGGACATATTTCTTTCTGAGATTCTTTAGCTCACTACATGTTGTCAGACTGTCTCAGATGAAATTATTTCTTGTTTCAAGAAGTCTGAAAATAAACTCAGCTTTTCAACCAAGGGATTAATCGCATTTAACTAATGGGACCGGAAATGAAAATTAGCCAGTTGGATATGATTGCTTGTATTTGCATTTTAACATTTATTGTTATATATTGTCCCATTTTCAAACATAATCTGAACCAAACTGCATTCCTGATTTAATAAGTGGGACTGAGAACCTTTGGTTATATGCATGATCAGGTTGGCTTGAATAGCCCTCCCATGGGCCTTAGTACAATAAAATATCATTAGAAATAATATTTTTGATATTAGTTTGATAATATAAAAGTTTGCGTTCTTTGTCTGATATTAAAATTCATTAGACGGTACCAAAGGAAGTCTGTAGGAGGATAAACTGTATAGTTTTGTCCAAGTAATAAAAGCAACTGGTTACATGATGATTGTCAACCGAGCAGGAAAAGTTTCATGTTTTTCTATCCACCATATTAGTGTGCCATTTCTGCTGCATATATCCCTCATAGAGAGCCATACATATTTCATCAGGCTTAAAACAGAAATTGCATCCAGCCTGTTTTATTAGCATTTTAATCCCACTGCAGATTTGTCTGCTGTGCCACAGTTTGGATAGTGCATATCTGACTTTACATCTCATGCTTTATAAAAAAAAATCTTTATTTTCTTTATTTTAGACAGGCAAAGGCAGAATAAATAATAATATATATATTTAAAAAAAATAATTAAAATGTGACCATGTACAAAAAAAAAGGGCTCAGACTGGTGCTTTGTTATACTTATAATTTAAAATGGAGGATTTTATTGCCAAATCAGATTTTATTTGAAAGAAACAACATTCACCTTGTCATTTAAATACAAATTATTTTTTTTTCTTTTAAAGAAATGGCTTACTTCAAAGTGAGCTCTGTTGTCAAGTTTGTAAAGCATGCTTTTTTTTTTCAATAATCAGGAAAAAAAAGATGAAAGCCGCTGTATGAATTCAAATTTAATTTGTTCAGTCATCCATTAAAATGGTTTGTCTCTCGCTACTGCCACAACACCGTCCCCCTGCTCTCTCCACATACACCCCCTCGTTCTCACTCAAGAAAGCTGTGTGGCAAGACCCAAGCTCTGACTCTGAATGACAATGAGATGAGCCGGAGAGAGGAGAAAAAAAAAAAAGTACATATTGAGGGCACAGTGAGCTTAAGCAATTAAATTAAAAAGTTATTAACTTTGGAATGAGGGACACTGCTCTCCTTCCTGTCACCGCCTGCAGACGTAGAAATAAGGGAAACAGGAAGAGCGGTGAAGGGAAGGAGAAAGACAGAGAAGCGCAAGAGAAAAGAGAGAATTTGTAGGTGATGGCGAAGGTTATATGCTTAGGGACATCCTCTGCAGCAGTGATACTGCCAACTCTTTTACTCTGATCCATGTCTCTGTATGTGAACCTGCTCACTTGACCATTTGGAAGCAACTGCCTTGAGCAAAGGACTGGCTCCTTGCCACTCTCCATACTTATTCCTATGTCAGCATCATTGTAGCATTGTGAGCCCAAATTCCAAGGGACTTGGAATCAAAGTTAATTAAGCTTTTGCTGTGGTTTGCACTAATAATAACTTATGAGCTGACTCCTAATTAACCCTAAGAAACTGCTTCCTTTTACTGGAGTAAGTGATATTTGGAATTATTACACAATTAGCACTGTTATACCAAGCATAAACTTTTCCAGTAATGATCATTCTATACTCTTTGAGAAATGAAGCATTGCATTTACTCTGTGTGTTAGTGTTGGGAATATATTTAAAATGCTTTTTACTGTGCATGCAGAAGTGGAGGTCTGAAAGAAAGTGAGTCAAATACCATGGTCCAGAATTGCCCCTCATTAGTGGAGTTATAAATCTGGTCCATAATATCATTAGTGGGCAATGGATTTTGTGCTAATAATTCATTTAATAGGGATACATAATAGCAGGTCATGGCCTCGAGCCATTTTTGTTTCCATTAAAATGTGTATTAACCACAAAAGGAATAAGAAAAAAAGTATATTTCACAGAGTTTACGTCTTTGCAGCTTTTGCTTTAAATGTTTAGGCATAATTTTTTTGTCAAGTTTCTTTGTTTCATGATAACAGAAGTTTCTTGAAAATTTGTATAGAGTAAGAACCAGCCCAAATAATTTAGATGCAGATAGAAACAATGTTTTCACACTGACTACACATGAACAATTTGTATTGTTTTTAATTTCAGAAACCTCTACTCAGTTTATCTCAACTATACATATTAAGTCAGGGATGCTTCTCAGTGCCTCTTCCAGATTAGACTTCTTAAATTGTATTAATTTTATTCCCTTATTTTTACACAACACTTCTATGCATATCCAAAGAGTGTGGTAAGAGAATCAGGTTTAATTTTTTTTTTTCGCTGATCATTCCAAGGTTTCAGTGCATAAAATTGCTTTTTCATAAGTAACAGTGCAATTAAAAATAAAACAAACTACTACTTTTAACAAGAAAGCCCCACTTTTAATTTGCTCACTTTAGAATTGAAGGCGCTACATGTTACATTGACTTAAGAAGCCCTCTTACATGTGTGTTTCTTGTAAAATAAACATTTTTCGATCCAAATCTCAACTGCTGTTGATGCGAGGAACAATCATCTTGAAACGCAAAGTCAACTTTACAAGTCGTAACTGTGGGAAGTCTGAGTTCCTAGTGGGAAATCAGACTGCGGAGAGCGTTCCAGTTGTTCGTTTGTTTTTTTGTTTTTCTTTTCATTTGGGAAGTTGGAATTTCCCAGTTCCTAGTACAGCTAAAATGCAACATTATTATTCACCTTCAGTCAGCCTGCCAGTTCTCTTCTTTCCACAGCTGTTTTCCATCACCTGTTTTTCCTCTGCCTGCATTCTCCCTCAAATGTTTGTATTTCCGTCTGATTATGTGCCTGTTTTCTGTTGCCAGCTTTATGTCTTGTTCCTGTTTTTTGCTTAGTTTTCTGTTAAATCATTAAATCTTTCATCACGACCATTCTTAATGTCAGTCCCAAACCTACATTACCTGAAACCTGGTTGCACTTACATATCAGTGTGAAGATGTCACAGAATAGATCGTAGACCAGCTGCTCTCACTGTTTCTTTTAAGTAAGAAAGTCCTGGGTTGGAATCCTGGCTGGGAACTGAAGTGAAGTTTTGATATTCTCCCTGTGTGCGTTTGGATGCAATTTTCTCCATTGTGAAAAAAGACATGCAGGTTAGGTGAATTGGTTGCTTTGCACTCTCTTTACATGTGAGTCAGTACATTGTCTGTTGCTGTGTTACCCCGTGATGGACATAAAACCTGCCTGTTGTATATCTAAGCTCTCGCCCCTTTGCCACTGGAGACAAAAAAAAAGCACCTTTGGAACTTAGGAAAATGAATGAATGACTAAATGAAATTTATTTGTGATTTCAGCCAAGAAAATTGATGTCGTCTAATACTTGACAAGTACTAAAGCAAAACCTGAGCATAGGAAAATCATGCTTGACATCACAGGCCTGCTGTTGCGAGCCATAAATGCAAATTTGCCGTTTTAAGTTGGTAAAACCCAAGACAAAGACTGATCTGCTTTCCGACTGCCTCAAGACTGTAGGTGGCATCCAAATCCTGTTAGCCTGCAGAGCCGTGTGAACAATATATAATGTGCTGGAGTTAAGGTTGGAACAACAGCATGCCAGGTGACCACACTCAATCATCTGATGCTGTTCTTACATTATGCAATCATGCAACTGCTTGACAGGCCTTGACTGACTGCCAAAAGGGAGGACTGTCAGAGAAGTGGATCTTTTAGTGGAGGAAATTGGCTGGAAATAAAGATGAAAATCAAATAATGCTTTTTGTACAAGAGCATTTTTTTCCTGCATAATCAGACTTCTGTTGAAAGTAACCACTACTTTCTCTCTCTCTCTCTCTCTTCAGAAAGATCTGAACAGAGAGCTTTATTAAGTCTGATAGGAGCTGCTTAACACTAACAGATCGTTAACTAGTTTCTTCTCAAACTGCAGACAACATATCCAAACTGTTCTTTCTCTGGTCATGCTAAGCGGAAAAAGTCTCCCAAGAATCAACTTTCCTTCTGAACATTTTCTTTCTGCTGTTCAGGCTATTTTAAGCTGAGAAAATTCACACTATGTTCATGACTATACTCCCAGAAGGCCCAAAGTGTCGTCTTTGTTTCATTTCTTAGCTTTCTACAAATTGCTTTGCTTGCTGAACAAAGACTAATGCTTCAATGTTTTACAAGGAAGCTATTAGGAGGTGTGAAAATGAAAATCTACTTAATACTTATTCCATAGGCACCTTCAACAAATTCATGTTGGTTTTAATGTGCAGGAGTGAAGAAGTGATTGTTAACCAAGATCCAGATGACTTTTTTATGTTTAATGCTGTGGAAGCATCTATACCAGAGAGGGCGTGGTAAATTTCTAAAATCCGATAAACTCTAATCAAGTTCTTTGGTTAGGAACACATATTCAAAATGAATCAATCTGCCAATTAGATGGCAGCTGGATATTTAGGTGTCTAGGTCTAGGCCTACTGAGCTTCAAGCTTCAGAATGGATGAAGTTTACAGAAGATGGTCCTAAAAGCCTCTGCTGCACAACACCTGAATAGAATAATCAGGTTATTAAGGCTCTGGAGAACTTATCTACCGAAGACGGAGGAAATTAAGCCATTTTGTTCCAGTGTTCTGTACCTGTGGCACATCTAAAACCTGCAGGACCGTGGCCCTGCAGGACTGGAGTTTGACACCCCTGTCCTAAAACAATAGTTATTTTAACAAAAATGCTTTGCTCTTATCAAAGGTGAGATGAGAATGGGCAGATTGCTTCAATATGAAAGAAATGCTAGCTTGAATTGTAATTCATTCCAATTAAGGTATGTAGAAAACCATCTCATGTCAAACCTTGAAGGAGAGGCAGTTACAGCCACATGACACCTCAGGACTCCTGCTGACAGTCAGCTGAATTAGATAACATATTAATAAAAGCACAGACTGGTTCAATTGGTCTTAATTTCAGCTACAATAATTGTGCAATAGGATTAGGTCTTGTCATGTACCACAGATAGACCTGCCTTGTGTCTATGGTTCAGTGTGGTGGTGTTATAATGGCACAGTTTGGGTCTCTTGGTTCTTTTCGAGCTTTGAAGGTTACGCCTGACCACATGCTTGCTACACAGTGAAAAGGTTTGGGGTTGTCAAACCAAGTCGACTTATTTCGCACAAATAGTTGAAGGGATGTTTATCATTTTCATACCATTTTTTCCCCCAGTATGGTTAAGAACATGGTTTACTTCAAAATAGAAAAAAAAAACAAAAAAAACATGGAAAACATCACTTACAAAGCTTGCTCGGTTTATGCCTCGTATTCTATAATAAGCAAAAGCCCCATCTTATCAAAAAGGTGTTATTTGATGGGCTCCGCCGCTACAAAGATGCGCTGTATTGTCTAGAAAAAAAACAAAAAAGAAGAAAAGACAAGAATGAAGGAAATCATCAGGCGATTGTAGTCTGAGGCCCGTTCACTCCAATCTCCTTGTCTACCACTGCCACACTTCAAAGACGTCTCTGGAGAGTAGCTTCAAAACACACAGCTTTACAGGCTTTTTGAGGACCGCCACAAAGTCCCAAACCACCCAAAAAAATAAAAAATAAAATAAAATAAAAAATCTCTCCAGTTATTTGTTTAAAAGTGGGTTTATGGTACTGGATGGGCTTATTTTTTTCATCATTCTCTTTGCTTGACGTCACTTTTATCTTCCACCCCAGTATTGCAGTATTGTTTTTGTTTTGTTTTTTTTTCTATTTGCTTTCCTTCTGTTTGCATTATCCTCCTTCACTCTCTCCTGCTGTTGCTTCATCCCGCTCTACCCGTGCATTGGGCTCCAAATGCAGTAGCTTAAATCTTATCGGTGCCAAGTGCAATCCATTACAGGAGAGTAGAACGGCAATGTTGTGTTTTTTTTTTTTATAATTCAACTTTTATCTCCATTAATCCCCTCCGTCTTTCACCCCTTTCACTCTAACATCAGCTCAATTTTCTTTGCCATTACTCATTATCTTCCCATTACATCTGCTCTCCCCCCCGTCGTTATACCATCACCCATGTCTTTTGATCCACCAACTTTTCATCCCGACTAATCTCTCTTTTCTGCCAACTTTACATATCTTTTTTTCCCCCCTTTTTTTAACTGTAGGATATTTGCGGCTTACAGGATTGATCATAAAAAAAGAAAAAAAAAACATATTTGACAACACGCTGCTATTATATCTTGTCTTTTTTCCTTAGTTGTTTGTTTTTTTTCCTTTTTTTTTTGTCAGATTTTATTTATTTATTGTCTCATGGCATGTTCGTCTTCTCTTCCTTTTTGTGTTTTCCAGGAATGGGTGACAGCCACTGACCTGCTCATCTCTTTGGACAGGCTGAATACCTTTGGGGACGAGTTTTTTAAGGATCCCAAAGTGCTGCGCTCATATTTTTATGCCATCTCTGATTTTTCTGTGGGTGGAAGGTAAGAGAACCAAAATTAAAAAACAAAACAAAACATAATTTTCAAAATGCTTTTAGCTTTATTAAATCCCCTATAGTCATTGCTGGAATGTAAAGTTTTTTCTATGCTGAATTAGAATGTGTAAATAAAATGTAATTAAATTTTTGTGTCTCAAGCACTCAACTAAACTTAAATAAGCAAAGTTTGCATCAAGCTGTTTCTTACTTTTGTTAGAGGCACCAATATTTTAGGCACAGGCCAAATGGTTCAACTATCACATCAATATTTCTTTTTTCTGCCAGTCAATTTCCCTCGTGATGAAGTTAAACCAGTAAAATAGTCTACACTTTTTCCACTTTGGATTTGTTGCTCACATTAATGAGAACGGACATGTCACCACAAACCACACTTCACCTTGGTTGCTACATTAAAAAGAAGTGGACAATTAAGTAGTTGAGATGGAATCTTCTGAGAGAATATAAAGTTGATGTGACACCTGTCATAAATGTTTAGGATCACTGCATCGGCGTGACAAATTACCCAGCAATGTCGCAACACCTGGGGGACAAACCCACAGAGCAACATGTTAGCTTTATATCTGGACAGTCTGTTGAAGAACATATGCCTTTACACTCTGCTGCCTCGTGTCAACTCTGTGAGTTAGATGCTGTGAAAGATTTGTTGTGATTTTTTTTATTTTTTATTTTTTTGGAGTTGAGCATCAATGCAGCCGCCGCTGAATATGGATCGGTGCGTGAGCTGATGTGGTGGCCTCTAGGATGGAGAAAATAGTTTCTGACTGAAAGCTTGGCTGCACAGCAGCAGCACTTTCTGTGCCCTCGTGTTAACGGGGTCCGAAAGCTCAGCTGCTCCATGTGTCAGCAGATCAAACTCTTAAGCGGCTAATCCATAATGGGAGGTTAATTCAGTCCTATTGCCCTCACTAAATAAACCTCAAAATAAGCAGAAATTGTGTAAAACTTCTACCCACATCTCTTCTCTTATGTTTAACTATATACGTTTTGTGGTGTAACTACATCTAGGCCTGTCACAATAACATTTTTTTATGAGCGATTAATTAAAACCTGATGTAATGGTAATCACATATTGCAAGCACATCCTGCCAAAAATAAATACACCTTATTTTCAAAAGAACACTTTACACTGGAACTGGTAAACAATCCAGAGTTTAGCCTTTTTTCATCCAGTGTCATCAACAGAACCAGAAAAAGGCAGGAAGAAACAATGAAGCCAATAAATCAAAATGAGGTCGTTAATTTTCATTTATCATTTGATTAACTGATTCATTGTTTTTTGTGACAAGCCTAACTACATCTATCATGTAGAAAACCTGTACAGACATGTCTGTTGGACTTTATGTTCTGATTCTGTGTTTTTAAAGCTTCCTCCATGACGTTCTTTTCAGTTTATTTGTATTGTTTTATTGGTTATTCCTTTGGGTCTTCCAGCACAGCTTTTAGTGGTCTGTGTCACTTACGACGTTCCTCTCGGTCTCCGAGTACATTTCTTTCTGCTACCCACTCATCCCATTGATTATGATCACCTGGTCCTGGTTTGCACTGAGCACCCATCCCCACTGCACTTTCAGCTTCCTCTGTTTCCCTTATTGTCTCACTGAATTCTGCACTAGGCATTTATGAGTCCTGTTTCTCTTAAACCCGTTTCCATGTTTCCAGCTGTCTCTAAGTTCTTGACCTTGTTTTTCCATGGAAACTTGTTATCACTCAGTTTAAATCTGCCCTACTCTTAGATGCATTTGGATCAAACTCAAAGCTCAACATTTGTAGGGACATTTTTTCACATTATGTGACAGAACACATTTTCTCTCGTGACTGGAAATTGTGGAGGAGTTGCAGGCAACCACTGCTGTGTTGGAGGACTCTGTTGAAAGAACAGGAGTTGCACTTCACATAATGGAAAAGTAGCAAGAAGACAATAATTGCAAAAACATCTATCTCTTTTCTTCCACTTCACAATTGCATACTACTGTGTGTTGGTCTATCAAATAAAATCCCAATAAAACACATTAGAATGTGGGAGCTGTGACATGACAAAATGTGGACAACTTCAACACTTTTGCAAGACATGACAAATTTTAACAGAGTTCTTGGGTATAAATTATAAAAGGCGGTTTATAGTCACTTGGTTGTTGTCTTCTCAGTGAAGGTGGAATAACTGGGTCTGAGTTTCAGGCGAGCAGACATGTGATTATAGGACAGCTGAGTAAATTTGACAGAGGTTGCCACTCAGTGACAGATGTCTGCCCCTTATTGCAACAACTTGACAAAAACCTGCAACACTGCCAGAAAATGATACATACAGAAAAAGTAAGTCATAGCTGGTAAGAAATTAGCCTGTCAATTTGCAAAAGTGGAGGAAATAAATGAGAAAAAAAATCACTATTTTAAGGAGCCGTTTGTCAGAAATTCAGAAAATATTTACTTTATTAAAAATGTTTAAGTGCTTTCAGAAAGCAAGGAGTTTATGGCTCTTGCTAAGAGAGCAATTTTATTAAGTTACTTGAACTTCCACAAAATAATCCGATGATGAAAACCTTTTCCAAGATCTCATCTGGAAACTCTCTGCATCGTATGTCTGCCTTGATGCATATTGGAGACAGGTCCTGTGGGTCGATGAGTCAAGGCACGGATTTTTGCTCCAATTAGCAGAGCTGTGTTTTGTAGAAAAGAAGGTGAGAAATGTTATTCAAGAAACACATTTAAACTGCTGGCAGGAGGTGCATTCTGATCTCGCCTTGGCCTTCTGTTGCATTATGTGACAAGAGTAACATGTCGCTGCTGGAGTGAGAAATGGGGGGAAAGAACTTAAATATTTTAGAAACCTCTTACTTTTTCTGTTTAAAATAAAATAAAAAAAAGCTGGTAAAGTTGGGAAGACAATGCATTTTACAACTGCATAATGATCAACACGTTTTCTTAATATGTTTCATCATTTTCATATGACTCTGTTCCCCAAACTATAATTTGATGAAGAATCTATAAGTAAACATAACAACAGTATCCTCTATTTATGAGTTAAATAAAAAGGTCAGCTCAAATAATGACAATCGGAGGGGAAACGGGGAATTTAGTATTTTGTGGGTGCTAAATGAAGGCAAAATTGAGTTTTTGCATGTTTCTAATTCTACTGCTGGAGACAAAATATAACACGATATGCAGGTATGCACTGGAAAATCTGTGCTTGTTTTGGTGAAGCAATGTAAAACTGTTAACCAATAAAAAGAAGAAAACTTTAGTTTGTGACAGACTTTTCAAAAAAGTCTGTCACAAAACTGTAGAATTGATTCTTTCTACCAGTGAAGGTTCTCTGATACTTTTTGCAAAAAATTTTGGAATAATAGTGATAAAAACATATATAGGTTGACTTTATGCTCAAAAACCTTGTTGTTTTCTTAAATACAAGATTGAAGTCTTACGTTTATGGGACGTTCCATCAGATGCATCAAATGGAAATGCATTGTATTATGCAACTGATGCACAGTCATTAGTTTCTGTCCCTGTTGGATGTTGTGGTGAGGGTGACATGAGGAATCATTGTTGAATCTGAAAGGATGGTTTAAATGCAGGTTGGTTTGGGGTGGCTCAGATCGGAGGAGGGGGAAATGGACATATCACTGCCAACAATGTGTAATCATGTAACTCTGAATTTTCAGACAAGTACAAGCATGTATGTCAACATGCAATAATTTTATTCTGTGATTAAAATCTTGGCCTTAATCAATGCATTGAATCTCCATTTATTTGGAATAGGCGTTAGTGCCTATGTACCTATCTTTGGGGTCCAAAGTCGAGACGTGGCCACAACACTGTCATTACAGTATACCTCCAAAAGAAATTGGAATTGCATCAGAATTAACCTGACTTTTATTTTTCTCTATGAAAATATTTCAAGGTCTTTCAGATTTATTGTGCTTTAAGCTCTGGCTGTTTCAAGCATTAAAGGCGAGGTTCTGAAATGTTTGCAAGTCACTTTAAAATAAATATTGCGCTAACAGTTGCTGTTCCATGCAGCACAAGCCTGTTGCTTTTTGTCATTGTCCTTTGGATCGTATGAGTATATTAGCAATGGCACATTAACACAGTTGAAAAGTGCAGCCGCTGAGGGGGAATGAAAACTCCACCTCGTCTCAGACCACATTTATGCCTGTGAGGGATAACGCGAAGTGACAACTCCGTATGGTGGAAATACCCTCTCTCTTTCCTCTGCCTTCGGCTCCGTCCTTTGTGTGCACGTTCGTTCAGTGTCAGAAATAAGCATGGAGAGAGGAAAACACAAGGAAAGAGACTGGACTTGCAGGTGTAAAAAATGTGTCTTATGTTTCCCTTTAGATGTAAGTGCAACGGCCATGCCAGCGAGTGTGTTGAGGGGGAACAGGGTGGCCTGGTGTGTGCCTGCCAACATCACACAGTGGGAACCGACTGCCAGAGATGTCACCCCTTTTACCAGGACAGACCTTGGGCCAGGGCCACTGGGGATTCTGCCAACGAGTGTTTGAGTGAGTAGCTTGATTCTGGGGGTGCTGTCATGAACCCGCTGGGTGCAGCCATCTGGAAAATCCACAGGGCAGTGTTAAATTCTAGTGACAAGCTCAGGTTGTCAGGGGTTGTGTAAAAACTATGAGTGTGATTCGCCCTTCATCATTGAAAGAAAGTAAGGAAAAAACAGACATAGCAGTCTTACAATCAAGTCCTAACAAAAGCAGTTTTTACGCTGCTCTTCGTATTCACTGAGCTGTTATTTCAAACACACATCTAAACACTAATAGGCAACTTGGCATTGTCCAAGGACTCAACTACTAAAATGGTACTATACTAATTCTCATCACATTTTTATTTGTAAAACTTATTGAAAAGAATATTCACTTTTCCTTTCACTTCACATGGTGTGCCACAAACATTTCTAAATGACATTTAGGTTTGTGACAGTAATGCAAAAAAGGTCAAGAAGAATGAATACTCCTGCAAGGCCCTGCAAATTGCTAATCGATTCTTCCTCCATTTCTGTGTTTTATATGTTTGCTGGAACACTCATTTGTGTTTCCATATACATAAATTAGAGAATTATCCAGATTGGCTCACCCAACCATGAGCTTTTACTGAGTGCTGCCAAGGATGAAATGTAATTGGCTGAGGAATGAAAGAAGAGTGTCTACCAAATTGTCTTTTTGCTTTACTTTTTTTTTCCCTTTTAGAATTCTATTAAACAGGAAACATGTTTTAATTACTCTTACTCTGAGTAAGCGTCCTAAATATACTGCTGCTCCCAACTTAATCAATGCCATATATTAAGAACAAGTCAAATACGAGAGAGAATATGAAAGCCTAAAGCAGATTCCTTTGTGTAATTGCGCAGCTGAGAGCTCATTCTCACTCATTTTGCCTCCCAACAACAGTCGCCATAATTCATTCTTTATTGTTTGGGCAAACTAATTTGACAAAACACTTTCTTTTCAGCTCATGGATTTTGATCAGCAAGTCTGCATTGAACAAAGCAACAAATGCACTAAAATGTACTTTTCAACCCAAGTAAAAATTTTAGTTATGTACCAAATCAGTTGAAAGATGTTAAACAATAAGTAATATAGAATCTGATATTCTGTATATTTTAATTAATTTCTGAGGAAAGAAATTGTTTGCAACTATTTTTTTTCCTTAGAACAGAGCAAAGAAAAAGTTAAAAGCATTCAAAGACCTCTTCATATAAACTGTTTAGTTTCTTGGGTTGGACTAATTCACACAGACTTTCAGCAGTATTCAGGTGGAAAGAGGAGTGGAGTGACCCGTTTTGTTCGATCTATGAAGAGTTTTGAAAGGTTTTGGGGATCATTGATCTGTTGGAACATCCGATTCTGTCCAGGTTTTAGCAATTTGTCATAATTTGCAGCCTAAGGCGATGGTAAATCAGTTTGAATTTCAGGGAAAAAAACTCAGGATGTTTCAATTTGTCAAGAATTGGAGAGCGTATAGATCTCCACCAAAATGGAAAAACACTAAATCAACAATTTACTGTTTGAGGAGATGGATTGAACTATCTGGCACCAATGATCAGAAGTAATTTTTTTATAAGTCCTTCTTCTTAATCTTTGTTTAGTCGTGAATTTATCTTTCTATCCAAAGACATGTAATGATTTTTTCAACATTGTACAAGATATTAGGAATGAATCGGTATTAATTTATTATTCAGAAGTTTTGTGGAAGTGTAGGAACTCAAAAATGGTGTGTTTTATGCATGTTTTAATGTCACAAAAGACTTTAAGAACAGAAATATGCCACTTTAAGCAAATGTAAATATATGAGAAAAAATCTTGAGAATTGTAATTTCAAAGACAAATTAAAGGATATTAAAGGTGTACTTATTTCTTGTACAGACAACAAAACCGCTTTGAGAAGCCTGAGGTGTAAAGTTGCATTTGAGTAGCTTCCTGATGATTCCACAAGGTTTAATTGTTTTTCGTTTTTTTTCTTCCCTTTGAGTCATTGGGCCTCGAAATGATCTAAAGACCGCCAACAAGTGTATCACCCAGATTATTGAAATGATCAGCTTTGTAACCCAGCAACAGGAACAAGTCTTTATTTCTGGTCCTAAATGCTGTGACACTCTTTGCCTCTGTTTCCATGTCAGAGCATCATGCTACAAGACAGACGTCACCATTCCACTGAATGCCTTTGCAGTCGTGCCTCCGTTCAAACTGGAATTTTTCACACATCCATCACTTGCTGGCTTTTCCCCAGCCATCTTACAGCTCTGCAAGTGGTTGAAGATTATTCCAGCTGAAAGTGGGCACACTGTATTCTGACAGCCAGTCAAAAACTGACTCCCAGAGACAGACAACTGCTCTCTCGCCTGTTCACATCAGTTACTATAACCTGCATATATTTGGGTATTTTGAAAGAGACCAAAGAAAAGGAGCTGAGCCAGGTGACAGGTTCAAACCTACACCCATATTAAAGTAAAGTGACAGGCCTGGCTCACTGTGTTTTCCCTTGGAACAAATATTATACATAACACTTAGAGTTGTCTTTTAAATGCTGTGCAAGATGTCAGATATGCTCACCTAAGGGTAGTCTTTAGAACCTTTTTCTTTCTTTTTTTCAGTGCAACCTGAAAAAACTGAGACGTGACTTAATGAGAATGTGTAAAAATACAACATAATTTAAGCCCATGGGTTTCTTAATGGTCGTTATCAGCTACCAAAGGATGGAGAGACTTTTCAGCTTCGCAGTTAAGAAATTCCAGTACGTCAGTAGCAATGACTGCAACTCAAAAAACAAAAACAAGCACAATTTTGAGCTCTGATTGTGTTGCAACTCAGTACTGAGATACTCTGTTAGAAAATCCACAGTTACTGCAATGTACATTTTCTGGCAGCCTGATCCAGTTTGCCCTTTTCAGCCCCCCTTTTTTCCAATCGTCACCCCAGCTCTTGTCATAGATAAAAAAAACTTTCTGCTTCAAATCTGCCCAGTGCACTCATAGGACATTAAATTCAATGTATTTTGTTTTTTTTAATCATTTGTGCTAAGCTTCACTGACTGAGCGAATGCATGTGATTAATACTTATGTTAAAGCTGTCTTAATTCTTGCACTTTTACACTTTCTCTTTGCAGCAACAAACTTCAAAGTAGTGTTCTTTTTTTTTTGTGAGACGAGAAAGTGGTGCATAATTATGATGCGTAAAGTAAATGACTGCAAATGATTGGTATTCTTCTGCATGTTCTTTTTATATCTCTAAGTAAATTTCAATGCAACCAGTTGCTTAGAGATCAGTAAAGAGAGTTCATCTGGGTGCATTTCAATTTCTCTGAAAATATATCTGGAAAACATCAGTGAGCAAGCGGAATCATGAAAACAAACAAAAACAATAAGAAAGTGATACTTGGCAGACAGGTTAGGGAGAAAGTTGTGGAGATGTTTAAAGCAGGTTTGGATTATTAAACAATGTTTCGAGCTCCAAACATATAAAACTCAAGATTATATATATAGATTATAGCTGCACTGCAGCTGCAGCTATAATCTAACAATCAGAAGCCCATTGCATATTGCTTATTTACAAGAACAATTGTCATAAGTGTAGTTTGTAATAAGTGTAATTATAGTTTGCCACAAGCCATGTTAGAAACCCAGCAAACACGTGAAAGAGTCAGATAAGATTAAAATTAAACTTTACTTTGTCCTGCCTGGAAGCTAAAAAGTCACCCAGTAATGAAAGAAAATGAAAGTTGCTCGTGTCAGATGAAACCAAAATATACCTATTTGCCCGACGTACAAAATGTTGTGTGGTGGAATCCAACGCTGCCCATGACCTTCATCCCCACTGTGAAACAATCCTGTGTGGAGGCTTTTCTTCAGCGTTGGTCAGGAGAGTTGGTCACCTTCCACCAGGTGATAATCAATTGAATCAAAGCTTATTTGTGTTAAAATGACCCAGTCAAAGTCCAGACCTAAGTCTGGACCGAGATTTGAAACTCTGTACTTTCAGATCCTCCAATCCAATCAGACGATAACAGAAGATTTGAACAATGAAATTTCAGTCATTTCAGTGTCTGAACAATTTCATTGTTCAGTCATGCAAAACCAGGAGAGAAATTGCTTAAAAGACCTGATGACCTTTAATTGCAGTGGTAGATATTTTTAAAAAGGCTTGTTACAAATGGAAGCTAGATTTTACTGAATCATGTTTAAATTCCTTCTGTTTCATAATAATCAACTATTCTCTGTTGGTGTATTAAACAAAATTTGAAAAAAGATATAATGTTTGGAGTTGTAAATGTTGGAGAATTTAAAGGGCATTGTAGTATATCTTGATATCACCGCCTAGATTTTTTTTTTTTTATTGTCTGATTGATTATTGCTTTATTCAACAGACTCCACATGCTCCACATAGATGCACAGCAATTCATAAAAAATCTTCTAAAAGACTTCCATACCAATGTTTCCACAAAAATGGCTGGTAACGTGGCGTACTAACTAAGTATTATTTTTAAACGTTTTATTTTGACTAGATCCTCCTTAACCTTGGCCCACTCTTTTTTTTTCTTCATTAAAAGACAGTTTAAATTGTTCAACACAAAAATAATTATACACAAGCAACTAACCACTGATTATTTTAAGGCAGCAACCAATTACTGTTGCTTAAAACAAGTCTAACAATATAAAGAGAAGCCAAATGTTTTTTTCAGACAATATTGCTTTATAGTCACTTAGCAGAAGGGACAATTCATAACAAGCTTTTGACCTTTTCAGTGCTAGAAAACCATATAGACATTCAATAGAATCATAATCAAGATAAAGTAGAACTTCATAGAATATCCAGAAAATAAAACTTGACTGATCAACCACTTTAATATTTCTCACAAATCTTATAAACTTTGAAAAATTTTACATCTTCTTCTGGAACACCTCAAAGCCAGGACTTTACAATCGTAGTGGAGTCTTTACTGAAAAATTAATTTGGAACGAATTCATTTGAAGTGTTTGATCTCCGTCTTCGCAACTTGCGTTTGCTTATTAGTTGATGCTTTTTCAGTGTGTGGAACTTGTTTGAATTCATCTTCATAAACATGGTTATTAGGTTTGACAAAAAGAAATGTCTGTCTTTCAGATTTAAAGAAGCATCAAATATATTTTCACTTTTTAAAAAAAAATCCTTTAAAGGACTATAAAAACATGTCCTTTTGAAGAAGTTTAAGTTGTTACAAAAAACAGTAATTAATAAAAAATTTAAAAAAACGGGGATATAACCCATCAACTTTCTGTATCGTCGTGACTCTGTGAGAAGCAAGTTGTGGAATTAGGCATGTTGCAATCCATCTTTTTTTTAATTAAATTAGTGCATGAATGTTGATGAAACTGAACAGCTTCATAGTTTGTGATGTTAAAAATATGTTGGCAAATATGTGAGAACTGAGAGTCGAATATGTGTACAGATGTGTTGGGATATAATGGAATAGCATTCTCATCAAGATTCTCCCCTCTGAGAATTAAATCCTTTATAGCCTGTCAGTTTGCAGTGGGTCCCTGGAAAATTCATTGTTTGCCTGATGTTATAATAGGTTCAGCCTGAGGCTCTTTCCACGGGGACACACTTTAAATTCCATCATCACATCTTTGAAGCTGACATATGCATTTGTTTAGAGAAAAGGGAGTCATTTTCTTGAACGTCACCATAAAAAGTCATTATTTTAAAACTTATTTTAGCCTCATCGGAATACTGCCTGAACATTGATGAGTAAAAGTCGATTAAATTTTTCTTGTTTTTGTCAGGTGGACATCTTGTCATTCTGTTTACTTTTTTGTTTTGTTTTTTAAAAAGAAGCTAATTTGTTTTTACTGCAGCTTGTAGTTTTTCGTCTTTTGTTGCAGTGTAACTCTAAACATTAGATCTTCACTGTTTGACGCTTTAGTATCAGTTAGTTAAGATTTGTCTCATTGTCGTTTTACCTAGCCTGCCTTCCTTTGTAATTCCACTCATTCTTAACTCTCTATTTAAAAACAAAGTGTTAGAACCTCAGTTTGTGAATCTATTCCCACATACAAATATATTTTCTTAATTTTAAAGGTACAGCAATCACTTCTAAATCTTGTTTAAATTGTCTGATTATATTATGTTTATCACGGCTTGTTTGTTAATTAGCATAGAAATTGAAAGGCTAAAATATTTCTTGTTTAAACACATCAACCACATATCACATTTACAATGTGTGGTTGATAAATTCTGACCCTTATTGTTTTTAGTTCTTTCTTAGTCAAGTGTAATAGGTGAAAAAGACTGTCCTTTTTTTTTTTTGAAAATTAATTTAGAGAGGAAAACCCGACGTGTTGAATAATACATTCTAAAGTTTTTCTTTTCTTTTTTCTTTTAAGAATAAGCCAATTGTGCAATATTTTTGTTATACCTAAAGTACTTTTCCACACAGACTAAACGGTCTGGATTAGCATACCTAAAGTCTTATGAAAACAAACCATGCCAGGTTTTTTTCAGATTTCCTTTCCTTTGCTCCAATCAATCTCAGTGTGAAGCATCGCGGCAAACCTAATGACTCGATACAATATGCTTCCAGTGTCTTCACATCCTTGTCAAGCAGGATAGAAACTGTCTTCTACCAATTTAAATATTAATTATAACTTGTCTGAATAGTTCAATAAATAGGATCAAGCTGAAATGTAATTGACTTTTAAATCAGTCTTTATAATTAGACTCAATTTACTATATACTTAAATTTTTATTTTGCAAGTCGGTGGTTATTTTTTAGAAAGGTGCTGCTGTGTGATTAATAAAATCTTACACAACACTCAGAAGTATATTAGATAACCAAAAACTGATGATATATCAATTTTTTGAAGCTGTTTCTGAATTTAGTGTCAAGGGAGAGAGATAACCCTAGAAAACTAGATGCAATATTTAACAAATATATTTTTTAAACTAATGAAAATTTAAGGGAAGGCAATTTTTAAAGAAATAACTTTTTTCTTTTCTTTTTTTTTTTTTACAATGCATAACTGTATAAAATATCCCTTTAATTTGTTGAGTTTTTTTTGTAAACTCTTACTTTATGTATATATTATTGTTGATATATACATAAGATATATGTGTATATATTAATTCATCTTCATAAACAAAGTTTATAAACTTTGAAAAATTTTAAATCAAATCAAATGGGCTTCTCACTCTTACTTTCCAAGGATATTTTTTTGGCATTGTAGCGATAAGTCTTGATTTTCTCCTTCACCTCTCAACAGTTTTTCTCCAAAACTCCTAGATTAAATCACTTTAGAATTGATCACAGAGTGATAAAGGTTTGCAATATCTGTTACACAATTTAATGGGAGAGAAAAAGAGGCCAATTCCCACACAAACCCCTCACCCCTAATTTGATTTACAAAAAATGATGATGTTTTCAGACCTGAGAAGCTTTCTCTTCAGGACCAAAAAAACGCTGTCTGTTTTAATAAATCAGCCAATGCAATGGTGAGAAGCATTTGCTGGAATTGACTTTTTTTCCCTTTCAATTGGACGTGTGAGGGCAATCGCTAGCACCATAAATGAGATTAAGCAAGTGAGGTGCAACGTGCCAACCACTTGTCAATATTTATTACACAGCCTTAATAAATCTAACGATATAAACCACCTTAGTTAGTTACTGAAAGACCACTTTACCACTTTAGTTCTCTGATAGAAGCCGCTCTGAAATTTACAAAATGGACTTTTCTCTTCATAAGATTCTTTACATTCTAAACATTTTTTCTTTGCAATTCCTTGAATGTGTGACAAAGATGAGAGGTACGAAACTTAGTGTATTTGTAAAGAATTCACAGTGCTTCACTTTTTCCACATTCTTTGTTACAGCCTCATTCCAAATTGAATGAATTTAATTTATTTCCTCAAAATTTTAGACACAAATATCCCGTTATGACAATGTGGAAAAAGTGAAATTTTTTTCAGATTTGTTAAAAATAGAAAATCACATTAAGTATTTTCTGTCTTTGGCATGAATATAAACATTTTTCGGTTTTCACTGATCCTATTAAAATGGAGAGAAGACATTCCTATTCATCAGTACAATATTTGTCAAGAAAGCTAAAGCATCTTCTCCAAACAACTACTTTAATGCAGTAAGTTAGTCTTACTGCAGTAAATGAATTACCAATCCCAGTGTTAGAAGATGTTAACCAACCATTGAAGAGAAACATATTGGAAAAACTTCAGTTTGTAAACGGCAAAAAAATAAAAAATGCAAAATCTCATTGTAAATGCCAACAGATTGTGGGTCACAAAGGGGTCTCATTTATGTAGAACAATCTCATGTGCAACATGACGCCTCAAATGCTCATGCATCACCTTAGTTTTCTTGACCAATCCGACGTCTCATTCATCCGGCAAATTAAATGTAAAGGAGAGAAATTATTGTGCCTGCAGGGATTCTGCACCATTACTGTTCTCCTATTATACCATGGAAATATTAATATATTGGACAGAAAAAATAACATTTTTGTTTGTATTAGTTCTCTAGCAAATCGAGATGGCAGCTTTTATATTTATTTATATATATGCATATATATTCTTTTATATATTCTGATTGATGATGCAGAATAGAGGCTTTAATGAGTTGATAATTGATATTAGTCATTAGCTTACAACTAATGAGAAATGAAACCTGCTGCCAGTGACTGCATTTAGCATGATTGCATATTTAGGAATATGCAATCATGTGTAGAGTTGTGTGGAGTTGTTTTTTTCTTGTTTTCTTGTTTTGTTTTTTTTTTCATTGAGGTTTGCCAAAACCTGCCATTGAATTTTTATGTATTATTTTGTTACTTTACTATATTCTATCAAACAGCATGTAGAAAAAAAGTCACCTTTCTGTCTCACTCTTAGCCATATTTTTTGTAAGCTTACAGAAGCTGCCCTACAGGTAGGAGAGTTTGAAGTGACACCCTGGAGTGTAAATAATTTGCTTGGAAAAGAGAATACCATCATCACCCACAGGCCTACCAGTAAAATTGAAAATAATAATAATGATAAAAAATATATGCATACGCGTTTATTTAAAAATAGTTTTTAAAGGCTGTGTTTGGATCTTCCCCTTTTAGCTTTACTCCACCTTATGTCCATGCTGGCAAAACTTTTATTCTTTTTGTTTTAGCAAAGTGTAGAACCAACCCACACATATATTTACAGTATATTTGACTTTGAATGCGATGACATTGCATTTTTACAACTGCATTATACAGTGTTTTCACAGGTTATTATGAACTGTAAGAAGATATTGATGGCTAAAACCACAGAAGTAGATTGTTTCCCTTGCCGTGTGTCCACACTAATCTGTTTGAAATAGATCCCCAGGCAGCATTATCGAGGTAATGTCGACAGCTACATATGGATGATATGCAAAAAATAAAACTAGCTGAAGATATGCAGATGGAGTATGAACTGCTGATGTGCAAGTCTCCAAAGCAACATTAGTGCCACTGGCTCACATCTTTTTGTGAGGAGTAGTTTTCCCCCTCACTGAGGAAATAGGGGTTTCCTAGAGAAAAGACATTTAATTAGACTACAACAACTCTCAGAAGGCTCATTTAGACACATGATAATGTGGATACAGATTGCCCTTTGGCCTGCCAAATTGCTGACCTTATGTATCGCCATGTGTTCTGCTTTATGCTTTGTGTCACTAGTGTTTTATTTCTATATTTAATCAAGGTTATAATTTAGCTTTATTGATGTCAGGACTACAATTTTTCACAAACTAAACTGGTACTTCAGCAGAAACGAAGGCTTTCCCTAGTCCACTTAATCAATGAATGTTTACTCACAACACTGACTACTAATTTCTGTCAACTCAAATTTTAGTCAGGCCTCTAAAACAGAGAGAAATCAGTAAATTAAGATATTGTTAATAGCTTATTTTCTGCATGATGCACAATGTGTATACATTATATTTTCTTAAAATACTTGCATTAATTTTACAGAACTTAAAGATACATATTGGGCAACCATTCTGTTTTTCAAATAATCTTTATATGCATTCTTGCATGCAAAATCTGCTGTTTCTATATTTGCAGAGTTTTATATACTCATTAAATTCCTCCCACTTTTTGTTTATAGTTTTAAAATAAAACCCTTGCCAATTTACACATCTTCATATGTGCGGAAACCTTTACTTTTGTAGCATTTGCGACACAGCATTTTGAGTTATGCAAATACTCTACCGCATCCCACTTCAGTTCTGCTATTGAGAAACACTGAATTTATGCCAACGTTGTTACAAGCTAAAGTTTTCCTGAGTTCATTTCTCCAAGTTTCAACTCTGATGTTTAGCCAGAATTGTATTGTTGGAGGAGGTGGCTTCATCGTGGGAAAAAAAAAAAAAGAAATGTTGAAAAAAACTGAATGAGCCTTCAAATGTCTGTGCAACCTTCGTAGTGCTGGTGATGCACGGGTTCTGTGGTCTGCAGAAAAAAACGGCATGCTGAAGAGGTGGGTGTGCAGAGCTGTAAATGTGGTCAAGATGGCCAAGCAAGCTAAAGAAAACTCTGTGGGGGGTCTCGGGTTGAGAATGTTGGAGGAAATGCCATGAAGTGGTTTGTTTCAACTCTGTGTACAGCTTGTAACCATCTTCATCCCACAGACAGGAAGGAGATTAGTAGTAAAGCCAACACAAAACGCCACCATGTGTCTTTAGAGGAACCCGATATTGATTTTTTCAAGTCTCCTGAATCCTGCAGTAGTTCCCCAAAAACATGTCACCCATGTAATGTTTTTTATAGTGTTTGTGGCGATGCACTGTAAACCACATGCATCTAAATTCTCCAGCAGAAAAAGGTGCTCAGCTCAAAAGCTGCACCACACAATCCAATAATAATAATAACAATATGTTTTCTAAGAAAACGTCCCATGACGAGTAAGAAAGGAATTATACAAAAATTAGGCGGAAACAAATGCTTTATTTATCCTTTAGGAACAGCAGGGACACTCTTAATGCCATATGTTATCTTCAGCTTTAGGAACAGCCTTCCTGAACAGATTTTTTTCCCCCCTTGCATGTTTAAGGATACTTTTATAGGTCACAGCTGTCAACTTAATTACACATCATCCAGTGGACCAATAAAAAAGATTATTGACTTATTAAGAATACATTCATCTCTCTTTTAGGAGGGTTTCCTAAATTAAAAAGACTCATTATATCACTTGTCTTTCTGTGAGTCATTTGTGCCTCTGACTCAGAAAGTCTGCTGTTCCCATCCAGGTTAAATCTACTGGGGAGCTGAACGTCCTTTTGCTCGAAGCGAAGGGATAAGATTATAAGGCAAATTTAAAAACAACTGCAATTCACCAAAGTAATAAAAAAAAAACTCATACAAAGCTACATTCAAAAAAAGTATCAGAAGAAGCACAAGTGTCCTGCTTTATTACTTGAAAGTGATTGAAAATGTTTTTTTAGCAGCGATTTAAATTGATCAGCTGTTTTGGTGACTGATTTTCAAAGCCAGGTCATTCCAGAGTGAATCACCTCTGAAAAGAAGTCATCACCTGTTGTTTTTAGTCTGGAGGCGTCAAAAAACGACTCGCCAGCGGAGCTAAGAGTCCTTGTCAGATCTTAAGAGGGAAACTGTGGAGTCAAGCCATTAAAACTTTTAGGAGTTAACAGTATGTTTTTTGTTTGTTTTTTAAGAATTATGAAGAAGTAGCATTATGGGTTCATGCTGCTCTCATCTAGTAGCATGTGATTAAGTTTCACTGCTGTTTTTTATTTGATTTAATACAATACATAATACACACATTTGTACACAAACGTGTGTTTACAAAGCCTGTGTTCTGTAGAGACCAATGCACCGAATCCCACTGAAAACCTCCTGGTTATTCCACCAAATATTGATTTCTGAACTGTAAGTTAAAACATGTTAAAACATTAGTATTATTGTGTCTATATAAATTTGAGGTCTGAAAGCGCTTCATCTTTTTTGTTATTTTGACCATTTCTCATTTTCTGCAAATATAAATTTTTTGCTTGGAATTTCAGCAACATGTTATTAGGCGTTCGCAGAATAAAAGAACAATGTTCATTTTACTCAAACATGTACATATAAAGAGTAAAATCAGATGAACTGATCATTTTAAGTGGTCTCAATTTTATTCCATTACAGATAACTAATGCACCAAATATTAGCACCTAAAACTACACAGCATTGAAAACTATTTAAGCATTTTGTTAAATACCACTTTCAGCATACTGATGGAAACAAATTTACTACATAAACCAAAACTAGACATTAAGCTATACAACTTAGAACTTTCTCATTATGAAGTAATATTTATTCTGTCCATTTTCTATAGCAATGAGAAACATTTTCAAATGATCTCAGCCTACAAGTAGAGTACATTTTGGCAAAAACCTAAGTTAGTGCAAATAACATGGTAACTAGCATGCTGCTGTTATTACTCAATAACCCCTGAGTATGATAAGTTCACACAAGTCTGTCTTTAGCAGATGTCTTTAAATTTCTAAAAAATGTCACTAAATGCCACGTTCTGCAGTCTACATGAGCAGAAATGCGACAGAGGCTCAGGCTGCTGTTGAAGGTGCCACCGCCTGGCTGTCAGTCTGCCTGACCTGCAGCGGCAGCAGCACCACTGGCTGGAATGATAAAGATAGAGTGGATGGGAGGTGACAAGTGGAGACAGCTGAATTTGTGCACTGGCGGCCCACCAGTGCCAATCAGAGCCTGACTCATGCAGCAACTTTCTGCGTTGGAGGAGGACAGTGTTTGTCAGATTTGGCTCCGCTTTAACCAGTGGGACTGTAAACGTGATAGCAAGGGGAATCAATATTTGTCAGAAAAATGCATTTAGTGTTTGAAAATATACTTTCAGCTCAGGAAATCCAAAGGGATTTGGGCTGTTATGAAGAAGCAGCATTATGGGAAGAAGAAAAGTTTTAGGTCCATGCTGCTCTCATCTAATGGCGTGTGAATAAGTTTCTCTGCCATTTCACATTTGATTTATTGGATTTTATACTAAACGTGGATTTACAAAGCCCGTGATCTGTAATGTCTATAGAAACCAATGCATCTGCTGGAAGTCCTTTTTTTTTTTCTTGAAGAGAGATGCTTATTTCTTTTCTCCATCTTTTGAATTGATGGCACTTAAAATAAAATAGTGACGGAAAAACTGAAGTGAAATTTTAGTCTTTAACATAGTCCTTAATACTCTTATTGTGTGCCATCATCATTTTAGCCTAATTGTATTTCATTTTCAAGTGGATGATAATTGGGATGGACAGTTTATCTATACCTATGCTTTTCATAAAAACAGTTTGTGCCAGATTTATGCCATTTAAATCTTGGACTATTTAACAGACTTAAGTTCTGTTCTGTCGTTGCATATAAAAATAGAATAGGGATGGGGGTCACAGTGGGTTCTAAAATTTGACATTAGATCCAGGCCTGGAGCAAATGTGTTTGTGTGAACTATTAAATGGATGACATGTCAAAGGCATGTTACTAAAGCATGCACCTGCAAGGCTTATGGTACAAATTATTTGCCAAAAGTTATTTTTTCATAACACAGTCGAACAGTGCTGTGGGCTCCCTTTTTTGCCGGTTCGTTGAAGGCTGAAGTTGTTTTTGTTGCGGCAGTTTTCAGGATAGATCTGAGGAGTTGGTTCGTTAACTGGGATTTTTCATGGTCTTTGTTGATGTTTCTGACACAAAACATCTGCTCACAAACGTAGGTCGAGCAAAACAACACTGGCATCTTCTGAGCCCCCCGCCGCTGGTTAGAAAAGTGACTTCGTTAAGGAAACGTAAAAGTCACTTGGTGTAAGTGAGCTGAACTTCTTTGAAATGGAGTCAGACTGAATATCGACCAGTTCCAGCAGCTCCTCCTGTGATTCTGTTTCAGGATCTTGTGACAGGGGACAGGACTTTCACTTTATGTCAGACTGCTGACATTTTTTCCAAGTTAAATATGGTGATCCGTGTGTGGTGACACTGGCGAGTTTACTCCAGGGTAGCTTCATTCTCTCAGTGACATCAGCCAACTAGCCTCTTAAGTCCTCTCCTCATGTTTGTCCTCTGAAGGACTCCATGGTTGAAAACTCCCCTGCTGTAAAAATCCGTTGGTAATCCCTTGGATAAAAATAAGGAGCTGAATATCGCCTCTGTATATTGTCTCATTCAGTAAATTTTACAATGAAGAGTTTTTCCTACTTTTATTTTTATTATTTTTTTTCAGAACTAGGAATGAAGAGAAGGACTCTACCTCTACGTATGTAGAGTGATTTGGCTTTAGTTATTTTAGAAAACTTATTTGCTGTGAGATAATATGACATATTGCATTAGAATGACACCATTTTAACTCTGCGTTATGGGCATGAATCTGTACGGTTAGCCATTCTGCCGTCGTTTGATAGTTTTGATCCAAAACACTCTCGGGCTGTGGTAGTTGTGCTTTTCGTGCACCATGAGCAGACATAATAGACCTGATTTATCATCATCTGCAGACCGCAGACATTATTTTAAACAAGTGTGATACGGCAAAGAACTTCAGTGAACCGCAGCGTAAAATGTAAATTAAGCAGAGAAGCTCTTTTCAAAAATGTTGCCCTTTGTTCAGTATTGTACTATCTTTAGAGAGACACCACTGCCATTTCCAATCAAAAACAAATTTATTTGACAGAAAATGCATCTATATTTAAATCTGGCAGGCCAAAGTAGAATTATGGCCTTAACTGCATCTGTACAGGCGTATGCATAGAATTAAACACTGACTGTTTAGTGTTTAAAATATTTTAAACACAAACAAATCTTTCCACATGTTTCCTGATCAACAAAATTCCAAATGAACTTTCTAAATGTTTAATGTAGCAGAACAAGAAAGAGAATGTAATTGTAAAGTGTGAATGAATCACAAAGTGTGATTCATGGAATAGAAATAAAAATCTGACAAAGGTGATGTAATAGCCAAATCAGTTCTTGGCTACCTATTCAAACATATATATATATATATATATATAAAGAGAGAGAGAGATTAATAGTTACTCACAATGGAGGTGTCGGTGATATGTCTGGTCTTGGTCTTGAAGGGTTTCGATGACAAAAAAAATTATGTTTTGCTTTCTTTTTTTTTAGTGACACTAATAACCAAATGAGGTAAAACATTTAGTTCCATCACATTTGCTTCTCAAACCAGCTGGCAGGTTGAAGTGGTCGGCCCATTCCCACCTCCCAGTTGAAGTGGTCAGTCTTTGGTTATCAGTTGTGCCAGGCTCTCTACGTTTCCGGATTAAGCAGCGCTCTGGGAGATATTTAAAGCCTGGGTTACTTGCATGGGGACTGTTTAAGTGTGGGTACCCTTAAACACACAACTTATTTTTATTTACTAAATATTTTTAAACATTTCCAGCTACTTAAAATAAAATGCATTAAGCCCAGCGCTGCGATGCTAGGTTTTATATAAACCGATTATGTAAGGTGAATACTGCTGAGACGTCTCATTAAAAGGAAACAGTTATCATATGGTTATTTTGAGCACAACAGAGAGCTGGATTCATAATAAAATGGGCAATTTCACCTAAGTCCCCCCTCAGGGTAACTGGTAAACGAAGGAGGGATTTGATACAAGGGCTACGAGGGCTTTGATGGTGCGTTATCAGCTGAGTAATTTGCTCTTGTATAAACATGAATTACTGTTATCTAAGTGCCCCCTGACAGCCGATTGGCTTCTCATTAGGCCCGTGTGAAATGAGATTAGCAACGAGCCTCTAAATTATGATCCAATCCCAGAACACATAATCCCTCACACATACTGTATTCCCTGTCTGTGTGCTTCTCCCCTTGCATCTATTTCTGACGGGTTTCTTTATAACCTCCTTTTCTTCCTTGGCTCTCTTTTCCTGATTCTCCTCACTTGACCTTCTGCCTTCTCTCTTTTCCTGTCTTCTTTTTTTTTTGCATCACTCAAGAGTGTAACTGCAGCGGGAGATCAGACGAGTGCGTGTTCGACGTGGAGCAGTACAGGAGCACTGGCAGCGGGGGGCGCTGTGTGAGCTGCAGAGACAACACTAATGGTCCCCACTGCGAGCGGTGCAAGGAAAATCACTACAGGAAGGATCCCGAGGAGGCGTGCCTGCCCTGCAACTGCAACATCAATGGTAAGCTGCACATGTGACACTTTAAATCTCAGTTGCAACCCATCACTGCCTGCTAATTTTGCCGCTCTCATGAGTATTCCCATGAAAAATAAAGACAACCTACTGGACTCAGTGCTATACTATGTGCTCTAATATGAGTAATACCATTGTTTTTTATGTAGCCTGACCTTATGATACTTTCTGGCTTGGAGTCTTGCTCAGTATGGAAGTGTAAACATAATCCTAAGCAGTTTTTGCCAAGACTCCTGTCAGAAATGCTAAAAAAAAAATCGGGGACAGCTCAATGAAGGAAATAGAGTGGCGAATGCCAAACAAACGACTTGCAAATTGTTGAATATTTAAAAGCATGTTGAGTAAAATTCAATACAATTAATTGTGCTGTTAGTTTCGGTCCCAACTCTTTTCTAAAACTGGAGAATAATATTATAGGGGAAACTGAGATTCTTTGGGGAGAATACCTTGGTTAGTTGTTGTAACAGGTGATAATTCATTGTTTATTGCAGTGAGTATTTTATGAACCAATTCAGAGTCATTTTACTAAATCATGTAGAAAGCACTCATCTTGATTAAAGTTCATAATCTGCAGAATCGAATGATTTACTGAAGACAACAAATAAAATTGCACAGTGGTATTACTGTTTACAAGAGTTATGGCCAGAAGTTTTGAAAATATTAATGATGGCGCATTCCCTTAATCCCACTTACTGCACAGTTGTCAAACTTTACTAGACAGAGGAAGTTCTTTGTCCTTATAGTTTAAGAAATATTGGTCATCTAGTACCTTGAACATCTCATTAGATTTATAATCACTTGACCATTAAAAGAATGACTTCAATCAGATGTGCAGGTGTGATTTGATCCAGCCGAGTCACTGAACATTATCAGGGAAGTGCTTCATTGCTCATTAAGCTATGGGGAACTTTTGGTTCAGCCACCATCATCAGGTCATGGACAAAAAAGAACGAGGATATCCGCCATCTTTGCCCTGCATATAAATAGTGTAAGGTGATTGCACTGAGCTGTTGGAGTCCATTATATTGATCAAAGGTTATAACAGACTCCATCAGGCTCCCTTTATTCTCCTCTTTCTACCCCAGCTGGTCTTTTTTGTCCATTAGCTGAAGTCGTGCAATTCACAGATAGATTACATCCTGCTCTTCTATGATTATGTTTGAAGTTTGTCAAAGGAAAGTCAATAACAAGATTTCCTGTTAACCCCATTGAGAAAAGGTATTATTGACGTATTGATTTGTCTAATGTGATTTTCAATAATCTTTATTGGGGTGATTTTTCTTTTCAAAGTGCCTTCCGCTCTTTTCTGTTTACGAGGTATTTCCTTCTTTGATGCTCCTGTATGATCTGTCTGTTTCCCTTGCAGGCTCATTAAGTTTGCAGTGTGATGGAGAAGGAAGGTGTCGGTGTCGAGTTGGTGTGACAGGAGAGAAATGCGACACGTGTCAGGCTGGCTTCCACTCACTGGGTCCAGGCGGCTGCAGGTGAAAAAAGCGCACCGTCACGAATGCAGACAAACACCAATGTTCAAGAAAGCTAGTTTGATCCCATAGATTTAGTTATGAAAAGAGGATTACGGCATTCTGATGAGCCAAGTATTTTGCAAGACAAGGTGCTAACAATAAATATAGATATGAAATGCACAGACGGTGCTGTGCACCTTTTTGACTGTAGGAAGTGTGGCTGAAGTTGAAATTAGAGTTTGGAAGTTTTGTTTACTTGGACCACAAACAGGTGTCAAGTGGTTTCCTGCTGTGTGTAAAAACAAAAATAAAAAAAACGGAAAAACATGTAATCCATGAGTCAGCAGTCTATGCACACAGCTTTAAGAGTGTAAAAATATGTAAAGTGTTAGGATTTTTCTGTGTTATCATTCTTACATTCAACATTTATTGTTATTATTTTAGATCATTAACCCAGCATTATATTGTGATTTTCAATTTAAAGTATTCTCTTCCTCTGCTGAAATACATAAACTTACTTTGAGGCCTTTTCTTCCTGTGTTTCCATGTGAAACAGTTAACGGTGTTCCTCAGACCTTACCATCCCTACTTTGGAGGTCGCCTGTGACTGTCTCTACTGTTTTTCTTTACTGCCCTCCCTTAGGTTTTAATAAAAGACAAAGCTCTAACAAAGTGTCGTCAGAGCGCTCAGTGAACGGTTTGGAGGAGAAGTTTGCTGAGTTTTCTCGTTTTGCAAAAGCTTTTATAAAATTCACTTACATTGTCTGTTTGTTCTTTTATGCAGATTCATAAATACCTATCATAAAGAGTTAAAATTTTACATATTTACAGTTATTTACAATGTAGGATTAGCATTAAGTACTTAATCAAAGACTGGATTTATTATATTTTGTCTTTTGTTTTCTTTTAAGTTCATCATCTAAAAAAAAAAACTGTTCATAATCTCCAAGTCATGTGTAACGACAAAGTTGATGGTTTTCAGTCCAAAATCTTTTTAATTGAATCAAGTAGTGAGATCACCAACAATTACCACCTTGTGTCAAGTGTGTTGCTTATGTGTGAGGCAATAAAACTATTTTAATAAATACAATCCAGGTGAGAATGCCTCTTGACCTGGTTCTTCTATATAGTGTTTCCCTTTACATCCACTAAATGTTGTTTATTTTAACTTGGCCTGATTATATGTACAGTTGTGTATATTTCAATTAGAAAGCCTTTTCTAGATTTGTTGACTTTTTCAATCTAAAAGTACGGGACTTAAACATTGGTATAAACTTGCTTGGTTATAGAAACAACCTTTCCATTCAATTATAAATACATTTTTTTTCCTCTTTTGCTTTAAAAAATGTCTACACAGTCTTAGTGATAATACCGATGCTGAAATAGCAGCTCCTGTGAACATTGACATTCTCGACATTCATCACCCTGAGTTGGGTGAGGATGTGACACATGGCAAACGGTGCAAGGCTGAAGACCCATCCAAAAGAAATGTTGCTCTTCTTTTCTCTTATTCTCAGGAAACTTTTAATTTGCTGAAAGTTTAATTACAGCAGCCTGTTGACTTGCTTCTTGTTTTTGTGTTTCACAAAAATTCACAATTTCACCAGAACGTGTTAAAGCGATAGTTTCCATTTTTGTAAACTATCCATTGATATGACCTTAGATTGATAGATATCTTCAGGTATTTTCAGTGTCGCTTCGGTAAAACTCTATACAAGCACTGCATTCTTTGACATATTGCATATTGTTTCTCTACGTTTGAACTCGCCTCTGTTATTGATAATTCCAGCATGCCACAAGAATGAGCTCAGAGGGTTTCAATTGATTTCAAGACGGGCAGAGTTGCTTTCATTCCTGCGGTATGAGCCACATTTAGACCTCAGACTCTGAACACTAAAAGCCAATTTTAGAGTTTCTCTGCACACCTTTTTTGCATCTTGAAGATGCATTGACCCACTACATGCGTTTTTCATGATAAAAGGGGCATTTCAACTTTGTCTGACCTTGAAGTGCTCATACTAAATAACTGTGTGTGCGACCCAGCATGTTAATGTACAGGATGGTGCACATGTGTGCCAGAGCAGCATTTTGCCGTATTTAAATTCCTGAGAAGTCTATCCTTGCACACACTGTAGCTGTCTGATGAATACTAAGTTATTATAGTGTTGAATTGCATATCAATGATTGCTTAAATCAACTCTTATTTCTACTACCTTACTCTGGATACTTTGATAGCAGACGTTAGACTACGGGTTCAAAAGCAGGTTTCCCAAAGTTGCTATAATAATACTACATAAGATAAAATAAAGCATTTGTTTCACAATATTGACTTTATTGCATTTCAGTATGAACATTGAAATATATTGTTTCCTGCCAATAATGCACTTTTGGGCAGTAAATGCATTATAAACTCAAGTAAAGTGAGCAGATTATTTTGGTTTTAACAAAATAGCAAAATACTGGATCACAGCTTTGTATTTGTGACCTTCTTTGAAAAATGGTAGTGTGTTGGCCTTGTTCCTTCTTGTCCTTCTTGTTTTTTTTGTTTTGTTTTGTTTTAAATGTGATAAAGAAACTTCCAGAATCAAACAAGAATTGATATTAAAACAAAAAACAAAAATGTAGCTATAGTTCATAGATTTTAAAAAATATATTCGTTAAATTATGTTAAATACTTTCTGTTCAATTGTATTCTGTTTCCATAAATTTGTCATAGATAAGAGAGATTCTTCTTCAAAGCAGAAACGGTCCGTCAGAATACTGTCCATAAGCTTATGGCAGCATGCATTCACTCACACACGCTGCGTACTGTCATTCATGCAGCAAACTCTGGCTGTTTAGCTGAGGTGTGAATTACCCGGACCACTAGAGCAGAAACAAGTATAGGCAGCTTGCCTTTGGGTAATTGAATTATTTATAATGGGACCTCATTGAAATAGATTCTATGTTAGAGTCTCAAACACATGGAATCAATCAATAAACACAATCAAACACATTTGGACAAATTTCAAGCGACTGTCGACTCGCATGCGTTCTCACTTGAGTTTTATCAGTTACTCGAGAGAGTCTTTGTTTCATTCAGCAGCTTGTCTTTTACATCTTGTTTGTTGTGTAAATAAATCACATATGTGAGTCATCAGAATACGTCTTTGTAACTGTGAGATATCTGGATAAAATTTCCAACGTAAATATCTGCATCAATGTTGCTGGACCTTCTGAAGGAGAAATCTCAGTCCTTTAAATGAGCATAGATAATAATTATTTTTGCATATTAATGTTTTATTCCAACTAAAATATCCCCAAATATACAGTATATACACACGACACATGATTACTACTCCGGTATATTCTATTAAAGGGGAAGTATCATTCAAAATTGACATTTTTTGAGCTTTACATCTTGCTATAACGTTCATTCATCAAACTCGTCCATCTTCTATTCGATTACATTGCTGAGAAAAAGTACTTCCTCTCTTACATTCTGTTCTTTCTTTTCATCACCCTTGAATATTTCAGAATGAAGGACTTTTGATCAATTACCGTCCAATTAAGTTTAGGCCACAGCCTCCCTGCAGTCAGATTTTAGTCAGTGCTGCTTTCAGACCTAGGCTTGTCGGTCTGCTTTGGCTCACTGTTCTGCCAAACAACCCAAGTGTGTTTGCACTTAAGGTCACAAACAGATGGCCAGATGTTCTCCTTCCAGGGGACATCACTCCATCAATCAGGGCAAGTCATCCAGGTCATGAAAGCAACAAATCAAACCCAGTCCATCACACCACCACTGTGCTTGACCATTGGTGTGACGTTGTCTTTCCAAAATGCTGTGCTAGGGGGTTATTGGTGACAGTACATCATAGACAGGTTGCCAGTTCATCACAGAATAACAGGAGGGACACAGGATAAACAGCCATGCAGAGGTACACTCACTCCCAAGGGCAATTTAGAAGACAAGTTAACCTAACCTGGATGTTTTTGGACTGCAGGCAAAAGCAGGATTGAGTGCCTAGAGAGGTACATGAGGAGAGCCTGTAAACAACATGCATGGGGTTCAACAAGATCTTTCTTGGGGGGGAGTAAAAATCTCTACATTCCTTCTGGTCTTTTTGTGCCATGAACTCCACGGATGCAGCTTTTACCTGGTCTGTTTCTTCTTTTAGAAATTTAAACACTGATCTCTTGAACCGGTGCAGGAAAGACTCTCCTAAAACAAATATAAAACACTGAACCAGAACATATGATATATAGTTAATGGCTGCAAGATAGCCATCATTAGTTTTATCTCTTAACAAGACACGATTAAATACAGGGGGGTCCTTTTCATTAGAAACAGAGTGCCCTACGTTAACGACAGGAACAGCTCTGTGAATGACTTCATGTGTTAAACAGACACATCTAAACACAGAGGCTTAAATCCAGGGGTTTCTATCTATATCAAAGATAAACAAAGAAGCGTCAATGGCAGCAATAACCCCGACATTAACTCCCTCTTGAAATGAGACCCTGGTAAATCTTCTCCATATGACGGTGAAGATTAATCACTAAAATGTAAAGCTGTTTATTTTTTTCTTTCAGATGTGACGCTTTATCCTTTGAAATATTTGTTCTCCTATGTAAATATGTGTTCATAAGCAGATTAAAAATATTCCGTTTTACATCACTTGTCTGTAGGCCGTGTGAGTGCGAGCCCAGCGGGAGTTTGGATCAGTGCTCCCCCCTGGATGGGCATTGCTACTGTAAGCCAAACGTGGAGGGGCAGAGCTGTAATAGGTGGGTGAGAAGTTTGGTTATGTCACCTATGTGCGTATGTACCTTGTGGTTGCTAGGGTAACTATTTAAGTCCCTCATAATAAGAACAACTCATGTTTTTTTGGTTTCAACTGTAAAATGACATCTTTTTGCTATAATGGGGAAATAATGTTCCCCAACATGAATTGCACCGATTATCCTCAGAAGGTAGGTCATGACTTTAAACAGATGCAGGAAAATGGAGGCGAAAAAGTAAAGGAAGAAAAGGTAAAACTTTAACCCATTTTGTTTGCTGTTTTATTTTCCCAACTACTAGTGTACTCAACCGTTTCCCTCTTTTATATTTTCCTCCAGGACACACGATCAAACTGATACACTCATTGTTTCACTGGAAACACACACGGCTCCTAGTCTCCCACTCCTGGACCACTGAATCATACCGTGGTCCCTGTTTGACTTTTTTTTTTTTCTTCCCACTGAATTTCACAGCTCATTGAACAAGTTCCTCTCCTGTGTAATGTGACTAGTGCAAGGGGTGATTTTTAGCAGTGTTCCTGTCCCACCCATATGCCAGTAGCTGTGTATAGGTCAGAGCTCGTGGACCTCACGGCTGAACTCACTTATTCGTTTTCCTCCTCAGCCCCGCAGTATGCATCAGCCAGGGTCTCTGTGGCTAAACCTTAAGAGACAGTGAGAATGTGGGATGCATTAAACTGCTCGAAAGCAGATGTGGGCTATCTTGGGTTTCATTTTGACTATGGTTGTGTGTGCATTTGTGTATAAACCTACAGATGCAAGCCAGGATTTTTCAACATGCAAAGAGAGCACCCAGCAGGGTGCCAGCCATGTTTCTGCTTTGGTCACTCATTCGCCTGCTACTCATCCAATCACTACAGAGCCATTCACATCACCTCAGACTTCACTGAAGGTATGTCAAAGCTAATCAACCTGCATTCATAGATAAATTATTTCTGCATACATTCAGCTTGATACATACAGTTCTGTTGTGGTACACTCTTTGCTATAATGAATGTTTAATTCAGCTGGCTGTTTGCTCAACTTTTATGATCAGGTCTTGCATTTAGAGGACGACATCAGATGCCAGAATGAATTACAGCACATGAAAGTTTATCAAAAAATACAAAGTGATACTGAAACCATGTCTGTATGTTACAAAATGGGAAATATGCATTATTTTAAAAGATGATTTTTAAAAAAAAAATTTTTATAGCATCTCAACTTACGTTGAAGCATGTGAAACATTTATGAACCAAAATCACTTAAGACATCAAATGTATTAATTTATGTGTAGGTACTGTTCTAAGATGTTCTGCAAGCCATGTTTGATGAATGATACTCATTATTTTAGTTATTAAAAGAGACGTCAAGTAAATTACCCAAACTGCTAAGCCGAAAATTATAGATGCAGAATATTAAGTATTGAAATAAAAATGAATTCACCTTGTATTATTATTATTTAGGTGTCAAATCTCTGGAATCAAATTATGTAAATGGTTCAAAAATATTAACTGAGACCATTTGCTCAGTTAAAATAATCTTCTTTCTAGGTGATTAAACAGTTTTGAACGTTAGTAAAAAGCGCTATGATATCCTAACACTATCTCATTCACAGGAGGGAAGCAATAAACGTGGTTTTCTTTGTTAGTTCTGGAAACTCTTAAAAGCTCAACCCACAGCATGAAATAAAAACCTTTTTTTTTTCTTTTTTTTTTTTATCAGCAGCATTATCACCTATCATGCAACTGGTGCATTCACACCTGCAGTGCACTCAGTAATAGAATCATGCATAATGAAAGCTGAAATTGTTTGTAAAGAAAAATTAGTCAAACAAATGAGCACACAGCTAACATCCATTTTATTTTTTTATGTATAAACAGTAAAAAAAACACAAGAATTGAACACAAAAACATGCTAAAAGCCTCCTAAAATAATAGAAATCTTCCAAACAAACAGGACTGCCTTGATGCTTTGGTGTCTAGTGGCGCTTATTAAAAAGATGAACCAATTTAATGTTCAAAACTTTAATGTTAAGTTATCTGTACAGCAACGTTACGTTTCCAGCGATAGTTGTTGATGATGATCTCATCACTGAAACAGAGGATAATATTTTGAATTTCAAAACTCCCTTTGGTCACAGATCAGGATGGTTGGTGGGGAGAGTTCTCCGGAGGCCTGCAGTACCCCCTGCTGTGGAAGGAAGGTGAAGTCTACCTGCTGCCTCTTAATGAGAAAGACACTGGTTTCTACAGAGCCCCCGGTGAGTCAGAAAGCAAAACACCAAACATATCAACAAATCCATAAAATTGGATTGATATTTTTAAACTCAGTGGAGGAATATAATTCAGTATGATGAAAAAAAAAATGCTTGTGTTGAAATGTGGAACTTAAATTGATTTTGCTGCGGCAGGAGTTTGGTGGATCTGGCTTTTTGCAGTTTTTCCTGTGTCATCGATTCCTGAAGTTGCAAGAAATGTAGAGTCCTTAAAATTGATTTTATGTGGATTTTTGTAATTTGAACACTTTGTCAGCTCAACATGTTGTCATTGTAGCATTGAGACTGAGCATAGGCTGGCTTCTGGAACAAAACATAGAAGCTTAATGTTGGTTTCATTTTTTGACTTGCACTTTTTAAAATTTTGACTTCTTTTCATGAAGAGCAAGACAGTAGTGGAGAGATTGGAGTTTCCTCTAGTATGTATGGAGAATATAGAGCTGCCAGTCCTCCACTAGTTGCTGCAAACTGCCTGTCACCAGGCCACTTAGACTTTTTTCTTCTCCTTAAATGAAAGACAAATTAAGCTACTCAGAAAAATTTCCATTACTGAAAAGCAGTCATCTTGTAAAAACTAAATCACTTCTGAGTTATGAATATGATTTAAAACCACAGGTTATGCTTTTAAAGAGATGTTTGGTGAAGGCACTATCAAAAATAGCGTATACTTATAATATGTTACTTTAACTAAGGTTGCTGGATGTATCAATACACTTTATCAACTGGATCACCTCCAAAAACTGCAGACTTAAAAATAAAAAAAAGCGTGATCTGCACAAATGACAGTTTTTTGGAAAATTCAAAAGTTTCCTCCTGGTGAGACAGACAGAGACTTTTTTTAGGCCAGACTCCAGACTCCGGAATAGTCTGCCTCTAAATATTATATGTGTACAAACACTGGAACATTTTAAATCTCCACTGAAGACATATTTTAATGGTTTGTTCTGCATCCAATTAATTTTAAGAAATTTTACCAGTATTTATGATGCACTAAATATGTTTAAAATAATTTTAGTTGAAAGATATGATATATATTTTAAAAAAACCTCCAGCTGGTAGATGTAATAGTTTGTAATGTCATTTTCTCATCCTTGTTGTTCCTCTCTGTACTCCTGCATTTTGGCTGCAGTTCATATGATGGTTATTCTGATATCATTACTTCCCGAAAAAAAAATTCCTCTCAGAGCCATTAGAAGATAAGAGAATAATCTGTCCAAGCTACTAGACTTTGAGCCCCTTTTCATCAGCTGCCCCAGCAGCAAACGCCTGATGGAATTGGATGCCTTGGCAAAGCTGGAGAACCAACAAAGTGAAAATTGGCTTGACTTCCTCTTGTCTCCGCTAAGCCGGTTTTGGCCATCTTCTTAGATTCCCTCCGGCCATCACTCAGACCTCAGCCAGAAGCAAAACAGGAGCAATCCCATTAACCCTCAAGTCTTGGGGTTTTTAATGCCCAGAATGCGTGATCACAGAGAACAACTTCATCTTGGGGCGTCTTTTTTTTTTTTTAGACGGAGGAGAAGAGCTGTACTGAAAGAGGCTGCGACAAAGCATGGTGGTCTGGCATAATTTGTCAAGCGTTATTAGAAATGAACTGCTAAGTCACTGATGTGCCAGTTTGAATTTGTCAGTCTGTGGAAATAAATCTAAAATGAATAATTATTTGGCGTGACAGATAGTAAACATTAATAAACACGGAAATGTACAGTTAATGATGATTTTTATATTTTTTACAGCTGCCATTATTTTCTCAGTCGTCTTTGGTGTCTCTGAAGACTTCGTTGCACAGATTCGTATCCCAACGAATAGCTTATGACAGCATGGTTATCTACTTTCTGCAGCGCCTGTTTATGTTTTTTTCTCTACATAATGTATACATACATCTGTTACACTGGCATTTCTAATAATGATCTCATTTTCTCTTGCCTTTTTCATAGTTGTGCATGTGCAAAGTCACTTTAAAGATTACACCAAAGTGGCAGCTGCTTTGGAAACGGCCCTAGTTTTCCCTCTCTCTGCTAAGGCTGTTTTTTATTTTTAATTTGCATTTTTGCACTGAAATCCCTCCACTGTGCGACTTCACAAGCGTTGGGAGATAATTCTGAGTGACAACATGGCGTCTATCATCACACAAAATGCCATTCTGTGATTGAATGAGTGTTTTTTATATTATTTTTTCTTACTTTAGTTAACTTGCTCATATTTAGTAATCAGTAATTTTACTGGCTTCCCTGGGAAATGAGGAACTGTTTAGCTTGGTCAGTTCCAAAACTAACAGCCCTTGCCAAACCGTGGACTGTACTTTGCAGCTGTTTTTCTCAAGTTATTGACAAAGAGGGGCAGCCAGAATTGGAAGTGTTTCAGACAGTGCAAAAGAAATTGGAAGGTGGAATTGTACTCACCTGTTATTTATTTATTTTTACTCCTTTTGACAGTTAAGCCAACATGTTGTGTACATCATTTGGGATGCCAAAATTGCACCTTCTTTTTCCGCCCCGACATGAAGAGGTTTCATTTTTGTAAACATATTGAATTGCCTCCTCTCGCTCTTTTCTTTTTCTTTATGTTTTTTGCTTCGGTTTAAATCCGTCACATCATAAATGAATGCAGGTAGAGAGTCGTTTTTGTGTCTACACTTAGAGAAACTTGCACTCTTAAGCCTTGCCACATTTCCCCCCCCCCCTTCTTATCCTGAATGTCTGCCTAACACTTGGAGGATGGATTTCCAGTCCCTTCAGCAACTTTAAGCGTGGCTGCCAGAAAGTGTTACTGACAAACAAAAAAGTCCGTCCCAGCAAAAACCAAAAGCAAAACAGTTGCTTTTGTCCTGCATTCAATATTTTCAGTTGCCACTTGAATATGTTGGACAGCGACTGCGGCTGTCTTGGCGAAGCGGCGCCTCATACCGACGGGGACACGGAGCATCTCAAGACCTCGAAGCCATCTGCTGAAAAGCCTGTAATGTTGATCTTTCTTCCTATCGGTAGAGCAACCCAACCTGCCAAGCCTGAAGCGGGAGCAGGGCTCAAAGAAAACAGGGCAAATGTGAAGAAAAGGACAGAATTTTAATGAACTTTGCCTGTAGCAGAAAGGAGCGGAGCAGAATATGGTTATCCTTATGCTAAACTCATCAGAGAAAGAAGACCCTTTATAAACATCCCTTGGCTTCCTGACACTTGTATTCAAGCACAGTTGCTGCAAAGGGTATTTGCAGCCCGGCACGCTTAAAAGTTTTTCTTGTGGCATTGGCTTCTGGAAACATGCAAAATCAAAAATTATAAGGAATTGAGAAAATCAAGAGAAAAGATACTGCAATAAATGGGCGAGAGATAGATAAATATTCTGCCTGTTTTCATTTAAAGTAGCTTATGGCAAGTAAATTTGACTTCATTTAAATATTTAAGAATGCAGTCACCCCCATAAGAAATAGTTAATTGGCTGTGTTCTGATGGTTTTTGTCAAACCATCAGAACGCGTCTGATACTGATCTTCACTAATTCTGATTTAATTTTCAAACACCTGCCAAATTTTTCAAATCACTTAAGTCTTATTTTATTGATTTGGAAGTGGAGGTTGAGTGTTGGGGTTATAATTTTACATCAACTTTTTGAGCTTCATATTTTTCTTTATTGTCATCTCTTCATCAGAAACATATCTGGATTTGGCTGGGTGATATGGCTGGAAAACGTATTACGATATAAGAATTTATCGCGATAAGTTTGTCAGTGGATATCTACAACTATTAATTAGATTTTTTGCTTTAAATATCTAAACTACTGCCAAACAGCTGCAGTGACTGTTCCTGTTTTATCCAGTTTTCACTCCACATTTTTTTTATTTTTTTTTTAAGCAGTTTTCAGGCACAGTGGCAAAACTTGAAACTGCTGTTTAAAACACCCCTGACAAATGTATATAAATATTGATGGCCTGATAGATGGGCTTTCTGTTATCTGAAGTACACACACAGGTATCTAGTGCAATATTTAAAAGTTAACAGTTTGTCCATGCAGCCTTCGCCCTCAAACTGTTGCCATGGCAGCCAGTGATAAAGCCTCAGTGGCACTCGTGTTTATGCAAGGCAGCAATGATTTAATCAGACTGAGCTGATTTAATTGAGGTGAAGAGAAGCCTAAATCCTCTGATTGATTGGGAGCTCATCCACTATTCACCAAAAGTTATGCAGACATCTATCACTTGTGAGTGCGGCTTGGTGTGGTCCTGGCAGACTGTCGACAGTGGCAAAGTCAGCAGGCTTCTAATCTTTTCGAGAGGAGAAAGAAAACTAGCTGAAAATCAGAGGAGAAAAGATGGAAAACTTTTCTGGGTAACCTAGGGATCATTTTGAAGAAATCACCCAGTCACACAGTTGGTATTTTTGATCAGCAGTTCATATACATATAAGCAAAATGAAAGCATCAGCGGCCTGCTTGAATGTAGTGAGGCAAATCCCAAAACGTTTAGGGTTACTACCTTGTAAGAGTTCTACGTTCATTGTTGTGAAAATAGTATTTGCCCGCTCAGATTTTGTACAAGTAATGTTCTGAGGTCCAACCTTTGTCCTGTTTTTTTAAGTGAGGAAGTAAGCAAGTGGCATATTCTTGCTTTATCTGAAATTCACGGTCCGACTGTCTGTATCTGTAAATTTAGATCCTGTTTGACAACATGGTGCCACAAATTCTGCTCAGCACCAGAAAACGCTAGAGCAATATGACTGGACATCAAGTCAAGTGTTGCAGGAAATGATCGGAAACACACCAGCAACTCCACCTCTGAATAACTCCAAAACAAAAAAAAAGTTGGCTGTTTGGTTGCTTATTTAAACTCTAGATTGAAAACAGCTGAGATGCTCTGACATGACCTTAAACAGTTTGTTCATGCTCTAAAGCCCTGCGTTCAAATCTAATTTAAAACTGTTTTGCAAACAGGAATAGACTAAAAATTTCTCAATAATTGTGCAGGCTCGTTGCCAGTTGTTGGCACTGCATAATGGCAGTTGTTGCTGCCAGTGGTGGTGCAAGCACTTATTAGGATTAGGGGACAATTACTTTATCCATATTGGGTCAGCTTGATTTGCTGTAATAAGCAAAAATATCATTTGAACCCTCAATGTCATTTGAACTGCATACGATTGTCTGATATTAAAATTGTATTGATCCTCTGAAACTTACTAATGTGACAAGCAAGCAAAAACATAAAATAATGATTTATTTATGTAAACTAATCTTGTGATCAATTTGGCATGAATGAAACTTCTTTAATTTTCTTGTTTTTGTGGCTCCACTGGACTTTATTCATTAGTAACCGGACAGGAAGAAGGACAGACTGAAGGAGAGGACATGCAGTAAATGGCTGGAAATAGAACCGGGAACAATTACGTTGAGGACTGTAACCTCTGCACCTGCTCCATCAGCCATGTAGTGCCATTTTCCTTCAATTTATGCTATTTAACATCTATATAAATTCATGGCCATGCAAAGGCACCAGATCACAATTTTAAACAAATAATCCGTTGGTTGTATATGTTTTATTTTCTGTGTAATGACTTATCACTGCGAGTTGTGCTGCTGTTTTTGCTGTTCTATTGCACTTGTGCTTTGGTCGTCCTGTCTTTGCCAACACATGCAATAAAACCCCCACCTAATTTTAAATGAATGGCACCCAGGCACTGTAACAACCTACAAGCTACATCTGAACACAAGTGTTTGAAATCATAAGGGAGCATTAGGTGCAAATTCCTGCTTAATCGCACGGTTATATTACTGGGCTCATTAACCACAGTTATGCAAGGTATATGCCATATATATTTCCAATTAATCACTTTAGATGTAATAACCATTGACTTTTATTTTCTGTGAACATGAAAGTATCCCATTACTCTGTATTACAGTGCATCACTCCCCAAATGTGGGTAATTTCCTCTTGTCTGTTCCTCAAAATCTGTGGCTCTACTGGGGCTGTTCTCTAAAACAACAGTAATCTTCTGCTGGCAATGGCTACGCTTTTGAGTGTCGCTTGAGTGGTGTTTGTCTGAGTGACTCACTGGAGAGAGCATATTTTAAAACAAGGTGGTTTTACAGAGTTTCAGAGAGCGAGTGAACAGAAGAGTTGAATATATGCATATAAATGTATAAAACTTGGGGGTGTAATGCTACCTAGAATCGCAATTTGCCACATGCCTGTTTTGGCCTCAGTTCGACGTGAATTGAGTGCAACAAAAGAAAGAAAAGAAAATGATACCACAAGCTTGACTTTTTATTTCGTAAAGTAACATGTGCACTCAGAGAGCATTGGTGTACCTGCAAGTGCACTTTAACATTAACATTAATGTTAAAACCAAAAATGGTTATACATTTTGAATTAAATAGAGCCTTATTGAACAATTATAAATATACAAGGAAGGAATTCCCCTAGATGTCTAAAATATTACAAAAAACTGAAGAAGTGTGGCTGTTTTAATTAATTCCTGCTTTAACGTCCTAAACTCTAAAAAGGAATAGGGAACCAAATAAATCCTGCCCAATGTGCATAAAGCAAAAGTATTCACCACTCACCACTTTTAATTGTTTAAAAAGCAGGTGGCGCTACTAATGCACCTGATGAAACTTAATTAGCATCCGGAGGAGGTTATTAAAAGCCTTGTAGCAATTTCGTCACTCTGTATTAGAGTTCCAAAACAAGTGAATTGTGAGAATTAAATCTATGCACTGACTGCACTGCCTCTATAGATTACAGGAAATAATGAAACTGTTTTAGCACTGTGCATTAAAATCGAGGTGGTGTGTTTTCAGCCTCCTGTGTGTCATCATAACCAGTTATTTTTGGTTTGGTTTGACATGGAGTGTTGTTGACAGTGTCTCCAAATTCAAATTTTTTGCAACACAAAACAATAAAGTTCATCTTTATTCTTTTTTAGAAGTTGCTAATTGTAAGTGATATATTTGTACAGCAACGGTTCTGTCTAAATTTCAAAAATGAGAATATATAGAGGTTCAAGTCACAGCACTTAATAGTTTTATGAACTCTCAACACAGTAGGTTGCAATGGATTTTATTTAGTGTTCTCAGAATAAAAGAAGCTGGATGAAAATGCAAGCCACACTTTTCAGGGGCTTTTTTATTTGGGAACTGGAAATTCTTTGTCCTAAACTTGAAAATGGTGCATTATTTTGGATTAATATTAGTAAGTAAGCATCAAATATTGTGCATACAAGTAGCAATCAAAGATTAAAAAAAAAAAACATTTTTACTTTATTAAAGCAATGGTAAAAATTAGCGATTAGAGCAAATAACTTACCTGCAGTAAAAGGATGGAGTTTCATTTGTAATGTGATTATTTTAACAAAAAAAATCCCAAATATACTGTAATGTATCAGGAATGAAAAGTTGTTTTCAAACTTCCCTGGATGTTCTAGGGGCTAAATCAGGTCAGATTTTTATATAGAGCACATTTCATCCCACGATTCAGAGGTGCTGATGGCCTTTATCCATGGTAATCATTCATGACAAAGGCAGAAATAAAAGGAGGGAAGATATACAGCAAAGGTTCTCACAACCACAGATGTCATTTTCACATAAATGCTCTACATAAGCAATTGTATAAAAATTTTTACCTTTCACCTTTTTTTATAACACATTTTTTTCTCTACTCATCTTAGTCACGTCCACAGCTAAAATGGAATTTATCAACAAAACGTCGCTCTATATATATTTTTTGTTTTAAACTTGCAAAAATGGGAGTAAAAAAACAACTTGGAAATGTGTTTCGATCTGTTGCTTGTTTTGTAATTTTCTCCTCGCTTAACTAGTTCTGATGTAAATTTGTGACTCAGCCCGTCTGAGGAACGTCTCACTAACTGAAAATGCATATAATAAGAAAGCCTTTTTTCTCTTTCACTACAGATTTTCTGTTTTAATTTGTTTAGCCTTTTCAACTGGTATTGATCTCAAACTCCTCAGAGACGTGTTTGTTCGAGGCAAGAATGCTGTCTGTGTCCTCCATGCTGATGGCTGGACTGCAGGTGTTTATCATGCCACTCCCTTTGTGTCTGATTAGCAATAATTATCTATTTCCTTTGCATCTGAAGTCTGTCTGACATGAGCGATGGCTTACGGGATTGAACAGAAAGTACTATCGATTACCCATGGAACAAAAGCCTTCGTCATTGAATCACTGCCTGGTTCTCATTTCCTCCAAATCCCGCTCCTAAAGTTGGATGATGAATATAAATAATCGTGTCCTCTGCTCCTCTCATTAATGTATCCTCACAGTAAACCTGTCACTGCTACTTGCATAAAGGAAAGCTCAGCTTTATTTTTTTCCTCCTACGTGTGAAGGAAAATATTAGAAAAAAAATGGATAAATGGATGGATAGAAACACTTTGCAGAAAGTTATCAGTCAGGAGAGGAATGAAAAGATGTACAGTGTCTAGTCTATTTTTATACTGCATCACAGTAAAGAAACTCATTGGTATTTGAAGAAAACATGGAACCAGAAGGACATTACTAAAATGTGATGTGTCTGTGAGACTGCTAAAAAAAAAAAAGATCAAACTGAAACTGGTCATTGAAGCTGCCAGACGTCTGAAGATGCTGCTGGCAATTCTGGATAAATACTGGTTGTGTCGTCCATGTGACAGCAATCCCCTTTGTTGTGGACTTACAGCTGGACTCATAGGATACATTTATTCTCTTCTCCGAAGAAAGCATCAGGCCTGCCTACAATCTCACTCGATTGTTTAAGAATTTGTTACTCTGGAACAAAACTAGCGCATTTGATCTCTGTTATGACTGGCTCAAAGTCATAACAAAATGGGAGAGACAAAGATGGACAACAAGACACCTGCAAGCCAGCCCATAAGGCCCAGGGCCGTAACAATCTCAAATTCAAAAGGCATGTTTGGCATAAGAACAATGCAGCACATTACCAGATGAACATCACACCCAGAGCAGTAAAAGTGTGGCGAAAGCATCATGCTGTATGTGTTGCCTTTCTACAAATGGAAGGACACTTTTTACAAGTTGGATGAAATTATGAAGAACTCTAAATAGAAATCAGATTTTACCCCAGACACTTAGTTTAGTTTCACGCTAGAAGATTGAAGAGTAACTTTTCTTGTGTTTGTTGCCTCTTATTGAGCTAAATGCTAGATCTGTATCAATAAAAGAGGCAGTTTTGGCATGACCTAGCCAGACTTCACAACTACATCGGACAGAAAAATCTTTGGATTCAGCTGAATGAAGTTATGGAAAGGAGCCGTCCTACTAATCTGATAGATCTGGAGAGACTTTTGCAACTCCCACAAGGCTTTGTAATGGATGCTGTCAGATCAAAATAAGGCGGAATACAAAAAGGAAATCAGAAGTTTGCACATGTACAATTATGCAACAAGGTTATTGCCGCACTCTTGTTGCAATAACATTCACTGTGCTGACATAGTATTATGATTTATTGTAAAGCACCACAACTGCAATGTGTGAAGGACATAATGTTTCATTTAAAATGAAATTCACGATATGAGACTGAGAGAGGAAAGGACAAATCTGACATAATAATGCATTCCACTAAAATAAGATGATACGTGTTGTTTATGCAGTCGGTAATATTTTACCAATGCCACAAAATGCCTCATTTCAGGGTATCAGAAAGTGAATTTAAATAGCAGTTTAGATAAAAACATTCATCAGTATGGCTGCCAACGAGAGGGGGGCCACCAAGGGCACCGCACGAAAAATATAAGCTGATTCCTGGTTGAACAGATATTGGCTGATCAGACAGCTGAATTGCTCTGAATGATGCGGCAGACCCCTCACAAGCAAAATCACCCACTCAATTCCAAAGCCCTCTTAAGCCCCCGAGGAGCTCAGGATGTACTTCACACACGATTACGCACAAAAACAAGATGGCAGCCAAGCGTGCAACCTGTCATTTTTCCCTCTCACTTAACCACATCTGGTAGAGAATGGTCCTTGTTATTGTATGAACACTTCTATCAATTTTTAAAGAGCAATATAAAGGATGTGGTGAAATGAGTAGAATATGAAGTTGTCTTTTGCAAAAGAAAAAAAAAATGTTTATTAAAAATTTTTTTCTTGATATAAGCAAAAAATACTTTTAAAAAGCATATTTTATAAGATCTACTACATATTAACAAAATGAAAAAAATGAAAATGATGGCAACATTTCCAAAAATGAGGTCAGAAATACGTTTGATACATTTTACAATTTGAGGACACAGGATTTGAAGACGCCTGGTTTTTATAGTATGTTTAATAATCAATCAATCAATCAAATTTTATTTGTATAGCACATTTCAGCTACAAGGCATTTCAAAGTGCTTTACATCATAAACACAAAATACAACATAAAATAAAATAAAAAATACAACATAAAATAAAATAAAAATACAACATAAAATAAAATAAAATACCACGGAATTTAAGCGCCTGTTACCGCCGGACTCCGCCGTCCGTTTAACCACGGGTATTCGCCGGGCCCCGTTGCCCACAACAGGAAAAGGTCTCAACCTTTTGACACGGAATTTAATATAATCCTAATAGTACATTGGGGTTAGAAATGTTGGTTACTAATAACCCTCATTGGGAAAATTATTTATTTTATTATTTATTTCTGTTGCAGTAAATTCGCTCTAATTGTTTCAAATGCATTTTATTAAGCAACCAAATCCTTACAAATGCCTTTCCATGGATTCCCCATTTGACTAAGGCTTCATCGGAAGCCTAACACTCCACGCACAATTTGCGGTCTCGATTTGTTTGTATTTGTACACACCTTTCATATACTGCGTAAACCACCTGGGAGACAATCCTTCCAACAACTCACACAACACCTCGCACAGAGCTCTATTGAAATATTTTCATCCGGGCCTGGTGTTGAGAAATTTTTGTCGCGCTTTCTAATCAACGAGAGCCGATTTTGGCACTTGTGATGAAGTATGTTGGAGCATTAAGACGTCAGAATGCTTTTATCTAAACCAGTTAACTGTGTTTCTGGCTGTATGCTCATGCATTGCAGGGGGTGAATCTTGTTCAAGTGAATTTTGTTCAAGGATTGCACTGTATTTTACGTACACTCACTTCTTGAAAAAAGATCCGCCACATCATGCTTTTACCAAGCTATGAAGTCATAATCGTTGGTTATCAGTCTTTATTCAATGGACTTTTGGGCTTTATAGTTTTTAAGCATAAATGTATTTATATTACTGAAAACTGCTAATGGTGTCAGTAACTTATTAATAGGATGCATACTTTTTAAGACTTTTGTTTTTGTCATGAGTCATTCTAAGCTTATGGAAGGTAGATGTTCAAAGTCTATTTGATCTTTAAACTAATTAGAAATATATTCATTTTACATTGATGTCACTTAAATGATGACAAAAGCATCGAATCACTTTGATTTAAAGACGATGTTTAGCACATTTCTTTTCACCTTAAAGCAAAATAAAAACTTATAAAAATGTCGCTGAGCTTGGATTGAGAAAATGTTTAAAAAGCTGTTATTTTTATTCCATTAGAATGTGAAACATTTTGATGTACCAATTATGGAAAGTGGCATCATTTTTGGGGACCCTGGAGGACTGCAGACTACGATTAATATGTACAGTGCTGATGAGCAATGCTGTGTTTACATAAACGCTTACATTAAAGTACATGTCACCAGCTGTTAAGCACAGAGGAGGATCATTCATGCTTTAGACGTGCATGACATGCGAGAGATGGAAGAATGGAATAAAGGTGAAGATGAATATGTCAAATTCCTTAGAATCTGTCAGCACTAAAAGCCTTTTGGATGAAAAAGAAAAGAATGAAATCCTTCAAACAAGAACAGAATAACTATGAGCTCCCAACGAATAGCATTCACATGCTGTCATACTTGCCAGCAGGCGTGTTGACGAGTCTGACGGCTGACTTACAACTCAATGTGACAACAACACATGTCTTGGAAGCTTTTGCATTTTATTTTGAATTTGTAAAATAATAAAAGGGAGAAAAAAAAAAAGAATCCAGGAAGTAATCTTGCATTTTTTTTTTTTTTTTTTACTTTATGTTCTTTGAAAACCAGATCAGTTCTGCTGTGACTGATGTAAGACTTTCAGTAAACTGTTTACATGTCGCATATTCCTTTAAGGGAGGGGGATTTAGACTGCATTCCTCAGACTCAGACAGAAAAACTCTGCTGCTCTGTGTTTAGGCTGCTTTAAGTGTGGGAAATTGGGGTCTTGTGGTAGAAATGTCTGAGGGTGTCGTTAATTTATTGTGACCAAGCAAAAATGTGCTAATATATAATTGCATATAATTCTTCTTATGAGCTTAATAAGCAGCACCATGTTTCTCATCTTATGAGCAAAAAAGCCAAAACATCTGGCTGAGCCTTCCAAATGCATTCAAAACCACATATCTACATTAAAATAGTTTATAATTGTAAAGCTGAACAGAAAGTATTCTAAAACACTTCCAGAAAAGTGTGCCATTTGGCTTCTCATAAACGCTAAGTATAATTAGAGATACAAAACATTATGGTGTGACTCTGGTCATATGTTTTCTCTGTCAGGCCCATACCTTGATGCTGCCACCACCTTGCTTCACAGGATGCTAGATGGTTTGTTCTGAGTGATGTCGAGTGAAATATTCTCACCTTGCAAAGGATTTTGTTCAAGCTGTTCAATTTTAGTTTCATCTGACCAGACCACTAAATGGCAACAATTATATCATAGCAGCTGTTTACTCAGTATCTGCTAAGTTGTAATAATACGGGACGTTTTGCATAAAATGAAACCAGCTGTAATACCAGATTTTGGCATCACCAAATTCCTCTGGAAATGTAATAATGGAAGCTTGTGATGCATTAACACAAAAATTAGGAAACGCTTTCGTGGAAGTAAACTATTTGAAAGGATTTTCAATAATGGCCTCCTTTTTTTTTTCTCATGAGTTCCAAATTTGGGATGAGACTGATAGTCGTCCTGTCGATAGATCTCTGCAGCTCCTCTAGAGCCGTATGACTGCATCTCTGAATTATTGCTTTTATATCCTGATCCGTCAGTGTAGGTGGACGGCAACGTCTTGGTAATTTTTAGATTGTGAGTAGTTCTCCATGAGACGCTCAAAAACTCATATTGTTTTATAACACAGCCCTTCTTTAAGCTTTTCCACAGCTGCGTGTCCCTTTGCCTCCATGACCCGTTGTTTACGGAACAGCCAGATTAATACTGTGATAAAATGACTTGCAGGTGGACTTTGTGTATTATATACTGTGTCGGCTCTCACCACAACAAGCTTGTACACAAATCTGTGTTTATACTTGAGCAGTCTGGCTCAGACTTTAATTATGAAACTCACTTGACTCTACTTCCTAACATCCGTCCTTCATTTTCCTTCCAACCAGAGAAATTCCTGGGTCACCAAGTCAACAGCTACGGCCAGCTCCTCTCCATCACCTTCACCTCTGAAACCTCTGAGCTGCTCCCTGACCGCGTCACACTGCTGCTCCAAGGATCTGGAACTGCCCTGTCAGCAGACCTTTCCTACCAGCCACTGCCAGATGTCGACCCCAGTCTCACCCCACGGCGCTCCTTCAGTGTCAGGTAGGAGCAGGCGGGGCGTCAGGCTGTCAGTTTGCAGCTGTGTGCACGCGTTGTTTATAGCTACTGCTGTATTCAATTTATTTATTTATTTATTTATTTTCTCAGAGAAACACACAATGCATAGCCCGGATGTAAGGACGTTTGTTTGTTCTCCGCGTCTGTGTAGCTCCCCCTCTGTCTGAGTCGTTCTCTGCAACATTATATTTAGCGCCCGCAGAACACAGGCCTTTTAGGACAAACATGTTAGGATTAGTATTCACCTACATTGACATTGCTGTCACAATCCCAGCTGAATGCCAGGGTGAAAATGTGGTAATGAGCCGGCTCCTTCATCTGCTGGCTGTCATGTAGACCTGCCAGGTACAGAGCTGCAGCACATATCCATTTATACATGTTATGCCTTTAGCGGAGGCATTGAAACTCCAAGGACAATACAGAAAGAGAGCTACAGTCACACCAGACTAATAATTGGAAAGGAGATACGGTTAATGATAAAAAAAAAAAAAAAAAAGTTGTACATTTCAACTGAAAGGTGTTAAAGAGTTTTCAGAGTGTAGGAGGTTGGGTCATGCAGCAAGACAATGTTCTAAAACAAAAACCACCAAGTCCACCTTTGAATGAGTCAAAATGTTTTTTTGTTTTTTTGTTTTATTTGGCCTATTCAAAATTAGAACTTAAAACTAATCGAGATGCTGGCGCATGGCTAGAAATGCCTATTTGTGTGTTTTTATATTCAGACAGGTTATCTATGGCTGGTATTGGAATTTGTTTGATGACTTCAACAGTTTAAAAGTGACAAAGCTGTAAGAAGACAATTAAAAACAGAGTACATGTTTCTTTGTTGTTGTTTTTCATTGGTCTGTTTATCACATAGCACATATTTATAAATGCTTCAGTACTTGACTTCAGATCAGGTTAAGCCACTCCTGTTTTAGACGAGTTAGGAGAATGAAAATTATGTAGGTTTGCTAAGAAACCAAAGTACTGGGAGATAGATGATAGTTTATATATTCTTTTCAAATCCAGAAGTTTACATGCACTGATTACGGATTACTGCACCTTTAGGACATTTCAGGAAGGCTAGATAATCATGTCATAAGTTTTCGATAAAAAAAAAGAAAAACATTACTGGGAATTGGAGACACATCTCTAGATGTATTTTTGGGCAACATCTCAAGCATACTGCTTCCTTGTTCAAAGGGACACAGTAAGACATAAATGTCATGTAGCGTTATATGCGGGGTATGTATGTATCTCGTTTCAAATGCACATATATTTTATTTAAACTTTATAATCTCAGAAGTTTGTATCCCACCTCTAAAGGATTGGTGGTTTCTTACAGGTAAAGTGGCAGATTGCTTTTCAATACTCTTCAGTAAATAGGGACAGAAAAATCAATGATGATGAAGATAAGATATTTACATGTTTACCAGAAATGTGACTCGTTGCTCTCTGCTGTTTATTAACTTGTTCCATGTTATCAATTTACCTTACACGAGCGACCTTCCTCCTTGTTGGTAAACATATTATAAATGTGTCATGAGAGGCGATTCATTAAGAAGGGTGCGAGTAGCTAGTTGTTGCTACTCTTTCCGGTATCTCGGTAGGATTTGAATTGGTTTATTTATCTTTTGGTTTTTAATTCAGTAGTTTGGATTTTGAATTAGACATTTTATCTGTATTTTTATGTGTCTAAGTTAAAACGTCTCTGACCCACAGCAATACTTTGCTTTTAACAGTTGCAGCTTCACATAACTGAGTGGTTTCACTCACTCTCTTACTGCATAATGCATAAAGTATCCTCCTACGTTTAGACAGATACTTGGTTCCGCAGGCATCAGATCGTATTTTGCAAAATAAAAAAAATGAAAAAAGTACATGTCTATATATAAATTCAGAGGGAATTTATAAACATGTTGCGTTGAGTCAGTCTGAGGCAAACATTTGGGATCTTAATGAATTCCGACCTGCCAAATATGCAGGAACAGGACCTGTGTGAATGCTGCAATAATCACAGGGTGGATGTTGTGATTAAGACAATCCAACAATCAAAATCAAGCACATTTGTCATGATGCAGAAAAAGAGAGGATTTTCTTTTCTCACGTCTTCCTGTTGCAGTATTACATTTGTGATTGGGAACATCTGTGGTCTCTTTTTCTGACTAATATTCCCTGCCCTAATTCTCTTCAGGATGTGGATCTTGCTTTATTGTGTTTTTATTTGTATCATGATAAACAACAAGGCTTTCAAAAGCCTACAAACTTTTGTCTGCAAACTTTTGTCTGCAAACTTTTGTCTACAAACTTTTGTCATGAGTTAAGAATTAAGAGATGAGTTAAGTCATCACAACCAAGGGTTTAACTCGTTCTTTCGCATCTATTTCAGCTTCAGCTTTTTACCAGTCACCCAATGGCTTTTGATTAAATCTGTCGCATTTCACCTAAGTCGGGAACTCCAGATTCATCCGAAGAATAGAAGCAGCAGATCATAACGATCTGTTCTTTTTAAGGAGTGAAAGAACATTTCACTCCTTAAATGTTCTTGGCCGTTTTTCTTCTTTAACTTCATGCCGGCTCATTATTTTCTGTTGTGTGTTTGACACCACCGTCTGACTGGGAGCATCACTGCAGTCAGAGCGCACGGTTCGGACACAAACCTCTTAGCAGGACTCTCTAGCACTTAGAGAGTCCTAGAGGAGCTTAGCAGGCTGGCACAGATGATGAATTTTATGTCACACAGGCTTCGCATTGAACGGGCAGTACAGTGGACTCAGAGGCAGGAATTAGGCCTTATAGCATCCTGGAGACTCAGCCTAAATGTAATAACCTGGAACCATACATCTGTTCCAAAGAGTTGTGAAAACTTTTTAAGTTTACATTTAGGAAGGCAGGTAGTTTTATAACTTCTTCATTTTAACATTCTGCAAAATGCTCCATGTAATTAGAAACTCACCCAGTCTCCACACTTTTTCTACTCTTATATGATAGAGGGATGAAAATTGTATTATCTGGGGACATACCTGGCTAAAAATAGTTATATCAAATTTTTAAAATATTGTGAAAAACATTTCTTATGGAAAAAAAAGCAATTAATGTTAATTTGTTATGCTTTCACATCACTAATTAGTCAAAATTTGTAAGGAAGTGCCCTCAGATATTTATTTTCTCTCAAATAAGTTCAGTTCTCCATTGACCTTCGTGCGTGTGGGTGAACTTGTGAATCGGTTACTTTCTACACTAAACATTTTTATTTTATTGGCTCCTTCATCTCACATCAGACTTCCTGCCGCTCTCCTCGCGCCGTCGTCTTTCTATCTAACAAGACTCCCTGTTGGCCCCTCTCGGGATAAAGCGGTCAGCGCGGAGGCAGAAGCGGCTGGCACACCAAGGCGTAGCGGTGCTGAAGAGGTGAGCCCGGTGTGACAGCCTGTGGGGGATCGGCAGGCTAATCAGTCGCAGAGAGATCTCGTTAGGCTTGTCGACCTCGACGAGTGGCTGCAGGTGGTCGGGTCCCCCACAATGAGCCTCTTCCAAAAACAGGCTCAAGTTATTCGCTCTATTTTTGTTTCTTTTTCCTCCACTCGGCTGGGAGATCCGCCGCCCCGTAATCCTTCTCATCCCTCTCTGCTCCTCCTTTACTCCGTTTGTTGCAATTTGTCTCATATTCTCCCTATGTTTTGTCCTAATTGTCCTAATTGTCGTCCTCAGCAGCCTTGGACCAACTTAACCTTCCATGCATCATTTTACTCCCTAAGCGAGGATTTCATTTTCTTTGTTTTTTTAGGCTTTATTTGAAACAAAGAAAATTGTCTAATAGAGCTGAAGAGTCGACATGGACAGGGCCCTTGTTATGCAGCGGTGTAATATTTTCTTTGTGCCTGACAGACGACGTTTCAGTCTGCTGGATAGAAACAGTCCTTTATAGCCCCCTAATACCTCTGGGATCCCTCTTCTGAAGTCTCTGTAATAATGGACAGCTACCTGTTGGCTGCTGGAAAACACCCTAGAAAACAAACATGTTAAAGTGTGTGAAATTTGAGGAAAAGCTACCAAACCTCCCAGCGTGATGAGTATGTAGTTTTTGTTTCGTGAGGAAAAGCTGTGCTGTGTTCGGTGGGCAATGGTTACAGCAGGTAGAAGGAAGCCGGACAGAATCTTGAACAAGGAAACGACTGATTGATGAATGTTGCAACGCGGAAACCTGCTGTTTCAGCTCGAGGGTCGTAATGAAGGCTGCACTGTGTAGAGAATCCCACGGTGATTGTTGGCAGTTCAGACAGGAGCCTTGCACCTACGAAGGTGTTTGTAGTTGTTAAAAACAGAACTTGACAGGAGAATTGTCAGCCTGGTTGAAATTGTTTTTTTTTTTTGTTTTTTTTCTTTTGGTAAAGGTAGAAATGTCCAGTTCAGCTGCCATTATGTGGTGGAGAAGAGATGCAGAGAGTCTTATACCAGTTCCAGCATGGGGAAAAGGACTATAGGCCGGTCCTGTGTTAGATATTTCAGAAGATATTTGCAATTTATAAACTGTATATTTTCATGCTTTTTAACTTTTCTTTTCACATTTTAACAGCAAACGTTGGCATAAGATATTTGGAAGTGCATAATTAGGAGAAAAATAATGCATTTCTTCATATTTGTTTTACAAAAACATATTGCAGATGACTTCTGGCTTGTCTTCTGGTAAATGCTGTCCATGCCCAACTTGTCAGTGTAAGTGAATGGTCATCTCTTGATAAGTTTTGCATGTTTGAGGTACTCTCATCTTCCTCAAAGCCTTTCACAGAACCTCAGCTTTAATCACCTAAGGTTCACTGGATATTTAAAAGTGGCTTGATGCCCAGACGCATCTGACGCATCCGAATAAAGATGCATCTGACGCATTTCTGTTTTTTGTCAACACATTTGAAAACCATTAACATTTGTCCGACTACTTTCTTACTATGCACGACTTTGTGTTGGTCAAGTTCCAAAAGAATACATTAAAGTCTGTAGTTGTATCAAAATGTGAAACAACTTCTGCATGGCTCAATAGGGTGCATTGGTAGTTCATAATCATTTATTCATAACCAGTTCAGATAAATTAGTCATGAAATCACTCATTCCATTGATGAGAAATACTTTTTTTGTCAATCTCAAATGCTGTGAAACAGTGAATGCACTCAGTGGAAAGCAGAATTGACCTACAGTTAATGTTACTAATTCTTCTCCATTTTGCACATTTATCACCATGTTTTCATTTTTTAGCAATATTCTGCTACTAACAGGTTTGCGGTTTTAGTATTAATTATCCTTGATGATTTTTTTTAACACAACATTCTTTACACTGATAGATTTGCACCTATGTGGCATTACAAATCATGAGAGTATGTCTCTTGATTTATCTGCTGTTTGGTTGGTGTGTGTAATTATACGGTATTCAGAAGCAGTGGGAAAAAGGTTCAGTGAAAGACCTCAAACCTAAAAAGACATACAGTTTCTTCGGCCATCAGAGGATCCAGTTTCTCAAGGGGATCCCGGTTAGACTTTGTCACTTCCAATTTTTCCCAGCTTCACTGTGGTGTCTCTGCACCAGTAATGACTGGTCCCTTTCTTCCCAGAGCCCTGGCTAAAGGAACATGCTGCCTCTCCCTCTGAAATTCACCCAACGTGTCAAGACAGAAACCATTAAACTTTTCCCAAGAAAGTTGCTGCTCATCTTCACATGCAGCTTTTCGTTTACCACCACGATGATACATAGTTTTGTTGTATTTTCCTAATTTCCCTTTTTCTTTTTTTTCCCCCCATGTCATGCACAGGTTTGTTTATTTATTTGAGGTTTTATTTTTTTATTTATTTATTTTTTTACATTTTTGATTCCCTGAAATCAGATGGAGAACAGGCATTAAAATTAATCATGTTTTGAAAATGGAAATATGTGTTTCTGAGTGTTTTGATAAAAAGCATGAGGAGGGAGGCATAAATAAACATGAGTTTGAGCACACACACAAACACACACGCACACATTCCTCATCTCTCTCCTGACTGGCAGCATCTGCATTCATGGATGGTAAATGTGATAACCTGTAAAGTGGCTTTGTGTTCCCACCTGATGCAGAGATCATTTTAGAATCGGATGGCTGAGGAATATATGGATGCTCAGGGATTCATGTGAGGGGAATTGATGAGAGGAGGAGGTGAATGCTGTTTTTTAAAACGTAGTATCTACTCATCTCTCTCATGTTCTCTGTTCATTTTCTCTTCCCTTGAATTGAGTGGGTGTGGGAGCTTTATTGCCTTTCTGGTAGCGCGAGTGTACATTCGCAGCATGTAAATATACGTCGGTGCCTGAAGCAGCTGGAAAAAATAAACCTATTCTTTACAAACTGCTTTATTAAGTCGGTACTAATCAGCTCTTTGCTGTTGTAGATGCCAAAGGGCTTCCAGGAAATTACATTTATAGATGTCTATGAGAACTGCAAGACTCTTTGCTGCAGGAATCAGAGTTCATGAAGCAGAGACGGAACTTGGTTCTTTGTGGCTAATTTATTTTTGGAAAATCTACAAATTTGATTCAGGATTATGTTTAGCAAAAAAAAAAAAAAAAAAAACAGATGAAATTGCTTAAAAAAGGGGGATGGGGGGAGTATTTTTGTCCAAGATGAGTGGACATAGTAAAAGTCATGGGAAGACTACAAGCCAGCATTAAAAAGGACATTTGGTTTGGATGTAGTAAAACCTAAAGTCATCCACCATGAAAATGTTGCTTTTGGCGTTTGGTGCACTGTTTTTCCAAGTAAAGAGAATATTAAATATTTTGTTTACTGATTCATAATGTCATAGAAACTACCAAAAATATTCATGTTACTGGGTTGATCATAAAAATGTCTTTGATAAAATGCATTTCAATAAAAGTGAGTGCTTTTTTGCTTTCTATATTACTGATGGATCGCATTATCTACCACATATTAATAGATCATAAAATGCAAATGTATATACATAACCTTTTGGTAACTGAATCAGTACAGTGTAAATCACTTTTATTTTGGTGCTACATTAAATTATTGTGGTACACTCCTCAGTAAGTTGCAACAATAACATACTGTACCTCAATTCCTGTAAATGGAGGCCTCTGGATTATTTCTACATGTGATAATCTGCAACTTTAAACCCAGAGATCATCTTAAATATACTCATTATGGATAATGTTCTTATTTGGCACCGAAGGCTGTGGTACAGTTACAGCTGCAATTCACGTTTTACTGTGAGGATAGAATACAAAGCAAAAGAAAATGCAACCGATCGACTTTATGAAGACAAATGATGTTAATTAAACAGCCAAAAGGATGAAAATCATGCAGTTCATTACTTCAGATTTAACCATGTATTCAGTTTTATCCTGCTGATCATTATTTATGTGGCACGTTGCAGCTAATACGTGGTGCATAACTATGAATTACAACTGACTGTTGGCGGGTAATACTGGAAATACAAAAACGTGCAACAAATTTAGATATAGAGAATAAGAGAGTGAAGATTTTTATATTTTTTTACATTGCATCATGTTTCAATTGTTATTTTAATAGCAATCTTCAATGCAAATGAAATGGAGTCCTTTCTTTGCTATCAATGTGTTCACACCAGCGGCATATTTATGCAAATATGAAGGTGTTTTTACTCTTCACCAGCGACATGTTTATGTTTTGGATCTTATGGTTTCTCACTTGCATCTCAGTCTGACACATCATCCTCCGGATGCTACTAAGGGGGTTTCAGTGTCTGCTTCCATCTTTGCTTTTTATTTATTTCTGCTTATGATCCTCTGTAGAACTGCCTCAATTACTGTTTGGCTCTCTGCGCTCGCCTCGCCACTGATTAAAAGGGACAGTGACACTCCATAGGGGAAAGCATCATCAGGAGTTTGTTCACTTTCATGCACACTCTGCTTATCACTGCCTGACCAGCTCCATTACCGTGGCTTTGAGGCCCAGTTTGTAATTGCCTCTTTTTATTACTGTCCCTCCACGTCAGGGCAGGGAACGACGACTGGCCGCATCAAGAGACTATGGACAGCCAAACACCCACACACACACACACACACACACACACACACACACACACACACACACACACACACACACACACACACAGGCACGCACACACACACCGGCACGCGCACTGTAAATACAAGTGATGAGAACGAGTCCATGCACAAAATAAATCATTTTGAAAATGAAGTGGTGTTTGGCTAAGAACAATTGACCTAATGAACTGGAGGCCATTTAAAACCAACATAAAATTCTTGGCTGATACAAAGTTAAGTTTTAACTCTTGTCTTCGCTTGCACGGTCTGTGTTTTCAATTTAAGTCTGCTTATGTTTTCATGAGGTTTGTGTTTTGCAGCAAACACATTGTTATAGCATTATGTATCCACAGGACTCATAGTGGTAAAAGTTACAATTACAGTGGATTAAAAAAAGCATGTAAACAAAGCTATTTTACATAAGTCTTTTGATTACACGTGAATTCTTTCTATAAGCTGTTACCACTTAAATATTTAACATGGAAATCTGTTTTTCATTTTATGTCGCTCAAATGTCTGTGATTTAGTGGTAAGAGCATTCAAGTGTACAAATTTACACCATATGTAAGCATAAATCACACACTCTACTTTATTTAAATATGCTACATTAAAAAAAAAAAAGATATCTGCAGTGGACACTTACAGTTCTGTCTTTGCTTGCTGCTTACTCTGAAAGGTGGATAACAAGTTACATTTACATGAGTAACTTTTTAGAAAAACTTTAGGAGTAGTTTTACTGCTGTTGAGTAATATTTTTTACAAACTATTGTGACTCTTAGTTGAGTAAAATTTTTCCATATGCTACCCACTGTAAGTAGTTTTGCTGAATCCAGAGATGCCTATGACTTACTTCCAAGCAACTGTGCTCTTTCTCACACTCAGTTATCTATTGCTGATCTAGTTACCACTGTTCAACATCTGGCTGCCATAAGATGTTCACAACATAAAAAAAAACTATTTCATAATACAATCTGCTTATGAGGAAGTAACAATAGTCTAATTACTTTTTTGTTACAATTGTATTCCCTTTACTCAACACTTGAAACTAATAATGGGTTTACAGAAACTAGTAACACAATACTAACCATCTCTGGTTATGCTGTTTTTTAAGGTATCCTCAGATTTAGCAAACATAATGAATAGCTTAAAATATACAGGCTTGCTTTCTTAGAACTATGGAAAATAAATGAGAGTTGTTTTGTTTTTTTCCGTTCTGAGATCAGCTCTGAGGAGCTGACACAGCACCTGTCATCGAGATGGAACTGATGCAAGACTCGGAGTAAAACAGGCAGATGTCAGCTGTGCTGAAGGGCTTTGCAGAACATCTTTCAGCAGATGGCAAAGCTCAGTGATCAAGACCCTGAATATATGTTGAAGTCAGCACATTTACATTTTTTTTTTCTGGTGCTCCCTGTACATCTGCTAGTTGTGCTTTATATAGCACATAGCAGAAACAAAGAATATTCTGTCTGTGTCGTTGTGGAAAGCAATAAATGACACTGCAAATGACAATGCAAATTACATCTGTGTGCTACGATTGCACTGCATCCACTCAGGTGTTTAATCACAGCTTGTGCATGTGTTGTACAAATTTACAGTAACTGATGTCACCTGTCTGCTCATTTCACAGGCTCCATGAATATGAGGCGAGTTTCAGGCCTCGTCTGTCTGCCTTTGAGTTCCAGCGCCTCCTTCACAACCTGACGGCTCTGAAAATCAGCAATGCTGGGGGACACAACTGTAAGTGGGCATTTCTGTTTGTAAGTGTCATAAGATCACTGTATTAGACACAATACCTTAATCAGTTATAGTTGAAACCAGACATGTTACATTTACTAAATAAAAAGATATACTTTTTTTGGTTGTTGTCACCATCCAAAGTTAAATTAGACTAAATGTCTTTTAGGTCAGTTAGAATGACCCAAATTGTTATTTGCTAACTGCTAGAATACATGTCAATAATTTTATTTTTATTTTTGTTGTATTTTTTTTTTTTTTTTTTTTACTTTCTTCAAATTCAGAAGTTCAACGCACATTTATTTAGTATCAGGAATAATTGTCTTTTGAACTGAATCATTGGGTCCAAAACCTGAAAGAAAAACAGCACAAATGGGAAAAACTGAAGTAAAAAAATTATTAATGGAACTCATTTATTCTAAATGTTTGATTCACCAAATTAATCACTGTCAGCTGAACAGACTTGTGGTGTTTTTTTCTACAATGAATATCAAATATTTTATGTTTTTATAGGACACTCTCCTGTCCAGTTCACCACTTACCAACTCACCAGGTTTTAAGTCTGGTTGAGTTTTCTGATTGGTCCATGATTTCAATCTAACAAACAATTCTCTGTTTTTCCCCAACGTGCATCTGGTATAACTTGAACTTATATTTGGTGACAAACAACAGAGGGAACCAAATGCAAAAGCCGATTTGGTTCAGGGCGCCTTTCACTCTGTTGTCGTCACCAATACCGGATCCAGCAGACCATCATAAACTATTATGCTTCGTCCTCCATGTTTGTCACTGTGTCAATTCTTTAGTCATCTTTACAGAGAACGAAAATTCGGCTGGCTGAATCAAAATTTTGAATTTTGAGACGAGTCCATCAAAAGTATATATATATATATATATATATATATATATAAAAAAAATTCCCTTCTCACCCACCGCGGGTGGTTCTTATCCTCTGAGCTCGGGTCCTCTACCAGAGGCCTGGGAGCTTGAGGGTCCTGCGCAGTATCTTGGCTGTGCCAAGGACTGCACATTTCTGGACTGGATATATATATATATATATATATATATATATATATATATATATATATATATATATATATATATATATATATATATATATATATATATATATATATATATATATATATATATATATATATATATTTTTCCCCTGATATCTTAGCAATGAGTTTCTTGCTGCAGCTTGAAGCTTTACAGTTCAAACTGAGAGAAGGTTGCCACAACTGAAGTGTGCCTGAAGCTGTATTTCTTTGATTCTCCTCAGTTGTTGATGCACAGACGTTTTTCTTCGGACACTGTTGCGGCTTTCTGTCTGATACCGGATATCCTGTCAATACTTTCTCCTAGTTTCTACGAGCCTTTTGATTCTGAAGGTAGACTGTATTCACAGACTCCTTCACCTTCTTCTAAATTCCTCTACAGGAAAGACCCACATGTCTAGTTGTTGTGGTCCTTCATCTTTCTTCCACTTCTCTCTCGCGGCACACTACTTTTTTGGCAACACACCACTTTTTGCTGACGATACTTCTTGCAAGTAAAGTGTGCTTCAAAACTTCTTCAACGCGAGCAAAAGTAATCAAGAAAACCTGTTGGAATTGGAGTGGCATCAGGAAGGGCTACTCACTGAATAGAGCAAAAACGACACATGCAAACACCAGTAAAAGTTTCTACATTTGTCTCTTGTTATTTATTAAAAAAAAAGACATGCTAGAGGAGGCTGAATACTCGCTGAATATGTCAACGAACTGACTACGATTATGTCACTTCTGCATAGAAAAGTTCTGTTTGGAAAAAGAAATGTGCCACAAATTAAAAAAGGCAACACCGAAGGGAGCTTCCTTGACATTGTCACAGTGCTCAGAGAGCAGCTTGGCTTTGAAATACCTGCCTTTCCAGAAAAGCTAGAAATGTATTACCCGCTCCTTTATCACATGTTCTTGACATCCACCTTTTTTTTTTTTTTTTTTCCTTTTCGACGTGACGCATCTTTCTGATAGTGTGCTGTAATGAACAAGCAGGATCTGAGAGACACTATGACGGATTAGAGCAGCAAGAAGAAAAGAACAGCTGGCCCAAACTACCAGCTCGCTCACATTTACTTGCACCATTTTAATTAGTTGTTCCAAGCAGGCAGCACAACACCCACTCCTACACGCATACAGACAGTGCTGCAGACGATTGTGCGCAAACAAACAGAGGCACAGGTTACACATATTCCATGAAACTGTACCCACCATGTCCCTGTGCCATCTCTCTTGTACTGTACAGTGGGAAAAAACTTAGATATTGATTTGTCTTAGTCATTCTAAAGCAGTCCTAAATATGTCTCATTGCCACAGGCTTTGAGGAAAGTCTTGAAATCTCCAGTCAGATTTGGCTTTTTGAAATTCTCTCTGCCAAAAAAAAACCCCCAGCTCGTCCTAAAACAAAAATCTCGTAGTCACTTTATATTCTCTACCACTAAAGTAAGCCCCTGTCAGTGTGTGGCTATATTGCATGTTTAAGAGAAATCAGTGGTTTAATGGCTTAACGTTCAGGTACCTTAACAGTCCGCCGGGTTGCAGCGAGCCTTTTAATGTGAAGTAAAAATCTCGACAGCTTTGACAAGGCTTCTTTGAAATAACGGATTGATGGAGGCAACCAGCGCAGTGTGACTACAAATGAAAAGCTTTCAATTAACATAAATATAGACTTTGGTGCCTGAAAAATGTTTTAATTGCAGATATCCCCTGTGCTGAATGAGCTAAGAGACATGGGGAGCAAGAGGAGAGCAGAGGGTGAAGGCTAAGGCACATCGGGGGATTGGGAGGAGGACAGGCTTGCGTACTTGTTATCCCTCTGAGGTGCAAATGAAGTGGGTTTCATCAGTGTTGAAAGAGCGGCGGGATTGTGGCTTGTTAAAATCCCGGGTCCGTCCTCCTACTCCAGTACTCGCACATTTCTCACCTCTCACTGATCATTATGCGGCATCTCATTCATGCTTGATATCTGTCTGTGTAGCCATCCAGTTATGTGTTTAATCACAGAGATGGGGAGAGGAAACGCAGAAATAGACACGAGAGGACCAAAAGTAATTTTGTGGCTTCTGCTCTGAGACCAAAGCGGGGTGCGCTGGTTTCAGTTCAGGACGGCCTGCCCCCATCACTATTCATGAGAGGAGAGAGGGATGTCGAAACTCCCAGAGGGACCTGCATGTTTGACATTCCTCCACTTGGTCTCCCGTCTCTATTTTCTCATGTCACTCTCTGCTGAAACACCTTTTTTTTTCTTTTTTTCCATTTTTTCCCCATTTGCAATATCAAAGATCAACTAAATGACTTGATGTGTGTGGGCTCACGTAGGCATATGTGTACTTGCGCTGGAGAGAGAATTAGGTGTGGCGTCCAGTTGCATGTGGGAGGATGAATCTGTTTTGGTTTTTTTTCCTTTTCTTTCTGCATATTCTTGTCTGAACAACATAGACAAAAAACTGGAAATGGAGGGACTATTTTTTATTCTAAGAAGGAACCAACAAAAAACAAAGCAGTGCATAATTATGAAGTGTGAGAAAAATTACATATGTTTACAAATTAGCAATTAGGCAACAATTGGTAGCATTTGTCTTTTTGTTTTTTTTTTTTTTTTTTATCTGGATGCTCAAAGTAAGCAGCAGACCATTAGTTTCCGTGTTTAAGCACATTTCTGAAAAGCATGTACAATTTTTCTTACAGTTCTAAATAATTTTTGGATTAGCTTGTCAGATAAAATCCTAATAAACACAACATGACACAAAGTGGAAATATGGGTTTAACAGTGTTTCAAACAGAATCCCACATAGAGGCACGTACTTCGCAAACTTGATTGTCCTTCTAAAAAAAAAATCACGTAGCAGTTACAACTACCAATGCAACGGGCATTTGTTTATGACTAATCCCATCCCACTTTCCTATTCCTCCCTCTCCAGACACATCACAGCTTGCGGGGGTAACTCTGACCTCCGCTTCCAGCTTCTCCAGTCCAGCCAGTGCTCCCGCTCCGTGGGTAGAAGCTTGCTCATGCCCTCGAGGCTTTGAGGGCGAGTTTTGCGAGCGGTGCGCCCCGGGATTCACCAGAGACGACCCCAGCAGAGGGCCTTTCTCGACATGCGTGCCGTGCAGCTGCCACCAGCACGGAACATGTCATCCAGAAACAGGTGAAAAGTTAGAGTGCTCACTGAACCATTAAAGCATTACAGTTCACATATTGTATATGAACATAGCTAAATTTATTGTAATTCTGGTCCAAAATTTGTTTATATTTTATGTCAAACCTAAAACATCAAAAGTCCAAAATGAAATGAAACCCTATTTAATTATTCACGGTCGACATTACAAAGAAGTAATGCTGCCAAAATAAGAGCCTCTTAGATGTAAACTGTGGTGACATTTCATACAATATCTTCTGGATTTTTACCTTTTGCTACCATGTCTAGGTAGGTTAATATTTCGTGTATGTTCCTAAAAAAACGTACACCAACCATTAAATGAGCATTTCATGACCTTTGAATAAAAATTGCTCCTCTTCACAAACTGAATTTGATAGAAAAAGCAGCTCTGCTCTGTTGTTAAAATTGGAGGGCGCTCATCCAGCCTCAGAAGCATCACCTAGGTTTAGAAAAATTATTGTTCAGCAATTTGACCGAGCAATGCTTCCGTAACAACCACTGTCACACAGTTGATCACACTTTGCTTTGTACTGCATTTCTTACGAGTTTACAGGACAACAACTATCTGCAGCGGCAGAAAGTACAAACCATATGGAACTTTGATGAAAAAGCTTGCAAAGCAGATTTTCATCCATGCATTTTTTTTTTTTTTCCCTGGAATTTAATTGGTGATTTGAATGGATGTCTAGAGATCAAGAAACGACCGGACACCCAGAGGAAATTACATCTAACTCTAGAACTCTTACCTTGTCAGCTGAAATTTCAAAGCGAATACGGAGAGTCATTACCGTAATACTGTACAACATAGCCTATTGCAATGTGAATTGGAATATTGTAATACATTAAGTAGCGTAGCATACATTGTAAAACATGACACATGGTAACAGGCTTTAGATTCTGGAAAAAAAATCTTTTCTTCAAGCAGAACAGCAACTCTTAACAAAACAGCAAGGCTGCAATACTTGTATTAAAACACACTCCTGTGAAAAGAAATGGAAGAGTCAAAGTTCAAACCTAAGTCCAATGGGAACTACAAGGCCTTAAAGTTGGCCTTTGGGGTTCACATAATTACACGGTAAAGCGCATTTTCAGAGGGTCATTAATTTAAAAAATGAAAACCATGATTTCTTTCCTACTTAACAATTTTGTGTAATTTTGTATTAATCTGTGACATAAAATCCTAAAATCACAATACGTTAAAAGTAGTGGTTATGTTGTAACAAAACAAGTACTTTTGCAAGATGCTTTATCAATAATAGTACAGGGAAAACTGTTTGTGCAAATAGTAGGTTTATGCTGTGATTGTGAAGTGATGAAGGTCACTATAATAGATGAAACTGTCATTGACCAAAGGTGGTGTTTAGCAGTGATCTTCCTCACTAAATTCATATTTTGTGTCTGACCATCTGTTCACTACACAGTTTATGTTTCAGTTCATAAATTTCTCAAAATTTAATGATGGCATCCTCACTCTGCCACCACTTCACTGACAACCAATCAGCAACATTTCTGTTTGGATGCCTCCAGCGGAAAGAGAAAAGTATCACAAAACATCTAAAATATTAAAATTATGAGCCAGTTCCAGAACCGTTCGTATTTGAAGGCAAAAATCGCCGATTTGACATAATGCGATAGATTTCGATAAGTATGAGGAGGGCTCACTGCCCACAAAAAAGCTGAATGATGTCTGAAGTCAATGGGTGAATTTTTTAGTAGGCTTCGGGAGCACAGCTTCTGCATCCGCAGAACCAGAACCAAAGGAGGAGAAGCAGCTTTCAGCATCTATGCACCAAAAATTTGGAACAAACTTCCAGAAAACTGTTAAACAGCGGAAACCCTGACTTCCTTTAAAGCTCAACTAAAAACACTCCTGTTTAGAATTGTATTTAAAACGTAATATGGAACAATGTGTTGTTCATTCTATGTTGCATGACTTTGTGTTTTTGTGTTTATGATGTAAAGCACTTTGAAATGCCTTGCTGCTGAAATGTGCTATTGATTTGATTAATTTGATTGATTTGTACATCAATCTCAAAAAGTGTAAAAATGTTTCACATTTGTTTCTAATTTTTAAAATGGTCACAAACAAAGCAGGCATGAATGGGGAAAATACAAAGAAACTATTGTTTCCTCTCAATTAGTTAGAGATGTCAATAAATAGAGCTTTTAGGCAGCAGCTACAGTATCTGTGGCAGGCTCTTTCTTTTTTATTTATGTACTTTTTGCAGTGGCTGCATTATGTAGAAATCAGAAGGATTTTAACCATAATGTGCAAATAATGCCTGTTTTCAATGCAGCAAAACCCACGTTGAAAACGGCGTATTCGAGGACCAAATCTTCATTTGCGATCACTTTATGGACTTTGTTTTTGGTGAATCTGTGATGGTGTATTACAATTTCTCTGGTTTGCACTTATTTTGTGAAAAATCAACAGTGATCCCACCCACCAAACCTGGTGTTCTACTACTGATGTAAGTGTTTGATTGATTTTAGGGGGGAGAGGGGGCTACACTCTGCATGACTGACAACTAACACTGCAGATAAACCCAGAGCACATCATGAGAGTTCAGATCTAAATGTCAGAAATCTGTCAGGCTCCAGTCCTGGAGGGCCACTGCCTGCAACTTTTAGATCTGCCTCTGCTGCACCGCACCTCAGCAGGATAATTAGGTCAATAGCAAGGCTCTGGAGAACTTGTCCATACAAGGAGGAGGTAATTAAGCCATTTCATCCCAGTGTTTTGTACCTGTGGCACATCTAAAATCTGCAGGACAGCAGCCTTTGAGGACTGGAGTTCGACGCCTCTGCTTTAAATCCAATGTGAGACATATCACAAAAGACTTGTAAGTGGAAATTGCAGTAAAAGGAAGTTCTACAGAGTAATGTCTTGGATATATAGGAAACAAGTCACTTTTCAAACAATTAAACAAATGTTAATGGTGGTAATAAGATAGATCTTTCCTTCCATCAAGCTGGAGCTCGCCTTTTAAATGTTTATGTCTTAGCAAGTGCTGGACAACTTCAGCTCTAAATAACATTGAAACTGATAACTTAATCGATATAGACTCTTATCATCAGAGGTCTGTCTCTCAGTGTAATAAAATGAAAATATGAAGTACATGGTGTTGCATTTTCATTGTATCACCCGTACCCGCGGTGTGCTTTGCAACATCACACACAAGATGGATTATTTAAGATACACAATTCAGCATATTTTGGAGCCAGGGTCCCGTGAGGACGTAAAAGTCAGAATATATGAGTTTCCCCTGCATTGTCTTCTGCCTTTTTGTTTGTGATCTGCCGCTTCAATTCTCTATACCACCCCTGAAGTGGTCTTTTGAGAGGAAAAGTAAATCAGAACCAGCACTTCTGTGTGTTTTCAGAAACCTTTATATTCCATGGGAGCCGTAGCATCAACTTTTCTCTTTAACTTTAGATTGCTTTGCAACTTACTGGAGCCTGGACAAAAACAAGCTCTTTTACAGGCTGAATCCAAAGCCCAGACGTTCAAAAGTCTGTGCTCAATATGGCTTTGTGGCTTCATGAAAAAGAGGAGGAGAGTGGTGCTTTTTTTTTTATTTATTTTGTTTTTGTGGAATTGAAATGCTGATCTAAGTTAGGTACAAGATGAATCCTTTTTAAGTAAACTGTTACATGAGATGTTGGATCATCACACTAATGCAAGATTTTATTTCTCTGCTGCTTAGAGTGAGTGGGAAGAAAGAAAGCAAACTGTTTTACTAATGCATTTCTCTGTCTGACAGTCGGGCATCATCGCTTTAAAGAAATCTAACTCAGTCATCCCCCAGGAGCTTGTGCAAGCTATTACTCAAGTGGGAGCTGAAAAGCTACACCAGTACAGCAATAATCTGATTTCACACATACTAATCTCCACGAGGACAGCAGTAGCACTAGGAATTTGGGTTTAATGTACCTGGCATGTTTATAGGCGATGATATCAGCACCAGTGGTATCTCTCTTTTTCACCTCCAAATGCAACGTCCCGTAAATGACAGAAGTAAAACAACAGCTGTTGGCTTTGTAAACAAGCCAACCTCCGTGTGGTTATTTATACATCTGCGCATCTTTCCATTCCCTCGCTTTATCACTCTCACTGCCTCAAACAGCTCTCTCCATCTCACTTGAGCAGACAACCATCCTTTCCGAGGTCCCACCCTCCAGCTTTTATCTTTCCTCAATCTTCCACTTCTCCTTATTGCCATCTTCCCCCCCTTCTGCCCTCCTGCTTAAAGTCTCAGTGATCTGACCCAGTTAAGAGATGTTGCACGGCTTTGGCAGAGGGACTGTTTCTTGTGTGTGTGGCCCTGTGTGCAGGTTTAATATGACCGAGGTCTGGAAGTGAGTCTGGTGTCACTGGCTGCCTGACTCTTCCCTAATTAGACTTGTTAGCCGCCTCTTGGCTAATGACGTCTAAATTGCTTGCAGATTTCTTGTGTATCTTTTCTTTCTGGTCCTCTGCTCTTTCTCTCTCTGTCTTTCACACATACACTTTTATTTTCTGTGCATTTTCTTGTTCATCAGACTCTTTATGTGTGTGTTGTTGTATTCTACATCCTTTCGACTGCCACCTGTTCTCCCTAGTCACCTTGACTTTGTTTTGTGCGTCCTTGGCTTCCTTCTGTGCAGCGCTCTCTCAAGCTTCCAAAGCCTTTATGTCTTCCCGTCTTTGAAAAGCATATTTCCTTTGTATTGCCGTTTTTTCACTGTCAGTTTTTGTCTGAACTGTCTCTAGATGCAGTTGCCAGAACTGTTTCATGGGACAGTCCAGGTGCAGTTTACACATAAAATCTGAGGACATTTCATTAAGTATTGTGTGTTCAAGTAGACTAAAATTAAAGCTTTTATCATTCTTGTAACAGAACTTACCAGGTTTAAAAATGAGCAGAAAGCAACACAGAACTATGGTGTATATCAGAGGTCTGCTATAGACCTCAATCTACTGTCCAGGAGGTTTCAGATACAACCCTGATCCAATACACCTGAATCAAATGAATAGCTTGTTAGCAGGCCTTGGCATGCTGAAGAAGTAATTCAGTAATGGGATTCAGCTGTGTTGGACCAGGAACATATCTAAACCTGCAGGACAGTAGATATCCAGGACTCGGGTTGAATACCCCAAATGGAAAGCATTCTTACAAAAAATCATAACACAGAGAAAGGGGAATATGGATTATAATTAACTTTAGTACAGTTGCCAATTTAAAAAAGAATCAAATCAAATTAGATGAACTGCTAAAAGGTCAAAAGAACACATACCCATAATTTCAAAACGTAAACATTGTTCTGACTTTTATGTCATTACAGTCAGGTATTCAGATGCTTATAACTGATGGCAAATTCAAAAGGTCCTGTGTGTGAACATGGCAGGATTGTTGGGCTGCACAAGCAAGATAAAAATGAAAGGCTTCTCTAAAACTGTTCATACAAGCTAATGATAAAGCAGCCAGAACTCAAAGAAAAAGGTTGAGAGAGCTGAAGGAGTATTGGAGGCTGGCTTTTTCATTCAACGTCCATTTAAATGAGGCCTGAAGAGTTGCATCTTGTGTAAACAAACACTTTTGTATGTAGAGAACAACACACACAGTGGACATCTTCATAGAAAGAATTTGTGTAGTTTCCGTCTTATTGGTGAGGATGATGTCTCACTTGCTGGTCAGGCCATACGTATATTTTTTTTTGTCAAAGTTTCTGGCATTCGTGGTAGAAACTTCTGATCTTTCTTTTTAGCCACCTGTACCTATATCTTGGACAGAACTGTGATTCACAAATGAAAGGTACATGGGATGGTGTGGTTTCATACGTTTCAATGTAATGATGGCTCACAATGTGATATTACAGTCATGCTGGTCTGTTTCAGGCACATTATCCAGAGGCACTGAAAGCTTTGTCAGACACATTTGGTAAGAATAGACTGTGTAATTTTTCACCTCTTAAGTAATTTCCGAACTCACCAGTGTCCCTATTTTAAAGATTCGCATGCACACTATATTTCACAATGTGGAAAATCTGGATGGTTAATTTTTTTCTTCTGGTAGCAGAGTGAATAAACAATCATTTAGATCAGTGTCTCAACCTTTTTTGGGCCAGCTCCCCCTATCCATTATCCAGAATTTTCCACCGCCCCCCCAACAAAGAAATTATAGGCTACTTTGCACTGAATATTATTTTATTCTATTACTATCACTATTGTTGATGTTTTCATTTTTCTGCTTGTTTTTGTATTTATCATCAAAAGCAATTTTCCAGAGAACAAAAAAGCAATGTGAATAGAAATTATTTTTGCAGGCGTCTACAAAAAATGCAATGGACATTCATAAAATCGGTAGGACTAAGCAGCCAATCAGAGTGAGAAAATATATTCCTGGTCGATGCAATTTTCTGGTGTTCGTTGCTAAATCTTGCGGTCACAAAGTGAAAATGAATGGAACAAATAGCAATCTAAATATTTACATGGTGTTAATTTAACACTGTGTTCTCATGGTTCAAGTGGCCTTGCTTTTAAAATGTATGGATGTTTTTTCTTTGTGTATATTCTACTCTAGTGGCCTTTTTGTAACAATTATCAGACAGGAAAGTGGGTTATAAGAAAGGAGTATGAAGTGTAGCAACGTTTATCTGGCCAGGACTCGAACCTGTCGAGGGCTTGGGCCGCCTCACATGTCATGCTTTATCCTTGCGCTATCACAGCACTCAAATTTATGGATTTGAGTGAGTTTTATTGGAATGTGGAGATGATTGGATGAGCTCATCTCTAAAGCCGCAGCTCCTCTGGGGTATTCCTGATCTGGGATTAATATCTTTTAAAAATGGGCCAATGAGGTAAATGGGGAGAATCAGCATGAGAGCTGGATGCATGTGGGTAACAAAGGCTGACCCGCGTAAAAGACAAGCTATTGTAGTGGAACTTACTAAAGACATTAATTGTTGTTCGGATAGACAGGTGTCAAAACACGTCATTCTTTGCATTCCTCAGCACATATGGGTGCAGAGCTGTAGACTACTTGTGTGCATACTGACCCCTGAAAGCACAGACAGCAACAATATATAGACCTGTTGTAGAGTTTTTTTTTCTTTCCCCAGCTGCTGCGGTAGGCAATTTTACCACAATAGAGTCAAAGACTTTAAGACAAAACACTACAGGAGAATCCTCCTGCCAGCACCGATTATAAACGACAGTGACTCTAAAGAAAGCCTAACTTGAGTTTCAACAACATTCAAGATTCATAAAGTAAGTTTGAGTAGAACTGAAGTGAATGTTCCCTGAAAATAAGCAAAAGTGATTAAGGAATAGCTTAAGGAGTTGAACTAGTGTATCTCAATCCCATTAGCCATTTTTGAAAATCGCTGGACAAATAGGTCTGATCCATGTAGAACATAAAATATTTGCTGCAAACATGTTGCCAGATGCCACGACAGACTTTCAGAACTCTAGTGGTGCCCACATAATTTACTTTACTGTGTTTGATTGGCAGCAAAGGGGGAGCCAATACATTACTGATCTCCCTTGTAGCTAAAAGAAAAAAGTGCTATATTAATAAAAACTCTTCTTCTTCTTCTTCTAAAGTGTATTTAAGATTGTTTTTTCTTAGCTTCGACGTTCCCTGGATGCACATTGTTGCTGTTTTGAACTGGAGAAATCATCACATAGTGTAAGGAATCTGTGTACATACACATACATTTGTTTTTTGGGATGTTTGAATATCTGCCTGCCCTCAGTGCTGTGTGAATGACGAATGAGAGTTGAATGTGGAACATGGTGTTCTCTGAGTCAGGCGTCAAATATGCCTTATGTCCTTTGGTATCTTGTGTTGAATGGCATAAGCTGCCTGTCGGAGGAAAGGAAGCTGGTTAAAATTAGCTTTTCTTTTTCAAATAGACGATTAGAGTTGCATGTCATGTTCTGACAGCCCACTGGCTTTCTTATAAGAAATTAAGCAGGAAGTAAACAAAGTGCGCAAGCTCTCAGCGAATCTATAAGTTCAGGTCAAGGGGAGAGCTATCAAGGAAAGTTGATTAGATACCCCTGTTCATCATTTGTCACCAGGCGGGAGGACCAACCTGCTGTTTCTTCTATCAGAATCCTAATTGCTGTATAATTACCTAACGGCTCGTATCATCCTGCAGGGCGGGCCCACAGACAAAAGCTGGGATGGAGTTTATTCACCGGCTGCCGGGGAAAACCGCCGCCAATGGTGCTTCATAATCATGATTTATTAACACTCTCTGGGTTGTGTCGGTTCTATTTGCTGTAGTGTAACACAACAGATTGGAAATGTTAATATTTGTTGTGGAACAAGCAGATTGCGATCTCGGCCAAGCTCCGGCGCTGTGGGGTGGATGAAGTCAAACATATGTCCTTTAGATTCAAAAGAGCGCTGCACGTTCAAATGCACATGTACTGTGCTGATTTTAGGATGGGCTTGACATGCCTCTGCACAGCATGTGCACTGTAGTAATTGCATATAACCCATCCATTAAATTGGGCATAGGCCATAATTCACAAATCCAAAAGTGGGAGAGATGATTGTATAGATAGAACAGAGACACTCAATTTTCTCTGCAGCGTATCCTGCATGCGAGCGCTCATTAATCACTTAAACAAATGAAACACGTGATGTTCCCAGCACACTGCTGGATATTGAGTGCCTGCATGCTGTATTACAGCTTCTCTGTTTAAGCCAATAACATGGTTCTTTAGTGGAGTATCTATGATGCACGACACTGTTTTTGTTCTCCGTGATCCTGCTGCATTGAATTTAAGATTACATTGAAGGAACTATTTTCAGAACACAGCTTCCATTCGCAAGGAGCTTGACTTTGCGTCTTTTAAAGTCGGAAAGCGCGAACGGCTTTGTGCGGTGGACTGAGTGTAGCTTTTCAAGTTTGAAGATGTCCAAATTATCCTTCATTTTGACAACTTCTTGGGGTCGTTGTGTAAAGTTTTCCTTGTCTAAACTAATTATGTCAAGAGAAAGGTCAGAACCTTTTCAGATCAGCAATCTTTGACAGTGTGACTGCGAGCCGCGACAGGCAGACAGAGTGCGTGCATTGTTTATCTGGCTGTTTATTTTTGTGCGAAATAAGTGCGCTGGTTGAGAGGAGATAAGTAAAGCGTGGCCAATGGGATCAGCAATAGAAATTACATGGGGAGATTCAATGCAGACAGACTACATCTGTCTGTTTTTCTGCTCTTTCTCGCTTCATTTTACCCTCACTGTCGCTCCTCATATCCCACACTGATGCGGCCTTGGCATCTTAAGGGCTAAGCCTTGAACAAACATGGCCCACCAGAGAGATTAAAGGCTGAATAAACTGGTGCCAGAGCCAGCTTCACTGTGCATGAACTCTTCTGACTCAAGTTTGTCCCCAAGACTTTTTAGACTAATGAGCTTTGAGGACTTGAGATGGCATTTCAGCAGCGTTTCGAGACTTGCTTGTACTCGTTTTCCTGTGTTATTCCAAATAGTTCCTTTTGTTGGAAAGCTCTGACTCTGAATGTTTCATATTTCAACTTAGCATTCAAATATATATTCCGATGAACACGCTGGCTATCGTTTACAAGCGTCACTGTGTAAGTCATGTTGTGTGATGGCCTTTACAATCTAGACTTGAATATATTTTGCAGAAGGGGCCTCCAGTGATCCGTTTTCTTTTGCAAAGCCAGGATAAACTAAGGAGGACTTCGGTGTTCTGACTTCTGCTGACATATTGCAGTGGGTGTGACATTTAGCTATGCAAAATAAGTCAACATTATTCAAAAATTTGGCCTTGCGCAAATGTCAGAGACAAAAACAACCATGTGCTGTTATGCAATGGAAGAAACGACAATACCTTTTTTACTTGTTTTAGAAGTATCACAGCAGATATTTAGGTACCAAAGTCAACATAAATATCTGTGGATATCTGAATCCAAATTTTAAGGATAAGGATGTTTAAGAATGGCATCCAATCATTGAATTTATTTTAGTGCAATACATTTCTATAAGGGATTAACCCCAAAGGGAAATTAGATGTTATCATAACAGTTATCTAAGTTTCTTTGGTCATTATAAGTGGGAAGAAAGAACTTAGTTTTTACTGCTGATGTGTCCCAAACTTAACCACGAGAAACCAATGGAGATTAGCTTTCCGGCTAAGAGCTGTGAAGAACAAAGTTTAGGGCCAAAGTGGATTTCTAAAAAGTAACGGCAACTTCCATAGCAAAAGGGTCAAAGCAGTTCAGACAAAACATATTTTTTAATCCTGGTATGGATAAGAAGCTCTTTGGTTTTTAAATGGATTGGGTTTTGCTATGCACCCCAATCTAATGTGAGCTTCAGTGGAAATAATCCACAAACGCAAATGTAACAGTAGTTAAAATATATATATTGTGTGAAAAGCTATGATGTTTTTGATTTTCAAGCTGCTTTAACAGAACAAAGATCTGCTTTATTTTTGACATAGCTCTGATTGCTTAGTTGAAAACTAAACTCCACACTGAAGCCAAGGAAAGATTCATGATTAGCAAGTAAGATACTAATAACTTATAACCTCTTAACAGATCCTCCGTTTAGAGAGTTTAGCCTTGAAGTGGCACTGATTAAGTTGGTTCTCTGCAATTAATTATTAGTTAGTGAGGGCTGATAATTTCTCTTCATGCCTCGGAGTTTAATACTAGTGCCCACATGAAAATGTGGCATCAGAGAAAACAAGCGTGTGAAGTTCTGAAGATTCCAGTCATTCTGGAGAAATTTGTTGCTAAACCCAGAAAGATCATTAAGAATAAAATTGCATTCTGTAGCTCCTAAGTGACGCGTTAAATGTTTTAGACTCCCATGCTTGTAGTTAAGTTGAAGAATGCATCAGAATTATTAAATACAGTCTGCGTATCTGTGGCTTGTTTGAACAGCTTCATGAGGGAGTTACCATTTAATTAGACCAAAATGCATCATTTACAACGCTCTCTTAAGAACGAGCTGACCCAGAGATTGAGTGAGACAACATGAGCTACATGAGCTACAGCCACCGCTGCCAGCTCTCCCCTCCCTGATACCCGGGGGCCTTGACTATAATAATTTGGCCGACTGCCTCTATACACAAAACAGGAATTGATGCATTTATTTTCCACAGTCACACTATGACAAAACAGATTTCCCCTGTCATCTGTATTTCACACATGATGTATCGGCTTGGACAAAACATACTGCCCTATGTGTTTTTTTTTGTTTGTTTGTTTGTTTTTTTGGCTAGGTTATTTTTCTCAGCAGCCTTCTCCCCTGTTCTCCGCAGCAGTCCGTTTAGAACTCAATGAGAAGCCGCATGTGCAGTCGGAGAATATTTGTGTTAAAGTAGACGGCAGCAGCGCCATGAAACAGTTGTGCAGCAGATTAAACCCAGCCTTTTACCCTTGAGCCTCCAGGGAGGCATGCAAAATTTCCTTTTTCTGCATCTCCTTTTCTGATTTATTCCCTCCTTTCCTTCATTAAAACAGCCTGTTCCCATGCATCGGTAAATAGATTTTATTGGCCTTCAGCTTTTTTACTGTTTATGGAGGGATACAGAAGACGAGAGCTGGAATAGCTCATAGTTTACAGCCTGTAGTCGATGCTGCCATTCCCTTACATGATACTGCAAAGGAAATGGAGGGAAAAAGTAATCATATTTAACAAGTCTTTTTTCTTCTTCCTCTTCTTCTTTTTATTTCTTCTAAGCATTTGTGTCATTGGGGCAAAATGAGAAAAAAAAAATTGCGGAAACATTCTCATAACTCACGTTGTCACGAGTTGTTTTGAACCCATATGACGTGTTTATCAAAAGCCCCACACGATGCCCATTTTTCCCTGAACAACCTCCCAAGACGGTGCAGAGTGACGTGCGCTGATTTGTTCAGAAAATACATCTGACGATTTTAGAGGAAAACCAAAAGAGGAGAACTGTGATCCTCTCAAACAAAAGCACATTTATCCTTCCTCTCCCCTCATGCTCCTTCCTCTGTCTGGTGTTAAAGCCACAACAAGTCATCGCAAACACTGATAACTGCTATCTTTTGAGAAGTCACTTATGGCTCTTTGAGTGAGAGAAAAACTGAATGATCGTCTAGCATGAACCAATCCAGGGAGGTGAGAGATATGCTGAGTCTGTGTGCCTTTGCCAGTGCCTGTTTGTATCTCTGGAGGCAAAGCCGAAATCATTTTTACAGGCTACACAGCAGCTCCAGGATGTATACTCTCTGCCCCAGTAACAATTTCTTCTCAAATGTCAAATAAAACTGTTAAACAACAAATTATCCAAAGCTCCACTTTGAAAGACGAGAAGAAAGTCCTACTGCTTGAAATCAAAAAACAGTAATCGCATACATTTGTAAGGGAGGTGGTATTGTGAAGCTAATTTTGTTTAAAAATGCACTCTAAAAGTCCAAAAGGTTGAAAAGTATTGCACTCCTGGCTGAAAGCAGAAGTATACACAGACTGTACATTTCTCACAGTAGGTTGTTAAATTTGACCCATTTCTCCTGGCAGAAATGGTTAAACTGGTCTGCAGGCCATCTTGTTTGTACAAACTTTATCAGCTCTGCCCCAATTTTTTTTTTATTGATCTGAGTTTTTGTGATAGAAACTCCAAAAATATTGACTTTGTTGACCATAAGCCACATAGCAACTCAAAGGCCTGTTTGCTAAGCTTCATTGTCTATCTATTATTGAAAGTCCCATTTAGCCATAAGCTTCAACGTCCTGGTTGCCGACGCAAGATGTTGCTTCAATATTTCCTGACAGTTACTTTCCCCATAATGTGATCTATCCTAAGCAAATCTTACCACTGCTGTACTTCACAATTGGAAGGGTATTTACTCAAGTTTACTAGGAGGTTGTCCTGTTGCAAGTCAAGCCCCCTGTTTCGTCTGACTCGGTGTGTCCTTAGGCGAAGTTCTCATGCCACCTTGCCTGCCGATGGTGATCAGAGGGCCCGAGGCACAGCAGCCTCGATTCTATCAGACCCCCCCCAGGGCACCTGTGGCTACAATGTAGTAACTTACCACCGTCAGTGGGAATGACTGAATGTGGTGTGACTCGCTTTGAAGTCCTCTGGACTTGATAAAGTGCTGTGCAAGTACAGGGCATTTATTACTGAGCATTTAGCCATTGCTAGCGTAGAAAACAATGGTCATTATGGTCTGACACTTGAGCTTTAGTTCAGCTCATGTCTCCAAAAGTTTTTTTATTTTTTTTTTCCACAGTCATTTCACTGTGGAAAATAATGGCACTATCTTACCAGGTTCCAGTAGCATCTTACAGGTTTTTTTTTTTTTTTTTATTAATTCTACTTAACATAAAACAGGAGGAGTTTAGGCTGATTTAAAGTCAGACAATGACGATAAAAAAGTTACATCTCTTCCTATAAAGCATATGCAAACTTCCAGTTTTGCTTTTATATATGACTGACCCTCTATGTGCTTTAGTATAGCTTTATTTCTTGTCTAGAGCCATCACTCAGTCATGCATCTTACTGTATCCTCCTGCAAGACACTTAATTAACAAAATGGGTGTGGATTTATGTAGTCAGAGAACAATAGGGGGAAGGTGTGCCGCCAAGAAGGATGCTATGTAGAAAGAAATGGAAGCTCTTTGGAAGTGTGATCTGTATGTGACGATGGCTCCTGAGCAAAACTACAGGCCGCTTGTTTCCTACGCCGAAATATTGGTTTCCCACCACAGAATGGACAAGCAGAGTTCAGGCAGAGGAGCAGAGCGTGCTCAAGTGCAGCTCAAACGGGAAGAGTACAAGAGCGGAGAGGGGTGCAAGGAGAATACCGGGATTCCTTATTGTGAGGATTCATAATGCGCTGCTCCAAAGGGAGATTCAAAGAAATCCCGATTCATTAACACTAAATGAATGCTCATTGATTCATTAATAAAATTATTCTTCGGAGACATTATGAAAAGAAGGTGATTTGCATGGCGATAGGAAATGCAGCGCGAGGAGGTATCCAGCAATTCAGCGACATTTTGTGATGCATGGCGTTAGCTTTTCCGAGGAGCCCGTGGAATGATAATAGCATCGAGGAGGCCCTCGGTGGCTCTGCTGCCTCATATCACACTCAGTCATCTTCACACACAGTAAAGTCAGCACATTTCTGCTGCCATTAAATTTACTACGGCTCATTGGGGATTGACAGTGTATGCCACCACTGTCATTGTATGCCTTATGAAATTCAAGAAAGACTCACTTCTTTGTGCTGGGAACAATCGTTATTGCTAAATACAGGCTTTAAAGTGTTGGCATTTTACGCTTGAATGTTATTTATTATGCAGCTCACCTCATCAAAAGACTAATAATTTCTAGCCAGAAGCCGGGCACTTGAAGAGGCGAATGGATAATTGATGCCCCTCATCCCCTCCGTCGTAGATGTGGGATCATTTTAGCTTTTCAGGCATTATTCTGTCTTAAACGTTTGACTTTTAATTTAGTTCCATGTAGCGACAGCAGTGACCTCAAACAAGAGAAGAGAGTTTCAACGGTGCCGTGAGCCGACTTGAAAATCCACAGCATAGAGCTTCTCACCTATGCACACAGTGGGCTACGGGGGAATGATGAGAAACTTTAATGAGACCCCAGTTAAGTCACACAGCTGCAGATTATTTGCAATGCATCGCAATCTTATTGCGATGTTCTTTAGAGAATCAAAACTCAATTACCGCTATCAATGTGTGGCAAAGTCATTTGACAGGTTATTAAATTTTAGAGCCCATTCCAGCAATTTTTTGCCCTCTGCAAACAAACATTTTCTGTTTGCAAACAGAGTGAAATGATACTTTCTCTACCGCAGCTCACTGTCCCGTCCAAGCAAATGTTTGGGCCCGACCAACACAAAGCAGTTCACACAGAAGTTTTTGTAAACGGAAGAAAATCGCTGAAAGTTTCCAAACATTTTTACAAACAAAAAACTGGACAGATGCATTTGGCATTAATCTGCTCTGAAACCACTAACTCCTCTGGGAGATTACCAGCTTTACACAACTAAACACTGAAATTTCTTTCAATTTTTTGGTGGAAAATAGCTTAACGTCAATCACGTTGAATGGAAGATTTATAACGGTGTCACAGATTTTCTATTATGTTTATTGCAGCTATGGACAATGAATGTGTCATTCTGATACACAAAGTCATAGTAAATTAGGTAAAATACAGAAGAACACATTGCAAAGCGTTGCGCTTTTGTAGCCACTTGAACCTAGCAATCTACAGCAGCCACTTACAGGCAACATGCAGTGTGCTGCATGTTGCCTATTTTACATATTAGTCAGGTGAAATGAACAGTTCTTTTTTTGTTGTTCTAGTGATTCAGAACAGGCTTGACAAAAGTTGAAGACTGTGCTGTCCTGGGCGATGAGACACCTTGCCCACATTAAAATCTGTCTCTGGTTGTTATGTAACATATGGTTAAAAAGTTAAAGGGCTCTAAATACCTTATAAAACATTATATTAATATTATGAAACTATGAAAATATAAATGGTAACCTCAGAAATCAGTTTCACAGCTTGCAGAAAAACTCATCAACTCTCTGATGTGAAAAGTAGTCTCTTTCTTCCTGTTTCTTCAAAGTTCCTCTTCGTCATAACACATTTTCACTGCTTCAGCTCAACTAGGTCATTACCCACAGTTGGCTTTAAGCACGTTTGTGGGCCTAATTGTGGGCTAGGATGCTGGGCCACCGTGGGTCACTGAACAGCCACAGATGTTTGTACAGCCCGATCATTCTGCACATCTTTCTGCTCTACACTCACATCGAATCGCTGCTGTGGATATTCTGGCAGGTCTGCTGCATCATGTTGTGTCGCTCACTGGCCGGTGTGGCTTAATAGATTTAAAATGTAGCAGGTGGACAGAAAAAAAAAATCACTGTGTAAATTGAATAGAATGCATCTGGGGCTTCGATGTGTATGCGAGTGTAAATCAACACATGTGCATTTAAAGTCGTTTATAGCTAAAAGCTGATTTTTTTTTTTTTTTCTTTTTTTTTTTTCTACTGAATTTTAAAACAACAGTTTGTTCTTTGGACATCATAGAATTGGTAATCTCCCCCCTCATGGTGGGGGAATTGCTTTGCTTCTTGAAGGTCTTTCGGACTGCATTTGGCTCACATATTTCCCAAAGCAATTATAGTCGGGGTGAATTTAGTTGTCTTCTGCTCTCCATGGTGTGCTGTAGGGAATGTTTTATTTATTTATTTATTTATTTTTCTTTCTAAAGCAGAATATGGACTGTACTATTTGCTTTTTTGGCCAGAGACACAGCGCCCTCTGCTGGCATGGACAGAACAAACATTGTCTGGTAATTTATGAGCAGGTGTTCCTGTGTGATACAAATGTGTGACTCCTCTTTGTGCTACAGGGGTGTGCGAGTGCTTGGATTTCACCGGCGGGACGACCTGTGAGCGCTGCCTGGATGGTTACTATGGCAACGCTTTGATTGGCACTCGTGATGATTGTCAGGCCTGCCCTTGCCCAGGCCTCAGCAGCTGCGCCCAGATTGCAGAGACCGGACAGGTGGTCTGCACCAACTGCCCCGCAGGACAGACAGGTGACAGGAGATTCCTGCAATTTAAGACGATGTGCACAGAGAGTCAACAAAGTAAATGAGGAGCTTTATGACAAGATTCAAACCAGGTCTCCATAAATCAGCTTGTTACTGAGAAGACTTGTCATTTGAAGTCGGCTCATTTGCTTTTCCTGTCACTGCGAAGGCCCACCTGTGATTCAGGCACATTTAATCAGCGGATTTAATTTAATTAGAACATAGTCTAATGTTAAACGAAAATGACCTCCGGCACTGCCATTAAAGTCCCTCTCATCTCCTTTGCCTTTCATTGTGCACATGCAGGCGTGCGCTGTCAGATTTGTGAAGATGGCTACTACGGCGACCCCCTGGGAACGTCGGGGGCGTCTCGCCCCTGCGCAAGGTGCACCTGCAACGGAAATGTGGATTTCAACGCTGTGGGAGTCTGTGACCGCTTTACCGGGCGATGCCTGAAGTGCCTCGGGCACACTGAGGGCGACCAGTGCCAGCGCTGTAAGCAGGGTTTTTATGGCGACGCCCTGAACCAAGCGGCCAGACAGAAGTGCAGACGTGAGTCACTAAGAAAGCATTAGCAAGTAATGTCTTTTAATTATTTAGAATGTATAGAGTTGTTGCTTTTTTAACGGAAGATGCCAATTATAAGTTTACCACACTTAACATAGAGAAAATTATTAATTTGCCTTTTGAATCCCTTCTTTTCTTAGAATTGACTTTTAATTTTAAGATCATTTAGAAAACAAATGTAAAATAGAATAGATGTGAAAATAGCAGGTGTACTCCTATGCACACAGGATCAAAATCATATGTACACTCTCAAAATTATACATTCCCCTCCGGTTATTTATGAAAACCGACCCCTTAGAAAATTGCTGAAGATAGGTCAATCCAGAAATTCGGCATTAGTTACTCCAAAACTTGCTTGGTTGAGATCATTACCTTGATGGAACATCCAATTACAATCAACATTCATTGAATTTAGAGATGGTCATCTGCCTTCATCATTTCCACCACTTTGTTCAGTTCCTGCCATTGAAACAGACCCTCAGCCAGACGCAGGCAGTACAGTATCCTTGGCTTTGAAAGCCTCATCTCTACGGCCTCAAACATATTTTTTGGACTTTATAGGCAAACACCTCAATCCTTGTCCTGATTTCGCCAGAAAAAAATAAACTTTTCCATGTGGAAACATCTAAAAATGTCAGTCATGCTTGAAGCAGTTTGGAGCACAGAGTTCTTTGCAACAGCATATGTTGTAGGAATGCGTGAGATGTATCGGCACAAACATCCAAATCGGCCAATATTAGTGTTTTTAATATAACAGTGTCAGTTTAATCAATTAAACTGAGCCAATATCACCAACTAATATTTCTTTCCATCTTTCTGCCATTTTTTTTCTGGGGAATGAGGTTGGTCGTGAGGTTTGTTTGATCATGTGACAGTGATGGTGATGTAGCATAGGACAGTGGGGAACTGAAGCGGAGAACCAGTGGTGAAGTCAGCAGGGCAGTGGTTTTTTCAAAGTGTTGAAAGGGTAGTAAAACGTATATAAAATATCAGCCATTACAGCAATATTAATAGTGGCTGTTGCCTCAAATTTCTAAAGGTTGACTCTGTGCCTTAAAACCAACCAGTTTAAACAAGCTATGTCATTTTTAATTGCACAATTGGTCAAATATTCAGTCACAATTATGTCAGGACCTTGTTTATGGCTACACAGAACAAGTAGTTTCCCTGCAAATTGGCCAAATACATTTATACAGATATTTTTGTGTTATGTGTGTATAATTTTGACCATCAGTGGTTCAGAGAAAAATCCACATTTGCTGTTTTCACAACTCGCCAAAGGTTTATATAATCATTCTACCTTGGAAAAAGAACAGGTTAAATGTAGTAAAAGCCCCCAAATTATAAGGAGTGCATACAGACTTCTGACTGCACTATATGTTTCATGCTCCCTTGCAAAAATATCTAAAATTCTGTCCATGTTGCACATTTATGGTAAATGAACTTACAGCTGTCCACAGGGATCTACAAAGTTAAAACTGTGAGTATAGCTGGTGTAGAACTGTGAAAGATATCAAAGTCCTTACAAACTCAGTTTTAAATGTTTTAAAGAAAACTGTGAGAAGAATTTTGTCATAAATTAAGACTTTTGAACATGTCAGTTAGCTGTTTTTACACTACAACTCCTCAAGAAGAAGTAGTTCCCATTAGACTGCAGTAGAAGATTTATAAAGTTTTACTTCTTACATAATCAGTGGTGCTGGGATTCAGGTATTTCTCTCGACAGGAATGCAGCAATATCTATTTGAAGCTTTCACTTTTGGTGTATAGGTGCACACTTTTTTTTCAGGTTACAAAAAGGCTAAAGTTTCAAATGAGATGAGCAAATGGCTCAGAGTCGGATCATTTAAAAAAAAAAGTCCTTGAATTGTTAAAAGGTAAAAAAAGAAAAAGAAATCAGCGACTGAACTTTAAATAAAGTTACAAAGGCAGGAAACGACCCAAAGTACCAGAGCAGAGGTGTTCATTCTTCCACTTTCATATTCCTTTTCCTATTTTTCTCCTACCTGTAATCCCCAGTTGAATTTATACGGCAGAACAATGTTGCAGAGGGATGCTTGAATTTCCATGCTCCTGTCTGTCATTTCATCCAATCCTCCCTCCAGCACTCAAATGAGATAAAACTAATAACATATTCCATATGAAAAGGAGATGCATGCAAATTTAAGCTGTCAACAATATAACACTATCTTTACGTTAACTATTAAAATGCCTTATTTGTTCTTCTCCAGCGTGTCACTGCAACGCTGTGGGAACCTCCGGGCCTGTTGACGAATGCCACCCCATGACAGGAAATTGCCGTTGCCTCGCTCATGTGACCGGGCGAGATTGCAGCCACTGTGAAGTCGGCTTCTTCAACCTTCAGCCTGGCATTGGATGCGAAAGGTAAATGGATTCCCACCGTATCTGAAAGAAGGTTTGTATGAGAGATTACTCATTGAATCTGCCATTAAGACGTTGTCCTGCCTTCACCAGGTGTAAATGTAACCCAGTCGGCTCGCTGTCGATGGCTTGCCATCCAATCACGGGGGAGTGTGTGTGTCGCGCAGGAGTGGAGGGGACCCTGTGTGGCTCCTGCCGTGTGGGCTTTTTTGGATTCTCCTCACAAGGCTGCAGAGGTACACTACCTTACATCAGGCATTGCAGCTGCCCCCTATGCACTTGTCTGATCATTCAGTACAGATCAACCTTGAAAGCTTTCTCTAACTCGTAAATTGTTTACCCTCGCTTCCCAACACTCCTTATCGTCTAAACCCGCTTCATCCAGCCTGTAACTGTGACCCGATGGGCTCCGCCTCCATGCAGTGTCACGGCAATGGCACCTGCCGGTGCCGCCGGGGCTTCGTGGGTCACAAGTGCGACAAATGCGAAATTAATTATTTCTATGACCGAGCCACTCACCAGTGTGAGGAGTGTCCAGTTTGCTACGGCCTCGTCAAAAAACATGTAAGTATATGTAGATCATTTCTGTGCTGATTCAGGCACCTTGGTGAAGGAATTCAGTGAATTTCAAAGGTGGTTTTAATGCAAAGGTTCAGATCTGTTTTATTTTTTTTTATTGGGGCATATTTAGCTGCTATACTGCTGTAACAAGGGAATTTTCCCACTTTGGGATTAAAAAAAGGCCTGGCATTACCAAATTCTTCTGTAAATTACCTGATTTGTGTAAATAGTTCTCCCCCTGCCATACATTTTTGTTTGCTTCATCTATCTCCATCTTTCCTAATGTCTCATTTTGGGTTTTCGATTTTGTCTTAAACACTTGGTTGCTGCACTAATGTATATAAATAGGTTCCACACCTACATGGTGTTTCTTGCCTTCCTGCTTTCATGAGATGCAATTCTTCCCATGAAATATCACATTCCCCTGGAGCACGCCGCCTTTGCAGACCTTCCTGACAGCCGTATGGCTCCATTGTATTTTGAAGATTGCAGTTATACAGTGGATGTGCATTGAAATAGAAAGGGACATTTGCCCTAATGATCTCATGCCCTCCTTTCTGTCCCTTTGGATCCGTTGCATCCCACGTTCGGTGTGCCAAGACTCTGTGTGTCCCTGGATTTCCCTTCTTAGGAGAATCCAATACCTCTTGACGTGTTCTGCCTTTATTTCCTGCACTTATTCTTTTCCCTCTTGCAGAAGTGGCTGGACGTCCTCGCCGGACCAGCACCATTCCTGTGCGAATGCATGCAGTGATTTCCACGGTGTTAGCAATTCAGTGAACATCCCAACCCTTGTCTTCTCTGAACTCTTGCAATTACTCTTCCTGTCCTCTAACATCCCATCCCCCTCCCACCGGTCACCCTCTTTGCCTCCCTATCTTGGTGCTGCCTTTTTTTTTCCCCTTTGGATAAAACATAAAACGGAGAAATGGAGTGACATCATGGCCTTTCAAAATCCTTCGTACCCCGAGAACTTTTTCATTTCGTCGTATTTTAAGAGTTTCATAATAGGTCATCACAAACTATTATAAAGCTTTTAGTGATTAGAATGTTTAAATTGTCAATGCTTTGAGGAGCAATGTTTCGCTGTAATATGTTAAATCAATATGCTTTGATCTACCATGTGCTGTAGTTCAGGCTGTATGTTCGAGATCAATGTCCAGCAAATATCAACCTCTGAAAGGGGTTCTTCCAAGTTTGCCCTACATTTCAGGTCTATCAATCTACTCACCAACCCTAACTATCACTGCCCCAGGTTCAGTAAATCAGCCACACTGCCACCACCGTGCTTCACTATAGTGACGGTGTATTCCATTAGACGGACTGTCAGTTTTCAGCAAAACGTTGCGTCTTGCTGTGGGTCAATTTTGGTCTCATCTGAGCAGAGCAACATTTTCTATGTATTTGCCCTGCATGACTTTTCACATACATCAACCGGGACTACTTCTGAGCTTTCTTTCAACAATTTATTTTGTATTTCGTGAAAAGATGATCAAACCCAGAAAATAAGAGTTATCCAGAGCCAAGAGTAAAATCTGCAGACTTTTTTTTTTTTTTAATCACCTGGCAGACATTTTGGTTACTAACTAGCAGAACTCACAGCTGGTCTTGTGGACAACTTATGGCACATCTTCCCCCTTAAAAAGATGTGTGATCACACCAACATTTAATAAATGAGTGACTGTTTAACTGCCAGGACCAATCACGTCTCTTTCATTTCACTTTTAGACCTGATTTTTATTCTCTCAAAGTCTAATCTACTTATCTCTCGCAATGCTTTCCTCCTCTGCCTATGGCACACGAAACAGCGAGAGGATCCAGATAGGAAGACGCTTTTCCATCCCTTATCGCGTTGTTGATATTCATTTATTCATTGCTTTTGTTGAAATACTACATTTTTATGTGTTGGTGTACTAAGAATTGAAGTCACATCTCAATCTTTGCATCTGAATAAATGAATACAGATATTTTAGAGCCACATTATTTTATTCTTTACATCAATTTTTTTTTTTTTTTTAACAAAAAAGCCTGCTCTCCCTCTGATTCTTTTAAAATCATGATGTTGTCACAGGCCGAAAAGCTTCAGACTCGTCTTCAGGATTTGGAGAAGCTCCTGGCTCACTTTGATTGCCGAGGTAGATTTGGGAAGCGCCACCACCCACTGAAGTACGCCACGACGGGGCTTTATGAAGGGGAGCACCAGAGGGAAGATACTTTTCCCAACGCACTGGAGGATTTTCTGGCCTTCCAAGGTACAACACCAAGAAAGCAAGAGATAATTCCTCGCTCCTTTTGATTTCTCTCCCCCCTCCTTCTTCACCCTCTTTTGTCCGTCACTTCTCGAGACACATGACAGCGTTTGCCCTGTGAAACACGACTCTAGTCTTTTCCCCTTTGTGTCTGTTGCGGCGCATCCTGCCACGGAGATGATAACCATACGAGCACACAGGCGATTGGGGAGCGTGGCCGAGACGTTTGACGTGACGCCACCCCCGGCTTTCTGCCGCGCATCTCTTCCCCCGCCGCGACGGCGTTGCACGCGAGGCACAACAAAGCGATTAAATCAGGAAGCAGGCAACAATACCCGACCTCTCCCAATTACTTTAACACAATGCTGATATATCCTCATTATCTTTCGAGGGGAACAAGGCTTACAGGCTCAGCTGCACAGGCCAAATGGAGACAAATCATAACAATATAAAACAAGGCACCATGTGACTAACTTAATCCCTATTGATATGACAGAAAGTGCATCTCTAATCCCTAGTTTATAATGATTATAGTTGCAATCCTGATAACAGTTGTTGAACAAATCCTAACACCCACGCTGCTCGCGCTCACATTCCAGCCATGCTCTTTAAGACACTGGGTGGCCTGATAATAATATAATGAGCATGTGGGAGACACAGCCTCACAAAAACAACCCATGCTGGGACACACACGTATTTAGTTTCAATTCATAAGACAAAGATAGAATGAAGCAACAACCGACACATATTGTACTGATTGGACTCACCCCCTAATTACTTGCTTTAACAGCCAGTCAGATTATCCTCATAAACTACAAAGCGAGTGTGACAGAAGTGTCAAAATTTGGACAGAGTCCCACATGCTTCTTTTTTTTTTTTTTTTTTTTTTGTCTCCTCTCTGGCAGATAGGCAGAAAGGATGAGAGTCCTTGCACGAATTACCCTGGTAAATGAGAGTTTAGAGAGTAAGATAGTTGCGAGCTACAAAGACTACGGGAAGAATAACATTCTCTGTGAAATAATCCATGAAAGGCTTAATGCGGTTTTTATTTGCTTTGTTCTTCCAGAGGCACGGGAGGCCTTCATAAAACAATTTTCCTTCCTGGAAGCTTCAGCGGGCGCACTTTCAGCTCAGCTCCACGGCATTACATTTGCTTTGAACTGCAGCATCAGCATGACGGAGGAGGAAGACGAGGACGAGGGGAAGGATGGGAGGAAGGATGAGGAAAGTACGGGAGCGTGTCGAACCTTCACCAAAATCCTGCTGATGATCAGGGCATCCAGGGATCAGCTGAAGCAGGCAACGCTGGATCTGGACAATGTGGTGGGTGACACACATGCCCAGTATCAGCAATTTGTAATGGTGAGGAGACAACTGCATCACCAGGGGTGGAGTATAGAGACATAACTATTAACCTGCTGCCTCACTCATGATCTCTACACTATTAACACTGGGATTAATGGAAATCATCTGGGTCAGTTCACCCATTTGTTAAGTCATACCCCCACTTCCTGCTCACATGTTTTGCTAACCTACATCCATGTTGTGTTAACCGTTTTTGCACCCATTTTTTTATATGATATAAACTATGGCAATAACCTGAAAAATACTCATTCTCATTTGATTAAATGTATCCGTATGTCTCATTGACATTAATGAGATTAACATTCTTGGCACATTTCCTTAAAACAGATCATTAGTAGATATTAGATAATTACTAATAATTTAATGTGTTGCCAAAGCAGCTGCTAAAGAAGAAATTAGAAATTGACTGCAGGTCAAAAAACATGAGCAACAAAAAGACCAAAACTGCAAAAGTATAAATTGGTGAAAAAGCAAAACGAAGAGCGTGCACAGAGAAAACAAACTAAGAAGAAAAAAATGAGAGAGGCTGCCTTTTAACACTGCCAAAGATTGGATTACCTTACTCAGGAAAAAAGGTTTTCCTTTTTTTAGCAAAAGCTGACAGGATGCATTGGTTTCTAAACATAAAAAAAATACATATGTACAAAGTGCCAGATTTAAGTGAAAATATCTGAAGTTCTATCATTATTCCAAACAAAGCAGGGGCTCCTCTGTCCTATTACAGGTGTATTGACAGTTTCTAAAGGCTGCATTGCACTCCAAAACACTTTGGATACAACTGAATCAGTTGTATCCAAAGCACGATCAGGCAGGCCGAAATTGAGCGTGGCATCGGAAAATCAATACATCAAGCTTTGTTCACTTAGAGAAAAGCAACTTCATCAATTTTTAAAACATAAAAAAAAAAAAAAAATGCTGGAATACAAACAGCAAAAAAAAAAAGTCCTGTCAACAAAAGCCCATCTGGCAGAGGTCTCAGAGGACAAGTAATAGTTTCTAAACCTCTTCTCTAAAGGTTGAAGATGGGTCTGAAATCCAAGACATGCTAGCAATTCACAGCAGGTGACTGGATAAGAGTCCTCTTAGAGAAAGACTCTTTCTCTGAGATTTATGGCAGTAAGTGAAGAGTGTGTATATATGAGGTGGCAAACAGGAAACGGAGAGCTGCAGAAGAGGAAGCCCTCAGTGGAACAAGGTGTGTAAATACTCAGCGGGGGATTTAGGCTCTTGAATGGATGCAACAGATTAACTGCAGCCTGACCAAGGAGAAGTAGCTCTAAATTGTTTAAAGACATGATGTACACTTTAGAGAGAGTTAAACTGGAATAAAACATTAAAAATCATACATGACCAAGAGGGACAAAATAAGTGTTTTGCGAAATGAGCATCTATCATTTTGCTAGATATGATTTTTTTGTTTTTGTTTTTGTTTTTTTTCTTAGCTATATCTGATCAAATCCCTAAAAAGTGATGAGTCTTATCTCTCGCTTTATACATTCACATATAAATAGTGGTAATAACAAAAATGATACAGCAGATATTTCTGGTCAAAAATAGTCTAAATGTCATATTATTTTTGCTCTTTTTTATGTTTTTTGAAGCAAATGATTAAATGACATAAAATTGTAATATATTTTGAAAACAAGTTGGGTGCATACTGTAGTATCAATCTTACATAATTATATGCAAACTCCTTTACTGATATTCTGATGAATGTCTCCCATTAAGTTGCATTTCAAGCACATGGCAAAGTTGTTAGAGTTCAACTAAATTAGTTGGCATGTTTGCACTGATCCACTTGTATAAGCAAAGTCCACAAATAATAAGTTTTGCACCTTGTTAATGGCTCCAAAAAGTACTTATCCTCATCTTCCTGAGAGACATTTATCCAATATTAGGGTGGGTGTATCTATATATTTTATCCTTTATACCAGATTTTAGCCAGAAAAAATTCATGATAATGTTTTTTCACCCAATTCTTTTTTTTTTTTTTTTTATTAATTAATTCAATCTTATATTATGAGTCCACCATCAAGGCAGGATGGTTGAAATAAATTATTAAAAGCCTCAATATATTCCAAGTCAAACTGATTAGTGCAGTTTAACGTCAGGCTGGAGCTGAGCAAACACGCTGAGATTACATGTGACAAAATCTCAATCCTTTTATGATTATGGAACCCTTCAGGATAACAAACAATAGACCTCTGTCCCACACATCTAAATGGCAAACTACTTTCTCCAAAAGCAAAGATTTAACCGGTCTTTAATGGATTCCTAAATTAACAACTTGTTCTTTTCACATTTGGTGGCCTTTCATTGTAAGCCTGAGGCTTGCAGGAAGCTTTTATGGATCCGCCTGTCCTCTTATTTAGACTTCAGAGTGATCAGTGAGCTTTTTCTAGCCAAAGTGTAATTTCCTCCTTTCTGATCGTCTCTGTGCTTGCACAGACAAACTGGAACTCTGTAGCTCTCATCACTTGCAGCAGCTGTTTCGCTGATAATCAATCGACAGGCAGTCTTCCAAAAGGAGCAAAGAATTGAGCAGCGTTAATTGCAGTTTGCTCGGTTTGTGTGCTTTTCTCCAAATTGGATGTCACTCGGTAAAGGACTCTGCGTTCAGCTGTGTGGACATAATTTTTATCAGGACAACACTTCTGTGGATACGTACATCGTTTTTAATAACATGCGCTTACAGGCCATTTAATTAGGTACACCCTACTTGCACCGGCTTGTGTCCTATTCCCTTCAAAGACCTGCCTTAGCTCTCTGTGGCACAAATTCAGCAGTGTTTTTCATCTCATCTGATTCTATATTGAAATGATAGCATGTCTCTGTTTCTGCAGACTTCTTGGTTGCACATCCATGATGTAACGCTGTCATTCTGCTGTATCCAAACGGGGCTCTGCTTTGCGATCTGGTTACTGTGGATCCCACTGCAGTGCAGACAATTCATAGTCAAGTTCAAGAAGTTAGCTTGAGATGATGACATCCTGCTGGAAGTAGACTTCAAAATGTGTGATCATGCAGCCATAATACTTGGATAGACTTTAAAAATTGCTTATTTAGTGATTTAGTGTTTTACATCATTTACATCAAATTCTGGCCCACCCATTTGAATGTGAGGACAAACATTCATTAGACCAGGCAACATTTTCCAGCCTGTTATTGTCCAATTTTGGTGAGCCTCCAGTTCTAAGTGGCCCCTGTTATTGCCTTTCTGCTGTAGCTCATCTTCTTCAAGTTTCAATGTGTTGGGCTACCGAGAAGCTACACACCGAAGATGTAATGAAATATTATTTGAGGTACACTTGCCAGTCGTGTCAAATCAGTTTGCAGATGTGAACATGTGTGTCTATGACATAATATGGTGTCAAGACTTTCTTTCCTATTGTTGAAATTATAAAAGTACAGCAAAACTATGAACGCAGTTTAAAGCCGGGCCTTCCACTCACTGTGTCGCTTTCCTCACCTATCATTTTCACAGGTCATTTCTTTTGAAGCCATGTCAGCGCCCAACAAATGGAGCATAATGGTCAATGACTCCCAGGTCCTAATGAAAAGGTGAGTCTGTTCAATGAGTTTTCAGTGGTCAATTAAAAGCGGACTCTGTTCCAATAATCTGTGGATCGCTGCTCCACTGTTTTTCCGTGCTTGTAACTCACAATGCGGTCACTCCGCAGCGAGTCGATGCTCTCGGAGCTCGCAGCTCTATTATATGCTTGTTCCATAAACCTGGCCAGGAGATCCAGTGTGTGGGGGGGGGAGGGAAGCATCAATGCTCAAATCTATTTCACCTCACCTCAGGCAGTCGTAATGGTCTATTATTCTATGCTGCATGCTTTTTTTCCCATTCTCTTTTCACTTTGAACACCTTTTTTTTTTTCTTTTTTCTTTTTTTTCTTTGCAGTCACAGAGAAACGGCGGACCACATTGAGGCCGTAGCCAGCAGGGCGGTGCGTGAGTCAAAGGAGGCTTTCAGCTTCCTGATGGATCTACTGCAGGACAACGCCACAGAGGAGTACACCAGGAATCTGAAAGAGCAGTGAGCAAAAATAAATTAGCTCACACACACACACACAAGCACAAAAAGGAAACACAAGCGGAGAGAACGCTTAAGTGGTCACATAACACAGTCGTTACTTATTAACCCAACAAGCCGCTCAGTTCTCTGGATTTTTCGGCTTTTGCGCTGTATTTCCAACAAAGTGTACCTATCCTTGCATTATCACCCAAAGCCCTCTCTTTCACTGCAATTGTTTATTTATTTATTTATTTTTTAAGCACGCTGGAGTTTAGGAGTAAGACATTTAGTCACAGGGGGGACAGCTTCTCTTCGCTGTAAGCCTATTGCTTTCTTGGATTTGCAGCACGCTCACTGCATCTCCTAGCATGTGATTGCTCTGAGGATTATCCCGAACACCAGACAGAATGATGCAAAAAGCCCTCCGGTGGCCATGATGAGAGCAAAGAAGCGAGGAGCTCAAAATTGATTACCCCCTCCTAACGGGAGTCAGCTTGATTCGGGAGAGTTCTGTTCATCACTGGAGCAGTGCTGCACATCACCACGTATGCGTGTGTGTGTGCGCGTGTGAGAGAGGCACTTTATAGCATGCAAAGTGAGCAGTTTTAGCACAGATGGGCACCATTAAATTGCTTTTCCCACACATATTTCCCCATGTGTTGATACTTTAGCAGAGGCGTTTTATTGTTTGGAAACTATCGAACCAGAAAAGAACTAAAGTGTTCAATCTGTTTCTAAAAATAGACTTTCAGGTCTCTGCCTCACCAAGCCTGAATTGTGAGTCATGATTGTATTAAAAATTTTTAAACCAATGAAAAACGATGTTCTTATTCATTTGTTGTGAGCGAATCTAGCACTTTGTATATTGAAACGTGTTCATAATAATTTACTGTGGAGGAAAATTTATATAATTTATACTTCTTTTTAAAAGTTTTAATTTTGCCTACTCACTGAGATTAGGATATTAAGTAAGAAGATTGTCAAATAATAATAATAATAATAGATAAACATTAGGGATGTAAGACATACATACTTCTTTCACTGCTTTTTGCTGCAAGGCATTTGCAACTTTTGCTGTTCTTTTCAGAATCACTGAACAGAAATCACTAAGTTAACTGGAAATGAGCAAAACACAACTTTTTCATTGTTATATTTTCATTTTCCGTTAAAACATGAATGCAATGGTTTAAATGCGCTTTGTTTATTTTGTTGCTGGTTGTGTTGCCTGAAACTGAATGATCTCAGTAACAACACCTGCTTGTTTTATGAAATGCGTCTTGGAGGTAAATAGAAGAATAAAAGTTGCGGAGATAGATTGAGATATGATAAAAGTGTAGATTTTTGGGCAGGTCGGGAAGCAACAATGAATTTCCAAAACACAAGAACAGGAACGTTTATCTTCTGTGTTTTAAAGTTCCACAATAAAGAGTTGCACAGTGCATTTCTCACACGCTGGCTCAAATTATTTAAGTGCAATCAAAGTTGCATGTACAGAAATAATGTTATTATAGAATAAAATCAGGAGGTAAGATGCTCTGTTTGGCTGTTGTGAATATTTTTTCATGAAGAAATCACGAAAAACAAGCCTGGTCTAAACCTCATTAAATAGTAAACATGAATATCAAAAGCTTGATTTTAATCCGATCGTATTTTGACGTTTTTGCAGAAAATCACTCTGTACATGGACGAAGAAAAACAATTTCCTATGGTTGAAAAGTGTGTATGTATTTTGGAGTAAAAAAAAAACAACAAAAAAACGATTAAGCTGAGACTGCTGCAGTTTCCAGTTCCTCTTGCTAAAGCTTTACGATTTAAATTAAAGACATGTGCCACTAGGGTTAGCATGCATGTAATTACTGGATGTAATGTGGTCTATTTAAATGCTTTCTAAATGATGTTTGACCTTACTATCTTTGTTTACAGGCTTAACACACTGCATTTGTTTTTTCCTCACTAAATTCAAAGCATTCAAATAATAAGTTCATGGTGTTTCAGTATAATTGCAGAGTCTGCGTTCCCTTTAAAAGCTTCTGATTCATTCAGTCCACCAGTAGCTTTGCCTTATCAGGTCTGAGTAGGTGACAAAGGACGCTGCAAACTTTCTAGCTAATGATTTTATCAAACAATTACTTACTAGTGTAGCTCTGTTGTATTTTTATTTAACTTGAATTATCCACTGCAAATGGATTTTTTTTGCATAAAGCTTTAAATGTTGCCATGCAGCTTTTTGTTAAAAGTGAAAGTCTTTTAACTTTTCCATAGTTTTTTATGGTTTAATGAAACTGAGCTGCATTGTTTTTGCTCAGATAAGTGTATAAAACTATGCAGCCATATAAAAATCCCCAACCTATTCAGAATGTTATGAGATTCCTGCACTCTGTCAAGCATTTTTCATTCATTTCTGGGGCAACCACTGCTTAGCAGCCCTGCTCTATTTGTGTACCTGCTCTTTTGAGGCAAAACAGATCAGGTGTAATTACAGCTTTGAAGATGATAAAAAATGACAATTTCAGCATCCCATGCACTGCGTCCAACACCTTTCATTATTCATCATGCTTTCTTTCCGCAGTGTCAATCTCACCTTTCTCCTCTTTACACATGAATCACAAGCAGAGTTTCTTCATCATCAATATCAATAAAGGCACAGGGTTTCCGTCTCAAAATATTGCAATGAAAGCTCCTGAATTCGCGAGGCACCTACAATTTTGCAGCACATCACTTAGTATTTTCCCTCATCCAATAAATGCCGCACATCCTGATTCTAGCTGATTTTTAGCTTTACTGCCTTATTTGTGACTAATCTGCTGTCCTTCCCTCCTGCTTTCATGCCAGAATAACCCGAATGCAGCAGCAGAAGGAAAACCTCACTGTGCTGCTAAATGTTACTGTAGCTGAACATCTGGCCCTGTTGGAAGAAGATGCCTCTTTAAAGCTTGCCCTGGGTAACATCACATCATCCTTACATCAGCTAACTCTGATGGATGCCAGAGCAGCTTCAGAGACGAACCAAACAGAGTTCAACCAAACACATCCGGACAACTCCCCTGCACAGGTCAGTCAAGACACCCTAGAATTTGTGTGTGCGATTACATGGCCACATGGGTGGAATATATAAAAGACACACAAGTCAGGCTAACTGCACTGACCTACTATTGAAATGGAAGAGCTTTCCTCTTTATTTTGTTGGTTTTTCCTCTTTTTAAAAACAAGCAAAATTCTTCTAGAAGTCAAAATAATGATGGGAAAATTCATAAAGAACGTTTTCTTTTTATGGAACAACTGGGTGAATTGGTAATTTTTTTGGTTAGTAAAGAACCTAAGCTCAGAGGCTGATGATGGCAACAAAAAATAGCAGTAAACAATAAAAATCAAATTAAGCTAGATACAAAAAGGAGATATAGCAAATATGTTTAGCATCTTGATTTATACAATGGTCAATTTTACAAAGGTTGAAACTCATTATAGTTCAGCTGCAGTAGGAGAGATGGGTGTGAACTGACACTTGACTGGTCGGAGGAGGCAGGCAACCACCAGGCAGTAATTTAAGTTTTCCACTTGATTTAACATTTGGCATGCAAAGAGCACCAAGTTGGCAAAGAAGAGAAGATTTTAGGCAGAGGCTGCTGCTCAAAGGGTGCACAGTGTTAAAGAGGGAGGTGGCAAACCTCTTCAGCATCTCCAAGCAAACAAAATACTGCAAACTGAAACGGTCAATTTCAGATTTTCTGTGTTATAGATTTCAAATGTAGCAACATTTGAATGGGCTAATGTGACCTCCTGAGAAAAGCGGGTTGGTTATTTTATCTCAAAATCAGCTTACACTTATCTACATTGTTTTCTTTCTGTCTAGTTGAGCGAGGACATTTTGAAACAGACAGAAGAGCTGGACCAAGAAATTCAGACCAAAGAGAATCTCATCAGTAACATCAGCAAGGAGATGGAGTCAGTAAAACAGACAGTCTTGAAAAACCTTGAAGGAGTAGACGCAATAAAAATGGTAAGTATGTGTTGTTATTTTTTTTCTTTTGAATGTGAAAGTTATTGACTAACCTCATAAAATAAGTTGGATTCCAATATTTTGCTTGTAAGGGTGAACAAATGGACTTAGCTAGCTTGCTTGCCTGTGACTCTTAAGCACACAGCACATTAAAAAACACTATATATTTTTAATTTATGGAGGGAAGTGATCTCTGAAGTATAGCAAATATATTTGCTATATATACAGTGTGTGCACTTTAAACTAGTCTTATATAAACTAACATTGTTTTATCTGGGACTGTTCAGCTTCTGAAAGTAAGCCAGTGCTTAAGTAAGTTTGAGAAGACTTGTGTGGGCTTCACCTTCTTCCACAGCTGCTTGGTACTTGTCCTCTAGGTTAGGTTGTCTTTCACTTTCCATTCCCAAACAGCGGCGCTCTGTGGGATGTCTATTTTTTGCTACTTAAACTCGATATCCACCTGTTTTTGCTGGTCCTTGACTCAGCTCCTATCAGAAAGCAGCTCCACTTTGTCCTTGTACTGCCTGTCACTCCTCCTTTTAGTCTGACCACATGTCATCTGAAAACTTCATAATACTGCAGGGGTGTAGGAGTGCTATCATATGTGCATGACAATTAATGCTACAGGCAAACATTAGCATGTTTTTTCTTTGTATTTCATTGCTCGTTCAGCTTATGACGCATCTCACTGCAATTCCTGCTAATTATGTGAAAAAAGGTTTGGCTACTTTATAAACTTTGCTTTGAACAATTTTTACAGTTAGTGTTTCAGAAAAGACGAAAACTTCAGCAGTCTTGCAAACAAGAGCTTAATTTGAGTAGTTTTTATCAGCATGACTGATAAAGTAAGATTTTGTATCATGTTTAGGTTTTGTTTCACAATTTAATTGTTTTTTTTCTGGGGGGTTTTTTGCTCACTTTGTGCAGCTCCAAGGGAATGTTCAGGAGGCAAAAGCTTCTGCTTTGACATCAGTGGTGTTGGGCAAAGAAGTGGAGTCAGACGTCATCACCATCCATAGAGAAGTAGAAAGTAAGACTGTTCTTGAAATGTCCAAGAATTATTCATCTTAAATTAAAAAGTCAAATATCAAGCTAACAAGATGTAAAGCCTGTCCACGGCTGAGTGTATTTGCATATCACTTGGAAAGTATAATGAAGTGGAAAGCTTTTTTCTAAGTTTTACAAAGTCAGTTCTCTGGCTGAAATATTAAACATGAATCAAGTGAACATTAGAGGGCAGTTCTCTGATCAGACAACCTGGATAAGAGCTTGACGAAAAACAGAGTGCGCAGAAATGATCGATCCTGAACCGGGAGGCGATGACCACCTGGAATCAACACCTCGTTGAGTTAAGAACAATTTGTCTGTCCATGTCGACTCTCACATCTCCAGACATGGTGAAAGAGTGGCCCCGCCAGCAGGCTCAGACCAAAACGGCATTAAAGAAGCAAAGACCCCAGGAAGAAAAGGTCCTTTCAGAGGTCAGGAAGAAGGTCAAGCAAATTGAGAAGATGCTAGATCCGGCAAGGGAAAACGCCAGCCTCACAAGGAACATCACAAAGGAGGCAGAGCAAATGGCACACGATGTGGCTAAGGTATGTGCTTGTTTTGTTTTTACTGCTTTTAGACTGAAATAATTTATTTGATTTAAACATTTGAACACATTTAATTTCTAAATTTGGACCTATTTGTTGTGATTTGTTTGGAGTGAAGGGTTGCCTTGTTTTGTTGGTGGTATTGACATTTATTTTGTTTTCAAAGTTTCCCTCAACCTGCCTGGTACTACAGATTTGATCATTTTGAATTATGAAATCTGTATAAATATAAAAACTCCACCTAAGTGCAGTTTAATCAGCAGCGGTGTAGAAACATTAGGCTTTAAACTCTGAACTTGTCCTTTCAGACATGTAATGTATCTTGTTTGCAGGGATCCAAAGCCATTCTGACCCAAGCCAAGCATACCAGGACCGCAGCTTCTCACCTTAACTCACACATAGACTCTGCTTTAAATAAGTTATCACAACAAGAATTGCGAGCAGAGAAAGCAAAATCCATGATCCCAACAGAGGTAAGATTAAGTAAACATACAGAAAAATACATTAAATCTCTCTCCATATCTGCCCATTTCTGTGTTGTGTTAAAACTCAAGTTGAACTTTAGAAAGCATTGAGGAAGAGATGTCATATGAGATATAATTAAACTGGGTTTTAAAGCTGCTTGGAAATGTCATTTGCTGTCTGGACCTTTTTGGGTTTTTTGCCCATTAACTCTAAATGGCTGAGCTTTGTGGCAGAAAAATGTCTTCCTCCAAATTACAGTTAGTGCCTACCTACAGTAGATCTATGCATACTGAGCTCCTCCTTTGTTTAAGATAAAAAAAAAAAGTAATCTTTTTGTGTCCTTCTGTCTAGCCTGAAGTGTCACTTTCCAGCATAAAGAATGACATGGAAGCAGCTAAACTCCAGTTAGAGGCATATTCTGTTACTCTAAGTGAACTAATCAGCAAAATAGGTAAGTCTGTCACATCAACAGTGTCACTAGAGAAAACTAATATATGATTATCTTTTTCTAAAGCACTATGTTAGTTTTACATTAAATGAAGCAGGAGATTTTCCAAATGGTTCTTCATATTCACCCAAGTGCCTTAGGCACTAATGCAGTGATTTTTAAGTTGGAGGAAATGTTAAGAAGATGTTCAATGTTGTGTACCAAGTATCTTTGTTATTTTCACTCACAAATACTGGCCTTAACTGAGGCCTTCAGTCCTTTAAATGTCTAGGACTTTTATGACAAAAAAAAAGACCTAAAGTGTCTCAACACTACAAGTTGTTGATGGTGTAATGATAGTTTCTGGCCAAGCATGGGAAGCCTCACCACTGTTCCATATTTTATCAATTTGTGGATAACAGGCTCTCGCCGAGGTTTGCTGGAGTCCCGAAGCCTAAAAGCCAATGCATACTGAACAAGAGCTGAGGAGTTGGTTCTTTTGCTCCAGGCTGCGAGAAAAACAGTTACGTTCTTGCTGGCAAGGACATTACATGCTTAAAAATAACAAGATGTCTTGATATGTATATCCCACCGCAGCACAGCTACTTTATATTTAAGGATTCAGCAGTGAATATTGTCAAGAACGACCTGCAGCATCCGCCAAACTAGAGATGCAAGAAGAGAATGGGATCATTGAGTTCTTTCGGTCCCTGGAAAGAGGAATCATTGCTCTGTTCTTGCAGAAAAAGGATTTCTCTTTAGAAGTTTCTCGGTTTCCAGACTGACTTTGCCTCTTGCGTGTTCTTGAATTGTTGAGCTGATGCTGTTTTGGGGTCGTTTAGCCTACTTCATGTTGTCAGACAGGTTCAATTGAGGTGATTTCTTGATTCTGCAGTTCTGGCTGTAATCAAGCCTTTCTCAACAAAAGTGAAATTAACCCAAAGATCTGGGGTTAACCTGAGTTAACTTATGATTTGAGCAGGTGAGTGCGGTGCTTTTATGCACACTTCCTGTTTGGTTTCGATCAATTTGTTCCTTTATCAATTTATTTTAAAATAAAGCATCAACAACAACATATTACTCCTTTTCCTTACTTTGTTTCCTTTAATGTTCTTATATTTCTACTTTATCTGCTGTGAGTGCATTGTATTCCTTGTTTAGGGGTTTTATATTGGTCAAAAAAGCTGGTTCTGACTCAAGTTTTTTTTTAAAAAAGATTTGTTTTATAATCTGAAACATATAGTTGTATTAAAAAGGCTAACACAGAAGAAATCTGTATTTGGCCAATACTTTTTCCACAGCAATGCATGTGCCAAGTTGTAGAATTAGCTGAAAAGCCCAGGATTTGGCACTTCATCGTCAGCATGTTAACATGCCTGGGAGGATAATGACCAAAATCACTGTAATTAGGTCATCATGCAGACTCGCACACTGTTTGAATCTTTAATGCAAGGAGTCCATCAGTGAACAAAGTAAAAAGAAAAATCCTTCTCTGATTTCTACGTTTTCCGTCTCCTCATCTCCTGTGTGTTTTTCGTCAGATGGGAGCGTGCCTCTGGAGCGCTTTCATCGAATCCTAAACGAAACAGAGCGCCGTCTGAGCATGCTGCGTGGGAGTGTGGAGAGCCCGGCGCTGGGCTCCAAGATCCAGAAGCTGCACTCTGCTGCTAAAGAACAGCAGAGCCGCCTGTCCCTCATCGAGCAGGACATCCAGGAGATAAGGGAGGAGAGAGAGAGTCTCAGGGACATTGCCTCCAACCTGCCTGAGTCCTGCCCCCAGGCCTTGGGAGAAGGTAAAGCCTAGAAATGGGAGATGATTAGGACTGCAGCATCAAAACAGCAACCAAACATCAGAAAAAGTCTGGGACAATGTTTCAATAAAAGGAGTTGGAGTCTTTATTTCTTTTTTTTTTTTTCATTCAGCTTCAAAACAAACTGATATCTTCACAGATTTTCCTTTTGCCCTAAGCTACAATTCATTTTCCCATCATTGAGCGAAGACATACACAGTTTAGCCAAATGCCTCTCCTCTGTCTCCAGTGATTCATACCTGATCCCCCTCCTTCATCTTGATGTTTTTCTTTCTCACTCTCTCCCTTCAATTTTCCAATCTCCTCTTTTTTTTTTTTCTTTCTTTTTTTCCGCCAACATTATCAGAATCTCAATTTCCCTGCGAACAGCATCAACCAGCCGGCCCCGAGAACACCCACAAGTTTTGGAATACTGCTGACTTTCCTTTGCGGGGGTAAAAAGGTGTGTCTGAGAGCTCCTTCAGACTGACACATTCATTTACACTTCAGCTCTCCTTTCATCACCGCGCCTTAATTAACAATTAGTCATCTTGGCCTCGGGGTATTCAGGTCAGGCTTCATCAACACGCAGCCTGGCTTTTTGGGATTCTCATGGTGCCTACCTGCCTGTTTTTGTTTTCCTCTTTTACTGAGTCACTACCAAGTTGTCAAGTTGCGTCGTGTCCTGGTGGGTCACGGATGGTGAGTATGGACGGCTCACTGTGACCGAGCTGTTCGAGCATCTCTTCAAAACGTTCCTGAAGTGACACGGCTAATGAACAGACATGGACCAGTCTCACGATACTTATAGAAAAAAAATATATAAAATTGCACACCATGATCTAATGATAATTCCGGATGATGTGTCCTGCTGACAAGAGAGACGATGCCCAAAATTGAGTTCACAAGTGATAGATGCGCATAAACTCTGAAGCATAATTAATCCATATTCATCTTGTTCACATATGAAAGATTGAGACTTATTGGTCTAAATGCAAAGGGAAATCATTTAAAGAGCTCAATTTTGGGTTTTAGCGACTGTAAGAATCATATTTTTTCTTGAAAAGTTACTTTAAGTAACTTCCACAGAGTAAATGTGGGTCATTGGTACCTAAACTACTTCCTTGCTTATTTCAAAATAAGAATGTTGAACATAGATCCATCAGGATGTCACATTGACAACACACATCTCTATGTCTGGGGCTCATGTTAAAGGATTAAACTTTACATGCCAGATACAGGCAAATCCTTCAATTCTTCATCTGGATGATACATTCATATACGTTTGTCAAAATCTCTCCTAATAGAACAATGTAAAAATTTAATTTCATAAAATAAATTATCTAAAAGACTTAGTAATTTGTCCTTTGATGCAAATATAATTACAGAACAAAAGTCTTCAAAAGCTTGATGAGAAGAATATCATCCCTTTCAAACGTCATCCTTTTTATCATCAACAGCTGCAACTCGAAATTCTTGCTTGCAAAATGCAAGTTTTGAAGCTATATTTCCTACACAAGAGTAATGGAAACCCCTTCACCTCCCCCACACCACCACCACCATGACTGACCCTGTTTATCAAAAGTGGACATTTCTGTTCAGCCCCAAACTTTTTTGCCATCTCCTGTAAAAGTGATGTGAACTGCAGAAAATCTGTTTTTGACCACTTAAAGCTTTGTGTGCTTTGACATTATCAAGCCCATGCCTGTTCATCAACTGATGGTCTCCAAGACTCACATTTATTTATGAAGGGTTGGTGTGATATGCTCTCAATAGGATATGTATGAAGTTTTTAAATAATCAGAAGTATATTTTCAGTATTTTAGACCTACCAATAGAAAAAAAAAATCCACTATAAAACATACTTGAACTGCTACTTCAGCACAATGTATCTATCGTTAATGGACTAAAGAGTACACTGTGTGATATCATGAGACAGGATGATTTTAGCAGAAGGAATGTGTAAAATGGCACATCCCGCATATCAAAAAAACTTAATAAATTTTGTCTGAAAACAATTCCATGCAGAGTTTTTTGTTTGTTGGTATATTAGCTTAATTACATCTTCAGATGAAAAACAAAACTGAAGAATCTAACCTATAAAATGTTGTGCTTGTTGGACCTGTGAAGGCTCCCCAGCTCTGCTGCAGACGGACAATGAGACAATGCTAACTCCCGGTTACTGCTCCCGGATCCTTTTAATAAATGTGCTCTGCAGTGAACGGGAACAGCTCGGTCATGGTTGGGGGTTCACATCGCTGGAATCAGAGCTGTCTGAAGGTCAAAGCTCTGTAATAATACATCCAGCAGCCTTCAAATTATTTTGGTAGTTCCGGTTAAGTTGTGTGAAAACCCTTCAGATAAGCGACTCTTTTATTCCTGCAGCATCATTTTAAAATAAAATGTAAAAAAAAAATGCTGCTGTTTAAAAACAGTGAGATGAAATTTCCCACCCTTTTCTTGACCTTTATTTTTTTATTTTTTATGTTACCAATATAAACTTTAATCCTCTCCTGTCCCAGTTCCAATTGTTTTTGAGCTGTTCAATTATTGTTCTGACTGCAGATATGGGCAAGTTTACATCAGTAGCTATTATCTCTGAAATATGAGCACATGAAATCTAACACAAAGACATCTTTAAGAGGGAACCTAATAAGTGTGTACACCTCTGTAATCCACCTCTTTGGGTCTGGGTCTAGAATCTGAGCCACTGGCTTTACAAAGTTTCACAATAATTGTAGAGAAGACTAAAACAGAGAAGACATGAAAGAGCATGTTATTTCCACCAGAACTAATGAGACTCGAAGCAGGCTTGCCGGTCATCTGATGTGAAGTTTCTGTTTGATAAGAGGTGCATGTGAACATATGAGCCTTCTGATAGTTTGCCTTTGAAGTGGAAAGTCAAAATAAAGGTCATGCCATTTCGAACTCGGCACAGCCGAGCAAATAACTATTGTGTTAAATATTTAGACACATTTATCCACTGTGGGTTTTTTTCTGCATGCCTCATCTACGCACTGGTATTTCATTCATTCTTATTTGGAAGGGTTTGTACTTATTCAGTTAAATCCACCTGTGAAAGCATCCTCCAACCTGACCAGCAATTGTAAGAAAGCCTTGATTGCTGGAAAGCAATTCTTTTTTTTTTCCCCACTATTTACTGAAAAGTCAATTATTTTTAACATGTCAAACGAGTGAACGTGACAGGGAAACAATGAATTTATTTTAACTCAGGGAAACAGTGAGAAAGTCAGGTCCTGTTGTTTTCAAATTTTAGACCTGCTCATATTTTCAGTCAAAATAGCTCAATATTTATTGCAATATTCATACAATAGCAGAATTGTTTAGTAAATTTTCTGATCATTTATTCCCATTTGCCGATCCATCGGGCTGATATCCCCTTCTGTAAATAATAATAAAAAATGGTTAATTTGCATGAACTTGCATTATTTTGTACTATTTACACCAACGTGCATTTATCGGAGTCTTTAAAAGTTGGCATGTTTGTCACAGAGAATCAGAGATTTCAGAGTTTGCTATTGTTCCGCGAAGATTCAAAAAGAGAGACGGGAGCATCAGAAGAAGTTTCTCTTCACTCTGATCCCACTTCTTTCTTTTTTTTCTTTTTCCTCAGCTACTGAGTTTCCCAAAGCTTCTTCACATGTAATGCATCTTCAAATGTTTCTCCTCAGGCAAAAGATGGTTAAAGCTTTACCCGCAGTTTGTGTCAGCTTTGGAGTTCAGTATATGGCTATAGCTGTTGGTGGTAAACCCTGCACAAGCTGTCTTGTATATTTTTTTGACTTATGTCTATACAATGAAAGCTGTATATTCAGTCATCTGGCAGGGGAAAAAAAAAATGCATTAATGTTTTAAAGCGAGCAAACCTATAGGGCTAAAATGGATCTCCTTTGGAAGTTTCGATCCGAGTCAGAGTGCTGCCTAATGTGGTAACTGGGTCCCTGTGCTCATGAAGTCAGGAGCCAAACAGAAACTGGTTCTTTTCAGAGGAGGATTTAATAATTCCTGACATAAACTTCATCTACATTTATATTGGTCTTTATGTTATGGTCTGTGGTGCCAGGCACAATCTTAACTCTGTCATGCATGAATTATAATAAACTCAGGATCTTTTCGGGGTGAAGTGTTTTCAATTATCTTTAGGTATAAAATATAAAATAGTTTCCTTTTTCATCCTTTTGTTTTTTTGTTTTAAACTTGCAATTCAGGTAAATAGCCTGTAACTAGACTGAAAAATAAGGATGGATGAGACAAATAATACCACTCCAAGTGAAACCTACATAAAAATGGGTTATATAATACGGCCACATAATAGAGCATTTTATAATTTCATAAATTTTCCACTGCTTCAGATCCCTCCTCTTGAACTGAGAATTTAAATAACAATCAGGCCTGAAATTTTAGTAACAAACAGCAAATATATCGTTTATGCGGATCTGATGGCAAAGTGTGGCCCACCCAGTTATTAGGGCAGAGAGGTTTGGATACTTTTTTCCTCTCTCACTAAATAAAATCATTATTTGGCCTGTATTCTGTATTTACTTTGTCTGATATTACAATTTCTTAATCTGAAACATAGCTATACTCTATACTACACTCCCTCAAATAGACAAGAAAGACATAGACTCCAAAGATCTGCAAATGCTGAGGCTTGTTGTTATGCAGCCAAGCCTGAGTTTAAATTCCTGAGCATCAAAGATATTTTCTGACACGCCTCCTAGTTCGCCACTCATCCCACTTCAGGGACACTTTGCATGTTGCACCACCACCATCTGCAGCATCATTACTTTTAAACCTTCTGCCCTGCAATGCCTCATGGACCCTCTGACAAAACAGAATTCAAGAGTTGCCCTCTGCATCCCTTTTATTTGCATTAGTGTGTCGCAATCACAAAGCAGCTCTCAATGTGAGCCTTAAGTAGGGCGCACAGATTAAGCAAGCTCATAACAAGACAAAAATGTCAGGTCATGGACCTTTTTTTTTTTCATTCTTTTTTATTTTTTTAAAGGTTCTTACTGGTACCTAATCCTGAAAAAAGGGATTGCTGTCATGTCTGTACCATCATATTAGCATTAACATGTGAAGATTAGTATTTTAGCACCAGAAGAAGATTATTCTGATTCCTGCTACACCTTATCTTCCACATGACAGTGCATTAAAAAAAAAAAATCATGTTATATTTTCTAAAACACCAGAATCACATCCCATGGAACACACACTGTGCCGTTCCAAACATTTAATTATCATCTGCGACGCTAAATCTGTGCCAGATGTTTCTGTACGTGAGATGCCTGAACCTGTGAAAGACATAAACACCATCATCCTCAGAATGATACAAATATAATCACTCTTTCTTCCGCAAGTTACCCACTCAATAGCCTTTTTTTTAATGAAGTCAGATTGTGGCGTGACGAGACTGTCAACAGATCCGTTCCCACGTCGCAACAAGTGGAAGCATTCAAGCTACTTGTTTGAAGAAAGGCTTGTTTTGTTTTGGGTTTTATTTTTTATTCTTTTTTCTTTTTTGGGCGCGGGTGGAGGGGGGGGGACTTGCATGATGAAATAATTGCAACCTCATTTACAATCCCCCCATGTGCAACATTGCCTATATGTTTCCTGCATTGCAGAGTGAAACAGAAGAAGCTTTAAATTCTGCTGAAAATTGTTGAGCTCTAACAGAAGCCACAAGAGCTGTGCTGATAAGAACGAGCGAGAGTGTGTGTGCCACTGAGAATGAACATTTTAAAGAACGTGTGTTAGTCAGTGTATCAAAAACAAGTACACAACATAGCTTGTGGTAAACAATGCATACTGTGCAGAAATGAGTCTCCTGGGGGAATCCCAATTTAAAATGTCTGCCTAAAGCATACGATGAAGGGAATTTTTTTTATTCATTTATATATTTTTTTTTTTTTCCGGTTTGGATTCAGTTTGTGCACCTGGAGCAGTGATGTTTGCAGAAACCAGATTTCAGTACAATCTTAATTTTTTAAGTTATTATGACAACAGCCAAATGATCAGTAAAATTCAAGAGCAGCTTTTGAGTTCATAGAGAATTAAATAATATTCAGTTGCATAACAGTTTTTGGACACGTGAAGTTGATTGTTCCTGTAATCTAATGAGCCAAACAGGTGAGGTATGTTCAGTCTGAAACATCGTTCCCACTGCGGATAAAATGTCTGTTTGTAACAAGAAAAAGGCAAAATGTGTTGTCAGGGGAGAAGATCCGGGTTTGGTAAATGAATGAGTTGAAATTTTCTTCAACCAATTTTGGGGAGAAAAAGTCTTTGACATGCCTTTTATAAATATCAAAACCATTAAATCATTTTATTTTAAACTGGCTCGATGTTCTTGGGACTATTAAGAGAAAAAAGGCAGGCAAAAAGATTGAGTGGCAAAAAAAACAGAAAAATGTGTCCAACTGGTGGGCACACATGAAAATCCAAAATGTATATATTTTTTTTCTTTTTAATCCAATTTGATAAAACTTTTTTGAGTTGTAAGTATTTATCATGATTTTTCTGTTTTCTTTTTTTTCATATTTGTTTCAGACATTTTGACAGCCAAGCTTTATTGTTGCTATTAAGACTGTTTTAATGTGAACTTCTTGCTATGTTTCACTGAGTCTCCAACAGGAAGTTCCATTTTCCTTCCTCTCCGATATACAAAATACAACTATTACTGGTTTGAAGAACAATTGGCAATAATTTGTATCTAAGCACATTCTGAAATAGGTTGAATTTTAAAGCAAAAAAAAAAAGAGCAGGAGTCTAATACAGAAGAATGTATTTTTGTGTTGATTGTAGAAAAGCAATTGGCCCTCTCATTTGGCTTGATTGAAATTAGTACATTGTGAAAAGATGGGATATTTTATTTCATGAATACTTAAAAATCAGTTTGATTATTCATTAAAAAAAAATTTAAAAAATGTTAGTTTTACAAAACTGTGTATTTTTTCCTCTTTCGTTGCTGTACCCAGCATCATAAATAAACATGCAGCATTGATTGAAAATTCACCACGTTATGATGTTTTTAATTATGGATGGAGTCTGAGCCCCCACAGCAGTTTGAAAGCCACAGCTGCACTGCATCCACAACGATTTAATGGAGCAAACAAAACGCTGTCTGCTTAAAAACATTTTTTTTTTTCTGTACTGATTGAAAAATGACACATCTGACACGTGTGTACTTTTTGGTGTGATGAAGACCTTCTACGTTGCAGACTGTTTACCACCAACCACTGCTGCATTTCCTCACCTCAAAGTGCAACGGTGCAAAAACTCCAGTGACCGATTCAGAAACCCTTATTCCAGCTTCAAGTCTGTATTCACATCTTGTGGTATAAATAATGGTAATCGTATTTCAGCTTTGATTGAAGAAAATGAAACTAAGCGATGCAACATTTCAGAAAAGGTTGTAATCAGAAGTCAGATCTGACCCTACAAGGCTTCCTCGTGACAGATTTATCCCTGCTGCACGCGCCTCGCGTCGTTTATCACTCGTTTCCTTCTTCTCGCATCTTTTCCCGTTTATTTTTAAACACCTTCCTCTACAGCTCTGGAGGGATTTTCACCCAAATGTAAGGGATGCTAGGATGTCACTGGAAGCAAGAACTCCACCCCCCCCACACACACACACTGCATCTTTCTTAAAAGCTGTCATCCAAATGTAATTGTTCTTCGAAGAGAGACACTTTCATGAAAGCGATTTGAGGTTTAAAAATACTCAGGGGCGGAATAGCTCTTTTTTAGTTTCCGCTAAGAATGCTTTCTGAGCTAAAATAAATTCAAACCACCCCTTTCTTGCTGTAGGCTGTGACATTCATCACAGAAAGGCTCGTGTTTTGGATATGCTTATTACTTCAGATGCGTTTTAGGTTAAAAAGGTACCCAACAAATGGGAGGCATAAGTCCCGTGCGCATTCATTTTAAAGTAAGAAACTGTTTTCCAAAATAACAGCTTATGAAATGAAAGTGGTGTTGTTACCGAGTAGGGAGAGAAAAAAAAAAAAAAAAAAGATAAACAAACACTAAAAACTGTTGAATCTCAATGCGAGTCCAGTAATGTGGAAGGAGTTGGAGCTGTTTTACATCTGGTCAGGTCTACACTAAAGAAACACTAACAAAAGAGGAATTAATAAAGTAATCCAGACAGAATATTTCAATTTCCAAAGAGTTGCTTTAAGTGTACAGGTTTACCTTTCTGAATAAAATGTATAAGAAAAATGTAATACTTTTCAAAAACTTTTTTTTTCTCCTGCATTCATCAAGTTTGTAAAACAAAAGTTAATAATTATATTAAGAAATACAAGGTAAAGAAAAGTGCCATATATAAATATATAAAGGTTTTGACTCCAATCTTTGGTAAAATCTAATAATAAAATGATTTATTCAAGTAGAATGGCTGAAAAAATCATTATACATATATACATATATACCCTAATTGCACCACAAATCTACTGTCTTTAGCAGATCTTGTATGAAATGCATAGAACATTGTTTTTTATTTATTAAAACAGCTGTCAAAGGCAATTCCTCCAGATGTGGGGCAGCTGTTTTGATTGTTTATGTAGACCTAAATAGCAAGAAGTTACATTTTTGTACCAATTCCTGCTACAGTGTAGAACAGTGCTCCTCAGATACAAATAACTCTGCAGCTGAGCATTGTTAGCAAAACAAAGATAAGAAATATGACACTTTTGGAAAATAGGTCCCATGGGTGTGAATGTAAAATATATTTTTCTTGAAATGAAGTGGCACTCTGCAGGAGATGAGCAGAGAGAAATGGAGAAAAAAAAAAAAGAAAACTGTTCTGAGTTGATTATCTTTATAAATAGGGAGTCGAATCTCATCACATGCTTGTGGTGCCACACCAGGAGAGTATGGTAATGAATCAAAAGAAGTCAAACATCAGTATGGCACAAAAGAGTCCTCGGTGCTCAGAGGGTTATCAGACATACTGAGAAGTGCTTATTCATTGTTTTACTGCTGACTGCCCCCACAAAAGAGATAAGTGAAAAATAGCTGCTGTCCTTTCAAACTCGCTATCTATTGTGGCCAGGAATTCTGTGTCGGAGTGAAATCAATTTTTCTGCGGTTTCAAGAGTTAGAAACAGTGTTTGCAAAGTAACACGCAAAACTTCTCAGTTTTACATACAACCGTTTTGCCGGTGGAAGAATTTTGTTATTTCAGCCTCATAAAAAGTTCAACATTAGGCTCAGAAGGCCACCCTGAACACAAGTGTATAAGTGTTTATCTAGTCCTCAAGCCGCAATACAGTTTAGTAACTTGCACACTGCCAAAGATTAAGTCAACTCATAAACGGCAATGGGCTGCAAATTCGGTTGGAAGAAAGCAGCAAATTGAGAGGAAGAGAAACTAAAGCTGGGTTATGTTGTTTTTCTTCTTTGCAGATAAGTGCACTTTATGTTATCCAGCAATTATTAGCTATTGAACTTATTGAACTATTGCTGTTGGAGGATTTTGTAGGGGGTGAATAACTCATCCCCTCTGGGGGGGAAAAAAGTGCTTTATTTTTACTGTAAAGGTCTTAACCTTAAAAATATGACACCCCATTGACCTGACTATGTAGCGGAGAGGGACTCTGTCTGTTATTGGTTTTCTTTGGAAGGGCAAACTAGTTCATCCTGTGCATCAACCAATAACTTCTTGTTTGTTCTCTTTGTTGGTTGCAGGAGAGTAGCAAGTACAAGATTATCGTAATTCAAGATGGAAGCCAAATCTCTGTTTGCACATGCAGAGCAATTCTATACATCAGTTTTCACTGATGTAAAATTCACCCCAAATTAAAAAGGTAATTCCGGTGAATGGAAAATGTTAGCTGCAACACAAGGAACTTCATTTTCAGTAGCCATATTTTTTCTTCATTCATTTTATATTTATAATAAACAGGACCACATGAATTCTGTCACTTGCAGGCTCCTTATAAGCTTCACTAAATAAAGCAAACACCGTCAACGTGAGAACTGAATGAAGGAGAAATTAGATCAAGGAAAATAAATGCTAATTCAGAAGGTTGAAAAGACTTCAATGGGAAATAGTCAATGAAATAAAATGATGTTTTCTGTTGCTTGTATAATGTCTATATATTGTTCAATAGAAACCCTGATGAGTTTATTTCAACGTCTTCTTTGGCTTTGCAAGGCCAGCTTGATGTTTGAAAGCTCTTCAGTTTTGTCAGCTAACTAGTGAAGCATAAAGCCACAAGCCTTTTGTGAAGCTTTTCTTTGCCGTTTTCATGATTCTGCTTTGTGAAAGAGGCAATTGAAAACAAGACAGAAGTTTGTCCAACAAAAACTGATTTTTTTTTTTCTTGTCATCTGTTAAAACTGGTTACTCTTTTGAGACGGTTTATTCGTCAGATGGGACTGTCCTGTTCTATGTAGTCAAGTTGAAATCAAATGTTGGCTTTTGCAAATGTGGGCTGGGCTGCTTGACCTATGACCTCTGGAAATATGTATTATTGGTTATATTGGAAATTTACTTCTAGATCATTTACATGTAACATCTTTATCAGAGCTGCAAACAAATGTTGAATGTTCTGTATGTTTACATTGCATGATTATATATATATATATATATCAGCGTGTAAATAAAACACACATTCTCACTTCTCAACTGTTGAATTTTGCAGGTAAACCCACAGTTTTTTTATTATTATTATTGTAGACTATATGTATGTCAGGATTTTTATACATTTATTTGATTTCTTTTTTTTTTTACTGAAGTCAGCCTTTGAAGTCAGAAGAAATTTTCAGTTTGTGCTGACATCAAAGACTCACAGCATCACCTCAAGGTTTCCTGACACTTTCACCAGGGACTACAAGGGGATTTTCTGTCGGGTGTTTTCGAATGCAATGTTTCCAAAAAATCGCAGCAGTTTCGTTATGCACCTTTATTTTAGACAATATTAGTCCATATCATAAAAAGAAGAAAATGTAAACAAAGTGCTTCACGTTGAGCCCAGAGAAATCAGTCCTGCACGTTGAATTTGTTACACACATTCCCAACAAGTGACACAATTTTGAGGCAAGTGTAGATTTAATGAGTGTTTCTCTTTATTGGTAAAATACAGTTTCGGAGTGCAGTTAACGCTCCTTAATGGATGGCTAAGGTGACAAAACCTACATGTCCACCGAACACTGTTGAATTATTTCTTCATCCCAAGAAATGAAGAAATTTCAACCAAATAGTTGGTCTGAAATTATGACCCGGTTTGTTTTAAATATGAGACCAGAACAAGTCCATGTTTTTTCCACATAAACATCAAGAGCTACATAACAACATGACCAGTCTTTACTGAACTTTTTCTACTTGAAATAAGAAATGGTAAAACAGATTTTTTTTTTAATTTCATGTTTTATGTTATAATTTAACTTAGGACACTCATGAAATTGCAGGATTTTTTTTTTTTTTTTTAAATGAGTAGTTTTAAATACCTGACTGATTCTAGTTTTATTTCATTTTGGGGGGCAAATGACAGCTGAAATTATGTGTGTCTTTTGCATTTTCTGACCATTTTTAATTGTCTTATAACTTTTACCAAGCCTAATTTTATTTTCTGTTTTATCATTTATCTGCCTTTGCTGTTGGGTTGTTGTGAATGTCCTGGGTAAATAAACTTTGACCTGACTTCAGCTAAAAACAGGTAAAGTGGAAGGAGTATAAATGTTACAAAACTAATTTGTTAGTCTTTTGCAACTCTGAAGATTAATGTACTTTTTCTGCAAACTCGCAGTGATGATGTAAAAAAATGAATAAATAAAAAGGCAGGTAAAAAACCTGTTATTGATGATATCTTCAAAGAACCTCACGTCCAAAAATATGAACGTTTAAACTGTATTTCCAATTGTTTTAGATTAATCTATATGTAACCGATGGCACTTATTGGGGCTCCATCCCTCTTATTGAAAGAGGAACTCATATGCATCGGTGTAGCATGGTGAGAAATACTTGTCAGAGCTCTGGCTGCTGCTTTTATACTGACAGTTTGCAGCAGGGAGAAATTTTGAAACATGCCACGCAACAAATTCAGATGGTTAAAAAAACGTGTGTAGGCATCTCATTGCACGTTACCTTTGTAAATCCGGATTTGCGGTGAATTGGGCGCAGCTGCACGTGCATTTCAAGTGACTCAATCGCCCCTAAATGTATGTAAATACCCAGAAGGCTCCCATCATGTGTCTGAATAGTAACAGCCCCTGCTTGTAGTCTGTTTCTGACTGCTAATAATAACATGGCACACTGGGTCATCTTACAGAAAATAAAGCAATAACATTCAAAGCAAAGTTCTTACCTTCAAAGGCAAAAAAAAAAAAAAAGAATTCTAGAGAGTGAAATTTTATGCTGAGGCGTTGCTCAAAGTGAAAATGTTTGTTTGAATAGGCGAGTTTTCAGCCAGAATTTAAAAAGAGACTCCATAGTAATCATGTGTTGAACCATTCTAATATTTATTGTGTACATTTTTCATCACTTATAAGTTTCACATTTACAAAACTGTAATTTTTTTTCCTATTCACAGAAGAGCATTCACTTGCAGGTGGTGCAGTCGGCATCTCTGATCATTAAATTAAATTGCAATTTCATTTCTGTTGGTTCAGCTGCAGGGTTAAGGATATGAATCCGGGAAATGTATGAGTGACGGAGATATTCCCGACCATCAGCCGTTTCCTGCTGACATGCTCTGGGTTAAAAGAATCCCGTCATTATGACAACTTGAACTGGCGGTGGTAATCAATGGCTTGGTCTGCACAGAGCTGCAGGGTGATCACTCTGGGCAACCTGAAGCAGACCGATCTTTGAAAATTAGGTCCCTCTGAGTCATTCCAGTGATATCCTCCATCAGAGTCAAAGCTACCGTCGTTCTATAATTATGTGTAGTTTTGCACGGCAATTTATGTGTGGTTGTGATTGTCTCTACACCTTATCCAAACCTGGCCTATTTGCAGTTACCGTGTGCGGTTTATGTCTGTGTTTTCTTTGAGTTTCACACCGAATAGCATTGGTTGCAATAACTGGGCCTTTAGGGGTCATATGTATAAACTCATAAATTCTCTATGTTGAATTAGTCGAGTAACGTGGCTTTTGTCAAACTTGCTGGTGGCAGTAAGTCAACCACTACTTTAACAGAGTCAGGTTTTTTTTCTTCTTAATTTTGACTTTTTAATAGTTAATTGTTCTCTATTGCCAATGAATTGCATGTGTTTGTTTTTTGTTGTCTTTTAGATGTAGAAGTAATCTATTCATAAAAAGAATGTTTGAAGTAATACAGCTGAAGCCCTCGCTAGCCAGTCAAACCAAACTGGGCTGTTCTTCACTCAGCAGATCTTACGCAATAAAAATCACATTTAATATAACAGTAATAAGATTCAACTGATAAGAAACACATGGAGTTTTGGTACAAAGTCTCTAATATCCCTCTGGTTTTTAACCCCATAGATATCTTGGTTTCTTCTTGAATCCATAAGAATCTGCACTATCTTGCTTTCTTGTCACATCTTAAACCCCTTTGTTTACTGCATACAAAGCAAATGCATCTACATAATGAAAAGTGAGTTATCATTGGTTTTCAATAAGGTGCCGGAATGAAAGGCTCTGCCTCGGCCCTTTTCTCTCCCACACTGCTGCGTTCCGACACGCCACTCTCTCCAGCTGCCCTGGTGCACTAGGCAATGAAAGAAAAGATACCTACGAGGTGAATAAAAAGGGTAATACCCACTTCAAACACCTCTTCCCACTAATCCCTACATGCTCTCAAACTTCACACAGCGAAAGTGTATAGCTCTGACACCTGAATGCTTACGCTACCCACTCAGAAAGCCTTTCCAAAACAGATTTCACTACTGAGGAGTAACTAGAGGCTTGAGGGAGAAGAGATTATTCATTCAGGGGAAAAAAAGGAAGTATCTGTCGGCACTTTCGCCCAGCGTGTGATTCTCCACAGACACGAGTGCTTTGAAAAACCAACTTCCCGTACAGACGAATGCAATTGTTGCTTACCGTCATCTGATGGCTGCATACAATGCAGCTTTGCACTGCTCTGTGCTTGGAAGGCTGTGTAGGCATCCACTTACGGGTGTCAATTTGCAATACGAGCAAATATTCCTTTAAAGTGCTTTTAGCATTTATTTAATAAATTATCATCTTGGGGTAGCAAGAAATGGACAATACTACACACTAATAGGGCCCTCAGAAAACTCAGGATAAAAATACAAAGCCTATTTTGCAGTGCAACAATAATTGTCTAATCTAGTAAAGTCTTACAACTGTTTGTGAAAATTAATCTTTTATTACGGTGTAAATAAGAAATTGTTCTTAATATTTTGCCTGGTAAGATAACAGTTTAACCACAAAACCTACCTTAACGACAGTCTGTTAAAGAAAATCTGTTTTACCTCCATGATAACAAACAAAAACACACTGCCTTAGTTTTCTGGTGTGAAAAAAAAAAAATCTATTTTTTTTAAGATACTTAGTACATAAGACATGAGCCTATGTGTCTTTAATACACAGGTCTTATACACAAAAACACATATTTTTAGTTTTCTGTTTTGAAAAAAAAAACAACTGTGGATATTTGTATTCAAGATTAAATCCTTCTGGGTTTTTTCCTCATTTGATGCAATTGAGACACAATGACATTTTAACGAACATTTCAAAATATCTCCCCAGAAACACTAAAAACCTACCACACTGTAAAATGCTTTATGTGCACTGTTCTCCATACTTATTGGCACCTCTGTTAAAGTTAGTGAGCAGGTTTTGTGTTTTTAATAACCTGTTCTCTCTGCTCCAGTGAGGTCTTTCTCGTGCTAGTTTCTGAGATTCAACTTCTCTTTGTGAAAGTTTGCAGAAACTCCACAGAAGAGTTCAGCTTTCTTGAGATATTTTAAAAGGCTATAACCATGACGGCTCCTCTGATATCGATACTGCAAATGTTGATTGTGCTCCACTTCAGCTGCATTCAGGAGTCAGATTCTTGGTCTGCCTGACATTGAGAAGTGCCTACTTGGAGAGAAATATAAGATGAAAAGTTCTACTGACAGAGAGAAAAAAAATATGCAATAAAAAAATAGCAGCATAAAAATAAAAAGAAAAGTAGTTTTAAAGCAAAGCAGCAACCAGCTTGTTAGACCTTCAGCTCAGATTTGTATGCAACGCTTGAGAGTCTTTTATCTTATTTTACTTTGGGGAATTGTTTAACTTAGGCATGTTGAAGGCTTTTTGAGCATGTGTACGGTTATGCCACAGCAATTCTGATTCAAGTCTAGACTTGATCAAGGCCAGTCCAAAACATTCAGAAAAACATTTTTTCTCTTTCTTTCTATTTTGTAAGCCATTCAGTGATGGAGTTGCTGCTGAGCTTTTGGATCCTTGTCCTTCTGCATAAAACAAGTTCAGGTGAATTTGAGGTCACAAATTGAGAACCTGCTGGACTTTCTGGTAAACTATAAACTTCATGATTGAATTGATCCTTGTGGAATTCTGCAACCGTTGATTTTATTCATTTACAAATAGTGATTAAAATAAGTTTTTACCACAAATATATGAAGACAGCCAAGTGTTAGAATTATGCAATATAATTATTGTCAAAGTTGGTGAAGAATTGAATTATCAATACAGTGTTATCTTCTATAACCAGATTGGTGTGTATCCTATAAAAAATTTTGAAAGAAATACATAAGTAATTGATAACATATGACCTTTTCCCAAAAATGGCAACGTAGCGATTGCTCTGTAGATGTCAGATAATGTGTCAATAATAAACATATTGACATTATGTTCTAGGACTTTCAGGAGAATATACCAAGAAAAATAAGAATGTTCCATTATAAACATTGCCTATGTTTTATTTTTGGTTGTGGTTTTGAAAAACTTAAATAAAGCAAATGACCAAGGTTAGGTTAAGCTGGTATGACTTAATAGAGGTCATACCATCTTCATCTTGCTCCTGTTTGGATGTTATAATGATAACATTAGAAAAGAGTGGATAATCCATCTCACAAATGAGATGAATACTTAATCTCATCCAAAGTTATTCAGGAAAATCGTGTTGCGGATTTAGCTTCCGTGTCCCCTCAAAAACTGCGGGAGTCATTCATTTCATTTCTGAGCCCCAACTTCTTTGCCGACTCCCAACATGAACCCCCCTTTGATCATTCTGGGCACGCTTCACTTTACTCACTCCTCGCCTGATTCCATTTTCTCTCCGGTGTCCCTTACAGGAGCTCATGTTGCTCTCAGGGTCACCTGGGTTCACGCACCTGCTTCTACAGCGGACCAGGAGGCAGCTTAACAAACACGGTTGTTTATTCACATGTCTTGGTAGAAGATCTTAGAGTTGATGCCGTCTAATTGGACTGGATCCTGACGCGAACACACGCAGCACGACGCTGTGGTGAGTCGTGGGGAGTTGCAGCTTGGGGAAGTGGCCAAAACACAATCAAAAAGGATGAGGTTCTTTGAGAGGATGACAAATTTTACTCTTCAACCCTCGGCTCCCATCTGCTGCTCCAACCCAATGGTCCTCATTTGTCAGAGCATTCATAAATGTGTGTAGCAAACGTGTAAATGTAATGCGATGTGGCAACAGCAGCCTTGCATTTGTCAAACATTTTATGTTTCTATCATGGCCAGGCGCAGAGAACACCCACGTAGACATTTCCCATGTGGGAAATCCTGTCACACAGAGGCAGAAAAATTAGTTCTCTGAGGCAGGAAGGGAGACATAAATGATGGTGTTGATGCAGAATAAACAATTATTATTTAACAGCTGACATAATGGGGTTATTAGAGGCCGGTCTATCAACTGTTGCGTTGGCGCGATGAATAGATGGAACATGGACACCGATTTGAGAATTTTTGAGGCAGGGAGGGGCAGATTTCAATGAATCATGATCGACGCTATAAATCACTCACATAAGTCAAGTCATGAATATTAGCAACATCCCATACTGCACCATTTACTGCGGAGCTATTCCACTCAATAGAAACCAAGCATAATATCGAATTGTTTGCATCAACAAAGGACAAAAATGTTTCTGTTGAAGCGATTGGTACTTGTTGACAATTGCAACTTATAGTCTCTGAAATAGATTTACGAATGGCTCTCTCCCATTGTTTATAGCCTATTGGAAAGTTATGAATCATCAATTTAAGATTATCAAAGACACTCTTGAAATAGAGTTGGAACTAATCTTTTTTTTTTTTTCTTAATGCACTGTTTCAGACATTTCTGGGGAAAAGGCTATTCTTATTTTCTCCCTGCTTCCATTCTGTCCAGTCACATTATGATAAAATGGATGTGGATAATCGTTTGCAGTTTAGAAAGAACCTTGGCTGTATTCTCTGACATTCTTCTCGCCATGAAAACGAATCTTTGATCCAAGCAAAACACACACCAGACAGACGAATAGGCGAGTCTCGTATGCACATGTAGCCGCACGTCGCAGTCATCGTGACAAACATGTGTGTCTCTGACTTCTGCTTGGACCTTTGAATCTCCCTGAACATTTGAACCTTGCTTTGTTTTGATCCTTAAGCGTCCATTCGGGCTAATCTGCTTGACTTTCTCCTGTGATGGATAAGAGGATGAAACGAAGTCATGTTTGTGCTCCAAAGACTAAAATGATTTGGATGGATTTTCGATTACCATCTCTTTAATTTCAAGTGCAACCAGAAGAAATGGTCTGGGTAGAATAGCAGTAAATCAATGCTGCCCTCTTGTGGTAGTACTTTTTTTTTTTCTTCCCCATTTCCATCCATCTATGAATCTCTTGCCACAGGCTTGCTGGGATGATGATTATGATGCTGGTTTACCAGTTCAGTTTTCCACAAGCGAAATACTTAAATAAATAAGGGTCAATAAAAAATAAAATAATGACACTATAATTCTGTCAGTAACTTGTTGCTGTTATGCCCCAAGTGTTAAAATGTAGCAGCTCAAGTTCTTGCAGTCATTCATAAACACCCTCCAAGGCAGCAATTAACCCTTGACTCTTGACCCAGTTCCTTTAAAACCTCCTTTATATGTAGAATTTTTTTACTGAGGTCCGAAAAGGTAATTTCCGCTAATATATTCCACCTCCCCGTCTACCTCTTTCACCCCCCTCGCATCTCGCTCTTAAATGACATGAACCGGCAGACAACAGGGCAGCATTTTCTCTTTCTGTTTCTTCTAAAACAGGAAGAATAAAAGAAAAAAAGAACAACTTTCTTTTGAGTGTTCATCCAAATGCCTGTCAGGTTCAATGAGTCTGTTCTGTTTAAACTGTCTGTTCGCTGAATACACAGTGAGAGTTCTGTCTTATTTTCTATGACTCTCACCTTCTGGAGCCTCTGACTCTTTGACCTGGCAGATGCAACGGGTGGACTGGCGATTTCATGGAAGAAAAAAAAAACAAAAAAAAACAGCAAGCAGTGTCTGATCTTTGCAGCTTTCTCACTAGGGATGTTTTATTTCAGAAATTTTGCAGTTGAAGTCCCACGAAAGCATGATGACAAGGTAAAAGTAGGATTTCAGATCAGGTTTTGCGCCCTAGAAAAGGGGAATTTTCTCATCTATTTAGGTTTTATGACCTTATTAATATGGCATTTTCATATCTTTTCAGAAATCTTTGACTCATTTGAAGTCAAAATTTTGGTTTGGATGGAAAAGCATAAATTAGGAATGTGTGCTGAGTATTGCAAAATGGCCTTCCCTCTATGCTATGTCTTGGTTAGCATGTCTGTCAAACTGTGAGCCGTGTTTTTCATCTGGGATAAAACCTTAATATTGGTTTTATAAATCGATGGCATCTCATTCTTCACTGGCAGAGTCCACATTTAAGTAAAGCAGAAGGCTTTTGTACATTTTCACTGAAATGTCTGAAATCACTTAAAGCTCTATTCAGCAGTAAGACCTCTTTTTGCAAACAGACATGACAAAATATGTGCTTAAAAAGAAATTCACCAAGTTTTGCTTTTGATGTGACGTTTTGGGATGTTCTTCCAGCCAAGGCAACCGCATCCAAATATTCTTTGTCCACCTCTAACAACCACATTTCTGTCATTAGCAAATAAACAAATGGTAGCAGTTTGTATCACTGGAGCCACTATCATACAGAAGAATAAGCTAATTAATTCACAAGACAGTTTTGGGCATTTTTTTGCACAAAACATGTGTGTTCAGACCAGAATTATGCTAAAACAATATCAAAGAGTTGTGCACATACAAAAGATATGAAAACCCTTCATAACATTTGGTGAAGCATCTTATTACAATGTGAAAGTGTTTGCAGTCTATCCGATTTAGCACCAGCCCGTGGCCTTGCCAGGGTCATCATTTATTTAAACCCAGGCAGCTCTGTGATCTAACATGGAATTAATGAATTTATAAACAGCAGATGCAAGTTTCCAGAGTCGTCTCCCAGATTAATGTAGCGCTGTTTAGTCTCTGTTACTGTTGAACACCAGCAAACATTTTTATGCAAATAAGTGCTGAATGTAGACAGTGTGTCCTCGAGTAAAACACAAAGTAGTGTGATAAACTGCACAAAGTGACTCCCAAGTAGGCCTCCATAAAGCACTAACGGTGCACTTTGTCTTTTCTTGCAGTCACACTAATAGCGAGCACACAGTTCCCACAACAGATATTTTTCTGACACTATTTCACATTTAGTTTTGTTACAGCCACAAATGCCGGCGTCTATTTTTGTAATTGTGCATAGTCCAAAATTATGCGCAATTTGCAAGAAGTGCAAATTGCGCATAATTTATTTTCACTTGCAAATTGTGAAAAGAAATTCTGCATTTCTTTTTAAAAAGACTTATAAAATTATAAATGAAACGATATGCGTTTATATCCATCCGTCTTTACTCTTCAACATAAAATTCTACTCAGCTAATTGCCTTCAGGTCAGGTTGGGGGTACCGTTGGGTAAAAAAAAGGAACCTCTTGCATCATCTTGAACATAAATTAAAATTTAGTGTCAGTATCATATTGTGGGGATCCATTTCTTTAGCATGGACATGTGCTACCTGATTGAGAGTTTGAAAATCCTAAAGCATTTAGATCAATACAACAGTATTTTAATCAATGTGATAGGATAGAATAGTCAAAGTCCAGCTTAGAATCTAAGGCAAAACTTGAAAGTTGATCACATATTTTCTCCATCCAATGTGAGCAACCATAAAAGAACAGACAAAACTTTTGTCTCTGTATTAAGCAAAACTGGGAACAGCATAGCCTGAAATACATGCAGCTATAATTGCAAAGGAAAAACACATAATGTAAAACCGCAAAATCTACAAAGTATTTCTGGTCTAGTTTCTGGTGCAAATGTCTTGCTACAGATGAAGTAGGAAAACTAACTCACAAGTTACTTTTCAGGAAGATATAAGAGCTCGTTTTAAGTAAGTAATTCCCCAACCTTGATGAGAGAGTACTAGTTCTACTGCTAGATTAATTCAAAACATTTTTCCAGAAATCTCTTGTTATAGGTGAAATGAACTGCCACTGGAAGAAGTAGTTCATGTGCAATAAGGTATTTTCAAAAGAAACTAGATCAAAAATACTTTGTAATATGTTATGACTCTGCAGTGTTTTAAATATGTGTGCCTAGTCACTTAGAAATATCAAATTTGCGGAAACCGTAGTGATTGCGGTCAGGTTGGAATAAAAATGTGTATTGAATTATAAGAAAAGCCACTTTCTCCAAATGAATCTGGCGGAACTGTGCTACTTCTGATCTGTATTATATTTTAACTTTGTTTGAAAATACATTTTTGAAAGCTGCATTAAAAAAAAATCTGGCATATTTAACCTGATAGTGATGTTGCATATTTATTTAGTAAGATTGTATTTAGTTTACCAATATATTTAACCTATATATTTGACATTCTCATTTGTCATACTGTAAATTCTGTGTCATATTTTTACACCGCTGCATCTAACATTTACAGTCAAAATTGATTGTTTTATCGATCGGTTTTGACTGTGTGGCATTAAAAAGTAATGAATGTAGGAACATGAACTTGAGCGAAGCTTCGAAGAGCATTGATTTGTTATCCGTGATTTCAAATATCAAGTTCCAGGCGTTTTCCTAACTCCTCCTCAGTGATCGCTGGAATAAAGAATCCATCACTTACAATCAGCAAAGCACGTAGAGGAAAAAAAAAAAGAATAGACAGATAATTGGAGAGATGACTAATTTCTTTATACCTCAGCTCCAAGGACTCAACAGTCCCTGTGATCCAGAACAACGACAACCATTTAATTGTGATGGACAGTTCTCCAGCCTTTCTGAATGTCTTTCAGAAAATGTCGGCTGTCATTTTTTGTGCTTTCAGTCCAGCCTTTGTTCCAGACTAAGGCAGCAGATTGTGGTGAGAGTCCGCCAAAAATGAAAGAGAAGTGAACATGAGAGAGACAAATCCGAAAGACATTCCTTTAAAAAAGCAAACAAAAAACGTCCACAACACTTTAGTGAATTTTATTGAGACTATCTGTGAGAGGACATATTTTGAGCAACTTTTCACTTGTAGAAATCTGAAAAGTGCGGAATTAATTTAGATTTACTTCCCCTTGTTCTGCAGCTACAGCTTCACATTTTTTACCAGCGTCAATTTAAGCATTGAGCCTTTTCTGAAGTTATCAGATGTGTTTAAAAAACATCATTGTCTGAGTTTTTGAGCCAATTTATGACTAAAATATTCAGACTTGCATTTAAGTGGCTTACAGAATAAAACAAAGAAAAAGAAATGGACCATTTTGTTAAAAGTAATAGAATATTGTAGTCAAAAAGACTTTCACGTGAACTTCATTGATACATATAAAAAAAAAAAAACTCACCACTCCAAATAAAATGCTTGTTTTCTAATCATTCCCATCTCTACAGGTTAACATCCACCTCCTACGTATTTCCTCTGTTTCTACAAATAATCACTCCCAGAAGTCTGCTGATTATGTGTTAGGATGCCACCTTTCTAACAGGTCCAGGGGGGAAATGTGTTTTAGCACAATCTAGACTGAAGCAGCCAGAATGCAGGCAAGTGCACATGAATATACTTAATCACATACCCCTGCCACATTGTTTTTCTCAGAGTGATTCTTTATCACACATATAGGTGGAATAGATATTTTATTTCTTTATTTCTGGCGAGGGTGGATGTCATTTCACCTTATCTATAAATGTAAGGGGTTAGGGCTGAGTAATATTTTATTATTGCAAAAAGAATTGCTGCTCATGACTCAGAAAAATGGTTTTTCCATTGCATCAGAAGCGGTTTAATTGCAGTAGCTCCCTTCAGTCTCATTTGTTCCCCTGCGAGGTGTTCCAGTTAATGAGCACAGTGATTGAGTGCTGGTGACATGGACACCTTCAGATTACTGTATGACTCATTACTCCTTTAAATTTTCAACAAGAAGAAATTAGATTAATATACTTCGCTCTGATTTACTTCCTTTTTCAGGTGTGCATTGTGTAATACAGGGAGTTTTTTTTTGTTGTTTTTTTTTTTAAGCGGTGTAGCTGTAAAGTTTAATTTTTACCATAAACCTGAAAGACCTATATTTTGGTATTTTTTTTTATTATTATCTTTAGTATCATCAACTTTTTTCATTTTCAGGTACATTTAAGTAAATCCAGAGTTTCCATTAGCTGTGCTGTTTTTTACTCTTGTTTTTTTTTTTTTTTTATTTCAATTGATCTGAATTAAGATTATAGTATGCCATCATTGTGTGGCATATAATGAGTCCGTGGATATAAATTTGACATCCAGGAATAAAATGGATGCAAAACTAAATCTAAGTACAAATTAAGTTAGAATTTTAGTTGTAAAATTATAAAAGTAGCCTATATTAAAACTCCAATGCAACAGAAACTATTTTTATTTACTAAATATATCAACTTGCTAAACAGTTAACAGTGTATTTTTATATTGATTTTATTTAAATATAAAGAAAGCAGGTCGATACTTGTCTTTCTCACTTAATTTCATTCTTAAACTCTGCCTTCTTTGTGAAGCACTTTCATTTGTCTCTGTCATGAATGGGTGACGCCCTTAATTTATGCAGTTTTATCATGCTCCACATGATGGCGAGCGCCAGCGTGATAAGCGTAAGATGCCCTGATTTACTACTTCAGCATCACTTCCAGCCTGAGGACAGGTTTCTGTACAATAAAACCGGAAATTAGATGTTTTTACCTTCAAAATAAAAGGCTGACATCAACTTATTTTGACAGGAGAGAACGTGTGCGGACATAGTAAGGTGAGTATTGGATTTATGTAAACCATTTCTGGTCTTTTGTTTAACATAGTGTCGTGGATGACTCACAAAGATGGAAGAAACATTTTGAGTTTCTTTAATAACAACAGATGCAGTTTAAGTCTGACTAAAGGCCAATGTAGAGCTCTCAGAAATAATATTAATCAGTATCTGATAGCAGTAGGGTTTTATAGTTTATATTTCAATTGTATGCATTATTCTATGTCATAAGCATTTTTCTTGCCTCTCCAATTTAAGTCTAGGAGATTATATCTTGTAGAAAGTGAGATGATATTTACATTTTCTTTTTGTGTATATGTTTAGAGTAGCCAAGTGTAGTTTCTGTTATATTTCATGTGAAAGGGGAGTTTCACATAAAACTCCCCTTGGTGCTGATCATTTTATTCTGGTATTCCAAAATGGCAATCACATCTAAACAAGAAGTGGGTGGTATGTACAGAGTAGGAAGAAAAGGGTGCCATATTATGGGAGAATAAAAGGATCATTAACCAATAATTGAATTATAAACTGTTATGCTATTTCTATAACGTTGTTTTCTAAAATAAAAACAACATGCATAAGTTATTAGGCTGTCCCTAATTATGACAGTAACATACCTGCAACATTCATGTTCATAAATAAATAATAAGACCGAATGTTTAAGCGTAACTAGTTATTAGGTGCAGTACTTTATTTTGAAAAGCCCGGCCGATGCCTCGTTTATGATTGCGTCACACTTGACGCCGGTGCAGAGTGGCCCATTGAGCCCAATCTTTAAATAGGAATAATACCCCAGCGTACAGTTGCGGCAGCCTGCTGGCCCGGATATTTCAGCATTTTCTCTGTCTCTGAACCTCAGCAATAAATTCCAGGATGCCTTCAAATAAAAACATGCAAGGTAAAGAAGAAAAGCGGCTCGGACTTATTTTTGTAGACATGTTCTGGTTGCCTACCCCTAGCTAAAGCTTTGAGTCTTTACAATAGAGCGTCGCAGGCCGACTGGCTCCAATTCAAGATCAGCTCGAGGCGGCATTATTGCACTTATCGCCGGAATAACCTTCACCCTCTTTCTGCTTTTAGGTGGGAAAGCGTTCGGTCTGTTGAAGGAGCAGCAGAGGCAGAAACTGGAGGAAATAAATAAGGTAGGAGTGTAGTCTTTCTGGGAGCCTCTCCAACAGCATCTGAGTTAATGAGGTCGTGCACACTTGACTTGGCATTGGCCTTGTTTCTGAACGTGCAGCGGCCCCGGCGGCTCGCCGAGGATTCACGGCAGAGGCGCCTCCTCACCGGCCCTGTGATTGATGAATTCCTCAAACATAGTTCATATTTGAGTGGAGCTGGCCGCTGCAATAACCGTAACTCGTTTTTATTGATTTATTGCCGCCTCGTAGAGTCTTGGCACTTGTTGAATGGCCGCATACCTTCGCACATGAATGCCTTTGGGAACTGTTTCCCTCTGACCCGATCGCATCGATCTGTTGTCGCTGCTCTGCCTTCTCCCTCCTTCCCATCATGGGAGAACAGGTGTCCGATTGGGCTCTTTGTTTCGCGCCGAGGCCTGTTGTCGTCAGATATCTGCAGTGGCCCCTCAGATTAACCAGATTTTCCCATAATCTGTGCTTCCCTCCTTTGTGCACCCTGGCCTGTCGCCTGATATCAGCTCACCGCTGCAGCAGCCGCATGGAAACGAGCCGCTGCAGCTTGTTACATTTTACTGCATGGGACTCCTTGTTCCCGTTATCTGGAGATAACGCGTTCTTTGTTTGGTAATTAGAGAAATGGGAGGTGAGATGACCCCAGCGTGCCCAATGGTTCTTCCTTTTGGGGTCTGTGTGCGAATCATTGACTTTTGCTCGCTATCTGTCTCAATCTACAGTACAGAAGGACTAATGCATTAGGATATTCACAATGCCTTCCAAAAGGATTCATACTTTTTGTTTCAACCAGACAAAGATCAATGTTTTAGTAAGCTCTTATGTAGTGAACCAACACAAAGAAGAAAAGGATGCGTGGTTTTATGATTTATGTTCAAGCCAAAAGTATGACATGCCTCAAATCTCTAAGTCAAAGCTTTTGTTGTATTTACAGCTGCAACAATTTATTGGGTATCCCTCTACATGATTTGTGCTAACTTTGAAATGTTTTCTGATCTTCCTTGGAAAAATGCCTCAATCTCCTGCAGATTGCATAAAGAGTGTCTGTCAACATCAATACAGATTAACTTGATTTTGGTCTCTCTAGGCTTTAATCAGACACAATACGATGCTTTGATCTCAACCACCCCATGCCAGGTTTTGCTGTATGATTAGACTCCCTGTTCTGCTGGATTTCTGCTGAAATCTGCCATCGCCAAACTGGTTTCCTTCCACCGTCGCCTTGTTTTTAAGCTCCATCCATCTTCCTGTCAACTCTGACCAGCTTCTCCATCATATCTGAAGAAAAGCTTCCCCACACTATGATGCCGCCTCCATCATGTTTCACCACAGTGGTGGTGTGTTTAAGATTATGTGCACTTGGGTTTTCTGTTATGTCCAAAAAGAGTGGAAAAATTCTGGTGCATTTGTGTCCCATCCGACCAGAGCTCATTCTGCCACATGGCTTTCTTGTCTCCTGTCCAAAACTACAAAAATATTGTTCTTTCATGATTGGCTCTTCCATAAAACCCACCATTTGTGAATGCAAAACTAGGTGATGTTGCCATATTCTCCAACCTGAGCTATGCATCTTTGCTGCTCCTCTAATTACCATTGTATTCCTCACTGCTTCTCTAGATAATTAACGTTTTTATTGTTGTTTTATAACCTCTCTTTGTTATAAACCTCTCCCTGATTTGTCCGAGTTGTATAACAGTCTTCATGAGCCACGTGTTTATGAACTGCTGTATTTACACTGAAATTAAAGTTCACACAGGTACACTCAAATTGTTACACACCATGTATGCTCCAGTAATACATTCTCAACTTACAAGAGATACTGTCGGCAAAAACACAGACTTTAAATGAACTTGCACAATATGAGGTTGAAATATTCAATGCATCAGAAGATACATCCTGACAAGTCCTGTTTGTTAGATTAAAATTATCTTTTAAAATTGCCTTTAAGTAAACATTAATCACACTTTTCATTAAAAAGTGTATTTCTGTTTTGAAGAATTTCTTTTTCTGATGGAATATTCTAATTTTTCATTGTTTTAAAAAAAAAATCACTATGATTAAGAGAAATAAGGGTGTTAAAAAGGAATCAGACATCTAATCCATATAATGTGTTTCACTTGTCGAGAGTTACTAAAATCAATTCACTCAATAACCAGTAATATTCTAATTTATTGAATGGGTTTGTGTGCATTTAGAATAATGCAGTTCAAATTGGAGATTCTAATGGACTCTGATAAAAGTTGCTTCTGATGCTGAAAAGAAAACCTGTGTAATAGAAAGCACATATTCTATTGCCCAGAATGTTGCAGAAGCTGCAGGGAAACTCTAGATGTGCAGAATTTGTAGAAAATCTTGACAAGGGGAAATCTAAAGAGAGCGCTCCATAACAATCTTGAGACAGAAGTACAATATTTTTGTTTTGACTCATGTGAGGCATTGTTGGCGGAAAAGAGATTTCATGGTATGATGTACTTGTCGGGATGTGTTTGCATGCTCCTGTCTGTGAGAAGACTTTTCTGTGGGAGGGCTGCAGTCAGCTGAGTCGGTCTGCACTGATAATCATCCAGTTGCGATGGTTATCCTCTTTGATTGCAAGCTTCAAAGTCGCGCAGAGGTCAACGCAGAAAAACAGACTCGCTCTGTCTTCCCTGCTCTGTGTTTGCGGTGGTGGATGACTCCCACATAGCATATTGCACCATTATCATGTTATTAGAATGGATCCCTTCAGGCACTCCCACTCCCTCATGAGGTGCCCCAGTAATGAAGTGGTGACAAGGCAGGATGAAAAAACTATGAGATAAGATACAATTAGATAATGCAATTTGTGAGTACCTGGTAAAAGTATTAAGGTTTTTCAGTTTCATCATAATATGTGATAACTGTTTATCCCCCGCCCCCTATTTTCCTTCAGTTTTATCACCTCTTTATCTTTCTCAGGAATACCTGGAAGACCAGAAATACAGGGATGAAGAAGGCCTGGCAGAGAAGCTGGAAAGCTTAAAAAGTGAGTAAATCCACTCCTCACGTCAGCTGTCCCAGTATCTACGAGTCTGATTGTCCCTTTGAGGAAGTGTGCTTTTCTTCTGGTTGCTGTCATGCCTTCAGCAGTTGCTTAGTCGCTGCACGGTCTGCGTCGGCCCCTTTGGTCATGAGCATTTTTGCTTTTCTCTGTGGGAAAGATGGACTGCTGTGATTTCCAAAAAGATTTGCCGGGCCAAGTTCTCAGTGGGCTGAGAGGAATGTGCCGGGGCGTTCCTCCGCTTGTTGTTTCAATATTCAGAACCTTGCTGTGCAAACTGAGCTCCTGGGAACAGAGAAAACATTGCTGCTAGCTAATTACAGAAACAAAGTTACATGATTCGCAAGCACCATCCCACTCCTCCACCACATGCGTCTGGTGTTGTTTTTATTTTTTCCCTCTTTCCTCAATGTAAGTTCTGGATATAATTTTTATGAAAGAGTGACTTCTAGTTATTTAGCGTAATAAGTTCCGTAAAATGGGGAAACATGCCGCAGTGTCCTACTTAGAGCCTCGGCCTGCTGGAGGAAATGGAGCAGTGACATATAAACAGCACCCAGGTCCTGGGAGGTTGCTCTTTTTATTTTTTCCCCTTCCTCCTCTTTTCCATACTGTCCCAGTAACCCAAAGGTCAACACCCTGATAGGTATTGGCAACCAGTAAATTTCCATCAGTTCACATCTTTACCACTTTGAAGCCTCCTTCTATACATTAAATCTGCACTGAGTTTCTCCTGATCATTTGCATGCATAATTGTTACCTTTTTTCTATTTTTGTGGCATAAAATATTTGTTTTGACATAACAAACTTCTTTTTAAAACAAGTGTCCTTTTGGAATTAACTCATAATGTGTGTGTATGCAGGGATTCCCCCAGAAAATTTGCTAAGCCCAGTGGTCAGGGAACCGAGGCGGCCCACCATGTTTTTGTACTAAAAGATGTTAAGTTGACAAGAAAAGTAAAAATATTACTGGGAAAATGTCATGGGAAAACATCGCCAGTGAAACGCTATTTAAACCCACAACTAGTCTTAAAAACAGCTAATCAAAAATAAAATAAATATTGTGTACACACACTCAGATGGCAATTTACACAAGTTGGTTAACCTATCAAGCTTTTTTTTGGACCATGGAGGTCATCCTCATGTTTATGTGTTATGTGGGGAAAACATCCTAATTTTAGTCAACAAAGGGTGAGATTCAAACCCACATTCCTATTGCTGCAAGGCAACAATGTCCTTTATTTTATATATCTTATTTATACACATGTGTAAATGTCTCATTGCCTTTAAAATTTCACTTCCAAGAGAGACCTGGCAAGAACAAGGTTCTGGTGTTTTCTAGTTACTGTGTGTTTTCAGTTTGGTTGAGGTTATTAAGTTAAATTAACTTGATCCCAAGTTAACTGAACTAGGAAGATCCATCCATTATCTATACTTATCTGGTAAAAGTCATAAAGGGGGAACTGGTGCCTATCTCCAGTGGTCATTGGGTGAAAGACACATGCTTGACTGGTTATCAGAAAACAATGCACTCCAAATCCAATACATTTTTCAGCTTATTAGTTTCGTACTTGTACCGTGATCCTATAACCTATGTACATCCCAAATTTGGACCTAGTGTCTTCAACCTCTACTAATGAACTTTCCTAATCTGTTCACTTAAAATTTATGTGTTGATTTTTGAGAAAACTTCTGCTTTCTCTGTAATCACAATTCATAAGAAATATGCATATAGTTACTTTGATTGCACACATAATTGTCTATTTACCAGTCTCAAATATCCCAAAAAATAAATATAATGATTGGAATTCAAACTATGTTTTAGATGAAAAGATGCCATTATTTCAGCTCCATCTGGTTCCTCTGCCATTGTCCTCCAGTCTTAAGAAGGCATAGGAAACATTCTTTGTCAGCAGGCCAAAATGGCACAAATGATCTCCTGTGTTATCATCCGCTTCAGCTATTTTATCAGCAAGCCTCAATAAAATAGAAAGCTTCTTCAGACAACAGTTGGTTGAAAATGTGGACGGGAGTAAACTCACTAATCAAAGTCCACCTCTGTGACGCAAAATGTTCAAATGAGCTAAAACTAAAGTCATTGCATCATATTAGTCATTTTGTTCCATTAGTTGCTTTAGGAATCCATAAAGGAGCAACAACTGAAGGGTTAAGTTGTGTTGAGTTGAGCCCCTTTCGGAGGCTGCAGATGATCAACAGCCTGCACTACAACAAGTGGTCCTCTCAAAAAGTCATGTGTGTGTGCGTGGAGGCCCCCTCCTGAGGGTTTATGAACAGGGTTGGCATTGTCCTGTCCCTCTTCCCCAACGATTCACACAGTTAACACAGCACCCCCCTCTCTCTCTTCCAACACACACAGAGCGTCTATTGTGGGACAGAAATAGCAAGCGTAATCTGACCAAAGGGGTCTTCTAGGGAAGTGGAAGAAGGGAAGAAACACAGAAATGCCTCCTTGCTGGAGTGTTAAATGTGATGTTTTAAGGCAATGCAAATGTAGTTAAAAATACCTATTGACTAAAGAAACTATGAACAACTTCTAAGTTTCTAAGTAGAGCTGCACAATATACTGAAACAGAATCGTCATCACAATATCGGTGTGTGCAACATCAGAATCGTAAAGGACTCTGAATACAATATTTAGTACTCAGATTCAGATTCTTAAATATATTTGGCCTGTTGAATGGACTTTATTTGCACTTCATTCTACACTGGATGAATATTTTCATTGGCTGAGACACTAAAGCTCACAAACAGTGATGGTGCGATGAAAGAAAAATATGTTGGTTAATCATAATAGAGATCGTCATAACAGTTAAAACTTTTTCTTAAGCACTTTTTAAACTTTTTTTTTTTTTTGTCATTTCCAGATCCCAACCTAACACACAGTACTTAAGCTCCCCAAACTCCTGCTTTTGTCATCTGCTCATGGCTCTCCCTTTGAGATGTTCACTGTCAGCAGAGTCTTAAGCGTGTGACCCGTGGACAGTGTGTGTCAAGAATTTTGCTGAGAAGTCAAATGCCAGCTCAGTTATTGTTGTTTGTACTATAGGATGTGGAGTGTGAGGTGAGATTGAACTCCCACTGTAAGTAATAATTCCTCTGTGTTTGTTTGTTTTGCAGATAAATATGCTGAGTTTGACCTGAATGATGAAGGAGAGATTGGTGAGTAATAACCAGCTATAAAACACCTGCCGCCCTCGCATAACAGTTGTCAGCTTGGCTGACCAAAGTGCAGTGTTGACAGAAAGGAACAGTAATTAATACTACATGTTTGCTGTGTGTGTGTTGTCTGGCCTCAGAGAGGCTCATGTGTCACAGTTGTGACCTCGATGTAAAGTGAGACTCCTTCACTCGGCCCGTAGCAGATGTGAGGTGATCAGGTGTTGAACGCTTCCAGCTTGTCTGCAGATGCTGATATTGTAGTTCTAACTTGAGTTTTGTTTTTCCTGTTCACATCTACTGCTGTGGTAAACCCAGATTTTGGAGAGGTGACTGTCATTCACAGCTGCCATGCAGCTGATCTGGGATAGCAGCTGCTTCTTCTAGAATGACCCAAAGAACTGTGTTGTTTTCCATGTAGTTTTACACCATTGACTTTTTTTATTTTTATTTTTATTTTTTAAACATCTCAATTTAATTTTCATCAGAAAGTTTAGTCTAAATGCTATTTCATTCTTGGTGTAGGATTAGACTAATGACTCTCTAATTACTACAGCTTAATGTCAATGGTGAACTTTACTTAACTTTCTATTTGTTCCTAATTTATGAATCTGATACAATAAATGACCTGATCATTTTTAGTGCAATAAATGTCTATTCCTTGATTGTAGGTTTGAGGCATCTAATTTCTGAAAAGCTCTTTGTGACATTTATGTACAAGTTGTATGCTTACATGTAACAGGAAAGCTGCTTTCTAAATGTTTTCTGTCTTGCCAAGAAACCTTGTCATAATGAGCGATTAATCTATAAAACCATGTTTAATCTTCCAGGTCCAGTGTTAAGTGTACTTTGCAAAATTAAAGTTTGTCGGTATTTGAGAGAGTGAACTTGTATTATTTTGCCAATATCAATAACGTATTTGAAAATGCTCTAAGCACAATAATATTATAATTAATCGCAATAATTATTGTGACAGTTTATTGTCCAGCACTACCTTAAAAAAATATTTATATTTTTATTTTCCTTCAGTTGTATGAAACACTGGTTCTATCATTTTGAGCCAGTTTGTTTGACATTTTATCAACATAACATCCAGTGAGGGCAACAAATCTTCATCTAATGTAATTATTTTCCTTCATCTTCTCAGATTTGATGGGGCTGAAGCGGATGATGGAGAAGCTGGGAGTGCCCAAGACCCACTTGGAGCTGAAAAAGATGATCGTAGAAGTGACCGGCGGCAGCAGCAGCAACACCATCAACTACAGAGACTTTGTCAAGATGATGCTGGGCAAGCGATCCGCTGTGCTCAAACTGTAAGTGAATGTGTGAATTAGTTGTGAAAAGAATTTCTTGTGCTTCTCTGCAAGCTGTGATTAACCTACCGGTGATCAGTGCGTGTTATGTCTGAGAGCAAGGTCAGTGTTGACATTTACCTGCTTCATCCATCTACAGGGGGCAGTGGGATCAGTCATGATGAGCAGTGATGTCACTACCTACTTGCTATCAGTCACCATGGCAACAAAACCCATTTGGAAAGCCTATCCACAGTCAACACCCTTAGCTTTAGCTGCGATTAGAGGCTTATGTAACTGAGTCTAGGCTGATTAACCGCTGACAGTCGCGTAAAAGCTGAGGGGAAAAAAAAAACATCAGAAACTCATTGGATTCTTTTTTGCTCTGTTTTCAAATGGGTTAATATAGCTGGTTTAAGCCTTTTAAAGCAGCTGTGTGCTGGGTCAGCCATGCCAAACCAGAGCTAGAATGGCTGCTGCATGTCAGTAAGCTGACTGGACCCCAGAACCCAGACTAATCTCATAATCCCAAAAACATCTATCAGAATGAAAAACTTTTCCTACTTTGCCTTCAACTGTTTAGTTTTTCTTTCTTGTTTTTTGGGAGCATATCCCATAATCCCGCCGAATCCCACAGCATGCTATTTATAAAAGTCTCATTTCCTGCTTCTATTTTTCACTCGTTTGTATTCTAGCAAGATAAGCTCCGCTTTCCAGAAATCCAGTTTATTTATGCTGTTTATAAGAGGGCAAAACTAGTAAATACATTTTGTTTTACAAATAGTAGCCTGACATAAATTAATAGCAGGTTAAATCTGAGCTTTGACAGGGTCAATTTACCAGGAAAATACCACATTTTATGTGCGCTCATTTTTAATGTGTGCTCTTTAAACAGCCTGCAGCCTCCTGGAGTTGCTGATAAGAGCGATTGTTTTACAAAGCCTTTCTTTGTCATGTTGTTTTAATCTTTTAAGGGAGGAAGTATGAGGGCGAAGCTGAGAGTACAAATTTATAGCAGATTTTTATTTTTCTTCAAAGCATTTGGCAGAACAGCAAATTATTTAGTTCCCGTTAGAGGAAAACAATTGTGGGCAGACTCCACAATAATGCGTAGTTAGCATTAGGGTAAAGGTCACTGAGTTACTATAGTTCGATAACAGCAAGTGATTATATTGGATTTTTTCAGTTTGGGGTTTTTTGTACACCATTAACACATCTGTGCATCTGTTTTGGCATGCTACTATCCTGGAGAGTAGAGATGCTATCAGTAAATGCTGAGAGGAGAAAGAAAACACACAAGTGAAAGTAGTGTCGCTTTACTCGTTTGGATCATTGATCCTTCTGGGATTAGTGGAGCTTTGCCGAGTTTTCCAGAAGAGGAAATTAAGGCAAGCATTCACTCTAAATAGCTCATGTCAGATCCTTTTCTGTGTTGTGTAGAGTGGAAACTGCTATCCTCTTTGTTATTCTAGGTTTCCCTTTATTACTTTAACTTGTCAACATATGAGCCTTGACGGTAGATTTCTATAAATCCATTTTAAAATTGCATTTATTTACATTGACTAATTTTTGTATTTGAAAAGTTTTTGATAATAATTTTTTTGAAGCAAGAAAATTAGAATTTTTTTTTGTTGTGTTTTATTTATTGAGCAGTGGACATACATAATTTTTGGTTCCAAGTTGTTTGACTTTTAAGAATTGTTTGGAAAATGTAATCTTCAGTTAGGTAGCATGTGATGTAAAAGGACAAAATATGGTTATTTCAGCAGATTTTTGTATATTTTTATTTTTGTTATTGTGCGTCTCAATGTTAAGATACAGTCTGGAAATATATTTGTTTTTCAGATTTTGAAAAGTACAAAAGTATACAAGTCTCATAACCTCCAATGCATCTCAGAGATACTATGAAAAACTTTTTCTATTTTCTACTTTCTGTTTCATCCCTTTTTTTTTTCTTTCTTTCTCCCCATCAGAGTTTTGCTTTTTGAAGATAAAGCCAACAGCACCCCCTGCAAGCCAGACGGACCCCCTCCTAAACGGGACATCACTAGCCTGCCTTAAACTTTGATGTCAGTCTCTGCAGAGCAGAGGGACTTTTTTGTGGCTGTGTGGAACATCATGGAATAATTGTATTATTGTGCAACCAGGGATCAAAGATGATGTTTTGTGAACAAGTGGTGTGTGCAAGGTTTCTGTCATTTGGAAGACTGAGCCTAAAACTCACTAAAAGATGTTTGACTGTGAATATTCATGTTTTGTTTTCCCTTTAAATCAAATGTAGCAGTGATAGTTGTATTTGTAATCCAACTGATAAGTTAATTTTTTTTTACTAAGTGTTTTGTGGCTGTATTTTTAAGGGAACACTCATAATTCTATAAAACTTGCATCTCCATCTTTATTATTATTATTTTTACTTAATTTGAGAAAATCATATTTAACAATGCAAGATTAGGTCACTTCTGGAAAATCGGATAACAAGAAGCAGTTTTCCCCACCGTCCTCAGTGGTCCTGCATAGAAAAAACCTCCATGCAGTGCCAGACAACACCAGCCCTGATCATCAGACTCAAGCTACTACCCCCTTCCTTTTGAAAATTCCCTCACATTTGTTGGTGAGATGAGCAGAAAGAGATTACTCTTAACCGGAAGAGTTTGAGTTTTGGCACATAGCTTGAAGACCAGCCTGTTTGTTCCAGTTTCAGATGAGGTTTAAGCCGCTGCTCTTTTTGGACACCGTTTCACATACGGGCACACAAAGCAGAACAAATGCACAAAAAAAAAAAAAAAATGCTACATAAAGTACAATCATGTTCTTTCCAAGTGCCTCAACCTGCAGATACCGTAAGGCTTTAGCCGTTCCAGAAAGGAGGAAGAGCACACATGCTTTCATGTAGAAACACTTTTAGCTTTTTAATTCCAGGAAATTGTGAATTTATGTTTATTAGGTATGATAGTATTAATGATAAGTGATTGCTTTATATTCATGAGCGAATGGTATTTACAGTGTTAACTTTTGTCCTTTGCTTATTAACCCTCATTTTCTATTTCACTGTAAGTGTGTGATCTGTCTTTGATTTGTCTGTCCCCCTTATATTTTATCAACCTTTCAATTTCTTACTTTTTGTAAAACATTTTCTGTAATTTGTGCCTCTGTATCCATCCGCCCATTATCTTATCAATATCCCGCAAAACTATTGTGAAATTGGTACTTCCACTCATAACAGGGTTTACACATGATTTGCTTTCAGTCTTTTAGGAGTGTCACATTATTTTAATATTAAGATGTGCATTGTTTGCAGACACCAAAGGAATTAAAGTTTCTTCATACACTGGCTTGTTAAGTTCTTGCATTGCTTTTTTTATTATCATTATCTATTTATTTATTTTTTCAACTTGGAGATGTGTGGAGCGGCCTGTGAGTAGTAGATGTATGTTTTTTGCCATTTTAGCTAGCTGGAGTTAACCTCTATTTTCAAACTAATTTCTGTTGGGATATTTTGTCATATTTTTCTCCACACAAACATTGGTGCTGCTGCTGAGTTTACGCCAACTGCTAATATCTCCTACTCCTGTTTAGCTCAGTGTTCTTAAAATTTGTCCAATTGTAGATGGGTTTGTGCAGATTTTCCACAACATATCAGTTGTTTTTGCTGTATTCTGCTCCCTACAATTTGTCACATAGGTCAGAATGTTGTAGTTGAAGTGGAAAAGCCAGTGGAGTCGCTAATTGCGGACCCCAGTGGCTAGGCTCCTCACAGTTAGTAATACAAGCCGATAACATGTTGTGCAGCGTAACCATGTAGCCCACATGTTGATTCTTGCAACTTTCACAATGGTAACAGCCATTTTGAATCTCATTTTGTGGTTGGATAGGACTTTCCAAGTCCAGATTTTGACTTCTAAAATGCATTTTATTTGTTTTCAAGTGTAAATTGACAATAGATCCTTGTGTGTGAAGAGGGAAGGTCACTTTCTTCAAAGGGCACTTTCTTTTTAAATTTACAATAACATAAACAACTTTCACATGCTAAAGGGTTGCAGACACAATATCGATGTTGCTAAAATTGTCCAGTGGGTTTGGTGGTTTCATTGTTTCTAACAAACTCTGTGTCTATTTTGTACTCCAGATTCTGACTTCTGAAACTGACCACAGCCCCACTTTTTAGCAAATATAACACAAAGAGGTGTGCAGTACCCCTTTAATTTTCACATTTGTAAACTTTGATAGCTACCTTTATTTATTCCATGACAACAGTGTTTACTTTTATGCATTTTTGGCAGTTTTGTAACCGTAAGTGTCAAACAAAAGCGATTTCAGCAAAATGTCAAGCTGCACATTGCACATTTTATTTATTTTACAACAAAATGTCTTAATACTGGTTCCCTCTAACCTGATTCAAAGGTATGCTTTAAATTTATTTTTCTTTTGCGCAATTTTCCTTCAATGTGTGTGAATGATTAAGCAATAAACATCTTCGTGTGAACAGCACCAGCTGCAAATAGTCCTTTAAATTGGTTTCAGTCTTTATATTCTGAATGGTATGTAAGGGCCGTTTATGCTGCCTCTCATTTGGGAGAACAGTTGCTGGGGTGTGGAACAGCATGGAGGATAATAAGCAGGACTCTAACAAGCCTGCTAACAGGCGGGCCTACTGGGATTATATTAAGCACCTCTGTAATTAAAATGATAACCACTGTAGCATGTAATAAACTGTCAGAGGCTTATAGAGCCACTATGGACGAGAACATGCCGAGTCACTGTTTGAAAGGGTAGGAAAAAAAGCAATCCTGTAAATAGCAATTGCCTTAAGGTGAATGTTGGACTCAAATTTATCCAATAAGTTTCTTAGAATTACTATTTTGCATGCTTTGAACACTATTAGCTCATTTCTATTTTTAAGCTCTTAATTTTTTCGTAATCTTAGTATTTTGCTCTGTGTTTTCAACTTTTTAAACAAGATTTATTTCGTGTTTTTGATCATGAGCTGGATTAATCATCAGCTATTTCCAAAATATCACCATCCATGCATAATATCAACCCTTACGAATTAAAACTAGATTGATATCTTAAGATTATTTATGTGTAAAGCATTCTGCTCAAGGAAGGCCAGTGACACCTTTGCCTGTTTTTAAAAGCCATGCATGGACATTGCCATCTGCTGGACACTCCAAGCAAAAGCATCAATTTTGTGTGATAACAGAAACAGTGCCTTGCAAAATTATTCACACCTTAAACTTTATCACCTCTATCAATGCATTGTTATTGGAATTTTTGCATCATCTCCCAGTGACCCGACTTCACAGAAGCGGAAGAAGATGGATGGATGGATGGATGGATGGATGGATGGATGGATGGATGGATGGATGGATGGATGGATGGATGGATGGATGGATGGATGGGGATGGATGGATGGATGGATGGATGGATGGATGGATGGATGTTCGTGATTGCCTCAGAGGTTTCTTAGTGTAGATTAGTGAATAAATATCATCACGGAGACAATCTGCCCCCTATCTAAGTGTGCCACAAAGAAATACATTTTGAACTAAGAGCTATTAGAAGTTTGAAGTTTTGAGGGACATAAAGATGTGGACGAAAGTGTTCTGCTCAGATGGGGCCATGATTCAATTTTTGTGGTCAGCATTAAAACGAACACAGAGCAGCATGCTGATGACATCGTCCCTACAAGAAATGTGAAAAGAGGTATGAATACATTTACAAGGCCCAGAGCCACCCTAATGCTCAGCTGTTTGGCGGTTTGTTGTCAGGTCATGACCTCCAGAAGTTGATGATTTCTCTCATAATTCATGCTTTTGTTGCATTCTGGTTTATTACGTTTTAAATTATTACGCATTTAAGGCCTCGCCCATTCTCCAGTAACTCACCTGCAGGTGGTTTGAAATGCGACTGCGAGGCTGCTGAGCAGTACAGAAAAGAGCTCATAATTCCAGTGCCGTCTGCCTGCATTGGCTCCCGGTTCACCTTCAATTTCAATTTAAAACTTGGCTGACTGCCTTCGTGGCTCTAAAGAACCAAGCTACTTCCTTTATCACAGGACTTCTTCGGCGACGTTTAGTCAATCGAGTAGCAAATCACTGCTGCAGTTCTCACATCCCAATTACAATGAAAAGAGCAACTGTGCACTCGTATAATTTTGTTTTTTCTGTTCAACTTTAGCAGTAATCATAGATGGTTCAAAGAAGGCCACCATTAAAGAAAGTGTTGCATATAATAAATTCTGGCAATGAAACTATAAAGAAAGCATTGAGGACAAGCATTATTGGTAACAACGTGTACAATAAGCATAATCTTTTGAAATTGCTGACAGAAAGAAACCAGGAGCAATCAGAGGTCAAAGAAAACGTAAAATGGCCAAAGAGATGAGCTGGATCTGAATTGGAACAATGGGATTTCTTAATGGTGGTGGATCTAACTGTTTATAGGATTGATATACCACATTTTAATAAAAAAAACAAAATGGCTTTCATCACTAAAAATCAAAATATGTCCAGAAACTCACACAGTAAGAAAAATTGACATTGGTGTAAAATGATTTTAAATTGCAATGTTGGTACTGAAATAAGCATCAGTTCTAGGCCTTTATGTAGCTCTAAGTTATGGTTGATAGTTATAATTAATGATCGAAAGTTGAGAAGGTTCACAAATTCACAACCTAAAGAGATGTGATTACAACTTTGATCTCTTGTGGGCAGATTGGATGGGTTAAAGTTAACCCCAGCCTTGCATTTCTTTGTTTTGCTGTACAGCAAAAGTTCAACCTAGCTGAGCTATTCCTGCCTGTAACTTAAATTTTTCACCCTGTAAAAAATACTCTGTGGCCTGTCTTCTAATGAACAAAAATTTGATGCAATTACCTAGATTTCTCTTAGGCAGCTTTTAATTGGTTGATGTTGTGGACTAAATTTGCTTTCTTTGATTACCTTTCAAACTATCTTTCAATGTAAAGATATTGAACTTAGAGTAAATTGCATAAAAGCTTTAATGTGATGGAATTGACAAAATCATCATTGTGCTTCTTGCCCGGTACCTTCAGGTATATAAGGGGATACATGTGGAGAGTTGTGTATCAAATAAATGCCTGCAGCATACTGGTAGGTGGGGATGTCTATAGTTCAGAAACAGGTCAGTGAGGAACAATTGTAGATGCAAACATGGAGCAGAAACATGTTTGCATGTTTCTGCAAATATCAGATGATATTTGAAGTAACTGTGTTAAAGGTGTTCCATATTCTGCAAGAAAGTTGTTTTCTCTTCCAGAACCACAAGAACAAATTTACATCATTCTGTTCTTGCCTCTGGTTCTTGCATATATGTTGGGTAGAACATTTTTTTTCTTGCAGTGTATCCAACAAATACAAGTGTTCTCAAGTGCACATGGAGAACACTTGGAGGGTCGACGTACAGGAGCAGGCAGAAATGAGGCTGCTGGTTAAGAATTGTGACTAACCTACTCCAAAATGTTGTGAGTGGCCACTAGCAAAAAAGGCCAATGAAGAAATTCAAGGCAATCCATTTGAAAGCAGCAGCTGTGCCCTTTGATGGTGATTAAAATGTCAAAATCCTAATTTGGGGACAGGGAAAATAATGCGCCAGCGCCCTCTGCTGGACAAAATGCTTACAGCAGGTGATCTTCCATCCAAGTACTAACCGGACCCGACTCTGCTTCGCTTCCGAGTGCATAGATCGGGCGTGTTCAGGGCAATATCAGAGTAAGCTACTACCTCCATGAGATGGTAGATTTCTAATTGAGGAGCATTTCTGGAATGTTGCAAAACTGTCCTGGCTTAAGCTGGACTTAGATTTCTTTAGGCTCCCAATTCTTGTTGCAATCTTGTTGTTTGTCTACATCTCCATATTTTAATTAATGACAGTTGTCTCAGTAAGCAATATTGACATGTGATGTTGTTGAGTTCAAAATTAGATGAGAGACAACACAACAAACTAATAAAATATGATTTCTAATTTGATGGCTGCACGTGGTTCATTTCTCAAATGTTTGTCTGTATTTATTTACATAGGAATAGAGTTTGCACAGATCATTATTTGTTGATCAACATTTATGTGGCAGAAGAGTTTGCCTGTTCCAATATTATAAGAGCGCCCGGATACTATCAATGTACACAAGTATTTTTTCTTTTTTTTTTTTTTTTTTTGTTTTGTTTTGGGATAAACAAAATGCTTCCTCAATATGTACATTTGATGCATGTCTGAGTTAAATTTGTTTTCAGATCAACAGACAGACAGTGTGAATTGAAAAATAGAAATGGATAACTTGCTTAGATAAGTATGCAGTCAGATACAGGATACATGATTTGTATGCTTCACGTGTGTATTTGGGAGACAACTCATTTAACCTATTTTGACTTTGCAAGTGAAATTTCTGATGCTGTGTTGAATGACCTTCGTCATTTTCATGGAGCTTTTATGAGCACTGATGTATGAAGTTTTATTTTCAATTTTTTAAAAACTGGTTTCAGACAAAGTTTAAATTATATATGCTTTTAATAGTTGTTTATAGTTGTCTTTTAAACCTGTACAGTTATGTTGAGAAGTTATACATGCCATCACTGGCAGAAGAATTTTATTGTCAGATGAGACAAAAACCGGGCTATTTAGTCACAAGACATGTGTCAGAAGTAGGCAACCTTTTTGGTCAAGTTTTCTGTCTTGAAAACACTACCAACTGTGACTTATTTATTTATTTATTTATTTATTTATTTATTTATTTATTTATTTATTTATTTATTTATTTATTTATTTATTTATCTGAGACTTAATAAAGCAATTTCTTTAGGTTTCTACTATGTATATGAAATTTCTGAGTTTTGTGCGTGCCGTGAAGGCAACACAATACCACGCCTACGGGCTTTGACGAATCATGCGCGTGCCGGGGTGGATCTCTTTCCTCCGTGCGTCGGGGAGCGGATTCGGAGCCGCTCGAGAGACGCACACAGAGTTCGGTCCGTGTCTGGCTGCAGCAAGCTAACCCCGCAGAAAGGCCACTGCGGGAAGATGGCGACGGAGAAACAGAAACACGAGGGAAGAGTTAAAATCGGACATTACGTTCTCGGTGATACGCTTGGAGTCGGGACTTTTGGGAAGGTTAAAGGTATGTCTCGTATGTGTTGCCGTCTGCGCGTCCTGGTGACTGAAAGATGGAGGCTTTTAGCTCATCTGCTAACTTAGCCTGCTAGCGAGCTAAACTGTCGCCACATCGGAAATGAAGCGCATATGTTGTCATGTTCTGGCTTTAACTACTTTGTGAGAAACTAACACGTTAGGGCAAAGCAACTGAATGATTCAACAGAGCCAGCAAGACTTCTCGATTATTTCTGACGCGATAGTATTAGTTAGCGGTAATAGCGCTGTTAGCTAACCCAGTGATCCACAAGTCGCTGTTGGGACTGAAGTAAAATCTTCCTCACTGCTATTGATTGGTCTCTCTTTTCCTGATTGCAAACATTAAATTCACTCTTGTGACCTTTACGGCTGAGGAAATGTTAACTCTTCCAGGTGTGCTCAGAGAGGGGGTGGGTCAAAACCAGTTAAATGTTCGCCCCAGTGTTTTCAGAGGACTGCCCAAGTAGTAGCTAAGGTCATTAACAGAGGTTACGTCCTCAGTTTGGACAGAAGTGGGATTTGTAAGCTGTAATTTTTGCTTCCCCAACCCCCGACACACATTATAAACCTGGACCTATCACCCTCTCCCAACAAACAGCCGGTCTGTTTATAGTCAGTTCATTTTCAGTGACTCATCTCCCTGGTACCCCAGTTCCTGTAGCTGATGAAAGGAAAACACGGTGCATTGGAGCTGCTGCCCTGTGCAAGGGTATTCAGATTTATGCAGTAAAGAAGGATGTTCACTTACAAAGTTGCACAGAGTGTTATAGAAGTACAAATAAATATTTTATTACTGCGTCTGCCTGCCCAAATATGTGGCAGGAATATTGGATTTTGTGATCAAGGTTTGTGTGAAATGACCTGTTTACTTAGGTGGTAGTTGCTGTGAAATGGTTTCAGAATGGCTGCTTTGTTTATACAATGTTACAAAAAGAGTTATCAATACCAACATTTGCAGATCCGTCTTGTTTTATGACGGGCTGAGAGCAAAAGCTCAAAAGGACCAAAAACCCAAGCAACTTTGAGAGCAATACTTTCAGCCTTTACTTGCAACTTATGAAATCCGCTTTTGATTAGTTCATGTCAGTAGAAATTAAAGCGCTGTGGTATTCGCTGACTGAGAAAAAAGGAATTTTTAAGTTTCCAACTCCTCAGTCTCTTTATCACGACTGGCAAAGTTGACCTGGCATTTCGTCTTTATATCTCTTTTGTCAGCACATCTAATAAAGTGAAACTCTGAGCATCGACTAACATAGCAGACTGCTCTGTTGTTCCACTATGGGTCAGTTATTGAAATGTAATGCTTTTATTTGCTGTCATATTGGAATAATCCTCTAGCAGCAACTGACTAAGCAAGAAGATTTTTGCATTAAACTCTCCATTGAGATATCCACGTATCCAAGTTAATACTTTCTACTTTGACATTTGTAGTGCGTTGCAGGTCACAGTGCAATAAAACGTGTGCACGTGTTAGGAGCAGTAAATCTTATTCAAGCAAAATGCCACAGCAAACATCAGCCATAAAGAGTCGAGGTCAAGAAGAAATAAAATATGACTTTGAGGAGCTGCACAGAAGTTGGCTTTTAAAGGGCTGTAAACTTTGGACTTTGATTCCTCGTGTGGACTGTGGGGATGAGTCCAAATAAACAATTATTGATCTCTGTCTACTGCATTTAAATAAGACAAGTTGCACATCTCAACACAACTATTGTAACTATTAAATGTTTAATGTTTTGAAATTATTTTCTTATTATGTTATGAAAGATATGCCAGTTATTGCCATTCTTGCAAACATTCTTTGACTATTCAGCCTATGAACAGGTATTCATGTGCTTTTGCTTTCTGATTTCAATTCCTCTCCCTCTGTTATTTGCTTCTTGTGCAGTGGGCCAACATGAGCTGACCAAGCACCAAGTGGCTGTGAAAATCTTGAACAGGCAGAAGATCCGCAGCTTGGACGTGGTGGGAAAAATCCGCCGGGAGATCCAGAACCTCAAGCTTTTCAGGCACCCTCACATAATTAAACTGTAAGTCCTGGATTTACACACCCACTCACTGCTGCGTAATCCCCCCCGCCGCCACATTAATGCCACCCACTGAACTACTTCCAGACTTTAGAAATGGTGCGTTCCAGGATGCATCCGTCAGGGTGATATCATCTGACCCCGTGTCCCTTTCCATCAGCACTCTCTGTCTACACTGTGCTGTCCCCCTCCCCCTTCTTGTTGTGCATTTTAATGAGCAAAAAGTGCATTATCAACGACCGGAGCCTTACTGGGCCGTGTGACCTCTTTGTCCTGAAGTAATTACTTGACGAAGAGCAGCTTTTTGAGCCAGTAAGCACTTTGCTTGCCTTTTGAAATGACTTGTGAAGTTCCTGACAACATTTGTACCTGCTATCGTGGAAAGATGACAGATATTTTCAATGAGTCATATTACAGTTACTGTCGGCGCTGAGTGTCACACTCGTGTTGCAAAATGTCCTGCGGTTTCATAAAGGAGTGAACCTTATGAACCTTTTGGAATAGACTATTCCAAAATCTATTTTATTCAGCAACATGCTGCTACATACAGCAGTGGTACTCTGTTACTTAGAAGAGCACTGATCTAAATACAATGAAGGAAATTGCTGCAGTACTTCCTGTCTGATGGGTGATTGTCTGGGTTAGTAAATAGAGCACAAGGTGTGGCAAATGTCTTGAATATCAGCTCCATGCCATGCATGCACAAGAATGTAAACTTTGTGTGTGGGATCCGAGAGCGATAGAGAGAGATGTCATCTTTTCCACAGGGCAGAAGCAAATGGAACAAACTCTGTGGTGTGGCCTGTTTAGTCTCAGAGCAAATGCAGCAGTGCAACACAGGACTACTATGACAAAAGTATGGAAGCCCATTTCCGCCACAAAGGCAAAAAATAAGCTAGAAGATATCACTAGTCACGAGTTTTGAAGACATAATTGCAAGAGTTAATCTCACCACACTACAAGTTTTGAAGTTATAATTAGCAGAAGAAAAATTGTAATTATGACTTAGAAGGACTCTTATGTTCTGGTTGACGTTGACGCACCAGCATTCAGCCACGAAGCAACAAAACAAAATTCATTAATCACAGATTTTGAAAAAGTTAGAATTACAAAAACATAGACTAACTAAAAGGCTGAGGCTCATGATTCTAATCAAGGTGTTTTCAGATCAGATCGGGAGTTGTTGACCAAGCTTAGCTCTTGATTTCTGCTGTTTGTCAACTATTTCTGATTTTTTATTTGCTACCCACAACTCTAGATAGATAGGCAATTTCCAAGGCCACTTATTCAAAATCACAACCTATTTTCTTGTTCTTAGCCATCCAAGATGATCAGATATCCCCTGCTTTCCAAGACACTTTTAACTCTCGTTCATTTTTGAACCATTTAGAATAAAGTACCACTTTTGTGAAGCAGGGCAAACATCTTCTGCAAATAATGTCCACATAATTAACTGGAACTGAACTGAAATATGTTGCATGGCAAATTATCCATGAGTCATATCAAAACAGAGAAGAAAAATACAAACATTATATCGGCATTCAGCAAACTGCTTTAGAGCTAAGAATAGGTTTAAAAGATTAGTATCTGTATGTATCAAGACACTGCAAAAACTTGTTAGGAGGGAATAACAAATGTCACACTTAGTTGATGTCGAAAGGACATTTGTTTATGCTGTTCTTTTTATTTTTGTTTCTTTTTGCTTGCAGTGTAAATTCCATGTCGAAGTCGTTAAAGATTTTGTTGCTCCTGCTATTAAAGCCTTTTGGTTTTAGCTGATGTTTTTGCGATTAAACAGCATATGTCTAAGTTCAGAGCGTATTCTGGGAATTCAGCACAGCTTCTACTTAGAAAGGAGCTTTGGGAGCTAAAGGTGACAGAACCATAGTTTAGACGGGGTCATAGATCATTACAACAACACTGTGTGTGTGTGGACGTGCGTGCGAGTGTGTGTGTGTGTGTGTGTGTGTGTGTGTGTGTGTGTGTGTGTGTGTTTGCAAACTGGTCACAAACCAGGTGCTGGTTCTCACCTTATAAGCTTTGATCTACCATTAAACAAAGAAAGCTAAAAGTACAGAAGTCACGCTTAAAAGATATTAAACATAATCGATTAGATTTAAATGCTTTCATCTTACAATTTCTCTAACATTTGATTGCTCAAACTCAGTTGTAATTGTATTTTGATGTGTCAAGTCAAATATTCTTGTCTGACTGATTCTTCTTTGGCACGATATGAAATTAGGTTCCTGCCATCTGAGCTGTTTTGAGTCAGTTCTGCTCCTCGGCGGCTGTTAATAACTCGTGTGATTTTAATCTTTTTTTGTTACTGTTGTTGCAGGTATCAAGTTATTAGCACCCCTACAGATATCTTCATGGTCATGGAGTATGTCTCAGGTGGAGAGCTCTTCGATTACATCTGCAAAAATGGAAAGGTAAGACATGACAATACAGAAGATGATCTTAGAGTTGTAGATCTATGGGTCGTATATTATGTTGATTGGTCTGTGTGAATGCTAACGGGTAATTTTTGATCGAATAGTTGGAAGAGAAGGAGAGCCGGCGACTGTTCCAGCAGATCATATCAGCGGTAGATTACTGCCACAGGCACATGGTGGTGCACAGAGACCTCAAACCTGAGAACGTGCTGCTCGATGCGCACATGAATGCAAAGATCGCAGATTTCGGTATGTACTCTACACTTCACCTGGCAGGCTGGATAAGAGGCACCATTGTTGTTATAGTAAAAAAGAATAGCCAGTGAGGTTTCAGGTTACTCTGCAAGTGTTTTCTGGTGTGATGTTTTTAAGAGCAGGCATTGTTTGATATGTGCTAGTACAGGAACAGTCATGAATGCTGAAATAGAAGGCACAGGTAGGCTTTCCAGTTATTAGCAGTACTGGCTTGTTTACCAGAAAATTGACTAATATGTAGCCTGATCCTAGAAAAGAGCATCAGTGCACAGTGAGAGTAAATGTGAAGTTAAACTTGAAAAAGTTCTGAATATGTAACAAAGGAAGGTGAATTCCTCTTCATCACAGGAAAATACTCTCACTAGATGGATAGATAGTGTTGAAGCTCAACCTTCCACTTACACCAGCTTTACTTTGTTATTGCATTTGTTTTATGTATGACTCAGATTTACTCTTGCTGCCAACAATAGGAGATTTTCTCTCCTTATAGGGAGCCTAAGCATGAGTCGTAATGATGAGGTCAAATAAACGCTGGGAACTTTACTACTGCTGTTTGTTTGGCAAACAGAGCCATAGCATTACTGTCTTTTATGTTCATAATGCCGTGAAGAAGAACAAGTGACACAAAAAGGTGAAGATTGAAGGTTGATGCTTTTTTATTATTATTCTGAGACATATAAGAAATGGCTTGTGAGTCCTTGAGTACATTTTGATTATTGTAAAATTAACTGCAGATGTGCTTTTGAAAGTCTTTTGAAATTTTTCACATTATAACTCCCAACTTTATTTTCCCACAAACTCTCAGGGGTCAGCTCCCCTGAGCCTGCTGGAAGAAATGTAGAAAGGAGGGACTCGTACTTTTCTTTTTTTTTTATATTTGTGAAAAATAATGCATTGATTTATCTCCAATTGAAGTTTGAAACCTTTTAATGCATTGGCAATTCCAAATTCTGTGCAGGTCTGTCAAACATGATGTCAGATGGAGAGTTCCTGAGAACAAGTTGTGGTTCTCCAAACTATGCTGCTCCAGAGGTCATCTCAGGAAGGTAACGAACCAGTTCTCAAGTGGAAAATTAGCCCTGAAAGTTAAACTTTGCATCAAATCTTGCATATATATTTTTTTACACCTGTCCTCAGGTTATACGCCGGTCCCGAGGTGGATATATGGAGTAGTGGTGTCATTCTGTATGCGCTATTGTGTGGGACACTCCCCTTCGATGACGACCATGTGCCAACGCTCTTTAAAAAGATCTGCGATGGGATCTTTTTCACGCCGCAGTATCTGAACCCCTCAGTAGTAAGTCTCCTTAAACACATGCTGCAAGTGGACCCAATGAAAAGGGCAACTATTAAAGAGATCCGGTAAGCCAAAAATACAGCATCATTATTGTCTCTACTCTGTTTTGGTTCATAAAAATGACTTCTTTAGCGCGTTTCACCCCTTGATCTGTTTATTTCACTACTATAGTGAGGACGATTGGTTCAAACAAGATCTGCCAAAGTACTTGTTTCCTGAGGACCCCTCCTACAGCAACAACATGATTGATGACGAGGCCTTGAAAGAAGTGTGTGAGAAGTTTGAGTGCACAGAGGAGGAGGTTCTCTCCTGCATTTACAGTCGCAACCACCAGGACCCATTAGCAGTGGCCTACCACCTAATCATCGACAATCGCCGCATCATGAGCGAGGCCAAGGATTTCTACCTGGCCTCGAGCCCGCCCGACAATTTTCTGGACGACGTGGCTGGAATCATCAAGCCCCACCCCGAGCGTTTACCCATCTTCGTGGCGGAGCCTCCTCCGAGGTCTCGCCACACACTGGACGAACTGAACCCCCAGAAGTCCAAGCATCAGGGCGTACGACGAGCCAAGTGGCATCTGGGGATCCGCAGTCAGAGCAGACCCAACGACATTATGACCGAAGTGTGCCGTGCAATGAAACAGCTGGATTATGAGTGGAAGGTAAGGGGAGAAACGTCCAACGTTGGCAAATTTTAAAACCGATTCTGCCTTCATGTGTGTTTACAGTATTTAATTTATTGTTCTTTCTAGGTTGTTAATCCATATTATCTGCGTGTGAGGAGGAAGAATCCTATCACAGGAATGCAAACCAAGATGAGCCTTCAACTCTACCAGGTGGACAGCAGAACCTACCTCCTTGACTTTCGTAGCATAGATGGTAAGTTCTTCCACTCAGTTCTGAATATTAGGACGATATTAGTTTGTGTTTGACCTCATTCAGTCTTCCACACAACAGCAAAAATGTGAACCTAAAGTTGCATTTTGCAAGATTGCCTTTTCCTGTGACAAAGATAGCCAAAATTTTACAGCAATCTGGAAACACATGGGCCCACTTACACTAGCCATCACCTTGTGGACGTACTGATGAGTCAAATATGTTGGCTCAATTTGCAGCAACGTGGCATTAAAAAAAGCTTTGAAATTTGGTGTAAATTTACACTTCAAATGCTTGACATTTGACTTGGACTCGAGGTTTTAGACTTGAGTGTGACAAACGGTCTCGTTTCATAAGAGGTATCAGTTGGCCACTGATCACCAGTCAGACAGGGGAACATAAAAATTATTTGCGATTTTGAACATTTCTGCAAAATGTGAAAAAAATAAAAACTGACAGAAACTTTCTATTTTTGACCTTTAACACCCATGTTAAAGCATTTCCTTACTCATTAACCTTTTAAGATCTGAAGATCTGCTGCAGAAAATGCTTTTCTGAAGATCTGGTATGAGGTTGTCCTTCCTTTAAAAGTATTCATGCCTGTGTTTTTCTGTACTTTAAATTTTTGTTTTTTTATTGAACTAATTAACTCTGCTAAAAATATAGCACATTAATGGCATATTTATGTTGACCTAGATCTCTTGGCGAAACCTGACCTGTATATATTTGGGTTGTTTATCTGACTCGTGTCCTGCAATGCGCTGCTCTAGGATAGACTTCATTAATAATTGACTGAAAATGAGGGCTTTTGGTTGTCTGGTTATACGGACTTGGCAATAACTTCAAACGAAAATGTTAGGAGTGTTTTTGTGGGCAGTTTGATGTGACACAGTCGTGCTGTTTAAAGGGGACGAGGCTAAAATTTGACCCCAGCTGGCCTGATTTGTTAGCAATGTTCAATTGTAGATTGTTCCAAAACAAATATGTTGTGAAAGCTTAATGTTTTGAAAGCAAAGGGTAAATTTTCTAAAGTTATGTGTGGTTGGTCTTGTTTGGATTTTTACAAGGAAACCTCTTGTGAGATTCATTGCCTCTGATTGCCATCAAAGGATGCTAGAAGACCACTAGGGGATAATAAAAGCTGAGCTCTTGCGAAAGACTGAAGAAAATGGCTCTGGCAGCTTAAAAATATTAATTGTTGGACTAAACTGAATGCAAATGCTGGTTATTAGAGTGATACTTATAAATCCAGCTCACAAGATTCACTAGAACAAAATTTTAACAATGGTTTTCTAGAAAACTAAGCCTGAATGCCATTTTTTTTCTCAAAAAGCAAAAAAGAAACTAATTTCTGTTAAGATGCATTCAAAGAAAATATCCTAAAACCTAATGAGAACCCAGTGAAACATGATTATACTAAGTTTATAAAGATTTGAATCTTCAGTATGTTTGCTGTCAGACCACACATTACTGTATTCAAAGCATATTTCAAAATTATCATACCCTTTAAAGTCTGTTATTTTAAGACGGTATAAGACATACTATATGTTTGTGTTGGTGTATTTGTATAGCATTGATAAAAATCCATGTACTTTGTCAACTGTTAAATTCAAATCACGTTTTTGTCCCAGCAAAACAAAAAGTATTTGCTGCAGGTCATATGGACATGTTAGACCATATATATTTATGTAATAGAGATTGGTGAGAACTGATTATGTTGCTTAGAGGAATGCTTTATTTCTCAGGAAAGTATGTGAACTACTTCCTGAAAGAAATGCCAAGGGATAGAGGAAGGGGGTTGCTAGTCGTAGGGAGTGTCCTAAATCTAACCCATTTCTTTGTTTTCACAAAAAGAAGATTTTACAAAACCAAACAGTAATGTTTTATGACTGATATCGTCACGCTCTTCCTACTCAGTGCTGTTAATCTCTCAGAAGAATAGTTAAATCCTTTGTGTGCGTGTTTGTAAGTTTTTGTTGATTTTTCCTTGTTAATCATAGTCTTTCTTGTGCCATTCAGATGATATGCTGGAGACTAAATCTGGAACTGCCACCCCTCTCCGCTCCGGGTCTGTGGGCAACCACCGCGCCACAGTAAAGAGCGACGCAGAGGGAGCAGACGTTTCGGCCACCTCCAGCACTGTGCAGCCCACCAAGACCGCAGAAGGCTCTCTAGGTTCCTCTCTGACCTCGTCCGTCGACTCGTCGGGCGGTGCTGACAGCACGCCCGCCCCCCGACCGGGGAGCCACACCATCGAGTTCTTTGAGATGTGCGCAAATCTTATTAAACTACTTGCACGATAGCTTGCAAAACAATCATCGCTAGCCTTTTTTCTCTCTGAGTGTCTTTATAGCAATAAGCATGCAACCGATTCATGGCTCACTTTATCCAGGCTGAGGATGAAGTGATTGTTCCATGGCACTGATGCAGGTTGGCGTTCCCTGACCTGTAGGGGGAGGTATACCGAGCTGACTGGGTCTGTAGGAGTTGAAGAAAGAGGAATCACGCGCTACTTAACTAGGACAGAACATTTCAGAGGGAAGGGTAAGAAAGTGGGGGGTTGGGGGGGTTTTAAATTTCCAAATCAGTCCTAACAACAGAAGCCCACATCCCAAGTACAACTATAAGCGGAAGTGATTACACTGAACGGTCTGTACTTATAGCCTGTAAGGCGCACGTTTCAGTACAGAGAACAAAATCTTGTTTTTTTTTTGGCCTGCAGAGGACGACGCCACGTGTTTGGTGGGGGGGGTGAGAATTGAGTGGCAGTCATAGGAGGCAGGAAGCACTTTTGCACAACTTTCTTTAATTTTCTGCTGCTTGTATTTTAATTTTTTTATTTTTGTTTTTGGTAGGGATCAGAGAGGTGTTGCAGATGTATCGGGGCACTGTACTATTTTCCATGCCGCTCACATTCAATTGGACCCCAAAACGTGCAGTGACCCTTGATGTCTGCAGTGTGTCAGGGACAAAAAAAAAAGGATGCTTCATCAGATTTATGTAGGGTTTTCTTGTTTCTGTCAAATACTTAAATGTTCATGATCTTGTCCTCTTTGTAAAAACAATTGTTTGAATTTGTTTGTCCCCCTGCATTTTTATATATAAAGGCGTGAACATATTTATCAATGCATTAAGTGGAGGAGGTTTTTGTTGTAATAGAATTTGATTTTTTTTTTCTTGCATTAAATTCTATTGCTGGATATTAGACATATATATATATGAATATATATTCCTTTCTCTCTCTTTTTTTTTTTTTTTTTTACAGTTTTTAGGTCTTTTGTCAGTTTTGTTTCCCTCAATCACAATTATTCTGATACTTGATTGTCTTTCTGGATAACTAGCTTGCTTTTCCAATTTAAGAGGTGTTTTGTTATGACACACAAATCTAGAAATGTATCATTTTAAGTGTTCATGTATTAGATGGACAAATTGATTTTATGTTTTTCTCTGTTCGGGATAAAGTATAGGATATGAGTATGATTACTGAGTGAAATGCCTTTGGCCTACATTCATTTCATAAATGCCAATCAGTCGTGTATACAGACCTCAAGGCCTAATTTTGAACATATAGTAGCAGTCATAGCCGATATGTGGAAAGTTTGTCGGTGAACACATACTTTTTTTTTTTTTTCCTTCAGATTTGTATTTTTTAATTGCTCTCACATTCCTTTGAAATTTTACATTTTATTCCAGACTTAACTTGAATTTATTTGGTACTGTAAATTGTTAAGGATGGAACATTTTTGGTCAGATGGTAAACGTGTGACAGATTTATATTTGATAAAGTTTGTCAGGACATTAAACTTGCAGAATTGAAGTCACAGGTATGTTTTTAAATAGAACACATCTCATTCCATTTCCTGTTCAGTCTTATAAATTTTGAGTGGTAATTGTTTGGCTGCCTTATCGTTATTAGTACTGTTCATCAGTTTTTATGCTTGCAATTTGATTCCAGTGCTGGTCAGAAATATTGGCACCTTTTGCAGTTTTTAAAAATTGATGTCCATGGCCTATGTTGTTAGTCTTACACATTTAAACTGGTTTTTAAAAAACGTAATACTTCCTTACAAAATGAATAAAAGTCTGACCTCGAGTTTGATTTTGTTTTTTGTTTTTTTCGTTTTAAATTTACCCTTTCTGAGGCTGGAGATTACTGGTTTTTAGCTTTAAACAACGCTGAAATAAGTTCAGATCATGATTAAAATTGCAAAGTGTGTCAATAATTGTGATCATGTCCTCTCGTGGTGTATGAAAGGTTTCCACCCAAAAATATTCAGTTCATATTTGACTTTGATGTGTCGGTTTTTAAACCACAGGTTGAAATAAAAAGGGTAAAGACAGTTTCTAGTGTTGTAGACATGGTTTAAAATAGTACTTATTTTTAAAGGGTTTCTTGAAAGTTTAGATTATCAAAACTTGTCATGCCTTACATGATTGGTTTTGTAGGAAAGATGAATGTGTGCAAAAAAACATTTAACTCTTTGAGAGATTATGGAAAGTGTCCTAGAAGACTGTTCAATACAGTCTGGTTGAATCTCTTCAACATATTGCTCTATTTTTGCTTGGTGTGAAGGGAGTCCCTACCAGATTGAGCAGTGTAAATCTAAATGGAAAGTGTTGAATCATTTGTATACACAACTGGCTAATAAACTGCTAATAAATTGCATACTGGTGTTTGGAAGTGTTTTTTTTTTGTTTGTTTTTTTTATGTAGCTATTCTGAATAAATGTTTCATTCTTTAAATAATGGCAACTAGATTAGGTTTGATCTTTTAAATTTTATAGCTCTTATTCAAACTTCTATATGAATAAATTTTTCTGAAATTATCTTTCAGAAATGTTAGTGGGAAAATGTTTTAAATTTCTCTAAAAAAACATGAGAGGAACAATATATTAAATTAATGAACTGTAAATTGAAGATGTATACCTAAGATATTGTAAAAGTATTTAAATTTGAAGCATTTTCAGAAGTACTGATTATCTTTAAATTTACAGGTTGCTTTTATTTTGAAATAAGCTGTAAATATCTTCCGGGTGATGCTGCTTTTACGGGGGAATCGAAATATCACTTTAAATTCATGGTTCTGACGCATCTGTTAAGGTTGCTTCATGTGAATGTACCTTTATACTCAAAATAGAGAAGGGGAAGTCATTTTCTAAGAATCATTTGCAAAAAGAAACATGGGAAATAATTGTTTGGTTTTTTTTAAATCTTGTAAAATGACGGCGAAAAGACTAAAATTCTGGTTCTTCAATGTACATTGAACGCACCATTAAAGGTTAAAAACAATGGCTGACGGCTAGGTTTTGCGTATTAGTTTTTATATGCGAGGCAGCTGTAAATGTATGTGTGTGCATAGCTCATATAATTATTTGAACGTCACTTTAAAGGCTCTACTTTCATTAATGCTCAGTCAGAATAAAGTGTTGTTTTGCTAAGCTAATGTCCTTTGTATCGGAAATGTAACATAGCAGCTAGGCTATCAATGCTAACTAGCTAAAAGCTCTTTGATAACATAAGTCCTCACAACATGTTTCGCATTGTGATTAAATAAACCAGTATTTACCACTTCAAAACAGCTGAAACACGTTGTGCATATTAGCCACCTTGTTTATTGAAACATCAACATATTAGCTTCTTCAGTAGCATTTCAGAATAAAAGTCTCGTGTTTCAGGATGGCCTCATTTGGGTGGAAGAGGAAGATTGGCGAGAAGGTGTCAAAGTCTGTGGTCGAGCAGTTTGAGACTGAGGACGAGCGAACCGAAGGTGACGGTGAGACGGGTCAGGATGAGGAGGTGGACTGGCTGCACGCCATCAAGCGGAAGAGGGAGATCCTGCTGGAGGACTGCGCCGCAAAGAGCAAGAGGCTGAAAGAGGAGGGGACCCTGTTGGCTGAGGAGGGCAGGTGAGAGCAGCGGATGTCATTGTCACTGACTGCTTTTTAAAAAAAAAAAAAAAAAGGCTATGCACATTTATGATTGTGTGAGGATGTCTTAAAATAACAGTCCTCTATGACAGTAAAATGAATCCAGAAACATTTCTTTAGTTGCATACATTTTGCTTACACCCCCTAAATAAAAAAGGCAAACAGTTATAATGGTATTAGAAGGGAGAGGTGTGCTGTTGCCATTTGTCCACAAGAGGGCGGTATTGCACACAGCTAACATCGCTCTTATTTTATTAACCATAAACTTTAAAAGCAAAGGACAAGAAACCGATTAAACCTGGGCGAGATTTAAAAACCTTTCTCTAAAAATGGAGGGGGAAAATGCCGTTACTTTTGCTTTTCCTGGGAAACTTGATGGGATTTAAACAAAAACATTAATATTTAATTTTTAATTTATGGTAACAGTTATTCACTTGGCATCTTTGCATTACTTTGCAGGGCCAAGTTCAGAGGCCTCTTGATCTTTGGTGTGCCTCTAACATATTAAACTCATTGGCCTTTTTCAGTCAAAAGAACAATTGCTTTGTACAAACCCTGTTAGTGCAGAGGACGTGATATTGTGGCCTTTAGTTGCTGCCTGTAATCGCGTTTGCCCAGAGAAAGTGGATTTTGCTTGGAAATGATGCCACGTTGGTGCTGCCTAATGGATGCTTAGAGATTTGAGGTTGTGTCTGTTCGGGGATGTTGGTGACGGTGCATTTTCGTCTCCAGGAACATTGACCTCTGATGGAAGTTTCTTATTACAGAGGTTTGACTGTTTCTGATGTAATCACAGAGCTCCTTGGGCCTTGCTCCTGATCTGAGCCTCTGGGAATCTTTCTGTAAATATTTTAATGTACTTTAGTACCAGTGAATAGTTAATATATAACTAGATTTGATGTGGGCGTCGTATACCGGCCGTTACTCTTTATTTGTTGAGTTCACCATAATTTATACCCAGAGTGTCAGCTGCTGTACCCTGCTGTGAAAAAGAAATATATTTACAGCCTAATATCCTGCTATTAATGCTTTATGACAGTTTTCTAAACATTTTTTATCATCACTGGACTTTGTCAGACTCAAGTGCTTTACACAGTTTGCCAAAATCTTTGACTTACAGTGTTCATCTTGTGGTACTTTTATTTGGTATTTCTGACATCATCCTCAGGTTTTATGAGTTATATCTGCTTTTCTGTTTACTTGTTTTCTGACTTCAACATAATCAGTAAAAATACAATCCTTTCATTGTGGCACACAGTATTATAAAGATGTTTTTAGAAAGTTGTGTAACACCATATGCTTTTACTTAACAAAAAAAGCAGCTTGTCAAATGAACAATTTTTTTACATTTGATAGGTATTATAAAATAAGGATGCAGTGTGAGGTGTGATTGGTCAATCTGCACAGCAACTCAAATACAGAGCAGTCACCTTGTCTGTAGCAACTGTTTTATACATTATGAAGCAATTATTTGTTTCTATGAAAACATGTAACGAATTCTAGCTTATTAATGAACTTTTTTTTACTCCTTGCCAACTCATAACTTGCCAATTATAGGTTTAAAAACGCCTTATCTAAAAAGGAGTGATGTTGCCTCCCTCGTTCAATTCAAGGGGAAGTGCTGTCCAAATGTTTGACTGCTTTTGCTTCTACAAAAGCCAAATTTGCCGACATTCAGGTTTTGAAAGAAACTTTTTTAACTCCACCCAACCTTTCACACTAGTAACCCTCGGACGACTCATCATGTGAGGGGAGAGCTTCTCTTTTTTTTTTCTTTTTCTTTTTTTTAGATTGTTGTGTGTTGAATTGTCACAACTTCCTATTCCTTTAAGGTTTTCTGTATTTAGATGAGCTGCAAAGCTCCTGATTTTTGTTTTTCAAACTTTTGTTTACATCAGTAAACAAAATGAGAATTAGTGCTTTCTTCGCAGTCTCCTTTATGTAATCTACTTTTGACTGATAAGCAAAGATATAAGATTCATTATGAAAGGCATTTTTGTTGTTGTTCCTGTCCTCATGTGCTCCATTGCTTAATTTCCTCCTTTCCTTCATACAGCGAAGGTTTCTGCACTCCCTTAGTTTCTAGTTCCTTGTTCAGCTCTCTTCCCTATAATGAAATGATTTATGAATATATTGTTTCACCTGATCAATGTTAATTGCCTCATTGTGTGGTCTTAATTGCTTTCGGATTTCTCGGGCCATCCGTCTCGTTTTGAAGCGGTGAAAGCTGCTGACACGACAATGGGAAGGTCAAATTAATGACTCCACCTCAGTCTTTGTTCCCCCCGTTTGGGAAACTTGTTTTGAGTCAATACTGACCCCGAAGTGACGCTTTTCACAGATTTTACATGTCGATTCGGTGCGGTCATAAAGTAAACCTGTGCTGTGAAAACAAATGTATGCAAAACAGCTGAAACCAGTGGTGACAGCTGCTTGGTTTGGGACTCGTCGATGTGACTTACAACCAAATTTATGAAAATCCTGTGTATGTTTTAGTGGTTTTTTTTTCAAGCGGTCGTCAGCCCTGTTACCTCACAGTCTCTGACTTGCAGCCTGTTTAAAACTGCAGAAGCCTGTCTGTTTGTTTAAGGCTTTGCAGCCTTTGTTACCTCTGCCATTCTGTCAGGCCAATGGACAGGTGTTGCACAACGCAGATTGTTCTGGGAAACTTTTGACATTAAAAAAAAAATCAAATAAAAAAATCTACTTATGGCTCATTTAAGCAATGAGCTCTTGGAAATCCTGACTTAACTGAAACCAAGACATAAATGGGGAAATAAAAAAAATAAAAAAAAGATTTGTTGTGGGGAGAGGATCAAATTAAACTGAAGCATGACTCAGATGTGTTTCACAAATGTCTGTTTGCAGAAATGATTAGGGAAAATCTTCTCATTATATCCACAAAGCAAACTGTGTTTTAGTTACATAACGTATATAAAATCTTTGAGCTGAGACAATAAAACAAAGCCATGCTGAGTCCGTATTAAGCGTCTTATTAATGTAGGACAGGCATGGTTGTAAGGAATCATAGAGATGAGTCTATGAGTGTGTGTGTGTGTGTGTGTGTGTGTGTGTGTGTGTGTGTGTGTGTGTGTGTGTGTGTGTGTGTGTGTGTGTGTGTGTGTGTGTGTGTGTGTGTGTGTGTGTGTGTGTCTGTTGTTTTTTTAGGCACTGGGAGGCCATAAAGAAGTGGGATGAGGCTATTCAGCTGACTCCAGACAACTCTCCGTTGTACGAAATGAAGTCTCAGGTATATATTTACCAACTCATTGGTTTCTCACTGATGTCCCTGCTGCTGCATTCATGAGGGTTTTGTCACGTCCCATTGATAAGCTTTTATGTAAAAATATATTAGTGCATATGTCAGAACTCGACAATGAGGAGTATAATTAGGAAGTGAAACCAAAACTTTTTTTCTTTTTCCTCTGTTTTTTTTTTTTTTTATTATTGAAAGCCTGAAAAATGTGGTTTGCATTTGTATCCAGCTGCCCTGAGTCAATACTGCTTTGAAGCAACTTTATCTGTGGTAAAGCTGCAGGTCTATGCACATCAAACTCTTGAATATGCTTCAATCTAAATCACTGCATATTTAGAGTATATAATTTCTATACCTTGTTTTTGAAGGGTAGTGTTGCTATTGTGCCTCTAAAAGGTTGCTGTCTCTCAGTTTCTGTGTTTTTGCTTCTTCTTCTTTTTGTTTGGCTGTTTTGTGTCTGTTTGTGTTTGTTCTTTAGTGCCGATAATTTATGTCTTGCTCATATTCAGGAAAAAAGAAAATCGTTTCTGAACTCAGCAGGACAGTCTTGAAGTTGGAGGATGCAGTAGGGCAAAATTGACCTCTTCCCGTTATTTATCCATTTACTATAACTAATACAATATAGGCTAACACAATCAACCCTCTCCTTGTAACTGTAGTCATTCTCATCACGTCAAGTATTCCATGCCTAATACAATATTATCCATTACAGGAAATTTGAGAAGGAAATCATTAGTGGACCAGGCCTGGAGAAACTCTACCCTAAACAGTTTTTGTGTTGAGTTTTTTTTTTTTTCTTTTTCTGAGTTTACACACACACTGACCTCAGGTTACTTTGACTGCTTCAGCGTTTCTGGGTGTATTGTGAGCAGCGTTGGTTAGTTATTCTACTTGATGCTTCTACAGCCATGAAACGACAACAAGCCGACATTCCTCAGATTCGCACCGTTGCTCGGATGACATGTTCTCTTCTTCTTCCTTTCGATGCTTTGTGTCCGTTTAATTTAATCATTATTGCGCCCAACACATCCGGCTTCCTGCACATCAAAAGCTGGCATCATCTGTACGCCTTTCACCTCCTGGTCTTATGTGTTTCCATCATACAGTGGAACCCGCTGTTACTTAGTAGCATGAAGTAATTTGCCATTGGAGATGATATAGTTTTGGTGAAATGTAACTGGCCTCATTTGTCGGGCAGCTTCTAGTCACTGAGTTGACGTCTCGGTTGAGAAAACGTTCTAGTGGTGCAGTGGCCCTGTCTAGTATGATTGAGATGCCGTAGTGGGATGTTAAGAAGTCTGCAGGAACTCGGTGAACTGAATTGCAAAGAGGCGGGGGGACGCGATCCCTCTGGGGTGATAGACACCGATAAGGCCTCACCAAATTTCATCTCATTGCTGCTAAAGTTTATTTTACAAGCTGCTAAATTATAGGTTGCTGTTAGTTTGTCAAATACGGCTTTTGCAGTTTGGTTTCATCGTTGTCTCATAAATAACGGCTGTGTAAAATCCATGTCACGGCCCTTTATACTCGAGAGTGAATTGCTTCAGAGCCTACGCAGTATCAGATGGATCACTGCCGTCAGGATATGTAAAACCTCTGGTTTGGAAGAGGGTATTTTTCTTTTTTTTTTCCCCATCCTCAATCAAGAAGTGTATGGTTAATATATCACATACAGAAATGTAGCTGGTAAGCTCACACCAGCGTAGCGTTTAAGAGATTGAGTATTTGAACGACTTCATTTCAACAGTGAGTGTAAGTTCAGGTCAGGGGAGATGTAAGTTAACTCCAGGAAGAAATTTAAAGCCCATGATGGTGCTGCTGCTTTGCACACTGCTCCTCAATTTAATTTCATGTGGTTAATTATATGTAACCTTATAGGCTCTAGGTATGGAGCCAATTGCTTTATATTAAACGACAAAACACTTTTGCAAAGAAATTTTGCAAATGTTTTGCCTTTTATTGAAACTTTATAATGTGACTGAATATATCCCTTCCTATTGTAGCAGGTGGAGAAAATCCCCCTGACTTTGATACCTAAAATTTTAAATCACATTTTGATTTAAGTTAGATTTTATCGCAGATTTGTAAAATGGAGCATGCTTTTAAAATACTTATAAATAAACTTCTCAGGAAAGAAAAAAAAAAACTGAAATTATTTTATTAGATGTTAACATCCAAGCAGTGTGGCACATCCATACATTGTGTGGATGTGCCATAAGTTTGTCCAGCTGAGCAGAAACAAAATTAAAGTGATTATCTTCGGACCTAAACAGGAACTGGCTCCCTGAAGCTCGGAGAACAGACTTTAAAATACTGTTGCTAGTTTATAAATCACCACAATACATTAAAGACCTGCTGTTGTTGTACCAACCTTCCAGACCCCTCAGGTTTTCTGGTTCTGGTTCTGCTCTGCATCCCCAGAACCAGAACCAAACGAGGAGAAGCAGCATCCAGCTTCTATGCACCACAAATCTGGAACAAACGTCCAGAAATCTACAAAACAGCTGAAGCACTTAGTGCCTTTAAATTAATACTAAAACCCATCTGTTCAGAATTGCTTTTGGACCGTGGCAAAGGAAACGCTAACCAACATTTTGATGTGTAATGACGGCTCTTGGAAAAATGTAATGTTTCGATTGTTGAATTTAATGTCCTTCTGATGTAAAGCGCTTTGACTTGCCTTCATGCTGAAATGTGCTACACAAATAAATTTGATTGATTGGTTAGCGTTAAACATTCCCAGAAACTTAAGTGTTTGACTTTATTAAACGTAGCAGTTGAAGGGATGCATATGATGCTTTAATGTTTTCTGGTCAATTAATTATAAATCTCTGCAGTCAGTAAACGCCCTAGTCTTAGTGCCACTAAGTCAGGCTGACAACAACAGTCTTTTGTGTAGATGATGTTGCTGAGTCAGCTTTTTTCAGTATCTGGTAAGCGTTCAGATTTCCCACAGAGAACGAGCACAGTGGAAAGAAAACAATTATTCTACGACAGACACCTCCTAAAATAAGATCTGATTTCAAGTGCCGTCTCATGCCTAATCAGTTTTGCTTGTCTTGTGATCTTCACACTATTTGTAATGTAAACAATTGATGATCCTCTCTGAGGTAACGACGTAAAAATGTTTCAATATTTAATTGACGCCTCTGATTAAAATTTCTTGCAACCAGACACCATGAGAGTTCACGTTTTCTATTTAATCTCAGTTTTTTTTTTTTGCATGAATAGTCTAGTAATTATTTAAATTATCCACAAAAAAAGTCCACTAAAAAGACAATGAATATTATTGATTTACTATTATATTTTCTGTTCATCAGTGAGTTGGGTTCCTATCTGTTCCTTTCTTGGTTTTGGTGTCCTATGTGTGGATCAGTATTTTCTCGATTACATTGCATACGCAGAAATATAGATGCAGTCTTTCTTTTTTTTTTGCCATGTGTGTTTCCTCTGCAGGTGCTGACCATCCTGCATGAAGTGTTTCCTGCTGTGAAGGCAGCAGAGATGGCCGTGAAGTTCAGGCCGCTGTGGTGGGAGGGCTGGCAGACTCTGGGCCGGGCACAGCTCAACCTGGGAGAGGTGGACCTGGTGAGCAACGATGGTTTCTTCAGAGGGTGAAAGGTTTGGTTTAAGAAAGTAACAACTGATGAGTTAAATTAAGCACCTTTGTTAATCGGTGTTAACAGCATCTAGAAATGCTGTTAAAAAGATTTACAGTAGGAGCAATGTTTTAAATTGAGAAACATTAGCTAACAAACTTTTATTTGTTCAAACTTGATCTTTTTTCTAATTAACTGGCTTCCAGGCTTCCAAGAAATAACGTTTTGTGATAAAGATCTTGAAAATTTTAAAGGAATATGACTTCATTCAGGCATGCAAGTTGTTTTATAAGTCTCAGCCTTGGGGCAAATTTCCTTGCCGCAGCAAACAGCATAGCATTTACATTTCATAGCTTTAGGCCTTTTCTCTGGTGTAACACACCAGTATGGATCTGAATTATACACAACCAGTTCATGATCTGGGTTGAAATGTTCATTTGGTCTGCAATTAACCTTTTATTTCGTTATGCTGAACTCATCAACGTCAGGTTTCTGAAAAACTGCAGGTTTCCTCTGTGGTTTGAAGCACTTCGGAAAAGTCTGGAATTTATTTTCCAGGTTTCACAAAGCATGAAGAAGGAAAATATGTAGTTCAAGACTTTCTTCCCGGCGGTATCCGTCCATTATTTTGTCCTTTTATCCATTAAGTCGTCCATCTCAATGTTTGCTGATCCCGTATCTGTGGATGTTTTGCTAATATCTGAAACATGTGCTTATATTGAAAAAAGAACTTTGAGATCAAAAACGGTGTGGAAGATACAGATTAAATAACTCTATTTCCCAGTTTGTTTACTTGTTTGTACGCTTCCATCCTCTGATCTGACACATTTCATATGAAGCGCACCCAGCTGCCTGCGGCCCAGACAATTGACTAAATTGCCCCGGAACACGCCGGGACTTGTGAATGTGAAACCTGTGGATCACAGTGACTTTATTGCCCCCCTCCCAGCAGCCCGGCAGCCTTGGTTAAAGACAAAAAAAGCCCTTCAGGTTATTTTCGCTCATGCATGCCTTAATGCGGGAGACCTGCGCTAGAGCCCCAAAAACAACAATGGGAAGTGTTGAAAGTTACTTAAGCTCAAACAAAACTAAATATAGACACACCTCCTCACATAATGAAGCCCTTTTGGTATGACAGAACAAATATCTATTTTTAGTACAACTTGTTCTGTCGTGTATTAGAACATTGGGTGTACCAACATGTTCAGGCTCTGAGGCTACCAACATGTTTAGCAATTCAGACGATCTTGATTTTTTTTTTTTTTTTTGTCTTCTTTTACTTTAATTGTTCTGTTATGTTTTTCTTTAATTTCCAGTAAACTCAATTCAGGGTAAAGAGATAATAAAAAAAATAAAACATCAACAATATGTTGGCATTCATGGTCTCTTTCACAAATACATTGATCATCTCTGGATTTTTCTTTTGATGGGCATTGAAGATTAAATGTATTGACCTGTTTTTTCTTTTTTCAAAAAGTTTTTTAATTGCAAACTCAAGTCTATTATTGCTTGTAAAACATAAAACAATCTAATCTTGTTGCTAGATACTTTCCCCCCTAACAACAGTTAGTTTTTGGCAGCGTGAAAAATAAATAATTTATAACATCCAAGTTCAAACACCTGAAGAATTTACTCCTGCAAATACTGCAGCTTTTATTTCTCTGTTCATTTCAGGGACAGTCACATCTATTTGAGATTCTTTTAATCGTGTTCAGGAGTTTTAAGTTGGTAAAATAAAAAGCTGTGAAGCCGAGGAAATTGGTGTGTCCCCCGATGTTGGACTTGATTCGGACCTTTGCTATGACGATGCTTGAGGAGCTGCTTCTACTTGACCACAGCTAACTTATTTAATTAAAGCTTTGTGTTTTAAATAGGGATCTCCAATAAAACGATTAGCAGCCCCAATGTCATCTTGCACATATTATAGTGTTGACTTGTACTTGTACAGATTGTCTTCACTGTTCTTTTAAGGAAAGGAAAGCCTATCTGAAAAGAAAACACTATACTTATTATGAACAGTTTCATGTAAATATGTCTGATTTTCATCTCCTGTCTTCTGTAAAATGATTGAAAATGCTGACATATCTTTTCTTTTAATCTTCATTTGACTTTCACCTTATTTTCCAGCTCCTTAGCTTCAGGAGATGCTCGACAGGTCTCTGATATTTGTCAGAGTTTATTTGTAAGATCATCAGTCAACTTTATTGGCGTGTCGGATGAAATCGATTCCACCATTTAATGGGGATCAAATGGTCATTCATCAGGTCAGGCGCCTGGTTGTGTGAAGGACGAGAGACGCTTGAGATTTTGTTGAGTGGGGCCGCAAGTTTCAACACAATTTTCTAGTCATGACTCAGCGAAGAGATATTGATCTCATTTCATAACAAACTACAGCTGTCAAGGGTAAGAAGGTTAGGATCATAATCCCAGACACGCATCTCAAAGACTTCCAGCTCTTTTCCTGAATGATTGCCCCCCACATTTCACATTTTCCACTGCTTCCGCAAAACTTTCCTCCTGTTGGCACTCTCTCTGCAGGCTGTGAGGTCCTTCCAGATTGCCATCCACCTGTGTCCCTCTGAGCGCAGCCTGTGGCAGGAGGATCTGAAATGGGCCTGGACCTTACAGAAGCAGCAGCTGGCCACCAAGGAGAAGCTCAGACAGGAGGAGGAGACCAGAAAGCAGATCCTCAATGCCCCCGAGCTGGAGCAGGACTACGACTTTGAGTCCGATGAAGTGCTAGCGGCCTGCGTGGCTGTCGCTGACAGGCAGACGCAGTACGAGGAGCTGAGGAGGACCACGGTGGTGGTAGACGCAGAGGGGAACGTACGCAACGTAGTGAGCGGGGAAGAGGGATCGCGGGATACGGACACGCCAGCAAGCGAGCAGTTTGTTAAAGCAAGAGGACTCTGAACTGCTCTCATATTGAACTGATTATCCCGTGCAAAGCGTAAACTTAATATTAGACACAAAGATCACAGAAAACTGAGTTGTTGCAACTCTTTGTATTTAACTATCCCACCTCTTTACCATCAATTATAGTTAAATGTGAACGTTAAGTTTTTATATCTGTTGTGACTCATGGGGCTGGAAACGAACGTGGAAAGATCAGCCTGGGGAGTCACGTTTCAGTCAGTGAAAGTCGGTTCGATGTTCAGCAAGAGGCCACTGCTCCCATTTATGCAGAAGGGATCCAGATGCTCAAGTATACAGTGCCTTGATAAAGTTTTTGTACCAGTTAAAGTGTTTCACAATTTGTCACATTACAGCAACAAACCTCTTAATGTATTTGATATGACGGACCAGAACAAAGCATCTGCAGAAGGAAATTTATACTTGTTTTTCAACATTTCCACGATGAAAATAATGTGAAATGTGTGGCATGCTTTTGCTTTCAGCTCACCGGAGTGACAATCTTTTAGGCTGTATGTCTACCAGATTTGAGCTTATGATCTAGTTTTTTTTTTTTCAGGGCTGGAGACCCCTGGTAGAGAAACAGATATTTCTTTGACAGATTACCTCATCTTAGTTGTGAATCTCTGCTGCTCCTCCAGAGTTCCCAAAGGTATCTTCTGCTTTTCTGATTATAGCTCTAATTGCCCATCCTGTCAATTCATACTAACTAACTTCACTTATCTGTTATGTTCCTTGATCATCGTGATGATCACTAGTGTTTTCCTAGTACAGCTAGACCGTATTTACTAGAGAAGGGTTAAAGGTAAACGGCTGCACTGAGGTTCCCATTTTTATCTGTGCAAGTAATTGAAACATTGTGTTGTTTTAATTCCATAAAACATAAAATTCCAGAAAAATATATTGATGTTACCAGTTTTAATGTGACAAAATGTGTAAAGGTTCAGTGGGTATAATTACCTTTTCAAGGCACTGCATTAATAAAAGACAACCAATTTGTTTTATTTTGAAATTGGTTATTATTGTAGTGTCTTTTGTTTTATTTACTTTCACACACAGTAAAAGTTTTGGGGTTTTTTCTAATCTGAAAATAAACAATAATTATTCTTTGTGTGAAACTGTCAACTTTTTGATTTGTACTTCTAAAATGGAAATGATTGTCATTGTGAGTACATGCTAGGCCGTTCCTTTCTATTGCAAGTGTCATAAAGTGAACAAATTAAGTTTTAACATTAAACCAATCCTTTAATATTTTAACCTCTTGAGAGTTTTTGTAGTTTTTCTTTCAGTTTTGTACATAAAATTTCATTTACCCTTTCACTGCTTTTCCCTATCAATCATGATAAAAAAAACAAACTGATTTGTATCAAATAACAACAGAAAAAATATGTAACACAAATATGTGATTGAATACATAGTCGCTCTCTTTAAAGTGAATGACTTAATTCAACAGAGGCTCGGCCACTTGGTGCTAGAAGTCGTAAATCGGGGTGGAACCGAGCAACGAGAGAGCTACAGCTTTGTAGAACATTTATTTTCTGGTAAGATGGCGACACAAAGCATCCAGCTAAAGCTACACAGAAGACAATGAGATGGATGTTCTGGAGTGGCCTAATCAAAGCCCAGACCTTTGATTAGGACTGATAGAGACAACTGATAGAGAAGTTGTTGCAGAACTTGGAAAGGTTCTGCAACAACTTTTTTTGTCAAAAAATAAACAAATTCCAACAAATTTTGTTGGTCTTGATTCATTTGCAAATAATAAACGGTAAAACATCCAAGTACTTCCATCAAATCTGGATGCGGAAAATGCATTCTCTTATCAAGCTAAGAAAGTGCAGTGATGTGTAAACCTAATTAAAAATGATGAATTAAGATTGGGAAAACAAATTCATATTTTTTGACAAATAATACAGAACACACTCCAATAAAAAAAAAAAGAATAACAACCTTCAGAGTTTTGCTCCACACCCTGGGTTTAGGTCATGTCAGAAACTGGGCCTCAGAAAGAAAGAAAGGTCAACAAACAGCTCAATATATACTGACAATCTTGATCATAACTCAGTTGGAAGACATTCCTACAGCATGTGTGTCTGTTGACTTACATGGTTCAGTCAGACTAATCCAACACGCGTCCCACAGGGCTGAGGTCAACTGAGAGAAGACGCCACATGACCGATAGCAGGTTGGCTTTCTCCTCCGTGTTGTTTTTGCCGAGCACAGATGTTGGGGTCTGAGTCAGCCAGTCGAGCATTTAAAGGATGAAGACAGGGAGGCATCCCTGTTGATTAACAGTCATAAACTCCTCTCCTGCTCCTCTTTGCGGTGATTTCACTGAATCATCCGTCTGATAATGAGCATAAATAATTCAAATCGTTTTCAGTGCTCTTCAGATAGGACTCATTTTACTTTCCACTTGTAATTGGGGGAGTTTAGGAGTGGCTCAGCTTTTTCGAACGTTTTCGCGCAAATGAGACAAGAGGCTTTCAGGACGGCTGACATCCGAGGACGTTTTCATTAAACTGACAAGTTGGCTGATGAGCAAACAAGGTTTTTATTGATTTTGTTTTTTGGGTTTTTTTTACAAATATATCTGCCGTATAACAAATATAAACAAGACTAACAAATCCCTCTTGGATACATATCTGCAGTATTCAGACATTTTAGCCATTCGCAGGCGGCTGTGACCCCTGACCCCTGTGAACTGCAGGGGTCCACTGTCTGTCTGAATCTGCTGTACTGGATCTTGCAATGACTCTGGATGACAGATTAGGGTGATTAATCCGGCTCTCGGGGTTATTTGTATTGCGCAGTCTGCCACAAGGCGTTTCAAAGTGGTTACAACTTAATAAGATCATGTAAAAATCAATTACTAGTCAACAAAAAACATTTACATTTTGTCAAATGCCATCATCAGAATCATTAAGCAAATAAAGTAGTAAGTTCCAGTTATTATTAATCAAAGGTAACTCTAAACAAGGGGCATTGTAGCCCTTGTTTTAAGGAACTCAGGGTTTTGTAGTTTTCTAGAAGTTTGTTCCAGATTTTTGGAGCATTAAAACGCTAAAATGCTGTGTGGTTCTCTAATGTCTATTCTCTGAGCTACAGGGATGCAGTGAAAGGATTTTAGTACTGGGGTGATGTGCTCTATCTTCCCATCAACTCGGACGAGTTTCCCTCTCCCCCGCAGTGGAGAAACCTCCCCACAGCATGATACTCCCACTACTATGTATCACAGTGTGAATGGTGAGTTTATTGTGATATAAAATGTTCCTCCACTTATAGTCTTTTGCATGTAGCTCAGAAATTGTGTGATCTGACTCAGGCGCATTCTTCCACAGATTTGCCGTTTCTAAACTAGGTTGAGTCTACGGCGGCTCCCTTCTTTCCATTCTTCTTTACTGCGACTGACCTGAACACGTATGTTTGCTCAGATTGACAGAATTGCCAGGAAAGCACAACAGACGTGCAGAAGTGGGAGTTTATTTTACGCCGAGAACAGATTCCTACCTCTTGTACGTATAAAACATTTAATCTGGATAATATTCTAGTGTATCACCGTACGTGTAGGGAAAACACAAAATCGCAGTGGCAAATTCCCAATGATAAAAAGAATAAATTATAATGGGAAAGAAAAAAAAACAAATGTTTACTCTTAATTATGTTGTAGGTGCAGCTGTTATTTTAAGATCTTTTAGTGAGATAAGTGGCGCCAACCTGTATGTGATGAGGATGTGTCATCTGTCTTCGTGGTCTCCATATGTCCCCCGCGTGCAGATGTGTGTTCATGTGTGAGAGGAGTGGTAAGAAGTTCCTCGTCGAAATGTGTGAGTGGATGCCTCGAGAGCGCTAAAATTGTTTGAGCTACTGTTAGTGAGGCTTTCAGGATGCAGACAGTCTGTGGTGGAAGACAGTACAGACTTCCTGCATGGTCTGGAAAAGTCTGGCATTGAAGTGTGTTCCAGTTTGGGTTCAGCATGGAATAATATTTGTATTTCCAGACTTTGTTCCCCTGCTCCATTGTCTAGATGGTGTTTTCTTCTTTTTCTTGCTTCCTTCCTTGTGTCCGTCCTTCTTGTACATATTATTCCTTGTCGCGCCTTTATCTTCTGTCTTGTAACACCCCTTTCTTTCATACAATGCATCCATGCTTAATTTTCTCCTTCTTTTGATGTCTTGTAATTCAATTTCAAATGCTTTATGTCTGAACGCCGTTATATAAACAAACTTGCTGTATCTTGCTTTCTTACCAATTGCCGTTCCGCCTGCTCTTTGTGTCTTCCTTGTTCCCCATCAGCCTCCCATTCTCTCCACCATAAAGCCTGCCTTGTAGGAACATTTGGAGTACTAATTCAGAAAACACACAGATCAAAATAAAGGGGCAGAAAGGCGGCTCTACAAAGCCTTCAAAACCCAGATAGGCAAAACAGCAAGGAATCGCTGCTGCGAAGGCCAGGACCTGATGATGAGTCAAACGCAGTGAACCAGATTTAGAAAAGAGAACATATAACATGTGGGTGTTAAAATGCAGTAGATAAAATCTAAAAGAAGAGGTTTTAAAAGGCAAAATGCCCTTACAGAAACCCACATGTGAAAAGAAAATGAACAAAGCTGTTAGAAGCAGCACAGAAGACTTTGTGAATAATCAAATATAAGATGCCCCATTTAACATAAACTAAGATGTTAAATATGAGGGTTTTTGTGAGTACATGACTGATTGTACCAGGGAAGTCTATATGGACAGAAGATACCAGAGCTCTCAGATAACTCGTGGTTATTTAATAGTTTTTTTTTTTGTTTTTGTTTTTTTAACAGAGCTGCTTCTTCATTGTTATTATTAGGATGGAGCAATGCACATCTGCTTTGAACTGAAACTGACGTCGGATCCTGTAAAATATATGCTTATGCGAAATAAGAAATCTTTTTCAGGGAAGTGTTTTTCACGTTTTCAGTGTTTGGTGTGAACGGAGGTAAAATATGTGTATGGAAAACCCATAAAGCTCCCTGATAAAAGTTTTAGGATTACTGGAAAAGCTATTTAAACCCATCTCTCGCTGTCAGAATGCGGTTTATGGTCCAAGTATTGGCGTTTGAACTCAGGTCAGGGTGGCCAAGATTGCATAAAAGATAGAATATAGTGAAGCAGGCTTATTTAAATATGGACACAAAATATTGAGAGACCTGCAGAAGATCCTGACGAAGAAATTTATTCTGTTTAAGTACCCATCTGCAGCGCTAATAGTCCCATCCACAATGCTTTTTTTTTTTTTTTTTTGTAACTCATTCTCTAAATGTCAGCTGTTTTTAGAGCTTTAAATGTCTAAATGTCTAAACCAGCTTTTCTTAAGTGTATGACTAACCAGGTCTGATGAGGTAAGAAAACAATGCAAGTTTCCAGGAGGGATCATTTTTCATCTGCTAAAAATCTTCCTTTGGCTGTTTGTCAGTCACAGCTTTGTGTCTGTGGAGAGACTTTACAGCCTGAACAGATCTCTCAGTCTGAGGTCGCAGCTCCCGATAAAGAGCACTCGTCCTCAGAGGGGACATTTAAACGCTCCCCGGAGGCTCTGGACGGACGCCACGTTGGACCTGGAAATCCTCGTGAGGGGATGATGATGAGGGGGTTGAAGAAGCGATCCGCCCACAGGTGAGCGGGACCGGAGAGTTGTCTGTCGGTTCCATCTGAATTGCTGTCTGCTTTAACTGCTTTGGTCATTACTGCTGTTATGGGAAGAGGTGAAGGGGATAACATGTGTTGCGCATTTTAAAAATGATCCTGCTGACAAAGGAAAACACTAATGAAGACCATTTCTTGAAGGGGAGAGTGTAGCTTTTCTTGCACAGGTATTCTGTGTACTTTTACTTCATATTAAGATAAATAACAAAATTGTTAGTAGACCATCATTAATTGCAGAGGCGTTAAGTGAACACTTTTCCTCAATTGGTAATTCATTACCCACTCATTCATACTCTGAGTGGAACCAGATTCAGAACAGATGTGGCTGTTCTTTTGCCTTCAGAACTTCACTTGAGCTACTGCTGACAATCACTTCAGAAATGTGCTGGTTAAAAAGGTAGGAGGTGGTTTGGTAGAAACAGATTATTATTAAATTTAAGCCCAACTAAAGTCCTGGTGGTAGGTACAAAATTAATATTTAAAGTGTGGAAATCTAAAGAGTTCATGAAAATAGGTTCCTTACAAATGTGCAACTCAGTCACTGGATCAATGCTACAAAAAAGGAGACATAACAGATAATTAAACATTAACCTCACCTCCACCAGCTACAATACAAAGATCATACAAAGTTTTAGATTTTTTTCTCTAAATCAAAAACATTACATTTTCCTGCAATAGTTGATTCTCAAACAGCACTAGAAACACGCTCCTTCCTGGAAATATTCAGAAATTGATTTACAGTACAGAAGGGGAAATTGAGGGAGGAAATACAACCTAAAGCATTTCCACGCCTCTGCAACATTAACAAAGTTTCGTATTTCTATATATGGAGGCAGTAGTTTTCACAGAGTACATGCATGAGGGGCTTCGACCATCACCAGGTGTTTCCACAGATCATTTGTTCCCTTATTTGCAATACGTTTAAGAATATGTGCATATACTGTATATAATACATATTCTGAGGGGGCTTGGGTTGTTTTTTTAGGGGCAATGAGAAGAAAAAATGATAAGTATAGTCTTCTTCTGTCCCTTTTGAACATGTTATTCTGTTTTTGTTGTTGCTGAACTATTTTGAGTGTTGCTTTGCTTTACTTTTGTTTGTTTATTTATGCATTTGTGTCTATTTCTGTCGTTTTTCTCATGTGTGAAATAAATCACACCAACTGATGTTCAGCAGCAGCATCTTATGTTTTATCATTTTTATTATCTGATTTATTTAATTTATCTTTAGAAACTGGTCAAGCATTATGGAAATATGCTACAGTAACCACCATTTATAAAGGGCGGACCCTCAATTATTAATAACATAGCAAAAATATCTGAAACAATTATTTTAAACAACCCTCTAAATATCTTGATGAACATACCTTACCTCCACGCCGATCTGGATTTAGGCCGATAAATTCAACAATCATCCAAAGCATTGATTTGGTGTCATGTTCACTTGGTCCAAATTCGGCTGAATGTTTGTGATCATTGTATATAAAGTCTTTCCAAGTAAGCATTGATGTGTTTGCTCTAAGCCACATTAAGCTTAGTGTTCATGAACTTCTGACTTTGAGGAAAGTAATAAAAATACTAATGGAATACCAATGGAAAAGTGAAAAAAAAAATGGTTATGTCCTTTTTATGCAGCGTCTGTGAACATCTGGTTTCAGCTGTTGCTACTGAACATTTGTATCCATCACCCTTTAAACTAATAACCAGCACAGCAAATTGCATTTCTAAGTAATTTGAATAGGAAAAATCTGTGAGGGTTAATCTGTAAAGATATTCTGCGAAGATATCAGAGATTGTTGACTTGACTGGATAAGATGAAGTTGCCACTGAGGTGAGACGAATGGAATCAATGTAAATACATTTGTACTGGATTATTCTTTATCTTCAGCAAAGGGGAAAAAATGGATAGTTCTTCTTGTTGCTCCTGGTTTTTTTGGGGGGGTTTTTTTGTGAATAATGCAATTAAAGCAACATTCTTAAGAATCCTTTTTTATTATTTTCATTTGAGGAGTTCAGCACATTATGGCGTTTGGTCAATGAAAAACAGGTGCATGTGGACCTTTATCGAAATAATGTTGTTAGCAGCACAAAGAGAAATAGTGTTCAAAAACAACGTTACCTGTCAGGACACTTGATGTGTTTTAATCCCTTTCTGAACATCGTCACACAGTCAAATTAGATAGGACGCCCTGCACTTTACGTAAAGCCGAAATAAGATAGGACTCTTTCAAAGTACTGCGCTGCAAGATGCAAATGAATAATGTTATAGAATAATAGTCACATTAAGGTTTTTTTTTAGTCATCTTCTAGTGTATTTACCATGGAAAAACCACAGTATAGCTGCCTTTTGGTATGAAATGCAGAAAAATACTATATATCTAGCAATGTCAGGGATGCCCTTTGAAATAATACAACCTGCTTGCAAGTGTCAAGGCATAAAAGGGGAAGAAAAAAGAAAAATCCAAACACACTATAAGCGTATTCATCTTTTGGAAATGCAAAATGGCACAGAAGTATTGAAACCTTCTCACAGAGAAGACATTAGCATACATTTTCACACTTTAAATAATTTAACACGCTGTTCACATTTCAACATTGACGCTATACTGTCATTGCCTGTCATTCATGATGGCCAAGCAGTGGTTCGAAAGTCTTCAAAGTGCAACAGAAGAGCTCCTCTATGATGTCCGTGGATTTGTACATTACATCTGCGGTGATTTGAATAAATTGCGGGGAATCAATACTGAGGAGTAATACAATGATAATACACTGAGCTCATGACGACGGTTATATGCATTTTTCCTGCGTGTTTGCAGTATTGTCTGTGAGGGTCATGTGCAGAGCCGTGTCCTTAGGACAGATAGGAAGGTCGCTTTGCGCCTTACATGCCTCGTCGTCCTCGAGCCCCGTCTGAGGCTGCGGCTCCTCCTGTGTACACTGCAATGTCTGTGCAGCCGCTGGACAGGAGCCGTCCTCGGACCTGGTCTTAAACGAGGCCAGCCCCAGCGTGTTCCCATCACTCGGGTACAGGACGGTCCGTAGGGTACTGACTCTTTCTCCCGGCTCATGGGATATCAGTGAAGGGGAATCCCTCGAGATGATGGAGGAGGAAAGGGCGCCATCTGCACAGCGAAAGCGTCCTCTTCCCCGCCGTCCCCGCCCGCCCATTTTGCAGAACAGACACTTGATCTTCTCCAGGACTTTGAGAACCACCGACTTTTTCAGGAGAATGTAGAACCAAGGGTCTAGGATGGGGTTCACGGAGGCCATGCGGATGGCGATGAGGTCCTTGTTCAACCCAGACGTCTGCAACTTTTGGTTTGAGAACAATTGGTTTTCGAAGATCCTCAACTGTTGATAGAAAACAGAAATAAGTTAGTTTTAAAAGGCAGCATTCCAAACTGCAGAGGGATATCATATTCCCCAACACATCTTTGAACTTTTTAGATTAGATTTTGTATGCTGGAAAGTGTGGAATTAAAAACAAAGGACATGTTTTGTTTTGTTTGTTTTTTTTCTTTTTGTTTGTCTGTCTGTTTATTTGTTTTGGTTTTTGCAAACTAAATCTGAAAATGGCACAGATTTACTCAGGCTTTGCTTATGACAGCACTGACTCAATGCACTGTGTAGAGGTGGTCTCAAACTCCAGACCTCGAGGGCCGGTGTCCTTCAACCTTTAGATGTCTCTCTGATTCAGCACACCAGGCTCCAATACCAGCTCATTAGCAGAGCTCTGCAGAGCTTGACTGCATGCTAGTGAGCCAGTTTTACCATTTAATTCAAGCGTGTAGGACACATCTAAAAGGTGACTTCAGCTTAAGACCAGTGCTGTACCTTTGCCTTCACTTCCAGCTGCGAGTCCTCCAGCCGTTACAGACACAGTTCTTTTTTGCAAAACAGTTCAAATTCAGCTGATCTGATGGAGAGCATCTGCAAACATCAACGTTTAAGTATTGCCTTTGCACCTCGACTGAATCTGGCCTGGGCTTTGACTTAAATAGATCTGGTTGTATTCAAAATGCCTTGCCTGATTTCCACAAAGCAGCACCGTTCCTGGGTCAGGTGACAAGTTCTGTCAGGGTGGAGATCCGAGCTCATTGATTTGGGGACTTAAAATCGTGACTGCCTGCCCAGCCAGAGTTCAGCTAGTGGCATAAACACACCAAACTGCACCAACCCGTGCCACACCAAGCCCGTCCTACCTCACATAAATTCCCCCAAAAGAGACTGACAAGTTTGTTGGCAGAAGGTGAAAAGTTCTCAAGAGTGTAAGTCCTTTTATTATATGGCATATTAATGCCATGTAAAGAGCAAATTCTTAATGACTCATTACTGATGGCAAATTAAGTGCGACCACTGTGGGGTCTAAATGGAAATGGTTCTCGCCGTCATCAAAAATGAGCCTGTGGCTGTTGCTTCCCATGAGTGTAACCAGCACTCATTTCTTAAAGCCAGAGGCACAAACATCTCAATTTTTAACATAACAGTCTTCATCCCCCACCCCGTTGTTTTGTGAAGCTATTTTTACATTTTCATCTGTGAACACATTTAAACTCTGTTCTGGCCTCGTAAAGTCAATAACCTAATTAATGGTTCCATTACACCTTCTGGTTCTGGTCCAAAAGATGTGGGGTGAAGCAGTTCTGTTGCTCCTGTTTACCCCAACAAAAAGGAACGTTGCAAATATTGAATGTGCTTGATGACAGGTTTTATGGCCCTGTGTCAAAACGTTGATCTCAATATGAGATATAAAGAGACTGATATAAAGATTGAGAAGTACATTTTACATGAAATCCTTTTTTTCTCCACAGAGTAAAGCTTTCATAAATCACAATATGTGTCTTAATGAGTCTGTAATGACAATAGTAAATCACTTTCAGAATTTCTTTGCAACACAAGAAATGTCAGATTTTACATGTTTACCCTTTTGAGACTCCCTTGGCTCATTTATCTCCTTTCAGCCACTTTTTAATTTTTTAGCAGTCAATATTTTTGGCCATCAGTTTGTTGATTTACTCTTAAGTTACACATTTAGTCATGCAGTTGCATCAGAGCTAATGCAGGAGGCCTAAAGAGAGCACCTTTGTTGTATAGTCTTGCATTGCTGCAAAGAAGTGAAATCTATTATTGGAAACAATAGCTCTAAATAAAGCATCCACACAAGTAACTCATTCTGCACTTCATAAGTTTTAGTTTGTTTCTTAAAAAATGGAGGATGCTGTAATTACAAAAAAAGTATTTTTTTTAAGCAGTTAATGCAAAATGCAGGATAAATTTAAAGTTTTGATTAAGACTGAAGAGGTTAAAATGCTTAAAAATGAAGGCAGAAATCAATAAGAACATGCTGAAAATAATTTAATTTTTTTAGATAACTTTTTATGCAGAGATTTTTATGTGTGTGTGTGTTTTCAGCTTTTTCAGGTGCAGGGTTTTGCACCAATATATTTTCCCATTTGCACGATACCAGCAAAATGCCAGCTTCAGAGGGGGGTCGACTCGTTAGACTTACGCCCTTCTCAGAAGTAGACTTACTTAAATGGAAAAATAAACATGCGGTCAGAAAATCAACAGCAACCGTGTCAAAGCTTTGGTTTAACAAACGGAACTGAAAGAGGGCGCGCGCGTAACCGCACGTGCTCCAGAGTCGTGCCCCATTTGCCCACAAAGATCTCAGATAAGAACACAAAGTTCTGGACATCTGCGGTGGTCACATACATTTCAGTTCCTGTTTACTTTCAATGCCAATAAAACTGTTTTGTTTGATGTCGATGCTTTCTTACATTGTGCAACCTGTGACGCTACGGCGCGCGCGTACAGACCCAAAGTTTTGCAGTTTGGGCAATGATCACCCACCCCATACTTACAACTAAAGGTATCGAGCAGATGAGGACCACAGCTGAGGTCCCGATGAGCACAACCACCATCTGGATCTCCACTCCGGCCAAGCGCCTGAAGTTCCGCCGGCGCCGCAGCTCCGCGATGCGCCGCGGGTCCGTGCCCAGCGAGGTGCGGCGGATGAAGCGCCTGTGCATCAGGATCAGCGCCCCGCACACCATCACGTTGCAGAAGACCGTGGCCAGCACAATCACCGAGTTCACTCCCGCGTAGATCAGGTTGAAAGTTCTCACCGCGGTCTTGTTGCTCTGCCAGTCGATGAAGCACCACGACTTCGGCTCCTGGACCTTCACCTCCCCGATCCCGGCGACGGGCAGCGCGCAGAACACGAGGCACGACACGTACACGGCAAAGAGCGTCAGCGCGGCCAGTCTCTGGTTGACGAACTCGTTGTAAAAGTAGGCATGGTTTATTGCGAGGAACCTTTCCACGGACATGGTGAACACGATGCTGAGTTGCACCAAGAAGAAGTAGAGCAGGATGAAGCCCGAGTACTGGCACAGCTTTCCCTCCAGCGAGTTGTTGTTCACGTAGATGAAGAGGGTGACAGGGCTGGCCAGCAGGGTGCCCAGGAGGTCCGTCACCGCCAGCCCGCACACCAGCGTGTAGAAGGTCGTTTCCTTCTGCTCCTTCCGCGACAGGCGCAGGACGACGATGGCGATGACATTTCCAATCACCCCGATTACAAACATGATCGCCGGGATGGTGAGCGAGCGAGAAGGCGCCTGATCCGCCGTGGCGTTCATTCCCGCGAGCGACTCGTTCACAGCCGACATTCTCCTCTCGGTTCCAAAGGACAGACACTTTCCATCAACGCGCCCTCTTCATCGCTGAATAGCGAATCCATTGCGTCCACCGAGCGTTCACTTTTACGCACGGCATCATACATCTGTTTTTTACCACGGAAGAACTAGAAATCCTGACAGAGAGAGAGAGAGAAAGAGAAACAGAAACAGAGAGAGAGAGAGCGGTCTAATGTCTGGAGGCTTGCACCTTCACGTCCTCATCACACCCACAAACTTGACAGGGAAGTTTGAGTTTGAACTGCAGCTCCTCCTATACGGGTCTGGGTTGTTGTCGGTGTGTGCGTCCAGGGCGCACAGGCGAGGAGGCGCAGTTTGAGTTCCAGCTCGCAGTTTCAGATCCTCCGTGTGCTGCATTTACGACCATCATCATCGGCCGTGCAGTGGCTTAAAGCAAAACAGCATGCATGTTTTTTTTTGTTTTTGTTTTTATTTTTTTTTATTAAAAATCAGAGGTGGGAAGGAGCTATAAAGCGTTTCCCCTTTCTCTTTGACCTCTCCTTCATTATCGACATAAACTGTTAGAACTAAAAGCAGCATATGATCATCCATTTAACAGTGTATATTAAATCTCATTTAATTATGTCAGTGTAAGGAAAAATGGACAGAAAATTGCAAATAATTGTGAAATTGTACTTACTCAAAAAAAGAGAGAAAGAAAACAAAACAATAGAAACAAGTTACAATTTGATAAATTTTTAAAAAAAATAACTAATTTAAATTCTATTCTATTTTATTTTGACTTAAACTTAAGACACAAATGGTAAAACTTTCCAAATTAAATTCAGTTGGAAGTGCAAAATATCTCATGCGTATTTGAAATTTCTTAATACAGAATTATGTTAGTATAGCACCCACTGGTCACTTTATTAGGTACACCTGTTCAGTGGTTTTGCACAGAAAGAGCATCAGCCAGCTAAAACGTGCCGCTCACTGGCAACAACATTAGCGTTGGATACAAGCTTGAATTCTTCCACAGACACAAAATAGGCCTTAACCACAATCCTCACAACAATTACTGATCTTTGCTATGCCATTGCTTTATACTGTTCCCCATATAAACAAGTGAGGCACATCATGGTCACTTATGACCAATTAAAGTCAGAACAAGTGGAATGTTTAAGACAATTTACTGGTGGCAAAGATGTGGAGGCCCGTCTCATTAGCAGCCACCTCATTTGGTTATCTAGTGACTTTTGGGAGAGCAAATAGTGACTTTCCTAGCCAAGGAGATGGCAACATTTTTGAACAAAGTAAAGCGTAGAACAATGGGGTGTCGTTTTTTTTTTTTTTTTGTTCTTTTTTTTTTATGAGGCCAGCTGAACAGGGTTCTATTAACAACTGGATGTTCACTTCCACTGTCATCACAATGCTTGCCTAGGATGAAGGACTGATGGAAAGTCAGTGGGTCATTGCACCAGAAATTGGGTTTCAGTTTTTATTATTATTATTATTATTATTATTATTATTATTATTATTATTATTATTATTATTATTATTAATAAACTAAAGTTATAATTGAACTGCATTATCTTGATTGTAAATTAGTCCGTAAAATTGAATTGGATTGACTCAATTAAACATTTCTGCAAAATGACTGTTTGTTCTGTCCGTGCAGGCTGAGCAGAGATTGTTTTAACCTTCCTCTGCAGCTTCTGGTCATCTCCTGCAATGCCTTTATTCTCTGAAACTGTGTGGTTTCATCCACAAAACAGGAAATGGTTGCAACTGCAACGAGCCATAAGGTCTCCAGAGAGCACCGTCAGGGCTCTCTGGAGACACTACAAATAAAAAATATCACCCCAAATCCAATAAATAAATAAATAAATACTTCAAAATGTCATAGAAAATTCTGACATTACCCTTTTTTTTTTCTTTCAAACATTTAATGGAAGTTCTGTCTACAAATGTTGAGATCATAAATATATTAAGTACTTTTTAGTAACAGGTTTAGCTGGATTTATTTGGAATATCTCTTATATCTTTAAGCAAAAACTGGATTATAAACAGTAGGAAAGATCTCTGCAGAAATTCTATTTAATACTGCTCATATCACAATAGTTACGACACGATAAAATACTGCAAATTATCAAAACTGTACAGAAAATGCACAAGTGCATCTGCACAAGTCTAAGGGCAGGTAAAGAGCGACTGACATCTCTGTAGACTTCCCACTTCCTGAAAACCCACCATTCAGACTTTTGCCTTCAGAGTGGTGCTGCTTCAGGCTTCCTTAAGTAAATTGTTTTGTTTCTAATTCTACATCCCATTACAACAGCAAGCCTAATCTTCTTGTCTCAAAATCCCACAAAATTGCTTTTCTGAAGTTGTTTCTTTCGAGTCAGATGACGTTTGTTGCACAGATCGTTTTGGCACTCAGTGGTAGTTACAAGGAATAGATCATAAAATAAATGACAGGTTCCTATTACGTCACTGGGCCTGCTATTCTTACAACACATAACCTGTGTGCACTGGAGAGATTTCCCAAGCACGAAGCTTGAGCATTTGTAACATCTTTCTAAGTAAATAGAGCCCCCTCTCCTCCGAAATACGTTAAATCAGCAGAAAAGGCAGCTGATAAGATTCAGTATCACTCATTGATTAGAGAAGTCTGTGTGTAGTCAGGTTCCCAGGAGAACAAGAGTACTTTTACATAATCACAGTTGGTGTCTGTATTCATTTATTTATTTTCACCCTCAAGTAAATAATCCGAAGGCAACTTAACAATAAATGTTTTGGTTAAAAAGTTTATTTTGTCAAAAGTAGATTGCTGCTTTTAATGGTGATGGTAGAAAGTCTTAATTGTAGAAAAAAAAACAAACTTTTTTTTTTTAATACTAGACGCAAAATGCTGTGTGGTTGAAAAATAAAAGTACACACCATCGCCATGGTGACACAGTATATTCCCCGACCAGTTATACAGTAACCCCAAACGTACAGCCAAAATGGCAACAGAATGGTGCAGATTCAAACTTATTCATGTGGCCTAGTCAAAGTCCAGACCTAAATCTAATGGAGAGACACAATTCAGTGAATACAACTATGCAAAACTGGTGGTGCAAGTCACAAATGCTGTTTTATAAGACACGTCTATGTTGTGCAAAAGTACTTGTGTCTTGTAACAAAATACACAACACAAAATGTCTCTGTATTTGTGTCAAAGTAAGACAAATGTAAAACAAATGTTTTAATTTGTGGTGGTCTGCCATGGAGGTATTTTTGCCTTGTAAATTGTGAAGTTGTGAAGTCAGAGGAAATCAATCCGATAGGATTTTTGAAATTGTACATGTGTTTTTCAGTCTTTCAAAAATCCAGTTTTCCCCCTGTCACAAGACACGAGTAACTGGGTCTTGTAGCAAGGCACAAATACTTGTGCTGTAAAAATGCCTTTATAGTTTGTCACAAGACATTCTGCAATACATGCCCTTCAGGCGAACAACTGTAAACACACACATACACACCTCAACGGTCGAATGGTCTAACATGCATGTTTTTGAGGAAGTTGTGGTACCTAGAGAGAAGCTACTCATGCGTGCAGAGAACATTCATACTTTGTATAGGAAAACAAAAACTGCACCACCAGGCATTTTCAAAACTTCACCATTTCGTTGCAACATCTTCACTACAAACGAATTGGTGCTTTATCGTTCATGAAGAGTTTTGTCATTAGTCTAACAGAAAATAAAACTAGTCCCTGGTTGTAGCCGTTTACAGAAAATAATTTCCCCCAGCTAATGGTGGGTTGAAGGAGTCTGTTGCTACATATTTGTGGTTGCCAAAAGGATGCGGAGTTTGCTCTCAGGTTCTGGACCAACTCTTTCTTCATAAATAACTGCAATGTGATCTCTCTCTGATCAGATTATCTGTGACTATGGATGAGTTTAAGCTCAGGGCAGCAGAGCAGCATAAGATGGCTGCATTTAGAATGCCAGTCTGATGGGTTGATGTTTATTATTTTTATTGAAATATAAATAGAATTAGAAAATAAATTGATCAGGACACAACAAACCAGTCCCAAGCCATGATGCCACCACCACACGCCATACTTTTTTCAAACGCTTTAATACATACAAAAATATGTATTAAAGCGTCAGCCATACTTATTTAAAAAACACTCCTGTGTGTCGCTGCAACTTTATTTTTGCAAATGTGTCATACATGATTCATTTTTGGAGAGCAGCAGCTGCTAAATATTGAACTCCCACTCCGGGTAAAACGGGCAGTGTAATTTTTTATTTATTTTTTGTTTTTTTTACGACACCACCCTTCTGTATTGTTAAATCTTTAGCGTTGACATTTTTCACCGCTATGAGGATTTAGTTTGAGTTCTTCAGGACTCCCCTTTGTCGCTGTTCCAGTCAGAGTAACTCGGAGGTGATTCACCTGCTGTGGGTTTTTGGTTTTGGTTCCTGAAGACGTTTCATTTTTCGTCGGTCAGCCGTCCTCGGTATTATCTGACTGGTGGGAAATTCCAGCCGTTCTCACTGGAGCAGGGTCATTGCTCTGCTTGAGAGTCATATATATGTCACAAACTTGATGAACTGAGAACGACCCCAGTTTGATCTGGAACTTTCCACCTTTCACATCAACATTAGACAGTTCTGTCAGCACTTCTAATCAAGGTGAATCAGAGTTTCTGCGGATGCCGATTAAAAATGTCCTGTTAGATTCTGATAAATTTCTGTCCTTCCAGTCAATAACAGACTAAAATAAACCACCAATCTAGGAAGATCTTCAGTCTTAACATTTTCCATCAGAGGAGTATGACCAGCTGACCAAAACTGAACTCTCCACTGCATTTCAATATTACGTGATGGAAATTGGCAGCACAGGCATTAACATCACAAACATTGTTAAAGAAAACGTGAAAAAATATTGTATAATTTCTGTGTTTTTTTGTGTGTTTTTTTTCCATGCATTGTAATTAAAAACAAGCAGGCTTAAAATGCGTCACAAGAACCTATATTCTCCTGGTAAAAACTTTTCTCACCTGCTGTTTGCATTCTGTGCAGTTTCCAGTTGAATCAGCTCAAGACCACAAAGTTGCTGAAAAACATTTTGACGATCGTTATCTGCTTTGTGAGAGTTTATCACAAGCAACGATCTTTAAATACTCTTATTTTAAATACATGGAGCACACATGCCTGTCTTGCAAAAACATGACATAGCACCAGCGACTGTTTCACGCTGCGCTCCATTCAGCTCGTCTCAAAAACAGCAGCTGACACTTATGTACTTGTCTGAGAAATTGACAGGAAGTCAGGATGATAACGGCTGATTCAAGCCGTATTGAAAGACCAAGGATGGACTAACGTACTGTAAACATGACCCTCTGGGATAGGATGCTATTGTATGTACACAACAACAAAGCTGGGGTTTTGATCTGTGACGCCCTCAGGAAACACATCTTATGTTTTGGTAAAATACATACAGAACTAACGCAGAGGTGTCACTTCCTCTGACCTCTGGGTGAGGTTTTGTGGCACACAAGGAAGGAGTGAAAGCCATCCCGTTTATAAAACCGAAGTTGGCCTGGGTTTCTCAACAGTGTATCTTCTGTTACCAGAATTAAAAAAAAAAAAAAAAAAAAAGCACGTTGACCTTAAATAAACATAACATTAAATTAGTGCAGTTTGGTATCGCTGTTGCCTTGCAGCAAGGAGGTCTTTCGTTCAAATCTATGGTTTCTCTCTGCGTACCTCAGCTTCCTCCAACAGTGCAAAACATGATTGCTTGTTTTTTTCATGTTGTGTGATCCTACCATCAAGATTAAATCAAAACTCACAGGGGCGCTTTTTCCACTTTATTGTCTGGTTTCAATGAGTTTGCTTTAATTGTCTCCTCAGTTTTCTGCTTCTAGTTGTCAGGATCGGGCCATGATGTGGTCTTCTTCTGCTGCAGAGCTAAATGTGTCAGAATCTGCATTCAGAGGCGGTATTCTGAAAAGTGGCTATTAGAGCTACTTATGCCGCTCTGTCACCGCGCAATCTGCCCTAACCTCTGAAATCAATAAGGCAGCTTGTGTCTAGACTGGAGCTGCTCACTGAAACCAGAGTTATCGTTGTGCATGAAAATCTCGATCTGACATTTCTGAAATTCACAGACTAGCTTGTCTGCCTGACCAGACTAGGCTGAGGTGTCTAACGTCACTCATATCCTGTTTCAACCACATTCTGTTGCTTTGTTTTTCATCAAGACGTCTTTAACGCAATTAGAAGCATACGTGCTTTGAGTTGTTGCCATGTGATCGGCTGATTTGTTTTTTGTTTTAACGGTTGTACTAAATGAAGTGGCTTGTGAAACTTGATGTTAATGCAACTTCTATTCAATTTTTTTTTTGAATACAAGTACTGCCAGCTCATAAAAACAAAACCAAGTTAGATGTTTACACTGGCAGGGGAAGTTAGGAATATCGTAAGCAAATGAAATCCTTTCAACCAAAGGCTTCCCTGAATACTGATGAGAGTTTTTGTCCTTCACTTCTCTCTCTCTCTCTTTCTCTCTCTGACTTTCATTTGTTTGTACTGGCATCATATAAAGCAGAAGTGATGCTGAACAGTGTCGTTACAGAGCAGTTTTATTCAACATGTTGTTTCCTCCAGGATAGATGGGACATTTCAAACACAATCTAATTGTGCCTCTGTGGCACAACCATGTCCCCTCATTCGGCCTCTTTTAAAGGGATAATTCAGCCTGATCAGGTTAGACTGTTCGCTGGGTAAAGTGTGGAGACGCAGCAGCTGAAGCCAGACAACATCAAACGTCACATTTTGGCCAAATCTATGCATGAAAATAGGAGGGACTTTTAGAAATATTCATTCCTCTTTGACCTTTTCACTTCTTCTGTAACTATTACCACCATAAACTTTAAAGATATCATGGGTGGTGTATTATTCTGCTGTAGAAGGAAAGTAATAAATGGAGGATCTAGAAAGACCTTTCCACCACATTTAGAGCTGCAAGTCTTTAAGAATAAAGTTTTTATCGCCCTGTTAATAGCAAAGTGGCGTCTATTTTAAAGTCATCCAAAAAGAATCAAATAAATAAAAATTTCTCAATTGGACTCTGACTGAACCGAATTTGCGTAAGTCTAATCCAGCCCGTATGTTTAAGGTCGTTGTGCTTCTGAACGGTGAATCCCTCTGCCTCTCTCAAATCTTTTGAAATAACCAGGTTTTATTTCTTTATTGCCCTGTTTATAGCTCCATCCATATTCCCATCAAGTCTGACCAACTTCCCATGCAGTGCTGATTAAAAACTTACCCACACTACAACGCTTTCACAACCATTTATCACTTGCTGGGTATTTTCTTTTGCCACATTTCGCTTTTTGCACAGAGGTCAAAAAGTTACATTTCTCTCATCAGCAGAGGATTTTCTTTTACACGTTGCCCCGACGTACACGGGCTGTGGCAATATCTAAATGTACATTCTTGTGTTTTATTTGTGTAACTGTTTCATAAAGACTGTATTTGTAAATTAGTTTTCCTGTCAAAAGGTTCTCCTATCGGAGTATTTGTGACTTTGTTCTTGTAATTTTATTATTTTTATTATTTTTTATTAGTATGACACTAATTCTCTGTCGTGACATATAAAGCCATTTGATTCCACCGGATTTCATTGATCGGAGTATTTAGACATGCAAAGACAAGTCACGCTTGTTTGCTTTGGCAAGAGACTGTGCATTTCTCGACTGAGTTTCAAAGTTCCAGTTCTGCTGGAACTTTGAAACTGACAATCACCACACACCCAGAGCGAGGTGGCGCATTTGTGCAGTGCAAAAACCAGCAAATGTGCCGCAGCCTTTGTCGCTGCGACCAAAGTTTCAGCATGTTCTGTACAGCAACTCTGCCACAGTCACCAGTCGGGTATGCTATCTGTGTCAGGCAGCACAGCAGCTCTTACTGGAACAACGGGGGAACCTGCTCCTCAGGTTATCTTTCTGCACATGTGCCAGAGGCCAGCTGTCTGATTCTTCCGGATCACAACTAATAGTAAAATACTGTTTACAAGTACATGGTGTTCTTGACATGTCAACAAAAAAGGAGATGTGGTTTAAATAAACGTGTTCGATCTTTGTGGTTAAATGTTTTTGTTAATTTTTTTTTTTTTTAATCCAGTTTGCTGTGATTGGTCAGAAACTTTGAAATATTTTCTTGGAAGTACTGACATAAAAAATTAGCTTTGCTGACACATTTAGCATAAATTTGATTCAGTTACTTTATAGAAAATAATTTTCAATGCATTTATTTAAAAAGCAACATCATATGCAGGAAGAGTCTGGTAAACAGGTACAAAGTAAGTCGAAATGTAGCTCGGGCGGCTGATGTTATTTCCTGTTTCCGACCACCGAAACATTGTGGCGCGTGCTTCGCTAGTCTCACCCCGCTTCTGCTAGGACCCTATTCTCATTGCTGCCATTAACATGAAACACATCCAGCTTATTATGTGCCGAATATCACAGTTTCCCACCACACATAAGGCTAACCTGACGCACAAACTCACCACATGTTGCAGCTTTAAAAGCTAACACCCATCATCACTCTAAGCATAGACACGACGCAGGAAACATGACCGTCGCCACTGTAAGGTGTCAAACTCTGATGGAAGTAGACAGAGTGAATTTTATGCAAGTGTCAAAAGATTAAAGCAGACTAGGAGAGGACTGGTGACCCGAAACACAAAGTCATAGCTGCAGTTGGTTGGTTTAGATCAAAGCAAGGTCATGTGTTGGAATGGCCCAGTCAAAGTAGACGACAAAATGAAGTTGGAGTTTGTTTCAAGACCTGAAATTTTCCTATTCACAGTTTTTTTTTTTTCCTTTCAACGCCGAGTCTGGCTGGTTTAGAGCTAAATAACATTCAGTTCAAGACTCATTAAAAATATCTAAAAGTTCATTTACCATCAACTTCTAGTTGTAGAGTCGCTTGTTTTGATCGATCACATACAGGTCTAGGAGTAAAAATCTTTTGCAATGTGTGTCTTAAAAGCTGGACATTTGGGAAAAATCAATAACAGGACAGCATCAAGTTATTTTCTCGTATGCATTTTCCCGTAAAGACGTTTTTTGTTTGTTTGTTTGTTTGTTTGTTTGCTTTTCTTTTGCCCTAATATAAAAACTGTTTTAGGGTCACCAGTCTTGGTAATCTAAAAACAAAACACGCACGGAGAGAACATCTTCATCCGCCCTGGAGGCAGGAAGGAGGAGGAATCCGGTCACCAGGATTGTGTGTTCTGACTATTGAGGCAGGTTGATGCAACACAAAATTACAACGTTTACCCAAAGCAGCACCCGTGAGGTCAGACGGCAGATTAAACGAACCAATTACCTGCAGGAGAGCCGAATGACTTTTGAACAGGGCAAAGGAGAGCGATGCATCATAGGTCAGTCAGATTTCCATGTAGTCATGTGGGAATCTGCTTAATCTGTTCTCCTCTCCTGAAGACAAATTGACTTTCGAATGAGAGAGGGCAATAACGAAAATCTTCAAATCTTCAAACATGAACCCAGGAGAGGGAAAATGGCACATGACTCACCTTTCTGGTCATTTTCCTGGAACTAGACAGACACTCAGTGTGATGCTGCTAATGCATCCCGATTGTTTGCCGTTTGCTCGTCGTGTGGGTGAAACTGGAGCCCCACAAGCGGGACGACTGTTGGTAAGCAGCCGCGTTTAATTCATTTCAAAATTCATTCAATTTAATTAATTTTCCATCCTGTTCAAATTTCATCGCACCCTTCAACTTTTACTGACATGTTTTGACACATCACAACCATAAAACTCCTTGTATTTAGAGTGAAATAGAAATATACTTTAGTGTCCCACAGTGGGGTTATTCAGGACCTTTTAGTGAGACTTTAGACATACACCAAAGTAAATACTGCACATAATTGAGAGCAGGAAGAAAAGATGATTTCTAAAGTTTGTCAATACAAATCCGACAAGTGCAGCATGCTTTTTGTGCTGTAACACGAGTGCTCTTCATTCTCTACCTTTAGTTTTAGGATAATCATCTGTAAATTGAACTTTTTTATCCCTCTCTAGTCTTTCTTTATTTCCACGTGGCTTTCTCTCAGAATTACCCTTTATCCAGCTCCATTTTTCTCCCCATCCACCCTTTCTCTGTGAAGAAAAGCACCTGCACGGCATAATGCTGTCAGCAGCACGTTGTAACACTGGAACGCTTTGCAGAAGTCCTTTTTGTGCCGCACATAATGCTTTGCATGTAGGCCAAAAAAAATAAGTAAAACTAACAGTGTACTTTCCCCTTTGACTTTGCAGTTATACACCATATTGTGTTCATCTGTCGCATAAAATTCCAGTGAAAAGAAAACATGAAAGAGTGTGGTTGCATAGTGACCAAATATGAAAGTAAAATGCGTTTGAATACTTTTTGCAAGGCGCTGTTTGACTACTTGGTGCTTGCAGGGTTGCACAGAATGCATAAAAAAAAACAAAAAAAAAAACAGAGTCCTTGGAGAACACTATTTGTTTTGCATGTCTTGTTTTTCAATTTGCCCAGCAAATAATTTGGTCTAAGACTGAAAATAAATACATTGGAAAAGACCTTGCTCTAGTTGACATCAAAATGGTTTGCATGATTTGACGCTGATGCAGTCTGGCTCCTCTGCAGTCCTGCTGTCTGGTGATAAGTGGGAAGAAGTATTCAGTTTGTTGTTATCGTCATCACCTCGCAGTCGAGGAGATTTGAATCCTGGCCGGCGTCTGTCTGTGTGGCGTTTGCATCTTTTCTCTCTCTGTGTGTGTGTCTTTGATAAACTGGAGCATGTGCTGGTTGCTTCAGGGTATTCAGAAATGGGCAGAAACCACAAGTAATTTCTTCACAAAAGCTTAATTTTCATTTCTATTACAATTGTTTCAAACAAAAGAATGAAAAATAATAATTTACTGCCATGTCCCCTTTATATTGTGGAATCCAAGGTTATGTTCATCAATTTGACCTGTGGAGTCAGAAACCCAAAAATTCCTCCAAAACATTTTTGTGTCTGATTATTAACTGCAATACTAACAATTTCAATCAATATTTGTGCAATGTTTTTTTTTATTATTATTTCTCACAAATAAAGGCTCAATGACGACAATTTACTCATTTGGACATAAATAATGCCCTACACACACAAAAAAAAAAAATAATTATCTTTGAAACTGATCTTTTGTCATTTTTTTTTATATTACATTTAGATTTAGATCTTTCTAATTGAACTTGAGACACATAGTCACAATCAGGGTCAAATCGACCTGCTGATTGAAATCAATACAAATGAGTCACGCAGAGAGTATTAGTGTTTCCACGCGGGTCTGCTGAGTGGACACTCAGTGTGAGTGGAAACCCTTCAACTCTACGTAATATGTAGACGCAGGAGGGTTGCAAATGTGTAAAATGAACCACTTTCAATTCATATGTAGCGTGTATCTATTAAGACAAATAGAACAAGTTTCATACTTCCAACTATTTTTTTTTTAAATTGTAAACTTTAAAACTGGTCAATTTGACCCGCAATGTAGCAGGAGGGGTAAGTCGAATAAAGTCGCATTGGTGCCTCAACTCTACATCTACAGATAAATGAAGACTGAGAAAGAGTCGTGATCCTGTCTGGGAAAACCAGGAACATTGCTGCGCTCCCGGGGGAAGCATTAGCGCCGAGTCTTCCACGACTCCCCATCGTTGATCACCCTCCCGTTTTAACTCAGGTCCACTTTGAGGCAGCTGGGTCAAGTCTAGTTCAACTGATGTGACCAAGCCTCAGATTCCTTGGTTCTGAAGGAGTCTACAGGGACTCAATCAAAACACTATTTATATACATATATAAAATGAAATAAAAGAAATAAAAAAAAAACATTGCTGAACTTCACCTTAACCCTAAGACAGAATTCATGCTAGTAATTTTCTTGTTCTATTTATAACGTTTATAATATAAGCCTGCTTCCTGATTCTCTCTTGCAAAGTACTGATCTGTGCTTTGTTGTTTACTTTACTGTTGTGGTTTATGACTATGCATGTTATGCCCAAACCGGGTCCACAATGTGAGTTTCTATAAAAACCCAAAGATGATCATTGTTCTAAATACGGGATCGAGATCACTGAACGGCAAGTCGTGATTTGCCGCTGCTTGCAAGTCAATACCTGCAACCTTTCAATCAAATTTTATACGTTTTTGTGAAGAACAAGTTGTACAACTCTACAACAAAAGCATGTCCGATAAATGACTCTTTTCTTCAGTTTATGCGTTTGCTCTGGAGAAAGTTAAACTAATCACACTTCCCACGCAACCCTGTCTTGTTATTAGAAAGGAGTTTAAGAAAAAAGAAAAGAAAAGAAAAAAAAAAACAAACAAAACAAACCTCTGAAACATGTCGGGTTAGAGATGGAACTCTTGAGAAGGGGACGTTTTCCACGTTTAACCCCCGATAAATATTTTAGAAATTGCTTCAGCGCAGAGACCAGAGAGTTTGGACGTGATGAGAAGCACTTCTGTAAACACTGAGACGTCTGAAGGCAACAATTCAAGGCTGCACATTCTGCAGAGGGATGACCCAGCTACTCCCAGAGATTCGGTCCAGAAACGGGCTCATCCAAGGTTCTTCTGCAGGGATGGTCATTTCTGGACAAATGCACCCAAGGAGCCACATCGACCCTCCACTGTTATCTTCTCCACGTTCTGCTTGCGCCGTTTAATGAAACCCCTAATTACACTGGGTGGTGACGCAAACACAGACACCGCAAAAAGGTGGTTGTTTCTGTCAACACAAAGAGCTATGCAGTGCTTACAAAAAAAGGGTAATTAGTCTCACGTCAGGATTATCATAAATCATAATTTGCTGGATTTTTCTCATGCTCTTGTTGCAGTGATGAGATTTATTAATTTACCACCTTGTCTGGATCTGATCAGTGAAGAGTTGAAAGGGGGCATAATTCAAAGTCAAACGTCTGGACTGCATGAAATTAGTTTGCTGTTCGTCCGTTTACAATCACAAATGTATCTGGATTTGTTTAAGGCCAACGTGAAGGAATAGTTCCGTGGAAAAACTAAAATTATCCATGTTTTTTTTTTTAATTTTCTTTCAGAAATGTGTTTTGTCTTTAGTCCCAGTTACTTTAATACCACTGGGCAACCAATTACGCTCCACCCTCACTTATATCTCATTTAGTCACAAATATAAATATAGAGGTCCTGGTCTAGTAACACGGTGAACAAAATACTGAAGGCGCTTATATCGGTGTTTAGCTAAGCATCACAGGGAGCACTGTTTAATCTACCATCTGCAAATGGAAATAATATGGAAACCCTAATGAGACATGATTATTTGCCTAAACCACCCACAGTGCTGGTGATGACTGCAGGGATCTACAACTGAGGTGGGAGAAAGTGTTAATGGGACAAGTGAGTCATGCACTCCATAAATCTAACCTTTACAGAAGAAAGGTAAGAGGAAAGTCAAAATTAAGAGAATGTCCACATTGGAAAGAAGCCCCTTTTGCACTTCTTCCCCCTGCCCCGAAGCAGAGGACGCAGCACGGCCCAACGTCTAAAACGCTGAGTGTGTGACAGAAAACGGACGCAGTAAAACACCCTGAGCGTATTGTTTTTGTGTTTAGACCACAGACCTGTCCCCACCGCTCTTTCTCAGTGGGGACAGGGAAGCTGTTTAGAGTCGGCCTAAGGTGAGGCCACACTGACCACTCAAATCACGTGTCAATTCCTCGTAGTTACACTCAAAACACAGCTTGGTGGACAACTTGGGTTGAGGATTCTTGCTCATGTGACGAGGCGAAGCTGGAATCGAATGCTCAACTTTACAACTCCAAAACGACGTTGCTTATTAAAACACAGTCATCCCATGTAGATGTGAAGATATTTTTTGCACGGTTCCTCTTTTAGTTTTTGTTCATAACCGATGTTTTAATATCACACACACACAGGACAGTTTAATAGTCAAGGCATGTCAAGTTTATTTGTATAACACATTTCAGCGATAGGGCAGCTCAAAGTGCTTTCCGGCATTAAAAACATCATACGGTCATCAGTTATGAAACAAGCAATAAACATTACATTTTGTCAAATGCCATCATAAAAATCGAGCAAATGTTGACCTGTGGGGTTGAAGCCTTGATTTAAAAGAACTCAGCGTTTTGGCATCTTTGTCGTTTTTCTGGAAGCTTGTTCTGATTTAAAGTGCATAGAAGCTGAATGCTGCCTCTTGATATTTGGTTCTGGTTCTGGAGATGCAGAGTAGACCAGAATGACGACAGGATGCTTTGCAACGGCCACACTCTGGACAATCATTTGCTAACTCAAAGTAGGTCGTCTGAATTGGTGCTTTAAGTGGATTTTGCTCACAAAGAACATATTGTTGGAACCCGAAGGTGTACTTTTCCTTGCTATTTGTGTTTGTCACTGTGTGCTGAGGAGACGGCGTGCATGAGAGCACAGACAGGAGCCCTAAAGTGCAAAAATGCCTCGTTTATCACACAGTTATCTCCTGTGAGCAAAAAGCTAATTTTCTGATCGGGTTGTTTGCCTCCTTTGCTAAAAGCTTATTCTGAGTGATGCACTTGTTTCTGATTTAATCTTTTTCTTTCTGACTCCTAATCTATGTGGCCTACTTAAAGCTAAAATTAACCCTTGTGATACACAGGAGACACCAGCAGTACAACGCTCAATTGTTAGGCCACAGCATAATGTTTACTCTGCCTCACGCCCTTGAGCATTTGAGAACTCCTGAATCATGACTCACTGACTGAAACCATTTCCTCTTAAGAGGGAAGGTTTAACTTGTTCATAACCATCTTGACGACTCACACTCAGAACGGAAACAGCAGGCTTTTAATCTCAAAAGATAAGACCCAGCAGTGGCACCGCTCGCCAGCCCGTGCAGATTTCTTTGGACGCCTCGCTGGTTTGTTGCAACTTCCTGGGCGCAACAGAAATCTTTCTGTCTTCCTCCTGTCTGTGTTCACTCTTCCATCATTGCGCCTTTCAGATCTCCCCACATTCCCTCTCAACCAATGCTGCTTAGACACTTCTAGCTATAATTATGCTCATCAGCCCAACAATCAGGTGCGGTTTTAACACAACAAGCAGGTCTGAACAGTGGCAAACTATTTCCCTTAGGCCGCTTGCTGAGAAAACATCGAGAACTTTACGTTGTGCAGCTTTTATAGAGAGGGTTGGATTATATAATTGCCAAAAAGGGAGCCAAAACCTCCCCAGTGCCTTTTATTCTGTACACAAACCCAGCCAGAAGAAGTTAAACCTCACCTTGCTCTAATCACAATCCAACAGGCCTAAGCAGGTACCTGCTATGTGAACACCTGACCTCGTCTGACCGAGCTGTTTACTCTACTCAAACCCGGCTGTCGTTTGTAAGTTCACATGAACTCCTTCAGGCAACTTCAGCAGCAAATGTCCTTAAAATAGAACTCAAACGAAGATCCTTCCTTAAGATAAATGCCGGTAACCGACGCTGTGGTGACAGTCTTGTAAATCTGCAGGAATTTCAGCTTTGTTTCCCCCGGGCATTAACCTAATAATTAAAAATACATTGGCAGGGTTCATACAATTGATGGTTTATCTAAAAGAACAAATAAAGGATTGTCTTGCATGTCTTTTTTTTTGTTTTTTCTAAACCCGATATTTGCATATGAAGACAAGGGTTGTCAGCCTGGAAACCTGTTTTGACTCCAGCGACATGTTAACGGTGTGACTTACGGTGTGAAAAGCAAAAATATTACAGCAGTTCCAGCAAAGATGTTTCTGCTAAATGAAAGAGAACCCTTGGTGATGCGCAGCGTTGTTCCTCGATTTCATCACCACAATTGCAAATAATTTAGTGGTTTGCCTGAAATCTTTGTGAATTTTGTTTTTTGTTTGTTTTTTTATCAAGCAATGTTTACGTTTAAATCACATGCTCCACTTTAATCCTGATCAAGAAAGTGTAACATTTTATTTTTATTCTGAGATCATATCACAAATTAGTACAATATATTTGTATAAACTATCTTTAAGTGAAGTAAATCCTTATTTGTCTTTCCTGAAGGAGTTTAAGGGATGAATCATTTCACTGTCTTTTACAATCTGCAGTGATGCATTATCAAGATTCATATCTCTGATTTAGAAACATCAGCCGGAACACGATTCCTCTCTGATACGGTCATTTGTTGTTGTTAAGGTTAGAGGAGTGCCTCGATCTTATCAGGACCTGGAACAATCTGTTAGGAAATATGGTGTTTTTTTTTTATTCTGGATCTCTCTGTTCACTTCTGCTTCCTTTGTGACTAAAGAGACAGCAGCTGCAACGTGATGCAAAAACAGGTGCAAACTATTTGCATCTGCCCAACCCAATGGACAAGTTTGCATCTGTATGTTATTTGTTGTGGGTCCTGCGGAGAAATCAGGTGAAATCAAATAATGGGTGTGAGACAAACTGGAGAAAATGGCACCGCTGTGACATAGTCTTCTAAAACAACTTTTTGGCATGTAGATTTTTTTTTGATAGATCTAGTTATTTCTTACTTATTGAAATGTCTAGGAACATTTCAATAAGTAAGACATCTTTCAGTTCTGCTTATGTCTGAATTGAGTAAAGAAAAGGAAGGGTGTGTGTCAATATTTGACCCGTTTCCTCTCAGTTCCTGTCCATCTGGTCTAGACTGCAGTTCCTTGGGAAGACATTCATCTTTCATTTCCCCCCTACAGTGACTTTTTTTTTCTTTTTTTTTTTTTTTTAGAGATATGTAAATTGGAGATTGAATGATTTCAGACTGAAAATAAACTTCTGCAAGCTGAGCTGAAGCTATTTTGAGGCTTTTTGCACATCTTCAGCAGGACGGACAAAAGTGTGCAGGGCTATATGTTGTTTTAAAAGAGGCTTTGACTTTTTGAGCTGCTTAAGTCTTGAATGCAAACATCGACGTCTCTTTTGAAATATCAATTCTGTCTACATTATTCTTTATCCTCTATTCAGGGGACGTAAAACTGAATTTTTTCTCCTTCGGAATCTGGCGAGAAACAATAAATTCAAAAATGCACAAAGCACAAAAACAAACAAACAAATCCCCAAGAAGTAGAAAACAAATAGCATTTAACAAATGTTTTCAGAAAGTTTTATGAAAGTAAAATCATCATTTGGAATTATTTCATTTTGGGATCTCTTTGTTCAAAAGAGAAAAAGCAAGTTTTAACTCTCAATATAACTGATTTGGATCCTTATTACTCACTTGTGCTCCATAAATCTGATCTTCATGCCGTTAATGATTAATTTATAGGCGCTAACTTGAAACTCAAATAAATGTTTAAGGGTGTCTATATCTGCACACGTCTGTTTTCCCGTTTCCCGCAACTAAGATTCATTTCAAAAGAAGATAAGAAGTCAAACTGTAAAAACATGTAGATTCATTTACCTCTTTAAACACTGTAAGAATGTTTTCTTATTAATCTTTCGTCCCTGGAGGCGAACCGCAGGTTTCAAAACACACTGAACTTCAACCTGCGGGAGCAAAAAGCAAACTTTGTCTAAACAAACCGCCAATCAGACATCTGATTGGCATCCTTTGCTGGGAAAATGATTAGTTGAGCTTTAGAGTATTCCAGGTTTTCCCCAGGCACCTGGGTTTTCCCACAGACCTTCGCCAACAAATTAAAAGAGGTCATTTATAGAGACACACCAAACGTCTGCTGTTTATTTGTTTGGTATTAGGTGTTTGTGGCTGAGATTGCTCTTGGCAGAGTTGCTCCTGAAAGCCAAAGCTAAGATAATTGCAGAGCATTAAACTAAATTTGCACCGAATTTAGAGCTGCAAACTTCTTTCCTATCCTAGAGGTGTAGGGGTCATCGCTTCAGCTTCAGACGCACTGCAGAAATAAAACTTCACTCTCAGACAAAAAAATAAATAAATAAATAAATGTATAAACGTCTGTTTCGAGTTAACATGAAAAGTGGTGATATGTTTATTTTTGTGCTGGACAAATAGCAGGGAAATTAAGAATTCAAGCTTGACTGTTACACTAGATAAATATTCCTGGGGTGATTATTCTGCAGAGAACCTTGAAAATGCAGAACCTGGTGTTGTTGGGTTTTAGCATACCTTCTATGACCAAAACCGCTGATAAAGTTAAATTTGCTTGCTTTCCTTGACATTAACCCTGCCCCCCTCCTCCCCCCAAAAAAACAAAAAAAAAGCACAAACAAAGAAACAGCAGGACAGAATCATAAAAAAGTATAAAACCAAGTTGTAGGTGGTTTCAAAGGCAATTATTGGAAATTAAAAATAAGGATGTGCATGTAAAAGAGATCAATTTCAGAGGTCGAGTGCATTTAGAAAAAGAAACTAATTGCATTTTCCATCATTAAACTTTATGTTAATTATACCGATTTTTTTTTTATTCCTGCTTCTTCAATAATTGTGTAAATGAGTTGGACAATAAGTGCCAGGCACTGTTTTATCTCAATGTGCTTGCAGAAATTAATGCAAATTAGCCATCTATGCTGGACATTAGCCCTATGTTTAGACCAGTGGACATTTCCTGCCCTGTCCATTTTAAATAATTATTATTTGTTTTGCAGTATACCGCTTACTCACACATTTATGCTTAGCAGCTGATGAATTATTACTTTTGTAAATGTACCGACCTTGTTTGCAAGCGGTTGCCGAGCTACGGATTCAGAAAAACATAGAACAGAGCACAGAAACCAATTTCCAGCGTTCACCTGTCTCTTTCCACTCACCTTTGACCTCCACTAATTCTGCGCAAAAATCCGATTATTGAGGATATTTGCATTTTACTGCACACAGCTGTCTAATGTTATTGAGAATTAAACAACAATAAGCCACAGAAGAAACAAGAGAGAATTTAGATATACTTACAGTATGTGGAGTTATAAAGGAGAATGTTTTTCAGAATTTGATATTATTCATTTAAAATAAGATAGAACAATTTTATCCCTTTAGAAGTAAACTGCCACATATTAAACAGTATGTTTATATTTTATTTTTAAATGGGACAGCGCTAAACTCAAAGTTTACTCAAATATACTGATAAATCTACTGCAGTCACAAACAGTGCCTTGAAGAAGAATTTGCATTCGTTCAGCTTTTGCAAATTTTGTCACACACTGGGTTTAGGTCTGGAGTTTGACTAGGCCACATGTTTCTTGTGCAGCTTCCAATGTGTGTTCAGGGTCTCTGTCCGCACTAAAGGAATTTCTGCCCCAATCTTTTCTGCAACTACATTTTTAATAAATGCCATCCACATCACCATATTAAAAAAAAAAGTTGTTCGTCTGGTGGAGTTTCGGGCTGAGGGGGAAGGGCGTGTGCCACGTTTCTGCAACTGTCTGACCTCCTTTCCTGCCAGATGGACAGATTCCTGTCCATCTGGCAAAAACGATGGTTCCCTGGAAAGACATTCATCTTTCACACCCTAGCTAACATCTGAAAGGAAGGGGAAACGTGTCATCACCATGAAGAGCATTTCGTTGTGAGGCCTGTCAGAACCTTAGTCCCCCTATTCCCCAATTTAATCTGTATCGCTTTCTGCACGAGAAACAAATGATCCACGATGTGTCGCTTAGATTTAGTTCACATCCCGACAAATCTGATGCCGACATCACAGGTGAGTGAGGAAAGAAATAAGTCAGACAGCAGGACTTAAAATAGTTTAATAAAGTTTAAAAACAAGGCTTATGGGTTAGCATCATTGCTTTGCACAGCCTATGTCTTGGGTTGGCTGTTTCAGAACAGGTAAATAAAAAAAGGCAGCAGATCGTTCTGTTCTGGAAACGTTTTTGCCATTTCAAATAAATACTGGCAGTGCTTCGTGTTGACAACATCAGATTCTTTCGTAATGGCACTTTCCCATGACTCTGTTTCAACTTTGATGGTGGTATTTGCACTACAAATATTAGGATAAATACAATATAAAAAGAAAACATTCTGTTTCTGTTTTAGCCAAAACACAAAAGGCAAAAAATAAAAATAAAATACAGGTGCAGCATTGTTGCAGATGCCTAATATCTGACTGCAGAAAACTTTAGTTTGAGCTTATTTAACTCAAACTAGTTAAAGTCATATCAGTCTTTAAATTTGACAATTTTCTATGCATCCAGCATAAAACTTTAGGACAGCCCAGATAATGATGATTATTGGTAAATTCACAACACTTGAGCTAAATTGAGGCACACCTGACTTTGCATTTTAAGGCCTTAAACAATTTGCTTCCTTGTCTAAGAGCCAAACCTATGTTGGCCCGCTGAGGCCTTCGTATGTTGAGTGTGAGCATACGTTGATAAGTGGATACAATTTCTAGATGCCTGAAATCATCACGGTCATCTGTTCGTCCCAGAACAAAAACATTTCCACTCAGAGGAAAGAGCCACTCATTCTTTTTAGGTGTGTGTTGTAGCCTGGTGAAACTAAGATTAGAGCGTTTGGTCATAATGATCATTGCTACATTTGGAGGGGAATAAAAGAAGAAACTTCAAATGTGAAGTGCGGAGGTGGCAACATCATCTCGTCTCATCATCTCAAGACAGTTCAGGCGGAAAACTGAATCTTGGGTACAAATTGATCTTCCAGTTGGAGGACACCTGCCAATTAGTATAGACACAAAAACGTTAAAGTTTTTGAAGTGAATTAAATATGCCAAAAAAAATAAATAAATAAATTATATATATATATATATATATATATATATATATATATATATATATATATATATATATATATATATATATATATATATATATATATATATATATTATTACTGCATTTAGCATAAGTGATTAAAACAGAATACTATTTAATGTCTTATTTTATGTCAGATAGAGGAAGAAAAACAAGGGAGTGGGTCTAGTCGTACAGTGTAAAGCAGGTTTCAACTGGATTTAGGTCTGAACTCATCTCTTGCCAGTTTACCCAGCCTGAATTTATACATGACCTCATGGGAGAATGTTTTACAGCATGTGTGGAGTAATAAAAACACGAGCTGATTCACATGACCCTAATGAGAAACGCAGTAAAACGATTCAAGTCGAGTTGTCACTCCGCGGTAGAGCTGCGCAGAAAATGTACGACTTGACAGACAGAACGCTACATCTTCCACAGAGGACACATTTGTTCATTTTCCTGTCTGGATTAGTGATGAAATATTTTCTGAAAAAAATAAAAAATAGCACTTCCCATTTGTTATAGTCGGGGACTTCCTGACTGTAACACCGGCCTGCAAAGGTTGTTCACAGCAACCAAAAACTCAGGGAAAGTTCTGCTGAAGCTCTATCTCTCAGATCTTGGAAATGTTTCGCAAGAAAAACAAGCATGGCAGTATGAAAAACTGAAAGCCAATGAATGTCTCCCCGTTTGTCCACCCTGTCACTGGCATTCGTGCGTGAGAGGAGATAGCGTTAGAGCACAGTTTATCAGGAGGTCTTATTTTTCCTTTTTTTTTCCCCAATACACAGCTCACTGTGTTGATTGTTTTTGCAACACACTGATATCTTTTAAAAATATATGCAAAGCCTTCAACTGTTTCTCAGATGCGAAGGCGCTGCTGGCACAGTGCTAACGTCTGTGCATGTCCTGTTGGAGGGAATATCTGCACAGTCCACCTGCTGGTTCTCACACTGAATCCAACAGCCTGAAACAGAAAGCTTGTTTGAGATCACTACACAGCTGGATCAACTGATGTTTGTGTGAAATCTAAATACATGATGTTGACTGAGATGAAGGCTAAATGTAAGACAGTAGTAGGATATGGAGACATACAGTACGTAGCAATGTCTTTAACAACATCATGACTATATCTGCACTTAATTCACAAAGAATAGTTCTGATTGAGTGCTGGTGCAAAATGTTATCCTCTTGCATCTTGTTATTTTTTTTCTTTCGAAGATGTTCTGACACAAAGAGAAGTGGCGCAAAAGTGACAAAAGATAGAGATTCTTTTTTGTCCTCACAGAAACTTTCAGTTCCTGTCAGTATAAGAACCAATCACTGTATGAGAAATGAATCCAAATGTAAATGGTGGTTTTTGAATTATTAAAGGACGTGGATATTTTTTAAGACACAGAAAAACAAAGTAGAACAACTTTTTATATATATATATATATATATATATATATATATATATATATATATATATATATATATATATATATATATATATATATATATATATATATCAAACAAATGTACACAGAGTAAATTAAAAATTCAGGATACTTTTTTATGTCTGTACAAATTAAATATGTTATTGTAAAGTGATCATGCATTGTCCAAACATTTCGAATTATATGAACAATAAAGCCTTCACTTTAAACACGGTACCCTTTATTGCAAGAACATAACATATATTTTAGTCTATCAATCTTCCTACATCACAGCCCATGATGCTCCCTGATGCATCTGTTGCAAAAGCTCCAAACTTGAACATTCTGTTTGACTTTTTCTCTTTTTCATATTCGCGTTGCAAGTTTCTCTTAAGCTGGAGAGAGAGAGCGGATGTCAGTGAAAGTATTAAGGAGTTAAAAAGTCTCAGGTTTGAATCCTCAGTGGGCTTTAAGTTTGTTTCGGTTCCTAGATCTCATGTCATCATGTTTGGTTTCATTTCCTGTTTGGACCGTTTAGGCACATTTTGGTTCTACGGTGCTTTACTTATGAATACTTCTCTCTCTTTCTCCTCAGTGATTAAATTAAGTAAATTGAATTGCTGAACTAAACCGGCGTGATTTTCTGTGGCAGATCTGCACAACATCATTCTGAAATAAAAAAAAAAAGCAAGACAAATCTTTATGTATATATATTTATATACAGATAAAAAGCAAATAAGTCAGATATAATCCAGAGCAATCAATTCAGGAGTCCGATAAGTAAGTACAGTTCACCTCTATGTAATTTATTCTCAGTATTAACACAGCTCAACATGTCTTTGGAGTTCTTTCCTCTATTCGTGTCATAATTCACCGTTGTGTTTCCGCCTGACTGCTCCGGTGTCCTCCTCTTACAGGCTAAGTCAACATGGCTGAAACGTATATGTCAGTGTACGTCATTGCACCTGGGTGAACGGGAGGCCTCGGACGCAAAACAGGATTACTGGCTTAACAATGGCTTTCAAATCCAGTTTGTCCTAAAAGCGCTTCGCTTTTCATCAGGGCACAAAGGCATGGCAGCGTGTGCTTGAAATCGACACTGTTTTGAAGCAGATTATGTTCAAACTAAGCAGCCAGGCTGTCTTAGCGGACAGCTGATCTCACTCAAAGGATTCTCATTAACCTCATGGGAATTCTTGAAGCGAATGATATTGTGTGGAATGAATGATATTTTGCAGAACGTCCTCACATGTCTTGCTGTCCAACATTTACCCGACTGAATAATCGCCATGTTGTTCTGCTGCAGTTCCTGATTTTTCTTTTGAATAGGTTTAACCAAAGTGTTGATTGATTTAAAAACATCAAGATTTGGATAAGCACATTTCTTCCTTTGTGTACATAGGGAAATTAAAATCACCTGATTTTAATATTGCAAAGAACAAAACCTGAGCAAACTGAGCCTGATTCTTTGATTTAATAGGTTTCAGCCTCGTTACCAAAGCTAACCCGGCTTTTAATCTTGAATTTACTGTTATAATTTAGAAGCGTTGACTCCAAATTGACCAGATTTTAACCAAATGAGGAAAGATTGAAACATAACATAGGACCTGTGATGGTGTAGTTTTGTTTTTCTTCCAAGTGCGCTGGAAAACTTGTGCGAATAGATGGCGTCAATCACACTGAAAGTTGAAAATATTGTTCTAAAGAACGGAATCTCGGTCAGTATTCAGTATTTAAGCAGGATGACGATCCAAAAAGCAACATTTTTGCAGTAAAAAGTTAATTTATGGCCTTCTACATGTCTCTACCAAGTGTGCTAACAGCTGTAGATGGACTGGTGTCAAACCTTATTTGAAGTCCATGTTTATTAACAAAAGCAGAATGGAAAGAACTGCTCCCTGACAAGGCTTTACACAGATTAATTGATAAGCCAGACTTTACAAAGACCACAAACTTGCTCTCAGAATGGTTTGTTTGTGTTTTTTTTTCTTTAGAAAATTAGATTCTAAGTAGATTCTTCTCAGCACCAGAACACATTAGACTCCATGTCTGATTTGTTACAGCACTAAAGTATTTTTTCTAGGTTTGTTTTTTTACATGTGAGAATCACATCAGCACTTGCGGTCCAGGAAAGAGATAATGAGACATGAGCAGGGTTTGAGATTGTGTTTATTTTGCTTGATAAGGAGCAAAATTAGAGCCAGAGCTACACTTGCACCACTTTGACCAGCGCAGTGGTCACGGAAATTTTATCAACAGCAGAAAATTGCAATTTTCCCACTTTATCATCTACACCATCAACATGGATGTGCGAGACGATATTTAGTCTCGCACAAACATCCTTTCTGCTGAACTTATTACGTTTGACGATTCCAAAGAAAATTGTTCTCATGCAGCTTTTCTTAAGAATAGCTGCAATCCTGGAACAGCAAGAATCACTTGAGACAATGAGCAGGTTCTGGAGTAAATCCATTTCAGAGAATGAGCAGCAGAGATCAAATCCAATCAATATTCATGTGCTGCATTTGTATTTTACAGCAAGATCATGTACTGCATGACTGAACTGGACAAAATAAAACAGAAAATAATTCAATGTTCTTTTTTTTTTATTTGCAACACATAAATCTGAATGGTGTGGTGTGTGAACCACGTTTCTTCATAAGTAGGTCACTCAGGGTGTGTCCCTGTGAGGTTTACACGTCTGGAAATTTTGATTTGTCAGATCAACTTGGTTAGAGTCAAACTGGACAGCAGCCTGGTGTGAGCAACATTTTTCAAAGGCTTGCCAGATTTTTGAGTGCAATTAAACATAAATCGTGTTGGGGACAAATGAACATTTCTGTTGTAGCTGCATGTTTACTCCAGCTAAAAAAATGAACCTTAAACCCTGTTAGCAGCTTGCTCCATTTTGTCTTTGAGAATTATTGTATATTTTGTTTCATTGTCATATCAACAAACCTGTCCCTGCTTTCAGTGAACTGCTAAAATCTGTGGTGCTGACATTTTCCAAATTCCAATTTAAATTTGCCTTGTTTTTTTTTTTTTTTCATTCTTAATGATCAAAAATAAAATGTAACATTCAGAGTCCATGATGTCATGTATTCTAAAGTGACTTTGGAAGTGATGCAGGCCCACAGCATCACAGATCTTTCAAACATATTATTCCCAAACCCTCCTGGAGTGTTTGTTGTCAAAATCTTAAATTTGAGCTTAGCGAACTTTTCATGTTTACATTTGTGATGGTTGGACAGAAATAGTTTTGTTGCTGACAACCATTCAGCATGTGCGTAGCTTTTCTCAGTGGACTCAAATTGCATTCCTTGAGGGCCAGAGTCCTGCAACGTTTAGATGTGTCCCTTGTCCGACACGCTTGAATTAAATTACTAACCTGCCTCACTGGCATTCAGTCCAGCTCTATAGAGCTCTGCAAGTGAGCTAATATTGGAGCCAGGTATTCTTGGGTATCAAACTTCCAGCTGCTTTAAACTTTTTGTTTGTTTGTTTACACTGCAGCTTTCTGATGTTCACTTTTTACCCACTGTTTCGAAAATGCCCTACTATTGAATACGTATTCAGCAAACAACAACAAATCTGAAAATTGGGGTCAGCGCGAATTCAGTTGTCAAGCTGAATTTGGGAACGTTGATTGTTGGCGTCATCATTGTTTCCTGTTCGTGTGCTGCGCAGTCGCTCAGATACGACAAAAGGGCCATTAGCACAAAATCGAGCAGCAGACCACATCTGTTCCATTTATCTGTGGGAAAGGGGTTGAAACTCAGGGTGGAGGCTCTGATGTCCCTTCATAGCCACAAAAATATCCAAGCTAACCTTCTGTTTGTGATCTGTGGAAGATAAATGCTTTCCCAGAGAAGGAAGGGAAATTTAATGCCACTGCGGCCGAGTGCATTTGGGGCTGAGTCTGATGATAGATCTTTTAAGACCGACAACGCTGCGTGTCGGAGGGCAAAAATTTATGCAAGATTGCTGGAGAGGCACGTTGCTGTTCATTACTTTTTGACAAGAGGGATTGGAATGTATTATGTAATGCATTTGTTATTGTTAATGGATTGAAAAGGTTATTATTCAGCTAATTTTGTCCATTGATTACTTCCTGAAAAAAGTAGCCCAATCCAAAGTGTCCGGATTTATTTTAAATACATTTAGAGACGACTTACACCAGTATTTACCTGTCCAGTCACCCTGACAGAGGAATTCTGATTGTAACAAACTTTGTGCTCTTCTTTTTTACTAGCAATGCTTGATGTGGTCCCACTCAGTTTGATTTAGAGGAGATTAACGAGAAGCATAATTGTGGTTCTTGAGGATAAACTTAGAAAACATGATACGCCAATCAGTTTTTGTTTTTTTTTTCGTCTGGGGTCATAGAGTGCGCATTTTGTTTTTCAAAAACTATTCCCAGTGATTCTTATCTCAAAAATAAAAAAAATAAATAAAAAAAAACGTCCCTCCGCACTAATCCCACTGTAGACTTGGAAATAAACAGAGTTCTGTCACGTATTGGCAGGTCTAGATGGATGAAACATGCACAAAGCAGATCCTGCGTTGCTGCTTTGGGGATATGATGAGGGCGGAATGGGGGGGGGAGGTCAGGGGGCGCACACACAGCAAGAGATAACATGCCAAAGTCGCACTTTTGCATGTCAAACTGACCATTGAAGAGGGCAATTTAACTTCTTAACTCATGACAGATGTGAGACGCAGGTCATCTGTCAGAGGCCCTCGGAAGAGCCGGGTCCATCCAAAGTTCATCCAAGTGCTCTGTCCTTCTATATGTGCATATGACAGTCTTACTGACGTGTGTGCACAATACCACAAAGCAACTGTGCACATCGCATTTCAACTCATCCTTGACACTGAAACATTTGGCAAATTTCAACTTGACTTTGAGTGGTTCCGTCTTGTAGATGGGAGTATGCTCAGTGTTGCTGTCCTGCTGGAAGCTGAGCCTCCGCTCCTCTCTCAAATCGTCTTGCAGCCTTTCGCAGATTTTTTTTTTTTCATCCCATAAGCTCACAAAGAAAAAAAGCACAATGCTGCCACCATCATGTTTCATCCTGGGGCTGATCTGTAGATGTTGTTAGTTTTGGCCACGCAAAGAGTTTTCTTAAACGCTTAATGAAGTTCAATTTTGGTCTCATCAGACAGCATGTTTGTTGTACTTTCCTACTAAAAAGTCTTCACTTAGGAAGTTTTTTTTTTCTGTTTTACAAGCACTAAGAAACATTACAGAGTGATTAAAATAGACTGAGAGGTCAGCTCTGCCTGCTAATCTATGCAAATGCTGAACTCTGTTCGCCTGCTTCAGTATCAGAGCATCACCAGTAATTCTAATATCCTTTGTGGTGCTGCCTAATGCTGAGCAAGCAGGATGCTGCCTTCCCCTCTGTTGGGACTTCGCACTGCAGAAGGAAATGAATAAACATTTCATCGAGCAAATAAAATGGTTTTTGGTAGCAGGGAGTACAATTTACAGATTCTGCTATAAAATTGTAGTCGGGAGAAATTCCATCGATAATTTTATGTACAACATTGAAGACTTTGCCCTTTTTTTTCATTCATCAAAATAATAATTTAAGCTTAAATTTGTGTTAAAAATTCCGATTTTTAGTCTTGCAGCCATGGACAAGCCTAGAATGCACAGCGCTTTACTGGGTTTTCTTCAGGAAATGTGCACTTTCTGTAGTTTGGTGTCTGACCCCTGGCTTTACCAGATCAGCACCTCTGTTCATTTCATATTCTCCCTGTTGTCTGAAGTGTTGGTTTTCACTGCTACAACCGTGCGGTGGGTGAACCCCCGAGCGGTGCTGACAGCGAGCTGAACAGCCTCATTGGGCAGGTTAATGAAACAAAGTCGGCCAAAGGAAAGCTTATTTTGAGTATGGACCCAATGCGTGTGAATGTGTGAGTGGGAGGTTTGTGGGAAACCTTTGGATGAACATCAGTCAGCTTGTTGGCAGATAACTTGAAGCAAAGCAGTCAGATAAGATGCAGCTGAGCCTTTTGAAGTGACAGGAACCAGGAGCGGCAGACAGGACAGAATGGATGCTGTGTTGAACAGAGCAACGTGTATTTTAAGTATGTGAGATAAACACAGTTGGATATGGGCAGATAAATAGGAGGACCTGCGGAGTGTTACAAAGTTTTAATCGTAAATATATAGTGTTTAATACATGCATTTGATACGGCTATTTCTATAATAAAGATAGAGGTGTGGGAGGAAGAAGGGAATGATCAGGTACCAGCTGGGTTGCAGGTTCAAACCCCCATTCTATTGATCTGAGTATCTGTGTCCTGGAGCAAGGCACTTCACCCGCCTTGGCTACTGGTGAAGGTCAGAGGCGCCGACGCATGGCAGCCTCGGTTCTGTCAGTCTGCCCCGGGGCATCAGTGGCAACAATTCACACTCCATCAGTGTGTGAATGTGTGTCTGAGTGCATTTGAACTATTTTCTATAAAGATTTGAAAGGCTTGGAAGACGTGTGCTGTGAGTGAAAATATGTTTTGCCCTCTCACAGATGTCTTGCGGTTTTGCTATTTTGTGAAATATTTCAGGTTTCATTATAAAATTTTTATACCTAACAAAGAAAACCTGGTTCATACAAAATGTAGATTTATAATTGTGGTTTTATTAAGTGAGAAATAAAAAGTTTTCCAAACCAATTGGCCAAAATCTGTAATTAGTCAGCAAGAAAAACAGACGGTGCTTTTCTTGTACCAAGCCCTGCTCCTTGTGCCCTTTTGTTATTTTGGGTGCAACGCTCTGAAGTCATCCGAGCGCCAGCCTGTTACGTGTCCACAGATATCAAGAAGAAGGAGAACATTGCAAGGCCTCTCTATCTGGAACTGTTGACTCCAGCTCAAACAAAACAGCCGCGACCTGGAAGAGCAAAAGGAGCAAAAGTTGAGTTTTAAAAGAGATGGACAGCAGTTTGTATGTTTTTATTTTGCAAAATTGTTTCCTAATATAATTGTCTTACACAATTCCTTTGAAAAAGTGAGTAGAAGCTACTAACATCACACTAGAGCCAGAAATTCAGAAAACGTTATTAACCCCAGAAGGTGATTCATTTGTAGTTGGACCCCTTTGTTACAAAGACTAAACTCTACATCATGATTAAAAAGACAGCAAGCCAGAAATGTAGCAATGCCATCAACATGCCAGTGACACAGTGCAGATCAGATCAGTGTCAGGTTTCCCAATTGCACTAATAAAAAAACATTAAACAGGAAATATATGGCCAGCAGGGCTCATCGTGTTTGTGGTTGGGGGATAAAAGCCCAATGAGGAAGATTTTATGAAAGGCAAATAAATAGTTTAAAACCTCCTTTTGCAACTGACTATAATTGCTTTGGAAATCAATAACTTGGAAGCTGAAGGAATAACGGCATTTCTATATCATTTTGTTTTCTAAAAATGACCATGAAAACACAGACTGAGAGACGTATCCTGCTAATTCGTGATCTGGTTGGGGCATAATTATTCTCACCTTTTAGACAGCTCTGATTTTATATCAGATATAACTGTAAGAACACCTTCCACAAAGTTACACTGTTTGTCTCTTAAAGCCACAGAATATTTTCCATAAAAGCCTTGGGAATTATCAACATGTTTTCTTTTTTGTTAAATTTGTGATTTTTTTGGTCAGCAGTGATTCTCTCAAATCATGATCACTGAGCTTCTTCTTGTGCTCGAGATGTTCTGGGTTATTTTTTTGTCTTTTGGATGAGTCAGCTTCGGGCCGTCTCCTGAGAGAGTTTCCACTCTTCCATGTTTTCTCTATTTCTACATGATGGTGTGGTTCATTATGGTTCACACTTTCCAAAATGACGGATCTCAGTGACTTTTGTTTCTCATTTGGCATTTCCTCTGAATGTGGCATGAAAGTGTCACTTTTCCTGGTCATTTAGACAACTTGTCCATGTCTGTGTTGGCAGAAAGGATATAAAAACTGGCAGTAAAATCAAGAATGCTTAACCAAATCTCACTTTTGATTTATGCAAAATATTGTAAATCAAGATTAATAATTGTAAGTTATTAATCTTACTAAGTGGTTTTAACTTTGGACCACAACTAAAGATCAATACACAGGAGACATCTAAAAGTTGCAGGGCCCTGGCCCTTGAGACCTGAATTCGAGGACCCCTGATCAAAAACATGTGGAGCAGTGTCTCATTAGTCCAGTAATGGTGAATGCATTTTTGAAACACTTCAGACATTGCTCACAGCAACTGTTAGCTGTCGGCCACGGCGGAAATGTGTCATCACTCTGTAAAACTGACCAACGTTTGATGCTTTCTGAATTGAAAAAGTTTGGCGCTGCACATGAGTCCAGGGGTTTGGTGACATAGATTAATGGCAGTCAATTATGGCTCATTCATAATTTATTTGTGTAGAACACAGAAGGGAAAAAAATAAATATGAGTTTTAGTACACGCAGAGAATTCTGTCCTGCATTCATTTCATGGGTACATTTTATTTTCATAAATAAGTAATTCTGCACAGGCTTTTTTTGTCCCCCAGGTAACCTAATTATGAAGACTTTTATCGTGCTTGAGTTTCCCACCGATGTGTCATCATAACAGGCATTAAAGCACTGTGATGATGTCCCGAGAGCTCTAAAGGGGATTGGCATAGACAGTACATTTAAAAAGTTTCCTTTTTCATGCCGCAGCGCTTCAGCGCCCCCCTGTGGTAGTTCAAAACTTTTACACAATCAAGATCTTCTCTGCTTGAAACTCATATCTGAGTCAAAAGATGAATACATTTTAAAAGAGAGTCATATTCTGATTGGCTGTTTGTGGTGAAATGAAGGTAACTGACGATATTGTAAAGAACCAGATAATATTGATCCCCTCCTTTAGTCAAACATTGTTCAATAAAGGTGACAAAAGGGAAAAAAGTAAAAAGCTGATTCAAATGGCCCAACTCCTTCCTCATGAAGCTCTGCAATGGGCTGCTACTGACCATCATTTGATTCAGGTGTGTTTGTACCAGGCAGAGAACTAAAACATGCAAATAATGCTCTCTGAGGATTATTGAATACAAGCTGCACAATGATGGAGAGGAGCTCAATATGTGTGCGACTTCCTCAAAAATTAGGGTTATCCACCCCATACTGATTTATGAGCTCCTCCTAGGTCAAGACAATAAATGATTTAGATTTTTGTTTTTAATATGATTTATTTATTTATTTATGTATTTATTTATTTATTTATTTATTTATTTATTTATTTGTGTGAAATGACAAGATTTTATCTGGAATTTAGGGGAAATATTGTCAGAGGACTAAAGAGCTAAAAGCAAAAACTGATATTTTCTGCAGTGGTCTCTTATTTTCTTTTGTCATGTTTTGCACAGACTTGTCAGATAAATAAATTAATATAAAGTCACGCAATAATGCAAGATGCATAGGTTTTCAGCCTGAATTGATACTGTGTGTGTCATGGTCTTCATATTTCTGTCTTGGCGAAATATGAATTTAAGAATTTACTATTTAAGAACCTATAATTTTTTCTGCAGTTCTTAAAGATCACCACAAGAGGGTGCTGTTATTTAACGATGATTCTGAACATGTACCACCAAAACTACCAATACTGTACAGGCTATTTTCATTTAGAGGTAAAAAGGTTTGTTTTATTTTGATCACTAAAAACATTCAACTATTCATTATTATTATTTATTTATTTATTTTATTTTTTTTGTAATTTCATTATAAGTAATGTGACCTCATAGTAAAACCTTTGATCCACTGGCTTTCTGTGAGCTGTGGGTTTTTCTTTCTTTCTTTTTTCAATCAAAAAATAATTAATTGAGAAAAGCTACTTTTACTTGTCTTTTACAAGACTCTCCTGAGGCATTTATTGTATTTTTTTAATTTTTTAATAAACTGTCACCATTGTGCATCTCTGTTTGAATTGTTTCTCATGTTGATGTGATCTAACAGCCAGGATGGTTTATTGACATTTACTGTTTATAATTTGACATCAAAGTATTAAATTAGAGCCAGGATTTGTGCTGAACCAAGACGTTTTTAATATTTCAAGAGATTAAGAAGTCAGTTGAGTTGTAAGTGGAGGAAAGCATTTTGTGCTAATGGGCTGACAAGATGTTTAAATGTCATAAGGAAAATGTTTGCTCCTACCAAAATGTCTGAGACCCAAGAACGCGCAGCTCTCCGAGGAGCAAAACTGTCTGCACTTTGAAAAGTAAGACAAACAGATTCTGAGGCGTTTAAGTTTAAACTAAATCCAACAAGCAATGGAGCAGAAATGTGTTGGCGAAGCAGTCTGAAAGGCAGCCAGTGTCTTCCTGCACAGCAGTCGACAATCACAAATAGAACAGGGTTGAGCTGGTTCACCCACCCACACACACACAGAAACACACACACACTGTTAACTGTGCAGTTAGCTTGTCTTTGTGCAGCACGTCTAGTAAAGCAGGTCAGACATTTTTTTTTTTTTTTCTGTCTGGCATTTGTAAATCATTCAGTGCATTAGCCTGACAATAGGCTTCCAAACACTGAATTTAAAAAAAAGACAAATAGATGAACAGTTTTGATATTTTTAATGATGTGTTGAATACATGTCAAAGCTGCTTGTAAAATACCCTAAATTAGGTTTTCACATGTCTCAGAGATTTTTGTTTATCCAAATTTACTCAAGGGTGATGCAACTGTTGCAGCAAAAAAAAATTTTTTTTCAATCTCAATGTTCTGTCTGCACTAATGAAGATCCACTCTCCTCAGCATTCCTAATGCAATAAGAAGCTGCAACAGCTGTTATCTTTTGATAAATTCAGCTAATAATCTGATACACTGATCATTCCCTGATATGAGATGTTCATTATGTACTTGAAAAACCAGCAAACATAAGACTCCAACCACCCTTTCATTAAAATACTCTTGACATGTACAAAGCAGATGTTTAGAAGAAGTGACACATACTTCAGAGACTCAAATTGTTTCATGAAGTGCACTTTAATCTCCCTTTGCACTCGTAATAAAGGATATTTTTAAGGACTCCAACAGCTGGCAGGAGGAGTTGGGTCAAACATTACTTTCAGTAGTGATATTTCTAAAGTAGGGGACTGTATATGAAAAAATAAATGAAATATTAGTAATCTATGTAAAAAAAAAAAGAAAAAAGAAAAATGGGAGGTATTAAACTGCTGAATGCATTCATCAAAATGCCTTTAACTGAGTTGATTGTAATGTTTATACAGATTTTCCCAAAGATGTTGCTGGTGTATTGAATTTCTCTGTGTCCCTGACTCACTCAGCACATTATACTGTAAACTGAACAGGGCCGAGAACCAAAGAAGTGCTTTGGTTGATGTTTTATGATGGATCCAACAGACTTTGAGCTGTTTTGAATTATTAAAATCCATCCATTTCAGTTTTAAGACATTGTGCCTCTGAGCAAACGCACATGTGTAAGCAAAACCCTCACTGTTCAGTAGTCTATCAACCACTGACCCAAAATCAACAACACTCCTCAGCCCCTATCCACACACATCCACCTCGTTCCTGCCTCTGTCTTAGAGACTACCGGTGGCATCTTGTTGTATTTTTAATGTCTCCTCATTTTCCAGAAGTCTGTAATAAATGTTTTATACAACCCCCATGGCCTTGGGAGACTGAGAGCAACCTCAGCCCACCAGGCCACACAGGCTGTGAAATATTCACATTCAGCAGCCTGCACTGTGAAGTCAATAACACACCAGCAGTGAACCCCCCATCTGTATTCTGTCACAACACAAAGGACCAAAGAAAATGTAAGAAAAAAAAAAAAAAATCAAGATTCATGTGGACATTTTTGCACGTATGATTGTGCCTACTCATCTGTTATGATTTTCTGCATTTGCATTGATCTTGTTACTTTAACATTAACATCAATATTACCGAGACCGACCATAACCCCCGAACACTGCAAGACTCCCCCCAGCAGGATTATGTAGCCCTTCATTGTGCAAAACCTGTGCACAGCTAAAGATGCCTAAGGCATTGATTCCTCCTGATAATTCCCAGTCCTGTCGAGCATCCCTGGTTTGCTCTGCAGGAAGACTCAAAAGATCGGCTGCTGATTTTTCAGAGACAAACTCCCCATTAACCATTCTCCTCTCTAAGGTTGATGGAGAAGAGACAGTTGTCTGTGTGACAACAAGATGAATACTAAACCACATGTGACGTTCCAGAAAACTTTATTTTGGTTTAGCTGGGTTTTATGTGATAGACCAACACAAACTTGTGACTTTTAAAGTAGAAAGAAAAGGATACATGTATACTTATTTAGACAAATAATTCTTTAAGAGCTGCTCCACACCAGTGTCGCCTTTAAGTTTCCAAGGCTGATCACAGATTCTTAGAAAATGTAAGACTTTGACTGGGGCACTTTTTGTATTTATTTATCATAGTTTTTATTTCTTAAAAGTGTTGAAAAAAAATGTATAATTTTCATTTCGCTTCAATTTTATCCTATACTGTGATTATTATTATTATTTTATTTTTTTCAAGAAACTACAGTAACAGTTGTGGTTATTACACTGCAAGGAGTGTTTGGTTTTTGTTTTTTGTTGTTGTTTTTTTTTCAGTGCTCTTCCATTCTCCTCTGGGGAAAACTGAGAAACTTTTAACACTCGTATCAAAGGCAATGATTTCACTGCTTTTACCATCTACAGACAGAGAAACACACAGACACACACACACTTCCTGTCTAATGAAACACGACAGAGGAGAAGCCTGTGATCTCAGTGCTTTTCATTTGCAATTCATTGTAGTTGCCCGTCTTTAACCTTCTCTCTGATCAGATGTTTCTTTCATATAAACACTTGTTGTGTGCTGGGAGGAAGCTTTCCACAATCAAAGAGAATCTCTCCAAGCTCCCTGTTAGACTGGGGGATTGAAGCACAATGCCGCATGTCTCTCTGCATTACAGCATATAACAAAAGGAAATATCATTATTCAGGACATCTAATAGAATAGAATATCAACTGTATTTTAAGTAACTGTGGAAAAGTCAACATGCCCCTTGAACATTTTTGCAATTTCTGCCTTTTATTTTTTCAGAAAAAAACAACACAATGTAATGCATAGTTATGAATTCTTATGGTTTTCATAAGTATTTTGGTAAACAGAATCTTCTTCTGCAGCCCCGGTGGGAAAATCTGTTGAAGGTATAACTGTTAGCTGCACACTTTGCAAATCTGCCATTTATAAAGTGCTCAAAATTTACCAAAAATTGAAGTTTTTGGTATACATGCTTAGAAAAGTAACTCTATTACCTAAGCATGAGGCACCCAAATTGTGGTGGGAGCATCATGCTGGTCAGAGCTGATTAACAGAAATAGTTTGAAGTTTGTGGTTTGTAGTCTAAAATGCAGAAAAGGGATTAGAGAAAACGTTTTTGAGAAACTCAACAGCTTAAAATGTTAAGAATTTCAACACATTTTCTTGTTAACTTCATAAAATCAATCATTTTCAAGCAATAAACTGAAAACTACAATTCCCACAATGTGGAAATACATTGTTGATATTGTAAAATAGTTTGCGATTAAGTGCTCAGTGTAATTTTCACAGGTGGCAGAGCGTTGTTGTTAGAAGCTGCTGAAAGTAAGTAAAAGTTAATTTTAATGTAACTTAGTTACTTTCCAAATCAAGAGATCAGTAACCTTCGTTATTTTTTCAAGTTGTCAGTAATCCGATTAAAGTTACTTTTTCAAAGTATCTGTGTCATCACTGCTTATAAAAGTGTCTTGATTTAACTTGGAAATTTTGTTTTCATACACATATTGTTCTTATCTGTTATGATTTAAAAAGTTATAAAATGATAAAATGATACAAATGTCAAAGTGTAGCTTTCGGGTCTTAACTTTGCTTTCTTTGTTTCTTTGATGGCGCTTTTTGTTGGGAACGTTTTTTATTTTTATTTTTTAATCATTTTTTATGTTGTTGTTGTCTTCTGCCAGTGCAAATTTAGAATGCGAGGGACAAATGATAACTCCAGCTCCACGGTGAATATGCGAAAACCATCATCTCGCTGACTTCCGGCGGCATTTGATTCGTCGCGCATGACATCAGCTGTGGAGTGAGTGTGCAGAAAAAAAGAAAAAAGAAAAAGAAAAGCCCCGGCGCCCTCTTCTCTCCCCGGTTACTGAGCATGACACAATATCTGCCGGTATAAAAAGCTGGAGCCACTCCTATCAGCGCTCCACTCGCATGTCTGGCTCTTTTGCGAGGAGTAGGCTAAGATAATAGACAGAGGGGAGGGGGCAGGCAGGCTGCTGGTGGGATCCATAGGAAAAGCGCAGACACGTATAGAAAACAGAAAGGAGAAGGATGGCCACGCTAGTTGAATCTGCAGAAATGGAGACCTTGGGCGCCCACAGCAACACCAGCGGGGCTTCTCCGACGTCCTCCAGCCCCTCACAGCACTTCAACGACAGCAAATTTTACCTGCTGGTGGTCATCGGGGAGATCATATCAGAGGACCACCTCAAGTGTGCCATTGCGGACATAGAGAAAGGTGAGGTGGAGCTCATGACTTTCCATTTCCCTTCCCATCTGTTTGCTTTGCAGGACTTTACTCACGGCGCAAATCACTCAGATGTAAAGACCCTCTCCCACTTCTCTTAGGGTTTGATTTTAAGATGATCTTACTCAATATAAGTAAGATCAGCGCGCCACCTCATCGGATCTGAGCGGTTTGCATCAGTAGGGTTTCCTTTGTACCCCTCTCGGCCTGGTTGTTGTCATCCACGCATGGGAGACAGCTGATGGTAATGATTCAGCACCATATCTGGACATTGCGTCAGAAGGCAGCGCATCACACATCGCTACAAGTCCAGCGCAGCTGCGATTTTGTCCCCTTATTCGGGCTCTTTGCAGATGCGTAGGCTTTTGTTCCTCGCTCCACAGTTCAGAGCAGACAGCAGGGTGGTGGCGGTGGGGGGATGTGGTCGCTCATTTTGTGCTCGGAGTTTGCGTTACGCTTTGTGTCCTCAGACTGATCTGATTTCCCTGTAAATCAACTAGTCCCCTCGTGCATCATGCGGGGAGCATGTTTCCATCATCGTCGTCGTCATCATCATCATCATCATCATCCTTATCCCGCATCCAGCTCTCTCATCCCCACACCGGCTTGTGGGCGTGGCTCAGTCCGCACTGCGGTCCCTACGGAAAGCCATGAGGACCCATCTTTGGGCTGAGTGGGGCTGGTATTTTTATTATTATGATTTTAATACAGTTGCTGCCGAGGCCTGCCTTCTGGACCAGAGTGCATTGTGTTGTGTTGAAGGGGAGTAGGAGGAGAAGAATATGGCGCAGTAACTGATCAAGTTCTTCTTATACATCAACACCATAACAGAGTTTTCTATAAAGGACATCCTGACTTTCTTGTTAACTTAAAATGCTGATTATTCTTCTTCATAAGGAACAGGGTTTTTTTTGTTTGTTTGTTTGTTTTATTTTTTTATTTTTGTATAGCCTGTAGCCTTAAATTTCTATGTTTTGGCCATGTTGATTGTAAACATTGATTCTTGGCCTTGGTAAATTAGAGTGGAAAAAAATGTCTGCACCATAAAAATGAATTTTGGTCAGTATTTAATATTGGATATTAAAATAATTGAACTTGTAATAATGCATTCCAGTTTGTGAATTTGGCTCTTTGCTCTTCAGCTTTAGCTAGCTTAGCGACAATGCTAATGCTAAGGTAAAATTTGCTAGCAAGCTAGGTTTTTAAGTCTTAATTAAGCAATTGTTGCTATTCTACTGCGCAGCTAGGTGATGTTAGGAAAGAGGCCTGTGTGTATTTCAGTTGCTAAAGGACATCCATGAATATTGATCAATAAACAAATATCAACTTAACTGGTTAAATTCTTAACATGTGTTTCATCAGTGTGTTAAACTTACGTTGTTTTTCACATTTAACCATGTTATCATTGCGTTCCAACAAACTATAGTTGAAACAGAGCCTCATTCCTCAAACGAATGAGCCATCCAAGCTCCAAAAACATCTTTTTTTTAAATTATTTTTTTCAATCATGAGGTCATCGCAAGGCATAATCTATTCACTAAAAAAAAAAAAAAAACGATTAGAAGTTAAGCAATAAAACTGGAAATTAAGAATTTATTTGCAATGAAGACAAATGACTCTGAAATAGTAATAAGCTCTTGAAATCTGTTTTTACCAACATGGTATAATCAACCTTTTCTCTAACATCCCACCAGTTGGATGGATTTTTCTTTGGCAGCAACTGTTTTATATATATATATATATATTCAGTAGTGTAGATCGGATGATACTATAATTCATCAGAACTGAGGCCATCATCGCCCTTGGCCTTGGGGCAAAGCACAAAAAGCATTATAGATATTTCCTACTATGGATCCCTTTGCTCGTGCCAAATCTGTAGCAAGTCTAGACACGATCGCTCCAAGATTTTCCAATGAACCGGAAGCAGAGGTTCAACAGCATAGACGTGTGGGTGGAGAGGTTTCTAAGTGTTATACATGCTGTGTGATCTGAACGATTCTTATGCAGGAGATCAATTTCTGTATGTGTGTTCCAGGGATCCGTTCATGGGACACCAACCTCATCGACTGCAACCTGGACCAGGAGCTCAAGCTCTTTGTCTCCAGACACTCGGCACGATTCTCCGCAGACGTCAAAGGTAAACTGGAACTAAAATTCAGTGTGTGCTGGTATAATTTCACACGTGCTGCTTAGCTTCCTGCACAGATGGGAGACAGATTAAAGGGAAAAAATGGGAATCCCAATCTTGCCCCACTGTGTGGGGAAATGCTGGCTCTGTGGGCGGCATTTTACTGGCAGGGTTTGTGTCCATTTGTCCTCTTACAGAAATCGATCGCTGTTGATTTTGATTTGTATCAAGGAAGGCAGGGTTTCGTAAGGTCAGTCTCGCTTCCCAAAAACTGCTGCCAAGAAAGAATATTCTTAATCTAAGAACTTAATGAGTGAGTCCAAAATAACACGTCTTTGAAAAGATCTTGGACCTGAAATCTTACTAAATTAAAAATGGTAATTAATGCAGTCTTTGTAGCTTTTCCAATTTATAGATAACTTGAAAATTATTCACATCCCACGCTGATTAAAGTTTAATATAGTCTTTTAATTTGACCCACATTTTCATTTAGATTGTAAATATTGTGAACTTTTCCGGATGATTTAGGGTCTAAAAATGAACCTGAACGAGAATCTTTGGAGGAAGCCTGTTGATTATTGACAAGAGAATTAAATGAATAATAAACAATTTTCATTATACTTATTTTTTAATAAAATGTAATTAGAATAAAACCTCACAATTTCTACAGGTTAAAAATGGTAAATCCAGGTCATAAAAGCAACAATATCCACTGAACTGTTTAAACCTTCAATTTTGAAATAAAACCTGTTTTGTAGTTTACAGCTGTACAGACAATCATGAGACGCATGGGAGAAAATTTTGCATATCTAGGATTTTCATCTTTTTTCTACAAGGTGAATTGGAGAGGCTGATCAGCCACGCCCGTTGCTGCTGGATGCTGCAGGGGAAGCTGTTCAGATCACTACAAAGCAAAGTGCAGCTGTGTTGCCTCCGTTCAGTCTAAAGCTTAGTGACCCACATTTTAGTCATCACCTTTCTGTCTGTTTATGTATTTCTTGGTACAGTCTTGGCACAGTAACACAATAGCTTATGGGAACATATCTTTCCAGGCGTTGGTGATCAAATCTCCGGCGTCTTAATAAAACGATTGCAAAGACATCTAGGCAAACCTGTTATGTGGATTTAGGTCTTTTTTTTTTTTTTTTCATCTTTAGTGGCTTAGACAGAAAAGCAAACTGATCGACGTCATTGGTTTGTCTTTTCTGTGTAACTGAGGTCTGTCTGAAAAAGGGCGTGGTCGAGGGACACTGTCAGATCACAGAGCTTTCAGCACAAAAAAGGCACATTATCAGCTGATTGTAGTTGTGTTAATGATAATATATTTTGAGCTAAAGTCCTGTGACACTAGGTTGAGAACCCCCATGCCATAAAAGTATCCAAAAGAGTTAATTTCTCATCCTTTCATGCTTCTGTTTCAGCTAGAAACAGAACCAACCTTCACCCCAATTTGCCCCCTCAACCTTTTTGTGATGTCGTGCTTCAATGTCTCCACCTTTTGCTGAGTAAAAATGAAATAGCCACTGCAAAGACAGAGCAGCTCCATTAAACCAACCCAGACATGTGGTCTGTCAGTGTGTAACATGGCCTTAACCCTCGGTGGCAATGAAAGCCTCTGTCTGGCTCTGCTTCACCAGCAGGATTTAACACTTCCTTGGACGCGAACTACACTCATGCGGCCAACAAACGCTGCAGATGAAGGGACAAGTTCTATTTTGTCCTGAAATTATTCCTGGAGAACAAGACTACACCAAATCTAAAATGAAGTTTAGAGGCGCTCCGGTTTTCCCCATCCCATCCTCCATTCCTCTCTCTCCATTTTTCTCCCGATGTGCTGTTGCCTGGATGCACAGTTGATTTGGGAGTAATTAGCAGCGTGGGATCCCCAGTGGCGAGGGTCTGTCCATGAACATAAAGGAGGGAGAGGGAGGATGTAAAAGCGAGAGAAGAGGCAAGCAGTGTACCAGGGGGAGGTGACTGTAAGGGGGATAAAATGCAAAAGATTAGGGGGAAAGATGAAGACAAAATGGCAGATTAAAATCTGATAAAGAAGCAATGGCTTTTTCACCCATAGCTGTCTAAGAGTGAAAGTCGGATTAATATATTTTCCTGTTTTGTTTACTGTGGAAATTCAAATCTTTTCTCAAATTGAATTTGAACTCAACTCTAAAATGATTAAATCATGTTCTTAGTCTGTCCTCAACAGGAACTTTGTGCAAATAATCAAAAACCTTTTGTTTAAAATTTGCTTTGTTCTGAGAATTACAGAAGGAGATTTTTCCCACTCGAGTCAATTGTGATCGCATGCAATAATAATATAGCTTAACGGCTCAAAACAAGGTTATATTTTATTTTTTACAGCAAAAAAATGGTGCAAAAATATTTTCTGTTATACTTCATGCCTATGACAACTTAGAAAAATGCTCTCATTCTGAATGAGAGCTTGTATCTTACAAACTAAGATACATTTAGCTTAGTATCTTATTGTTATGGCGACTTTGTGAACCCCCAGCAAGATGCAACTCTTTGCTGTAATCTTCTAAAACAAATCAGTGTGAGATGTTTTATTTTATGATTCTTGGCTGCCGATAGGCTTGGAGGGTGCCGTGTATTGCACAAGAAAAAGGTTGTTGGACAAAACAAAAACATTAATCACAGTGGTTTTTAAATAAATTAGCATAATCCATAATAACCTTTTACGGAAGCAGCTTCTCATCAATCTGAAAGCCAACGTGTAAATCTGCTTATCCCAAAATGTCAACCAAATAGTCTCCAAGCAACCTCTGCATCCCTCATTCATAGTCATCTGAAGAAAAGCAATTAACTCCAATAAAGAAAAAGGAAAAAAACTCAATAATTTTATTTAATATCTTCCTACTTTTCAGCAGTCGTACAGCTTTAAGCACCTTCACTGATACGGGAATTGTATTTAGAAGAACCCTGGGATCAGCTGCAACCATCCATCAGCCTGACGGAGGACAGAGCATCCATTACAGTGTGTGCAGGAAGCCTTGACCCTTACAGGAGCCCCTCAGTCTCCTCCTGCTGGATATTAAATGCTTCAGCTATAGATTTCCCAGCCCTGTGCTTTAGGTGGAGAAAATAATGAAACCTCAGCGTCGTCTCTATACCTCAACTCCATTAAGGATGCTTGCTTGCCTCTGGGATTTTAGAGGAAAGCATTTTTGGTTATAATTAGTTAGCTTGAGAATAGGTCATAAAAAAAAAATTGCTTGTGGAACTGTGACCAGATAATGGAATTTTTTTTTTAAATTTATTTTTCTTTTTCTGAAAAAAAGGTTGGATAGGATATAATGAGTTCACACCAAACGACAATGACTGCTCGAGATGCTCTCGATAGGGTTCAATAACATGGTGCAGTGGATTGATTGATCAGTAAGTCAGGCCACTCAAAAGCAGCGGCGGTGCCATTATCTTCATGAACTGGCCTTGTTAGATGTGCTGGTTCTCTTTTTTTAACCCGGTTGTTTGGGGACACAGGAACAAGTGATACTGAAAGTCCGTTGGGATAAAGCCAAAGAAAAAGAGGATGAATCGAAGTGGATGTTATGATGAACTTCCTTTACCATCCTGAAACGTATAAGAAAGTCAAACAGAAGCAGTAGATATTAAGCTGTTGTAAGAATTGGTTTTATTTTTTGATGTGGTGACATCCTGATCAATGTTCCCATCCGGTTCAGTCCGGAGCGGGATCGCTGTGCCAGCCTCGCATTTTCTATTCAGCCGGAAGGAGAATGCTTGGCGATGCATGTCGCATTACCTTAACTCCTGCTGAGATAGAGTCTCTCTGGATGTTTTTATTTTGATCAAAGTAATGGCAGAGTCAAACGAGCTTCACGGCAGAATCTGTCATTTCTGATGAAGTGGCTCAGACTAACAGTGATGCTTGGCTGCCTTGTGGCACTCTAAGTTATTTAAGGGTTTCTGTGTTTTATGTTTCATACCAGTAGCTGGTGCAGAACTAATAGCGAGAGGCATCGGGAAATGAGGCGCTCCTTATAAACACATTATCGATCACAGATTTATATATTGCTAGGGTATAGAAGCATGAGTGGGATGAAAATTAGACTGGGGAGATTGTTTATTCTCCTATTTCACTTACACTGTCAAGAGATTGTTCTCGTCTGTTCTCAGAAGAGCTCAGATCATCAGTTTGGGCTGCTACTTTCTCAGAACAAGTCTCAGCGATCCTGGCCGACCCGACACTTTAGTCCAGCTGAGATCAAACTTTCATCACACTGACGCAAATATGATACACTCACATTTGGCTCTTTGATATTGCTGAGCACCAACCACACCCAAAAATATTTCTATTCATTTCCCAAACACTGATTGTGGTCACATAGCTTGCCAACCTATTTCTAGTCCAGCCTTATCTTCTGGTATAGACTTTGAAGAGCAAAAAAAAATATACACAGTTGAAAACAGATCTTTACATACATTGAATATAAAGTTACTTTTGTAATTCTCCTAGTCTGATATTAAACTAAACATTCCCTGTTTTGCATCAGTTATAAAGGCCAATATAAAGAGTAAAAGTATTACAATCACTTGCATCCATTCTATCATAATTTGTTGGTAAAAGCCATTGTTTTTATTTTGTATGCTTGATCTGTGAGTTCAAAAATACAAAGAGGGACTGCGGGATTGATTCAGTAAAGGCTCACTAGGAACTGTTTCCACCCACCCCCGCTGACCCCTAATCAACACATTCATTATCAAAATCAATCACCAAGAACCAGAGATGATTGAGGGCCTTTCACTTTTAGTCCCATAGTTGTCCAGATTGACAGAAAGAAATGTTTGATAATCCCTAAAGATGAAACTACATTGATGTTTAAAATTAAATCATTAAAACGAGGCAAACTGTTGAAATTGTGTTCTCTCTTTTTCTAACAAAGAGGAATCTAATCTTGAGACAGTTTTTAATGTCATTAACGAATGTGTTGTCCTTCCCCCCTTCAGAGATCTCATCCATCTTGCTGATGAAGAGCTTCACGCTGCAGAGGCCGTTAACATTTACACAGTCACATTGTTGCTGTCACGACATCCATGGTTGATAAATTAGATGATAAACTGATTTGGGCACAGCTCCTACGAACAATAACAGAGTTCAGTGTGACTTTGAAAGGCTTTTTCTTTGTTCATCATGATTCTGAAACCAACCGAATCATGATTATTTTCTTGTTTAATCGCCAAAATGTTTGCTTAAATTATCAAACCAAAAGTACAAAAAGTTAAGATGTTAAATGCTATTTACATGACTTAAAGGTTAAAGTGCATCTCCCATGATAGGAAGCATCAAACAAATACTATAACCAGGCAAAGACAATTTGAGTGAGCAAACAACTGTTTTTGTGATCAAGAAATCTCTAAAGTAGCACAAGTCTGACAACATGAAGTAGGCAAAAAAAAAATCATAACAATAAAATTAATGACAAATATAATCATTGACATCTATCAGCCTGGAAAACTTTGCAAATCATTCTTAAAGACTCCAGAGAACCAAAGTGAACCATTATTCTGGTTTACAGAAAATACGGGAACGTAAAGAATCGTTCTAAAAATGTGTCAGGCCTACAAAAATGACTCCAAAACCAATGACTCATACAGGAGGTCAAAAAAGAAACCAGAACATTGAAAGGACTGCAGGCCTCATTTGCTGCAGTTAAGGCAAGTGTTCATGAAATAGAAAGAGAACTGGATCAAAACGGCAGCCCCAGGAACAAACTCTACAGTTCAGAAATAACACAAATGCCTTATGGACGATGCATGGGAATCGAAGAGGAATATTTTTTTTCACTTCATATAATGTGTCATTTGCTCATGTTAGCCTTTGACAGATTATCTGAAACATCAACAAAAATGCAAAAAATGAATCTCTTAGGAAGCAAATACATATAGCCCAAGTCTTCACTGATTATATTTCATTTGGTTCTTTTCAGGGCAACGAATTCTTCACCATAAAAGTAACATCCTTGAGACGGTTGTGCTCATCAACCCTTCAGATGAAGCCGTCAGCACCGAGGTAAAATGAGCCAAATCCGCTGCTGGCATTGTCTCATTTCCTTATATCTTCCTCTGTTGTCTTTTTTTCTTTAAAAAAGAATCACATAATTAGCTTGACTTCCTATTGTTTTGTTCATTAAGACATTCACAGACGATTTGCAGCGCGACAAGAACGATTGCTCTAGTAGTTAATGCTGGTGGCTGATATGAAAAAGTCTGGAGGAAATAAACCTACAGGGAGGATTAATGTTTCACTATGCAGCTTATGTATGTTTTTGGTTCTTTGCACTTCAATCAGGAGCAGAGGCCCAACATGAGTTTGTTTTGTGTCATTGCTCTAACTGGTGCCTCCAGCCCCTCATCTACGTCTATAATCTAATGTGCATTAATAATATGCCACAGCACTGCAAGAATCACTGGGCTTGTCGCCAGAGTGGCTAATGCTGCTGAGGTGGAGCAAAATACAAGGAGGGAGGGGAAAGCAGATACAGTATGAGTGGACAGTGAGAGATTGTGTCAGCTAATTAGCTAATGGATCTGACTTACACATAACTGGTGGTGTCTAAAACAAACTTCACCGCTAAGCTGACTGCTGCAGCAATAAGGTTTTGCATTAATGTTATGCTCGCGTGTGTCACCACTTGTCTTTCTAAAAAAAAAGTAAGTGGAAATCCATTGTTGCTAAGGCACTTGAAGATGTTGTAATTTATCTTGTTCCTCCCCGAAGTATATTCCTATCACTACAGCTGTTATTTTTGCTGTCTCTCTCTCTCAATTTGCAGGCTCGCTTAATGATCTCTGACACAGCCAGACACAAGCTACTGGTCCTCTCAGGGCAGTGCTCAGAAAAAACGGGGGAACTGATTCTTCAGTCTGGATCTTTCTCTTTCTGCAATTTCATAGACATATTTACTGATCAAGAGGTGAGTAATTCAGGAACCAGGTACGGCAGCTTGACAGTAAAACTGATCACTACACTTTCCAAACGTCACCAAAAATCTTTACAGCCATACTCTGCTAACAGTGGCATTATAATTATAAAACTATAGATGATGGTTGGAGGATCTGACGTAGTCTAAATTCAAATGTTGTGAAAAAGATATGTAGTGTTTGTTTTAAGATTTACTGAGGTATGCAATGTGGATTCATTTCTTGTTCAAAAATAAAACTCCATTTATTTCTTTTCCTTGCACAGATTGGTGAATTACTCAGCACTATCCCCCCAGCAAACAAAGCCAACCTCACACTCTCTTGCCCCGAACAAGGAGATTGGAAAAACTCCAACTTGGACAAACACAACCTACAGGACTTCATCAACATGAAACTAAACTCGACTCTCATCCTCCCAGAAATGGAGGGTCTCTCAGAGTTCACTGAGTATTTATCAGAATCAGTAGAGATCCCTTCTCCTTTTGACATGTTGGAGCCCCCAACCTCAGGTGGATTTCTCAAACTTTCTAAGCCATGCTGTTATATTTTCCCCGGTGGTCGAGGAGACTCTGCTCTCTTTGCTGTGAATGGCTTCAACATGCTCATTAACGGTGGCTCCGACAGGAGGTCATGCTTCTGGAAGCTGGTGAGACATCTAGATCGGGTGGACTCCATCCTCTTGACTCATATTGGTGAAGACAATTTGCCAGGCATCAACAGTATGCTGCAGAGGAAAATTGCAGAGCTTGAGGAGGAGCAATCGCAGGGTTCGACAGCTAACAGTGACTGGGTGAAGAATATGATTTCTCCAGATATTGGCGTTGTCTTTGTGAATTTTCCAGAGAACCTGGAAAACCCTGAACCTGATTACAAAGTGTGTAGGAATGTTGAGGAGGCAGCATTGACCCAGGTGTACCTCAACAAGCTAAATTTAAGGATCGAGCCTTTGCAGAAGCCTGTAGGAAACACTATAGAACCTATCACACTTTTTCAGAAAATGGGTGTTGGAAGGCTTGAAATGTATGTGCTCAATCCTTCAAAAAACAGCAAGGAGATGCAGCACTTTATGAAGCAGTGGACAGGAAGTGAAAACGACACCACCTCCATTCTTCTACCAAATGGAAAAGAGTCTGAATTCCCTCTTTCCTACTTGACTTCAATCTCTTCACTCATCGTGTGGCATCCCGCAAATCCCTCCGATAAGGTTGTACGGGTTCTATTTCCTGGAAATGCCATCCAGGACCACATATTTGAAGGCTTAGAGAAGCTAAAGCATTTAGAGTTCTTGAAGCAGCCAGTTGTCACTCAAAAAACTATGCCTTCCAGTACTCCATCCACACCAACGCTGAAGCAAGCAAAGATGAAACACAGAACAGACAGTAAAGAGAGCCTAAAGTCTACCCCAAAGCCATCACCAAGCAAAGCCATGCGAAAGATTTCAAAGGAGGAAACACCAGAGAAGGCAAAGGCAGACACAGAATCAACTCCTGAGAAAACACCGAAGTTAGATAAAAAGGAAAAGGTCCCCTTGAAAAAGGAAAAGGCAAAGCCACAGGAGAAAGACCCCAAAGCAAATGCAGATCAAACTGGACAAAATGAAACTCCCGAAAAAAAATCTGAAGCAAAGTCCAAAATGGAAAAAATTAAAAAGGAAGCCAAACCATCAGCAGAAAAGAAAAAGGAGTTTAAAAAAGAAGTAGCGAGGAAGGAAGAAGTTAAAAAGGAAGAAAAAATAAAGAAGGACGAGGCAAAGAAAGTTTTAAAAAAGGATACAAGAAAAGATTCTCCAATGAAGGAGAAGAAGGAAGAAAAGAAGGAACTAAAGAAAGATGCAAAAAGACTCTCCAAAGATGTTAAGAAGACTTCCAATGCAGGTGAGGAAAAGAATCTAAAACCAAAGCCACTGAAAAAGGATGACTCTTCAAAGAGAGATCTGGGAGCTCCATCAAAGTTAAAAGATAAAGGAAAGTCAAAGGTGATAAAAAAAGAAACAAAGGTAGAAAACAAACCAGCAGCAAGTACTGCCATTGTTGCAGAAGACCCAGAGGAAGAAAGATTTCTGATGTCCTCCCCAGAAGACCTCACAAAAGACTTTGAGGAACTTAGAGCTGAAGAGTTTGTTGAGGATGATGCAACTGTACAGCAAGATGAGGAGAAAGTGGCTTTGGTGGCCCAAAATGAACAAGTGATACAAACCAAAGAGTCACCTGAAGGATTAGAGTCTGTGGATGAGGGCATAACAACAACAGAGGCAGAAGGTGACAGTGGAGGGACTCCTGATGAGCAAGTCCTGAAAGGCAAGCTCAATGGCAGTGCTTGTGAGAAGTTTGAGGATGAGGGCACTGTTATGGAGGAGACATCTGAGGGAGGGGACTATGATGAGAAGGGAGAGACAGAGGAGGTTTATGAGCCACAGGAAGCAGTATCAGATGAAAATAACCACCAAAATGAGCACCAAGCCAAACATGATGAACTGGAACAAAGAGATGAAGCGGAGGACAATGATGATATCACAAATAAAAATGTAGTAGAGGAGCATCTAAGTCCTGACACGACAGAGAAGCAAAAACTCTTTGAATCAGCTTCACCCAAAGTGTCTTCCCCAGTTTCTCCTGCTGCATGTACCCATGATGAAATCCCCCCTGTTGGCTTTGAAAGCTTCACAACTTCAGATGAAGAGAATCGAGATGAACCACCAGAAGAGTATACAGTTACATCAGGTTACACGCAGTCCACTATGGAAATCTCCAGTTTGCCCACTCCCATGGATGAGATGTTGACTCCCAGGGACATTATGAGTGATGAAACACCCAATGATGATACAGGATCTCCATCACAGGATGCTGAAAGGTTTGGGAAATCAGAGTCAGGAGAGTTTGAGAAAAACAACCTCTCTCCACTTCAAGATACACCGGGTACAGGTTTTTCTCAGAGTGATGTCACAGAAGGCCAAAACTACCACCATTCTACTTTAACAGTATCCCCCCCTTCACCTCTAAAAGGAGATCAATTCTGTGAAGAGCTTTCATCAGGTGGAAAAGATGAAAAATTTCCAACTGATCAAGAGTCAAATGAAAGGCATGACTCAGTAAAACTTAGCTCGGTATCCACATCGTCTCCCGTTGTTCGTTCTCCCTCAGTGGAAGTTAAGAACATCATTCATTCTTCTTCAATGATGGTTGCTCCAATAGAACTGTCATCCACCCTGGCAAGTTGCACCCAAGCTGCAGCTGATTCCTACAAGAGCCCTGATGACAAACCTTTGGAAGGAGCGAGTTCGCCTCAGTCCTCTGGTCACACACCTTACTATCAGTCACCAGTTGATGAGAAAGTAGAAACTCTACCATCTTTTCCAGAGGACAGCTCACAGGGTCCAGTTATTGTGGAGGTCACAAGTGATAAAGAAGACTCCTACAGTAGAGTTACTCCTGAGCCTAATGATCCAGTAGTAGAACAATCATCACCAGTAGGTAGGACTGATTCTGCTCCACAAAGCCCATCCATACCTGAGCCTGAATCCCCACAGGAGTCATCACCCATCGACGCAGAAGATAAGAAACAGGAAGAGATCAGCCATTCACTGCTGTCCTCAGCACCACTGAACAAACCTGAATCTGACTCTGGGACTTTTACAACTTTTAAAGAAGAGAGTAAAATGTCTATTTCAGAGGGCACTACATCAGATAAGTCTGAAACTCCCCTGGAAGAAGTGGTTGCAGAGGATACATTTTCGCACTTAGCCTCAGCATCCACAGCTTCTCTGGCCACTAGTTCGTTGCCAGAACCGACTACTGGTTCTCCTTCTCTGCATGCTGAGGTAGGCTCACCTCACTCAACAGAGGTTGATGACTCTTTGTCTGTCTCAGTGGTTCAGACTCCAACCACCTTTCATGAGGCAGAGGGATCACCAACCAAGGAAGACAGTCCAAGGCCTATGTCTATCTCCCCAGAAATCTCACCCAAGACTAAAAGCAAAGTGCAGACACAGGACATGAAATCTCCAGAGCATTCCACTATGTCTTTAGAGTTTGGCCAGGAGTCACCTGATCATTCCTTAGCCCTGGATTTCAGTAAGCAATCTCCAGAGCACCAGTCGCTGGGCAGTAATTCTCATGCTACAGAAAATGGTCCGACTGAAGTGGACTACAGTCCCTCAGATGTAACAGAGGTAAAGGCATCTAGAGAACCAAAATGTGTAGAAAACCCTTTGCTTTTTGAAGGAGGTGATTCAGCCCGAACCGCTTCGGCAACCCCTTCAGATGCATCTCAGTCTTCTGTTACAACTCCATGTCAAATGACAGAGAACCTACATGCTGCTGTGGAGCAGACAGATAAGTCTCCATCCACCCCAAAGGCCTCATCTCTCACCCTTTCTCCCCATTCCAATGAACCCTCCCCAATATTAGGAGGTCCCCCGGCAAATACAAGCAACAGTCCAGTCTCAGAAACCACAGCCAAACTGGATTCAGAGCAGAAACTTGACAAGTCACCATCACCTCCCAAAGTCCCGTCCCCATCTACAACTTTCAATATTTCAAAAGGAGACACTCTTTCCCCAAAAACAGAAACAAATCCATTCAAATGTAATGACTCTATACTTGAAAAGAATTCTACAAGTCCAAAAGTTCCTTCACCATCAGAGCTACCTCTCTCCTTTGAGCCTTACGATTTCAATTCTCCCTGTGGATCTAGGGAACCAGACTCCCTTAAAAAGAGCCCCTGTGCTCCATCCAAGACAGATGTTGATCTTTGCCTTGTGAAATCTTGTGAGTACCGTCACCCCAAGACTGAGTTGTCGCCGTCATTCATCAACCCAAACCCTCTAGAATACTTTATTAATGAAGAAAATGCCTCGGATGAGGAGAAGCCCCTGGCCAAGTCAGGTGGTGGACCCCCGCCACCGGGAGGTAAGCTGTCTGCCAAGCAATGTGAGGACACTCCACCCACATCCATCAGTGAATCTGCCCCATCACAGACAGACTCAGATGTACCTCCAGGAACAGAAGAGTGCCCTTCAATCACAGCAGATGCAAACATTGACTCTGAAGATGACTCTGAAACGTTGCCCAGTGACAGAACTCTGACATACAGGCATGCCGATCCACCTCCACTGACACTCAGGGACTCTGCTCCAACTTCAGGTAATCATGATGTTTGTATGGTGGACCCAGAAGCCCTAAAGGCTGAAGAAAACCTTCACAATGCAAATACAGATGGTGGAGACAAGACCAGAAAGAAAAAGCTATCAAAAAAGTCCTCATCGCCAGCCAGGAAGAGTGGTCTGTCAAAGGCTAAGGACTCAAAGACTGCTTCTCCAAAGAAGGGTGCTGGAGAAGGAAAAGATGTCAAAAATGCAACCAATACGTCTGCATCCAAAGGTGTGAAAAGCTCTGCATTAGGTGTGTATTCTTTTAATCAGGATCGTCTTTTATGCTTGTGTTTGATGCAGTTGAAATTTTGATTAAGACCAAAAAAAAAAATCTTTTTCAGGTACTGGAAGTGGGAAAGTGCCGCCTCTGTCCAACTGCCCTCCTATGTACATGGATTTGGTTTACATTCCCAATCACTGCAGTGCCAAGAATGTGGATGCTGAATTCTTTAAACGTGTCCGCTCCTCTTACTATGTAGTCAGTGGCAACAATCAATCAGCTCAGGAACCCAGCAGAGCTGTCCTGGATGCTTTACTTGAAGGAAAATCCCAGTGGGGAAATGGCATTCAGGTAAGTTTAAAGTAACACCTTGTAAATACATTCAGTGCTTAAACCTGTAAAAAAAATAAATAAATAACAAATTTATCATTGATTTAAAAAAACGTAATTGTTTTTGAAGAAGATTTTACAATGAGACTGTTTTGGGTTTGTCTTATGACAAACTTGCTAATAAATTGAGCACTCTGAGATTAATAACACAATAAATAACTTCACAATAAAGACAAACAAGTACAACACTTTTGAGGTTTGAGGTGCTGCCCACTGCATTTCAGTCACTGAAAACTCAAAACTACTCCACACAAACCCCATGGCAGAAATATGCACTATTCCTTTAAACCTGCTATCACTGTACTGACCAGATTGAGAAATGCACTCTCATCAAATAATTTCCCTTTGCTTCCTCAAGGTCACTCTAATTCCAACCCATGACACAGATGTGATGAGGGAGTGGTACCAGGAGACCCACGACAAGCAGCAGGAGCTGAACATCATGGTTCTGGCCAGCAGCAGCACAGTTGTCATGCAAGATGAGTCCTTCCCAGCTTGTAAGATAGAGCTGTAGCCTTATTGTAAACACCAGAAAGGAGTGTTGTCTTCATAGAAAACCAAACTCATGTAGCACTAAACTTGAACTGACACAAAACCATTGAATGAAATGAAAACCTGTAATGACCGTTAACTAATGTTACCAAAAGAAGAAGATTAGGGCCTTCGTGTTTCAGCTTGATCCTAATAGTAGGATCAAACAGGAAAGAGATGAAAACCCAAATAAACCAGCAGCACCCCCTGAATGTCCAGACCTGCCGGTTTTAATATAGTCACATAATGATGGTACTTTTTTTTTTTTTTGCCTCTGAGTCTTTATTTATTGATTCTGTTGTATTATCATAAAGCTCTGTAAAATATTACAGAGCTTTTTGGCAAGCTCTAACTCTAACAAGCTCCATTCGGTGAGGGAGGAAACCACATTTGGTGTGGTTTCCACCCACACCAAATGGGAGGAAAAAGTCTTTCTGTAACTGCCTTAGAGAGTCAAAGTGAATGTAGAAGACCTGATTGGATGAACAACTCTGAAGACCCAATAATTACTAAATGGTAATAGCTAGAGTGAGAAATGATGATGATAATAGACTGGGATGCTTGAGTTTAATGATCATTAATATAATGACTGCTGCTACCAATAGAATTTTTTTTTCCTTTAATTTTTAAGTTAGTTGAATTTTATTATTTATTTAACTATGCCACTAATATGTTTTGCAATGAGCTATAACAGCGGATTAAAGCCTTGTTTATGATTATTTAATTTTTACAACATTCAATGGGTTCAGAAAACTCTAGTGTGTGCAAAATCATTTTATAGACTTCATTGTCTGTAAAAGAAATGTAGAAGAACGGCGTTAATTTTGGAATATCTGTTTTACTTACAGATTTTATGCTAATTCAAGAAAAAGGGAACCTTATCTTATTTCTTAGAAGTGTTTTTTTATGTAATCAGTGAGCTTTAAAGCCTTTTCCCATTGTAAAGCTGGCAAAGCAGGATATTTTCATAATCCTTACAATGTCTTGTTTTTCTAAATTGTACTATGATTATAAATAGCTTTGTGGCCAATAGAGTGGTTGGGAGGCATGCATGAGTTATGCTATACTGGAACTTTTCTTACTTTTAATGAGGTTTTTGCTCACACTTGCTTATAAGAGCTACAAGAAATTACAATGAGAGAACAAAAGACTAATTTTGAAAAGGGGAAAAAAAAAAAGCACCCAATCAGCAATTTTTGCAAGTTTTCAGTGATATACGTACTCCACACAAATTCCAACAAAAGCAAGTGGCACTGTAGTAACAGAAAACATGACTTAGGGCACAATGTGTCATACATTTTCATTCTCAGCCAAAAAAAAAAACGTGGATGAGAACGACGACAAACCAACTTCCTGAAGAATCTCGGACACGAGTGAGGCAGCACACAGAAGTGAGAGTGAATGGCTTGTGTGTTTTTTGACAAAAGTATGTAAAACCAAACACTAGACACTTTAAAAAACAAACATGACTCACATCAAACTTACAGTAACTCTGGCCACTAATCATCTCTGACAGGCCAGCATATGGAGGAACATTTAAGCAACCACATACTGATTACATGCTCTGGTATTTTGGGCTATCCAATGAAATCTCATTGGGTATTTCTTCAATGACGTCAGCTTTTCATGATACCACCACAGACTGGTTTTCCCGCAGGGGAACCTCAAAACCACCACATCACCACGAACGTACTGTCAAACTGAACTGACATTTCTCTTCCCTGTTCTCTGGTTCCTTCCTCTAGTTCTCTCTCTCGCTCTCGCTCTCTGAATCTCTATCTGCCTTTTCTCCCACCACGTCTTTCTCTCGGAAGAAGTTTAAAAATGTTTGTCTGCAGCTGTGTGATATGTTTGTCTTGTGATTCTGGCATCCCTTCTGCCTTTCCCCCCACACTCATATGTAACCTATAGCAATTAGTTTCCTTAGTGCTTTCAGATGTTTGTGTGCTATCTGTCCTCTACAGTACCTGTTATGGCAAATCTTATGTAAGAGTAACCACAAATTAAAGGACAGCCACAATAAAATCTGTTGTGAAAGAATAAAGATTTGTCTTCTTGAGTTTTTTTTTCAGTGTTTAAAGCCATTTTTTTTTTTTTTTTTAACAAATAACACAAAGAAAGTGGAGAAAATGAGTAAATGTGCAACATAATCCTGATCATGGCTGGTTTATGTTAAAATGGGGTTCTTTCATCTGTGGGAATGCTTCTGAAGTTTAGAAATGCAACCAGTACCATTTGAAAATTTTACAGCAAAATGGTTACAAAGATCTCAAAGAAGCTTTTAGGTTTTACCCAACATGCCTTGGTAATGCCACAACTTTTTATATAATCAATTGACCAGCTGATGTTGATTTGCACTGATTGGTGGCAGATTTCAACTTTTCAATTTCAGGAAAAAATATTTTCTGAGCCAAAACAAACAAAAAAAACTTGGCATGTTCAGTACTTATTATTCATGTCACATTTCTGACAGCATCTTGTCCAGCTGATGGGGACAAGAACAGCGTATAGGTGTCATGGAAAAACGGAAAATGCCTGAATGGTTGTTCAAGAATATTGCGAGACATTGGACTGACTAAAGCAATTTTCATCTAACATGAAATTCCAAGCTATTCCCCAGTTCCATGCATCCTAATGTGTTCATGCCAGTCTGCCTTATCAATCTCCCTCCTATTTGTCTGTATTTATAGCAGCTGTGTGATTAAAATGTGATTTATAGAGCATTTCCTCCCATTCTATTTAAATTGAGTTATATGGCTGGTAATAGTATAATGTCAGAGAACCGAAGAGTTGACAGGTTAATGACATGAGGCCAGCGATGACTGACTTTACATGACACTGTAATCCCAGGGAAAAGCTTTTCTTCCAGTGTTCCTGATAAATTGAGTTATGAAGCCCAGACAGTCCTACAGCGATGGATCAATGTTCCCACTGTGAGATGTAGCATTAACTTGAGTCACAGGGTTTGTTTTACTGGTGGAAAAGGCCATAATTTCAACTCTTTGGCATTTATATTACTACTTTTACAGGATACAGTTAGTGGCATGATATCATTAATTGAACTTCATTCCTGGTCAGAATAGAGATGATTATTGTTGTTATCATCCAGCCACGTGTCACTTTGTGTCAAGTCATTCTCATTCTCAGGTAAGCATAAAAAAAATATGATTTTTGAACATTCTTTTGGTCATCTTTTACATACGGATCATTTGGAATTCTGAATCATTGTGTGACTGGTGATTTAACTGAAAGCAACGTAATTTCTTATTTTTTTCCTAAATGTTCTCTAAAAGTATGATTTTTCTAAAATTTTCAGGGTATCATTATGGTATTACAATAATAATAATTATATATATATATATATATATATATATATATATATATATATATATATATATATATATATATATATATATATATATTTTTGTGAGCGTTTTATCCATATATACTTTTTTTCTTTTTACCAATGGTGCCAGTAAGTGTAGAGGACTCTGTGCTTAAGATATATAATAAAGTACAGCAGACGGAAGACAAATGAGAAAGAAAAGAAGAAATTGGAATTGATTTGAGAAAAACTGCAAAGATATGAGTTTATTAATTTTACTGAAAAGGATGGGAATAATTAGGATACAGATTTGAACAGATAGCTCTAACTATCCTTTAACATTTCTAATGTTGAAATATTTTACAGTTAACATCAGGAGATGACGTTTTATTTTATATCTGGCAAAAAGGACAAAATGTCCATTTCCTTCTAAATTTTCTCAGCTAACTACTGCTGACAGATGAGCTAAAAATGTCTTCTGAGTCCTGCTTGTACTGTAGAAAATATAAATATTTAAAATCTATGTGCAAGTTTCCCCCTTCATTTATTTATTAATTAATTTTTTTTTTTTTTTTTAATAGCTGTACTTGTACTGTCTATTCAAAATGCCACTGTTGAATATAAATCCACATGTTACATTGCAGATCTTGAAACTGGCATTTTTTTTTGTCAAGGTTATCAGACCATAACAATCTCATGACAAGCCCATGGCTATTTCCTTGTTACTTAAGCTTCATCATGAAGCTGCAAGTGTGCATGTCAGGTTAATTGGCAGTTTTAGTTTGATCTTAAAGTCAGGTTGTTTATCACGTGCATGACTGCTCTGGTCCTGTGATAGACAGGCAATCTGCGAAGGCTGTAGCCCACCTCTTCACTGGTGACAGCTAAGACAGGTTCCAGACTCCCACAGCTCAGAACAAAATGAAGTAATAAATCTTTAATAAATTTGGGATGTCTTGAACAGCTCCTGTGTGCTTTAAGCTGACATACATTTTGATTTAGGTATAAAAAGCAAAAATAACAGTTGTGCAAATAGTAATGAGAATCAAATTTGATGGCATTCTGAAAAAGCATACTACTAAGCTGTAATTCCAGCTGTAATTCTATTTCTTTTGTTTTATAAGAATTACAGCAAATTTAGAAAGCTAAATTACAATCTTCTGGTTGGCAGAGACTTTAAGTGAGCATGTTTTCTATTTCCTTTCACGTACTATAATATTGAAAAAATTATACTAATGAGACAACATCCCAGACTTTCTCTAGATAAAGCATCCACCAGCAGGCATTTCTTATCAACGTGAATCTCAAAAACATCTGGCAACAAACCCAGATCTTCTGTTTTTCTACAGATCTCCATCTTTGTCTTTGTCTTTTTCTTTCAACGGCAGTGGTATAGTCAGCTCCAGCTGTTTTCAGGTTGTTGCAAAAGCGTTTCAGTGGGGACGTTTATTAATGATGACGGGACACCCGAGGCGCTTTCCAAAACCAAAGGGAAGTGCATGTAAGGATAAATCAAAGAAGATCTAAAAATTGCAGTCCCTCAGTTCAACCTGGCTGCTTGTCTGGTCAAATCAGACACTAGGTGTTGCAATATTCACATAAATGATGATATTTCTCTTTTGAATTATTTGCCTCTAGGTACAGATGAGCAATTAGTATGGAATTATTTTTATGCAGAGGGATAAATTGGGAGAGAAAGAGACTCAAACACCTTCCAGGATGCAATAAATAATCCAAGGGACCTGTATCTTATTGGCTGAGCTATATCAGCTGGGTGGGCTGAGATCATGTTGCTAGGGCAACAGTGGGGAACCTCCCAGTTCTTTCTCTCTGCATTGTTGTTTATCATAGGAGTTTAATGTGGAAGCATCCAATGTGGAGAGTTCATTTTTCAAATGCTTTTTCAAAATGCCATCAAATTTGATAGTAATTCCACCAAAGCCTTTCCTCTGTCTGTACAGGACTTACAGAAAGCATTAGAAAAAAAATCTATGTATATTCATTTAGCTTCAGGATACCTGCAGGGAACATGCCCGATACATTTTAGTTTTGAGACTTATTTACTGGAATTATGCACCAATAAACAGCAAGACTGCAACTTGTTTTATGACATGGTTTCATTTTAAATGTATGATGACGTCAAGCCATTACAAGAAAAATACAGCAGAAACCTTTTAAGGACACTCCTTTTCTGTTACGTAACCCTGTCAGGTCAGCGGGGGCACAAACCTAAAAAGGCAGGAAGTGTTGCTTCCTGCAGCCTCCCGTAATGAAGGATCAGTAGATCTAGATCAGATTGACACGATTATTTGTATCAGATTATATTCCACTATTTTATCTCAAAGCTCAAAATTTACAGTTAATCTTCCTATTTCATAGTTTTTAAATCATTAAGTCTAGTTTCTATAAAAGACAAGCCTATTATGATACAATAATAAACTATAAAAAGAATTAAATCATAATCATTAGGTATAAAGTACCATACATGGCATGAAGGTTTTTTATTTCAATTGCAATAATATGTAATCTCATTACTATTTTAGGGTAGCTCTTGAAAGAATTTATAAGTGACAGATCAATGTTTTTAAACATAAAGATCAGTAAAAAAAAAAAAAAAAAGTAGATAATTTCTTTATTAGTTTCTTTGAAATCCCACAACAATAACACTATGGTGCAAGAAATAAAAAGTAACAAGTTTTTTTTTCTTTAGTCATTTGAATATAATATGTTTATTTTTCTGAAATTTTCCTTAAATGTGGGGGTAAATGTATTCATACTCTTTTTGTATAGGTTTGATTCATTTGCTGTTTATTTATTTATTTATTTATTTATTTATTTATTTATTTATTTATTTATTTTTTGTTGCTGTTGTTTTTTTTTTTTATTTTACATCTTCTTTTCTAAAACTCTAAAATGTAAGTTTAATAATAAAATAAACAATGAAACCTCTAAGTCTATCGTTTTAAATGGGTGTGTGGCTTTTGTGGATCTGGACAATTTAATTGAGAAGGAAAAATATGGCTCTACATTATTATTATTATTATTATTATTATTATTATTATTATTATTATTATTATTATTATTATTATTATTATTATTATTATATAATACAGATGTTCAGTGTGTAGATTGCAACGCTTTTCTGAAATGACCAGATATGGTATTGCAGCGCCATCTACAGGTAGAGTTTGAGAACTAAATAAATTAAGATCACAGAGTGTGGCGCCATGTTGGAACATACCAAACTGTATCTGCAAAACAGAATATGTCAAACAACCGTGGTGCTACCTGTTCAAAATATATTTAAGATGAATTAAATCTCTGAATTATTTTTACGAGGTTTATGAATAATTTTGAGAGCGGAAGTAAACTCACTGATAAGAGCTCGAAGACGACGCCACGTACCACCCTTTCTGTTTCCATGTCAACGGTTCGGTCCGCGAGTGTCATGGCGCTGCTGGGGACACTGGCTGCTCAATGTTGTCGGTCGTTACTTTCTAAACCCTGGAAGGGGCTTTTCTGTGGAGTTTTACGGCCAAGCTGGATTCTGGACCGCATTGGAGGTAAGAGAAACCAAAGGAAAACCGGCAGCGACTGTCCTGTTTCAAGGCACACATGATTGTAGACACTTACAGGACAGGGTAAAGCAAGCACTACAATTTGTAGACCATGAAATGAGCACAGCAAATGTTAATTCACAATAAACGAACCTACTCAGAAATACTAGCGTTTAAAAAAAAAAAAGTCTTAAAGGTCTGAGTTGCTTTTGAAGGCTAATGATTGTGATTGTAAAATGTGTTGGCTGTCAATTCAAAGTGGCCTGAAATTTAAAACATTCCTATATATACTGAAATCGTTTACATTTGTTAATTTAATTACTGAAAGTGTTCCATAGATGTACTCCTCTGACTATGTTAAGCAGCATTGCATTGCCAAACATCACAACTTTGTGGAGGCCCTTTGAACCTCCACAAAGTTCAAAGGGCATGGTTTCATTTTAAATGTAACCATTTCCATTTAAAACCATTACATTAATACACATTTAAAGTTAACTTATTAGTATTATTGAGCTCTTTCCCCAAAACAGAAGTGGAGAAAGCATAATAATGCAGTTTCATCTGTGAGCAGCACAAATGATAGTTTATAAACTTTTCAAGTATGTTAGGTGATGCAGAAGAAACAACATGAGTCCCAGCACTAAACCTTGAGGAACCTCACTTGGAATTTTTAGCATCTTTAAACCTGTCTTGTTTATTTAAGCAGATTTTTTTTTGTTTGTTTTTTTACATTTTTCACCAAATGAGTGACAATCATCTTATACATATGTTTGCTTTTTCTTTGGTAATATTTGCTAATTAATATCATCTAATAATACACACAATATTCCGCATTACTTATCGCAGTTGTTGATTTTTCTGCTAATTTTACTAATAAAAAAACTGTTGATCTTTCACTTGTAAATTCATGCAGGTTTTGCAACCTTCATTTAATCTGGAAATACTACAACTAAAAAAAAAAATCCCCACACTTAGTTTTACCTGTGTTCGTTTCTATCCGCAGCTAAGAGGCATTTGTTGTCAGAAGATGTTATCAAACTGCAAGATTTCCAGCAAAGAAAGTTAGCTGTGGCTCACCTTGTTACAGGAGCAGAAGGTGAGAAACTGTTTGATGCTCAGCCTCAATTTTAATGTGCAATCTGCTTAAATTAAAATTGTCAATACACCTACACAGGGAATTATATTGAGCTGTTCAGAAAGAAGATGGAAAAAAATAAGCTGATTCTGCGAGATGAGCTGAAGTTGCTTCTCCACCTGTGTCAAACGCCAGACGATATGCTAGTAGTCCAAGAAGCCATCTATAGGTAAGCGCTACTCTGTCCTACACGCAAGCTAGACTGAAGCCTTCACTATTTCTAGAAAACTCAAAATCCCATTTGTGAAAAGGTATCATGCGGAGAACCGGAACCTTTTGTATGGAGACTTCAAGTTTGGGCCCACTTTTCATGAGGCTTTGCTATGAACTTGGCTTGGAGGAAATGGCTGCTGCAACTTTAACTGATAAGGTAACGAGTCAAAACAATGATAAAATAATTATATTAAATTACAATACAAAATAAAAACAACTTGTACAAATAATGTTTTTTTTTCTGCTCTTGACAGAATATGAAAGGCTTTTTTATTGATTCAACCTCTTTTAACATCGCCATCAACATGTTGTTTGTTAAAGGCTCATATGAAAGTAAGGAACAGGTCAGCCTACATGTATCATTACATGGAGGGAATGTTCTAAAAAGCGTTTGTTGTTCTAGGCGCTATGAACGTTTTTAGAACAATGAGGAGCCAAGGGGTACCATTCAACAAAGACACTCTCACACTCGTGATTGCTACCTGCTATAAACTGGTAATTACTAAATTACAGTACCTACCCCTATTCACACCCATTAAACCTTTTCACATTTTGTCTCATCAATGCCACAATTTGTGCTCTACTGGGATTTTATGGGATCGAGCTGTGCAAAAGAACGAATTTAATAATCTACAATTGTGAAGAGGAGTGACAATACAATATTGGAAATGTGTGGCATGCATTTTATTGACCCCCCTTTAGCCTCAGTTGCCCAAAAATAAAATTACATTAATAGTAAGTGGAATTAATTTTAGACTGTACAGCTTTTCTGAGGAAACAAATAATAAATAATTAGTTAATATTGATTAATTAATAATTAGTTGAGTACATGTTTCAATAATGTATTACTTTGTGTTTATTATGACCTTAAATTTAATTAAATAAATTAAAGCTACTGTTTAAGATCACAACATGTGGAAAAGTTAATGGAGTATTACTGCTTTTGTTTTGTTTTTTTAACCATGCTTTAGCACTTTACCATCCCAAGTTTTTCTCTGTCTAAAGTTTGATCTTTTTGTCATTTGTTGCTCAGAATACAGCAGAATGCTACAAAACCAGTTTGTCATTAATAGAAGATGAACAGAGCAGAGGCCATATCATCACTCGCCATGCATATTGCTTTGCTGTAGCATTAGCACTCAGACAGGTGAGTTGAATCTCTTTTAATGATGTTGCAGAAATATGTGCAAATTGTTACAAAAAAAAAATAACCCCTATTTTCTTCTGTTTTTGTGTCAGAATGACCTAGAAAAGGCACCCTCTTTGTATTCACAAATTATGAGCACTGACTCCAAATTGTGCCAAAACTTTAACGTAAGTGTGCAGCCTGTTATTCCATATATATTTATTGGCGGTTTTTGGTCAAGTATACATATTGATATGCGTTTTTTATGTGATAGGTTTTGATACTTACCATGTCAGGAGATGTTTTAGAGGCTGTTTCTGTGCTGTCGGCAGCGATGTCACCCAGTTTGTCATTTCTTGTGAAAAAGCCAGAGTTTTCCAAGGAAGTGGTAAGTGATTACAAACAGTATCAGATTTGACATATGACAGGTGTTAATGTGACAAGATGGAAAAAGGTCCTAAGGCATGCAGACTTTTTCTTAAAAAAAATGTTTTTCCTATTGGCTGGTTTTCAGGTGGATTTGCTCCTTTTGAGGAGTGAAGGCAGCCCTTTCAAGATGAAAGCGGAGCAGGTGGTGACTCAGCTCCAACAGGCCGGTCAGGTGACCCAGGAGACACTCGACGACATGCTGTGCCGGGTCCCGACAGGGAAGAGGAAGCCGATTGTGACGGAAGTGAAGAGGAGGACCAGCCGAAGGACTCTGAGGTCTCTGCAGTCCAATCTGTTGTCAGAGTGAAGCCAGAGACGAACACCTAAAATCAACTCTCTCAATGGAGATGAACTATAATGTGAAATTTCTGGGATGTTATTAATATGGGCTCTGTTACCAGCACAATTATGAAAGCCAGTGCTGTTTACCACACACAGACAGAAAAATGTTAAATTTGAAAAAGAAGACTGAAGCAGTACTTTTTTTCATTACTATTATTATTTTATTTTAAACATTGAAGAGTTCTTTCAAAATGTACCAACACAAATCTTGTCAAGTTCCCATGATCTTGGGATCAAGATCATGTCTGTCTTTGTTCCCAGGTCAGACATGATCTTATCAACAAAAAGTAGAATAACTAGGGTTATTTGAAGCCCCTGTGTACCTTTAAGAAAAGGACAGTGTTTAAATCAAAACTATCATACTTCCTTGAGTCAGATCAATAATCTGTAGATACTTTGCACATCCCTATTACCTTTGATCATCCATTTATGAGAGCAATGTATGCTCTGCTGACAAACATTTGGCTCCATGTCTCTACTTGCTGAAACGTCTGTAAGAAGAGAAAGAATAACCGTATTTGTATTATTATTCCAAGAGTCCTGTGTTAACATTGAGCGATTTGGGAGGGTTGTTTTTTGTATATTCGGTATAGATGTATGTATGAGTGATTAAAGGTGAGCAAATATTTAACAATAAAATAGATTTGAAATGAACAAAATTAAGAATTTCTTTAGTGTCATTGGATGCTGAGTGTAAAATCATATGCAGAGGATTAAACTGATAAGACTGCAAAATATTACCAATAAATATCTTCAGCCTGGACACGTGCCAGAAGTCTCTCACTCTGAACTGATTTAAATCATAAAGCTGATAAAGTTGTTGAAGCTCCCCAGAATGACTACAACACCTCTGCTATTTTCAGAAGCCTAAGATTTATTTTTTTCTAAATAAATCTAAAGCGTCACTGTTGTTTTTGTAATTGTAATAATTGTAATCATCCATATCCAAAAACTTGCACTACAAACAAAACAAAGATTGTTTAAAACAACAATTTGAGTGTTGCATTTTGGGGTTTCTTCAGCTTCAAGCCTACTCTTGGAAATAAACAGATATGGGCTTGAAGTATATTACTCTTTGGTACTCTTTGAAATTAATTTCAATAATACTTTTTGACCGCGCAAACATTTCACTATGACTACCCCTACTTTTGTGGTTTGAATACATTAATGAAGCATAAACCTATTTAAGCTAAACATACAGATAGCTCTACTGACTGTAAACAAAGGATGACGCAGTTTAAGCCCCTCCCACCACGCACAGCTGACGCTGGCAGAGCTCCCACCGCGAGCAACAAGACGAAGCTGCTTTTATTTAATCCAAACCCGCTAAATTGACTCTTATCCGATGTCATAAGGTGTTTGCATTGGATGTGTTAGTAATTTACAAGGCGGCTTGGAAGTTCCAGGACACACGCGTCGGTGACATCCGCTCCTAGCGGCTGCTGGTGGCGATGCTACTGCTTGTGACCATCAGCTAGCCCAGGCTTAGCTGGCTCGGAGTGACGGGGACAGAGAACCGTGGGCGAAGGCAGCCGACACCAGCACACAAACAGGAAAATATCTATATTTATATAAAGATCAGAAAGTTTGAATTGTATCTGGTTTCACCGACCTGGAGCGTAGTGGCGTGTTGGGCTAGTAGGCAGCTGGTTTTGTTGGCTGGAGGGAACTTAACTTGGATATTATCGGGTGGTTTCAGGCTGTGAAATCTGCCTGAAGGTGTTTGAAAACCGTAGCAGGAAAAAAAAAAAAAAAAAAACAGAAACACAATGAGCTCTGAAGAGACAGCAGCGCCCAGCAAAGCCGCTCCGGAGGATGATGGCATGACCTGGTGGTACAGATGGCTCTGCAAAATCGCAGGGGTTTTGGGAGGAATATGTAAGTAGCTGTCAGTGTTCTTCTACTGTCTTCAAGTTTATACATTTTACGTATAGTTTTATTATTTGCCAGACTGCAATAAATCTATTCTCGTCCTTATGATTGGTATATTTAATTAGTGTTTTGTGTAAATACTCCTGGCTGTGTTGGGACAGGGTCTTTTGTCCCTGCTGCTTGTTCATTGTCCCCTCACTGCAGCAGGGCGCCGCCTGTTTTGTTTGCTTTCCCCCCTTCCTTCACCCCAGCCTTAATACTCTTGAAGAAGAGTGACACAAAATCTAATTAGCTGAATATTCCCTTCAGGAAAAGCACAATCCATCTCGGCATGAGACCGATTTGGTGCTGCCTTTGCAGTTTTCCAGCAGCACTGCAGCCCTCCGTCCCCTCCCTGTCTCCTCCCCAGTGACACCAGAGTCACAGTCCCTGGATCAAATGAACCACTGCATATTCAATGACTTCTGTATTATTAAGAGGGATGGACAGTGGAAGGGAGCAATGGTCTGCTGCGCTGCTGTTTTTTGTTTTTTTTTCCAGTGTTTGAGACACTGTGAGGTTTGGTGCTGAAAGCAGTTCTTTTCAAATAAAGTGGATGGTGAAAATGCAAAAGATAGGTGGCAGGTGGGCTCATTTCTTTTTCAAGTAAATTAAAATTAAGATGTTTCAATATTGAGATGTACATAAGGTTTGTTTTTAATAGGGTGAAAATCTTTAATTACATTTAGTTCAAGTTGTTTTATATTCTGCCAGTTCACAACAAACGTCACCTCAAGGCAAATGCGTCCATTTCACATCCATATATGTATAGATTCCAATTTGGTCCAGATTCAGTTCAAATCACTGAACATTTTTCAAATACTTCAATTCAGATTCAGTCTCATAAAGTTATTCTGTATGCATACGACAGTATTGTTATATTCAGTGATATGGGTTTGGATTGTTTAATTCCAGTTGAAAAAAAAAAACATATCAATGGCAGCATTTATGCTTTGATTTCCTGTCATCACAGCCATGAATCCTTTTTCAGATTTCCACCACTAAAACGAACGGAGCCACGAGGCTACACTAGAATGCTTGCATGTTTCTTGGTTTGCAGTGACTTTTTCCTTCCAACTGTTGAATCGTAATTGATCTCAAGCCTTATCCTTATTTAGAAGTTTCTCTTCTATCATTTTTGCAGTGCAGTAATTGAATGTCAGAGGAGTTTATTACACAATCTCATTATTTCTTTTTCTGCTCTTATTTGCTGTATCTCTCACGCCTCTGCAATGTGAGATTATGCCAGTTCTCACCCTCTCCCTCTAATTCCACTCTGATCATGTTTCTGAGTTTTTTCACAACTTTCCTAGAACATATGTACACAACACTCACGTTTCACTTATCTCAGAGCTTTTTTTTTAACATAATTCCTTCCAATCAGCTTATATCATAACACGTATTCATTTCTGATGTTTATGTATGTTGTCAGATTTTGTTTAGATTAACCGTTCCTGCACCCTGCTATTAAAGCTAAGAATAAGAAAAGCTTAAAAAGCTGTTAGTAAAAATTAGTCATTCTTGTCATGAAGTGGTTAGTCTTACTCATAAAATACAGACATATATAGCCTCGAAAACAGTTGTAATTATTTTTTTTATTGTTATAGTTATTTGAAGCAAAAGTTGTGATGAAACGTCCCCGTATGATGTATGTCGGTGTGCTCCAGGTGTGTTAGGAGTGTAAATGTGCTGATTTCAAGAGACATCTTGCTGTCTGCAGCACTTGTCATGTTTTTATTAAACTCAAAAGTGGCTAACGTCCATTTCTTTCATAGCCTCATTTAGTGCCCCACTCTCCACTGTACAGATCAATGTCTGTACAGTAAAACGCTGTAATGTGTTGTGTCTGATCCCGTGACCTGCCATCTGTTTTGCCACAAAAAAAACCCAGCCGTCTTGTTTTGTCTCCTCCGCATGCAGCCTGCGCTGTCTCAGGAGTGTGGAACTGCGTCACCGTGAACCCTTTAAACATCGCTGCTGGAGTGTGGATGGTGTAAGTTTCTCAAGTCGTATTTGAACATTTTCACCTGAATGTGATTTTTTTTGTTTTTTTTCTATTTTGTTTTGCTGAGCACAAAATAAAAATCACACTGTTTTTTTTTTTTTTTTTTTCTAAAGATTAACCCAACCAAATAATACAGAGCAGGTTAAATTTTATAATAAAGCTATTTCATGCACATATTTACTCATTCTGAGCATTGCTAGCAAGCATGGCCAATACTCAAAACTGTTACAGACTGGGGTGAAAGTTCACCTTCCAGCAGGACAACGTCAATAAACCTACAGCCAGAGATTCAGTGGAATCTGGTTGATCCACTGCTTATATTAGGTGAGGGCACACCAGATTTACAAAAAAAAGTAGCTGATTAACATGCTTCTGCAGGAGGCGGTGCAATTACTGAAACCACTTTTGCAGGAACAGATACACATCTGAAACATGAAGGACAGTGGGCCCTGACGACAAGGAACGAGAACCACTGCTTTAGATGAAAGTATGTTCTATATGTTGGGGTGGCCTAGTCAAAGTCCGGACCTAAATCTAACTGGAATTCATTGTCAAAACATGAAAATTGAGAAGCGTAGATGGAATAGAATGTTTTTATTGTACAATCTGACGTGTATTGAGAGTCAAACCTCTAATTTCAGGGCTCACATTTAGAATAGTACATCAAATGTTAAGCATCAAGACCACAACAAAACAGGAAAGTATGTCTGTCTGAAAAGCCTTCCAACAAACACACCCTAACAGAGCCACTTGTAAGTTTGTTCACACCCTTTGTTTTGCAAGGCATATTCATTAAAGACATTTTTTTGGACAGCTTATTTGTTATTTTCTCTTCTCGTTGATTTGTGTTTCTGTGTCTGAGATTGACACGCTGCTCCCAATAATTCCCTGTTCTGTGGCCCCGCCCTCTCGTCTCAAGGTTGAATGCCTTTGTGCTGTTCCTTTGTGAAGTCCCATTCTGCTGCCAGTTCATAGAGTTTGCAAATGCGATCGCAGCCCGCGCAGACAAACTCAAGCCCTGGCAGAAAGCCCTCTTCTACTGTGGGTAAGAACAAGCATCCATTGTCAAAACGGCTGGCATCCGAGAAATCTGGACTTTTAAGCATAAATACTTAATTCTGCATGTTCTGAAAGTTTGTCTTTTGTTTAATGTCCTTTTTGATCGCCTCTCCTCAGGATGGCCCTGTTTCCCGTGTTCCTGAGCTTCTCCATTACAACGCTGTTTGGAAACGCCATCGCCTTTGCCACAGGAGTTCTTTATGGCCTTGCGTCTTTAGGCAAAAAGTGAGATGGCTTCTATAGGTTAAAAGCATGCAACACGTTACACCTCTGTATTTAAACGTGTCTTTTTTTTTATTTCCCAATGACTCACATTATAACAGGTTCTCACATTAAATGCAGTTCACAACATTTTAATCAGTTAACACAATGCCACCCTAATGACCTTCCCTTTTATTGGTGCAAATAGGTTTAAACTGAGTGAGTTTTGTACTAACCCCTTCTAATTCTGATTCTCGTACACTTGCTTTTTCTTTATTTCCACTTATTTTCATTACCTCCCTTCCTTCGCATCCCGTTTTCCTCTTTTGTTTCCTTCTTCTTCTTTGTTTTTCCCTGCCGTCTTAGGGGAGACGCTGTGACTTACGCCAGACTTCAGCACCAGAAGCAGGGAGACGAAGAGCGGTCAGCAGGGACAGTAAATGGAGCTCCGGAGTGAGGCATCTGATTCTCCTCCTCGCCTCGTCTTGTTTTGCAGTTTTTATACTAGGACCTCCACATTCATCCTACCTTTTGTCATGCTCTTCTTTCCAACACTACATAGTTGTTTATTTAACTGCTTTGGTGTTTGGTGCATTTCTGAACCAATACTGTCAACAAATGTAGAATTTATTTATTTACCTCTAATCTAAAAGATAGAATTTATCAATATGGCTCAACGCTTTTGAGGTTATGCTTTAAATTCTTCCTTTAGATTTTAGTTTTTGGCTGTTTTTTGTTGTTTTTTTTTGTTTGTTTTTAAGCCAACATTTATTTTACAAAAACTATTTTCCCCCAAAGCCTTTCGGTAAATTATACGTGAAATGATTGTGATGGAAACATAATTCAGCTCAGCTTATTCAGGCAATGTAGAGACATGCAGTTGGGCATTTTTATTAGCAATGCAGTGCAAGGTGGAAGCTCACCAGCAAAAGATTTGACATTTTTATCATTTAATAATGACAATAAGACCGATAGAGAGAGTGATGTGGTAGTTATCCCACCAGCTGTAACAAACAAATTTGACTGTAAAATATATATTTTTTACATGAAACCTCCACCTGACTTGGAGCGAAAAGCCAAGCGAGCCAGAATCGTGGTGCGGAGGTTAAAATGTTCTGGTCCTGCATAACTACAGAGATGTGTGGCTGCATTTTAGGATTTATGAAAAATGAAATTATGTTGTTTGAAACTACTGAGTCTTACTGGAGATATAATGTGAATAATAAGGATAAAGTCTGAAGGATAATGACAAAATTGTACACATGCAGAAATTCTTCTGTTATAAAGTTTGAGTGAATCAAAAACAACCCACAGGTCTGGCCCGCTACATGGACGTTTAAATGTTTGATGCTTTCTGTGACAAAAGGGCAAATTTGAAATGAAAGAGCAGTAGAGCAGTGCAATTTCATAAATTATGATGATGTCTGCATTTAGTTTATTCCTTGTTTTTGTTGTTGTGCCGGTTTTTATTTAAAACTGATATTATGAACTACCCAATCACACCAGATATAGTGAAGGAAAAGATGTTTAAAAAGCCCAAAAGTGAGTAAAATATTTTACCGCACCACGGTGGTCTCCTACAGAAAAATGTCAAAATAGGGGGGAATAATGAAAACATACTGTTCAAGTCAGGCAGGTGGGTTTCTTTGCTAAATTTGGATAAAATCTACAGTGAGAAGAATAATTACAATGTTTAAAAAAACATTTGGAGGACTGGCAGTGGATGAACTTAGAAATGTCGATTCAATGTGTGTGAGAAGTTCAGGACAGTTTCCAGTGTGAGGTTATGCTTCTTCAAAAATTCAAATCTATTTTAAAGCTTTCAATGCATATTTATCAGGGGTGAAAGTAAATACGCAGATCACTGTTTGTTCATAAAACCTAAAGTGTTTCCTTAACCCTTTCACTGTCTTTTGTCACAACTTTTGCTTGAATTTGTTGTTTGATCAAACGAGAAATCTTGCATTCCCTTTGCTGTTTGAACAGTTTTGACTTTATGGGCTTTGATCAATTCTTGTTAGAAATTTTAGACTCTTGATCTCCAGAGTTTTCTACCCTATTTCAGCCAAACCTGGAGCTCATAATGGGAAGAGGTGTTAAGGTATAATAAAATGGCACACAAAAACTTCTGAACTGTGGCCTGTGGGCATTTATGAACAAAGGCAAAAGGGATTGAATGTATCCGGTTTATCCAAAGATTTCCACACCTGAGGTTTATTATATTTGTGTTCGACCTTTTGTCCTTTTCTTTTTTGTATCCCTGGATAAGCTGATTTAGTGTAGCTCAGCCTGTGTAGCCCAAAGGAACTGGAATGTGTGCTCATTTGTAAAACATTTTAAATTGTTGTTTTTTTTCCGCTTTGTTTCTTTAAACGAATTAGGTTATTATTAACAGTTTAATGGAGGGAAGTGTCTTTCTTCAGGGACTGATTTGGTGTGTATTCTCTGATTAGGCAGAGTGATGGTTTACCTTCGTCACGATATTAAAGCGAGATGGAGATTGTACGATTTAACTGTTTTTGTTGCCTTGCCCCAGAAAAACGAATGCTGCTTGCATGTGTCTCTTACAGCCTTTGCTGTCTAAAAGTCTCTACTCTTGTCAGTTTCTGATCAAGTTTTATTTAATGGACCACCAGGGACAGCTCTCAGGTATCATACAGAAACACCGCCAGCTGCACGACTTTGAAACCACCGTGTCACTTTAGCAATCTCCGGTGTTAGTGAATGTTTAAGGAACATCACTGTTTATCCTCCTTGTCCGCACGCATTTGATTTATTGTCTTTATTTAATTCAAGCAATTCGCCCGTTTGATTCATCTGCTGCCGGCGGGTGTTTAATGCCATTTTAGCTGTAAGAGGTACGTGTACAGTCATTGTGTGTTGTGATGTGAAGTCTGATTCTGAATTTGGTGAAATAAACTTGCTACTACCAGTGCTGTTTTTCTTTTTGTTTGTTTTCGTGTTTTTTTGCGTGAAGTTTTTCACCAAGGTTTTATGGCTTAAAATGGAATCACACAAAACCAGATTTAGCCTTGGAAGATTGATTGCTAAAATTTATCAGACTGATTTCTGAACCCAACTAGTTTTCGACGTCCCTGGATTTACTAAAAGGGGTTGAACAAAAGGTTTGTGCTTAAGATTATGTTTTTGCAATTTTAGTTCTTTAACGTGACCCTGATCAAATCCGTTATTGTCTGAATTTGTGAAAATGTGGATGTAATATGAAAACTTGGTGCTATTTCAAAGTTACAGGATTTTACTAGAAAGTGACAATATTACTGATGACTTCCTAAATAGAGACTGTACACTAACTTTAATCATATGCAGTCAAAGTGTTAGTAATTTTGTTAGTGAAATGTGCTTTTCCACAGGTAATAGCCACACTACAGTGCTTCCACAAGTATTTATTAATTTAAAAGAAACCTTTACGCTTATGTGTAAGACTTAAAACAACAATGCATTTGTTTGCAGCTTGTACATCCCTGCTAGAAATTATCATCAAAACCCAAAACATGTTCTACATTCTTGGAAGAAACTACACTTTTATTTACTTTTTTTTTTTTTTCAATAATCTGCTCCACTTTAAAGAGAATCAATGTAATCAGATCAATTTTAGGTCTGGTGTTACGTCAGGACCACAGCACATTACCAGAACCTCTATCCTATGCAACTAATAGGTTATCCTGACCATAATAGTCCTCAAAAGACATTACTGTAATTGCAGTGATGTATGACCCACTGTTAGAGAAGAGCAGCGGCATCATTTCAGTGCGCAATCTAATGTATCATGAAAGGACAAAGCCTGACTCTGGTGACGTGACATCGACATAAATTAGGCCTCATGACTGTAACTCATAGATTATTAAGGGTATTCTTTCCATAAAAAGACACTTTTGGGGTGGTGATGATGCACAGCCCTTCAAGTTTTGCTCCAAGACACATAAAATCTGCTCTGAATAAAATTCAGTGACATATTACATAACTGAGATGTTTCGGGGTTTTAAAAAAAAACAAACAAAAGAAAAAAAACATCTGAATCATCTTTCTACAAATGATAATACAATGTTTGCTCTTCAAAATAGAATCCAGACTCTTCACATTGTGCTTCTGTACACTCATGTGTATTGCTTTGCTATTCCTGGCAGCTGCACACAGTCGTAACGTAGTCACAAATCAAGATAACTCATGCTATGCTCTGGTAATTTATCTCTATGCCCCAGATAAAAAGGCCGATATGTAAGTAAAGGAAATTAAATTATGGAAATTAAAATCTTACAACATCTTTGTATTTCCCACCCGCTGAAGTGGGCTGCAACTGAGAATTTCTTTAAAGTTCTAAAGTAGGTCGCAAGTTTACTACAGCATATCTACCCTTCAATATTCTTCTCTTTTCCAATTTGTAGCTAATAGATACTTTTTGAAGTATCCAGGCTTTCAATTTGAACAGACAACACAAAACAACACCAATAAAAACATCCAGTGATCTGCAGGAATCCGAGTAGAAATGCTTCTGTTTTTGGTGGACCACAAAGTCCTCAGGACTAATTTATATAAGTTTAGAAGAAAGGCTACTCAAATCTCCAACAATGTATAGCCATGTTGTCTGATTGATTATTATTGAAATTCGCTCCGACGCAAATAAGTAAATGTAAAGAAACAGCAATCCAGATTAATATAGTTTTTCAAAGCTGGACAGAATTTAAAACTACCATGATGAGCAGATCTTAACATTATTTATCAACAGAACACTTCTTCTGTTTCCCAAATCTAAATCTACTTCAAACCAGCCCTTCAGACTGAAAGGGTTTTCAACAACACAACCTAACTATATTTTGATTGTAGTCAACTTTGAAACCAACAGAGGGCGCTGTAAGTTAACTTTGATCATAGGCTAAAAGAGTAAAGCTCTTTCTTTTGCAGTCACAAAGAGGGGATAATCATGTTTTGTCAATTGGTGTCTCAAGATCTTTGCAGATCTTTGGATGCGACACGACAGAGTCCATCAGCAATAGCAGAGCAAATATCAACACGGCATTTCTACCATTTGGCAACTTTACCGTGAGAAAGGAAACTTTCAGACAGCACGTCCACTTTAAAATTAAGCTTATGTGTTATTTCACAAATTGTTTCGTGAAATAATTTGTGACACTGGTACCAGTCTTTTTCAAGTGGCTGTTTGGGGGCTCTTCAGAAAAATAGCAAAAAATTAAAACAATCTCTTTGATGTTTGTGAGAATTGTAATGGTTTTATCAGAAATCTCAGGCTATGAGAACGAGGAAACTAAGAGTTCTTTTTGTTTGTTTGTTGTTGTTTTTTTAGATTTAATTGAGGGAAGACAGGCATACTTCATTGGAAAACAAAACAATAAATAAATAAGGGCAGTATGCATGCAGAAAATGATTCTCACTTAAATTTTCAACTACCAACTTATTGAGCTGGACATCACGTTATGATCCTGCGTTTATGGCAGCCAGCTCACTGAACCTTAGACACGAAAGAAAACCAGTAACGGCTAGATTACAGCATATATCTAAAATAAAACAAAAATAAAAAAATAAAACCAACACTGGACTTTGACTAGGCCATTCTATCTGAGCTATTCCTCTGCAGTGCTCTCTGTTTTCAGCCCACGGTAGGTTTTCTTACAGGATTTTCCGCTATTCAGCTTCATCGTCTTCCGGTCAAGGAAGTCGATGTCGCAGCATGATGCTGCCACCGCCATGCTTCACTGTGGGGATGTTGTGCTCAAAAAAAGTTCAGCTTTGATCAGTTATTTGTCTTCTGTCAAACTTCAAAAAGAGCATCTAAGTTTACTACTTAGCTTTAATAACTTTCCTGTTGCCTGTTACTCATAAATACCTTTTGTTTTTATTTCCCACCAAGAGTTGCTGTGTCAATAGAGCTGTTGACCTCTAAAGCTCCTGCAGAGGGGTCATTGGCCTCTGGGTAGTTTTTCTCATTACTGCTGCTCTTTTCTGGCCTCTTACTGAGGCATTTTCCCCTCTAAGCTTGTCATTTTTAACAGATTACTAAATGTGTTTAAACCTCCACAACTTTAACCTTGACCTGTCTGCTGTGTTACTTAGTCTGCAGGCTGGTTTTTTATACTTTGATTTAAGGGTATCAGAGTAAAGGAAGGGGATAAAGCAACACGGATCTCATATTTTATTTAAAAAAAAAAACTCTCAAAGTTTAATATAATGTTCCCTTTACATTGATCTGTCTCAAAAAAAAAATCTGTTTTATGTTTGTAGCTGAGGTGCATTGTGCAAGGCTCTCTAATCTCCCGGACTTCTTTTACTCATTTTCTTCTCATGTGTGGAGAATTTGCCCTCCCACAGTGAAATCATCGAAAATGATTGTATCCTTTTCTTTCCCATCTCTTGAGGGGAGGGCTCACTTTGTTTGCTGGCTGTCCTCCCGGCTCCCGGTTGCATCATGCCTGGGAACTTCGCTCCAATGAGGGAGTCGCTTTGTGCTTTGCGGAGGGAGGGAAGGAGCGGGAGATGAAGTGAGGGGGGAGGGGGGAAGCGCTCTCTGATCGTCTGCAGAGCAGTGCTGAACCCGACCAACTGGACGGGAATGCAAACAGGACTCAGAGGGAAGCGGGATTCATTACCTGAGGAGAGAGAGGATTTCCCCTGGGAAAGCACACACACGCACACACTGCCTGCTTTTTTTTCAAATTTTATTTATTTATTTTTGCCCTATTGGCAGGTTGAACGTGCAGGGGACACCCTGTGTGTGTGTGTGTGTGTGTGTGTGTGTGTGTGTGTGTGTGTGTGTGTGTGTGTGTTTTTTGCTTTTTGCTTTTGTTTTTGTGTGTGAGGAAAAGAGCCGCGCAGTCTTGTCCTTCCTGAGGTCGGGACGGGTTGGAGCCCCGGGCAGCGGCCATGGAGCGCGTTCCCACCGGGCAGCGGTGCCTCACGCAGCCGTGCGCACCCGGCATGTTGTAGCGTTTTCTGGATCGATCCGCTCAGCTTCTGTTCAGTGATTTATTTCATTTCATTTTATTTTATTATTATTATTTTGCTGTGCAAGAGGAAAGGGAGCCCGGGATGCCCGTGAGGAACAGGTACAACCTGGTGGACGATGTGGCGGACTCGCGGCTGCCGCTGCACAACGAGGAAGCTTACCAACATGGGATTTACTTCCAAGCCAAGGTGAAATAACCTGGTCCGTTTCGTTATTTCTAGGCAGTCTGGCTCCCTCCAGCCTCCCCTGCCCAACCATGTGGCGGTGGCAGGTGTACTGGACGGAGCAGCTGGGATCCATTATGAAGTTGAAACTCATGGCAGCAGCTGCTCCGACATTTATTCCAGGTTTATCCCAGGAATGTTCCTCTGATTGGATTTATCTTTGGAATCTCAAAACAACAGCTGATCCATTGGCAACAATCCCCAAACTCGTTCAATTATGAGTCCTAAATTGGAAAACAACTAACAAACTGGCACCAGGGCCGAATTTAAGTTGAGGTGAGCCCCAGGCCAGAGGCAGGGATGGTGCCTGGCCTTGCAGAAAACAATTTCTCTTATGGATGCAAATTTCAAGATACACATGGAAATTCAGCTTTTATTTTGTTTTGTTTTGGGGGTTTTTTCATGAAAGAAACATTATATTTATTCTTTGTTAAAAGATTTTCTTATACTCAAGTTATCTCAGACCGATAGACAGGATTGGATTTATTTTTGATTTGGTTCTTTTTAAAATCTATTTTTATTATATTACTACTAGAAATGTCTTTATTCATACAAAAACGATTCATACTATATATATATATATATATATATATATATATATATATATATATATATATATATATATATATATAGTCCAGCCAGGCAAGTAAGATACCAGGAAAGTTGAAAAGATTAAAGCAGGTATGTGCTGTTGTTGTTGAACTTTGACCCTGTGCCACTCCCTTGTTTTAACAGTTTTTAACAAATTGCTGTTTCCTGTTCAACAGTAAAGCTCCTTGTGACTGAAGTCCATAACAGTAACACTGATTTTCATTTCCTTAATACATTTGTTAGATTTTAAAGTAGATAATCAAAACAACAACTATTTGAAAACTATGATGTCAAAAACGCAAACATGCCGTACTGTCACATCAGATGTAACGGCTAACTTTGCAGCTCCCTGCAGATTTTGGAACAATTTTTTCTTCAGTGGATGAAGAAACAACAACAAGAAAAACAGACTATTTCAGAAAACTAAAAGTTAAGATGTACAAGATGTACAATAATGTACGTGTGTAAAATCCAGACTTTTACCGATTCTCAGCGACTAAAAATAAAATGAATGCAGCAAAGCTGAATGGAGACGTGCGTCAGAACCATCCTCCATCTAACAGGAAGTGCATGTGATAAGCATCGCATTTTTTTTTTTTTTTTGATGAATGAAAAACATCTCAGCTAATAAATTGACTCGAGGATTATGAATGAATAAAACTGAATGAGTGCACACAGCAAATCTCTAAATATTAAACAGCCAAAGACATATTTTTCACCAAGTCAGTGGTACAAACTTTCTGCTCCCAGACCGTTTACGGCAATCAAAATAAGAGCAACATCAAAGGCAGCATGCTCCCCAGGGCCGCTCATGAATTCAAATATATGCAAGCCGCAAAGAGCTTACTAATAAGGGAAGGCTGTGTCATCTGCACCACATGAAACTCATCTTTGAAACAGAACCATACATATTTGACGCGTTGCATGAAGTCATTGTTTTGCAGCGTCTTACACACATTGATCTCTTTTGAAGGCACAGTCTGCCGCAGATGCTGACACTCGAATGATTAGTATGTGTTGTATGCAGAGAATGGTTGCTAATAGAGATGCACTGGTGACTGCAATTTTTTTCCACTGGTTCCATTTTTCAACATTTGTAAGCTGTCGTTTCAGCCAAAAGCAACACCATACAATTTTTCATCTTACTTTAGAACATAAATACCACGTTTTCTTTCTCTCTATAAAAATGTTGTGTTAGAGGCCATTACACATTAGTAAAATTAATTATTATTGTTGCATGATACACTGAAGTACAGAAATAAATGAAGTAACACTCCATAAAGGATATTATTGCACAAAATATTTTCCCCACTTTTTTACCATTGTGCGCTTAATATAATAACACTACTGGAGTAATCAACTACAAACTGACTATCTGGTTAAGTAGTTAGGTTATCTGCTCATGTAGCCAGCTTGCTGTCAGCTGACTAGCAGTGTGCAGGAAGATCAGTTGTAGGGATTGTGCTGTGTTATTCTGTTACTGTGACTGCAATTTTACTGGTAGATTAAAAATGCGCCTTTATTAGCAGAACTTTGGTCACGTCAAACAATCTGTGCATTTTTGCATGGAAGTAGTTGATTTTGTCAAACTGTCGTTTTGCGGTGCATGGTGCCGTGGATGACTGATTTTTTTTACTTTTTATTTTTCATGTGTGTGTACGTGTTTGGTGCAGTATGTGGGGAGTCTTGACGTGCCCAGGCCCAACAGTCGGATGGAGATCGTAGCAGCCATGAGGAGAATCAGGGTAAGGTCAACACTTAGATCAGGTTACAAAGACTTGTGAAACCTAGATGGGCTCATCTTGAAGATATTAGATATTTTTCCACTAGTAAAATATACACTCATGATGAAAACACAGTTAGGAAAGGAAATGTCGATTTCCGTTTTAGGTTTTCACAGAATAAAGCTTACAGTAATGTTCTTTAGGAAAGACTGTTGATTCCACATTGTGTGTATTTGGTGGGTGACATCACAAGAGGTACAGGAATCAACATGATGAGCTGGCATTGGTAAATGTCTTAGCAGATGATGCAACTGATGTAAACTTACAGATTTATGCCAGAATTTGGTTCTGATGATTTCCAAGCTACAATAGGGAGAATAATGATCGTCTTTAAAACTTGATTCTACGTGTCACCCTTTGTGTGCCTGGCACACAAAAATCAAGATTTTTCTCTCAATTAGGAAACGATTTACAAATTCTTTAAAAACAATGATCATGACTTTATATTTACAGAAAGTCCCGAAGCCGAATCCATGCATTTATTACCTGTTGCCAGAGTGCTTTGTTAAAGATATAGACATTGCCTGATATTTCCTTTAAAAGAAATAAACAGTATAAGAGATTGGTATGAACATACCTGGGTTATAGCTGGCATTTGGTAAAACACGTGTTGTCATTAAGGCTGCTAAAAACAAACATCACTGGGATTTTCTCCCTCATCTGAAGTCCTTTGGGGAGGACTGTGTGATGGAGGAGGATGGAGACGCCTTTAACATTAAAACTGTAATCACACAGAATGAAAAGCGCGTGCTGTCAGATGCAATTTGTACAGGCAGTGCAGTGGTGCATTCGCTGGCCGCCGAACAACAGATCACAACACTTGAAAGCAATCCAGAGGCCTTTTTACGGAAAGGAAACGGCTAAAAGAGTGAGGTGGATTGCATGGCTTTCTGGATGAGGGTGTAAAATGTGTGTCGCTTTTTATTGTTGCTTTTGATTAAACTAAGTGATAACTTATTTTTATTGCCCAAACATCAACTCAGATGAGTTGAGTTGGTCTTATTTCAAGGCTCCATTTTATTTTGCCATATGAACGTTTTATTTGCCCTATGATATCACAGCAATAATTAGGTTATTTTTTTTTTTTTCAACCAAAAGCTAAACAGGAAGCCGCGGACGGTTCTGTGATTTACGTGTGACTCACCCGGTTAACATGCTTCAGAAATGACAGGCCTCCCAGATCAGACTGAATAAACAAGAAGAAGAAATATGTGGGTTTGCTTGTGATTGGCAGCTATGCCTTGATGAATCATTTAATACATACCAAATTTTCTCCTCTCTTTTTCTTTTCCTGCCAGTTAAATTGGTTCGTTAAAGACTGCTACACATGTGGGAATACGAATTGAAACCTTCAGATGGAGAGAGACTAAATCCACCTCTTCAACATTTGTTTATGAAATTGACATCCCACATGTTTATTTATATATATTTTTTACATTAAATCTCAATGCACGGTGCAGAACAATTCCGTTTTGATTGCGCTGATGAAAGAAGCAACGTCATGTGATGAGTTTAAGTGATCTGGTTAATACAAACAGCCTTTTGGTTTATTAAATTGTCATTTGCGTTTGACATGATCTCTGCTGGCAGTGATCAAAGCTGCTTATTTATGGATGAGGGCTTTTTCTTACTTTGATCAGTGGATGACCTGTTTAATTTTTAATGCCGTGTCCTTTCAAAAGGCTCGGCTGGATGTTGGATTTAGTTGCGTTAAAAGAAAATCAGCCGTACGAAGCATTGCAAATAGTGTTCGGAGGTATTTTACTAAGATTTTATGTGAAAATTGTAAAGTGGAAAGACAGTTATGCACATCTTTTTCTGATAATTTTACAACGTCCTTAGGCTCCATCATCTCCACTGTTAAGCATGGTGGTGGCAGCATAATGCTGTGAGGAGAAGCTTTTCCAGTTCCCCTAAAAGGAATAAGGAAGCTTCCCTGAGCTTATAGAAAGATGGATGGAGCTACATATAGAAGGGAAACCTGAACAGATCTTTTAGATTATATTTGTTTCAAAATAAAAATAGCTAGAAAAGCTCCAATTACATTGTTGGCTTTTAAATGTGATCTTCTATAGTGAGTGTAAGCGAGGTGGCGGCTTTGGTTTTGTTATCTTTGAGGAGATAACAAAACCAAAGCCGCCACCTCGCCCACCTGCTTCACTCGGCCTGTAGTCTGTAAGTGTCAGTTTAATATTTAATGGTTTAATAGGAGAGTGGCACAGATCCTCACATCTAGCCGACTCTCAGCAGAACATTAGCCAGGCATACATTTCCCAACACACTTAGATAAAAAAACAAACAAAAAAAAACATTCAAATATCATTACAATGGGACCAAAAGTATTAAACACACAGTCGATGTGCTTTAAAGTATGGATTTTATATGTAAAATTGCACAAATCAACAAGTGTGAGTGTTTAAAATTCTAAATACGGCGGGGCTGAATTAGTGACAAATACAAAGTTCAGCATCAAAAGGAGAATATTTGTTGCCCTATTTAGGCCTCCTTTTTATCTTAACGTGATAAAAATGGGATCCAGACATTTAACATTTGGCTTTTGCACAAGCAGACAGATCAACACATGAAAACAAGCAAGCAGCTAATCAGTGTAACCTTCAAAGAAAACGTAGGAGACAGAGTTCTCACTTAACCTCTGTTAAACTCTTTCACTGTTGCAGTTCGCAGCAAAACTTACAGAACGTCCAAATCTTCATTCATTACGACTTAACTTTTAGCACGATATTTTTGACTCCCTTAGGTCTTCGTAAACTTTGAAAAGCTTTATTTATTTAAAAAACAATTAAGGTGCTTTTTCCACTAGGTCTGATATGAAATATTTATGCACCCAAAGTTGAACTCAGCTGAATTAAAGGTACACACTTTCAAACACACGCACACACACACACAGATATACAGACTGCAGGGAAGAGAATCTTTGCACATGCTGCAACTAAAATAATGCACAACTTTTGCCATGAATCTTTGGAAAAACATAAAAGATAAAATCTTAAAACATTCTATTTGGCATCATCAATTATGGTGATGAAAATCCACAGACATAACTAACACCTTGACACTTAGGTATGGCTCTATCAGATTCTGCAGGTAAAATTTAATATACATTAAAAGAACATTAAAAGAACAAAAAAAAAAAAAAACAATTATTTCCATTGTTCCTAAATATTAGAAATAACTGACATTAAAAAGGTAAAGCTGCAGTATGTGACCTATAACATGCATTTATTGTTTTGATTCTAGGACTTATGCTCAAATATAAGTTCAGGCATCGGTATCAAAGTTGCTGTTGGAATTTCAAACAACTTGAGTTAGAAATTAAAAAGAAAATCCATGAATCAAAATGAATATAAATTTTCATTTACGGGCTGTGAAGTTTGAGTCATTTCCTCCTTTTGAGGTTTCGCCGTCTGCTTTAAACACCTCTTATTAAAGTCCAAGCTCCAGTAGCTGTTTGTCCAGACGCTGGTTTCATCTACGTGGGAGGAATTTCTTTGCCGGATCTTTACGACCCCTCTCACGTTCTCGGAGTCCACACACATATAAGCGATGAAGGGCCGTCGATGCTCATTTAAGCTTATTTGCCAAATCAAATGCAATTAGCTTTGCAATAGATGAATATCGACTAACCTTTCTGACTTTTCCTTCATCTCTTTCTCACATACAGTTGAAGCACCTCTCTTTTCATTTTGGAAGCACGGCTTTTTAACCGAGATTGACTGGAGTTTTGTGTGTAATTAAAGAGGCTGAAAATTGAGCTTGATGGAGGCAGGAGAAAAGACTGGGAAGGAAGTCGTGGAACGGAGAGAGGTTGTGTGTTGGCTGGCAGAGCTGCGCTGGTTTCGTCTCCCTCAGTTAATCTTCTTACTCCGAGTCAATGTGGGAAAACAGCGGCAGGCGTCAACAGAGGACGGCAGTGTGACGGAACATAGGAGTTCAGTGCTTGTCGAGTGAAGTTTATTGCTAAAGTACTCACATTCACTTTCACATAATATAATAATAAAACTCGCAGGGACAGAATGTGAAAGACAAAGTAGCACATGTATCGGGGAACGGGAGGAAAGCATAAATAGTTTTAAAAGTTTAGACATATTAAAATATGGAAAGTGACTTTGTAGAGACACTTTTAGCAGAAGTTAGACCTGGATATTTCTTGACTCACAGCTACACAGGCATGGATGCAAATTCTCACACCTTTGATTAATGTACTAGGGCAGTGGTCTCAAACTCCAGTCCTGCAACTTTAAGACGCCTCTCTGTTTCAGAAAACCTGGCTCTAGTACTGGCTCATTAGCAAAGCTCTCTAAAGCTTGACTGCATGCTAGTGAGGCAGTTTAGCCATTTCATTCAAGCGTGAAGGACAAGGGACACGTCTAAAAGTTGCAGGACACCGGCACTTGAGGACTGGAATTTGACACCCCTTCACTACAGGGACAATTTGTTTCTTGCCTCTTACAAGAATGACCTAAACAAGAGGCATATAAGTATACAGTGTATTTTCTGGACTATAAGTCGCAGTGTTTTTTCATAGTTTGGCTGGGGGTGCAACTTATACTCCAGAGCGACTTATAGTCCGGAAAATATGGTATGTGTTTATAATTGAAACATCATAAAAGTCACTCAAGTACAAAACCAAACGAAAGCTCACAGAAAAACTGGGAGTCCCAAGGCCGGAGAATTTGACACAAACTGTGAAAAACCAAGGATGTGTCGAGGAACCCGATTTCTGGAATGCCAGAAAGGTGAGATAATGACCAGATGAGAGACAACAGGGGAGGCAGGGAGCTGAGTTATTGAAGGAAAGTACTGGGTAAATCAGGGGAAATAGAAAAATAGAATTAGCACAACACAGTAAAGCCTTGTTATGGGGATAGTGATGGACTCTATTTACTGTTAAGGAGACTGACAGATGGGACCGGATTTTATTCAGGATATTCAAGTAAAGGGACTGAATCCAAATGCATAACTCATTTTCCACTTTTTATGAAAATTATAAAGAAAACGGTTCATTTTAATCCCATTTTACAACATGCAATTTTTTGGTCACATAAAATCCCCATGAAATTTGTGGCTGTTATGGAGCAAAATGTCAACAATTCCCATACCCATACGCCCGCTCTTTTCCTGGCAGCGAAGTGAAAAGATACAAGTCTGCATCCTGCGGCTCTTTTCAGCCAGCCCTTTTTTGTTTAATCACCCACCCGCCCCCAATCATCACCAACCGGTCCCACTGGGCTGGTTTTTAAGAATTTGATGCATTCAGTTTGACCGGTGGCTCAGAAAGCATGCGCTCACAGAGATGTTTTTGCATGCACGCTCATGTGCGGTGTGTGTGTGTGCGTGTGTTCCTGAGAGCCGCGGTCGTTCCATTATGGCGAGACCTCTCGCGCCCTCCTCGATCGATTAACGAGGTCGGACAACAAAGGCTGGTGTTGCTCCATGCGCATGGACAGATCCGGCGTCTTCCACGGCTCACTGGCTCTCTAAGGGACATGAGTGTGTGCTGAGGAATTTCTTTGGGAAACGAACATGTTCTATTTACAGGAGGGCCTGTGTCTCTCCACAAAAAAAAAAAAGAGAAACAAGTTGAAGGCAATCCTCTACCTCTGCCTATCTCTCCAGCTCCCTCTTAGTGTCTTATCCTCTACCCCCTCCCCACCAACTCCTTCACTTTGCTCCACTGCTATTTTTTTTCCCTCCCCTCACTCTCTTCCTACCAAAATAGACTTTCTCAATTTAGCCCATCTCTGGCTATCTACTCGGTGCTGACAGGAATAGATTTTGGGGCTGAGAGCAGGCTATGCATGTTTTTCTTTGAATTTCCAGCAGCTCTAATGGGATTTTAAGGCTCCCTCACGTGTCCTTCAGGATGCAGCCTGCTTCGCGTGGTCTGCCAGGAGGAAGATTTTGTTTGTTTTGGGACTTTTTTTCTGAGCGGGCTTCTGTTTGACTGTGCAGGGAAGAAGGTACCCCTGACATTTTTTATTGGCTTTCGACACCAAACTGTTGAGTCTGTGTCAGTCTTATGTGAGCTCGTTGAACTGTCACGACTCGGTGAGATGCAGATGATTGACTGCCAATGTGTCCCGAAGTCACAGTCACTCCGGACCTGACAGACTGGGGGGAAAAGTGGCTTGTTTGTTGTTATTTAGTTTTTGTTTTTTGTTTTTTTGTCAGGTTCTGTTTCTGTTATAATCCTACAGGTCGGGAAAAAGTTTTCTTGTGACAAATACTAGTAAATAAGGCCAAGTATGTTTGAAGGGCAGAAGATTTTTTAACTTTCCAGTCTCTTTCTTTATCTTTTGTTGGGAACATGGGGGTGGTGGCAGTTTGACTCTCCACGCTGCCAAAGGGCAGGAGACAAGGCTTGTCAGATTGTCAACTCATCACAGGCCTACGTAAGCTTGCCTTTAGACTGCAGAGGGAAAGTAGAGCACCAGAAAACCCACCCAGCCATGGATTGAGAATAGAAACTCTGGACAGTGAGACTCTGGCAAACTTTTACGTCAGCAACCTTCTTGTGGTGCTAATCAATGCGCCTCAGGACTCCAACGATTTAATTTCTGGTGCACCACAGAACTCGAGAAGAAATATTTGCAGTGTTGGCACATTGAAAAACAGGAGAAACAGTTTGACTAAAGGATTTTATTCCATTCTACAAACGCATTAGCGTAGCTTGCTGTCAGCAGAACGAAGATCCAAATCACTATCAAACAAAAGGAAGGTGTTGAATCTGGACTTTAGTCTAATTGGTATCATCATAAATAGACTTTTCACAATCAGAAGAGGGAAAAATCTTTAATGCGGCTGAAATTAAACTCCTTACTACGTATCACGACCTGTTGATGGTGGTGAGTTTGAGTAAGAGGTGGAGTTGATGTTGTTCAGATACAACTTGTTACTGCTTACATATAAAAATTGCAGTGGACAGATCTGTCTGTCTGTCTGTTCATTAGTTGGTTCACGTGTGATTGAGTCACATACTGTCTTTAAAAAGGGATGAACCACAATGGGAGGCTTTGTTTTCACTTTGTGTTCATGCTGGCTTAATAGCAGACGCACAAGTCCAGTAGGTGACCTAAATGCTTACTGAATTAGATGTGATCTCAGCTTTATGCTGGTGCAGTTTCTTTATTTGTGCAAACACAAAAAAGAAAGAGGATTATTTCCTTCTTTATTAAGAGCGATTTTACAATCAGGTGTCATTAGTGCCGGATCTGCTGTGTTCATGCTTAATAACTTGTTAAACTGACAGATGGTAAACAACCCATCTGTCAGTCAGTGTTATGTATGAATGCTCACGAGCTTCAAAGTGCAAAGCATATTTTTATGAAGAACAATAATATCATCAAACACCTGGCTGAATTGTAGCTGAGCAACTTTGAGTCATGACTATTGTTTTTATTATTGTGTTTATTACTTATTTCAATTCAATTAATTGAATATTTCACTGTTTTCATTGACCCAAATTAATGTCTATAATAATAACAAAGACCAGCGTGAGTCCACTATGACTGTGGCTTTCTACAGTATTTATGCCACATTAACTTTGTCACATTTTATCCCATTACAGCCACCAAATTCTTTGTATCTTATTCGGATGATATTTGAGCAATGCATAACTGTGAAGTGACAGAAAATGGATAACATTTTAAAAGTCTGTCAGTACTTGGAAGAACAACCTCCTTCGGTTGTAATTACAGCAGAAAGTCCTTTAGGTTGTCTTTCTAAAAATGTATTGTCACATAAAAACTGAGTAAAAGCATCTGTGATCTAAACTCTTTCTAATCTGAGCACAGATTTCCAATTGAATTTAAGTTGTGGCAAATTGTTGCACTGGATTGTATTTAGGGGTGTCATACTATTGGAGGATGAATAGATCTGCCATATTTATTTTTAGATTTGTTGTGCTTTGTTTTATCATAAGAAAAAAAACTTAGTACCACGTTCAGGTTAATGGTTGCAAATTGATGAAATGTGTAGGAATCTCTGTAAATCCTACATCTTCTCTTTTAGTCTCTCCCAAGGCAATGTGTTTAAGTTTATCACAGCTTTCTGGTGCTTTTAGTTTTGCTTTGGGATTTCACATAAACTCTGTGATGTGGAAGAGTAAAAGATTGGCAAACTTCAATCATTTGACATCACAAAAGAAATTTGGCCATTGACCTGGAAGCGTTTGCCGTCCTGCAGCTGCCACCTGATTGATACGGCGCAGGAAAACATTTTAAATAGTTTGTTTTTTTTTCTTTAGGTTATTTTCATAAACCCCAACTAGAACAGGAGAAAGTGGATGTTTCTCATTAAAAGTTTGAAACGCCAATAATTATTTTCTCTTCGAGAGGGATGCTGGAGGTTAGTCAGAAGTCTGTCGCTCCAACGTCGGAATGACCTCACAATCTGGTTGTCTCAGTCTTCTTGGCCACTATTATTTCCCTGGAGTGTATAAGCACACACGTCCCTGCTTTCATAATCCACCCAAAAGCTTTGTCTTGTCCTTTATTGCCACAAGTAATTCTAGTTATATGTGTATATACGCTGATGCCATCACATTCAATAAAAACAAACCTCTCTCTTGAGGAAGAACCCTTTCTAAAAGGCGAAAACTCAATCCTGCTGCACACCCTGAAGCTGCGTTTTGCTTTACAAACATTCCCTAACCATTATAAAGCCTCAGCATGAAAATGTTAAACACGTCTCTTACATAAGAGTTGATTCCTCCAGTGTTTATAAGAATGTAGGATGTCCAAAGTGAGTTTTCTCAAGAGGAAAAAAAAAAAAAACATCAGGAAATTTCGACAGATGTGATCACCTGTGACATTTTAAACCAGGTCAGCAGCGGGGATTTGCACTGTTATTTATGCTCCATTTTTAGAGGTATTCCAGAACGTCTGCAAGTACAAACTCATAGCTATGTTATAGTGGGCGCTTCCTGTGAACACTCCTATTTGTTTGTGCCTTCTCTGGCTGCCACGGAGTCTGCTGTAGCTAATCTAAAGTGCAAATATAGCAAAGTCAACATACTGGCAGATGAAGAGCTCCCGCTTTTGTGTCGTTATTGGAAAGATATTGTTGGCGTGTGTTGTTTGGCGTGAGTCAGCGCCCATAAAATAGGGTCTAGAACTAATAAATCACGGTGGAATAAAATAGCTTGTAAACATGAATTACAAAGAGGGAGTAAAACTTCAAGCTTCAGCGTATTTCCTTTGGATTTTATCTGATGGACCGACACAAAGTGGCGAATAATTAAGAAATGGAAGTAAGTGATGCGTTGAAGCTTTTTTTTTTTTACAAATACAAAACGACTGGATCATTTTAACACATGAAAAGGATTTGATCTAAATCCGTTTCATTGCATCTCTGGCTGCATGTTCAGGGCAGATGTTCATTTTCCCCAAACAAAATAAGGACTTAATACATATCAAACAACAAAGTACTTTTATATATTCAATAAATTGCAGAGGCAGTAAGATACAGCATGAGGGAATTAAATACAAAAGGCATGCCACACTTTCCTGGTTACTTTTACTTTTTTTACTTCCACTTTAAAATACTTTATTTTTACCTCAAAACATCTTAAAATACGTAGAAATCTACAGTTATAATGTAAGAAAAGGTGATGACATTTATAGGGCATGAATACTTTTTTACCCTATGTTATTTATTTAACATTTAACATTAGATAGACATCAACAACCCATTGTGCTTCTTTGAATCTTTAGACCTGTCTGTTAAGATATGACTTGATACACACTCAGGTCACCTTTGTTATGTTCACTTTTCTGCTTTGAAGGGAAAGATATTTTTTTACAACCTCCTGCAACAGCCAGTGGAGGAAATGTGTTGGTTCTCTAAGATCTTCTGGCTTAATCAGGTCAAAATTCAACTTAAAGATCAGTCACTGGAGAACATCAATGTCTGATGATGCTGAGGTAGATAGATAACGTGAATGGTAATCTTTAAACATTAGTGCTATGATGGCAGCATGATGTTGTAATGCCTGCTGTGGCGATGAGAGCCGTTTTTTTAGTCCCCACTTTGTGTGCTCTGAGTATCTAATATTGCCAGAAAGGAAGTGGAACTCTTTAACTTGAGGGATTTGCATTTTTCACTCCTTTTCCCTTTTGGCTCCATTTGAATTTCTTCAAAGCAATTTCTGTGCAGTGTAAAACTGCAGCTTCAGTATGGCCATCCTGAATAACCCTGCAGAATTATTAGATTTATTGAACTTTTCCCCTTCCCTTAAAGTTTGTCCTTTTGATTTGGTACTAAGTCTGTTTTTGAATAAAAATACTTGGATAGATGTGGTCCTATCTACTATCATATTAAAGAAAGTTTAGTGTTCAAGAAATGTGGCTGTTAAGATGCCTAATTAATAATAAAAGTGAATTGCTGTCAGTGCTGCACAAAACAAGTCCAGCAACATCAGGTCAAACTTTGTACATCCTGTTTTACTGTGTTTCTGTTCTGAAAAGCAAATGAAAACAATCACAACATCCCAAGATTGGGACTCATTTACCAATTTTTACCTTTGGAAGTAGCAACAATATCAAGCAAGAATAAAGCTGCTGCAGTTTCTCTACTTTTCTCCAATAGTGAATAAACATAAAGCACTAGGAAATCCCTTCCTTGTTTTTTCAGCTTGCACCATTTCCATGACCTTTTCTCCTGTTCTTGTTCTCTGCAAAGCACATTTCTGCAACGTTTACACAAAGTACTTGGTTTTCGAAATGTAACTACTATGAAACAATCTGGTAATATTACTCCATTGGTCTAATTTAATTGTTTTTAATCACATTCTGCATTCTACTGTTGTATGTCCTGCAGATTGCATGAGCATTCCTGCAGGAAGAGAGAATTTTTTATTGTCAGGGGACATAATCTACGTAAACAGCATGGGTTTCGACCTAATGGTGAAAACATGCACAAGAAATGGCTCAGATAGTTTAAAATGTTCTATGACCCTAAATTTAGGTGGAATTAAAACTTTCTAGAACCCAAAATCAACCCAAACATACCAAATGGATCCAGGCAAAGTTCCAGGAGACTTAGGAAACACAAAATGATTTTAGTGGTACTTTAGAAAAGGCTTTTCTTTTGAAAAGCCAGCTGGCAATTGTGGCTAGCATGTGGTTGTCATGGAGACTTATTGACCCCCCCCAAAGATTGTTGAGATGAGTTTTGTTCCTAATCCAGCCTTGTTTATCACAATTCCAGTTGATATAAACTTCTTAATTATCACACAGGCTGTAGTTAATAGTTGCAGATTTCCTTCTGTTGTAATTTCCTAACTTTTGACAATCACTCTTGACGTTTCCGTTTTGTTACCCCATTTTACTTATTCTCTTCTGGAACCAAGAAGACAGAATTGACTATATATGAATTTGTTAAAATGTTCTCTCTCTCAGAATAATAAATAAATGTTTCTTTAGTGGGAACTCTTGCTTCTGGAAATTTACCGGGAGCCTTTTTGCACATCTTTACCAGGGTAGACTTTAATTGCAACGAGGGCAGGTTTACACTTTGCAAAGCATCATTTTCTGTCAAATAATTGCTGTTCATATAGCTTTTTTTTCATATTCACCACAAATTAAATCATTCATTTAACCAGACTTGTGTTCTTTTCATATATCACTTAATACGTCAGGTTTGTAAGCTGCACCTTCAGGCATGGGGAGCGCTCTGGAAGCATGAGTAGGCAGATAAGCTAGCTCATTGTGTTATGGTGTCGTTTGTTGGATAATGATTCAGGAAAGTGCTCCAGGCCTTTGAGCTGCCAGCATAGGCTGCCCTACTTCTAAATGTGATTTATGCCCCTGTGTGTGTGTGTGTGTGTGTGTGTGTGTGTGTGTGTGTGTGTGTGTGTGTGTGTGTGGGGGTGTGTGTGTGTGTGTGTGTGTGTGTGTGTGTGTTTGTTTTATTTATTCATCTCATTTCTCTCATCTTCCTCCAGTGATCCTAATAGAAAACCAGAAGGTGTCATTGAGGCCTGCCATAGCAATGCATAGGGAGAGCAGTGACTGACTTGTTCTACACCTCAAAATAACCACTTCTTCATAACTACCGTTAATGCAGCTCTTACTGCACATGTTGATATATATGTCAACATGTGCAGCTCGATCCTGTGAGGGGAGTTATTACTTTAATTGGCATTTCGAGTGACTGGGGCGACATAATTAAAAAAACGAGCCAAATTCAAATCAAAACAAAACTTTCTTGAGTAGACATAGAATTTTGTCACTGTTCTTTAGAACTACAGTGATGGCGGAACGTCAGAACTACAGACATGGTGGAACTCAGTTCTACTCACAGACATGAATACGTCGTCGCCTCCTGGAGGCGCTTGGCCCGTTGCTGCGATGCGTCACAGCGTCCGCCATATTTGATGTGGCCTATGTGCCAGTAAGCTTACACAAGTAAATGGATCAAAAAGTGCCATTCTACAAAGTACTTTAAGTTATTAACTGTCATTTACACATTCTCTCTCACACACTAATATATTTGGTAATCAATTTGGTCTTTAATTCATTTGTCCTCTAGCAGCGTTTTTTCATCAGCTGTCTCTCATTAGAAAACGCAGTATGAAAACATCAACATTCAATAGTTACTTTGGGCCAATTTAGCTACATAGGAAATATTTCTCGGTTGCTTTGAACTGAGTTTCTGGCTGCAAAGTCAAGTAGTTCTGCTCTTTCATCCTTACCCGTGAAAGGTGATGCCGCTGAATCCAGGTTGTATTTTAAAATGATTGAAATGAATCCACACAGCACAGGACTTACGGAGCTCTGATCGCTCTACCGCCACATACAAGATGGCGGCGACGTAACGTGGGACTCAGCGCTCAGTGAGACGTCTACATATTCATGTCTATGGTTCTGCTCCTTATGTGTTTTATTTACCGTTGTCATAGCAACTGAACTATAAAGAGCGACAACTAATTAGAACTAATTAGATGAGGTATAAACCAATTGTACAGGAACTCTTGCGATTTGTTTTTATGTACAGATTGCTTAATATACCATCAGTTATCAGCTATGAAATAAAACGGTTCTGAAAGTTGTTTGAAAGTAATATTATGTTGTTTAGATCATAGTATTGTAACGTAAAAACACATAGTGTTCTTACAGTATGTTACATGAGTCAAATTTGTTTATTGTGTCTTTCTGTAAACATGTTAGTGTACAGTTATAAAAAAAAAAGGCAAATATATTGTATATAGTTTATGCAGTAGCATATGGGGTAACAAATGTGGGTAATTCTGAGAATCGGTCTGAAAAAGTCTGTGCGCTACACTCAAGAGAGAGATCAATTAGATGCATCAAAGAGTGATGTCATCATTGCTGACGTCATTGTTACCAGTGGAATTGAACATTATAATGGTACGTTGACATCAAACATGTTTTGAGCATCAGGCATGTCTGGTTTATATTCAGTCTACGTGGAGTGTTGGATGCGCTAGATGCGCCAAACGCTCCAAAACAATTTAAATCGCACCGTGCTAGAATCTCGAAGCATGCCGCAATAGCCTTTGAGGTGCGTCCACATAGACTTTGAATACAAACCAGATGCGGTTGATGCTCAAAACGCATTTGGTGTGAACACACAATTATATGCCTAGTGTCACATTAGGTCAGTACATCTCAATTCCAGTCCTCAGGCCCCTTTCTCTGCATGTTTTAGATGTGTCTCTATTTCAGAACAGTTGACCCAAATGATTGCATGACCTGTTCTGCAGTAATCAAGAACTGCAGAAGCCTGTAAATCACCATCAGATTCAATCCAGGTGTGTGGCAGAAGGGGAAAACCTAAAACATGCAAGCCAAAGGGAGCTGGGGACAGGAATTGAGAAACTCTGCATTAGGTCCATCATATTAGGACCAAAGCCCGGTCCTAATATGATGGATTCATTGCTTTGGGTCATAGGTAACGTTTAGAGGTAAGATTCAAATTAAGTTTTAGTTAATGTTAGGGTTAGGAATAGACTAGTATTGGTTATGGTTCGGGAAAATGCATGGGTTAGGCAAAATTGCAACTACTAAAATGAAGGGAAATCAATGTAAAGCGCTAATATGTGTCCAAATAGTTTTGACAAACCTGTACAGCATTTTGATTTCTAAATCATTCTATGAATAAACAATGATGATAATAATATCACCATTAGTTAGGTTGTATTACTGCCAATTGCATAGCTGCAGTACATCCATCCATCCATTATCTGGTCACCCTCATCCCTAGCAGGGTCCGGAGGTGGTGGTGCCTATCTCCAGCTGCGTTCCGGGCGAGAGGCGGGGTTCACCCTGGACAGGTCGCCAGTCTGTCCAGACTGACAATATAGTACTGCAGTGCACTTGTACTACTTGTAGTACTGTATTGCAGTACACATTTCAGCGCCAACCGGAAGTAGCAGTATTTCATTGTGATTTGTAGGCTTTTTGGCTAATCTATATTGATGATAGAAGTTACATCTCTCTTTTTGGTTACTGTACAATATTTAGTCAAGCTTGTTTATGGACACGTTGTCTTCTGTCAGAGAGCTGCTCAGTACAGAGGATCGTAATTATGAGTTTAATCATGAGGAGCGACAGGAACACAGTGTTAAGTTTTGTAATGGAATGACTGAATTAACAGCACTGCTAGCAGCTTGTTTCTCTGAAGAGCTGATAGTTATAAAGAAGAGAAAAGCAGGGAAGTTCTGCGCACGTTAGTGAATTAACATTAGCACAAACATTAGCATTTCACTGCCCCCCCCATTAGCCCTTTCCCTAAAAAAAGCTTTTAGCTATATTTCTTATTTATTAACCACGCTTAGTACATTGAATGGAGTAAGTCAGTGTAAGACAACATGCTAGTGATGCCCCACATGCTACTGACAGCATTTAGGCTAATGTTAGCAGTTTGGCTCATTTTAACTTGCACACTAATTTCAACACACTGAATGGCATAAGTCCATATTACTTGACATGCCTGTGACTCTCAGTATGTTGTTGAGTACATTGCAGCTCACATTAGCATTGATGCTAATTTGTAGCATCAGAACCTTGAGTTCCGAGCGGCGTGCACTTTGGCAGGCCCTGTTTAAATTTCTTCAGAAAGTTTCTCGTTCACCCATTGCTGTTGCTCGGCTTCCCCACACTCCTTTTTTTTCCTTAACTTTATCTTCTCTCTCTCTCTCTCTTCGTAAAACTTGTGGCACCTTTTGCTCTCCTCCTCCTCACTCAGGTTTGTGTTCATTTAAACTTGCATGAAGTTGATGAGCTTTAAAAGCTTCAAGCTCAAATCTCTGCAGACATCCTGGTGTCAAAATTTCCATTAAACACTTACCTGCACAGAGCTGCTGTAGCTCAAACAATTCCCTGCTTAACACTTGGAATGACTAAATACCTTTCATCTGGTTATCAGCCGTTCCATATAAGTCAATCATTTTTTTCCCCTATGACAGTGAAACGTTGGAATATGCTCCAAGATATATTCCTTGTTTATTTTGTCACATGTTGGATGATGGTAAAACTCTAAAATTGATTAAAATAGAAAAACTATTTTATGTAGATATTAAGTAAGGAATTAAAAAGAAAAAAAGTTGTAAGAAAATAAAAGAATTATAAATTATAAAAGTTTACATGAGTTAAAGAAATGCATTTTCTTCTTCACTCCACTTAAACAGTTGAACTGACTGATAGCATAAATTATATGAGCTTCATCATTTCTGGCAAGAGAAGTAGTCAAGTATCCAGCCAGAGTTATGAAGCTTGTTAGTTACAAAGAGTGTGTAATTTCTCTGTAAGTTGCAAAAAGATATCAGTCTAAAATTGAGTGGGATTGTGTGTTTTTGGGTCAGTATTTATGATTTTGAACTTGTGTGAATTTGAATTTCCCAGGATTAGAAATCTTGCTCTCTATAGTCGGTTGGTTTCTCTCTCCTTTAATGTCTCAAAGTGAATGATAAAGCACAGCTAATCATATACTTTCTAAGCTGCGTGAATGAAATTTTTGTTGACCCAATGACGAGGTTGAGATTGTCATTCTGTCATTCAGTTTGTTATCTACATACAGTATAATTTAAGGAAATCTTAGACTGCTGTCTGAAACTTGCATCTGAAAACTGTGAAGTTTATGTTGTAGAAAGTCTTCTAGTGCTACTTGTGTACCGAGCTCTGCTGCAGGGTTTTACCTCTGTTCTTCTTTTTCATTGTTATCTCGTCTCAGAACATCAGCCAATCAGGGCAGAAAAACTGAATGAATAATGAGAGAGGAGACCTGAATCGTATTCGCCGGAGACATTTCTGTGTTACCAAAGTGGAATCTGTTTCACCCAAAACCTCTGCTTTCATGTTTCCTGCCAGACCCTTAAAATATTTTTTTATCCCAACTGAATCTCAGTTTAGTCTTTTCCTGAGATAGGAGATTTGTTTTTTTCTTTTATGCTAGGTGTGTGTTTGTCTTTCCTTCGCATCATCAAAACTCAGCTAAACATGGCAGCATTCGTCCTTGGATTAAATTCCCACGCCAGACTTGCATGCAAGGTGTTGACAGCAGTTGCACCGATTCATAGGTCCCAGGATACCCGGAGCCATAATTTCATTTGAGGCTAAAGATCTAAGCAGCTTTTGGTTGACTCATCGCATTGTACTTAAAAAAAACCTGGACTGTCTCCAGATGATTGAAACATCTAGCTCCATAAAGGTCATTCGCCAACATGAGGTCGTAAGCACAGAAACACTGATGCTGGTAAACAACTTTGTGACTGTAGGCACATTTTCAAGCTGACCTTTAAATTTAGCTGATCTCATGCGGATGTAGAACCATTTTCTTGCCTCGCGGTAACAACAGAAAAGCATCAGAGCGATCGTCCCACTTATCACTCTGCATCCCACGTCCTGCACATCTCCAGAAAGTCCTTTGATTCTATACCAAAGACATTCATCTAGCCTGATCCCGTTCAATGTCTGTAATCTGCTGCTGTGTTTGTGGATGAGATGCCCTCAGAGGGCCATCAAATGAAAACAACTTGACTCTTTCAAATAACTGAATAGAGGCCTGATTCAATTGCTTTTTGTGCCAATCTGCATTTTTTTTTTGACACACTGTAGTTCAACTTTATCATTCTTTAAATAAAATGTTAATGGTATAGAAAATAAGGTAACACTATTGCATAAGACATATGACATAACTCCTGCCATGAACATGGAGTCTGTATGAATGTTAATGGCTGATGTCATAAAGTGTCATTCAATAAATAATGGCACTTTTAATGCATTAAAAGTCCAGCAAGTGTCAACTTGCATTAAAAGTGTCATTATTTACCGAATGACACTTCATGTTCATAACATGTGTTATCATGTTTATGACAGTATTACGTCAGTCTTCTGCATACCCCTTCAAATAAAGCGTTACCAAAAAGAGAAATACACCAAATCCATTGATCCATTAAATGTCTTCCACTTATCTGAAGTAACGCTGAGTTTCTGTAGTCCATTCTCTGGGGCTCGCTGTGGGTGTGCCACAGGGTCTCGTTCCAGTGAGAAGCACCCAGAGGCAGGTTTTAGCAGGTAATCTCCAACCCTTATTTTGAAAGTGAAAGCACATTGCTCAATTTGTGTAAATGTACGATAATAGGCAAGATATTGGTGATTTACAGTATCAGGTTCTGACATGTATCCAGCAATCCATTGTCTCACTTTTCCAAGACATCATTGAGGGTTACAGATCCAGAAAGGAATATTCTTTTATGAAGTGACACTTTCCAGCTCAGTCCGGAGGAGCTTAAGGCATTTCTAGACTGATTTGGCTGTATTGGCTTTCCAGCATGTTCTGGATCTGCCACTAGGATTTACCTGCACAACCTCCAAGTAAAGCTATGCAGATACCTCAAACATCCTCAGCAATGCCCTTGCAATCTTCTTTTTGATCCCTTTTCGCCTCAGTCTATCTAACTATCATCTGCTTCATCTTATCATATTGTTAACAAGATACTTGAACTGCTACAGTTGAGACAAAGGCTGAGCCCTGACCTGGAGGGAGCAATTTATTAAATATTTCTGCAAATACATCATATGTATGCGTATTTAGACTGTAGGCTTTAAAAAAGGTTGACAATGACAGATTATGCTCAACATTCTGCTTCTAAATTGCACAAGTGTTTCTGAGGTTGAGGTCTTTGAACGCCTCATAGCCTCTCGACGCCTCTTTTAACGGGCTTTTTGCAACAAATTTGGGGCAGATGGTGCCCCAATTCACGCCCAGTGTTTGACCCCCTAAGACAGGGTTAGCATGTGCTGAAGCACTGACCTTATGCCTGTCATTGTGCGAAACATTGTCAAAAATGTTATGTCTTTTATCTGTTTCCCCAGCTGTCCCAGTTGAGCATCCGTCACCTCACATGTGCATTGAGCCTTACCTTTTCCTATTTCTTGTGTTGTGAAGGTTTCCATGTTAAGTTCCAGTGTTTGCTGATATGTTTACAGATTTATGCATGCAAGCCATTTCTTGTTGGTCCTTGGTGTTCTTTAATCGCTCATCTGAGTATTGGAATTAAGATCATAATCCTTGATTGGTCTATTTATTTCCCACCAGCTTATCCAAGTTGTCTGGTAACACAATATATCATTGCTCATGAGTGTGTTATTACTGCTGAAACTGGGGATTAGTTGTTCAATGGTGCGACTCTGAAAATGCCAAAACACAATGGGTGATTTCAATAGTTGCGGATTAATGCCTTATCTTGAACGAAATTGTCACATTATCGAGTTCATGCTTGTATAAAGCATTAACTTGCACTATCAGTGCAGATGTGTGTTGGTAACAAATTATCGTTCCATAGGGCAAGGGGATTTTAGCGACTCTGATCTGACAATGTTTGTCCCAGTAATCCTATTAATCGTATTGTTGCTTCGAAAGGATACAACAATGGCATGCATTGTTTCACATTTCATTTGCCTTTATACTCATCACATTTTCATCAGACATTTATACACAGTTTGTTTTGTGATTGAATTACTGCATTGTTTCACACTTCCATCTATAAAAGCTTTAGTAAAAATGAAAATCGGCTTTAGTGGCCAAGATTGTTAAAACAAAACAGGAATTTGACTTCAGCTCCATGTTGTTCTCAATTATTTATTTTAATTTGAAATCTGTTGAGTTCAATTATAAGATTAATTTAAGTTTTTTGGGCTCTCCTGGTTGGTATTTATTCTTAAAGAGAAAGTAAACTTGTTTTTTTAAGCACATTTCACTTGACTGTAAAGTTTTTTCGTGTCCTGACCTTCACGGGAAATGAACACGAGGTGTCGTGTCTCTTTCTGTGCACTAAGAATGTCTGCTTTGCAAAGCAGACATTCACAAAGTATGTAGAGTTTGCTCAAAATATAACCACATTTTTCAGCAGTTACTGTTTTAGGCAAAAAATAAGGCAGATGACCTTAAAAACGGCTTTATAGTGGCTTGATATGAGTTTGTAAAAAGTACAGCTACTTCCTCATTGTGGATCTTGGTTTGTTTGAAATATATGTTGGTATTATTAAACGTTCAACTCACTAGACGTTGAAAACTGTCGAATTGATTTAGCATTGGTAACATTATCAGGCTTATGTCAGCACTGATTACCTTTATTTTCAGTGTCCATTAGAGATACCAACTTCAACCCCTTGCAAATCTCTGTTGTTTGTTATTAGAAGCAAGTTTCTGGCATCTTTAGGTTGTTCTTTTGTACTTCCTCCAGGCCCCATGTGACCAGCCCAGAGTAGCTGCCGTCAGCGCTCTGGGACTGGCTGTCCGTTTGCTGTGCCACTCAGCGATTCATTCAAGCGTCGGTCCATTCTCACTCCAAGGGCGTCATTGCCTTTGGAGTGCCTGCCTGGGTTTGCAGTGGGGCAAAGCTGATTACTCTGACAAGATCTGAGACTGGTATTTTGCCAGAGGGGCTCCATATTCAACTCGGTTCTCACAGGTGTTTATAAGTGCTTCAGTTTGACACCAAAACACACCAGGCAGATCAGGTCACATTTATCTGTTGTTTTTTCTTAGTTTTATGAGGGCATTTATTTTGCTGCATTTGCTTGTTATTTATACAGTTTTTATTTTTACACAGTTTTTTTTTTTTTTTTAAGGAAATAAATGGTATTCATATACAGATTTGTTACTTTCAGGAAAAAAACAACTCTCTGTACGCGGTCATAAAGACTGAGGTCATGATCAGTGGTGAAGGTCGAGGACATTATTCCTCTTTTCTGTTCACTGATGACAAAAAAGTACCAATTCACTCTGAAGGTTTATTCGTCTCTGCTGTCATGGGAGTAATTCTGCTCTCCCTGCATGGCCAGCAGGAAAATTACATTCATTTGAAACCAGCAGAGCAGCTGTGATCAAAGCTCAGCTTTTTTTTTTTACTTCATCATTTCAATGAACTTCTGGGAAACAGTTGTTTCGGTGGGTTTATTGTGAAGAAATATAGCAAATAGTAAATGAAATAGTCGTGAACCAAGTGATGTAAAGGGTACATGTTGACCTGCAAACTTTGTTTCCATCTTTCTAGGTTCAGATGGTGGGCAGTAGCCCTGTCACAGTCAGCTCCTTGTAAACTGAATTGCAGGGAAAAACCATTGAAATTCCCTGGAACTCCCCAAATCCTTGGGATTATAATGAAGGGGTTGCTAGGCTGCGATCTATAGGGCCTATTGTGGGTTCCTATATGGATTTAATGGTTGAACAGGGAGCATCAGTGACCCACATTGCACCCACATTCCACTGTTTTTCATTCGGTCTCTTGGCACTTTCCCCCGGATTTCTCTTTCTGTGATTTGCTGGTGCTAAATCTGCCTGTTTTATCCATTTTAAAGATGTCCATTAGCAGCACATGTGGACACACACTAGTCCTTTTTCAGCTTTACCCTTTGACTTTCTCTCAAGCAAGACCTCTCAAAGACAAATGAAGTAACAATGACTGTAAGACTCAGTGGCCTGTAATTAAGAGGTTGTTGGCAGCGACAGATTAGAGCCAAAGGGTTTATTTACCGTAGCCACAGTACAACCACTTCAACATAATGGGAGGCTTGTTCACGCAGTTGCACTTGGGAAAATTTATTTTTTTAGTGACATTTTGATCGGAGTTATGCCGACTGCTGCTTGTGACATTACACTGTAAAAGCAAAGATTTTTAATATTAGACCTTTTATGCCATGGGGAGGTTTGGTTTTACTGGGCAGGACTGTAGTAGTTTACCAGGATGAAGCTGACTCTATACTCAGTGACTGCTTGTTGGTGTAAACCAAAGTATGGTGAAATATAAAATAGCTCTTTCACTGACTGAGAAATGAAAAGCTTTTAAACTAACAAGAACTAAGAGTCATGGAGTGGTTGCCATGGAAAAATACAGGAATTGGAGTTAGTTAGTATTCATCAATCATGCATAGATATTGGGTCACACATGCGAATGAGTTCATTTCCATTGTTTCAACCCACTTGATTCAAAAGCATGGGTTTCTAACACGTTTCAGCAGAACTTTTCCTGATTGCCTGAAGAGGTAACGCGTTCATTTGAATCAGGCATGTTTGAGTAAGTCATTATGCAAAGCATGCAGAACTGTGGGCCCTCAGGACGAGGTTTGGGAAACATTGCTGTAAGCTGGAACACTGTGGGTGAATGCACTAATGTGGGAATGTTGTTCTTCACATCAACATGAGACACTGTGAAGGATTTTCCGCCGCAATCTGGCCAGTGCTAAAGCCAATCATTAAAATAAAACAATCAGCTTGGTTTTCCACAACCAAAGAAACACTATTAGATCTATTAATGTCTTGTCTATTAAGTCACTGGTTTTATTTTACTTTTTCTGGTGGACTGGAGTGCGTTCAGACACTTTAATGACACAAATTGGATTGTTTATGACATTAACTCTCCAAAAAGGACTAGAGTAATGCAACTAGCTTAATTTATTAACAACTGTAACTCTCAGGAATAATGCAGAATTCAGCTTTGGTTGCAAAAGAGTGCATCACATATGACACAATTTAATTAAACATACTGGTTTAAGGTAACAACCAGGGATGACATAAGGTATGTCTTGATATATTGGCACTAACATCAATATTGAGGCAACAAAAGGTGTTTGTGAATGTTTGGCAGCTCAGCTGATTTATGATCAGGACCAACAGTTCTGTAAAGACAGGCGCCTTTCGGCTCATTCTTTCATTCCATGACTTACACGTGTTTATTTCACAATGGAACCCACTGGTAGGTCCTGACATGGAATGGAAACCAGTATTGCACCCCATTTTGGCATGTGGGGGTTAGTCACGAGCATGCATCCATTATGAAGTGTCGAGGGTAATTGTTGATCAGCAAAATCAGTTGAAGGCAAACACATGCTGCGCACATTTAAAGCATCAAAAACATTCGGATAGCAGGCAAGCAGGACGGCCATGATGCAGAAATAAACTATTCCAAGTTGGTTTTTATAAATTTGCTTCAGAATGACAAATAGAAACAGCTAAATGTTTGTCTCTCTTTTTAAGCTGTCATAACTCATAACCCAGGCCTCAGAGGCTGCAGTGAGAGCCAGCTTTCTTTCCTCACTCAGTGCGGACAATGGTAGTCATCACCATTCTCTTTGACACTTTTAGAATACACTGCAGAGAGGAGAAGTGACGGAAATGTGTTGCACTGCATCAAGAGACTGATGAGGCTGACGCTCCTAATGGCGACAGCCAGCATTTGAAATAAATACTCCCTTTCTGTTTCCAGTAAGCTTCTGCACTCATGTACCACAACAAGAGTCACTTCCGTGGGATTTGGGCTCGGTTTACGGCTTTAGCACAAATCTTTTAAAGAGAGCAATTTAGAACTTGAAGCCAAAGTCGTTTGCATGCCCGTAATTACCACCCTAAATATTTTTGTTGCAGTTCAGAGGGTTTCTTCAACTGTCACAATGGAGTAAGTTTAAGCTCTATACCTAAACCTGGCATTATTTCTTAATGCTAACGTAATTAAACATATATATATATATACTGTATACTATTTAACCTTTATTTTACCAGGATAAAAACCCATTGAGATTAAATATCTTTCTCCTTCATCAAATGCCGATTGCACTCTTGTTGTTGTTACACTATAATTGCATCAGAAGCATGAATATTTAATAAATGTTTGCACTTAAGCACAGAAATGATAAAAATTTCATAGTTTCAGATGCAATTTGAAAATTGAATTTTGCTGCTGCGTAATGTTGGAATGAAGCTTCAATTATGGAAAAGCTGCGTTTTTGTTCCGACATGAGTACTCAAGTAAATTTAGACAAGATTAGCCTGTTTAAAAAAGACATCATGTTTTTTCATTTTATTGCTGATGCTGACGTCAGACCAAGCCACAGAGCTGGTACAGCTTTGACAGTTTACATAAAGTTGACATGGTGAGGGTTAACTTCCATATGAAAACCATTCAGTAATTACATCGATGCTATTTGTCATTGTTTTTGGGGCATTGAAACATTTTGTTGAACATTTTGATGTTGGAAACTTTTTATAAGATGCCAAGAGATTTGGAGAGACAAAGTTTGAGGGTGTCAAACTTTGGGACGTCAACATCAAGTACCAGCACAAACAAAAGCTTCATTTTATTGAATTATTTTCAAATGCTATACACGTCACATTTGTCAAAAGGAAATGTCATTTATTTTTATTTTCATTTATTTATTTTTTGTGGTCAAGGTTCCTTAATTTTAAAGCACTTATAATCCCAACACCAATTTTTCAATTTTCTTACTTGTTCTATTTGTTCTTACTGACTGTAAAGTAGTTGTTTATGGTTAAATTTTTATCCTCTTTTAAGTGTCTAATGGAATTAACATTTTAGATGTATTGTTAGGCAATCCTCAAATCAATAAAAAGGCAATTTATAAATGTCATACTTGATGAAAGAGCAGAAAAATAGTTCAAAGTGCAAAGGACACAGACCAAATGTTTTCCCCAAAGCACTGCTTGCATTTAAATGTCGTTTTTGACACTCAGATTCTTAATAGATTGATGTTTCTGTCATCTTTTTGGGAGCTGACACCACAAACAAAAATCATTATTCTGAATTAGGTCAACTCATTAGAAGCTCCAGGTAAAGAACCAGATCCACACAGGAAGTTTGTTTTTCATTGGCTGCATGAGCCTCCATGCAGCCAAAGACAAATTAATCTGAATTTCACTATTGAAACTTTGCTTTCATCTTATGGTACTTCACTTCTTGGCATGTTAGCTACCCCTTTACTCCATTTTAGTGTCTCTGGTGTGTTTCAGCTTCTCCCGCCTATTTTCCACTTAATCAGCTCTCCCAGGACTCAGGTCTGGGTAATTAGCGACTGAAACTTTAATCACCGTGGATTCAGGCCAGGGAGAGCCCAGCTTTTAAAGCGGACACAAGCAGAGGATGAACATGCAAGTAAAACATTGTGCAATCAAAAAACTGCTTTGGTTTATTAAACCATTTATTAGCTCTCAGTCTGTCCAAACAGAGTGCGCATATCCAAGCGTTGCACAAGAAAACAGAACAATAGCCGTCTCTAATGGCTTCTGACGGGCCTTGTTGACATAATGCTGAGCTAATTGTTGCATAGCAGCATCACGCAGCTGAATGAGAAGGCTGCAGTTCCCAGGAGATCTATTGATGATGATGGTACCCCACCTCTTTTGTCACGTCTTCTAATGTCCAAATCATCGCTTTTATTCTTCATTCTCATCATGGTCATGGTCTCCGTGATGACATTTGTTTTATTTCGCTGCAACATCTCATTTGCGTAGTAAAGCTCCTGGAAAAATTATTCACACTGATGCACCTCAGCCCAACTCTTTATTGCACATTTTAATATACAGAACATACAACACTATGTTTGCATAGCACCTGTTAATTATAGCACCGGCTATTCTCCCGGACACAACGCCCACCGCAACAAACAGATATGAAACAAGTATAGCTAGCTGACTGCTAGCTTAGCTAAGCTTTAAACCCAGCAGCTTATGCAAGAGCAAATTATTGTCCACTACCACCTCCAAAAGTGATCAAACTATTATGGATCTTCCTATTATGTTGCAACTAAATTACAAATTACAGGAATTAAGGTCACATAGCCTTGTGAAAAAATTATGTTTTGAAAACCCAGACTTATTACTGTATTACAAGCTTTATGTTCTTAAAACAGCACGCCATATTGACTGGTAACCACTATATAACACATTTAAAAAGTTTGAAGCTCCTATTAAAACCTTATCAGCTGTAAAGATGAAGGTTATATTGTCTCTCTCGCCACTCAAAAAGCAAACCCTAGCAAACGTTACTACAACGTACTTTTGAGAGTTCAGTCAAGAATATGGGTCTATTTTTTTCCCAGCAGCTCGTCTTTTAATTAGAGGATTTTATCCTTTTGTTGTGCAACAAACTTTAGTTTGGGTGTGCAGGTGTTACAGCAGAGGCAGTGCATCATGGTTAATATATAAGGTCCATGGTTTTCATCTTCCTCTGGTAATGATGCTCCCTGGTGTGATGCACATTCCCACTCTCCTTATGAGCGGCTTGGCTACAATTTATGTTGATGCACACATAGATACACACACTCGCAATATAACCTCTCTCTGTCCAGTTTTTACAACGAACAGTAGACATTTTGCTACCAGCAAAACAGCAGAAACATGAGCACAAACCGACCTCTCATCACATTTAATACATGTTCATTAAATGCCCATTCAGCAGTCAAGTCCCCAAGCAAAGCAGTCTCCTCTCAGATGAATTGGACCGGCTTTAGCTCATGTTTTCCAATAGTCCCACTGTACGCCTTCCTGGATTGCAACTGGAAGGAGCCTAAGTGCTTCTTGTTTAAATTGGCCGCTGATTTGAGGTGACAGAGCAGACATACAAGGTGCCTCAGCAGACCTTGAGGCTAGCTGACGAGAGGGAAACGTGTTAAGTGCATGCACTGCTTTTGTTTTGCACTAAGCAAGCACAACAAGGATAATCACTCAGCGTGGATGGTTCACTTTACTAGATGAGAAAACATTAGGGAGCTCTAAAATCTAATTTCTTATGAGTTTTTTTTTTGTGAAAACAACTCAGTTTTCTTAGCAAAGATGTTATTTTTGAAATATTTTCTCTCCTGATTGATATCCTGGCAAAACAGGATTTTACTCCATCCAGTAAGAAGTGTTGATGTCAATGTGTTCAGCTTCTAGCAAATGCCTGCTTACAAAAGTATGGTGCTTTTCCCAATGTATTCACACCCACTGAACTGCTTCACATTAACAGCATATACTCTAATGTGTTTTGTTGGGATTTATGTGACAGACCAATGCAGAAATAAAAAGAGGAAGGAATGGATTTGTGTTTATTCCCCTTTACTGTGGGGCCCCTAAAAAGAATGTAGTGCAACTAACAATTGTCCTGTGTTGATAACCTGTTCCTATTTTGATTTTCTTTTCCAGTATGAATTCAAAGCCAAGAACATCAAGAAGAAGAAGGTCAGCATTGTGGTGTCTGTGGATGGAGTCAAGGTGGCACTGAGGAAAAAGCAGAAGGTGTCCCAGTCCCGGAAAACTCTACTAGTTGAAGTTATAACTTCGTATCTATGTGTAACGATGCTAATTTATGTTTTACACAGAGAAAAGAATGGACATGGGATGAGAACAAGATGTTGATCATGCATGATCCAATATACAGGTAAGCTGAAAACTCAATTGTAGATGAAAGATCTCCTCTTGTGGCTTACAAAATTGGTCAGAAACATAAAACTACCTGGACCTGTTACGGTAAACAATATGCCAATGCATAAATCTGGAGTGTCTATTTGCATTAATCCCTCCCTGAGTTATTTTGATTGAATTTGTATCTTGGGAGTGGATTTTGCCCATTTGTCTGAATATCAAGATTAGATGGAAAGGATTTCTGAACTTAATTTTTTTTTATGTTTTACTGTAGCGTCTGAATGAGATTTAGATTTGAACTGGGCATGCATGACTATGATCTAATCTAACCCAGTGTCAATCCTCAAAGACCTTAAACTGGGATCAACTTGCAGGCGAAACAAGATTATGTTGTTTTTTTTTTTTTTTAAATGTAAAGTCAAAAAGTTAAACTTTTGATTGGTTATGTCATTATTATTATTAGCTTTAAAAGTCAGAGGTAGCGGGCCTTGTAGATCCTCTTGACGATTTTATTTCACTGATAATTTCAGCCTGCTGTCATTATTTCCAGGATTTTCTATGTATCACATGACTCCCAGGACTTGAAGATCTTCAGCTACATTGCAAGAGATGGCTCCAGTAATTCATTCAGATGTAATGTCTTCAAATCTAAAAAGAAGGTACAGTTTGGCCTATTCCTCTGTAAGTGCAGATTGCAGAGAACTTGCACCTTTGGGTGCTTATTGATGGGACCAAAATGGATGATGCGCTTTCAAGATGTTAATCCACAGGCTGCAGAAGACTGCAGTAGTTCAGTGAAGGAATTTCACCTAAACACTGAAAAACAGATAAAAATTGCTAATTAAAATCACTGTATACAGTCCAGTGCTAAACTATTTGCCCATTTTTTTCCTTTCTTATTTATGATGTTTCATCCTACTTTATGTTGTCAGACAGCTTATATCTATGTGATATTTTCATTGTAGTTGTCTGGCAGTCATCAGGTGTCGTTTCCTCTAGTGAATTTGAACCAAAAGATGTGACTAATCACATTATCCAAACTCATGTTGGTTTGAATTTCTCAGTTAAATTATTAAATAAAGTTATTTGAAATCTATGTATATTTATTTCTCTAATGTTATAAGTATTTTGATGATCCGAAACATTGAGAAAAAGGCAGTAGAAATCTGTAAGGGTTTAATGCTTTTTCCATGGCACTTAATTTTCTTTAATTTTAATATGTTTCCTTTTGAAATTCATTTTCTGTTCATGGCAGCTCAACTATGCATTTTGAGTTTTAATTGGATCTTGAATTCAATTTTCATTGGCTTAGTTAATATTCATCCACTTAGAATGATAGCCTGCAGTGCATACAAACCAGCTGCGCTAAAGGACAAGGAGTACAAATGGACATTTTAGAAAACCAGCTTGTCCTTTGCTTCTTTTGAGACCTTCCTTTGTGTCTGTCATACATTATCTTGGTTCAGTTGTTCCATATACGAGTCAAATATTCTTTTTGACAAAAAAAAAAAAAGATAACCGAATAGTAAAAATATGTTTCTGTTACTTCTCTTTTGTGTAAGCAGCAGCAGCAATAAACAGATATTCTTCCATGTCAGTCGTGACCTAACTCTTCCCTCCCTCTCAGACTCAGGCCATGCGTATTGTGCGAACTGTGGGTCAGGCGTTTGAGGTTTGCCACAAGCTGAGTTTGAAGCATGTCGAGCAGGAACAGTACGCCGACGGACAGGCGGACGGCGATAGCGACAAGTCAACGGAGGAGTCCAGCAGCCACGGTGAGGACACGCTTTCTGTAACAGTAAAAACACACTGATGAATACGGACGTTTGGGCTGAAAACTGTAATGCAAGGTGCTGTCCGGTTGCCGGAAGATTAACTTTGTCTGGCGAAATTACCAGCGAAGGAGCAAAGCGACAGACAAGCCGAGAAGGATTTATAGTATGGAGAGGATGACTGGGAATTCCTGGAGAGTCCTGTGTGCAGTTTGGTGAATGAGTGTCTCCACCTGCAGGCCCGCTGTGCTCTGAACTGACACCGGCTGAAAGGCCACCTAGCGAGGAAAAAGCCAGTAATTCAAATGCAGAGCTGAGCAGTAACTAGTTAAAACAACTCAGAATTTGTGCAAATCTAACAAAAGAAAAAAAAAAAGATTCTTTACTGGAGACGTTTTAAATTAAGACAAACAAGATACTCTTTAAAGTAAGATGAATTTAAGCAGTTGAAGTCTAACTCAGGGTTTCTCTCTTTAATTTGAAGGATTTGCTTCTGTAATGCTTACATAGATTCATATGTGCAAGAATTTGTTTTTTACGGATTTGTTTTTGTCATGAGAGAAAAGAAGTGCAGTAATTGTCAAACTTTGTGGGTTATTTTGATGAGACGTCGGCACCTGTTGGGAACATCTGACACAGATGTGGTGACACAATTAGCTCTCATCCAATTCGCCATCAATGATTAATCCAGAATCTGTCAGCTCTGGCATCTACCTGCTGGTTGTTGGTGTGTCGATGACAAGAACGAGCCCAAAGTTTATTGTTTATGCATAATTCGCTGCAGTGATCTGACCTGGATACGAAGCCCCCGGGGGGCAAAAATTGACTTTTTGTCTCAGTCTCAGGCAGAAACAGCAGAAGACTGGGATTAAAGGTGTTATTTTTCTGAAGTTGTGGATAAATTGCTTTTCATTTCTTCAAACTCCAGCTGCTCAGTGGAACAAAACAAGCAACAGACAAAAACAAATGGCTTGAGATACTTGGTTTATTTTGTGTTCAATTATGGGTTTTTTTTTTTATTATTTCAAATCTTAATTGTAGATGGTTCCAGAGATGTTACTATAATTAATACATTGTGGTACTAGAAACCATAAGATTGATTGACTTGCCATGCATTCACCACCACAAGGCACTTCAACCTCTAAATGTTTGGTTTCTGTAAGTAAATTTGACTGGGGCTTCTGAGATTAATATCATCATCAAACTTTACCAACTTTTTGACTTTGACCAATTATCCTACAGCAAAAGCACAGGTGCCTGGTAACGCAGGATGTGGCACAAACTTAAGACAACAACAGGCCAGTTTCTGTGGGCTGAAACTCATCTGAGCTAATAACTGTAATTTACGCAGTGAGTCCGTAGCTCCCTGGGATCGAAAAGCTCTTCATTACGCCTGGATAAATTACTGTTTGTTCCAAAAATAGCGTCCAGCTGTCATGCCGTCTACGTGTAATACGAATTTAATGAATAATTTACCGTCAGACATTTGCACGTATAGCACCTCAAGTGGAGTATTGTGCGTGTGTGCACATGTGTTTTTGTTTTTTCTTCCTCCGCAGCTCGAAAACTCACAGTGACTGAGCAGGATGAAGAGGACGAGGATACAGATGAAAGAGGGCGAAGAGGAGGTGGAGGAGGAGGAGATCCTTCAATTGATGGTCCGCTGTGCGAGAAGGCAGTCGGTGAGATCCTGCAGAGCCTGGCCGAACTCAACGTGGTCAAACCAGGCCAGACAATCATGGTGAGATGTTCAAGGACACACTGTCACACCTTGAAACAGTAGAGCTTCGTAAACTGAAATAGGAGATGTGTGTTGAACCGTAGCTTCAGTGTTAACAGCTCTAACGTTTGTGCTTTAGAATTACGAAGCGCCGTAGTTGTAATGTGCTTTTTAATTTGAGCAGATAGTTGTAAATCGATACTTATTTTACTGTATTTTCAGAGAGAACTCATGGTTTGGGGGATTAGGTGTCCCTCTAAATAATTTGAACAATTTTTAAATCATCTTTTTGTTGCATCTATCACATGACAAGTCATCTTGACCAAATCGAAACCTTGTCTTGCCTATCAGAGAATTTCTGTACATATATTAGATTTCATGAGTGGCTTTTAATAAATAGCACATAATGTATATATTTGGAATATTGTGCTTTAGATTCTAAAAGAATAAACAGTTACATATTTTGTGCTTGTAAAAAGCATGTAAAACTCAGAGGGTTTTATTTTGACATCATTTTGAAACAAGTTTTTAACGCACAGTTGTTTGCAGGCCAGCCACACAAGCTCTCAGGTGCTCTCCAGGCAATAAAGAGTGCACATTTTCAAAGATATGTGCACTACTACTTTAAAAGCAAAAGAGCAATAGTCTGCCAAGGAAAATCCTTTTAGTCTGCCATAAAAATCCCAAGGAAGATATAACCTTTGCTGAATCATAGTACAAAGTAGGAAAACTGGCAACAGTAAAAGTTTGGAATTGATTTTATTTTCATTTTTGTCCACACTTAAAGACCCTGCTTCTAACAAAATGCCTTTAAAACTGTAGGCCAACTAAAAAAAAAAGTCACAGATGAAAATCCTGCCTTGCTGTGGGTTTGACCGTTACGACAAAAAAACTAAAAAGTATTTGCTCTCAATAAAATTTAGTTAAAACTTAAACATCATTTAAGTTGTTAAAACGTAAACGTTTTTAATATATATATTTATATATACTCCGATACCCCTAAATGAAACCTAGTGTGAACAGCATACAGAGGGAAAACTAGATGCAGTCTGCTGAGAGGCCGATGTTTCTTTAACTACCTGCATAAGGTTTAAGTAAATCTGGAGACTGTTCTGGCCAAAGTAGTTCTGGCATAGCTTGGGTTTTTGTTTGCTTATTATGGTCTTGGGATGTTTTCCCCTCTATCATATTGTCCTTGATGTCTTTTGACAAGTCTGTGCCGTAGTAATTATTTTCCCAACTACAAAACATGTATTTAGGCTCCATGCAAGTTTTCTTACAGAGAGCATCGGATCTATCTGTGTTTTTATTAATCCCACTAGTCGGTAAATCTTGGAGTAAAGTGACTCATAAAGTTCATTTTTTGGCTCATTTTCCCTTCACACTTCCACTTCCTATCAGGTCTGACGCCGGCAGTAAGAGGCAGCACAATCTTCCTGGTTTGAATGATTGCAAGTTTCCTGGCCTCAAGCTGCATTTTGCTCTTTGTCGCTGCAGGATATTGACTCCGCTCCTGCGATTCAATGTCGGCTTTTGGCTTTTTGAGCACAGAGCTTCCAGATGGCTCATTAAGCTTAGCAACTGTAGAGTATCTGACAAGATCATTACCCTCAGCTCTCCATTGATTAATACCAGATAATGTTTGCATGAAACTCCTGGCCCCTTGTTGCAGCCAATAAATAGATTACATTGTATTTAAAAGTGTAAAGCAGTTATGTCTGATGCGTTGACAGGCGGGACACCGACCCTGTGGAAGATGGAACTGTTACGCTGCAAAAAGACAGGCAGGGATTAGCACGAGGAACCTGAATATTCCTGCGCGCCTTGTAAAAAGGGGGACACCTAATCCCAAAAACCCCGTCTGCTCTCTTTGATTTCTCAGAAACGACACAGTAATCCATCTGAAGGGTTCTCAAACATCTGCTCTGGAAGATAAGCAGAAAACCATGTGGGGATTGAACAATGACATTTTGATAACTTAAACACTGTGATGGAAGTGATGCTTGTGTCAGGTGTGGAGGTATGGGGAATATTTTTTATTTTATTTTTTTCTGAAAAAAGAATTCTTCTCGAAATTAACATGGATTTCTGTGATTGGTGCCTCCTTTAGAGAGCTTTTGCTGTCTGACGGGAAAAAAGGTGGTATCATAACCTAAAACAAGGATTAGTAGAATTGTGTAGGACTAGGACTTTAAATCACTGCCTGTTAAAGATATGTTGAACAATAAGATATCCTAATTAGGACTTCATGAGGACTTCTCACTGAGAAGCCTGCGCATGTGTCAGACATTTTGCCTAAAGTTGTGGTTTTATCGCATCTTTATTTTACATAGGCTAATTGGAAAATATGCTTTCAGGCTCTTTAAGAAAATGCGTTATGGTCTGCAACACTTATGTCATTAATTAGATATGTGATTTTAATTAGCAAAAATATCTAATTTATATTCCAAATTTTTTATTTTGTATTTTGTTTTATTTATTATTTTTTTTTGCATTTTATTTATTTATTTATTTTAGAAGGAAAGGAGGCTGTTTCATTCACATTGAGCTTGCTTTAGTTTTTGTTGTGCTGCGTTTCCCTCTAGTGGTGGAATATGGGCATTACAGAACTGCATAGACTCATTTAGTATGCCAGCAGAAAGAAGAGGTGCAAATATAGATCCCATGTGTTTTGTGCAAACACACCCTTATGTTTCTCAGTGAGATCCCAGACAATATGCTGATTTACTAGTTTTCTCCATTCGTCTTGGTGGTGTGAAAAAAAAAGCTGGTCAAATTTTGTGACTGCACTTTTTCCTCAGGGAAAATTATGGCGTTGGAGATCAGCTGGAAAATCACTTTAAAATTCCAAGGGGGTAAAAAGGGAGAACCACGAACCAGAGTATTTATGGGTACGATCTGTAACTGAGCTTGAATTGTGCCGTTTATTGTTATTAGACACAGCTGGTCTCAGATCTGATGTTTGGATCTCCACCCAGATCTCAGTACTGGCAGTTTATCCATGGCATTGATTGACTGATTTAGCAATCAATCAGTCAATAGCTGTGGGATTTGAAAAAAGAAGACTGAAAAACATTCACGATCTCTGTCTGTGTTTAATAATGTTTGTCAGGACATCGACAGACGGTCCGTCTTCACTGTGACGTCTCAAGGCATCACTCCCAGCAGCCCTTGCTCTTCGTCTCTCACTCCACTGGCTTCTCAGCACTACCTGCAGCTCCTTCAGCAGCAGCTGCAGCAGCAACAGCAGCACACTCAGGTGGCCGTAGCGCAGGTAGGACACACAGCGGCAGCCACACGCACTGTGTGAAAGAAGCAATTTTGCTCTTTCCATCAATAACTATATACTTATATATATATAATGATAGAGACGTGATCAATATCAATAGACAATACGTCTGACAGAAGATTCAATCATTTCACTGAACTCCAGTCTAAAAGCCCACAGCATTCTGGAGGACGTAGGCAGAGGAAAGACTTTAGCCGCTCAACTCCTCAGAGCCAACTAAGCAAAGTGTGTGGCATCAACCAACAGTCTCTAGTCACCTAGCAACAACCTGTTGAGCAACTGGCCTTGCAGCAGTGATGTGCAAGGCAAGTTGCTCAACAGGTGATGCTTAAGCTTAAGCATAGGAAACAATGTCGTGGAGTAAAAACTTCAAATAAATCAGAAAAGGTCAGGTCACCAGTTTGGCAGTATTTCAGATATTTAAAACAGAAGAACGAATCAATAATTATTGTTATTGACTAATTATGTGGCCCTGAGCCTTAAGGGATGCATGCTGCAAGATCTCTGAATGGGTAGCAATATTTAGATGCTCCTGCAGAACCTGCAGCGCCAAGATTCAATCCAATCCAACTTTATTAATAAAGCCATTAAAAAGAACTGGAAGGGAATAAAGATAGACTCCCATCAGTCTCTATTGCTGAACAATACAACGATAATCTGAACCACAGTAAGAAATAAGGTCCTGATGCATCCTCCTCCACTTTTTGTGTAGAAAACATGCCCACTGGCATCTGTTTGCCAGTGACTTTAAAAGCCATCAGAATCTTTTAAGTTTCTAACATCTTTCATTAGATGTTAGTCTATATGCAGCATCAGTATGGACTTTTAATTTTTATCAAGAATCTGCCAGTTGAATCTGTTTTACGACTTGAAATCTTTCAGGTTTTATTTCACCTGCAATTATAAAACAAGCAGATGTTGATTTTATACCCCTAGGAGGCAGCACTGAAACAAGAATAAGTAGAGAAAATAATTAATGTCAATTAACGGGATCTTTGAAAGCTGCATTAAATTGGTTTGTATGTGAAACTACCAAATGTAAGTCAATCAGCATTATGAGCATAAAGGACATTTACAAAATTCCAATTCTCGAGTCACACAGCTCTTCTGTGGATGTGGTGGGAGGTGAGACGCAGCAGTAGATCAGGGAAGATCATCAAATTGGCATTTTTAATGGATAACATTTACACACAAGCATATTCGTTCTGCCTTTCGCTGCGGCTCCAGGTGCAGCTGCTGAAGGACCAGATGGCAGCAGAGACTGCAGCTCGCATTGAGGCCCAGGCCCGCATCCACCAGCTGCTGCTGCAGAACAGGGACCTGCTGCAGCACCTGGCGCTGCTTGTGCAGCAGCTGAAAGAGATGGAGGGCCGCTCCCCGATGAGAGCGCAAGAAGAGCAGTCACAACAGGACACTCAGGCTAACGGACACAGTAAGTGACCCGATGGACGACTGGAAGGGACACCGGGAGTCTTTCATGCATACAATGTCAGGTCAGCTTCTTCAGGTGCTGCTGTCATCGTCGGTCCTGTCTTCGCCTGTGGGTGAAGCAGACAGTAGCAACACAAGCGTCACTTGCTTTCTGTGGCTGTCTGCCGATTTAAAGGAAGGGCTTTATTGGTGCGGAGGCTGTTTTAGGAGTCCACCCTTCCCTTAGTGCTACTTTCAGGATTTCACTTGTCAGTTCAGAAGAGAAGGAAACTGCCCTCCAGGTACAAGTAAAGAGCAATTCCATAAATCCTTGATGATGGTCGGGGCTTTTTATATTACTATTATTTTTGCTAAAAATATCTTTATAGAGGAGGCACAGCCTTTGATTTTTTTTCCCCAGAAATAAACAGACAGAATAAAAGTGGCTATTATGTAATGAAACAGAAGATGGTCATAGCTTCAAAACGGGCCGTGTCCAAGCAGTTTACTTTGAGCCGTTGTTTGACTTGGCAGATTAGATTTTTAACTCACATTTGTGCTGTTGGATAGATTTCTAGCTCGTATGCTTCCATAAACCTTCCAATTGCATTTATTAATTTAACCATTTTTGCAAAATATTTTGATGCAACCCAAATGTTGGATTCATCCTGGCCCAGCGTTTTAGGTAAGCAATGTTCATAGGATGCATTTTAGACAACCAGAAATATCAATCCAATTTTTGACAGAAAAATAAGCAATAATACAAATATCATTCAAATTCGGTTTAATGGTGGAAGCTGGTCTATGGTGTCTTAAAAACGACTGACAGTTATACATTTATAGCCCAAAATTAATATGATGAAAAACAAACATTTTCTAAAAATCAACATAAATAAAAATAATACAATAAATCAGTTCTGTTGTTTTCTGTAAAAAGAAGAAGAATGGACAGAATAAAGTCATGACCTGAAGGAACAGAAGGAAACAGAAAATCGTGAAATTGGCTCCAACGTGACTTCGGAAGTTGCTTCAATTGATTTTTATTTCTGGGAAGCCATGAAACAAAACAACTTTGTCCTGCTGTAAAACACACAAGATCTAGTCGAGGCAGTGAGCTGCTTGACCCAGGTTTTTATGTGGTCTTATTTTTAAGCTAGAACAGAGTCTTCTTGATAGAAACCATGGTTCAGACTGGCACTGCTGTTGGGCATGTAGATGTCTCATAAATCCCTGGCATCTTTGACACTCTAAGGTTTCCAATAGTCTGAACTGAATCAAGGTCTCACAATTTTTACACTAGCTTATGATTTTGGTGGACGGTGTACCATAATAGTAACAGAAAGGCTGTAATTGCAAGGCACAGAGAAGAAGGTGAATGTTAGCAAGATGACATCCATCAATTAAGCAGTAAACACGGACTGCAACGCAGGCCGACGTCCTTGAAGACAAAATGATCTGCTGAGAAGGCGTTGCTTTAAACGCAACATTTACTTTGCAGTGTTGCCACTTTTTTAAGGTCCAATAACCGAGTGTGAGAAATGTTCCTGGATTCGTCTTCGTTTTATATGCCAATCTTTTCTAACACGATTTCACATTTCAAACTGTGCAGAGTTGGTTTTTACGGCCTTTTATCAGCATTAAGGGAGAGTTTCATAAGATTTAAAACCTTTTTTTATGGCCTTTGCAACTTGTTTTTATACATCTGTGCTTACACCAGATTGAAAGAAAAAGGCTGATCTTGCCAGAAATGACCACCGTTTCACTTGGTGCAGTGTGCATGGATGTGTCTGTGCACATTTCTTATTTCATTTTGTGTTTGTGTGTGTGTGTGTGTGCGTGTGCAGTTTAATTTGTCATGTTGTGTTTCATGCTTGTATGAGTCATGTCATCCCCTCTGATAGAAAACGACCTGAGTGGGGTGAGTGGGACCCTGCCAGCTTCTCCTCTGGGCTGAGTTAGCTCTCTGGGGGATCATTACAAAGCAAATAATAATAATAAAAAAAGCCAACATTCAATTTGTAGTCAACTTCTGCCTTCAGTTTCCTGTGGAGACTAAGGACAGCATGTTGTACTCTGTCTCTTCCAGATGCTCCACAGACGACGCAAAGTTCGGAATCATCATCAGCGAAACCGTTATCCCTGAATCTGAAGAATCAGTACAATCAGGACTTGGAGCCGCACGTTTCCTCCACGGCCTCGTGGCCCCTCTCTCCAAATCAGGTCGACTGCGCCGAGTCCTTCCTGAACCTGCTGAACCTGGAGAACAGCAGTAAGCCAGCAGCCTCGTTTGCCGAGCGGGACCCTTTCATCAGAGCCAATGGCACAGCGGATAACAAGGAGAGCTCCAACAGCGAGATTGTCCAGTTCTCATCGAGAAACTCTGCCAACCTGGATGAAAAGTAAGACTTCAGATCTCATGCTAATAACGCACACAGGTCCATGCAGGGTTGGATTCTATCATTAATCTGGTGTAGAAATGCAGGAGGATAACGCAGCAACTTTAAATGTTAGCACAGTGTGAGGTTTTAGAGGTTTTATGTGAGACCCAACACTAAACAACCTTACATCAAGCATCCTGCTTATTTAGGATTATTATAACAATCAAACAAAACTCACACACTGTAGTTTGTTTTATAATTTTGTTGTAAACTGTTGTGTAACTGGATAAATTGTAATGTATCCTCACGACAAGCGTTCTTCTGCAGTCCATATACATCGTTGAGATGTGTTATAAAGGTATTGCTGTGCCTTTGACCCAGATAGTCATTAGTCGATGCAGAAGTATAGATGGGGGTGTTTTGTTTGTTTATACATCTCTGTGCGAAATCTTGACTGGAAAATCATATTTCTTACAACTTTTTACCAAACTTAATATAATGCATCTATTTCCCTTGACTGTAAGGCCCGAGCCAGGCTGAACTTGATCCGTAGCGCTTTATAAAATTCTGGTAGGTCAACTGTGTGACCTTTGGACTGAAGGAGTCATCCGTTTTCTTCTCAATTTCACTATTTGGAGCAAAGCTGGGCTAATTCTCGCCAATCGTCAAGTCAACCCAAACGCATACGGAGTTCTGGAAGAGTGCTGAACGGTTTAGTGTCCAGATATATACGTTAAGCTATTCAAATATGTTAACTGTGTCGGTTTGTGTTGGGGTAACCAGGCGACAGTGACATAAACATCCAGTTGCTTTTATTGCTGGAGAGCAGCACAGCTCAGCAGAAAACGGCTGTACTTAATGAAAGAACAAGTGTAATCAAGGGATTATTTTGGGAAGAAAAAAAAAAAGCTTGAGTTAGCCGAACAAAGAGGGGATGAGACTTGAGCTTAATAGCAGGGATCAGAACAGCCTGTAAGAGTAGAAGATTTAAGAAAAACACTGTTACTCTGTCAGCTTTAACTCCTGTTCCTGTGTGTCTTTCTTTTTCTTTTTTTTTTTTTAATCTAATAACTCATTCTAAACAGCTTTTAAAGCACATTTAAAGAGAAAAACAGCCACTTTATTCATGGGGGTGATTAATAATGAATGCATGTAGCTTTTAAGGGATACAGAAACTTTTCTTTTCTGTTTTTTTTTTTTTTTTGCACTTGTAGCACCTCCACTTCTGTACTTTTGGGGATATGTGTGGAATATGTGACTCATATTGTAACTGTAGAGCCAAGGCTCATAATCACATTTTGATGGGTTTTTAATCCTCTTAAAAAAGCATGCACATGAAATTATGAAAACTTTACAGGACACAAAGTTTTTCTTTTCTTCTTTTTATGCTCCGTTTTCATTCTCACTCCCAGGGTTTGCTCTACTCAGAAAATGCTGTGCAGATTGTGTCTCAGAGGGCAGCATAGTAAAGTTGATTTCAGAGCTGAGAAAGGAGGAAAGACCTGGGATTGACTTAGCAGAGCTGTGTGTGTTACTGGTATCTGCATGCTGTAATTCTATACGTGTGTGTGTGTGTGTGTGTGTGTGTGTGTGTGTGTGTGTGTGTGTGTGTGTGTGTGTGTGTGTGTGTGTGTGTGTGTGTGTGTGTGTGTGTGTGTGTGTGTGTGTGTGTGTGTGTGTGTGTGTGTGTGTGTGTGTGTGTGTGTGTGTGTGTGTCAGTCTGCAGTCTAGCCCGACTCCCATGCTGTGGTTTTCCTACTGCACTGACTCCCAGGCAGTGATGGTTCTCATCCCTTTACAAACTGGACCTCTTTCCTGCAACAGCATGCGTCTCAGTGTTTATTTTTTGCTTGTATTAGTCATGTCATCCCCTTCCCAAAACGGGAGCTACAAACGATTTAAAATTCTATAACTTGCTATGGTTTCTCATCTCCTTGTATCTTACCATTTTTCCCTTTAGTGTCTCACAAAAGCTGCAAAAAAAAAGCAAACTCATGAGGAAGTCGCGTTTTTCACTGAAGAGATTATAAAGTAGCGTTTCTCCCTTTTTTTCCACGTACACTTCTGCTTGCCCCATCCTCTGACTTATATTACGTTTATGCAAATTTTACTCATAAAACATTGAGTTCAGTTTGCACTCGGGAAAAGAAAGAGTGAAAAGCGGAGAACTTTATTTCCAGCTTTGAAAAACGAAATGACAACAGCTGAACTTTAGTGACCTTTAAAGAAGCATACTAATGTAGTGCGGTGACTCAACAGCTAAAAACAATAAAAGAATTAAAAAAATTCAAGTTAGGTTGGAAAATGTTTGGGGAAATCCAATATGTTACTCTGCTGCCTTGCCCGACTCCTTTGCATCACCTTTGCTGCAGTCAGACTGGTGCTGCAGTGCTCCTCCACCGCAGCACCGCATATTTTATTGCTTTCATTTTCTTTTGTTTCCTTGATTCCCCCAGTGGATTACTGTTTACAGCCTGAGTGGCCAGATTTTATGTTCTGCAAACTGGCGGACTAATACTGCTCCTCTGTCGCCGGTCGGACCTTTTCCCCCCAGCCCCTCTTCATCAAGCAGAGGATCCTGACTTCACATGAATCATTCATTTCCCTTTTACAAACTCGTCTCCCACCAATAGCGGCATGGAGTGGAGCTCAGTGGGGTTGATATGGGGCCACACATAAAATATGTGACAGACAACTCTGAAAAAGTTAATCACATTTGTGTTGTTTGACTTCTTTTAAGTTTTGTTCTACTTTAGAGTGTTACTACTGCTGAATAAAATACACTGAGTTAATGGGTGACCTATTCTGTCTCGGCAAACCATCATCTGTTTAGGGTTCTTAGCTCCACCTCACCATCATTCTTCTCCCACCGTGCTTGTCAATTGAAATGAAGTGTTTACTTTTAGCCAAACATGCCTGCATCAAAAACCAAGTGACCTTACCTTGGCCTTTTCTCTTATTTAGAAAATAATCCAAAAATCTGTCAGTTTAAAGAAGAAGTACGCAATCTCAAGTCACGCTGTCATCTGCTTTATAAGAGAAACATTCAGAAAAAGATGTTACTTTTTCCTTTTTCTAATTATACAGCTACAAAGTTGCTGAGTAGTAAAGGTAGTTTCTGCAAAATCTGAATGCCTAAAATCAATTATTATATAGGCCTGTCAAAATAAGCAATAAATCACATGATTTCTCTTTCAACCAGAATCTGTATGGTAAAGGTCTTCAGTCTGGTGTTTAGGCATCAAATAGCTCTTTTCTTTTTCTTTTTGAAGGATAATTTTGTTATCAGAGACTTCATGATTAATTTGACCTGTTGTCTCTATGTTTTTGTTTATTTATTTTCTGGATATTTAAGATCTCTTCCAGTCCCAGTGTTAAATGTTCATTAGAATTGAAAGTTAGTTGGTCTTTGAATTATTATTCCATCACCATTATATCATTATATTACTTCAAAAGGATCTCAAAATAACAATATTATCGTTTATCGCAATAACTTCTGGGTCATTCAGCAAAATTTATCGTCACAGGCACATATTATTGATATAATAATACTAATTATGATCTGTTATAATAATTGGTATTATATAAAATTGACTCCACACTTGATGATCCAGTTTTGTTTTTTTTCCTGGCTACCATATGTTCAGTTGCTAATAGCTATAGCCTAGCATGCAGTGATTCACACTTTGCACAACAGATGGAGGAGTTACATGTGGCATGGTAACATCAAATAAGGATGTTGTAGTAGTTAGAAAATACTTTTGTTTCCAGAAGCTGCACTAAGTCGTAGGAGGACGACTAAAGTCCGTATATTCTCTGAGGATCATGACTGCCTGTACCAAATGTCTATCCTTCCAAGACATTTTGTTTAACTATAAGTGGTGGTCTGACTAAAGTTTGCAATCCCTCGAGCCGATTGAGCTAAAAACTGCACCCTGACCACACTTAGCAAATATGAACATACGTTTTGCCTTTCTCACCATTTGAGTCCAGAAATCAATAACAATCTCACTCACAAATGAGCTCTCCATGTGCGATAAGAACTGCTCTCTCCTCCCCTCCGCCTTTCGCTCCAGCCGTGTCGTACGGCGCACAATCGCATTTCCTGAAATTAGCTGTGATTTCCCCTTTCCCTCTGTCACTTTTGTTCTGCCCCTTCATCTTTAACGTCGCGGCTGGAGCTGCACCAGCAGATTTCGTCGGCCGATAACCCAATTGCACAGGTTCAATGGGAGTGTAATGGATGATGCTTCCTGGCGTTTAGGCAGAGCCGGTACTGTCTGCTAGATTTACACACAGTTATGTGGAGCTCGCTCAGAGATAGATACTATCAGTTTTGCCTTTGGACTTGCTGTTGGTCTGAAAATGATCTTCTACAGGGAGCTGAAGGGTTTGTTAGAATAATGTTTGAAAGGGACTCTGTCAAGCATTGTTGGCATACTTTAGAAAATCACTGATAGAAGTTTTGTCATTCTTCTGCTGAGTCTCCTGATCACCCACGTACATTCAAAATAAAGCACAAGTGTGATAAATTCTTCACAAAGCCAAAAAACCCACGGTCTCTTATCTGGAGTCGAACCAACCACATGCTGTCCGCTTTTCAGATGCCTCCATGGTTCTGTTTTTTGTGTCTGAAACAAAGACTTGAGTAAAAAAGGGACATGTCTTTTTAGAAGCCCAGCGGTATCTCCTCCTATCTACCTGTTGAAATGCGGTTCACCTGCCGATTCTTTTCCTAACAGGAAGCTTTCACACTCCCCTCTTGATTGCCCGCTTTGTTCCTGCTTATTGAACGGAGAAGACAAACACGCTGTGCCTCTGTGTCATTTCGACTTCAGACTCCGTGGGGGGGGAGACTCATCGGAGCTTCTGCAGCACCTTTGCTACTCTGGTCTCCTCATTGACTTTTCAGTGGCATTTAATTAGTACAAAAATAAACAGTTTCCCCACAGGGAGGAGCCTGAAACAGCACTGGTTGTCGGGTTTCTGCAAGATGTCCTGTGAATTTCCAGTCATGAACAAATCTTTTTGGGGCGATAGTGCAAGAAACACAACAGGATTGGGATTGGCAGCTGTTAGTTTGCATATTTATAATATCTAAGTTGAAGGAACATTCATGACATGTTCAAACTTGAGAAATAATTGTGTCACCGCAAACACCCTCAAAGAACTGGACAATAAAGGTCAAATATTCACAAATGTTTTGTAGATTATTTCAGCCATAGCTTCTTGATTTGGCTGATGTATTTCTGGTGTAAAGCTGCACGCTGCTAGTTCCTGTCTAGCTGCTGCTGCCAGTTTATGCATGTTTCTCTTCACCCCTCCACCATCACCATATGACTGATCAGTCCCTCGTGCAAGTTTCTGCAAGTAGAAAACAGTAGAATAATCTGCAGCTGCAGCACTCTCGTTCGCACCTTTCTGATAATACTTTTTGATCATTGGAAAGATCTTTCTCTTTCTGTTTTTCTACAGCATTTCATATACAGAGAAAGGGATCTTTGCACTATTTCAATCCATTTACCATAGTCTTAACGAGATCAAAGCTCGGTCCATACCGTACAGAGGGCACCTTCCTGGACTGCTTGATGCCTGGTCTTACTTTACGTTTGTCTGGCCAAAGCACACAGCATTTTGACAAGTTTGCATTTGTGATGTTACAACAGAAAAGCTTCTTTTGCAAACTTTCCTCCCAAACAGAGCCTGATAATTAGACAAAAACCTGTCTAATCATTGTTATAGCCACCACTCTTTGCTGCAATTTCCTTTGGGGATTTTTAAATCTCACTAACTGTCCAGCTCATTGTGCATAGTGACAAGACAGACATGATTCCTCATCCAAAAATAGATTTATTTCTCACATTTTATTCATACCACACTAAAACATAGCATGGATTAATAATTTTAAATGCTCTATTCAACTTTAAAAAAAAATGGAGGCCTGAACTGTCATAAGATTTTGGAAATTTCTCTTTGGTCCAGCAGATAATCTTAAACTGGTCACAGTGGGAATATTTCCAAAGTTTGATCAAATCAGCCGTGCTAACTGGAGAGTCTTTTTGCATTGTGTAACACTGAAGGCATGAATTCACATTAGCGAGAAATACCGACCAAACCAGCAGCTCTGCCCACTTACTTAATTACATTCCCGTCTCCCACTGTGTCCTTTTTAGATTCTGCCAGAGAGGGAGCCAGGGTTTTAAATGTCCAACACAAAAGAGGCTCTGAAGTCACAGATGGCTGCATGCTCACTGGCCTTAAAACTCCTTCCTCCCTCGCTCGGCTCCTCCGATCTGCCGTAGTCTAACTGTTGCCTTTCTTTGGTACAGGTGTGAGGACCCGCTCCTGCTCATCCTCCTCCTCCTCTAATTCCCTCCCAGCCCCCCATAAAAACCCACCCGGCCAGCAGCCGCTGCCTCAAAACCTTTCCATCGCTCTGTCCCCACTATCGCCCCTCTCATCGTTTGCTGCCTCTCCCCCCAGGAGCCTGGGGAGCTCTCTGCCACCTCTTCCTCTTCCTCCCCTTCCTCATCTTCTCCCCTTTTCCTCCCTCTGTGTGAGTATTACTCATCATAAGCAGCATGTGTCTGTGGCACAAGCATGGGACCGGGCATGTGGTGGGTGTGGGTGTCTGTGGGCTCGAGTGTGGGACTCACCAGAGATTTTTCTGCTAACGACTGCATAATAACTTCTATTTACACGCGGACGTTGCGCTTGCAGATTAATAACCACATTAGCATGGGGATCATCAGTCACTGCAGTGCAATTTGGTGCATGGCGGCTCCTTCTTCAACACTCTGGGTGGGGTTTCCTCTTTCACGGACTCGCTTGCAAACAATAAATGCTCTTGTCCAGGTTTCTTATCAGAGGCGGTTCAGGCCGAGCGGTAAAGCCGTCATAGCAGAGACAGCGGCACGTCTTTGTGTGCGAGCTTTGCAATGTGTGTCTTTGTGATCTAATTTCTTAGCTGTGTCTTTTGTCACTTGCATGCTTAGCTTTGCTGACTCAGCGCTCTTTCAGATGGATTATGTCGAGCCTGTGTTGCATCGGAGGTCCGCGTGTCAACAACACGCACAGTTTGAAAGATGTACATAAATACAAACTCTTTTAAGAATTGCTTTGTTATTTAAATGAGAAACAGAGTAACAACTATTTCCCCCTGCTTCCTGCTGCACACTACCATACAGCTGGCTAAAATAATAAACACCACACATAAGATATTAAGTCTTGGAAACCAACTGCCTGTTAAAATAAATTATATTTACTTGTTATTTTTGTCTTTTTGCCTTAAAGAAACAGGAATTATGAATTACTAATGAAGTATTTATCGAAACTCCGATCAACTTAAACAAGTAAATCATGCATTGAACAGGCCGAGGTCACACTTGTTTTATGTTAAATGTACCAATATGTGCATTAGAACAATTTCACTAAGTATTATTTTCCCCAGAAATAAAATACAAAATAAAAAAAATTAAAGTCATGCTATCGCAATAACAGGTGAATTAACTTTAGCGCTCTCAGACAATAAATATAGAAGTTCCCTGCTGCACCTGCACTCATCCAGGCAGACTTGATGCCTGCAAACACATTTTGCTTTTCATTTTGGAGGCAGAATGGAGGGAATGAAGCATTTTGGGAAGAGGCGGGTAAGTGAGGCAGAAACTGGTTTCATTTCGACGTGGTAATGAACAAAGATGGTGAACAAAAAGAAGCAATTTGCTCTTTCTCTCCACTGCAAAGAGCTTATGATTTTAATAAAACAATATTACCTTGGTAATTGTTTTATAAGACATAAAAGCTATTTTCACTGTTAGAACCACGACAGACCCTTTTTAGGTATGCCTGAGTATCGTTTCACTTTGGCGGACCTAGATATGAAGCATTCCTTCACCAAGTTACACTTCCTGGCAATTTCCTGTTGGAATAGAGAGTCAAGCAATTTTTTTTTTTTATTATTACTTCTTCTCATATGGGCACTAAGTGTAAAAGCAGGTGCATTTGTTTAATAGATTAAGAACTGTGCCATAGTCTGGAGCGACAGTTTTTTGACAAAAATGATGCTTTTCAGTCAGCAAATGATAAATATAGCTCACCAGCAGCACTGTCAACAGCACTGATCCAAATTACCACATGTCAACTTATTTTGAAAAACGTCACTGTCATGAGTTACTGCAATCATCCGCCTCAACTCAGGGAAATTTCTATAAGTAGGTTTACTGTACCATGCTTTCTACCTGAGTAAGATAAATTGAAGTAATGTTATTCTTACTTGAGCCATTTCTTTTCCTACTCTACCCACCTCTGTTCAGCGACCTTTTACATTCTTGTCCTGTTGAGTCAGTTTATAGCTGACAACATGTAGTCTTCACCAAAAGCAAAAAGTAGTCAGTATAATGACAAATACAACTGTCTTGTATAAGGATCTTATGTGACCAACACAAAGAGAAACATATTTGGCCAATGGAAATAACATGACATGTTTTCAAAATGTGAAAAAGAAAACTCTAGGAAGTGCAGTGCCCCTTTTTCGGTTCAGAAAATAAATGTTAAATGTGTCTAAAGATGATTTCTCTAGCTTTGGTCGCCGTCTTGTTGAATCAGACAGTGAAGGCATCATCAAGTTCTGTGATTTCATTACTCAGAAATGAACTTAACCACAGACCGGATCTCTCGGGGGAACAAAGTTAGTCTTATAACTGCGAGGATCCTCAGAGGAAGCGGGCCTTGTTATCGGGAGTCATTTTTCCAAGAGGAGGACGATAATTGTGTGTGGATGCGTGCGCTGGTGCTTGTCAAGGCTTTATTGTGGTGAAATCAGCGAGTCCTGTTTCTTCTCGCTTCCTTACCCGCATCCCCCAGGCTTTGGCTCTTGTTCTTCCCCAGAGGCTTTCTATTTTCACACAGTGAGCCTGTGGGCTGTAGATAAGTTCCTTGACAGACAGAACAACGGCGAACCAGAGAAGGAGTCAGTGTCTTGTGTAGGACTAGCTTATGTCCCGTGCACTTAGGTTAATGAGGTATAATGTGAATAATGGAGAGTAGAAGTGGCTTGAGGCCTTGTAGTGGGGAAGTGATGCTGGCTTGCAATTGGCTAAAAAAGGAAGCTGAGGGTGTTTTCTCACCCTTAGCTTGGGTGCAGAAACGATTCAACTTGATTCAAGTGAGGGCCAAAGTTGCGATTGTTAAATTTTCATAAGTTATAGTTTGCTTTCACACTGTGCTGTGTCACATTATCCAAAGTGAAAAACATGTTCATCCCTCATCTGAGGGATCGACCCAAAGAAAACACTTAGAGCAACTTTCTTCTCCAAGAAATTTCAACAAAAATGGATTGGAATCAGATTTCTCTTTTGTCTTTAGTAAAAGACCACAAGCCATTTCTCCTTTTATTGCTCGACTCTCGCCTTTGTTTGGGTTGTATTTACCAGGAATCCCATGACCTTTGGTTTGCTTCCTGTTTTTGGAGCAGTCTCCGGTCAGCTTGCATCCACATATGCATTCGACCCGTGCCGGATGCACGGGTCGAATGCATGGAACCTATATGTGGGTTTTTAGGCAGACCAGAGTTCACTCTTTTGGTCTACATTAGAGTTTAATTACACATTCACACTTACACGAATGAACTGAACTCTCTGCACAAATTTAAATTAACTTGAGTTTAATCAAAGTGGACTAACCATTGCTGGTGTGAATGCACCCTAAATCAACAACCAGTATTATTATTAACAGGGTTTTTCTTTCTTTTCTACTTGTAGGTATAAACAGATAATACCCAAACTTGACCCTCCTCCACCTTCTACAAACCGCAAGCGATCCAGCAGGACGTTCTCTCCGGGGTCAGAGGTCCCAGCTGTGCCCACGCCTGCGGCCCCGAGTCGCAGCAGCAGCCTCTCTTTCCCGGACATCACCCCCTGCTCCCTGTCGTCCACCGATTTCCCTCGCTCAGCAACGGTGAGAGCAGCTCCTCCTCGTCTTCGGCCAGCGAGGACTCGGGCGTCCGCTCCGAGACCAAGTCCCTGCTGTCGCCCCTTCGTGACGACGATGACCTTTTTGCTGACCACGGGGCATTTTTGACAGCGTCCAGCAGCTGCGGAAGTCCCCTGGAGCAGCACGGCGGGGCGGTCGCTTCGTCCTCTGATTCGTCAATTACAGAGTCGAACACCAGGGCCTCGCGTCCTGACAGTGGTGATCGGCCGCTGTGCTTTTCATCTCCTATGAATGACACCTGCCTTCATATCAGTTTTTCGGAGGATGAGCTTCTGGAGAGCAGCCAGGAGGACACCAGTATGACCCCACGGAGTTAGGATAACTTAAATGTTATTCAGTCAACGTAAAACAAAATCCAGGATTTGCTTTCAGACCCTACTGTGTTTGCACAGGGCTTCCATTTCAGGATCTTAAGTCATTCTACTCACCTGTGACACAGTGCACGTGTTGCTAAAACGCTTGCTATTGTATCAGTAATTAGCCAATAAATAGATTCAGTATTTTTGTAATAAAATTTATGATCTAATTTACTTTTTAGGGCCTAGAATGTTAAGCAGAGTACATGTAGCAATATATTGCACTGTTGAAGTCGTACTGAATTCACTGTAGAATTCTACACTAACAAAGGAAACACATTTTATTTTTGCTAGCTGTCGACGTGGAGCCGCTATTTTGTATGATGATTCACTTTGGTGCAAATAAGTGGAAAAGGACGATAATTTGTCAAATTCACAGTTAAGACAAGAACAGGGGACGGAGGCGATGTTGGGAAAAGTTTCATCTCCTGCAATGCAGGATGGGAAGAAAAGGAACAAGGAGGTTAGTGATTGGACAGAGGAGAGATAAAAGTCAGTCAATTTAGTTGTGGTTGTTCTTGGGACTTTGGTTAGGCTCACATTCGTGGTTTCTTTTTTTGTCAAGAGCAAGTGGGATTTGGTCATGTTGAGTCCAGATATAGGCTGGTATGAAATGTTCATGCTAGAGTAAAATACCACAGGATCATGACATTGTGGTACCACAATACCACAATCTAACATGCTATAAATACAGCATGTTGATTATTACAATTACAATGAAGATATGCATGACATTTATTCATTTTTATTTTGATTTTGAACTGCAGACTTGTCTGATATTTGCCATTTTTATGCTTTTAAATCACTTGGAGCTGATTAAATCTGCATCTTGCAGATGCTGGCAGGAATAAAGTGGATAGAACAAAAACTCAGCCAAATTTATTCGTTCTGAATTTCTTACAGCACGGCACTAGTGATGGACCAGTATAAAAATTTATCTCTGATCTACATGTTGCTATTACAGCTAATAACCAATATTTCTGAATATTATATAGTTCAGTTACAGTATTCTGTGATTACTCAGGTACTGTTTACGACTTTAACCCTTCAGAGCTGCACTTTTTAAAAACTGCTATAGTTTGATGCCACACGCTTGTTTTGTGTTATTCTTGTTGTATCAAGATGTCCCTATAGCAGGAAATTTAACTGTCATGTCTTTCTTTTTTTCTTTTTTGTTATTATATCGATAGGTTATTGACTAAAAGTTGACCAAAAAGCAAACCAAAACAAAGCTCTGTTCTGTGCATCTCCAATCAACTAGCAAAAAAAGTATATAATTTCCCTTGTAGTCCCACATCATGCAACAACACATAGTTCTACTTCAGGTGTAAATTAATTTTATACTCGGAAGTGTAAAAAAAATAATATCGTAAAATTGGGTTGACCATTTTTCATAGTGTGGGTTAAAGTAAAACACATTTAGAAACTTCTGCAGATCAGCAATAAACAGCTGAGAAGTTTATGTGTTCACTTTGCTGCTTTGCTATTCTTTATGGCTTCACCGAAAGTGCTCTGTTGTGAACTTTGATTAGTAGATGGAGAAACACAATAAAAGTGGAGATACGAGGCGAAGCAGCTGCGGGGCGACGGAGGCGATGGGTGCAGAAGTAAAATGTCCTGAAGGGAAACATTTTACACCAAAAGATGAGGCTTTTCCCAACATCACGTTTAGCAGGGAGTTTTACAACACTAACATGGCTGAAAATAAAACACAATAAAGAGGTGTAGCTGAAAACTATGGCACTTTACTCTCTTTTTTTTCCCATTATTTATTCTCAGGGAACCTTAAGGTTTCGTCTGGGCTTTACATTACCCTGCACACAGAATGATAGAAAGGTTAATGTGCCGTGTATGACGCCTACGTTCACTGGACTGCTGAAATTACCTGTCTGTGCACGTACTTCATTCTGCAAGTCAGCTTTGTTGACAGTCCTCTATATAATTTTCGTGCAGCCCAGTACATTGAACCCACAGGCGGAGCTGAAAGCACCAAGAAGCTTACGTATGGTAGAGTTTTAGAGAATTAGCTGAGTTAGCAGCAGAGAAGTCCTCCTCGGTTTGTTGATAACATTTGAATTGGATCTCTTTGTTTATAATTCTCCCAAGTTTTCCACACAAGTCACATTAAGGCTTTGTGTCACTTTTTCCAGAGGTGCTGTCTTCAAGCTTAGCAGTTCTCTCTGCCTTGCGAAAGCCGAAAAGCATGCATGCGCAGCACATGCCGTCACTGCCAGGCATTAAGACGAGGCTGAACAGCTTATTGCCCTCAAGGCATCCATGCAATGCACTTATTAGAAATTAGGCAAATAGGAATTCCCTTCGCTATGAGGTATTAAAGCAGTAATTTGTCCCAGAGCAGCCAGGATCTCCAAAGTGAAAGCAGCATCTCTTGGCACAGCAAGCATAAATTATGGATAGGGTTGCATGTTTTGTAGCAAGAAATGCACCAATCAATCTGCCAGAGATCGGAATTGACTACATTAAAGGCAATCATGAGCTCCCATCATTTTCAGTCTACGACTGCTGTTCAAAAGTATGTTTTCATGATGATTACATTTTTCAAACCATCCAACTAATTATATAACTGGAGTAAATACAAAATGATAGTTTCATTTACTAAAGGAGGCAAATATGTCATACCAGACTGTAAGTGAGAAAACAAATGACATCTTCAAATTTTGGTGACAACTGCTGTCGAGCCTTTGAACACTGACGTCGGTTGAGAGAAGCGGAGACTTTGGGCTCTGGATGCTCTGTTTGTGACTCCATGAGTGAATTGTTGATGCACTATTGGAGGCATGTTGGTCATTTAAATTGGATAAATGACCAATTAGTCCAATGATCATCGGATAAGTGGTCCAATGATCATTTATCATGTACCCAATGATCAAAAAGCAGAGTTTCACCTTCTGAGATCCTTTCATGTTGCCAAACAGGATTGAAGTGTTTTTTGTTGTTTTTTTATTAAGAGTCAGACAGTAACCATTCCAAGGTGAGGTGAGTGAAAGTTAACCAATAAAGGTGGAAATCACAGTTATTGCTAAGATTATGTCAACATAGATATTAATCTTGTGTGCTTCATTTTCTCTCAGATTCTAAATTGCTGCGTCTGAAAAAGAAATTCCTTCACATGTAATTTTTTTTTTTCTTTTATAGCAAAATGTTATCAAAAAAGTCCAAATCTGCAGCTCAGACCTAAGAGAACACCAGAAATTGGTGATGGCGAGGAAAGGCCTCGACACATCTCTATTTATAACCACCCCTTCTCACTTTGTGCCACATTCCAACATGGTATTCCCCAACCGGACAATCAATGATGCTGTCAGGCCGTCTCGCCTGCACTCTCTCCGACCAGTGCAAGGAGCCCGTTCAATACCAGGACTGCTTCTTGATCTGCGATCAATGTGATGCAGCTCTTAAGAGCCACATGGCAGCTCCGGCTCCGAAACCTCGGCTCTGAAGTTTTACGCAGACGCTTAAAACGCAAGGCCATCACACTTTATGCAGTCATTAATGCTGCAGAAGAGGCATTAGCCTGTGTGAGGAGAACAGGGCGAGCCTGCCAGTGATCAAAGCTAATGCGAGGCCGGTGATCACAGCGACGCGGGCGAACTCAACAAGCTCTGAACCGCTACCAGTTGGTCTGCAGATAAAGCAAACAGGGCCGACTGTATTGTTGCTTTTTTTCCCTTTAATTATTCAAGAAGGCTTGTGCTCTGAAATTTCATTCTGTTATCTACATCAGAGGAGGTGTCAAGACTAAAAAAACGTAAAGAGGGTGTAGTTTGTTTGTTTTGTTTGTTTTTTTCTAAATGACTGGAAAAGGCCTTACTGGTCAGAAAAACGTTAATCCTTCACTTCTTTATAGTGAAGGGTGAAATAAACAGTAGTTACAATAAACTGATATAATAATACATAGCAAATTCAAAAGATGCAATGCTTTAAGCTTAGTATGTTTTATTAATTTGTGATCATTTAGGCCAGTCTGCTGCTATGACCAGGCAAGTTAACATTTAGGATAAGACCTTTACTTGTTTTATTTTTAAACCAACAAGTCCAGTTTAGTTCACCCTATCCACTTTGTACTACTGTTTATTCTGGACGTACATATTTGGTTTAACTACAGGTCTACATAATAACTGTATGGAAAATTTCTGTATGTGTTTAAATGGCATTTCCACGAGGGTTCGGCTGCTAGATTTTTCAGACTTTGATTAATTGTTTTTTTTAATGTACATCTGTCAGCGAAGCGAATCATCGTGGTCTTAAATAAAAAACGGAAAAGTGAGCCGTGCCGTGTAAATCCAATACTTGGAGGCTGATTATTGATGAGGAACAGATGGAACTGAATATAGATCGACAGTCGGTCTAAGCAGCAGGAAAACTAATTCAACAGAGGACTGAGAATGCAGCAAGAACAAAGCCAGAAACCAAACTAACCAGAAAGAGGAATTTGCCAAAAAGCAAAACCACAAATCAGAGGATTAAGGTTCTCCTGCATCTTAAGTGTGTCTTTTATTTACATACTTTTTTTCCTCTTTACCTGTAGCAGAATGAGAGAGTCACAGATAATATTCTTAGCTGAATTTCTATCAGGCTTTCATCCCTGACATCATTGCGCTGTTAGGAACCTTTTGAAGTACCTTGGATGTAAAGCTGTATTTTCTCGTCTGACCCTCTAGCAGAAACAATAACCTCAGGTTCAAGATATTTCTTCTCACGGAAACATTTCTTATTTGAGGTCGAGAGAAGAAGTAATAACGTTTCCTCCCTCTACTATTCGAACCCGATGGAAAAAAGGTCATCTATGCCCTCTGAAAGCCACGCATCTCTCTCTACTTGCTTTCTGATATTCGACACAGCCACACAATTTTCTACAATTTGCAATGACTGAGACGGGATGTTTCTTTCATGATGTTTGAGCAAACAGAAAAGCTACAGGAAGGGTCAGAGCTGAAGAAGGTTAACTGAATGGTGCTATATCCATGCTGGTGAGTCATACAGCAACTAGAACTACAGTTGTAGGATTTGGCAATGAGCCGCACTCTCTTCCATAGAAAATAAAAAACGCTTTTAAAGTGTGCATATCAATCCTGTGCAAATCTATTAAATCTATTTAAAAAAACAAACATTTAACAGGTCTTCCTCCATCCTCTGTGTTTCACCATAGGGATGACGTTCAGGATAATGTGCAGAGTCGAATTAAGTTTTCCGGCATGTAGATCCAACAGTTCAATTTCTCTTTCCATTAATCCATATAACTTTTTACTTACATGTTTACAGTGCTCTTAACTTAAGCTGACACCAACTTTCTTCTTGTCACTTCTCCAGAAAGGCCAGCATTTATATTTATAACACACAAGGAAACTCTTTTTACAACTAGAGAAGATCATTTTATTTATTTAGGGTTGTCAGAGGAAAGAGGGCTGACTTAAAATGCAAAAATTGTTGCTTTTTCACATAGTACCAAATCAAGAGTTAAAGAAATGTTTTTTACCGTCAAGCAAACATAAAGAGTCAGGAAGTGGCTCACAGGATATTCTCCTATTCATGTGGATGAAAAAGAAAAACAGAAAAATACAAGATTTTTTTTTTTTGGGTTGTTTCAAACCAGTTTTTTTGTTGTCGGTATTGTAGAGACCGAGCTCCTCGTTCAACACAGAGAGAGAAAATGCATCAACAACAATAACAAAAAAAATAAACACTGCACAGATTTACCCCCGAATGAATAACAATGCAAACATTATTTTTTTTGAAAGCAAAATATCCAGCGGGCCTCTCTGGGATATGATAATTGATAGTCTGCAGAGAAAGCAAGGACGATGGAATTACAGCATAATATTTTCTCTGGCAGCGCCGACTGAGAGGTGCAGTGGTTTCTCCTGACTACTGTGGGCGACGCGCGGCCGTCTCTCGTTGCAGCGCCGTACATCAGAGCAGAAACTGGCACAGATTTCAGTCTGATCTGAAGACCTAGAACTGCGATAAATGTTTTGCACTCTGCTGCGATTTTTTTTTTTTTCTTGGGGAGGGAGGTGCACTGATGTGTTATTTTGCTGCCCTGTAAGTAGCGTATGAATTTACGTATGTTTACAAAGACAAAAAGGTTGCTTTATGATGAAGATTCATAAGTTTCTGCAACACAGCAGGATGTCTACATCACCAGTCAGGTCAGAGAGGTCACAATAACCAACCCAAACCCATACGTCCACTGTACCTCATATATCTAGCTCAACCCTCTCAATCCCTCTGTGACAACAACTTTTAAGCATTGACAGATATAATTTAGTGCCACCCTAGGTCTGCAGCAGAGCTAACAGCTAGGTGATTCTGTTTGCCTCAGAGTTATTCCTTCAGTTCTCTCTCTTTGTGTGTGTTACACACTCAAATGCTCTGCAATTTTTCAAACCGTTTTCCACATGGTACATATATCCTGTTTGCAGACTGCTTTCTGTAGTTAAATAGATTTATTATGGAGGGTTTAAGCGGGTGTAGCAGGTTTTCTGTTGCAAATCCTTTAGCTGCACTAAAAAAAAAAAACCCAAAAAACATGACAATGTGGATTTATGTGAATTTACCTGACAGATGGATGGCAACAGGAAGACATGATGCACATCACTTGTATTTAAATGTAATTTAGGTCGCAGCTACTTCTTCCGCAGCTCATGTTGCCTTGTGTTCAAGCTTTTTTCAGATACAAAAGAAAGCGCTCCCTGCTGACACCAGATTAGCGTTTTTATTCCCCTGACTGCTGCGATCATTTCAGCACTCAGCATTGTGGGATATGATAGGCAGGAGAATGGACAGAAGATTGTTGAGAGGTTTTTGTTTTTGAATGAATGAATACAATGCAGGAGTAATTTTAGCAATGGTGTCAAATGAGAGCTTTTCGCACAAAAACACAGTTTTAATGCCTCCTGGCTCTGTTTCGGCTTCAGACCTCAGACCGCATTGTGTGGCGCCGCGACAATTAGAGGAAGACCGGGAAATTTACACTTCCATTTAAAATTCTTAAAGATTTGGTCGTTTGCCTTTTGGTAGCCTGAAAGATTTCCACGAAAACTAGAGCATTTTTCTTTTTCATTTATATTATTTTCAAGTTGATCAGAGTGGCCAGCAAATGTAATTATCGTTCTATGGTGTCCTGTTTCCCTGGGGTCCAAATATGATGTGAAACAGAGTCCTAGTTTCAGTAATTCCAAAAACTGACAATGACAAAAGAAAACGGTTTTCATGTAAGTCATAATGAATCCGTAGGTTTAGAGTTGATCTGGTGTAACTCTGTGAGATTTTTCTTAAATATTTCTCTCCCTGGATGGGAAGGATATGATAAAACTGATCTGTTGCAAATGGCTTCATGAAGTATAAAAACGATAGGAGTATGGCGTCTCTGTTGTTCTAATTGAGGCTAAATTTCCCTTTTTCATTTTCTGATCGTTCGATGTTCACTCACAGCCAACATCGAATGATTAGGGGACATCTTAGCTTGTTCCTTCTAGTGCTGTCATATGTTTAATATTGAGCATTTGCTTCTCAAAAAAAAAGAAAGAAGAAAAAAAAACAACAGAGAAAACCCAGAACATTCACATCAAGGATCTGCATCATTTGATCTCCTTGATTACTCTCCTTTTGAGTGTGGGAAATGTTTGGAGGAGTAAACCTTTGAAACATTATCCCTCTGAATTTAGGTGAAGGTTTTTCACATGTGGTAAAGCCAACACACAGCTCAATCTAGCTCTTTTTTTATCCACGTTCGATTGTTCAAGAGCACGATCACGGTTGTTTTTAAGCTATTCCTTCACGACTTCCCCTCAAGCTAAATCGCAAGCTCATTTGATGATGTTCACTCCATGACTCCGATAATATCTGCTACTCAGTAACTAGCTCTCGGTGCAACCTCCACAACCCGTGTAATTGAATCCGAGCCCCATTTAATCAGTCCACTTCACATTATTTTATTCACTGCTTTTAACAAAGTGAGGAGGCACCAAAAGCGATCCAGCCTATCCATTAGACGGGATAGGCTGGAAAGCAGAATGTTTATCCTCAAATTACTTGTCTGGAAATTAATTCAAAACACAGCTGAAGGAAAACGAGAATTTAAAACCAAGCTGGACCCTTTGCAATGGCAAGCTCTGATTCTAGACAGTGAGACGTCTCATCTGGATGAAGCAGGTGGAAAATCACCTTTGTTTCAGCTTCGTTTTGGCGAACTGTGGTTGAAATTCGTGTTTCCTTGCTTTTGAATTTGCCTCTCGCCAAAGACCAAAAGCTGTTTTTGCAGTTCCACCTGGCTTCACCCACGGAAACGGGTCAATGGGCTAAATTAAAGAATAATTTAATTATTAGAAGTTAAGGTGTTCTCTAACCTCTGTTGTACCAGTAGCGTGTAAAACACCAAAACTAATTTGCTTTTGAAGATGGTTAACATTTGACTTAAGACATGCAAAAGAGTGTCACTCAGATAAGCTCATCTTATCTAGCTAATGCTTTGCATTGAGTGTTGCTAGATGTATGTCCTTTCTGTTTAAAGTGAAGTGATCTTTCTGCTGTGCTCAAAGCCTATTGTAAAAACTATCCACAGTTCGGCACAGCTGACATTACTGACATTATAATACCGCTCAGGTTTTATTGTCAAAAGCGACACTTTTGGTCTGAGTTGAAAATGCTTGTTATCTTTCATCTGCTGTCCCCAAATGTACAAAATAGAACATTTTAATGGCATAAAAAGATGCTCACGTTTAAGTAAATAATGATCAAGCACTCTCCAACTTAGAACATGAGAAAGATTTTTCTTTAGAAGTGAATTAATCTACCAGTGGAACTGGTACTTAAAATCAAATAATTAATAATTCATTCCTATTGTTAGACCATGAACCTTGACCCTTCATGAGGCAGGTGAGGCTTTCAGTGCCAACTTTCTCAAACGGCACTCAAACAAACACCAGGCCGACATGCACTCATTGACTTGCAACAACGGAGAATCATTTCATTAAGATCCACCGTGTTTATCTGTGTGTGTGTGTGACCTTGCTTATAATCTGCCATCTGGACTGAGTGCTTAGCTCAGCCTTCATACACATGGACAATCAGGAAAAGTGACTCACGGCTCTCTGCAATGGAAATTTCATGTTTATAAAACACTTCATTTGCACTCATTAAGTTCTCCTCAACAACAACAGCAGATGAGATGAATTTCAACACAAACCCTGCACTGAAAAGGAGCTTTTTCTCTCTGTTTTTTTGTCATCTGCTTTATTAATTTGCTGTTGTTGTTTCCCCTAAAGACATCTTAGTCTGTGTAGTGCTTTAACAGTTGCACTGCGATGGAAAATAATTCACTTTTTTTATAAATTGAAGAATTATTGATGTTACTTGGTCAGACAGGAACCACAACCCTTTTGCCTAAATACAACAAAATCCTAGAGATCACGTCTTTTGTATTTCTGGTCTTGTTTAATTAATTAATTGATTTTAATATGTACATGTATTTTTGGTAAATCATGACTTTCTCTCCACTTAATCTTAGAGTTGCATTCTACATCCACACTGGAAATAGTTTGGAGTGGATGAATCTGGGAAGTCAGTAAAATATTGTGAAAGACAAATTAAATTCAAGAATGCACAATGGAATCTCAACAATGCCAAATGACTTAAGATCTAATTAACTTGTGATTGCTGCTTCCTGAGGTAAGTCAACAATCTGGTTGCAATGCTTCTTTACTTAGTCTTCTAGGCTTTAATTGCTCTGAGGAAACACTAGATTTGACCCCGACCCAGTAGGAGGGATGATATATACGCTTTGGTCTGGGGAAACCTTGGAAACCACCTGGAGGAGTTTGCGGGTATCACCTTGGAGATCTCATTAAGGCGACCTGGTTGTGTGTGCCTTTATGTGTTCGCCTGCTTCTTTCTTCTGCCCCCATTCTTGTTGCAACTGCCTCCGCTACGTCTAATTGTCACATCCAACCTTTTCTTAAAAGCACCAGCAGAAATCTCCACCCATGCCTGACCGTCAGTACCAGTTGCAAACAACGGAGGTTACTTCGCCTCACAGCTTGACCTCAACAAGAACAGAACTAAAGTACCTGGACAGCATTTGTCCACAAGACTCCACCACTGGTCCCTCGTCATTACATAACTCATGCTACAGTTTCCCACCATTCGTTCTACCTAGAGATCAGAAAGCTAATGTAGTGAAACCTTACATTTCTCAGTAAAATTTACAGTATTGTGAAGTGTATTCACAGGTTTATAAAAGCTGATTTGAAAGCAGCCAAATCCAAATTTTTCTGCTGGATTTTATTGTTTAACATTATTATTTTGCTGACATCTCTCTCAAATAGCCAAAAATCTTACAGGTTTTACACAGAACTGGCATCAAGCCTGTACTTCATTAGACTTTACCATGAGAAAACAACAACATTTAAACAAAGGAACAGGAATCAAATTTATTAATCCAACTTACGTAACCAAATGATCTGCAAAATAAACCTTTTGATTCAAGGCAAACCAAAAGGTTACTTTAAAGAAGAAAATTAATACAATACAGAAAAAGAGTTCCTAAAATGTTTTTTATGTGAAGATGTCAAAGATTGAGATGTCAGATTTTAATGGGTGCCTTTTAAGTTAGTTAGGTTGATTTTATTCAGTTGGATTGTTTCAGTTCTCGTCAGATCTGAAATGTTTCACACGCATTTTGTTTTATGACTTAACAATACTAACACAACTGCAAGTCCTTTCTTCTTCGTTGTTCACTTCATCACAAACACAGTTTTCCAGCCTTACTGAGGTGAAGAACAAGACTATAAAAAAGAAAAGGCTAAAAAATAGGTTCATACAAACAGGACATCTGCGTATGTAAGAGAAAAAAAAAAGCTATCTACCTTTTTAAGATGAATTCCTCTCTTCTAAAGATTAATCAGGTTATTTGCTCTGCGGTGACAGATTGATTGGAGTGATGCTGAGGCAGCATGCGCTTCATTCTCCAGAGACGGACACATAACGGAGAAACATCCGGCCTCATTTCCAGCACTCCATCTAACACTTGTCATGAAGGTAAGTGTACGTGCGCGAGAGGAGATGTACATGTGCCTAAAAACATTCATAGGTTCACATCTCGCTGTCGTCCCTGGCCTCAACAGATAAGCCTTGATTTACGTGCCTTCTGATTTACGAGCTTCATTTTATCTTCTTATTTTATGGGATTGTGTGTTGTTGGAGAACGTTGATCATGTTGCTGACCAGCAGCCATGAAGCGCTTGGCTTATTTAGCATTCACTGCATATGCAGGAAAAAAAAAAAAAAAAAAAAGTAATTTTCTGGTGGCGTTCTCTGAATGCATTAGAGGACGTCAGAGATTTTAATTTGCTAAATTTGTTCCGCAGTATTCACTAATTCACAACTTGCGGTGGTGTTTGATCCCAGTCTTCCAACTCTCAAGTTACGGGGAATTGCGTTAAATTGCAGCTGACTTTTACAAGCCTGTCCTCTGGGTCTTACAGTATTGGAATTAAAAGGGTATCTAACAACCAGCTGCTCTGTTTTCTACTGAGGGTGTCAACCAGCATCTCTGACAGCATGGACAGAGTTTTGTCTTCGCTGGAGCCAACTACTGATGAGTTGGGTGGACTCCAGGGGTGAACTGCACCCTGGGTAATAGCTCCAAACAGAGGGTACATCTGGACACGAACAGATTGGAGGGACATCTGCTCTGCTCACACTCATTTGTTTGTTGTTTGCGGTAAAATAGCCCCAAACCAGCTTATTATGGTTTGAATGTGTGTTTTGTGTGCAATTATGAAATTGCGATACAAACGTTTGACATTAGAAATACAGATGAAAATAAAATGTTTCGCCCTATTGGTTTAAAATAAAACGTGAACAGTGGGCATAAGAATTCAGATGCGATTCCGTTAACTTTGCGTCTGGTGTTTAATGTGTTTCTGTGGTATATTCCATTAAATTTAGGGTTAACACCAAGGATTCCACTTTCACATTTACGTAGCACGTCTCTGTGTTTACACTAATCATTTACAGTGGGCAAACTAGAACAATCTGTGTATCAAATGCTTATTTCCCCCCTGCTGTTTCAGGAGCAAAACTTTCACCTCAAGTGAAATTAATGAGTTTGAATATAAGGGGCACTGATGCTGACTGTGGTTTCTGAAAGAGATGCTGATTGTCCTTGACTGGAGCAGCGTCAGTCGCAGATTCACAGTTGGTCCCAAATTGATTATCATATTCAAACCCTGCTGTTGGTGCGTATTGGAAAAAGGAGACGGTGGTCGGGGTTCTTATGAATGTTATTTATTACTAACTAAAAATAGTGTGCAGGCAGCAGGTCACTGACTGGGCCTCTGAATATTGAAAGTTACTGCAGCTGCCTCAGTATCCTTTGTAATAACGCCGCCTCGTGCCTTAGAAAGGTGTCCCTGCTAAATCAATCTGTGTCCGTACACATGTGTAGGCTTGAAACCTCCCTCTCAAGAAGAGTCAGGATGCGCAATGGTAGGAGGAAGAAGCTGACGACAGGGAAGGTGACAGGTGAACGCATGAAAGAGACATTTACTAAATATTTGATTTACTTCTAAACAGCACGCCTGATGATGAAAGTGGCCCTCCCTTCAGGCGATTTAAAGCCATGCTGGTGGGGATTCCCCGCAACAAAGCATCTTCACCTGCCCTCCTCACCTTCCCATGGAAACAGACATCCTTCTTGTCCTCTTCTATACCCCGGTACGTGCCGCGCGAATAAACAAACGTGTTGTCCCAGCAGCAGAATGTGCTATGGCAAATGGCAAGAGGCAATAACATTTTTCACAGAGCAGCCGGTGAACAGTGACATTTAAAAGGAAGGATGTTTTCATTGCACAAATGCATCAGCGGAACTTAATGTCATTTCAGGGAGTCGCAGTGACACGGCAGCAAGAATAGCAGACAGCTGTTCCTATGATCCATCTGCTAACACAGAGAAGCCACCGAGAGAGGGAACAGATTTAAAAAAAAAAAACTGATCTCTCTCTCATTAATGTCATAATGAGAGCAGGGATTGCTGGTTTGAAGCTGCTTACTGTACTCTCTGCAGAAAAAAAAATATGGACAAGGACAATGACAAGGAAGGAAAACTGGAAAAACTCACAAGCAGGCTCATTTGAAGAAAAAGTTAAATCCCTGAAGAAACCAGGATACATATGTAGGCAACTTCTAATGGAGTCAAAGGATCACATCTCTTTACAGTAAAATTCAAATTGAGAAAACAACCTTAAATTGTTGCCTTTTAGGTATTCTGCTAAGTCATGCTCACCCACATAGACCACCAGACGGTAATTGCTGTTTCTCATTGTCCGTGCCGCTGCTGATTGGCTTCCAGCCTTTAGCCGACACTCGAAGTGCACAAGAGGAACAAAGCTACATGCGTGCGTGCATCGCCGCCCTCCCGGGTCTGGAGACCTGCGTCAGAACAAAGTAGCACTCAGGGAAAAGATAGAAATTTAAGTATTTCCAAGAAGACTTCTGTGCCTTCAATTAGCTGGGTGCTTGAGAGGTCACATTAAAATGTAGAGAGGGTGGCTATCCGGCAGTGATCCAGAATATATGTGCATCCTAATGAAGCCATTACAATTAGGAGGAAGGCAGGACGCTTGGAGTAATCAGTGGAATATGAAATAATCCATATGTATGAAACATTTAGGAAAGCTTGATCGCTCTGACAGAAGGACACTGGTATATGTGTGGTCCTTTTATTATTAGTCATGTTTTTTAATGTAAGACCATTAAAAATCATTTTAACATTTTTCCTTGTATAATTGGACTTTTACAATGCATGATTCAAGTAGAAAAAATGAAAGTGATAACAACTAAAATGAGTGCGCAAGACCTTAAATTAGTACTTTATGGTTATTTTATTATTTTTTTTAAAATTTGCATCATGTAGTTAAAGCTCCAGTTTTGAAAATATCCGGATGATCTCATTGTCCCATCAGCCAACAGAGTTAAAAAATAAATAAATAAAAACTTTAACACTGTGTAGTGGGCAGCTGTTGATAATTTGAGGAAATATGAGATTACAGAAAATTGCAAAAAAAAACAAAAAAAAAACTGGACTTCATTATAACAAAATGTCAAGATAAATAGAAATATTCTTCATGGATCAACAACTCACTGTACTATTTATCTATCTAGACAAAGTAGTAGAGTGAAGAGTGTGTTGTATATCATATCAAAAATAACCAAAAATCTTCCAGTGGAAGACAATATCATCATAAATTGTCCATTTTCCTCAAATGGAACCGGGATTTCTGTTAAAACGAATAAAAGCATGAACAGTTTTAAACACGTCAGTTCAACTTCGGGGGTCTACCAGAAAGCTCATGATAAAGGTTTCACTTTTCTTGATCTCAAAGTTCAAGCATGCGTCCAAATCCACAATAGAATGGCGACCAGAAGAAGGCCAAGCTGGAGTTCAGGAGCAAAACTGAGAGAAAATCTGTGGCATCACATGAACTGGGTCTGTGGATGACAGATGTCATCACAACGTGACAGATTTGGAGAGCATTTGCAAGTCAGAGTGGGAGATGATAGATCTGCACCAAATAAGACTGGATGCTGCTTTAGAATCAAAAAAGTGATAAGTACTAGCTTAAGGATGTGTACACTTCTGCAAGTAGGCATATGCAGGAATGTAATTTCTTTTATTCCCTAATTTCTCAGCTGAATTGTGAAGCATATGCGTCACAATAAAGACTGAAAAAAAAAATGTCTTTTTGGCAGGAGTTTGGAAACTTTTGAGAACCACTGTGAATCACAAAGAAACGGGAGAGATAATCCTAGACATTGCCATCTTGGTAATATTTTTAGATATTGTTAAATTACTTTATTTCAGAGGGGTTAAAAATGAAAATCGGTCTTTTAGCTATCCAGCTGAGCTTTCAGAACTCGGTGTTGCGTTGAAACAAAGCTTGAACTCCGGGAAACAATTACAAATAGTGTAGGTTTGGTTCAACCTGAACACTGACAACGCATCATTACAACAGTGAAACACGGTGGTGGCAGTATCATGATCTGGTGGGGCTGGGTTTTTTTTTTTGTGAATAAACTAAAAATAGTTTAAATGATCCAAAATCTGGAAATGTCTGCCAGAAAGCTCTAGATGAAGATACATTTTTGCAATTGTTCAGTAATTAGCAGTAGCTCAGATCTAAATCTGTAGCATCACCGAAAGTGGGCTGTGGAGAAGAGATTTCCCTACAGTCGACCAGATTTGATGAACTTTTGCAATTTAGAGTGGGGCAAATATTATCAAGTCAAGTCATAGGATACTGATGTAGACTCCAGCTAAAGTTTTAGTTTAAGAGTTTTGCGAACTTTCCAAACAGGTCCCTTCCAACAGGGTAGTTTTTCAATATAACTGGCCACATTAGAGTTAAATATTATAAACAGTATTTTTACACCAAATAAACTTAGCAATGTAACCAAGATGTGCACACTTTTGTACAACGCTGCCAAAGACACTTTGGCATAATAACTTTCCCACATTTGGAGGTGCAAATCACTTTAGAAAACCTATAAAACCCTCTCATCAACCACACAAGTGTGGCATGATTGCATCATCTGAGAAGGCAAAATAAATTACTACAGCACATCTGTACTCAGACACTTCGGCCCGCCTGTCTGATTGCTCCCTTCCAACATTTTGTTTGTTGGTGCAATCAGGTGCAGGGAATGAAGAGAGAATTGTTAGTGATGATAGATGACAATGAACAATTCCAGCTATCAGTGGCTAAAACCCCCTGCACCAAACACACAACGTATCCCTCTAGTGATTCTGATTTCAGTGGGTGAAGCTGCTTCTCTGATTGACTGTGATCCTTTAATCAGGCTGATGATCAAGAACAACAGGTGGGTGTGCTTTCCTGAATATGATAGCGTAGGTGTTTGTGTAAGGCTGCCAACATTGCCTGCAAAGTGCTGCAACTGATCTGCCTGCGTATGAGGATGCATATCTCATCTTTGGAGCAGAGGCTACTTTTCTACGTTAATAGATCAATCAACCTAACACACTCGATCTTGTGGGTCGTGGAAGGAAGCTGGAGTACCCAGGGAGAACTCACATGTTGACAGGAAGGACATGCAAACTCCACAGGAAAACCCCCAGCCCTGGACTCCAAGCCAAGACGCTCTTGCTCCAAGGCAGCAGCAGCCCTGCCAACTCCCCCTCTACATGCAACCCACAGTGAAAATAGTCACTGGTAATTTGAGGAAAAGAAAAGTTGTAAACTTGTCAAGTAACCTGCCAAGCGGCCCGCAGCAGAACTGAAGGAGCAGGAGAAATTTCTGGCAAGCGGTGGCTGTGACAGTCATCGTCTGTGTTATTATGTCTGGAATAAGAAGTGTGGTTGGAGCCAGCAGTGTGTTCTTCAAAAGAAAACATCAGGGCTTGGCTACAAATTTGTAGAAATATTGTGGGAGAATGTGTGCTAATGAAACTGGGCTGAAAGGAAGGACAGCATACCCACAGTGAAACACGGCGGCGGCAGCGACACCATCATGCATCGTTTTCCTTCAAAACCGATGATGAAGCGGAAGATGAGTCCAGGCAGACACAAATCAACAACACAACGACTTCCTCCTAGGGTAGTTGTAAATAGTGCTAACAAAAGCCATATTAAGACATCTAGTGTAAGGCTTGAGGGTCCATTGACAAATTATTTTTATTAAATATTTCTAAATGGGAGTTTTTAAATCCAAAGATTCATTGATGAGGGATCATTTCAGAATTTGCACTCTTATGCACCAAAGTTACTGCACCTTTTTTTATTTTATAGTGTTCCTCTAGTACATTTGAATGGTGCAGAATATACATATCACAAAGAAAAAGATGTACAAGAGAACAAAAACATGTGAATCATAATGCCGATTCAATCCACTTGTAAGGAAAAGAAAACAACAATCATAAACCAAGTTATTCTTTTTTTTTTTAAGGTAGCACTTACACGAAATCAGTTCCACTGTTGTTACAAATGATCATGGCTAGTTAGTGGCTAAAAAAAAGGATTTTGCATAGAATACTGTGGTTACACCAAAAATAAAGAACTGCATTTGTTGCTTTGGTTGAAACTGGGTGATGTACTGAGTTTGTTGCTTTCCTTATTTAAATTATTTTTAAACGAGACACATTATTTCAACGCACTGTGTGGTGTCATTCACCCTCATCTCTTCAGTCAGACGGTTATCGTTAGTATGCTGGAACGCATTAATGCCTGCAGATCTGCTTTCGCACCACTCCGATTTGGTACCGAAGCAAATCTCTCTAATCATTGTTGCTTTCATCTGCTCCCTGTCTGAACCCAGCCAGCTTCTGATCACAGCTCAGCAATTAGACACCAGAGGGTCAGATGTTACCTACAGAAGGACATAAAAACCACATGTGATGCAAAGTGAACATCGCAGTTAAAAGAGCGGGAACTTAAATAGATGTAAATGAGGCGGATGCAGCCCAAAAACGATACTGAAAGAGAAGTAATCTCAGATTGGTGCAGCATTATCTCAATCTGAAAATTAAAACTTATATGCTGTATGTCATCTTTAATTGAAGTATGTTTATGCATTCATTAGATGCAGGGGAAAAAACAGCAGCCTGCTTTTTCTTAAATACACTAAATGCAACAGAGGAATGCTGTCACCTTCCTAAAATAATAGGCTAAGTCATATTTTGCCAAAAGAAGGATTACACACAAAAATAACAAAAATAAAAATTCTTTTGGCATAAAAAATAACTTAGGCTATTATTTTAGGAATGTGACAAAATACAATGCTTGTATTTTGTGCTATTTATCCTCCCATAACACTAAAATAAACCACCAGACCTGGCAGAGGGTGGATATTTTTTATATTAGTTTTTAGTGAAATTGTGAGCACTTTGTGCTTATTGTAACTGCATATCTTCTCATTGCAGTCCACAAAAATACAGTGTTTTTCATCGAGAGTTTTATTAAAGCCAACAGTGGGTTGCAGATTTAACAGGCTCTGTGTGAATGTTAAGCAAATACACAAGATTATCACACATATACACACTCACACGCTGTTTATCCTCACCGCCTCATTAAAAAATGCGCATAGAATATGTTCTTTAATATTAAAAAATACAACTTTTTTTAATCTGATGTCCAGTCACTACTCACAAAAAATCCAACAAATCGTTCTGTGTAATGCGACCTGATCAGTGGCGTAAGTGAGAGGGCAGCTATTTAAAGGCTCCACTAACCATAGGTTGATGTGTTTCTGTAGAACTGTGAGTCAGAGAGTTGCAGAGACAGAATCATGCAAACATGGCCGTGGTTTTCTTTCAACGTAGCCGTGACTCATGTTGGGAAAATTCCTCCTCTAAACACTGGGCCGACTCACCAGAGTTCTACATAACGTAGGAGAGAATGGCTGACATTTCTTCCTGCTGGAAGAAAACGAATCTCCGCAAACCTACAGGAAGCACCCACGTTGCATTTTATCAATCAAACAAGAGCCTGCTAAAAATGAAAAGCTGTGACTCCTACTTCAATTATGATGCTCAAGAATGCCGCCATGAATGAAGAGTGGGTTTTACATCCTGTTTAGAGCCATTTTTAGATAACTCTGTGACGTGGTTATGCACATTGATTCACTGCAAATAGCAGTGCCATTTTGAAGAATGATCTTATAACCAAAACAGAAATTAGCTTTTGATTATGAACAGCACAAGTGAAGCTGTGAAAGAGTCCAGTAATCTCATCTGGAGAGTTGTTGGTATAAAATGCCCCCGAAATATAAGAAATCTGCTGCTGAGAACGTTGGATCAGGAAAAACAGCTTTCCAGATTATCAAGAACTTCAAGGTGAAAGGTCAGAGGCCTTAGCAAAAGGTCAATAGCAGGCACCAGAACAATCTCCTACTAGGAATGTGCTAGAGATTTGTGTTACCACCAGTACAGAGCTTGAACAACAGCAGCAGGTGAATATTAATTGCATGCAGTTTTGTTAACATCTTTTAATTGTACATAAATCACTTTGTGTTGCTCTGCCTGAAATGTGTTCTGCACATAAACATTAACCATGTCTCCAACAACGATTTTTTAAAAGTATGGTATTGGAAACGATTGATGGAAACGGCAAAGATCAAAATAACTTCCTTTTGCACGCATCAGGGGTTCATTGTGTGTAATCGAAGCTAAGAGGGAAAAGGGTTTTACGTTCGCTTGAGGTGGTTTTGGGCTTTTCTGAAAAAGAGTTAATTTGCTAAAGTGGAGATGGAAACACGTTTGCCGAATAAGTTCGGATGTAGCAAACGTTTTCCTCACATGACTGACCAGCCGTTTCTGCTGTCGGCATTTACGTTTCTTTTTCTCCATCTTTTCTCCGCATTGTTTGTAGCATCGACAATACTAGCTTTTATGGCAAGCCAATTACAACTTGCCTAACAGCAACATAATCCTGGAAACCTGTCTTTGTTTTTCTCAGATGTGTGGATGAAGCTAGTTTGTAATCTCTGCTTCTTTATTACCGCCATGTGTGACGTCAGTATCTGGATAAATTAAGCTTAGAGTAGCCTGGCGGATTTGCTCCCAAACATGTCGGATTTACATTTCTTTTTTGTGACAATTTAAAAGTTTGCTTACAATTCATTCACATGACAACTGGGGGGAAAACACAGCTGACTTGTTTATTAATCTCCTGTGTACAACATGAATATGTAAAAAAAAATTCTAATTTTAAAGAATAGAAACAGAAAATCTCTGTTACTTCATATTGTTGAATACGACTTTGCAGCAGCAACATCAACTAAAGCTTTTTGCTTTTACCTTTCAAACGGACCTGAACCCGAACCTGAACCCGAACCGGACCTGAACCCGAACCCGAACCCTGAAACTGGAAGTTTCAGCTTGAATTGTTCTGTCTAGAACACATGTGTCAAACTCAAGGCCCGGGGGCCAAATCCGGCCCGCCATAGCTTTTTATGTGGCCCTCCACAGACTAGACTAAACACTAAGTGTGATTAAATATTATATTATCAATCACATCAATGCAGTTTTTATCTGTTTACTGCCAATTTATATAAATACTCCCTCCAGTTTCTTGAGAATTTAGTTGATGTATGATTATAGTCCATGATTTATACAGCGAGTAAATAAACAGTCGGATTTATTATTAGTTCCTGAAGGGACTGAAAAGATCTTCAATAATATTATGTAATTTTAAGAATTCATTGACATATGAACAGTTTGTGAACAGGTTTTATCAGCACATTCTGGCACAACCGGCCCTTTAAGAGCCTTCATGATCTTGATTTGGCCCAAAACAAAAATGAGTTTGACACACCTGATGTAGGTTAATGAAGATGCATGCACCGAATATAGATGCTCACAAGAAAATATTTTTGAATGATTTAAGAAAATGATTTATTTATTTTAAAAAAAATTGTAATTTTCCTGAAGATTCAAGTAGGAGTGTACTTTTTGACATGATGATAAATAATAGTTTGATAGATGTCTGGAGACTCTGCTTTCCAAGCAAAAAACAATTTACTAGAAAGCAAATTGTGTTGGGTAAACTGAAACGATCACGACTTGACTTGTGCCTGATGTCGTCTTCTCTTGTCCCCGAAGTGTCGTCCTGTCTCATTCGAGATAATGCTTGGAGTGATAATTCCTTCCTCCAGGTTGAGACGGACGAGGCATCAGAAATGGGCGTCTCTGGTGTCTGAATGCTGCTCTTCTTCAGGAGGAGCTTTACAGAGGTGAGATCAACGCCCTGCTGCAGACCTTGAGTGGGGAGATGGATCACACCGAAAATCTATTGACATGATGGGATCAGGCCAAAGCAGAAATCAAAAACATTTCGATAAAATTCAGTAGACAGAAAAAAGGGAGTTACAAAATGAATACATTTTGAGGAAAAAATTTAACATTAAGATTGATAATCTGGAGGAAAATGAAGATGGAGATACCACCAATTATATAATCATTAGACAACAATTAAATCAGATAGAAATTAACAAATGTGAAGGAGCAATTATTCGTTGCAAAGCAAAATATCTAACAGATGGAGAAAAATCAACAAATCCTTTATTGTCACAAGCTAAATATCATATTCATTGTTCCAGGTAGGGAAAGCCAAGCCTTGCTGCATTTTACAATGAATGTAAGTTTTATATGAAAGACTCTGACAAAAAGTAGCTATTAAAACAATTTAAATCTGAACTGCTTTGAATGTGTTGGAACTGAAGCCCCTTAGCTTTTTCTTAAATACTGTTTATCTGAATTTGTTTTTATTGAGGCATAACAAATGTTTCACTCTGTGTTAATCAGTGGGTCTGGGAATAAAGTAAAAACATCCCCCGCCCCCGCTCGCAACAGCCTGCTTCTGGCTTTGATGTGAAACTGTGATGTCACTCATCCTGTCTGTGACGTCATTGGTGACTGTCTCTATATTCCAAGATTCGACAGAGAAATTCATTTGCGATTTCAGGAGACTTGGAGAAACAGCACAACGATGGACGAGAAGGATTTGCTTTTTACAACTGTGGACATTTTGGAGAAAGAACTTGAGGAGTTTGAGGAGGAGAATATCCTCCTCAAAGAAACGGTGGAGCACCTCAACTCAAAACTCCACAAACTGACAGCAGGCAGAGACTCCACAATCAATGAACTGATCATGGAGAATAAACACCTGAGAGAGAAAGACGAGGAACGAGAAAGACTGATACACGCTCTAAACGACGAACTAGAAAATTCAAGAGCAAAAGTCGAAACATTAAAAAATGACTATCGAGAGCTGGTCAAAGAAAATCAACGCCTGGAAAGAACAAACATTATGATAAGGCAACAGGCCAGCAATGTATTGCGAAACAAGACCAGAGATCGCCGCTGGCTTGAAAAGGAGAACGAAGAGTTGAACAAAGAAATTGTTGCGTTGAAATTAAAGATGGAGAGGATAAAATCCAGGAAAGAGGCAGAAAATATCAAGGACAAGGCAAAGACCCCGGAAGAACAGAAGGTCCCGGAGGAGACAAAGCCAACAATGCTGAGGAAAGTTGGGCATGTTTTTGTCTCCATGTATCAACAGGGAACATTAAGATACTGGGTTCCCCCCTGGATATTTTAAATGTGCGGAAACAAAAACATGCCCAACTCTCTTCAGCATTGTTGGTCTTTTCCAGAGAGCGGGTCTGGGGTGAAGCAGGGACGATGGGAGAGTTTTGGAAAGGAGGGTCTGTTGGATGGTGGAACCTCGGATTCTGGAAAGCATTGTGCTTCTTGTCCTGGTCGTGGAGCACTGGACCAGCTCTACACCCTCAGCAGGGTCCTGCAGGGCGCATGGGAGTTCGCCCAACCGGTCTACAGTTCTGTGGACTTGGAGAAGGCGTTCGACCGTGTCCTTCAGGAAGCCCTGTGGGGGGTTCTCTGGGAGTATGGGGTCCCGGGGCCTTTGATACGGGCTGTCAGGTCCCTGTACGACCGGTGTCAGAGTCTGGTCCACCTTGCCGGCAGTTAGTCGGGCTCGTTCCCAGTGAGAGTTGGACTCCGCCAGGGCTGCCCTTTCTGTGATTCTGTTCATCACTTTCATGGACAGAATTTCTAGGCGCAGCCAAGGTGTTGAGGGGATCCGTTTTGATGGACTTAGGATCGCATCTCTGCATTTTGTGGATGATGTGGTCCTATTGGCTCCATCAGGACGTGATCTGCAGCTCTAGCTGGAGCGGTTCGCAGCCAAGTGCGAAGCGGCCAGGATGAGGATCAGTGCTTCCAAATCCGAGGCCATGGTCCCGAGCCGGAAAAGGGTAGAGTGCCTTTTACCGGGTCGAGGCTGGGTCCTGCCCCAAGTGGAGGAGTTCAAGTATCTCGGGGTCTTGTTCACGAATGAGGGAAGATGGGAGCAGGAGGTCGACAGGCGGATCGGCGTAGCGTCTGCCGTGAAGCGGGTGCTGTACCGGTCCGCCGTGGTGAAGAGAGAGCTGAGCCAAACAGCGAAGCTCTCCATTTACCGGTCGATCTACGTTCCCGCCCTCATTTGGAAGAACGAGATCCCGGATACAAGCGGCTGGAATGGGTTTCCTCCGAAGGGTGGCTGGGATCTCCCTTAGAGACAGGTGAGAAGCCCCAGGAAAGACCCAAGGCACGCTGGAGGGACCATGTCTCTCAGCTGGCCTGGGAACGCCTTCGGGTTCCCAAGGAGGAACTGCAAGAAGTGGCTGGGGACAGAGAAGACTGGGCCTCCCTTCTGAAGCTGCTTCCCCTGAGACCCAAACCTGGATTAGCGGCAGACAATGGACGGACGGAAGGACGGACGGAAGGACGGACGGACGGAAGGACGGACGGACGGACGGACGGAAGGATAGATGGACGGACGGATGGATGGACAGAGGGACGAACGGACGGACGGACAGATGGATGGACGGACGGACGGACGAACGGATGGACGGACAGATGGATGGATGATAATTAAGTCGCTTGCAGACGGTAGAAACACAAAAACATGCATAAATTACTAAAGTTTTTTGTGTGTCTTCCTTTGATGTTGTTTAATGGTTACTGTGGTTACTGTGGTTACTGTGGTAACCATTAAACAATCTCCCCTTCAGTTATGACTGGAGACACATTGTTGATGTAATCATAAAATAACTTGCTATGAAGTATTGGCAAAGATCAATATGATTTTCACAGCGTTGTTGTTGTTAGCAGCTGCTGAAAGTAACTAAAATAGTTACTGTTTATGTCACTTAGTTACTTTCCAAATGAAGGAGCCAGTAATCTAAGTTACTATTTGAAGGAGTAATCAGTAACCTGATCAAAGTTACTTTTTCAAAGTAACTGTGCAATCACTGCCTGTGTGTAGATAGTTTGGCTGTAATGAAAGAATATAATCTATGAAACACACAGACAAGAACATCATAGAGCAAAAACAATAATGTAGTTTCAGTTTACTACATATATACATGTTTATATATTATATTTATATAATAAACTATATATATATATATATATATATATATATATGTATATATATATATATATATATATATATAAAATATGTATTTTCTCCTTGCAAATGTGACACACCCACACAATTACTACCTCAAACTTTATTGCATTTTATTGGGATTTTAAACTTATCTTTTATAATTTCAGCTGATCAATCATCTAAATTGTCAAGGAATATTTTTTCCTACTTCCTTAAAAAAAATTGTGATGTTGCCAGATGTTTATAGTAGCATTTGCAGAAAAAACTGACTGGGGTGTTCAAAATGTGGCCCGGGGGTCATTTGCGGCCCTCGGATTGATTCTGTGTGGCCTGCCAGCACAAGTGGGAGATGCAGACGGAAACTTTTATCTTTAATTAGAGCAGAATTACAATAAACAAATTAAAATATCTTTTAGCAACCAAATTGGTCTTTTAAAGAGTGACACAAAACCTGTTTTTCCTGGTGGGAAAAGGCTGAATAATTATCTTTTTTCATCCAAAGTAATTAGCTGTGTGGACGCTAACTAATTTTAAGGTTTAGATTTACAACAATTTAAACTTCCCTGTCTAAGAAAGAAAAGGCCTGATTTTTTTTTTAGTTGTTTAATTAAAGATCAATGTGTATGTAGTTTATTGTTTTGTGTTTTTTCATAACCATCATCAGAGTCAAGGAGGTTGAATACAGTCACAGACTTTCGTTTGTGTCCATTTTGTTCATGCCAGGCCTCCAATCGGTCGCCCCGCCCATCGACCGTCCTCTAACCCACATATGTCAAACTCAAGGCCCGGGGGCCAAATCCGGCCCGCCATAGCTTTTTATGTGGCCCTCCACAGACTAGACTAAACACTAAGTGTGATTAAATATTATATTATCAATCACATCAATGCAGTTTTTATCTGTTTACTGCCAATTTATATAAATGATCCCTCCAGTTTCTTGAGAATTTAGTTGATGTATGATTATAGTCCATTACCTTCACTTTCTTTATGCACTAAATAGCAATCTTTAAATAAACCTTCTCTGAAAAAAACAGCTGTTCCACCTGCTTGTGTACCAGACATTGACGAGAACATCTTTCCTTCCCACTTATGTTTCATTGTTTCTTCTCTCAAACTTTCCCATTTAGTTTCATAAAATACATAAAATGTCAAAAAGTGATTGGAAAATGATGGCTTCGGCTTTACGTTCTCTGCGGAGCCCGTGGGCATTAAGCAAGAGAAGAAGCATAAGAAATATTAGAACAGAGTAAATTATCTGAATCATTTATTGCTTTTCCTTTTGAGTTTTTTCGTTGCCAGGCTGAAGAAGGAGTCCAGGACTCAGGAAGCAGCTCATGTTTTAGAATTGAATCGTGATTGTTTACCAGTCGGGTGACAAATATCGTCTATTCCACAATTCAGACCCTAAATTTGAGGTGGTTCTTCAAAGAGTGAAGTTTATGTCTCCTCACTTTGTTTAAATCCTGATTGGTTGGTCCCAGAGGCTAAAGGTAACAGCTAGTCCAAGAAAAGCCAAAACCAAAGCAAACTATAGTCTCAAAAGTTTAATTGCTTCATATGTAAAAATTGTTTCTAAATTTTCAAACCATCATCTTTGTGTTGGGAAGTTATTTCGATGGAAGTCAATAATTACTTGCACAAGAAAAAGAAAGCAGAAGGTTGTTCATGCAAACATTTCTGGTTATGGTGATAATCAGGTTTAGATAGAATAAAAATTATACTGACTGATTATGTCCTGCTATTGCTCTTGTAAATAATATACAGATGTGTTTCCATTGATCATATAATTGTGCAAATTGGAATTACAACAAAAAAAATCTGACTATTGGAAACATCATTTTGAAGAAAACATGTTTTTTGATTAATTTTTTGTGTTGGATTGAGTTGGTTTTCAAACTGTATAAATCAGTGTAATTCACAAAACTACAACAGAAACACATTTTTCGCATCACATGATGTCACGTGATCAACAACTGGATGTTACTACTGGCATAAATAACAAAGAAGATGACAGGAAAGTATTAGAGAATGATGCTGCTGCAGGGTTGTTGTTTTTTTTATTCAGTTTCTCATAAATCCTTTATTGTCACAAGCTAAATATCATATTCATTGTTCCAGGTAGGGAAAGCCAAGCCTTGCTGCAGTTTACAATGAATGTAAGTTTTATATGAAAGACTCTGACAAAAAGTAGCTATTAAAACAATTTAAATCTGAACTGCTTTGAATGTGTTGGAACTGAAGCCCCTTAGCTTTTTCTTAAATACTGTTTATCTGAATTTGTTTTTATTGAGGCATAACAAATGTTTCACTCTGTGTTAATCAGTGGGTCTGGGAATAAAGTAAAAAAAAAAAAAAAAAAAAAACATCCCCCGCCCCCGCTCGCAACAGCCTGCTTCTGGCTTTGATGTGAAACTGTGATGTCACTCATCCTGTCTGTGACGTCATTGGTGACTGTCTCTATATTCCAAGATTCGACGGAGAAATTCATTTGCGATTTCAGGAGACTTGGAGAAACAGCACAACGATGGACGAGAAGGATTTGCTTTTTACAACTGTGGACATTTTAGAGAAACAACTTGAGGAGTTTGAGGAGGAGAATATCCTCCTCAAAGAAACGGTGGAGCACCTCAACTCAAAACTCCACAAACTGACAGCAGGCAGAGACTCCACAATCAATGAACTGATAATGGAGAATAAACACCTGAGAGAGAAAGACGAGGAACGAGAAAGACTGATACACGCTCTAAACAACGAATTAGAAAATTCAAGAGCAAAAGTCGAAACATTAAAAAATGACTACGAGAGCTGGTCAAAGAAAATCAACGCCTGGAAAGAACAAACATTATGATAAGGCAACAGGCCAGCAATGTATTGCGAAACAAGACCAGAGATCGCCGCTGGCTTGAAAAGGAGAACGAGGAGTTGAACAAAGAAATTGTTGCGTTGAAATTAAAGATGGAGAGGATAAAATCCAGGAAAGAGGCAGAAAATATCAAGGACAAGGCAAAGACCCCGGAAGAACAGAAGGTCCCGGAGGAGACAAAGCCAACAATGCTGAGGAGAGTTGGGCATGTTTTTGTCTCCATGTATCAACAGGGAACATTAAGATACTGGGTTCCCCCCTGGATATTTTAAATGTGCGGAAACAAAAACATGCCCAACTCTCTTCAGCATTGTTGGTCTTTTCCAGAGAGCGGGTCTGGGGTGAAGCAGGGACGATGGGAGAGTTTTGGAGAGGAGGGTCTGTTGGATGGTGGAACCTCGGATTCTGGAAAGCATTGTGCTTCTTGTCCTGGTCGTGGAGCACTGGACCAGCTCTACACCCTCAGCAGGATCCTGCAGGGCGCATGGGAGTTCGCCCAACCGGTCTACAGTTCTGTGGACTTGGAGAAGGCGTTCGACCGTGTCCTTCAGGAAGCCCTGTGGGGGGTTCTCCGGGAGTATGGGGTCCCGGGGCCTTTGATACGGGCTGTCAGGTCCCTGTACGATCGGTGTCAGAGTCTGGTCCACCTTGCCGGCAGTTAGTCGGGCTCGTTCCCAGTGAGAGTTGGACTCCGCCAGGGCTGCCCTTTCTGTGATTCTGTTCATCACTTTCATGGACAGAATTTCTAGGCGCAGCCAGGGTGTTGAGGGGATCCGTTTTGATGGACTTAGGATCGCATCTCTGCATTTTGTGGATGATGTGGTCCTATTGGCTCCATCAGGACGTGATCTGCAGCTCTAGCTGGAGCGGTTCGCAGCCAAGTGCGAAGCGGCCAGGATGAGGATCAGTGCTTCCAAATCCGAGGCCATGGTCCCGAGCCGGAAAAGGGTAGAGTGCCTTTTACCGGGTCGAGGCTGGGTCCTGCCCCCAAGTGGAGGAGTTCAAGTATCTCGGGGTCTTGTTCACGAATGAGGGAAAGATGGGAGCAGGAGGTCGACAGGCGGATCGGCGTAGCGTCTGCCGTGAAGCGGGTGCTGTACCGGTCCGCCGTGGTGAAGAGAGAGCTGAGCCAAACAGTGAAGCTCTCCATTTACCGGTCGATCTACGTTCCCGCCCTCATTTGGAAGAACGAGATCCCGGATACAAGCGGCTGGAATGGGTTTCCTCCGAAGGGTGGCTGGGATCTCCCTTAGAGACAGGTGAGAAGCCCCAGGAAAGACCCAAGGCACGCTGGAGGGACCATGTCTCTCAGCTGGCCTGGGAACGCCTTCGGGTTCCCAAGGAGGAACTGCAAGAAGTGGCTGGGGACAGAGAAGACTGGGCCTCCCTTCTGAAGCTGCTTCCCCTGAGACCCAAACCTGGATTAGCGGCAGACATGGACGGACGGACGGACGGACGGAAGGACGGACGGACGGAAGGACGGACGGACGGACGGGGACGGACGGATAGATGGACGGACGGATGGATGGACAGAGGGACGAACGGACGGACGGACAGACGGATGGACGGACGGACGGACGAACGGATGGACGGACAGATGGATGGATGATAATTAAGTCGCTTGCAGACGGTAGAAACACAAAAACATGCATAAATTACTAAAGTTTTTTGTGTGTCTTCCTTTGATGTTGTTTAATGGTTACTGTGGTTACTGTGGTTACTGTGGTAACCATTAAACAATCTCCCCTTCAGTTATGACTGGAGACACATTGTTGATGTAATCATAAAATAACTTGCTATGAAGTATTGGCAAAGATCAATATGATTTTCACAGCGTTGTTGTTGTTAGCAGCTGCTGAAAGTAACTAAAATAGTTACTGTTTATGTCACTTAGTTACTTTCCAAATGAAGGAGCCAGTAATCTAAGTTACTATTTGAAGGAGTAATCAGTAACCTGATCAAAGTTACTTTTTCAAAGTAACTGTGCAATCACTGCCTGTGTGTAGATAGTTTGGCTGTAATGAAAGAATATAATCTATGAAACACACAGACAAGAACATCATAGAGCAAAACAATAATGTAGTTTCAGTTTACTACATATATACATGTTTATATATTATATTTATATAATAAACTATATATATATATATATATATATATATATATATATATATATATATATATATATATATATATATAAAATATGTATTTTCTCCTTGCAAATGTCACACACCCACACAATTACTACCTCAAACTTTATTGCATTTTATTGGGATTTTAAACTTATCTTTTATAATTTCAGCTGATCAATCATCTAAATTGGCAAGGAATATTGTTTCCTACTTCCTTAAAAAAAATTGTGATGTTGCCAGATGTTTATAGTAGCATTTGCAGAAAAAACTGACTGGGGTGTTCAAAATGTGGCCCGGGGGTCATTTGCGGCCCTCGGATTGATTCTGTGTGGCCTGCCAGCACAAGTGGGAGATGCAGACGGAAACTTTTATCTTTAATTAGAGCAGAATTACAATAAACAAATTAAAATATCTTTTAGCAACCAAATTGGTCTTTTAAAGAGTGACACAAAACCTGTTTTTCCTGGTGGGAAAAGGCTGAATAATTATCTTTTTTCATTAAAAGTAATTAGCTGGGTGGGTAACTAATTTTAAGGTTTAGATTTACAACAATTTAAACTTCCCTGTCTAAGAAAGAAAAGGCCTGATTTGTTGTTTAATTAAAGATCAATGTGTATGTAGTTTATTGTTTTGTGTTTTTTCATAACCATCATCAGAGTCAAGGAGTTTGAATACAGTCACACACTTTCGTTTGCGTCCATTTTGTTCATGCCAGGCCTCCAATCAGTCGCCCCGCCCATCGACCGTCCTCTAACCCACATATGTCAAACTCAAGGCCCGGGGGCCAAATCCGGCCCGCCATAGCTTTTTATGTGGCCCTCCACAGACTAGACTAAACACTAAGTGTGATTAAATATTATATTATCAATCACATCAATGCAGTTTTTATCTGTTTACTGCCAATTTATATAAATACTCCCTCCAGTTTCTTGAGAATTTAGTTGATGTATGATTATAGTCCATGATTTATACAGCGAGTAAATAAACAGTCGGATTTATTATTAGTTCCTGAAGGAATTGAAAAGATCTTCAATAATATTATGTAATTTTAAGAATTCATTGACATATTAACGGTTTGTGAACAGGTTTTATCAGCACATTCTGGCACAACCGGCCCTTTAAGAGCCTTCATGATCTTGATTTGGCCCAAAACAAAAATGAGTTTGACACACCTGATGTAGGTTAATGAAGATGCATGCACCGAATATAGATGCTCACAAGAAAATATTTTTGAATGACTTAAGAAAATGATTTATCATAGGAGATTTCAATACAGCACTCACGAATATAGATGTTTAAAAAAAATTGTAATTTTCCTGAAGATTCAAGTAGGAGTGTACTTTTTGACATGATGATAAATAATAGTTTGATAGATGTCTGGAGACTCTGCTTTCCAAGCAAAAAACAATTTACTAGAAAGCAAATTGTGTTGGGTAAACTGAAACGATCACGACTTGACTTGTGCCTGATGTCGTCTTCTCTTGTCCCCGAAGTGTCGTCCTGTCTCATTCGAGATAATGCTTGGAGTGATAATTCCTTCCTCCAGGTTGAGACGGACGAGGCATCAGAAATGGGCGTCTCTGGTGTCTGAATGCTGCTCTTCTTCAGGAGGAGCTTTACAGAGGTGAGATCAATGCCCTGCTGCAGACCTTGAGTGGGGAGATGGATCACACCGAAAATCTATTGACATGATGGGATCAGGCCAAAGCAGAAATCAAAAACATTTCGATAAAATTCAGTAGACAGAAAAAAGGGAGTTACAAAATGAATACATTTTGAGGAAAAAATTTAACATTAAGATTGATAATCTGAAGGAAAATGAAGATGGAGATACCACCAATTATATAATCATTAGACAACAATTAAATCAGATAGAAATGAACAAATGTGAAGGAACAATTATTCGTTGCAAAGCAAAATATCTAACAGATGGAGAAAAATCAACAAATCCTTTATTGTCACAAGCTAAATATCATATTCATTGTTCCAGGTAGGGAAAGCCAAGCCTTGCTGCATTTTACAATGAATGTAAGTTTTATATGAAAGACTCTGACAAAAAGTAGCTATTAAAACAATTTAAATCTGAACTGCTTTGAATGTGTTGGAACTGAAGCCCCTCAGCTTTTTCTTAAATACTGTTTATCTGAATTTGTTTTTATTGAGGCATAACAAATGTTTCACTCTGTGTTAATCAGTGGGTCTGGGAATAAAGTAAAAACATCCCCCGCCCCCGCTCGCAACAGACTGCTTCTGGCTTTGATGTGAAACTGTGATGTCACTCATCCTGTCTGTGACGTCATTGGTGACTGTCTCTATATTCCAAGATTCGACAGAGAAATTCATTTGCGATTTCAGGAGACTTGGAGAAACAGCACAACGATGGACGAGAAGGATTTGCTTTTTACAACTGTGGACATTTTGGAGAAAGAACTTGAGGAGTTTGAGGAGGAGAATATCCTCCTCAAAGAAACGGTGGAGCACCTCAACTCAAAAACTCCACAAACTGACAGCAGGCAGAGACTCCACAATCAATGAACTGATCATGGAGAATAAACACCTGAGAGAGAAAGACGAGGAACGAGAAAGACTGATACACGCTCTAAACAACGAATTAGAAAATTCAAGAGCAAAAGTCGAAACATTAAAAACTATCGAGAGCTGGTCAAAGAAAATCAACGCCTGGAAAGAACAAACATTATGATAAGGCAACAGGCCAGCAATGTATTGCGAAACAAGACCAGAGATCGCCGCTGGCTTGAAAAGGAGAACGAGGAGTTGAACAAAGAAATTGTTGCTTTGAAATTAAAGATGGAGAGGATAAAATCCAGGAAAGAGGCAGAAAATATCAAGGACAAGGCAAAGACCCCGGAAGAACAGAAGGTCCCGGAGGAGACAAAGCCAACAATGCTGAGGAGAGTTGGGCATGTTTTTGTCTCCATGTATCAACAGGGAACATTAAGATACTGGGTTCCCCCCTGGATATTTTAAATGTGCGGAAACAAAAACATGCCCAACTCTCTTCAGCATTGTTGGTCTTTTCCAGAGAGCGGGTCTGGGGTGAAGCAGGGACGATGGGAGAGTTTTGGAGAGGAGGGTCTGTTGGATGGTGGAACCTCGGATTCTGGAAAGCATTGTGCTTCTTGTCCTGGTCGTGGAGCACTGGACCAGCTCTACACCCTCAGCAGGGTCCTGCAGGGCGCATGGGAGTTCGCCCAACCGGTCTACAGTTCTGTGGACTTGGAGAAGGCGTTTGACCGTGTCCTTCAGGAAGCCCTGTGGGGGGTTCTCTGGGAGTATGGGGTCCCGGGGCCTTTGATACGGGCTGTCAGGTCCCTGTACGATCGGTGTCAGAGTCTGGTCCACCTTGCCGGCAGTTAGTCGGGCTCGTTCCCAGTGAGAGTTGGACTCCGCCAGGGCTGCCCTTTCTGTGATTCTGTTCATCACTTTCATGGACAGAATTTCTAGGCGCAGCCAGGGTGTTGAGGGGATCCGTTTTGATGGACTTAGGATCGCATCTCTGCATTTTGTGGATGATGTGGTCCTATTGGCTCCATCAGGACGTGATCTGCAGCTCTAGCTGGAGCGGTTCGCAGCCAAGTGCGAAGCGGCCAGGATGAGGATCAGTGCTTCCAAATCCGAGGCCATGGTCCCGAGCCGGAAAAGGGTAGAGTGCCTTTTACCGGGTCGAGGCTGGTGTCCTGCCCCAAGTGGAGGAGTTCAAGTATCTCGGGGTCTTGTTCACGAATGAGGAAAGATGGGAGCAGGAGGTCGACAGGCGGATCGGCGTAGCGTCTGCCGTGAAGCGGGTGCTGTACCGGTCCGCCGTGGTGAAGAGAGAGCTGAGCCAAACAGCGAAGCTCTCCATTTACCGGTCGATCTACGTTCCCGCCCTCATTTGGAAGAACGAGATCCCGGATACAAGCGGCTGGAATGGGTTTCCTCCGCAGGGTGGCTGGGCTCTCCCTTAGAGACAGGTGAGAAGCCCCAGGAAAGACCCAAGGCACGCTGGAGGGACCATGTCTCTCAGCTGGCCTGGGAACGCCTTCGGGTTCCCAAGGAGGAGCTGCAAGAAGTGGCTGGGGACAGAGAAGACTGGGCCTCCCTTCTGAAGCTGCTTCCCCTGAGACCCAAACCTGGATTAGCAGCAGACGACGGACGGACGGACGGACGGACGGACGGAGGACGGAAGGACGGACGGATGGAAGGACGGACGGACGGACGGAAGGACGGACGGAAGACGGATGGAGGAGGACGGAGGACGAGGGACGAACGGACGGACGGACAGATGGATGGACGGACGGACGGACAGATGGATGGACGGACGGACGGATGGATGATAATTAAGTCGCTTGCAGACGGTAGAAACACAAAAACATGCATAAATTACTAAAGTTTTTTGTGTGTCTTCCTTTGATGTTGTTTAATGGTTACTGTGGTTACTGTGGTTACTGTGGTAACCATTAAACAATCTCCCCTTCAGTTATGACTGGAGACACATTGTTGATGTAATCATAAAATAACTTGCTATGAAGTATTGGCAAAGATCAATATGATTTTCACTGCGTTGTTGTTGTTAGCAGCTGCTGAAAGTAACTAAAATAGTTACTGTTTATGTCACTTAGTTACTTTCCAAATGAAGGAGCCAGTAATCTAAGTTACTATTTGAAGGAGTAATCAGTAACCTGATCAAAGTTACTTTTTCAATGTAACTGTGCAATCACTGCCTGTGTGTAGATAGTTTGGCTGTAATGAAAGAATATAATCTATGAAACACACAGACAAGAACATCATAGAGCAAAAACAATAATGTAGTTTCAGTTTACTACATATATACATGTTTATATATTATATTTATATAATAAACAATATATATATATATATATATATATATATATATATATATATATATATATATATATATATATATATAAAATATGTATTTTCTCCTTGCAAATGTCACACACCCACACAATTACTACCTCAAACTTTATTGCATTTTATTGGGATTTTAAACTTATCTTTTATAATTTCAGCTGATCAATCATCTAAATCACATATGTCAAACTCAAGGCCCGGGGGCCAAATCCGGCCCGCCATAGCTTTTTATGTGGCCCTCCACAGACTAGACTAAACACTAAGTGTGATTAAATATTATATTATCAATCACATCAATGCAGTTTTTATCTGTTTACTGCCAATTTATATAAATGATCCCTCCAGTTTCTTGAGAATTTAGTTGATGTATGATTATAGTCCATGATTTATACAGCGAGTAAATAAACAGTCGGATTTATTATTAGTTTCCTGAAGGGACTGAAAAGATCTTCAATAATATTATGTAATTTTAAGAATTCATTGACATATTAACAGTTTGTGAACAGGTTTTATCAGCACATTCTGGCACAACCGGCCCTTTAAGAGCCTTCATGATCTTGATTTGGCCCAAAACAAAAATGAGTTTGACACACCTGGTCTAGAAGTCCTTTGTTACAACTTTAATCAGGGGGGAGAAATAAATTAAAGTGAACCTGTGTTAACACAACACGATGGCGTGTAACAGTATTTTCTGGAGAACTATAAACCTCAAAAACTGTCAGATACTGTGTTTTATGTTTCAATTTCTGCCACCTCCAGCACACACAGGACATTTTGGATTTCTCTCCGAGTGACACCTCTCGCTAAGAACTCATCTTTTGCTATTTTAACAACTCCAGCACAAGAACCATTCTCCACTGGGTCTCTCTGCCTGTGCTGTGTTGGTGTGCTGAGTTTGCTGCTTCTTTAGATTCGAACCGGAGTTGACAGTCGCTGACAGACATTTATTATAACCCTGCACAGTATACAGTATGCTGCTGCTGCTGTGGGAAATTTTTAATGATACATACTTTGATTTATACACGCACAGACACACACACGTATACCAAACAGATTTATTGCAATATTTGTTGGCTGTGCGATAAAGATGACACGTCTCTGGGATCAGCTCGCTGCAGACATCACCCCATGATAAGAGATGATTGTTCACTTCACCCAGGGGCGGTTTTCACATGGGTGGTCTTCTCCGTCTTTCCCTCCTTCTGGTACCAACCCCTCCTCACTCCCAACTGAGTAAAACTATACAATCAGATTCAGTTCAGTGAAGTCTCTCAAAAAGCATTTAAGCTGTTCTCCTGGTTCTCGACGGCGAGCAGGGGAAACGTCGATTCCCCAGTGACTGCATGTGGAATAAAGCAATGGAAAACTTGCTCAGGGCACAACCTTTTTATTGTCTCCCTGGGCAACTATCATAACTTCAACTATTAGAAATTATATGTTCTTTTTGAAACCCAAATGAAAAATGTTGACAACATATTCAGTAAAATTGAGATTATAATAATAACCCTGATTGGCTTTTGTGTTCAACAGTGTCTTCAATGTCCACTAATGTCCGCGCGCGCGCGCGCACAGTCGCTCCGTGGTCATGTTGTTGACATCCCTGTCTCTCTCTCCTCCTCCATCCCGAGACTTATGAAGTCACTGGCCAACAGCCGCTCAGTGGGACTGAGGCTCGGGGGGAGAGAGCTTCACTCTGCTTAGGATCTCTGGAGCGACCGAGGCGCCTTGCGCAGTCCGCTTTAGGGTGACCAGCTGCAGCAGCCTCTCTCTTCAGCCTCCTCTCTCTGGAGACCGTCAGGAAGAAGTACCCTGCAGCCGGAAAACATGCACCTAACCTCCTATACGATCCAACATCCCGGTTTTTTCTCTATGAGGAGGTGAACCTTGCGTCGGGAGGGATCGTTTTTCGGTCTGCCTGCTTGTCTCCCTTTTCCTCTCTTGTCTTACAGTTCACCGCTCGATTTTTTTTTTAATTATTTATTTTTATTTTTTATTTTTTAGTCTTCATTAACGAGGAGCTTTCGTTTCTCAAAGTCTACCTGCTTGTCCAGCACCCATGAATTCGGATAAAAATGCGTACCTCGGCAAAGACAAGGGCATCATGCGGAAGAGAGCTCTGCTCCTTCGGAAGGGTTGCAGCTTCGAGATAACCAGGTAGGACGACCGTGTTTCTGTCTGGGACGAGAGAGCGATCAGACTGCCTGGACTGTCCCTCACAGGCAGCATTGTTGTACCTGTCAGTGGGATTTCCGATGTGAGCACAGGATGAGTTTCAATGGGTGCTTCTTTCTTTCTTTCTTTCTTTCTTTCTTTCTTTCTTTCTTTCTTTCTTTCTCTGGCTTGTAGACGGGATGTGGCGAGAATTGGCGGTGCACACTGAGAGGAAAGAAGCGGGGATGTCCCAACACTATGTGGTCATAAATAGTGCAGTTTAATCCAGGCTCTTCTGAGCTGTAACTTAAGGATGTGCCTTTGCTATCTGCTGGTTTTATTGTTGCTATAATAATTTTAGCGCTGCGTTAAGGTTCCTTACCGAGCCGTGGAGAGACGCTTTACGCACGGGTGCATTTCCTCTCCACCTGACTCTGCAATATTGCCGGAGCAGCTTAGTGACACGACTCGGTCCTTTGTGAATTAATGGCCAAATTTAGGAGCTGATTTGGGCATGCAGCTCAGGGCCGGACAAAGGTGATATGAAGCCTTAAACACAATCTCTTTTGGGGCCCATTTCATAACTACATGCATGTGCGTCCTGCATTGAGCACATCTTGTTTTGCCCCTTCATATAGAAGCAAGTTGGTGCGATGTGTTGTTCATACATTGTCTTTTGGTTCTGCAATCAGCCCCCAGGTGTCCTCCTCGTCTGATCAAAATCCCAACCAGATCCATTCTGATCAGATGCCTGGTGGATTGTTTTTTTTTTTGTTTTTTTCGTTTTTTTTTAATATAATTATTTTTACATGCTTATTTTTCTTGGGACTTTTCCTGGTGGAGTATCAGGTGATAATCTCTCCTGAAGGTAAGGGGTCAGGCTAAGTGCGGTTCATCAATTTGTGAATTGCAGACCGCAATCATAAGCAAACTTTATCAGGTCTCAGGATAACAGGGAATCCTCCTGGAACCAACCAAGACGTCACCGGTATCAGATGGTAACGCGTCAACTTTCATGACTCTGCCAGGATCAACCTGAAAAATTTTAAGGTTTTAATAATCGGGCCTCCATTACAGGGAGAAACACGAGGGTTGGACAACTTGCAAGTCAGGTGGGAGATGAGCAGGTGGGCAAAGTTGTGCATTTCCAGTGGCAAAGTCTGACTCATGGCGAAATAGCTGTGCTGTGCTGTGAAGCTATTTTGAGCTCAGAGAATTAGGATCCTGTATAATGCAAAAAACGTACAAATAAAATTAAACGGTTTTGTGTTTCTTCTGAAGTGAGAAAAGCTTTTGATGTTGCAATTCAACAATTATCAGATTAAGCGTAATCAGAAACTCAGAAAGTTGTGTTACCTTGAGGTAAGAAATACTGAAATCGCCAGAAAAAGGTATTTAAAGTCAAATTCAAAAATGAGAACTGCTTTTACTGACTGTGTCTGTTGCAGTCACACACCAGCAATCATTTGATAAGTAAATAAAAATTGACATGAAAATGAGAATGGAGGTGACATTACCTGCTGCCCTCTGACAAAACTAAAGCAGATCAGAAGACATGGGAGGTCAGACACATGAAGGCAAGGGAACACGATGACAAAGGGGCCATGTAATGGTGCAGCTGTTGGACATTTTCTGTATGAAACGATGTGGTTTCCGAGACGTGTGACCTCCCATCGGGATGATGCAGTCTGCAACCTGCTCCTGCTCTCTGTGTGCGGTCTCAATGTTCCATCAAAGCCTTGCGGCTGGAAGTCCAGCTGGTAGCCCCGTGCATTACTGATGTTTCTGGTCTAATAGCTTCCATTACACAATATTTTATGGGAGCGTTTTCTTACCTTTTTCATTTCATAGCCACTACAATTATGAAGCATTGTAAGCATATGCGGTGCATTGTGAAAGTACTCACACCCCTAAAGCTTCTCTAGAGTTTTTTGCAGTGCAATACAATAACCCGGCTTTTTGGGTGAATCCGACACTGGACAAGAGAAATTAAATTATTCTTTCCTCCTGCCGTTTTTGAGTTTTTAAATGATTTTCTTGGAAATTTTGCAATACAACTCATTTTCAGTAACAAATAAGCTTCTTGACTAATTAGGAGCTTCTTAGCAGTAAATGGACCCTGGTGTTTTTATTAGAGTGACGTCAAATGTGGCATTTACTACATCCCAAAAAGGGGCATGTTTGGGAATGTCACTTCTTTTTTACCTCTAAATATGACTCTCTGAGTAACTTTCTTGGAACATCTTGTCTCAACTTGATTTGGTCTCATCTCCTGGCATTAGAGCAAATCTATAGTAGAGCAGAAAGAAAAGATTGCTTTTCTCTTGGAGAGCTTTATCTCTGTTTGTGTGTGTGGTGGTCAAACTGTTGTGGGCATCCCTGCTGCCAGGTCTCACTTTGGAAATAGAAACCTCGCTCTGGGCCTTCGGTGCACGCGGGGGCGAGACTTGGCCGAGATCAGTGCCAGGCGTTTTAACTTACGCATCCCTTTCGATTCTCCTGATCAGACTTGTGCGGTGAAAGAGCTCGTTCCATTTTTGTTTTGGAGTCACTTTGAAACGCTTCTTGGGCCGCCCGTCTCTCAGGCACAGGCGGCTTAACAGATGATCAATCAAAGCTGGCTGGGAGGAGCGACCGAATGGGGTGGGGGGACCAGATTCTCCGCTGTACCGAGAGGCTTGTGAAAGACTCTCAAGTAAATGGCTGCTGCTGAGAAGGATGGGCTGTGAGCAGCAGTGCATCACCATCCACGCAGAGGACCCTTCACAAAGAGCCTCGCAGAATGTTAGCAACATGCCCTTGCACACGCAAACCGGCAAAAGTGTTTCCAGATGCTTGCCTGTGGAATTATGTCAGGAGGAATCTTTATCTAGACACTGATCTGACCCCTTTCCCTCTTCCAGGCCACTCTTACAGTCCCAGAGTGAGACACCTTCTGGCAGCTTGATTAATGAGTTACATTATTAGACTGTTAGGCTCCCAATTTCTGATTAGATGTTTGGTTCACAAAAAAGAAAAAAAATGTCAGTTTTATATATATATATATATATATATATATATATATATATATATATATATATATATATATATATATATATATATATATATATATATATATATATATATGAGTTATAGTGTCTGCAAGAGGAAAATCCTTTACTCCTGCAGAAATATTGAGTATTTTCCCCTTAGAGTGATTGATGAAAGATGCATAATTCTTTCAAAACAGTAAAAAGAAAAAAAAAAAAGAAATTAATTAATTTCCTTTTGGATCAAGCCACTTTGCACATAAAATCCACAAATTTCAACCGGCAGGGTTCAGACTTGACATTCTGCGCTAATCCCCTGGGATTGTCTTGCTCTGATATACACACATCACATCCAATTATTATTATTTTTCACAACTGGTGCTTTGGACACAGTTTCATCATGACTAAGCCTTATCTGACACCGTCAGCACACTGCCAGTTGGCAGATATTCTGCCTGACAGCAGGTAGCTGCAGAGTTGCAGGTGGAAGCAAAAGAAACTTGGATGGACCTCGGCTGGAAGTAATTATTGGGTCATTTTCCTCTTCGGTGCCAGATTTACTGGTTGAATGTTTGTTCGTCTTATGGGAATGTTTCTGTGCGCAGAGGTTCTTCTGAGGTGCGTCTTGCCATCTGATAAAAGGCTCCAAACAACTCACAGTAATTCTACAGATAATTTTTTATGTATTTTTTTTAATATAAGTCTATATTTTGTAAGTATAATACCTCGTAGAAGCACCACTGAATGCATCTACCCCTGCAAACCTGCTGCAGTCTTAACCTGTCATAGTCAAAACATTTTCAGCCCCTAATAGCTTCTTTTCTAGTTTTGCTAGTTTTAAAATGCACTTTTAGTCTGACTTATCGACCTCCTTGAAATGTGCATTCTAATTTATTAAAAATCACTATACATGCTGATCTCCAGAATGTTTCAAGCTCTCCATCTACAATGTAAGAAGTGTTGTTTGTGGGGTAAAATAATTATGTATTGAACAAGAAAGAAAACCAGAGGCCTAGAAATGTATAATTCAAAAGCATCAGTGAGTCATTTGTTACCAAAGAGAAAATCTGCTCCTTTCATAAATATACTAAGCTTTTTGAGGCAGTGCAAAGGCAAACACACACAAAGTAATTTCTCTGCTTAAGCCTGACAGAGGGAGAGGCTGGACATCCTCCAGGAACAGCAACTCCTAACCTAGTCAGAGTCTCTTTGAATTATTTTCTAAAACAGTTGCAGCCTCTCTGTTTGTAGAGTCTGCCTGTGATTGAACTCTTGGCTGATCTTGGATTTATGAAGTTAGACAACACGGTGATGCGTCAACGAGCAAAGTGGAGTCTGACTCGAGTCTGACTTTGAGCTGACGGAAGCGGTACAACTCTTCAGAGACGGCCACAGGTAATATTATGACTGCTCACAAATTACGCAGTCCCTGATCACGGGGGAAAGATGTCCTGTGTTAATGACTGAAATCAAACCCAGAACGCTTCCAAAGAACCACGGCTGCAACATCAGCAGATTCAGATGTGGGAGGGCGAGAGGGGAAACTAACTCCATTGTTTGCAATCTTTTGGGCTCTCATCAATCTTTTCTTCAAGTATTTGTGGTTCATTTAAGGGAAAGGCATGTGCTGGCAGAGAGCAGCTGAACTAGAGCAGGGGTGAGGAAAAGCAAATCCATCATTAAGCTAACAATGTGCAGTCAGAGCGTGTTGCTATGGACTCAGACCTGACAAATATAAGATAAGGAGTTCCGGCACAAAGTTGGCGGCAAGGATTCTGACAGATCACATCCATGTTGCAGCTTGGAAACGTCTGCCTCTTATTAATAACCAGAACCTGTCTACCAATATGCTAAATGTCGAACATACGCCTTCAATCGTCCATGACAGAGCAGCCGTGAACTTCACCTGCCACAACAGAGCAGTCTCGATTCTTTCCCAGCGTCTCTTTTTCGAGCTGATTCTGGTTTGTTTGCTTTGAAATGCTGTCAGAGCCTTCATTATTGTTCCCCGCTGCCAAACTCAGATGCTCTCTGATTACGGCTGCCAGGGATTTCGCTCTAGCTTGTACCGATTCCAGATGTAGATGAAGTGTGTGGCACCGCATTCATGTGCTTTGTTTGAACTCGAAACTGAGATGTGGCCACGTGCATGTTGTAAAAAAAACCCCCAAAAAAACAATGAAAGCTAGAAAAGGAGATCTGAATTAGGGTTCACCCTCTTGTGGTTTACTGATAAAGCTTTTACAGAAGCTTCAAAGCTCCATTTGCATGAAGAACGTGTGTGTTAAATGCTCGACAAGATTCCTGATTTAGATGGATGCCGTCAACATGTCATTAAGACACTTTGCCTATTTATAGTTCAGCACTTCAGAGTTTCAGATCATCAACCCAATTTTAATATCATGCATAGGAAGACTGATCAAACACAAAAATACAATTTTGGATGACAAATTCATTTCGGTGAAAAGGGTATCCAAACTCACTTATGTAAAATAACTTATGAATTATGAATAAAATTTTTCACACAACTAAAGTCTAAAAACAGACTTTAGTTGTGGAATAATCTACTTAATATTTAGTGCTTATTTGATTTAATTCCTCAGTTCCAAGTCAACAAAACGAGTCACCAGATTAAGTTACGATGCCACCAGCGTGAATGGCAGGTGAACACTAGAACATGAAGGCAGGTTTGTTGAGTTATGTCAAAAGAAAACAGCACAAAAATCATCGTCTGGGAACGGTAATAATTAAATTAATTAGAAGAGAGCAGAAATAACCAGTATTGTCTCTAATCCAGGTGTACCAGCAGGTAAGTCAAAGTATATAGATGAACAACAACGTCGAATATATAAAAGCTAAAACATAATAAACTTTTAAGAGGAAGGGCCAATTCACAGCATGAGGTTTTAAAAAGAGATGCAAAGAAATGTAGAACTAAGAATGTTAAAAATGTTTTTTAAGTCTTGCCACAGATTCATAATTATATTGAAATCTAGTCCGTGATTAAGTGATTCTTACGTATAATTTGATTCAAATCAAGTCAATGAAATTCATTTGAAAAACACTTTATTAAGCAACTAAATGATCTAAGCCGTTCCTTTCGTCGCGTTGCTTATCGTCTGTGTTTAAGGTCATGCTGGGGAGGTGACCTGTGAGCGCAGGCTGCCTTCAAACTGCACTTTCTATTAAATTAGATGATGGATTGAATTATATGCCGTGACATATTAAGAGCTCAAATAGTTTTATATCATAACTCTGCTTTAAATGTCTCTGCAACTCAACCCTGCACGTGTCTTTCTGAGCTGTCTTCCCTGGTCGTCCTCCAACAAACCACTCAGTCCTTCACAGAGCAGCTGGTTTCATACTGAGATTACAAACAAATGAACTCTGAGGGGAACTGATTGTTTTTTATTTTATTTAGTCGGGGGGGGGGGAATGCATTCCACACTTTTTTCTTCTTTTTTAGATCTTATTTTAGGATTATCTTGAAACCTTCCACTTCTCACTTTGATTTTTTTTTACACCTTTTTTGTTTGTTGCATGCAATGCAATGCTTTATAATACACTGAAGTTTTGTGGTTGGAAAGTGATAAAAATGTGAGAAATGTAGAAAGGTTTGAATGCTTTTGCAAAGTTTGTTTACATTTCAGCTGCTGAGATTCTGGTCCTTGAAAAAGTTTCATCACTAAGTTATTGGAACAATTGGAATCATAAGTAAACAACTTAATGCCATTCTTCGTCAGTGAGCTCATTAACATCTGTTACAGTTTATTTTTGATTTTTTTTCTCTGACTTTTAGAAACCAGTGGATTTTCTGCCTCAAAATTATGTTTTGTTAATGTAAATAACTGATAATCCCAGGAGTTTAGGGAGCTCAATAAAGTACTTTTCACACATCACTTCAGGAAATGTGCAGACAAACGTACTTAGTATTTAGTTGTAGCTATTCTACTAACTGGTAGTCACACATTAAACACTTAATTAAGGGGGCGTTGCACAGCACCAATCACCCTGGAAGGGACATTTGTGAGCCTGTGAAGAAAATGTTACAGAGTCAAATGAGGAAATTTCCTATTCCTTTGAAACAGACAAAAAAAAATTGTGCTTCTACAAAGTTTCATACATTAAAATGGTGGATCACAAAGCAGCGCTCTGAAGAACATGCCATATATCTGTGACTCTAAATGTCGTGGAAGATTAGCTGAAAGATGTCCATGTTCTTTGGCAAATTTTAAGTATCACACACTTAGCAAAGTGTGCTTAGAGAAAGCTGCACATGTGCAACTCTTATCATTTCACCCCTCTGCAGCACCTCGCACATTTTGATGATCTCTGTTGTCCAATCTTCTTTCTTTTAAATCATCTCTGAAAAGATTGTGATTTTATGACACGCTAGAACCAAATCTAACTTTATTTCAGGCATTAAACAAAACATATCAGCCAGAATGGGAAGACATGAACAGAAGATCTGATTTGAGTTGTAGTTCTTCTTCACTGCTCCTGTCTTCAGACCTTAGATACAGTTTTATTGTTGTTATTTGTCTTCCATTGTGCGATATGTTCTATTGATTTTACTGCCTGAGTTTTCAGTCAAGTTTTTGTTTCGGTATTGAGTCGTCCTCATATTGGGTTGTCTTGTTTTTTGTTTTTTTTTTATTCTTTTCCACTTTTGTGGTTGTGTGTTCTGCTCAGCTATTCCCTCTTTAGCCTCCCTTTGTGTTTTTCCTGATCTCCATGCTTTCATCCAGCTGTTTTCTATTCTCTTAATTAACTCCCACCTGGGTTTTGTCTCAGTAATCATCATCCCCCAGTTCATGTCGTGTTCTGATCTCCATGTCTGTGCACCTTTGTTTACTCTCTGTTTTTGGATTTTGTCGATTTGTGTGTCGAATGTCATGTTTTTGACTCAGTCTGCTTTCCAACTCATCACTCAAGTTTTTCCATAAGACCAAAAGTTTCCTCCTTGCACATCTTGTGTGAAAGTTGAACGTGTGCAGTTTCCTTCTGATTGTAAAGCCATGCACTTTTATAAGAGCAGTAGCAGGAGCCTGCTGTAAGTCTACAGGCTTCGTTTAGCATATTGCAATTTGCTCTGAGGGCAAAGCGTTGACAGCCAGAGCTGGGAACGCTGCCAGTTGTTTTGGTTGTTTTACTGAAAATGAGTCAAGGTTTGGTCATCAACAGCAGTGAAAGTCCATCTAAAAGGACAAAATAATCTCACTGTACAGTTACGGTAGGTTGGTCTTTCTGGCAGCCCTAACAAAACTAACTCAGCTTATTTATGTGGCTGTTTTCACTAAACAAGACTGATTCCATTTTTAAAGTTTCTGTTGGTCTGGTCTTTGTAGGCAACAGGTCTTTTTGTATGTACAAAAACACAGTTAATTAAATGAACAGCACCGTTATAATTATTCCAATTCAATATATTGTTTTACAGTTTCACCAGTCAATATTTCTATATATTTAACAAAACTCTATTCACTTACACTGAAGCTTGAAGACCCTAATAGAAGCATATGATCAGACAAAAAGCAATGATGGCACCATGAAGTTCTCTCACCAGCCACGTTCATTTCCAGGACTTTGCCAGGCGTCCTGCCAATGAACACTAGAAACAGGACGAGCAGCAGCTCTAGCAAAGTCCAGCCATCACAGCAAACAAGCTCTTCCTCCTTGCAAATGCGGAACCAGCTTTTGCTTTGTTGATACAGACAAATTAATAGACTGATGCTTGCACCCTGCAGTTGTACAGGATGGATCTGGAAACTTATTAAAATGAGTGTTCAAATGTGGAGGGGTTTTTTTTTTGTTTGTTTGTTTTCTGCTTGTTAGACTGGGAAAAGACCTTGTGATCAGTAAAGGGACTATTCTTTATCCCTGGGAACAAAATGTTTTTCTTTAGATGGTTGCCGTGGAGAGGGATTTCCAGGCTTTTCTATCTGACCTGTTATTTTCACGAGTTCATCTTCGGCAAGTGGAACTGGGGAATTGGACAGTAAAAGAAAATCATAAACACATTAAAACATGACAGATGCAGTGGATATAAAACATCTAGCCCAAGCCCTATTACAACATTAGGTTTGCGCATTTTTGTGTATACATACTCAAACTATTACTTTGCTGCACCGTATTTAAATTGCATTAATGTGCCATGTCTTATTAGGTGAATGCATTTGCATTTGCTTATTTACGTCATTTAGATAAAGTCATAGTTTGCAGGGACATTGCAAAGCATCAGAGGATAAGTTGTCGTCCAAAGAAACTATGAACGTCAACTTTAGGCAATGATTTCAAACTGAATGTTAAATACAGAAACAATTCAGCTCATTACATCATTCCTACAGAGATTCCTAAAGATTGCTGCATCGTTATCTGGGAATACTTTTCCTCAGAAGGTACTAGAAATTTTGTCGAGGGGAATAAATATCAGTTAGTCCCTCTACAAATTTCTCAGGTGTCTGCTTGGAAGCTAAAGATTGATTTTAGTTTCGGTGCGAGTCCCGGCCGACATCCAAATCAACAAAAGAATGACTTTTTCCAATTCTTAGTAAAAGAGTCAAAGAAAAAGTAGAAAATTGGTTCCCATTTTCTACTTCTCACCACTAGGAAATGGGAACAGTCAAGTCAGGGTTCAGAAGTAAATCTGTCTGAAAATCTGGGGGTCATTTGAGGAAGAAGGGCTGTCAAACACAGAGAATGTGAGACGTTCATAAACGCTCTACCAATAGTGCTACTGAATGATGACATATATTTAAAAATACAGAAAAGAGAATGAGAAACGTTTGCCTCACTTCTTTAATCTAGCATTTCAGAAGTGGATTGTGCAGTTTGCTCAGAGATTTTGACTTCTTCAAAATATCCTTCAGCGTGTTTTTAACACAGGAAACGGATATGTACCTGCACACATTTCATCTCATAACATCTCCATAAAATTATCATTGCACTTTGTGCTTCTCGTTCACTTTTTTAAGATTTGCCTGATACTGTATCCTAAGTACTCTCACATGGCTCCTCTTTACACTACTGCTTTCTGACGTCCATAAAAGGTGGTGGACTGGGGGAAGCTGAAACAGTGTCAACTAGGATGGTTCTCCTCTGCTGAGCCGTACAGCCCGTCCCTCAGTGAGTTCTGGTAAACACTGGACCGTAATCGCTCCCATATGTGGCTGCATAGTTAAACACGCAGCACACAATGGAGCTCAGCAAGCTAATTGAGATGGAAAAATGGACCCAAATTACAAGAAGAAAAATCGCAAAAGAGAAAGAAAGAAAAAAAAATCCCTCCCTTGATTATAACCCTATGTAAAGTTTTAGACTTGGGAACATCTGCTTCCATTTAAGACTCTAGGACATGGTTACACATTGAAATGCACCATGCTCAAGGATTTCCCTGAAGGACAGAAAGAACTGTTTCCCAGTATAGCTGCCTGGAATAAACCCAGTGGAGCTAAACTTGCATGCTGTTTGGGATGCGGCCAGTTTGTGTTGAGAGGCTTAAGCCACATGCACTTAGGATTCCATGCATGTGGGGATTTTTCTTTTGCTCACAGCTCTAAAAACTTCCTTCCCTACAAAGATCTGTACCTTTGCAGTGATTTGGTCGGGTAGTTAGTGATTGTTGAACTTTCAGATACAAGAACAGGGAGATCAAAGGAAGCAATGAGTCACATCGACCCCACTGTTCCCACTGCTCAACGTGTATTCAGAGATCCAGGGAGGACAGGAGAAGGAAACGGACCATGTAAAGGGTTAATGTTGTGCATTTTTACCCTGTGGTTTTACAGGAGGCTGGGCAAAGCCTTTTGTTGGCTAGAGGGAAAGCAACAGAACAAGAACATGAAAGAGAAAAAGCCACTGAGGAGATATTTGCAGAAGTATATAGGAATGTTGTTTGTAGAGGGGCTGGATCATATTTTAGTTGCCTGTAGCGATAGCAGCATATAGCAAAAGTATTCATACCCCTGTATTTTATCACATTCCACCAAATTTTTATTTTTTTTTTTGTGGGGGCGGGGAGGATGATATACAACAGAGACAAATGTGGTGCATAATTGTCAAGTTAATGGAAATCTACAAATTATAGATAATATAATTCACTCTTGAACTCTTTCATGCACACATGGACACTCAGCTAATGCATAAAGACACTTGTAATTGACAGGCCGACATGAACGCAGCCTTATTATCATCTCGTCATTTTTTGACAGTCTTTTTTTGTTGTTTTTGTTGACAGCCTCCTCCAAGCCACCTTGCGCCCATTCTTGTTGGATTGCACAGATAAGACGGAAAACACACTTGTGCTTCCAGCAAGCCAACCTTGAAAAGCCAAAGTTGCAGTGAAATGGTTTGTGTTAAAACATAGCTATGAATATTTTAATGCTAACCATAATTGGCTCAGTCAAAGTTCAGATCCAACTAAAAATCTGTAGCCAGAATGAAAAACTGATGTGTGCAGATGCTCGTCACTCAATCTGACCGAGCCGGAGACGTTTTGTTCCTGAAATGAATAAATACTTTAGTGTCTATAGTCGTATCCCGGAGAGGTTTGCAACTGCAATTGCACCAAAATGTTGTTCTGCAAAGTATTAATCAAATATGGCTGAATATAAATGCATTTCAAACTTTTATTTGTAAATGTTTCATACACTTTGTTTGTCATGTAAATGTCAACATAATATTGCAGCTTTAGTTCAGTAGTATATACATAAAAAGGGGTGTTTTTTTGCCTTCTGCTATAAATATTTCCATCAGAAATCTACAAGTAAAATGACATATTTATTTTGGTGTCCAAGCTCTTATAAAGCACAAAACACTTAGGCGTAGCTAAGCAACAGTCCAAATCACTGCTTTCACTCACATGTAATTTTGAACCCTGAAGTCGTTTTAGTGATAGATATTTAAATGTAACACCTTCTTTTATGCAACATGTTCTCAGGAATCCAATGAGGAACTGAAGTGGGTTTAATGTTGCAACAGCAAGAGAAGGAACACCCTCTCTGCAAGATGAGTAACGCTGAAAAACGACAACCATTTGGCGCTTTGACATTAAAATAACCTCTTGTGAAATGAGCCTGTGTTCACGACCAGGCTAGTTAGGCCTCAGTGTAAGATGGTTTTATCGTAGCTAGGTGTTGACATTATCTTGTTACCATGTTCAAAATGATGCCACGTTATACACACATGGACAAAACTGTTGGTACCCCTCTATGTTCTTGACCAGAAAGCCTACAAAGGTCATTCACATAATTTGAAACTGAAAAAGGTAATGATAAATACAAAAATTAATTGAAAATATTTTTTTTAAAGTTGCCATTTATTGTGTATTTGAACTGTACAAAACAACAGAATATTTACAATGAGGGACAATAAAATGTGCAAACAACAAAGGTGTGCAAATAACAGCAGAAATATATTTGAGAAGAGAAAAACTGCAAATATTCGGAGGGATGTAAACACCTATTTATTTGCTGGGAGCAGTGATTGAAAAGAGATTAAGTCATGTTAAATGTCTGTATGTCCGAAGACGTTAGAAAAATACACACACTATTCTTCTATTTTTAACATGACTGAATATTATACGGAAATCTGTTTGTAAAAGAAAAGTTGGTTTCCAGAAAAGGCGATCCTAATAAGAAATGAGAGTGCAGAATAAATGTTGATCCCTTTAATCTCACTCACAGAGTTTATAGGGTGATGTGTTGAAGTTTGGTGTTCAGTTAGTGGAAAAAATATCTCAAAGCACTCACAGAATCTGAAATTGAAAATCTGATGCCTACTTGACAAAAAAAGAAAGTAATAGTAGCACGTTCTGTTTCAGAAGACTGAAGATTTCATCTCTGCAGGTGGGGGATTTTGACCTTTAGGAGATCAGTTGAAGAAAATCTTACCTAAAAGCCAGAATTTAAAAAAAATGAAACATATGCTGAAATAATGGACAAAAGCAGAAAAAAGTAAATCTAGTTTACATTGTTAAAACAAACAAAAAAAAAACAGGGTAGTTGTTTGTGGTGTAAGATGTAACTTGTACCATTTATAGCATATAGATTGCGTTCTGTAAAAATGTTTAAAACTTAGAATACTGTTTTAAATGTAATCCTACTTTTGAGATTGTTCATGATTATCCCCTTGACCTCCCTGCTGCAATATAGTGAGACAGAAGTAAAACAAACCACATAAAAATATATAATAACCATTAACAGACTATGGTGACATCAAGTGGATAAATACACACACATAACTTGCCGTTTGGGTGTTTAAGATGCTGCTATGCTTTTAGAGTAAGGTGAAATTATCAATTATCATTGAGATAATTGATTCTGATAATGTCAATACTTTGATGTGCGGTGTTTACGCAGGCAGCCGGTGTTTCTTTGTTGACAAAATGAGTATAGGTAAAAGATTCCCAGGGGAAAATGACTGACAAATGTTAAGGAATGATAAAGAGGTGTCCCCTCCACACAATGTGGCGTTCTTTACGTCAAAACAATTTCTTAACTTTCCCAGGAGCAAATAATCTGTGATAATACACTGTGGCCACAAGAGGGCAGGCTCTTCCTATGGAAACGGTGATGCGTTACTGCAGTTAGGTAGAGAACAAAGGACTTAAAATCAGGTATTTACATACTGATTTTATCACCTTAGCCATCATTATGAGTTAGACCAAAGAATACAAGTTAACAACAACAAAACACGAGTTGTTCTCATTTTAAATTCTTTGTACCAGTTGTTATCAGTATAGAAATGTCACACTTGATGCACAGATGATACTTTTCCTCCAGGAGGAGTGTGTTCTGCTCTAACTAGATGCAGGGATGCTCATTTGGAGAACAGGTGGACTCAGTAGCAGGTATCATTCACAAGCAGGCAGCAGGCTCAGTGTGATTCTCATGATTACACTTGTTACAGTTCCTCACTGGAGCAGCCTGACATCCGCTCCTCATGCTCAGGTGGACGCATACGAGGATGTTTAGCTGCAGGAATGAGGACTGAGTGGTGCCCAGAGTCTGCCTGAGTGTTATAGACAAAAGGTTAATTCAGCAGATCACGTTTAATGAGATCGCCATTATCAATTGCGGCAACCTGACATAGTGACATTTCACAGGGGCCACGTGGTGACTCGTTGGCATTTGAGACTCGCCAGAAACAAACAGGCCAAGGTCTGGATCAAAATCATCCGCCTGTGTGTGTGTGTGTGCGTGTGTGTGTGTGTGTGTGCGTGCGCATGTGTGTGTTTGTGCTTTTGGACAACACGTGAGGGGAATACAGGTGGCTGCTTACTGCAAATGATGTCTGTTGAATGTTTGAAAGGGGAAACAGTGGTTTAATGTGAGCTTCTGTTGGCTTCCTGTGTTATATCACAGCATATATTCCAAGTCCAACAATGCTGTATGCAAAATGAAGCCTACTATTATGACTCTTTTCCTACTGCTGGTTGGAGTCACAACAAAAGCAACTCGTCGCGGCGGGTGTGTTTGATTTGCATGCGGTATCACAACACACACAGCAGATAACAGTTCCTCTGTAGCAGCTTCTGGTCTACTTTGCATAATATACTATGCGGAAAATTTGTTATTTCACTCATCGGATTGCTTACAACTGCAAAACAGATAATATCGGCAAGTTTAAGTCACCCATCCGGTTTCAAGCAGGTTGCATGGATGGGAAAGGTGCAGTGGCTTCATGTGGGCCACCACAGGGCCAGAGCGGCAGCTGTCCAGAAGGAAGGCGCCATAACTCAGAGGGATTATCGCACTATTGAATCAAGAGCTCCTGATCCGTTTCATGCAGATTCAGGCGCTATGGCTGCCAGATCTGCGAGTGCCGGCACACACGCGGTTATCCTACCTGAGAGATCCACGGCCTCACATCCACGGTGTGGACACACGGACCATAAACCCACACCCCGTAATGCTTACACCTACGTTTAAATCCTCGCCTTTGAAGTTTAATTTGTCTGGGGAGCAAAGAGCCTGGGATACTCTAGATCTGCCAGGCTCCACGCAGTGGAAGATTTACAGCTTATTGTTCGCTTCCTAATCAATACTGACAAGCCTCAACAGACAAAAAATAAAGGGGTCATTTAACAGTTCAGAGGTAATTACAGCCATTTTGACAAAGTATATCAAGTATTTTGGCAATTGAATGGCAGAGTTGACCTGTTCCTTTTGAAATTATTATACAAATTTAACAGGGTCAAAATTATACACACATGCATGTACGCATATGCATGCATACACCTCCACTTCAGTGACTTCTCATTCCTACTGCGGAGGGTTTTTTATATAATAGGTCTGCCCTTATCAGCTTCAGCTCTTCTTGTAAGGCTCTTTTCAAGGTTTATGGGAATGTTTAATTATTTGCATATGTGAGGTCAGACACTGATGTTGGACAAGAGAGACTGATTCCTCTCACTCATCACAAAAGTGTTATTTTTGGCAGAGGTCAGGTCTCTATGCAGGTCAGTCAAGTTTCTTCAGAAGAAACTCTCTCGTCCTTGTCTTTCAGCAACATGCTTTGTGCACTGGTTCACCATTAGAAATAAGTGGTGACCCGATTCAGTATTGATATCAGCACAGTATCAGCAGCAAAAGGAGTATTATTTAAAATCTCTTAAATTCTTCCAACAAAGATTGGAAATGATATTGTCCAGAAAGTTTTGGTCTTCAGAAGCATTAACACTTCTGGAATAATCTTCCGAAAGATCAGACCTCGACGATTCAAAAATGCACAGATTACTCTTAAAGGCATGAAGCCAACATTTCTAAATGAGGTGTACCAATGACAAAAATGGTTGGACATCAAGCAAGAACAATGGCAGGACCCATACTTCCTGCAACAAAATTATATGGCTTCAGACATTTAAACTAATTTTTTGGTGGGCTTATATTTGAATGCGCATTCCAATTTTGACTTTTCTTATATTTGAAAAAGTCTACAGCAAATCCAAACTTGTTCAGCAATTTTGTTTTCCTTTTAATAAAAGTTGTATAACCTATAAAAAGAACAGTTCAAATAAAAGCAAATTACTAAATGCCTTAAAAAGTTATCATCTCAGGTTTCTGGATAAGCATATAGAGTGGGACTTGTTTATCACCTGAAGCAAGCTATTTGCCCATTACACCAACTCTTTCTGCAAAGAGCAGGAGGGCCGCTTTAACAACTTGTTCGCAGAGGAAGTCTCCTCGCTTCCCTTGTTAAAGACTGACCTCACCGACTTCACCGTTAAATGAAGCAGATGACCTAATGCAAAGCACAGGGGCGGATGTGTCATAGTCGGGTTTATGGAAGATGTATGAGGGTTTTGTGTGCGGTAGTAATCTGTCTCTGGGCACTAATTAGAGCCTGGGGAGCTTTGAGGCGTCTCAGGTTAGACTCCTGTAACTTTATCCTGATGCAAGGCTCCGGTTGCACTTGGAAACAGCTCTTGTTTTGTTTTGGGGGTTTTTTTGTTTTGTCTTGTTTTGTTTTCAAGCCTTAAGCTGCAGCTCAAACATGAGATTATTTTTGGAGAAAAAAAAATAAAAGAAACATGCTACGCATGCTTGTGGCTTTAGGTGTTATCCTGGCGTGCCGGTGGGGCCGCAGAGGGGTTCCTGCTGATCTGAAATTAATGAGCAGCTGAGTCCCGTGCCGCCCGTGCGGCTGAGCATTCCTGCACTCTTTCATGTTGTGTTTATATATGATGCCTGAGCTGCTAACGCAGGCCTCGGCTGCACTATTGCGAGGGTGTCAGATTTACCTGAGCTCAGGTTTCAGCTGCTGTAATTGAGATTGTGACTGGTGTCAAAAGGAGGGGCGGCGTAGAGTGAAGGATTAAAATCTACTGTTTTTGTTGTTGTTGTTCTCCTGTCCTTCTGCTTTCCTTAAACGTCTTCTGCTTCCCAGATGCTCTTCTCATTGTTATCACACACGCCGACTAATGAAAAGCCATTTCAATTCATTGTGGTCGACATTAAAGAGTTTTTTTTTTCTTCTTCTTTTTGTCATTTTGGAAACACTCACTCTTTTTTTTATTATTATTATTGCACGGCACCAATTTAGCAGGGCAATACTATCAGGGGAAATAAAGGAGAGAGAAATTTATACCCGAAAGTAATTTTGGAAGACATTGCTCTGGTTCATTTCCACTCTGATGCTTTTACAAAAGGATTTTATTCATATCCTGCTTCAGCAAAAGAAACAATTACAGTAACAGCAATCTAGTTCAGTGCCACATTTACGGTCCTAACAACAACAACGACAAAAAAGCCTGATCAAACAGCAATGCGATTAAGTAATATTTTAAGAAAATTACTCCTGCTGACTGATGCTTTGTCTTTTCAAAAGAAAGTATCTTACTAATGATAATATCACATTATTTTATTTAAGCTCATTCACAATAACTGGTAATTAAATAGTCTTATGTATGCATTGATTAACTTTTGGTAACCACATAACCAGCATTGGAGAAACCAATGTATTAATCTACTGCAGGTCCAACAAAGTGACCTTATTGCATTGACGGCCTTTATTTCAATATTTAATTGAGCAATGAGCTTAATTGGCGATAATGGAAAGAAAAATACTGGTTTGACTCCAAACCAGAGTAAAACCAGTGAGCTGGGTCAAGAGGGACGATCATGACACGTTGTGAGAAGGACAACATCCACCAGTCTCGATATTCAGTGAACAGTAAACCTGCTAGATTCATCCCACTTTTACGATTAGAAATGGATGCTCAGCTGACTGCAAACTACTTAAAGATACCAACCCGTTCTGTTTTTGTTTTTTTTTTTATTCTGTTGACAAGTGTACACTGGCGATGAAAACCCGACTGGGTAAGGAATAGAGATTTCCATCACAGGATTTCACAAAACACTCGGCACACTGAAGATGAAAGGAGTTATTTCCACTTTGTGCCTATTTGAGATGATGACATCACAGGAGGCAGATGGGCGTCTGAAATGAATGAAGAAAACAAAGATCTAGCAGGGAAGTGACTTTTGATCAAATTTGACAGAGTGTAATTAGTTTTAGCGTAAAGTTAAAACGAGGATTTTTCTTTGCACGGGTTACATCTTATGCAAATCATTTCAAACTTAAACGCCACACTTTCTGGACTTTGGACGTTTTCTTGTGACTTTTTCAATTAGGGATCCTCATGTGTGAAGGAAGCAATGCCAAACTTAGATGATCTGATTAGTACAGCATTGATAGTGACTGGGGGGGGAAACAAAGTGAAAACATGTTTTGGTTTGTTTTTTCACACAGTGTGTGAGGGTTCACTGCTCCAGGTTCAGAGGTCATCTTCCTAATTGACGGTGACGCAACAGCAGCAAATCAAGAAGAATAACTCTGAATGAGGCTCTTTGGTCTGCAGAGCAGAGCCTGCGGCTAATCCATATAACCAAGCGCAGGACAGGAGAAATAAAACACGCACACACACACACACCCCCACACACACGTACACACACACACCCACACACGCACACGCGCGCACACACGGTGGTGACCAGAAATGCACCATGCATGTTAGAGAGAGAGAGAGAGAGAGGACGGGGGGAGGAGAGTAGTGTGTGTGTGTGTGTGTGTGTGTGTGTGTGTGTGTGTGTGTGTGTGTGTGTGTGTGTGTGTGTGTGTGTGTGGGTGTGTGTGTGGGGGGGGCAGAGATAGCACAGTAAACACACAGCTCCTTTGACAGAGTCGTTCCGCTTCATCATCTTAAGCAGTGAGTGAACAGTGTGGGTGTTCACTCAGAGACCACCGGCCCGGTCTGCGCGATCAGCTGTTTTCTCAGGAGTTTGCGCAGCAGTTGATGTCCCTGCGCTCTCAGAGAGAGAGAGAGAGAGAGAGAGAGAGAGAGAGAGAGAGAGGCGGAGGAGAAACTAAAACACTCCTGGGGTCTGTTTGCTGCCGCCTCGTCCACTGGACCTCGCATCGCATGGGGACATGAACAGTGTGGACCCCGCCTCTAGCAAACTGTTGACTTTCAATCAGCGGTAAATGAACACCTCAATTGTGCTGTCGTACCTGTGTGAACGCATCATCTGTTGAATGCTCGTACTGCTCTGTCTTGTTCCTCTCGGTCGTTTCCCTGCAGCTTGTGTTGCAGCCGCGGCGAAGCTTTACACCTGCTCCGGTGTGGAGAGCATTTTGTTGAAGCGGTGTTTTCATTTATGTACTTATTTTCCACCAAACTGGCTTTTCGAAAGAGACTTTTTAGGTTTCTGCACGTGTGAAGTGATGTTTCTTCTTCTTTTTTAGCGGATATTTGACTCTGAATCTACAAGTCTCCAATTAATCCAGCTTTTTAATTAAACGGTGCTTCGGGTTCGCGCTTTAGTTTCAGAACAATATAAATTCATTGACTGATATGATATGCCCTTCCCGCCAACAGCGCACACGCGCCACTGTGTGTACATGGAAAAATATGAATTATTCATGTCGGGCTTTTGTCTCAAAGTGGAGAAGGGTGTGGGGAGGTGGGGGCAAGTGCATATAGCCAGGGCACAAATGCACAGAAATAAATAAATAAATAGAGAGAGAGAGATGACACGTGCTTGTAATGAAATCAGGCATCGGGGCTGAAAATGGACAGTTTGGTTCTGGTTCAGTCCAAGGTTAGGTCCAGCTTCTTGCTGGTGGCGCCACTGCAGCTCTTTTTTTTTTTTTTAGTGCTGCACAGAGAGAGAGAGGAGAGACAAAGAGATTTATTAAATGAAAACCACTTCTTCAAATTCTGAGAGGCTGTTGATGATGATCATTAAGACTTTTATTGTGTCCTACATCACAGGAATTGCTTATTTGAATAGTACCATAGGTAGAACTATTTTGTTAATAGTTAAAATTAGGGTTAGATTTTTCTTTTAAAAGTTGCAATAGCGTAGTATTTATTTTTTGATGTTCTAGTTTTGCTCCGACAACCTGTGCCAAAAGTATATCTGACCAAAAATACTTCCAATACTTTATTTTTTTTTTTCTTTTGTCATAAAGGATGCTAAGTAGCCAGCTTTTAGCCAGCTGACAGGGCAGTGCGCAGCAAAAAGTTAGGGGTGGAACAGTGCTGCATTGGTTCTCAGAAAACTGCTCAGGGTGGACATTTTCGTAGGGTTTATTAGACTTACTTTAAGGTTTAAGAATAATATGAAAAAAGATTTCAGTAAGTTTAAACAAATGAGGAATATAAAAATACAAATAGATATACAAACACATTAACTGTTACTTCTAACTTCCTGTGGCTGATTGCTGTGCCGTAGAACAGACGCACGTTTATCCGTAAACAGAAATTATCACTCATTATAAGTGTGAGTTGTTGTTTTTTTGTCCTCTTCCACAGTTAACATACATTATCTGCTTACTGGCGGCTTTTTGTACAGTCAATGTTAGGTTTTATCCTTCAGTCACCACAAGGGGGGGCTGTAGCAGCTGCAGTTCCTCACTTTTTGGAAAAATAGCTGAACTACTTCCTTTCTTGGTGACATTAGTTGTTTTTTGTTTATTGTTGTTTTTTGAGTCTATTTAGACTCATTAATGAGACTGTAATGAATAAAGTATAATTAAAAGAGGCCTTGATTTGGAAAACAGCTTGAAGCCTAGGATGACGACTGTCAGAGCGAAGCTATGGTTTACACAAATGAAGCTTTTCAGTGAATACTGTCCGCTCTGCTGTGACAGAAACCATAATTTGTAACCTCTCCCATACTCTATTACAGTAAAGAGCAGTTCAGAAATGAATATCCATCTTACCTCTGTCTGTTTCTGAGCCATTTGTCTCTGGCCTGGGCTTTCAGAGTAATTTTTCTTTGGCCAACATCCATTAGGTTGCCGGAGAGTAAACGTCTGGATACTGGATTGCAAAGTTCAAGTGATGTAGAAACATAAGAGCAGCTTTAAATGCCGGGCAAGCATAGGAACTGTTTTACTCCTGAAAATCAAAACGTGCTGTGCAGCATGCCCTCAGTCTGACACAGCAACACCAACCAGATTGCAAACGGTGGTAGCACGGTAGCATGTGCATTCAAACTGGCCCTCAACTCTGAGGTATTATGATTTTTTTACATTTATTCAGCGATTCTTGAGAAGTGATGTAAAATGGGTTTAAATTTTCCCCAAGTTTATTTAAATTATTCCTCAATCTTATGCATACAGATATGACAAATAATGTTTTGGAAATGTGAAGATGCTAAGCAGCAGGCTCCCAGTTGCAACATTGTTCTGAAAATTACATTTTTAATGGACCTTACCAAGAATATATTATTTTTTTTATGTCTCAGGGTGTTGACAAAAACTTGGGACAAATTTAAATTGAGTTGGAAAATATGTAAAAATGATTTCAAATTCAATTTATTGATACTTTTGCAATTATTTATTTGAATACTTATCCTTAATTGTTATAATATATTATCTCAGTTTTCCTTTAATTGTTTCAAACTATTATAATGTATTGAGTTTTGCTCCAGGACAAGGGCTTTTAAAGACACCATTCACCTACTACAATGTTTAAAATAAAAAAAATATATACATTGTGGGCTCACATGGCCCAGGTTAGTTTAGTCTATTTGAAAAAAATTATATTTTTTATATATTTTATTAAAATTTTGTGCTTTATTCATAGAAGCTGTTTTGTCCCTCTTCTCAAGAATCGCAGTATTTATTGATATCGATCCAGTGTTACATTATGATGCATTCAGTTTGTTTGACGTTGAAATTCTGACTAGGAAAGTTAAAGATCCTAGAAACAGCCTGGGATTAGTGTCCAATATGGCTTTCTGTGCTTGTAATACATCTGTTTGTGCGTGTATAGAGACACATTCTTCTGGTGTTTGAATGGAAAACCAGAAATAAATACATTACGTATTCCCTTTCAATAGTTTTGTCAGCCTTGTCGCTAACCAACAAATACGAACTGATTTTCTGACTTGCAACTGGAACAAGTTACAACATTCCCAGAACCAAGTCCAACTTCTAAGAAATAAAACAGAGTCTGAAACAATTCTGGTGCCACCAGCTTGTTAAAGCATTCATTCGTCTTTTCTGGATAAAAATTTAAAAAAGTGGATTAGATTAGAAATTCATAAGTGAACATTTCTTTTCAAAGGATTTATTGTTTAATGAGTTATCCTGCTTTCTTTACATTTAAACCCAGACTCATGCAGTCACGTTGTCAGACAGTAGGCTTTCTCTGAAGGGCACCAAAGTCAGATCTTCAAACCACATGTCCAGGTTATGAATGATTTCGTGAAATTTGTTTTTATAGATTTTTGACGTAGCAGTGCATATTTAACAGGTTGTGCACAAGGTGGAGGGTATTTGTGGCTTTCGATTTATTCACGTCCTATTTATTTTACCAAGTAAAATAAATGCTTGATAAAGTGGTTGTAATGAATTTGAAAGAATGTAAAGTTAAACACTACTTTGACTCTTAGATAAAGAACTTAAGAAAGTTGGGATCTTCCTTACAATGAATCCTTGCTATTCTTGATCAGGGATTTTTTTTTTTTTTTTTAAACACTAAATCCAGATGATGGATTAGCGTTTCCAGGATGCAGTTTTGAATTCTGATATGAGTTTGAGCTGAACTCTGAGTGTGGTTTGCTCTCCCACAGCTCTGCTGACAGGTACATGTTCCTCATCAGCCTCCAAGCACTTTAATCCCTCAGCTTGTTCTTCCTCTTTATAGATGTCAGCACAGCTTGGGGAGTTTTCAGCTGTCTGGTCTCGCAGAGGCAATGTTCAGCAGAAACAGCTTTTGGTTTACCGCAGGTTATATGCCTCTTACATGTGCTAAAATACCCCTGAAACAGATCAAATTATTTCACTTTTGAGGACTAACACACATTTTCGGTCTTTAAAAACCATATGTCCTTTTTACTGCTAATTATTAGGTTTAAAAAAAAATTCAAAATCTGCTCAAATGAGACCAGCAGGTGTCAATGTTTTGCATCGACAGAACAGCGACGCTTCAAAGCAACTACTCCTGACATCAGTGCTTGGGTTTTATGTAATAGTCCAGTCTCCGGTTCAGATAAGTACAGGTGAAACAAAAGTACAACATATGACATTTTATGCTTTGTTGTCATTCGTGTTGAAAAAAAAAGCCAAAGTTTTGTGTCGGAAAATGGCTCCTTTTCAACATTAAGCTAAAACGGAGATGTGTGTTTCACCACGGTTATGATGCTGATGCTGATTTGGGATTCAGCTGAATTCCTGCAGTTATCAGTCTTAGTTGTTCTTTATTCCTAAAGAAAAGTTTTTGATGTGTATCAGATTTTCAAAAGAATTCTTGCGTTATTGTGGCTTTTTTAGGTTTTTTTTTTTAAATCAAATGACTTTCACCTTGAAACTCTGTGATTTGTGTTTGAGTTACAGCAATCAGAAGTAAATTGGTTTTACTTTACAACAGCATAACATGTGAAACTGCTGTTCATAAAGCATAACCTATGTGGTACTAAAGAATATTAATCTGCAGAAGTCATAATATTATTCTCTACACACAAGTTAATGCTTGTTGTAGAAGCAACTTTACACACTCCAAAGCTATGTGGACCAAACGTGGAACAGACAGTAAAGTGTGAACTTAGAAAATTGTGTTGTCGTCATCGTACCTTGATCAATATCACCTCACAGTAAACTCTATGTTCTGTCTCAGCACTTTTACAAATGTTGCTTAAAACAAGGGATCAACCTGCTTGAGTGTAGTATGGAAAAAATATATAGTATTGACTAAAAAAGCTTGACAAAAGGTGAGTTTCACCAACTTAATTAATATTTGCCGTTAAGATATTACAAGATCTCCAGCATTTCTTTTTTCTTTTTTTTCTCTGTTTTTACAAATGGCCACAAACTTTTATAAACTGAAGCAAAGAGATATAAATAAATGGTCAATATTTTTCCGTAGAAGACTTAAGAGGTCAAACCCTCTAGATCAGTTTCTATAATGTAGAGTAAAATAATATGTATTGTCATGGTGTAATTGGTCCATTTAAGGTTACAGTCTCCTAATTTTATAGCCTGGTGAAGACCAGGGGACATTTTATTATGTCCTAATGTGGAAAATCTCAGAATTACGTGAGGTAATAAAAGCAAGGGCTTAAAAAGCCAACTATTCTCACCTTTATAATTACCCAAACCCACTTGGAACACCTTAAATCATGGCAGGCATGCTATAAACTCATAAAATCTACACAAGAGAGACAGAGGGAGTAAAAGTATTTTTATTAACCACGGTGGGATTGTATTAATTAATCCAATTCCCCTGAGATGCAGTATTGTCATTTCATGGCGCTCTCTGCAGAGGAACAGCAAAGGGTGAGGGAAAATGTGACTTGGGTGCTAAGTGGAAAGGTAAGAGCAAAACAAAAAGAAAAAAAATGTGTTGGTTTTGATGGGGCTGAGATAGAAAGCAAGGATGGTGAAGGTGCAGTGATGGATGCGTGCCGTGGTATCGATGCACAAATGTGTTCTTAAAGCTCCACCGTGAATTATGCATTAACAACCTTACTCTCAGTGGAAAGAGAAGCAGAGAAGTGGCTATGGACCAGAAAAGGCTCTTTGGCGGCCAAGCGGATGGAAACACAAGGTTTGAAAAAGACAGAAAACATCCTTTTTATATTTAAGTTATAGCCCAATAAAGACTTTGACAGATTCAGTCAAAGGTATTATTGACAGTTGAATCTTACAAAAGTAGCTTATGGTTGTGAAATGGAAAGAAAAAAAGGATCCCTATTTTTGAAAGTTGTAGAAATAAAAATCTAATATTTGCAGGGAGTATTCGGTCTGAGTAAATCATTTGCTGCAAGTCCCACAGTCAGCTTTGTAAAACTCGAGACCAAAATTTTTGTCCACTCTTGTTTGCAAAATAGCTCAGTTGGTCAATTTGGATTAAAGAGCAGCTCTGAACAGAAATTGTTAGGTTCTGCAGTGGATTTATGTCTACTTTGCACTGGACGAACCGAAGAGACGAGTTCCTTTAACTAGACACTTGCACTGTCGCTCTGACTGCATGTTTGGGGTCATTGTCCTCCTGAAAGGTGGATAATCTGTGTCCTTTTTACGATTTGTGCAGCTTTTAAGAAGCTTTTTTCCAGAATTGCCTTGTATTTAGCTCCATCCATCTTCCTGACCAACTCTGTCTCTGCTGATGCATCCCCACAGCATAATGCTGCATAATGCTGCATAATGCTGCATAATGCTGCTGCTGCTGCCATGGGCAAGTTTTTGTTCTTTTTTTCTCAGTTTTTTTCTCTTCATATGTTACTTCTGGAAATGTGAAAAGTAGGATTGAGTGGTTTCGAGATAAAAACTGAAATTTAATTTTGGTTATTTTAAATTAAGAGTAATTAAAGGTTTCCACTGAAACACAGGCGAACAGTTTTGTAGATCTGTCTAAATCATATTTTCTTCTTGTTTCTTTAAGAACAAAGTAGGAGCATGAACAAGGGTGATGTTCAGGGTTTATGTTGGGGTTTGTCAGTCCATTATGCTTTTGTTTTGTAGAAAATACAGAAAACTAGGTTATTCGTGTTATCTGCAATTTAAAACCTTTTCCGGGAGGACTGGACATTGTCTGTTTGTTTTTTTTAAAATGATTATTAATTTAACTTTTTGGGAGCAATTACTTTATCGGGTATTTTAAGACACTTTGATTTAATTCAAATCATACAGAAAGCCAACCTGGAGGTCACCTTTCTGTCTTTTGCTGGTTTTCTCTTTCTGGCACCATCACAAAATGTTATTCTGCTGTAATTTAAAGCGTCATTGGCTGACTTTGATGCAATCTGGCTGCAAGTCAGTAACCCCAAATCTGAAACCATGGATCTTCCCTGAGAAGTAGGGCATGTTCCCTTTATTTAAAGAAGGAGAGTCTATTTCAGGCGAAGCAGATTAAGTATCCTGGTATTTGCTCAGGTGTGGCTCTAAAAAGGTAAAAACCAGAGGCTGAATGTTTGATATGTAAAGCTATAACAATGTGCTCAGTAATGATGAATAGAGTTGAGCCATGAAAACCTCTTGTCTTGCCAGACTTCTCACTTTCCCCTTGTACCCTAAACTTTGGCTAACGAGAAAAAGCAGTTCTGGCACCTTTTTGTTGTATTTACACAAAAAGGTCTCCATCTAGAGAAACTCTAGGCATAAAGGCAAACATTTTTGGGTTGTCCTTTTACTTGCTGGAAGGATTTGATGCTATGCTCTATTCCTCTATTCTAGTAATGACAGATGAGATTAAAACGTTGTGGTTGCAAGTCTGGAAACCGATGAGTTTCTCTCATTTTTGTCCCGTGGTTTATGATCAGGCCAACAATTCTGAGCAATGCAACCTTTCTATGTATAGGTTCATACATACAATATTCAATGATAGAGATCATGCAATATAATAATTTGGTCATTTGGGCTTCTGAGTACAGAGTGAAAACAATAAGAGGCAAATAGGAGATGAAAGAAATGGCTATAGATGATGTGGAGATTTATCCGTTCTCCTTGCTGAGTTCTTGATGTATGAGGTTGAAAAAGAGTCAGTGGTATTATTTATTAATACCAAAATAAATAAATATTTTGGTATTAAATACAGCTGGTCCATTTCTCATGCTTCCTTTGTGAGTTAGCAAGACAAAATGGCAACCAGGAAGAGATTGTGATCTGCTTTAAGTTGCACTAGGGAAAGCTGGGCGTTCCCTAGTGTGTTGTTTCCTCTGACCCTGGCTCTCATTTGCATTTAACATGTCATTTATTGTAGGTTATGCTTAGCAGCTAGCTAAAAAAGATAGAAGGAAAACACAAAATGTATTCTCAACAATGAGCTGTCCCAAGCTCCCTAATGGTTCCCAGAACCCTGAAGAATTTTACAGTATCTATGGAATTAAATTTATGAGGTTTTATGGAAGATTTATGGACCAGATTATGTGCAGTACAATCCCACGTCTTTACTGGTACAAAAATAATAGAGTGTCCTTTTGGAAAACTCTTTCCTGGTTTTATGCTTTGTGCTTCACATAAGAATGGGAATTAAAGCTGCAGTTTGTAGCTTTTATTAAAAAAAATGAAATAAAAAAAACTGTTTACATATTGCTAAAACTATCACTATGTCCTGACAGGATGAGACAGCTAATGGGTGAAGAACAACTCAATCTCCTGTGCCTCCTCCTGGTGGCCCTACTGCCACCTGCAGAAATAGAAACGACCAATCAGAGTCACGCGGGTGTATGCGCTGCCCATACCCTCCCTCTTGCTTTCTGCTGAGCTACAGCTGGTTCCCCACACTACAGCTTGTATGCTCAGGCTAACGAGTGACAGCGCTTAGACCTAACTCTTAGCTCTGATTGGTTGCTTCAGACTGAGCAGTGTATTTCTGCAGACAGCAGCAGGACCAGAGCAGCTCAATTTCTTTTTTTTTCACAGACTGTCACAACATGCAGGCAGCTTCCGCTTAAGCTGTCTCCGTGTCAGCTTAAGGTAGTGTCGGTGTTGCATTCAAACAATAAGATATGACTAAATTAATAGTGATTGCTTTATTTCTCTAAAATGTTTCTATGAAGTCATCTAACAAAAATGTTAAGTTGTAACTTTTTTAACAGTTGCTACTTTAAAAGCAGAGAGGATTTATCCGCCTCACAATCCCACCGTAACGGTTACATTTATGGAGAGCAGACCGTCTTTTGTGGCATCGCTAACGGGCAGAACATAATTATTTTCCTGCTCTGGCTGTGCTATGTGTGTAACGGGATACCTGTGCAACTTCACTGCGTTTTGTGAGGTGTTAAGCTTCGAACTTTTGTGTCTGAGCTGTGCTTTGGATCTTAAAAACCATCCATTATCATTATTTTCCTTAAAGGGAACTTGAAGAGCACTACTCACACTGTACGGACAGCTTAATTTATCATCATACCCAGTTTGTTCTCTGTTATTTAATTTGTTTCAAAGATTTTAGACTTTTGATCAATAGTAATGCGATCATTGTTCCTGAAAATAAAGAGTAATACCGAGACTCTTCAGTGCTGCAGCATTTAACAATGGTTTCAGACAAGGTCCTTGAAGGGTCACTATCCTGCAAAGTAATACTGCACACTCTTTTTGCCAGCGATTGCATCATGCAGCTGACATAAACTAATAAGTAGCTGCATCTGTGACTAGTTTTCTTTATCATTCATCGGTAATCGTAGCTTAAGATGGATTTGAGTTTACAAATATTTGAAGGGGAAAAGATCTGCAAACGAACCAAAAGTGACAGATTGTTTTCGAAGTTGTGTTCTGTGGAGCTTTAATCTGTGGTCAGTATCTCACCTGCGGAGTTAGGCTGAATCACAATACTGCTGTTCTGAAACAATTTTATTCTGAAAAACTATAGAAAGGTTTTGGCGTTTGCACATTGTGGTTTCCTCCATAGAATCTTGTGTGTAATTAACAAGGAAGCCATAATTATCTAATTCCCCAGGAAAATACAGTGAAAATAACTTTACTACAAATAGTTTTTTTTTTGTTCATCATGTGCTTTGTCACATGGCACAAACATCTGAAGGCTGTTTGAATGGAAGAAATAAACATTCATATCATTTAAAAAGTACAAACTAAAACAGTTATTGTTTTCAGATGATATCTGTTGCGTGTTTCTTCAGATGTAGGAGATAAAACGGGGCTTGATAGGCGAGTAGCCTGAGTCACTCTCATGTCACAGCTGGGCTTGCCTAAAAAAATTGACTGTGACTCCTTCATCTGTCTCTCAGCAGCCTGCGTCCAGAGTTTCCATGGTAACCAAGTGCTGCATTGGTCAATTTTGGGATAAAACTGAAAAAAAAAAAAAAAAAACACTTCCTCACACCATTAGGTTTATTCCTAAACCAGTTTTGAGGTGTAATTAGATCATTTTCCCATCAAGATATGCAGTTATGTTAAAGTTTCAAATATCTAGTTCTTGCTTGTTGTGAGGTTAAGAAAACTGGAGGAAATCCTACATTTTTAATGTTCTGTTGTTCATGCCAGTACCAATGACAGCAAAACACTCCTAAAGCATGATGTCATCTCTACCAACACAAGTTATTTTTGTGTCTTGCATTTCCCAAAATGTACTTTTACTACAAGAGTTGCAGTTGCAAATGAGTGCATATTAAATTTTCTACTAATTTCTGTTCAATTAGTGAAAACTGAACAGAATCACATAATTTTCACTCTCGAGTGCAACGTCTTCGCTTTACGGAGGTCAAATTGCAACTGTAACTTCAAAACTGTGTGCATCTTGGTGCTTTAACCATCAGCTGGCTGCTCCAGAAAGGCCCCCATCTATCACCAAGGACTAATTCAATCAGGGCCGGCATCTCAATCAGCAGTGGGTTGGCTGCTGCTTCTGGCCAGTCACCATGCCACCGGCGGCAGCTCCAACACACCGACGAAGACGCGCTCAGGAAGGACGGAAGGAAAGCGGAAGGGAACGAGCGCGGGCGTAGTTAGAACGAGATGCCAGCGAACAAGTAGTCAGGGTGTGAAAAGGAAAACCAAATGCTTCAGCTGCCACTTGTGTATGAGTGATGTCCCTCTGTTTCTGTGCTGTGTGTGTGTGGTGTGATGTAGGCCATGTGTCTGACCATACGTTTGTGTTCCAGCTCCGCCTCAGAGGACCTGGGCTGCAGGCGTGGAGACTTCAGCAGGAAACACTATGGCTCGGTCGAGCTGGTGAGTCCCACCCACAATGCCCCCATCAGCCTGTTGCTCTCTTTGCTTCTCAGTGTGACCGCTCCCTCCCTCCATTAGTTATTTTATTTTATGATCTCCCCTCCCTTCCTATCTGTCTCTGAATCTCTCTGCCATCCCCTCCTGTCTGTTCTCGTGGCTGGACAACAGAGGAGGGGGGTGGCTGATGAGTCACGACACACTGGGTGTGGTCCGTAGCCACGCTTTGCCAGTGTTCATCACAACAGGTGTGCCACTCGCTGTGACATGCGGCTCCTCTTGCCTCCGTCTCCAAAATTCTTGCCTTTTTTTTTTTTTAACTCTGCTGGTCTAAAAGTGCTGCACAGTGTGGGTTTTTGTGGTTGATTACTAAGATGTTGAGTCACAGCTGCCATAGGGGATGGCGTGTGCGTGTGTGTGTGTGTGTGAGGGTGCATCACTACTAAATGTGAGCTGTACACGCTGATAGCCTGGAGGGGGAGGAAGTCTGTAGAGTGATTGTACTTCCTACCAGAGGCGTATTGAGGGTCTGTCCATGAGTCCCACACACCACGTGGATGATAGATTAGTGTCGCGGAGAAACCACATGCTGCCCTATCAGCACCAGCAGACAGACGCTTCATACAGTGGTGCTGCGTGAGACGAGAGCGCATGTGATAAAAGTAGACAGAGAAGGAATATGAGACACTATGATGTCACCAATAACCTCACGTGATCCAAAGCCACCACTACTTTTTGCTTCAGGCGGGTCTCTAATGGATTGCTAGTCGTCGCCTGTGGTTTGTCCTTAATCTTGAATTGAAGAAGCAGAAACTTGAAAGTCTTATTCGTGTCATCTTGATGTATTAATTTGCTGTTCCTGAAGAGTTTACTTCAAATACTAACTATGAGCAGCTTTTCTGCTCATAGTTATAGGTCGGCAGTGGTGCCATAGTTTTCTTCTTTTTTGGATGATTAGTGCAACAGTCCTCCAGGGCACGGTAAATATTTGGTATTTTGTTTTATAAAAAGAAAAATTCTTTAAACCTACAGAACTTCATGTCTGACCTATTTTTGTGTTCCTTGGTTTTTCTGAAGTTGATTGTTCTCTAATATTTTCTAACAAAACCTCTGAGGCCTTCACAGAACATCTGGATTTATACTGACAGTAGATTATGCACAAGTGGACTCTGTCCACAAATAAAGAGACAATTGCTAGCATTGGGTTTTCAAGGTGTCATAGTAATAGGGACTGGGTACAAAAGCATGCCCCACTTTTAAGAAAAGTAATATGAACACCATGTCCCATTTTCCTTCCACTTTACAATTATGCACTGCTTTTTGTTGTCTCATAAAATCCCAAAAGGTTCTACTGAAATTTGAGATTTCATTGTAAAAAAAAAAAAGAAAAGAAAAAACTCAAAGGGTGTGAGAAGTTTTACAAAGCACTGCTTTGACAATAAGATACCAAGATAAAAAAAAAAAAGACACCTTAAGCCTATTTTTAAAAAAATAATCTATTATATTCTGGGATAAAGACATTTTTCAAGTATCCAATTAACATCACATCAGTACAGATGCTAAGGATGAAGCCGAACTACTCCATGACAGAATCCATGCTGCTCTGCTGCACGGACAGCCTGGCAGGGATCAACTAAAGCCCACTGAAGTTATTGTTGTATTCAACCAACATGACATTTATGGATCCTTTGGGTAACTTTGTGAATTTTATGAAAATTCAGTGACAAATATGCATGCCAAGTGCAGCAGGCCTGGGGGGTTTATTACTTTCTTTGGGAGGAATTGTTTGTTTTACGCGTCCTAGCTAATGCACCAGAGCTCATTCAGCTTAAAGCAATATGCACTCTAAACTCATTACAAAAACCATTTCCCTTTTTTAAATCCAGACAAACAATTACATTTCCTTTCCCACACGAAAGCAAAGATTTAATTTTACTTTGAAATCAAGACTCAAAAATAGAGCGCATGCATGGCGACATGCAGTTTTCCTCCCTGAGGTTGTTTCTGATCATCAGCGTGGGCTTCTCTAGCCCTGTCATTAATTTTCCATTACCCACCTCCTCCTCTAATAAACAAGCCACACAGACTTTTATCCCATCAGTAATGACGTGTGTTAAAAACAGACTCCTGCTGGTGAGGATTATTTATTAAATTTGTGCAGGCCTTGTTATGCTACCTGCATATATTTGAAATTCAAATACCATATAAGTGCTTCACCATCGACACTGAGTCAAGAAATATGCTGATCAATTGATATCCAGACAAATCACATGATCTTCTGGCTGATCACTGCAATAATTGTTCTTGAAAAGTAGAGAACAGTTTCTGCAGGTGTAGTCCTACTAATGGCTGAAAGGTGATGGTCTAGAAAATAGCATTAACATCTCAATGGAGAAGGTGAATTGTTAGGGTTGTCTGAACTTGCATACACAGAAGCACAATTGAAAACAGAGGCATATCAGCCATGCTGGAAAAATATTCTGCAGCAACCAGGTAACATCTGGCCTTGCAAAGGTTGATAGAAAATCCCAAATCCATCACACACAATGTGTAAATTCTGCATGTTATTCTGAATATGCTGTTTTCATTTATGAAAAATATACTTTTACATTGTAGGTGACATTCTCAGGTAACGACAGAGAACACACCCCGTAACATTTAGTGTTAGCAGGATCCATGACAAGAAACAGATGTGCTGTAATAATTTGAATCAAATTATCAGGCAAAGAGATTCAGGAACGTACAAAGTTTTACTCTCTGTGACAAATAATTTGTATCTCCAGAAACAAAAAGCTTTTATAACATCCCTATTCTAGAAAAAGTTACTATGTACATTCACTGCTTAAAGTAAGGTACGACCTCTTTAAATTTTGAGGGTTTATTCTTATTTAAGAGATTTGGGTAGCTGTATGTGTTTTTACAACCTTTTGGCTCAGTCTGTGTTGTCTTGGCTCTTCATGCATACCATATGGAGAAACTGGCTTCCTACATAATATGCCAAAGCAGCTTTGCTTTACAAAAAGATATCTGAAGATGGTGTTCTAATTGCATCATTGACTCCATCCAGCATCAACATAGATAGGTCACATAATAACAACCTTTGTCTGAATGACAGTCAAAGTGCGTCAGTGCAATGGCATGTGAATGTGGGTGTATGTGTATTTGTGCATGTGGGCAAACACAAGTAAAAATTTGTTTGTGTTCAGAGGGTGTATGTGAGTGAGTCACCTGAAAGCACACAGTTAGTGGTAAGGACGGTAAAAGGCCTGCAACACTCGATACCCCAGAGCTGCAGAGAACAGGTGGACAGACATAAGGCACCACCCCACAGCAACCACAAAGAGACGGGCTACGAAGCGCGGAGGCAGCCCCAAAGAGACAAAGAGCATCAAAACCTCCCAACCTTCCCACGCCGCCTTCTGTCAGGCCTGGGATCCAGACCCTAAAGTGACCCGGAACCCGCACTAACTCCCAGAAGTAAGACAGCCCAGCACCAAGTAAGAGAGACGCAAACATGCCGCACTGGCTTCTGGAGCTCAGAAGAACCAAGGCAGGACGGGTACATTACCACCCACCTGGTCAGCTTGTTTCAGAGAAGTTTAGAGGGAGGGATTCCCACCATAGCCTAGCTTGGGGCCCAATGCCCACAGCTAATCCATCACAACCCCGAAAAATATAGAGCCTGACATGAGTCCACCAGCCCAGGACATAGCATTGTCGCCCCCCCAAACTCCCAGTACTTTCTTTTCACCATGATTCAAACTGTTTACATGGCATAAATTAAATGAGCATGTTGTCTATTTGCATCAACTGCTTAACCGGCACGTCTAAAATACTTACATGTAAATCAGTGGAGTCCAGAGGAAACTGATATCCTCATGACAATTAAGAGGTTTAAAAATGTCCAACAACTATCTCCTTAAAGACATATAGGAATAGTACCAAGAAGAGCAGAATTCAGCTTAAATCAGTACATTATAATCACAAAACATCTACAAAAGCTCCGCTTGCCACAACTTACATAAACATAAGACAAAACTAACAATGCTCCAGACGATCAGTTAGTCCATTTGCACGCAATGTGACTGCAGTTTATTACTTTTAGTTACATCTACAAAACACTTTCTGGTCAGTCTCGTTGATTTTCAAAGTGTGACTCTTGTATTGCACTACTTTGAAGTATTTATTCCAAAGTCTGAAAACCACTGTGAGATATTGATTTAGAGCAGGGTGTTCCTATTAGGGGAGACCAGCAAAAGCCAAGCCATGACTCACCTTGTCTGTTTTATTTTTGGCATCATGGCAGCAGCCGGTAGCCGTTGCCAATATGAGGATGCAGCTCTACAGACACAATTGCTGGAGTAGATATCATTCACTGTCATCTTCACAGACTGAGATGCTTTAAAAATATGGCCTTTACCTGTATGTTTGTAGTTTCTGTATTTAGACTACCCAAACATGGATTAGTGAAGATACTTGAGTCTCCTGAGACAGGTCGAAATTAAGCCAAAAAACTGTTACTGAGACTTTCGTAGTATTTTAGGGATAAGTAAGAATCCTAATTTTTCTGTTTTCACAAATGTTTTACAAATTGCAAATGTGGCTGTTTTCTAGATTAGCATTCATATTCTTCACTGATCTGCACTCGCTTGTCCATGCAGAGTCGTTAGAAGGCCAGCGCCCTCAGAGTACGTACTGGACAAAAAGCAAAACACCAGCTAAAACTGAAACTGCAGAGCATAACACCTTCATTCCATCGTACTCTAAGGTCTGTGTTAAAACGTTATACTGACCTGCATTAGTTTTACTGAAAAAAGAGTCAAATTACCATCGTAAAGCTATAGACAAAAATGAGCTCAGACTATTTTAAAATCATTTTCTGGCACAGTAAGTTTCAAATTACTTTTTTATGAGGGAGTGGTTCTGCAGCGTTCATTTAGGAACTGACACTTCACAGCACCGGCGTTTTTTTTGCCCCCTTTCTTTTTTTTTTCTTTTTTTTTTTGTAGTCACCCCAAACCACATGTCAGTTTCGCTAAGCTGAACTATAAGGCAGACTTTGATGAACAGATATTTAGACAAGGAAGAGAAAGAGGATGAAACTGAGCTGAAAAAATTATTGCAACTTCCAAACATTTCAACTCTCAAGTGGTCAGGCGAGGAGAATTAAACAGCGATGGAAACTAAGGTGGGTTTCTGGCAATGAACGTCTTTGTAATCAGAACATTTTGGATGCATGGTGTGGTAATGTATCATATTGCTTGGTAGCATCATTTAGGTTTAATTCACATTTCTTTCTCGTCCTTTTTGGGTGCAGAAAAAAATGAGCTGCTCTTTTTGTAATTTGTGCCACATTTTATTCGCATGAAGATTGAAAGATTTAAGCACAACTATATTAGTTACTAACTATAAAAAAGGGCAAACACTGTGTTTTTCTTCTCAAATGTTGTTTTGAACCATATGTGCAACTGCACATATGGCTGGTACACAATCTCTTGCATAATATGGCCCAAACAGGCGTGGAGAAACCGAAACTATAGAGGGAGTGTGGTTTACCAGCAACCATATAGTATGCATTTTATCATATATGCTTCAAAGTTTGTTAGATTGTTCAACTAAACTTAAAGAGTGAGCAATGGTCACAGGAAAATGGTTTGGTTTCAATAACTTGTTGATTTACTGGTGAACTACTGTGAAATCATCGGAAACCAGGAAGCTCCATTCTGGACATAGATAAGGATTTTGCAAAAACCCATTGCTATACAGCATATCCTGATGGAGTTCATGACTAAATAGATTTAGGTATGACAAATACAGCCTCAGGCAAAGATCTGACAGGGTCAACACATAATACGCAATACACTAAACATAGTGCGCAAAACAGGAAGTAAGATTTTACAAGAGATAACGCGGTAGCTAAAGTCCACAACTCTAAACAAACAGCACTATAAAGCACTTTGTCTATGACAGAGAAATATCAATTTCAGCCACTGAATCCTGCAGTGTCAGGATCCTATCAAATATATTGATTGATTGCTTGGAAACATTTCAATGCTGGTTTTATTAGGTGTTTATGGAAAACCTAAGAATTGTATATTTTATTTCTCAAATGGCTTCATAAACTGTAAACAGCGCTTTAGTAGCATATTCCAAGCAGATGCCAACTTTAGCACTGAGCTAATAACACTCAATATTCTTCACTTTGTATGTGTCTGTTTGCATGTTTGTATGAGAGTCCTTCTCTTACTACAAAATAAGAGTCTGAAACACAAATGCAACCAAATGCAACAAATGCAAACTTTTAGAACTGAAGTCCATATTGTGGGGTTACTGGGTTTTTTTCTCAAGCCACAGTCGCATTCCTACAGCAGCTGTTTAGTCATTTGAATCATCATATTATTTGGAATATAGATATATCATTGGATTTAAATAACACAAAAGTCTAGTGGCACAAAATTTCTTTACACCCACAGTCATGGTCTTTTTGCTACACAGCAGACGTTTTTTAAGATCAGGGGTTTAATATATTAAATTCTGCACAGAATCAATATCCTGCAGCCCTTTTCCACACAGAGTCACAAACTGGCTGTCTGCCTGTATTACATGCACCAGTTACTCTCATTAGCAAAAGTGAGGATCAATTAAATCTGTATGCCAGCACACACTCACTTGTTTTGATTTTTTTTTTCAGGAACTTTTTCATTTTCGTTCTTAACAGCATGTACTTCATGACAGAATCTGCATTAAAGACAGGCACAAAGGCAACCCCCACCATGTCCAGTGGGTTTAGTCACTGAAAACACCACAAGTCCACTTTCAGAAGCTTTATTGCATTGAGGACGTTCGATGAAGCCGGTAACGATTGTCACAGCTTCATCGTGACACGACAGCTTACAGAGCTTGAAATGAAAATGTTCCGTCGATGAAGGCAGTGACAGCAAGGTGGGCGCTGGCTGCATGAAACACAAAACCAAGGAAAGTGTTGGAGGTACAACTCTTCAGACGACACTCTCGTGTTGATCGCTTCTGTGTGGGCATGTAGGTTTGTCTCCGCGCTGGCTGATGTGCGGCGGCGGCGCCCGGCGACGAACGGAGCCGAGGCTGCTGTCAGAGCAAGCATGTTCGCGTCTTTTGAGGAACATTGTATTCAGAGTTAGTTGTCAGTCTTTCACGTCGACTGGTGAGCAGACGGCTCCACTCCCACCTGCCTACCAGTGTTACTGTCATCGCCTCGGAAGCTTTTGACTGCACTGCCACTTTGAATTTATTCCCACTCTCAGCATGTGTGGATCACACTGTGTGCGGCTGCATCTGCTTGTGTTTATTAACCACATAAATTAGGATCAGCAGCAGCGACTGTGGATACAAGCCACAACCTCCTGGTAGAAACAAAGTGAAGTGTGTGGTTTGTTTGGTTCCCTGATGTTGACCAAATACAGTGCTAACGCCTTGTTGCTATACAAATGAACTTTTTGTACATTGACTCCAAAATCTCTTAGATTAATTTGTCTCTCTAAAACACCCTTCATGAGTGTGTGGGTTTATGGGTTAGTGCACATGATGTACCTTGCACAGTCATCCAATGACCACTGAAGATTGGCCCAGAGCTGTCGCACGCAGGATGCTGGGCCTTGAGGACCGACTTTGGACACCATTCGCATGCATTCGAACCTCACCAAGAGTTCATTCAACCACACCGAAACCTAAGTTTGTAGGCGGACCTGAGTTCACTTCTTTGGTCCTCATTAGAGTTCGATTGAGCCTGAAATGTCCTGCTGGAGATAGGCACCAGCACCCCTCTCAAGCCCAACAGGGACAACAGTGTAATGAGGATGGATGGATGGATGGATGGATGGATGGATGGATGGATGGATGGATGGATGGATGGATGGATGGATGGATGGATGGATGGATGGATGGATGGATGGATGGATGGATGGATGGATGGATGGATGGATGGATGGATGGATGCTGATGATTGTGTGAAAGGTATCTTGATTTTTTTTAATATCCTCCTATGGGAACCGTTGCCTACATGCCTTAAATGAAGCTTCACAAATAAAGTGATGCTTGTAAAGTTTTTTAAGCCGAGTTGACAATGATTGGTGTTTTGGAAAAAGTTTTTGTATTATTATCATCATCTAACACACATTCAGTAGTTTAAAAAAAAAAAAGTCCTGCTGTGAATGCATATCCAAACAACTTAGTTGTTTACATTTACTGCCGTCGATTCTTGTTTCTTCATTCCCCCTCTGGTTTTTCCGTGAGACATCACTAATCATCTTCTAAAGAGATCATACATGGCGCACATCTGCTTTGCTCCGTGATCCAAGACTTCACTTCGGCATTTACACATTCCTCGGGGCCCTTAAAGCTGCTGCCCCCATTAGCGAGAGCAGTGGGTCGGTCGATAGCCTGATGCTTTCACTCCTAGTCAGAAGATTTTTTTTTTTTTTTTTTCTCTTATGTGAAACGCATACAAATTATTGAGGTGCTGTCCGCTTGGCTGCATTAGTCTTTTTTACAGGTTTTAATCAGGCGAGCATAGCAGCTAAACTGCCAAACAGCTTTTTTTTCTTCTTTTTTTGATTTCACAAGTAATTGTTTCCTTTCGTGGGGTGTTATTTCACCTCTACATCATGCATTTTATCTCCTTATTTGCACAGCATTAGAGAGCCTCTCTCTCTCTCACACACACACACACACACACACACACACACACACACACACACACACACACACACACACACACACACAACGGTTTACCTCCTGGCTTGAAGATGTTAGCTTGTAATAATAATTTCCATCAAAGTCCACACAAAGCTATAAAAGCAAGAGCTAACAAGAGAAATTTGTTTATCAAAAAGATTGATCCTGTTTGCTAAAGAGCCGTATAAGTAAAAATAAAGGAGCCTGGATTTGCAAAAATAAAAAACATAAAATGTTTGTAGCACAGATTACTTTCTACTCAGTCTTCTTGAGAGTTTGAAAAGTTCATTCACATTCTGGAAAATACAAAATCCCTGGCACCCAGTGTTATTTAAAGACTCATAACTCGGGTTATGCATTCATGAATACGACTCGGTGTCGTGGCTTTTGCATTTCCAGAACTTCCCAAATATGCAGTATGTTTGTGGGTGGGATTGGAGGATTAAGAGGTTGCACATAGCAGGTTCCAGCAGCATGATTGATTCAGTATAACGCTTAAAACATATGATAAACCACCTGTTATGTCTCATAAACAGCAACTTTATTAATATGTCTTCCCACGCACCTCATCTGCTTGTGTTATCTTTAAACCAGCAGACACGTGTAATGTTCCAAGAGGAAAAATCGAGTTAGAGGATTTATGATTTTCAGTACTTTACTGATATGATACAAGTCCAATTTCATAACCAGGGTTATGAGCCTAGACTAATGTCATATGAGTAAAATGCTTCAAATTCTGAATCAGATGTCTGCTTCTTCTAGAATTAGTTCCTTGACAGATTATTAAAATAAAAAGTAAAAAATTGTGGATCCAAGAATAAAATAATAGAAATTGCATAAAAAACAAAAAAAGCCGACAGCAAGCTTTTTTTTGGTCTTGTTTGTCTCTGTCACTAATTTGATTTGCCACATTTCATTTCCTGCTCTGAATGCAGCTCATTATTCTGTATATTCTTTACAGTCTGAGTCACTGGATTGTCTGTTTGACACCCTGAGATATTTATGTCCTCGTCTCAGTCAGAAACCCCTCCTGAACTCCCGTTCCATCGTCTTGCTGTCTAGCATTAAACAGCTTGGGTAAAAAATATTCCCTATCCTGTCTGGTTTCACAGAGTCTGCACCAGTATAGTTTGTAATTTCACCTCAACCGTATTTATTGTTATCGCACATTTAAACTTTTAATCTTTCTGTTTCTTTCTTTTTACTATATGTGAAAATATTTCTCAAGGTGCAAGATCTTGAAGTGATAATGGTGACCAATATTTTGTTATTTTTGATCGAATTTGAGTCCGCCACATGCAGTGCTGTAATTCAGATTGCATTTATACTATGATTTCACTGAGACATAAAAGCTGGTCATATGGATGGAGCTGGAAGCAGAAAAATCCTGTCATCCTCCGACCTTTCTGCTCTCCTTCCAGTCTGACTGAGCTTACAATCCTGGTAAAGCGCTTGACGAAAAGTGAAATGGTTGAACAGGTACCACTTAATTTGCAAGTCATACGGGCCAAAATCTGGATCTTTCCAGTTTGGTGGATAAATCATAGCGTTGCATAAGAATCAACCCACCAGCGTTCTGCCTGAAAACTCTGATATTCTTAATAGACCACATGTTTTCTAAAGCACTGCATTGTACTGAAGATTGAAGCAAGAGTTATTCATACAAGTTGTGCTGTGGATGGGGGTTAATTGTGCCTTATGTAAGTTTTTCTATGGGACAAATAAATGGGACTTTTTTTTTTTTTTTTTTTTCATTTTCTCAGCCAGAGGCGTCGAAAGCAGCTTCTTCCACTTCCCATCTGGATTGCATTTGTAGAAAAGCTCAAACACAACAAAAAGGTTAAAAAAAAAAAGATTTTAAAATGGAGACTTGCGATACATAAAGGACAAAAAGATTTTATTATGCTTCTTCTCCTCTTTCTTACTCTTAAATGCCTTTTTCAACAAAGCGGTTTATTTATTTTAAATTCCCCTTCTAATTTTCATTTCTTCCCACATCCTCATCCTAACTTCTTTCGTATTATTATTATTATTATTATTATTATTATTATTATTATTATTATTATTATTATTATTACTTCTGCCATCTCTGCCTGCCCACCTGCCTCTCTTCTTCCTCTCTACATTTCCTCCCCGTCAGCTGCCTCCCTCTCTACGAGGGTTGTGAGTCTGCATGAACAAGCCCAATGATGAGACCCAATTATCTATCAGAGGATAGAAAAATATTGATTCAATAGCCTAACCATAATAACCAAATGTGTTTAAAATGCGATTCTGTTTGTAAAATGTTCCTATTGCACAAATGTTCCTATTGCACGTCAAAATTGAAGCTGCTTCAATGGGTGATGGTATGCATGTGGTCTGTCTTTAAGCAGGATAGGGTCTCTGCTATGTTTGTGCATTCTACTTCATTGAGTTTGACTTTAGTGCAGGGTTGTTGTTTTTTTTTTTCTTAAGTTTTGGTCATAATTACTTTTGCCCTTCTTTCATCAAGATGGTTTAAGTTTTTAATTTTCTACAGAAAGTCTTCACACATGAGTTAAAATGGTTAAAATAAAAGAACCCCAGAAAAGTAAAAGTTGTATTCTTGAGGTTACATAAGTTTACATAGCCTTGAATTAATTAATTAAGGGCTCACGGATTCAATTAATAATTTTTTTTTTTTCGAGTAATTTGAAATTAAATGCGGCTCTTCTTGTTAAATTTTCCTGAGACTTTGCATTTTTATAGCTAAATCTACTGGTAATATTTAAGCTTTCCTTAAATCTTTGAGGTCTTTGTGTGAGGATGTTTTGTGAAACCAAAACGAAACTTTTAGCTGAAGTTTGACGTCAACAAACGGAAAGAACACAATGCTCTTAGTGGAACGTAGTGGTGGCAGCTTCCAGCTTGAATTTTTAGATTAATGTAAAACCAGAATCAGGTCAAACTGGAAGTCAGTTGGACTAAAAAACCTTCAACCTTCAGATCTAAATCACCTGAACATTTGTGAAGCAGATGTTGGCCGCTGATAGACTGAATGCTGAAATTGCATCTTTCTGTTTGTTTGTTTTTAGTCAAATTGCACATTAAAGGTATTCATGATTAAAAGTAGTCAGTTTTGATCATTTTTATTGGGACGCATAGCCTTTTGCAATGCACTGTGCTTGTAGTCTGTGCCTCTTTTCCTTATTTTTTTCCCTCCTTTCGTCTTTCTGCTACTGCTTCTATAAAACACCTCAGTGTTTTATAGGTTGTTTGCTAAAGTGTGAAAGCATAACAGGGCCCCCTCTTCTCCCCTGTTGCCTCTTCGTTGCCTCCTTCAGCCCAAAGAGACTCATTGGAGTGCAGCTCTCTCCTCCTTGGCAACTCCTCTGTTAAGATTTAGAAGCAGAGTCTGTGTGATGCATGTGGGTGCGGAGACCCCCACGCAGACTTCCCAGAGCACTTAATCCCTCTTTTCTCCTGACATTTTTCACTTTTCAAACTCCCCCGATACAGACGATGCGAATGCTACAGCTTTCACAACATGCTGGCCCGAATGCACGCTGAATGTTTTCCCCACTTGTGCAGCCCGCTAACACACACACGCGCCCAGGGGAGGCGGCTCGCGGCTTCGTCTGAATGCTGCGCCGGGTTCCCCTGCATTATGCTGCTAGTGGATGCTTCATGTTGCAGGAGGCGAGAGAAATGGGAGGAGATGGAGGCTGACAGCAGCAGAATTTACTTTCCCATTTCCTCACACACGGACACACACGCCCACACACATTTGGATCTTGATAGCAAAGCCCATTGAGCCACCCGTGAACACAGTCACATACCGCCACGCTGGGAATTTATTGGTTTTCACCCGTATTAATATGCATCCGGCAGCAAGAGAGTGCGGTGTTTTCTGCGGCTTCTTGGAAGACGCAGCTAATTATTTCAGAGAAAACCTCTCTGTCGTTTATCAGAGCTTCACACCTGCTGTAAGCGGGCTCGGCTCTCAATCTGTGGGATTTTATTGTCTCGTTATAGACCTCGGGGAGGAAAAGCGACTACTGCTTCGCTCGTGTACACGGCCCCAAAGCGAAAACATCACACAGATGCAAAATAAGTCATTGTTCGTGCACTTGAGCACAACACTCCCATCTTTTTGTCCCGCAACACACTGCTTTAAAGTAATGCATATCAGCGAGGGGTTTGGATCGTTTGTTGAGAGAGGAGTCCAGGAGGATATTTTCATGCTCCTGCATGCAGAACAAAAAATGTTTTTCTAGCCTTTTTAATTACCCTTAATGACATGCTCAATGGCTCTTTCTTGGTAGTCACGTTTGGACGTTGGGTTCATGACTGCTATGATTAATGAAGTTTCTTGAAAATGTTGGTTTTCTGCTTGCATTTATTTTCGATTCCAGGAGAATCATCAAAAATGTGTCTGAGAACAATAGATACTGTGAAGGCTGTGTAGTTAAACAAGGTCAGAGAAGGCAATGTTGTCTGGTTTTTGAAAGTTACTTGTTTAGAAAAACAGTGATTTTTAATAATGTGGTCCATTTCTGCTTGAATTTTGGAATTTCCAAGTTCTAATCTGGGGGAAAAAATGCTGGAAAGTTGGTAAATCCTCTCGAAGATAAACATCAAAATCTAGTAAAGCTGCTGAGATAGATTTTTTTTTCACTCTTCCTGTTACAAGGGAGTTTTTCTTTCCACTGTTCCCTCATGCTTGCTTGAGTGATAGGTGCCGATTAGCTGAATTGAATCAACTACTGTATATGTTGTTCGTGGTCTAACTAAGTGATCCTTGTTTGGTTTAGCCAAACAAATTCTCTTTTTACATATGTGCAATATTATAGAGCCTGTGTCTTTACTTATATCTTTATTTAGTTGCTTTTGCAATTCCATTTTGCGTTAAAGAAATCTTTCACGGCCAAAAATCAACAAGCTAAATGGTTGTGAAGAGACACAACCATGAGTCAATTTCCTCTTTCTCAGAACATATATAGAGAAATAGACACACACGTGTCCAACAGTTTCAGTTCTGTTTTTGTATTATTAATAGTTGGAATAGTGGTATTTATAGTTGACTTTGACATCTGATAGTTTCTTAGCAAGAAAGCCTAAATGCATGTTGTGTACTTGGACTATTTGCTACTTTCTCATTCAGCTGAAACATCTTCGACTTAACATCAGGCAACCTCAGTCATTATCATTTTTTTTTTTTATCTTTCTCTGTCTGTTTGGGTTAATTATATGTACATTATAAATATAATCAGTTTGAGATGCATTGGAGGGTTTTCAAGCAAAACTTTGACTGAGTCTCAACCAAAATGGCCTTCATTTCACGCTTCAAATCATTGTCCTGCAGGATAAACAAAATCTGCTTTACAAAGAATGTGGCTGGTCAATTAATTAATCATTTCGGAGGTAAAAACGTTTTTCAAATGAAACCAGGTTGGCTTGGGAAGCTTTTTCTCCTTAAATAAAAACCTCTTTTTGAAAGCTGCTTTTTGTTTTTACTTGGAATATAATTGTCTGATATTGACGTTGTTGGAGGACATGAAACATTTTAGCAAAAGCCACACAAGAAATCTGTGAAGGGAAACATTTTCATAGAGTTATAGATGGATAACCTTAACAAACATATTAAAGCTGGTCAGAGGAAACCCCACAGTTCTCCACTTAACCAACAGACAAACTATCACTATCTGTCTTTTTGTCCTTTCTCATATAATCTTATCAGTTTCTGGGGAATGGAGAGGGCCACATCACATGCAAGCTGATTAGCAACATAGGAGAGAGTATATTTGTTTGAGCTATTTTGCTTTAGATGTCACAGTTGTGGTTTTGATTCTTTTGGTGCTTTTAGCCAAATTTTAGACTACAATGAAATCCTTTGTATGTTTTTGCTGGGAGAGGGAGTTGCTGCATCTTCCTTTTTTATATGATCATAAACTGAACATAATTAGGTGTTTAGACAGCTTCATAGTACATTACAGTTCTGCTCCCTTCTCGTTTTTCTGTAGGGATGTGCCATCCGAGCATCAAACAGTGCGTGCAAGAATCACATCGCTTTTTTATTCTGTCTTTTTTTTTTTTTCTTACTGGCTCAGCGGCGACCTCTGTCAGTGACGGGAACAAAATTGTGCTCGACAGTCGGGAGGGTCAAAGAGCTAAGAGCAAAGAGAAAGTCATGAGGAGAGGAATAAGCAAGGGATTAGAGAGTTCGTTGCCTGGCAACCCAGCATCAATCAGTGAGCTGGTGGAGTTTAATATGTGAATATTAAAATGAATACTTAAATGGAGTCATTTTTTATTTAAAGATACAGTACTACAGATTTTTTTTTTTTGCAGGGCTTTGGAAAAAATATGAAGCTTTTTTCACAATTATTTGAATAGTGCAAATAATGGGCACAAATTTGTAAGATAAGCTAAGAAAAACCCTATTGTTCCTAGAAATGGAAATCTGGGTCATATAACAATATAAATCTTAATCAGAATAATTAAAAAAAATAAATAAATAATGTGGTCCGCACTAATGAGTTTATTTATTATTTCTCTGTTATAAGTCCAGTTTGGAGTTTCACTTTCCAACACATCAATGTCCAAAACATACATCCAGAGCTATAATTGATTGAAATAAAATTATAGTCATGTGTCTTATTGGCTCGGTTGAAGTTCAGGTTTGGGGGAGGTGAAAATTGCTGGTCAAAATCCAGTCCGACCAATGAGTTTCAATTATTTTTGCAAAAACGAAGGAAAAAAAATGACACCTTCTGAAGGTGAAAAACTATTTGCGACACATCCAGCATTACATGTTTTGTTTAGTCGTGAGGACTTCAGCGAAAACACATAAAGTTTGTATCTGTAAAAAATGTACATTGTTGCTAGGCGACATACATATTATCAACACACTTAAACTTTTTTTCTACACTTAGCATTACTAATAGTGCATAAATCTTGCTTCTGATACTTAAAATATATTAATCATTATCAGAGTGAACAAAAAACATTTTGAGGCTTAAATAAAGAAGAAAGCTACAAGTGAGGTGACCAAGAAAAAAGCCTGATTTGATCCAACAACATGCCTGACAACCATTCAGTTAAAACGTCCTTTGTTTTTGCTTATTCGATACATAAAATGATAAGCCATATAAATATGGGAACAGCCGACTCCTCCAGCCTTTTCGTAACACTGCAAAGACAAGCAGGCTTCGATGATGAATGAATATTTCACCCCACTTTCATCTGAGATTCTTCCCTTCCCCTTTTCTTGTCCTCCATCAGATGAGATGTTGATAGAAGCAACGTTTTAAATCAACACTGGCTGCTGGGAGCCTTCTGTGCAGCACAGTTAATACATCTTTCAGTCTGTCAGGGGAAATTAGCAATTCCAAGTATTTCTTACCTGAGGAAAAATGGAAAAAAAAAAAAAAAAGTTTCCAATAAGAATCACTGAGATAAGTCCTAACAGCATGTAAACATCCCCTCCGAAAATGTGAATATGAAAATGTTTAGTCTTTCAAATACAGCGTACTTCTTTTCTCCAATTAATCATAAACACAAACGTCGGTACAGACCTAAAATGCTAAAAAAAAATTGAATTCAGAGATCCTAAACAGTCTGGGAAAGAATGGAATTTGATTTTAATATTTTAAGGCGTTGATAAGAGTGTGAAAAAAATGTTTGTTATTCCAGAATTTGTTTCTCATCCATATTGTGTCCTTTCTTTCCTTCCTTTTTGAATCCCTTATCACAATATTTCCATCTAAAACAAGACCTGCTTATTCTTATAACTACACAGATACATTATTTGTTTATCCCTTCATTGGCTGTCCAGTTTTATAGTCGAAGCCCTCTCTCTGCTACAGTCATGTTAGCTTGGGAGAGATAGATAATAGGGCTGAAATGTTGAGTTTTATCACGGAGTAACTACAGACGTACTAAGCAGAGTAAAAATGTTGATTTTCCATCATAGAAAATGGATTGCTCCTGTATGCATAGCAGGATGCTGGATGCTGTTTTCACAGAGTGGTGATGTGTCTGCTGTGGTTCCCTTTTTTGTCCGTGTTTGCAGTGCATTTGTGACCTCTGCATTTTCCTGCCACGAGCCCCAAATGACCACAAGTTTAATTATAAACATGTTTCTCTGTCTCCCTCTCAGCTGATTTCCAGTGATGCAGATGGGGCCATTCACAGGGCGGGACGCTTCAGGGTGGAGAACGGCTCATTAGATGAGGTACAAATAATATCACATTCTTCTTGTGCAAATCTCTGTCCGTTTCCATCCATCCATACATCCATATATATATATCACCTCTTATGTTCTGCAAGGCAAGTAGTAACGATGTAATTAACTTGGCACGAGGACTGGAAAAATGAAACATGTCATTGAAGTTTCGTCCTACATTTTTTTTAAAAGTGCATAGAAGCATCTGTAAATACTAACGCGTTGTCGTTAGTCTTGCCATGTGTGTTGGTGTTAGGAAAATGATTTCATGTGGCTTTAAATAACAAGACGTGTTGCGACAGATAAAGTCCTGGTTGCCATGTCTTTGAATTTAGCGGGTTGCTTTCAGTGCTCACATCCCCCAGCACTCACTTTGTATAGATTGGGTCCATATTTATGCCTCTTTCATGCTTAAGGACCATTTGGTGGCTGCATGGTGATGCTATTATTAGGATTGTAACCTGGCAGCAAGACGGTCTGGGGTTCAAATCCAGGTCAAGGCTGTTTCTGCATGGTGTTTGCATGTTCTCCATGTAGATGGGTGGGTTCACACCGGGTACTCCATCTTCCTCCCTCAAATAAAAATATCACAAGCGGCATGAAGATTGATTTCTCTAACTTGCTCTTAGGCATGAGTGTGAGTGTGTGTGTGCATGATTGTTTGTCTTGTGTGTCACTGTATTGCCCTGTCCAGCTTGTCGCCCACCTCTTGCCCAGTAACTGCTGGAGACAGCCACCCATCATCTACAAATATAGACATTATATGGAAGAATGGATAAAAAAGGTCAATTGACCATCTTGGGGTAAACGTTCAGTGCTGTGTGAGTGCCCCCAAGTGGTCAGTAATGATTTGCTCAATTACCCAGAAAGCATTTCCTAAAGAATAAAAAAACAGGCAGGATTTGCTCCCATGCTTCTGTCTATTGTCGTTGCTTTCTCAGGTGTCGTATTATATTATAAGAGAATAACTTCGTAGCTTTCAACTGGTTCACATTTTGCTCCTACAAACCAATGTTCAACTTTGATAGCAGACAGTTGGTTCTTTATGTCTGATTTCCTGTCTTGTATTGAGAAAGAATTGTTATTTTTCAAGGCATGACCATCAGAATGATAAAGCGTGTGTGTGTGCCTGTGCGTGTACGCGCGCGCGTGTGTGTGTGTGTGTGTGTTTGTGTGTGCATGTGACAAGCAGGCTTCAGACTACACTCCGGGAACATGGAGGAGAACGGACGTCCATCTGGAAAATCCAGAGTACCACACCAGATGGTACTTTAAGTACTTCTTGGGAAAAGGTCAGTGGTGCTCCGTTGGGGCTCTGTTTCGAAAAAATACAGAAGAAGATTACTCAAAGAGGCAGTTTAAAAAAAGACTGAGAAGAGAAACGCACAGGCCGAGACCGAGACAAAGCCAGTGAGACGGCTTTCAGAAACAAATCATCCCTTGAACGTTTTCTCCGGTGCACAAAATGCTTCATATCATATGTATTCAGTCTTGTCTCTGTGCTGCATCACTCTTCGGTTGTAACTGAAATCAAAATGTATTCCAGCTCAACTAAACGCTAATCTCACACACCGCCTTTGGAGAAAACGCAGCACAGTCTCAGTAGTCAGACAAAGCATCAAGCTTCCTCGCATCAAGCTTGCAATAACAGAGAAAGTCAAAAAAGGAAGAAAAACATTTAAATTAGTCGCCTGTTCCTTCACCTCTCTGACTCTCATCATTTCAACATCCTCATTAACATGAAGAACCTGCCCGTTCTCCGACTCACGGTGTAGGTGGCGACACAAGTGGCACAACAGAAGATAAAAAGTCTGCATTCCTTAACTGCAATTTAAGCCAGAAAGAGCACAGCCGTCTGAAAGGTTGAGATAAATTATACAACCTGGGGTGAATACAGACGCTTCTGAGGGAAAGTTAGTTATATATATAAAAAAAAAAAAAAACTACGAAGAAAGAAAATCCACTCAGGATCTAATGAGGCTGCGGAATAGGGAGTTTCAAAATGAGCCGGTTCTGAAGAAAGTTGGCTCGACTTGTTTGGACCACAGCTGAGCCATCTGTGTCTCACAGCCTGAGCGAAGCTCACTGCGCCCGACAACACATGATGAACTAGAGGCCACTTCCTGTGTGATGGAGCACCTGCATTTATAGAGTGGCATGAATTCACGTTTTATTGATGATCTGGTAAAAAGAATAAAAAAAAAAATGTTTTTAAATATACTGTTTTCTAGGATTAAAAAGCATAAAATAAAGAGTTTTCCAAACCAAACCAAAAGAAAACAATGCACAGTCTAACTAGATTCAGAGAGCGTTGCTTCTAAACATGTGACATTATCAACTGCAGAGAAGGAGGCACGAATAGTCTGACTCAAAGGTTTAACAACCCGGCTTAAGACTTAATGAAATCTTACATATGACAAGGTAACAATAAGGATAAAGACAACGCAAAACAGCAGAGACAAGAAAGCAAGAACTGGGTGTATGCTTGTATTGGTGACATTATAATAGCTTTTGATTTTTTGATGCCTCGCAAAAGTATCAATACAATTTGAGCATTTTTTCCGTTTAGTATTTTATGTAATAGATCAACACAAAAATAATCCATCAATGTGAAGTGGAAGGAAGAGAACATATGGTTTTCAAAGTGTTTGCATTTGTATTCAGGTCACTTCATTCTGACACCCGGAAATAAAATGTAGTGGAATCATTTACCTGGAGAAATCACACAACTAAAGATAGTCTACCTGTCTGTATCTTAGTGGGAGTGTGAATAACACACTCCCACAAACTGTGATTTGGTTTGTTAGAGAACTGAAAACTAACACTGTAAAGCAAGCAGATACGAATGTATGCTACGCTTTTCAAGCTGAAAAGCTGCAACATGTAAGAAATTTCTAAAAGCAACGAGTTCTTTTGCGAGACAGTGCTAAACTTGCATCCATGCGTCGCCTTTCTCTTCCTTCAGTCCACCAGAACTACGTGGGCACAGATGCCGAGAAAAACCCTTTCTACCTGTCGGTCGTCCTCTCTGACCAGAACAACCAGCGGGTCCCTCAGTACAGAGCCATTCTCTGGAGAAAAACGGTGAGCTGACTCGGTTATTTACCAAAATGGACAGAGTTCAACTGAATACCTCTTCTAGAATTTTTCAATCTGGTGAGCAAGATGAATGTCGATGCGAAGAGTCAAACAAAATGCATAAATCTTTTCTTCTCACATGTATTGTTGAAGGAATATAAAGATGCTCAGACTGCGATGTTTTGGGACCTTGCTATTCCACCTTTGAGTCCTGGTGTGTGCAGGATGCCAGTTCCTCGATGTGTGTTTGCTGTTTAGTGATTCAGTTACATGACCAGGACAGCAGGGATCTAATTTTGCTCTGCGGCCTCGTCTGGAACCTGATTAGGGCGCCGCACCTCCGCTGCATGAGCACATTGATTTGTCCCTTTTCTGACGAGACTTTAACTCATGCAGGATGTTTGTGTCGTCGGCGTTCTGCAACAGAACAACTCTGCAATTATTCTGTCTTTAATTGAAGGAAGCCCGAGTGGCTTCAGTAGCCTGTAGGGTAGGGATGTGGAGGGCGTCCTATTTGCACGCAAAATCCACGAGGAGCAGCAGGAAAGCATGTTTAGAACATGGACATTTTTCAAACTGGAAGGTGAAGGACACTGAGGTGGCTAATGTGGTTTTTAATCCCGGATGTTTGTCGCTCTTATTCACTCAGGGAACTTTGAAGATCAGCCTCCCGTACAGTCCGACTAAAACACTATCAGTCAAGTCCATCTTAAGGTGAGAGACAAGCACAACTTTTACTTGACTTTTTATCGAGATCTGGTTTCACACATGTTGCTTCTGAGCCATCAGACCTCAGCCTTGCATGGTAAGATGGTACCAGAGTTTTTCTTATTATTTACGTTGGACTTTATACAACAGGTCCATAATGCAAGGGGTTGTATGCCTGCAGCATTTGCAGGTTAGGGTGATATATTCAACTTTTCAACCTTTATGTAGACTGTGAATCCATACGCTGTGAATCAAATCCGTTCTCTTGGCTGTTAGAAATTAGCAATGCATTATGGAGATAAATAAGGAAAACTAATGTGCTGATCTTAAATCATTTGAATAAGTAATATTTTCTGATTAATTTATACTGAATCCTATTTAATTATAGTTATAATCTGCATGCGAGCCAGAGGAATCCTTCTGGTATTCAGTGTTTAGTTACATAAAAAAAAAAAAAAAAATGTTTCATGATGGCAGCATAAATAAAACATCAACGTTTAATTCAAATCATTAAACAAAATATATATTTCCTTTACTTACTAGATGTTTTGGCTATTTGCACAGACAACCTTGTGTTTCAGGTAGCAAATGCCAGACTAGAAACAGGATATAAGAAGCTGCATGACAGAGGAGACTGGAAATGATAAATTCCTCAGGCTGGGAAGGATCACCAGTGAAATTGAAACAAGTTCAAATTGTTCAAATTAAGTTGAGAAATCCCCCGTTTCAGTTCTCATTTTTCAGTATGACTTTCTGAGCCATTGGCCTTCAGTCATTCCTAAATCCCTGCTTTTTGTTCTCTCTTTTTTTCCCCACCCCTCTCCTGCTCTTCTTCCAATATTTCATTTCCTCCTCATCTTTCCTCGATTACAGTGCAATGAACATGGACAGGTTTGAGAAAGGCCCCAGGGAGATCCTCAACCCAGAGATTCAGAAGGTGAGAGTGACACCGGAGCGGCAGCCGGCTCCCCCCGTTCAAAACCGAGCGGCGGTTCATTTCACGCCACGCCTGATCAGCAACACCTAAACTCTATAATGTCCTCTGGCTGTGTCATCTGTCATCGCTGTACTGGTTAGTATGAATGACACTTTTTATTTCCTCTTTCCTCAGGACCTGCTGGTGTTGGAGGAACAGGAGGTATGGAAGGACGTAGCATTGTTGGCTCGTTCGTACTGTTATTTATTTATTTTTTTTCTGCAAAGTATTTTGTTACCTATGTTTTCCAGTCTTGTATTTATGGTTTTTTGCTTGCAAAAAAGCTATATCCAGTGTACGTTTTGATTTAATTCATTTTTCTGACTCTAATATAATTGCATTCAAAATCAATGCTTTCGTAGGCTTTAATGAAGGAGATGACATGCATTTGTTGGGTCATATATTTCGTCCATACTTTAGCAAACATGTCCATATTAGTTGTTTTTTGTTTTTCTGTACTATAATGTCCATATTTTGTATTTTTTTATAGGGTTCAGTCAATTTTAAATTCGGTGTACTGTTTGCCAGAGACGGACAGCTCACAGATGACGAGATGTTTAGCAATGGTAAAACGCTCACCTTATTGGCACAATTTATGTTTGATTTTTGTTCGTTTAATTAGATGTGATCATTTGACATTGGGTTTATATTTTTGATGTTTTCTTTATTTGATTGGTAACGGCAGGAATGACATTTCATCATGTCCTTACCCACAAGTATTGGACTGAAACTATCTGAACACTTTGGGTTAGAAAAACCATGAATATATATAAAATAAAATAAAAAAATCTCACTCATATTGGTTTTAAAAAAAAGCATTTGATATCTTTTTTGAGCAGTTTTCTATTTTTAGCCTTTTTAGTTGCAGCTCTGCTTAGCATAACTATAGCCTATGGCTTATTGGAGAAGCTTTGTTATAGAAAAAGCTATAAAAAAAAAAATTAAACTAATTCTTTAAATCTTGTGCCCATATTGCTTCTGTGCCTTGCCAAAAACATTTTTTGCTCTTTTGTCACACAGTTGATTTTACATTACACCTGGGTGAAATAATGCCTTTAATTACTTGTTTATTTCTCAAGGCAATTGAGTTTTATTTAGGAGTTTTAGATCACTAGGGGCTCAATCCATGCACTGTTTTGTGGGGAACATCAGACTGAACGAGAGCCTTTGCAAATATGACACAACGCACATGTTGACGGGCTTTTATGTTCGTTTTAGAGACAGGGAGCGAGAACTTCGACAAGTTCCTCAATTTGCTGGGTGATACCGTCACACTGCAGGGATGGGCAGGCTATCGAGGAGGGCTCGACACCAAGAGTAAGAAAAGACCTGCAGCGTCATCGTCGGCTCGCGAGAAAAGAGACGTGGGAAGCTCGGTTTTTGTTTATTTCGTTTCTGTTTTGTCTCTCCAGATGACACTACAGGACTTCAGTCCATCTACACGGTGTATCAAGGCCATGAGCTCATGTTCCACGTCTCCACCATGTTGCCCTACTCTAAGGAGAACAAGCAGCAGGTCTGTGTAAAGGAGAGCCTTCAAATGTCTGATATACCTCGGTTATTTCAGTGAAGAAAATAGAGACAGCTTACAAGTAGAGCAGCTTTAGACATATAATAAGAAACAAAAAAAATGCAATACATTGTTGCTCTTTTACCTAATGCCAATATATGTTGGCTCAGACATCTGACACATAAATGGGTTTTGCTTAAAGGACAGACACTCTGGGGGTCAGTAATAGGGAACAGTCTGTGCTCATCCTGGGGTTCGCTGAAGTGATCCCAGAGAGGAGCTGCGGATCAAACACATCCACCAGGATATTTCACCTCAGCCTGTCGACCGGCGTGTTTCTTTTCATAAGCCGTCTGCCTGGACGTTATTTTATTATCATGAGTTAGTCGTGGTGTTTAGAGAGGGTCATGATGCAACTCTAGAGGCTTGGAGGTGGAAGGAATTGAAGTCAGTTCTACCAAACAAAACAAAAAATGCAGATTTAATCATCTAAAAGATTTATGCTCAAAGGGGAAAAGGTCTTTTGTAAGTTGCTGTAATTGTATTGGTTCAGAAAAAAATGTGTTATCAACTTAATATTCAGTGTGTAATTTAACATAACGGTAAATTTTCTAAATACTTTCTGTCACTTTTAATCAGTTTTAGCTGCTTTTGGCCTCTGCTTGTTTTTCACTTATGCCTTTCGTGTCTACTTTCTTTTCTTCTTTTGTGATTGCTTGCATTTTCATTTTCTACTTCTTCTTCATCTTCTTCATCATCCAGTCTAAAGATTTGCTCCACTGTTGTTCCAACTGTACGTTTCAGGTTGTTAACAATGTGTCGGTGTTTTCAGGGTGTAGTGTTCGGTTTCCTCCAAACATCATTTTGCGTTTGACTTCAGAAGTTACTAATAGCACTGGATTTCATTAAGCAGTAATATGGTTGAATGCATGCCACATGTGTCAGAAAGATGTATTTTCAAAAAGCCGAAATCAGTTGTCCTTTAGAAATATTGGGTTACATTGACCAATCTCAAAAAATCCACTAAAATACACTGAAGTTCGTTTTTGACAAAATGCCAAAAGGTTTTGTTGGTATTAATATGTTTGCCCATAAATGCAGTAGGGGGAAAACGTTTCCCAGGTTTGTTGGGGTTCTTTGTTTAGGCTGCTGTCTCTTGTCTTTGTGTGTCTGAAAGGTGGAGAGGAAGAGGCACATTGGAAACGACATCGTTACCATCGTATTTCAGGAAGGGGACGACGCGTCGTCGTCCTTCAAACCATCTATGATCCGATCACACTTCACCCGTATCCTTCACACGGACAACGGACGTCAGGCAAATTAAGCGGTCGGCTACAGGAGCAGCCGACCGCCGGAGTGAAAAGCAGAACACTGAAGTTATCTGCTAAAGCATTGTGCTTCTGTCATCATGTAGCTTTCCGATACATTTTATTTGCAGATATTTTTGCTTTAGTCAGGTATAATAGCCAGACTGACAGTTACAGGTGAGTTGCTTCGGTTCTCACAGTGTAATGGTTATTTTATACAGAGCTCCATTTGTTTCATTTGCTTTTTTAGTGGGTCTTAGAAATATTTGAGAAAGCCTTCTCTTTGCCACAGGTTGAAGATTTTCTCGGAGGAGAGCGTTCCACTGTTTGGACCCCCTCTCCCATCTCCGCCTGTATTTACTGACCACCACGAATTCAGGGACTTTTTATTAGTCAAATGTATGAAAACAACAAAGCGCAGACACATAGGAGCTTATGCTGACTTGTTTCTAATACTCTGATCTCCCATCTTCTCGCTCAGTAATCAATGGAGAGAAAGCCACACTGGAGACGCCAACGTTTGCCCAGAAACGTCAGCGGACCCTTGACATGCTGATCCGCTCACTCTACCAAGACCTCATGCCTGACCTGCACAAGGTAACGAAGCATTTCTGACCATAACTCCTGTACATAGCGCTGGATAGGTGTCGGTTTTGTTTGTTTTTTGTTTTCTTTTTGCCCCAATCCTGCTGTCACCAGCAGCGACTGTAGCCACTGCTCAGCTGCGTTCTGCTACATCTCACTGCAGCCCTCAGTCTGCCTCCGCACGCTGCACCACACCGACTGGGTACCACTGCAATGCTGACTTTCTCAGCAGGGCTCCCTCTCCTCATATCACTTTTGTTCTTATTTCTCTTGGGGGTTTTTCCACTCCTTTCCCTTCACCGTTGCCCGTAAAGCAACTCGGTTCAAACTGCGTTTTCACTGCTGCCGCTCAACACCTTCCTCCCGCCTGAGGGTTCGTCTCTAAGACGCCTTTCTCCTTTCTCTTTCCCTGTGTGTGCCACACTTTACGTGTTCCACGTTTAGGTTCCCTTTTCTCCCCAGAACATGTTAAACCGGAGGTCTTTCAGCGACGTGCTGCCCGAGTCCCCGAAGTCGGCGCGTAAGAAGGAGGAGGCCCGGCAGGCTGAGTTTGTCCGAATAGGGCAGGTGAGAATACAAACGTAGCAACACGATGTGCAAGTCTTTTGGAGAAGGCGGCAAAAAGCAGCGAAGTGTGCACGCCCGCTGCACAACACACACATTATGGTTACGCCCCAAAAAGGTAAACATTAAGTTGCCAGCATTGGGTCATCTCTCCAAATCACAGAACTCATTTCCATTTCGACAATACAGGGAACTGTCCATGGTGTTAGAAGAAAGTGGAAGTGATTGTAACCAAACAGCACAGCTGATAGGAAATGAAAGCAAATGAAATTCAAATATTAGAAAAGGAAGAGAGTAGAGTGTTTTTTTCCCTTTCATTTCCAACAATTGTACATTTGTTCAATCTGCTGCATCTGAATCTTTTAAGATCGGCAGTGAAATTTATATTTATGATAAAGAGCTGTAACATTTAACATACATTTTAAACAAAAAAAAAAGTAATTTAATTGGATTACTTATTTTTTTCTGAATTTTTTTCTTTAAAATTCAGCCCATGATATCACGACCTCTGCGTTTTATTTTAGTGAGGCGAACATGCGCGGTCTTTGTCTCGCTGTCACTCTCGAGGCATCCGTTTACTTAATGTGCCTTTAAACAGCCTTGCAGCCAGAAGAAGAAGAAATCCCAAACTACGATCCCAACCATTAATCCTACACGTTTCTGTCTGTTTGTGTAAAGTGTTTTGGCCATCATGCTGCCCATCGCTCACCGTGACACTGACAAGCTAACAACTGCTTTTAGATGAACCCGTAAAGTGGTGCCACCTCGGAGAGATTGCCTCAGTTGTTTTGTTCCTGTGTTTTCTTCGTTTGCCGACCACTTGAGTGTCTTTTGCCCTTTATTTATTTATTTATTTATTTTGTATTTGCTCCTGAAAAACAGAAAACCTGGATATCTCCAGATTGTGACTCAGAAAAATTTAAGAAAAAGGGGAAAATGTCTCATGGGATGTATAAATATAATTTTTCGTTGCGTTTAATGAATGATTGGACCCCATCGTGTGCTGCTAAGCCTTTTGTACGGTTGGTATTTTTTCCATCATCTCCAAATTGCCTGTTTACGGAGACATGTGAATGCTATTGGCTTCTTCTTCTGCTTAAATTTGCAATGGTTAATTTGATCTGAAGAAACAGACGGACGAATCGCGTTCTGTGCTCGTTTCTACAGGATTTGAGAGCTAAATGCAGATTCACACCACACTTTCTAGATTGGTTCTGGTAAAAAACATTAAATAAAATAAATGAAAAGCTTAAATCCCTTTTATTCCTGGCCTTTTTCTTGGTATCAAGTATAAAATTCTGATAAAATACATTAATCTGTGGCGGTAACATGACCAAATATGAGGAAGCTCCTACTACAAATACTTTTCTTAGCTGTGTACAATTTATTATGGCTTCAGCATAATTTTTAAGTCACCAAAAATGTAGGAAAAAAAAATTAAAAATCAGAAGACCAGATAAAATAAATATTTGCTGTTGTATTCAGTGCGCATGTCGGGTTTATTAGATTTTGTCTCTTATCCAGGCTCTGAAGCTGAAGACCATCGTGAGAGGAGACGCACCGACAAGCCTTGTCACCACAGGCCTGTGCAGAAAAGAGGTGACAGAGAAACACACACAACGCCGAACGAACATCCACATGACTCTGTAATTTAAAACATCTGCAAAATAGTCGGCGGAGCCAAAGACATGATGCTGGAGGTTATCTGTTTGTCATGTTGAGCAAAAATGATCAGCAATCTACAATACATGGAGAATGTTACCTTTTTTATGCAGTTTTTATGCAGTATAAAACCTCGACTGTGTTGTTAATCCATTTTGTATTTAATTCATCGATATCAATCCATGTCCATATTTACCTTGGAAGACCGTTTGTGCCAAAGCATAAACTTCTTTGGCTGATATATTACTTTAATGTTTCTTCATAAGGTTTTTTTTGTTTTTTTTACATAATTGCATTTATTTATTCTTTTTTTTTAAGTGAAGCTGCGTAACATGATGTTGCCACTCCCATACAGCAAATTTGGGATTATGTCTTCAGGCTTTCAAGGCTCTTTTTCGCAACATTGCAACAATGGCAAGCTCTTTATTTTTAGTTTCTTCAGACTTCATGACATTTCTTCAACAGTAAAGATCTTTCCCCACGAGCATATTTGCCAATTGTAATCCGACTTAATCTATTGATTTTGGAGTGATGGTTTGCTGAATGGCTCTTTAGTCCAGGTTTGTGCAGGACCTGTTTCACTGGAGAAAATGACCCTCTCTCACCAGCATCCTCACAAAAGCTTCCAACCAGTCGACTGTCTCCTTGAATATGAATGACATAAACATGTCAATCACACATTGACTCAGATTGTGCCTACAAAGCCATGTCATCAATGTCCGGGTTTTTCGATTTGTGAAGCGGATTTGCGATATTATGGAAATGATTTCAGGCGTTTGGGAAATAGAAATCATTGTGACAATCCCAACTGAACTAAAACAGCAAATGTTTTGGGGTTTTTTCTGTTTTATGTCAGACAGTTATATGTTGTTGTTGTTGTTGTTGTTGGGTTTTTTTTAATTGTGCATTTCATTTTTCAAAACCAACACCGCAGCCATGGGAATCTCAGTCCTTCTGCAGCACGTTCCCCTACGAGATCATATGTGCCGACTCGTGGGGTCTGTCTCTGCTGGTGGCCACCGACACAGCGGGGGTCTTGATGCTGGATGGTGAGTAACTCTAGATCAGTCTCTCTGAAATAATTACACCATCACTAGCACAATATCAAGCTGATGACTGTGATGATGCTGTCTGTGCCTCAGGCCCCGACCCGCCGCTGCCCGGCGCTGGTGAGTGACATCCAGTCAATAACTCTTTTCCTTCTGCAGGTGCGATGCATTTTTCACTCCTCGTTTGACAACCTGGATCGCTGTATTGTGTTTCAGAGACGCCGACGCTTCCCCCAGTGCAGGTGTTTGACAAAACCATGGCGGTGAAGCAGATGCACATTCTGGAGCCTCAGGACCTTCTGATTACCCGGGCAGACAAAGGTGGGCTGGAAAGAAAAGACTGATACTGTTTAGTACTTCCTCCTTGCACATCAGAGGTAGATTTCCTTTTATCAACTCTTTTTCATCCTGTTATTGAATCAGCTGTCTGCGGCGTATGCTTAGTCTCATTATCCTCTCTAAATGAATCTCTATCATCTCTCTCTCCCTCTGGTTGAAAACATGCCAAACCTTTCTACTCGAGCTGGTCCAAAGTGGCATTGATCTCATGCTGAGATCTGAGGAATCTGACCCGTAGAGAGCTTAAACTCTGTCGTGCTGAAGGGCTCAGGGAGGGTAGACTAAAAGATCAGATCCCTCAACGTTAAAAAGAAAACATACGTACGGCGCATTGCCAAGGTATCCCAGCCTTTTGAACTTGTTCACATTTTCTCACATTTCCGCCACCGGGATATGATGAGATCTGCGACACAGATTAGCAAAATACTCATCATTTTTATTTAAAGGTATACAATTTTTTTTTGCTATTATTCGTTTAAAAAAATATCTATATATCATTTTTATTCATCCCAGATGAGTGAAAACTTTGTACAACTCCATTTTGCCCAAATTGAAGCTGCAAGACATAGCTCAGTCAGACCAGATGGAGTCTCACAACAGCAATTTTCATGTTTTGTTTGGACATGAAAATCTGAATCCAAGATCACCTGGATTCAGATCTTGCTTTCGATTGGAGTGATCCCACACATGAACATGCTTTGATCTGAACCGATTCAGCGTAAATCCGACTGGATGTTTAGAGTTACGGTTCTGCTGGAAAGCTTTAAGACTTTTTCAGCCTAACATCCGACTCCCTATTGTTAAAGAATTTGGCTTGTCGATCCCTCGTTTCGTTTCCAGGAAAGGACGCTCGGCTGTACGTGTTCAGACTCAGCGGCATCAAGAGAGGCTTGGAGGAACGGCAGCTCGTCAGAAGCAAGTGTGACTGCAGGGAGAACAAACTGGAGAAAACGAAAGGTGAGCAGACTGCTGCACAGACCGCAAACCGATCTCTACCACACTCGAGCAAAAGCTCCTCTCAGCTGCAAACACTGACGTCGGATCATGTCGACTACTAGTCTTGTAGAACAACAGATGGCCATATGGCAGACTTAACCTTCTGGTTTATATCACTCATTAAATTGCAAGAGGAGGAACGTTATTGGTGCCAAATTAGACAACACAGCTGGGCTCTCTGTGTTAAACCAATCAGTTATCCTCAGAGATCCATCAATTACACCCTTCCTGGGCAACGACAATTTTTGGTTTTCTTTGAGCTTCAGATTTTTACTTATGCTAAAGAAAATAATGCATGAAGGAAGAAAAAAAATGCTTCAAGCTCTTTAGTTTAGGATCCAAAAGAAAATTCAGGAATTAAAGGTGATTCCCATTTATGCATATAAACATTTTGTTCCTAACCTTTATCTGATTCTTAAAATAAAGAAAAGTGTGACAAAGTGCATTCTACTTATTGATGCATCTTTAGACTAAAAATATTGGAGCTATTGGCGTTGATACAGGTAAGTAATAGGAAGAACTAATTTATTTTTCAGTTTATGGTTGATTTGGAGTAATCCAGAGCAAAGTGGGGAAAAAAAATGTCAAAGACTGAAGCTCAGTCTGAACATTCAACATTCAGTGGAAGCATGAATAAAATAAAAAAAAAATTAACTGCACTTAAACTAGTATTTTCCAGAGGTTTTATGATCTTTTCTCCAATCATCATAAATTTCTGACAATAAATTATGTCACTGAACGCATCAGTGGTAAAGTGCTCCCATCTGTCCTTCATATAAACTCACAAAGTTACCTTATATAAATCTTTAGGTACCTGATGACTTATTTTGTTTGGTGATTTACTGCCGAATACTGGACGGTTCCTCTGGCTTTGGGGACTGGCAGTTTTATGGAGCCAGTTGTTTGAACCCAGATGTTTCTTTCATAGAAACACAGAAAAAGATTTTATTTCAGGCCAGGGCTTCTCGGTAAATCCAATCGCATATATCGTCACAATATCAATGTTTGAAATATTGTGGTTACAAAGTGTGATTTTGCTGGCTGAACTCTTGGTGTTAATTGCAAATTTCAGCCACAATATGGCCGTAAAGTAGTTTCCTGATATTATTCAGTCTCGTTTCAGGCAAAAAAAAATTTAAAATATACAATCTCATTGTAAAGTTTTAAAACCTATTATAGTAAAGTCTGTAAATTAAAAATATCCTTCATGCCATTTTGCAGTTGGTGTTTTGCATTTATGCTCGAGTTAATTCATGACACATGGTTTTTCTAAAAAAAAAAAAAAAAGTTTTATCGACATTTGATAACCGGAGATCTATTCATCCTCAACTGTGCCCTTGGTCATGTGTGTACAGAAACGCTGAGACATTTTAAAAAATATTTCTTGTCTGCTTTCCTCTTTGGGCCAGGTTGTCATTTGTACTCTATCAACACCCACCACGGCTCCGAGCTGAGAATAGTAGCAGCCATCAGAACCAAACTCCTCCTAATTACCAGGAAGCATCCGCGTTTCAGCGCTGTCGCCACGGGAGCAGACTCCCCGGTGGAGGAGTTTCAGTACATACGGGTATGACAGTCCCAACATACAGATGTGCAAAGAAAACAAGTTAAAAAAAAGAATATATGAATACTATTTTATATGAATGTTTATTTTTGCACAAACCGGAGCAATATGTTGATGTTTAGATCTAATTTCTCCTAAACAAATCAGTGAAACAGTTTTCTAATTGTTTTATAAATCAGAAAAGAACACTTGCAATACTTATATATCTAATATTAATGCTTGATAACTAAATGATTATTTTCTGTTGTAAATGATCATTCTGAAGCAACAGCGTGAATGTCACTAATTTACAATGCTTCATTTTTGCCTTTTTCCAATGTGTTATCATTATAAAAAAGCAAGAATCTCATGCTTAAGTTTGAAATAGATGCAGATTTTTCTTTTTCTTTTTTTTTTTTGCTAGACTCCATCAAAATTACACATAGACACAAATATGCATACATAACCATGCAATGACATTTAGTTAAGGGAGCCAAATTTAATTAAGCTTTACTACTTGCACTGGAATACATTTTTACAGATGCAACCCATTTATGCTAAAATATTCATGTAACGACTGAAAAAAGTGTGAGGTTTTTCTGCAACCTGCTGTAAATATTGGACTGAGTGCAGTATATATCTGAGTATGTATATTTTACTCTGTGTGGATTAAAGTGAAGCTGCCTTAAATTTAAAATGTATTGAAGTAGTAGGTTGTCTTTTTTTTTTTTTTTTTGCCTTTAAAAGGTCAAAAGCATAATTTAAAAATCCCAAATCACTGCAGCATTCAAACTAGTGATTAGTGTATTTAAGCTTCCCACTGTGTTTTATAACCATGGTCCCTAACTTTTAAAAGGAGAAGGGCTTTATATCACAAGGTCTGCTTATTATAGTCTTTATATTGAATGACATGTTCCAAAAAAAAAAAAGGCCTTCACACCTTTGAGGGTTTTCCCATAGAAATATGAGAAAGCGATGACGTTAATGAACCCCACCCACAGGAAATCTGTCTGTGTGACCCGCCTGTGGTGATGGCGCTGGTCGACGGCCCGACCGGGGAGAACGACAACATGATATGCGTGGCCTACAAACACCAGTTCGACCTGATCAATGAGAGCACCGGCGATGCCTATCGACTTCATCACGTCGACGCCAACAGGGTGAGGAACTTGTGCACATGCACAATGTCGCTGAAGTCTCGTTTTTGAAAGAGATCACCAATGAGTGATCATTTATAATAATAATAGTAATAGTAATAATAATAAAGCAACGGACTCAGATATGACAGCAGAAATCGCCATGTGAAGGGAATACGCTGCAGATCTTTATATTCCCTTGAGTTAGTGTGACCTGACATTATTCTCCAAAAGACCTTCTGTCACATTTAGCCTTTTGTACTTCTTCCAGATGTTCGACTGATTTCTGTAAAGTGACTTGCCTTTGCCTGCAGGTAAACTTTGTAGCAGCCATTGATGTGTATGAAGACGGCGAGGCAGGCCTCCTCTTGTGTTACAACTGTGAGTCTCCCTTTGACTTTTCACATTTTAGATGCTCTTTGATTCAGGTCAAAGCTGGACCGTGTTTTTTTTTTTTTTTTTTCTTTTTCTTCCTCCTGCACCTTAAAAAGGGAACATCCACCTATGATCTAAACCTTTTTTGTCACATTGAAACCACAAAATGAAATGTGTGGAGAAGCATCCCCACAACATGCTGCTGCCACCACCGTGTTTCAGAGTGGATGTTGTAGTCGGGATAAACCACTTATCACGACATTTTGTAAAAGTGGATGCTATTTAGGGGTATCAAATCAAAAAGGAGATGAATGCCATGACATGTTATTTTTTTTTTTTTACATTTTTCTCTTTGCTTAGCTTCATTTTTTCAATGACTAAAACTACTTTTAATATCTACCTCGCAAAAAAGCAGCTTAAACCTTATCGATTAATATCACTCTTGCTTTCTGTAGTTCTGAATACAAAAAAGCTAGCAAAAAAAAAAAAGAAGTGAACCTCTTTTATTTTATGTAAATTTGCACCTGTTTCTTCCTCCAGATATTTGTTACTATAAGAAAGTTTGCCCCTTTAACGGCTCCACGCCAATGATCCAGTCCAACACCTCTGATTTCCACTTCAGCTGGAACCAGATGCCCAACGCTATAGGTAGGTAGCTCCCCACCCTGCCCATTGCGGTCACCATGGAAACACCATGTGTGACCAGAAGCAACCTGCTGACATATCAGATTATGTGCATGTTTTTGTTTGGAGGTGCTATTGAGAGGCTGATGCTTCCTGAATCCAATACCCCTGAATGACTCTGTGTCGTAAACAAAATTCTGCCAAGCTATTAATCAAAGCAAACAAATTAAAAAATAAGAAAAAGATTTGATGTGGTGATTTTTTTCCTCTTTATTCATGAGCTCATTTTGTGTTTGCAGTTTGCGCTTTTCCTTACATCCTCGCCTTCACAACGGATTCCATTGAGATCCGACTGGTGGTCAATGGAAACCTTGTGTACACAGCAGTGGTCCCGGAGCTGCAGCTGGCTGCCTCGAGGGTCAGTATGATTAAATGCAATTACGCGACCAGGGCAGGGCTTTCTTTGAGCCAGCGCACGCTTGTTGCCCAGAGCCAAACAACATCTTGCACATTTAGACTGTTGGCTCCGTGTTATTTTTTTTTTTTATCCAAACCAACATTTTGGCTCGTAGATATTTAAAAAATCTTCAGCAGATGGTTTTTGAAACTGCATGCACGATAACGATTTCATTCAATCATGAAAGAAGATATAAAAATGAGCCTAGCTAGATATAAACACGCAGAAATCTCAGCACAGACAACATAAGAGGTAATAGTGAACCGAAATGGGCCACTCGTATGACATACACGTTAACTGAAGTGCAGCGGCTTTTAGGTAGATTGGTGCAAACATAAGCTTTGCAAAGCTGCTGAATAAAACACAGCAAAGATCTTAACAGACAAATTACGTACTTAAAATAATATAACTTGGCTGTATTTGAAACACAAAGCTAAATACTGCACAATGTGAAGCGATGTAGAAATATCCACCTAGAACATTCAGGTCCATCTCAATCCATTTGAATATTATCAAGAGCAAATTTATGTCCATAACATGATTCAAAACATTGAATTAAGTTACTAAACTTTTGATGACATACAGTTGGTTTAGACCTGAAATTAGGCCAATAAAAGCAAAGTTTAATGCAGAGATCTTAAAACAATAACCTGCACAACAACAAGACAGATAATGGATCCAGCAGACATACACTCCCTCATTAAGGAGGGTAAGCCACAAAATGTTATAGAATAGAATAGAATAGAATTGGGGTGTGCTGTGGTGGCGCAGGGGTTAAGCACGCCCCACGTTTGGAGGCCTCAGTCCTCGACGCGGACGTCGCGGGATCGACTCCCGGTCCCGGCGACCTTTGCCGCATGTCTTCCCCCCTCTCCTCGCCCTCTTTCCTGTCTGCCTACTGTAAAAAAAAAAAATACGAGCCACTAGCTCTGCAAAATCTCTTCGGAGGAAAGAAAGAAAGAAAAAAAAAGAAAAGAATTTATTGATCCCCAAAGGAGGAAATTATAGAAGAAATTTAAGAAATTAAAGATGGCTGTTCACCGAGTGTTGTATGCGGGCGCTTTATTGGAAAGTTAATTGGAAGGAAAAAGGTGTGGCAGCCAAATATGTGCAAGCAGACAGATATAAACACAGCCTTGTATGAATTATGACTCAAAGAGTTTGTAGGAGACTCACAGATTCAGGAGCAGCCAAAGCCAGGATATAGGTCTTGTTTTAAGCCAATCTAAGTATCTATATGTAATGCTTCCAATTTCTCCAATAATAAATGTTGCTTTTTGGATACATGTAAGCCATGATCGTCAAAACGAGCAGAAAAAAAAAATATATTCCTCTTTGTGTAATGAATCAAGTTTGACTGTTTGCAGTCGCTTGGTGTCAGTCTTTCAGCTCTGTCACTTCAATCAAACCCAGATGAGCTTTGTCATAAATTTTACAGAGAACCAATCTAAAAAAAAAAAAAAAGAAAGAAAATGAGTGCACCTGGCATCAAACACAAATCACCGTCTCTTTTCTGTTTCCTTTTTTTTCTGTCCTCCCTTTGTTTCATCTCCTGCCTCTGTCATCTCTCTGCTGCACCTCGCTTCCACTTTACCCTGCGTGCTTCTGTGTTTTATTCCGCCCACAGTCGGACATCTATTTTGTCTCGTCGGCGCCGGTGAGCTCAGCCTCCAACTGCAGTTCCAGAGACACCAGCTCTCAGAGCTCCCCCCAGACGCCCACAGGCTACGAGATGCCCGTATTTCCTTCACCGCTCGGAGATGGTAAAGCCCTGCACATAAAAAGCACCGGGGGCGAGAAGGGGGGGAGAGTTGTTGTCTGGAAGGTGTTCAGATGACTGCAGAGCTTTGTGACTTTGGGTGCCCTCACAGGCTTCAGTTTGACATTTGCATAAAGCGAACTCTGCAGGACGACTCTATGACTCCACAGTGTTAGGGTTTGCTATGCACAATTTAATCCTGTGCAGGTTTTCTCTTGCTTTGACTGAGACCTTTTCTTCTGACTCCGTTCAGGACAGACAACTTTCGTAATCTACTGCTCCGTGTTCGCTACAGGTGGAGGTGCTGAGTGAATGCGTTGCTACGGCTCCAAGTTGCTTTCTTCTGTTTGTCGGCAGCACCTTTGCGCGAAGTGTGGTGCGAGCCGAGCCAGTCGTGTCATTGCTACTCGCACTTAGAATCTGACAATGCAGCTAAATCTTCTGGGGTCTGTATGGATATGATGAGTTCAAGTGTAGATTAGAACAGAGGATAATCGAAATAACCAGTAAATAACCAGGACATCATTCATCTGATTAACTTTGATGGGATTTTTGACAGCAGTTGGGCCAGAAATATACTCAGACCCCTTGAATTTCTTTTCATATTTTGTCAACAACTCAGAATATCTGTGCTTCTTTTGCTTACTTATGGTAGAAATGAATAATTGCATAGGAACAAGAAAGGGTTTCAAAGTTTTTTGTTTTTTTTTCTACAAATAAAACATCTGAAAACTGTAATGTTCTTACAGAATGTATTTTGACCCTTTCATCCCTAAATAAAGTCCAACCAATGACCTTCTTAGATCGTCTAATCAATAGATAACCTACTGATTAGATCAGTTAATAGATGATCTATTGATTAGATAGATTGGAATTCAGTTGTGTGTAATTTAGTTTGAGTTTAATGCCAGCAGTTCTATGGCGGTTTCAGTAGTTTGTTAAAGAAAAAAACATAGCAGACAGTTTGGCAAGAAGCTTAAATTAGGGTTAGATTAGAAAATAATCTGGACGGGCGGACGGATATATCAAACTTTATACCTGCATCCTCCCCCACCACCATCAACAGCATTGATTTCATGGATAATTAGGATCATTTTAAGCCACTTTTAACCCCTAATGGTGTCCATATTTCCTCATCCAGTCTCCCTTTCCTCTCAGTGCTGTCAGCCGTCCTGAGCCCATGCACTGATGGATTGAGGAGGAGGTCCGCTCCTTGTTCATTGGATGTTACGTCTGTTGATGTTGGTGACTTGGACTGAGGACAAAGACAGAGAAACACGGTTATTAAATGAGTTGCCTGCGCCATTAAGCCTCATCCGTACTGAGGGGAGCAGTTATTTACAGGTCCCATTAAGGCTAACAGGAAGAAAGGTTTGGCTGTTGCTGCTGCAATTAGCCGAGGGCAGGATTTATGCTCTTAGGCCGCTGCAGGTAATCAGTTCTCTCAGAGGGATTTTCATTTTCTGCCCTGTTGTTTCGAGTTGTGTGTGTCGTTCTGCACCACCCAGACAACTGAGACCGTGTGTGCGAGTGCATGTGTGTTTCTGCACCTAAATCTGTGTTACTGTGTGTGCTCAGTTTGTGTAACCCTCTTCTTCATTCCTGGTTCAGATTCAATACGGATCCCCTATGGTACCAAGCTTTCCCTGTACATGTCTAAGGATGCTGAAGGTACTGCAGGATTCTCATAAACCCCCCCACCCCCTCATAAAGCTACCCCACTAACACACACACGCTCTTTCCCAGAGTGTATCACCCTGTCTGCTCCAAGGCGGCATGTTGACTTGGACGTTGGTTGAATGTTAAGTGAACGTTATGTCTTCCCCCGTCCTCCCACCCTCTCTTTCTGTCTCAACTAATTAAAGCATTAGCTTGAGGAGGGAGCGAGAGAGGGCAAAAGAAGGGATACAGCGCAGAGAGAGGAGTGAAGCAGAGGTGGCAACGTCAGTCGAGAAGGAGGGCTTTATAAGTGCGGGGAGAGAAAAGAGGCGGGGACGCAGGAAAGGTATGCCAGGAGGAGAGGGAGGCAGAGAGGGAAGGAGAAGACACGTTTGTCGCAGCATGATTTACAGATTGCACTGTCGCCATGGAGACTTTTGTCAGCCCGCTCTTCGATCCAAAGTGGGAGTCCAAACAGCGGTGCCACAGTCTGATGAGGGGGGTTGAGGATGGGGTGAGAAAGAAAGAAGGAAAGAAAGAAAGAAAGAGAGAAAGAAAGAAGGGGGGCTCGCTGACAAAAATCTCAGGCTCTAACCGCCTGCGCGCTCGCCGCGTCTGCTCCGTGGGGAGGTTTACATTTGATGTAATTGCATCAGTAATGAGAGCGAGGTGCTGCTACAGAGGTGGTCGCTGGCCGCCCTCAACCTCCACTGGCTCGAACACACACACACACACACACACACCAGAGGACCTGCAGCCGAGCAGCTCAGGACAATTGGACTCTCAATTAGCACCCAGAACATTCCCGGCATTCAAGTGCCAATCATTTGCCAGTGTGATGGAGAGCAGCGCTCCCCCTGGTTCAGAAACTAATGCATGTGGAATATATTGATCTCTCTGATTATGTATTCCAAGTAACAGTATGCTTTTTTTTTTTTTTTCCTTCTTCTTCCTGTGTGACAGCTCGGCGATCTGTAATAGCACTAACACAATGTACCTGTCGAAAATGAGTAGTGATCTTTCCTTTACTCCACTCACAGACTTACATTTCAGATGAAACCATCACTTCTGTTCATTCACACGAACCTGCCCCATTAGAGCAGCGGGAGGCTGCTGAACTCCAACACTGCCCCCTGCCGGCACAGCGGAGCTTTGCACGCTGCAGCGATGTGGCGAGCAGCATAATTTAATAATTACCAAACGGACTTTAGTTTTTGAACGTTGTGCTGAATATTAGATTGTGCGCCATAAATAGATTCTGTTATATTGCATTAGGAAGATTAATTTCCAGGATGCATGCTGTTTCAGTAAACAGGCCGATTAATCATCTCAGAGTTGCTTCATGCAGATTTATTAGATCATCAGTGTGTCTGAGCAAGAGAGCTTAGGTTTATAAAGGATGGCAGAAAAAGTTAACTGACATGTTTTGGTCCTGATCAGAAGTTCAGATACACTCATAATTAGCAAAAAAGTATTTGTTCATTTTCAACTTTTCCCAAAGCAAAGAGATACAGCAACAAAACAACAACAAAAAAACAAGCAATTCTTTATTTTAAAACAATTGCTTAGGTTTATTTTCACCTAGATAATACTCATAAAATCACACACAGAGACTCAAATATCTACTTAAAGACAAATTATATTTGGTTGGGAGAATATGTTCAGGTTGCAGAGACATGACATGCTTTGTGCTGCCTGTTGCTGGATATTTGACAGCTCCTCTTGGCAGAAATGTTGAGGAAGTTATTTTAAATGATTCACTTCCTGACACAGACAGATTAGTTCACCAATTCATAGCAGGGTTGAGGTCAGAGACGATGTACATGATTAACAATTTATTCTTTTGAAATCAGTTTTGATCAGTGTTTGGACTCGTTCCTCTACTGAAATAGTTTGAGTTTGAGATGAATTTGATTTATTATCCCACCCACTTCGCACAAAGCATCACAAAAAATAACAAAGACTTAAATTACCTTCACACCCATGATGAGTGTATGTAAACTTCTGACTCGACCAGCAAAATCTATGCAGAAGTGACTCCTCACTTCTACAAACGTCTTTGTTTCCATATATTTATGTATTTCTTGTTCTATTCGTCAATATTGCTGTGGTTATGATTGATCAGTGATCAGTTTCCATGGCTGTGTTTTTTTTTTTAGCTACAGGGTGTTAAAACTCTTATTCTTCATGCAGACGAAGAAATTCTAACAATTTAAAAAAAAAAACAACATAAAGTTAAGTCCAAATTTTCAACGGTGTGTAAATGTATGAGGATGCTGCAAAGCTACAACAAGCCCAACAATGAAGTTCCTCGTTTCAGGAGTTTTATGTGTTATTTTTGTTTGTTCTTAATAAACTGTCCACTTTTCTCTTTGTGTAATTTTCCTGGCATTCTGCTCCTGCCTCTGGCCATTTTTTAAAAAAAACCTTTTCTTTAATCGTGTCATTGCATATTCTTTTATTTCCGGTTTCTTCATCGTCTTTGCTTTTTTTTCCCTCGTGGGATTTCTCCTACCAGGTGAAGCAACATGTAAGCAAATCTTCAAGATTCCTCTGTGTAACCTGGTGGGCCGCAGCATCGAACGGCCCCTGAAGTCGCCCCTGGTCAACAAAGTGATGACCGCGCCCGCGCCCGCCATGATGGCGCCCACTCCACTTATCTCCGCCACACACTCGCTGTCCCTGTCCCGCATGGAGATCAAGGAGATAGCCAGCCGCACGCGGAAGGAGCTGCTGGGTACTCTGACCAATGACTGCAGAGAATGACAAAAGATTCACACCCTTGAACTTTTTTTTTTTTTACATTTTACCGCAAACATCAAATTTAAAGAATTAATTTGAGGTTTTTTTCTTCAAGTCTTTCCACGAATTCTTCTCTTCTAACAGTGATTTTCTTTGAGTTGCTCTTTTATAAAGGCTGGATTTGTAGACTGTCTGGCGAATAGTTACCCTCGCAACAGATTTTAACATTTGATTTATGGATCTCAGAGCTGATTAATTTGATCGATTTACAGCACTAAAACATAACACAGCTCAAGGTGTGTGAATACAGATGCAAGTCCTGGTGCTCCGCACTGACTTCCTGTTTCAGCCTATCAGAAAGTAACCAACTTTCTGTTGCTTTACCTCCATCAAGGCCTGACCGAGGAGCCCAGTGGGAAGTCGGACAGCGGATCAGTCAAACAGAGAAAGATGAGCAAAAAGAGCACTGACGAGGATCCCAAAGCCAGAGCCCTGACGTCAACAAACAGCGACAGGTAAAGATTGCAACTCCAGAGAGAGAATTGTAATGGTTTTTTGTTTTTGTTTTTTTCGGTAAAGTCCGACAGCTCTCTGCTCAGCAGGTTAGCCTCAGACTCGGTGGACGCGGAGCTGGACGTCCAGCTGCACTGCTCGTCCGCCCTGGAGGCCGATCCGGAGATGGTGGTCTGCAGGAGGGCAGTCCGCCTCTTGCCAGCGCGTTTGCCCTCCCCACGTCCTTCGAAGACGATGTCCTGGACCTAAAGTGAAGACAATCCCGTTGTGCACTTCTCTCTTCGCATACCTTTGTGCTGTCACAGTCATCTTCCTCTTTTTTTTTTTACTTTTTGCCTTTTAAATTGGTTTCTTGAATTATATCCCTTGCCTTCTACTATTCTGGCTCTCTCCATCCATCAGGGTATTGGTGGGAGAGACGAAAACACGTCTCTGCTCATGTTTACTGTGCGTCACTGCGTCGGGTGTTTGTGTGGCCCTGCGGCTGATTACCCCCTCTACGCTCCCCACCCAAAAAAAGGCTGAGAGGTTCTGCAAGATGCCCGGGTGTGTTCCAGCATCTACAGCAGCTTTGAGAGAAAGGCAAACTGAACGTAGATCTGCAAACATCTGTGCATCTGAACGCGGTTCCCTCTAACGCCGCTGACTCCGTGTTGTATATTATTTCAGATCTGCTTGCAAATGTTGTATGATACCGCTCTGTATGTGTACATCTGTTTATACACCGAACTGCATACAGTGCCAGGCACACCTGTCTGGTCTGTTTATACATATTTATAGATATATTATATATATATATAAAAAAAAATTATTTTGCTCCAGCCTTCAGTGATATTATGTTTTTTTTGTTTTTGTTTTTTTTTTTTTTTTTGCTCTGCACCGTTCCTCACTCACCACTAAACAGGTTGACAGGGCAGGAGGTAAAAAAATCTCCCTTAAGTGCCATTTCCCAGCATCCATCACTGATCCACTCACAACAACCAGGGGATCGTGGCGCAGGCATCACTGTAGTCCACATCACACGAGTTTGTTTGCTGCTGAAGAAACCCCGACACTAAGGCCAGCATGGCTGACGTCTGGTGCTGAAGAAGTACTCAACAGAAATGAGACATTATATATATAAATGTATATAAACCAACCATGCTGCGTGCTGCATGGTTGGCTGAAATTTGATTGAAGTTTTAGAAGGAAATTAAATAATTCAAGTAGGTTTAAATTATAAGGCAAGACTTTTTCTTTTTTTTTTTTTTTTTTTTTTTTACCAATTTTAAGTGAAAACCATATATATGTCTATCTCTGTAACACATTGTCCTTGTTGAAGACCCACATTGAGAAAAGGGTCCAACATGCAAGATTGCTATACTTGTTTTCGTTTGGACTTATAGAAATAATCCACCTGATATGAGAGGTTAAATAAAATCTAACTGAGAGGCATTTGCGAAATACATTCATCCTCAAATTTGACCTTTCTGTCCAACTCCCACCTCTGCTTCTTGAATTCCCACCTCCCTGAGACGGATTCACTCGGCCTTGCTAAAGTATTCCTACCCATTACTCTTTTTAAAAGTTAGAATCTCAAAATTCAACTTATTTTATTGGGATTTTTAAGAAGGAAACCAATGCCAAATAGCTTATCATTAGGAAATGCAAAGACAGTTATACGTAGTGATCAAAATGGCGAGCAAATGAAAATCGGAAATGTGTTTGTGAGTTTTCTGTTGGAACGTGTGTCCATCTGTTCGGTTCATTTATATTCCGCCGGATGACAACAAATGTCTGAAAGCATCTTGACCACACAGATAAATTCAATTAATGCAACTCAGCATTCAGTCACTGACTCTGAGTGACTGAATCTCAAGATTTTTCTCTAGTGATTTAGGAAAATGATTCAAGCTTAGTCAGCAATTCTTGTCATGGATTTTCAGTAGCATTTAGGTTTTAACTTTGACTAGGCCATTCCAACAAATGAACATATCTTGATCTGAACTGTTGAAGCTTGCTCTAGCTGTACATTTAAGGTTATTTTCCTGCTAGATGGTGAAGCTCCACTGGCTTCATTTATCTTCTTATCAACTCAGCTTTCCTGCTCTTGCTAAAGAAAGGCATTTCAACAGTATGATGCTGCCACCACCATATTTTAATATGGTAATGTTGTCTTCAGGGAAATGCACAGAGATAAGTTTTCCACCTCGCAAAGCCATTCCCATGACCAGAGCACATTTTCTACAACTTTCTTTCTTTTTTCTTTGTACGATTAAATGCTGCCTTGTGACGGTCTATCAGTAAAACTCTTTCAAAATGTTTTGAAGTTTGTGCTTGTAATGTGACAACTGTAAATGGTATAAGATTTAAGCTGCATTCATTTCATATTCAATTCAACTCAACCGGCTCTTTCCAAGCTACGTCTTGGCCGCTCTTTGTATCCAAATGACCATTTACAGCGACATAAGTGCCTGAAAACATCTGCGAAAAGGCCTCACAGCAGCCAAAGACAGACATTCTTGATCAGACTTGCATTCAATCCATCTGGTGATGTACACTGAACAAAGACTCAGTGTCCCTGTTACCATATAGGCCTCTTTGATCATTAGCATGGGAACCTTACAGTCTAATATGAAGGAAAGGAGGCAAAAATCAAGATCACACAGATTATGTGTATTAACACACAACCCTACGTCTGCGGCATTGTTGCACATCTATTGTTAAAAATACAACTAATCTGCTAATTTGCTTTGTCCTATCCATAAAGCTGAGTGCTGCGATATGCAAACATCTCATTGTGACACTTGTCAAGCACCAACAAATAGCTCAAATAAACTTTCTCCAATTTCCTTTTTGACCTCACTTTTTTTTTGGTTTGTTTTTTTACAACAACATAAACAAACTACAATTAGGAAGGTTTTATTGAAATACAAGATCTTCTTAACTTCTGCCTGTAATTCATCTGTTTTGCAGCTATCTTTTCCGTTCACTTCTGCAGTGGGGTAAAACGTTTCCCGTCGGTTTTGCCGAGGTTGTATGCAAACTAATCGACATTATAAAGTCGGCTTGTGTCTCACTCCTGAAAACATACGCAGATTCGAAGACGTGAGGAGCAGCAGAGTAGGACCAAAATGGAAAGCGTAGAAGAGATTCACACTAGGAGTTGTAAGGCAGGTAAGACAGTGTGTCTGCAGATGTTATTATATATTTCACAAGAAAACAGCTGACAGATGTTGCATGAACCCGTATCCGCACTCTATTTCCCCTCAAACTTTTCCTCTGTTTCTCTGCCTGCCACAGCATGAAATCCTACAAAATGGTTACCAAACTTAAAAGGAGGGAGGGGAACTACTACTTACATTTTTTTTAATGTTTGAATTAAAGGTGATTAAGGGAAACACTGCATCACTAACCTGTGTGGGTTCTGTTTTATCTCACTTTGCTGAAGTTACACCTCCCCTCTGCTTTTTCACAGTTTTTTGTTTTTCTTTTTGTAATAAAATCTATATTTCCTGTTTAGATTGTCGCTGAACTTCTCTGTGATATCAAAACGAAAGAAAATGTACAAAAAAAAAAAAATTACACCAAGTGTCTTAAAATATTGTATCGCCATCGTTTTTAATGCCAAGTAATACTTGTAAATGTTTGTGCATCAAATGTGGCCTCAAATGAAACTTAACTATATTATTATTATTATTATGACTATTATTTAAACAGTTATTTTTAACAAGTGCTGTAGACCACTGCTGTGAAAGTAGTTGATTCTGTTCATTAGTATGTAATAAATATTTATGGAATTCCAATCGCATGACTCGCTGGATTTGGTTTTGAGATCAACTTTTATTGCTCGTATATCGACAAATTGTTAAAATTTCTTTTAACAATTTGATCATTAACTTTTTCTGTTTTAGGTCAGTAAAGATTATCAAAATTTTTTTTCTTCCCCAAGTGCAAAAATAATAATAATAATATTTAATATATTTAATATTTTATATATACATATATAAAATTCACCCTTTAATATGAGTATGTATATTTATGAGAGGGTAAAATCTCATTTTAAGTGGTCGTATTTTTTTCTTTTCTTTTTTTATTTTTTGCAAACTAAGACACTGCTATATTTAAAGGTGAACCTATTTGTATCTAAAAGAGAAGTATAACTGAAATGTATTAGTTTTTATTCATTACTAGATGTTTGATGTCGATCAAAATGTCCAAATTCTAACTTTTAATTAGTAATCGAAAGCTTCCTTATTATCTAGCGATATAAATGAGAAGTGCGGCTAATCTGTAGGTTCACAACATGACCACAAGGTGGTGCTAAATATTCACGAAGGTCCACGTTATTATAGTAATCAAACAAATATTTCTACCCACTTTATTGCCTGTCGTGTTTCCTTGCTGACATTTACCCTTTTTTTTCTCCCTGAACAACAGGATATCTAGTCAATAACAACCTTTGTTGTTGGTTCAAGAGCTACGAATGATCACAGAGGCGCTGTCAGCGTCTCATCCGGTTCTACACAAAAAGAATAAACACAAAAAAGGGGTAAATGAGTCTTGCATTGTGTTCATCGGTTGAATTTACCTTTTTTTTAAAAGTAACAGAAGGGGTTGAAAGGGTTAAGACACACCCTTGCTCTTTGCAGGTGAGCTTTATGTGTCCTCCAGATTATATGTATTATGAGAGCTCTTGTCTTTCAGAGCAGGAATTTTCCAGTCCTCCCACAGTCTGGGCGAGTTGTGTCGTCAAAAAGAAGACAAAAAACGTAAAGGGGGAAAAAAAAAAAAAAAAATCTGCGACCACAAAAGATTTTAGCTTTATGTTAACATTCAGTAATCTCAACCACTTGGCTTGGAAAATAACCAGAAGTAGGATCACCAGAAGTGGAAAACTGTGGCTTCAGGTTCTACAGCACTGAGACAAAGACTGTTGAGAGAGGGGGAAAAAACAACTTCCAAAACTTCACACACCCCATATTTTTTTCAGTGGATGATTTAGCATTTAAGCATAAATACATCTGTGATCCTTCCCCACTTCTTTCCCAACCCCCCTCTTGTAATGAAAGTGAGCACAACCGGGTCCAGAGTCTTACGTAATAGAGGCAGGAATGCTGGAGGTTTGCCTCGGACTTCTGGATCACCTCACTCGCACAAAAAAAAAATAAAAATAAAAATGGGGCCCCATCCCATTCCAAACCAGTCTCTGACGTGCCAGGCTAAAACAACAGCCAGCCTGATCTTTAAAATTACAACACAATGGAGGTTCTCCCTCTCAGGGCATGAACTGTTTTATTACCTAAAAAAATATATCCACTGATGAGCCTGCATAGCTAAAGAAAGAGTAATAAATTAGTTACAAAAACTTAAGGATAACCTCAGGATACATTTTCACAGATATTTTTTCTATGTTCTTGCAGGCTGTTGAGACACGTTCATGTTTCAGTCCTTTTAAGGGAAATAGCTGTGACTTAAACAAGAATAACTGTAACTGAGTCTCATTCGATATTTCGACACGTCATCAGTCAGGTTCCGTTTCATTGCTGGCGAATGCAATATTAAAACAAGGCTTAACACGACAGTTGGCACACCTACGCAGGAAGCAGACTAAGCCACCGTAAGTGTACAAAACCACACCAATGGTGGTCTGTGTTTAGTGTAAACACGGGAGAGGTTACAGTTGGAAACTAAGTGGCTTTGAGTGAATAGATTTCAAGAAATGTCTGCTTAAACCAAAAAGAAATCTGCATCAAACTTCATTTGCATTTCAGGTACATCAGTAGAGTCTATGGCGTCAAACATTGTACTTCAAAATGTGTTGAGACATTGTCACATTTTTTAAAGCATAACAATAAAAATACTGACAGGATCTTTCTTTAAAAAAAAACAAAAAAAAAAACGCTCAGGCGTAATCCAACAGCTTATATTGCACTCCCACTGTCTTTCTACAGGAACCCGTAGTTAACCCCCCCTGATACAGCTCATGAATGGGCGTCCAAAGATTGATCTTTTGACTCCTCTTCACTCCCAAAGTCTTTGAAAGCTAGGCAAAGGATGCCACTGACATGAGGATCTGCACAGCCATGGAAACACAAGGCACCTGTGCGGCGGTGTAGGCCAGAGAACGGGTGGGTGCTGGCAGGGCCAACAGGTAGGCGAGGCTGTGCAGCACGCGCGCGAGAAAAAACACGAGGAAGTGAAGGCGAGCCACACTTAGCGAAGGTCCGGTCAGGGAGTAGATGGCCCCCAGGAAGAGGAAAGGGAGGATGTTCTCCAAGTCGTTCAGGTGAGCCCTGAAGGGGAGATGAACAGATTTAGAATGTGAATGGCTGTCACTCTTTTGTTTCTCCTGTTATAGGGAACTCTTACAAAGCAGCCAATTGCATAAGCAAGCAACAGTGAATATTTCTACTTTGTACATTCTCAGCCCACTTGCATGTTGGAACTGAATTAGTTTGCACGGCATTCCATTCCTTTTCACAGCCTCTTCCAGTTAGATTACCCCTAACGAACATCTAGGGTGTCACTGAAACCAAGACAAGCAATACACAAAGGTTCCCAACAATGGATTCCTGGGAGAAACCGCAAACCAACCCTAGTGTAACTGGTTTTGCACACAAAAGACTAACTGATAAGCAAACATCTTTTTTTTTTGCTTCTTCTTTTTTTCTTTTAACTTGATCGTAACCACTGTAAAACTGATTTGGGGGTTTTTTTCGGGGGTTTTGTTTTCTAAGATTCTTTAGAATTTTATGTGAGAGTTTGGCAAAAAAAAAAACACAGTAAAAGTATAGAATAATGTTTACTTTTCATGTGTCACACCTGTTAAATCAATTAACCAAATGCCAGACCGAGTTTCAGGCATTAATGATCAACCCAAGCAGTCCCTATGAAGCCCACTACTGGGTGATCGACTAGTCTGAGAAAAGCCTAAGAACAAACTTCATTTGAATTTCAAATAGAAACATACTCTCTGTGATGGTGAGTAATTCAAATTTTTTTTTTTTTTTTTTTTTTCCCAGCTATAACTTGTCCTTTGCATTGAGTCCATTTTGACCCATTGAGCCTGTGCAAAATAAAAAATCATTTTAAAAAACCCATCTGGGGCCTCTATAGAAACTTTGATTTGGACGACACAATCAGTAGCTTCCACATTTTGAAAATGAAATCACACAGTGGGAAGCACAACAACAAAAGAAGCTCAAACTACATGAGACCAAAATCTGAATGCGTTAATTGCGGAGCTCCAGGAATGCAGGACTTCAGCCGGCATCCGCTGGCTGACGTCCGCTGGTTTCCTTCTGGTTTTACTTTGCAATTTAGTGACTCAGCTATGATGTAGAAATATGATCACTCACTTAGTAAAAGTGGCATTTCCAAGTCGAGCTGTGATTCAGGCTTGGATTTAATTTGTAAAGAATTGGCACTCTTCTGAGTTGCTTGTTTGGGTAAGGATGAGGGTTTTGTAATTTCCCTGAATAAATCGGCGTCTGCATCAGCAGACAGACTACTGCGTACAAAGGTCATTAAAAAAGGGGGCCAGGGTCAGGCCCTCTGAGCACTTACCTGCTCCGCTTCCTCTCGTTTTGCCGTAATTTTGCAAAAACATTTTTGCCAGGAAATCTGCCATTCCATCAGCATGAGGCTTTGCAAAGACATGCTTTGAAACCTCTTGAACGAGATATCTTCCAGCTTGAGTTCAACATAGTTTAGTGACTTGTTTTTGCTTATTATCAGCAGCAGTAAAAAAAAAAAAAGGGGAAAAAAAACCACACACACACACACACACACCCCCACACACACACACACACACACACACATCTGTTTCCCCTTTTTTTCCCCCCTCCTTCCTAAGAGATTTCTGTTTTCCAACATGTTATAACACACAGCTCAGAGTGGGAATGCTTGCACTGCCATGTGGAGAAGCCACATCTCAATATGGATGGGAAAATTCCACCAGAAACAAACGGGAATCACCACACAGACACATCTCCCTCGGTGTCTAGTTCTTGTAAACTTTGGCCACGCAAATGCATCCGCTCAACTTTACCATTCTAAGCCTTTCTGAGGATAAATGCGCCTTTCCTGTTTGCTTTGGAGTGCAAAACTTCTCCTGAAATTAACTGAAACTTTCTGCGCTCTCACCTTCGGCATCTTTCCACGTAGGGATCCTCTCTGTGAAACTGCAGCCCTCCGTGTCTCAGCGCGTCCTCTGGGTTGGCGAAAGCCTTTTATTTATTCATTTTTTTTTTTTTCCCAAATCAGGAGAAAAGTGCATGAGAGAAACAGGGAGAGAAAACCAAAGTGACTCAAAACTAAACTTTATTTTAAATATATATATATATATATATCTATATATAAACTCTTGATTCTCTCACCTTTTTCCGCAGCCTCACTTGTCCCGTTATGATCGCGATAGTGTACATTTTGATCACCAGGAGGACGGCGTAGAAGACGAAGCAGGAGAAAACCTCGTTTCTTATCATGACTGCGGCCTGATCGCTGTCATATGATTACAAACCCCACGGCGCCAGTCCCGCTGCTGCCGGGAAGTGAGAGTTGCCCCAAAGCAAGAACCTCTTTATACAGGCGCCTCTGACCCAACCCACCAGCCAAAAGACGGCTGCACGGTGCGAACGGAAATGTTTCATTTATGACACAACAGGTAGAATTCACGCTCTGATTTTTAATTTATTAATTTATTTTTTTAAAGACTATCAGATCATCACTTTGCACAAATCTCACTTCTGATTAATTCATTACGTTTCAAAGAATTGAGACAAAAAGCCTCATCAATATTTGCCTCCTTGTGGATTTATTATGACTTTTTTTTTTTTACTGGGGAAAAAAATGTGTTTAGGTTATCTATCACTTTGCGGATAAATAAGGTTTCCAACAATGATTACATTTATTGATTGAGAACCATATATAACGTGACTACCAGTTGTTGAGGAAAACTTAAATTCACCGTGACTATCAAAAGCCACAGGAAGGCTTAATAAAGAACATGGAGAGTAAAAAAAACAACAAAACATTCAAACAGAACCTGTTTGACTGCATGAAGTAGGCTGGAAGACCTTAAGAAAAATAGAAAAGATGGTTTTTAAAGTGTACAAATTATTTTCCTTTATGAATTATCCAACATATGCCCCATTACTCACATCACCTGCAAACTGGCTAAGCCAGATCTACTAAATACCTATATAGGCATCTCAGCACACTAAATAAGAAACAGTAGAAGAAAAGTGGACTTATGTACTGCTTTAGGAGACACAATTACAGGAAGAGAAAAATAAATGCCATCCAAATTATTTTCTCTTCGATGAGATCTGGGCATCCTGAATTGCCATGATGGCCACACCAACATGGGGATCAAGAGGTCAAAGTGACGCCAATCGTCAATCCAAAACAACCAATTTTCTGCAAAATTGTCAAAAATAGCAACAAAGTATTTTTTTGATATCACATCAAAAACACAACTGAATTTAGGAGAGACGGAAAAAAAAAAAACTTCATAAATAACTTAGGAATTTGTTGTTTTTGTTCATTTTCAAAAGTTTCCCTGAAATCAATATGTTGAGAATGTGTCTCCCTTAACAGTTAGCCAAAACACAAGAGACTTTATCCATTTAATCATTTTAAAATTACACACGGCAGATAATATGTGTGGGAGAATGTGCTCCTTACAAATTCTGACACACAGTCCAAGATCAGGAGTCGACACGTCTTCATTTCTGCACACGGTGAAGATCAGACTCCGAACATGATTTCACGCGCAAGACTGCTGGCAAAATACGGGCTACAAGGTTGGCTGCAAAAGGCAGAGAGAAGGTTTTCCACTGAAGTCATGATTCGAGAGCAGGGGGCTTCCGGTGGCCAAACCTGCTGCTTTCTGCATTCTGACATCAACCGTGCGGAGTACACAGTGTTATGTAAATAGTCCTGCATGTACATGACAGTTATATTTATGCATACTGAAGTTCAATTTCTGATAATTCAGCTGCACTCTTTAAATGAAGCGAAACCTGCTCCAGCCACCCCAGCACTGAAAACTACAGAGCACTCTGTCTTCAACAATGGTCAGCTAAAATAAAAAGTAAAAACAAAGTAGTTCACAAATGAAATGGGTAAAATGGAATGAAACAGGAAATTAGCAATGAGCATATCAGAGGAAGTTTATTGCAGAGTTTGTGAAAAAAAAAAACATTTTTTTTTGGTCATGACATCAACATGTCCCCTGTATGGATGAATTATTCACAAACAAGGTGAATGAAGTCCTAATTCAGAGATGGGTTTTTTTCCCATAAAAGTAGCAAATGCGCTCAATACTGAAAACATCTTTGGTTCTTTAAAGTATAACTTTGTGCAAAGCTTAATGTGCGAGAAAGCATTTTTATCAGCCATCAGTTAACATTACACCAGCCGATAGTGGTATGTCCACACATGTGCATCAATGTCGTGCTTCCTCTTGTCAGATGTGCATTTTTTAAAGAAGGAGACGAGACAGCCAACGAAAAAATAGGTACAAAAATAGGTTTCAATTTTGGAAAAACAAAATGTTTTTATTCATGTTTTAATAAAAGATGGCACGTAGGAAATTATGGATTCTCTTCTCAATATCCATTTATTAGCCCTCCTGATGGTTGCTGACCAGCAATTTGCATGTTTCTCCTAGTATTTTAATGCTTCATCATTCACAAAGAGCTCCGGTTCGTCAAGGTTGGATAGACTACTTGCTCCCTTAACAGATTACATTTGACTCCAAACCGTTAATGTCAATTCATTTGACTAAAGTTAAATATTTGAATATCATTAACAAAGATGTCACAAATGAAGAAAAGAATTAAATAAAAACATCTTCCTTCGTTTCCACGGACCGTTGAACTCCTGGAGGAGCCTCAACCATCAGCTCCCTGAAGCTGCCACTCCAGCGTGAGCGAGCTTTCCGAGCTGCTGTCGTCGCAGCAGTCCTCGGCGTCCGAGAAGGACGACATGTAGTGGAGGCCGGTCACTCGGTGGTAGCCTCCGTTGAGCATCTGCGGGCAGGAGGTGAGCTCCACGGCCCGGCGCCCCGGCCCCCATGCCCTCACAGTCCACATATCAACCAACTGGGAACACACGACGCAGCCCATGGTGTGTGTAAACAGACGATGCAGGCGTACAACTAACACAGGTCACATTGCAGACTCAGCCAGGGTCAGGAAGTGACATCAATGGCAGGAAGGAATATTACAGAGTTGATGGTACGTTTGACTCACTCATAAGATACATGTACATCAGCTATTTAGCTTATTTTTAGTTTAAGAAAATGTCATTTTAAGTCCTAAAATGTAAAAATGTAATTATTTTGACACACGTTTATTACATAATATTACAAAATACCCAATTGGCAATTGGTTAAAAAAAAAAAAAAAAGAAAGAAAAAAATGTTTTTGACTATAAATATCTTAAGTTTCACTTTCATGCTTGTTTAGAGTGAAAACACACTTAAGTATGTGCAAGGGAAGCTAACTCATTTCACTTGCAATGCCTGTAAGTGTTTTTCTCACTTTCTCTCTTTTAAAGGCAGGAAATAACTTGCTGAGAAGGGAAATCAAGTTCCACCACAAAGTCTCAGATAGTAAGTGCAGCAGCGTCGACTTGACTTGTCTGCTGACAGAAATCAAAAAGCTGGCCCTTCAACCATCAAACCGAAAGGTCACAGCTAAAACTTGCCTGGTGTCCTCTGTCTGTCACAGCTCCCAAACATGGCCTGCAAATATTTACACAGAACGCTTTTAAAAACGAGAGAGAAAATACCCTTCTGAGCAAGCTTAGGGAGGAAAAGAGGAACCAAGCACCAGCCAGTCCAAAAAAATTATTTTTTGCTTTAAAAGAAATGAAGCGCTGCTGTTGTGTTGCTCCTTTTCTCTCTGTTCTCAAAACCACCAGACTTGCAGGTCATAATGGAGGCTTCATGTATGAATTTTTTCCTGTCCGGTGTTTGTCAGTATCCTCTGCTTGATGGAAGAAGCCTGTCAGCAAAGTTAAAACAGATGCCTGAGGAAAAGGAAACAGAAGTCGGGTCAGTAAGCGGCAGCTCAGGACATAGTAGACGGAAAAGTAAGCACAAATGACATAAGACATTTGTTTCACTCTTCTGTTTTTCAGGATGGAATGATTACGCATTACACTAACATGCAACATGTGGATTTGGTAGAAAAAGTAGGTGTTTTTTTTAAATAGCCTATTTGACGTGGAGTAAATGTCTATCAATAGTTTTAAATGTCTATCTCGTGTTTGAAGCTTAATTGAAGATTTAAGAAGTAGTCCTCCATTTTTGCTTTTTTTTTTATTTTTTATTTTTTTTCACTTTCTGAAATACACAAACACTACTGGCAGTGAAAAACAATCCAGAGCATGATGCTGCCATCACCATGCTCACCAGTTTGTCTCAAGCTCAAACTTGTCCTGGCTAAAAATAAAACATTTCTGCCGGAGGCTTTATGTGTGCAGGCTTGAAGGTGTTCCTATCAGAGCAGGGTGTTTCTTTTACATCTTCACCTCTTCAGTTCATGGCTATACTGCAATATGCTGTAGTATGCTATAATACTTAGGCACTGAGAATGATGTTCAAACATCTGCCAGCTAATGGCAGACTTGAGCCTTGGTGGGTTTTTGGTTTTAAATATCCAAACAAATCACAATAACAAGTTTGTGAGACTTGGAGACATTTGGTTTTTCAACAGAACAATAATCCTAGTCACACGTCATGAAAACCAGTTTTGGAGATCAGAAGCTAAAATAAAGCTCCTGAAATGACATTTTGAAAGCCTCCATGCCTGAACTAGTACGCTTAAAAGCAGGTATGTGTTAGGAAACTACTGTCATATGAGCTCTGTCACTTCTGCTGCAGGAAATGTTAATTACACCAGGACCTTGTTGATGTCCACTGTAAGTGTGTAAAACATAACCAGATAGTATGGGAGTTCTGTGCATTTACTAGCATGAGCCTGTATGTATAATTTTGTTTTCACACACACACACACACACCCACCCACCCACCCACACCCACACACACACACACACACACACACACACACACACACACACACACACACACACACACACACATACGCAAATGTGTGGATTAGAGAGAATGCACAATACATGCTTGTTTCAAATGATTAAAGTTGTGGGATGTAAACTCAGCTGCTCATGTGAATAATTACTTAATTACTTAACATTTACCAATACGAATCATTATGATGCGTGTATGTAAACTTCTGACCAGATCTATATATTTAAACCTCTTTTGTACTCTCTCTTTTTTTCCCCTAACCTTTATAAATGTGAATAGGCATAAAATAAGGTTTCTTGAACTATCTAGTTTTTTGAAACTTGGTAGTTAAAACTGTTTTTGACTTGCTCAATTTCCTAAAATAAATGCATTATTGCAGTAGTTAGGGGTTAACCTAAGAAAAGGAAAAGCACTGAAGGAAGATGGCATAATAACTCTTGGGTTCATAATCAGGAATATTAAAAATGTGTGAGTGAACTAAGTCAAAATCCTGCTTTTTTTCCCCCTAACATCCAAAACAAACTGATCCCCATATTATTCTTACTGTAAAAGTGGCTTAAAGATAGCATTCATTTTCAAAACAAATACAATTCTGTGACTGTGAATTTGTTTTACTTTTCATCTTGCGGAGAAAATATTCCTACGGAGAGACCTCAGTTAATGTCCGACTCTGAGAAAAGCAAAAATTTTGTCCCAGGTAGGACCCACCATCCCCCTGAGGACAAAGAGGACAAAGGTGGGCTGCATCATGCCACACCCATCCTGTCTCAGTGAACAGACAGAGGGAAGTGCACAGTTTACAACACCGGACGTTGAATTATTCATAAATATGTCTGCTGAGTCATACATGGATTCCCTGCATTATTGGGATCCATGTCAGTCATTCATTTTTAAATGCTGACAAAGCTACGCCTGCATTCTTGGTCAGACACATCAAGACACATGTAAGAGATGTGGTAACATGAAGCTGCAGCGGTGTGTGTGTGTGTGTGTGCATGTATGAACACAGCACCTAAAAATCAGCTTTCAAAAACTGGATCTTACCTGAAGATGTGTCGATTGTGTCATCAGTGCACGGTATCCGCTCAGCAGCCCGGCGTGTTTGGTCTTCAGTCTGTCTCTGTCTGAGCTCGATGCAGCTCGGCATACGCATGGGGCTCGAGATGACATCACAGCCCCTCACTTAACGGCTGCTGTATTTCTAAAATTAACCTGGGCATCTTCTGTGTGCTGCCCAAGCCCGGTCAGAAATTTTGCAGCAGACAAGTTACTGTGAAGATTTTTCTCTTTTTGTTTTTTTCATAGGCGAACTTTATCGAGAACCTATGTCTTTGTTTCAACACAGATTCCTTACATCTCAAATTCTTCAAAGACACTGCATCACTGTGAGGTGTTAAAAACAGAGAGACTGAAAGAAAACAGATCATGAAAGATTGGAAATCTCGTCCTGTTCAACAAGTATGAACAGGACAAGGTATTTCATTTCACTTGTTTGATTTCCTTCCCATTCACCACATGGACTTCAGCAATAACTTAAAACCAAACATGATGTTGTGAGGAAACAAAACTGGAGACAAACTCCTGAAGTTCAAGCATTGTGACAGATGGTGTCGTTAGCGTGACATAAGATCTGGCAGTCCTTCAAATATCAAACACTCTGTGACGAACAATGGCAATCAGAAATTAAACAAAAATTAAGCAGAATTTTACATTTTTGAAGCTACTGCTTTTAGAAAACATTTCCCCAGTTTTCTTCCTTCTGACTGGAGAAATTGCTAAATAAATATGAACTCATATTGGAGTTTTTGAGGTCGCGACCTGATTTTGTCTTGGGGTGGCCAGTGTGCTGCAACGCCCAGGTTTGGTGGACCACGCATAACCCTCGATTTTGACTACAGGGAATAAGTAGTCATGTCACCACTCAGCCACCATCTCACATTAAATGACAGATTGATCGTTAAAATATTTATCCAACAGCAACTTGATAGCACGTGTTTTACATTTAACTCTGTCTGCTTCGGTACAAAAAAAAAAAGAAGATCAAATCCAAAAGCAGGAAATTTTAATCATTAGACCAGTCATAGTAATTACATCAGTTATACAGACATTTAAACATCCCTTTTGACTGTGGTAGGACCACCATAGCCATGACCACAAGAGCCACGACTAGGAAACATGACCCTGTGAAATCCCGCTGTGTGCCGTGACACCTATGAATACTTTCCAACCACAGCAATGCTTGTTTTTTCCAGTAGATTGAAGTCTTACACGCATATACGTGCTGTAACATGAGCGGATGCACTTACAGGGTGGGGTTAATGTAATAATTACCACAAAAAACTCCCTAACACTGTATTATAACAAGTTACACCGGCTGGCTGTTTGAACTCTCACCTGTTCCAAGCTACTGGTGTCCTTTATTTGTCCTAGCATCTCTACAACACAGCTAAGATTGCACTGTAGTAGTTTTTTGTTTATTTGATTGCACATTCTTCCCCACACCTATAGAAAACATATTGCCACAATATTAACATCTGCTGTACATAAAATCTGGAACTGTATGAAAAGAGAATAAACAAAATAGACAACGTTAGAGACATTTGTTTTTCTTTTAAAACTGAATCATAATTTAACAACAAATCAGAAACATGGTTTACTGTGAGCTAAAATGTTAAATACACATAGTAAAGTTCTCTGTATTATAAGCCACTGGTGAAATGAAAAGCATTTCTATAAAAACCTAATTTTTTCATGGACCCAAGCTCTTTTTTTTTTCCTTTCATTTTGGGCTGCCATCCATGGAAAACATGCACAAACAAAAGATCAGAAAACAGGAGGGGAAATACTTTTTGTCGTGGGAAAGCATTTTACAAATCCGTTTTTTGTAGAAAGTGAAACTTGCAAATTCACTCCTTCAAAAAACAACAAAACGAAAAGAAAAAAAAACGACTGGTGGGAATCATAAAAAGCGTACTTAAAAACATTAAACTAAAAGTGAATGAATCCAATTTTCCTTATTTATTCTAAGTTATCTTTTAGCCTTAATCATTAGGAGTTCCAGCTGTGCTGCTCACATACAAATACATCTACAAGCTGCATTCGGAAATCACTTTCTGTACAATAAGTTGGTTTTATGACATTAAGTTATGCTTGTATTTCAATGCCTTGTTAGCTAGATGAACTCTCTTATATTAACACGTCTAAATGCCAGCAGAGTATTTGTCAGATTGTAGCCAAGAAGGATCAACCCTGCTACAGAAGTCTGGAGTTTTTTTTATTTTGAAGACTGTAACGAAAAAGCAACTCCGTTTTAAAACTCCCGCCAAATGTCTGGAATGTTAGCATGCCTAGCTAAGCAAAGCATGTCCTCTTTTTTATTTACCGAGTTTGCATAAAACTTCTTTAAAAAAAATAAATAAAATAAAATAAGCAAAAGGTTTAAAATTTTATTTTGTGAGCTTCAGAACTACTAAAGGTTTGTTACAGGGGGCTAGCTAACTAAAAAAACTGCTAAGCTAGCTGTAGCAACAGCTTTAAGTAACTAGCATAGTGTAGCAATTAGCTCTGAAAAAACGTCATTTCTGTTTTATAACCATTTTTTTCTTCAGACTTAGGGAATTAACAACAGACTTAGGCAGCAATTTCCCAGCTGGCGGGTGATTGCTGAGAATTCAATCATCACACACCTAATAAAAGAGTACTCTTAAAAATAAAAATAATTGAAGAGCAAGTACGAGATTCAAGTTGTTTCATAGTTGCAATAAAACTGTAAAAATCGAATACAGATGATTGTGTCACACAATGCTTTGTGAAATCAACACACAAAGTGGAGAGAACTTTTACATTTGACCCCAAAATTTCCCCACATTTGTTCAAACCACAATGATGTTTTCTCTATTGAATGCGACTTGACTCATTGCACTTGCATGGTTTTGGATTGGCCAAAATGAATCACTGTCGCAAAACGTTTTAGCTAGCAGAATATGACTGTGCATGGAGTCTGATGAATAAACACTGACAGTGACTCCAGTTGTGGGTGTTTAGCAAGAAATATATATTTTTATAAAACTGAAAGGTGGGAGAGACAGAAACATACGAACAGTAAGTTGTGCTGAAAAAGTTTTGATAAGATTCAGCACTTCTGCCTTCATGCTCCTGTCCCCTCAATTTTGGGGAATTTTTATAAATGTGTATTTCCTAACATGTGAACAGCTTAAATTTGTATTTTAAATTTTGTGGCTAATTTGTAATAAAATTTGCATTATATTCTAAACATGTATGACTTCATATTTCAAATTTCAAACGTGATGAGACACAAATTCTTTCTGCGATTAAACATCAACGTAGCGTGAAAGATTTGGAGTCTTCACACTCCTGCCAAGCAAGGATAAGAAGTTACAGATAAAAAAAAGAAGTTCGTCAAACGTTTGACAGCAGTAACCCCTTTTATCTAAATCACATTTATCTCTATATACTGTTTTGCTTAATATATATGATTATTTTGAACTAAATGCCTCTCAAGTAGCACTTGATAAAGTCTGAAGACGTTTACACTGATCTTGTAAAATCACAAATCTATTGCACAAGATTCTCTTTATCACTTCAGATACGTGCGCATCCCTCCTGCTTATCTACTTCGACTAATGAAATGTTAACATTCACATCTATACATGCCTATGGCTGTTTGCTGACAGAGCTTACACTGACTATACAAAAGCAAGGTCTTCTTGTGAGTATTTCTGAGCATGTAAACGGATCATTTAAGCAAAACAACTGAGCCTCTCAGTCAGCAAAAAACTTACAGCTGCATGCAGTTTGAGCCCAGAAGTGATTGTGCACAACCCACACATGCATGTTTTGGAATTATAAACAAAACCTGCTCCGGCTATTTCCACTGCCCCCCCCCCCCAAAAAAAAACAACAACAAAAAGAAAAAAAAACAGAATGGAAAAGGTTTCTATTCCTGAGGGCTTGGCGCACGCTGACGTTTGAGGTGCAGACGTTTCATTCACTTGAGACCTGTCACTTCTGTCTGCTTGTTGCTATGGAACTAGTAAACAGCTAAACAACGGAAAGCTTGGTAATGCATCCTAATTGCTTCTAGTGTGAAAGAGGAGCCCTCCTCCCACGTATCAGCAACGTTCACGGTGACGTTCTGGCTTGTGACGCCAGGTGCCGTTCGCCTGCCACGGCCAGTTTAGAAGCAGCACATGACGTCTAGTCACTACAGCGGCCACAGAGACGCCTACAGCTACCGAAAACAGCTGCAGAGGTGTGACACAAACACAGAGCTTCAGAGCTGTCCGATGACTAAAATCGGTGATGTTTAGGTCTCGTTTTGACCTCTTGCAGCTTCAAAATAAGACGTCGCTACATTTACAAAGTGCTCGTAATGCTTCTTCGCCAACGTGCAAATTCCTCAACTTCATGTGAGGGCAGAAGTGGAAAGATATCATCGGACCTGTAAGGGGAAAAAAAATTAGAAAAACAAGTTTGAAAAAAAAAAAACAAAACAAAAATAACCCCAAAGAGAGGCCCAGCTTAATTTACAGCTTTGCAAAAGTATTGATATCCCTTGAATTTATTTCATTCTTTTTTCAAGCAACAAACACAAATATCTATGTATTTTTGGAGGACGTCAACCCACCAAAAAGGAATGCATAAAAGTGAAGTCAAAGCAATGTGATGAATGGTCTACAATTTTTTTTTTCAATGAAAAACAATTTTTTTGCTTCTATTTCCACATTCGGCTTATTTACAGCCTCTTGGAGTATGTATCTAGTATCAGCTCTGCACATCTACTGATCTTTGCAAAGCAGCTGAAAACCAGTCAGATTAGATCATTCCCTCCCTGAACATAATTTTCTGTTCGGGGACTCATTTTGTTAAGAAACACAAAGTAACTGGGGTCATTTTCTAGTGTTACGTATTGAGGATAACGTTCAAGCAAAGTTAAACTAGGGCAGCAAGTAGAAATATTTAGAAAATATAGTAGAGTTTATGAAGCCGGATCTCACCTGCGTGACTCTCAAAGTGCTCTCGTCTCTGCTTCGATCTTCCTCTCTCCATGAAGGCTGTCGGGGTCAGCTGGGACCACCGTTTGTCTCACCGCGATCTCAGGACCCCCGCCGTAGATCCCCAACAGATACTGCCATGTCTCCTCGGAGATCTGTCCATAATCTGCCCCTGAGATGAAAAAAATAAATAAACAAATTCTGTGTCCTGTTTCAGGCTTTACATCTTAGTCAGTGAATAAAAGTTTACCTTGCTTCAGCTGTATGTGTCCTCCTTTCATAACACCGATTTTACTGTTGTCAATGGGACCAGGTGGCTCTGTCAAAACAAGCAATTTTCGTTATTTTTTTTTGTTTGTTTGTTTTTTTATTAAGTAAGCAGCATCCATAACTGTACATTTGTATGTAAGTGGTTTGTACCGTTATCTTTGCCCTTCACAAAGCTCTCCCACTCCCTGAACCACTGCATGCTGATACACAGGATCACTGACGGAGCCTCCTCAGCCTGGAACTCCTTGTTCAGCTACAGGCAAAACATAAATTAAAAAAATTAGCTGATAATTATGTCAATAATTCTTCCGTCTCGACTAATCTTCAGCCCTAACAATAGCATTGAAAAAAAAGAAAAAAAAAAAGAACTCAGAAAAGCAGAGTTCACCTTAATGAAGGTGTCTATTTCGGTTTTCCTGCGCTTGGCCAGAGCTTCGATCTCCACCTGGCAGATGGCGCACATGTACAGGTGGTTGACTGCAGGGCCGCCTCCGAAACTGAACACAGTGACGCAAATACGCAGTGAAAGGTTAGTGGAGAGATAAGGATGATCTCTGATCTCTATAAAAAAAAAGTTTAATTAATCTAATGTGTAAAAAAAAAATATACACATACAACCAGTAAAATCACACACTAAAAACAAAAATAGGTCAAGCTGGATTTAATTTACACTTTTAATTACTAGTCCTGACTGTTTCTCTATCCTACTTCAGAAGGCAGTAAAGGATTCATTTTGGTCTGAGTCCTTGAGTGAAATTTGTCAATAATTATTATTGTTTACCTGTTGTAAAGATATTCCCACACATTCTGAGGAACTATCACCACCAGATCATCAATGTACTGGTACTTATTAGGCGGGATCCCTGTAAAGAGAGGAAACCGTTCAAAAAGGCTGGAGAAAAGGGAAAAAATAAATCAGAAATTTCAAAAAAGGAAGTAATTTCCATACAGTTGTATAGGAGTCCCATGGACTTTTTTTTGTAATGTAATGCGTGTAGTACTAATTGGGACTTGTTGGATTTCTCTGAACTTCAAGGATGTTTAAAGTGCATGTTGTAAATAATTAGTGGTTTTCCTGGAACACTGCGTCCTGTCAGTCCCCCAGGTGAAAGTTTGGTTATCTGCTAATAACCAATTTAGATTTAAGTGGCTTGCCACCTCACTTGCTGATAATTTTTTGTCAAGACAGTAAAGCTTTATGATCAACAGTGCATAAAAGCATTTTTATCTCCCCATTCTGAGAAAACACAGTGGTCACACACCTCCATGCTGACAAAGAAAGGTGTGATTGCTGATGGGGCCGGGCTCGGCGAAGGTGTTGAACTTGTTCAGCCATTCTCTGGAGATGTAAAACTGCAGCAGGCTGGGCTCCTTCATGTTGGCCAGAGCCACCACCTTCTGTCTCTCTCGCACCGACTCCTCGCTGCTTTTCCTGAGTGAAGCCAAGAAAAACCCAGACAGTCGTTAAAAAATGTTTAAAAAAAAAAAAAAAAAGACAGTCGGTGTGAACTCAGCCTTGAACCCACCGATAAAACAGCACATAGGCCTCGGCGTTCTGCACCACCGTCTCATGGACCTCCGTCACATACTGATCATCAAACTCGTACCACTGGCCGTTGATCACGTTCTGACAGTAAGCTATATAATGCCCACCTGCGTCAATAAAAAGACAAAAGAAACGTATGAGAGGACATGAGAAGACGTTTCAAATCAAAGCAAACATGGATTTCTCTTATCTAAGGGAAGCAAAGCTCTGTCGTACTTCCTGCGGTGCCATGGTGGCAAATGACTGATAGCAGATCGTAAGTGGTGACTTGAGACGGGCTCTCTTTGGCCAGGAAGGGTTGCATGTCGAGGCCCTCCAGGGGGAAGGACACGTGGCTGCTGATCTTGAACGAATACATGACTTCGTGACGGAAACGTTTCAGGTGGATGCAAAGGATCTACAAGATAAACACAAAACTTACAGGTGAACTTTATCCAACTCAAGACCAAACTGCTTATCAAAAGCAAAAAATAAAAAATAAACAAAAAACTATCACCTCTGGAAGTTTCAGCACTTTGCAGTATTTGACACCGTTTCGCAATCTGTGGCGAAAAAAAACAAAACAAAGGTAAATGCATTTGAAAACCTAATGAGGAAGATTCAACTTGAAGTATATACTTACTTTTTACATCTCTCACAGCTGTACATGTTATCTCCTGTGAAAAAAACAACAACAACAAAAAACACACAGACTGAAACGTCTAACATTTAAAAACAATGACATGTCAGTGCAGGAAATTTCACTACCTTTGAGCTCATCAGCAGCAAAGAAGGCAGCGAGGCAGTCCTCGAGTGTTACCATGGGACCCCAAAACCAGGTGGGGATGCAGGACACCACGAATCTATTCAAAAACACCAAAACACCAAAAGATGATGCATCATCTGAAGCTTAAAGGACCTTGGAAAAGTATTCAAACTTTTTATGTTTTCTCGTGCTAAAAACACAAATTTCTCTTAAGTTTTATTGTAGGTTTTATAGTATCAGATGATAGACCAACGTGAAGCAGAAGGAACAAGACACGTGGTTTTGAAATGTTTTAACAAAAGAAAATCTGAAAATGGTACGAGTGTCCATTTGCACTCGTGCCTTCCAGCTTACTAAGCGTACTAAATCTAAATTTACTCAGTGCTCATCGATATTCGTCTTTCTGGCTCATTTAAAAGATGATGGAAATGTCTTCCTGCCAACTTCAACTCCATAATAATTCAACTTTCCATCTACTGGATTTCTCCCCACAACTTTGAATTTTAGAGTCAATGCTATATTCTCTGCTTAATTTCTTAATAAAATAATAATCAAAATGCATTTGATTAATTCTTGATTGACTCAGTGTTTCACCTTAGGTAAGACTTATGCATTTCCTTAACAGAACCAATACAGAGGAAACACACCATCCCTTTAACTTTTCAATGAAATATTATTGCGATATCTCGATATTCATGTTAGCATACAAGGCTGAATATCACAACTTCACATAGTGCATCTTCTAGCTTCTACCTCTACTTCTACCTAAACACCAAAGCTCAACAATACACTTTAATAATTCCGTCACTTCACTGTGGATCCACCTGAATTTTCCCCTGGAGGCTCCAGCGGGGCGAGTCCCAGAAGCTTCTATTTCTCAATTGCACATTTACAAAAGTGACGTAATGCACACGGCTTTGCAAAGACAGGTTCCCTCTGATGCTACGCCGCCTACTCCTCCCTCTGCCAAACACGTTTCCCTTCATTTAGTAAGAAAAACGTCTCCTCTGCCTCAGGTCACATATTGCTTCAGGATAAGAGCTTTCCGTAAGCCTCCTCTCCTCACTCTGTATCTGTTATGATTCTAGGTTACAGGCAAACACAAAGACACACACAGTTGCAGACTAAAAGGAAACGGCATGTTTTTTTTTATAAATAAACGCTTCTAATTTTACGTCTTGTTGCCAGAGCAAAATAACAAACAAGCTAGTGAGTCTTTAACACACTCAAAATTAACTTTCAGGCCTTATGAACGTCTCTGCCGCTGTCAGCGCCCATCGGTGGGTTGTCGAATCTCTGAAGCTTTTTCCATTTTCGCTCCACATCTCCTCTCAAAGTGTAAAACAATTACTGCTGATTGCAGAATCTTGCTGCGATGGAACCCGACAGGCAATGTCGGCATAAAGGCCCGGTGGGTCGATCTGATTGTACATATTCCAAAGAAGCTGACTAAGCATCTTTTGGGTTTAGTTTTCTGTGCCGCCTCTTCAGCCTCCTGCCAGCTGCTTGCTCTCACATGCATTTTGCTTACAAAAACTCCGATATCGCATCTTCCTTTGATGCAACAGCCAGAGTTCATTTCCTGGAATCTGCAACGGCTGATTTTCGGCAACCCTTTTCCATAGTCAAGTACGGAAATGAGCGTGACGAGTCAAGATGCGGCTTGCCTGCAGTCTGCAGAAAATATCACCCGCAGGTCAACTTTCTCCAACCTTCACCCAGATAAAGAATCTGAACGAGTCAAAAGAAAAACCTGTGCCTTCACCGACCAAAGCGTTTTCATTCCCCCCCCCCTCCCCGCCCGCCCCTCTTAAATAATGACTCGGTGTGATTCACTGACCGGCGTATGGAGTCCATGATGTAGGAGATCCAGCCCTGCGAGCCGTAGGTGTCGGGACACACGCCGGTCTTTACCGGCAGGTTCTGGTGGATGGACGAGTGGAGCTTGGCCAGGTCCTCCTTCCCAGGGATGGGGAGCGAGAGGTCCTGGAAGGTCTCTACTGTGGTGGACACCTGGAAGCATTCAGACACCCACACATTACCCTACACTCTGAAGTAAAAGTGATTTGGCATGTGAATAATCATTCAAATTACCACACTGACAAATAACAGCATTAAATTGTAAAGAATCACTTATTCTCAATCCATTAACTTATTCTGATTTATAAATGTAACAACCACAGTATTCAATGCGTCTACCTGGAACTGTATGTGACCTACTAGTGTAGTCAATGCCTGGTTAAAAGAAAGGGATGAACAAACGCCTTCCCTACTTACAACTGGTGCACACTGGCAGCCTGCATCACACTGCCCAGGGGCACGCACATCACTGTGGCCAGCCGCATTTATAAATCGTACAGCTGGCCGGATTGAGAATGTTTCTAATGCCGTTATTTGTCAGTGTGGTAATTTGAATGATTATTCACATGCCAAATCACTTTACTTCAGAGGTAGGTAAATGTGGGTGTCTGAATGCTTCCAGGTGTCCACCACAGTAGAGACCTTCCAGGTCCTCCTTCCCAGGGATGGGGAGCGAGAGGTCCTGGAAGGTCTCTACTGTGGTGGACACCTGGAAGCATTCAGACACCCACACATTACCCTACACTCTGAAGTAAAAGTGATTTGGCATGTGAATAATCATTCAAATTACCACACTGACAAATAACAGCATTAAATTGTAAAGAATCACTTATTCTCAATCCATTAACTTCTTCTGATTTATAAATGTAACAACCACAGTATTCAATGCGTCTACCTGGAACTGTATGTGACCTACTAGTGCAGTCAATGCCTGGTTGTAAAATAGAGGAAAACATGCGTTTGTGTTCATCCCTTCTTTAACCAAACATTCCTAAATAAAATCCAATGCAACCAAATGTCAACCCAGGTCTTCTGTGAGGGCCTTGGGTTTTTGCTAGAGAACAGTGGTGAAAGAACAAAATTAGATGATCAATCGACACACCAACAGCAAACATCAGGAGTATTTTAAAAAGTCAGAAACCCAGGATAACGGTCCAAGAGGAAAACAGCTCTAAACATACAGCCAGAGCTACAGTGTGAGAACACAGATAAAAGCATATTAAATTTCATCCAGTCCTACTGAGATTGAACCATTTTGTAAGAACAGGCAAAAGAAATTTTTACTTCAGATTTTAAAGCTACTGGAAATTTAGCACAAAGGAGCTGCGGCTGCAGCAAAAGGTAGTTCTACATAGGACTTAGTCTGGGACCTGCACAAAAATCCACCTCTACCTTTTTAGACTTTAGTTGTAAAACAAAAAAGATGTTTAATGTGTGTTATTTTCCTTCCACTTCACAATTATGCACCGCTTTGTGTTAGTCTGTCACATAAAATCCCAGTAAAATGCATCAAAGCTTCTGCTTGTAATCTGAAAAAAATAAAAATCTGGATAAGTTCTAGGAGCATGAATCATCCTGCAAGGCGCCGAATGTGACTAATTATTAAATAAACACAGGCCTTATTTTAACCAGTTTAACTTTTGAACAAATTTGTAACATGTGTGATTAGCACCCCCTGGTGTTGAAATGCTGCACTTCTCACCCTGTCGCAGGTCAGACACTGCACCAGGGAGAGGATGGAGCCGTCAAAGATGTCTGAGATGACGCTGCGAAAGTGAGACTGCTTCTTCTTCCTGGAGGTGAGCAGCAGCTGAGCTGCGTAAAGAACCACAGCAGCAACTAATTTAAAGGACAGCTTTCACTGCTAAAGCAACCTGAAACACATCAATCCTCAGTACTTTGTGCCAATCAAAAATAAAGACCTACACACAAAAAAAATAATAATAATAATCTAAACTATTTATATATTCAGCTGACTAAATGGGCACAAAATATTTGTAGATGCTCGGACATGATTAAATTGCAAACTTTCACCAGTTTAAACCCATGTTATTTTAGTACATGCTGTTGGTTGCTGTTAACAGAAAATGGTCCCCAGTTTTAATGAGCTTAATGAAGGTAGGAGTTCAGGGGTGTTCAAAGTGTGGCCCGGGGACCATTTGTAGCCCATGAAATGATTCTGTTCTGCCCCTAAATAGTATCAAGAATGGTAAAAAAAATATGGCTACCCCGAAGCCCTTCTTATGTTTTGGATCTTTAAAGTTGCAAAGATTTAAAAAAAAAAAAAAAGGTTTATTCTTGAGCAGTTGAAACAAAAAAAAAGAAAACAATGTTTGTATTTTTCATTTCATGAATTTTGTGGCCTCAGTAGTTTAAATTTTCCAGTTGTGGAAGTTTGGACACCATTGCTGTGAAATATCCCAGCAATTGGATAAACCCATTAAATGTCGCAACAGAAGCCCTCAGATCTAAAATCTCTGAGTTGTTTTCACCTTTCTTGAAGGAGTAGGCCGGTCCTGCTGAGCGGAGCGGGCTGGAGCGTGGCGGACTGGACGACAGCTTGGGATGAAGCTCCTGCAGGGTTCGGACAGGACTGCAGGGGGTGGACTGCGGCTGGGTCATCGATGCTTCGTTGTCTGGCTCTTAAACAGCAACACGGAGGCCAAAAATAACTATTTATAAATGAATGACTCAACATAAATAGTACAAAATTTAAATCCTGGCTGCTACCTGAGTTGTTGTGGCTTTGCATTTGCACCTGCCCTGCAGTAGTTGTCTGGTTGTCCTCTTGGACGTCAGTGTTTGCGGTCGGCGCCGGCGGCTCTTCCTCCCCCCTCTCGGGAGCCCCGTCCTCCGCCGCCGTGTCAACGTCTGCGTCCTCGTCCATCTCCTGTGATCCGCCCCGCAGGGGGGAGCCGGACACCCTCCTCTCCTTCAACCTCTCCTTCTCTGAGATCACCATCCCCGAACCCATTCCGGCAGACGGGGACCTAAACCCATCGCACTCGTCCTGCAGGAGGAGCTCGCCCTCCCCGAGGCCCCCGCCCTCTCCCCGGTCACTGCTGGAGCCGGAGTCGCAGGACAGGAACTCGTCTTCGGACGGGGAGCGGTCTCCGTCCCGCCTCTCGTCCCCGTCGCTCCCCTCCCCGCTCATGCTGCACTCTGTCAGCGGCTCCTTCAGCTCCTCGTGCAACTGGTCCATCAGACAGCGCAGAAACTCCTGGGTGTCCTGTAGAGACAGGGGAATATCAGAACGATGAGTGCGGCTTCCTCAGCAGACGCTGGGTTTCTGCAGAGAAGAAATATAAACTCTGAAAATGGCTCCTTTGCAAGACATTAGAAAAAAACCTTGTTATCCTATCCTGAAAACTATTAAGGACTAAAAACTGCCACAAATAAACCAAATTATGAAACAAATATTGATTAAACACAATTGGAAATAAATGCACTACGTTAAAAATTAATAATAATAATAATAATAATAAGACAAGAAATCTTATATTTGACCAAAAAGTCATTGTTTTTTAAATCCCTGAAAAATATCAATTTTATTTAGGACAGAAATTGTAAGCATTTGTAATTTTTATACTCAACAGTCTGATTTGCTTTACTCTTTTTCTCTATTTTGCACAAAAAAGCATTTAAAGCTGCAGGAAAGAAAAAAGTAGAAATGAGTTTCTTAAAAACAAACAGGTTATTAAAAATGGTTCTTTAGAAAGCCCACAATTGTTAAATGCTGACTGAAACTAGAAATAAACACATTTTTCTAACTCAATCTTCCTTCTTGGGATCGTTCATCATAGCTGAACTAGGATAGTTTTAGATTAAAAACACATAAATCCAGAGTTTTAGAATCATTTGACTTACTTAACAAAAACCAGCGTTGCAGTATTGCATTGGAATAGAAATCAAAGTTCAATTACTTGCTGCGTGCTCACCTGCTGAGCATAACCTCGAAACATGGGGTTTACCAGTTTGATGCCGTGGGACAAGCTGGTCGGAACAACATAACTGGGCCTAAAAGTGCAAAAGGCGTGTGAGAAATATCTAAAAAAAACAAAAACGAGTAAGTTGGACGTGGCTTTGTACCGTTTCTTGTGCCAGAGCTCTGAGATGAGTTTCTGGTAGCTCTTACACAGAGCAGGTTTCTTGTCGGTCCGGACCAAGCCGCTGCAGTCCAGGAAAAACTGGGTGAGCGGAGGGCTGGAGAACAAAAAGTATGCAACGTTAAATTCTGGAGGACCGCTTTGACTCAAGAGATACAAAACAAGCTTCTAAAGCGAGTCTCATCCCTGATGATAGGGCAAGAGGAGCTTGAACCCACCAGTTGGACAGGGCCTGCAGGGCAGCATTCATGTAGCAGGAGTTTCCAATATTCTTCATTCCTGTCAAGCCTAATGGCAACAAGGGCAAGACCCATGAACTTATTTAACTTAGCTATGAACACGTGTACACACACACACACGTTTGTTTTTTTTTCCTTCAATATTTACTTTAGCAAGTTTAGTTGAAAATTAGTATGATTTGAATGAACTGTTGATGCCAAGACAATTTTTTGCACCTCTCGGCTTAAGCTCGTCCTCCTCTGATTCTGAGCCATCCTCTTCCGCAACAGCAATCGGTACTGCTTTCAGAGGGTGACCTGCTGACTGGGCAGCTGCTTCCTGTGGGGAAAAAAAAAAACAAAAAAAAACAAATGCATGAGTTCCTTTTTGCAGCAGCAACAAAGTAATTCCGTATTTTATCTATAATTTGCACCTGCTCTGCAGCTTTGCAGTGGTGGGAGGCAGCTGGAACAGGGACCAGCGCCGGCCTCTGATCCAAAAACACCTCCCGCTCACACACATAACACCAGATCCTGAAGGTTGTTAGGTTCACTGTCAGGTTGTGCTTTTTAGCCTAAAGAAAAACACCGGAAACAAAATGCTTCAGTGGCTTGTGAAACAATTTAACATTTCACATTTGTGCACAATACAAAATTTAATTCTGTATGTTTTTTTTCTGGATTATATGGATTAGACCGATCACAAAGTAGTGCATATTTGGGGCTTGGAAGAAAAAATATTGCGTGCATGTGTGGTACAGACATAAAAACCCCTTTCTGAACTGTATTTTCCATCAGATGTTCTCACCTGTGCATGCAGAGTGCTGTGATCGGCGTAGGACTCGCCGCAACCAACGTACGAACAGTCACTCTAAAAAAACAAAAATGAATTCTGATTTTATTTTTGTTTTGTCCCACAGCGACACAAAGAACAAAATTACTTACATCTTTCAGCCTCTATGCCAGAAAACAGCAGCACTTTTCAATTATACTAATGCATCACACCATCATTATTTATTTAGCCTGCCTTTCCAATACAAGATAATGTACAGGAAGTGCAACGCTGGCTGCTGTTGGAGCACACACGTGTTACGCAAGCCTCACAGACACAATTTCATAAAATTACCTGTAGACAGGCCCATAAGTTGGGACCTCCTGCTCCACATGACTGGCAGGTTCCCTGCAAAACAACAGCAACAGAGTGGGTTCCAATCAACGAAGTGCAGCAAGAAAATACTGCAGATCTTATTGTAGGAGAGCGTTAAGGGGTGTGTGTTATCATTGTGTTCGTTATGGCACAATGATACACACACGGCCAGTGGCTTGCACCAATAAATTCATTTACACCCACCTTGGATTTCTGGAGAAGGTCCTCTTTGGTGACCTCTCCTATTGAGTGCAGGTGAGGACAAACGTCTGGCTCTGCCATTATACTCGTTGTCTCCACTAGGACGTATCCTAACAGATACGGCAGCATAGGAAGAAGAAAAAAAAAACATGTTTCCTAAGAGGTTGTTGCAACTCAGCTAACTGTGAACATAAAGCATCACACAAACCCTCCCTCTGACAGCACAAACATACGGAATGTAAACACATTTAAAAAAAATATTTACATTCTAAGTTGAAACCTAAACGTATGTGCAGAGGCTGACAGCTCAGCAAAGTGGCAGGCCCCGGTGTTTACTCACGAAAGAAGAGAAAGACCTCCTTTCTCCAGCGATGACAGCTGTTATTAACGCCTCATAATAACAGAAAAGAAGCAGCTGCCGCTGTCAAGATGGTTATATCTCATCTCCGCACACACCGAAAAGAAATAAATACCTCGCATTAGAGTAGGCAGCCGACGGTGTGCTAGCTAGACGTGGAGCCGATCGAGCGACGCTGTACCCTGGCCCACCATCCTCCAACTGTCCCCACCCCCCTCCCTCACCATCCGCAGAGCCGAGGCACCGCACGCATCGCACGGCATGACGCAGGCTGCAGGAGCAAGCGGCCGGGGTAGAACACTTTCAACTCCAAAAAAATGCATTATTAAAATTATTAGCATTTGCAAGACAAGAGAAAGGGAAAGAAAAGAAAACGGCACGTAAAAAGATACATAAAATGTACGTTATTTTAGTTCTTCGTAATATATTTACGGAAGTTTGGTGATTTTGTACGTCGCATAAATGGGTCCTGCTTATGCAATGACTGACATACATTAAAGCCCTCCTGACCTGAATAATGATTTTAAAAAATATCTCCCCCGACCAAGAGACTTTCTGATAACTAAAAGTTAAGTAAAATTAAGCTCTCTCTAATTTGTAAATGAAAAATCATTTAAATAAAGAAAGGTAATTTTAACACTGATAACTGATTCTGGGTCTGTTTCTCATAACTTCAATTTGCAACTTGCAACCAATCACAAGTGAAGAAACTGACTCCAAATCAGCCCCACTTAAACCCACTTCTACGTACACGTAGTCACGTTGGAAATCTCGCGGTATTTTACTTACCCACAACCTCCGGTCTTCCTTTCTGCCTGAACCGACATGGTAGGTACATGTTTGGCTCTTCAGCGAGAATGCTTAAGTTGCTGTATCTGCTTGCATCCTTGTCTATATGATTCTTATTTCATTTCAAAATGTTATTTTGAAGTCTTTTAAGCCTTGTTATTAATACAGTGTGGATATTGTAGCTTTGTATGGTGCAATTTGTGATTTAAACCGGGTTGAAGTGACTAGTGTAGCCGGTACGAGCAGTGCTGTCTCGGTCAAAGAAACTAATGCTAAACGGGGACGGGGAATTCGGTATTTTCTTTTATTTTAATACACGAGTTGTTAACTTAAAACTAGAAAAAGATCTGATGAACTTATTGTCCAAGTCTGCGGTCTCCGGTGACGTTAAGCTAATAGCATTGGCTAATGGGGCCTTAGCGTCGACCTAGCAGTTGCTAGCGGTGCATGATGGGCCATAACGCGAATGTAAATGTAGGTTTGTAGGATATATTCCTCAATTTGAACTGAGTTGAGGAATTTATAAAATTACTTGCATTTAAGCTGGCAATTGTAGTTGCACATGAATCATTTAATGAATGTATTTAACTGCAGTGATGTCCTTTGGCAATGTGGTTAGCTCCTTATCCCGAAATGGATTTGAGCGTTGAGCCAATTTCATCCATTTTTTAAAAATTGCTTATGAAACACTACGTGTACTACAGCGTTCAAAATATAACTGAACACTACGTGTTATAGTTCTCTGAAGCAGCAGATTCAAACTCTTAATGTTAGGAAAGTTTTCCCTAGTCCAACACACTTGAATCCACAATTGTAGACTCTGCAGTCAGACTATTTCTACGGTCTAGTTTTATTTCAGATGTGCTGAATCAAATTTGCTCACCTGAGGCTTCTTTTAATTCATGAAACTTCCAAACTTTATACTTCAGATTTATCACCAACATGTCTTTCTTTTTTTCCCCCATCTTGCCAGCCTAAGGGAAAGAAGGCTAAGGGGAAGAAGGTGGCACCTGCCCCTTCTGTGGCCAAAAAACATGAGCCCAAGAAAGTAGTCAACCCCCTTTTTGAAAAGAGGCCAAAGAACTTTGGCATCGGTGAGTATTCAGCTCCTTTGTAATTGTTTTTTGCCATTGGGGTTAATAGATACACTTGTGGTGCAGATGATGTAAAAGAATATTTGCTATCTTAACATCCATGATGACAATCTTCCCACCAAGATCGCTGATGCACGCTCGACGTCGGCGACGACGCAGATGATGCGCTGAGCTGTTGGAAGTAAAACTTTTCGTTTGCTTGTCCACAGGCCAGGATATCCAGCCAAAGCGTGACCTGACGCGCTTTGTGAAATGGCCTCGTTACGTTCGCCTGCAGAGGCAACGCTCCATTCTGTACAAGCGGCTGAAGGTTCCCCCTGCGATCAACCAGTTCACCCAGGCTCTGGACCGCCAGACGGGTACGATTAAAAACGTTTGGATTTGTGCTTGGTCTAAACTTGGAGTTCAAAGAAACCGTACCGTAGTGATGCATTGTTGAGTTGTTTCTGCCCGTTTTTCTTTTGGGTTTGAACTGGCTCGTTCTTTTATAGGAGTCAAAATCTATTGCATTTTTGAAATATTCCCTTTTATGAATCTAACCATTTGTTCTCCATCTTTACGTACTTTTATTCTGAAAGTGCTGCACATACATGTTTTCAGACAAAAAATAGTGGACGTCTGTCTACACATTCATTTCTTTCATTCAGCGTTTGACCAGTCTACCACTCATTTTATGCATAACTGGTCAATGGCTGCATCTCTGCTGTTTGCTTGTAATTCTTCACTGTTCCTTTGCAAATGATGTGAAATCTCTACTGTCTGACTGTGATGACATTTCCACCAAGATCACTGATGCATTCAGCTGGAACTCTTTCTAATTTGTGGTGTTTAAGCCTTATATTTTTTAACTGGATGTCTTGTTCCCTGCTCCAGCCACCCAGCTGTTTAAACTGGCCCACAAGTACAGACCAGAGACCAAGCAGGAGAAGAAGAAGAGGCTGTTGGCCCGTGCTGAGCAGAAGGCAGCCGGGAAGGGAGACACCCCCACCAAGAGGCCTCCTGTTCTCCGTGCAGGTGAGGCGTGCAAGAATTGTTTAAAAAGAAATGCTAAATGTTAAAACTAGACAATAAGATTGTCTTTTGAAAATATTGGGCATTTCACAATATTCAGCTTTATCCAACTTGGCCATGATGCTGTGATGACTTGAATTTCTTCACCTGACATCTATCTTGATGCTTTTTGAGCTTTTTAACCCTGAGCATTGGCCACGGAATATTTTTTTCGGTTTTGTTTGCTGGCATGTCAGAAGTTAAACTGCTTTTCCATTTTCTCTCCAGGTGTGAATACCGTTACCTCTCTGGTGGAGAACAAGAAGGCTCAGCTGGTCGTCATTGCTCATGATGTGGATCCAATTGAGGTAAGACTTTGAGAAAATTTAGGTTAACGATGAAGGTGATCACTGGCAATGATGTTTGAATTTCTTCACCTGAATCCTCTATGTGGATCAAATCATACGAGCTTTTTAACCCTGAGCAGTGACCGTTTAAAGAGTTGTTCTCCCATAAAGTACTCGGATTAAACACCAACTTGGAACTATGTGGATTTTTAACACATTTTATTTGTCCTGGTTTTCCAGCTTGTGGTCTTCCTTCCTGCTCTCTGCCGCAAGATGGGTGTCCCATACTGCATCGTGAAGGGCAAGGCCAGACTGGGAAGACTGGTGCACAGGAAAACGTGTACCTCCTTTGCATTCACACAGGTTAACCCGTAAGTGTCAGCATGAAATAAACTAGTTTCAGGTTTTTATTTTAGAGTTTAGGATGAGTTTACTGTCACTTTTAATGAAAACGGCTCAAATTGTTTTACATTCTAGATAAATGACTCATTAAGTTCATTTTGTACCACCATGATTAACAAGGTTGTATGTAGTAGCTGTGGTGCTGCATGGCTTTTGCTTGTAAAATGTCAGTATTGAGTCATGCTCCCATCTTTCTCAGTGAGGATAAAGGTGCCCTGGCTAAGCTTGTGGAAGCCATCAAGACCAACTACAATGACAGATATGAGGAGGTAAGCTGCATCTTCCGCTCTTTATATTCAAAATGTGCGCCTAAGAGAGAACTTATTTTAAATTACTTAAATTGTCTTCACAGATCCGTCGTCACTGGGGAGGTGGTATCCTGGGCCCCAAATCCACAGCCCGCTTCACTAAGCTGGAGAAGGCTAAGGCCAAGGAACTGGCAACCAAGCTTGGTTAAAATGTTTGGAATAAAAATGTATGTTCTAATACATGTGACTTTGTGTTAATTTGGTCTGAATGTGGCAGTTTTTCAGTCATTGCTGTTTTAGAATGAAAATATGCACCAAACATCAAGATTTAACAAAATATTTTCTACATGTTTGAAGAAGCATCTAAAAGATTATGAAAGTTGATTTGATTAGGAATTTTGAAGTAACTTTGCAAATATCAAATGTGCAGTTTGGATCCTAAATGATGCAACTTCTGGTGTAACAAAGCCACTGAAAAGCGGTCGAGTTGACTCCATGGAGAGAAAAGTTAGTGAGTTGTAATTCTTAAAGCAAGTTCCATTTTAAAGTATTTTAATAGAATGTCCTGCAGCTAGAAGTTTGCAATTTCTGGTTTTGTCAGGTTTATATGGTTTGTAATGTTACAAAGCAAGATTTTACAATGGTCAACAGTCCTACATGTTCAGATTTTTAATACTAAGTTCAAGATTTAAAGTATCCATTGTGTATTGTGTGCCAGTTGAGCAATACAGGGAATATTTAAAACTACACTTTCATACCAACCATTTGAATCTCATAATTACCTCGTACATTTGTTTGCTAGATAAAATGTCAACTTTGCAACAATAAATACTCATCAGGTATTTTATTCTTTGATACTGGACAATAATGCATTGATGATCAACATCCTCAAGAATTGCTGTGTAACATCATTTTCAGCGATACATGATTACATTTTAATCTTCTTGATGAACTTTGCATACCACATGTAGGAAGTCGCTGCACACAAACCATACCTGGAAAAGAAAAGGGGGATTTGCAATAAGTCATCAGAAACTAGTTCAAGCTGTCATGTCTAAGATTAGAGGCTCTAACATACCAAGTTATGATATATTGCATGTGTTCATTTCTCAGTGTGACCCGGGTCTGTCCTCCGACTGGTCCCCCTGGAATAGTGCTTTCTGTGTCACACAAACCCCTTTGAATTAGTAAATGTTGCTAATGTGTGAGGGGTTGAACTCTGCTCTCACTAAAGCTTCAGCTCTTACTTAAGTCAGCGTCGATCAAGATGGGAGCAGCCCCAGTGATGCGAGACATGGCCTCCAGGTCTCGGTAATGCCAGCGATTTCTCTCCTCGTCGTTGTTTGGTACAAAAGGTTTGCGTGTTTCTGTCAGCCTGATGACCCCCACCACCTCCATCTCATCCTCCACCTACAGAAAATTAGCTAAATTAAAACTGGGCTAAAGTTTCTTATACAAGGATGTTTTTTTTTAATAAAACCTCATCAAAAGGAAGAGTAAAGTTGTATAAACCCCGTCGGCCTTTGATTGGTAACCTAATTTAAAACACTAACCTGCCCCTTCAATCTGGTCTCCGGTCGTATTTTCTGCTTTGGTACGTATCCTCTGTTGACCAGGATTTTGATCCTGCAAGAACAGCATTCAGCATCAGTTAGATCCTGTATGATGTAGTTGGACCTTATTAGTTGGCTGTTATCGTTTTTTTTTTTACCCAAGGTCAGAGCAATAAAACGGGGTGACGACGTTTGCTCCAATCTCTCCGCTCGACGACAGGCTTCCTGCCTCCCTGGCCTCTTTCTCTGGGTCGACACGCGAGCGGGGCATGATGTACAGCTCCTGAGAGTGATCATAGTGCCCGCGAACTTTCACCCTTCTGTACTCCAGCTTGTTCACTTCAAGAGGACTAAGATCCAGAGATTGAAATGACAAGAAGACCTTCACAACAATGAACACAATTCATGCAGAGAACTTTAGTTAACATCCCAAAGATGAAGGTTACTTTACCCTCAGTTGGGTAAAAAAGAAGTTGTGTTTTGGCATGATGGTAATTTGTTTTGTTTTGTTTTTCGGTGCGTATTGGTGCTTTTATTTTTCTTCATAAAATCCAGGTTTGAGCAAAAGCATATAAAAAATCAAGCGTTTCCTCAGTTCAATCCTTACTGTTTGCAAAGAAAGTGAGTTCAGTTACTAACTCAGGAGGAAGAGGAATAGGCTCCGCTGTGGTGAGGCGTCTCAGTTCATCGATTAATCCCATCTTCCACTGACGCCGTTTCACCTTTAGAAAAAGAAAACAATCCGAGTCGACGCAAATTGCACCTTAATCCCGCTAACAAAGAAAAGCAAAGGGATGCATCCTTAATTTAGGATCAACTTGTACCTGCCACGTTCCCAGGCCAAAGGTGGTCGCAGGGATGAGCAGCAGCAGCCACTTCAGGATGGCGTCCTCGCTTTTCTCTGCGTTGGCGGCAGTAGAACTGCACTTTCGACCAAAGACGACAAACCTGCCTAGACGTTTACGGCAACAAAGACACTTTTCCATTAAACTGAAACTGAACAGGACTGGTACAAAACCAGACGCACAACCAGCTGAAGAAATTGATGAGAATTAAATATGTAGTTTTCATAAACACAGATAAACAGCTGTTTGAAGACGTTCAAATAAACAGGAGTGTGTAATAATTTAAATGAATAAACAGGCAAATTAAAAGTTAACGTAAATATTTGATTAAATACTATGAATAAACACATGACATAACATCATTAAGAGTCGCTCAGTTTTCACTACAGGTTATGCGAGTTCATCATTAAACGAGTAGAGTAGAGACAGTTAACTAAAGGGAAAGGTCATTTTATTTATATAGCACATTTTCAGCAACAAGGCAATAAATACAAAGTGCTTTACAGGAATGAAAAGGAAATGCAAACAAAATAACAAAGATGAAAAGATAAAAAAAAACAAACAAAAAAAAAACGCTAATAATGTTGATCCAAACTGTACAAACTAGATACTCCTATTCAGCATTGGTCGATCAGTGTAAGTATCCTCTGGTCTAATTCCTTTTCTGGTTTGGAAGAATAGGAGTCTAAAAAGTAGTTTTTAAGGATCCTAAATTCTAATGATCCCTGTTCTGGGTTGCCAGATAAGTGTAAGTACGTATTCTCTGGACTTTCAAAGTGTGCTCTAAATTTATAAAAGTACTCCACAGTTTCTAAATAACAATAAAAAAAAACTAAGTGTTCCTGATCTGGTCGAATTAAAACCTACCATCTGCGCGTCTGAAGAGTCCTGGAAGGAGGAACGTCCTCTTGATGTTGGCGACAGGAGTCTGCAAGGACGCAAAACACCGGACTGAGCCCACTTTTCTACAGGTAAAAAGCATGACATTTACACTTTCACTGAAGAATAAAGGCATAAATATGAAGCAGAAACCTGCCTGCTTCCTTAATGTCGGGAGAAGCCTGTTGGAGAAAGCCAGCAGGGATTTCAGAGAAGCCATGTTGGGTCAAAACATTGATGAAAACAAATGTTTTTTACAGCACGAGAACACAAGCCGACGCGAGCTACATAACTGACCCGCCTCTTCCTGTTCAGGACACGCAGGGGGAGGGCTTTTGGTGTTACTCCTTCCGGGTTCAACATCACTTCGTCCCGTTTGTTTTTCAATCCACGTGTGTACAGAAATGTGCGGATATATTTTTTAATCCAGACATTTATTTCTGACTCGGTGCGGAACCTCGGTTTAGGTGAAGACATGGACCTCGCCGCGAAGGACTCTTACATTCAGAAACTTGCCAGCAAAGTCATTTCTCAGAGAGGGGAGCCAAGGAAGAGGGAGTTTGGTAATACAAGACATATAAACTTATTCAGACTTTACTGTATATACAGACATTTTAAAATTTCACTGACTACTGATTTGACTTGTGTATAATTGCCTCTAAAAGCTCGTTAAGAACGAACCGTGTCATTAATTTTGGATGCATTACCATGGTTTGCCACATTTGGCGCTGTAGAGACGTTATTTAGCTCTGAAGCAAAATTTAAAATATCAAGATTATGTGACTTAATTTGGTGTTACTTGTAATCCATTTATCTGCACTAAACTGTTAAAACATACTTTAATGATTGATTATTCAAATTTTTTCCAATCACTTTAAGCTTATTTGGCCACAATGTGGCTTATTTGGCCACAATTTTGGCTGATTTATAATCAGCAAAAAGAAACTCTGCTTTGCGTTTTGGAAGTTTTTCGGCGTAAACATGAAACGTTTTGAATTCCAGTTACAGTAGGACATCATCACTATTTTTTTGTTTGTCTCTGTTTAGTTCATTTCAAGGGTAAAAGCGTCACCGATCCTCCGAGCAAGAAGAAAACGAAACTAAAGAAGCAGAATGTGAACGAGAACAGCACTTATAAGTCTCCCAAACCCCAACAGAAGCCGAGTCCTTCTCCAGCAGCACCGAAAAGCCTTGGGAAGACAAAGTTCACTACTGGAAGTTTGAACGGAAGCACGTTGCGCGCACCTAAAGGTCCGGGGACAGAAGGTCTTATGAGAGATTCAATAACAATTTCAACAATGTCCTCACTTAATCTCTTAATCTTGTTTTGATGTGCAGAAGCAAGCTTCTCCACTGTGGATGCATTGCGCAAAAGACTCCATGAGAAGATTGAAGAGTCCAGAGGGCAGGTACGCAGTCCTGAATGCAGTCTCCAGTCTAAGCCAAGCAGTGTAGTAGTTAATTAGAAGTTTGTTCACATGCAAAGTAAAGCACTCAGGTGAATATTAGATGACATAATGAGAGACTTTTACATGCTTCTTTTTTCTGGTTAAAAATGTGTACAAAAACATTTTCTTCTTCATCTTCCTCGTTGTTGGAGTAATAACAGGCCTGTACCTTTAAACAGGGAGCGCCGCAGGATGCGTTATCAGAAGCCGTCAAGGCAAAGCGCGCAAGGCGAAAGATGGAACGGGAGCGCAAGAAGAGGAAGAGGAAAGACTTTCTGATGAAGAAGCTTGCAGAACAAAGCGGCCAGGAACAGCCCGCGGAGGTAAAAGAAGAACCGATCGCTCCTGCCGTGGAAAAAAGGGTTACCTCGGCTATTGTCTTTAACAAAGTAGAGACGGTGGACAAGAGCTATGAAACCAAAATTCAGGCAAAAATGAATAAAAAAAGGGCCGAAAAAGGTAAAATAACGCCACTGACCGGGAAGAACTACAAGCAGCTTCTGAGCCGAGTGGAGGCTCGCAAAGAGAAGCTGGAGCGGCTGAGAGAGAAGGACGAGGCGAAGGCTTCTGAGCTGGAAAACAAGATCAAGTGGACCAACATGCTCTACAAGGCCGAAGGCATCAAGATCAAGGACGACGAAGACCAACTGCGCGCCTCTTTGAAGAGGAAGGAGAAGAGGCACGAGCAGAGGAAGAAGAAGTGGAGCAATCGAAGCGAGAACGTGATTGAGAAGATGCAGCAAAGACAGGACAAGAGGAGGAAGAACCTCCAGAGACAAAAGCAGGTTAAAATGGAGAAGAGGAAGAACAAAGCGAGGAAGAAGGGCCGAGTGCTGCCCGAGGACTTGAAGAAAGCAGCAGTTTAGAGGAAGAGAAGTTCATGTTCTCTTCATGTTCTGTATATTGTTGCAGTGTACTACATTGCAATGGAAATGAATGAAATCTTGCAGTGAAATGTGTTTATTTTAGCAAAAGTAAAGGAGTTATTGTCTAGATAAAGCCTCCTTGTTTTTTTGTCATACTATATATACATATGTGCATAATATTTCACATTTACCTAAAAGTTTTGTTCTTGGGTTTCAAAAATGTTCGAAAATTAAACCGTAAAGTTGCTTTGTACATAGATGGCGCTCGATTGACTTCTTTTCAACCGTTTCCTTGTTGGTGATAAATATTAAGTTTCCACTTGAACCAAATGTGCACATTTGGTTCAAGAAGCGTAAACATCCCTGTTTACGCTGAAAAGTGTAAACATCCCTGTTAAAAAAGTGAGACTTTGACAAATTATTTTCAAAATGTCCACAAGTCAATAACTTGATGTGGCATTTATTAAAGTTTTCTCAATTCCTTCATTGTTTTTTTTGTTTTTTTGTCAGCCTGCTGTAGAATGATTAACTGTAAACTTTGTGTTTTAGATTATGAAATGATACATTCAGAACTCTGGAAATTTAAGTCTTGAAAAGTCTAGGATTTTTAGGTGGTAAGATGTATAGGAGGCCTGTGCTAAACTCCCCATAGCCAGCTGTCACACCATCTCATCTCTGCTGTGTTGGTGTAGCTGAAAAAAGTAAAATAAAAATAAAAAACTGCACCATTTATCACTCAATCTGGGAACTACTGATGAACCTCTGGAGATTATTGTGCAAAGAAGGATCCTTCATAAAATGAAAAAAGACAATTTTGATCATCTTCCTTATGAGACAGCAACAGAGTTTCCAGTTGAAGACTTTACGAGATCTTTATTTTAAAAAATGAGTTATAAATGCTCGTAATTTCCTTTGGGATCAATAAAGTATGCTGTGAATCTGAATATTCTGACGTTTTGGGGTCCGTGTCTGAGCTCGAGCCCATTTCTGCGCCGGGTCTGTTCGAACCTGGCTGCGCGCGCCTTTCGGTGGGCGGTGCCAATGTTTGTCTCCGCCCACAAAAGGAAGCAAAAACACAAACAAGAAGGTCGAGGCGAAGTTGCTGATGCAGCTGCCCTCCTGTCTGCACCGGAGCGTCTGAGGAAGTTTGAAGCTTCGGTTCAGCGTCAGCTTCATGTCTGGAATAATGTGCAGCCGTCCATGGGGATAATCAGGATTCTGGCTCCTTATTTGACTCTAATTCGTCCTAATTTAGTTCAGAATCATAAGGTCAGCATTTCTTTACTTGTCAGAGGAAGCAGTTGCGATATGTTTATGCATATTTCTATGTGGAGGATTAAAAAAAAAATGCATTTATTTCAGCTGATCATGGCCAGACGACTTTATGCGAGCAGAACAATCGGAGTGGATAAAAACGTTTGGTGAGTAATTATGAGCACACTCTTAATCGATATCAAACTGCTGCATGCATGAAAGAAGAACAGCAAAGTTATTAAAAGAACACAAATTTATGGCGCTGTGCAAGAGATCCCGTTTTGCCTGATCATGTCAACATATTCACATTGCATCTGTCAGTGCAGCTCTAATTCATTCACTCCACAGTGAAATTATACGTTACTATGTAAAACACAAAGGATCTGGGTAAACAGGTATTCATGGGCTCCTGTTTGCAAATAATAATACACTTCAGAACAATGTTAGATTTCAGAGCCATTTGATTGGCTGAGCAGAAGGCGGAACACCGAAAAGGTCAAAGTCCCGTTAATGTACAACCTGGAAGATGGTCCTGAGAAAAATCTTCACCTCATATGAATGTCAGGACAGCAGCTGCAGCAGAAAGAAACTCTGATCTCAGATTGTTTTTAAAAGCAAAGCTTGACTGGATTTGGGGCATCAGTGCTTAGTGTTGACTAATGGTAAACATACAGTCATGCTTGGACCATTACTTATTTCACTTCTTTTTTTTTATCCAGTTTTTTAAAAATGTATTTATTTATAATTTAAAATTTTAAACAACCAAGACAGACAACACAAATGACTGATGTGAACATGTCTTCTACGTATTACGCTGTAAAATGTCATAATCTGTAAAAAAAGACAAAAAAAAGAACATTGGCGTTTTCCACCAACAGGGTTGAATTCACGCAGCTGGCCGCAGATTACAAAGCTGTGAACCTCGGACAGGGATTTCCCGACTTCTCCCCTCCGCAGTTTGTCCAGGATGCTTTCTGCAAGGCTGTGAGCGGAGGACCCCAGATGCACCAGTACACCAGAGCTTTTGTAAGTGGAAATGTCAGCTTCGGTCGCTTATAACTTGGAATTTGTGTGGAAATTTTCAGCTGCCGGTCACACGCCAAAAGGGGAAGGGACTTTCAATTGTTTCACTTTCCGTCGAACAGGGCCATCCTCGTCTGGTGAAGAGTCTCGCTAAATTCTTCAGCCGGATCGTCGGGCATGAGATCGACCCCTTTGAAGACGTCTTGGTCACAGTCGGAGCTTATCAGGCTCTTTTCTGTGCATTTCAGGCTCTGATTGATGATGGAGATGAAGTATGAAGTATTAGATTACTCTCAGGTTTATCATGCACAGCACCCTGAAAATGTATATCTCTATCCAGAAAATTGGTTTCAATAATCTTTGGGAAGACCTGAAAATGAATGTTCACAAATATTCCTCATCCAGTCTAACTAAACCAAAGCTAAAAGTGTGGCTTGTGCAGATTATGAGCAAAGTATTGCGTAGGAAGAACTGATTAATCAAGTTTTTAGCTGTCAAGACTTTTTAAAAACGACAGATTACAAGTATAAGGAGTATTACTACTTGTGCTCGGTGTTGTGTCAATAAATATCTGCAGAAACGTTTTTGTTATGAACCACAACTGATGGGATTTTATCCCTCAGGTGATAATCGTGGAGCCGTTCTTCGATTGCTACCAGCCGATGGTTCTGATGGCGGGAGGGACCGCGGTGTATGTGCCGCTGAGACCGGTAAACGGTTAAATCTGAAGGATCTGATGTCTCTGAGCTCGTGTTCGACATGCGAGAGACATTTTTGTTTTTGTCACCAACCGCAGAAGGGGGGCGGCACCGTCCTGTCGAGTGGAGACTGGGTTCTGTCTGCAGAGGAGCTCGCCAGCAAAATCACTCCGCGCACAAAAGCCATCGTCATCAACACTCCCAACAACCCTTTGGGCAAGGTGGGTTTTTATGACGCCCACTCTGCTTGGAAACCTGAGCTCTTCGCAAACGTCCCTTTCCCAAAACGGAGGTGAAAAAAATAAACATAACGGGTGAGTTCTGGGTTTACAGGTGTACAAGGTTGAGGAACTCCAGATGATTGCCGACTTGTGCATCAAACACAACCTGCTGTGCTTCAGCGACGAGGTGTACGAGTGGCTCACTTACGACGGAGCCAAACACGTGAAGATAGGTGAGACACGAGCGCGGCTTCGACGCGACCTCGTCAAACACGCATTCATCAGCTGCTTGTGTTTCTGACAGCCAGCCTTCCTGGGATGTGGGAACGAACCATAACAGTGGGCAGTGCTGGGAAAACCTTTAGTGCTACTGGCTGGAAGGTAATACGCAGGCTGTTATCATTTTGCTCTAATACGGAGTTTCTGCTGTTTATTGTTCTGTAATTAAGACTACCTCTGGTTTTAGGTTGGCTGGGCTATAAGTTCAGGAAAACTTATCAAACACATGAAAATCATCCATCAGAACTCAGTGTATCACTGTGCAACAGCAGCTCAGGTAACTCCATGGACAAACCTGGATCCATATGATGACATACAGCAGCTTACTTCTTTCTTCAAAGCAATAATGTTGAGTTTTAGTCATTGAGGCCCGGTCTTGCAAGTTCTTTGAAAAAAAAAAATCTGTTCTTAACACAATTTTTCTAGCATTATTCGTACCTCTAGCGTTTTTCTAAATTCTCCACTCATCCCGTTGTCACCCAGGAAGCCGTATCCCACGGATTTGACCGCGAGTACGAGCTGTTTGGGTCTCCAGAGAGCTACTTCCAGCAGCTGCCTGCGATGCTGCACCAAAAGAGGCAGAAGCTGGCCTCTTGTCTGCGCAGTGTGGGCCTGCAGCCAGTCATGCCAGAGGGAGGATACTTCATGATCACAGACATCTCCTCTGTCCGTGAGTGACGAGCAAACATCTAAACTGGACGCTTTGCATCCGGCGGGCGTTTATTTGGGCTTCGTAACGAATGTTTACCCGACTCTTTTCTTCCTTTTGAACAGAGGTGGATCTAAACGATGAGAGCACCAAGAACGAAAGCTACGATTTTAGATTTGTCAAATGGTTGATTAAGGAAAAGGTAAAGTCTAGTAGATGTTATTTGAAAGATGCATGTTTGGGGGGTTTTTTTTCTAATTGTTTAGTACCTATGTTTTCATTTCTTTTTTTATCAAGGGCTTAGCGACAATCCCAGTCTCCGCTTTCTTCAGTCCGGAACACAGCAAAGAGTTTGACAAATACATCCGCTTCTGTTTCGTTAAGGTAAGTACAGCCACTTTGATCAAAACTGATGCTCTTTTTCACTTGTCAGTTCTCTCAATCAGAAACATTTCAGTTGTGTTGTTGTTTGTGTTTTCTTTAAACAGGAAGACTCCACACTGGAAGCAGCGGAAGAGATCTTAAGAAAGTGGAGTCAAAAAGAATGAAATGTACCGTCCATTAGCCATATTTTCTAGAGCAACCCACTGAGCCTCCACAGGAAAACTGTTCAAAAATCGTGTTTATGTTTGTGTTTGTCCACTCATCTGATCTAAAAGTTTAATAATTATGCATTCAGTAAACAGTTGATCTGTGTTCACATTATGCTTTTTAATGGTTTTGACAGTTACCTGTGGAGCTACTAGTTATTTTTGTCGCTGATCTTTTTGCATTTTTTTGTGAGGATGTTGAATGCTAGAGTTTTCACATTGTTGCATACTGGCACAATCTGTAACAATTCATTGTATGAATGCATGTCCTCTTTATCATCCTTAGTTTTTGAAAATTTATTATCTAAACAAATACCTTTTTCCCCCAAAAAAGCGTGGGAGGGGTGTCTATTGCAAATTATATGTTTTAATGACATTTTTATTAAATAATTCCAATTATGTTCTATAATAATAATTATTTCCCTTCAAGATGTTAAAAGCTCTGTTATGTGTGTATGACTGTGTATCTGTTTTATCTTCATATACACAAACTGCTGCACACGAAGTGAACCATAAACATGTCAGACTGACTAAACTGGTCAACCAATCGCAATAGAAAAAAAGTCAATTTGCTAATAAACGTCATTTTCTTTATTCGGCTGAGGTTTAACTGAATTGATTCGAGATAATAGAATTTAATTCTTGAGTTCTGGTCGCCCCTCCACACCAGACGGTGGCGGTAATGCACCAATTTAGTCGTTTGCCAACCACCAAAATACGTCGAAGAAGAAGAACTGATTGCAGAAATCAACCCGGAAGTAAATAAACCCACGTGTCGGTGTAGAAAAATGTCGACCAATAGTGCAGAGAAAAGACCTAAACCTGCGTCCTCCCAGGTACTGATATAACATAATGAACACGTTAGTGTGAGTCATTGATATTGTCATTAGTTTTAATGTATTTTAAAGTATCCCTCATTTATTTCAGTTCGGAGACCAGATTCCCTGGAAGAAAAGGAAAGCAGAATGTGAGTAGAAGCTAACTGTGCTAACACTGAGCTGCGGGTTCCCCAGGTTTCACCAGTGGATAATGCTAAAACACTCATTTAGCACAACCTGGAATCCTCTCGCTGCGATAATACGCATAGCCCTCCTTTTATTATACAAGACTTAAGACGCTCAAGTGAAGTAGCGCCATCAAGCGCCTCAAGTTTGAACTCATGTCAGTCAAGTGAAATGGATGACTGCAGATTATGAGTTCAAAGCTATCTGAGGCAATTCATATCTAAATAATAGGATCCATTACATACACAGATGGGTCAGACAATATATAAATATATACATGTTAAACTTATTTTGTAGCTTAGCATTTGTTTGATAGGTGTTTATAGTTATAGTTTGTTAAAAATGATAAACAGATTAAAGAGCTGTCAGATTTATTAAACCATTTCCATGTGTATTTTAGTCTATCATTTCGCCTCGTGTAGCTTTCAGGTGAGGTTGTTTGCTCTTGAGGAGTGCCACCAGGTGCTGTTGTCCCACCATTCCCTTTTATTCTGTACACCTCAATATTCTAGTAGAAATCAAAGTCCTGTCTTCTATCTTGTTACAGAGAAAAAAACATCTTCTGTCACATGTTGGCATAGGATCTAATGCGACAACGACTTAAAGAAGCCCAATTTTGCCACATAAACCTGTCAAAATATATTTCGTTGAAATAAATTATCTTAAAAATGATCTGTGTTCTTAACTCTTAAGGTAACTGTAAACTGTTTTTTGTCCCTAACAGTAAAGGAAAAACACAAGCAGTGGAAAAAGGCTAAACTCATCAAACGGTTGGAGAAGCAGAAACAGCAAGAGACTGCAGAAAGAGCGGAGCAGGAGGAAAGCCGGAGTAAAAAAGGTAATGGTCGTCATTTACTGATCATCAGCGGTTATCGGCTCAGGTAGCCGTAAACAGACGGGGATGTGTTTTTCAGGTCGAGCTTACACAGTGAGCGTGGCCCTTCCGGGCTCCGTCCTGGACAACGCTCAGTCCCCCGAGCTCCGGACGTACCTGGCGGGACAGATCGCCCGAGCCTGCGTAGTGTTCAACGTCGACGAGATCGTCGTGTTTGACGAGCAGGGGGAAGATGTCAAGTAAGCGGTCTGGGAGGAAAACATTTAGTGTAAATACTATTTACACCATCAGGACGCAAAGTGATGCTGGTTTTGCTCCAGGAGTGTCGAAGGAGAATTCAAAGGTGTTGGAAAGAAGGGCCACGCATGTATTCAGCTTGCCAGAATACTTCAGTACATGGAGTGTCCGCAGTAAGTTTGCAAACGGTTAGATCAGTAACTGTTGTGGTTTACTCTTTGGTTTGTCACATATGACTTCTGTTCTCCACCAGGTATTTGCGCAAGTGGTTCTTCCCGGTGCACAAAGACTTACAATATGCAGGTAATTTCAAAACCATCACCATTTTTAAGTGATTTATTTTGAATTTACCATATGTGAAGGTCTGAGATAGCAGGTGTCTTGTAGACAGATGTGAGATGGCCAACCCAAACAGCACAACAGCAGACTGTTTATGTTAAGCATATGCTGACTGTTACCAACAGTAAAACCTATCAAAATTTCTTCTGGATGTGGATCAACTAAACACAGCGCTCTGATCTAGTTGTTTTTGTCAAAGCCTTCAACTTTCTCACGGTTTAAAAACATGAAGTATTTACATGTTTGAATTCCATACAGTCTGTTTGTGGGGCATTTTAAACTATAAATACAAACATTGAGTGAATTTAGTGCAGATATTTAGCCTTGATTTAGGATGCCTGTACATTTCTAAGTGGATAGCAAGCCGAAGGATAAACACTTGAATAGGGTGGAAAGATTCATAAGTAAATAGATGAAGAAAAAATATGGAAGATGGAGGCAGAGCTACTTGCTAGGATAAATGCAAGTAGGATGCATTTATCCTACTTGAAAGGATAAATGAAAGGAGACATATGTGTCAAGTTAGATGGTTGTTTAGGTTTGTAGCACTACAAGGAATGAAGGTGTAGTTAGATTATCTGACAGAAGGTTTTTCTGTTAAAACCTCTAAGACAAATGGCAAAAACAGCATTGGAATCGTAGTAAAGGTGCAAAAATAACATTATTTCAAGTCAGTCCATGTTTCCTCCCACTAGGTTTGCTTAATCCTCTGGACAGCCCTCATCACATGAGGATAGACGAAGAGTCAGCGTACCGGGAAGGAAGAGTCCTCAACAAGCCGCCAAAACAAGGAAAGGGTTCATTGGTGAACTGTGGAATGAGGAAGGTGACTTCCACACAACTGTTGGTCTGAATTTGGAAAGTGAGAGATTTAACAGGTCTGACTGTGTTATCAAATTCCATCTCCAGGACGTGCGGATTGATAAACAACTTCAGCCAGATCTTCGAGTTACAGTGAAACTTACTAAGACACAGAATCAAGGTACGTTTTCCCCGTTGGAGTATGCTGTACTTTATTCATCCATTGCAGTATAACACAAGTAGAACATCAGTTCAGCGTTTGTCCGTGTGTGTTTGCACAGAAAGCAGACTTTATAAAGGCGTCGTCGTGGCGCCTCATGTTCCCAGAACAGAAGGTGGTCTCTACTGGGGGTACACGGTCCGCCTGGCGTCCTGCCTCAGTATGTGCCTCTTATTTTTTACTTTTTTTTTTTTTTTTAAACCCTGTGACTTAAATCCTGTAAAACGAGTAGAAAAATTCTCAGTGTTGACTGTTTTTGCTGATGCAGGTTCAGTTTTCACTGAGAGTCCTTTTAAAGAAGGGTATGACCTGACAGTTGGCACCTCAGAGAGAGGCAGCAGCGTGGACCAAGTCACTCTGCCACCATTCAAGTAGGTTCAAAGCTCATTAAATGGTTAGGTCAGTCGGCCATGTGCTTTAAAATTAGCATGCTTGCATGCAAATTTAAGCGTCAAGCGTCTATAGTATTTAGTGTTAACATGCTGGCAATTATTAACATCCCCCCGCCCCCTCGGTAGGCACCTTTTGGTGGTTTTTGGAGGTCTTCAGGGTTTGGAAGCCAGCCTGGATGCAGACCAAAACCTGGATGTGACCGACCCCAGCATCTTGTTTGATCTCTACGTTAACACATGTCCAGATCAGGGCAGCAGAACCATCAGAACAGAGGTAAAAATGCGAAAATAGACGGATAAAGCGAAGCCAACTGCAACTGTAAACATAAAGTTTCGGCTTTCGCTCAGTATTTTAATTTAATCTTTCTGTTAACAGGAAGCTATTCTAATCTCCATGGCAGCACTGAGACAGAAGATCACAACTGCTTTTTCACAAGATTCCAGTAGTTCATGAAAAATACTGTAAACATATCTTTGTGTACCAAATCTGTGAATGACCTTCTGTAAATAGACATCAACTTAACTGACCAGTGTAAGTTTTTTTTGTCTTTGTTATGCAGTGGAAACTGCACATTGTTTATGTGTCGTCTGTGTTGACAATGTTTTGATGAACAGTTCTGAAACAAAACAAAACGCACTGAAGTTTTACATTTTTTTTAGCAACAACCCAAAATATATCTGCACCGAGAAAAGACGATCAATTCTAAATTGAGCTTCAGGGCCTTGCACAAGAATCTCCTTGAATGCATCTCATGTTTTCAGGCTGCAGTTTAACAGTCATTGCACACTCATTCGGAGGTTCTCTGGATGGTAGACATGCATCTTAAAAAGAAAATGTGAAGTGAAATTAATACAGTCTGCAGCAAATTCTTCCTTTATTATGGATATAATATTTTGCAAACATAATTTACAGTAGTATAAAGTGCTGCTTTTTACCAGTCACACAAATTTGAGAGACAAAAAAAAAACATTTGTCTTCTCTGTACTGAAAGTTGTTAAAAACAATTACTTCTGTCTCTTATATTACATAATTTTAATACGTGGATTTTGATACCAGATAAAAGAAAAAAAAAATCACACTTTTCATCACCAACAAATGACTTTCAGAAAAAAAAACATGACTGGATTTGAAGAACTAAAGCTACTCCTAAAAGGCAATATGGTTAGAAAATGAAATCCTCCAGCTAAACCTCCCTTCTAATATCGAACTGAATAAAGCACTGAAATAAACCTGTATGGAATACATTCTGGCTGCATGCACTTAAAACTTTGGCCAGTTTCAAATGTCAACGGATGCATTAGTTCCCACTTCTGGCAAAAATATTTAACTGAAGTTAGTTAGGCCTGGGTTATTGTAAAACTACAACGCTCCTGCTCTAAACCACAGTGCTTGGGCTGCTGTGTCGTCTCATAAGGCTCCGCTATGATTGGCCCGTCGGCTGAATTGGACATCCGTCTTTGGCAGCTATTTTAGAATCTGATCTCTTTACAACAGTGATGAAAACTACTTCAATTATTGTGTCAGAAGCCACAATAATAGGCTTATTGATGATTTTTGGATTAAAGGAACTTGCTGATATAATCCTCCAACATGGAAAACACTTAAATACATAAAAATATAGAGATGTGTACAACCTTTTAAATTAGTTATTTTGCACACAAATGCAGTGAGGAAGTTTACACACACATTCATTGGGATGAACACATTATTTTTGGGTTTTAAATGTGGTTACCCTTCTTTTTTTTTTCCAGGGTGGAATGATTATTACAACACATAACCTGATTTATTTGATCAAAAAATAAATCTAACTTGTGTTTTTCCTAGAGACAGACTCTATTAAATATAAATCTTACAAACTATTAAGTAAGTGATCATGATTGGCTGTGACAGTTTTAAACATTCAAGCATTGACATGTTTATTATACTGGTAACAATGGCGCAGTCCAATGAGCTCGGTCCAAAACAGAATCGACACTTAGAGAAGCCAAATGTTTTCTTGAGAAAGCTTTACGGGCAGATGAGACAAAGAGTCAAGGCGAGGCTTTTAAACCAAACCGCACCAGCTGTCTGGCGTCATGATGTGGGGTTGTTGTGCTGCCAGCACACAAAGTGGAAGAATCAATTTTCCTGGATTTTACCAGTCAATAAATCCACATCAAAACCTCAAACCTACTTTGTAATAGCTAACTTGCTAATATCAACCTTCTGGAAGAGTCTTCCCAAAGCTGTGACCTCAGCAGTATTGAAAATGTGCAAACTTTATTTAAATCTGTTAAATCTGATAGGGATGCACAATTTTGGGAAATCAGTGATCAGGCGATTTTTACATGTGAAGCTGATCTTAGCCACCGATTTTATCTACGTCGGCAAAGGCAAACATATTACCTGTTATCTTCTTCTGCTCTACTGTGAGGTTTGACTAGCAGACCGGCCCACCAGATCAGATCTAACAATAGTCATCTCACTATTAGCAACTCATTAACTTTCTTGCATTAAGAGTGAATATCCAGGAAGCATTATGCTTGGATCTTGTTAACAGTTAACAGAACGTATATAATGACATGGGGAGCGTCAAGCAATTATTACAGAGGGTGTATGTAAACATTTGAGTTTGTGTGTATAATTCTGACTCTGTGTGTGTGGCTGCACCCAGATTTGCCAGAAAACCTGGAAGGAGTTTGTTGTGAAATCCTTTCACCCTGAGAAAAAAAAAAAGTGCTCCAAATTAAACCTCAAGCTGATGACATTCATGCCGCTGGTGTGTAAACTTTCTGACCACAACAGACAGTGCTCCAAAAGCCATACAAGTTTAGTACCTGAAATCTGAAATGGAAACTCTTCCACACACCTTCCTCATCATCATCCTTAACTGAAGATTTCCCGTATCTTCACCATCTCTGCCGGATAAAAGCATCTGTGACGCCTCGTTCTGAGATCACCGTGAACTTGAATCCGCTGTGCTCGTCTGCTTCTTGGCTGTACAGCTGGTGTCTCACCACTTGGGGCTGGTGAACGTGATGTTATACAGCTTGGCCCAGCGGGCAAACACCTGTTTCTCTGTGATGAAACGGTGGTGGTGTCCCCTGCGGTTGTTTTCATTCTGAAGGTACGTTGCGCATTCATCAGACTCCCTGGGTTTGTAGTAGTGGTAGGGCATCTTCTTGGACCCCGGCTTTCTTCTGGAAAGATGGCAATAACAGTACTAATTAGAGAAATGCTGCTTTGTAGTCTTAAGCTATCTTTAAGAAAACAAATAAACACTATAGACTTTTAAGACTTTCTGCAGAAAATAGAAAACTATTTTAGCAATATTTGTTCTTAAAGACATTAGCTAAACGTTGCATCAGCTTTCCAGACCTTTCCAAAAGCCGTGATCAGAAATCAGCTGGAAAAATCTCTGCCTGATGAATCTTTTGTCATGAAAAGTTTATACGTAATAAGTCTTCTCTTTATACTCACCCGCAGTAATTTGGTGGAACCATCCCATATACTTTAATATTATCACATATCTCAATGGCTATGACCATTGTGAACCAGCCAGTGCTCAACCAAGAGTGGGACTTTTGTCTTTGCAGGAAGACAAACAAAAACAGTCAGTAAGTACAACAGTTCCTTAATGAGAGCCTGTAAACATAAGATGTGATCAACGTCCAAGCCACTTACCTGTCCCGTCCGGTCTCTCTGCTGAACAGATTATCAAATTTTCGCATTTTGTTTGGTGAAATGCTGAAGAACGACAGGTTGCTATAGGTCATCCCGATCCTCTGGATCAATCTGAACAAAGTTCCCTTGGCATCCTTCCAGATCTTATTCGGGGGTCCCCAGAAGATGATTGTGGAGTTGCTGTCCGTGCGCCGCAGATACTCGTTGGGCCGCCGCATCACCCTGAAGACGCTGGAGTGGGCCACGACCCTGAGGGTGGTGCGGTTGCCGACGTCCGTCTCGTAGCTTGACGTGGGGGCGTCGTTCATGCGGATCACGCACTCCGTCCGGTCGATCTCGTCCCCCGCCCGGCTACCGAGGACATGGCTGGAGCTCGTCACAAGTGCACAGTTGCGACAGTGCAGGTTCATACTCTGAAAGAGACGATGTAAAACCTCAAATTTGTCAGAATTATCTGAGCCGCAACGACAGTGAATTGAATTCATTTTTACAGGCCACGTCAAATGGGTGAGAACAATTTATTTAACAGGGTTTATGCACTTTCAATAAATACATTCAAGCATTTTCAAGGCAAGCTTTCAAACTTTTCCAGCGCCTCACTTTGGAGATAAAAATAGTAGAAATTAACTAAACATTATTCATGACATGTTATAGAATTATTATTATAACATATATCACTCTTATGTTAGTAGTTTGCATTACTAGCTTGATTTTCATTTCTAGGTTTTAGTTTTACTGTATATGAATCAATGCTATGTTGGAGCTTTTTGACCCACATTTACAGAAAGTCACTGAAGCATGATAATCTCTAAAAACAGAATTTTCCCCCTGCACTTGTGAGAAATCGCTCTCATGAGAAAGGACTTGATGACCTGTGTGCAGAGACAAAACTTGCTTGTCCTTGTTTATCTCACCCTTTGTGTGGAAAAAAAAAAGGTAAGCTGTAACAGGAAGTTTCAGAACCCGCATTGAATGGCTCGCAGGAGCTGCACGCTGCGACTACTCCTTTCGAGAAAGCTTGGTTGACATATAATGAACGCTGTCTGTGGTTCTTTTTGTGTAGGTTAGGAAAATACCTATCAATGATGTCCCTAATGACAAACAATATCTTGTGACACCATTCTAAATCCTACAGCAGGGACAAGGTAAATTAAAGTATAACAACATTTTATGTTTTGAAGTGTCTTACACTACACACCTGACTGATCTGAGAAAGTTACAAACAAAATCTAAATATTTTGTAGAAATATTTTCTACAATTTCTGGAATTTCATTTTGGTTATTTTCGCTGACCAAAATTAAAGAGAAATTTGGTCTAATTTACCTTCAGACAATGAAAAGTAGGTATTTTATCATCTTTAAATATCTGGTTTCAACTGCAGAAAAAAAAAACAGCTTTTCAAATTTAGGCTTTCAATCAAACATTAGGTTGGACTGAAGTACAAAACTACTAAAGCCCGTTTGAATAGAGCAATTTGAAGGACTTTGTATGGAAATCAAGCACTTTCCAAGCTTTGAAAAGACCTATTTGAAATTCAGACATTTTCATGGATTTCAAGCACCTTTTCACACCCGGATAGAAGTGAATCACCTGCTTTTGGCAAACATATGTAAGATGTGTGGTTTTTCACCACTCTTAGTTCTCAGTTGGTTCAACTGTCAAATATCTGGAAAATCATGGCCAGTTTCAGTATCATTTTACCCCCTAACCCTGTTTTATATCAGACCACAAACTAAACCTTTGTCGCATTCCACAAATCCCCTAAAATCCCAGCTGATAACCTGTTGAGTAGCTTACCTTGTTACCGAAAACTGGCATGTAGCCATCTCTACCAGCCAACTTCTTGAGGTCTGTAGTCTTGACGGCGTGATGGATGGCCACGTGAAAGGGGATGTAGATGCCATCATTGCTGTTGTTGGAGCCATAGAGGATGAGGAGTGTGGTCAAGATGAAGACGGCGAAGAAGATCACCATCCTGTGGCTCTGTTGACCCTGCAGTGTAAATAACAGCGAAGCGATAAATACGAGGCAGCAAACGCACTGCTCTCTCCTTTTTTCATTCACTTTGTACATTTTCACATACTGTCACAAAAATCCGAAAAGAATGGCACACTAGTGGAAAAGAAGAAAAGACAAAGTTTTTTAATACACATTGTGTTTTCAAATGCAAGTCAAAATTCAGCTTTGCCGTCATCTCATCAAAGTGCCTTTCTTTGCAGCTTTTTTGGTGGGTCTCCTACGTGTTTGCACATAATTAGTAATAATAATAAATTGCCATTGGATTTATTTTCTGCAAATATCCAAAAGCAACAGATGGTACATTTGGATACCAGTTTCAAACATGTTTGATTGTCAAACTCAAAAGAGATTTTTATCTTTTATTCCCCCCCCCCACTTCCTGATATGCTATTTTAGAGAAGGTTTAATAAATGCCTTATTGGCAGCACTTTCTTTCTGAAAACATTGTAACTTGCTTTAGAGGCGGGATCACATACTTGTTTCTAATAAAAGAAGCACATAACGGCTTAGATTGTAGCCATGCTTTATATCTGGTTCATAAACATGAGTATTCGGGTCGGGGTGGGGAGGTTAAAACTGTGTCGCCCTGGTTACTATCAAAAACCATCTGGTTTCTCTCGTACTTTAAACGCTCTCTTTGACCTTCAGCATGCCGGTCTGTACCAGTCGAGTCAGGTGTAGGCTTTCAATGCATCGACACTTCATTCAACAGGTCAAATATAGTTTTATAGTAATTGAAACATAACAGCCAACAGGTATTTGATATCTGTAAAACAAACCATTTTTTTGCAATATTTTAACCCACTCGTAAAAATCCAAAGAAGCACATTAAGAGTCAGCGAGCAATAAACAGGCGGTTTATTGCTTTATTGCTGGTTGTTGCAAGTTGAACCACTTTTTTTCCAACATGTAATTTCATGGATCGCTTTCAACCAAACGGTAAGGAGGAGAGCTGCTGTTTAACTGGTTTACCTAGCAGGAATCTGTTTATGTTTGCTTTAAATTCTTCCATTTGGTTGGTTGGTTTCAAGTCACATTTGTCACCTGTAAAATGACTAAATGTTGTATTCTGACTGACTGATTGAGCTCAAATAGTACATCTCTGGCTTCCCAGAAAAAGTTTTCTCACTGCGAGTGCCATGGAAAGGGGGTTTTTCCAAACTCTTCTCATTAGAGTTGACCGGAATGATGGAAGCTCTTTTCCGTTAAACTCTGCGTTCCAGTTTCTTCGGTCTGGCTCTGGCATCCTTCTCTCTTTTCAGCCATTTCCCCTGTTTGACTTAGCACAGGGTTGAGGGAGGAGTCATACCTGTTCGGTTTACATTGATTTTTGCAGTAAATGAGTACATGCTGCCCGTATCTTCCCTTCCTTGCTTGGATTGCTTCAGACATTTCCACACACTGTATGGTCCCTCCATTTTAGGCCTTCAAATATATGTCTATTTTTTTAAAGCAGTTTTTTTTTTCTTAAAATTACTGTAAAACCGGTTGTCCTTTGGGGACAAAAACAAAGCTAAAACTGAGTCTGTGGTAATGGTGCATTAAGGGTTGGGCTAAATAGGATTGGGTTGAGCAGCTCTCCAGAAAATAGTTAGTACTTGATAATTTATCTTAATGAAATGTGCATGTAGACATTTGGAAGGATAAAACAGGAAGTGCCCATGACATGTTACTGCAAAGCTGACAAACTATGCCAAAAACCAGTTTAATTACTTTCACAGGAAATCATGACAACTTTCTTGTTTAACTGCATGTGCCCACCCTGTTTGGCATACTAAATAACAAATATACTAAATATCAATAAGTGTTTGTGTGACAACTAATGAATCCTTTAGTTTTACCCTGATTGAAAACCTTTGGCATTTTAATTCAGTAACTATTGAATGCAGTGTAATGAAGCCCCCTGATACTCAACTCAACTTGAAAACCTCTGGGTTATTTTTCACAAAGCATGTAAACCTCAGCTCATTAAGCACCATTTGTAAAGACTTGCAGCTACAGTTCACCAGCCTCTACCCAGACTGTCATATTTCAGTCACCGCGTCCTGGCGATAATGTCGGGTTGGAGGTGTGCGGTGTCACACCCTCAGCTGGTTACCTTGGCACTGATCCTGAGCCCCATGTTTTCCGATCAGCACTGAAACGCGGCCCCCGTCACGGTCTGTCATCATACCTGCCAGCAACAGACGCACGTCCATCAAATCACATTGAATTGCAGCACGTTTCGCGTAAAAGTGGCTCATCTGTTTGGACTTACAGCTGTATCACACGACTCTTAACGGAGGACCGCTTGGTGGTTTTTTTTTTTCCCAACATTGCCCAGGACTAATGGACCGGACATTCAATGTAAACATTTAGACAGTGAAACACCATCTTGTGCAGCCGCTCGTCGTCTGCTCTTAAAAAAGGTTCCTTTCACCGTCCGTTTCCCAAACACACGGCCCGTCAGTGGAGCTTAGCGGACCACTAACTCCCCACGAGTGTGTAATGCTATTAACATGCTCGAGCGTTAAAGCGGGGCTTACCTTGTCATAGCGGCATACCGTTTGATGTCTCCCTCCTCCTTCTTGGACCCCATTTTCCTGCGCCACGTGCTGACGTCATGGCCGCCTTCCTCACTGCAGCACGCGGCGAAGCAACAAACTTACCCTCTTTCGGAAGTAGAGCATTTTCTTAAAATATGATAAGAAATATATGGGAATTGTTTATTTGTCTTACTGGCTGAACTGAAGCACCGAGTGAGCAAGGCAGGAAAAAAAAAGGACAGGACCGAGTTTCGTGCTCAGCAACAAAGCGATATTGAATTTTATTTCTTCTTCGTGTGTTGGAATAGTTATTTTTATGCCATGCTGTTTACTGCCCATAAATGGTGCCACATTTGCAAGGAAAATTAATTTGTGGTGAAAGCAGTCCAAAGCAGATTTCAGTGGAAACTGTGGGGCTATCACTTCCGTGGAAAAACAAAAGTCACCATCATTTCAGCATCCTGACAACATTAAAACTCAACACAAGCTGGGTGTGTTTGATATGAGATTTATTTAAGATGAAACATCTCTTTCCAGCAGTGGCCATTCTTCAAGTGTTCATTTTTTTTTTTTTATTTTGCAGCAGATAACCAGTTAAGACACAATAAGTAAGACACCATCATTCCAATAATTCACATTCCTGGTGTATCTTTAAGTAAAATGCTTTCAATGAAAATATTAGAACAGTCTTTGGAATTGATCACAAAACAATATGTACCTGAGAGGGTGGCCATGTAAGGTTTACTCATTTAACCAGGCAGCATAATGCATAAAGTAGGCCTAATCCTTCTAAAAGTACATTTTTGAAGAAAAAATAAAAAATTGTTTTCATGTATCTTTGAATTCTGAACTAAATCTGAAAGATAACCTTCATAATTTTAAGTTTGCCAATCCTAGTTGTTCTGAGAGGAACATTTGATTAATTGCCTTAAATCATCATGGATTTAATGCACAGTCCTGTGGTCAAAATCAAATGTGCACAGACCTATACAACTGTTGTCATCATCTGTGTCACTGGGGAAATAACTTATTTTCACAACAGTAAACTAAGAAGGTTCCCTTAGAGTAGAATTCAAAACTGTGCAGTTTTTATTTTGCCTACCATTCTACAGTGAATGTGACAATGCATCTCTGTTTTTGTTGTTGTTTTTTCAAAAAGAGGAAAAGAGTCATTGTCCAAACTGGTCTCATTATAATCAGGAAGTTTCTCATTTCTCAAACACACAACCCATTGATTTATTTACTTGCTTGAAAAAAAATGAAAAAATATATTGAAACAGTACCAGCTCTGTTACACACATTCAACACGCCAGGCATTATCTCAGGGTTCAGTAACATGCTGATGGGGGCGTCAACAGCATCTAAAGGCTGCAACCAGGCATATTGGAAACATCGATGAACTGCAAAAATGGGTACAATGAGAGAGTGAAAAACTTAAATGCGTGACAGTGCATAAAACTTTGCAAAAACAATTTCGGGATTTATTCGCAAGTTTTTGTGAAAAGAAAATGGAAGCCTTGCAAAAGCATCCGTGCTCCATGAACTTATCCATCTTACATTCAAAGAGGGCAGTGTATTGTAGTAGAAGTGATAGATCAACACAAAGTAATGACTAAGCAAAAATGGAATGTAATAGCATTTTTATACAAATTACAATCTGACAAGTGGAACTCGGATTTCTGCTCCAGCCTTTCTGGCTCTTTGGTTGCTGTGGATCTCTACAGATCCTTCAGATATCAATGTGAGTTTTCAAATAAGTTTGTCGCACTGGATTTTATATAGGCTGTTAGAGTAAACTTGCTTAAACACAAATGTGTTTTATATTTATTTTTTTATTTTATAAAAAAAACAAACACAAAAAAAAGACAGGTCCTGTTTATTTAACTTCACAGTTATCAAGTACTTTGTGTTGGTTGACTGTATAAAATCCTAAGAACAAGCTTTGGAGGTTGTTGTTGTATTTTGACAATTTATGAAATAGTTCAATTGGTATGGAAACTTTTGCAAGGAACTGTTTGTGAAGAAAATAGTGAGCAAGCGCCAAAATAGAACAATAGACGAGCAATAATGAAACTCGTAATTTTTTCCTAGAGTTCCGTAATCGCAATGTTTGACGTCTTGAATAATTAAACTTAATTCATCCGTACATAACATAGAAAAGAAACGATTACAATTGCAGATCCTGTCCGTAAAAGTGCAAACTCTATTGTAGCTTTCGAAGAATCTGATGGATTTCAGCTCAAGGTAAAAAATAAGTAGAGTAAGTGTTAAAATTAAGGCACGTGAAGATAACTACAAAATTTTTAGCAGCAAATTGTGTTTTATGAATTAGTGTCATCCGTACAAATATATGAAAAAACATGACTGCACTTTGCCCAGCTAAACACTTTTCTTCACACACGCGCACTCATACACACAAAAATGTTAAAGCAAGAACAATAAAATAAAAGTCTATTAACATCAATATCTGAGATACTTATACTGTATATCTGAGATGAGGGTGCCATTTCTCAGAGTTTCCATGCAGGATGTTTGAACTGTATATTGTGCTGTGTTGCCCATTTGGCATAGATGGCCTTCTCAGTGATGAAGCGGTGTCCTCCACGCTGTGTGAACTCGTGGTATGTATACATCCTGCACTCACTGAACCCCTTTTGCTCATAGTAATGGTAAGGAACGTCGCTGTGATTGGCTCGGCTGTGAGGATGAGAAAAACTCAACATTTAGGTCAGAATTTACTGTAGAAACATGACATAGGGCTGAAAAACATAAAAATCCCACCTTCAGTTTGAACACATTAAATGATTGAACACACTTAAGAAAATTGATGGTTCCACTTTAACATTACTTTTATCATACTTCAACAGGGTGTAGAGGAGATTTTTTTTAAATTAAGAATTCATAATGTTATGTTTTTCTGGGATGCAAATATCTTGTTAGTATCCCAGGAAAACATAATGATATGAATCATAGAAATTTTATATGGTTTAAAGACCAATTTTTCTTAGTCAATCTTCAAAGGAGAATTTTTACTTCTCGTTATGTCAAGAAAAAAAGTCAAAAGAGAATCATGGTGTTACTCACTTACAGTACAAGAACAGAACCACAGTAATGCCTATTTTGATGCATGTTGATGGTTAAAAAGAAAACCCTCAAAAAATAACTGTATTCAATATTATTCGTTGCTTGTACATGTGACAGTGCAATGACAATAAAGTTGAATTCTAATTCTATTCTATGCTATTTCAAACTACTGCATAGAATAGCATATTTTTGTATCAGTTTTTTTCCATTTAGTATTTTTATTCCATTTTAAGCACAGAAAATAACGGCATCAATAGAACATCAATAGTTATTTAGTCATGCAGCGTTATTTGGATAGAAGAAAATTTATAATAATAATCAGCTTCACTCTTGGCTCCCATTGTTCAGAAGGGAATCTTAATATCTACAACTTAGCACAAGTAACACAAGACAGGGCTATGGGTAGAGGTAGCAATCGTCTCCATAACATCCATTTTTAAGGCTTTTGAAAACATCATAAACAGGCCAATCATTTTTGGAGGATGCTGAACATGAAAATTATAGAGACTACTTAAAAACATCACAAACTTACCTGCAGTAGCTATCATCAATCATTCCATAGACACTGATCCTGTCACACATATCCATAGCAAGGATCATCGTGAAAAATCCAGTGCTGAGAAACGCTCCAGTTTTCATTCTAAACAAAAGAAATAAAGACAACAAAGCCATTGAGAGTTTGTACACTGACTGAATACAGGATCAATAACATTGGTGCTAAGCTTGTGACTCATTTAAGTTCTACAAAAGACAAATACGCAAATTTTAACTTTAGCTGAATTAAAATTCTCCTAAACTTTCTCCTGAGTAACCTATGGGTGGTTACAAAAAAATAGCCCCTAAATGAAAAATCCTATTACTTACTGACCAGCAGATATTTTGCTTTGAAATAGTATTTAAATTGCAATAGCAATGTAAGTTAGAGATTGGTGTGATCACTGGAGTTTCCAGTGAACTTTTGTTGGTGAATTCTTGGCTAAGCTGTGTCCATAATGGCAACAGTTTTGAAGCCTGAATGAAAGAACACATTGAATGGGATAACTTTCTCATCACATATAAACAGATATGTACTCGATATTTAAATCATCTTCACAGGCTCCAGTGGCGCAATTGGTCAGCGCGCAGTACTTATAAGACAGTAACTTGAAAAGCAATGCTGAGGTTGTGAGTTCAAACCTCACCTGGAGCAGATGTTTTTTTTTTCTCAAAACAAAACTTATTTAATCATTCATCAAGATCTCAAAAGGTAATGTTGAACATAGAAATAAGTCACACATTATCACATAGTGATGCAGGAATCTGACAAATGATAGTATTCTATTGCAGACTGGTCTCACAGGAGAGGTCAGACCAAGAGTGATTAACACTTCTAAATGAAGGAAAACCTAATTTACTGGTGTGCCTTCCAGAGCAAGATGACAAAGAAACCCTCTAGAGCTTGTAAGTGAATTTCTGTTGGCAAATCGTTTGCTCTTTGGCACATTGCTGAGCTGTGTCCCTACTGGCAATAGTTGTGAAGTCCTGATGACAAAAAATGATGAATGGAATGAGGAATGCCTTGTCACATGAACAGATATCTTTTAGATATGTAAACAATTTCAACAGGCTCCAGTGGCGCAATCGGTCAGCGCGCAGTACTTATAAGACAGTAACCTGAAAAGCAATGCTGAGGTTGTGAGTTCAAACCTCACCTGGAGCACATCTTTTTCAAAAGAAGAAAAAAAAATTCTACAAAAGATTACTAATAATTTATTAAAAGCTAATGTTTGGCATAGATATAATTTAAGGTTCAACCTGAAGTAAAGAAAATTATAGATCTTATTATCAATTCTCTCTGTTTCATTCTAGTCTTGGCCATAGCAATAGCCGATCAAAGAGGCAAATTTTGTGGATTTGAACCACACTTCCAGGCTCCAGTGGCGCAATCGGTCAGCGCTCAGTACTTATAAGACAGTAAACTGAAAAGCAATGCTGAGGTTGTGAGTTCAAGCCTCACCTGGAGCACATCTTTTTCAAAAGAAGAAAAAAAGATTCTACAAAAAATTACTAATAATTTATTAAAAGCTAATGTTTGGCATAGATATAATTTAAGGTTCAACCTGAAGTAAAGAAAATTATAGATCTTATTATCAATTCTCTCTGTTTCATTCTAGTCTTGGCCATAGCAATAGCCGATCAAAGAGGCAAATTTTGTGGATTTGAACCACACTTCCAGGCTCCAGTGGCGCAATCGGTCAGCGTGCAGTACTTATAAGACAGTAAACTGAAAAGCAATGCTGAGGTTGTGAGTTCAAGCCTCACCTGGAGCACATCTTTTTCAACAGGAAAATAAAAAGCTACAAAAAATTACTAATAATTCACTCAAAGTTAAAAGCTAATGTTTAGCATAGATATAATTTGTTAGGGTTCAACCTGAAGTAAAGAAAATTATAGATCTTATTATCAATTCTCTCTGTTTCATTCTAGTCTTGGCCATAGCAATAGCCGGTCAAAGAGGCAAATTTTGTGGATTTGAACCATGATTCCAGGCTCCAGTGGCGCAATCGGTCAGCGTGCAGTACTTATAAGACAGTAACCTGAGAAGCAATGCTGAGGTTGTGAGTTCAAGCCTCACCTGGAGCACATCTTTTTCAAAAGGAGAAAAAAAAAACTCTACAAAAAATTACTAATAATTCATTAAAAGCTAATGTTTAGCATAGATATAATTTAAGGTTCAACCTGAAGTGAAGAAAATTATAGATCTTATTATCAATTCTCTCTGTTTCATTCTAGACTTGTCCATAACAATAGCCGGTCAAAGAGGCAAATTTTGTGGATTTGAACCATGATTCCAGGCTCCAGTGGCGCAATCGGTCAGCGCGCAGTACTTATAAGACAGTAAACTGAGAAGCAATGCTGAGATTGTGAGTTCAAGCCTCACCTGGAGCACATCTTTTTCAACAGGAGAAAAAAAACGCTACGAAAAATTACTAATAATTCATTCAAAGCTAAAAGCTAATGTTTAGCATAGATATAATTTGTTAGGGTTCAACCTGAAGTAAAGAAAATTATAGATCTTATTATGAATTCTCTCTGTTTTGTTCTAGTCTTGGCCATAGCAATAGCCGATCAAAGAAGCAAAAGAAGCAAATTTTGTGGATTTGAACCATGATTCCAGGCTCCAGTGGCGCAATCGGTCAGCGCGCAGTACTTATAAGACAGTAAACTGAAAAGCAATGCTGAGGTTGTGAGTTCAAACCTCACCTGGAGCAAATGTTTAACAAAATTTATCATTGTAAAGTGATAATATAAACAGTCACTTTTTTATGTTGGATCTTTATCAAAAGCTGAACTCTGTCCAAAATGACAACAGTTGTGACGTCCTGATGATAAAAAATGGCGAATGCCTAAAGGAATGGGTTATCAGATGAACAAATATCTTTTGGACATCTGAACACTTTGTACAGGCTGCAGTGGTGCAATTGGCCAGTGCAGAGTACTTATAAGACAGTAACCTGCTAAGTGATGCAGTGGTTGCAAGTTCAAGCCTCACCTGGAGTTTTTTTTGTCAGAAAACAGTCACGTTATCATATTGGCTCTTTGGCACATGGCTGAGCTCTGTCCAAAATGGAAATAGTTGTGAAGTCCTGATGACAAAACCTGGTGAATGGGATGAAGAATGCCCTGTCACATAAATCTGTTCATTTTTCTGTAACTTCCACAGGCTCCAGTGGCGCAATGGTCAGCGCGTGCTACTTATAAGACAGTAAACTGCAAAGCGATGCAGAGGTTCTGAATTCGAGCCTCACCTGGAGCAAATGTTTTTCAAAAGGAGAAAAATTAATAATCATTAGTTGAAAGCTGAACAGTAAAGTTAGGCACTGAAGTAACTCATAACTGTGTCTAGTTAGGTGGTGAATGAGATGAGAAACTTCTTGTGAAGTAAACAGATATGTGTTAGATATCTGAACCTTTGTCATAGTCTACAGTAGTTGTTGCTTAGTGTGTGGTACTTAGAATGTTCAGTTTATTAAAACCCCTTTTTTTGCTACTTAAGTCTATGAAAAAGTGTTTTAGGAACTCTGATATATGTGGTTTGTAAACCTTACCATTTTTTTCATTTTGATAATTTTAACATTTGTTGCTTACTCAGCTGAGAAACTAAACCCACCTGTTTTTTCCAGTTTCATTCTGAAACACTCTGTCACAGTACTCAATCTTGTCTTGGGTCATGACATACATGTTCAATTTCGGGTACTTAACGGCCAGCTTCAGCAGAACATTGAAAATAATTCCTCCGTCTTGCCTCATGTTCCTTTTGGGGCCCCAAAACACATAAGTCGTATCGGTGGCCTGCTTGAAGTAATACCGCTGGTTTTCTACCAGTAGAGGAACACTGGTGTGAGACACAACCCGAATGGTGGTACGGTTCCCGACGTCTTTCTCGTACCCTCTGGTGGGGGCATTGTTCATGCGGATCACACAACCCGTTCGGTCAATTTCATCTCCAGCACCGCTGCCGAGCATCTGACCGGAGCTGGAGACCACGGCACAGTGACTATAGTGAACATCCAGAAACTGCAGAGAGAAGACAAGACAGATTTAGGCTCACAGACATTGTTACACCTCAGCCAGAACCAATTGATCAAATCATAAATAGCAATGCATTGTTCAAATGCAATATAATTTAAGAATATTTGGCCATCGTCATTACAGTGGATTAAACTTTTCATCCCTGGCAATTGTTTTGCAAGCATAACCTCAGAGGCAACACAACATAAAGAGCTAATTAATTACAGTTTTATCTTTTTGAAAAACTTGCGTTTTGCATCTCTTCCAACAATTATAGCAAAGATGTGTTCTTACCATTACAATTTTTGTTATTTACTTTGATTTTTAGAGTATATCTCAACTGCACAATTGTTGATCTGCGACTCCCAGTGGGGTCCCAACAGCCAACTTTCTCAAGTTTTGAATAAAGGCTTGATATAAAGGTGTGGAGAAATTGTGAACTTTTTGCACTATCAAATCATTTTCATGTGCGTTTTTTTTTTTTTAACATTTTAACTTTTAAGACTAGTTACTTTAGTATATAAATTAAAAAGTTAATCTATAAAAAAAAAGAAACAAAATGCAATTACCTACACAGCATCAAAACATATGTTTTCACAGATGTTTCAGCACATACAGACAGTAAAGAAAATAGAATTTTTTAGCTGATCATATCAGTTCAACTTGCCCCAACAAGCTCAGGAATGAGAGTTTTATGTGGGCCTTCTTGTCTTGGATCATCACCAGTCTCACCTTGGTCTTTCTCTGCAGGCTGACCCTGCTGTAGCCCCTGAGTGATGAGTTTTGTGTGGCAGGTGAAGGACTGTCCCGTGTGATCGGCACTCCAAACCAGAACAGCAGCAGCAGGGTCAGGGTGAGCATGGAGAACCACAGGCGAAGAATCGGCTTCGGCCGCATATGGAGGAGCAGCAGCTTATGTCTGAAAGCTGCTGCCCTACATTCTTCTGTGCACATGTCGCAAAAGCAGGAGTAAATTATTCCGTAGCCATTCTCCATCCAGAAAGCTCAGACTTTGCGTAACTCCAAGGGGTGAGAAATACAACTCGGAATCATGGTGATGAGGGATTTTTGTTTCAGGAAGTTTTCTATAGCCCGTGCAGTGGAGTTTAGGTTCATTTTCCAGTAGTCATAACTTTAGATTAAATCCTCCGGCAGAGAAGAGATTTGTTGTTCTTCTCTAACTGTGTTTGTATGCATAACCCTCCTATAATAGTTTCTCTTCTTGTGTAGGCCTGCCAAAGATCTGCCCAACTACATTTGTAAAAGCGCTGTGATTTCAGACGAAAACAAACGCCACCGGAATTTCGTTTCATATTAAAAATTCCAAATCGATTTCTAAGGTAAATTCTGAATTTATTTTCATTTGTGTATTTAGCGGCAGTTTTTTTCATCCGTGTGGAAATGCGCACATATTCATAAATTCTCACTCCAACGACGTCTGCTACGGTTTCGGGAAGTAAACATGCTTTTATTCTGAAATATGATTGACAAAATCGGAAGCAAATGTTACAACCGTGCTTATTCATAACAGGCAGTGGCTTTCTGCTACCTTTATGGTCCGCGTGTAAAATTTAAACGTAGAATAAATCGGTGCCGATGTTTTTCCAAATACCAGTCTGGTGGGTTGAAGGTCTTTCACCTTTAATTTAACCGTCAATACTCAAAATATATAAAAACTAAGTTACTCTGTCACTTAACGGTATTGTTAAACGGTGCATATTGAGTATATAAAAAGTTCCATGTGTTTTTATTTAAATAATTCTATATTTTGCATCTTATATATTTTAATAACCTTTACAAACATTTTTGAACTTCGACTGACTTCTTTTCGATAGATATGTCATGTGTTTAAGTATGGGTTAAAAAAACATTATCAATAAATAAATATTTGTGTTGAATGTCAGGACAATAAAGTTTAAAAAATGCTGTTGCGTACGGAAGAGTGAAGGAAAATTCGATTTGTGATAATTTTCTACATGTTAGACTTGCAACAAAACACTTGCAAGTTGATTGGTTCCAGTAGTCTGTGTCCCTCCCTTCCTTGTTACTATTCGCTAAGTAAAGGTGCGTCCACAACTATCCTCCTCCGATTGGCTGAAGGGCGTGTCAACATCCGTATATTGTCAGAGTCCCGCCCTAAAACAATGCCGTGCTGCCTTCACTGACGGTGACTTAGATATGCCCTTCTCTGACGTCTTGGATGCTCACGGTATGTTGGTGTCGGAGAGGGATTATGTTATTAGTTGTTGGTCACTGTTACTGTACTTTGGTTGCTGCTGACACCTGTGAGGTGTCAGTTCAGAGCTCCACAGACCGAGTCATTCCCTGATGCTGTGAGGGGAACTGACCGATGGTCGAGGCCAGCTAAATGAGCTAGCTAACGTTAGCATAGTGGACATTTCAGAGCTGTCCCCAACTGATTTCACCCTGGGTTTAACAGTTTGTTATTTTAACCCAGAGTTTAGTCTTGTTGTGTATTTCACGTAGACATTCATGATGATATTTCTGATATTTGTGTTTTGATTATAGATTTAATCTCATTTTTAAGCGTCCGAATGCGGAACCGTTCTGTGATTTGTTCACATTTTTCGCTATTTGGTTAAAAACGGCAGCTTAACAGAAGACGGCGGCATTGGAAGTAGCTTCAGATTAATAAATGCAGGCTGGCGCGCTGTCTGCACTATCAGTGTTGATGGCTGGGGAAGAAGCTGGTTTCAAGTTGTTCTGCTTTTAAATCCAAGCTTGATTTCCTGAGATTGAATCAAATCACTTATTGTTTCCCATGAAGCAAAGAATCTAGTTATAAGTGTATGTATTTGTACCCTGTATCTGATATTATTTAGCAATAGATTGAGGCATTTCACATGCATCAGAATGGATCAATACGTGGAGGTCCTAATAAAATAGAAATCCTCCTATAAATTGGGGGATCTACAATATGTAGTGCTAAACTGACAGCTATCGCTTAAAGTCACAGATCAGTCTGAGTCTCTACATCATAAGTGTGCTTTGCTGGTTATGGTTGGTATCATCTGCAAAACATTTATAAGCATTGTCTTTTATCCTCTGTTTCTAAACCGAACATCACTCAGAATAATTACTGTGGCGTTAAAGTGTTGTTCTTGGCCAAATAGGAAATCAATGGGTTCCCTAATGCTTTTGCCATGTTAATCAATACCTGCAGCAGTGTCCATGTCCTCAAGATCTGCTATCTTGGAACTTCTCAATGCACCCGTTCACCAAAACTCCTGCGTCAAGTGGCTCAATTTCCTCACTGACATGTCATTCAGCTCACTTGGCGTTACGCCTATAAATGTCAGCTCAAGTGCAACTTTCATCCTTTTCTTTTTGAATGAGTCAAGTGGCATCTTTAGATTTTTTTTAAACTGTATTTTATGATCTATGAATGTATCACACCACTGCTGTAATGCCCATTTGAACATAAATTGTGTCTCACATGTTGTTGTGTCTGTTGTCAGGTACGGATCCAGGGGTGGATGACAGACAGCAGAGAGTGTGATCAGCTGAGTGTTGGCTGGTCTGAGAGCAGAAAGGAAACAGTACATTTGGTGGATGTGAGGGACTCTTGAAATGTCACTGAGACAACCAGACGGGATGTCTGTCGCCCAGGCTTTGGCCATGACTGTGGCGGAGATACCTGTCTTTCTCTACTCCGCATTTGGACAGGTAATACCTTTCGTGATAACGGTTACACTTACTCACAAATGTTTCCAAACCACTTGAATTTTTCTTTTGTCACATTTTGCATTAGCTTTAAGATGCTGCTTGTTCAGTAATGCCATCCAGCAAACGCCTGAGGCCGTCACCATACTGTTTTCACTGATAAGATGATTTCCTAAGGCAACTCGCTGGGTGTTTAATTCTATTTATGGCTATCAGAATAAAAGGGCTGAATGCAAGATTTTTATTTTTCAATCTTTTCCTTTGTAGTCGTGACAATGAATACAATTCCTGAAGTCTGACGCTTCTCTCCATCCTTCCTGCTTTCAGTCGATTTTTTCTCAGCTAAAGCTTTCCCCAAGCCTGAAGAAGGTGCTGTTTGCGACGGCACTCGGAAGCGTAGCGCTGGCCCTTACCGCTCACCAGCTGAAAAGAAGAGGCAGGAAAAGGAAACAGGCAGACCATGTGAAGGAGGGCCCGAAGACCGTGGGAATACCCGAGGCTCTGCTGAAGACAGGAAGACCCTCATCTCTGAAGAGAGGTTTGCAACAAAAACCAATAGTGGGAGTTTTGTAACTGTAACTTCCAGCTGTTTGGTAAAGTCCTTTCAGCATCTTTCACATCCTGTTTGCGACAGGCCCCATTACCAGCCGCCAGGTGATGAGCCCCAGCTCTCGGAGCAATGACACCATGAGTGGGATTTCCTCGCTGGCTCCCAGTAAACACTCAAGTTCCTCACACAGCTTGGCCTCTGTTAGTTTCATGCTTCATGGTTTTTCCACCGTTTGCACGTCTTTTTTTTTTTTTTCTCCCATTTTTTGCCTGTGTGTTTGACGTCTATGTCTCTGTGTGGTTTGTTCTGAAACAGACTAGAGTCCCAAACTCTCCTAATCAGCCGATTAACCCCCCCACTCCATGGGAGGCGCAGCCTGTGGTGGAAGAATCAGGAGCAGTGGAGGATGCTAATGCAGAGAACCTGTATTTGATGGGTACGTTGTCATGTGATATTCATGAACCTTGAAAGTCATTCTCTGCTTTGTTTTTGATAGATTAGAGTTGATGCATTCACTGGGTTGAGGGTTGATTTTTTTTTTCCCTTTATTTTTATTTTTTTGCTGTTTGCATCTCATTTCTCAATCATTTTCTTCTACCATGTTGGAGCTTGCCACAATAACCTTGAGTTTCCAGTGGGAGAAACATAACACCCTTTATGTCACTCGGCAGGAGCGTAAAGAGCTGATGTTATTGCTGATGTTTCAATTTAGATTTTTATGTTTCCCTCTAAACGAGGACCAGTGCTTGAATGTCTCCATTTTTTGTCTTTGCAGCACAGAAAAAAAAGTGCTGTCTTAGCACCTAAACATTGCTTCGTCTGTGCAAAGAAAAACTGTCTTCAGGGACTGGATACATGATGTTCTGTGTTGAACTTGTTAGTTTTGCTTTTGACTAGAAACAAAAAAATGATAAGGAGTCAAACTGTTAAAATATAATTTCTCTTTCCTGTAAAACTTTCTTCAGAAACTTGGGATATTCTGTGGAAAGAATTAAACATGTTTGGAAAATGTTTATGTGGGGAATTGGTAAAATTGTGGACAAAAATTGTAAAGTTCCAGAACACATACAGAAAAGCATCCTTAAAAATGAAAGCAGACTAATAACTAAAAAGACAAAGGGTATAAAAAAATACAGCAAAAATACATTTTATTCAAGAATTATTTCGCTGACACTCAGATGAAAAGTAAAAATCCAACGAATGACTACAAGTTAACCCAGAACGATCCAGGCACATTTTGTCTGCAGTGAAATTCCACCTACATCTTTTGATTAAGGCCTCAGCTCTCATGTTTCAGAGACTCACCGGACAAAACCATGTTGGCTTTTGGCTCTTTGTAAACCAACACGTTCAAATCAAAATGTGAATAGTGGGCACCTTTTTTTAGCATGATGTGACTAATTTTCTCTCCAGTCCAATGCAGTTTCCAGGTCTGGTCACGATGTGACAGACATCGTGAGTTAAAGGGACATTAGTAATGCACACGTAATTAATTAGTTCATAACCAGTTTGCACTGGTACCCCAGTTTACCACTAGAAGCGCTTCCCATTTGATCCGTCGTGAATAAGAAAGTACACAGCGGTGCCGGCTTTTGTCCTTTAGATGTGTGTATCGCATCTGTGAAGCAGGTAATACTTAAACATGCTTTGTTGTAAAACAAATTTTATATTTTTTTGATTCTCGCTCTGTAGGGATGGAGCTGTTTGATGAAGCACTGCGAAAGTGGGAACAAGCCTTAAACATTCGTCACCAAGGCAACTCGACCTCCAGTAACAGCAGCCTTGCTCTGCAGGGAGCGGCATGTGGAGACTTTCTCACGGTAACCATTGCTGCTAGAAAACCACGTTTTAAACACTTGTGGCTCTTTTAAATTAGTTATATTTCTGGATTGTTTTGTTTTATATTTTCCTTTCCTCAGCGAAGCACTGCCAGATTTGGAAACTGAGTTCATCTATATCTCTAGATTATTAATGATATGAAAAAAAGAAAATCTTATTTTCCATCTTGCTTCTAGAACGAAGGTCGTAATAAAGTGTTTGCGGAGAAGCTGGAGACACTCCTGCACAGGGCGTACAACCTGCAAGAGGATTTTGGCGGCAGCATCCCACCGGAGAGCGTGCTAGCCGACTTTGGTAATGACCAGCTTCAAGATGTACTTTTTCAAAAAATAAAAGTACAACTTTTATTGATGATGCCAAATAACTGCATTTGGCATCATCAATGAAATCAGGATCTGAAAAGTTAACTGCAGTTTTAATTCTTGATTACCCATATTGTTGTGTTCTTCGCTCTCTGTCTGTCTGTCTGTCTGTTTTCAGAGAGCGAAGGAACTCTGATCTTGCCTCGCGTAGAGAGTTTCCACCGGCTGCAAAATGAGGATGCGGCTTCTGTTTCGTCTGATGACTCGTTTTTCTCCGCTGCAGAGGTGAGCTGCTCTCAACAAGTGAAAGTCGTCTTGTCCGTGTGTCAGCATGTGCACTCGAAACGCAAACTTGCACTCAAACCTGCTGTTTTTATACAAAAAAAAAAAGAGTAATTGGAAAAAGAATTGACAAAAAAATAGTTTTTTTTAAGCTCTTGTTAGCACTACATGCTGTTTGTACATGACGCCAAGAAATGCTGTCATGTTCTCCATCCTTGTAATTAACAAAACATAATTTCTCTAAACAATTTTTTTCTGTGCAGCTGTTTGAAAATATAACCTTAAATGAGATCTACCCACCAATGAAGCCAGCAGCTCTGTATGAAGAAGCCTTGTCTCTGGTGCAGGAAGGCAGAGTGAAGTATAGGACCTTGAGGTAACCATGTAGATTATTTATTTTGTAGAAGTAAGGCTATTTTTGGTCCCTATTTCTGTAATCAATCACGTCAAATTATTCCTATGCAGTTACCCGCACCTCCAAACAACAGTCTGAAATTCACTCTTCCTCTGTCTTTTTTCCAGGACTGAATTACTTGAATGCTACAGTGACCAAGATTTCCTCTCCAAGCTTCACTGTGTGAGACAAGCATTCCAGGTATGTTCCTGCGCACAGGAGTCATTATTATAATTATTCTACTCCTTGTCTGTTAGTGCACCTGCAGACAGGAGCCTCCTCAGGTTTCTTTCCTTGAGCCAAGTCCTGACTAAAGCTACCAGGACAAAAGGATCACATAGTGTCCTATTTGCTAAAAATAGATGAAACCAAGAGTCTTCACTTACTTTTTTTTGTGAACAATATGTGGAGATATGAAGTGTTTATTTGAAAGTGCATTATTTATTTAAAATGTAATTGCAAAGTGGGATAAATGCTATCGGTGACTGAATATTAAAAATTTTAGATGATGTTAATAAACTGGGAGCTCGAGAAAAATTTTATCATTTAGAATCATTTTCGATCTCAGTTTAACTTTGAGCCATTCACCAGAATTGTATTAATGTCTGCTTCAATTTCTGTTTAAAAAAACTGATAGATTTTTTTAAAGAGAAAAAATATATCAGAACCACAAAAATGATGTCTTTGAACACCAGAATAAAATAGAATCCAGTGTGACCAGTTGCAAAACCAAGGAGCACAGTAGGAGCTCAGGTTGAGGGAGACCTTTTGGCCAACAAGCACAATTGTAATTGCAGCAACATAAAAATTTAGATAATATTTATATATCGCATCCAACTAAGTTACTAACTGTAATATTTCATGTTTTTCTTTTTGTACAGGTCTTGTTGTTAGATGAAACTCACCGCACGTTTTTTATGGAGACAGGGAAACAGATGGTTGCAGGGCTAATGGTTAAGGCTAACAAGGTACGAGTGAATAAATTAACTTTGGTTTGGATAAATGAACCTGCTTTGTTTCTATTTTTTAAAGAGATCTAAATATTTTTATACATTTATATGGTGACCCAGAGTCCCAAAGCCTTCCTGGAGAGCTACGAAGACATGCTGCTTTACACCCAGAGAGAAGAAACGTGGCCCATTACAAAAATGGAGCTGGAGGGTCGAGGGGTGAGTGCTCATGTCACTCTGATCATTTAAAACGTTCTACTTGAAATAGCTAAATACCGTTGGGTTCTTTGTTCGCCGCAGGTGGTGTGTATGAACTTTTTTGACATAGTTTTGGACTTTATCCTGATGGATGCATTCGAGGACCTGGAGAGCCCGCCCTCCTCTGTGTTAGCCGTTCTGAGGAACCGCTGGCTGTCTGACAGCTTTAAAGAAACGGTTAATTTACACTTACATTCTGGAGCACATTTACCATCAGCATGCATTTTCTGACAATTTCTCTTAAGGGTCGTTTTCTTCTTCCTCTCAGGCTCTGGCGACCGCCTGCTGGTCAGTGTTAAAAGCTAAAAGGCGACTTCTGATGGTGAGCCTGACTGATCCAAATCTTTTCACTGCCTTCTTTTTATTATTGATGTAGATTTCTAAACACTTGTCCTAACTGCGCTCCGTAGGTTCCCGATGGGTTTATCGCCCACTTTTATGCCATATCAGAACACGTGAGCCCGGTTTTAGCTTTTGGATTTTTGGGACCAAGGCAGCACCTGAGTGAGGTTTGCACAATTTTCAAGGTGAGAGCAGAGCATACACAGACAAGACAAAAAAAGTTCAAAATGAAATTTTGAAATTTAATTTTCAAGTGGAAACTTTCAAGCAAAGTTCCCACTTTGTTTGAAACTTTTTACATTTAGAATTTATGATTTATGATGAGTAACTGAAAATCAGACATAAACTTGCCTTCATTTAAAGACAACAGCTTTTCAGTGCCAGTCCTTAACACTTAACGTGAAAGTTCAAGATTATTAAAGTTTTTGTACCTTTTAAAAGTATTAAAAAGTTCATATCTAAACTGAAGTAGAAGACTTTCTTGGTGTCTTAAATTCAGAAATCCACCCAAACAAGAAATCAAGGCACTAATTACCAATTCAAACTTGTAATAGACCAGAGAAAATCATATAACTATCACCTCCATTTAGAGTTCACCCAGTTCTGGATGAAAGTTACTTACTGCAGCTGAGATATTAACCGTTTCTAACCTCACTTTAAAAATCCCAAGGTAATACAGATGGTTGCAGTTTCCCTTTTTGCCACTAGATGTCAATAAATCATGTCAATTTGGTTCTTCATCAGACGAATTGCTTCACAAAAGTGCAGCTCAATTTCCTTGAAGTAACTGAGTTGTCTTCTCACAGCTCCCCAGGAGCTACAGAAATCTGATGTGCAAGTTTCTTATTATGATATAAAAAGTTTGTCTTCTTCTCTCATTTTTACCTGCAGCAACAAATAGTGCAGTACCTCAAAGATATGTTCGACCACGATAAGGTCCGCTTCACCTCCGAGCAGTGCTTGGCCGAGGACATCCTGAAACTTTCCCACCGCAGAAGTGAGATCCTACTGGGCTATCTGGGAATCGACAGTCTGTTGGAGCTCAACGGAGACATGCCCAGAGACGCTGAGGGCTCCTACGGGACCAACAAAGTGTCATGAAGCACTTTGACCTAGAGTCTGAACTCCGTGTTGATTTCTGCACCGAGCCCTTGTTCTGTTATACATGAGAACCAGCGTTATTCAGTCAGTTATTCATCCCTTCCTCCATCTGTGCTCTTAAACACAACTACATGTCATCGGATTTATTTCACCAGGTCTCCTTGTTCCTGCTAATGAGGGAGAGCGTCTGGGTCCTGGATTCCTCCTGTCCCTTGTGTTGCCGCTTTGCTGCGTATCCAGACTGACGACTGTAATCAAATTATCACAGACGTGTGAGGACTTGTTCCTGCCTCTACCTCTGCCTGGGGTGATTCAGATACTTGGTGAAAACATGGCTGACAAACACTTCTAACACAAGAGGACTTCGCCTTCTAGTGACCCAAATGAAATTCTTCTGAGAACTGTGTTCATCACCTGTGGGTTCGGGCTGAATACCTGCCTTCACTCTGATGAGCAAAGAGACGAAGTGCTTTTGTATTTTAAGTGAAAATTGAAGGTAATTTCTTAATGAAATCGCTGCTGCTTATAGTTATTGAAATGAGAGAGGCAAGATGGCCGTCACCTTAATTGTCCCTAAATTGTCCTTTATTCCAGGAGTTCCATTGAGCTGAATAACACTGAGACATATCTGAGATGGGGTTTTGAACAAATAATCTAAAACTGGTATTTCACAATCTAATTTATCTTTTAGTTTGAATTTGAATTGATTATTCCCTTTGCGGACTGTCAGAAAATTAAAACTAAATAAGTTTCAAATCAGAGAAAAACTGAAAATGGCATCCGAAAAATCTGTCATGTAACACAATTTGTGACACATTTTTCGACAAATGTACAGTCAACATGATTTAATTTTTAGATTATGTTCAGTTTTAAAGCTGCTAACCAAGCTTTTTGTTAAATCGGTAATACTGGCTTTAGATATAGCTTGGGTATTTTCGGGTATTTTTGTTGTTTTGTTATATGATTGTTTTTTTTTTCTTAAGATAAAATCTGCCCTCAAAAATGAGCTACCATGCCCCTAGTGACATCACTCAAGGCGCCTGATCCAAGTTCCTTTGTTTACACCTATTTATTTGTTCAACCTCAGTTGTGCTTTTAATCAAATTCCCTCTTCAAAAGTAAATACTTGCACTCTATTTGGCTACAGCAAAAAAGTTTGAGCCTTATGTGAGAACGCTTTTATAGATTTCAGGAAAATTTGGTAACAATGAAACATGGAAGCTGTAAAAAGGACCGGTGCAGGCGAGACCCATGGTAGAATCAGTCATTTCTCTCAAACTTGGACTAAAATGTGCAAAGTTAACACTCCATGCAGCTCGATGCAACTTGAAATGTTTCAGAAGAATTGATCAACTCAGTTCTTCTGCTTCTTGTAATGTCATTGCCCCCACATAAAAACAAATTCAAAGTTAGTTATTTTCGTGGATGTGCTTTAAAAAAAGGTTTTTGTGAAATCCTACAGTGGAACTTTGTAATTTCATTGTCAGTGTTCAATTGGTATCAAACAGTACCCCTTGAGAGTATCTTCAATCTGCTAAATGGAATATGTTAAGAGACAAAGTTCAAAGTGTTAAAATATTTAACAATAGCACCAACTATTGAAAAGTATACTTTTGGAATCCTAAATGAGATTTTCTGCAGTTGGGGATAACTGTGCATCAATGTTTGTCTCTTTATGTGCTACATTTAGTCAAGTACATCTTACAAGTTCAAACCCTCTGGGAAATTATACTAACTGCAAACACACCCTCAAATCACTGCAATGCACATATTAAACTGAGATGGTGCCAACTGGTAGAATGACTCTGGTGTCATGAAGGCTAGTAAGTGAAGGACAGAGTTGTAGCTTACCTAAGTGCACTGATGGAAGCCCCAAAGTTTTCTGGGTCACAGCCAAATTGGGCAACAAACTGCCCAACTAAATTGACCTTTCTTGTGTAATCCTTTACTACAAGTGGTACTATTGTAAAAATCGAGGCACATTGTAGTTCAGATATTAAATTGACTTCATTAAATAAATCATCAAATATGATGATTTATTCAAATATTTATTTGAATTGCTGGAAGTGCAGTGATTAAGCTTCCATTTCGTTACAATTTTATTTCAGTAATTTATCAGACCAATAGCTCTTTGATGTTATTACTTCTGTTTTGTGGCAGTGATGATCCAAACCCTGCAGTTGTTCTAATGCACTTCTTAAATTCGTAGCTGAGAAACACTGTTCATCCTCTTGAACTATTCTGACTGCGCATCATCTGTACTGTTGCTTTTATTGGACAGCAGTCTGACTTGAACCAGAGCTCCAAATGGGCGAGGCGTTTCTGCAGTAAATGTTTCGCTTTGCAGCTTTGCGTTTTTAACCGATATGCACTTTAGCAGGAAGATGAGGTAGAGAATATTTCTTTTTGTAAACATCCGTGTGAGAGTTGCCATGTACAAATTGTCAGATTATTTATTGCAACACATGACTTGTATGTATAAAATGGAGCATATAGCTGCTGTACAGTCTAGCAAAATTATCTTAAAAGAAAAAAGTATATTATGACAAAAAGTTTGCACAATCACAAGGTTTTGTTGAAGTGCCCATCTTTAAATTATTTTAGTTTTGCTTGGTGCGACATGATCTGAGCTGAAATACTTTTATATGTATAACCTGTATGCATTACGGAGAGTTTTCTTTCCCTCCCCTTTTTCTGAACAAATGAACTGCCTTTGCATGTTCACATTGTAAGTTATTTAAAATGCATCAGCATTGCATTGAACATGTAGACCCAAGCTCAACCTGATAACTTGGATATTTCATGTCCTAATTAGGAAAAAGTCTAAAAAATAAAAAAAATTTTTTTGAATTACTACAATTTAAGCATGGGCTGTAATGTTTAGATGATTTTAAACTTTAAAGAGGGTTTCAGAAGGCCAAAATGTTTATTATGCCCCCAACCCTTACCAATGTATGCTACATTACAGGTGTCCTACTCATGCCTTTTGTCTTTTCTATTGTTGTATTGCACTGTCTGTAAACTGATTTACATCCTCTGTATTAAAACTTATTTTTTGTTATTAAATTGGTGTTACTTGGGTTTACTTTTGATACCTTGTTATATTTCACATTAAAGTTGCAAGCAACATTGCCTTTACATTTTAAAAAAGTGCAACAAATACATGTGAGTTTATTGTAAATGTATGTTTCAATAAGTTTGGATGGTGATTACTATCCATTATACACACTTTAATCCAAAGTTGGATGTTGACATGGATGCTTTTTTTTTTTCTAAGGTAAATCCTAAATTCTTAAGTGCCAGACCACTGGACATCCTAAAACTAAATGTACTCAGCTGAGCAACAGCATCTTTTTACTGGGTTCTTGTGATGTCTTGAAAAGTCTCTATTCCATAATATATTAATATTACAGTACAATATTTCACAAAATATTAATTAAAAAGGCAGATTAATATTTTTAAGCTGTGTTGTTTCTGGTTGTAGTTTAGTATAAGAAGCTCAGTTGTTCTGCACGTGTGCAATTTCATCTCTGTTTATTTTTATTTTTTTTATCCAGCCATGTATTTATGTTACAATGTTATGATTCATTAGGGGTTTTTTATGCTGGATTCTCAAATAAGACAAACTGTATCAAATTCAATGTCACTGAAAAACATTATTTTAATGAGATAAAAAGACTCAGTTTGAAGTTCAAGTGTTATTTCCCTTCCAGGTGATTTATAATGATTTTCTAGTTCATGTATATTAGATGCACACCTATGTTTTTCATTCTTTTTCATTCTGTTTTTTGCAAGAATATTTAATGTGTCAGTAGCTATTTTACATAAATTTAAAAAATGATATGTCGTAAAATGTCAAATACTTTTTTTCTATTATTTTAGTTTTTGAATGAGGGAACCAAGTTGACAAGTGATTTTTTTTTTCCATTACATTTTTTCCATTCAATAATTCTCTTAACCAGACCGAGGCGGTGATTGGACAGATCCATCGCTGCCGGGATATATTTGAACACACGGCTCGTCCCCTCATTGGGTGGATCCATTTTTGGGGGCGTGGCACTAAACTGCCCCGGTTGTGTCCGGGTAAGATGGCGTTGGAAGAGCAGTGCTCGGCACCACCTCGATGGCAGGCCATATCAGTGACACACGTAGAGTTTCCCGAGGGTACGTAAAACTCAGAGTGTTTGTGTATCGACTACGTTCGTCGCTTTTGAAAATTTCCAAGCAGCGTGAGCGGGTTTGTTGGCTAGTGAATGGACACAGCCTTCAGTAGCTGTCAGATTGTGAGCCTTTGGTCAACACCCGGCACACCGGGGGCTGCGAAATTGTGAGACATCTCCGCATGCGCAGTTTGTAACGGTGTTCACAATGACGGCTAGCTTACTTGCTAGCTCTCTTAACATGCGCTTTGCTGTCCCCTTCGTAGATTAAAATGTATTTGCAGTGCTGTGTAACATATGTTTGACAGCATTGCAATATTTCTGATTTAAGCATACAAGTTACAGCTATGCTGGGAGCTATTAGCCATTTCCACGTATAGCATTAATACCAGGACTGCTGCTAACGTATAAAGCTCCATGGCCTTGTATTAAGATATAAACAGCTACAATTCACCTGAATTAAAATGATTTCCCCGAGTTTCTTTAATAAAAACTTAATACATGCCTGGTCTTTGTTCACTATTCAGCTTCAGGTAGTGCTGGACCTTACGAATGTTTAATTGTTTTTTTTTTTGTCCTGAACATCAGTTCTTATTAATTCTGTTTCAGGGGATCTCACGGGAAAACTGCTGGCCTACATCAGTCTCCTACCCGTAGCTATTCTTGTGGGCTTTGTCACTCTCATAGTGTTTAAACGGGAACTGCACACGGTAAGTAGTGTTCATACTTGCTGTGAAGGTGGTAATGGGTCTCTCAGGTACATGAACAGATGTGTTAAGAAGCAGGGCAGAAGTACGTGAGAGCCCTCATATGCTGACTGGGTTCTTTCCCTCCTTTTACAGATTTCCTTCTTCACTGGAGTCCTTCTAAATGAAGGAGTGAACTGGGTGCTCAAGCACATTCTCAGAGAGCCGCGCCCTTGTGCAGGTAAGTGAGGGAACGAGTTTTTCTTATTTTTCTTTGCCAGGACCTGGGAAAACATCATGTTACTTATGAATGATGTACGTTAGCAGGTTTTGTTCTGCTGACATTTAAGTCTTATTACCCCCAGCAGTATTCAGGTTTTCTTTTTTTCTTTTTACGATTAAGCGGATAGGATTTGTGTACAGTGCCTTAGGAAAGTATTTATCTTTTTTCTCACATTTTGTCAGAACTACAAACAATGGGGAAAGAGCTTAAAACCGTTAAGTGAAAGGAAAATGTCATTTTCAACATTTCTTGTAAATAAAAATGACTGATAAGTGATATATATTTTACAAAATCAGTTTTCATTGACATTATCAGTTGGTATTTGGTTAGGACTTTAACTGGGACATTTTACCTCATTGACATAGTTTAATATAAATCATTAAATTGTGACTCTGGTTGTGTGTTTACAGTAATTGTCTCTCTAAAAGCTGAACTTTTGCTCTAGTTTCCAGTCTCAACAAGTTGTCTTACAGGATTGTCCTGTATTTAGCACCGTCAATCTTCCCATCTACTCTAATCTTAACCATGCTGCCACCATGCTACTGTTTGTTGTTCTTTAACAAACCACTGAGCCTTAAGACATTCCTGCTTTGAACGATTTTAGGTGTCGTGGTGATACTAATATGCATTTTTTTCACCAAGACGTAAAGTTAAAGGAGCTGCTTACTCTGGGATTTGCTCCTCTGTACATTATTTTCATATTTCAGATTAGATTTTAGCTCGTTGTTTTGTTCCAAGATCTTCTTGCTTTGTTCTGGGATCTTGCATAAATCTGCAATACATAGTATCTTGTTAAACCTTTTTTTGTAATATTATAAATTTTCAAAAACCTCAATGGTTGCAGAAACTTTAAATATCGCATTATTTTTCTTATGTTCTTCCTCTAGGAGCTCATACAACCGTTTATGCCGAGTACGGCATGCCCTCCAATCATTCCCAGCTTATCTGGTTCTTCGTTGTTTACTTCTTTCTTTTTCTTTATTTAAGGTAAGTTTGTTTGTCTCTGCAATTTGGGCTGGGTTTAAAGGTCATGTGGCTGAGCTTAGTAATTTAGGATTGACCTAATTGTTAAAATCCAGTTCTCACCAGCATTGTATGATGCACAATTACTCATCTTGGCACTTTTTTTTTTTTTTTTTTAAATTAACTTTTTTGGTTTTGTTTATTTTAGAGGGTATGTGCCATTATTTGAAGTACTGACAACATTTTTGTAATTTATTTACTTTAACAAGAGGAAGGATATAATTGTGTGACCTGATCATTTTCAGAATGCATCAGACAAACAATGCTCGATGTGTGGACCTGCTGTGGCGGCACGTCCTGTCAATCGTCCTGCTGGGCATGGCGTCGTCCGTCTCATACAGCAGGTAAGCATCTTCTTCCTCTAAAACTCTAGGATGTTTTAATGCGAAACGGGAATAACATGAACAAGTTATTGTTGTAATTATTAACATAGTATTTTCTTGTGACGTTGAATATTTTTGTCTTAAAGATATGAAGTGTTTATCGAATGTCCCTCTGAAGTTGCTGTTTATTGAGTCAAGAGCAAATCTAACGAGGGGGTTATAAATAGGAAACGAGATACAAATTATTTGGCTTTCACATCTGCTGATGGGTCACTGTGACATAGATTTCATCATTTCCCCAAGGACGGACTCAGCAGATGTTCATGTGCAGCGCAAAAATTACCGACCATGCGGCCTTGCACAGTAAATATATGCAGAAAACTAACCATGATCACTTGTTTCATGCTTCATATCTCTTAGTTCCAGAAATATTTTTAGATACTGTTCATCCATGTTTTAGTATTTTTATTATTAGTCTTAATATATCAAACTTTTTCTGTTTGTTGTTTTACAATAAAATCTGTCCTTTTCACCAAACTACTTTCCCTACAGTAATAGCTTTTTGTTTTTGTTTTTTTGTCTGGGTTTATTTGCATGGAAATCACATGTCTATGCAAATTGTTTCACATTTTGTGAAACAAAGTCCCATTATGTTGAGGGAGTATGTATGTTGATAAAGATTGCCTCCCTGTTTAGTATAGTGAGAATTTCCTTTTAAATGTTGAAAGTTGTATCATTGTTACATTATGAAGAAATGCGTTCTACCATGATTTCAGTGTATTTCAAGTATGGACTGAGTAGGAAAAGAAAAGTATGACATAGTTTTCTTAATCTTCTTGGGATCCACTCTCATTCTTGGTGTCCTACTTCCTTTCTGTCCCTCTTGTTCCATATTTGAAGCCTGAAAACTGTAGAAATCCATTATTTCATTTCAAACTTGGAGTTTTTTTTTTTACACAATGTAAAATGAGCGTAAAGGACAGCTGAGAATGGAGTTTTCACAAGTAATGTTTTTTTTATTTTTAAACATTTGTTGTAACCAATGTCCCTTTTATTGGCATCTAACTCATCTGACAACCTTAACTTCTCAGTTATGAGTCCACCAAAATGTCTGAATAAATAAAAACGGGCTGCAATGGTTTTGCTAAACTTTCCAATTTGAGTGAATCTTACTGCAGATGGTGGTTGCATAGAGTAGCATGTGATTACATAATGGTATTTGATCATTCCTGCAAAATTTTCATAGCATGTTTGTAAGTGTTCTGTCAATGGTGACTGAGGTGTACATGGAGCTTAATGGTCAGTCGGGGGAAAAAAAAAATGGTTTAAAATGTATCCCTGTCTGGTAACATTTTCTCATAGCCAAACTGCCTCTTTTCCAACAATATTAATAATGTAGCATGATTGTTTGTTTTGTTTTTTCCCCTTATGAAACCCTCCTTCTCCTGTCATTTCCAGGGTTTACTTGTTGTATCACACCTGGAGTCAGGTTTTCTATGGGGCAGTGACTGGCAGTACAATGGCCATTATCTGGTTCTTTTTCACACAAGAGGTGCTGACACCTTTATTCCCCAAAATTGCAGCATGGTAAGTGACTATTTAATTTTCCTTTCATATGGCATGTTTGATCAACTAATCAGCTGCAAGAGGAGTTGGATCATTTGGTGATCACTTAATATAATGTCCTTTGACTTTGTTACCTTCAACAGGCCAATATCGGAGTACTTCCTGGTGCGAGACACAAGCTTGATTCCCAACATCTTATGGTTTGAGTATACAGTGACCAGATCAGAGGCAAGGTGAGGTTCTGTCAGAGCGGATGTCATGTTTCAAACAGGCAATTTAAAATGATTGTCCTTAACATGTGTCTGCCTCATTTACCTGGAAACTTAAAAAAAACAAACTATATTCATTTCTGTTCTTTCAGAAACAGACAACGAAAGCTTGGAACAAAACTTCAGTGATCTGCAGAGCACTTTGTGAAACCTCAGTTTAGGCCCACACTTCATGCACACACACAGATCAGACATTCTCATACACTCACACAAACAGAAGCTAAGTTAACAACAACAACAACAAAAAAAAACACTGGAGAATCATCTTTTGGACTGACTTGGCTGCAAGGAATGTTGGGCAAAAAAAAAAAACGTACACCAGGTAGAGAAAGAGATCCCGGAGCCTACAGCCTAAGCACGTCTGTCCACATGCCTTCCCCTCTTGTACAGCTTGCCCAAAAAGCTCTTCAGTGCATGCAAGACTGTGCAGGAGGCATACTATTTAATGATAGATTAATATATTTTAACTATGAAACGCACGCTGACAAACGGTTTACTGTAAGAGATTCGAAGAGCCAAAATGGAGGCTTTGATCAAGTTACAAGCATATTGATGAGCGTCATAACAGCATGTATTTAGTAAATTTTTTTTTTTTGTACTTTTACATTGGATAACGGGTTAGTAAGTGGGGAGGGGTGGCTGGTTACAGCTCTATTGGTAGTTTGTGGAATTAACCATTTTCATTCTTCTACAACAGAAAATGAGCAATTTCTGAAATTGGTCATTATGTAATATAAATGAAAATTTGCACTTTGTGAAATTTGCAAGTTAAGGACTAACACTAGTTAAATGTCAAGATTCTCCCCTTTTTTTTTTTTTTTCTTCTCACAAGTCTTTGCTTTGTGTCTTTGACTCAGTCCTAATATTAGGCTCCAAAGCTGATCTGCAGGCACTGTAAATCTTAATGTACCTTCTGTAATATTGATTACCACAGATGTAGTTTCTGTTTGCATTTTTTTCTTTTGTCTGAGGGTTGTGAGACTGAATTGCAGCAGCGAGTTTTGAGTTTATCTTGGTGTTAAGGCTACTTTGGTGTGAGGTTTTTTTTTTTTTTTTCCAACCGGGAAAGTTCAGGGGGTCGGTTTTCTTTGTTTTGTTTCTTTTTTTAATATTCCATTTCTTGTCTTGTGTTCTGCTGCTGCAGAGAATTTTTCTTATCTGCATTTCCAAAATAACATTCCTTATCACCTAGAGTTTAATCATAACTGATGATGGGGGATATGTTTTGTATTGTTTTTTTTTTTTTGTTTTTTTTTGAAGAAAGATTTAAAAACACGCCTCAGGTCAGTTGTAGCATGTGATTATGCTTTTTCCTCACAGCCTACGGCAGCTAATGTTGAAAGCTGTCAAAAGGGGATCTGAAGCTGATTAAAACAGTCATATCATTAGCTTCACAAAGGGAAGTAGTTCTCTTAGAATTTTTTTTTTTTCATGTGTAACCTCTATCAGGCTGAATAAAAAATGTGTTTATGTACAAGAGATGAGTTCAGTGTGCTACTTTGATATAGTTTTCTATCCTTTTGCAGACATTTTTTAACTCTTTGTATATGGATTTTATTGTCAGTTTGTTTGATTTTAACAGCAGAATTAATCCATGTGCTGCTCCCCCACCTGCAAAATATAATTTGCAAAAAACTATAAATAAATTTGGGGGGAAAAGCCACGCTGCAAGGACAGTAAAAACCAGGTTGCGTTTCAAATTGCTGAAAGAAAATTGGGACCAAAATACAAACAACGGAAGCTTTAATTTAAAACTGCATTTGAACTCTATTAATAGTAGAGTTCATCAGGATCATATAGATAACTTTTTTTTTTTTAAATGTCTAGTCAAAAAATAAGGACTACCATCTCTGTTTTGGTGCTCTCTTGCTGTCTGAATTTGTGGTATTGGAGGAAATATGACCTTTGAAAATCCTGCCACAAGCAAAGGTAATTTAATGCTTAATTCTGATATGGAGAAAAAAAAAAAGTTATGCATGGTTTTTAAAAATGTTTTATGAATAAAAAGCTGATGATGACGCATTTGTATTGAATTGTTACTAGTCTCAACGAATGCCATGACTACTCCAACACACCATACTGAATCAGTCAAGTAGCAGCTCAACCACACATGTTTGCATGTGACATAACTTTGCATAGAGATTAATAGTGAACTACCTTCAACTTCTGTTGGCAGAATTTGCTTAGGCTAAATTTTTTTTTCTTCTCTCCAGCTACTAAACCTGTCTAAGAGAAAGGTATCTCAAAGACTGTACACCATTATGTAGTAAATTTCCGGTTTTTAGGAGAAATGTGCTGAACTGGACCTCTGCTTCTGCCATATTTAAATTAGCCATCTCTGTTAATTCACTTATTCAGTATATGACAGGTGTCGCATGGCCTGTTCAGACCCCAAACTTCAGAATTTAGAGATCTATTTTCTATAAATTCTTTACATTTAATTTCTACTACCCTATCCATATCTGTCCTACGTTTAGCTTAGATGCGCTATTTTTAAAAGCCAGTGTTTTCAGAATCTTGAAACCTATTGTTGCATTTTTGAATTAGACTTCAATATGTTTGCTTGTCATACTGTAAAAAAAAAAAAAAATCACTAGAACTCTGTGAGAAAATTGGCATATCAAAATTACAGGGCTGTATTTAAAGGGTTGTAGGTCCATGGGTCAAAGCAGGTTTTGGTGTCCTAGTCCAACCACTACTAGTTTGTTTTGCCCAAGCAAATTAGATCAAAAGGAAATTTAGGGACATCTGGTAGATTTTAGGTCTTGTTCTCATGAAGGTAGATTTTTCACTTTCACTGTAGCTTCAAACCATCTACTTTATCCTTCTTTTTTTTTTCGTTTGTCTGTTAGCTCTTCCCGATCCGAACTTGGTTTCATTTATTTATAAAGTTGTCAGTTATTCCCATGTAATGCACGTAAAGTGGATTAATTTAAGCTTGAATCGCAGACATCCTATTGATCTGTTGTCTCACTGAATCAGTGGTGATCTAAAAGTCATTCCGTCAGAGAGAAAAACTAAATGGGTGTCGGGTATGTTTACGTACATTTTCTTCCAAAAGGATAATTAATCCTAGATTAATATTTTGTTTGAGATGTAAGCTGTTCACCTTCTGATATTCACCATAATTAGATCTCTGTGGAGCAATTTAAATCACTGCCCCAGTTTGATTAACAAGTAGATGTGTAATTCAGATTTTTTACGACGCACTCAGCTGTATGTTGGTGTTTTGTTTGCCACTTAAGGATTGGCAAAAAAACACAGTGTCTGTAAATTAGAAACTAGCTTTTAGGGTCATTCTGTACTGCACAATCTAATGTCAGCAAACAATAGACGTGTACCGAGGTAACCCAAGGTATTATTTTCTTTTTTTTTCCACGAGAAGTAACTGAAAAACATTGTCTGCTTTGTGGATAACTTCTTTGTAAGATACGCTGCACTGTTTGCTGCTCTGCATGGGCAGGAAAAGCCATGGATACGACAATCTGATTAGATGTCGACTCTTAACTTTGAAGCTGGAAGGCTTCAAACATAATCATCTAAAAATGGACATTGTTCCCGTTTTTGTTTGCGTTGCACCAATGTGGCAGTATCCATATGGTGTGGTTAGCATGCTATGAATATTGTTTGAGTCAAAAATGGGGTTTTCATCCGATTTCCAATTTGCAGGCAAATGTTAAATTGGGAGTTTCTGTGAAAAAAAAAAAATGGCAACAGGCGTTAGCTCAGTGAAAAGGTCAACTTTTGTTTATCAAACAGAAAGGTCAGCCTGTTTGTCAGATCAGCAAAAAAAAAAAAAAAAAAAGAAAAACCTCTTCTGTTGTGCGCACCAGACTGTTTACAGAATCCAAGGAATTATGACAGAAAAAAAAAAAAAACAGACTTGATGAAATGATTCAAGATTAACAAGAAATACATGAAGAGCTCAGGGGGTTAATAGTTGTTGTTTACTAACCCCCTGTAAGACTTTGCTTCCCCAGAAATGAGAGATTTTGCTTCTGACCATACGAAAAAATTACATAAATAGAACAAGACATTCTTTTTATGATACGTTTAAATCCTAGATCAGGGGGAAATGTGAAGCCAGAAAGCGCTCGGTGTCTGTAAGGATTAATGACCGCCACTAGATGGCAGCATTCTCACATCTTTGTTAATGCACCCGGACCACGATTATCTCACGATCACACACTGTCAGTGATCGCGTCACCAAACGCAATGCATATCACCAATAGAAATACAAACAATATCATTATCTCTTTTTGAATGACTTCAAACAGCATTGAAGCTTCACGTACATTTGCATAGAAATAAAAATTATTTTAATACTTATTTTTTAAGAAAACATAGCAAATCTGTTTTATTGAATCATAATTTTGTGTATGACACAAACCAGATGTGAGACCACAAAATATTTAGCACCTTTATCTTTGACTGGAAACTGAAATCACGGCAAAATCAGCAAGTCAAACTCTTAAGTGAAGAGAAATTAGAAAAAAAAAGTTTATGCATTCACTAATTAGGATTAAAATAAATGTAAAAAAAAAAGAAGAAAAAAATGTGTGAACAGTTCAATTATGTAATTATGTTTAATGAAGTGATTTGTATCCTGGCTGCCAACAGATTTCGAAACACTGAATAGCGTGTTATAATTAGAGGCTGTGGAGGCACAATTTTCACCCCAAACAAAATGTTTGCACAGATTGTACTGTTGCTTTAACAAATGTATGAGCAGTGCCATAATACGTGCTCCAACAGCCGCCTTCATATTTCTTTTTTTGGGTCTGCTGAAACATGAAACACCAACCACCACCATGATCCTCAGATAAGTATCTTAGCCACCGCGTCATATTTACTTATCGTGTTCTGCAATATCTTTTATACTTGTAATGCAAAAGAAATTCACATCGTGAATAAATAATGTACATAAATGGCTGGATTAGTGGGATCAATAGTCTGTCTGATCCTGGCACTTCAGGTAAGTTATTCACATTTTGAGTAAACACACGCAGGACTGTGTCCCTTCAGGTCCCACACAGTTTGAGAACAGAAGGACAGGAGAGAATCGAAGCATAACAAAGCAAATTTGACCTCGCAGTGCTTTACATTGACTTTGCATTGTTCAAAGGCTAAAATTGTAGAATATTTCATATATAACAGATGAGAGAAATCTATATATCTTTTTGCACTTTCTTTGAATTCAGAAGTTAACTTAGACTAACATTATTAAGATGGGATAATTACGTAAGCCTCTGGTTAATTCACGTCCTTTGAGTTAATCTAAGGCCCATCTTTGGTTGTGTTTTACAGAAACACTTTTAAATTCATGAAATAGTATGAAAATGTGTTTACTTGCTTAACAAAAAACTGTGAAAAACAAACAAAAAACACTCCTAAAAAAACACTGCTAATAAGTATATAACTTATTGATTGCGTTTCATTTTTATTAAAGAAAAAAAGTGAAAGAGACTGCTGTTGTGGAGTGCACACAGTTTCTTGATAAATGTCAGATTCTGATTTAATGGCATAATTAGTGCTTGGGATTACATTATGTGCACGGTGAAATGTGTGTAATGTCAGCTGTAAACCTGTCACTTATCAAGGCTCATGAAATTTGTCATAATCCATTTGTGTTTTGCACCTCAGCAGGAACGTCTGATTTTCTGTCTCAACGACTGATTTAGTCAAGATGCCTAAATGGGAGTCTACATAATTGCCAGTGCGTAAAAATATATGTAAAATTTCACCTGGAAAAATGACTAAATAAATGACATACTGAGGCAATCAGAAGGAGATGAGATGTTGCCCAAATAAACTGATTGGGTAAAGTCTGAATGGAAAAATAGAGGGAACCACACGTGGTGTGTTCACTTAGTAATCCTTGTCTTGTCATAGTGTTTCCACTTGGGGGCAGCACAACCTGACCTGGCAGCACAGGTTAGAGGCATCGCTTCAAGGACAGGAATCCCTGTTAAAGGTCAAAACTTGCTCTGTGGCAAATAGGAGTCTTATTTTGTTTCTTTTAATTTGATTATACTTTTCAGGAAATAGTGTATCCACTTCAGTTTTTCTGCACTACCTGGCTCAGAATATTTATTGTTGACAAAAACCCAATAAGAAAACTAAACAGCCCCCAATCTACTCCAGAGATGGGTATTAATTAAAATAAAGAAAAACCAAAAAACATGTTTAAAGGAGAGACAGCGAATGCACAAAATGATAACAAAACTAACGCAATCTTAGATGCGCATTAACAATATAACTTACTTCTACATTTGCTATTGTTGACCAAGTTTATGTCCTGTGTTGTGAACTGACTTCTGCTCGGGGGATAAATGCAGTTAAAGCTGTTTTCCACATCAAGAAGAAGAAGAAAAAAAAAATCAATGTTGGATCTGAAAGCTTTGATTGCTGAGGTTGTTTGTTTCAGTTCTTTCACCTTCAAAAATGACTTTGTCTTTATTTAGATTCAGAAGGAAACAAGCAAACAAATAAACAAAAACAAAAAAACTGTGAGAAAAACATAGCGTTGGGTCCTGAACCTGGACCAGCTGGTGAAAAAGTTTTTTCTCTTCTTTTTCTATTTTTACACAGCACATGTTGGGCCAATTTTAATATTGTAATGGAATAGAAAAACAGTGCTCTCATACTGTTCTGTCTGGCTCCGGACTATTTATATTTTAAATGCAAACAGCAACATCTCCTTTTGAACACCTGGAAATCCCTGCAACTACTCAGAAGACAACATTGCCTTATACTGTGTTCTGATTTTTCAGTCAGATTTGCATTTATGCCTCATAATTTGAGGAGCCACTGGGTTTCTAAACCTAGTAAAGCTAGAAATTTAGTTTGACTGTAGCTGGAAATTTGCCTCCAAGAGGGATTTTGGTCAATTTTGCAATTCTTAGGACCGTTGCCAAACCTATTTCTAACTCATGACATGCAAAACAAAAGAGAGTAAAAAATGGAAACATTGTAACCTTTTCATCACCTCATTTTCTGGTCTCTATTTTTTTCATATTTTCAAACTTTGACAGTGAATCAGTGACTTGGTGTGGCTGAATACAAATGTATGCCACATTTTCAGAATTTTACCCGTTAAAACGTAAATGTATCATTCTTCTTCCACAGTGATGCACTACCTTGCTGTAAACTACCGCAAAAAAAATTCTAGTAAAACTACAAACTTTGTGTTTGTTACGACACAAAATATGAAGCACACAGAACGTATTTAGTCAGATTATGGGACCAAACATGTTTGCTGAAAGCAAATGTGGATGTCATGGACGTGAAAAGTCTTCCTCCTCTCATACTGGTGGTACGAGAGGAGGAAGACTTGAGCTCTTTGGTAGTTTGTTTTTGGTAAAATCTGGCTGCACCAACTCTGAAAAGTTACGCAAGTGGTTTTCCTGCCTTAGTCTAACACAAACAGTGAATAGAAGCAAAAGTTAACACCCACTTGTCTAAGCCTGACCAAACAGCATTTGAAAAGAAAGGCAAACACAGCTGAATACACACCAAACTTTTAAGCAACTGAATGATAGAATCATTTGGTAAACTGAGGTCCTCCAACTCTTTAAAAGCCACTCTAAGATTTATTGTGTCATATTTTTGCACCTGAATCAAGCAGCAAAAAGCTATTACAAAAGGAAAACTGATTTCTACAAAATAATCAAATATATAACATGAATTAAATGTTTGTTTAAAAATTCTCCTTCTTTAAATTGGGGGTGAATATTGATCAATTGATTGGCCAATTAGCTCCAACCATTAGGCTGGACCTCACACAACAAGTGGTCAAGCCAATTAGTGCAAAGTCCAGACCTTTGACTTTGATGATTGGGCTATGACTTTGATTATCACAAATTTAAAATAGATGCCTTCAAAAACTAATAAACTACAACTATTTTACAAAAATGGACAAAGTCGGTAAAGACAAAAGCACTTGCTGTTGTAACTGCAGTGAAAAATTTGTACAAAAAGACAAAAAAGTTTTGCAATGAACTTATTTGTTCATTGCAAACAAATGAGTTGTTCGCAATGAACAACTTATTTATGAAGAGTCAATAATCAAGAAAGATTTCTACAATAATTATGACTTACAGTGTATTTAGACTTTCTTTAGATTACCCAGTTCTGCTTCTTTACCAACACCGTCACAAATACATAATCAACTGAGACAAAAAAATATCTAAGCATAACAAGACATATATATGTGTATATTATTATTTTGCATTGGTCTAATAACATCAAAAGACACCAAAGGCAAACTGAGGAGAACGTCAAATATCAATGGAATATTAATCTATGTTCAAGCTGTAAACACGTCTTAAGCTTTTGAGGTTAGTTTCATAAAAAATGACACCTTCAGACTTGTACATTAGTGAGTTTCATTCTGTGTGTAACACATGAGAAAAGTGAACCAGCGAGAGATTTTGGAAATGTACATTACAATTGTTTAAATTCCACTGAAATGTGTAAAAAATATAAAATAAAAAATGAAAAAAAAAAAAAATAGAAGTTTGTCTGTGGTGATGATGTCACTGTGTTTTTCCTATTGCTTCTTCTTCTGTAATTTATATTACTCGGATCGAAAAAAAAACATAACACCCTGTTTTCCATTTCCACTTTATCAATTTTCTTTCGGGTCAAAGATTACATTCACAGATTTATTACAATAACACTGCAGAGACTTTAAATCCGTCCATAAATATAAATGGAGGCATAATTCCTGTTTGAGGATTAAAGATGTCTGAACACCTACACATACAAATGCGTGCACATTAGGGAGGAAAGTTTATGGCTGAGAGGACGGCAATACTGATGAATCAGTTGTGCTCTCCGTTTTGATTCTTACCGAAAAAGACTAAAAGAAAATTGAGGGCATATTTTGATGCAGGCATTTCTATTGTTAACATTTGAAATAGTATTTTTTTTTTACACCACACATTTCATCTGCTTTTGCTTTTCTGTCACACTCTAAGAATTCTGATCATTAAACAAATGCTAATACCAAGAGATAGATAGCCTGAGTTAATACAAAAAACATTTATTTTATTCGGGGATAAAAAGCCATGATGAAGAAATCACATCAATAGAAATTTTAAGATTATATAAAGTATGCTAACAAAAAAACCCTATCAAGGTGATATGGACTTAATGGAAAGTGTGCCTTCCCTCACATTTTCAAGAATAGTTTAGTGTAGTTTGAATAACTTTTCCTCTTGAAAATGAAATCATCCATTGAAAAGTTTGTCTGATGGTAACCTTTGCTGGTAACACTTGATTTGAAGACTGATATGACACTGTCATTATTTGGTAAATGTGTACACTCTAATGCAAAGTTGGCACTTTTAATGGACTTTTAATGCAACTTTGCATTTAAAGTATCATTATTGTTATGATACTTCATAACAACAGTCATAAACATTCATGAAGACTCCTTCATGTTCATGATAGTGTCATGTCAGTCCAGTGCACATCCCGTGAAATAAAGCATTACTTATTTCTTTGAAAAAGAAAGAAGAAAAACAAATCTTCTTTAATATAGAAGAATAAAAGAAAGGAGAAAAATATATCTGTTTGTCAAAATGTGCACTTCTGTTTTATGTTATCTTCAAGTAGTCTTTCCTAAAGGATGCACTGAATCTTTGTTGGTTTTATTCACTGCCCCGCTTTGGGGACAAAGTAAACTAGAAAATTCTGAAGAAATTTAACCTAAAGTGTGCCAGTCGGTTTGGACCCAGCGTTCTGATGCTAAAAATTAGTGTCAATGCTAAGCTTGGATAAAAAATTACAAAATATCATGTGTAGAATTAGAAGAATGTTCACTAACATGGACTTGCACCATTCATTACGTTAAAATGAGTTCTTAAGCTAAAATTAGCCAAAATGCTGGTGTTAGTGTGAATACTCTCGTTTATAAAGTTTCTTTTTAAATGGTCACACTAATCCCATGTGTAACAGTGGTTGGGTAAAATCAGCTATAAAATGCCCAAAACACAAGTAGTTTTAAAAGCCTCAGATTCCTCAGAGTTCTGCTATAGTAAAAACTACAGTGATGTGTTTTTGTAGTCCTAATCAGCTGCTCTGCCCTGCTGTGTTCCGTTGCTATGGTAATGGATCCTCTTCTAACTCGTCTAACATTCTATCATTGTGAGACACCCCAGTCAGTTTTTATGGAAAAAGGTCATGCAATCATTTGGATCAGCTGCTCTGAAATAGTGACACATCTAAAACATGCAGAGCCGGGGGCCTGAGGACTGGAATTGAGAAGCACTTCCGTAATGTGACACTGGACATATGACGGTGTGTTAAACACTAAATTATTAATAATGTTTTGGTACTGGAATTACGTTTATTAATTTATTCAAAGTATGTCATGAATATGTGTGCATTTACTCCATCTTAAGTCCAGAGCATACTAGAGTTTTTGTAGCATAAACTAACTGACACTGTTTTGTGTCAGTCTTTTGTTTTGACTTGAATTTGGCTCGTTTTTTGTTAATTATGTCGCCACGGTTACTCGAAATGCCAACTAAAGTAATAGCTCCAATGCCGGGGTTGAGCCGCAGGTTTTGATATATATATTATGAGGGGCCAATATATATTTGCTTCACAAGTCAGTCACTGCTCTCCCTATGCATTGCTATGGGCGGGCCCCAACAAAACTCTGCAGGAAGCCCCAGCTGAAGTGAACCTCTCATTGCACGTGCAGTTTTTGGTTCGGGCACCTAGTATCAGGAGGACATCAGGCTCTGGATTACAGCTCGGATCTCTAGATGTTCTCTGGCCTGTCTCGTCATTCTAATCCTCCCAGTCTGAATGAAATGCTTATAAGCCCCCTTAATGTTTTCATATTTTGTCACCTGTTCATTCATCTGTTGAGTCTTAAAAGGGATGGTGATGCTTCACCCTGAGGTGCCACATTTCATAGTTTGTTTTGCTCTTTAGCAAAAGACTTTGAGCGTCTAAATGAAGACATATAAACGTTTTTGTTTTTTTGTTAATTACACGTTGATGACTTCTGAACCAATAACCTAAGTTATTTTTGACACAGTCATCGGCAGTTCTGAAGAGGCTGAAAAAAAAGAGCAAAAATATTACAGTACTGTGAAAAAAGTACTTTCCTGTTTCAATTGTTTTCTAAACTTAACGTCAGAAAACAATTTTAACATCAGTTAAAGACAACCTCCTGTAATGCAAAGAAAGAAGCCTATAAGTCCTAGAAATGCTGTCTACAGTTGGACTTAGGAAAAACGTCAATCTCAATTTAACCATGCTCTAGTTCCTGTCAGCAATAAGTAAGTTGTGATGTAGTTTTATACATTTCATGAATTCAGATGCTAATGGATCATGTTTAAAAATGGCAGTCGACATTTTATGCGTGGTAAAAAAATGATCAACATCCAAAAGTACAAAAAAATTTATTCTAAAGTCGTGGCAGCCATATTGGATTATGAGGTCAAGTGTGATAAATTGATGGAACTTGGAAAACTTACAGTAAAAATCATCTACATGGTCCAGATTTTCAATAATTGTTGGACTTCTGTGATAAAACCATAAAGGATTACAAATACACATATCTGTGTCTATTAGCTTATTAATTATATTTAATTTTTCTTTTCCACTCCTCTGGCTATTTAATTCCTTTTCATTTTTGTTTAACAGTCCATTTCTCAACCTTATCTGATTGCACTAAGGGCCACTTTTGTGTAGTTGCTTTTTAAAACAAATATCTGGACATTTTAATGTTATTTTAATATATTTTCTTATATGTAGATCTTTGAACATCAACCTGTCACCATAACGTCAGTAATTTAATAATAATAATCATTCACGTTATAATAATTTTCAGGAAAATGCTCTAAAAATGTCTTGCAGCTCCTCAGCATTCATCCAGTCAGACAACAGTCTTTTGCATCGTGCACTTAGAGCCTCTCGGTGTCTTTCTGCAAACTCAAAGCTGCCGTCTTCTGCCATCTGGCCACTCTCCCACACATTAGAGATCTGTGAAGCGCTTCACCGACTGTAGTCTTTCCAGAAAACGAAAAATAAAAAATACCCCTGTCAGAGCCAAGAGATCCTGTAGTCCAGCTAAGAAGGTTCTTGGACCTCTGTCACCTTGACAACAAGAATGTTGAGTTCTGAGTCTTGGGTAGATGCAGAAATCCACACTTTTCCAGATGTGACTAAAGGAAACGATTAAAAAACATCTTGTTCACCATACTCACACAGTAAGTGGTTGCAGCACATTTTTCCTGTCATTACGTGCGGTTTCAGAGAACAAGCAACCGGCTTAAACAGTGACGTTTTTCTGGGGCGCTTCTTGTCAGGGTTTGTGTTTAGTTGATGGAACATGGTGCAAAGTGTGCAGTGATGGACAGCACTGATCCCTGCGAGAGCTCAGTCCACATGCTGTTCTGATTTCTTCAGCTGACAGCGACATGCATGTTGGCTCGTACCAAAAACCTTCTCTGCAGCGACTTTTTCTTCTTTTATTTTAACTCCTTTCTCGTCTAGAGAAACTACTCATTACCGTAGATCGGCATTTAGGATCATCTACCAACACATACTTTTATGCCTCACTGATCTTACAAACATGGAAAACCCACATCTGGTTTTATCAAGTCATGAATCCAGAGAATGTCAACTTTTCAGTTTTTTGACCATAATAGAAAAATCTATAAAATTTCAAAATTGTAGTTTTTCATCATCAACTATAATATAACAAATGTGTTGAAAAACACATCTATTGTTGAGGTTTCTCAAGTCTGGAGCAAACTTGTAGATATCTTGGTATGTTGGAGAATGTAATATCAGGACATCTCGCCGCTGATCCCCAGACCATTCGTCTCCTTTTTGTTATGTGTAAATTCAAATTATAATAATTTTTTATAAACATACGGCTATTGATGAACATGTTAGGGGTGGTGTGATGTTCTGCAGCTACTATTTAAGGAACTTGACATCTTGCTGTAATCAACAGAATCTTAACTTCTGCTCTCTATTGGAAAATCCTGAGCTTCAATTCTTGCCTATCAGTTCAAGACATTAAACCGAAGTGTATTTGGATTATTCAGCAGGAAACGATCTGAGGCATCAGCAAGTCCATTTAAAAATGTCTCAAAAGAAAGTACTAAAGTGGCCTAGGCAAAGTCCAAACATAATCCAGTTGAGCTACAGTGACTTCATGCTTAAAACGCACACCAACATCCAGCCACTCTCTTCAGAAATGATAAATCATTGGAAACTTTTTTTTTTTTTGTCTGATATTAAAATTAGTTTGATGACCTGAAAAATGTAAAAATGAAGAACAAAAAACATAAAAGCTAAAAAAATCTAAAGGACATACTGTATGCTTTGTCATGACACTGTGGATAGGATGATTTGAATGCAGCATCAGGCTGGGCGTCCGACTGGGGATAACCTGAACCGGTATCAGCTACAAATAAATTCTGATCAGGACGTCCATCGTTTGAATTATGTGAACATGAATGGTGCTCTGAAAAGCTCTAACAATATTTTAAATCCACAATCAGATGCATCAATGTTCTTACTTTGGGGGTTCTGTCACAGCAGGGTGGGACGTTTGACGCAGAAGCAGCTTGTCTCTATTTCCATTTTGTGTAAATGCAACAAGATGTATGTGAGAAAGGTTACAGCTGCTTTCATTTTCCAGTCGAAAATACATAAATCTTGTACTGACTTAATTTATTATTATTTTTTTTTTTTGGCAGAGTTGCAGAAAACCTGGCAGGACTTTTTAGATCATTTGTGTAGCCCGAGTTCCACAAACAGAAATGAATTCATATTTTTACTGTGACCAGCAGGGCAGAGGGGCAGAAGATGACAAATTTTCTGCAAATCATGCCTCAAAGAATTTTTTTTTTTTAAATTCAGATGAAACCATCAGTGTAGCTGGATGCAGAAAAACAAATGACGCCACTTCCTCTTGGCTCTTCTGACTGTGCTGCGCTCTGGCAGCTAAAAGCATGAAGTCATTTGCTCAAACACGTCCTCATCCGTGGCAGTGGTACAAGGTGTGATAGCATGGCAGACCTGGCCACAGATGGTACACTTAGGCAACCCAGAGGCTGCCTGCTGGCAGGACACACACGGTACACAAGATACCCTGTTATCCTCGGCTTCCGCTTCAGACACACTTACCAAACACTTCCGCCAGGTCCTCGACTGAAATCACTGATACGCTCTTTGGGTATCTGGCAGGCTCTTCACCTAGCTGGGTGTTCTGTTTGTTTTGTTTTTTTGTTTGTTTGTTTGTTTGTTTTTTTTTTTTTTTTTTTTTACTTTCAAAGTTGGCAGTTGTAGAAATTGTAGAAGAAACCTTACAGTTGTTGTTACACGCAGAAAATTACAAAGCAAAAAAAAAAAAAACTGTGTGCATAGTAAAAAACAGATGAATAAACTTCAACACAAATTTTCTTGAAATTCTGCTTATTTTTTATATCTATTATAAAAGAAAAATGCAAATATAATTAGAGCTGTGTGACACTTTAATGTTCTGATATCCATGCGTCTTTGTTCTTTATTGTTCTGGCTCAGAGCTTTGTTCTTCATCTTTTTTTCCGCTGAATGAAGCCATTGATGAAACCATGTCTAGCATTAACTTTGTGTCCTCTCTGTTTTTTCCTTTCCGTGGAAAGCACCACCAGCTCAGGCCTTCCAGAAGAGTTTTCTTTGCAACTGAGGCTGGTACAGCTGCCTTAAATTAAGTTAAATCAGATCCATCTTGCTGTCTCTGACCTGATTCTGAGAAAAGCTTCACTCCTTGCTTTCAGCTGTGATATGTTTGAGGGGTTTCTTGCATGTAAAACCGGCTTCAAGTCGCCCCACAGCATTTTAATGAGATCAAGCCCCAGGCTTTCACAAGGACAAGGACGTTCTTTTGTTGATTCTCATGGCCATGGTGGATTTACCAGTATGTTTTGGATAATTGTCATGTTGCAAGGCCCAATTCTTCTTCAGTTTAAATCACATGCAGATGACCTGACATTTTCTCATACACAGAATAATTCATAGTGGATTCTATGATGGCGAGCTGGCCAGGTTGTGCAATAGCAAAGCATTCCTGAACCATGCCACCTCCACCTCCGTGCTTCACAGTTGGTTTGAGGTTCTTTTCCAGGCTGTGTTTGGTGTCCATGTAATAAAATTTCCCTGGTGAAATTGATATCAAAATATCTAAATGTTAGACCAAAAATGCCATACATTGTCCTAATCTTTTCACATCACAATGTGTCTATTTTTTTATTTTTTATTTTTTTGGTTTTCTCATTACATTTGCATTCATCAAACTGTTGATCTTAACTTTTCATTTACACCTAGGTCACTGTAGGGGCATGTGTTGCAAATTCAGATTGTTTGGATCTATGTTTCTTCTATCAATCCCTATCAAATAAACAACTAAATTAATATTATATCCTCTACTTACTTAGCTTAGCATTTTTTGGCATACATTTGATCAATTGCTTTTTGAGTGCCTTGTGTTTTGGCTACACAACAAAGTGCTCCTTAAATAAAATGACCCCCATTTGACATTATATGACCAACTATAAATGCGTTTGTTTTGTGTTAAATAAATAGGACTGAACTGTACTCTCTACTCAAATAAAGATCTTATTAGAGTGTATTTGACTAACTGTATTCCATATGATTGGATTCAGAATGGCCATGTTCATCTCGTTCTCTTTTTGAATCGGTGCGAGATAAATAAACAAAATGTAACTGAATCTTGCATGTTCTGGTATTAGTCCCCTGCAGAGTCCCTGCTGCTCTATCTGCCTGGAAATTGTTGAGCATGTTCCCTTTTTTTTTTGGCTCTTTCTAAACCGACTTTACTGACTCCTTTTCTGTCTCATTTCTGCATTGAAGTGCCTTTGGCAAAATTTTGTTGAAGCTAGGCATCACTACTAAATGAGCCTGATAGCAGATGTCCCTGCAGGCCTTGCATTTCTTTGGTGGCAATGAACAGGTCCTTGTCCTGAAAGTTTTAAGACTTCCTCAACCCAAATATTAAAATACTGAGCTAATATTTGTGTGCCTTTCATTATGTCCTTATGACATCATATTTTCATACTGTGAGTCAAATCCAAACTGAGAAGCAATAACGAGGTGGTGCTTTGACTACACTTTCGGTTTTTATCTTTTGGGATGAACTGTTTCAAGAACTCTCGGACGGATCGCCCTCTGATTGGTTCCAGAAACGTGTGTCCTTGTCAGAACGAACAATGGTTAACAACATTTCAAAGTCAGATTCGAATGCAAAGCAGAGGTCTTCCTGCACGGTGGCATGCTGAGAACCACTGTTGCATCAGCATCCAGCAAATACACAACTGCAGCTTTCATTTGGACGTTTAGACGTATGACAGAAGCTGACAGTGTTCCGCCATCCACGAAGAAACGGCGAGCTGACTGCTGCATACGAGAGTGGAGACTGCAAAAGAGATGGAAATGGGCTGCTTAACAGAGTGTGCTAGAAAAAAAAAAGTGAGCAACTTGAAGGGGCTTTCTGAAATATTCAAAGCAAAATAAATAAAACAAAATCACATCACTCTTTTTTTTTTCACCAGGACAATTTTTTCCCCCCATCTTTTCTGCAGTTGCAGAGCGGGCGGGGCGGGGGGCTGCTAAATATTGTAAATGACAAAAGATGCAATCCAGCCACAAATAAGTGAGTTAATTTATTTTCATGCCCTTTTGACAGGCTTTATGGATCATTGGATGTTTCTCTCAGAAGGAAGACTACCCCATATTGTGCTGCCGGTTTCTTAGAAGAGAGGACATTTAAAGTGATCTGCAACGTTTCTCATGCAGAACACCCAGTGCTGGCTCTACCTGCTCATATGTCAATTCATCAGATGGCGTTAGCTAGGCCTTGCAATAGCAGTGCTCAGTTTTTTTCTTTTTCTTATTTCTTTCTTTATTTTTAATGAATAAATGACTCCACACGTTGTAGGACCACATTTCCCTACAGTTGAAACAGCGTGTAATTTAAGCGTATGTCTCTCCCACCTTTGTCCATTCTTCTTTGCAAAACAGTTCAAGTTTAATCAGATTGGGCAAAGAGCACCAGCAATTTTCAAAGTTTCCAAGGTTCACCACAAGTTTCCAATAGCATTTAGGTCAGGATTTCTTAATTTCATAAACGTACAGCATCTTGTTCCACATTTTCTTTGACCACTACATGGCTTATGGCAAACTGCATTTGCTTTCTCTCAACATTGTTTTTCTTCTTGCCACCCTTCTATAAAGGCCAGATTTGGGGCACAATTAAAAAAAGGCCTCTTGACTGCTTCTCTGATTAATACTCTCAGTTTAGTTGGACGGCAACATCTCAGTATAGGTTTGCAGCTGTTTTAGTTTTTCAGATTATCGACTGAGTAATACTTTGTGAAATGTTGAAAGTTTGAATAATTTACTTGACAGAAACCTTTGAGCTCTCTGTAGAGCAGCTGCATTTCTGCTAAAATTAAACTATACAGACGTTTTCTATTCACTCATAGGTGAGTTCTGAATGTATTTGGTTGTTTAGGTTCACTTTGATCTGTCCTCTTGATCAGATTTTCATAATGTTATTCTGAAAGTGGGAAGCTCGGAGTCAAAAATGCTCTATTTGTGAAAGCCATCTGGAGGTGCACTGACTGACTGTTAGAAGTGACAGTCAGATTTTTTTTCCTATGAATAAAACTGTCCAATCTGCAGATGGATTCACCTCGCACCTGTGATTTTGGCATGTCATTGGCTAACAGACACACCAGATGTATCAGTGACATAATGCAAAATATTCATACTTAACTTTTCATGCAAGGCCGGATTTTATGACAGCACTGAATTCCTTTCCTTTCCTTTCCTTTCCTTTCCTTTCCTTTCCTTTCCTTTCCTTTCCTTTCCTTTCCTTTCCTTTCCTTTCCTTTCCTTTCCTTTCCTTTCCTTTCCTTTCCTTTCCTTTCCTTTCCTTTCCTTTCCTTGATAGCAACAGACGAACTGAATAAAACAGTGGTCCTTGTGTCATGGTGCTAATAGCATGAGCCAGTGAAATGCTAAAATAAACTTATTGTTAAATATGACAAAAAGTATATTGTCTTCTTGCTTTCTCTTCCTGTCTGAAATATTTAGACAGATCAGATGGCGGAGGCATTACTTCAAAACAAACTGAGTTTACCACCTGAAAGCACCCCAACATGCCTAAAAGCGTCGTAGAGTATTTCAAAGCCAAAGCAAGAGCGCAAATCAAATCCTTCAGGGCACCAACTGTGAGGCACACAAAGTGGTTGGAAAATGTGAAGATCCAAACTCGGAGAAAGACAGAGCTGCACTCAGAAAGTTGCCATTAAAATCAGTTTTACGTACCCAGTTTTATATGGAGCCTTGAATCTAAACAGTGCCGGATGTTTGCAGGAGTATCACAGAAAGGGCAGCAGCCCCAGCTCCCCTGATCACACAGCCCCTCTGCTGCACTACATCCGACAGCCTATGTGAATTGTTGCAGGTTTAATTTTTTTTCTTTTTTTCTTTTTGTGCCTCGAGTGCAGGCATTTTGAGGGTTACATACTGCACAGCGGCAGCCGTTTTTCAGACACATGCCAGCGTATTTGAAATATGGCGCGCAGGTGCTTTAGAAGGGTGTGCTTAAGGCACAGCGAGGCACAAGGAAGAGGAAATGGGGCACAGCCAAACTCAGCTCCATTGTAGGCATCTTCACCCGCGTACTCAACAAAGTGTGCAGAAAGTGTGCAAACTCAAGGCTTGTCACTCTTAATGCTCAAGCAGAATGTGACAACAAAAAGGAGCGGGGCATGACATATGCAGAACGATCGAGTAGTTTCTTTATTCAGAGGAAGTTACTGAATAAATATATGTATAGAAGATTATCTCATCTTTAGCTCAGATTCTACAAAGTTTGACTATTTAGTAGTGGAACATTGCCTATTGTTCAATGTAGGTGACAAAAATGTAGCATATTATGCAATAAATTCAAGTATAAAAGCCACCTATACTTATTACTGTCCCACTCTGAAAATCTCCACGGAACGGCTCAGTGCAAACAGGTTTCGTTAGACGTAATATAAATGAAACATGAAAATGAAATGAAATCAATAAGGAGTGCTGTGAGAAAGCGTTTGCTCCCTTTCTGATGTATTTAGTTTGTGTTTTTTTTTTTTTTTTTTTTGTCTAAATGATCAGAGCATCAAACAAATCTCAACGTCCTAAAACTAGAAAATATAAGAAGCAGTTTTCAAATGATGATTTCCTTAATAAGGGAGGGAAAAAAGCATGTTCAAACCTACATGGTAGTTTTTGTAAAACTAATTGAAGCACAATTAAATTCATGTTAGTTATTTCCTTTATCTGAAGTAATGTTTTTAGTGAAATAAAGTGAAGGAAGGCAGTTTCTGAAGTGTGCTTTTAGGTATTCTGTCTGAAATGAGCCTGTGAAGTGAAGTAGATATTAGATGTGTGAACAAAAAATAATATTACTGCAATAAGTGTACAACAGTAACACCAACATCTTGCAGCTGCTGAAGCCAACTTGTGTTTATAACCTTCTTGTCTTCAGCCTAATAGCCCAACCTACAAGACATTATTTCCTAGATGTTGTACTGTTTATCTCTTTGATTTTTTATTTTATTTTATGTTTTTTTTTCTTTTTTGCGGCCAACAGTAGAAGATGTCAAGAGGGCAGGCATTAAGAAAAGCTGACATTAGATCGCTCTGTTCCACATCACAAGATAAAATACTTCAAACAGCCTGATGCAACTTTGTACAACTTATTTTGTCTGCAGGGCTGCGAGTTTTATACTCTGGGTAAGGAGTTTTAGTTCAAAGCATGCCCAGGTTTGAATGAATATTTCAGTGACAGCACTTTTTTGTGTGGTTCTTCTTTTGTTTGACCCAATAATTGCAGAACTAATTTTACAAGATATATATTTTTTTGTGGCATGACAAATTTCCCCTCGATTTGCTCCAATTTTCTGAGAATACACAGTGTCTCCCTTAAGTTTTTCATGTTTTTGCCCCATAAAAGCCACAAATCTTTGTCTTTTTTACTGGGATTATTGTGAGGTGGCTGGAAATGATGCTTTGTCTTCCACTTTTGGGCGCCTTTATGGGCATTTTAGAGAGCCGCCATGTTGTGAAAATACGTGTAGCGCTCACCAATCAGTGTCAAACATTTAACACCAACTGTTGCATGCGCATAGGTAGCGCCCCAGTGATCGGCAAATGATTTATGCATGTTCTCACACTCTTAAGCAGCGATTTTCACAAGTTCACAGGCTTCGCTACCAGACTCGGATTGGCAATCTGGAAATTCAGTTTAATGCCAGATGGGCCATTCGCACAGCGGGCCAAAAGGCCACCAGAGATGTGACAAGAAACAGAAAGCTGAATATTTTTTTTTTCTTTAACTGGGTAGGGAATGGGATGTACAGGAAGCTTCGGATCTTTGAGTGGATTTGTTCAAGGTAATGCCAGAAGTCAGCAGAAAAAAAACTTTACTTAAGTTTCTAACATCCCACATCAAGGTAGATGTTGCAAATAAAATAAAAAAAAGACACAGGAGAAGAGGTGCCGGTAAATGTTTTAAATTAAATGTTTTTTTTGTTTTTTATAAAGAGCCATTATTGACAGAAGTGAGCTAACTAGCTGTGATACCAACAGAAAGTGACACTGATAATGAGAAGGGAAGCTGACTCGACACAGCTGCAGTAGTTTGCTGCTGCTAGGTGGAAGAAATGTGAAACAATTGGTAAGGCGACGCTGCATGAGGTGAGCCCAAAGTCCTCTGCCACACTCCTCATTCTCTTTCCTTTGAGAAATATAAAAGAAAAGACGCATGTGGCAGCCGTCCACAAGCATTTATAACAACCTGGCTTTTATTATTATATTTTGCCACTTTACAACCACAGGCGTCATTGTATTTTGAGGGTTTTATGTAATAGATGGTCTATTAAAGTACTATTGAAGGAGTGTGTTAACTGTGAAGTGGAAGGAAAATTAAATACGATTTTTTTAAATGCTTTTTCTTTTTACTAATAATTCTAAAAATAGAAGAGTGCATTGGTATTTAGTCTATTTACTCTGATACCTCCAGTGCAACCAATTGCCTTGTTAGCCACTTATTTAGTAAATAAAGTCAACCTGTGTTTAATTTAACCACAAGCTCTTCTGTAAAGGCCTCAGAGTGTTGTAAGAGAAAATGAACAATTGGCATTTTGAAGACGAAGGAGCAAACAGGTCCGGGAGAAAGTTCTGGAGAAATTTAAGGTGGTGGGTACATTTTAAAAAATATATATCCTAAGCTTTCAGTATTATACATTTACGTGTTAGGATGAGCCAGTCAGACTTAAACTCAATTGAGAATCTTTGGCATAGCGTGAAAAGTTATGTTCACATGCTATCTTGTTTTACAAAGAAGATTTTATTGGAGAGTTTTAGCTGGAGATATACTCTGCACTTGTAGACTATATGTGCTTCTGCTTTGCAGGAGCTTTCAGATTTTCATGAAAACCTATAAAAACATTTTGTGGAGTTCATGCTGCACAACTTTAATTTGTATTATCAATTAAAAAAGAGTAGAACTTTCCTTTTTGGCAAAAATGGCTTAGGTTACCCTGAGCTATTTCTGTAGCTATGTTGCCCTAAGGTGCTGGTGGACAAACTTTCTCTGACTGCTCTCCAATCATGGATTTATGCTTTCTATCTGTATTCTCTTCATGGATGTTGTGTCTGGCCTTCTCTAACTGTGACACGTTTCAGGAACGGTTCGTGCAGCCAAGACCTTTATGTTCTCTTTTTATAGATGATGCACTTTAATCTCCTTCTGTATTTAACCTTGTCTAGTTAAAGCGACTGCAGGAATTGTTTGCTTTTAACTTTGCTTTTCACTGTTATTTGTGGCGTGCTGCTGTTGTCTCAGAGCTTACAGTCTGTATTTAGCTGTGTTTCTCTCTCAGATGAAGCATCTGATGGAACTCCACCACCACTGAAGCTCATTCTAATGAACTTATCAGTTAATTACATTAAAAAAAATGTTTTTCTTGCTAAAAATGTCAAAGATTACATAAGTTATTGAAAATGTCACTTGGCTATTCTCTGAAATGACAGCTGAAGGTATCTGCATATCAATAAGTATTTCAAATAAAAATGAATGTCAGGTGGGATATCCAAGGGCAAAGACACTGATACTTAAGCATACAGACCAAGGAAAACATAAAAAAACTAAAAGAACACTTTTTAAAAAATTTTTCAAATTACTATTTTCTTCTGCAGTACTAACAATATTGCATGAACCTGAATAAAAAATATACAAATGGCATGTTTTGTTACCAGTGCTGCTCTCAGTAAAGTACTTTGTAATAGAAAGGTGATGACTGAAGTTGGTTATGGATCCACAGGAGCATATGTTAAATCTTTCCCACACAGGACTCATTAGCTGCTTCTCCATTGTACACTATTTGTAAGTGTCTATGCGCTCCTGCTATTGAATAAGTAATTGCTGTTTGCCTGCTGTGATTTCCTGACACAAGCTGGACGAGATGATTGATCTGGGGAGCTGTAGCCCATCGGACGAGGCAGGACTTCATACTGAGAAAACTCGACCCTTCCCAAAAAACATAAGGTGCTCTGTCTGGCGTTTTTTTTCCACAGGCGTTATGTCAAGACAAGTTTTCTTTCTCTGCCTTTTTTTTATGAAGATGAAACAGAAGACCAGCTATGGGAAAAAACCCCCAGAGAAAATCACACCCCTGGAAGAGAAATCAGGTCATGTGCAGAGATGGTATACAGCACAAAATATGACTGACAGAGGCCCCTGGGCACAATATGAGGGAAGTAACCGGTGAGTGCATCTTGAAAACAAAAGAAGGTAGAAGTGTTGGGGGGAGAAAAGGAGGACATTTTAGGGCAATCAGATGTAGAGGCTCAGTGGACCCATGTAAAATCTACAAATAATCCAAACAGAAGGCCTGGGCACAGCTGGGGAAATGGTACAAAGATGACATGGACAAATAGAGACATTATTTTCCCAAACTTGGAGTCACAGTCAGGCGGCTGCAGGAAGACAAAGACAAACTTAGGTCGCTGTGCTCTAATATCTCTTCCCAGGACTTCAACGTCAGCAGCACTTTGTGTCGACTACTTTTATTAGACTCAGATTAATGTTAATATGTTGGCACCTTGGTCACGTTTCTCATCGTTTCACTTAAATAGACATTCAGTGGATGCATGAGAGTCTGTTTGCGTTTATTTTGGCCCAAAGTCACTCTCCATAAACAAGTGAAATATGTTTTTCTTCTTTTGATATTCTCAGATAGTCTGATCTGGAATAAGGAGGGGGCGATGGGTAACTGTGGATTACAGTTTACTCTCATTCATATTTAATGTTATGGTTCATCTTTAAAGTGGCAACAAAATGTAGCCTCATTTTTAATTAGGTGGGTCTGAATATTCATTAAGTACTGCAAACTGTGACACAGCTGTCAGTTTCATAGTCAATAAAGTTTGAATTTGTTTTTACACTTTAGTTCTTATTTTTTTTAGCAAAGTGTTCCAAACAGCTTTGCTGTATCATATTTAATCATTTGCAGTGAAATATATCTTACTTCCCTAATTTCACGGCAGATTTCCTAAAGTTATAAACCATAAATGTATTGATGTTTACCTTTGTTATCATAACATAGAACAATAAGCTGTGAAAAGAAGTGAAAACTGTAAAGATGATGTCTAAGTGGAGAAATAGTCCAAGTGGCTGAACACAAAAGAAATCAGGTGTTTAATTTTACCACCAGCCATTCACCATCATCATGTGTGCAATGTGTTCCTTAATATTGCAAAAAGGAGACCCAGATAACATTATTTCATGAGTTATGTTACCGAATTTCCAAAATACAAATAACAAAACATGTTATTTAGTTTTATTTCAGTTCATGTGCGTCTTTTCCATGTGGTTTTGTGCAAAGGTTGTTGCTCCAAGCAGCAGGACTTTCTTCTAACGTTTTAAAGTGGTTTTGATCAACTTTCTTCCAGACAAACAGGAAATCGGAAAGCAGTTGGTCCAAGTTATTTAGCTTAACTTGTAGAAATGCAAATTCTGACTTGGTGTCAAGGTCACACCCTGAGTTGTATGGGTCGAAAACCTGGATTGAAGTTTGCTGCAGGATGGTGAATCTTTGTAGGATTTTCTCAAATTCTTTTGAAACGTCGTGCTTGCTCTACAGTTTCAAATTTGAGAACCATCCTAATGATCGGTTCAAGTACGACCATATCCTTGGACTTCCTTTATTTAGTGCATGTGGATTATTTCCAGGTTGCTAAGCTTGTTCGCTTCTGGGAGTCCGTTCATGCGACCGTTCAGGCTCAGAAGAGATGAGCCTGAAACGCAGAACTGCAAATACATCAATCAGCGGCTCAGTCAGAGAGGTATAAGAGGTACCAACATCTCTGTTTCAAATTTTGGCTTTATCTCCTATCTATTATTTTATACATAAATATCTTTCTATGCTCTTTGTAACCTGACTGACTGTTTTTCCTGTTTGCAAAATGTATCAAAACCATTATGAGGAATTTAATGTCAGACGACCATCTCCATGACTTATGTTATGAAAATTTCCTCCACTATGCAGCATCTTGCCGAAGTTTGAATTCGCCTCGTTCCTGATTTTGTCTTTAATGCATCTCATTAGGATTTTTACGAAATAGACCAACAGACATAACTGTAAAACAGAAGTAGTGAAAAACATAGACTTCGCCCTTTTTAAAGATGAACACGTCAGAAAAGTGGCCAGCGTTTCTAGTCAGCCCCATTTAATGCACGAAATAAAATTCAGTGCAACAAATTGCATTTGGAATCGCCTATTTAGTACATGGAGTAACTACAGTATAAATAAATCTGCTAGAAGCTGCTCAAGGCCCCTGGTAACTCTGGAGGAGGTGCAGAAGTGGAAAGCTCTGATTCCCATTAGTCCTGCAAACCTCAAATCAGATTTTTTGGGGGAAAGAGTGGCAACAAAAACGTTTTTCTCGTAAGAAGTAGCATTTAAAGTCTGTCACATGCCATGTAGGAGGTACAGCATTAAAAGGAGGTGATGGTAAATCTTGGGTCTAGCAGCGCCATGCCGAGTGGATGTGTGTACAAACACTAGCTGAACTGCACTATATGTCTCTTTGGTGTATCTTAGTTTTTCTTTTTTGTTAATTAAGAGACAGATTTCTCATTGATTTCTTTTTTTTTTTTGAAATATAAACTTCATGTGTGGATCCTGTAAATATTTGGCTGAAGAACAGGATAGACATGTTGTTAACACAAACTCTGGCGTGAACGAAATAAAATAAAATACAACCAAGAAATAAAATACAACCAAGAAGGCAAATAACAGTCATATTTACTGTAAGCTTTACAATCAGTGTAATAAAATGCACATTAGGAATAGTTTTAAATGTATTTTTTTTTATAATTTATTGTAACTTCAAACAAAAATAATTTCTACAAAAAATATTCAAATAATGTCATATAATTGATACGTGGTTTTACATTTTTTCCTCTTTCCTTTAGACCTCTGATTAGTTGAAAGTTGGTAAACTCTGCTTCCTGAATACTGTGTGAAGATTAAATCTCGTTAAGCGTGGCAACAATCACTCATTCCTACGACAACCATAATAGTGACTAATTTCTCTTTCTTCTTCTTCTTCTTTTTTTTGTATTTTACTCATAACCCCTCATCCCTGGATATTATATAATATGTATAATCTCAGCGACTTCTAGTGGGCGCGTTTAGATAAAATGACTGACGGTACAATTCAAAGTAAAAATGCAGCAGAAATAGAATAAATGTAAAATCAAGTCTCATCGTCTGAGGAGAAATGAAACTTGGTTAATATACTATGTAGGCCGCAGCAGCAGAATTAAACAAGCTCATTCTGACCCGTCTGTCAAGTCGACGCGTCTGACCACACACACGCATTCACGCGCTCACATTTACTCACACACACAAAACACGCACACACACACACGCGTGCACGCGTTACCTGTCAGTCAGTCTAACAGATGAGAGATCTTTAGCTCAACCAAGAAGAAGGAAACGGAAAAAAACAAATGAATAAAAAAAATAAAAAATAGATCCCGGTGGTTACAACAGCCATTCCCTTTGAAGTGAAACAGTGGTGATTTAAGTGTTACTTTTTTATGCTTTTTGGTTTGATGCACATTGCTCCAGCTGAGGAATAAAGGGAACAGTGGTTGGTATCATTTTCTTCCCCTTTGACTGCATCGCTTCTCTGAGGCGTTTGTGTCTCTGCTCGTCCATTCCCCACACCTGAGCACACACACTCGGTGTCGTAACAGTCCCGTGAGGTGTGTGTATATACGTGTGCTTTGCGAGGGCTTAGGTAGTGTTTTCGGTGAGAGTGTGTGCATGTTTGAGTGCTGTCGCAGGAGTTGCTTGGGGGTGGGGGGCCCCTGACCAGACATGCCCTCCTCCACGTCATGTTCCGGTTCCCCTTCCATGTGCACACACTCCAAGTGTCTGAAGGGTGGGCAGGTAGGAGGAGGCGGGGAAGTGGGGGCGTCTTTTCGTGGCTCAGTGGTGTGATAACGTGGCCAGCAGGTAGCTTAGAGTGCAGAGCAGCAGGGCGGCCGCGGAGAGGCGCGGCGAAGAGGCGCCGTTGCAGTCCTTGCCCGCTTCGCAGCGGGACTGTTGGCACAAGACCCCTTTGAACTCTGGAGGACAGACGCACTTCTGGTTCATGTAGCACGTTCCTCCGTTCTGGCACAGCAGCATCTCCTCGTCGCAAACGTTAGTGGGAGCAGAGGGAGGAGAGGAGAGGATAGGGGGGTAAAAAAAAAAAAAGAAAGATGAAGGGAAGGAGGGTCAGTTTGATCGGGAAAAGGGATAGAACAGGAAGAGCAGAGTTCAGAGAGGAGAGAACAAAGCGGGAAGGACAGCGAGGGAAGGAAGGAAGGAAAGAAGGAAAAAGGGCAAGATAAATGCTCCAGTTCTTTCCTTGGGGACGCGAAAAAGTAACACCTGCTTTTTTTTATTTTTCGCCTTGTTTTTGCAGCCCTTCCAGTTTTCCTTGAGGTTGCACTTTCCCGGGGTCGAGTCAAAACTGTTTTGTCACACCCAGCAGAATAAATAAAGAAATAAATAAACACATAAAATATGCACATGTGGAATTTGTTAAGTAATGATCCGAGAGACTTGGCGCGTCATTAAAGTGCTATAAAAGGCATTAGTGAGAGCACAGACAACAGCAGTTGGATATTTAAAAATACCTGACCTAAAAATGTTCGCAAAGAAAAGGAGGATTTGGCTTCTGTGGCCGGAGATGATTTTTTTTTTTTCTTCCTTTACAGAAGAAACAATTTGTTTGCTTTGATGTATTTAATATTTAACTTAGACAAACACTGGTAAATACACTGCATATATTTTCTCATTTATTATTATTAATAAACCAAAGGCGGGGTGCATCCATGTCTGTCTTTTTAGAGTATATAAATATGTGAGACTGAGGCACCCGACTAGATGGTAGATGGGAGAGGAAGACGATTCTCTGTAATGGGGTTAAGGTGTGACAGGGTCATCAATTTAAAAAGCAGCTGATGCCTCTAATGAGCTACATGATCTATTCACCTGTGTGTAAAGAAAACATTGGGAGTGGCCACGAGTTAAGTGGCCAGTGCACTGGAAAAGGTCCCAGAAAGGCTGCAACATCCCATCCCAGCCCACCCCCCCCGTCCCGTCCTGCTCGCCACGGTAACATCCTTGTTTCCAGTAGTATCCCGGCAGGCAGTCGTCACACTTGGTCCCCGCCGCGCCGTCTTTACACTGACAGAAGCCCGTGCCGTTACACCGGTCGTGGACGGAGCCCAGCTGGTTGCAGTTACACTCTGAGGAAAGGCACAGAAAATTTAAGAGATAAAGATTTGACATGTTAGCTGTAGCATTTGTTTGCAGAACGTGTCAAACTGAAGGCCCAGGGAGGCTTACTGCGATCACCAAAAGTTTTTCATGTGGCCCTCGGGGCTCCTGAAGGACACATGAAAACAACCTTCAAACAGTCGTGCGCTTCAATATGATTTTATATCAAACAAATCAAAGTGGTTTTTATCTGTATGCATGCTGCCAAATAACATCAGTTTGAAAATGTTTCATATTATTTATCCAAGAATTATTGATTGAAAAGACAGCGATTTATTAATATTTTAACAGTTTTCTAATGGGTTTTGTCAGTAAACTCTGCCACAACCGGCCCTTTGGGGACATTTATGATTCCAAAATGAAAACAAATTTGACACCCCCACTCTAGAGGACGTGCATTTTTCTTCCTTGTTCACTGACATCATGATATAGTTTTGGAACGTTTTAGACCCTGTAACTACAAACTTTATTATGTTTTCATAGGAATTTGAGGGAAAGGCCAACACCAAGCAGTGCACAATTTTGAAGTAGAAGAAAAAGTATTTATAATGTTCTTTAGGCAACATATCTAACAGCTGTGGAGCTTTGCAGCTCCTGTAGTTCCACCATTGGCCTCTAGGATGCTTCTCTGTTCTCAAAATTAAAAATCGGGCCATGCTTTTTTCATTTTGAGATTGTTAAAGATCAGAACTTTGCTAATGACTCTGCTTTAAGCATCACCGCCTTACTTGATCTCTGACCTGTTTGCTGTGTTCCTTGGACTGTTTGTTCACTAACGAGGCGACGCCTGCCAGCTAATTCAGGCAGTCGCCTCCGGCTGAGATTCTGCTTCACGTGTGATATTTCTCATACTCTGCAGAATATACCAAGCATACCCTAATGATTTCTATGGTCTATTTAAGAAAACCTCCAGCTGCTCTACGTTTCCACCTGTGCAGCTTCTGCTTGGCTTTCTTGATCTCCTGAATTTGAAACCACATTTTTCTACTTCATGTTTCTCCATCAGTCAAAAAAACTTCTCATCCTTTTTATAATATTTTCCATTGTTTTATATTTACTATATTGTTTTTACTGAATTTATACAGTTAAGACAGTTGAACCTTGCTTTGTTTCACCTTTTTTCTTAGCAAAACAAATTCATAATGTGTTCAGGGACAGCAGATGGATAACGGGAATTTAGCTTAGTCTGGTGCACTTACAAAAGTGTTGAATAAAGTGTGTACATTTTCCCTGCCAAATAAATCAATACATTTCACATTTCAAATCAGATCCACAACCCGGCCGGGAGAGCGGAGCGTCTTCAGAGAGCAGATATGGCAGGCAGTGTTGCAGAGATTCAGATCTTAAGTGTAATCCTTTTCTCTCGGCTAATTATTGCAGTTTCACCCCATTTTCACCACCTGCGAGATATCTGAAGCAAAAGCCTCACCCATCAGCTCTTTTGTAATATTTGCAGATATTTTTAGCTCTCTGGACCAAACCATGTGCTTCGTAACAACTTTTTCCCTGTTAGTGTCTACAGCACGAGCACACAAACTGACTGAAGGTCTACTTGAGGTTAAATTAACGAGCTTTCCACAGACTTGTCACATGCTTCCTTCCGGAGAACAGCACGGATATCGCCGCCTTGAAGAATTTGCTTTGACTTTCTTCACATTCAGAGCAAAAAAAGCATCAAAATGACAGGTGTCCTTTTAAGTCGGAAAGTATTTATTTCAGACGCTGATGACAACCCTTCAGCCACGCGGAGGCGCAAGCTTTTTGATCACGTCTGATTTCAAAAGTAACTGTCAGAAACGTGGTGCTATTTTCAAAAGCTGGCAGAGATGCAAAAAGTCCCCCTTTTTATGCTGCATTATTTACCAGTTTGTTCAGAATATGATTCAGACTTTCTCAGAATTTGAAGAGCTTAGATTCAGATGGGCCAGATCTTACGAACCGGTGTACACCGCAAGAAACAGGAAAACAGTTTTGCAGCATCGACAGAACTCAAATGAATACAAAGAGCCTTAAATATATCTACCTGTACAAATCATCTCTTGCCCACAAGGTGAAGGTGATTTATTCCTCATAAAGTCAGAATTTGCGATTTGCAAGCTGGGAAAATCAAAAACGATCACCTGCTGAAGGTTTGTAAGATTGGAAACCCCAACCTGACCCTGGGTTCAGATTCAATATGGCTGCCCAGGGGGGGAGTGATAATTAATTCACAATCTCAGATACAAAGATACCTGGAAACAGGTTCATGAAGATGATATAAAATGATTGTTTAATTTAAAATCCAGCACTATTTCTAGTGCGATATCTAGAGTTTTTTGTTTGTTATTAGAATAAAAATAATCTTCATGTGTGCTGTTGCCGTTCCAACACTTATCGCTCTAGATGTAACTTCGTTCTAATTCCACAAAAAGTTTAAAAATTCCTTGTTCTAAGAAAAAAAAAATTCTTAATCATTTTGTTAAAATAGAGCTGTCAAATAGAGCTAAGACTCATTTTACTTTGGAGTCAACAGGAAGCTCCTTTACCATCATTTGTAGTATTCTGCAGTACTCTCACAGTACTTCAGCTCATTTTAATCACTAATAACTAAAATAGGGAACAGGCCTTAATGCTCTTGTAACTGAATGCAATCACCCAACAATCTTTAATTGTCAGTCTCATCAAAACAACAGACTAGCTCAGCAACTTCTTCCTTCCTTTCTTCAAAATAAGAGTTCCAAGCACTGCTTTAATGAGCCTGAATTCAAAACTGTGACCATTTCCAGACTTTGAATTGATAAACTGGACAGAGATAAACTTGCAAATGAAGTTACTATAAAATATTTAAAACATAAAAGTCAAGCTGAGAGAACAATATTGAAAAAAAAACAAACAAATAAGCAGGAAAGTGATTAATATTTCAGTATTTCAGTTCCATAAGCAGTGATTATTAAGTATATTAGTCAAGCTTTTCAGAAGATGTTCTTTGCTCTAGAGACCGTGGATGTCTTTGGCCGCGCTCGGTGTGCCACTGCGCGGGCAGATGAGCTGATGGGGGCTTATTTGTGCTGACTCTAAGGCCAGGAACTGTGTGTGCTCTGACTGTGGTGAGTTCACCCTCCAGCCTCCTGCCGTTCACCTACAGATGGCTTAAAATCAACACCAGATTTCACCTCCACAGCTAAGCAAACAGATTGTTCCCCAACACGAACGCTTCCCAAAAAACAGCCGTCGCCGTATGCAGATAAACGGCAAGTGTGCACAAATGTGCAGTAGTAAATATTTACACGTTTTAAACCGGTCATGCCCCGCATTGTTATTGTCCGGCACTTCAGCATGGCGGATATGATGGAAGTTTACAGCGTCGAGTTCCAGCTTTAAGGGCGCCTGAGGCTGTTTGCACCATTCATATTGTAGTCCGTCTTGCTTCAGGGTGCAAAGGCAACTGGCCTAAAACACAAAGTTTTATCTCCAGAACATGGGAATCTCTTGTCAGTTCCTGTACATGTTGTTGTGCTGGCTCTGCTCTGATTGAAAGAGGATAAAAATGAGAGAAGCACGCTTGTTTTATTTTCTGTTGGAGTCTACACGACTCGTGCATTTCAGCATTCAGTATACTTTGAATTCTTTATGTCACATCCACTTCTGGCGTCAGCACACATCCATTATAATCCATCCTGAACTCTCAACTCTTTTAATCATATGCTTACCCTAACCACTCTTCTGCAATAAGTCCAGGCATGAAATTTCTTTGCTAATGAATATTTAACATTTAACATAGTGGTATTTAAACAAAGTGGAAGCAAGTGGGAATGAGAGCAAATCAGATCTGAAGTGGTAGGCCACTTAAAATCACAGAGCTGACGCTGCGCTGAGGCGCAAAGTCCACAATGGTCGAGTCAACAGCTGCTTGATAAAATAAGATAAAAATTACCGTAATAATCAATTTTATTTACAATGTCCTGTATATCTCAAATTGAAATGGAAAAGATGAGTTAAATTTATTTGTAAGTTAGAAAATATATCAATGTGGTCAGAAACACTTTCTCAAGGGGAATTGAGGGCTAATTTGGGAACAATGTTCTCTAGAAAACAGAGCGCATTTCAAAAATAGAAAGAAAGAAAGAAAGAAAAAGGGAATATTTTACATTATTTCCCATTACAGCCATAAATATTTGTGTATTTCATTGAAACCGATTCCAAGTAGAGTAACTGTGGTGCACAACGGACATGGATGCAGGATTTTTGAAATGCTTCATAAAAGAAATCAGCAAAACGTTAGATGCATGGTCAATACTTTGTGGAATCACCTTTCACTAAAATTACAGCTGCAAGTCTTTAGTGGTCTGTCTCTCCCATGTTTGAACTTTTAGAGCCTGATTATAAAAGATGGTCCTCATTTCTAAAGTCGCTGAGGCTCAGTCAGAGTGGATGTAAACTATCCCTGAACATCCATTTTCAAATCTTTCGGCAGGTTCTAAGTGAAGGCCATTTTAACTTGTGAATATGCTTCGATGTAAACCATGGGTGTGAGTCTCCAATGGCAGAATTTGATCATTAGCAGGTCTCTGTAGCACTTGACTGCATGCTGGATCAATTCAGCTTGATCCAGACGTCGGATCAGAGATGCATCTGGAAACAGCAGGAAACCTCGAGGACTGGAGTTTGACACTCCTGATCTAAACAACTTCATAATAAATAGATCTGTATGTTTAGATGCTTAGCTAAAGGAAAGCTTCCCCAAAGCATAATGTCACCACCACCATGTTTTTTTATTCTGTGGTAAGGATGATAGCTTCCTCCACCACATCACATTTTGCACGTGGGTCAAAGTGTTTGCACTTTTAGAACAACTTCTTTCATATTTTAGTTGTGTTTCCTACATGGCTTGTGGAAAACTGCTTACAAATTTTCTGTAGCAATTCACCAGCGTTGTGGGTCTCTTGGTTTCTCCCCTGATTAATGCTCCCCCTTTTCATAATATTTGTTCTTTTGGACAAAATTAACTGTTCTGTATCCTCGGCCTTCTTGAAACATTTCCCCAACTTTCCCCCTGAGCTGCCTGATGTGCTGCTTTGTTTTAAGATGCTGCTCGTTCGCAAACGTTTACCATTAAAGATCCGAGGCCTTCGCAAAACAGCTGGGTTTGTGCTGACATTAATTTACAGACTCTGTAAAGTTTACTGGCAGCAGATGACAAACGTCAGCAAAGGAGACTTTGCTATGGGAGTTACTGATACCCAAAATGTAACTTACTGCATGTCTTGCACAACTCCAGTACTTAGAAACTACAGAGTCATGCTAAATAGAGTAAAAAAAATTAAAAAAAATTCAACATTCATAACAGTCCAGTTCAATTTTAGATTATTTTTATATGTTTAGATAATGTAATATGTTTTATTGTATGAAAGGTTCTCCATCCACAATAATGTGTTCATTTTCAAAGTAGCATCCTTTTACGTGCTCCTCTATTAGACAGAGAAAAAAATCCCACTGTGCTGCTATATTGACACACACACGCACACACACACACACACACACACACACGTTGATCTGACCCCCTCCCCTCCGCACACTCTCATCGACTCCCAGCAGACTGACCGATGCAGACGTTCTCATCATCCAGTTCGGCAGAGGCGTTGCGGAAGTAGCCCAGTCTGCAGTGTTGGCAGTTCTGGCCTCTGGTGTTGTGCTTGCAGCTGACACAAGTGACGATGTTCAGGTAGTCGATGTAGCTGCAGCGGTTGGAGTGGCCGTAGCACTCACAGTCTGAATGAAACGAGACACATTTCAGTTTAGTTCCCAAGTAAAACAGGTTCATATTTTGACTTCAAGGTGTAAATAACCAAAATGGGGAGAGAGGAGGGATTTTATCAAGGGTGGCAGGAAGAAATGCAAACTGATCCGCTCTAAGCAATTCATCAGACAGGGTTAGGTGTCAGTTTGAAGAATAAACTGCTCTGCTTGTGTTTTATGGGGCGCATCTCTCACTCTATATTGGCTCCATAAAGACAAACCACTCCCTCTCCATTAGCACACTCGCAGGTTTGCTGAGTCGGCTTCGGTGTGCTGCACTGATTACTGAGGGGAATTCCTCCATCCTGTGTGTTTCTGCGGGCGAGTGTTTGTGTTCCTGCATTTAATCTCGTGTAGGTTCAGGCATGTTAATTCTGCCAGGGAATTTAATTACGTTACCAGGTGATTCGATTACAAGCCGCAAAACCATGAACTGGGGAGTCGGAAGTGAAGGATACAGTCGCTGTTTCTGGACCTGAAGCAGAAACTTGCGAAATCAGCCTGACCCTCGTTAGCGTGATGGGTCCAGTCGAGAGCGCAGCAATAAAGCGAGCTAGATAAAACTAGCTGTAATTTAAATGAGATGCATTTGGGGCAGTCCTCCTCAGCAAGCCTGTTCTCCTTAAAATCAAACCCATGGGTCGTTCATGCGTGGAATAACAACTTTATAATCACTTTTAGGAATATGAGAGATCCAGTGGTCATGAAAGCTTGAGAATGATCAAAATTAAGGCTTTATTAATTATCATCTTAATGAAAACATGCTGTGGTTAATATAATATATATTTAACTGGAATAGGTTTTTTTTAGTATTATTATCGCCACATGTGCAGAAGATGGTAAATCTTCCTGTAAATGATTGGCTTGAGTTTATTATGGAGCCCTGAAACATTTGCATGAATCTGTGCGATGTAACGCTTCACGTTCAAACTAATGTTTATTTATTTATTTTTATCACTGTATTCTGATTTGATGCTTCATTTTCAATTCAATATGACTCCAACAATTTTCACTAAACCTATAGTTGTTTGAACAAAGCAGCCGAGGTGAAATATTCGAGAAACGAAGAGCTAATATGAATACAGCATTTATAACTTTAAATGACATGTTGCACAGAATGATAGGTAAAAATACATTGTGTGTGTTTGTGCACTGCTATAATTCAGCATGCTATAATTAAATAGTAGATTAGCCTATGGATTATTTAAAGTTAGAGTTTGTGCAGCTGCTTTTTGAGGACAGGTTCTCGACTTCAAGGTAGCGCCAGTGACACAATCGCAGTGCTTATCTGCAGCTGCATTTGGGACGAGAGGCAGAGTACACCCTGTGCAGGTCGCCAGTCCGTCCCAGCAACACTAGCCGAAAACCTCCCCCCAAAAAAGCGACAGAAACAACAAGACAAAAAAGGAAAATTGTCCCATGATTGGAATAATTCCTCTTCAGAGAGAGATTAATGATATTAGGAGCAGAGGTGTCTGCATTGTGCAGAGGCGGTGCAGCGGTGTTGCTCCACTCTCGCTGATTATCTTGGCTGAGGCCGCTTCCTAATTAAGCTTTTATTAAGCTTTAGAAGTTGGCTGCAGTAGTGTGCTGCAAGGCATCACTGTCCTCTAAAGAGGCGTTTACCGGGCATGTTTATGCAAATACACATTTAAATGCACATTAAAAAGTCGGAGTTTAGCTGTTTAATCAGCCGTCACATTATTATTTTATTATTGTTCGGCTGATGATGCCAGCTAAAATATTAATGAGCCGGTTTAAAGGAAGCCAACGCAAGGAGAACCATAAAGTGCCTCTCTCAGCACTGAGGGAACCGTGCAAGCAGTAGGGGAGACCTGCCTAATTAAATATAAATGGCCAATTACTTTCCAGACTGGAAAGGGAATGGGACATTCTTCCTCAAATTAGTGTTATGAGTCAAGATGCTGGTTTATTGGTATTTATCAGTTGCGAATGGTTAACAGTGAAAGGTCACAATGAGAGAAACAGGGAAACCGTCCGGATTGACTATTGTGAGTTTAAAGCGACAATTGCATATTTTCCAAACAAGCGTCCTTTTCAGAGGAGAAAAAGAAACGTAAGCAACCAGCAGGTGTTTGAACAGCAGCATGAACACAGAGTGCATCTTCTTACCTTTATCATGAACACAAAGTGAACACAGCCATGAGAGGGGAGCGGGCGCAGAGGGAAGGAATGAACAGAGAGGGACAGATGAAAAAGACGGAGCGAGACGAAGGAATTTTTCTACAAACGTTCCACTTTCACACCAAAGAATCCAGAAGGTGCATTGAGATATAATCCTTCTGTCCGGTTCTTCGGACCCCCTGCCAAAAATATCGACCTCTTACCTTTAAAATTGTCATATACGATCCCGAGTAACTGTTTGACCTGAGGCTCTCCTGAGATCAAGAGTTTCAGAAGCCCTTTGGGGAAATCAAGGAACCTTTGTTTAAGATTCATGTCATCCACCGTGCCACAGTCTTCTATTGCACTTTACATTCTCACAGCTGGAGTCTGCATAGCCTAGAGGACAGTGTCAGAACAACACAGGAGTCTAAAGAGGAATCTAATAGATTAGGTGTCTGGGATTAAAACCTAAGTCTTTGTGAGGAAATGGGTTGAAATTGTTCTGCAAAGCTGATGGACTCTACAACTACTGCAGAGTTCTTTACTGGTTGGACATAATTGAAACAAAATTCACCGATAGAGAAATATTTTGTGTTGTTTTCCAGTTACAAGTATGTTTTGATGTGGTTGAAAGAATCCAGTAGTAGTAATTTGTCACAAGTAGTAATTTGCGTAAATTGTTATTCTGAAGTAGGAAACCAGCGTGGAACTGGTTTAAAGTTTCTTGGGTGTTGACAGGAAGGCATCAAAATTGAGATGGAGATGTTTCAAGAATGCACTTCATTTCTTCACGCTAACAACTCATTGCATGTGTTTTTATGCACCAGCATTCAAGGGACGATAAGAAACAGAACCTCTAGACCGTAAGCAGGGCAGCAAGCCTCACTTCAGCACAAATACTGCTAACAAATAGTTGCAGAAAAACAATAAGCTCTGCTTTGGCAATCCCATAAGCCTGCCTCAGCTGTGTAACTGTGTAATCAATATGTACAACCAGTTAGGAACCGCTGTGCGACCACATCGATGCAGGATTCTACCTTTCTTTTTCCCTCTTTCTTTGTCCTCGTCGTCGTCTTTCCGAACTCCGTGTCTTATGGTCCCGTGACCACCTCCTGCTCTCCCGTGGTTTGCAACGATACTGTGCACTACAAACGATCCACAACTCGAAAAATCAATTTATGTTTGCTCAGCATGGTTTAAATGAGTGGTTTACCAAGCGACATACAATGCTGTGAAAAAAAATTTGCCGTTTTGTTAATTACTTTTTTTTGTTTGTACGCTGAAAAATCTGATGAGCAAGTCACCTTTTTAAAAAAAAAAAAATTTGACACCATTAAGCACGCTGAAAAATTATGCTTTAAGCTAAAGAAATCCAACAACAAATGAAAAAAAAAGAAAAAAGCTCTGACATCCATTAGTGTGGAAATTGTTACAACCGTCTCCTTCGTCACACCTAATGAACCCCAGGACTTTTTGCAAAATATTACACACCAACATTCAAACATGTTAAATGCTGGCATATTGTTGCTGACTTGCTGTAACTACAAGTAACCATGACTTGTGCTCATTACCACAATAAAAACCTGAAGGGAAATGTCTGTCCAGTTTGGGGCTTTAAGCTGGGTCATGAAGTTGGTCACTGATCTCAATCACACCATGAAGTCCACCTTTGAAACACTTAGAAAATAAAAATTGAAAAGTCTAGACCGTGACTGCAGCATAAACTTGAACAGACTGGTCACGCTTGCAACGTGGCTAAATTATAACAATTTTCCTGAGAGCAGGGAGCCAAAACTCCTTGACAGTGGTGTAAATGACTCCTGGGTAATTAATGTAGCTTTGGGTTTAGGAGGCAAATACTTTCCAACAAAGGGCAAAGTAGGTTTGAATAGCTTATACCATGATAAATGAAATCATAATTATACAATTTTCTTTTTTTCTTTTGTAAATTTTCTTAGTTTTTCTTTGTTTGATGATCTGAAACATTTAAGTGTGAGGAAAAAATATAAACTGAAATAAATCTGTAAGTGGGCAAATACTTTTCATGACACCATAGCACCAACACTACTACAAAGTCAGCATCATTCACATATTTGTGAGTAAAAAATTAATGACATTAATAATAATATTGATAATAATAAAAAGCCAATACCAAATGCTTACAACACTCTGATTAGAGTAAAGCTGCATATTTGATCTTTACTTCGTAAACCGTGCAGTTTTTTATTTCTTACTTCCTGCCTTCAACATCACTAAAAGCCTTTCATAAAATAATATGGCACTACTATTACTACCACATCAAGATTTAGCAGTATTGCTCATGTTGACTGACAGGTAATTATTCAGTTGAAGAGATAAGTTTAGCTGCATTTTCCCTCTCACCGTGAGCTGCCAAGCCTAATTTGTTGTAAATGTTTATCTACTCCGCTTCCGCTTGCCTCACATGTAATGTAGTATTCATAGCTACTGTAAATCTACGAGCGCGTCGCAATGACTGCATAAAATCGAAGCACCTTCATTTTCAGCCCTCCTGTGGCCGTGAGCGTCCTCCCTGTCCTCCCCATGCCGGGATGGGATTGGTGCTTTGTGGCCGTGAGTGCTGTGTGCGTGCTCCTCAGAACCATGCGCGACTGAAATGCCATTATCAGCAGAGAGATGTAAGTAAAGCTCTTACGTTGATTTACAGGAAGGTCTCTACCACAGCATGTGAAAAGAGATACCTGTTTCCCCGTGCCCTTCACTTTCCATCTGATGTGCAAATGATGTGGATTTGTGGGCATGTCCTTCAGACTTATGAGGGTCTTCACAACCAAAAACAACATTTATTATTATTATTATTATTAGGAGATTCCAAATGTAAGTAATGAGGAACTATTCTATTCTATGCTATGCTATACTCTATTTAGAATATTGATACACAACCGAGTGGTACCTGGGCTATGCCGTGCCTCTCCATGCTCTGATTTGTGGCCTGGAGTCTCATGTCCATGTCCATGGGACTTGGAAGCATCTGGAATCAATATTCTTCTTGAGGTTATAAATAAACATCTGTTGTACATCACTAGTTGTTTTTGTGCATTAGTTTTTGTAGCTTTTTTCCATTTTTTTTACTTTTGTGCTTGTTGTATTAAACTACCACAACATACGGTGTTGCAAAGGTATTTATGTCTCAAGTTTAATTTTTTTTTTATTTTGTCAACTTGCAGTTACAAATGTAAATGCATCTCGTTTGGGTTTTATGTGATAAACCAAGACAAAAGTAGCACGTGCTCGTGAAGTAGATTATTTATTATTTTAGAAATAAAAATGTACGCGCATTTACATTCCTCCCCTTTTTGCTCTGATGCTCTAAAATAAAGCCTGAGACTGAGCGACCAACAATAGATTTCTTCTTGTTCACAGGCGGACTCTGCTCAGCAATGAGGTAATGTCTGATTGCAATTGTTTGCACATCATTTTTTGTAAAAACTAAATCTGCTCCACCTTTTTCAGGTTATTTTCCAAACACATCACAAATAACACAGAATGTTGGCTTTTCACATCAAACTCCAATGACATATGTTGAAGTTTCTGGTTGTGATGTTACAAAAATATATATTAAGAGGTCAAAGGCTTTGAATACGTTTGCATTATGCTGTATCTGACAGCTCTACCTGTCATTTCAACATTTCCGGGTGTGTGCTCCTCCTCTCCGTGTCCATGTGAGGCTGTTGAACTGTGACCATGTCCATGTCCGTGGGACTTGCCATGGCCTGGAATTAACATTTTGATTTATTAAGATCTCAAAGAAAACACTCTAAAGATGTCTTTCCTCAGTTTCTAATTGATTTTAGCTTTTATTTTGTTTTTCATATGCACCAACATAATGTGTCCATGACCCAATCTTTGACTAAATCTGGTAAATATACCTGTCACTTGAGCTTTTCTGTGTGTGTCCGACTCATGTCCGTGTCCATGAGACGCCGAAGGATCTGGAATCAGCATTATCAAAAAAAAAAAAAAAAAAAGACAAGTCTGCACAGCATTGTCCTTATGTTTTCTCCCCATTTTGCAAACGTATCTGTTGTGTATCAAACATGATTTGATTTTAAGAGAACAATGTCTACTCCCTCTAACGATACCTGTAGTTTGAATCGCTTCAACTTGTCTGTGGGAGTGCTCTGTCTTTCCGTGTCCGTGTGAGGCTGAGGGGCTCTGACTGTGATGTACATGGCTGTGAGACACATGAGCATCTGAAATAATAATTGCCAATAAGATACCAGATGAAAAAAAAAACTGCTTTTTGCAGCTTTTAACTCTTTTGGGGGTATGCTTTGTAAATGTGTCTGACCTCAATGTTTTGGAGAAGTTTACGAAAACTTCTGACTATCCATCTAAAAGTTTACCTGTACTTTCCACTTTAGTGTGTGTGTGCTCCGTCGCTCCGTGTCCGTGCGAGGTAGTCGATTTGTGGCCATGATGTGCAACAGTCCGAGACTCATGAGGATCTGAAATACATGTTTTCGTTTAGCTTACGAGTAAATGCTCGAGTAAATATCTACGTTTTGCACATTTAATTTTCAGTTATCTTCTGTAAACTTACATATTTAGTATTAGTGACATCAGAGTTTTCAACTCAGATGTCTCTGCTTTCTATAGCATGTACCTGTCCTTTCAGTGTGTGTGTGTGTATGCCCCTCTTCTCCATGCCCATGTGGGGTTGCTGGTATGTGACCATGAGCGTCATGTACGTGTCCACTAGACTTGAGGGGATCTGAAATAAATCATTTAATATTAAGAATATAAGCAAAGCGTTTCCTTCTTACACTTCTAAGGTTCCAGTGGCATCATTTTGTTTATTTATTTTCCTAATATTGTGATGTATAATTTAAAAATCATACAGTGTCTAATTTTAAAAAAGTCTGCTACTATTTCCTAATTAAGATTTCAGATCATTTCAGTAAACTTGCAGTGCCTCGAGAAATTATTCACACGTCTGCAGCTTTTTCTTACTTTGTTACAACCACAAACTTCAGTGTATTTTAGTGGAATTTATTTAATAACAGACCTACATAAAGTAGCACATACAAATGCAGAGAAAGGAAAAGGATGCATAGTTGACCACTTGAACTGGCATGTCTGGCGAGGTGTGCGTTACTCAGACAGGCAGCCGAGTCACCCAGTATACGTAAATCTCAGCCCAGCTGAGCCGGAGCTTATTTACGAAGAAGAACTGGAAAATATAACACATTATGCACATTTTATATTTTTATTTGTAAAAACTGTCAAGCCTGTCTCCTTTTCCCTCTAGTTCACAGCTACACACTAATTGCTGTTGCACCATCACATAAAATCCCCCAAAAAACATTAAAGTTTGTGGTTCTGATGTAGCAAAAAAAAAAAAAAAAAGCGGCAGACTGTTTTCTCTCTCTGATGTTTCTATCAGTCCAGCTTCAGATTATTGCCATTAGATTATTACATCCATATTGTATACCTGTCCTTTCTATTACATTGTGTCCGTGCCTCTCCTCTCCATGTCCAGGTGAGGATGTTGTTTTGTGGCCTTGTGCGAGCGCCTCATGCATCTGGGAGGCTGATGCAATAATGTTCATTAATATAGGCAGCAAACATTCACACCCACTTTTGCTGTTTCTTGTAGGCACACACTCTAATATAAAGAAACCACTGCCAAGAACACAAACTGAATAGATACCTGCTTTCTGAGTATTACCGTGCCCTCGCTCATCTGTTGCTGTTTTATGGCCATGAGTCTCATGAACATGTCCATCGGATTTGTGAGGGGCCGACAAAGCTATCATAAAAATAATACACGTATTAAAGATGTTTTTTTTTTTTGTTTTTTTTTGGGCAGCCATTCAGAAAACATTATTATTGTGTTAATAATAGAAGTGTGTTACCTTTTCTCTCCTCTCCATGATGAGATGATGTCTGGCTCTGAATTGCATGTCCATGTTCCTCAGATGTGTGCTGGTCTAGCCCATCAATTTTAGTGTTAATATAAAAATAATAATAATAAAAGATTAATTTTACTTTCATACATTTCTACAAGGTGCAACTTGTGGGTAAATCTATTGAAGCCCTGAAAGGAAAGTGATTTTCCTCCATCTTTCTCAGGGACGAATCTTTTGAAGATTGTATATGTACTTTTGCTTGTGAGCAAGTCAAATATTTTTTTTGCTTGAAAATCATCACAGTTCCTATTAAATAAAGGAAAAGCTATTGGCATAGATCTTTTAAACACTACATTACAGACCAACAAAAGTGAAAGTAGATTTTCACCATGGCTTAGACTGGAGAATGTAAAATGATCTTTGGAATAGTTTCTTTTTTTTTTTTTTGATCACTGCAACAATAAATACATTTTCTGTACATCTACAAGCTTCATTTATGAATTTATTGTGAGGTAAATGTGCCAAAATTGTCCAAGATGGGATTTTTCTGTGGTTCTGTTTTCTTTTTAATAAGAAAAGCTACTCCTAACAAAAGAATAAAAAAAAAGAGTTAATTATAGATCAGACCATGAAAAATCTCACAATCACACGCAATACCTTTCATGAGCTCACAAATCATTGTGTCAGGAAGGAAAGCTCCAGTTTATAAAATACATCATGTGTGACTTATAACTCTTGCATTTCAAGCCCTACACACATATCGACCTAAGCCGCCCGACGCAGTTCTCCCACATAATGCAGTTCCAACCACTACAACTAATAAGGGTACCTTTCCTTTCAGCTTGTGTTTCTATGTGGCCCTCTCCATGATGAGGTGATGTTTGATGCTTCAGAGTCCCGTGCGATTGTTCCTCAGATGCGTGTTGGCCTAACACAACACATTATTCTAATGTCATCCATTAAAAAGGACGGTGCACCTTTATGTTTCCATTTCTCATCTACTTCATTGGGGTGGAGCTAACATCGCTGAATGAGCATGAGTTCTCAGGATACTACAGAGGTTAGGATCTCCAAGTGAATGTATGTGTGTAAAAAAAAAAAGAAAAACTAAGATGGAAAACGTGAAACTACAGGGATGTAAGGAAACTCTGCTGGCTACAGGATGGATTTTCTACCTGTGAATCGATCGCAGTGACAGAAAGCTTTTCTTTTTGTGTGTTTTTGCCTCACCTTTCGTTCCGTGAAACTGTCGCTCAGATGTATGGGAGACTGATAAACATCATCGTTAGCAACACACAGCGTAATTGTCACCTTTTATTCCAGACGTGAAATAACATCCGTGGAATTTAAGTTGTCCAAAATGATCATTTTTGCTGTCTGTTTATCGAAGCAATCTGTAATTACATGCTAATACCTGTGGTTTCAGCTGTTCTGTGTGGATGCTCCTCATGCCCGTGACCGGCTGGTTTAACGTGTTCCTGGGTGTTGTGCCCATGTGCGTCTGACGCAGCAAGATTGCAAAGAACAAAATAAGAAAAATAAAACACTCTGAATAGTTCCTAATTATATTTTAGTCCTCACATCAAACTTTCAGTGTCTTTCTACCCGTTTGTTCATTGTTATTTCTCTTGAGGAAAACAAAAAAATTAAATCCCTGGTAACTTTAATTTGAATGAAATGATAAACAAACCCCAGCCCCACAAGTGAACGAGATACCTATGCTGTTAGTCTCCTCTTGCCTATTTTCCACTGGGCTTGTTTTGTGTCCGTGGTTCTCATGGTTGTGGAGGACTGCAACATTGAGATTTTTATGAAAATTGAGATAATTAAGCAAATAATTTTTTTTTAAAAGCTTCTAATGTGACTTTCAAAGTCAATATTTTTGTTAACTTTGCATTGACTACCACAGAAATAAACGAGAGTTCAAGCATTCATTGATGGCATTCAGCTTTATGTTACATCCTCTAATGATACCTGGTCTTTCTGGGGATTTTTCACTCTCTGCTCTGTGTTCAGATGCTGCTTCATGAACATGAGCCTGATGTATGTTTTCTTCATGACTGCTGTGAGCTGAAACACCACAATCATTACTATAAAACCAGCACATCTATATATTTTTTACAATAACTTTGTAAAAAAGGACGTCCACTCTATCACCAGGCTCCACCTGCCTGCCATGCATTTTAAAATTTTACTGCTAACTCTCTAATTTTGGTCATGACAACAAATTTAGTGGTATGAGCGCTGCGGTTTAGAAATGGAATATAAAATTAGCATGTGACAAAGTTATGAAACGATTGAAAGTGATATTTCTGAACCCAATAACATTTTCTCTCATGACACTCTCTTCAAACACTGTCCTGTTGAGGATTCACTCACCTCAGCATGCTAAATTCTTGAAGTTTCTGTCTAGACAGACTTTAACTTTCCGTTGGAATAAGCTGATATTACTTGGCCACTTGGGCGCGCTCATGGACGGTTTGTGGCTGATTGAGCTTTCAATGCAAGATGGTTAGCGAGTTATGAAGTAGGACGGGATCAATGAAAACCCACTACAAAAAGTAACTTATGTTGCCATTCATATACTTAGCATGCACACTTAGCATCTACATCTGGCACACATAAAAACCTATACACTCACTTCCTGAATAAATAAGATTTTACTTCAGAATCAGAATTTCCTAAGACCTGAAGCCACGTAGAAATGTGTTTCTGGTTCCACCAACAGGCAAGGCAAGACAGACAGCAGAGCTACAGCTTTAAAATGAGAAAAACTCTAAAAACAAGGATATACCTTTAATGTCTTCGTGCCCGTGCTCATGGCCTTTCTCTCCATGTGACTGGGATGAAGTGGGTGTTTTGTGGCCATGCGGTTGATGTGCGTGTCCCTCAAACATGTGGGAAACTGTCACATCACAGATGCCGTTGTCGTAAGCAAAGCCAGGAAGAAAGCAGACACTAAGATGCATTCCTGCCTTTTTTCTGTCAGGGGGTCATTTACTACTGTTAGAGGTCATGTCGAGAAATTAACCACTATTGGTTTCTACTGCTACGGTAGAGATTATGTATCCACGTGGCACTACAGAGCTGCTGCGTTACATACCTGTTTGAGACTTTGTGTTTTTTCCCTCTTCATGTTCAGGTAAAGTTGTTCTGTGGCCATGCATCTCATGTCCGTGTCCCTCTAACTCGTTGGAAACAATCAAGACACGATTGTCATTTCCAAAATGAGAAAAACCGTCTGGGGAGCCGAACATCAGCAGCTCTTTTAGTAGCCATCAAGCTGGCAATGCTTTTTCTAAGTTAGGGCATTGTGATTTTAAGTGCAAACTACAATGGCAATTAATTTAACCCCACCCCCCCCAAAAAAAAGCTAAAAGTATTTGCCTAGATAGGATTTCTTTTGATTTTCTTTTATCGCACTCAAGCAGTGACCTAGAGGGTCTTTGAGGGTCTAATTTCAGAACAACCGATCAGAACGTGAATATAGAAATTCGGTTACCTGTCTTGTGAGGATTTGCCTTTGTGTGCTGCTCTTCACCATGAGCAGACAGGCCGACCGATGCATGAGCCTCATGTACATGTCCCTCCGTCATATGGGAAACTGGCAAACCAAGGTTTTCAGCGAAATCTCAAACATTTTCTACTGTTTTTCACCAAACACATGAAACTCTACTGAGCTAATCACTAAAACTAATTCTCAGATTCATAAATACCTGTCTTCTCAGTATCATTGCTGTCTTCTATGTGCCCAGAGGAGGTTTTTGTTGAGTGTCCATGAGTTTCGTGTTTGTGTCCCATAGATGCATGGGGGTCTGACACAACAGAATTATTATAAGAAGCATAAAGAATTAAAATGTTCTGTTATGTCCAGGGTAATGTTGGCTGCACATGTGAAGAGATACCTTTAATTTCAACATGATTTTCTGTTTGCTTCCCTTTCTCTCCATGCGCAGGTGAGGGCATTTTGTGGCCGTGAGTTTCATGTGTATACTCTTCAGACTTGTGGAGGTCTGAAAAATCACAAGGTTAACTGAAATAGCAAAAGAAATTTCAAGACTATTGACTGTATTTCAAAACTTCTTTAATTTTCTTGGTTGCCTGACAGCAGTTTTCCCTCTGAATGGTTTATGATTGATTAAACAGGAAATGATTCAATCTAAGAAAATCTGAGTAGGTTGATCGTTGTATGGAAAAAGGACAACATATCCGATAAGCTCGGCAGAAAACTCCTGCTTTGGTAATGAGCTAATTATTTTATGACTTCTGTTATCAGACAACGAAAGTGGGATGCCAGAGTACATAGATTTTTATCTTAATAACCGTACAAACTGATTTGTGATAATGATGTGAGGTAGCAAACACTGGAGTGCCTCATCTGAGCCGCTAATACAAGGCGTTGCATGTATCCAGCTCTAATGACTTTTATAGCAGCAAACACAATTTATGCCCCCACTTAGTGTTAAGTTATGGATCCTCTGTAACAGTCTGGGCAACGACTCCGAAAGCTGTAACCAGAGCTCATCAAATAAACCAGACACTTATTTTTTAAGTTCTCCATAATTATCCTGAGATCAGCTGCAAATATTGTCCCCTTGATAGGAAAATATTTGCAGCTTCAATATATTTATGGTTCTCAGATACAAATATTTCCTATCCAGCCGTTGCTCTTTGACTATATTATATTCCGGCATAATGTGTGGCCTATGTCTGCAATTAAACGATGGCTTTACAACCACTGCTGCATGATGTGATGGTGAGGAAGACTACATCCCTGAAATATTCCTGTAGAAGGTTTTGAACAGTAGGAAAGGCTAAAATTGCCATTTGGTCTCTCATTTGAGTTCTCAATAAACATACATTTTCCTCTAAATCGACCTCGTTCAAGTTGTTCATATGATGCTTTACCATTTCCAATTTGGAAATGCTGCAACATTTCAATTGTTAGATTTGTTTGTTCGTCCAAAGAGACCAAGGAGCTGATCAGGAAGAGATCAGCTCCTTGCACAAGAAGCATAAACAGCTACAAAAGATACCAAAGCCCCCGCACAGTTCACAAGATCAAACTTAAAAAACAAACATGCTACCTGCATGATTCCTGAGGAGGAAGGTCATCAGAAAAACCACTGATTGACATCGAAAGACTGGCAGGAAGACTTCCGTTTGTATGTGTTTATTATAACACATACAATAAACGCTGAAAGGACTACTACCCAAACTCCAAGACATGCACCACAAACTTAGTTCCAGAAGAATCCATGTAGGATTTTGGACTGGATATCATAGTTGCCTGACTTGATCACTAGTGAAAAATCTAGTGGGAATCGACAAAGGAGGAAGCCGCACACAAACCCAAACAGTTTCAGAAATGGGTTTAATAATTATAAAACTGGTGCAGACATTAAAATTGCCTTTGTGTTGAAAGTTATTTATTCAATTTGTTCAATGCAAACAGCTATAAATGCAGGGATTTGCTAATAGATCTACTTCACAGTTAAAATTAAATCTTGTTAAGAGCAAATGTTTGCACAATTACAATAAGCTATGGCTGATTGAAGAACTAACATCCAAACAAAATGGATACCTTTAACCTCTGCATGTCCCTCCGCCTCTCTCCGCTGCCCTTCGTGTTCAGATAAAGTTGTTGGTTTGTGGCCGTGGGTCTCGTGTCGGGGCTGTGGACTGTGGGCACCTATCACAGAGCAATACTATTCACACAAAGGTCCTCAACAGGAGGTGAAATTTATTTTCCCCCTTTTCTCTAAAAGTCTGTTTTTCATTTTGAGCCCATCAGCTTCAGTCGCTGTCTAAGTGAATCTATGATGATGCTCTTGGTGTCAAAAATCGCCTCAATGACAGACCACTTTGTCAGCGAAGAGATGAATTTATATAGATCTGACCTTGAGTTTTTATATGGCCGTTTTTCACTCTGAGCTGTCAACGTCCATAATAAAAAATTTTTATTTTGCGCACTGTTCTGCGCCGAGAGTTAAGTCTGCCTCCACATTTACGTGAAAATACCTGTCGTTTTAGATGTTTCCTCTTCGTCCTCCTCTTCCTCCCTGCCTTGCTCATGCTCCGTGGAGCTTGTAGCTTTGTGTCCATGACTCTCATGTACAGACTTGTGGGAAACTGAAGAACCACAGTCATAATCAACAACACTAGAACAGAGACCTTGTGGGGTATTTCCTCAGCAGCCTGAACAATACAAACTTCATAATTAGGCTGATGTTGCAGCGGCTAAAGATTACTGATAGAGTCTATTGTCTTCCTGCCTACTGCTAAGACCTAGTTTTCTTTTTTCTTGTCTTTCTTTCTCTCCCTCTCTGTCAGATAGCGGATCGGCCCTTTGGGGGCCTCTGCCCTGGGCTTCGGGAGGGGTGGGGGAGCGCTGTGAGAGTCAGAGGGGCTTGAGCAGCTCCTTCATGGTTACATTTTCACTCTGGGTGTGAAAGGTAGGACATGCTCCCGCTTTTATGTAAATGTCATAAATGTGTCTGAATGTTCATTCCCCCTTTTCTTTTTTATCCAAACTATACCGAGACAAAGCACAAAATACCTGGCTTAGGATACCTTCTCACGGATGTATTTTCCTGTGTCGAGATGAGAACAAAACATCTCCAATCAATACCAGCTAACCTCGCACACACATAGCAATTGCAACGCATTTTTAATTGCCTCTGCCTACTTCTCCTTCAGGGCTTCATATTGTTCCCAAGATCCTCTACTGTATGCTTTTTGGGCTAACAGATTGAGTCCAACAAAAAAGGAGAGATGTGAAACTTGTTTAGTTGATTCAGAGCAGATCTAAAGTTCACAGAAACACATCAGCGGTACGAACTTTAAGGGATTTTCAAAACAGAAAATAGGTGAACGAGTTTAATTTTTTCTTAACATTTTTTTGAAAAACTATACAGTTTTTTCTAGGAATTAACAAGGTTGTGGCACATGTCTGGCTGAATATTTGACCACTCTTCTTATCAGAAATGATAAAGCTTGTGTGGTAGGTTACTGGCACAGCCTTTGCTTTCAAGCAAAAGCCATAAATCTCCAAAGGCTGAGGTAAACAATTACAAAGGCTTAACATTAGCCAGCTTTAGCCATTCCAAACCAGCTTCAATATGTGCTTGAGGTAATTATTCTTTTGAATCACCCAGCTGTGGCACAGTTGTACTCATTATGATGTTCAAGATCAATCCAGGAACTGCCTCGGCTTTTGCCTGCCTAAAAATATAACTGAGGTGCATAACATCAGCGTCATGATCATGAAAGAAAGATCTGTCCAAGGCAGACACCTTCTATCACATCTGAAACGTGAAGCCGCCTAAATGTTGAAATGTGGACATTTCTCTAAAAATGAGGGCATTTCTCTAAGAACAAGATGTGTGTTTGGAAGAGTCCAGGTAAAACTTGTAAATGTTTTTGCTGTCAATGATACTGGTGCAGTAAACGACATCAGTGGGTAAAATGATGAAGAGAGACGATTTTCAAATTCAGGTCAACTGAACAGATAAGCCTGTTGAATACAATTGAATTTTCCAACAAGACAATGATTTGAAATTTGGAACTGCTAAAGCAGACTATCATTGCACTTCTGTAGTCTCCTCACCTTCTACTCTACTGGAAATGGTTGAAAGCAAAGCTTAAATTTCAGGAAACCAGCAAATTTAATGGGACTCTACCTTTCTTGTAAGAAGACAGATCAAATTTCCAGCCAGATTAATTGCGCTTGACAGACACAAGCAGTGTGTTATTACTTTGCAACTTGCTAAAGGACATGTAACTAGATATTAGAGCGCAGTACATACAGTGTATGCATTTGAGACTCTGTGCATAATTATAACCCTTTTTGTATCAGATGAAATACAATATAAACTCTCGGTCAGACTGCAGCTGGCCAGACTTAAATGTAGATCAAGTATTTTTATCAACAAAAGCATGGTTCATTAAGTTAAACCGCCACAGTCTTCCTCAAAGAGATGATTGCGAACGAAAATGTGAATAACTAGTCCAAGTGAGTGACCACACCATGAACATCATTGAGGGACTAATGATTGCCGGCCTGCTAGAGACTACAGAGCTGCATGCCTCCATCTGTGTTTTCCTCCCCGTGAGGTGTTTAGAGCGGGCGCTGTGCTTTCTTTTTCAGATAGGGGGGATTCAGCAAGCATCCTGCTCCCCTGCGGTGCGTCCCCCTCCAGGCTACCTCCCGCCCACTCGCTCTTTCGCCCCCCCTTCTTTCTCTCTCTCTCTCTTTCTCTCTCTTCCCTACTTTCCCTGGGGCTCCGGTGAGACAGGACGTCGGCTGCTGTTCTCACAGCACCCAGAACCGTTTCACACAACTGGCATCATGCCATCGTTGCATCTCATCAAAGTTTACCCTGCCTACGTCCCTCTGACTGCGTCCTCCTCTGGCCCAACCAGACCCGCCTTCTCACACATCTGTCACACTCGCTCGCCGTGGCGAAGCGGGATTCTGAATCACGGGTTGCTTCGGGGGCTGCCGTTGCGCAGCGGAGAGCGTAAATGAATTTGATCTCGGTAACCTGCGCTGCCTCGGGGGCAGGATGATTCTCGGTATTAATCTCAGTCAGCTCAGCCCCAAAACTGTCTGACATCAGACGCTGGCAGCCGAGGCATTCCAGGTTCTTGCTCATTCTGCAGCGACTGAGAGCGAGGGGCTGTGTGAGAGTCGGTCGGGCTTTGTAAGGATAGACAGTGATGAAGCTCTTCATCTGCCCCCTCGCAGGCACGCTGACTCCATGCCTAAACCAACACACAGTTACCTCTAACAATACAGTATGTCTTTATTTATGCTTTCAGAGTTTGCACATTAATGCTGCAGACACTGTAGTTTGTAATGTGCTGCAGCTGGGTGAGGTTAAGTTGGGCTTTGCCCCGATTCTGTCTGCTTTGTCTTCGTGTCTTTTCTCGGCTCTGATCCTGTGGCTGATGTTCCTCAATCCCCCCAATGTCTCTGAATGATGCAAACACAATGCCAACTGAAGTCATTCCTTCAAAGACTTCCCTATATCGCACATTAAACTTTCCCTCATCAGTACGCGCGCTCAGCCTCACACCCTCAGTGAGGAAATCTCAGTGAACTCAACAATCATGTGAGATGATGCAGGATTACATAGAAAATGATCCCAAAATAAAGCAGGCTGGTTGGAAAATTACCCCCCAAGTCAGATTTTGACTAATCTAGTCAATGATGTGCCTTACCTCCGTCAGTTAGGCTTGAATGATGCTGAACTTTTACAGTAGGCTCTTCTATGTAATGATGCTGCTGCTGCTGATGATGATGATGATTAGGGACAGAGTGATGAGAGGAACCTTCTGGAACAGGGTGGGACAGATGTGAAAGCTCAGGGACCGTTTCTGAACGAGTGAACTCCCTGGGCGGGGAAACTCCGTTCTCCCCCGTCGGAGACGACAACGAAGGAGGATGGAGCTCTGTTCTGACAGGAAGAGTGTCAGATTGTCCCATCGGTACCAGCGGAGGCTCCGATGAAGTGAGGGTGGATAACGCGTGGTGCGTTTGAGGGACTGAGCCCTCTGTAAATCTGCTTTCTGGCGCTGGAGCTCTGCTGTCTGTTGAATCAGGTGCAGGAGGACAGAGAATGTAAATGCAATGAGGAATGAGCAAGCTAAGGCTTTAGCATAAGAGATGCTGCCTCAGATTGTTTGTCTGAAGAAAGCCGAGCTTTTCCTTTGCTAATTCACACTTGCGTGCACACACACACACACGCAGAAAGTGAGAACACACAATGAAAGTGTGATTTCACACTGCTGAGATAGGCTAAATTCAAAAGCTGTTCCACGACCCTTTCACTGCTGGAAATACTGTTCAGCTTTCCAACATTGTGCGTGTAACCATAGGGGTGTAACCATTGTTGACGTGGTTGTAAAATTAAAAAAAAATTACAATAATACAATATCATTCATTGCGGTGTTACCCAGTCATACACTGGACTGCGTTTGCTTCAATTCTCACTATGCCGAGAACCAATGAATACCATCATTTGTATTCATAAATTCTCTTCTTTAGGAGGCATCACTATGTTTTCTACTTAATGATTGTACTGATTGCTATTTGTCATTGAAAATACAAGCGTATATGTCCTCACAAATAGCCTTTCAGATACAGCACTACTTTATCAATGTTTTTATTTACTTCCTTAATATTTTGCACTTTACATATGCCACATTTCTCTCAGCTCAAAAATACTGCTAAAAAAATACATTTCTTTTTCTGTAAAGGTAGCACATCTCACATTATTAGCGATTCTAAAAATGTGTATGTCTTTTTTTAAATCATATCTCTTTATTACCATAGAATATTTATTTATGACTGCAGCTTTTCTTTTTGGTTGATAATCTGGACAGATGTTTCTCACAAGTTTTTATTTTTTCAGTCAGTGCCAGCCAGATCGATCAAGAATTTCCTCTTCACACCGTGTAACTTAAGTTGCATTTAGATAATGGCGTCTGTAACAGAATCTAATCCGATAATGACGCTCGTCTTCCATTACAGGACTGACATAACAAAGATTAATTCTAAATTACTACCATATTCTGTTTTGTACTTACATTGGAGATGCTACACTAAATACACTGCATGGTTTGAAAGACAGAAGAGTCAAGAGTGACCTTACTCACTGGTTGTAAGAGTGTTTGATAACTCTCTATAATTTTATGCCTGAAAATCTTTCAGGAATTTTTTGTTCTTCGTACGTTTTCAGAAAAACAAAGCTGAAAGGCTCAAATGGCTAGTGGGCAAACTAAGAGGACGGGGCAAAAAACGATTGAGCAAGCGGGTTACATGTTCTACATTCACTAATATTTCTGCAGATCATAAAACTCTCACACACACACACCAAAAACTGCTGGCTTATTGTTTTCAAAGCAACAAAATCCTTCTTATTTTAAATGTTCTGGCGATATTTAAAAGCTCCAGGTTTTCAAGGATGAAAAGCCCCCTTCCCATCACCCTATACTTTGGATTCTTTGTGAAAAATAAAAATGATCTTAAACCTGACTCTGTACGGTGTAGGAATAACTTGGAGCTCAACTGTACCACCTAAATTAGGTTATTTTTAACCCAGCAATTTTTAGAGGGTGCAATTATCTATTGTAGTAGAAAAACACTAAAGCACAGCTAAATTATCTGGGGCAGGTTCTATGCGCCGTGCCTACCTTCACTTTTGTCAAGATGATGAGGGTTTAGAGAACTCAAAAGTTTCTTTCCGACCTCAGCAGTGGGGGCTTTGAGGTCCGAATCCTCTGCATGCACAGAAAAACGTAAAATAAAAGTTTTGTTCGCATCCATCTGACAGCACCATTGCTCTCTCATGGACGCCATCAACAGTCTGAACTGATATCCATCATAATCCTGTAGAAATGCACCCATCTGTCCAAATGGACTCACTAACTGTCCCATGATGACACAGTCTTTCTGGCACACACACACACACAAGCACACGCGCACCTACTGCACACACACGGCGCCAAACGCATCCCCTCTGTTCATGTGCTTGCACACGTCTAGGTGTCCTCTTCACAAATGGATTTGCATATAATGAGATCATTTATCACTGCTTCTAAAATCATCTAAGAAAGTGTAAATAATGCCTAAATGTCACTTGTCAGTCTTAGCATTCTCATCATTTGTTACAAGAGTGTGAGACGCTGATTTGGCTCCGCAGTAATGAAGCCATCGTGATTCAGGATCTGTTAGCATCTGCACGACATCTTAATGGAAGTCAAACAGCATGGATGTTGTTAATGTGTCACATGATTTTCAAGCCATGATCCAATCAGTCGATAACCGGAGCCGAGGTTGTTTTTTTTGTGAAAATTCAAGGATTTGAGGGGAGCAGCGTGAACGCCAGCCCGTGTTCGCACACTTTTTCCGCACGTGCCTGACCACGTGACCGTGCATTTTGAAGCTCTTGCTAAGTTCCAGATTTTGGATGAAAAATAAAACGGTGGTCACGTGAAGGTCATGTGGTCGGGGCTTGTAGATTTATGACAGGGTTCAAGGATTGGGTCACGATGACCTGAAACCCCCCCACCATGCCTACACCCATCTGTCCAGACTGACCAATGAGCTGCGCGCCCGGTGGATCAGACTCTGTTGCCAATAGATCGCTAATCCTCTGAGCGTGCTCACTGATGTAACTGGGGCAGAGACAAGACAAAGGATGCGAGTACTATGACATGGCCGTCTAATACATACTGTTTGCTGTAAGGATTTCATAGATACATTTGGGCAGGGAGCAGTCATAATGTGAAACAAACGACAAATCCCTTCGCTTTTCATTATTCCTTCCCGTCCAACCAGAAAATATTAAGATATGAAATAAAGTCCATCCATAATATGATGCTACAATAATTTTCTAACTTCTCATTCTGGTCAAATACCTTGAAGCTTCATAAAAGACGAGAAATTAAAGTTGTTTTTTTTTTGTCATTTAAGATAATTAGTGGTGTAAAGTGAACTACTTATAGACATCATAGCACCTTAGCTGCACAGCAGCATAAAAACTTGGCGTGTCAGTGTGTTGTGCATGTGTTGGTGTGTGTGTGTGTGTCTGCGTGTTGTAGAGTGTGCGTGTGCAAACAGTAGTGGTGGGTGCTTGGTGAGAATGGGACCTAAGACCTCAGATCCCCGGGAGGACACAGAGGAGATGGAGATGATTTATGGGTTCCACTGAACTGCACCATATGCCTGCCATAAATCTAAACATGCACACACACACACTCTCTCACATGCACGCACACCTACACACAAAAACGGGGTTTACATACAACAGGGTCAGGCTAAAAACCTAAATACACTCCTCTAAGCCCATGATTTTTAAAAAGGTAGCAGTACAAGTTGGCTGTTGAGTAGGATTTTTCATTATGGTGTCCCAGAAGGACAGCTGAACCCTTTGAGCTACTTATATTAAATACAGTCATTTGGTAGCATGTATTTTTCTAGAATTAGATTCCTTTTTTTTATTTATTCTCTAAGCATACATACCCATGTTTAAAAACTTTTTTTTTCTTTTTTTTTTTGTCTGTTACACAATCTGTGAACATCAGTTTCCAGATCTTCCAGATTCTCAATTGGATTTGGATCTGAACTTTGACTGGGTTATCTGAAAACTAATAATGGCTTCGGTCTAAATGTAGCTGAAGCTGTAAGCCTGGGGTCATGAAACACCTCCTCTGGCTCAAATGTTTTACGATCCCTGTTGAAGAAAACCCCTCAGCATCATGCTGCCACCACAATGTTTCATACAGGAGCTCTTCTCTCCAAAACAGCATTTTGGCTGTAAAGTCTAAACTTTCTATCCTGAAAACCGAAACTAATAGGATGCCCTGGATTTTGTTTAGGCATATCAGAGTAAAGGGGTTTGAGTACAAATAAACACCTTAGTTTTCATAAGTTTTCTATAAAGGGCAGCTAGAGAAGCTTCCTAAACTAAGATTCATGTTTTTGACTGTGGGGAAATGCCATCAAAAACTCACACAGTACATGCAATCGCCACACAAAGAGGTACTGAATCAGAAAACCAATATGTGATATTTGAATTAATGTTGCAAAGGTACAGCAAAAGCATCCAACTTCAAACAAAACACTCTGTGGGTAGTTTAAAATCAGAAAATGTTTCTGTTTCACTTAAGTTGAACTGAAACGTGCATGATATCGGAAGCCGACGTCCTTCATGATGAGCTTTCAAAGGCTCACGAGGCCCTTAGTTGAAGCTCCTGTCAGATTCTCCTGAGTCATTGCTAATCATTGAACTGTTTTGAGTTTCCTCCTTATGTCAGCCAAACAACAAAAACTGCTGCGTTGTTCAAACCGCCCACGCTTAATGGATTCCTTCAAGACCAGAAAAAGTCCGATGACATCACGTTGATGTGGAAATCCAAGCGCATCCCACGTTTTGACTTCCGTTTTGGCACGGCATTAAAGGTGCAGCTGCTTACCAAGATGGCAGGTTTTAATTTAGTATGAAGGCAAGCTGGGCTTTAAGGGCTTTAAAGACCACTTTACTATACATCGAGGTAGCTGACAGAAACTTTTCTCGTCTCTCCGGGGGTTGTTTCAGATCAGTCAGTCAGAACAAATAAAGTCTGAATATCCACAACACTTTGACAACCCAGCTTTCAAGACAGGACAATCCACATCTAACATTAATGTCAGGGATATAAATAGCCTGAGAAACGGTCAATGTTCAGCCTAAGACCTCCAGTAAGTTGGAGGATGAATTATGTATGATTTCTGCACTGACACAAACACCCCGACTGTCAGAGTCTATAAGCACGTCTGCCGGAGCGCACATTGAATTTGTCACAAATGTGTAGGAAGTCCCTGCTACAATGTGACTGCATCATTTAAACATCCAGAAGGAGAAAAATTCATGTCACTTATTAAAGTGGTCAGATATTTTGGACTGATATTTCTTAATTTTCTATCGTAGGCTTCGTTCTGGGCGTTGTTTTTGTATATGCAGACACCAAAAGAGGCTGCTGTGCTATCATGATCAAATAAAGAGAAACTTCAAAACAGGAAATTCAGCTTTCCACTTTGGAAAACCTACCTACTCATTTTTATTTTTTTTTTTTTACCTACTCCCAAACTTAAATGAGCAGATTATTACAATTTGCGACATATATTAGCTACAAAAATGTATGTGTATTACTGTGTATATGTTGATGTATCAGGTCACTAGCAAGTTAAAAACTAATCAGTGCACTTAATCAATTTGCCTCCTTATGTTTTCACTCTTCACAGCTTAAAGTCATCAGAGTGAATTTCAGAGACAGAAACTCTTAAAGTGATGTCAGCTGTGACACAGTCAGCTTTGAAATCTCCCAGCTGTGGATGATTTGTTCATGGAACTCCAGTATGTAATGAGCCAAGTGAAAGGAGAGGACATCATTGGTCGAAACATCTAAATGCTCCCCAAAAGGTATGAAATCCTATAAAAGGCCATGTAACCATTAAAAACTGGGAGCTTTGTGGACGATTTGCTGCAATTGTGGAATCAGATGTGCTGAAGAAATCTCCTCCCTGTTGGCCTGATTGAAGCAGAGACGATTCCAGTTTTGTGTGATGATTTTTTATTCCATAAGTTTGCCACTTTTTGGAGAATGGAGCTCCAAAATCTTAGTTAGCAAATAGCTTTGGATGTTTTGAAGCATCCAAAGCTAGTTCTTTTCATGTGTGTGTGTTGAAAGTTCTGGTGAGATTGGGTGATCCAATGGGACCATATACCCAAACTGGTTTGGGAATTGATAAAGCAGTTGAACATGTTATTCCTGGAATAGCGCCAAATGGGAAAATAAGTGAATTTATGGACTGTTCTTGAAAGCCAGGTCTTTTCCAGGAAGCCAAATGATGCAAAGGAACACTACCATGTCTGATAAGAGAGAACTATGATGGCTACAAAAGATAAGGGTTTCTCTGCAACTTCCCAAGATGCAATAAACCAAAGACTAACAGGATGGGAGGATGGGAGTAGTTTTTAGCTGCCATACATAATTAAGATCCTGTGTTGATCAAAGGAACTTCACAATAAACTCAAATGTGTGAAGTCAGTTCTTATTGATAAAATAATTGTGTAATAATCTCATCTTAAAAAAAAACAAACTAAAACAAAACATCTTTATTTGACATTTATGGCCGTGAGTGTTTTCAAACTTCTGGCACTGTCACTTGTGCAAAACTGAGAACATATTTCTTTGTAAGCTAATCATATTAGTCAGTATAGACCAAGAACTCAAATTATCCATTTAGAACCTCTGAAACTCACATATTAACCCAGTTTTAACTTACTCTAATAATCTCAACGCAATCTCTACAAACTATACTCCTAGGAGTTGTTGTGCAGTCAATGATTTCTCCACAGTGCCAAGCCAACAAACATGTCCTCATCGGTTCCATAATGTGTTTCATATTGACTGCAAAACAAGGAAAGGTTAACCTAAGGTGTCTCATTGTCTTGTAGGCCAGGATTGTTGTTTTCTGTTGTTTTCGGTCTCTGGATGAGCTAAACAGCTGCTGTCTGCTGCATCATATCTGAGAAACAGACATGAGAGCGTTGTCAATCATCTGTTCCAGCTCTCTGGCACTGAGACGAATGTTTCCCAAAATACTGAAGCACTTCTTTAAGAAATATTGGTGAAGTAAGTGTCAGAATCTTAAAGAGGGGGCGCTTAAGAGGAAAAAAATAGCCTTAAGCATTTTATTGTTGCAAAATCACAAAAGCACTTGGCTTCTGTTGGTGTGACCTTCATGCAAAGGTAGATTTGCTGTTTTAGGACTAAATAACAAAGACACATTTTCTTTCTGCAGTGTGTGCAACTGTTGGTGTAACTAGAACTACATGTCTGCTGCATGGTGTACACTAGACAGGACTGAAGTGACATTATGGGGTTAGGCTTCCGCTACTTCTTTTTACTGTAAAAAGGAAAATCTACTCGGTATCACTATCTATGGCTAAACTACGTTTCGCACCTTCCAAAGGAGAACTTAAAGGCTCGTGTGTAACGGCCGGCGACCGTTCAGCTTCAGAGATGACTGCTGCTTCAGTTTGAGCTTCAACGTCATCCTCACCCTGCTTCCTATCTTCATTTCCAGGAAAAGAAGAAATACAGCGTGAAGGTAAAGAGGTGATTTTTTATTTTTTATTTTACAAGCCTGAACAAATTAAATGATGCATTGACAGAAGCCGGATCGGTCCTGCAGCGATGGGGATAATTTGCAAAACAGAGATGCTTTACTCTGTTCGCATCTGACGTTTTGGGGACGAATGGCAAATATTTTTGAAAACCATCTGAGATGTATTCACGTGGATTGAATATCCTGTGATTATTAAAAATGAAAATGATGACATCTTGAGAGTCGACTCTCACTTTCTACACTAGATTCCCCAAAACACTGTTGTTGACTCATTAAACTCATAATGAGGTCAGTAAGTTGAAAAAGTTATAGGCTGAGAGGAAAATGAAAAATTAAAGTAAAAAAAAAAAAAAAACTGTTATCAACACCGACGTTTTGTACACCTACTGGTGGAAAACATGTATTGCAATCCCGGAGTCAGACTCTTTTCAAAAACAGAAAAAAAAATAAAATAAAATCACATTTAAAAGTCTCCGTGCCATCAAATTAAAAATGAATCTGTGTGAGTTTGAAATTGGTTCTCCACAGCTAACACCACACAGTCATCTAGAATATTTTATCAGAGCCATTATTTGCTCAAATAAATCATTCAGTTGTGTCTTGATTGTCAAAGGCGGTCGCATTAGAGTAGATCTCTGAAGCCTGGTCCAATTGTTACGTTTATCCACTCGTCTCTCACTGCCGGGCCATGTGGAGGAAAGCCCACTGCTGTCAGGGTAGAAGTTGCCACTTTGCCGATCGTTTCAGTCTAACAGCTCGGAGGCTGAGAGCCTCTCCACAGAGAGAATCCCTAATCAAATTCCCTTTTATTCCTGCCTTCCCTCGCTCCTCACCCTGAATCACACTGCATTACAACAAACTAACATATGCCCACATCCTTATCTCCAATTGCTCCCTCTGTTCTCTCGCTGCTCTGTTTTGCTGCTCCATGCACCGACATATGCACAAGCCCCCCCCCTCCTCTCATTCCTCCGTCCTTCAATCCATCAGCGGCAAACTGTCATTAGTCTAAATATAAAAAGCAGATATGTGGAAGAATTCCTTCTGTGCAGGTTAGTGCGATGTTCTGTGATGAAAGGATGTGGCGACAGATAGATCTATTAATAATGAAGCTCCAAGGGCTCACCAAGTGTAGAGATGTGGGGTAAAAGAAAAAAAAAGAAAAAGAAACGAGCAACTGGAGAGAGCCAGCTGAACATCACAGGGGAGAGAGGTGGAGGTTAGAAGGAGAGGCAGAAAAAAGTAGCACATCTTCAAAAAGATGGTTAACTTCAAAATTTCAGTGCAACAGAAAAGGGATAAGAAGCGAGAAGGGAAGAGAGGCAGAAATCAGTAGCACATCTTCTGCTTCGCTTTGCATTATTACTTACTGGAACCGGAGGGGGAACCAGCAATTGTACCTGAAAGAGAATAAGAAAAGGAAGCAGAGATGAGAACTTGTTTATTTATGCATTCAATTTGCCTAAAGACTTGACTCTGGCTCATTTATCAGACTCAGGTGGGGGAAAGCTGCTAAGAAAAATAAGGGTTGCAGAAGACCACCTCTCACCGTCCCAGAGTAATTACAGGACCTGAACTGTCTTCCCCCTTATCACATATTTTCCTCTTTCCCAGATTCATGTGTTCGTTCTACCCAGCAAAGTGTCTCTCTTATTTGCTTTTTTAATTTTTTTTGTTTTTCCAAATAAATCTTATTTTTTAACTACCTTTAGATCTAGTCATGAAATGATTAATGCATTATGTCTTTTTCAAGCTATGGCCGTTTTGCTTTCTATTGCAACCAAGCGGAAGCTGCAAACATTTAAATTTTTAAATGCCACTAATGGGATCCAAGAGTTTTAAAAGGCCAGAGGTGAGGTCTGAAGGTGTGTGTCAGTACCAATATAAGTGAGTTGGAAACAACAGCATAGTGGGGGGTGGGAGGGAGGAGAAACTGACAATTTTCTGCAGTGTGGGTGCATGTAAAAGTGTGTGCGTCTCCACTGGTGTTTCTCTTATTGCATAAAGAGTGTGGCGGTGTAAAAGCAGAAAAGTGGGGAGGGGCTGCCCTAGATTATTATTTTATCATCGCTAGCTGCTGTGCCTGGTTACTCTCTCCAAAAGGATTTCCTCCTCACACACCGCTGTGCTGTTGCACATCCCTGATCTGCTCTCTGCAAGGAGGTCACAGAAACTCCAAAGAGCTTAGTGTCCTCGTAATCTTTCAAACCGCCCTTTCTTTTCAGCCTGTTCTTCTGCTTCTACTTTTCATTCAGGACCTGAGAGTCATAGTAACGCCTTCATCAGTCCAATACGGAAATGATCAAATTATTTTATGAGACAAAAATAATGAACGTCAACTCTTCTGAGATGAGAATTGTTCTGAATTCAATGATGGCTTGTTATGATACAATTATTGCATCAATTGTACTACAGTAAGACAGACTGCAGCCCTCTGAAACAAAGTTCACAGTCTTGACTTAGAATTCATTTAAGCACCATTTGTTTCTGGTTCATTCAGCCTGTGAGAGAGCAAGACTTGAACCAGATAACATGAAGGATTCACAGAGTACAACAATGTTCAACCATTTGAACTTCAGAAATACCTTGTTCCCAATTTTTATTTTTGAAAATCATTCCACCCTGAAAATGCTAGCCCTTGAAATTAACTATCGATAGCCCAAAATGTATGCCGCTTTATCCCGTGCTGTGTGGACGCAAACATCTGACCAGAACCGCCTCCACCCTAAAATGGATAAGCACAATGTGTGCAGCGGTACGTACAGGTGTTGGGGGTTCCAGTTGGTGCAGGCAGGTAGGAACCTGCTTTCCAGGACTTGGCTTTGAAGCCCTTCTTGCATCGCTGGCAGTCCTGCCCGGTGGTATTGTGTTCACACTGGCACTGGAGGTTCCCCTCAGTCAGCAGGCACTGGGAGGCGTGGAGGTTACACTTACACCTTGGAGAAGAATCAGAGAAAACAGTCGACACATGTGAGAACATAGACTGTGACCCACTGATAGTTACAGAGGAATATAAATATAAAAACATAAATAAACCGGGGGCAACTACGGACAGACGATGCAAAACCGAACACATTCCTGAAATTGAAAGGCATCGGTTATCCGACTGCAGCTAGTTTTGCAGAAACACCTGAGCGGTTAACTCAGTTAAAACTACAAACCTACAATAATAACAGATTTTTATGCGGCACACCTCTTGTGCAGAGGCCCGATAATTTCTGCTTTGATGTTTTGGTTCATTGTGTTAACTGTCACTTTTCAGACTCAAATATATTCATTTCTGCCTCAGAAGTCACCGACAGAACTGCAGCATCCTTTTCCTGTTTTGATGTTTGCTTTCTCAGTTTGTACAGCTGCCACTCCATCTGATTCTGTTTGATTTCACTTGCAGCCTTTCTTACTTCACCCACTGAGAGAAGTAACCCAATTTCTCGCAATTAGCTGTTTTATTTATTAATTGATTGTAAAGCTGCATGTTTTACTGATTTACATGTCAACCAGTCAACAGTAAATCAGCGTGCGGGTATTTCAGTATTTGATTTTGTCTATTTTTGCATCTACAAAATAAAATGTGAGTTGTCCAAATTTGATTTCCACATGAGGTCCAAGACATGCAACAAAAAGTGAACAGCACTTTCCTTTTATTAGATTCCCTTACGGCTTAGAAGCAAAATACTTTGACCTTTATGCTGGAATTTTATGAGACATTTTTACATAAACGCTGCCAATTCATATACTTTGCAAACTTTTCACAAATATCTACAACGGCAGAGGTGCACACTTGACCTTGGCAGAGGGGAGGGCCCAGGTGTGCTGATCCACATGCCACAGTTCTGCCATCAAGGAAATGAGGATCTTAAGGACACTCCGCAAGTATGACTGGAAATTACAGCCTTTTCCAGTTGAGCGACTGGACTCCAATCCAGTTTGTTCCACTGGAGTGAACACCTATCCGTCTGCATCAAATATTCAAAGAATGGCCTCTGTATTCGAGGAGAGACGACTGCTTCAATTTTCTCTCCTCGCGCTAATCTTCGGCGCTCTTCCATATTTGTTCATTTCCTTTCTTCCTTTGAAGGCGGATGTGGTGAGCAGCCCATCAAGCCGAGGCCTGATTTTGCAACAAGTGCAAAATAACAATTACCAAAACTTGGGAAATTTAAAACAAGATCTAAGTTGACGGAAAAATTGTGTCTCCGATCACGAGGCTTACGGTGGTCCAATGAGCCCTCCAACCCCCCCCCCACCCTCCACCTCCATCTCCCTCTGACAGGACATGCCACGGAGAATCCATCCACCAACAAAGCCTCATTTCCTGCCTGCATTCTGAAGGACAAGAGCTGTCCACTTAGGGAAGACTGAAATTGGAAATTTCTTTTTCAAGAAGAAAGCATTCTGTATGAGAGAGTGAATGTGTGTCAAATGAGACAGGTGTGTGTGTGTGTGTGTGTGTGTGTGTGTGTGTGTGTGTGTGTGTGTGTGTGTGGGGGTGTGTGGGTGTGTGTGTGTGTGTGTGTGTGTGTGCGTGTGGTTCTACTCCATGCATTTGGGATGCATTTGTTTGCGAGCGCAGATGACAGGCAACAGATCAGGCAAAAACAGACGCGTTGTGACTAATGCCTGCACTGAGTGACTGACAGCCGCGAACATATCACCGCTTTTCATCTCCTGCATCTTTGCTGATAAATCTCATCTGTCTCATCTTGAAAGTGGAAGCACTGCTGAGTGCAGGATCTAAGAGTTGCAGCTTAAATCAATTCCGGAGAATAGAGTGATTTCCTCGGTGTTGTGCGATGCAGTTTGTGTTTTTTTAGCTCTCATTCAACAAGAACTAGAATGTCCGGCCCATTATTCGTATGACAGGCCCCACTTTAGGCATGACTTTCACACTTGAATAAGTTGAAAAGACATACATCCACTGACACTTTTTAACCCTTCCAGAGCGAACGTAGCGGCGACGATCCAGACAAATTTGCAGTATCGTAATCCCGCCACATTTTGCGCTATCTGTAAAATTTCAATTGTTTCTAAAAGGGGAGACTTTGGCATTTCCAGCCAATCTTGAGTTATTACGGTTATTTCAACCCCGGTGAAGCAGGGACGGAAATTAATCTGAGGGCCACTCTTTAATAGACGGTAAATTGGAAAAATTACTTGCTAGATATTGAAAGTCCCAGTTGTTGTGGATAAATGGGCAAATATATTTACTCACAGGACATTTAAAGAACTGCATACGGTTAAAACAAGCAAAAATATCCATTTGAAACATAGGTCTTATAGGGTTAAACATTTATTTATGGAAAAAAAAGAAAGGAAAAATGTAATTTTCTCTCACTTCTCAATTATGGACTGTTTTCCTCTAAAGCCCATAAAATGCATAAAAGTCCAGAGATGAAATGTGACAAAAAAGTAAAAAAGTTGAATAAAAGATGAATAATTTTGCAAGATCCAATAATTATCTGACTCCCACTCAGGCGTGTTATCCCCTTGACCTGATATTCTGACCTCAACCTCGCAGCACCGCCGATAAAGACCACAAGTACTTCCAGCCTCGCACTCCTTCCGCTTGACTGATGTGACACTCCGACTCTTAGAGTTATGCGTCTCGCCGCTCTCACTCTTGCATTTGACAGCTTGCTCTGGGATTTTTCCCGTCCCTCCACGCACAAATAATACATGGGAACAATCGTATGTTAATGTGCAAGATGTCGGCCGTTGCTGCAAAGTCATCAAAGCAGGAGTGCAGCTATGAGCTGAAGGAAGTTAAGATGGGACAGCTGGATCCATCAGAATTGTTTTTAGTTACTTAGGGCAGGAGGAAGCAAGCAGATTAGATGAAGGTAGAGGAGAGGAAGTGAAAATGGGGAGAGTTTTTTTTTTCAGAACAAAAGGAATATTCATTCTTCTTTACATTAGAACCCACTCATAAATTGGAGTTTTAATTAGCTGTGGTAATTACAGGTCAGTGCTTCTGTTCATCAATCTGCTCTGCGCAGTTTCTGTGAAACTGGCAGCAGTTGTTTTTCTTTTTTCTGCTTCCCATGTTGTTCGTCTTTTGCATGCATATGCAAGCACACATGCAGAGGGTGTGGGTGTCATTGCGAACACACCACAAGAAGACGACGACGAGTGGAGAGAAAGTCCAATTATACCAAAGAAGCAAAATATATGATGGTAAAAGGGAAAACCGCATCCAAGACATCTCTATAACCTGCTGCATGCGTTTGTGCTCCACGGCTATTACTGACTAAACCCTCATTACAGGAAGGAAAATCTAACAAACAGGCCTGACGCTTTAGGTTGGCTGTTTCTCCACATTTATTTTATTCAGACCAGGCAGTGAAAAAGAAAACTTCCTCATGAATTAATCCTTATTTTAACCTAAGAGAAATGTTGGCCTTGCTCAATGTTTGTCGAAGAAACAGTCGCAGTGCTTCAGTAAGAGGCATTAAAGGCAAACTTCAGTGACAAAAAAAGCCACCAAAGCTCCCGACATTTTTGCTATATTTATGCCCTTAGTTTGAGGCTTAAGAAGCAGAGCCGAGTGGGTTAATCGTAAGTGGCAGCACCCCACTCAAAATGAAAACGAGAAATCACAGAGTTCTGCTGCATCATCACCAGGTGTGCTACTTTTTCACAATGTCATTCATTTAGATTTTAAACAAGCATGCCCAGATAAATAAAGCGATTGAATTGGGAAATGTTACTATTAGGTAAGTAATGTAGCATTTACGTTATAATTGTGAAGCTTTTGTCACAGTGCCGCTCATTTACATGGTAAGTGAGGGTAGAGAGGTTCGTGCTGGGTAAATTTTTAACATATCAAACAGTCTGGCTTGTCTTGAAATGACATTATACATGATATAATTGAACTAGTTAGTTAGGCAGGGAAAATTGGAACGTTATTTTTAAAGGACGTTGTGTATTTCAGTGACACAGAAAGACACGGCAAATATGCAACCAATTAATTGGGATATTACAATAATATATCTGCAAATATATATGATCTGATAAAAGAGCTACTAAAAATTGTAGAAGAGCAGCATTTCTGTTCACAAAGGACTGCTGACTTAGCAAGCTTAGCTCAGCTAACGCCGCCAATGTGCGCAGTTTCACAAAAAATAAGGGTAAATTTTTTTTCATGTGTATTTGATGCGACCAACAGGCGCTGTGCTTTAAACTGAATGAGATTTATTTATTCAATCTCTGTAATCTAATTACATGCTGTGTTAATAGCAAACAATGTGATTTCTGCTCATGTAATAAAGGATCATGTAATGAATGGGGCCTTCCTTCTCATTTGGTGTTGAATAAAAACAGAACAATAATAGTTGTGAAGAAAGAAAGTATGTCTGAAAACATGTAATGTTCATGAAAGCATGTGGTTTAGCGCACTGTTAGCTGCAATAATAGGCTCCACTGATATTGTGCTTTGGACTTTTTCTTCTTTCCAGCCCATGCTATGCTATGTGTTTCTTAGTCCATCCCCCCTAAAGTCTGGGAGTACTTAATGATTTGAGAATGCCTGATTTAGACAGCAGAAATGCAGCAATTATGGGGATAAATAACAAGAAAGATAAACAAACATCAAGGGGGAGAGTCATGTGGTGGCAGAGTCTAAAAAAGCAGCTGGAAGCATCAGTTAATGGGGCTTTATCTGTCTCTCCACTGCAGCTTATGTGCATTCCTCTGTTGCTCGCCAGGGACTCAAAAATCATTCACTTGTTTTCCTCCTTCCATCGAGTCCCACCGAACTTTGTCCAAAATGTCGTTTTCTTCTCTATACTTTCATTTTCCATGTCCGTGTTCGAGTTGCCCGTGTCGGTCTGTGTTGCCACGGCCTTTTAGTTCCTTTGCTTCTTGCTCGTTGCACAAGTGTTCACTGAGCAGTGCTTTGGGTAAATTGGGTTGTGGACATGTGCTTGAGAAGAGAGGTCTGAAGAGAGAATAGAGGGGATTTAGATGATACGGAGGGCTGAGCAGTCAGTACAACAGAGATTAGGGCGGCCGTGTCAGAGACATGACAGTCTGCCAGCCGTCATGCTCGCAGTGATGAAACTTGGAGGAGGGGCAGGAGGAGGGTCTGTGTTTGTGTGCTCTAACCTGTGATGACAGATTGTATTGATGCAACTCTGACCCAACAGGAGGTCTCCCTCCTCTGCTCTGAGGTCGATCAACCGTTTCTGAGACGGACCGTTCCACACTTTTAACTGCCTCCTTCCTCTGGAGGAAAAAAAAAAAACACAACAGGCTCTACAACCTCCAGTAGTAACACTGGAGGTTGAGTCTAATGGGCATAAAGTCTTATGGCTTTTTAAAGGGAAAGAAAGGCTTAAAGCCAGACTAGGGTTGGCTGATGACAGAATGGCCAACTATCTTTTATGTCCATCCATCCATCCATTTTTCTAAGGCTGATCTTTCATACTGAGGATCATGTGGAACTTAAGCTGGGTTGGATTGACATGGTTAACATAGAACTAATAGTAATGGTTGCTATGGGGACTTCGTCATGAAGGCACTTTTTGCTGAGGTCCTCTAAAACAGAGTTCTGGGTATTTCTGCTACAACCTGCATCCTGTCAAGATGAGCCTGGTTTGACACAAATCAGGGTTTTTAAAGATTTTTTAAATGTTGCTGTGAAAATTCCTCCATCTTTTCCCCAGTTTTAGTATTTATTGAAATGTTTTCACAAAATATATTTAGAATTTTCACACAATATACTTATTATTTCACTTTTTTGTGGTGGTAATGATATGGGTGCACACATTTAGTAAAACACCTTATGTTTTTCTGACTATTTATTGAACTATTTTGTGTTGCTGAGTTTGAAGGACTGGCTGGGGGAGAGGACTGGTTGAAAGGTAAACCAGGAAGTGGAACAAACCATCAGGCTTCTGGGACTTGATGTTAGGTTGTTTTGTTTTTTACCGTTTTGTTCTAGTCAAAATGTTTTGGTTTGAATTAGTTATGTATGTTTATGCATTGTTTGTCTTTGTCTTCTCTCCCACCCCTCCCCGTTTGCTAACCTTTGTGTATAATTGAGTCTCACTCCCAGACTGCTGTGTTCATGCCGCAATCCAGTTAAACTATAGGAAGTCTCAGAGAATGTTTTGCTGTGATTTTTCTTAAATATTTACATTTTTCCTGAAGTTTACCTTTTGCATCCTCGTCCCTATTTACCATGGATGCCAAAAAGTTCAGTTTCAGCACAAATACTGTGAATGACATGAAAGTAGCTTGAAATACCTTATTGGTTTCAATATGATTATAGAGAAAACTCCCTGGCATTTCTGTTGTTTTGAAATGTTTGGCTAGTAAAGGGCTTTTGATTTTAAAAATACATTGAGCTTATGCAGCAATTTTAACAGTGTATGGAATATTTATTATTTTACTTTCAAAATAATAATAAAAAAAACCCCAAGTGAAATAATAAGATTATGCTAAAGGTGTTCAGCTAATTATTTTCTGAAACGCATTATTAGTGACCAACAATTAGTATCTTATTGGCCGTCTGGGAAAAAGAAGAGAGTGCAAACTATGTGTGACCGCAGCACAACAGAGGAGACCAAGCGCAGGGTGGGAGTTTATACAAAGGAGATCAACGACCAGCTCCACGCCTTATTGGCTTAAACTGAGGTCTTTATCACCATGTCCTCCTCCTACTTCCTCCCCTCGCCTCGACTCGTAAATTCAGAGCAGCTAATTGGACATGACTGCGTTTATGTTCCAGGTTCATAAATTTCTTTCTCTGAAGGGAGAAGATCGATTTTCCTCGAGCGCAGCCGTCCGTGGCCGAACAGGGGCCTCTTCAAACGTTCCCTCACCTTTCTACCACGCCTAGTGTCTTTTTCTGTCTCTCACCACCATCCATCCTCTCATCTGCAATTCCACTCTCTCTTTCTCTCTCTCTCTCTCTCTGTCTCTCTCTGTCTCTCAAGACCAAACAGATAATCTATAACTGACCTGCTCTGCAGGATTGTGGGGAGCAGGGATTACAATGCACTGCTTTCCAATACTTTTCTCACTGCCTTGTCAGCTAATTCAAGACTTTCACATTACCTAAAAACAAATCAAAGAGATTTGCAGCTCTATGTCAACTGTTTTTTTATTTTTATTTTTTAACAACAACCACAAAAACACACATTCCTTGGATAAATTTCCATTTCTTCATTTTTAAAAACTTTGCTATGGAGTGGAGAAAGCTGCAGGCCAATCAGAGTTAGAGACGCCCTTTTCAAAACTGCAATTAGCAGTTAGAATTGCAGCATTTAAAAGCCAAACTCAAATTTATTAGAAAGATGTCGACATAAAGGTTGTTCTCTTCTACATGTGAAAACGGGATAATCTGTGTGATCTAAAAATGGGAAAAATTTGTTTGCAATTTTGTAGGCAGACATCTCTCAAAATATTTTTGAAAAGGTTTGAAACGTTGTGCAATTTGATGCATTTTTAATATACACTAGTCTGTCCTTCAGTGCAGACTGCTTAAATACCTCCTGGATGACAATTAGGCAACAATTAAATGCATTTCACAGCTAAAAAAAAGTAATTACATAGTTAATATGCAACTTTTTAACACTTCAGACTATTTGTATTTGCTACAAAGCAACACAATTTTAAAGCAAATAAAAATTGCTTTGAAAGAATATTATTCTAAGAATATTTCAGAATATTAAAAGCTGACATGTTTGATACAAGAATAAGGAAAGAACAGAAAGTATTTTTGTACAATGAAAGCAACCCAGAAATAATACCAAAGATTTAAGTTTATGTTACCGTGGTTATTTCACATTTGACTCCCTCACTAATGATGTTCAAGATGCTGACGCCTCCACTGGGAAGATATTATGTCACCCAGGGATTCTTCTTCCGTCCTGGATTAAATGATTTCTGCTTATCTCTTACAGCTACATTAAGGAGTTTTGAAGTATTTGCTGCAAAGATAACAGTAGCTTACTCCTGCTCTTTTTTGAAATGACTCTTTAATAGTTTGTCTCACAGCATTTTACCATTCCATCCTAATGCATTGTGTATAGTTACAACCTACAGAGATAAATAAATGTCTTCTGTGCTTCGTAAACGTAGGTTTCGCTTTGAACACAGACAATCTTAATGATTAGAGCAACAACACACACCAAGAATCGAAGCCTGCAGGGCAAAGTGGTCATAATTTTACAGTAAATACCTGTTGCTCGGTTTTTAACCCATACAGGTTAGATCAGTTAAATGCATCTTTGCAATGTGTCCTTTCATTGAGTTACCCACAAAGCCGCTGCATGACTGGCTAAAACTACGATCTGAAAAAAAGAAGGACACTAATAAAAAAATGAGTAAAATAACAGCGGTATTTTGTTGTTCATGGATGCATCAGAAAACACTAACACTGTTTAACTTCATACAGCGATAATCTGTACTGCATCTGACCAAATAGAAAGTAAACAGTGAATGAGTTAACAAAGCCCCTTCACAAGCCTCACTGTGCTCTCTGGATCTCACTGTCTGATCACAGCTTTCCCTCTTATGCTGTTTCTCTTCCTCCCTGGCTCACTAGAAGCTTAAGTTCTGTTGCTGGGAGAAATACATGACTACAGCTGATAGTACTGTGGCTTTGCACAGTAAAAATACCCATTTTCTATGAGTTATTAGAAATAATAATACTAATAATAAAACACCCTCTTTTCCTCTTTATTTTGCTATGAAGCAATAGATTTCAAAGTGAGATGCTGTCTGTTCCATTTTCGGCCTGAATGCCCCCACGCAGGGTTAACCGCCTCGTTATTAAGACTACACTGGGATCCAAACCCAGAATGCATAGTGATTGGAGCATCTGTTGATTTTGCATACAAGCTGCTCCAGAGCACTCCTAAATAACTCTGAATCTGGTCAGAGCTTATTGTCGGCATTTAAAAAAAAACAACAAAAAACGCTGTTTTCTTCTACTTTTTTTTTTTTAGAAACAGTCAGACTTATGTTGTTGCAGCTCTTGCAGGCAAAATATGATTTGTTTATCCTTTACAGTTTCCTCTTAATGATTATTTTTACTTATTGCATTGCATTACAACTCTCTAGCAGTAGGGGGCTCTGCAACTACTGAGCCTCTTTCCTCAGACTTTCTGTAGGACTGTCTACAAACATAAAACAGGCTCCAAAGAACTACGTGTCTCCTATTCCTTTGAATACGACAGACACACACAAACCCAGTGCTTCTACTTGTTAAATATATTTAATGTCAAGAGGTTACTGGATGTTTTTGGCCCTGGATAAAACATTGAGAGGTGCGTCAAGCAAAAAGACATCCTAAATTATTCAGAGAGGAGGGATGACCTTGACTGTCTTTGCTATCCACACCTTGCGTGTCTTTGTAGTCAGTGTGTGCAGCGCTGATGCTGGACGGTGAATGTGTGAACTCCCTGGTGTGTTTTTGGGATAATTCTTTATTTTAGCGCAGCATGCTCTCAGTAAGAAAGTGCCTCAGTCTGTGACCGTGCACTTTAATGCGGGATAGACAGAGGGACGGAGAGAGACTTTTGTGGGACTAAGCTCACAAGTAAATTATTTACACAGCATAAAATAAATGGCTATTGCATGTCGAGCTGGCGCTCCGACCGGAGAGCGGCTCTGTGATTGGCTGTGTTGGGTCACGTAAAGAGCGGCAGGCAAACTGGGCCTTGCTTTGAGGTACCCGGCTCTCTGAAGTATGCAGTGTATGCACAAGACCAAACAGGTAAATAATGGAGCCGGGGCACGTCCTGTTCCCCCATCCGGACCTCAGAGGACTACTCTCATGATTGCGGCGGCGCCTGCTGAGAGCGAGAGAGCTATATATTGAAGCAGTTCAGGTGTAGGTTACATGCCAGCTGTGTGCTGTTTTTGCTGGCCTTTCAAACTACAGGGGGAAGTAATATGTTGCTCTCAGGGAGTTTTGTGTTTTTGATGACGCCTCATGAATATAAGTTAGGACCGTTACTTAACCACCCAATATAAGTGTTGTTCTATAAGATGCACTAGTGATACCAAGCCACCCAGGCATGGATTTGAATTAACTAGGGATCTTGCATAATACTCTACCCATAATAATGCAATGTGTACATAAAATCAATCCTTTACACTTATTTATCTTACTTTGAAACTGAGGAATTAGAAGATACTTTTGATCCTTTTCACTGTCACCTAAAACAAGATGTTCTCATATATTTGGTCGCTTTCTACTAGGGATGTCCTAATCAAATCCCAAATTTTCATCTCTAACAAAAATCAACCCATGAAACCTGTTGCTGTAGTATGTTGATTTAGCCAGCTTAGTGAGCAGTGCAGCTGCATTTTACTCAGCCATTTGCAACAATTTGTCTATTTTCACTTGAGCACATTTGGTTAAACTGCATCATAGACGCTATAGACACACATTATTTTTTTTTTCTGATCTAACAAATCTGTGTTTTCCTTACAGCAGAGGTTTCCAAAGCCAGTCCTCCGGGGACGGTATCCTTCATGTTTTCGTTCTGTCCCTGATGGTAGTTACTGCCTCCTCAGCATGTCAATGTTCTGCAGAGGCCCGCTAACAAGCCATCATTTGATCCAAGGCTGTTAAACCAAGGAGAGAACAAAAACATGCAGGATGCCGGCCCTTGAGGATTGACATTAGACACTCTAGCCCTAAAGGTTTTAATGGTTTTTTTAGTCATAGTGAAAGAGAAGTTTTTTTTGTCTGCTATTGTTCTCCATGTCCATGTCATGTGTCATATTTTGTGGGTTGTTTCGATATCCATAAAAGCAGCCGTATCGTCAATTTAAATTTGATTTCACTCTAAAACATAAAGTTCAGGACGCGAGAGAACTTTTTTTTGTTTGTGCATGTTGATATATGTTATCAGTCAAACTATCAAAGAGTCATATTAACGCAAAGAGTTAATATGACTCTTATTTGGAGAAAATAAGAGTCATATCTTAGTCTGCGGTTTCAGAAAAGCGCTTTGGATGAAAACATTCATCTGGAGCAAGTTCAATGCAATACAATTTAATTCAGTTTATTTAGATAACGCTAATGCACAATACATTATCTCAAGGCACTTTACCAAAAAGTCCCTTCAATTCAGTCATGCATACATTCTCATTGATCCTAGTTATCAAACAGCACATCAAATTCAATTTTATTATTGCAATTGGCTAAAATATTTTCTATTCAAGAAAATCCAGCTGATTGCCTCAAGTGAATGACTCGAGGCATGAACTCCCCCTAGACAAGAATATAGTGACAGCGAACAGTTGGTTACATTGTGTTGTTGATTTTAAAGCAAACACTCATACTAATCACGCATGTTGGGACAGTGGAGAGGAAAAACCAAATCAATGTTTGGTTATTCCACCAAATATTGATTTCTGAACTCTTCCTGTGTTAAAACATTAGTATTGTTGTTTCTAAATAAATATGAACTTGTTTTCTTTGCATGATTTTAGGTCTGAAAGCATCTTTTTTGCTATTTTGACCATTTGTCATTTTCTGCAAATAAATACTAAAATTTTGCCTTGGAATTTCAGACACGTCGTCAGTAGTTCATAGAATAAAAGAACAATGTTCATTTTACTCAAACATATACCTATAAACAGTAAAATCAGAGAAACTGATCATTTTAAGAGGTCTCCTAACTGGTTTTGGAGCTGTAGATTGTTTTTTTCAATAGGTTCAATAAGTTGTAACAACAGTACCAAACAGATATAGGATTACTCTCTATATATATATTTGTAATTTTTACACATATCACCAAAGTCCCCTGACTGCCAGATTCATCTCCTTTTACATGTGAAATACACAATATGGACATTTTAAGGTTGAAAACGTCCAGTGAAAGGATCTGACTCTCTCTTCTGGCCGCCTTTGTTCACGTTTCGGCTACAGCGGGATGCGGGACGCCGCGTGAAAAGCACCATATCAGCAATTCCACCCCATGATGCTAATGAAAAGTTGTACTTAAAATATATTTTTTGCTGAAATGTATCACCCATTAACGGAGGCACCTCCAGAAGCAAATGACCACTGCGAAGGCTCACCCTGCTGGGGGGCGGCGGGGTGATAATTATAGACCCGGCATGAATTGTAATAGCGTTGCAAGGGGAATAATGACACAGACTGCAGACACCGTCTCATTGAGGCAGACACGTCAATGCATTTTAACGCCGCTTCCACTGAAGAGGATCCCAGCCTCGGTCCATCCTCCCCTAAAAGTCCTGAAATCACCATAAAAACCGTGCTTGATATTAGAATGTTACCTCCCTGCAGACTCCTTACTGCTGCTGAATTTGTTTTAATGAACACTCTCACAAAGAGTAACACCTGGGGTGAGAGGAAATTGGGTGTAAGATGGAGGGAGGGGGCAGAGAGGAGGTTGTTATATGTTTTCTTATTTAAGATATGAACGCGGAGAAAGTAGTAATGGGAGACGGGAGGCAAAGGGAGGAATAAAAAAAGTGATGAAGAGGCAGAAACTTTGGGACGGGATGGGGTTTGTTGGGAGATCCTTCCTGTTCTCTGTTCCCCCGCAGAGCATCTAAACCCCTGAAGGGTGATATAACTGTTTGTGGGCTATCTATATCAACTTCTTGTTTATGAATTAGGATGCAATGAAAAGAAAAGAAAAGCAACCATTTTAGATGAGAATCAAAGTCCACGCAGGATCGCTTTGTCTTTTTCCTCTGATGTCTGTTTCCCTCATCATAAAAAATTAACCAATGCACTTTTGAACCTATAATGTGTCATGGAGTATTTTTATAGATTATTAATATTTAAAGACACAAGCACACCTGGATCTGTTGGGCCTGACTGTGAAATACCTTCAGTGATTGCCATATTTGCAGTCTGCCTGGTGGGAACGACTAAACCATTTTTGCGTGAAATCTTCTGGAAGGCTCTGAAATGTACAGCGAAATGCATGCAGACAAACACACACATACACACACACACACACACACATAGATACAATAGTGTTCATGGCTCTTTTACACCCATTGTTGAAGTTACAGTCTAATTCCCGAGAAACCACGAGGGGGGGGAGGATGCCTGGGGTGGAGGAACCGACTTGGGATCATTCAGAGGACAAGGGTTAATATAATTATCCTACCAAAACCTTGAGACGGAGAGAACATCATTAGTCATAGCGGGTGAAAAGCTACATGAGCTGCAGGGCCAGGGGAGAGGCGAAGAAAGGAGGAGGGGAAGGCAAAAAGGAGAGCATCAAAACCCACTTGTGCACTTAGCAAGACAATTAGCACAAGGACTAAAACTTGAGGGTCTGAGCTGAGGAAGAGAGAGAGAGAGAAAAAAGCAAGGACTTTGTTTAGCTTCACTATGAAGGGTAACAGGAACTTGCACCCTATTTGGTAATTGTGATATTTTCCTGGAACTTCTACACTGGTTTTGTTTGTGTTGCAAAAGTTTTTTTGTTGTCTTCAGGGGCCAGTGCGCTATGTAATCTTACAGCTAATGAAATCGCCTCTGTTGTTTTTTTTTATTAGAAAGTTACAGGAGAAATATTTCCTCTTGTTATTTCTAGTCCTTAAATAAAGTCGATGTCATGAGAATTACAACTTGTTGTAAATTATTTGAAACTGTGGATAAATATTAAAAAAATGACGCCTTACTGTTTTTGTTGAGCTCTACTTTTACTTGTGTTAGTCTATGAATATAAGAATTTTGCTCAAGTAAAATCACGTCTAGTATTTTTACTTAAATGGCTCTTCTGTAACCACTTATGCTTACGGTATCAAGAAATTCACATCTCACTTCTGTGGTTTTTATATTTCGTCTCTGCTTGCAGTTAATTTTACATCTGATTAAACAACAGTGGAAAAAAAAAACACACCTAAATCTGCTGATGTGGCACACATGAGTGTAGCTCAAAAAATCTGAACGCAAAAGGATGAAATGTCTCATGAAGCTCAACTTTTGAGGCAACCTTCACCGACAGCCGGAAGTGCTGAAACTCAACGAGAGCCACGGTTCTTAACTATTCACACATAAGCTATTAGAGTAGAGGTGACGTGTCAGCGACATCCCCTGAAGATTTGTTTGGCCGTCTTCGGAGGCCGCTGTCTGTCATCTTCCCCGAGGTCCATGACGGGACCAGATTTTGGTGAAAAGAGAAAGTCTCAGGCATCAACCACAGAGCGCTGACAGTAAGAGACAAGAGCGCATCTCATTAAAACACACGAGCCTTTTCTCACCGTGGCACATTCAGGCCCCAGCTAAAGAGTTGTTTATCAGTACCCATCAACATGGCTGCAATGACAAGAGACAGTTCAGCAGTAAAGATGGCAGTGTGTTTTTGATCACACTAGGCATGTAATAATGCTATGCTAATTAATGTGGCTGACTGAGAACAAGCTATCTCTTCAAGGACACCCTCCCTGAACCTCATGTTCTCCCACTTACAATTCCCAGCGCGCTTTTTCAGCTTTAGAGCACGCTTATGGTATCAAGAGATTCCCCCCCTCACCAGATGTAAGGTAAGACACAGTGCAAGCGCTTTTATTCATTTTCTGTTTGTGTTTTTAAAGGGATGTTTATGGCTGTGACGCAGTAGGGAATGTGGAAGAAGAGAAGAGAAATCTCTTCAAGGAGAGTGGGGAAGCAAAAAAATAAAAAAATAAAAAATCATCTGCGAGACAAAAGAAATGAAAGGAAAAAAGGCAAAAATCGCTGACTATAACTTTCTTCCTTTCTGAGAGGAAATAAACTGTGATTATCAAATCAGTAACAACCGTCGTGTCATAAATCATTGCATATGAAAGAAACAATGACGCATCCCTCATTGCGTTTCCACAGCTTTCTGCGTGCCTTTCTTTTCCGGGGACTGCTCATGAATGATTTAAAAAGTGATCTGTTTCCAAGGCTGTGCTGCCTCAAAGGGAGATAACTCAGGAGGGAGGAGCCTGAACCAGGTGGGAGGAGCCAAAAGTAAAGCTTTCCTGTGCAGAAGCCAACATATAAAGTATTTATTTACACTGGAGCTTGCAAAAATATTTATGAACCTTGAACTTTTTTTTTTTTTTTTAACCATCACAAGCTTCAATGTATTGCAGTTGTATGAGAAAGATTATCATAAAGCACTGTGAAATAGAAGGGAGTCTAGTTAAATTATACATTGTTTTAAGAATAAAAATCTAAAAGTATTGATGTGTATTTTCTATTCTGCTCGCCCGAGTCAATACTGTCTAGAACTGTCTTTCGTTGCAGTTTCAAGGTTTTATTCTTCCAATGCTCTTTCCTTTTAGAGACCAATATTTGTTTTTTTGTAGAATAACTCTCAGCCAGTTAAATGAAAAGAGGTCTGTGCAGAGAAATGTTCAGGTTTTGTGACAGAATATTTAAGTGAGGACTTTGTTGATTTCATTGTAACAAAGTAACCTATCTCAAATCTTTTGCAGCCACAAACAGCCTTTTTTTTTTTAATGGTTGCCCTGTATTTATTTACATAAAATCGCTAAATATAATGTGACAAGCTGTGAAAAGGTTTCACAGGTGTGAATACTTTCACAAGGTTCCGTATCCAATCATGCAGAGAGTAAAGTCCATCAGTAATGGAGCAGAAAGTGGAGTTTTCCTTCAATGTGATACAAGGTTTCAGCTGTGCGGATGGACAAATGGTGGCCATGTAAACTGGTGAATAATATTTACAGAGCGTCGCACTGCACATCATTCATCACAAAATCACACAGCCCAGCTAGTCCCCAGAAACTAGGCATTAATCCATCATCTGCCTGCAGCTCTTTTCTCTCCTTTATCCAGGCTTACACCTCCCATCCGTTCACCTTCCGTCTGCAAAGGACGGAAAAAGAAAACTTTGGGGTAATTCAAAAATAGAGGGACAGTCTCCAAAGTCAAAGTCGCCCTAACAAGCTCATTGAGACACACGCGCACACTCAACCTGCAGGCCCCAAAAAGCTGGGGTGTGAGTGTGGGGGGGTCAGAGGGCAAGCATCCGTTCCTTGTTCTCTTGTGCAGCGGTGGAGCAAGCCCAGAAGTCACAGAGACTCTCCACTATCTGCCCTGTCATCCTCATTCATGCTTCCACTGAAACGATAAACCTTTGTACAAGTAGGATTAGCAGCAGAAAGCCATTAAGGGTCTAATTAGTCCTTCCCTTAGGAAACAGTGTTGCTGCACAAGGGTTATATAATGGTGATTTGCAAGTTTAAATCAGCATGTTTCCGCAACAGTTTATCTTTATTATTAATAAATGGCCATAAATGTTAAGCTTTTACTTTGTTTGCATGTGTGATCTGAGTAATTCCTCAAATGATGAAGATACAGCACCTAAGGCAAAGATGGGTTAAATCCCTAAAGAGAATTTTTTCCTTGCAGTCTGAACATTTCTAAAATAAAAATACTAAACGAAAGAAAACTTTTATTTGCTAAAAATATACTATGTTATTAATTGTCAATACATTGCCCTTTTAGGGGAAATTAGGTGTGGTTGAAGCTTTTGTTGCCTATCTCCAGTTGATAGATTTAGAAAGACCATTGGAAGTCACGTGTTTGGGCTGTGACAGGAAGCTGGAGTACCTGGAGAGAACACATACATGTACAGGGAGTACATGTATGTGTTCCTGCTGTGTGCAGCCCGACGTCTTGTTTCCCTGGGATAAGAAAGTAATGTGGCTCAGACACTCTTCAAAATGGGAATGACAGGAGAACATGTCATTTAAATAAAACAGGTGCATGTTTATCTTTACAAATCAGGAAGGGCTACAACAACAACAACAACAAAAAAACGCCAGTATCTGCCATCTTGGTAATCAATATTAAAGTGTAATATATTGTAAAAAAAAAAAGAAGAAGAATTACATCAATGTTTCTGTTGCCATGTTTTCAAATAGGACATTAAAGCAGGGAAATAAGTCTCCAAAGTATTTCTGAGCTACCAAAATGTAAGAAACAACAATTAAACCCATTTTGGACCATTGCAAAAGGAAAAAGCTTTTTCTGTCCTACCATCACATGTGAATAAGTGACGACAGCCAAATATAACTCTGACTGCAACCAAAAGTTTGTACTTTTCGACAACAAGCAATTTTAGATGATTCGGGTGTGAATCAAAGAACGAAATATGCTGAGAACACCTCATGCTCTGTGATAAGGCAACAGAGAAATGGTTAGGTCAGGTGAGTTGAAGAGAAGCACATAAAAGAGGAGCCTTAAGATATAAATATAAATAGATTTTGCAAAGAGGCATATTCAAAATCATTATTACTGTGCACTTGAACCTTGTCAGAGTTTATAGCAAAAAACTAAGTGCTGCATTATTGTCAAAGTGGGATTGTACAAAGTCCTAACATGAGCACTTACTGGCAGCAGTAAGTTTGTAAAAAAGAAAAATAAAAATCTGTGCATTTTCTACCTTGAAACTTGGTCAAAATAAAGATTGGAGTCTAAGAGTGAGATTATGCCAAAAGCACTTAAAAAGATGATTTTAACACACCTGTGCTACCTGAAATTTATTACCTGAGATTATTTTAACCACAATTCAAAACTAAATTAGATTTGCACGTCATAATTACACTGCACTTAGACAACACAATTTGCTGCTTATATAAAACAAAATTAGGAACATTTAACATTAGTTATTTCAAAGGTCAATAAAACATTGCACCATATTGTAGAAAGAATATTTCTTAAAGTTGTTCCACATTCCTGGAAGCATCAAAACCTCTGACTCTGGATGTAAATGATTTTTTAATAACAACCACTTGTTCTGTTACGCCCAGAAGTGCATAATCAGTTTGGCTTTCTTTTCATTTTTACAGTGAGCAGCATGTGAACATCTGAGTTGTGATAAGCAGAAGGTGAACCTGGCAGATCCACTCATGCATGGGTCTCTAGAGAAGCTGCTGTTTCTACAGGATCCCTTTGAACAGAACAGAGGCTTCATTCATTTTTGTGGGCTGGCATGAAAGGAGCCTCTGAAGTGGACTTTTTGAGACTACATCTTTTTTTTTTTTTTAAAGCTGGTTTTATTGTTTTAGTTCCACTGTGGGATCCAGAGTTTGTCACAGACACTTTGCAGCAGTTGGTCACTGTTGACAGCCTTCCTGCCGGCGCCGACATCTGAAAAGGCAAACCAGCTGTAAACACAAACACAGCTGAAACTGATAGGGGTAAAGTTCCCCAAAGCAGTTAAAACTTGTGTGGTTTTTGGGAAAAATGAAGGTTACTTAATGTGAAAATGTCATATTTCAAGAAGTGGTGGCTTCAATACTATTATTAATTCATATTTCATGTGAGTGATCACAGTTTTAACAAGTAGCAATGTTATTTTATTATTATTTTGAGCAAACTTTAGTTGACGACTTTATAAATCATGTGAACTTAAACAGTCATGTGAAATGCTGACTTATTCTGGCTCTGAAACCCACCATCTCATCTGTGATTGGCTGTTATCTCTGACATCTAGTATTAATTAAATATTACCTGAGTGTTTCTCTTTGTGATAATACTTTAAGATTAGTTTTGAGGGGCTCAATACATCCAGTAAATCTTCTCGCCGTCCGGCAAACTCCATGTGTGTTACCACCGCCTCTGGATTGTGTCCATCAGTGTTGATCCAGAGATTACAGAAAACTGAAGAAGTTGCGATTAATGGTGTCAGCACTTTTTCTGTGATTAATTAATTTATATTAAGGGATGTCCCTAGTTTTCTCCATAAGGACTCCACGCCATGAGAATCTCACACTATTTTGCTGATGTCTTAAAAGGGCAAATGTTACGGTTAAAGTAGTTGAGGCAGCTAGAACAAGTACGAAGTACAAGTGCACCTTAAAGTGACACGTCACTTGAAAAGTTTAATCTGGCCATCGTTGGATGTGTTGAATTACATCTTTATATTTGAACGTTTGTTTCCAACCAGCATAATGAAAATGTTTGATGGGCGAAATTCTTGGACTGGTGCAAAATGAACAAAAGTGGGAAGATTTGCCAAGAATGTTTTTATTAATCAACAATGAAGTTTGAAGATGAACAGATGCTGCTGTCGTTCAGAGCCAAAGTTGCGAATCTGACTTGCTGACTGAATATAGGCACTAACATCCCACTGGCCAGCAGTTATCATTATATAGAGTTGTAAATGGTACTAGTGATGCTTTAGAATATTTCAAAATTTCATATCTAAGTTTAATATGTTTAAGGAAGCAAGAAATATTACCACTGGATGAAGTACTACAAAGTGGCTCTGCTTCCGTCTGGAGTGTAAGCCCCAAACAAAGATGAACACCGATGGAAAGTTTCCTGTGCCAGTTTGTGAGGAGATGGAGAGCTTAAACCTCTCAGCACATTAGCTCGATCAGCAGGGGGGCCAGAATAGCACAGAGAGAAACACAGACACGCAGAGGATAAATGAGTCAAGCAGGCATGAAACAACATGCCTGTAAAGAAAAAGAGAAACTTTGAAAAGGTATAATATTTGGATACGTCGCTCCCCGCCTGGTCAGCTCTCGACTAATTCACACCACTGGAAAATAATTAGTGGTTGCTTTCAGGCAAGATTGAGCCTACTGAGTGTAATTAGGGATTAAGCCTACAGAGCCCAGTCACTGCACTCACTGCTTTGTGATTTAGCTGCTACGGTACAAATGATGGTGTTCCGCCTATTTTTAAATAATCCGGTAAATTATTCCTCAAATGAAAGTTGTGAAATTTGCACGGCGTTTTATTAGCGTTGAATGAACGCAAATAAATTCAACGCAGCACTCTCTTTAACAGGAAGCATAGTTGTCTGGTATGAGTTTATCAATGAGCATTCGTCAATGAGTGTGCCACTTCAGGTTGACCCGAGACTGCTCTCTAATTCTGAGATTACACAGAGCACAAATCTCCGTCCAGAGTCACTCACAAAGTACCTTGTTTGGATATTTCTTTTCTCCTGCACTCAGCAGATGTCGATATATGAAAAACATATTATCTTAATGCACAATCTATATTGCTCAAAGTAAAAAAAAAAAAAAAAAAAAAAGTAATCTATTTCATATTCTATGAATATTTTTTCATGAACGTTGCCTGGCTTGCACCAGACTGGCATCGTCTGCCGTAATGGAAGAATGATCAGTGGTGTAATGTGGCACATTTGCTGACTGTTGCTCTTTACACCTGATTCAGCTAACTGCCATAACACAGTAAGAGACACTCAGACTGCTTGGCTTCTCTTAAATGCCATCTTCTCCAATCAAATCAAATTTAGAAGTCGAGGAGAAGAGAACTTGATGCTGCAGCGATTACAAGCCTGGAAGGGTGGGGGGTAAAACAAAACAACAAAAAAAAAAATTGCAGACTTTGTCTAGCTCCTCATCCTGCTCCATCTCCTTTCCTCTCTCTTGGCCTTAATCCACTTAGTTGGCTCTTCCTGAGCTTGGAGCCTTTGCTTTATTCCATTATAAAGACCCACCATATGATTTGCTGTTTATTTCATTAAAAGTGGCCCAATCCATGACCCTTTGTCTAATCCATAATGCAGACTAGTGAGCTGCTATAGTCTGCACCGCAGTCCGGACAGATGGGACCGAAGGGTGCAGGCATGGAGCGATGGAGGTCAAATGGATAAGGGAGAATTTGAGAGCCGTACTTATGAGTGAGCCTTTCCCAGCGAATATCATTTCACTGATGTAAATGATGATAGAACTGAGACTTTGCTACTCTATCTTTTGATGGTCGGAGATAGCTTTCATATGGTCCAGCGGTGATATGGAAATACCCTCATCTGCAGTTTGAATCCAGCCTGCGAAATGAACATAAATCCCTGGGCTTTTAAAAACTGAAACACCTTTGCTTGGAGCTCATTCTGGAGCCGGTGCTTCAGCACATCCCGTTTAACCTTGAGAGAACTGAGCGATGCTGAGTCATTTTCTGTTGACTCGGTCCGATCTGAATTGGTCTGAGTTTGACCTTTCTTCTGTCTTTGTCCACTTCCAAACACTTGCTCCACCTTTGGCTGCCCTCTCAGAGCCAGCCTGCTCGACACTTTCATCTTGTCAACAAATCTCCCACTCATCAACCTAATCTTGCCTGCGTTTGCACCTAGTGGTTCATCGGGTTCTATAGATATTGATAATACAGCAGTATTTATCCCTTGGCCGGACACTCTGACAGCCCGCATTCAAAGGACTCGCCCTGTAGAGGGAACATTTGCGCTGATTGATCGGAAAAAAGCTTGTTTTGCCGTCTCTGTGCAGCCTCAATTCAGACCATTAAGAACAGTCAACTAATAATAATTACTTTTAACCAGGTTGAGTCCAAGAGCCTCAGCCAGAAGCCCGAGGACAGACAATACGGCCAGGAAGTGACTACAACCCTCTATCCATCGATAACGCTGGCATATCTCATTACCGTGGCGACCTGCGGTACACTGCCACTCGGTCCTGATCATATAAAACCCATTTCAGTGTGCTGTCCCCGATGGAGCGCCGGCCTAGTGGAATATTCATTATTCAAATTTTAAGCATTGGAAATCCCAATATGTTACTGAGGCCAGATGAGACGAGATGAAATAGCTTAGCCTTTTGTCCAGAGAGCATTGACTAATCGTCTCGCTCCCCAGAATCAATTTCCCAGCCGTAAGCATCAGACACTCCTGATTGTACTGTACTGTTGAGGACCCCCTCCACCGCTATCACCTAATACCCCTCCCGGCTGCCCAGAATAACTTATTGATTGGTGATAATGTTACGGGAGGTGCGGGTGGCTGGGGCGGAAGACGGACTGGCCTCAGTCATTCTCCGCAGGGCTAAATTTGGGTCCTTTGTCATCAGATCTAGAGCATGCTGACATTATCACCAGCTGTCACCAGAACACAAATTCTTCAAATTTTCTTAAAAAAAAAAGTTAATAAAAGCTCATTAGAGACAATATCCAGTTTTGTAAAGTTTTTAACCTGCTGAGGTCATAGATACTCTCACTTAAGACCTGTAATATAAGAACACATGAGAAGGGCATTCATTCATCACATCTTTTCTGGCCTTCCTGTCATCTTTTAATAATTTACGGTAGAAGTAGATGTGGTGTCTTGTTTTTAAGCAATGACAAAATGATTATCTTAAGTTTGAATTTTTCGCAAATTCAAAATGCTGCACAGAAAAGGTTCTAATCTAAAAAGGATAGAGACAAACTAAGCAACTTTTCTGTACTATCTGCAGCATTCAGCCTTCCTTGTATTTGATGATAATCTCTCGGTTGCATTCAGAATGAACTGGAGCGATGTCCGGACAGGTCATAGAAAATCTAGTCTTCTCATTTTTCACACACTTTAAACATTATCTGCGGTTTCTGTGTTAATTTATGACATATCTTATTCTCTGTAAGTGGTTTACTGTGTGTATGGTTCTTTCAGTAAGCGCCACCGATCTGAAAAGAAAAATCTAATTTTTAATTTTCTGAGTGGCTAGTAACCGGGAAGATCAAACTGAAATGAATCAGTTTCCTATCACCAAGTAAAAATGATTGTGGAATCAATAAATTCCAGCCCCGGGTCATTTCATCTGGTTGAATATTGCGTAATGATAGCGGATACAGCCAAGAATCAAAAACAAAATTTGCTTCAGTGGATGGTTACAAGATGTTTTGGGTTTTGATTCAAGTTTGCCCCCCTGAATATTGGGCTGATAACCTCTTGCTCTTGCTCTCTCTCTCTCTCTCTCTCTCTCTCTCTCTCTCTCTCTCTCTCTCTCTCTCTCTCTCTCGCTCTGATTCTGTGCTGAGCCTGAAAAGTGTCTGTGATCAATACCTACAGGCCCTCCGCCAGAAGGCTGGTGTGTCTGTGGATATGTGTGTCTATATGTGTGCTGTGTCAGCATCCACTCAGGACTTCATCAAACACTCCACACACCTTTTCCTCACACGCAGACACGCATTTACAGACACCCACATCGGTCAACGCCCCACTCAGACGCTCATTTTCCTCTTTCCACCGTCTTGCTCAGCAAACCCGAACGTCGCGCACACACAGGTCCTCTTGCATACACAAATTCATCCCACTGCACACCCGTCCCAACAAGGATGTTAAATACCATTCAAATGTCAGCGGCGCCGTATTGATTGGAATAATAACTCTGAAAGGAGGAAGAGATGGCTTGTTGATGCTAAGCAGGTGCATGATCGCCGTAACATCGTTCACTGTCACAAAGTTGCCACGTAAGGGTTTCCGGATCCCCTGGCAGAATGTGGATCAGGGTTTACGTTCGACCACCGAGGCCTTTTATTTCTGTCATTAATCATTGTTCAGTGACAGGCACACCCGGATTCATGCTGAGAGCGGGGTCATTCTGAGAGCCCTCTGATCACGGCTGCTGTGTGTGCATGTCAAAACCAGAGGGTATGTTCACCACCAGGTGATTTTTGCTTCCTGTCATGTATGATTGCAAGAAAAAAAAAGACATATATGACCACGTTCTAGCAGCACAGCTTGCAGAGTTTGAATGCTATCCATGATCTTATGGATTTTATTTTCACTTAAGTGCAAAACTGATAGCTAGATTCTTAGTATTTCTCATTTGTATATCTTATCATGCCCTACATCAGCAAACTCCTCTGAATTCATGTCAGAGCTTTAGATACTGATTTCATGAAGAGCTTTTTAAACAGTCAGTAATACATTGTAAAAGATTCAAGTGTAATGAGATGTAAGATGTAATTGCTTTTGTGTGTTTTAACTTGTACTTTGCTTTTCAGAAATTTTAGCAGTGCATAGATTGTGTCTGTTAGCATAGCTTTTCAGACACCATCCATTCATCCACACATTACCTGTAGCCAGTTAACCCTGTTCAGACTCACTGGAAGGTCACAGGCAAGAGGAAAAGACACTAATTTATCAACCATACACAGATAAACACCTAACAGACATTTAATGGATCTCCAGTTTACCAAACGTTTATGCTTAGGAATTGCTGAAAGTGCGTGAAAAACCTAGGAGAACTTTCAAACTTTGCACAAAAGCACCCCGATCAAGATTCAAACTAGTGGTCGTCCAGATGGGAGGAAATAGTGCAAATCACGTATCCACTGTACAGCAAGGAAGCAGTGGTTACCGCAGAGTAAACAGATACGTTGTGGTAACTGGTCTGATTTCACCAGATGTGAGAGTAAATGACTGGAATCAACCAAGAGTAAGTGTTCTGCAAGGCAACAGCAGTTTGTTGCTCTTTAGTGCCATTAAAGATGATCAGAAGTTAGTAAAACTAAACTGTAAAGGGGGCAAAAAAGGGTTGTTTTTGGTAGTTTTTCATTAATTTTTTCTCAATGTTTCCATCATGTAACAAGCTTACTTCACTAGAAACATGAGGATGAAATCCTTCCTAATCTTCCATCTGATCAGAGTATTTTTAAACGATTCTTACCGGAGTCTCTTGATAAAGCGGCTGGCTTCAGGATGGGAATGTGAAATTAATACATTTCACAATGATCTAAGCTAAGGATTAGTTCATGGGGTGCACGAAAAACATCATGTAAAAGCTTTTTTCCTGATGCACATTATGGGTCGAATGATCAATAAGTCATATAAAAACAGAAAGCAAAAAATGTCACCCTGGCAAATCAATAAACTAAAACCTAACAGTACAAATACAGCAGTTTGTTGAAGACAGTGGATGTGTATGTTCGGTAGATGGATGAAAAAGTTTTGTTTACCAATAAATCTTTGCTCGTTTATCTGACACTTTGATAGCAGCTTTCTTAACCAATTATTGTTACAGCATTTTGTACTGTGGAATCTATGATCGGGACAAAATACCCATTACTGTCGGAAAAAACCCCCCAATGCACTGCAGTGATTTTAATCAAATATCAGACTTAGAAACATTTGTTTCTAAATGATACTGATCAGTTTTTTGAGTAAAAAAAACCCCTAGGAGTTTCATCAAATATCTCTTTCACTGAAGAGTTTCTGTTTATATGGGCAAATGTTTTTACAGTGCTATTGCTGTAGCTTAGGTAAAGAAGCAAAGCCTTTATATACTTTTACAACTGAGTGTTTTACAAGATGCTGCTGTTAGTCTGCAAAGACATCCAAATACCTCTAAGAACAAACCTTTTTAACTATTTAAAGAGTGAGCTAAAAGAGCCTGAAAAGACCCTAAATCTAGCAGCAAGAAACTGCTAAGTCGGCAACACTGTAACCTTACAAGCTTTCTTTCTTCCCTTAATCAAGTATTAATATGGGGTCTGTGTGTGTGTGTATGTGTGTGTGTCTTTGTGTGTGAGGGACAGCGACAGAGGGCTGAACAAGTCTCAACCAAACAAGATTTAGCTATTTTCTACAGCATAAAGCAAAGACAGGTCACAAAACAAAAAAAATCCTATTCACCCTTACAAAGTAATAACAAAACACGTCTTTGATAAATTCTTATATCTGTGAAGAGATTTAGGAGAAAACCAAAAACACAAGCTGTCGATCTCAAAGGTCATTTTAAGATCGACCCTGCTGTGGTCGTAGCGAGCCGCTCAGGAGGAGTGTAACAATGTCATGGTCGGACTGCTGGGAAAGTGGGGAGAGAGAGGTGTCCTGTCAAACCAGCACTTTCTGAAACCACCCAAAAAAAGTCTTGCAAAAGCGCACAAGGGTCAGCGCGACACTGCCGGACCACCACAGAGTAAAAAAAACCCTGTAGGCTCTAAATTGCCCCGCTTGAACACCATGGAAGAGTTAAGGACATTTTATTGACAACCAGGCTGTTGTCATTGATCTTCACACAGATCATCAGTTCATCTAGTTGCAGCGTATAGAAACACTTTTTCATTTGTTTCAAGCCTTGTTTCGACCAAACTGCAAAAGTACGAAGCGGCAAAATGACCAGCAACATCCCCATCTTCTTCCTCATTTAATTGTATTCCATTTAAAATATCTAAAACATTTTTTTCCCGGCTTTTAATACATAATAAGTCTCTGCTTGATTAAATGTGTAAACCTGTTATGGTTAAGGTGCAACAAGCAAGAAATCAGTTACTCCTCACCTGGCAGGAACCTCAATGTTGGAGATTGCGTAGAAGTACTTTAGCAGGTTGTCTCTCTGGACATAGGTGCCTCCGAGCGCAGGCTGTAGCAGCCTTATCCTCAGGTTGGTGAAGGTAAAGAAGTCCTTCAGTCCCTTCATACTTTCCATGCGGGTGTACAGGTTGTCCATGTTCTGCAGCCGGGGGCCTGCAAACAGAGCAAAGCGCTCCCTCACCTCGAACTTCACGTTCTTATCGTTCTTGGAGCCGACCCAGCGCGAGTACTGCTCAGTGCAAATGACCCGTGTCAGGTTTGTGGGTGAGAGGTCGCGCACTCGTCTGGGCTGCATGTCGAAGGCTTCTTGGCAGTCGTCGGCGTAGTATTGGTAGGGTAGCCAGGAGCGCCCGTGGTCCATGGACTTATCCAGCACCATGATTGTGGGACGGCCATATTCAAACGTGATCTGGATGTCGTCTGTGAGCTCCAGACTCTTGTTCCAAGACAAGGTGATGTTGGCGAGTAGGGCCTCTGGATGTCGAACCCAGGTCACCGTCTGCCAGTAGGTGATTAGGCCGTTGCGTTCACGGTCCTGCATCAGCTGAGGAGGGTGAGCCAAGTCTGGGTTGGAGGCATCGCACTCGTCACTGCACAAATATGGGTTCTCCTACAAAAGAGATGCAGACAAAGCAGAAAGGTCAGTAAATAACCAAAAACTGTGACTAGATATATGAACTTGCTCCAACAATGTCCAAAAATAGAATATAAAGTAACCCATTTTTTCCACCAAAACAAAAACAAAAGTCTTAGTGAGGCAGACCCTGCCAAGACACTTGGGAGCTCTGAAAAGTAAACTTGCAAAACAACACAACACGAAGTGTGAAGGTCAGGGGGATGGTGCATCATCACCGTCTTTGCATGGGCAGCAGAGTGCTGCTGCACTTTAACTCTAGAGGATTGATCCTCCACTTCCTCCGATGCCAAGACTTTGAAACTGCTGCCCTGCCACACAAGCAAAAGTCAACAGGATTATTCACAGCGCCCCGCAAGCAAGCCTGTTTCCACCCGCTGTAAGAAATGTCTTTTACTCTGATTGGAGATCTTCTTGTGCGACATGGAAAACAATTTCGTCAGCCACTCACTCATAATTGCATACCCCAAAAACGCATCGAGTCTGTTGAAATGCCAGAACGCTATTACGAAATGGTGATCTAACCGCTGCGGTCACAAATATAATCACCGAATGAATTATTTTCGAAAACAACTCTCTCTTTTTTTATGATTGAAGTGTGACACGTTGCACATTCACGTAACAGCGGGTTTTGACTGAAACGCTCACAAAGGCTCAGATTAGCTCTCGCGTTCACATAGCTGACTGTTATCTGCCAGATTTCTGACAATCCATTCAAAACAGGAGTCAAAATATTTGCACAAAGAATTCCCAGAGATCTGCGTTCATCTCTCTTGATGCTTAATTTGCTAAATTCAGCTCGGGTTCTGTTTGGTTTGTATCACATACAGAAGGCTCATTGTATGCCCCCAGGAAGCACTAATTACTTTGAAAGGGGTTATTATTTTCTCCCCTATTTATTAAAGTCGTGCTGTCTGTCGAATGAGTCAGTTCATACATTTCATAGGAACTGACTCATTCGTATGAAAGGATTGAGTATTGATGTTAATGCTTCTGAACTTTAAATTCTCAAGTATTTACTTCACCTTCATGTTTTGTTTAGGTCCAGAATATTTTTTTTTTTTGACATTATCATTTGTCCTCCTCTTTCATCACATGAGATAAAAATGGTCGTTCTTAATTATGATCAATAACAGTAGTTTGCAAATAAAATTTCATTTTACTCCTCTTTCTCCACTTTTTGTTCTTCTTTTTGTTGTCTAAAAATGACGATTACATCTAATTCCAACATATAAAAATGTCACAAGCCAACTTGAAAAGCAGTTTTTATAAAGTAACGTTAGTAGGCATGGGGAAAAAGATGTCCAAATAAATATTTAAACAAACAATTAAATTCACACACTCAGTACAGCGTATCAAAACAGAAAACATACAAAAAAAAGTGACAGGCTGGAGAAAGTGATCAAATTATCCTGCAAATATTCAAAGAAATACCAGCTTTGAGACAAGTGAAGACACAATGGCAGCTAGACAGCAGCGCAGTTAAGAATGAACTAGTTTGTTTTTTATTTACAGTTAAAAGAATAGCAGCTTTATTATGACTCACTAATTATGGAGTGATCTCTTAAGTGATGAGGAAGTTCAGAAGGCTGTTCATGGCGGCTGCCAAGGAACAGTGTGGCTTCTTGCTTCCCTCCATACACCGAGACGCAGGCTTTTACATTTTTTTTACAGAAATCACATAAAGTGGAGGGGGGGCAGCCAGCTGACTGAATACGAACACCGAGAAACTGATGCCTTCAAACCTTTTTTATTTTTTTGTTAATTGCGATAATTTTTCATGTAATGAAAAGAAGACATTTGAGATTACATTATCACATCAGAATTTGTGCAGAAATGTGTTCAAGATAATGCTTAAAAGCTGTCAAAAAGTACTTCCAGCAGAACATTTGTATGCAAAGAAACAAATAAAAAGTGGTTAATTGTGTTACAATTTGGATAATTAATTAATCAAGAAGAGTGTGTTAAAGTCCTGGCCCTAAGCTTGGAATGTACATAATGTAAGCCCTTGTTGCAGACATACCTTTAACACAATTTATGTTTTTTCCAATATGTTGCCTGATGTTTGAGGGAAGTGTAACTTTATGGAACATATGGAGAAGTGTTGTCTTTAAGTTATGTTGCACACTTAAGACATAGAAAAGTAGAAAAAGCTAGTCACATTTTTTTTTTGGACTGTGTGAAAAAAGCGTAGAAAGCACCACAAGTCCATGCTGTCATTAAATTAGCTTAAAAAGTTTAATTTTATCATGTGTGAGTTACAGCTAGATAAATACTGGATCACAATCTGATGCACTATTAATCTAAAAGTACAAACAAAGTTTATTTTCATTTCATGAAGCTGTAATTGACTGCCTACATTTTCACCCATAATTTGTTTTTTGACCATCAACCTCAAACCCCCTGCGGCCTTTAAAAGGTGGATGCAACGTTTCCTTTCACATCATCGATGGTAAATGGCGGCAGAAACCAGCAGGGCGCTTTAACCTGCTCAATCCGAAGCGCACGCTAATGAGCCTTCCAGATATCTGTTTGCAGAGCAGGTTTCGCATGGAAATGTGAGTATTCCTGCATGCTGAGCAGATGGAGAAACGTTGTGTGAATGGCCAGAAAAGGGAAAACTTTGGGGGGTGTTTTTTTTTTTTTTTTTTTGCAACTATTGTGAATTTCAACTTTTTATTGCCTCCTTTCAGTTCTGCAGAGGCTGAGCGGTCAATTTTGAAAAGATCTCGGTGGAGGATCACATGAAACAGCAGTTTCTTCTTTATGATGTAAGCTCTAACGTGAAAGCAATACCGCATTATATTGATGCGCCGTGCGAGCGTAGATCGTGTGTCACTGCTTCTTTGCAGACGTTCACTTTTTCACATCCGGAGCCAGTGAGGGGCAGCGTCTGTCGGTGCTGCTCGGCGGGAAAGTGAGCAGTCACTCAAAGCCACTCTTGCGGAGTAACACCGAAAAGGAAGAAGTTTGGAATCCTGTGAGGCTATCGCTATAAATCATCTGATTTGTGGTGACAGCGCAGAGCGGGAAAACTCTAAACAAAAGCAAACGCTGAGGTGGTGCTGAGGAAAGCTGGGCTCATAATGCATGTGAAGACACAGCTGTGGAGCGACACTATCTATACACCACGACCTGCAGATGATACATCTTGCTTCACACTGAAGCCACATCGCAGCGTTGTTTACTACCTGATAACCCAATTACCCCCATTGCAGCGACTCAGATAGAGATCACTGTCAGCACAAACACACTTAGGATGATAATCTACCGCGCACGCAAACAACTGCACACAGACAAGGTAATTAGAGTCAGGTGAGGCGAGTTGTTGCGGATGTTGGGAGCGCGAGCGGCTGCCCTGTTGGAGGTCCAGCTGCTCCTGTTTGCTCGCCTCCCGACCCCGCTCCAGACGAATGTTTACACACTTGGAAGCGAAGATTAGAACGCTGTTGTTCTGGAGATGACCCCTTGACCCTACAAATCCTATTGAAAATGACCGCCCTGTCATCCTGTCCCAGATACAGAGCGAACTCCTTCCAGGTTAGCCCCCGCGCTCCCACAGAGGAGTCGCCCTTTGTGTGGCGGCTTTGTGCGCAGGCGAAGCCGCGTCAGCAGCAATGGAAATAAAAGTTCATGCGATTTTTCTTACACTTTGTTGGAGCCCTTGTTGTCAAACAGCTGCATGTTGCTGCTCGTCATTTTGCTCTGACCTCACAGAGCCCTATGGGATTAGCTACAGTAGAGGTGATACTCACTGTACAATAATAGAGGCGGGAAGATTTTCATCCCCCACAAGAGCTTTACGCGAGGTTATGCCTAAGTCCTTTTGTGCACCTTGTCCTTCTTATCCCCCTCCGCCGCCTGCCACTGCTTTGTCCCTGCTCCTCGGCATATCTGCGCCAGTACAGTCACAAACTCCCGCAAACACGCTCTGCCTCTGTGTGATCCAGGCCTAATGCTGCAGCAGGTGGCCCATGTCGCTAAGCTCCTCCAGCAATTATCCTCACTGGGCTCTTGCCTCCACCACAACAGCTGCCATTATGCCCCAGTGACGAGTGGATTCCTTGTTTTGACTCGCGGGACAACAATGGGAACCAAGACAATAAGGAAAAGTATTCGAACCCCCTCCAACGTTTTTCACTCTTGTCACATTGCAAACACAAAACGTCAACGTCGGTACAGCTGTGATGTGAAAAGCAGATAGTTTTGAAAGTAACTAATCTGACTTTTTGAATCGGTGCTCTCTAGAATCACCTTTCTTCTTTTTTTTTTTTTTGCATCCGCCTTTCACTATAATTTCAATTTGTCGTTTCCGTCCACAGACACTTAAATGTCCTTTTATTCAAACCATTCCATCCACCTCTACGTTCATCAAGCGCATCAAAGTTCCAGCACAGATTTTAACTCAAGTTGAGCTGGACACCTGCAATATTCAGTTATCGTAAAGCCAAATTTTTTATATCGTTTTATTCATTTTAGCCCTCACCATCTTGCACAGCAGTGTTTTATGCACTGCGGTTATTTGTTCGTCTTGCTGCCCTGTCCACCCCTTTGGTGTACTCCTTGTTTTGCAAATGTTCATAGCATTTGAACTGAATTAGGCTCTAACCAATTTCCTGACCATGCCAAAGAAGAGCAATTCCATAGCATGACGCTACCATCATCAATTTTGTAGCACAAAGCTGGTGTAACATCATTGGTATAATGTTCACAATATTCGTGAAAAACCGATTTTTTATTTTTCCAGGTAAAACACTTTGCCAACATGTATTTACATGGAAATCACTGTTCTTTACCTGCTTCTCATCGCCCTTCCTGTTCATTTCTCTCCACTCGAAACACGTCGCTGTGCTCTCCTGCTCTCCCTTCTCCTTCCACTTTCAGAAGTTTCTATCTTATATTGGTGGCGAGGGGAATAAAGGCAGGCACACACACAACACAATTTATTATGTTTTGAGGAAACATCAAACAGAACGACCTTCCCATTAAAAAGGCCACAGAAGGGATGAGAACGGGATATTGCTTTTCACTTATGACATCTTTCCGTCACGCTGGAAGTTCTTTTTCAAGGAGGGTGATGGTGGTTCCTCTCCAGTCTGAATATTGCCTGACAAATCTGCACGTGCTTAGAGGGGAATACAAACATTTGGGTATCCCTAACAAAAAAGAAAACAGTCCCTTCAAGTACCATAAGAGAGCGACTGCAGATGTTCTCTATCTTTTTAGGACTGAAATGAAACAAATGTGAAGTTTAGGAAAGCAGCTGGTAAGCAGAAGTGGACAATTCTGGTTTTGCTCCAACACCCACTAATTTTTTATTTTTTATTTTTTCATCTAGATGTAGATTTAGTTCAAAAAGACTGGGATCACTTCTGCTTTAGAGCTGCACATCAACTCATAACTTGTTCAGGCAATCATATATAAAATAAATTAAACTTTGTTAAAAATTCGTCTAAGCAGCTACAAACCCTGAGCTGCATGTCTGTGCTGGATTTCTTTTTCTTTTTTTTAACATTTATTTTATTTTACTCAATATTTTTGCCCTGAGATTGCTTTAAGAATGACAATCCTCTTTAAAAAATGAGATTTTAATTGAATTCAGGAAGAGAAAATAAGACAAAAAAAAGGAATCACAGATGGCTGAGGTGAAAAGTTCTGCACAAGTGAAAGAGGAACAGATTAATAAGACGCAACTTCAGCGGTTCATCACAGTTTAGTCAGAATCAAAGCAATAAATACTCACTGTGTGCAGGTATTTAAAAGAAAATTAACAAAGTCTTCTCAGCTTTCATTTGTAACTAAGCGTTTACTATCCCTATCAAAGTTTAATTCAAATTACCTATTGTCACAACCTTACACAACTCCATAAAATAGCTGTGATTCCTGAGCTGGCCAAAGCTTTGAGAGTTTTGAGAAACTGGCAACAGTTCTGGTGAAAATCGCTCAAATAAAAACTAAAAGGCCAAGGGGGAAAAGTAATCATAGTGCTATAAGTAGGTGCTAAATCCTTTGATGGTAAGACTTAACCAGGCAGAGTGCTTAAAGGTATGCTTCCAGTTCCTGTTCTATTTCATCTATAAAATAAGTGCTTCAGCATAAAAACTAAATAAATGCTTTATCTCTAACTCCATATTAACAGCATGTCACCTTTGACTTATTTAGCTATTTTTAACAGACACCATTTTATCTCGATTTATCCAAACTCTCGCTTGCTGCTGGTATATTTATGAATAAAACACCACATACCGTAATGTCCGAGGATTTTTTTTTTTTTTTTTGCTTTAATTACCTGAAACACTGTTTATTGGTTTCTTGTGAAATGCCTTCCCCGTCACCAAACAGCTCCTCGGCGCGTGTAAATGTATCTTAGGTGTGCGTTTGCGTGGGCAGGTGTTGTTTATGTCTTTGTGTGTGTGTTTGTGTGTGTGTGTGTGTTTGTGTGTGTGTGTGTGTGCGTGTGCGCGCAAGGAAAAAAGGAAAAAAAAAAAAAAGAAGAAATGTTTACTGTAGGCATGTGTGACTGGAGGAGGAGGAAGAGGAGAGAAGGACAGAGCAGAGACATCATGCTGCTCCAAAGCAGCAGCAGCTGAGCTCATCTCGCTAAAGTCCCCACAGTTGGACCTGGACATGTTATTTAAAAAAAACGAAAATACAAAACTTAACTTAGACTGCAGCAGATGCACTTCACTGGGAGAACCTCATTCTCAGAGAAAACAGTTGCTGCTTTCTCAGTAAGCACTTAAGAGCTGAATTCAGAGAAAAGCAGCTATGTGTTATTGATGTTTTTCAATCTGAAGCCAACCACAAAGCAGGAGCAAGAAAAGGGGATTTTATTATCCCCTTATATATATCAACAGAGATATGGACTGTGTAACAAAATATTAAGTTATTTCTTTATTGTTAGATTTTGGAAGAGCAACAAACCTAAAGAATAACATGGTTTATTAGAAGACACTTTTCCTCTTGGTAAAGCACAGCAGCTGTACAGGATGTCACTGGACTGACACCAGGTTTAATTAAAGTACCTCATACAGCCTCAAGTTTGTCATTGCTTCACCTAGAGAGTTGCACCTCATTTCTTTGCCTCTTTGAACCTCTGACATTTCCCCCCTCTCCGACAGACGTTCCTAATCTTTACACTTTAATAATAATTTTGAGTCCTGTAATCATATCTTCTCAGGGTAGGTTGAGGACTCTCATGTTGCCACCCTTTGTGGACCTTTGATGCATCTCCAGAAGTTTAAGACTAGATTTTTTTTTATTATTATTATTATTGTTTTATACTTTCATTTTTTTCTTATTCTGAAGCAAAATATATATTTTTAAGACATAACACAAACCAATAGGTAAATCTTTCGGCATTTAAAGACTTTAAATCCAAATGGAGATGTGAAATGTTACCATATCATCCAATGTAAAAAAAAAAATAAATAATGTAGAAAGAAGACAATTTGGTTAAAAGTAATTGGATTTTTGAAAAAGGAGGACAGTCACTTGTTATCTAGGAAATATTTCTTTCTTTAGTAAAGCAGTTTCTAAATTACTCAAACATACTTATTACATGACTGTTTTAAAGTAATTAAACTGGAGTTATTTTTATATTGAACACAGACAAACAAAACATTTTTCTCAATTTTCAGAATGAATCTTAAATACTCTCCTGTTCAGCTTTAAAGTCTAAACCCAGTTCTGATGTTTCTGATATGGGGCCATGTTGGAAATTTCCTGATTTTGACTCAAACCAAAACAAAACAAAGATGTTTCTGAGAAATATGTATATTCAAATGCTTTTAGACATCTGGGTTTTCCTTTGTTTAATGTTTTTTTATATAAACCACATAATGAAAAGACTTTTGGAACACAATAAATCTCAAGTGGAACAAATAATGAGAGCCTTCAAAGGCTTTTTAATACTTCAAATCAAAAAGTTGCAACAAGGTTGTTGTTTTTTTCTAGCTAAAATTTTTTAAAAGAAACCTTGCATTTATTTGCTAAGTATACAGTTATGACCACATCTAGAGCAGAAAAATATCAGACTGCTCATAAAAATTGCTTTGCGTTGGCCGTCTGCGTTCCTGAATCCCTCACACTTGTAATCATGCTCAAATTGTTTCATAGCGCCTACATATGTTTCCTCCTCTTCAAACAGGTATCTGACCAGAGATCCTGGTTGGTTGATAAGGTGGTTTACTAAGTCCACCTCAGGCTGTTTAAGCGCCTGCGGCCAATCCCTCTTAGAAACACCTCAGTGAAGGATAAATCTCACTTAAAACTATCCTCCCGTTCTGCCAACACATCTAAACACTCTCAGATCACTTTCAACCGTGTCCTAATGGGAAAGCGAGCCACACCATTACATCACTGCACCCTCCCCCATGTCCGTTGTTTGTACATTCACTCTCGCTGCCTGCTCTCCTCGACTATCCGTTCCCTTCGCCAATTACTGTACGCCTTGCAGCGTGAGACCAGCTCCTGCTGCACCCGTGTTCATCCCCAGTCGAGTTTTATCAGGACACTGGCCACCTGGGCTATCATTTACATCCAGGAGGTTCATCAAGATTTGGCCCACTGCTGGATTTAGATGCCCCCTCCCACCCCGTCCTCTCGTGTGGCCTTGATGGGCCACTGCTGGGCAGGGCAGGCCATCCGGGTCTGGCAAGGCTTCACCAGGCAGTGAGCCTGAATTATGGCCACGGGCCCAGTCTGAGATGCACTGATCCACACTACCAGCTGCCATCTTTCTCCCCTTCCTGCATGCTCCCCTTCCGCTGCTGCGCGGCTCCTCTCTCCTCTCATGTCTATTTTTAGAGCTGGCTGATTTCTAGCTTCTAAAATGGGCAAATGTGTTGTGGAACAGCAAGGTGTATATGTGTGTGTGTGTGTGTGTGTGTGTGTTTTGGGTTTTTTTTTGTTGTTGCTGTTTTTGTGTCTTTCTTTAGACATACTAAACGCACACTCTCAGCCAACTCGTCCACATGTTTCTCAAACCCCGACCGGTCCCTGTTAACGCCACATTCCGAGACACATGCACATTCCCATTAGCATTCGACTGCTCTCTGTTCTCCACCCAAGGGAGATGGCTGATTGAAGGTTTGGTTTCAAACCCAAACAAAAAAAAAAAAAAACACTACAGCAACAAACAAAAGCCAAACCCTTCTAAATGCAGCATTTTTGAGACAGGCGCTGTGAGTGCCTTTGCGGGACAGTAGAAGGGTTTCGTCTTCATGCCTCAGCTTTGATCTGGCCCGCCTCTTTCTCATCATTAGCTGCCTATCTGCAGCATTCTTGCCTTGAATATCTTTGCTCCATCACTCCCTACAAGCCCTATAGTACATTATACAATGAAACTACACACACACAACCACAAGAAAAAGAAAAAAAAAAAGAAAACTACTGAAGCTCCTCATGCAGCATTGGTGACAGTAGCATCTTTTTCAAAGTGCTGGAAGCGTGTCACGTTGAAAGAAGCCAACATGATGCTGGCTGCGTTGGCTGTGCAGACACGATACTGCATTCCCAAGAAACGAGTTAGATGAATGGAGTAGAAAAAAAAATAGATCCCTATAGAGCAGGAAGAAGCAAAACTTACTGTAAAGTGATGGAAGTAATGGAAACCACTACGCTTTAAAAAAGTGAATTCTCCCAGAGTGTGTAGTAACACTCATTCTGTAGGGTGAGAGATGGAGGGGGGGAAAAAAAAGTACTTTGCATCTTCCGCAGCTTATCTCAAGTCTTTTTATAGATGAACGACTCGGGCGCGTTGGGATGTGAAGACTTTTTTCATATATATATATATATATATATATATATATATATATATATATATATATATATATATATATATATATATATATATATATTCCCAAGTGAGAAGAATTTTACTCTTGATTCCTGGCGTTTCTGAATGAGTGACTGAAAAAGTAAACCAATTAGATATGATACTGACTTCTCTGTGTAGCTGCTAAAAAACTAGGCATGGCAAAAAAGGAGGGGAACAAAAAAAAGATGCATTCCCTAAAAAAAAATCACGATGTGCACATTAGGCAAATGCCACAGTTTTGTGGTTTTTCTATGAAACAGCAAAACAAGTTTTTATTTTTTTTGTTTGTTTGGTTTTAATTTACAACAGGAAATGAATAGTTATTATAAGCACATTCTGTTAAATGGACTATATAAAACCTCACACAGTGACACAATAAACAATACCATTCTCCCTTTCTGCTCCTTATTGAGTGGCACAAATATCGCAAGCATGGGAATGTTTCTAAACAGCTAAAACTGTCTCTATTATTAGCGTAAAAGTCTAGAACTCTTACTTAGCAAGCTGACCAGCAGTGTGCAGTAAAATAGCCAGAGAGCTGCATGACGGAGCGTGTTTTAGTCCAAACACTAAAATCATAATTTGATGAAACTCTAATCCACATTGATATCAGTACTTCCAAATGCTGCCAAAAAAAAAAAAAAATGTAGTCATCTTCTTTCAACCAGCAGTGCCTAGCAACAAGTGGGGGTCGGGGCTTGCTGCATTATTCTGCACAGGTGAAGGTGTTGCTGGCCACTCCGACACTTTCAGTGGCACTGAAATGAAATGTCTACAATCAGAAGCAATAGCGTGATGGGAAAAGTCAGGCGTTTCAAAGCTTTTTGAATATTCAGAATGTCTTTATTGATAATCGTCCAGGCCGAGTGCATATTAATAAATGATCGGCGATGCCAATTTGGTGTCTCTAATGGAAGCAGTCAGCGAATGAACACTTGTCACGCTGCAGGAGACTTGAGGCAAAGGATGCCTCACATGCACAGTGGACGGTTATATGCTTCAGAAAAAAATAGCCTCTCTGAGAAACATAGTCAGAACATTTTGGAATATTAAGTGGACATCTCTCCTTTCTCACGTAAACCTTACTCTCTAAACCCCCTAATCAGAGCAGTCTGGGACCTGTTTCAATCCCCACAACCACAAATGACCTTACGGGAACCAGAACTTTCCACCGTAAAGCTCCCATCCCATCCCGCAAGAAAGTGCTGACTAAGCCCAGACTCCTTCCTGTCCCGCCCTCCATCACCCTTCTTTCTTTCTGTCTCATCAGCTGTGCAGCACACTCAGGATCCTTGGAATGAAGCGTCGCCAGCCAACCCCTTGTAAGGAAGCCCATTAAGGGCTGCATCAATATTTCATCATCGCTCACTCAGAAACATAGTTATAGAAGTTTCCAGGCCCGGGCCATTAGGGGGCAGACGTCAATACGTTATGGCAGCAGGCATCACTTCACCTCTTGCCTCACTCAGGTCCATCTAATCTCTTAAGCGGAGAGGTTTCACTCAAAACAACGCCGGCTTCCGCTACTAAAACAAGTCATTAACCATTAGGTATCCGAGGTACGCGTTATCCGTTCCTGTTTAAACGACTTCACCTGTTAATTATCCGCCTGTTCCAGAAGAAGGTAAAAATTCTCCCAAAGTAGCAAATATCTTCTAACTTAGAAAAAAAAAATGGATAGTTAACAGAATTGCGTTATTATATAACATGACATAGACAGTCCTACACATTGGTTCTAACACTGCTTGTGAGATTTTGAGTCACGGCTGTGGAGACACGTCTGGCGCCTTCTGCAGCAGCGGTCATCGCCAGTGAGTGGACATTCAGTGACAGCGGGTCGATTGTCAAGGGAAAAAAAACTATAAAAAATCTCGTCTCTCACACACAGTGAGTCAAGACATGAGTCAAAGCTCAGATAGAAAACTTCTCATTGAGCACAGAAAGGAAGAGAAACCTAATTGCATCCTTATGATTGAGACTTTATTACCTTTATTGCAAACTATTATACCTTCATTAGCCAGGACTGGCCTGCAGGCTTTAGTAGACATTTTAACCAGTTTTTTTCTTCTCCCTCAGCTCATCCTGTAGTGTCCTTGGAAGTGAAAGGTCCTGCTATCTGCATTTCATCCAGGAGACTTTGGGGCTCTTTCTATGAGTCTAAATATGACTTTGACTGAAGGTCACAAAGTTCATGTTAGGTGCAAATGTCACTGTCTTTTCAAGGTCAAATGTTTAAGTGTCAATCTTGCTCTGACTTCTCGTTTTTTCACTTGCCACCCCCTCAAGCTTCACATTATCTCAGTCCTGTCCGGCACAACCTGAGTAAAAGTTTTCAAGCACTCGCTTCACTCATTGATACACTGAGAAAAATAAATGATAAAATCACAGGTGCGTGACTCAACCTACCAGAGTGCAGAACCTCTCAGGTGGGTTTCCACACGTGACTCCGGGAGGATCCACCTTGATCCGCATGTGTTCCTTCATGGACTCGGGACTGGGCTGGCATGCGTAATGTTCCCACACCGAGCCCTCGTCCGTGCTCACCAGGGACTTGCACATGTTATACTGGCCGAGGGCGGAGGCCAAACAGTGCAGCAGCAGCAGCAGCAGCAGCAGCAACAACGCAGCCCGGAGGAGCATGGCAGGCCTGGGGAGTGGCGTATGGAGCAGGGTCCGGCACAGGGTGAGGGGGCCACACGGCTCAGAGGAGAGGTAAAGCGCATGGAGGGGTGATCACAGGGAGAACGTGAGCATCCTGACCACCGCGCGACTTTTAAAAGGACTCGCCTCTCAGCGTTTGATTGGAATCCCTCAGGTGAAAGGAGACAGGTAGATATGCAGCTTTCACTCAGCGTCGCCTGACACTGAGTGCACTGACGTCCCCCCGGGGAGAGACGAGGGAGAGAGACAGAGGTAAAGAAGTTTGTTGCTCGGGACGGCTGGTTTCCACGGGAACGGATGGGCGGATACCGCTACTGAGAAGACTCTCGGTGTGCACTTTTACCATAATGTTGTAGGGAGTTGGGTGGGAGATGCTCACGGGAATCCATGTTTCAGAGAGCGGGGTCCTGCAGCGGAACAGCGGCGCCGGGAGGGGAAGGTGAAAAAGCAGCGGCTGCGTCTCCGGCTAAATCCATTGAAGGGGCTCAGACCTCCTGGACTCCTCTTGTATATCTGGAGCGCTGTGACGACAGTAGGAGAAAAAGTTCATTTAAAAAGGAAAAAAAAAAAAACCAATAGCATAGAATTACATTATTTACTGACATTGCTTGTTGTGCAGCCTAGAAACTTTTTTTTTTATGAACGAAATGCATCATACCACACACTACTTGCCACACTACTTCTTTGTTTCCACTGAGAGTTTAAACTTGAAGTCGTCCTCTCTAACCTGCGGTGCATCGCGTTTCAAAATTATTGGGCATGTAAAACCCGCCAAAAAGCGCCTGTCTGTGCACCTTAAGCTTGTGCGTAAAAACACGTGCTGCTGCCCGGTGCGTGTAATTCCTCTCGTGCTGCAGAGTGGGCTACAGATGTTGCAACCACGATTACACTGTAAAAAGTACCAGTCGACATCTATTTGGGTCATCCTTTTTTATTATTATTATCGTTATCATCACTAGTATTATTTGACTGGAGCTTGTGCAAAATGCGGAGCTGGAAGAATATCTTTTGTGGTTCCGTGGGGGCCGGAAAGTTATTATTATTGTTTTTTGGGTTCATCGGGTGCAATAGAGAACATCTTAGCTATTCTTATTTCTCAGCGCAACCAACTTTAAGCGGAAACTCCAAACTTAATTCAACTCCAATTTTTTGTCGCCCTCTCCGCTCGCATTTATAAATGAGACACAGATTACGCTTTCGTTGTCATTTCCAAGGATTGTAATCCGACCCTCACCCGCCTTGTGACAGAAGTCCGGTCCGCGAACAGCACATCCCGACCCACGCAGACTTTGTCCACTTGACAAGTAGCCCGGGCGGTTTTCTCCTCCGGCACCGATTATTCAGGGGTGTGTCAGTTTCCACAGTTATGCACCCGACCGTGCAGCACTGCTCACACACACCGCGCACAAACTGTTTATTGACTCGTTGGCTTTTCTTTCTGACTGATTCAGATAAAAGCTCAAAGAGGCCGTCTGTCCACTCCCGACACACAAACCCCCCCTGTCCCTCATGTCCCCTGTCCCCCAGCCCAGTGCTCCGTTTTGCGTGCACATACGTCCGGCAATGTAAACGCACCGTGTTGCGAAATGCCTGATCAGATAGAGCACTTACTTCTTGCACGCGTCTCTCTGAGGCCAGTCAGCGCTGTAAATCCCCTCCGATCCTCCACTGTACTCGCTCCCCGCCGCCGTCTCCTCACTGTACTCCCGATATCAATCTGCCCTGCGCGCTGTTTGTTGCTTAGAAAAAAAAAAAAAAAAAAAAAATTCTTATTATTTGCAGTCCGCCGGATACTTTTTATCCCCTCTCTTCCTATTTTCAAATCTTTCTGTTATCCCACCGTAGATGTCTGCGCGCTGATGGCTCAGCGGTGTCCTAGATCTGGGATCGGCCGGGAAAAGAGGAATGAATTCCACCGTCAGGGAGTATCAAAAGTATAAAATATTGAGTTTGAAGAAAGGCTTGAGCCCGCCCCGATCAGCCCCCCACCCCCTCTCCTCCTCCGTCCCTCCTCCTTCTCTTCCCACTTTACAAGCTTCGGGTTTACCCGGGATGCTCAAGGGCAGAAAGAGAGGGAGGGGAGGGGAGGGGGGTGGAAAGGGCTTTATGGAAAATATCACCCTCCCTCCTCCTCCTCCTCTCTCTGTCTCCCTCCCTCTGTTTCCTATCGCCCTCCCTCTCTCCCTCTCTCCCTCTCTCTCTCTCTGTGTTAATGCCGAGGCTAAATCCTTTTACCATCACTTTCAATCACTATCTCAGCTTCTATCTGCTCCAGTCCAGCTACCTGAACCGGGGCGGTGCAACTTCCCCAGTGCGCCGCTGCTCTCAGCTGTCCTCACGCCCCCCTTCAGGTCCGATCAGCACCGGGCTCGGTGTCAAGGACCGGGCGGGAAGACGGAGGAGCATCCAAGATTGTGACCAGTTAGTTTTGAACTATAGCTCTCGGGGGTGAAAGATAAGAAGCTAGATTTGGATTTGAGGAATTCACAGACAGCTGAATTCAATCACTTTACCAAGAAATGACCACAACATATGTTTTCTTTTGTACATAAAAGTGATTGCTCTCATAGACTGAATTAGAGGTGTGCCTAACTGGAAATTAGTGTTTTAAGTGCTCTTCAGCAAAGTAGGCCCAAACCACCAAACTACCACCTCCATGCTGAATATTGAGATGGTCCTCTTTTTCTGAAATCCTGTGTTAGCTCCATGCAATTCTTACTGGGATTCCAGCATTTCAAAGAAGTGTCACTTTTGTCTTGCCAGTCCACAGAATAATTTACCAAAGGTCCCACCAAACTGTGGCAGATTGGTGCTGCGTCTGAAGTGATGTGGGTGCTGAAGCAGGCTGTTGTGGTGAAGAGGTCCAGTCTACTGTAAGTCGCCGGTTCTTCTGCGCTCCTGCCCTCACTTGCAAGGTTAAGAATGAAATCAGGGTTGGAAGCAGCCGAAACGGGTCTTCTGGACTTAAATTGTCTTTGTAACCCACTGTAGATGGATATATGTCAATTAGTTGGGTTCTTATTAGTGCCGCTTTAAGATCTTTTAACCAAAAATACGTAGTTAATTACAGTAAATTTGTGACTAATTATTTGTGGGATTCTTATTTTTTAAATATTGCACTATTTTTCCACACGTTGCGATTTATCTGTTTGAGATGTAATTTTATTTCTTTTTTTGTCTGCTTTTAAAAAAAAAAAAATTATCATTCTTATTTTCAGTCATTACATTTTTCAGACGTTCCCTTGTTCTTCAGAAGTTCACGACGCGGCTCCCTCTACGGCTTCCTGGATGCCATATCACCGCACCGACACGTCTCTGAGTTAACTCAACTCAACGAACAACCGTACAAGTAAATTAACTCTCAAATTAAACCTGCCAAAAATATGAAGCAGAGAGGAAGTACAATGATGCAGAAGACTCATCTATTGCGTGCTTTGATACAGGTGACAGACGTTTTAACTGTGCGACCTGCAAACGCTGCGGCCTCTCCAAGGCATGTGAAGGATTTCACAGGGGATTTGTGAACGTAGTCTGAACATCTTATTGGAGAATAATTAATTTGCATGCTACAACACTTAGCTAATTGAATTATGCTTCATCTACAAGCGAGAGAGAGCCAGGTGTGAGAACACTGCAATCAAAAATGTCTTGCATTTCGACTGCTAAATGCTTCCTCTTCATTTTCAACCCCAAGGTTTTTAAAATGCAGCCAAGATGCTGGTGAGAGTGATTCTAATCATTTCATGATTATAAACCCATTAAGTTCAGAATATGACTAATAAAGCTGAACCGAGCAGACACAACATTGTGGAGAACAAACAAGATGAATGGTTGTTACTTCAGTCCAGATGCAAGATCAGAAAGTATCTTTTTCAGTCAAATTTCTTCATGCATTTTGATCTCGCATGCAAATGTTGAGACGCATGTTCGCAGGATCGTTTAGTTATTCAATGCTTTAAGAATTATATTATATTTATTTTTATTGAGCCTTACTTTTCCCCCCAGAATTAGCTGGACCTGTTGCTCCGATATCGGATAAGCAGAAGACGATGATGGGCGGATGGATTTTACTTCTTGCAGTTGTTTTCTTTTTCAGAGCTGTGACAGTTTTTGGGGTGTCATCAGGAAGGAAAGATGCAGAAGCAAAAAAAAAAAAACGTAACCTATTCAACACGTTTTCTATTGTTCATATGTTTGTGCAGTCAACGGGGAATTGATTCCCTCTGCTTGTTGCTGAGTCAGACTTTTTCACTTGATGAGAAAATGACAACGCTTCAATTCATTCTAACCCCAGATAGATATATATAAATATATATATATATTTTTAGCATTTTGAATTGCTTTGTCATTTTGACCCGTCCTGATTTACATGAGTTTTCACCCTTTTTCCAAAGTTGAGGGTTTTAACAGACCCCATGTCTCCAACCCCTGTCAGCAGGCCCAGATGGATATACACCCCTCCCAAACACTGGCGCCTCCAGGGATCAATAGAAGAATGAAAATGTGATATTCGCGTCCATAAGAGGCAATTGATATGTAGCGACACAGGCCTGTAATTGTTATCACACTCAAACAGGCAAAAAAAGAGAGAGAAAAGGCTCCTGCTGAACTTATCAAACAGCCACTGAGTCAAAGATGAAGCACAAACCATGCGTCGTTGTCGGAGGCTGAGAAAAATGATTCAGCAGCTCTCTCACCTTCACTTTTAAACCTCCAAAAGGTGCTTTGGGTTTCACTCGCTTGGCAGAATTTGAAACATTTGCAACAAAACTGTCACATTTCCTCCTCGGTGCCCGTGATTTAAGCCAGAAGTTCACCACTGATTCAGCTGTGGTCAGAGACCACCGGCCAGGCTCGAAACGTGACTTGGTATGATTAAGCTCTGAACAGTTTTTCTCCACAAACGGCTGCAGATTATACGTGTAGGCTGTGAGAGCTCCGTGTTTCCGTGTTTCCTCCAACATGCAAGATGATCTCTTTCCGTCAACGGCAGCCCATCTACATCTGAGCATGATTTTACACTTTGCTAAATTCACTTGACTGTGCATCGATAAGCCTGATAGAAATGTCAACCCTCGACGTGATGAATGAGTGATACTGTTTCTTGGAATTAAATTATGTCCACCCAAATAAGAGCATCAATAACAATAGAACAACCTGTCCAGGCTTGTAAGCATTACAGTACGCCGCCAAACAATGCGTCACGGCCTTCATTTCCTGTGCCAGTGTTGCTCTATTACTGCACAGAGTGCAGAATGGTCGGGTAAAGATTTTCAAGCTGCTCATATACGCACACGTTTTCTCTCCTAATGAAGTTTTCTTCTTCTTTACTCCATAGAGTTGTATAAATATATCGCAAGACCAGACGAGACCCCTCTGTTGTTCTCCTCTCTTTCTCTCTCAGTCTTTGAATTTTGGCAAAAGATGGGACTGTCAGGATAGCCTAGCTGGCAGACCTTGATGAAAAAAAAAAAAGCATACCCTTCATCGAGGCCACCTGCAGAGTTTGGACAAGGTTCAGGACAGGACTCATCTCTCTTTCCCGCTCTCTGTTTGCTGAGAGGACAGCGCCGAAGTGAAGCGGTGGAGGAGTCTCTGAGTCTCTGTCGAGCATGAATCAGTGTAAAACTTTTGGAGGGTTTCAAACGAGCAGCGCACATGCAGAAATATTTCATGTATTCACTGTGTCGAAACCGGAATGGCTTCTGACCAGATAGCTGGGCTGTAAAACAAAACACACAAAGATGCAGGGGGAAAGAAAGCACACTAAGTATATTCTTTATCGAAAAGTTAGTCCAGTCATAAAAGTGAACATTGTTACGCGGCTCTACAAAAGAGGTGACTGAAAATCACCCTGTACTTTTATAAACGTAAACGTTCAGTCTGAGATGGAACTATCAAACATCTCCTATATGAGATGGAGTTTGGTAATTAGGCATTTTATGTGTAAGAGGGAACAAATTTCCATTTTATTGTGGAGATGTGATCTCCTTTTATTACTCTTTGTACGTCAGCAACATTTTAGATGCACATTTAAGTAATGTCTTTTTTAATCAAACAGGAAATGATCTAATTAGACTATAAAAACAGGAACACCCAACTTCTCATCCCTCTATTGATGTCCATTTGTTTTTAAAGCGATTCATGGCAAAGCAGTCTATGGAAAATGAAATATTGCATGATATATCACCCATTTTAAGTCAATCAGCAGCATTTGGTAATATTGGCAAATGCATATAACATCTAAAAAGTATCCAGAGGTTTAAACAATTCGACTCACAGTAAATTTTGAATATGTTTATGACTTACAGAAAGTCGAAGGATACATTTTCTTTCCAGTTATGAATAGTAAAGTTGATCATTTAATAATCTTTTTGCTGGTTTGATCTGTGCTAAAACGCCAAGCTGCAACAGTGGTGTAATAAATTCTGATTAACAATAATTTTACACACAGAATGAGGCTCCTAATTTAATAAAATGTGTTACTGTGCCTCTGCATGCTTGATAGGACTGAATTCCACTGGGAATGTGTGCAGGTTTTCATAGACTATGTGCCTGATATGTATTGTCTGACATAATCCAAAATGGATCTGCAGTTTTGTCGAAATAGCTGTGATGACGAGTGCAGTCGTGGTATGATAATTAGCGATGCACTAATTGGACAGCAGAGAAACAACTGGGAGATCAGGGGTCACAATAGTTAAAAAATATAACAAATAAAGGGTGGAAGTGTTACAAGTGAAATCAGTTTTTACTCAAAAATGCTGCTCAGTTTTACAACTCATTTAATAGGATGCACACTTCCAGAGAGTTTACATTTTGTATCATCAGACCACAAAATATTTTTCTGAAAGTATTGTGGGTAATTTAGATGTTTGCTTTTTGGTTTTTGTTTTTTTAAAATATGAACTCTTTTTTTTTTCAGCAGGAGCAAGACAAACAAGATCTGAATAAAACATTTTTCCATACAAGTCCAGGTTGGTCTGGGCTTTTATCCCTTTATAAATTAAATCTTGATTTGAAATCTGCTTTTAGTATTTGCTGGGCGTGTCGCTGTTTGATATCAAGACTTGTGAAATGATCTCAACTACATAAGTGTGTCAAAAGAGCTAAAAATAGAATAAATCAAGCTACAGTTGCGTGTGAGTTTTCCTCTGTGAACTCACTAAAAACTGCAGTACGGTAGATTTTATTCTGGGAACGTTACACCCAGGTGATCCCGAAATGCTGACAACCTGGCCAAAGATGCTGAGCATCTACAACAAGGAACAAAGAGGCCAAATCTGCCCCTGAAGACGAGTGGAGTCGCCACATCTGACAACCAGTTTAACAAGAAATCTTGGACAAAACATGTACAGTTAAATACACTGAAATGCAGACACATGATTCATTCAACTTTTTCCCTGCTGGTAGTTATACTAATCTCAAAGGGACAGCATTGTGAAATATTGTTTATAATGTTATTCCTTCACCTTAAACACAGATGGAGTGTTGCTTTTATTCTTTCATGCAGGTTTGAGACATCCTTTAATCTCCCGTGGCAACATTCAGCTGTACAAAACGCCTGGGTGGACATAGCTCCGCCTTCGATGCAGTTCCTTCCTGGAGCTGCATCTTCCAAGCTTCTGCCTCACAGAGCAGCCCTCCCCCACTCAGCTCCTTCAGACTAGCCAGCAGCAATTAGCAAACACTTGGTGGAACTGTGCTTCTGCTGAGCTCAGTATTTGAGATACCTCTCAGTGAAACTCTGGTAAGAACGATATTATAGGGGTAATAGAGGAACGATGTTGCGTCGACTTCCTGAAGGTGTCCTGCGGACAGTCAAATTTATTTTAAGCCATGTCAAATTTATGTGGCATTTTTAAAACAACGGATGTTCTATAAAATAGATCTATGTGCATGGAAATAATACTGCTCCTTCCTAAATCTTTATCAAGTCTCAGAGTTTCTTGCTATAGGCATTTGATGAAAAAGGGGGTAAAATCCAGAAGGTTTGCTTAAATGAACAGAAATAAGACATCTTTCTAAATTGCTGTTCCTTTGTAATGAGGGACGACGAGCCGCTAAAACTGAGATCAACAGCATTTGTAGGGAACTCAGTCGGCGTCCTGCACCACACTGGTTCCACAAACAAAGGTTTCCGCTGCGGTGGGCGAATCTGTCTGTTCATGGAGTCGACTGTGAAAAGCGGCGCTGCTCATACTCACATTGTGCTGTAACCGCAGACGTGTTTATTGTGAATCCATGTGCAAGATGCACCGCGGTTGTGTGTGTTTGTTCGGGTGCTTCTCAGAGCACCTGAACCTCCTTTCTGTCCTCCTCGTTTGATGTGAATGTGATCAATGAGAACCTCTGAAGGTGCCTTTCACACGCATGCAAGTTCATTTCACTCACCAGCAGTAACACGCTCAACATCTCGCTCACCCTCTCGCTCCGTGAACCAGTTGGCCCCCTCCCCATTCAAAGTCAGGTCAAGCGATGCAACTCACTTAATTAGACTTTTTGTCGCGTGATAGTGTTGACAGATTGCCGACTGCCTTATGTAGTGTTAAGCTTGATTTCGGCTTTTAAATGTGTGGGTGGAGGAAATGTTCTCCTCGCCCTGATCGCAGCATTCCCACTGTGATACATGGTGGTGGAAGAGTCATGTATTGGCAATGCATGTTTTCAGCAAGAACATGGAGTCTAATCTGACTTCTCAGGTAAAATAAAGAATAGCTTTGATAAATATATATTTTGATATATGTCTGTGACGCATTGCATTACAAGCAATGTAGTCCTGCCATTTTGATTCCATAAAAAAACAAATTTTAGGAATGTTCCAATGCAACACAGTATGTTTTGTAAGACATATTAGAGAACAAGTTATGATATTAGAGGTTATTACCTCAGCAACACCTCAATATAACCGCACATTTGTTTGTTTTACAATATATCCATATCAGACAAAGGAAGGTTGAACAATCCCGATGTAACTCTTTGAACTTTTATTGACTCATTCCTTTTAATGATGCCGTGTATTGATTTCCCAGTCACTACATCAGCACCTAATTAGCGCGTTTCACTCTTCAGCGGCAGAACGGCAACACGAGAAAAGCTAAACCTCAGCACTGGCGGTAACCAAAGGATAAACATGCAATTTTTCTTGTGAGCGCACGCTCCCTCTAATTTCCAGCGGAGGTTTTGCTACATATTAAAGTCAGGAGGATAACAGATAGACAGTCTGTTCGCTGAAATGGTCTGCTAGCAGTCGTTCAGCCTACTCACACCATTATATCCTTCATTAAATGAGCAGAAGAGGGGAGAATGAGATTTGTCCTGCTGCTCTTCAGGCAAATGGGGCACAGCCTCTTCATCTGACTGATGCTGCTCATTGACATTGAAGGGGATAAATCCAGCAGGATCAATACTAACTTTTCGTCTCATTGATTCACTCGTACAGTCTTGCCCTTGTTCCATCCCGGAGGTTCTTCCGCCACGTTGACCCCTCCTGTCACCTGTGGCTGCAGTTCATTCGTCTGTCTACATGTAGAGCCTATCCATTTCACACACACAGAGGACAGAGACGCAGGACAACGGCAGAAGGTCTCTGAGGTCTTATGATGTCACGTTGCAGAATGGGAAGTAGAGTTTGTGTAAAAATGATTTCTGATACAGATGTAATCTGTGTGGTAGACAAAGGGAATATTATTAAAGTACTGTTTGTATTTGTGGTTTTGATCCAGAAGACTGATTGTTTGCTCCATATCAGTGCTTTGTTCACATGTTCACCAAGTGCTACATGTCAGAGCAGATTTGCACCCTTATTGCATCATAGTTGACCTCTGCCCTTGGAAAAGGAAATCGCACAAATGTACTTTCTGAAAGTCCCTTTAACCGTACGAGGGCGTGCACTCGCATGTTGTTCTCATGCACGTAAAAGAAAAACGCCACAGATTTACAGATAAGATGTTTAAATGTGAATGTAGCTCAAAGTGGGGCAGCATAATAACAAAATATGTTTGAAGTAAATCTTTTCTAGAGCAAAACAGGAATGCCTACTGTTATTTGTTTCATAGGACATTTTGAGGAGAAAATCATCTTTAGTGGCGAGTTTGTAAATTAGACTGATATGCAGACACTTTTGCGGTTTCATTTCACAGGCAATATTTAAGGCCGTCAGTCTGTAAATATTTTTGAATGTGAAAATCCCTTTTTCATACTTGAGAATCATCATTAGAGGGAATAGTGAACATCAATACCTGCATATATACGACCTCATGAAGACATTGTTTAATTCATTAAACTTTATTTAACGTTAAAACATATTTTAAAATTATTACGTTTCGCTAAATCGTCTCTGATGTTATTAATGGCTCATCGCTCTGCTTGCAGTTTCCAATTAACTGACATAATTCTCATGTGTACGGCTGTTTTTAGTGACATTTCTTGCATAACTGAGATATTGTCACAGATGACTGGAAGTTGTTTTTTTTTTTTTTTTTAATGACTGAAAGCCAGCGGCCACCGAACAGGATAACAGCCACTGTAACCTTTTCCTGCCACAGTGTTTTGTTTCCATCTCTCAATCAGTGGTGGTCTTTGTTTATTTCTGTCCTTCCTCGGGGGTATAAAAGACCTGGCTCAGCCAAAGAGAAGCCCGGGTAATGAGGCCGGTGTCTTTGGAAGCGCTACATCTAACAGGTCATGGGTCAGTTTGGAGATACAGGGGAAATGGATATGAGGCTGGAGGAATCTATTTATATTGCATTATATTTTTTGTGTGTGCACATTATTTTCCATTATATAGTGTAATATTATCTGTGCTTGCCATTATTATCACCAGCACGCAACATTTCATGAAACAACATATTGACAAATGTGACAATCAAGCGGTGTGGATGCACATATAAGAAAACTGGATCAACAGAACTGAAATATGACACAATTCTGGATTTGTTTATGCCAAGAGTTTGTTTATTTATTTTGAATAAAGTAAAAATACAAAACATTTATTTCAAAAGTAGAGTTTTGTAGTATATGGCTGAAGTTATTTTGTACATTTTAATAAAAAAAAAGGCAATTATCTATTCATATTTGTGGTAAAAATCTAATTAAACGCTAGTTAAAAACAAGATTTAAACAGCCAATTCATGTTTTTTCTGGTATATAAAGGTTGAATAAGATGAAAACTAAACTGTCAAGTCTCTTGAGCCAATATTTTATTCACAACAGGTAGCAAATGTTTTAATTGACAAATGATTTCAGATTCAATTACTTCTTCAGGTCTCAAAATAATTCAGGTTAGAGTTTTTATGTGTTCTTGCAGAAACTGCATATTAATTTTATTTTAATTTTACTTTATTTTTGGAGTCTTGTCGCTATGTCACAACAACACTGTGTCACTTTAGAACATGATACATTTAAATTGTGAGGTGTTCATCATGCAGGTTTCAAGGTGTTCACCCAGAATTTATTATTGCTCAAACTGAATAAATCAAACAAAGACTTGCGAAAAAGAAATTGTTCACTCCAACAAAGCAGGAGACAAATAAACAAAGTTTTCACAGCGTCTTATGGAACCAGAGTGAGAGGTTTTATTAATAAATATTTTCTAGCTTGTTGGAATCAATTTGGCCACTAAACGCTTATTGATTTCCAAAGAAACAAGAAAATTCAAATGAGTTGAGTCATTCAACTGTAAGTAATCATGCAGTACAATAATACAAGTTTTACTACAACTCCTACCAAACGTCGATTCGAAGAACTGGAATTTGAGATTCACAATTATGACATGTTTTATTAGCACAGGACCAGGGAGAAGGAGATTGTGCTTTTTTATCTTTCAGAAAGAAATGAATATTCCTATCTGGCACAGGTCTTCCTCCTCCTCCTCCTCCTCACTATAAGGCAACTTCCCAACAGCTCACAATGTAAACATGTGTGGGCCATGTGCATCATTTGTGATGTAGTGCTTTATGCGTTATACATACTGGGCTTTGTGAAGGAGCGACATCGCTACTGCCGTGAGATTTTTAAATATCCCAGTGGCTCCAAAACTGACACAGATTTAGCTGCTTGGTCTCTCTAAGAAGGACAAAGTGGGAAAATAATCTACTAGATACACATTAGGATTAATTCCTGAAGTCAAAACATGCCGCAAGAAAAACCTGTTTGTGTTCAGATTCATACTGTGGTTTTCTGACGCTGGGCTACGGCTACTGTGGAAGTGAAAAACAGGAATCAGTTTCCGTCCTGGAAAATTTCCCATTGAATGGGAAAGAGGGAAATCTCCAGATTTAAAGAGCAGTAATGAACAGCCATCCTGAGGATCTTTATGAATACTACATGATGATGCAGATCCAACCTTATATAGGCCATATGATAAAATTTATTCACGTTCTTTTTCTCCCCCAAAACAAACTTTGTTTTATTTTTGTCATAGCTTTAATAAAAATCAAGTTTTTTTCCTCATTACACTGTTTCCAGTTTTAGTCCAGCTCTGAAACTTTTGTTTCCACTAATCTGTTGGCATTCGAATGTGAGTTTGATGATCCCTTCAAGGTTGAAGAGTTAAGCAATTTAAACAGTCCAGCATCTTCCTCCATTTGCATTTGTTAGGTGGACACAAATGTTTTGTTTTTTTTATATTAGTTCGTGTTTGTCACATGTTGCTCAGATGTGCAGTTATTTATTTACTTGTAAAATTTATTGTGCCGTGCACAACAAATTTTGTGATTTCCTTTTCCTTGTCCCCTGGAAACATTAAATGATTAATGATTGATTCTTAACGTTCTGGATTTTCTTCTTGCAACTACGTAAGTACTAGTTGTGTGGAGCATTACAGCTAGTGATTATGCCAACAAATTATCCATCCTAAGCTGTGGATCTCTACAGTTAAACCATCCAGGGTCTCTTGCCTGCTTATAAACTTTGTCCTTCCTCAGATAAGTCTGGCCGGGTTTACATTTGTGTCATACGAGTTTAATTTTCACCTCCGTGAGAGCTTTGAAGCTTGGGATGTTGTTTACAACCTAAAGCTGCTTTAAGCTGATCTGCTGTGTTTCTTGGTCTTCATCCTTGATTACTGATGTTCTGTAACAAATCCAGAGGCCTTCACTGAACACACACCTGTGGAATATATTCACCAATCAAGAAACTTTGTAAAGCAGCTGCTTTGCTCTGGATCTTAATCTTAATACATGCATATTTGTCGTTGTTACTTCACAAAATACATGAATTTTACAAAACAAAAATTAACATGTGTTTGTACTTTCTCGCTCTTACGATCCTGTTACTGCTAAACTACCATCGCAAACTAAGTTTACAACTACATCAGTGGGTTGCTGTCTGGCTGTAATTTGCCACAGGCGTGCTTTTTATTTGAAAGTTTTGTTCAAAGTTGTGTTTTGCTCTAGTTGGCCACCATGCATCAAAACCTTTGAGAATGTTGTGATTTTTTTTGCTCTTTTTATTTTCCTTCTTGACTCAAAAGACTTGAAACGTCTGTCTGAACGTCTCATCAGGACCCGGCGCCGTCACGGGATGGAAGCTGTTAATTATCATCTGATCCCACAACCTACAGACTGCACACTGCGGGGGGTTTCAGTTTATGACTTCTGTGTTGACCCAAGGTCTGCTGGACTTAAAAGCATTTCTTCTTTCACTCCCCGATATCGCCCTTATTAGGCCCGGATAACTAGCATTGATTCTCTTGCAATTATTTTTCCTGCTCCGCCACAACTGGATGATTTCCTTGATGCTTTTTAGTCTGTCTGCAGGGGTTTGGTTTGTCAGAATGTGTGCAGGACTTTTATTTTGTGGGGGGGGTTTGTACAGAATATGCAGCTCTCTCCAGGTAAGTGCATTTGCAATTTTGTATATTATTGGTGTGTTGATCCCTCTGAGGTCTTTCTGTAGAGCCACTGGAGTATTTTCCCACCATGTGCAGACTTGGGGTAAGGAGGTAATTGTGAAGAGTATTTGCATAGGTGCATTATTACTGTCGGTGCAGGATTGGAGAGAAACCAGCTCTGAGTGGGGGTCTGGCTTGAGACTAGCCCTCCCGTTTGAGTGAAATCAGGACTGCAGTAAAGCCGAGGCGGGCTTCTCTTTTGCAGCTCCCAAAGTACCTGTTAATGTAAACACGATCAATATGTTTTGTTGTAGGACCGGCACGAGCAAGAATAGAAAGTAAATTCACAGAACCTGGCCCTACTGGCTCACATTCACTGTTCTGCTAAACATTATCTTCATAAATGTGTATCTGTATTATGAAACTGTGGTTGCCGAGGGTTATGACAAGTCAGACTTTTCAATTTGAGAAACAAGTTATTTCTCGCTTTATAAGACTGTGGAGATGAATGCAACACGTTCAGATTGAAATTTTACCCAAAGACCAAACTTGTGTGTGTCACCCAAGCAGCTCAAGCTCACAATGCCGTGGCGTGATCAGGTTTTTCTCAATTAAACACAAAGTAATCCTGGTTGATGGAAACGTTTGAAAGGAAGTGAAAAATTCTCCTAAGCAACGCTGTTGGTTTTTATTCTTGCATTTGGATTATTTAACGGTACAATGAGAAACCAAAGTTTATTTACACAGTGTTAGCAAAAACAAGCTTTCGGCTGTAGAAACTCAAAATTATTTCATATAACCGACTGAATTAGTTTTGTACCTCACATGTCTGTCATTTGTCTTTTTTGCACAAACGCTCAAATTTTGGATTTTTTTTTTTTTTTCCCCTGATGAAAACTAAGAGCCAACTGAAGATTTGTGTATGTACAAGAGTCAGTCAGCCTGCCCCGCCACGCCAGACGCTCAGTGATCTTTCATGCTGCTCACAGTAGAAAATAGAAAGGACTTAGTCATTGCAGCCATGAAAGCTGTCAACTCAAATGTTGAAATTGACATTATGGAAACATAATTTTTAAAGCTTTCAAATCGATCTGGTCATTCAAGCATAGAGGATTTAAATGACAAATTTATTTTGCAGCTGTTCAATAAACTGAAGCATCATTCCTGTGTAACGATTTTTAATTGCACATATCCTGCATGTGAAGCACAAGGTTAATAAGCTTGAAAGTTAGCTTTTCTCACTTCACTGTTATTGAGATGTTTGGAAATGCTTTTTTGTTGTTGTTTTTTTTAAAGAAAGCACCCAGAAATGTAATAAATTGCTTGACTAAAGAAAAGTTACCAACAGGCTGCTACTTTTGAAGGGAGAAGGTGTCAAGAAAAACTCTCTGTTTTTATCCTTTTGAACTTGTAACTGAGTAAATAATAGAAAGGAGTAAATAATAAAACCAAAAAACAATCATAAAGTAACTCCTTATGTTTTCTGGACCTAAAGAAAAGACAGACTTCAAAAGCCGTTTTCTTCCATCTTGGGTTTTGACCTGCCAATATCTGTTTTTGCTGGTTTAGATTTAAAAGTGAGAGCAACTTTTCTCTTTCTCCAATTTGTTTGCTATGCCTGTCTTTTAAAACCAAGCAAGGAGGCTAAAGAAAAAAATCTTTCACAGATTTGGTGATTAAGGGAAGTAGCACCAAGCTACTGAATGTTTTTGTGTCCATTTTGAAAAAAAAAAAAGAAGAAATACATCCTTGTATATGCAACCAAATAGTTTTAAAAAATGTTTGACGCGTGATTAAACATGTTGGATTTGGACAGATTTCGCACTGAGGTTAAATTCTAATTAATGTTGGTTTGTCTTGTCGAGGTTCAAGTTTAACAGGAGAAGCTGCACATCTGAGGATGTTGGACCTTATAAAGGCAGAGTGCAAGAGCTGCACAGCCAATGGGTCCACTGTGGACCATGCATTTTTGATAGCTACTCAGTTTGGTAGCTTTGAAGTTTGTTTTTTTTTCTTTCATTAGGTTTATGTTTCTGCAAACATTTCTTTTTCTACAAAACACCTTGGCTTCAATTAATGGAGAACAAAATAAGCAGAGTCACCAGTTGAAGATCGAGGCGTGAAACTCCTCCTTCTGTCACATGGCAAAATCCTGCAGGGAGCGTCCGCCGCACTGTGCCTTTAAAGTAAACTTTAAAAAAGTTCCTGTGAAGTGTAAAACTTGCAGAAAGCTGCTTTAGAGTTTTTCGAGTTTCACTGAGCAGGCGAAAGTCTGACCTTGTTCAGAAAGCTGGGCATCCCTGAGTGCGTTTACCACTGCCCTTCATGTTTTATGCCAGAAAATCATCAGCCTTATTGTGGACTGATGCTGTCTCCAACTCTTTTGGAGAAAGTACTTTTAACATCCCCACATTTTTCTAGCCACAAGGACATTTTTAAGGATATTTGTGTTGTGTTTCCTGTTGCTGTTGTGTTAGCTGTGGATTTGCAGCCAAGCAACTCTTCCAATTCGCAGTGTTGAAACTGGAAATTTAAAAGACGTGGCCAAAAGGAAAGACAAATACAGCTGCATATTTGGATGACTAAAGTGTGCCATCTGAAAAAAGCTACCAGTAGTTTTAGTCCCACCTGTTCATCTTTTTTTTTTTTCTTTTCTTTTTTGTTCACATTAAATTCATTCTGGTTTTGAACCTGGAGATTTGGACTCCACTCAAATCTCATCCTCAGCATCCCACTGCCACCTCGGAGAAAGATTTTAAAGGTTGAGCTGTTTACTCAGCTTGTTTTCATAAAGTCTAAAGGGAATTGCACACTAACAATAGAAGCTCTGAGGAGTAGAAGTGTGGCACGACCCACTCTTTGTTCGGTGACATGTGGGCCCAGAAACATTTGTTCATCCCTCAATAAGAGTGGGCTGAGCTGATCATTCCCATGGGAACCCCAAGTGGATGCTTGCTCCAAAGCTCGGTGCGTTTGTTTAATCGCTTCTTGCTTGCCTTCTGATTGTCCTGTTTCATCTCTATCAATTTGATTCTTTTTCTGTTTTGTTTAACTTGGCTTTTCAGCACCTCTGGTTCCTCCTAACTTTTAAAAATATTCATGAAAGCACCTGTACTGAACACAAAACTATAGAGAAATCCTGATTGTTTCTCTATATTTTGTGTTCTACAAGGCCAGGCTTTTCTGTACATTTTAAAGTGGGATTGTGGTACAATTTTACAGCTTTCTTAGATTTCAGTGTTTATAAAATGACCTGTCGTTTAATCATTCGAGCCTCATTTTTGATGCACAAGATATTAACTTGCTGTCCTGTGTGTCCTGAATGAAATATAACAGAAAAAGACGAAACATTCAAAACATGTTATGAAATCTGCCTAATTTAGCTGGTATTGTTTTAGTTTATCCATTGAAATGCCACAAATTTCAGCATGTGTGCCACAAAATACATTTGTTCAAAAATCAATTTCATTCTTAAACAGTTGGGTTCACTCTGTATGCTGTTTACGTTCGCGCTGTTCTCTGCACGGGTCTCCAGGTTCTTTTAAATACTAACTTAAATAATAAAGTTAATAGCAGTCTGCCTTTCACAGCCTGGTCCGGAGTGAAAGGTCAGCTTTCATGACCTTTTCGAGGTGACATGAAAACTGAGCAAATAAATGTCACATTGTGTTTTCAGAAAGTCAGCAGTTTCTTAGCAATCATCTATCATCTACAACATCCCTCTGACGGAAATGTGGAAATCAACTAACCTGAAGCAAAATAACTTAACTCAGAAACAGAAAGGAAACAAAATGTGACAAGAAATATAGCAACCGCTTCTTTTTCTTTTTCAGAGTTTGAAAATAAATAAGTTCTGTAATTTTGGGAAATTCTATTTACCACATTCCTTCGGGGAAACATTGAGTCGGGAGGCACACACTCTTCCACCAAAGACCAATTAACCTAGCAAGCATACTTCTTGAGCTGTGGGAGGAATCAGAGCACCTGGAGAGACACATGAGCAGTGAGAAACATGCAAGCTGCACGCACAGAAACCTCTGACCAGGATTCAACCCCAGGACCTTCTTCAGGAGAAGGCAAGACAATAAGAACTTAAAAAAATGTGCTGAAATCATGTTTATTATTTTTATTACTGCTTAGGAAAACAAGAACGCTTCATCCCCAGTCTCGATCTCTAAACTTTGTCAGCAGTTGCAGCGTAAGACAGAAATGTGCACGCATCTAATCACCAAGGCGGCGACACTCCTCGGTTTCTCTCTGGAGTCACTAGATCACTGTCGGATTAGCCCCCTTTTTTTCCCTGCAGGCATTTGTGGTTCCCCTAGTGAGTCTCTGCATGTCCCCACAGTTTGTGTGATTGTAGGCGGGTGTTTGTGCGTGCATGTGTGTGTGTGTGTGTTTGCACAGAAGGGAACGTGGTGATTAACGCTGGATGTGTGGTTGCTCTCCGTGCCAGCTCGATTGGAGAGCCTCGTAAGCAGCAGCATTTTACCCACTAAAGTCAGACGGCACAATGGAGACATCAGGAGGGCATTTTGCAGACCCTGAGTGTTGATCCACCTTCTCTTTTACACCTGCACATAACTTTTTATGAACTACTTTAAGTGCAAATAGGTAATCGGTTGTTGATAAATGTTGATGAGTTTTACTAACTGGCTGGATTCATCCAGGCTTTGGCACAGTACAATAATACATTTTCCATGCAACACCCCAGATCTTGTCCTCAGTTTTCAGTTTGTGAACTCACTAGCAAGCATCGGCTGTCTGACTCCACAGGACCGAGGATTCAATTATCTAAAAGCTCGGCCATATTGATTTCCCAGGTCAAACTCCAGAAATATGCTAAATACTTTCACTGCATGCTAAATCCTGTTCAGCAACTGCATGAGTTTTATGCAGGGGTGTCAGATCAAAGAGGGGCACGAACATCTGTGGATTTTCATTTTCATAATTACACACCATGATGTAAAAACATTGAAATTTGTGGCGGTATCACGATACTTGTGTAGGTGAAAGAAAGTTATCCCAGTTGTCAGAAGGTTTTGTGTATTTCGTCCGTTAGTGTTTTTCAGTCATCGCCCTCCATGTTGAAGATGCATCTCTACATCGATGAGGTCAGAATGGGCTTGTTCATGTCCCATCAAATAAAATTAAATGTGTTGAAGGAGGTACGCATTGAATACATGAATTGGATCCCAGCACTATAGGAGCAAAAAAAAAAAGAGAAAAAAAAACTACTGACCATACCTTGTGTTGTTCTCGTTCCTCTAAGTTTTTTCAAATACTAACTGTACAACAAATCAGAGATTTAATGTTTCAAATAAAAAAAAATTATATATGTTTATTTATGCATCAATTTGTTGTCTATTTCACCATTAATTTCAATAAATGTAGTAAGTCTGAGGCTGTAGCAGCAGACGGATGGTTGAGCTGTTTGTCTGTCTGTTTGTCTGTCTGTCAGCTTTTGTCTCTGAACTTTATATCAGTTTATTATCAGTTTATGTGGGGTGCTGAGCAGCGCTCTGTGCAGAAGCTCTGACCCTGCCAGGGTCTGGCGGTGATACCGGGCCACCGGAGGTCTCTCAAGTGTCTCCGAGAACCATTGCCTCATAATTTGATATAGCTGCAGTGGAGGATGGATTGAGGACAAACACAACAGCGAATCTTTAATTATGCACCTCTATCTCTCTGGATTTCCACTCAGACCCTTCAGGAGTTCAATTATTGCCGTAATTCCAACAAGTAACCAGAAACCTAGTTTTTTTTTATCAGCCCTCTCCCGTGTGGCTCCCCGCTTTTTAATCACATATAAGATCATTCTTCACCTCAGCTCTTTCATGAAGACTTTTTTTTTTTTGCAGGGGTTAATTTGCCAACACCTATTACCCGACTTGTCACTCTTTAGTTAAATGATCTCCCTTGCATAGAAGCAGAGCTCTGAGTTTGTTCCAGCTTCCCCGTCAATCACCGGTGGCTGCATCAGATCAGAGTTTTGCCCACGCAGAGACTGAACTAGCTGGAGATCAGTGGTGTCGGAGAATTCCCCCCTGGCCTCCTTCCATCCCCAGAAGGTCACTTTGCCGCAGGCTCTCTTTCCTTTCTTTTGGCTGAAAGAGTCGCAGGGAAGCTAATGTCCCCAGCTAATGAGAGAGACAGACAGGGGCAAAGAGAGGGAGTCGGCATAGAGGGGGGAGAAAAAAAAAAAGGCCCACAGATTAGTTTCACATTTTGATTTACTATGTTAATCTGTTGTTTACAGGTGAACTCTGTTATAGAGTTGGTGACATGGTGAATATGATCTCTCTCCATTACTGAGCGGCAGAAAAAGCCCAGCCACTGCAGCTGTTTGTGAGACTTCCTTTGTAAACCGGCCTTTTCCCCGAAAGATGATTAAAAGCTGCTACTTTGCTTGTGTTCACATTGCAGAGTTGCTCTGCAGACTTTGTCTTTATCGCAGCATGTGTTTGTGTGACTGTGGCTGATGTCTGTGTGCGTGTGTGTGTTTTTGCTCCTGCACACACATGCATGTTAATTTTTTTTTTTTTTTGCTTTAATCATTGCAGGAGCCGAGGCTATGGGCAAAAGTCAGTGGTGACCCACCCACGCTTTATTCGGTGTGTTTTGTGAGTGTGTGTGCGCGCGCGTGTCTCGCTCCTCGCTTGTGGTGCAGAGCCGCTCGGCTGCTAATGACCCGGCAAAGCACATTAATGACAAGGAACACATACTCCCCGCTGCTCTGTGAGCCACGGCTAATAAGTTGGTCAGTGAGACGCTGAAAGTATTGTGAACCTTAACAAAACCAAAATCAATGAGAAGCCCAGCAAAGCATGAGCTGCAATAAGCCTGTACAATTTCACAGCTTTGGCACTGGGCGAAGAAAGCTCCGATCACTCAGATCAGATCAGCTCAGCTCAGGCCTTTGATGGGTAAAGGAAAGAGTGAATGGTGAATCAGAACGTGTTTATCTATCTTTTGCTAATTCCTCATTAGAACCGGTCACAGGCAGCAGGAGGGCTTTGAAAATAAGCAACGCACTATTTGCTTTACTTTTCTAAGCGCCGTTTTCTTGCTAGGCCCACTGTGTGTGTTGGCGGCACGCAGCGGAAGATTATGCTGATTTACCCTATTTTTTTTATTTTTTTTTTTTACATCGCCACATTTACATGGTCCTTCTGTTGTTTTGTGGATAATTCTGCAGCGAGTTGTAAACTGGTGAAACAGAACATTTGACTCTGATTGGGCTTTACGTCAAATAAAGAAGCAAGTTATTGTCCAATTTTATGTCTTACATGAAACACAGTTCCCGTAATTGCTTCAATGCTTGGCAAGGTGTGTGTGTGTGCGAGGGGTGTGTGTGTGTGTGTGTGTGTGTGTGTGTGTGTGTGTGTGTGTGGGGGGGTGTGTGTGTGGTGTGTGCGTGCGTAGGACTGCACGAGTTTGTGCACGGCCCACACTTCCATCGCTGCATGTGTGCAGCAACGGCTTGTACTGTATTTAAAAGACAAGGCAATATTTCATAGGTCATTTCCCTCCGCTCCGTGAGAGCACACAAGCCGGACGGCGTCGGCCTTAAAGCCGAGATTGAGTTCTGCTCATTTTTCTACTGCGTCTCATGTCCAGGTTTTAATAAAGCCGCTGGAAGAGTTTAGAGAATATGGGGGCTGCTGGGCGATGGGGGAGGAGGAGGCGAGGGTGTGAAAGACGCTAATTCCAGCATCGCTTGGTGCTGGTTTGGGATCTCATTAGTGCTATGTTTTACTGTGACACACACACACACACGACACGCACGCACGCACGCACGCACGCACGCACGCACGCACGCACGCACGCACGCACGCACCCAAACATATTACGTCTTTCCATCTTCACAAGGACTTTGCATTGACTTCCATTCACTTTTCACTCATTTCTCCAGCCTGACACTGACCTTTACCTTACATCTAACCATCAGTAGTGAATGTTTGAGTCTAAACCAGTGACATGAACTCAATTTATGCATAATTCCCCTCAAAGATGTGTTTAAATTTAACGTTTTTTGGTCTCACAAAAGCATCTGGTAGAAACCACAAGACAGCAGTCTAATGAGAGTCCAAAACAAGAAATACCACAGATTTATCACATTGCTTAGAGCTGCAAACTGGGTTTTCTAGTTTGGAGGGTGGAGGGAAGGCGCATTTTTTCGTCTTGTTCTTTTCTAGTTTTTTATATTTGTGAACATATTTAGCTCCACTGCCTTCTCCCTGCAGGTGTTCCTACTGCCATCGGCAGAAAGATACGACTCCATCAGAAACAACCAATTAGACCCCGGATGTTCATCATCATTCACAGTTTGAGTTCATACTTTTTCCTACAGTCACATAAACATGCAATATTTCAAATAGTGTGACTGATTGATTTTCATTTGATTTAGCCCAGTTAGTACTGGCTCAGTTATCAAGATTATTCTTTTCAAACAACACTTTTGGGCAGGAATGTGATAGCAAATAAATGAATAAATTGTGTTTTTCTTTAATCCAGAGATTGTAGAGTGTAATATATAGAAATAACATGATTGGAGAAAAGACTTGCACATTAGCAATGTCTAAACTCACAGTGTAGCGCCAGTTTGCTACATGCATCTTGTGAAAATAAGTCTTATTTCAACAGCTTTTGACAAACGCAAAGCGTAGAGCCGGTTGGAGACGGCGTGGCTCACAGGCGACGATGAGCCTTTTCACCTTCAAGCTGATTCATTGTCAAATAAATATTTCTCCCATTCAGCACAAGGTAGCTGTTTGAAACATCAGCACCTTGTCACAATGATAACAAAAGCCTGTAACGGGCTGTCACAAACATCACACCTGAGATTTCATCCATGCACAGAGGCATACCGCTCAAAGTGGGTTACAGTGCGGATGCCTTTTTCATTTATTTCAAGTGGTCTTAAAGAAAAATCATTATCCATGCATTCTGGAGTTTTATTTTCTGACTAGATTCATTCAGTTTTTAATTAATGAAGTTAAAATGAACAGACAAAAATGTACTTTTGCAAAAGACTGATTTGTGTGAAATCCATGGATTCTGGGTTTGACTTTTGCCATGTCTAAGGCTGCGTTCAGACTCCAGCCTGAAGTTACCCAATTCAGATTTTTTTTTTTTGACATAATGCAACCTGTGCCCGATCTCTTCATGACAGTCTGAACAGCACAGGTCCGATTCTTTTCGAATGTGACCGATGCGTATCCGATTCAAACGTGACCTTATGTCCAGGTGGCATTCATCCGAACTGAACGTCACTGACACTCAACAAATCTCACTATTCTGCAAGATTATTCTGAAGATTAAGTTGTTAATATGCTTCTCCGGTCGGACAACAACTTCATATATGTAAGCCATGCTCCACCATTAGCCTCCATGTTTACTTCTGCAAACATTGAGCGCTTCTTTTCTTAGCGATTGACAGAACACTATTGCGCATGCGGGACACTTTCAGGTTCGTCATTTAATATCAACTGTGTGATTGTCAAGTGTCCTATAATTTCATGGCTTCCTACACTTGAAAAGGAGGACTTGAAAACTTCAGGAATTCACTCAATATTTTTTATTTTCACAAATGAGTGAGAACCGATGAACAGAACAGGTGAAAAACCTACAAAATGCATACAAAATATTTTAATATACATTTTAGACATTTGGTGCAAAGTCAATTTATCTTAATGACTAATTTAATTTTTAACCTTAAACATAACATTTCTTTTACAATTTTATAAATTCACAGTATTAAATTATTAAATTTCATGTTTGGTTGAGTTTGAATCAAACAAATCAACACACTTTAGAATTACAGTTTTTTTTTTCTTTTCTTAGGACATAAGGGTTTTTACATTAGATATCTTAACATACAAATAGTGGAACCAAACTATAAACTAGCAGTGCAAACTGTTACTTCAATAAATTCTTCATTTCATTTCTCAAATGTAAAACAGTGAAATTACATCCAATTGAGCCCAGTTAGTGGCTTACCGGTAGTCCTTATAAGTCCTTTCCCATGAAATTCTGCTTTGGAGGCTGTGTTTGCCTTCCTCAGCTCTGTTGCAAAACCAGTAAAGTGGTTAGTGGATGCCTTATATACCTGAGTTGAGGGTGCTGCTGATTGGGCCAGATTTCTTTCACCTGCTGAGAAGTGCTGCAGAGTGGCATACTAATGTGTGTATGTGTGTGTGCACACACAAATGTCTATACATGCACCCACATCTGAACTAATGAGCAGATCTGCGGAACAGTGATGATTCTGGATCTTCAATAACTGCATTTTGACCACAGTTTAGCGCACTTCAAAATGTGAGTAAAAAGAAGGTATTGGATGGATGGATAGTTGGATAGAAAGAACACAATAATGAATGAGAGTAAAATGTAGTAAATATAATCAGTCTAATGACTCTTTGACAGTATTAAATTGAAATGAAAGCTGGATTTTTCTTTGTCACTTTGATCTGCAGGTTAAACCACAAAAGAGATTCTCATCATCTGGCCCGGTCTACTGTAGCTGCTTGTGTCTCATTTCCAGGTACGCCCATATCCTCCAAATTCCCTTTTAAGACACCCGACTATCCTCTGACTCCACAAGGGTTTGATCATTAGGACGTACAGGAGGAATCAATCCAGCAGGTGAATTCACTTCACATTCACCTCCGGCTCTTTTCAAATGACCTTGACTGCCTCCTCCACCAGCATCCCTGGGTCTTAGATGAGAGTCTAAGTACGACAGTAAAACGTGTGATGTACTGATGAAGTGTGCTGCTGCACATGAGTGTGTGAGAGGGATATGGATCCAGGAAGGCTAATGAATGTGCCATGCTGTCTAATTTAAAGTTCAGCCCCTATGTAAAGGTAATGAGAGCCTCTGCACTTGCAGTGTTTCACCGCAGGCCCAGGTCGCAGATTTATTTGAAGTTGGACATCTGCAGTGAGTTCCAGCGGACACGGAGGCGGCGCGCAGAGTCTCAGAGCTGTTTGTTAACCCTGTAGTTCTCTATATTTGGATCCTGGTGGTGATTACCTCATCAGTGTGACACCACCTGATCTCTGGAGTCAGCTCCCAGATTGCAGAGGCCGCATTTCCCGCCATATGGAATTACAAAGACATGCAGCCTTTGCACATGTGCAACGCACACACTGTCCGCGAGAGATACCGCAAAGACTGTGCTGTTACCGACCTGAAAGCTCAGTTAGCATCTGTGCCTACCTAAGCTCAATCTCTTCATACGCAGCAGATCCGGGGGGGAAAGGGACGAGGGCTGGTGGCAACAAGTGTCGCCTGCACACAGTCCAGTTATTTTTGCATGGAGGGATGCGAAAGCCAGCAGTTCTCAAGATGCAGGTGGTTTGGAGGTTGAGATGAGCGTTCTTCAGACCGGAGCAAATGTCGATATTAAACAAACCGAAGGCTGGTGCCGGCGACAAGGGCCGACGTGTCTGCTTTTCCTCTCCTCTTCCGCAGTGTGCAGGAGAACGGGCAGAGTTTCAAAACCTCCTCTTTTCTCATTCTGACTCATATAGAAGAAAGTGAGAAAAAAAAGTGTCTTTATCGCACATGGAAACAGGAAATGGATTATCCACTCTTCTGTGGAATGAAGGATTTTAGGAGTGAAAAAATGCTACCCCCTCGAAGCCATAGCTGTCATCACTCAGCCGATGGCTCGTTGCTCAGCAAGTCTCAATATGGTCAAATAAAATACCTAAAGTTGCTGCACACTTTTTAGCAAAAATGTTTTGTTTTGTTTTTTTCAAACAATTTTAACTTCACAATCTCCCATAATTATTTTTACTTGCTGATCATTTTTATTTCATTTTCGTTCACGTTGTTTCAACAAGCGTCAGTGTATTTTAGTAAGATTTTTCTCTACCAAGCCAATCTGAATTTTTGAAAACTTTTTGGAGAATTACATGGGGAGGAAAATCTAAATTCTTTACATTACCTTAAAAAGATAATTTCCCACTATAAAGCATGATGGTGGCAGAATCATGCTGTGGGGATGCCTTTCTTCAGCTGGGATACAGCACCTGATTAGAGTTAAATAGGAAGATGAATGAAGCTAGATGTAGGTCAGACCTGGATGAAAACTTGTTTACATCAGCAGGATAACACTGAACAGGACACAAGAACCACAATAAGGTGGAGAGCATCGAAAATTAATAATCTATAAGATAAATCATCCAAAGTTAAGATCTAAATCAAGTTGTTACTTTGTAGAAATACTTGAAAGCTGCTGTTCTTAGACACTTTCCATCCGATCTAACTGAGCTTGAGCAATTTTGCAACAAAGAAAAGGGGAAGAATTTCAACCTGACGATGTTCAAAGCTGTTGTGACACAACTATTTCAATAAAATGCAAGAACTGACTCAAAAGGGTTGAACACGTATATCACACTTCCCAGGATTTAAGTGTAAAAGCATATGACCCTCGTTTTCCTGTTACATCACAATCACACGTTGGTTTGTCTTTTTATTTGCACAGAGACCAAATAAAAACATTCAAGTTTTGAGCCCGAAATGTGACAAAACACGAAGACTCTCAGGGCCCATCAAAACATTTGCATGTCCTGCACCCAACCGGCTTGGCTATGCGCAGCATGTGTTGCCACGTCATTCTTTTAAGTTCCAGATCCTCGGTTTTCAGACACACACAAGCGTGCGAACACGCTGCAGCGAAGATGCCGGGTTAGTCCTAACTACGCTCATTAGCTGCAGAAGGCGGCACAGGTTAATTAAAATAATTCCCGGTTATCGTGCATTGCTTTGGTCAGCCAAACGATACCGGGGGACTGCTATGCAGCACAGGCTGCTCGCACACCAGTGGAAGGGCTCCACTCGACCACAGCTAGCACCTAATTAGTGCTGGAGGAGGAATATTTTACAGCGAATTAACATGCCGCACTTCGGCCCCGGCTCTAATTGACGAGCCTCATCTGAGAGCTGATAGAGGAGTGCAGTTATGCAGCGGCTCAACTTGAGCGCAAGAGGAAAACATGCATAGAATGTTTAACCATTTCATAATTAGCCGGAATCAAAAAAGCTGCTTGTTTGGTGGCAGATTTAAGCAGATTTTTTTTTTTTTTTTCTTAATGGATGTTGCATCTTCCCTCAAAGGGATGGCCTGCTTACATTCGCCGATGACCCCTACTGCATCTTTAATAGGGAAAAGGGAAGTTACACAAATTACAGTGCAGGCGGTGGTAAATATCCTATAATATATGTTCAGATCTAAACTCAAAATGCTCTCCTATGAAGAGTGGATGAGCCACAATCCGCCGCAATAGGAAGTGGTCCAACAAGCAGTCTTTTTCATCAGGCCACTCTGATGAATAGCATTAAAATCCAAACAACCTTCAAAATGCATATTCAAAACCCTGGAGTCAGCAGCAGCACATGGCAGTAATTTAAAAGAAAAAATCAGACGCGCTAATACTCCGCCGAAGTTTCTTGAAGGGCAGTGGGATATCTTCAGGCTTTCTATAAGACGGTAGGATCAAACCTTATGATCAGGGTCAAGCCGTTCCTAAACCATCTTACATATTCCCACACATAAAGAGTGATTGATGCAATGTTTGAAAGAGTTAAGCGTGCCTTTTCTGTAACTGGGGCAACAGTTACAGAAAAATTGGAATAATACATAATTTTTACAAAATTACAGGGATTTCAGCTCTAAACGTTACATCTGTCTGAATTTTACAAGCAGCAGCTACCTTTTGGTTACCAGCTGGACTAGTTCTCATGGGGGTAAAATTTGGCCCCAGAAAAGCTTAGTTGGAGGTTGAAAATAAACACAATTTATTCTCAGTAAAGAATCTGCCAAATGTGAAGCATGGAGACAGGAGAGTCATGGTTTGAGCATGGGTACGGTTCTGATCTTGCCGGGCAGTCATGGTTTGAATTCAGCAGCTGAAAAGGGAGTGTTGAATTATTCCAGTGATTGTCACAAAGAAAGAACAGGAAATGTCCACGTTTTTGCATGAATAATACCCTGGGCAGCCCCCCATCCACTGATCTGGAGCAAAAACTGTTTCCTTTATATGGTGGGTAAAAACCCATTTGTTTGAAGCTGCCATTGATTAATAATGAGCGAATATGGATGGTTTCTTGTCTTTATACTGCAACCTGTTACTACTTCTTTATTTTAAGCAGAAAAAGGGAAAGAGGCAATGACAAAAGAAGGAGGGATTGTAAATGCATATCAAAATCCAATGACTCTGAAAAGACGGCCATCCAAACTGTAGCTGGACTTCTGGTCCTACTGGGAAGACGCTGTGCAGAATCATGATCAGAAGCAGCTTATCATAACCACAACCTGCATGGTTTATTAGTATATAGGTGAGCTAATAACAACAGGTCACAGGTTTATGCTAACTTGCTGTTATGGTGAAGCAACCTTTTCCAACTCTAAGATTAAAGGATTCAATAACAACACAAGAAAACTATGCTGACTTCAGCGTCTGAGAGATATTTGGACATGTTATTCTTCTGCATTAAGTTTGGAGACTTATAACATTTAACAATAACTTATTTTAAGCCATTGCCCATTTTACTAGAAACAATCTCATCCTCCACTAACTTTTTGCTTCATGCAGAACAGGGACATTTTAAAGGACTCTCTTGAAGAGCAGACTTTATTTTAAAAAAATGATTTTTCATCCATCTATTTGTGTGTTGGTGTTTGTTCTCAGCACGCTAATCCAGCAGCTAGCAGGTTTAAAGCCCAAGCCGTGTATTTCAGAGACCTGGGGATCTTTTGATCAGGCCCGCGGTGCCGGCAGAGCCCAGCCCTTTCTGCAACCCCACAGAGATTTGTATGCAGCTGTACAAACTGTAGATGTTCTCACACTGGGGTTACCGCCATGCATTCCTGCACCCTCACACACTTGAGCATTAACACTTGGGAAAAGGCCTTTTTGCTGTAAAGAGTATGTACGTTGGCTACGACGCACTTCCATTTTGGATGCTGTGTGACTCTTGGTACAAAGGGTGAAAACAGTACACATCCAATTATGTCGCCAAATGATTTTAAATATAATCAGCTGAGTTAAGCGGCGGCCCTTCTGTGTTGAATATTACATGTCATTTTAGATATGTAATATTAATATTCAGATCCTACATTATCAGAAGGATTGAAGAATCAGAGCAGTTTTTAGATTTAAACCTGAAATACTAACATCAAAAGCTTCTTGAAGTTTTTTTATGGGAATAACTTCTCATAAGTTTCCTGTTTTCTACCAGAGCAGATATAAATTTCAACGATTTTAATCCACTTCTCATCTTTTTTGTAAAGTGTTAAACAGAAATTGGACTTTAAAAGCCGTTCAAACACAAGTCATTTTCTGTCCTTTTGCCCCACCACCCCCTAAAATATCCATTGTATTTAAAGCTGCTTTCAAAAACTGGATAATACACTTTTAAATCAACACACACTTTAAACCCACTTTTAATCTTGTTTAAAGACATTTTATTCTTCATGTATAATAAGCAGTTTGGTAAAACCTCCACTGTCTCAACATAGGCATTTTCCCTATCAGTTTCTACGTGTCTATCAATAAATAAATATAAGAAGACTGTGAGTCATTTATTACTTCCTAAGCAAAGAGCCATTCTTCCTGCATGTGCTTTAAGAAACCTGGTGTCTGTTGGGTAAAAAACTGGAGGATTGTAAGAAAATTTGGTTAAAAGGGATGCACTACCGCCTGAAATCCAAAAACGATCAAGTTAAAAAGCTGAATTTCATATTCAAAAGCATGAACACAGTGTGAGGCAACAGGTGAGGTTCAAGGCAGAGGTTTATTCAAAAGTTTCAATACAATTTTAATGTCTCAGGGAAATCAGTGATCTTATTCAGCGGCACACAGGATGAGCTAAAGAAGAAAATAGGGGAATTAGAGAAACGCTGGATTATTCACCAGATTTAACTTGTTCATTGAATATCTTTTGTCTGTTTTGAGCTGCTGGTAAGTTTATAGAGAAAGATTTGTTTCGTTTTATTTTTTTTTTTCGTTTGATGTTGTTGCTCAGTAGCAGACAGATATAGGAGTGAGTTGACAAGTGGCAGGTTCCTGCGGAGACAGATGAGTTTGACTTGGAGCATGAAAGTTGTGGTCTGAACTTTTAGGGAGACTCAAGGTGAGTCTGAAATAGGTTATTCACAGAGAACTGCATCAAAACAGATCAGTGGAAAGTTCAATGGAAGGAAAAAGTGTGATTGTAGAAGATGGACAAGCGCGTTCATTCAGAGAATTCAACTGGAAGTACTTCGTCTGATTTTTTGTGATGAAAATCATTGGCACAAACTCTTGGACTGCCCAATAATAAAACAGTTTTGAATGGATATGCAAAAGAAAAAAAGAAAAGAAAAATTAGTGATGTCAAGATATGTCAGGGTAAAAAAAAAAAAAGAGGATTATGGGTTTTAAGCAATTTTCTTCTTTATAGTTTTGAGGACTAAATCTCTTCATATAACAATGCAACAACAATGTTCAACACACTCACAAAAAATAAATAACTAGATAAAATACCCAGCAGTTTTGAGAATTTTTAACGGATTTTTAATCGAGTCGCCAGGTTTCCAGTTGAGGGAAAACGGTTGCATTCCTTGTGTTTAACAATTTCAGTAATCAGTGAACAAACAAACATTTTTGATGAATATTAAGATGAGCTTGTATAGCACCTAGAAAAAAGCTAACATTTTCCACGCTTGATTTCCACTTTTTATTTCGTTTTACATCAGTTCCAGAACAGATGAGGTGCGCATTACATTTAAAAAAAAAAGAAGAAAAGGAAAAGAAAAGAGAAAGAAGCGCTCCCTTTGTGGGATCGACGTCCACAGCCGTACACGTGCGCACACAAACATTAGAGCCCACTCACTGACACATGAAAGCAGACACAGAGACGAGTAGATCTCCGTGGGCCTCAGAGAGCTCTAATGGCCTGGCAGAGTGCAGTCAGAGAGAGTCAGGGTGAAGAGCAGGGCAAGGTGAAGGCGAACAGATCCACTTCCTGGGAACAAAAAGCAACAAATACACACAGACACACACACATACACACAAGAACATCAGTGTGCTGGGAGCTCCGACACAGGTATGGCAAAAAGAACAGGGAAGAGAGAAGGTGCACAGCCACCGAAACATGCCACAACAGGCAGGACGAGGCGCATCGCTTACTCTCCTGCACAAACACATGAAACGCACACTGCATTGCTACAGTGAAGCAGCAGCCCTGTCCTGATGAAGCTGCTGTTTCTAAAAGCAGCAGAACATGAATTATGCAGGTTCGTCTTCACATAAGGGGCTTTTTCTCCTTCTTTGCCGCATTCCTCTCAGCCAGCTGTTTCCCCGTTTCTTCTCTGACTTCCCTCCACTCGTTCACTCTTTCAAACTGTTTCAAACTCCTCTGTCTCTTTCGCTTTTGCTCGTGCCTTCCAAAAAATTTCCAAAGCACCCCCCTCTCCAATTGCCTGCACGCTGCCCCCAAGGCTCCCCGCGCTTCTCCTCCCCTGCTCTCGGCTGCACTCGCTAACCCTTTTTCATCTCTTTCTCTTTGTCTAGATGTTGCATACACACGCACGCACGCAAACACACACCTCTTCTTCTCTTCTCTACCTCCATCGTTTTCTGCTGTGTTTCTGCTCACTTATCCCAGTGGATGGAGTGCTAAGCGGAGGTAGAGAAGGAAACCAGTGCTGCTCCAGTGGTATTGGATTCTCATAAGTGAGTGAAATCAGAGAAGCGGAAGTCTTATGCTTTGTCTCCTGCCCCCTCTGCTTGAGTTTCGCTTTTAAAGAGGCCTTTAGTGAAGGCAGCCGTTGAGGGTGATCCACTGCAATATTTTTGATGTGTTTGTGAAGAAGAGCGCAGACAATACGCTGTCAAAATAGTTAAAGAGGTGACATCTTGTCATTTTGGTTGTACCGTATGGAGCATATCCACTTTGCTCTACTAAATTAAATTCTGCATAAATGCAATGCTCCTGTAATTTATGACAAACTTGAAAACAAACTGCGTCCCGAACTGCAGTGACCTTGAGAAACTAACTAGAAAACTTGAATTGAACTTATGCATTTTGACCGTTCCATACATAAGGAATGAGGAACGCACTCACCGTCTCTTGCAATTGAATCTACACACGTTGCACATTGTGTATAGCGTATTTATTACCACATATGTTGCTTTGGGATTTGTGCAACCGACCAACGCTAAGTAGATCATAACGACGAGGTGAAAAGAAGTTTCATACGTTTGAGAATCCAACAACTTCGATCAGCAAAGCACAAAAGACAACTGATTCATTAAAATATCTCAAAAATGAAAACAGTCTGGCAAAGTTTGCAAAAAAAGCAGCAAAAAGACCCATGCAGAGACTTTTTGCTGCTTAGAGAATCTTTCAATGGGGCAATTCTAAGTTTACAAATATGACTCTCATGGAATATTGACAAGAAGAAACCCAGTGTCAGGGTTATTGATTTATCATGTTAGTAATCCATATTATTCCACTTTGCAGAGTTTCTGGCTGCTTCTGTTCATTTCATTATATAGAAAACTAAGGTTTACTATGAATTAACATCAAGTATTTCCACAGTTCATGAACATTAGATGTAGAATTTGCAAAAATCCAGAAGCAGTAAGCAAGGATGTATAAGAACAAGGTGGAAACATCATAGGTAGGACAAGTGAGACAGGTTGCAGGAAAAAAAAGAAAGAATGAAAGGAAAGTGTAACGGTGAGAAGGAAGTGCACAACTGATTTAGAAACAAAGGATGCAAAGTCAGGAAAGAACAAGAAGAAGGAAGTAAGAACACAAGAAAGGAAGATATGAAAGTAAAAGGAAGATATTATGGCAGAAAGGTTGGACAATTAAAAACAACAAAACCTGTTTGATTTAGAAGAAACCACTTATTCATGAGGGCACTCATGTTTTGAATATTGAACGCATCTAAACTTTGGTTGCCCAAAAACTGCATCCCACCAAACTTAAATTTTTTTTTATTATTATTATTTTGTTATGTCCTTCCACTCTGGTGTAACTCAGGCAGTAAAAACGATTCACCTCCGCTGCGAGGGCCAGAGGTAGAAGTTTCAGGAAGATAAAAGCAGCTGCCAGCTTACAGAAACACAACAAGGTCACCCTCCCTTCCCAGCGCCGTGGTGGAAAGTCACCAGTGGGCCTCTCACCAGGGCCATTTTCATCTCACTCTTAAAGCAGCTGCTGTGTCCTTGTGGGATCGATCTGCTGTGCCACTGTCGGGTCGGTTCTGCCGTGTCCCTGTCAGCAATGAATCCAGGCGTTCCTAACCGGAGCGTGTCACATGGCACCAGATCTCTCTTCAGGGTCCGGCTCCCACTAACTCCAGAGAACATGTGGTCTGACTTGTGGCCAATTCAGAACATGCAAAATCACTATAAGTTCTTTGGTTTGACAATTTCTGGACAAAAAAAATGTTGTGGTGATGACCTTGTTTCAACTTGTGCGAGTGAGAGAAAGCCCTCTGATTGGAGGAACTTAATGAGTTGACTCTTTAAACTTGAGCATCTTATGTTAGAGGTTACCATGGCTGGGATTGTTTGTAAGGTCTTGGGTTCCTACCAGCCTGGCCTTGGGGTGGATGATGCCATTGTCTTCCTCCTGCACCTGTAGAAGCCTGGAAGCACTGTGTGTTTTCTTATGTAAAGTCACATTATGTCCATTTACACCATATCCATCCATTGGCCTGTTATCTAAACACGCTTAACCTTGCAGTGAAGGGCCAGTGCCTATCTCTGGCGGTCATTGGGTGACGGCCAGTGTCCATCGCAGATGATTAATCATATATCATCTGCAATGTGCTCCCTCTTCCGTTAAAGATGATGTTTTTCTCAATACAGAGGTGTTGAAACAATGAGTCACAAAAGCGATTTAACAGAGCTTGTCAAGATTGTCTGACTGTTGGAGGCTTTAAATGAAAGACTGAAGGTGACGGCGACGATCACTGAAGTGGGAACCTCATAGCATCTCTGTTGCCTCCACTGGGATTGAGACACTCTGCACTGGGCTCTGTTCCATTATGCTCCACCGATGCTCCGTTGCCCTGACAATGCTTAGCAACATACCGTCTCTAATTCATCCACCAGAGTTAAGAGTGCTACACACAGGTTGGAGAGAGAGCATTGGTGTACGGAACCTTTTATTCAATCCCCTCCACGTTTGGCCTTGTCCCACTTCTTTACCTTCCTCTACTCTTTCCCCTCTGCCTCACCCACAAAGCATCCTCCCATAGCTACCGCAAGACCTGTTGCATAATGGACAGTAATTTTTTTAGCTCTCATTCGAACATCTTTTTGTGTTTAATCGTGAGAGATTGAAGGGATTAAGCTGGAGATTACATATGGCAGGATTACACTGACGAATGCAGGAGGCTCGTGGGACGAATTGTGGGGGGAAGAGATGTTGCGTGAGAGGTGGATGAGGGAGGGAAGCGCTTGACTTTCTGGGTGTATGAGGCTAGAGAAATTAAGTGAGTAGAATCCAGACCCATTGTCGCTGTGAAGACTGAAATTGTGGAAGGCGAGAGGCTGCAGAAAAACAATTCAGAGAAAAATTAAAATTAGAAGATAAAGCAGAAATGTTAATATATGAAAGAGTGGGATATAAACAGGATGATCCAAGTCTCCCTATTGTCAATCTGGTTAGACAGTAAAGGTCATTGCCCTGTCGGATGGTGAAGCATTTGTCCTATTCTCAATGTTCTTTGCAGTCTGTCAGATTTTCTTTCATTATTACGCTACACTTAGCTCCATCCTATCCCCATGCAATGATCCGATCACCAACACTATGCTTACAGAGTGAGGTGCTGCATGGTTAAGTGCATGACTACTAGATGTCCTCTGAAGAGATTTTTCCAACTGAGCAGTGAATATCAGTGAAATTTAGCTCCATATTCCATTGCAAATTTGATTATTGTCAATAAAATTTGGTCCAAATTCTGACTTTGTCTGATTCCAAGTCATAAAAAAAGTTGGGGGTTTTTTTCCAATCCATCAATAAATGCCATTTACTTGCTGTACATTAGGAAAGTAAAACATTTGTGGGTATTCACTTTTATCATAAATAGGGGGACTAACTATTTTTAAAAAACTCAAAAGGTAAAAGGGTCAAAACATCACTGAAGAAAATATAAATAGAAACAAAAGTCGCCACAAAAGTCTGCTTTGCTTCAGAAGTGACATAAGATTAAATGTTCTCTTCAAAAATTTTGCTAACTTTGAACAGATCATTTGCACGTGGGGGGAAAAAAAATTATTCACTGTGTCATGATCTAATATAAGCAATAACACATGCAGAGGCAATTACATGCACACAGACGTGCACTTTTCCACCCCTACAGGATGGTGTGTTGCAGATGCACTTCCCATATGGGGGGATTTATTCATCGTATTATGTGTTAGCGCTGCGTATACATGTTTCATTCATTTAGAGCTGCCAGTCTTTGTTTAACAGGAAGTCAGGGCAGATTTCTCTGAGGCTCATCATTATGTGTCGGAACAGAGCAAGGGAGAACGTGAGAGGACATGGGCAAATGGACAGGCTCTACAGCAAACCTCGAGCATTACTCACATCGGCCGTGTCACGCTACGGTTATCGTAATAACAATGAATAAGAGTCCATTCATAAATGAGATGCTGCAAACCGCTGTTGTGCATCATGCACTGAAAAGCATGCATCGCACTCAGACATCAAATTGACAGCCATCAGGTTGGAGTGACAGAAAATTATTTCTCCCTCACCCTCTGCTGTTTACTGTGAAGGCTCTGTTTTGCATTGGCTACAATACCTTGATGTCACCCATCGATTGTCAGCAGTTAGAAAGACGTGCACTATGCCCTGATTTGCATACAATTAGGACTGACCTGCCGCCCCTGGGACTGGACTAAGTGAGGGATGGATGGAGGTCTTTTGAGGGAGTGAGAGACGGAGAGGAAGCTGCAGCCTGACACAGTGGCTTCTGTTTCTGCTGACATTTGCAGGACAGTGGTGGGGTCTCAAAGGACACTGTGGGCCTAGGTGTGCCAAACCTGTATTGACATCTGGGAGAGGTGTCTCGACCGTGCTGACGGACGCCACAGTGAGGGCTTAATGACTGGCCCAGTCAGGGAAAAGTATATATAAATATGTACTTGCTTAAATTACCATGACAAACTTTTAAACAATACTTTTTCCTCAGTTTGCAGAGCTTACAAAGACACTTTTGGAATAGTACGGGACTTCAACTAAAATTTCTTGCATATTCACTTGTCTGCAGTTGAAACCAGATATTTGCATACGCTGTGTATGAAAATAGATATTAATTTCTCGCTGTCTGACATTGAATCAGACTCAACCTTTTCTGTTTTAGGTCAGTTAGGATTACCGAAATATTAAATTCATTTCGATGGCAAAATAATGCCAGGGAGAATTTACAGAATGTTTTTGTTGCTTTTTTTAAAAGCCAAAATTTCATACATTATATATAATGTATCTAAAAATATATATATCAAGGGCTTTTCTTGGCTTTGAAAACCAAGAAAAGCTTTTTTAAGTTAAAAAGACATCAGCAGGGTTCTGATGATTTTGGGGTTTGATTTCCAGATAACTGAATGTAATTCACCATATTAAATAACTTAACACAAGTACCAACACTGAGACGATGTCTTTGTCCCAAAAAGGAAGGTGTTTTGGTAAAACAACTGAATTGACCCTTAAGAAAAGGGAAAATCCTCGTTAAAATGCTGGATGAAACTGCATTTTACCTACAGTGAAGACAGTAATGTACTGACCACTCAGAGAGGAAGAAGTCATTACTCTAAATGTAACATAAAAAGCCAGATTACAAGTTGAAAATGAAATTGACTGAGACTAAATTTGAAAAATGAAATAATTGATGAAGATGGGGAAAAAAGTACCTCTAGCCCACTTGTAGATGTGGTAGAGGATAAGTGATGTTGCTGGGCTGTTTCTTCTTTATAGACAATGGGGATCTTGTTAGAGTGCATGGATTAATGAACTATTTAAATACTTTGACATTTCAAGCAAATTTGTGGCAGACTAAACCACAACACCAAAAATGAGTTGTCACTGGGTCCATTAGCAGGATAATGATGCAAAACATTTGGCTAAGTGAACACAGAAATGGCTGTCCAGACACAAAATCAGCTTTGTCTTATTGTCATGGAGGAAGGAGAAGAGAAGAGACGAGAACTTTGTTTAGCTCCACTTTTAGATTCACAGCATTTCGCCATCGAAAAACTGGCAAAGGTGATGTTACGATGGCATATCTTCACTTATTTATTTATTACTTATAATAATAAATAAATAAGTAAACCTCTGTAACAGCAATGTTACTTAGATTGATTTGGTCCCGCTAATAAAAACTTTACTAGAAAGTTAAAAATGAATTCTTGATTAATATCGTCCAATCAGCTCCAGGGTAAAACAAAAATAATAAATAACCCTTTTTTTTTAAACTTGCAGGATCAGCTGATGTTAATTAACTTTTTACATGAACTTATGTGACCAGAGCCTCTTGAAAAGTAGAAATGTTCCTCCAAAGAGCAGCATTGCTCCAGAACAAAGAATAAATATCTCACAAGACTCCAATTTGAGTGAGACGCATGTGTTGTAAATGTGACCTTTCTTTCATCAAGGTGTTATCTCCGTCATCTCAGCCCTGTCTTCCTCTTCTTCTCTCCTTACAGAGCTGCAGGGTCGATCGGCCTCTGTACATTGCAGCACCGCAGCCTCAGTCGGAGGTGTGTGTGTCCGTTGTATTGAACCCCGATGTCCCATGGCGTCTCTTCTGATTCATTGACGCACTATTGGCATAAACAGCACGGCCAGCGGTGACAAATTAAAATGTCAGCAGTGGCAAAGGTGAGCGTCTCCTGTCCCCTCGGCGTCCTCAGGCTGGGGTGACTGACCATCGGCAGAACGATTGGTGATAAAACGCTGACACCAGACTCACACACACACACACACACATCAACAAGGACGTCAGTGACAAGGCACGCTGCCCGCCGGAAGAAACTAAGAGAATGAGAGGAGGAATCACAATGATGAAATGGCTTAAATAGACATTTCTGGTTAGTGATTTTGGTTACAACGAAGTATCCACTAAAAGCAGCTCCTCGTTCACTTATTACGCCATTTATCACTAATGAGCTGCTCAGCCATTACTTTGTGACTCAATAAAACAAAAGTAATGCGGCGATTATGCAAAAGTGAGCATTTTCCCAGGATTAGACAAATTATCCTTCTTGTGAGGCATTAAGCATGAGTAGGCCTGATGCACATTGATTTTCTGCAGAGTGTTTGGAGGAGTGAGATGAAATCAGGGCACAGTGACGGAGGACACGAGTGCTAGGCATGCTGTCAACATTTAAATATCAGGTCTGTTGGTTCACTCTCACCCATCTACCCACACACAGAACACACGCGGTGAGAGTATAGAATGATCTGAGCGAAAAACCACTGAAAACTTAAGCCTCCATGTCCAGTCTGGCTGCCTTCTGACTGTTTTGACGCTTGTACGCATGTAATCGTGGCTGCTTCTGAGTATGCGTGTGAGCTCGTTAATCTGTCAACGTCGTCCTACCAAAGTTCCAGCTGTTCTTTGGGTTTTAATGGTGCCGCACTGTTGACGCGCTCACTCCTGACAGCCAAATGTCCAGAAAAGCCGGGACAGCCACAGCAGTCCAGCCCTCAAGAGAATCCCCATCAACCAACAGGGGCCAAGGACTCCCACTGATTGACAGCTCTGTTTTAGTCTGCATTAAGTCGTTGTGTTTACATGACACGCATTCTAACTTTCAGGGAATAATGAGAGCCTTAACTGTGTTGGTGTCTAGTTTCCCCAAGTCTGAAGACTTGTTCTGCTATATTTAATGGACGGGGGGGTAGTGGAGGGAAAAACTGTCCGTATCAGATTTGGTTTATTCATGTTCTCTGCTGCAATATTAAGCCTTATATCGAGCCATCCTTGACTGACCTGAGCGTACCGGTGCCTCGGCAAAGTGATCAAATAAACACCTCGCCCCTGCAGCCATGATTCCACCTGATCAGCTTGTGATGTAATCTAATTTATGCATGGACGTGCGTATTACACAACATCCATTTGCATAGCATCTGTGAGCACAGTCCTGTGCATCAAGGAAGAAAAATGATTTAATATGCATCTATGTCATCCAACCTGCAACTCGTGAAATGAACCTGATAGAGAAGATTGGTTTACAGAAAGCGTTTTGCCATTAGAGGTATCCCTTCGAAAATAAAATACAGGCAGGCTGCTGCTTCCCTTCCTCTCCCACCCTCCATTAGACAAACACATCAATTGTTCTGTCCTCTGTTGAAAGTCAGCTGTTGCTGAAAGTTTGGCATCAGTAAAAAAAAAAAAAAAAAATCAATAAAGCAAATTTGCCGAGTAATAAAAGGAAATTAGGCATTATTCCATAGAAATGTTTCCATGTAAGCCATGCTGCTTTAACTTTGCTTGTATTTGTGACTATGAATATTTGGAGGTCAGACTTTAGCAGTATTCAGGATTACTTGACTTAATAGATCAATTAATAAGGGTAAATTGAACAATATTTGCATCTTAATACATTTGACAGAAATATTCAAAATTTTAAATATTCAACTATTTTTATTTTGAAAGTTTCATTTTAAAGCATGTACAGCTAGACACAATTCCTGTCGTCACATCTGCTAAATTGACAGAATTATCCCTTTGAAAAGTTTGCGCGCTTTGCTTTTTGTTGCTCTGTCTAAAGCTGACAAAGGATTTGTCTTGCTAAGTCTAAATATTCAGATATTTACATACACTGTATATAAAAAACACATTACCTTTGCTTTTCAAATTGTAATACATCTCTTCAGTTAATACAATAGATGGGACGTAAAGGAGAGAAGTTATTTTGTAGGTATGTTGCTGTGTGATTCTATCATATCTAAAACTTTGATGATACTACTAAAAGCATTGACCGACATGACATGTCAAGCTCGATTGTACTTTTCCACAAGTGCAAACTCTCCATTGCAAACTTTAGAAGTTGATCAATTAGACAGTAAATGAAAAAACTCATTTTATTTTCTAAAGTTCTGATGGCTACAAAACAATATCATAGCTTACATTCTCCTCAAACATTAAGTGTTTGTATCAGTTCCTATAGGTCATGTATGAATTCACAAGAAAAATAAAGACTTAACTTGATCTCTCTCACTAAGTAACTTTAAACGTCATCTTTAAAAAGTTGGATTTGATTATATTTACATGTGCCTTAGAGAATATTTAGCTTTTCTAGTCTTTGCAGCTATGTCTCATATTCGTGTTTAAAATACATCCTGTTGACCAGGATAACTCAAATGTGGGGAAAAGGCAGGATGTGCTCTGTTAACGTAAACAGGACTGTTTTAAACAGGTTTTATTTTCTTTTTGAAAAAAATTATCTTTGCTCACCTTTGTTTCTAAGTGACTTTACAACAAAATTGCAACAATTCCATCTTCTTTTTGTCTCCAATTAAACATCAAAATTGTGCAGAAAGAACAAGCAGCCAATGAGTCATTGTTTTATAAGAGCTCTATTTCTTTTTCCCTCCATCAGATTCCAATGTGTGGTTGCTTTTGGACGCCATCTACACATTTATGCTCAGTGTTTCAAAGATTTTTTTTTTTGGCTCAAAAATTTCCTGGCTTTGTGTGACTTAAAATAGATTAAAAAAAAAAAACAAAAGCTTGATTTTATCAGAGCATGCACAGTGCCAGCAGAGTGGCCCACGATGGCATTTTATACATATTCCTACTTCAGTTTTGGACACATTATGGCGCGAATTCTCATTGGTTCAGTTCGAGGGCAATGTTTTATAAATTCCTCTCACCAAAATCTCCAACAGACTTGCATCTTACTGAGAGACAATCAACAGATGCTCTGCTCGTTTCCCACAGAAGTTGTAGCTGCGATAAAGACAACTGTCGTGTGTCTTCCTCTTGCTGTTCTTCGTTCAGCTTGCTTCACTGCCATATTGAGAGAGAGACACCACATAAGTCCATGAGCAGCTTTTCAACATTAATTTACGCTGTTTTGCCATTGTACTGTCCGATAAAAATTTTTTTGTTTTTTTTGTTTTTTTTCTAGAAATTGGCAGGCAACGTGTTATTTTTCCCAGTAAATATTCCTGTTGAGGAAAGATTGGTGAATTTTGCATTGTTGTCATGTGACCAGCCTGTTCTGGTTTATGAGTCTATTTCTAGTGACAACGCCACAAAAAAAAGAGAAAGAAATTGAGCTTCAGGTTCTGGTTGGTGGTGGTTTTTAATTCAATGGAGAATTACAAGAATCTATTAGATGGTCACAATTTACGCATCAACTCATCTCATCAAAAACTGAACCTGATTTTTACTCATCTCAAGAAAGTGTATCAAAGTCTGCTTTCTGAATGTATGCCTTCAGAAAGCAGAGGGAGTTCTTAGTTTTTTTGATTTGCAGGATGATTTTGCGTCCGCCATGTTTTAAAATGAGAGCTTTGCTTTCAGATTGTCGTGTGTAGGCCAAAACGTTCCACTTTGGTCTCATCTGAAAAGTACTTTTTGTTCTGCATCCTACATCACTGCTGCACACAGAGTCGGCGGCTTGAAATCATCCTAGAGTTCAAGTTGCCGAGTTCACAATTAATCATAGTCAGCAAATTCTCCCGCCTGAGATACAGATCTTTGCAGCTCATTCAGACTTCCCGAAAGTTACTTGGCAGCTTCTCTAAAACAAAATTCTCACTTTGTCCAGCCTGTTAGCGCTGCACGATGTAGAAAGCCGGTGGTCTTGTTTTACAAGCTGCATCTCGTCTCTACCCCTGACGTGTCTGCTCTGTTCATCGGCGCCCTGCCTACGATACCTTTTCACTCATGTTCTCTTGCAAACCTCCTTGTCCTCAACAGAACAACTTGACGTGCAGAGAGATTGAATTACACTCAGGTGGAGTGCATTTCCTAATTAGGTGACTTCTGCTGCACTGGACTGAAAACCACGTACTAATTACCGTTCGCATGAACCCAAAAAGACACAATAAAGCTTGTGGTTTCATCGCAAGAAAAATGTGGAGATCTCAAGAGGAAGGAAGAGTTTTGCAAGGGACTCTACGCACAGCACAAGATGACGTTTTTATGTCTTTTTACTGCTCATTTTGTCTGTAATAAGGATAAATTTATGATAACTAAATGTCAAACTGCAGAGAATTAAGCCACTCTCACAAACAATGTCTCTTAAAAAACCCTAAATGAGGCTACTTTTATAGCATTTACCTAAATACCATTTCCTTCGCTTAACGACAGAGCCAGTTGTAGTTGCAGCGACTCATTTCTCTCTTATCACCCTTTACCTCAATCATTTCACACTTTTTTTTTTTGCCCTTTACCTGCATTTTCCCGCTCTCTATAGCTACCTGGTGGGAGAGCTGCGGCCTCGGACCGGAGTGGTCATGAGGTTCCAGATGGTCTGACCGGCAGAAGGTTTCTAAAACTGACCCCTCTGCAGCTGATCCTGTCCTACCTCAAACCCCAGGGGCTCTGAGCAGGAACTTGCATCTCAAGCAAGATGAGAGGCAGAGGACAAGAGCAGGACTGCGGGGTGGTGGGGAGGGGGAAGGGTGGGGGTGTTGGGTGGTGGTGGTGGGGAGGTGGAGGTAGGGGAATTACATAACAGCCGAACCTGTCATTTACTGCAACTCATCCACAAACACTCGGAGGCTGCTTCTTTTTGAAAGTGCCAGCGCTTCGGAGTTGTTTGAAGTGCGAGCAATGCACACTTTGCTTTCGCTCGAGTTGCTGTGTAATAAAAAATAAAAATAAAAAATAAAAAAATGAAACTGGCTTGAACCATAGAGTGTTGGGGGGGGCAGACAGATCACATTACAGATAGAAATGTGAGGAAGGATTTCAAGACAACGGAGGATGGAGAATGAAACCGGAGACTCAGCGAGGCATAGATGACAGCTTGTGACGCCACATTAGTCATTGTGCGAGAAGACGGAGGTGTCTGCGCGGCCCTTTTAGCTCCGTCTCCTCTAATGGCGGTGCCTGTTTGAGAAGGTGCGGTGCCTTGTATGCAGCCTGCGTGGCGCGTCCCGGACTTGTGCTGTTTAGACAGCGGCTGCAGCAGTTTTGATGGACGCACACAGGGGAGGAGGGGAGGAGGATGTGTGGGGGGAGGAAGCAGGCCAGTGCTAATTGGGACAGAAGATCAGGGTCAGGAGGAAGGAAGGAGAAGTGGAGAGGAGAGGAGAGGGGAGACGGGGAGTCCTCGAGCCCTTCAGCGGTGCTCTCTGCTTAATGATGCGTCTCTCTCGTAATTAGCAGACGGTAATTAACGGTCGGATCACCTGGGTCTCTGCGGGTCACACACTCTCTCTCCCTTGCCACTCAGCATCCACTCCTCGCGACGAACAAGCGTCGGCCGTGTCCCCTCGGCCCGGACCGCGGGGCCCCCCCACCGCCACCCCTCTGCAATCAGACTTTGCTAATAAAAGCCTCCTTTTCCATATGGGACTCGCATAAATCTATGACTCTGTCTAAACCAGCTTGTGTTTATTTTTCTGTTGCTGCTAGTATGGGTGTGTGTGCATGTGTGTGTGTGTGTGTGTGCTAAAGAGAGTTTGTATGGGAGGCAGCCAGTGTTTTGTACACATGGTCTGTCAGCCTGTGTTGGACTGGGCCTCACCTCCAGGCTGGTTTAAATATTAAGACTGAGCTGTGGCCCAACATGCATATTTTAATGCAGGCCTTGTGCGGACTGATATATATATATATATATAGATATATACTTTTCAGTATTTAAACTTTTCAGGGGTTTTTTTTTCTTTAAAAACACGTTCGACCCTGTCAGACCTCGAATCCGTTTACCTGAACTCGGTGGGCGCGATTGGCAGAAGCAGGCCCCCGTAGACACGCGTTCGATCACGCACGCAAACGCATGCAAAGAAAAAATACACACAGATGGCGGCGCAAGAGACAATATGCTTTCGCTGGCTCTCTCCGCGACCGTTAATAAAACATGTAGTTGCTGAGACATTCTTTCTAGGCGAGCCCGTCTCCAAACAAAGCAGTCGGCCTAATAATACAGATATGAATTTTATCCGCATCGTGTTCTGTTTCATCATTTGTGTGGCCTGGGAATGGGTCGTGTGGAAGTTCGTACCCCCACCCATCCCGGCCCAGCCCCACCCAAACCCCCCAAGGGGGCGGCAGCAACCCTTGGGACGTTCACTTTCTTATTAATTGAATTTTAAAGTGACCTTGCAGTGATATTGATCTGCATTTGATGAAACCCACAGTGACACACACCAAGAGAGACACATCAATCCTGCCTTATGCATCCTTTACAAGCTCAAGGTTAGCGTGGAGTACCAAAGTAAGCAGCGAGTCAGAGTGATTCCTTGTGTGGAATATTTGTCAGAGTTGCGCGACGGCAGAAGTTCAGGAGTTGTGCTGAGCCAGCCAATAACAGGGAGGGAGGGAGGACGTTCGTCCAAAGTGCTCGGCAAAGCCTGATTGACTTTGTTGTGGACAGGATATGGAAGTGAAAGAGAAAGGAAGCGGGGTTCTCTTTTTTTTTTTATTAAGAGCAAAGGAAGAAAGCCAGGCGTGACAAAGGCAGGAGAAGACTGCTTTGACCTATTTTTCTGAGTTTGAATGCAGCTTGCCCTCAAGTCCTCCACTCGCAGCTCCCTCTACTGGCTCAAAATTGGCAGCACAACTAACAATTAGCAGCATTAGGTGCTTTTATTCCTCATTAGTTGCAATAAAAGTTGTTTTTGTGTTGTTTTTTTTCTTACCAATTACTTGCCTTGAAGCACACTCATCCATCACTTTCCCTGTTAACAGCAGCTGCCAGTGTGAATTATTGCCTTCAACAGTGAAGCAGATGACAGCTGATTGTGGGGAGCAGCTCAGAGTTGCACCTACATGACCATTTGGGCTCCTTTTATTTTTTTTATTTTTTTCTTCCCTGCTCGTTTCAACCTCAGTGCCAGGATTATGTCGGATCACATGCGAAAGCATACGGGGCAAGTTTGGTGCATGTTTCAGCGTCACACCCACGGGTTGCGAGAACGAGGCAGCGACTGCGTGTGTCCATGCGTGGGAGTGTACCCGGCTGTCTGCATGGGAGTGTGAGGGCAAGGAGGGAAAAAAGAAAGAAAGAAAAAAAAAACGTGCCAGCAGCGACTCTGTTTCCAATTGTGATGTTTTGTTCGAATTCGTGCCTTTTGGTTTGCCACCTGTTTCGAGATGTGAGGGTTAAATCATGTCTTGTGCTTATTCTTTTCTCATAGAGATAAAATATGTTACACTAAGACCTTGGAACAAGGAGGTAATACCTACATATATGTACTTATTTACGAAAATAGAAACATGATATATATACATAGAAAAATCTTAAAAGTGTGGTGTGTATTTGAATTCAGACAACATTTTTTTATCATGGCCTCGTATTGTTTTTGGCCATGTCAAGCTTTCCAGACACTGAATGTTTCCATCTTTGCTTCCCATCTTTCCCGAACATGTGTGCCGAGTTTCTTTGTCTTTATGATTCTGTTTCTTCGCTCATGATCTCTAACAAGTCTCCAAGGCCTCCACAGAACTGCTTTATTTATACTGCAAATACTGTAAATTGCACAAAAGTGGTCAAGTGGATTTTCTCATCAGGTGGCTTCGAAAGGCAGTCGGTTTAACTGGATTCTATTTAGGAGTGCCAGTACAATTGGACAAAATTTAAATCTAGATATATTTCAAGAAATGAATAAAGGGTGTTAGAAAATGGACGGCTGGATTAGAAAATAGAAAAATTTGCAAAACGATTTGACATCAATGGATAATTTTCACTTCACAGCTCTGGACTACTTCGAGTTGATCTATCATGGTTGTAATATGACAGCGTCTGAAATATTCCCCGGGGTGTGAACGCATTGAGCAGACGCAGCAGCAGGTCAGATTCAGAGGCAGCAGTCAACCGCAAGTCTCAACTTTCTGCTTCTTGACGTTTGTAGAGACAGAAAATTGTCAGCGAGCCTCCAATAATTTCTGGGATTTATCACAGAACTCAGTTCTGCTGATTGTGTGCTTCGCTGCCACATGCAAGGGTTAATAGCCATTGATTGCCGACCGTTAATCACCGTCGCTCGCGGTTACATGGGGGAGGCTTATTGATTCCCCATTGATCAGCAAGGGCTCCACCACTTCCAGCACTTTACCCGTGAGCTCACTGTCATTTAGCACTTTGCTGGTGCAATATTGTCACTATGACACCCCAGGCATCTGCGTTGCTCAGTCACTCCCTGGTGTCACATGTCTGCTGCATTACAGAAGCACTGTGGGCCAGTCAGCGAAACTCGTAATCGCGCAAAAGTGGAGGGAAAAACCAACAAAGTGAGTGGAGTTAATGGACCTGAGCGGGGGCTGTGGCCTTCGGGGTCACCTCTGCTGGCTCGTCCAGGTAGTAGCCTTTGTTTTTATTTTTTCTATTTATTTATTTCTTGATTTTGACTTCTCAAAATTCAGCTCTCTGTCCAAGCAGGGCGTGGTGTGAATCAAGAGTAGAAGTTTACTGTCACCTCCCTCCCTTCCTTGTTCTCTGTCTCCGTCTCTTTCTTCTTGGTGTGGCTCGCTCTTGCCTCCATTAAAACTCTGTCCAAAGCAATGAGTTTATAGTCAGGGTGCATGTCTCAGAGAGGTGTATGTGTGTGTGTGTGTGTATCTTGTGTGTTTTATGAGCACAGATTGGGGTGTGTGTGTGTGTGTGTGTGTGTGTGTGTGTGTGTGTGACTAGTAAGACTTTGAGGTATCCTTTGACAGCTGCGAATTTAATAAGCAAATGTTAAAGGTAGGAGAAGGTGGGGGGTGCGCGGGGCTGCACTTATGAAATATGAATGACTGTATCTGCATCTTCTTGAGCAGGCCTCGGATCGTCTCTGGTTTGCATTTCCCCAGCTTCTCCCAGAAACGGATGCGCAGTCTTTTCAGCGGGGATGTCGTACCCAATATAAATATATCGTCTTGACTTGAATAAATGAGCTGCAGAGAGTTTTAATAAGTTTCATCATGTGTTAGCATAAAGGACCGATTCTCTTTGGTTTGTAACTTTTACATGCATACCGCAAAGTTGCTCCATGAAGATAAAGTCCAAAAAAGTTAAGCACTTTGCTCAATTTTAGCTTTTTTTTTAAGGCAATATTTTACGTTACTTTTTTTCTGGCTTCATTTTGAGGCAAAGACATATTTTCTGGTGTGTGGTTAATTTGAGAACCATCTGGTATGGAGGTATTTTTTATTTTTTTTATTTTTGTTGACTGTATTTATTTATTTTATTCTTCATGCATATGTTTTATATTAATCTTTTTTTTTTTTTTTCTTCAACACTGTAGAGATGACTGCAAACAGAAACATAACTCTCTTACATTATCTCCGGCCATTTCTTCAAAATCATTCATAACCTCTGAGGTACCACCTGGAAGTTTTAGGAATAAAATATTAAATATTTTTTTAAAAAGCTGCATTAGAACGGTCGCAGCATACAAATCCACCTTGAGACGTTCAAGCGTCATTTTGCTCTGTTGAGTTTTATTGCATATAATAATGCAGTTTGCATTTTACAGGACACTTTAATGTTATGAAAATGCAATGCAGATAAAATGAAAAAAAAAAAAATCAGTGATGCCAGGTTAAATGTTGCCACAATCATATTGGAAGGCAGGATTGAAAGTGGCAGCACAAGTGTCAAGAAGCATCAGCGCATCCGCAGTAGTTTTACCTGCGGAGCTAAAAACTATTTCCAAAAAAGTTTTGTAGTTTTATGTTGCTTCCAGAGGATGATAGGAATCTTAGCAAATGGATGAACATATGTAGTAGGGAATATTGCTCCGGATGGAGAAAAAAAATGTCTGTTTGCTTTCTGAAAACGTAATAAAAATTCACACTGACTCAGGAGCCGTTCATTAATTCAGGTCCTTATCCATGTTGTCAGTGAAGGGCCGTCCGCGAGGAAAGCTATTCTCCTGTGGCTGCAATGCTCTCTGTCTTCAACAAAGCAGGTTAAAAACAATGTCATGTGGACTGCTGGATGTCTCTCAAAGCTTTAGCTGTGCAGGAATGCGTAGCCTGAGCTCACAGAAAACAGCCCTGCGCTCGCTGGAGTGCCGTGGCTTTTTTATGCCCATATTACCGGTGCGAGACTGCTAATGAGGACTGTTGTGTGTGCCTATTACACCATCAGTTTTAGCCTTTAGAGTCTAGCGAGCAAGCAGCTAGTTCTCTGCTACAGTGGGAGTTGTTAAAAAAAGAGAGTGTGGGTGCGTGTGCGTGTGTGCGTGCGTGTGTGTGTAATTAGGGTCGAAAAAGAGCAGTGGAGGGGTTAAACTGAACACCACGACATCTGGGAGAACAGATGAGAGAAAGCTCTTTTCTCTCGACGGTGATGCACAGAAGCTGGGTTCTTGTTCTTTCACATTTCATCACTGTTTTAGGGCTGCAGGCCTAGAGGGGAGGCAGGACCCTTCTTTTGGGACAAAAGAGGACATTTTATCTCCGAGATTAGTGAGGGGTGGAACTAATGTGCACCGGAAATGGGGTGGGAGAGACAAACAAACAAATGTTTTTTTCATCTCATGACCTTGATTGACTCTAGATGAAATTTTCCCAGAATGTGAGAATAAACTACTTTGAATGTTTTGCCACATTTTGTCATCAGAAGCTGAGAAAAGCTGTAAATGCAGGATAATTCAAGTTTGTTTTTTTTTTGTTTTTTTTTGTTTTTTATTAACGTGAATTCAGTCAAATTTGAGCGAAAATGCCAGACTTGAAAATTTGTTTCCAAGTCTGAATTTTGACTGGGACGCTCTAACACATGAGCATGTCTTAATCTAAATTGTACCACTGGAGCCCTCACTGTACGATAGGAGTTGTAATCTTTATTGAGATACAGAACAATATATTTCGCAAAAAATATATCAGAATGAAGGAAGCAGAGGCAATGTGTGCGCTACACTTTTCAGATTTTTGTCTGAAAAAGATTCCCCTTTCCTTTTGTGTTGCTTTTTAACATTAAATCCCAATAAAATACATTTAAATTTACAGAGGTACGATGAATTGAAAGAAAAATAAGTTTGAGGAATATAAGTCATTTTGTGAGGCTTTTCGATTGACTGAAATATAATCAATCTATATGTCTATCCAAGCAGCATTTCAGTCAATAATGTTATTACACAGTGATTCAAGCATTTCCATTTGAGACCGCTTCATATTTCCAAAACTATATTCTAAAGCTCAGGCACTTTGCTGAGTTACTTTGAACTATAGAGCAACCTGACACCTACCTAAGAAATATTCTCATGGATCAGTGTTTCTGCTCCTCTGAAGTTTTCAGGCACCACTGCAGAGAGAAGCTTCTCTTGGTCTACAGCTGTACTTTTCAATAAATATTCAGAGCGCAAAAGATTTTTCTCAGTCAAACCGAGACGTTACCACAGGAACAACGAGACCTCTTGCGAGAACCTTGGTGTGTGTAGTGTTGGTGTTTACAGCTACGAAGCAGAGTTCAAGTTTACTTTTTTTTTTTTTGCAGGAACTCTTCTGTTTTTCTTTTTTTTTTTAGAAAAAGTTGAACACATCTGGAAGGATCTATGGTGGCAAGAGGGAGTCAGACAGAGAAGCAGTACGATGAGTTTGTTTTTGTTTTTTGTCATCTGAGTGGAATTAAAAACCTTATTGACATTAAATCAGGATCAAAATGTGAACAGCTGAAAAACGCATTAAGGAAAAAGTCTTCATCTCCTTTTACCATCCAACCTCGGATCCAATTGCTATTCGCTGGTTTTTCATCACGACTGCATGTTTGGTTGCCATTTTGTGGAGGTCAGCAGCGGTCAACATTTGCAACTAGAAGCAGGTGTGGTCTTGCTTGACTTCCTGTTTTGTTTTCAAAACTTAGCATTTCTCAGATATTATTGCGTTTTTATGAAGACCTAGGATAGATTTCAGCAAGGTAGTAGAATGAAAATTAGGTAAATAAAACGCTTCTCTTCCCTCACATTTTAGTTTTATTGATCAGCCCTTCAAATCAAATTCTAATACTCAATCTCTAATCATAGTTTGACAAAAGGGACTTCAACTTTTTATAATAATATGCCTCACATTTTTTTGTACTTTACTTATTCCAGTAAGTCTCCATTTACTGAACCTCCTCATTTGGTGTTGTCCCTTCTTGAAGAAAGATTTAAAATGGCTCAATGACAAGTGATATTTTTCCACTGACCCTATAAGTTCTCTTTGGCCAAACCAGTCTCATCTGATGGACAACTTAACGCCGCAGTGGCATTGTGGGTGGCATGCCCTCCGGTTAATCTCTGCTTTCCTCACCATATTTACCCAGTTCGTGTTGTTCCCCTCGGAGAATTTTCTCAGAGGTGCTAAAAGCGCCCGTGGTTTTGACAGTTTGCACTTGCGCTGTGAAAAAAAGAGAGTAAATTCTCTCTTGAATTCATTACGTTTGTGCCTTGGCAACTTAAACCTGTTGAAGGTTTTTAAATCTTGAACAGGGTGGGAACCGATCAGCCTTTGAAAAGCTGAATGCTCTTTTGTTTTTCATCGACTTAAAAACGAACGATATTACCACAAGCTCAAAAATCAGTTAATGCACCAGAATGTAATCGACTGCAAATACATATTTAAGTACATATCTGTATACTGTGGAATAATGATAAACATTCTGATACATTTATCCTTTTATCTCTGAGTCCGTTAAAGGAAAGTCATCATTCTTTTATCTTTTGCAACCTGCAACATTATTGACTTATTTCTTAGCAATTCCTTCAGCCAGATGTTCTCAACAAGCTTCAAGATCACATGTTGTGTTAAAGATGCTGAAAATACTTCACATAAAAAGACAACAACCAAATAATTACACAGTCGCAATAATGCATTTTGATTCACACTTATACATTTTAAATGTTAATTATGAGACTAAACAACACAATAGCACAATGTTCATAAAAAAAAAAAAAATAAAAAAAACTTTGAGCAGTTTGTGGTGAAACCTTAGTTCGTCAGTATTGTGTGACACTGTTTGAGTGCTTTATATTTCGGGACCCTTTCAAAGCCAGCTCTGGATGTGGGTGGATGGCTCTTGATCTTCCCTTGTTCATATTAAATAAGTCAGATACCAGCCCCCACCTCCTAAACCTCGACTCGCACTTACACTGGGGGCTTATTGGATGTGAGTATGAGCTTGTGTGTAGCTTTCCTTTCAGCTCAGGCCAATGCGTTTGAATCCTTTTGAACAGGCAGTAACATGAGGCAACTATGACAGCCCGGACGACCCTTGATCACTGTTAATTACCTAAGTGGACGTGAAACTCCCAAACCGCCGGAGCAATGCTGCCAGCAGGATTTGTCAGGGGATGGTGTGCATATGAGTTTTCAAACCTGGTGGTGGGGGGCGGGGAAATGTTGTGTGAGTGCATTCAAACGTTTGGGCGCATCTTCGTGCTGCCACCTTTGTGGCCGTCTGACTTTGTGCCCTTCGAAGTGAAAGGGCGAAGCTCACAGGAAGACAATCGTGTTCTTAAACGGTGTTCAAAAGCAAAGCAGGGTTTGTCAAACTTGTCAAACACGAAGACACACAAAGCTCTTGAGCAGCATGTCTTTAATGAGGCAGAGGGCATTTAAGATTTATGAAAGGAGTTTTAAAACCCGACTACAATGGACTGTCATTACACTTGAAATCAAAATAGTTACATCATCTCTCAGGAAACGATCTGTGCAAGGATCACGAGGCTGACGCTCCGAATTCTCAGGTGATTAAAAGAGAAGAACAAGACGGGGTGCTATATCAGTTTTAGTCCTGCTCGGGACTATTAATACATTTTCAGATCTTGCAACATGAAAAGGAAACTTAAAAGAAACCACACAAAAAAGAAAAAAAAGTTACTACTTTAAACTTTAAGCTTGTCCTCTGTCCCTCATTTACATTACGAGTCAATGTGGGGAGCTAGTGAGTCACAGCGGCCTATTCTGTGACGCATCCTGCTGGAAACCTTTGCTGCGGACGCAGATGGTCAAAGTGTCCTTGGTTGTATCGACTGGATTATGACACAGCTCTGATAGACAGCAGATGTAATCCCACTGTTTCCCATGGGGGGAGCGAACTTGTCAATAACTAACGGTCTGCTTTACTCTTGAAACCAGCCGGCCACTAATTCATACATTAAGTTTGCACTAAATAACAAGAAGAAGAACATAAAAACAACAAAATACACTCAGCAGCCAATGAGTGAAGTTTAAATAGTGGGGCAGAAAGAAAATGTAGGTGACTAAACACGGTTTTGGATGCCAAGTCACAGTGTTTCAGAAACTGCTGGTCTCTTTGGGATTTTCAAGCAAAAATTCAGAGGAGGTACTAAGAAGTCCCAGAAATAAAAGAATATGTATATAAATAAATCAATTTGTTAAATAAATAAATAATAGTAAAATAAAAATTTTACTCAGGAGTCAGAGGAAAGTCATTTTCTAAAATGACAATGCAAATAAGCTTGAGTCTGAAAATTGAATTCAATGGATGTAATGTTGGTCCTTTTGTACAGAAGAACTGTCAAAAAAATATAAAATTTAATCAAATCTGAAAATACTGAAAGTGCATCAATCTCAGTAGTCACTGTTCTGAGTTCATTGTGTGCAGCCAGCCAATAAAATATGACTGAAAAATTAAAAAAAAAGCTACAGTCCAACAGTGTGGAGAGATGCTGCTTTCTTAGGAGAGCTCATTTTGAGGCACATTTGCCTTTGCACCTATTTTTATAAATTGGGAGCCCTCGCAAACTTGAGTTTGCAAACATTTAGCACCTGCTACTAGTGGTGTGCATCTGACCTCAACTTTCTGTCCAAGATATGTGCTTTAGTGTTGCAAATAATAACCATCTCTTGGTAAAATTTGTCTACTCGGGGGGTGATCTGTATGCTGATCTGAAAATAAGCAACCTTTAAATAAATAACAAAATAAATTCAAAAATGGCATTTTAATCAGCCAATTATATTTAGATTTGCTGTCAGTGGGTGTTCATCAGTCCAAGACATTGTAGAGACAACTTTCTTTTTTTCAGACATGAATGTATCAAAATGTCATAAGTGACATACAAACTGGACATGGATTGTTATGTTTAGAGCCAACCATAAAAAGATACCTCCTGAAAAAAACAAACAAAAAAAATTACATTATTTTGTTATTAAGTTCTGCTAAAATTCATTCTGATAGTTGCCGAGTATATTTAATAAAGTGTCCTGTCAGTAAACCAAAGTGTGATTCCACTTCTTGCTCTTGTCGTTTTACCATTTCCATTTGGTTTGTTCACATGTTCATAACAGAGCTGTCACTCTCTTAACCAAATAACAGTCATTTGACAACTGGGGCGTTGTTGTCACTTTTCCTTATTCTGCCGGAAGAAAAAGAAGAGAAAAAAAATGGGAAGACCTTTAAATATACTCTGGGTTCAGGAAGGTAAACAGAAATGGTCTGTGACGACTGCATCTGCAAGGATGACGCTGATGGAAATTTTTTTGGGAAAAAAAATGGCCATGACTCACTCTAGTTGTCATTTAGATCTAATGATATAAGCCTACTAACTAAAAATAAACAAATCACTGATGAGACGTAATATAAGCCAATTAATAAGTCGTGACTGACAACTGCTGGAAGAACATGTAGATTTCACTTTTAGACCCATGCTTGTCTTCAAGTCCAAAGTTTCCTTATACAAGGGAGATGACTCCGGTTCTGTTTGCTAAACAATTCAGGCACAGCTCTCACCACCTATGGCAGACAAAGTTCTTAACTGAGTGAAAATAACTTAAAATCTGCATCTGCAAAGGGTATGAATAATTTTGGCCTGAAGAGTAACACTGGGAGACACATCAAATTCCCTTTTCCTTGCATGCATGGAGGTTTTATGGTACAGCTGTTGTGATCCGGACGCTGTTGTTCTATGCGTTGATATTAAAGGTTCTTGGCCCGTGGATTAGAGTGAATGCCACGGAGTGTAATGCGCCTATTAGGTGGATCAGATTCGTGTTTGTGAGCCGCGGCTTACTGTCCGTGGAAAGAAGGAAAAAAGCGAGTGAGAGACAGAAGACGAGAGATGCTCTGGGAGCTCAGAAAACAACACTATCAAAGGAGGGCTTCAAAGACTATCAGCTGCGTCTCCTGGGTAATTTGCGATCCTGCATTCTTTCAACTTCAAAGGGCCGCTGTGTGTTGGAATACTGCAAGTGGGAGTGAAGCGGCGCGGGGAGGGCCAGGGCTTGGACGAGGGGGGAATCTGATTTCTCTAATAAATGCTGACACCAGGCCTGTTTGATATTAGATTCAGGGAACAGTTTGATTTGTTATCGCCTTTGAAACTCTCCGGACGTCCTTCAGCGAGGCAGGCTGGCTACCGTCTCCCCCCCCTCGAGAGCCAACAGGGAGAGCAGAGACGACCGGGGGCTGGTAGGACAAGCGGCCGGCTCCAAAGCTGACCATTAAGGTGCTATTGACCAGGAGTCTCTTTGTCTGAGTCTTCACTTCTGTCTCTTGAGGGATTCTTTCTGTACACCCCTTGACACACTACTAACAGCTCAATAAAGCTAAGAAAGAAACATTTTAGGCAACTAAGAAGCCTTATCACTGCTGGATCTGTCTGACTTATGGTCAGGACTCCTTAGATCTTATTTATTTTTAAAGCAGCAAGTATTTTGGCCCTTTTACAGATTTTCCACTTTAGGTTTATAATAAAACACAAAGTAGGCAAATTCTACAATCTTATCCAAAGAGTTTCATCTAAAATTATCATAAAATACAACGGAAATACCAACTGGGCTGATTTTGAACGTTGAACTTAAAGTATTCAGAGGACGTTGGTGGTTCAATATAAATTAGACAACCTAAACTAATTAAGTATTCAGTGGTTTTAAAAACTTTGACCGTACTGAACTGTTGGAGCAGGAGCAGCTGGGACGGATTATTTCGATACCTACTAATAACTGCGAGAGGAAGATGAATATCAGAAGAGGAAACTCTCAGGGGTTGTTAGAAGGAGCTCCTGACAGGGTGGGTCTCTGCTGCAGTTTCTGCATACTGTCAGGATTTTTTTTTTTCCTTCTTCTTCCTGAATGACTGCAATTTTGGTGCAATGAAGGCTCACTGTCAATCACTCCATTTAGAATGGGAAAATAAACTTAGAAAATTGTATTTACAGCTCAGTCTGAATTTATGACTCAACTGAATGCAACATAGAGGAGTTACTGTAAACATGCGCATTATTTTCATATAAACAAATGCAGAACTTATTAGCAATCTGAACATTTACTCACTATCTTTCGGATATTGATTGACTACGCCTACCTACCTTGCCTTGCAGCTGCCATGTTGCTGAGGTGAAGTGCTAACAGTAGCACAGAATGGTAATTGTCTATTCCAGTGTTTCTCAACCTTTTTTGGGCCATCGCCCCCCCATCCATCATCCAGGTCCCTCGCCGCCACCCATCAAAATATTTGTAGGCTACTTTGCACTGAATATTATCATACTACTAATATTACTATCGTTATTGTTGATGTTTTGATTTTCATGCTTGTTTCTGTATTTCTCATCAAAAATGATTTCCCAAGGTACTAAAAAGCAACGTGAATAGAAATTATTTTTACAATGGACATTCGGTTTGAAATCGGTAGGCCCATCAGCAGCCAGTAAGAATGGGAAAAAAAATATTCTTGTCCTGGGCCATTTAATGATGTTAGTTGTTAAATATTGCACAAAATGACCAGATAAAAGATGTACAGCACATGTGTCAAACTCAAGGCCCGGGGGCCAAATCCGGCCCGCCATAGCTTTTTATGTGGCCCTCCACAGACTAGACTAAACACTAAGTGTGATTAAATATTATATTATCAATCATATCAATGCAGTTTTTATCTGTTTACTGCCAATTTATATCAATCAATCCCTCCAGTTTCTTGAGAATGTAGTTGATGTAGGATTATAGTCCATGATTTATACAGCGAGTAAATAAACAGTCGGATTTATTATTAGTTCCTGAAGGGACTGAAAAGATCTTCAATAATATTATGTAATTTTAAGAATTCATTGACATATTAACAGTTTGTGAACAGGTTTTATCTACACATTCTGGCACAACCGGCCCTTTATGAGCCTTCATGATCTTGATTTGGCCCAAAACAAAAATGAGTTTGACACACCTGATGTACAGCAATGCCAGTTTAAACTTTGATCTATCTGCAAAACGACAGTGCTCTGCAACATTAAAACATGGCTGGAACTGCAATTATGTCAATCATAACTCTTCTTCTCTTCCGTGTTTCTGTCAGTTTCTGGTGGCAAGACATCAGAAACTGACAGAAGAGGCATATCCTCTTGTTTTTCAAAGCCATTTTATAACCAACCAGCCTTAATTTAAGCAACAGATTGTGTTTCCAGAGCTTCCTGCTCTTCTTCAGGGGTTAGTAAAAGGCAGCCTGTCACGTAGGCAGCCCCATCTGTTTGGACCAAACTACAATAAAAATTCTAATTCAATAAACCATCAAGTCACATGTGTTTTCAAGGAGATGAAGCATTTAGTACTCTGTTGAGAGCAAACAAGTATGTCAAGTGGCTAAATTCTAATTTTCCTCCTGGTTCTGCACTTCTTATAAACATGAAAGCATAAAAAGAATATTGGCCGCAATATTTGTCTGAAACCAGGTTAAGTAATATTGTATGCTTTCATCGGGCAGCTCATCGTTATATTTGCATCTGAACATACACTGAGAAAAATAAAACAAGTATTTCACCTTCAGAGGAGGTGCTGCTTGATGGCACGAGTCAAATTTAAATATTCTTTCATCTTCAGGTTTGCAAACAGCCAATACTTACTTACCAAAGGTGTTGAGGAGAGAAAAGTGTGGAGGACAGGCAAAACAAACAAACAAAAAAAAAGGACAGAGATGTCACTTTCTATTGTGACATCGAAGTCAGAGTTTTGAGGTTTAAAGTTGAAGGATGTAAAAATGTCCACTCAAGCCAGAGGTTTTATTAGAAAGGTTGATTCCCCATTAAGCTCAACGTCGGACTCTGACGCGGCTGCTCAATGCGTAACACTCACAGAGAGCAGCGATGAGACACCATTGATTTGCCTTTATTCATTTGATATATCAGTCAGGAGCAATCTTACACAAGCTCTGCTAATGAATGTCAAGTGTTTGTAGATAAAATGCAAGCTAATGCATTGCAATTGACGTGTACTCCCAGTTGTAGTTACTGAGCATGGCAACCAGCAAACGTCTGGGGTTTTTTTTTCCAGTCATATTCATAAAAGTGTTAAAAGGTTCATTTATTTCAGTAAATTAGTTCACCAAGTGAAGCAAAGTAGATTAGTCACACCCAAACTGATGTCTTAAAGCCTTCAATTTTGTTGATTGATTACTTTTTCTCAAACAGCTTATAAACACATCAGAGCAAGAACAACAACTTTTGCAATACAGACATACAAACTTAATGAAATGTGACCAATACCTGCTGCAAGGTTGTTCTTCTCAAAACAAAACAGTGAATCTGACAAATGATCCTCATCAGAATGCACATTCAGTGTAATTGTAAGTAAAAACATTCACTCAGGTTCTTCTATGTTTGAGCCGTTTTTCACACATACAAGTATGTATGTTTTTGGTGTGATGTGGGTGTGAAAATATAATTGTAAAGTCAAAAAGTGACATATTCGGCCTTTCAGCTGACAATTTAGACAATATGCCGAAATGGCTTTTATTATCGCTTGTATTGAAGTATTATGTGTTTTTCTTTACAGATCATAGAAAACAGTCCTTTCTGATAATCCTGAGAAAAAGTTCAACATTCGCTCACAGTCTCAACAATATACAGTCAGGAGCCCTGGACATAAACACCTGCTGTGTCATTGCCTTGCCCACCCTGTGTAGGATTCACTGACCCTTGGGACCATTATGCTGTTTGATTATTCTGCGGGGTGATTGATGTGTTGTACACCACTGTGGACTCTATGCATATTAAAGCATGTCTTACTATTGACCCACTGATGCATGGCAATGTGCGATGAATATCCAAATCTGCAGCGATGTCTATGACATCATGTCCAACTCACAGATGTTTGACTCCTGATATCCAAACAGGACACAAGAGGCTTGTAAATGAAATGTAATCAGCGCCACTCTCCAACACTCCTGCGTCCGTGCCAACCGAAAAATACCCAATCATGCTGCCCCTCAATCTCTCCTCCCGCCCCCCTCCTCGCGGCCCCTTGCCAGAGTCCCTTCCCTCCTTTTTCCAGTCTCTCTTTCAGCTCATTAGTGTTCGCTTTTCAACAAAGAGCCATCTGGGTAAGGCTACCTGGCAGCTCAGGTGGGCCTCTACACAGAAAAAGACGGCTTCTCCTCAACATCTGTCTTCCCAGATCAAAGATGTTTCTGTTTACCCTCTTTGACTCTTTTAGTTTCCCCCCCCACCCTCCCTGTGTTTTTCCTTCCATCCCATCTTGTCTCCTACTGCCTAATGTCTGCCAAAACTTTCCATACATTAAACAGGAAGTTGACAAAATGTGGCGTCCTCCTCCCTCTTCTTGAACAGAGTACACAGAGTACTAAACGCTTCATCTTCTCTCCACCTCTGTCACTTTCGTCTCTGTGCCCTCGGGCTGCAGTGAATTCTTCCACACAGCTTTGTTTTCTCTATTCAGATTATTTTTAGATAATTGTTACCATGAATACATAATGAGGAGGATACTATTTATGAATTTTGTCTTTGCTTTCTTTCTTAGCAGTCATTTTATGAACAAATTAGCTTTTTCTTTTTCTTCTACCCAATCATCTAATCCCGGTTGCCTCAGGTTTTAATATAAGGAATCCTCACGGACTCCTTATATTGAGATTTAAAAGCTGGACTGATGTGTGTACAGTGCTTTGCAAAAAAAAAAAATCCTGAGATAAAATTGCACACAATAAACTGACTTTTGAATTGGATGCACTTTTATTTGTACGATCATGATCAAAATAAAGGTGGCTGAATACGAACGGACACAACCCTTTTCAGATTTTTATTTGCCGAGACAATCCTTACTTTCAAGATTCAGTCTATGCACTACAGTGTAAAAACACCTCAGGTTTTGTTGGCTGTCATGTGACAAGATGTGGAAAAAGAAAAAAAAAAAATAGTTCAAACTGTATGAATATGTGTGCAAGGCGCAGTGCGCTGAATGTTTGTCACCCGGTGTCCACCAAGATCAATAAAGATGTTGGGCTATATGCGTCGACGGTAAGAAATACGCCTTGGACAGATTTACGGCTTGTAATCAGACACAGATGGGTCCCCGGTTCTTTTGGCAACTGCAGTTTATGTCACTGAAAGCTTTGATGTCTTTTTCTTCCTAGAGAAATAACGCTGGCTGCTGTGGGTAACCACCCTCTGGCCCCCTTTCAGCGGTTATGAGATAGTATATTCAGCTGATCTGGCCCTGTAGGTGCGGCGGATCAGGGAAAGCGTTATCCTTTAAGCCAGGTGCTGCTGTTCAACACAGCCGGTTCCTGCTGACTGAAACACTTCCCTGCATGCTTCTGTCTGCTCGTTGGCTCGTCCGACTTGTCTTCTCACAGGCTCAGTGTGCGTGTGAAGAGGTTACTCAGGCCTTCTGTCTGAGCTGCGAGGGTGCAAAGCGCAAATCTGGTGCCGGCGTTTGATCGTCAGCAGAGCTCTCTCTGGTCGCCTCCTTCACGTGAAAACTGGAGGCGCTCTGCTGGTGCGCCGAAGCTTTTTGCTCAGAACTAATAAAGATTGATTGGCCTTCCTTTCAAAATCGATGGCGACGCTATTTTAGTTATGCCTGCTTTGCCGGGATGCGTTCTGATCAATGACAAAGCTATTTTTTGTGTCAAGGGCAGAGCCCAGTTTACTTTCAGACAGGATGAGAGAAACGCGCCTGCCTGACAGACTGTTCAAGGCCACGAAGGCTTTGAATGCTCAAACAAGCGCCTCCCTTTCTGTCCCATAAATAGTCTTCTGCCCTGAAAGTGTTGATAGTGGATTAATTGTGAGAGATTTCGCACACATTACCAGCCGGGACAATTACATCACTGTCAGATTACAACACCTCACCCGCTGTTCTACTGGTTCAGAGAAACTCTTTGAGGAAACCCGGGCAGGAATGGTAGTCGTCCACCTAATCTCCCTCTTTCCTCTTACTTTACCCCATCTCAGCTCCTTACACTCCAGCCAAGGCTTTTTACTGGCTTGACTAGTGAGGTGGGAGGGGGGTTTCGGGTGGGTCATTGTCCATGTTTCTCCTGCATCGAGTTCAGCAGGAGACAGACAACTGGAGCGTGAAACAAGACTGTAGTCTGCGGGTAGCCACCGGCTGAGCTCACCTGCCGCTAAATTCACTTTGACAGGTGAGATCACAGCCTCATGGCGGGGCACTGCGCCCAGCCGAGAAGCGAGAAGCGCGAGGCTGTCGGAGCTCAGCCTCAAAGGACCCACCTTTGCACTACAGCTCAGAGGAACAGGAACGTTAATGGTGAAATATCGCATGGGTTATGAGGCTGGGCGGACTTTCTGCAGAGTGAAAATGTAAAGGCCTGAGCCGAATGTCGTTGGACAGATAGTCACCCTTTACACAGACTCATTGTGTTTCATTAAACATTAAAGACGGTCAGTAAAGGTAACACCCATTCAAAGGGTGAATCCCATTTCCCTCCTTCCCTACAACGGCATGGTTCTGAAATTGAAAACAATTCATAGATTCATTAGTGTTATGGTGCCTAAAATTTGTTCAGAAATGAGTTGACCGATTTATTTTTGAGAGCTCTCAAGAGATGTAACTGTCCCATTTCTTTTTTTCTTTTTTTTTTTTTCTGGAGAGGAACGGGATTTATTTACAGGAAAGCACAAAAACTAACCAAAGACGCCAACAAAAATGCACATTACATTTTAAGAGATTCAAATTTCCTCGTCTTATTTCCAGGTCAGTCCTTCTTGGATTGGTAAATTGTTCGTCATTGTCATGTTGCAGGGTCCAGTTATGTGTCAACATTAATTTTCTTTGTAGATGTTATCACATTTTCCATAAGCTTATGGTTTCAACTGTAAATGCCGTAATAGTCTGGCCCTGGTCAAAGTCAATCTTAACTCTGCTAACTTATGCCCACTTGTGTTTCTAACTAATGAGACTTCAAGCGTGAGGTGCAGGCTGATTTCTAATGGAAACATGATTTTGTTGGGTTAATGTGAGCAGAACGAGTCTTTAATCTTTCATGACTCTGCAGAGGTTGAAGCCTTCCACTCTTACAGAGACAGGAATTAAGGATACACCAAAAACAGCCTGGATTTTAGGGTCACGGCTTCCACTCGTTTGCCAGCGGGAGACGGCTTTTGCTGCAGGTCATCGAAAGAGCGGAAGAGTCACATCATCTGTAATCCTCAGGTCTTTCTTATTTACTTTCACCCACTTTCAGCTGAGTGCTTTTTAATGTTTCTTTGAAAAGACGAATAAATGAAAATGAAACTAAGCCCAAACTGAATCAGAGTCCTTCTAAACTTTTCATAAAAACAACTCACAAAAAAAAAAGAAGAAACTACCGTTTTGCTGAACTCCGCATGAGTGTGTAGGTCACGTTTTCGGTTTCTTATTTGTTTCACTCAGGTGCAAAACACACCATCAGGAAAGCACACCTCCCCCCATCCACACACACACACACACACACACACACACACACACACACACACACACACACACACACACACACACACACACACACACACGCATGCACACACACCCCTCTCTCCTCAAACGTATCCCAGCTCCACAGCTGCAACTCAGCAAATGTGGTGGGCAAGGTTTAATTTTCTGGACCTCCGCTCCAGCTCCGGCCTCATGCATTTTTCATCACCACCATCCTGTTCCCACCCAGTCACTGCTGCTGCACAATGCTATTGATTGGCGATTAAGCCATCAAACTGTTATAAAGAGGTTAATATTTTAAAGCTGTTCCCCTCGTTTTTTTCATTGTTTCACATCAGTTCATAAAGCCGCTCCACCCTCTCCACCCTCTCCACCCTCTCCACCTTCTCTAACTCGGTCCCATCAATGTGTTGCAACGTTTCAAGGCTTTCTAAGAGCTTCCGCTTTCGTGCAAGGTCAGTTTATGAATTTTTGATGTAATGCAGACGAGGGTTTTTTTTTTTTTTCCTTGTTCCTATGCAATGCTTACTCTGGCAGAGAGGTGATGAATTCGATCAGCTGACTGAGCCAAAGGTTGAGAGGTAACAGAGTCAGTCAGCAGGTGGACCGGGGGAGTGTCATTCACTTCACTGCAACCCCCACATGTAAGGATGTGTCTAGTTGTTAACCCAATTTGCTTATGGTAATTCTGATGGCTCTCCGGAGGCTGCCTGGTGATATTGAAGGTTCAGCATTAACTTTGACCACTGGGCAAAGAATCTGCAGCCTCATCTTGTTCTAGCAACCGATGAGCACCTTGAGGTTGTTTTTTTTTTTTTTTAATATGGAGTTCATTTGCAGTGTTAAAAAAAAAACATGTAAATTAATTTACTCAGAGCTCGTTTATTGTCACATTTGATTCTTGCTATTAGAAAACATGTCCAGATGAGTCTCGTTTGTCACAGTAAAAGAATTTTAGTCCTAAACAAACTTTTCTCTGAGCCCACATTTCTGTTTTTAAAAATAGTTCTTTCATTTGTCTGATGTAAAATGATCATTTTAAATAACATATTTTTATTAACTGTAAGCAAAATAAATCATAATTATCAGACAAAATGGCTTTCAAACATCCTTCTGTCTCTAATTAGTGAGAACATTTCTGAACTATATCGACCTTTCAAGAATATTCTAATTTACTGAGAAGGTCTGAATAGTTCTGCTTTAAAAAAAAAAAAAAAAACTTCTTTAATCCATCAGATGTCACCTTTTCCTGATATTTGAAAAACAAAAAGTCACCAGTGTTATCATAAACTTTTTATTATTTATGTTTTTCTGGCACTGATGAGATTTTAAATTCAAATTATTTACACTGCTTAATCATAAAATAAAACATCATTACAGACATACTGTACAGATAATACACTCTGCTTCATTTATAATAACACCTCCATTGCAACATTACAATGAAGATTTAATTGTCACACAAAAGCTGCTCTTGTCAAATTTTGAAGTGCTTTTGCCTAATAGTCTTAATTTTGGACATTTCTCACTTTTTTGACTTTCTGACACATTTTGTCTCCCTTCCCTTTACCTGACCAACATGGCACTGGTGCAGTAAATGGGCTTAAAAACGAGGATGGTGAAGGACAAGAGAGGAAGTCTCAGGAATAAGGCATAACAGAACATTATCTGAAAGTCCATAAGAAATGTGAGGGGGGACTTAATCTTGTAAAATAATATCCAAAGGTTAGAGGATCTCACAAAGGATTGCTTAATCTTTGAATATAATCAGCATATTTCAAAACAAACAAACCAAAATCAGAGCTCTGATCTCAGTCCCACAGAAACTTTGTGGACAGAACCGAAAAGATGTCAGAAACAAGCCTGATTCATTCACACCAGTTCTGCCAGGAGGAATGAGCTAAAATTCCCAGTCAACAATTGGAGGAAGCTTGTGAAAAGATATCCAAAAGTGTTTGACCCAAAAAGATACAGTTAAAAAGACAACTTCACCAAATATTAAGAAAAAAAACACAAATTGTATGTCTCTTATCTAATTAAACTGACATGTCTCTGCTTTCCAATGACCGTGCTAATGCAAGTAAGGCATAAAGGCACAGGATACCGTATAGAGTCAAATACATCAATATGTGACAAGAGCAAAGTATCCTACAGAGGGAGGAGACTCGACACCCTCAACAACACAAAATACAACACTGGACTGGAAAGATAAGACAAATAAATCACAAATGTTTCTTCTTTGGGAAGTCGTAAATAACAGAAACCGCGATGCGACAGCTGTAATTGTTGCAGCTGAAGTTGTGGGAAATCAACTCATTGGAAACAGTCAGAGTGGTTAAAATATAATGTGGTCAGCACCAGTAGAATGGATTGCAGAGAGGTCAGCATGTTTAGGTGAGTAATTTGTCTAATGGAAGTCAGTTTCAGTACAGGGGGCCGTGACAGCATGAAGGCTCCATCCTGGTCCTGCGGGTCCATGTAGATCTAAATGGCTCTCAGATGGAAACAAGGGTGAAGAGGATCATTGAAGGTCAGGTCTCTGAGGACGCTCATAATCCTGCAACTGCAGCAGGTTCTGCTGATGCCTGTCAGTGTTGGAAGTTGAGAACTATCAGTCCTCTGAGTTTCTTTAAATGATGCTATACAGTGTCATAGGCGACCTCTTTGCTGCTATTTCAGTGATTATGCTTTCAGACTCTAGAAATGGAGCTTCTGAACTGAATTCATGCTGCAATGGCTGATTTGAACGGGAAAACTGGGTTTCAGTCGACCGCAATCTAATATAAGCTCTTTTTTTTTTTTTTTGATGCGGCATATTGCTGGCTTCAGCATTCCAGCTTCACAACATCAATACAGTAGGTTTATACTTTAAGATCAGAAATTAGTTTAAAATGTCTCCTGTAAACTTCCTCTTCTTGCCCTTGGTGTTTCTCAAGTACTTGATGTTCTGCACCACTTCCCCTCCGCCTTCTTCTTCACTTCATCGACTCCCAAGGCCATGTGGTGAACCATCTTTAGATTTAAAAGTAGAATTATAAATTTCGTATTTGTCACAAGCTGCGTTTCCATCCACTATATGATTGTGCGATTTGCAATAAATTTGCTCAATGGAAACGCACCAATTTTAAAAACTGAGGCAGTTTTTCAACTTTATATAAATTTTTCAAAACTGCGATGGTAACACTTTTTATTTTTTGCATCGTGAGTCATGTGATCAGCAATGACTGGTGCTGGAGGAAAAGACAGAGAAGACGACAGGGAGTGACGCTGCTTGTTTTTAATGACTCAATTATGTTTCCTTAGTTAGTGGAAACAACGTGATTGCAAAATTGTGTTATTCCAATATCAGTAGAATATCAAAAACGTTTTGCACACATTTGTAACGGAAATGGAGCTACAATTTCAGATAAGATTATTTCAAAACATAATCTGGGACAGGCCATGAAACAATTGAAAAAAAAAAAAAAAAATTCCCTTCTCACCCACCGCGGGTGGTTCTTATCCTCTGAGCTCGGGTCCTCTACCAGAGGCCTGGGAGCTTGAGGGTCCTGCGCAGTATCTTGGCTGTGCCAAGGACTGCACATTTCTGGACTGAGATGTCTGATGTTGTTCCTGGGATCTGTTGTAGCCACTGCTCCAGTTTGGGGGTGACTGCCCCGAGGGCCCCGATGACCACAGGCACCACTGTGGTCTTCACCTTCCAGGCCCTCTCCAGTTCCTCCCTAAGGCCCTGGTATTTCTCCAGTTTCTCGTGCTCCTTTTTCCTGATGTTGCAATCACTTGGTATTGCTACATCTACCACAACGGCTTTCCTCTGTTGTTTGTCCACTACGACAATGTCTGGTTGGTTCGCCATTACCATTCTGTCTGTCTGGATCTGGAAGTCCCACAGGATCTTAGCTCTGGCATTCTCCACCACCTTTGGGGGTGTTTCCCACTTTGATCTTGGGGTTTCCAGTCCATATTCTGCACAGATGTTTCTGTACACTATGCCTGCCACTTGGTTATGTCTTTCCATGTACGCTTTTCCTGCCAGTATCTTGCACCCTGCTGTTATGTGCTGGACTGTCTCAGGGGCCTCCTTGCACAACCTACACCTTGGGTCTTGTCTGGTGTGGTAGATCTGGGCCTCTATTGCTCTGGTGTTTAGGGCCTGTTCCTGGGCGGCCATGATGAGGGCCTCTGTGCTGTCCTTGAGTCCAGCTTTTTCCAGCCATTGGTAGGATTTACTGATATCAGCCACTTGGGTTATTTGCTGGTGGTACATCCCATGTAGGGGCTTGTCCTCCCATGATGGTATCTCTGGCACCTCAACCTCCGTTCCCTGTTGTCTGAGACATTCACTGAGCACATTGTCTGTTGAGGCTTTGTCCCTGATGTATTTATGGATCTTAGTTGTTTCGTCCTGGACAGTGGTGCTCACACTCACTAGTCCTCTGCCTCCTTCCTTGCGGCTCGTGTACAGTCTCAGGGTGCTGGATTTGGGATGGAACCCTCCATGCATTGTTAGTAGCTTTCTAGTCTTAATATCTGTGGCTTTTATCTCCTCCTTTGGCCAGCTAATTATTCCAGCAGGGTATCTGATTACTGGCAGGGCGTAGCTGTTTATCGCACGGATTTTTGTTCTTGCCATTGAGCTGGCTTCTCAGGACTTGCCTTATTCGCTGGAGGTATTTAGCTGTGGCTCCTTTCCTTGTGGCCTCATCGAGGTTGCCATTTGCTTGTGGTATACCTAGGTACTTGTAACTGTCCTCTATGTCTGCTATTGTTCCTTCTGGGAGTGAGACCCCTTCTGTGCGGATCACCTTTCCCCCTCTTTGTTATCAGCCGACCACACTTCTCTAGTCCGAATGACATCCCAATGTCTGTGCTGTAGATCCTGGTGGTGTGGATCAGTGAGTCGATGTCTCGCTCACTCTTGGCGTACAGCTTGATGTCATCCATGTAGAGAAGGTGACTGATGTTGGCCCCCATTTTTGAGTCGGTATCCGTAGCCAGTCTTGTTGATAATTTGGCTGAGGGGGTTCAGGCCTATGCAGAACAGTAGCGGGGACAGAGCATCTCCTTGGTATATGCCACATTTGATGGACACTTGTGCTAGTGGTTTGCAGTTGGCTTCAAGGGTGGTTTTCCACAGCCTCATCGAATTTGCAATGAAGGCTCTCAGAGTCCTGTTGATGTTATACATCTCTAAGCATTCAATGATCCAAGTATGCGGCATTGAGTCATAGGCTTTCTTGTAATCAATCCAAGCCATGCACAGGTTGGTGTGTCTGGTTTTGCAGTCTCGGGCAACTGTGCGGTCTATGAGGAGTTGGTGTTTGGCTCCTCTGCTATTTACACCGATACCTTTCTGCGCCATGCTCATGTGTTTATCCATGTGTTTGCTTATCTTGGCCGCTATGATGCCTGACATGAGCTTCCAGGTTGTGGAGAGGCAGGTTATTGGTCGGTAGTTGGGTGGGTCTGGACCCTTTGATGGATCCTTCTGGATTAGGATTGTTCGCCCTTCAGTTAACCATTCAGGGTGAGTCCCACTTTGTAGCAGCTGGTTCATTTGGCCTGCCAGTCGCTCATGGAGGGCAGTGAGTTTCTTTAGCCAGTAGGCATGGATCATGTCAGGCCCTGGTGCTGTCCAGTTTTTCATACCTGAGACTCTTTCTTGGACATCTGTCACAGTGATGGTTACCGGGGGCTTGCTCAGGGAGGTTGCTATGGTCCTCTCGTAGAGAGATCAACCACTGTGCATTGCTGTTGTGGGGACGCCTCCCTTTCCCATATGCCTTTCCAGTATTGTTCCGTCTCCAGCCTTGGTGGGTCTGCTCTGTTATTATTACCCTGCCATTGAGAGTACACCTTAGCTGGTTGAGTGGAGAAGAGCCGATTAATCCTTCTGGATTCATTCTCCCTTGTGTATCTCTTTAGGCGGCTGGCCAAGGCTTGGAGCCTCTGTTTGGCAGTTTCGAGTGCTTCAGGTATGGGCATCTTTCTGTACTTTCTGGGTACTGGTCTTTTCATTGTACCCTTGTGGAGCTCTGACAGTTGGCTCACTTCCCTCCTTGTTACCTTGATTTTAGCCTCTAACCGTCTTTTTCCATGGTGGGTATTGGGTCTCATGGTTGCTCTTATAGCCAAGTATCTCAAGGATCACTGATGCTGAGTTGTAGATCAGCTCATTGGTTTCTGTTATGGTATTGGTAGGGATCGTTCTCAATGCTGCATTCACATTCTCAATGAGACTTTCTGATGGTACTTCACTCAGCCGTTGTAATTGGCGCCTGGGAGGCCTGGTTGTCATTCGGGTCATGATTCTCTCTCTCAGGTCAGCAGCTGTCTCGTTCAGCTCTGATTCGCTCACTGGGGCCGTGTATCCCCTCACTGGGTGGGGACTTGTAATTAAGTCCCCACAGATCTGACTTTATCCGGGTTCCTCCCATTTGCCGTAGCATTTGTGTTGTATCTCGTCAATCTCAAGTTGTGATAGCAGTTGCCGTTTGCGGATGTTGGAACACTGAGCTACTAGTTGTTTAGCGCTTAGTGTTGACTGGGGATGTCGAAGTAACCATTCCTTCCCCAGTCTTTGCATGTAACCTCTCTGACTAGGGTTACTTGAGTAGTAGCATTCCAACAGATCCACATTTTCATCTCTCGCCCATTTCCGTCTTGTTCCAGTAGCCCATTTGTCATCAAGGTGCTCTGGTTCCCCAACACCTGACGCAGACCTTGTTTGGCCGGGCGACGTCTGAGCCGGCATGTTATGCAACTTAGTATCTCTCATGGTATGAGGTAGGCAGTAGCTTGAAGGGTCTTGCCAATCACTGTGATATTTGACAAACAGAAGTAACTCAATAAATAATGTAGAACCAGCTGCACATGCATGAACGTGCATGGTCCCTCGGAGAGAATGAAGCAAAGGTGACATGAACAAAGGCGCGGCTCTGAAGAGGTGAGAATGGACACGAGATGGGCTGTTTTCTTTTAGTGCCGCTGCGTGAACTCCTGGCTCAGGAACAAGAGGCTTCACTGTGTTAGTCCGGCATGATGTGTGTGCCCGCAGGAGAGCGAGGTCAGAAAAGATAAGGAAGTGCGTGACAATTGAGTGAAAGCAACGCTTAGATAATCTGATATAGTCTGAGTGCCAATGTTCAGCTTGACTGATGGTTAACGACATGTAGTGCAAGGCAAAGACTTTATGTGCAAACTGCCTTTGTCCGCAGGAACAAACACATTCATCTGATATGTTACTTCAGCGTCTGTCAGTCATTTTTCAGCTCCATTTGACGGGGCAGACAAGTGACTCATGAAATAAGCATACTTTCCCCGTAGTGCCAGTCAGTTTGTGCTCTTTAGGTCCTTAACTGCTTCCTTCAGGGGAACGCCGGATAACACGCTCGAGCAGTGTCCCAATCACCGTGATCACCTGTGACAAACCACACAGAGACCCAAATCAATACTCGGCTCTCCTGAGGGTGGAGGAATTAATGTTACTCTTTTGGCCCTGCATGCCTGTGTAGGTGTGGGGTCTCTGTTTATCGCAGGCTCCAAGAGCTATTAATACTCAATAATACATATATATATATATGTATATATGTATATATATAGATAGATATATAGATAGATAGATAGATAGATATATCTATATCTATATATATATATATATATATATATATATATATATATATATATATATATATATATATATTATATATAGATATATATTCTTATCTAATCTAAAATAGAAAAAAGTTGCAAAAAACCAAAAAGATGTAAAGGAGAAACAGGACAAAAACTCACTGAATTATGCTGCGGAAGCACAAAATGAAGGCGGCATGTCAGAGACTTAAGCTCACTCAGTAACTCCTTAGCGGAAATGTTCCCAGCTATATTAATAAAACACAGAGGGGAAGATAAAGAATCTTTGTTTGTCTTGGACTAAATTAACACCCCCTTGCTATCATAAAAGTCACATCATTACAGGAAGAGCTGGAGGAGAATTAAGGTCAATGTTTGTTCTCCCACTTAATAAGCCCGGGTTACTTCCAGCTAAAAATCTGAAGATGAAACAATAAAGTTTAAGACTTCCTCCGTTCTGTCATTGGTTTAAGATCAAGTTTAAGACTCACAGTACAGTTCCTGACAAAGTAGTCTTAGTTTTTTTTTTTCTTTTTCTCACACTTCACTCATTACAACCACAAACTTTAGTGTATTTTATTGGCTTTTATGGGATGTAATACAAATGATAAATGATGTGCAGGAACAAAGGTTATACATGACTTCTAAACACTGCTTCATTATTCTGTCCCCTTTCCTTCGATGCTCTCTAAATAATATTGATTATCTTTATAAATCAGCTAATTGTTTGTAATCTCAGTTTATCTGTGAAGATCTCAAAGGTCAAATAAAGCGGGATTATGTGATAAAACTATACTATTGTCGATACTTGTATTGCACTTTATCAGAGGACCTCAAAGTGCTTTACCAATTCATGCAGACACGGTGGCTGCATTGTAGCCACAGCATGACAACAGCTAGGTTGCCATGCACCAGCGTCACCGGGAACTCTGACTACAACAAGTAGGCGAGGTGGATTTGAACCAGCAACTCAGCAGTTACCGGATAAACTCCCACCACCATCGCCACTGAAGGACCCATGAGCCAAACTCTAGCATCTACAGATAGCCATTAACCCAAACTAGCAGGCAGAGCAAGGAGTGCATTAATCTGGGAAGTAGCCAAGAGGCTCATGTTAACTCTGGAGGTGCTACAGAGAGACAGAGCTCAGCTGGGGAGAATATATCCACAACTATTTGTTGTCCACTGTAAAACATCATGGATGCTCTTCATCAAATCTGACTGAGTTTGAGCTACTCTGCAGGAATAAATGTGCAACAATTTCTGTTTCTAATTGTCCAAAGCTGGTTGAGACAAACCACAAAAATGTGCAGCTTTTATTGAAGTGAAGGATTGTTCCATAAACCCGTGCCACATTTTTTCAAATTTTGCAGAACCAAATTGCACCCTGTGTTCTTTCATGTCCACATCACAAATGGCAGCTCTTTAGTCCCCGTGTTCCAAGATGTGAAAAAGTTCTTTGGGCATGAATACTTTCGCAAGCCCCCGTTGAAACGCATACACACACAAGCGCACTGCATGTTTGCAGAGTAGCAGATGTCCAGCAGTTTACCATCTTCATTAATTTGTTGCAAGCCGTGTTTTTTTTCTTACACTTGTCAAAACCATTTTGCTGCTTGTCTTTGTTCCCCATCCCTCTCTCCCTCCACATCCTTACCGGCTCGGCTTGAGCCTCCTGCTGCGGCTACCTCCAAAGCGCCTTCCTCGCACAGCCCCCGCCGCCACCATGCCTGGAAGAGTTTGTCTCTCATTATCAGCCCTTATTGCACCCCAAACCAACCTTCACACCCAGCATGGTGTGAGAGCTTCAGTGCAGCATTGTCTCATTATCCAGCCCCATTATTTCCACAAACTCCAGAGGACCAGGGCATTGCGGGACACAGGACACTCCCCCTTGGTTAGTGGAAGAGGGGACGCTGGTGGGATAAGAGGGGGCTGAGATGAGCCAAAGGTTTTCCCAGCTAAACAAGATACAGAATGTTATTTTGTTAAATTGATATAAAAACTAAAATTAAAAAGGAGACTGTTGCTCAAGCTTTATTTGTTGCAAAAATAATTGTGGACTGTATAGAAGATAAATACTTGCACTTTACTTTCATCTCAGTGTCACGTTAAATTAGATCTCACCATCGCAAAGTTGCCTTGCAAAAAAGCATAAACAGAAAATGAAAAAAAAAAAAAAATCAAAAATAGCTGCGATGCCTGTGAAAATTTGCTGCATTCGGTTGATTTTCAAACACTTTTGTCTTGCTTTTCTGTCATTTTTGTTTGCTTCAAAGCGGCAACGACTTCAAAAAGCTGTGCTAACAGTATATTCCCTCCGGAGAAATATTCCTACAAAACAACCAAGATGCAGACTGAAAAGTTTACATGAGGTAATGCTGGCTCGACTTTCCTCCGCTGGAGCGTGTGTTGTTAAAAGAAAGCCCTCGTTTCGACGCAAGCTGTCATAAAGAGAGGATGCATCATAAAACATGCACTGTGTTGTCGTCTAGCAAAAGACAGGCGGTATGAGGAATATTTCTTAGCGTTGCTTTATAGGAAAAGACTCTGGTGACCAGAGGAATAACAGTTTTATTTGTTTTCCATTTCACTTTTTGTTTACTTTTAGAAACAGAAAACATATTTACAGTTAAGTTCATAATCATTTTCAATCTCGTTTTATTGGAAAAGTGACGTAATTAAACAGTGATCGTGCATGTAGCTGAATGTCTTCAGAGTGCGGTACTTTAAGCAAGTAAAACCATATTTATTTTCTAAAAGATACGTTAAAATAATATGGACAGATTTGTTGGTATCCCTAAGGATAAGGACTAATTTGTGCCAACTTCCCAGGATGAGGATGAAGAAGTTAATCCAGCTTCAGTTATTACAACTAAAACCTGGAGATCAGGCCCGAAACCTGGGAGTAGTGATGGACTCCAACCTGAGGCGACTGTAGAAACCTTCAGTCGGCTTTCTACCACCTGAAGAACATCTCCAGGATTGGAAGACTAATATCTCAGCAAGAGAAACTCATCCAGTTTATTCGCATTGATTATTGCAACAGCGTCTTCACAGGCCTGTCCAACAAATCAATCAAACAGCTGCAGCTGATCCAGAACACTGCTGCTCGCGTTCTCACTAAAACCAGGAAGGTAGAGCACATAACACCAGTTTTAAAGTCCCTGCACAGAGAATACGCTTTAAAATGCTGTTGTTAGTTTATAAATCTAGCGTTGAAACTTTGCACATATTTTTGGTCTTTAAACAAGCTAAAATATTAGTATGCTGCTTTGTCACAGTGTTGGGTGCTCATGTGAAAATGTTGTCATGCTGTCATATTAACACATAAACTGTAATTTAGTTTTGCGATGCCCAGGGATGTCTCACTCCAATTACAGGAATGGGCTCTGAGGCCATAAACTTAAGCTTGCGAAACATTTTTAATATGCCATGTATATGCCTGTAATGTCACCTGCACCTAGGACGTCTACATGGGTGGTGCATTTTATTTTATTGACCTAATACCTTTGCCTTAATAACATGAGCAATTTAACTCTACTAATAGACATTCATAGTGAAAAGAGTGTGTTGGCAGCTGGAGTCATCTGGCTTTCTGTCATCTGCAGACAGCAGACGTCCCCTGCTGTCCCAGCAGAACTGCAGCTGTAACATTTGCAATTTAAATTTTACAACTGTCAAAGTAAAGCACTCAATTTATGACACCAAAACATTTTTTTATATGGTTTACCCATTCAGAATGAATTAAAACTGCATCAAATATGCAAAGAGCCAAATTATCAAGGTGTTACATCAAAACAAAAAGTACAAATGTCTTCCACCTTAGCATTATTATTATTAATAATTATTATATTACTTTGTTGATCAAACAAAAACAGTTGTTTTTTTCTTGGCAATCAAATTGTTTTTAACTTTTCAATTATATTTCAAAGTGAAATCAAGTAAAAAGAGAAACTACAAATGCAGTAGGCCCGCGTCTAAATGTTGTCACGCTCTTTATTGTGCCATGACAGCTGCTGATGTAAGAAAAAGAGAGAGAGCTGAGTAGAAAATAGCAAAAACACAAGTCATCATATTTTATGTATTCAGTGGTCAAAATAAAACATTTGGCTAGGAGGCAGAAAAACAACTTTTTATGTGTATTTTGTTTGCGCAACTCTGGTATGAGCCACATTATGAACAAGTAATGCCAAAGTGCAGAGTAAACATGTTAGCATTAGCCTAACAATCCAGCAAAGTTAACGAGTTAGAAGACTTTATAGAAAAGCTCTATGTTTTTAGTAAGATTAATGGTTAACAATAAATGATAAAACCATGTGCCTTTTGTCGGCAATGCCTTATTGTTTTTGCTTTATTTGTGATGCTTTATTTATTTATAGTGCATAGCAAAAATTTATGGTCTCAAGACGTTTTAATAAACTATAGACGCTGCGATATGTTCCTGTGAATATTAACCCAGGTCATATTCCCTCCTGTGACCTTTTTCTGCTCATCATTATTCCCTTAATGTTGCCAAGCCGACCAGGGTCCCCAAAAACTTGCAGAGATAACATACATGAGTGGAACATTTTACAAGGTTTCTTGTTTCTTTCTTTCTTTCTGGCAGTGACTACTGATTTGATGAAAGTTTATCTCCCCTCTCTTTGTGTTTCAGCTGCCTCTGAAGCTGCTATTAAAACCAATTATCAAATGAGAAAACAGAACAGCAATCTAAACAAATCTCTGCTTCATCTTCTTAATGTATGGTATTAAATGCTCTTGGCTCATATTCTCCGACTCGAGTCATCTCTCCAGTTTCCTTCTGTCTTCCCAGAGCTCCAAAAAGCAACACATAACATTCATGTAACCAAGCTTCTTTTTTTTTTTTCTTCTCCTTCTTAATTTATTTATTTTTCATATTATGGGGGTGGCGTGGCAGAGGAGCGGGGCTGGCGAAGACACAGCACTGAGAAGCAGGAGGAGAGAAGGGAAAGCGGTGGTGGTGGTGGGGGGGTTGTCTGTCCTAGGAGACAGATGGCGTGGGGGGCTGGTCCATGATGGGCTGGTGCTGGACAGGCTCCATGTGCTGTAGTGGGTAACTAGGGCCCAGGGTGGAACGTAGGCGGCACTCTGATCCTCAGCGCCACAGTATTCCTCAGGCACAGGAGTCCACTTCCCCCGCCCATCTGTTCCTTCCATCCCAGCGATGGCAAACGCTCCTGTACACACATGCACGCACTCAAAAATATACACTGGCGTAACGTACGCCAGCGTTCGCATGCACACATACGTCAGAGACTTGCCCCCCTGCTGATCCACGATTGCGGGTTCAGTTGCAGTGCAGCGTTCCTCCTCTCCGTCCTATAAGATGAACCTGCAGCTTCGACTGGATCCAGCAAGCTCCCACTAATGTTTAGCGAACACCAACTATAACTGTTAGTAAAATACACAATTGCATTAGATTTTTTTCCGACACATAGCTGACGGTCGCCACTTTGAGCAAGCGAGGCCATCCATCCACAGACTCATGAGCCAAAAGCGAGCTCAGAAACAGGAGGGGGGAATAAAACTAAACGGTCTGGTTGTGCACAGCAGATAAACATGTTGCCATAAGGTGTACAACGCATGTCGCGGGACGACGTGCGACTGTGACTGATGCATGGCTCCCAAGAATTTTTTCTCAAATCATAAATGTTTTCTTAATTGGTCTTGTAATGAACCCCTGACACATTGGCAGCGCTTGGAGCGATAATGACTTGAATGAGATTTTAAGCATCAGGATCAAAAAGCTGTCGGTGAGTCAAGGTCAGAGTAGGCAGAGGACAAGATTTTCTTCTTTCTTTTTTTTTTTGCATTCTAAAAACACATGATCGTGGGTTATCTTTTTTTTTCTGTCGTCTTTTGGGAAAAAAAAATGTCTCGGTGTTGTAGATTTCGCTGTGAGACAGCAGGAAAAAGCCCATGGACAGGTTGTCATTTGGGGAATCCTGATGTAAGATTTTCAAGGGAAGGAAACAAAGGCAGGAGGTGGAACTACTCACAAAAATGCACAAGGAGACCGAGGTGGAAATCTAAATTTTCTCCACATGTGTGGAGCTCTTCTCTCCCCCCGGACGTTTACCTACATTTGTCTTATTCTTTCACTTCCTATTGCTGCTAGTCCTTGCTTGGCCTATGTGAATGTCACTTATATGTTATTTTTGTTTTATAAAGGACATAATGCAAATTAATCAACATGAATACATTAAGTAAACATGCCAGAATTTGCCACAAAGGCATCTGTGCGATCTCCGGTCCACTTGGTGTTCCCGTATGAATTCGAGCCACGCCACAGTTCGCTTCAACCAAACTGATCTTAGATTTTTAGGTGGACCAGACTTTGTGCATTCACACCTCCCCAAATGAACCTGACTTTCTAGACAAACTAGAGTTCAATTAAGGTGAACTAAACACAGCACTCCAAGGATCCAAAGTTGAAATATTTGGAAAGAGAAAGTCTCTTATTAGAGAGAGTTATTAGAGAATGTCCCACGTAAGGCAAATAATGTGTCATTTTTTTCTTTTTTTGCCATATTTGTTTGCTATGCTCTATGACTGTGTGGAACACGCCTTATTTGTGATTTAAAATTATTCTAATATACATATATATATATATTTTTTTTTAAAGATAAAATATTACAGCCATTGACATTTAGCATCTCTTCGTCAGCTAGATGTGAGATAGGGCATGTACGAGTGGAAATTCTCCAAGCAGCATTAAAATTTCATTATCATTGATCAATTTTTCCTTCCATTGAGCAAACATTTAACACAATACTAACATGTATGACACTCCACTGAGCAGCAAGCTTTTACGGTAAAGAGGGCCCCTTAGCCTGCTGTCTGAAGGCCAGTCGGGGAAACATTAGACTTTAAATATTAATACAGTAATAAGGCATTGTTGGAATACTTACTGAGCTGTAGGCTCCAGACCTGCTGGGTTATTTGTCACACTCCACAAAGCTCACAGCAGGCGGAAAAGAAACCTCTATGAATAGCAAAGCGTTTTCATCTGATAATAAAAGCACACCGCCTCTCAATGTCTGTGCAACATTGAAATTTATTTGTGGCCTTATTGCTTTTTATTAAATCGTTTGGTATTGTTTGAAAAATGCAACGGCTTGTAAAGGCTTTTGATAAATCGTATTCTTGTTACGTCAAACATCAACGTATCCGAATTGGATTTTGTTGCTAGAACAGCACAAGGTGAGGGATGCGTTGCAAATAAAAGTGGCTACTTATTAAAGGAGTATAATTTACACTTAGCATACGTGCAGCTGCTCTGTGATGCCTCATTAAGTTTACTAGAGAGACACCGGTGAAGAAGCAGCAACAGGAAGAGCAAAGGAAATGCCAGACAGATCAGAATGAAAGCCATGGAGAAGACTGAAGCAGGGTTAGGCTATAAAACCCCAACATGGCACGGCTATAGATCCATAGAGACATGGCAGTCCGCCTATATCCGCAGGCCGAGCAAGTAGAGAGCATTTATCAGAAAAGCAGCCAGTAGACACACTGGAGCCGCACGTAGACACAGCTCAGGTGGGAGAATCTGTTGACGCAACAACTTCATGGAAGAGCAAATCCAAAAAAGTCAATAACTCTAGAATATTTGAAGATAACAATGCCAAGCTGGAGCATGAGACATAATTTTCACGCGCGGATCGGCCACCGCAGAGGTCAGACTTTAACCCAATCGGGAGTCTTTGTGATGTTCTGGAAAGGGTCTTGCAGAGTGGTCGGACTCCGCTATCATCAATACAAGATTTTGATAAAAACTTGATGCGACGTTAGTTGCTCATAAATCTTCTGTGACAGACAGTGTACATTGAGGTTTGTGGTTGCAAAAGGATCAAATTTGAAAATCTATTTTGTTTTTTCTTTTCTTTTTTTTCTGCTTTTTCTCCCTGAGTGACATCAGGCAAAAAAATAAATAAATAAATAAATAAAATAAAATCACTGAAATGCTTGTATTTTTCAATAATCCAAATGAGAACAGGTACAAAACGCATTCAGTCATTCAGGCTCTTTTCTTCTCATCTCTTGCTGTGTGCATCTTCCAGCAACAGATGGCCAAATGGAGAAATCAGCAACACGTTTATTTTCTCCTTTCTTTATTTTACCAAAGAATGTGTCATAGTTGGACGGCTACCCGAACACATATTTTAGTGTATGTTGACTCAGTTCCAGGAAGACAGTTTAATTTCTCATCATTTAGTGAACTGAATGCAGTGGTCCTTTGGGTATAAGTTCATTTTCCTCGCAAGTATTTCAAAATTTAGACGCTATGTTGAAAAATTAAAGCCCGCAAATGAAAAATAAAAAATAAAAATGTTTCGCATAAGCTCATAGTCAGTAAAAAAAAACAAAAAAAAAACACAGCTTTTAATATATTTAGTTAACCTTGGAGACACACCATGGTGCCTTGGTGAGGACTTGCTATGATGGTCTAAACTCAGCAGGGAAGGAGATGATGAGAAGATGGAGGGAGAAGTACAAACAGACTTTAAGCTACGTGTAGGAACACATGCGTGCGTGTGCATGGGTGTGTGTGCGTGTGTGCGCGTGTGTGGAGGGGGGGAGTTGGTGCGTCTTCAGTGAGGGGGAGGGCATGTTGGAGCTCAACATCTGCCTGATTGGATATGCAAAGAAATGCAAATTTAAGTGTAAGAGCTGGCGCTCGTGCAGGATTTCCGAGGTGGAGAAAATAAAGGTGGTGCGGAAAGGTCAGTGGCAGTGGGGTCGAGTTAGGGGGTGCATGCTGGCAGAAGGGCAGGGCAGGTTGGGGGTGAGGGGGTTCAGTGATGTGAATTACATTGATTGCCGGCTCCCTGACAAGTGTTCAGTGATTTCCTGTCCCTGGCAGAAATATTATGCTTGTTAATCCATTTGACTCAGAGCAACGAAGGGGTTCAGTGAAAGAGGTAGCCAGGCTTCGACTGTGTGTGTGTGTTTATGTGTGTGTTTATGCGTGTGTGTGTGTGTGCGCTGCTTGGAAACAGTAGATTGGGGTGGTGGGGGGTCACCGCAAACAGGATGCTAATAAGGCAGCGCTAATCAATGTGTGCTTGATCAGCTCTTCAGCTCTAAGTGGGCAAAGGAAGGGCGGAGGAGAGGAGCGGAAAGCGTGTTGGGAAGGGTTCATGAGAAAGTGCAGGTCCAACCTCTGATTCACTCCCTCTGTTGAGAACGTCAGACCTCAGGAAGTCCTTGGTGAATGCAAATGTGCTTTCCAGGAGACACGCAGCGGGCCCAGTTGAAGAAATGTTTCAGCACAGCTGCTAAAATGATTTAATGATGCACAGTCAAAAAGATGAAACGGTGTCATTTGTCTGAAGAACGGAATTCTTAAATTTAGTGGATAAATACGCACTGAGAGCAAACGACCATTTGTTTTTCCAGTGGTAGTGACCATTTTAAATGCTATTTGGTGAATTATGTGTTATTGACATACGACTATATAACTTGTCTCCTGGTGAGCCACAAACCAGATTTTGTGGTTTTGAAAAGCTTTATTGAAACATTATAGCGGTGCATTGAACGGCAGTTAAAACCATTCCCTGTAAGTCTGAATGTCTTTTATTAGGGAAATATTTCATATTTATGGGAAGAGTCAATATTTACTGCCTTGAACCTTCTTGCAAGGTAGATGTCAACTGACAAGTGAGTGGTAGTTTACTGGTATTGTGCTTTTATTTGCTTTTTTTTTTTTTTTTTCAAATTTAAAATGATCGTTCAGGGGGTTTGAGGAGAGATTTTGTTGAAAATCAGAAGTCGTTAAAGTCTTACCTGCATTAAAATTTTTACTTTGGAGTTTTCTTTTTGCAGTATGCCACCAATAATCTTCCAGTGTGAAACATAGTGGGAGAAAATATGCAAAATGTTTTTTGTTATTGTTTTTAATCAGAGTAACAAAAACCTAATGATAGATAGATAGATAGATAGATAGATAGATAGATAGATAGATAGATAGATAGATAGATAGATAGATAGATAGATAGATAGATAGATAGATAGATAGATAGATAGATAGATAGATAGATAGATAGATAGATAGATAGATAGATAGATAGATAGATAGATAGATAGATAGATAGATAGATAGATAGATAGATAGATAGGCAGGCAGGCAGGCAGGCAGGCAGGCAGGCAGGCAGGCAGGCAGGCAGGCAGGCAGGCAGGCAGGCAGGCAGGCAGGCAGGCAGGCAGGCAGGCAGGCAGGCAGGCAGACAGACAGACAGACAGACAGACAGACAGACAGACAGACAGACAGACAGACAGACAGACAGACAGACAGACAGACAGACAGACAGATAGATAGATTAAATTAATCTTAAATCTCTTTTGAGATGAATTTTGAAAAGATTTAACTTTTTATTTATGTGACAAAAACTTTTGATAAAAACTTATGTCTGGACATTGGCTATTACTTTATTTTAGCATGTGAATATTCCTTGACATGACCTTTGACACGTCGCTGTTTAAATCTCAGCACCCCCTCAGCATGATGCTGCCACCATTGTTGGCACTGCATTTACAAGTGTTGGTTTCCTTTTTCTTTTCTTTTTTGTTCACCCATTTTTAAATTCCATTCTATAATATATTTTTCTCCCTCCTAACGTTTGCACTATTTTGTCTCGGTCCATCATACTCCATTGTGATCAAATTGTTTGTGTTCGTGTGATAAAATGTGGAAAGGTTTGAGGGGCATGCTTTACTTTTAGTGGGCAGCGGGCGCTGTGAGGAAGAAAAGGGACCGATTTAATATTTTAAAAATGTGACATCACTGCTTTCAGCAGTCCCCCTTGAGTAGCACTTTGGCATGCAGAGGAAGCTTTAAAAGCAACCCTCAGGCGCAATGGGACAAACGCTGTTCACGGGGAGAGTTTAGTGAAAAGTCAATTGCACAGGTAAGCAGCACAGTTACGTTTTGCACTTTCAGCACTTCATAAAGTCATAGCAGTCTGATTATCATTTATTCATTTTAAAAGGTTGCACTATTATTTTCATGCGCTTGTATTCCCATGAAGAATTAATAATACATTGCATAATTCTTTCGTTTATAGACCTTCATTATTTAACTTTTTCCCACAGGACATTTTCTGTGTATTTTCTTTCTCCCAACTTGTTGGTTTCAAGAGTTCCGCATTAATCCTGTTCTTTACCCACTCAGAAAAAGGCCACGACTCAATCAGTCTCACGTCCCCAGGAACAGCAGCCTTTTTAAAAAATGACTCTATACCCAGAGCTGACAGCCCAAAGATGGGAAGAGAGGAATTAATCTCACGGAAAGGCCCAGAATACGAAAATAATAAATGGGAAGGGGAGCCCAACAGAAAGCCGGGGAGGGATCGGAAGCTGGCTGTGTTTTTTGGTGAATGCAGCTCACAAATTTTACACAAATCGCGAGGCACAGGAATCCACATGCACCCATAATTTGTGTGCGAGAGCGAGAGGTGGGAGGGAGCAGGAGAAGGGATCAATCCATATTACGATCTAATCTGTATCGCCCTGGGCCGCTGCAAATGCAGAGGTTTGGTGCTGGTGGGGGTGGGATGTTGGAGGTTATGAAGTGTTGTCAACATGTTGTTATTCCAACTGGAGCTGGCACGAGAAAATGGGGCCACTGCATTTGCCTGTTCATATTCTATAGCGGGCCAGGTCAGCGCACACACTTTGGTTGGAGGTCTCTGCACCTCCACGGTTATCCACTGGGACAGCCTCGATGGGCTGCTAAAACAGGTTGATATTTTGGGTCAACAAATATCTTTGAGAAAAAAAAGTGACGTAAAGAGCTGAGACGCTGCGAAGCAGTGGAGTGAGGTAACAATATGTGCTGATTTATGGCAGCGCTGTACACTTCTGCTCTTATGGGGAGCGCAGGCGTTGGCATGCAAACTGTGTCGGAATTAGGACGGAGAACGGAGTCAAGCAGGAGCAAGGAAAATGGATGGGGAGAAAGATTGTGAAGTACAGTGCTAGAATATAAAAGCGCCGGAGGACTTCATTTTACGGTGCTTAACTTTCTGGAAGCAAAACGAGAAATTTAGCACCCCACACACTTATTGGTGCTCCTTCAAGAAGTGAAAACCTCGTTGTTTGAAGTAAAGTCGCTCTGAAAATTTCAGGAGATTTGTTTTTTGGGGGGGGAAACTGACATCAAACATATTGGGATCAGCAACAAATTCAATAAAACAAATGTAATTCAAAAGTATTGTTCACAGTATCTAGATTGGAAGATGTTAGGTATGTTTGGCAATGTAAGTGCATAGATTAATGAACTCTATACAATACAATGCTATTTTCAATTAGGAAACATGACCTAAAACAAAGAAAAAAATTGAAAATGGGTTATCCTTGAGTCTTTCAGGAAGATAATTACAAAAACCATTTGGCCAAATCAAGAAGTCTCAAAATCAACCTGGTTTAATGTAAAACTACTTCGACTGAATGACTATAATCAAATGAAAAGTAAAATTTTAGATTTTTCCCTGAAAAGTTAATATTGTAGATATGAAGCTTGTAGTAAAATCATCACACTAAAGGACACTGCCAATCATTTTTTTTCATTGTTCCAGTTCATTCTCATCAGTCAGCCTATGAGAGAGCCGCACAGACACCACAACGATTTCCATGCCAACGTGACCGACCCTGGCCCCAAGGTACATCTGAAACGGAAACATTTCAGGCACGACGGCGAGTCATTCGGTTCGTGAAAGGAAATATTTGATAAGGCTCCATCTTTGCAAAAACTCCCATCTATTTATATGGATCTGTTTGTGGAAATGAGCAATGGCTCTGTTTGAGGTGGAAAAGCCGAGCTGTCATTAGTCTGTCTCAGAATACACCCACTGGCTCTAATGATGCAAAAAAGAGAAAAAAAAAAAAAAACGCCCGGCTGTGCCTGAGCATGAGTCTTTTGATGGCTAAGAAGAAGAAGAAAAAAAAAAACAGAAATAAGATTTGATGAAAGATGGATGGTGGTGACATGCACATCTTAAGGTGGAGAGACTGTGTTCCACTTGTCAGGTCCCACTGTGCTGGTTTGCCCTTTGTGTGTGTTTTTTTTAATATTTTTATTTTAATTTTAACTGTGAATCTGTCTATCTTGTCATCCACTCTTTGATGTCCCTCCTCTTCTGGAGCCTTTGAGGGGGTTTGGATGTGATTAGGCACGTTCAATGATTTCCACGTAGAGAAATGATCAGTGACGATGAGCCAGCCCGAAAATGCAGTTAACTGTAATTTACTTATTTGCCAATAAAAAGCCTTGCCCAGAATTCACCAAATTATATCCCTTGAGCACGTTTTTTTTAAAAAAATAAATAAATAAAAATAAGACAAACTCACTCCTCCCCTGTCTCTCCTGCTGCTTCATCACTGCAAAGCTCTTTGGTTGTGTGGTTCATGTGAGTGATATGAGGCTAATATGTGGGGAGCTAATGCATGCCTGTCACCGGTAAAAGGAGAGCGTGAGCATTCCAAAGTGCACCGCATGCTGAATCTGAACGAGGGTTGGGGAAGACATTAAATATTCCTTTTGATTACATTTCCAGCTGCATACTCTCACATAGGGATTTTGCTTTTAACAGAATGTGCTGTACACAAGCACTTTGCAGTTTAACAAATATTTCTCCCCTGGCAACGTCTCAGCCCACTGGTGGTTTAGTACTTAATCCTTCCCAACAAATCCAACTACGAGATCCACACAGGGCGGGGCGGGGAAGTGCCATCGCTACAAAGGGAATTATTGACAGTATTAAGCTGTCTGTTTACAGTAGAAAAGGCATTTTGTATCATCAGCTAATGTATGCTTTCTATAACCCTGCAAGGGCTTTTGTAGGCTCAAACTTAGTTGCTACTGTAATGATGATAGTGACCTTGCATCTGGAGAGCTGCTTGGGCAGGTTTTACTAATGTAGCAGGGAATACTTAAGGGAATACTAATGTTAGCTGAAGCAACATCTCAGTCCTGCTTACAGCAGTTCTTACCCCATGTCTCCTTTTAAAAAAAGAAAGAAAAAAAAAGGCCTGTCTTCTCATCTTTGGCTGTGTTCTGAAAACTCATTAGGACCAGAGATCAAAGAGTGGGGCAGCAGGCCTGTGAACTGGACACCGTAGGCTATTTCGAGCTATTTACCACCAGTGCAGCTATTTTGGCGCTCAAAGCGATCGCCGTCCAAATCGTACCACAGCTTTCCTCTGTAATCATGCCATTTTGGTGGCAACCATCTGCAGCCCTGCAACAAGGCTGTTCTGGAAGTGTGTGGCCGCAGAATTAAAAAGCATATTAACTGATTTGAATAACAAACTGTTTCTGTTTTCTCCCGTATTCAACTTAAGCGATGTGTTGCTGGAAAATGCATCATGTCGCTAAACGTGCTGTGTCCGACGCAACAGAGCAGACGGCAGTTCTAGCACAAAATAATTCATACCACCTGAACGTGTCCAATTAGAACCTCAACCGTTTATTTTAACTTGCTGAGATTTAACGTGATTGACCGACACCACACAGCATATAACTGCTTAGTAGACAGAAAATGATAAATGGTTTTAAGACTGGCATGCTTTACTGTTCAGAATAATGGATTCGATACAAAGATGCAAAAAAATACAAACAAATTTTATTAATGAAATATAGTCATATGCAATAGGGGTAGTTAAAGTCAAACTCCGGATGACTTCTCTTCCCACTGAGCCACTGTCGTCCAACATGCAGCTAATACAGTATTTTCTGTTGTCCGTAGGAAACACAGAAGTTTATGGAAGTAATGTAACAAAATGTAGAAATTTGTCAAGGGCTTATCAAGTATAATCGATAAACATGTTATAATGTTATTCCCTCATTAAAAACATACATGAAGTGTTCCTTTGATCATTTTATGCATGTTTGAGTAATCCTGTAATCTTTCTACAACACCACACTTTAAAAGTCCTAAAGTATCTCCTTTCATATTTTCCATATTTAACCCACTTTAGTAATAATAAATATGATGTCCAAACAGAGCTTTAAGGCTTCAGGTGACTGTCTTTGGAGCTGTCAGTCTGCTGAGCTTATCATGCAAACTAGTTTTCAATCAGCATAATGGAGGAGCATTGTTGTGATGATGGGCTGAAGGAGCTTCTTCAAAAGAAAACAATTTCAAGGGGTAAATTTGCAAAGTCAAAATTATTTGAAGTCATATTGTTAAAGCACAATGTTTTTATAGCAACTGAAGGTAACATAGTTTCTTAATTGTGCCATAAAAATGACTCTATGTCCCTGGGTGATACAAAATACCCTCCCTTGAAAGCTAATTCCATGAACAGGAAATGATATTTAAACCTTCGTCACTAAAACAATAAAGCCGAAACCTTCAAAAGAATGAAAATTTGCAAGATTAATAATTAATTTAGTGACTGTTAGCAACGGAAGAAAAAAATATGAGCATATTTTCTTTTAAATTTACCTTACTCAACATTTCTTCTCTCTCTTTTTTTTAATTTCAGCTGTAACAGCTAAAAAAAAAAGACATTTTTCTGTCTTGTTTCCAAATGGCTGACCTGATCAGCTGTGCATCACGGGCTCAGGGCAAACAGCAAGCTTCCTGTCTGTGTCTTTTCACCTTTGGACAAACATGCTATACATGGGCTTGAACACATATTTGTTCACTTACATCAGAAAATGACCTTAGACAGCCCACAGAGAGCAGGTGATGAGCAGGACTAGCAGGCCATCTGTCTGACATTGCACATCCAAACCAAACACATTAAAGGCATGTGAGCTGTATGAGCAGGCCTGAGCTGTAGGTGTTTCTTTCTGGGTTTTTTTTTTATGCAACTCTCCTCTCCCTCTGTGCACAGAAAGGGGAGCACAGGGACATGTAGGATTTATATTTAGGCTTTTTTCTTTTCCTTTTTCTGCACACTCTTCTGTCCCAATCATACAGACTTACTGTAAGTGTAAAAAGCAACAAAAAAGCGACTCTTAGAGGAGCTAGCAAATGATGGATGAGCCATGTGAGTAGGTGTATGACAGACAGCCCCATGTTATAGTAACCTCTTTGTATGTGTTATAGATTTTACATGACAGGCCTGCACTCCACATGCACACGCAGCCTTTTCACTTGTACTTGTCCCCTCGCCCGTGTCACAAACACTCGCTCAGACCAGTACAGAGCAGGCGTTTGAGCTCTCGCAAGCTGTCCAAACCTTTCATCCTCTGAAGGCCAGTCTCAGTCTTCTCTGCCTTCGCGTTGTACCTGGCTTCTTTTCAAAGCAGCGCACACTACTGATGCACCAGCTACTGATGCAATGAGATACTTCAGAGGGAATGGATCTGCGTGGGAGAGAGACCAGTGGCCAAAACCAAGTTAATACGTGTATGTACTGTGTGTTTGATGGACTACATCTGCCGTTTAGGTACCATGCTGGCAGACAAGCACTGCAGGGTTAAACTGGGACACCTCCAGAAAACTTTCTAAGGAATGCCTAGATGAAGGCCTCTCGTAGTACCTTGATGTTTTTGAAGTCTTCCATCAAAATCATGGAGGTAGACAACAACGTTGTTGTGTGTAGATTTATAGGGGTGGCAGAGCTCCACCAATAACCATCTCATGTGAGACAAGTATTAAAAAATGAGCAGCAAAATCAATTTATGTCAGAGTAACTGCCTGACAGAAAAAAATATTCCCAAAAAAAAAAAGTAAAAACACCATCTCTTCATTATGTGACTGACGTGCCATCATGGTGCAGTTGCATCACAGCAAGAAGATCCTGGTTTGATTCCCATTCTGGGCTCTTTCTGTATTGAGTTTGCAAGCCTTAAGCAGGCATTCATGTGCTCACGTGTGTCTCTGTGTTGCACCGTAATGGACTGGGAACTCAACTTGTACCCTCCATCTTGCCCAATGGCCGCCTGTTGACCTCCCCAACAACCCTGACAAGGATAAAGTAGGTATAGCAAATGGATGGATGGATTTTGCCATAAACACAATGAAATAATTAGACTTGAAATGAATGACTGAAAATGTTGAATCTTTTTCCCCATTATTTGCCCATCACTGCTTCCAACCTCCATTTCCTGTGCAAATAATTGTCAGATCTCATCTAAATAATTGCCCAGATAAGTATAAAGATGGTCTAAAGGCTGGTAAAGCAGTGCTTTCATCAACCTCTGTGATGGGTTTGAGACTGAACTTGTTTAGGATCCATCCCTTAGTATGAAATTAAGACCCCGAGAGAGTTATCAACTACAGATCTGATATTAGCTGCTTGTAAATTTATTGTACAAAACCTCACCTGAACTATCCATTTCATATGATCCAGGTTAAACCTGCCATAGCAATAAATATGATGCCTGAACAGAGTTTTAAGGCTCCAGGTCACTATCTTTGCAGTGGGGAAAGCAAACTGGGTTACTGTCTTCATCGAACCATTCATTGCAGCACACTGGAGCTTTGACATCCCAAACAAGCAATTAGATGTCATTGGAAACCAACAGATGTAGCTTTTTTTTTTTTTTTTTTTTGGCTAAATCATCCTTGGACGTTGTCAACAGAGCTCTGCCAGAGCTGCTGTTTCACCTCTTTTGTCTTTTGCTGTAGTTGCCTTTTTTTCCCTTCCTGTTGCCTCAATAGTTTTGTTTGCAGATGGAATGCCGAAGAGATAATGAGGAGGATGTTGTTTCTTTTTGTCCTTGCATCCATGTCCTCCTTACGTAATACGGCACACATTCATAATTCAGAGTATTACAAGACAGCATGTTTGTGTGGAGATTGTGTCTGTGCTGAAGAACGTGTCGGTGGTACACATTCTTTTTTAAAGATCCTATAAAAGGAGTTTTTTGACTGCTGAGGTTGTCAACAGAAAGCACACAAAGTCATATCTCTGGTGTACTTCCGCTTACGGAGGTCATGTTTTGTTTTTTCACTTTTTAATAACCTGCCTGTTCTCATTTAGAAAGACGCTACAAAAGCTCCTTAGCAATTATTACTGAAATTCTGTGGAGAGGTGAAACCTGTGTGAAAAGAGTGTTTTTGCTGAATAACCCTAAAAAACAGCAGGGTCACTAAGACCTAGAATAGCAGTCACGTATGCATATTTATGTATCATTCATCATTTAACATTTAAATCACTTGTCTGAATTTTGAATATGGAAGTATGGCTGGATCACTTGGATGAAGCCAAGTTGAACTCGACTTTTAGTGATGGTGACTCTTCCATGTAAGGTTTTATGAAATAGTTTAAAAAATATGAATGCAGTCGATGTATTTCTCAACAAGGTCTTGTTAGAATCTGCAGCCCACATTTGAACTTGTGGAAATATTTCTTGTTGCAAAACACATAGCAAGATACGTCAATGTTGTTCCATCTTGAGGCAGTTTAACTTGATCTAAGTCAATTGAATGACTTAGCATGAATAAAATAAAAAATAAATCAAGCTGAGCATGTAGACAGTTTCACAAGGACTGGAATTATTCCATATTGTTTTCTCAATATATTTGAAAAGGAGGGTCATTATGTACTTCAATGATGATGTAAAAAATTTAGAAGAAGCATGCTGGACCATGTTTTATTTATTTTATTTTATTCCATACTTAAGTTGCACCACAAACAGGTTTTCCTGGTGTGCATTTTCAGGTACAGAGAGTGGGGAGTGTGAGGCCTCCTGAGTTTAGCACAGTGTGAGTCATGTGAAAAACACTGATGTTGGTACAGTACCAGTACTTTGGAACTTTTATTTGGGATTATTTATAAAGGAAAACTATTAGAGAGTTCTCTCTCTACTTTGAACTTGGATTTTCTGAATTCTCACAAAACGACTCCATAAAACGTGGTGAAGCTTGTTTAGCATTTAAGACATTTTATTTTAACAAACCAGCCTGCAAATCTGCCTGAGAACCCATTCCTTTTGTATTTGAAACCCCTCAGGAATAATGTTGTTAGCTTCTGACATTTGCAGTGGTTAGCAAAGAGAGAACAAAGAGAGAATCCGACTGGTTTCCAGTTTGGAATAAAACAATGCCCAAATTTAACCTTTGACATTTGAGATGAATCAAAAAGACTATTCTAAAATACTTAGACAGAATCTATTTGTATGTAATGAAAATTACTTTTACTGTTGGCAATGTTTTTGATGATTTACATTAAGAGGTTACAGTATTTTGCAGAATGGACTTTACTTGGGAGGGGGCTCAACAAGAATGGGTGTGCAGATGGGCAGCCTCCATTGCTCCTAAGAAATATAAAAGTGAAACGCAACTAAGAAATATAAAAGTGAAAAGCAACTAGCCATTGTTATGGTGGCTAAGAACAACTTAGATGGACCAATTAACCTAACAGTCATGTTTTTGGAGTGTGGAAGAAAGCTGATGTACCTGGAGGGAATCCTGGCATGCATACAAACTTCTACCAACTGCACAGCCTGTGTTTTGGAAATATCAAAAGAAATTGTCATTTTGTTTTGGTGATTAGAAAAGGAGAAGAGTGACTTTGACCGCAAAGATTTTTAGGTTTAATCCTTATCTTATCGTGGAATCTGATTGTTCTTCCTCTCTTCAAACTGGTTCCTACTAATTAGTCCGCCATCTATCTGCTCACAAACCCCAGAGATACAACCAGGTGGATTAGAAATTAGAAATTTTCCCCCGGGAATGGACAGGATTGCATGTTTTTATCTGTCAATCTGTGTTAGCTCTGTGGTCCATTGGCAACATTTCTGGGGCTTTCACTGCCTTCTGTGCAGTCGAGCAAAATTCATTTTTTCCTCCTTTATTACCCCCCACCGAATCCCCAAAAAGAAAGATATGGAAGTCACACTTCCCATAAGATGTGTCTGAGTAATTTAACTAAATTTTAAGAATTTAAGAGAGTACTTACTGTAAATAGTAAATGCCTGTTCACACTGTTGTACTTCTATATTGAGAAATTCATCTTCTTTTTCATATGAGCCAGTCTTTATAAAATTTTTACATTTTTTTAAACATTAGTTAATTTGTTGTGATCTTCAGGATGAGTTCTGAGAGTACCTAACATTTTCTTTAGAAAGATGTATAAGCTGAGAAAAAAAGTTATTTAGGTGGAGAAAAAATATTGAAGTCCTCAAGTAATTATTTACCAGATTTTTCAAGTAGTAATGCTTTAGTTTTACTGTCAGTTTCTGTCATTCCTCCTTTAAAGCACAATTAAAGTCTGTGGTGAGATTAAACACAAGCTTATTAGGATTCATTTATAAAAGAGGGTGCAGGATCATCAATCATAATGTTGATTATGATTATGAAAATGACATGTTGATAGAAATAGCGTGACAAGTGTAGTAAAAAAAAAAAAAACCACCAAGGATCAGTTTTTTTTTACTGTAGTTGTAACCACTGGAGTGATTGTAAATCTCTACAAAAATAGTTTCATATCAAGTTGTTCAAACGTAAATCTGGTTTGTTCTCATCATCAGTTCAATATTGCTAAAATATAATTTTTATAATTCTTGAAATACATAATCATGAGTAAATAAAGTCCAAAACTCACTATTTTTAACTAAAGTGTATATTTCTCACTTTGGCCTCAGCCTACCATCTTGACTTGATTACTCACCAGTGATCCTGATAAGTGACCCTTTGCATTTCACTTTTACTGCCGCGCCGCTGAAGTAGGTTGCAGAACTTCTCTCCCCACCCTGCAGGTACCCTTCTCTCCGAGGAGCCGGCACCAGCTGAAACGTGACGCCCACAGACCAAACTCCGTCACTCCACGCCTTCATAATAACTGCTCCTGTGAAAGACCAGGGCGGCCCAATGTGAATACACGGTGACGCATCCTTGTCAACCGCGGTGTTTACTGAAGACACCTGCCAGACAGTACAAATGACCGGTGTTACACTCTGAAATGACTGGAAGAGTTGCGCAATGAGGCACGCAAGCATAGGTCTGTTTTAAACGCAAAAATAGATCAGTCCAAGAATTAAAATGTTACAAAAATACGAAGTGCTAAACATAACTAAACGTGTATAAACCCAAGAGCGGTGAGTGAAATAAGAAAATGTTAAGTGTCATGAAGGTGACGACCTTAAACAGCCATTAAATGCCTCTGACCCGCTGAGATATACAAAGAAAAGGATGAATGGTGACATTTAGCCCTCTAAAATAAGGAGTGGGTGGAGGACAGGAAGCAAAGACTCTCTGCTAACCTGATCATCTAAAGACCTGTAATTGTTCACTGCATCGCCACATCACAGGGCCGCTCCGCTCTCCCCTAAGCTTTGTGTGCTTTGGCAACCAAAGGGCCTCAGGCTCACCTTTCAGGCCGAGGGTGTCCTTCCATGGAGTCCAGCGGCTAATGGAGGCGCAGGATGGCAAGTGGTCAAGTCTCACTGTGACCCCCCGTGGCTCGTCTCATTTCATGCTCTTTGCCCTCGTTACCCTTGCCTCAGAGTTAAATGTCAGTGGAAGGATGGATGCCTCTTCTCCGAGAAAGGTCGACCCTGCCATTTAAAGGAACCTTGAGGAAAACAAGGATGCGGTTTTGAGAGGGAGAGCAGCAGACACAGGGAGAGGATGTGGCCATGTTGAAAGAGAAGCAGCTTTCCAAAACCCGCAGCCCACCACCCCGTAGAGCTCTAAAGAGCACCACAGCAAAACCGTGTGTCAGCACATTAATAATTTCTCTCTGTATGCAAGCTAATGTGTACTCCTCTATGTTTACCTTCACGCCAAAATTTACCGTAGTTCTCCTTTAAGTGAATTATCCGAAGAAAGACAACTCACTTTGTGTGTATCTGAACTAAATCCAACTTTTGTTTTTGAAAATTTCAATTTTAAGTCGAATGAACGCAGTTAAGTTAAATGAACATATCATTTAACTTGAATCATGCAGTACATGCCTTCGAAGCGTTCTTACCTTCTGTGTTTGTTTCTGTGCTGTACCAGAGCAAAAGTCTATTGTTATGAAAAGTCTCTGAAGATGGTGCTTTCAAATGTGAGACAAAAATATTGGATTACTGAAGAATTACCTCACTTCCCCAATCAGAATTTTTATTTTTGAAATACTCATGATTGCAAATGAAAAGTTTTGTTTTGTTTTTTTTAATGACAGAAGGTTGTAAAAACAACCTTCTGTCTCCAATTCCTCATGTCTTACTATTCTCCAATTCCTCCAATTCCTCATGTCTTACTGTTCTAAAGAGTTAGTAAACGTTGATTACATAAGCAAGGTGGACCTATTAAGTTTGGCGATCAGGGTTACTGAGATCCCTGTGACATTCTGACAAAAATCTGACTTTTATCGATCTTTTGAGTGATTTTAGTACATTTCAAAATTTTACACAAACCTAATAATTATGCTGCATCCTTCAATCAATAATGCAAGTCCCATAACTACAACTTTTTTCTTTAAATTTGTTTCTTATAAACTGAAAAACACCAAGTTCTGTTCTCCCTTTGTTTAAAAAGTATGTAAAGGTCGTGATGCAGTACTTAATTAATTATTCTTGAGCTTCACTTTGCCGAGACCATTTCTCTATTTTCATTATGTTTGTAGAAAGAATGATAATCAAGAAAATAGCACTGTGCGTCATTCACTGCGGTATAAAAACTGTAAGACTGATGTACAATCAATAAAAAATATATGCTAATTTAAAAAGGTTTTAATTCTTTATTAACCCTTGAACAAGTTATAAAGATAACTCACTGCTTATAATTATTTGCTCATTATTTCTAACTTTATTGGGAAAAATTGTTCCATCCATCCATCCATCCATTTTCCATCACCCTTCTCCCTAACGGGGTCGGGAGTTGCTGGTGCCTATCTCCAGCTGCGTTCCGGGCGAGAGGCGGGGTCACCCTGGACAGGTCGCCAGTCTGTCGCAGGGCAACACAGAGAGACAAACAGGACAAACAACCAGACACACACACACTCACACCTAGGGAGAATTTGGAAAGCCCAATTAACCTGACAGTCATGTTTTTGGACTGTGGGAGGAAGCCGGAGAACCCGGAGAGAACCCACGCATGCACAGGGAGAACATGCAAACTCCGTGCAGAAAGACCCCGGGCCGGGAATCGAACCCAGGACCTTCTTGCTGCAAGGCAACAGCGCTACCCACTGCGCCACTGTGCAGCCCAAAAATTGTTCCAATGTTCTCTTTTTAAAAAAAGGATTAGATCAGATTAATTGGGGCCCTGCTTTTTTCATTCAAACTGACTGAGGTGTCTCACAAAGATAGAATTCTTTCTCCCCCAATTTGTCTCACACTCCACAGCTGGCAGAGGATCAATTACCATAGTAACGGAACAGAGGAGGGCCAGCTGATTAGGACTACAAAAACGCATCGCTGTAGTTTTTGCTATGGCTGAGCTCTGAGGACTGAGCTGGTCTTTAGAAATACTTGGGTTTTGGGCATTCTGTAACTGATTTAAACCAACCATTGTTACAAATGGAGTTAGTATGGCAAATAAATAAATAAATAATTAAGCTTAATGAAAATTTCAAAATAAAAGCCTTAAGATTCCTTTCTGGCTCATGCGTATTTGACTGAAAATGGCTGCCTCTAACTGATAGAATTATGTCTCCTTCTGTCTGACTCACAGCTGGCAGAGGATCCATTACCATAGCAATGGAACCCACCATGGCCAGCTGATTAGGACTTCAAACACCATCACTGTAGTTTTTACTATGGCAGAGCTCTGAGGACGGAGCTGGCCTTTATAACTAATTGTGTTTGAGCATTTTATAACTGATTTTAACCAACCATTGTTACACATGGAATTAGTCTGGCAATTTTAAATTAAGCTTAATGAAAATTTCAAAATGAAAGCTTGAATATTTCTCTCAGGCCTTTCAGAAAAACTAAGTAATTCAAGCATTTAGAATTAAGTCTCTCCTTTTATTTCACCCTGACATGACAGTTGACCTCCTCTTTAGAACTACAATTACTGAAGGTTAGGACTACAACATGGCGGAACTGTCAGTTACTACTGAGGAGGAATAAGCTGGCCTTTAGAATTACATTGTGTTTGGGCATTTTATGACTGATTTTAACCAACCATTGTTACACACAGCATTAGTGTGACATTTTTAAATGAAGCCTAATGAAAATTTCAAAATAAAAGCCCTGACATTCTTTTAGTGAGTAATTGCTCTCTTGGGCATTATGTGACTTTTTTAAAAAAAAAAACAAAACCACTATTAAACATGGGATTAGATTGGCCATTTAAAATCAAGCTTTCTGAAAATTTCAAAATAAAAGCCTTGATAGTTTTTATATCAGGTTATTGCTTTTTTGAGCATTGAATAACTGATTTAATCCAATCAATGTTAATCATGGTATTAGTTTAGACATTTGAAATGAAGCTTATTGAAAATTTCAAAATAAAAGCCTTAAGATTAGTCTGTGGCTAATGATATTAGCTTGCATTAGCGTTATCTCTCAAGTTAGGGGACTGTCTTGCACAGCAAGACAGTGCATTAGCATTAGCCTTTTATCTTAAATGAGGTATTAGCTATTTCTCTGACTTATTAGCCATGTTTAGTATAATGAATGGAGAAAGTCATGCTTGTGACTATTGATTACATTGCAGCTTTCCTTAGCATTGATGCTAATGTTTAGCATCAGAACGTTGGCTCCAAACCGACGGGCACACTTTGGCAGGGCCCCGGTTAAATTTCTTCAGGAATTTTCTAGTTAATGTTTACTCTTCAACTGTTTTTAAGTGTTATCTGTAAGTTGCTTGTTTGTGTCGGCCCTGTCCGTTTTTCCACTTCAGCTGCTGTTGACCTCCCCCGTCTGATTTTTTTCCTGTCTGCGTCAACCAGGGTCCCAGTGTGTTTGTTGCAGTGACAGAATCCTCCATTCCCATGGAGCATTGACCAGGTAGTGACCTGCACACTATGTGCTTGCCAATCTTTGCCTTTCATGTTCAGCTTCTTCAACTCATGTCAACACTGACTCTTATACCTCTAGCTTTCCACCTCACCTTGATTCTGTCATGAAAAAAAAAGTTAATTAAAAGAAATCCTCTTCTGACAAAAGGAATAAAGCCAGAGGACCCCAACTGTTTTGTGGGTACCCCCTCCAATTCATTTAAATGTATTCAGGCATTTAAGGCCCTCAGCTTCCAAGTCCCGGGTTTGTGACAGACAGAGGGGCCTGACCACTGGCCAAGGTTAACAGAGCCTTAAACTGGGTTTGAGCTCTGCATCGCGCGCCCACCGCCACATAGATCAAAGGTCGTTCTTGTCCCAGCTCACAGTGACGACTCTCAGCTAACCAAGCTGCTTTGCTTCTCCTTTCTTTCCTCAGCCTGCAGGGAACCGCATTCAGCCCCACAGCAGACTCTAGTCCCAGTGGGACATTTCCCAGTGTGCAGGAGTACAAACCTTCCAAAACTCAGTGTGAGACTAAATGATGTCTGTGTCTTTGTGGATAAGTCTCAATTTAGGAATAGCAGTTACCACAAAATAAGAAAATTTATCTTTTGAGATCATAAACTCTTCTTTTTTTCTTTTTTTTTTTTTACTTTAAGCAATCTCTCTCATGTTTACCCAATTTTAACAAGCAGGCTCATCAAGAAAGCAACTATTTTTACATTATTAACCTGTAATAATTTTTTCTTTTATTTGTATTTTTACAGCATCCTGTTTGCTGTGCCTTTCGTTACATTGCAAAAAATGATTAAAGTTAAACATCTTACAAAACTGAGCGTCAGAACAAAAGTTGATCTGTAGTTCAAGACCACCATCTTCTGGTAGAAAAGAGACTGGCGGCGTCTGGATTGCACATCTTCACATGACCAACAGATGGCAGCATGGAGCCACTTAGGATTTCAAGTTACAGATTTGGGGAAATTACGATTATTATTTATTTTTTCAGCTAGTCATTATTAACTTTTAATTTAAAACATCTGTGTATGTGTGGTGTAACATAATGTTTAGTTCTATTAAACATAACCAGTAGAGCCTGTCTTGGAAGTATTATGCAGAACGTGTAGACAAAATCTGTTGTGCTTTCAGAAAAATAGTGCCAGGCAACACAAACTTTTGTAACTTTAAAAAGTTGAATAAATACATTAGTGTGATTCCAAAACGGCATAAAGCTGAACAACACCCATTTTCTTTTTCATCTTTCAAGGGAGGATTCAGCTTGTTTTGTACTTTGTTTTCGTAATGTAGCAGTTGCAGAAGTTACAAGGTAATGCCAAAATTTCTTTTCACAAAAGTATCTGTCAGGGGAGGCATACAGAACAGTGTAAACTATATTTCATGGCATCAAGAAGACAGTCATCAACAACAAACAAATTGAAGGGAGATGTTTCATTTGAATAATTATTTTTAAAGAATACAAGTTAGAAAGTGGCAGGGATACAGAAGTAACTTCATGAAATTTTCATAAAAATTGAGCATGCTCCACATGTGACAATATCTCATGTCAGCCCAGTCGATTGCATAGAGTCTGTAGCAATCCTTGATCCTGAAAAAGCACGAGGTGGCAAAGGAAAGCAACACCTTCTTTCTCAAAAGAATGAGACCTCCAGCAGAACCAGGCCCAGTAAGAGTAGCCCGATAGAAGAGCCAGTCCAAGATACTTACTATGTTAGAGGAAATTAAAGGGAAAAATACTTTTAAAGGGAAAAGTAGTCTGAATTTTTTTAAAGACAATCCTATGCAGTGGTGAATTTTAACACGTCTCCAAATAGCAATGATAAACATGGAGGGGAAAACATGCTTTCTTTACTTCTTAAACGTCTTGTTCATAAGTTGTGTTGTCAGCATCTGTTGCAACCAGACAGAGGGAGGGGCTGATTCTGCTAAGTCCTGCTTTAAACATCAAATCTCCTGCAAAATGTCTGAATTTGAAAAGAAAAAAAAAGGAGAAGAAATCCATGCCATGTGGAAAGCATGTCGTATTTGCACATGTCAGTCTTTTCTGAGAGGAACTGCGATTCTAATTGGGCAACCATCTATGAAAAAAACAAAATAAATATCAGAAGCTACGGAAGTGGGGGAAACTAAATTTCTTCTGCACTAACCAGTAAGGAAACATTTTACTCTATTTCTCGTAAATTGTTGGTTTTTTTTAATACTTGTGGGGCTTTTCAAGGTAATACAATTTTTGACTTTCCCGTACCTCTACATCCTGCCCCAACTAGTCTCTTACCACACGGCAGTTCACAGTCTTACTTCTGAATTTTATCATTGCCTCAGGTAAGGTATTTCACTCCTTCCGCACCTTCCCCCGGTGCAGCAAACACACCCACACTTCTCTCGTGCACAAACAACAAGCACTTTGCACTCTGGGTGCGGTTTCTGCAGTGCAAGCAATAACACGAGGAAGGAGGCATAATGGCAGCTGGCGCGAATAAGACTCCTTGACACTCAAGGCCTGGGTTTGATAACTGATTAAAAGCAGCTGATGACTGGGTGAAGCTGCTCGAGCCCGAAGAAAAGAATCCAACAACACATATTTGAAGTCCTCTGCTTTCAGGAGCGCGTTGCATGAGAACATGCTGACCCAGATTCTCTCAGAGAATTAAGATCATTCTGTCAGACAGATAAATTATTCATAAAACGATGACATTGAATGCTTCCTTGACATGCGAGAGACATAATAATGGTCCGTCCTTAATGGCCAGGATAACGTGCAGCATCAAAAAGGCAAGCGGTCCGGTCAGCAGTTTACAGAAATCAAGGTTAAATCAGAAGCCGTCCCTCTTCCTGCTCTTTCAGTTTTCTTTATTTTTCTGCCATGGAAGCAAGTGATGGCATGTTATCGGCTGAATGTGTAAAAATAAAAGTGCGGATTGAGTAAAACAAAGTTAATCACTGTGTGTTCTTTAAAGGTTTTTTTCTTTTATTTAAAAAAAGAAAGGATTTCATGTCAAGAAAACTGTGCAGAAAACATTACATGTTGATCTTTACTCCTGCTTTTCAAGTTAAAAAAGATGAACCACTGAAATATTAAAATGACAAGCAACATTGTATTTTTTTGCAAGCTGGTGTCTGTACTATTTCAATTAATTGCAGTCTGTTTAGAGAAGTTACAAATAGAAAATGGAGATGATCTTATCAGAAACACTGACTGACTCAACCAAAGCTCCAAACATAAGAGTTTGGAATAAAATATTTTTCTTATAATTAACAAGTGTTCTGATTGTTCAGACCTCACTGCCGAGAGCTGATGGTGAACCAACACTTTCATTTATCAAGAAAATAGTGGAAATCAGAATGGTGGAAATGTTAAAGTCAAAATATTACTAGGGAGTCCAATGCTGCTAAGCTTTTAATGTACAGCTCCCTCCTCTGATCTTTTCTAAATAAAAATGGAAAAACTGCTTATAGATGGATTGATGGATGACAAAATTTTTTGGCTAACTGATATGATAGGCTAATGATCAAAAGCAATTTAGGCTATTTATTTATCCCACACTGTAACATTCCTTAGATATGGATGTAGAACAGCTAACTGTGTGTAATTGACACAATAAAAATGAAACATAATTGAAGTACGTCCTTCAAACATGCAGAACCAATTTATACGTTTTTTACTTCATGAACACAGCACCTCACAAAATGAATTAGTTGCACATAATAGCATAGTTAATAAAAAACATTTCACATGCATCAACTGTAAAATAAAACTCCTGAAATTGTATATTAAGTTAAAATTAATTTTTAATGCATAAAGTTATTCCATAAGCACCACATGTATTTTTGTTTAAAAAGAACCCAGCAAACTAGTGAGGATTGGTATGCAACTCTTTGAATTGGAGTTACAACACGCCCATCGCCTTGATGTCAAGCTGCCGTGTCCAATTCCTGCCACCAGAGGGCGCTGTTACACCAGATGGGATTTTTTTTTTTTCTTTTTTCCCTGCCCGAGTCTGGGATCAGGGCATTAACGTGTGCTGTGCGCGCTTGTGTGTGTGTATCCAGCGAAAATTACCCGGAGACGGACGGAGACCGCTTTTGACCGTACCAATGTGTCTGGCCTGTAGATACAGCGCTCTCACCCCGACGGAATCATCTCCTGGACACGGCGGGACATCGAAAATGAGGGAATAATCGGGAGGACTCGCGCGGCGAAGGCTCGTCTGCAGCTACCGTTTTTGTTGAACTGAGAGCGGGGATCACAGCTGCCGCTGCTGCTGGCGACGAAGATGTCGAGAAAAATAGAGAGCAAGCAAGGTAAGTCCTGCCCAGGCTGGACTCAAAGCGCCCTACTCCCACCTCGGGATACTGTAATAACAGGATTCCTTATAAGCTGTGGATGAATTTAACGCGGGATGTGTGTGGATAAATCTCCAGGCTCCCGGATAACGCACCGTGAATGTGTCCAGTGTAAATGGTGGTTTAATTGGGCCTCATGGATTGCTCTTTTCTCGGCTATCCAATTGAAAATAAAGCGTCTCTTCTCCGTTCTGCTCGCTGGTGTTAGCTGGTTTAGCATGCCAGTGTAAAATTAGGCAGCAGTAATATCACATATATAGATGCTGTGGTTCTTAAGCTGGCGTGGGACTTCACCGGCATTTTATCAGACTCCCTGTGATTTTTTTTTTCCTTTTTCTTCTTCTTCTCCTTTCTACGGTCACATAAATAGAATCGTTTATTGTTTGAAAACCGCTTCAAAGAAATCTCAGACGGGTTTTTTTTTTCCGGGATGAGGAAATATCTCTGAATCCTTTGGGAACTCGGCATATGTCATTTAAAATGTTTTCTAACGTGGCTTTGCTGCTGGAAGCAGCAGCTAAATGTTAGCTTTTCGAGGCTAACGTTAGCCGTGTCGACACCTGGAGTTAGTTCACGCCCAGGACCTCCGTGTGTATCTGTGCTAAACTGATTGTGCATGTGGCAATTTTTTTCTTCTTCTTCTTCTTCTTCTTCTTCTTTCATGGCTTTGGTCGCTTGTTGTGTCTGCCTGCGTGGCTCGTTTTGCATGCAGGCGAAAGGCAAATAAAGCACTGCATTGCACTCTGGAGCGCGAGTGCAAACAGGGGTCGTCTTAGGTATGTATGCCTTTGGGAAGGAAACTTTACACCCGCCAGCTACACTTGCATCCCCATTCCAGCAGCTGTCTTCCCCTGCCTGGCCTTGTTCATGCATATACAGTCCTGGCCGGTGTCGCCTGCAGTGAACGGGACTCCCATTAACCGACAGGCGGGGAGGGAGTGTCATCATCCACCGCCAGCCTCACTCATTCCTCGCAGGCGTAAAAGTTTCCGATTCCTTTCGTGTCTTGCGGACAGATGACTACATATGGTCACAGCTAAATGAAAAGTCAGAGGCAGAGCAGATTCTGACTCGCACATCTGCTTTCCCAAGCTTTCCTAATTATACTTACAGAGTGACTTGTAGGTCTGTTGTCAAGGCGCAGATCCATCCGACGCATAATTTGCATCTGATTCCGATTTTTGTTGTTGTTGTTGCCGATTCCTGTCTGTAAATGATGATAAAGCATAGCAGTATTTTACTGACATGACAAAAAGAGGAATGAGTTTTTTTTGTTTTTTTTTTAAATAGTGCTTTCTTTAAAAAAAAAAAAAAGTTTATTTTGGATCATTTAAAAATAATAAAGCAGAAAAATCTATCTGTAACAATATTTTTGCAGGATATCACATTTTTCTCCTTTCATAAGGTTGCAGAGTATCTTTTTTTTTATTATTATTTTTTTTTTTTTTTTTAACACATTTAAAAATATAATGTCCAGCTTGCAAGATTTTAATTTCGGAAAAAAAAATAAGTAGTATGGACCTTTTAATATTTGAGAGGAAAAAACCTCTGAGTTTTATATGTTATGCATTTAATATATTTTATCTATATAAAGAATCTGCATTATTCAGCTGGGTTAAGAAATAAAACATGAAATCACTGGAGACTTTACTTTTAAGCAATCTGGCATTTTAAACTAGGAAAACACAGGATTTTTGTCTTGTGTAAATTCCTATAAATTTAATGAACTCTTACCTGTAAGCTTCAAAAAATAAAACTACCAGTATTTTGTAAGTAAACGTGATCCGTTACATTCAAATTACTCTTATATAATTTTTTTCTGGAATATCTTCATCTTCCTGACAGTTTTCCTTTCTTGCACCTTTTGTTGGTGCTTTTAGTTTCTGACTGATCGAGCCACAAATCAAGTCACTGGAAGATTTTCTTTGAAACATTTTCTGATTTTTATGTGAAGCTTCCAGTTGGGAGCAGATGGATTTTTAGCCATCGACTGAAGAATAACAACATGGTGCATGGGATAACTACTTAAGCGGTAACCATGGTGCGCAGAGTGTCTCGGTTTATCAATGCAATTGCACACATGGACCCCAAACTTCCACGGGAAAGTAATGGCCAGATTCACTTGCTACATAAACATACTCCCCTCTCGCCATGGTAACTGTGTCCCAAAGTCGCCGGCTTTTCCCCTTCAGGGATGTTGACGCTCAAATTCGTGACCCGTTTATTAGGGTTGGCTTTGCAACTTGCTTGTGTGGCGCTCCATTTTGATGTCCCGTCCACATGCACAAAAGTAAATAAATAAATCATTAAAACACCCAAGTGAGTGGTTGATTCATCTTCTGCAGCATGTATTTCTTTGCATACGCACCCACATGACCTCACCGGTTAGGCACCCGGGACCGTAATCCTTAAGCAGATACAGAGTCTTGAGAGTTGCCCAAAAAAACGTTGGAGCAGCTGACTTGAAAAACTCACTGCTCTGTGTTTTCCTCAAGGGAGCAGGAACCGGGTGGAGAGGCGCAGAGATTTACAGCAGTTTTGTCGGTTCACATTCAGTATGCTGCGCTCTCTTTGCACGTCTCCTTAAAGGTTTGGGAAGTTTTTTGTGTCGGCATGCGTGACAGTTGCACGTAATGAATAGGCGATGAGCTAATAATGGCTGTTGTTTCTATTATTTTCATAGAAACTATAAATATTATGATCCAGCTTCAGAAGCTTCACTTGAGTTTTTTTGCTTCCATCTGTTTGTTAGACAATTTAACAACTGAGCGAAGCACCGACGACATTAAAATGGCAAAAATGTCCATTTTCAGCTCAGATTACTTGTTAATCATAAATGGAGACAGTCTTTTAGTTCGTTTGAACTGCTTTTTACCTCTATTCCAGGCATTCAGTCCACTCGAATGAGCTGGGAATAGAATATAAATGAGATTTATTGCCTTCCTCCTAAGGCTGTCAGTTATATAATAATGTGGTGTTTTTCCAGTTCGGTTCGTTCACATGTTGGCAGCCGTGGTGGACAGTCTAGACACCATTTGTCCAACCTCTCTGATTCCAGATTCGTTTATCTATCAAACCAAAAACTCTCTCGGCATTTGGTGTTTGGCAGGTGTAAACCTGAAAATATATGATTTGTAAACAACACTGCTTCCTTTAAGATGAGCAGTTTTCTGTTGCTCGCCTTATTTTCATTTTTCCAGCAATACTCCCTTGGTATAGGTGGGAGGAGCTGCTTGCCATCGCAACACATCGCAAAACTGTGGTGGCATTCATGGGTGTGTGGAATGGGTATTGGTGTGAATGCGAGATGCCTTTTTACTACAGAAATGTGTTAATTGTCTTCATGGAGTTGGAAACACTTTCAGAGTTTGTCGCTGTTTGTAATTGTGAATTTCCCACCAAGAGGTATAAATAGCCTGTTGGCAAAAATGACTTTACTGCAACAAACCTCAGATGATCTTCTCCATTAAATAATAAAGCTAACAACTATTTTTAGGTACAAGTGAACTTAATCTAATTGGCAGAAAATGAGATTTGGATTGTTCTGCAAAGAAAGAACTCGTTCTGATGCCAGGATGTTGTGCTTCTTTTTTTCTTATTTCTATTTTGTTAATAAGAAATTGTCTCTGTGCTTTTTCTCCCTTTTTTTTTTTTTAAAATTCAATCAGAAACAAGTGATGAACTAACATCTTTTCCAGGGTGCTAAATATTGGTCAGGACTGGTCCTGTTAATCTGTGTGTTTTAAGCCATAGAAAATAAATCTTAATCTGTCACAACAGCTACTGGCACTAAGAGTATAAATCAGTATCGGCTAGGAAAAGCCTGATTCATGCATCTTTTTACATTTTTGTGTGCAGAATTGTCCCTGTCTGACCTTCATAAATGAACCTTGTTTATGCGATGTCATGAATTTGTAGTTTTCTATGTGAGCATTGTGGCGAGTTGGCATAAATTCAAATGTTGGAAGGGAAAGGAGATGGGCCTGCATTACTATTTCCTTTTCATTTTCTCCTCAGCTCTTGAAAAATCTTTGTTTCATTTTCGACACGGAGGCAGAAACCATGACACTGGTTTTGGCTCGTCAGCGCTGGTAACAAAGCCGTGGGAGTAACGGTGTTTTAAAATTAGCCTGTGGACTGCTCTCTGACTGGACAGTTGATAGTAGTAACCAGCCACAGCGGAACTGATCCATCACTTTCCTATTTTAGACTCCCTGCCACCCCAACTCAGCCTCCCCGCCCCAGCCCTCCGACCCTGCAAATAATGGGAGTGTGTGTCTGTGTGTTTAGCTGCGATGCAAGGAGTTTCCTCTCTAGCATTCCTAGAGTTAACGCCGAAGTGTGAGTTATTCGGACGCCTTTGTGCTTCTGAAGTGGTGACTGGAATGCTTTAAGCCTCCAAATATATTGTTGTGTGATGTACAGAAATAGCCGGGCCTGCGTGCCTTAGTCGCCAGAGCTAAAGAAGTTATGATTACAAAACGCTTCCTGGGACAATTTGGTCAGCCCACATTGCTGATGAGTGATCCCACTGTTACAGAGGGCAGGCTACGGGTCCTGGTTTGACATGCTGCAATTTTTGAGGTTTGATGGGAGCAAGCTCTTCGCCCTCCCTGCACCACAGAATGAGAGGCCTGCTGCTCCCATATAGGTTTAGCAGTGTTGTAATTAGATTTTCTTTTCTTTTTTTCCCCCCTTTTTCTTGTGCGTGTGTTCTGTGTATGGGAAAGCAAAGAAGAGGGAGGGAATATGGTTCAGGGATGAGACGAAAGAGGGTGGAGAAAGATTAGAGGAATGGGGTAGGAAAATGGATTGATTGCATGTTTGGTAACGACTGGAACCGAGGCAATCGATGGGAAGTGGAAGCAGTCGGACATTTGTAACTTGAAGGTTTTCAAGTCCTTTGGTCTTCTGCGTCTTTATCAACGTCTTCCAAGGAGCAGAAGGCTGCAGTAAAGGTCGTTTTCGGAGACTCTCGTTTGTAAGTCGATGCCAGTTCTCTTTGCAGGCTTATGTCCATTTTCTAAACGCTCATCGCCTGGAAGCTTCATTTGAAGCTGTGTGTCACCATCTACACTAGAGAGGTCACTCATTCCCACAGGTGGACAGCTGTCTTCTTCTTGGCTTTCCCCAGTGCATGTCACTGGGAGTTGGTTCCCTTTCATGGACTTTCATGATACTACCTTCTTGACTCAGGGTTTGCTTTTTCGAAACAATTGACTGCTTTTCGGAGCCTGTCGACTTCTGTCAGGTCTATTTGTGGCTCTTCCCTGAGAGGCGCGATGCAACATGGGTGAGTCAAGTGAGGATGGTCACAAGGACTAGTGAGTTCATGACTAAAAGTCAGCAGTCCCGTTGAGGGACGGCTGTAAAAAACGCGAGGTTGATCGGCAAGCCTCAGCTCACAGAGAACGGAGCCATCAATATCTCCAGGACTGAGCTCTGTGGATAAAGGATTCTTGCATGGGCAACATAAGCTGGAGGAGCCAGGGTTCCTCCGAGGACACGGACTCCTCTCTACGGGAGGATGCGGATGAGGACGCAGGTAAAGAAACTGCAACACACAGAAAATTACTGTAGATCTGCCTTGTCAGAATTTTGTGGTTAAATGCTGGTTTTTTTTTAAAAGCTTAACTTGATATTGATTTTATTAACTTTAAGAGAGATTTTTTTTTTTTTTAGCCTTCTTGCTACACGAGCAGAGGCAGTGTTACATTATGTATTTGTGCTTGGAAAAACAGACCTTTTAAAAAAAACCAAAATTAAGCACGTCTAGTTGTATTGTGCTTTTTGAAACATGTTGAGCTGAAACAGCTGAATATATGAAAAGCTGTTCAGTAAGTTGTGTATTTGAATATACATGGCAACAATGCAGGTCCCTCACTTGAACATATTATCAAAGGCTCGTTTCATTTGACCGCTGCTTATGTTCTGACTACAAAAGCTTTACTGTATTAAAATGCTGCAGCGGGTTTTATGGTTTAATTGTTTAGTTTCAATTGTCCTTAAGGGGCTCTGAGGGGTGTGTACGTCTTTATTTAAAGCTCTTCTTACCAGTTTTTAAGATTTTTGTTTTTATTTTATTTTTTTAAACTTTGGTAAAATAGGTTCACTGGCAGAATAAAGTGCAGGGGACATTCCTCGCTGTGCTTTTTGTGTCATGTGGCTTTATAGAAAGTGCTCATTTGCGCTGCTGAAGCCTTGGGCGGACCCAGCTTTAAGAGGCGGCTCTGCAGGCCCGCAGCCCTCCATCAGAGGCTGCCGCTTGACCTTATCGCCTCCACCGTTCGCAGACAGAAGCGCGAGCCTCTCTAATTCCAGCTCTTCAGGTGACGACTTGCCACAGTTGCCTGGGTGTCATCTTCGTAATCCTGTTGCACAATAAAAAAATAAATAAAAAAAAATCACATAAAATAATGGTAATAAAATTGCAGCGCTTACACGGCTGTGGTTGATTTGCTTCACCATGGTAGCTGAGTATGTTTGTTGACCCACACGTAGGGGTTAGCGCCGCTCGGGTTATTAATGTTTGTTATGAGCCGGTGCTACCCCAGTCACACTGCGTGGAATGATCCACCCTGGTGAGCCAGTTGCTCGTACAGGCTCCTAAATTAAGGGAGTTGAGTCCGTTATTGTGTAATTACACAGGACTGAGAGACCTAATGCCTTGTTTTGAAAACACACACGCTGGTGCGCTCAGCTAAAAAAAAAACCCATGTATGCACAGCAGTTGGTGTTTGGATGAGTTTGTGTATCATTTGTCTAAAATAATTAGCTCAGTATTTTTAGCAATATTAGGTCTGTGTGGTGACATGTAGATTCCTTGTGTGATTTACTTACTATAAAGCAATATAAAAACATAGAGCAGGCTATATGCTATGGATGTTTTTAACATTTGGTTGGAACTAATTAGTTTGTCGCCTTCAGTTTTACAGAAAATGGTTAAAGGTTTGCTTTGACTATTGAATCAAAGATGGAATCAAATTTGATGTAACGCCAAATGAAATGAAATTTGACATCATGTTATGTTTAGCTACGCAATAGACAGTCATTTTAGTTATTAATCTGTCAATTATTTTGACTACTAATCAAGTTGATAAAAATCTGGCACATTCTGCTGGTTTTTCCATTTGATTGAATTTTTATACAATGAGATTTAGAAATGTGTTCAAAATGCAAATAAACAATTCAGCAATTTGAAACATAACTGAGGTTCAGATATAGTAGATGACATTGTTTTTAAGTTCTTGGCTTGCTTGAACTTGCAGATTTCAATTTGCCTTTTTAATGTCGTTTTCCTGTTAAGACTTGATTTTAGAAATTAGGAACTCATGACTTCCTCCGACGTTTGATGTTATTGTCGAATGCTAAACTCAAGTTGTTTTGAACAATGAATTGTGCTCATTCTCAGGCTGCAATATTACTCCTGATTTCGGCTTTTTAAAAAAAAAATGTTTGTAAATCCAGAATACGGAGGACCAGTCAAAAAAAGTTTTTCTGTTTTTGGCGGAGACCCTAAAGTGGCAGGGCGCCTGCGGACAATGAAGGGGAAGCTTTACAGTTGCTGCCAGTTTCCGATGCCACTCCAAATCAGGAATGAAAGGAGAAGTTGGCATTGCTTGCAAACAAGTCACTGCTGTTGTCGAGGTAGATCTATGTTTAGACGCCTTTGTTTGTTATTGGCTCCATCGATGATTGCGAATCCTTAGATTGATATCTTTTAATCCTGCCGAAACTGTAAAGGATATAGTGACTTGCAGGCACACAAATTGTGTCATCGACCCACTTCTTGCTGGGTTTTTCTATTTTGATCAGATTTTAAAATAAAAATAAAAAAATAAAAAATGCTGGCTAAATATTAACTCGAGTTCAAAATATTGTGAGTTTAGATTCATATAAATGTGTATTTATTACTCTAAATATTGATTAAGCTTGTGATAAAATATTATTTTCTTTCGGCATCAGCACAAACCTTTGCAAACGCAGAAATGTCTTGTTGTATTTTTGTAGTTGTGGGTTATAGTTGTCCTATTAAGTTAATCAAATCAATGGCATGTTTATCTATGAAGCAATTTGGCCATTTGGTTCATCCATTGGCGTGGCTGCCATGGATACATCCACGGGAATAAAGTTTGAGACCTTCAGGTTGGGTTGAACATATTGTCAAGTATTTTATTTTAAATAGAACTCTGTATCGACTCTGTACATCCGTATTTATGACTAATCCGACACCCACACGAAGCCAATAGCTTCAATCACAACTGTTTTGTTTTTTTCTGCTTTGCTTCACCACAAACGTAAAACAATGGGTTTTTAAAGCAACCTGCCAGCTTTTCTTTTGTTTTTGTTTGTAATATATCAGTTGTATTGAACCTTCCCATCAGCCCTGTCCAGCCTTCATGCACAAAGGTGTCAAGAGGTTGACAAGCAGGCCACTGTACAGACAGAATGAGCTTTGTGCAGCTCTAACAGGAGGAGAGTGGTACCACTCTTCACTGCTTGAGGCCATTTACTGTTTCCTATGTTTCTGTCTCTCTGTATCTGTCTTCTACTCAGCACTGAAGTGATCGCTTCTATTGTGGCTGTTTGTCTCTGTGGCTCAAGATCTGTCTCGTTTCTCGAGTGCTTTATAGTGAATGTTTGCTTTGTGTTCTCCTGCCAAGCAGCTGCCATTCTCTCAGAACTCCAAATTCAACCAGCAAATCAGCGTTGTTTTATTTTAGCTGTCGCAGTGTGTTCTCTGGTGCCGTTTGATGTCAGAGATCCTGACAAGTGGGGGTATTTATAGCTCCTTGTGGTTCTTTAGTATATTGGTTTCACCCAAGGGGAACCTGCTGCCTGCCAGCCAGTGCGCGCTCACTCTGCTGAAAGATTCAGTTCGAAAAGTGAGCTCTAAATGGAATCCTAAATAAAAAAACAAATGCGGTGATATGCTGTCAGACGGTCACTTTAAGGATCAGGCTGCTTCGAGCTTTTTGGTGCGTCTTGGATAAATGAGGCGAACCATTTTGAGAGAGGCTTGAGAAAATCCAGAGACGTGCCGATTTTGGGCAAGCTTGGACTGCGAAGAGGAAGCGGCATTCGATGATGGAGACAAGGGACAGGAAATCGTACCAGTGGCTTCGGCGTCAGTAGGGAAGGAACAGGAGGGGTACCCAGGATGGCGTGTGTGTGATTTCCCATTTTCAACAATTTGCATCATATAAATTTACACCCCACCCTGTCGGGAAGCTTGGCGAATGTGTGCCGGTCTTTGGAGTCTTATTTGGTACACAATGAAAGAATTAAGTTATTACTTGTATTTAAGGGGTTTTTTGTGCGTGTGTGTGTGTACAAGAGAAAGTTATATGTCACTGCTTCCAGGTTAAATAAGCAAACACATGGAATTTTGTTTTTAATGACAAAATCCCAAAATGTTCTGACATTTTTTGGCACCTTTCATACAGGTTTAATTAGGAATGTCACGATAACAAATTTTGCTGGACGATAAATTATCCCAGACGTTAATGCGATAAATTATAATGTTGTTGTCTTGAGACCATTTTCAAGTAATATAGTAGTAATGGCATAATAACTAATGAATACGCTCTTAAAGATCAATAACTTTTCATTTCACTTAACATTTAACAGTGAAACTGGAAGACATTTTAAATATCCAAAATAATTAAAGACACAAGTAAAACAACAAATAAAAAGACTTAAAGGCTCTGTAAAAAATAAAGTCCTTAGTAAAAGTGCTAGTTGAGACCAAAAGACTGAAGACTTTTGGCATCCAGTTTTTAGTAGAAAGAGAGAGATTAGAGAAAAAAAAACATTAAATGATGCAAATAGAAATTATTGAGCCCATTTTGATTTATCATGCGATTGTCTGACTTGATGCTTATTGAAAGAAATTTAGACAGTGTTGAGGAACATCTCCAGACTTGCTGTAAGATGACGTCTATTTCATTTATTGCAGAAAAGGAAGATGTAAACAAAGGGGCAAATTTCAGTTTTCTAGATGTACAGCAAGTTGTTTACATAACATACTGGTTGCTTTGCCACCGAATGTACAATCATCAAGTAATGGAATTGTTTCTGCAACACAATGCACAGCATATACATTCAATAGTGCATTCCAGTGTTGTGAGGATAGTGTTGATATGTTTTGGAAGCATTCAGGTTTTCAGAAATTGCTTGGAGAAAATGGCAAAAGCAGCCAAGTAGCACAGAGCAATCTTAAGTTCAAGACTCAAAACTGAAGCTGTTTCTTTTTTTTGTTTGTTTTGTGTTTTTTATGCGAATCTGAAATTAAATCGAACTTTCATTGGACCACGGCTGCGCCAAAGATAGAAACATCTTGTTTGGAGTAAATACAGACAGACAGCATACTGCAACTTAATTAAACGTGTCAAAAAGGTGAGCGCCATTTAATCCGGAGCCTCGTAGGTTTCATGGCACATTACCAGTGTTTCACAAAACAGTGTTTTTCATTCCACCGTCTCATTATCGGCGGGTTTTTAAAAGAAAGCGGGACCATCAAAAGCTTGCCGCTCGTGCGCCACAGACCGTGTTCTGCTTGTCACTGGTGCTGTTGAAAAGTCGCGCCCCGGGGGCAATTCGCTCTTGCTTCTGCTTGCGGTTGAATGCCTTTTAGAGATGAATTGTATGCTTATTTGTTAGTGTCACTGGATGTGAATGTGCGAGTGAAGGCCCGTGTGTTCTGCTGTACAGAGGACAATTGAATCAACTACTCCTTAGGGTTCGCTGCGTTACTTTCAATGCCGCCCCAATAAAGGGATTTGCCCAGAGCTCCCATGAATACGTCCCATTAGCCTGTCCGGTGGCCGTAATGAGATGTCGACCCATATTGAAACCATCCGATTTGTACTCCAGCTGGCAGAGAGGCTGGATTATTTGGGGACACACACATATTATCATAGAGGTCAGGCACAGCCCAGAGTAAGCACAATGTGGAATGTTTTTTTTTTGTTTTTTTTTTAATGGCTTTGTTAGAGTTGTTACGCAAAAGTAGAGGAGTAAGTGATGATGATGCTAGCTTGAACTCTTGACAGCTCGGGGTGAGTTTAAGTGTTCCAACAAAAGGCTAAAATTTTACTCCTGAACTGTTTAGAGAAGTGAAATTTGGGGTGTGCTTATTTGGTCGCAGTCTTAACATCTTGGTGTGTGTACTGGCCATCGGAGGGCGTCGTAATTTGAGAATGTTTTAGGGATCAGAGTTTCTGAGTGTCCTTCTGCCTCAGCTGTTGAAAGTGAATTGAAAGAGGATGTGGTAACTTTTTTAATATTGACACTCTTACACATCCACATTTATGTTGATAAATACAGGAATGCTTTGTTCATTCTGAAAATGAAAGTAAAGCTTTAACTTGATTAACCTTTTTTTTTTTATTTCATTTAATAGCTCTACTTTGTAGCAAAACCTAATTATGCACAACTAACAGGCTTTGTATTGCAGAAATCTTACCCATTGCGCTTAATATCTGCATAACATTGCATTTCATCCAAACATTTAGTATTAAATGCCTCAGAAATCCTAGGGTCACGCATTGTGGCTTATTTTAAATGACTGTTATGGCTGTAATTTATGATGTTTATTATTCTTTGTTCTACCTTGTTCTTCGTGTGGCTGTAATGGGAGACTGCATATAAAATAACTGCAACTGTGCCTGATGGTGGATGCGGCTGGCAGTAAATGTATTGGCATTAGCTGCTGCCTCATTTCCCATTAAACTTCTGGTTTACTTTTCATGGGCAAAGGTATGTTTCTTAATCCGTATTGATGTTTCAAACAAACACTGAACAAGCATAGGTGCGTCACCTAGGGATTAGGTTGGATTTGGGTTTGTTTTGTTCCAACATTGCGTGTTTGAATAATTAGTCAAGTCACATGTTTTACATTGTAGTTTCATCTTACCATTTTTTTTTATTTTTTATTTCTGCATGTTTTTACACTTATTTGGGACTCGGCGCTCATAAAAATATGCGCATTTCCCCCGTTACCATAGCGAAAAACCTGACAAAGTGGGCCAGTTGTTCTATGTTTAGAGTAAATGTAATGATTTCTTTTTTTTGGCTTGTCTCCTCAGATTACCATGTTGTCTGATATAATTTAGAAGAACTGTTTTTACTCTCAAACATAATCGCACCAAGCAGTGAAGTATCTGATGCGCTGCTTTGTGATATGGATCTGCATTATAGATCGCCTTCACCGTGTGGCACGCTCTGTTAGTCATGGATGACCAGGCTGTCTGTGCTCATGCGCGGCAGCACACAGAGGACCTCCATCCCCGCTCTGATATCTACTCCTGAGCTGACCCGCGGCTGCTGGTTCTGCTGTGCTAGTCATCGACATACTGAAGAGCGTGTTTGTGGAAGCCGCTGACAGGTCACCATAGCGCCTGTGGTTGATTTTGTTTTTTTGTTTGTTTTTTTTTGTTGTTTTTTTTTTATCGCAACTGAGATGAAGAAAAACAAGTCGACTCATGTGCCCTTGGACATTGAAAAAAATGTGTCGTTTTTATTTCATGTAAAAGCTGCAAGCGCTGATATAAGCCACCTCATTTAGACTTTGATTGGATCCCAGTGCAGTATTGATAAATCTTTCTCACTGTTCACAACATCATGCTTGCTTTGACTCCAGAAGTCATTATACAGAATGCTAATGGGGAGATCAGTATAATACATTGCCAGCTGTATATGGGCCATGTATGAACCCTCCATGGTCTCATTTACTATTTTGTTTTGCAGAAAACAATATGTGTTAAGTGGGCTAAGCATTTAGCATCCACTTTATGTCATTCAGTTAGTCAGTAAGTGAAGCTGATGCTCTCTTACTGAGTCTCCCTGTGGCTCTCTATTGAACACCATGCCTAAACAGCACAGCTGGAAAGCTATAAAACACACCATTGGACTTCTGCCTCCATTACTTCGTAAATCAGCTGTAAGCCGTGCTCCATGCCAAGCCTTTTTCTGTTGTTGCTGCTGCTGCTTTGCTACCTCTCTAGTAGCGTTAGTTTACCATAGATGACTACAAGTGCAACATATAATGTTTCCTGCATGTCTTCTGTCAGAGACCAATTTTTCTGTTTCAAAAACTGAACACAAACCTTTAGAAATCCCTAAATAAAGAAATGAAATGATGACAATGATAGCGAATCACATTTTCTTGTTTACTTATCCCTTTTTCTGATTTGTTTGTTTTTTTGCTGGCATTTCTATTTGCGGTACATGCCATATTTTTTTCACTCTTCATTGCTGCAGACAAAATGCCACTCACTGTACTCTCATTTGAAGACTAATGAAGTCCTATAGAGAGAATTATTATTTTTGTCAGCTTTAAAATCTTTGCTTTTGTAAAACATTGACAGTAAAACATCCACCTTTAGTCATTATCTATTTTTATTTAATAGAATTCTAGTATTTCTAGCCTTCCTACTGTGGTACGGTCATCAATTAGTTATTTTAGCAGAGGCAATGTCATGCCACACATCTTAATAAACGACAGTTATTTCAGAGTTGATATTTGAAGCCATCTTCAGCATCTTAATATTGCCAAAAACCAAGGTTGGCATTACTAAGCATCCAGGGACAAAAAGTGTTTGTGTCGGTGCAACCTGGTAGTGTTTAGGTTGGTGCTTTCACCATTTGACTCCTTAGTCTAGTAGAACTATTTAGTAATAAATGACTTATTTTATTTATTATGAATACATAATGAAACTAAATTCAATTTCTCTCTTTTGGGAGATTTTTGAATAATGTTTTCCTTCATATGTAGGATATCAAACAGCTGTAGGAAAACTGCATCTGGGATCAAAAGTAAAAAAGTTTTAATTGAATTTTCAGCAAAGGGCAATCAGTGAAATGCCTTGGTCAGAACTGTTTTCACTCGCCTGCACCCCATGTCTCCATGGTAACGTGTTGCTTTACTGATGACTAATACTTTATTTTTGCTCAGATATGTGTCACGGCATCAAGACGTGGGATTTTGCAGCATCTTTTTCTTAGTACGATGTTAGCCACCAGCTTGCTCATCGCTCCTGCTGCGTTTTGAGATGTTGCTATGGAGTCGGTTCAAAACAAAAACATATCCACATGTTTCTTCTGACTATGTTACGTGTGTCTTTGCTCAGCCTAATCGCAGATGGCCATGCTGCTTCTCTTTCATATTAGCTTCTCTGTTATTGTTCATACATAATTAAGGGTTTTCCTAATCTCCCCTGGGGGAAAAAACTATACATTGTAGAACAGAGAATTATCTTATTATTCTTGTTAGTTTTTAATTCTTTAGGCAGAGTAGTAACAGTTCTCTCTTACTTTGGAGTAGGACTTGAAATCATTTTTATGTATTTTTTATTGCATTTATTAAATTCATACTTTCAGATCTGTTTTGTTGTTTTTTTTCATCTGCTTTTTCTTCTCCAAAGTTCAAACAATGACCTTTCATTCTCTTATTGCACTCCTCCTGAAGTCGGGAAAACATGTCAGTATAAGCGCAGGGTTCACACACACTTTCATAGACATAAGGCTCAGGAGGAGATGGCAGCTGTTTGTGTAACCCGAATCACAACCTCTGCTCTGTATCCTTTCGCCCTGCAATCATCCTGTTCTACCAGTGGAAGGAACTTGTGATGGACGCACCAGCTGTCTTAGAAGGGTAACACCTTAACTTGGCGGTTTTAATCTTTTTATACAGACCTGGACCAAACACACACAACCACCCAGCAACTGCACTCACTGCCAGGAATTGGTCAGAGATTAAAATTTTGTGGCCAATTCGAAATGAAAGATACATTCTAGCCTTCCTGACATCGTTATTCATTACTTTCATTAGGATCAAAGGCAAAAGGGAGCTGTTGCTGTAAAACAAAGTTTGCAACAAAGATAGAAAGCACAAAAGGGTAAAACCAATTAACTGTATTATATTTTGTCCATTGTTCCTGTTATTTACTGAAAGTCTTGTTCTCTTGTGCTCTCTCAGAGCTTGAATGAAGTGGACAGGCTACCAAAGGCTTTCTTTTAGGCTGCTATGACTATGCATAACAAAATAGATGCCTTAGGGCGTTTTCACTCATGGTAGTCTCATAGACTTGGTTTGATTGGAGACTAAAATTTGTGTTCACACAAACGATTCAAACTAATTAAAATTCTCTTCACCCCCTCGCCTGTGATGGCGGTGGACCAAGAATCGCTGACGGAAACGGCACAAAAAGCTCTAAATAAGACTCTCAGCACAGCTTCCTTCTTCGTGAAATGTAAACAAAAAGTAGGGTCGGATTTTAGCAGTTGTAGGACATCTCTTTTGCCTTTTTGCAAAAGACCACAAGCCATTTCTCTTGCTAGTGCTCGACATGCCCGTTTGTTTTGGTTGCATTTACCCAGAATGCCCTGCGCTACCGTTGCGTTGTGCTTTTGGAGCAGTCTTTGGTATGCTTCACATTCACATTCAAACTACACTAGAGTTCACGTCTATTGAACTAAAATCTAGATAGTTTAGTGGACCACAGTTTGCTTTTTTTCCCCCCTCATCAGAGTAGGATTATGTATTCTCACCTCCCTACATGAACCAGACTGTCTAAGAAGACAAACTAGAGTTTAAGTTTGACCAATTCAAGCTGGTGTAGGCATACACAATAAAGGCTGTAGCATGGCACAGTAAACTGGCAATGTTAGAGATCAGGTTTACTGCCAACCTAAATTAGTATTCAGGTTAATGCTGCTTAACTTGTAGTTTATGGATGAATCTAGTCAAAATACACTCACATTTTCTACATTAGGTGTGTTTGTTTGTTTACTGATTGTGCAACAAAGCCTTGCTTTGAGCACCTTGAATGCTCTCTAGACTCTCACACCACAAATCAGTGTGCAGTGTGTTTTGTTAAAGATTTGCAGGGTTTGTAGTACTTGTTTTTAAAGATCTACAAGTATCAAAGAATTGCAAAAAAAATTAAGGGCTAAAGGAACATTTAATTTGGTCAATATCTCACTGGAACTGCTCGTCAGTCAGCCTTGGCTTTCTCTTGCAGCCCTTTTGACGTCAACGTAAGCTACTTCATGATACCTGCGTCGTCGCCTGGATGGCTGAAAGAAAAGTTTTCGCTGTGAGCTTTCTTTCACTCTTTTGCTTAGTCCATGACTGGTTCGATTCAGTACAAGAGTCATTGCAGCCCATGACCTCACCCGCTTACAACTGACGCCAGCGGCAGACAGGAAGCCGCAGAGAGCAGGAGTGATGGCCTGGCTGCTGAATGGTGAACGCAGAGAGGCCTGCTTGACCATAACAGAGAACCTCACTGTATTCCCTCTCTCTAGTTTATGCACCCCCCCACTGACTCTGTTTCACACTGCTTATTTTATTTCTTTTGTCCATGTAACGCTCATGCTAGAAGCTTGACTTTATATTGGAGAGGCGTTTCCGTCCAGAGAACCGATCTCAGACAGCAAAGCTTCAGGGACTGATGATGTCTGCCGAACCAGCTGCATCGAGCACGGTGGTGAATCATTTCACTCATGGCAGTGCAGTCTTGGACGTAGTCCTTGTGGGACTTTGCAAGCTGGAACTGAATGTCCAGCAAACTCTCGGTGTCTGCTCCCATGGCTCTGCTCTAGTGTACGCCCCACCCTGAGGTTTGAATAGATTATTGGAGGGTACAGTTTTTATTCTTCAGCCCGTTGGATGGAGTCTTCATGCAATAGATGCCCCTGCCTGACACAGATTACACTATGATGCTAAAGGTTACACAGAGCATTGAATGCTCGCATGAGAGGAAAAAACTGCAAAGAAGGAAATGGGGTTTTATCAAAACTGATATTGTCGTCACAATATTTACCAGTGATGTCCCTATCATAGGCTTTGCTGACATATGATATATTCAAATTTGTCATCTATGTAAAACTAAATAATTAGGGATATATTGATAAATTGTTTTACATAGCAATATTCTACTACATATTAAAATTCATACAATGAAATGAGGAAATTGTCTCTCTCCAGTTGTCGTAGTCACAGTGTCTTGTCCTGTCTCTGTCTCATTTAATCCTGACTAGGTTAAATAAGATGGTGTTTTTTTCTTTTCTTTTTCTTTAACCAACGGTTTATTAAAACATATTGATGTTTTTTGGTTTTCTCTGCTTGAGTTTGGTGGCATAATGACTACTTATAAAACTTGATGTAATTGTATCGTTTTGTTGTTGTTGTTTTGAACCAGCAACGGCAGCATATTTATGTGTGGAATGATTTTGGCTCCCATATTCATGTGACTGATTTGACCCATTTGGAAACTGAAAACTAGGTCAAATGAATTTTAAAGGTAAAGAGGTGCCAAGAGGTACATTTCCAGTAACTCTGCACATTATTAAATCAGCGTTGCAGCATAAATAAGTCACTCACTCTGACAAAGCAGCCAGTGTTTTTTGTAGTTTTTGCTCTAAATTGCAAAATACAGGGTGTTTTTTCCTCTCTGACTGTTCACTGTAAGACAAGAAGAATCTGTTCTTCATAGCCCTCTTGCATCTCCGGATCAGGAGGAATGGCTGCTGGGACCGTTCCTCATCAACATTTTTAATGAGACACACAGCCGTGTTTTGCTTCTTCAGCGCTCTGTAGCTTCCACTCGGGGTTGAGGATGAGGAGGATTAAGGGCGGAGAGCGGGAACAGAGGGGCGGATATGCGCACAGGCCGTTGATCGATGGCGCCGGTGAAAGCGCGGCGTGGCTGTGTGCCGTTTACCTGCTGTTGATTGCTGTTCGACATTGTTCATGTTTTACTCCGCTGGCCCTGGAATGCCAGACCCCGCTGTCATTGAGCTAAGGGGAGATCACCGCCTATAGAGGGGTAATTTTGTCACTGGTAAAACCCACACTTCCTGCTGACTCCCACTGCTGTTATTAGCGTTTATCTCTTGAATTACTTTGGGGTAGCGATATAGAGAGGGAGAAAGAGGTGAAAACAAGCAGTGAGTGAGCAAAGGATTACACAGAAATCAAGAGGTGCTCAACGTTCAAATGCAGATGGCTGGCGCTTTTTCAGTTGCATCATTTTAGTAAATCATTTAGCCATAATAAAGCTACTGTTAGTTGCGTGCCTTGGAGTGATTTTATTGCTCCATTCATCCCTCTCGAGTCAATACTTTATATAAGAATGTTTCCCATCAATTACAGCAGCAATAAGCCTTTTGGGGATCTCTTTACTAGATTTCCAGAGACTGAAATGGCTCCCCTTCCTATTTTGCAAAATAGTTTAATCTCGGTTTGATTGACTGGAGAGCATCTGAGGACAGCAGTTGTCTTGTCATGGCCTCCATTAAGCCTGCATTAAGAGTCCTTCCAGGATGTTGCGATGGCAACTATTAATGCAAATTCAGTCATCGGTTTCAAATTTTGCACAGACTTGCAATTTCATAGAAACTCTTTTCACAAACTGATCAATAATGTTAAAGTTTTTTTCTTTTCTGACTAATCACTGCATCCTGACTGAATTTTGATCAATTCACTTAGCCCTCTTCTAGTTTAGCTTTCGGTTTCATGACATCCCTTGAAAGCCGAACCTGCAAGATGAAAGCTTGTGGCGCTAAATGGTGACATTTGTATATATATATTTTTTTCTTTTGTAAAAAATTATTTTAAGATGTGCTGTAGGATTTGCTTGTATGGTGTGTACAGTGTATTTTGACTTGAATGACCAATATGAAATAATTCTTTTGCACTTTGACAACTCCTCACTGTATGATTTTGTTATTAAGGGTTCTGTTTCAAGAAGGTACTTGAAAATGTTATTTTTTGACTGCAATTCTTTGAAAATGGTCCAAAAAAACCATTACAACATCGTGGAGGATTACAATGATTAAGCTCTTCCTTCCCATCAGTTCTAAGTTTCCGAGAACTGATGGGAAGGAGTAAGGGAGTAAGGGATCCCCACAGGATCATACTGCCACATCAGTTTTAGGCTGAATATTACACTTTTCAAATGCAGCTGTCTCTGTTCTCTGTAAATGAATCAAGTAATTTAACTCTGGTGAACTAGAGTCCATGTCATTGTTTTCATTCTGGCCACGTTTAACTCTTGTCTTGCCTTTGACTCACACACACTCGCAAACACACGCACACACGTAGGGGCCACTGGAAGAGCATTGACTGTCCGACAGATTTATATCCAAGACAAACAGAACAGATGAAATACAGATGCTGCACATACTTGATAAAAATCCCTGGTGCACCGGCGTCTTAAGATTCCACTTTCGTTCCGGCATCTCGCCTGTGTCTACATCTGATCCTCTCTTTAGCTCCATTTCACAAGCGCGCCATTGTGAGATAGTGGATTTAGCTCTTCACTGAGCTTGTGCCATCTGTTTATAGATCATTTCCATTCTCTCCCCTCAAGCATGTTTACGCCGTGACTGACCACTCGACTTCCTTTGTTTTCCTTCTGTCCGCAGATTCGCAACGATCCCATCTGTCCACTTTCACCATGATACTGAAGGACAAGTTCCACTCACCCAAGATCAAGAGGACTCCATCCAAGAAGGCAAAGCAGCTGCAGCCAGAGCCAGCAGCCAAGAGTACTGAGAAACCTGCTAACAAGGTGACTGTGCACCTTGTTACCCACCTCTTATGGGAAATTCATCTATTTTCCTACCTACACAGTTTGTGTAGGAGTGTATTGTTTTCCCGTTCTGTGTTTTGTGCCCGCTGTGGCCTTGTGTCCCCGCTGTGGCCTTGTGTGAGAGTTTGTCTGTGGGTTCCCACAGTTTTCCAGTTGTTGTGGAAGCAGGCTCCATTAGAGCAGATGTTTTAGTTTATAAAGACACCAATGACTCTTCCCTGCTTCCTGAATGAGCAGCTCTGGTCCGTCTTTAGGGTTCAGAGTGTGCGAGTTTATGTGCCAGAATGATGCAATGAGGCTTGGGACATTGTTTGGAATGAGGCTTTTGGACAAGACGTAGCTTGGTAACAGTTCTGAACATGAGATTGTTCAGACTGTTTTATCACGTTCTCTGAGCCTTTTTTTTTTGTTTGTTTTTAATATCCCGTATCAAAATGTCCAAAATATGAACTTTATGGCCCATATCTTCAAACATTCAGAGAATTTGAAGTAAAAAATGGTTTGGGAAAAACTTCACTTTGTGAAAGCGAGTAAATAAACCAATGCAATGATATTTGTGGATTTTTACACAGAAAAACTTTTCTTTCTGTGTAAAAAGAAAAAAAGACTTTCTGTGATTTTTGTTACTTATTTCATGTTGAAGAACATTCCCAACTCTCTCTGAGCTTTAGCATCTTGACTACTTAAGAAAGACATCTAGTGTTGGACCTAAGAGCAAATTGACTTCATCCAACTGACCATATGAATTATTAATGTGAGAGCTTAAATCCATGACACTAGAAATATACTATCTTACCAAATAACTGCTTCCAAGCAGTCCATCGTGGTTGTAACATGACATGTTGGTACTGCGATGATGATTTGCAAGTTGATTATTGTGCAGCTCTACTTCAGCCTTTCTTTTGATCCTAAATGACAATATAAAGGCATCAATAGCATGAATATTATGTTTGTTAATCAATTTTTTTCTTCTACCACTCGTTCTCATTTTTATTTACATTCCTGAAGAGGATCTTAAACCTAACAGTTTTTGGTTTCTGACTGAACTTGTTGCAATAAGCAATCGACCTTATGGTAAATGAAAATGAGCTCAATAATTTCCATTCTGAATGTTTTATGAAGGGTGATTTGTTTTACAGAGATGAATCCATTTTATTCAGGGCTCCTGTTCTGTGTGTATTCATTGTTTTTGCTTGTTTTTTTATTTTGAATATTTAAAATGTCACCCAGTTTTAATGTTGTGTGTTGTGCTCGATGTTTATGAACCTTAAGATCCTTAAGGAACCACTGAATTGGAGAACTGTGATCCTAAATATATTGGGTCGCTATAAAAAGGGTGAATTATTGTTAGTTGGCATTGAAAATGTCAGTGGTTACATCCAAAGCTATTATTTGATGACGCATCCACTTTCTTCTCAGAAGGTTAGCAGACTGGAGGAGCACGAGAAGGAGGTGGTCAGCGCTCTGAAATACTTCAAGACAATCGTGGACAAAATGGTGGTGGAGAAAAAAGTGCTGGAAATGCTGCCGGGCTCCGCCAGCAAGGTCCTCGAAGCGATTTTGCCTCTGGTCCAAGTCGAGGCCCGGATACAGCATAGGTATGTATAAAAGTAACCACTGCTGAAATTCTGGACTAACTGTAGCGTTCATCTTCAGTTTAATCTGCAGAAAACGGTTTCCTGTATATGTACATTTATTCAGCATATTTATTTTTGTGCCTTGACGCAGTTTATAGCCGACAGGGAATTTTATAGGATGTTGACTTTACAGACCAAGATTGCCTGTTTGGTGACTGACATTCCTCATTTTTTAGCTTCTCATACATTTAATGTGGGGCTTGCAGTTGACATCTCATTGACTTATTTGGTGCAAAGGTTATATTTTTAGATTTAATGCAAGTTTTACTTTTGTGTCTGGCTTGTATGAGCCAAACCTTGGGAAGAAAGCTCACCTGCAGTTTTTTTTTTGTTGTTGTTGTTGTGGACTGTCGGGGCATGTTGGAACCTCTCTGTCTTTTGTCTTTATCCTTTCCGTCTCCATCAGTGCTGATAAAGGAATGGAGGCCAAAGGTGGTGGATTTTTTTTTTTGTCTTTTCACCCTCAGCCCTGTATCTAGAAGCAGTCGATATTTAGTTGCTGTAACACTCATGACCTCAGCCTGTGAATTAAAATCCTACTAGTTTACAGCTGGCGTTTGTCCACCAAGATTTGAGTTTTGGTGAATCAAGCTGTTCTATGCCAAAACATGTTAACACTACTTTTCCATCTAAAGGCGCCTATTTTCCAAAAAAAATAGAGCTTTATTATTCTATAAAAACTAGACTAAATGCTGCTTTCTTTGTTAGGTTAACAGTATACCCAGCTGTATTGTAACCTATAGCTCATGTCTTTCCATCCCTCAAATCCTTCTAATTCCAGTAGATTCAGCTGTCTCCCACGTACTTCAGGGATAAGCCCTGCAGAGACAGTCGAAGAATATTCCGGCTGTGTGAATCAGTCGCAACACGTTGCTACAGGCTTGTGCCACACCTTAGCATTGGATCTGAATGCACAACGAGCTGCTTGGAGAAACTGCATCCCTCTTCCATGTGTTGCTATCCATGCTGCTCTCAAGGCTACAAAGCTTACTTTAATACACCACACACGTCTCTCATGGCTGACCAAAAAGTCAGCAGTTGGAGTAGCGTACCTTGCAAAAGTATTCCTTCCCTTTGAACTCTTTCACGTTTTGACTACACCCACAAATGTCAGAGTATTTTGTTGTGATTTTATGTGATGGACTAACAAGAAGTAGCAAAAATTAATTCTTGTCAATACACAAATAGCGCTCTTTTTAGATGTTTTGTATTTCACAAAGTGTCTTCCTGTAGCATGTTTCCTCATCTAATATTTTATTTTTTTTTCCCAAATCCCACTTTGTTTACCTGTTTCTCTGTTATTTCACCATCAATTACTTTACTACCCCACTTCATTCCTTCCCTCCTGCCTCCTTAACATTTTTTCCACTGATGTCTTCTTTCACATTAACCCTCATCGTCGTCGTCAGCTCGGCGCTCTCTTCGTGTCACAGCCGCGTCTATCAGAGTCTGGGCAATCTCATCCGCTGGGCAGACCAGGTGATGCTGGACGGCATCGACTTGGACGACAAAGAAAGCGTCATCTCGGTGACCAGCGTCATCAAGGCGGTGCTGGATGGAGTAAAGGTACACCGTCTGCCATTCTTTTTCCTCATGTAGAGTATTCACGAAGGAGTCCCAAACTCTGTTTTTCTATTTCTGCCAACAGGAACTGGTGAAGCTGACCATTGAAAAACAAGAGCAACCATCGCCCACCACCCCGAGTAAACCAGCCCCACCTGTTACCACCGCTGAGAGGTGGGCATGAAACGCACTCGGTTGACTAAAACCAGCACATGAAGCAGTTAATTTACCCGGACGGCTTTTGTGTGCGCAGCAACGTGTCAGCGGAGGTGCCCTTGATAGACAGCGAGCAGGAAGTGTCGAATAGGACGGCTCCAGCGGCCTCTCCTGCTAAAGCTGCCCCTGAACTACAAGACGAGGATGTAGCCCCACCCAAACCTCCTCTTCCCGAAGCCAAAGTGGCAGAACTCAGGTGACGATCTCACACCATGTATTCGGAGCATTACGCCTTCTTTCTGATCACTGAACATAAAAAAAAAAGAATATTTTTTTAGATTTTTACCAGAGGTCCTCAGCAATGTTCCCAGGTTCTTGCACAACTTTCAAACTGTTTTAAGACTAGTGCTTCCTCTTTTCTTACTCTTCCTGCTATTTCTCTCATTTATTTATTTATCTTTGTTCCGTCCTCGGTCTCTCATTCTGGGAACAGAGCACAGTTGAGTGCTGACGCTGGCCAAAGGAGACCCTCTCAGAAGGAGAAGTATGTCGGCCCGCAGGGTCGTCTGATTTCATTATAACATCCCACCCTCGAACCTCACAGCGTTTCTGGATTGGATGAAACATTTTGGCTTGCATGGTTGCATTACCCTGACATGTGTGTCGTCCTTGGTAACCCGCCGAAGACTTCCTCATCCAATCAGAAGGCCGCCCGGTGCATGAGAGTGTGTGACTGACCTCTGAATTGTCGTTTTGCTAGCTTCCATATCATGGTCACCTTTGTTGGCTCGGTCCCTATTTGTTTTCCTGGTTTGACCTGATATTAACTCTGAGAGTGTTTAGGTTGGCAGACAGAATGACTCCATGCCATTTACAAGAGTGGCTTTCATGAAACATTTCATCTCACCTTTAGAGAGCAGGGATGATAATGTCTGTGTTCATGTAAATATACATGGATAAGCAATGTGCATAGAGGCTTAAAGGTGTGTTTTTATGCTTGTGCGATTGTTTTAAGAAAACTTTCATCACTCATCTTGTATTTGTAATTTTGTTTCAATGTGTTTCCCTCCCCCTGTAGTCCACCACCAGCACTTCCGCCTAAGAAACGTCAGTCAGCGCCTTCGCCAACACCAGTGGCAGTGGTTGCACCGATGAGCCGTGGCTCCAGTTTACCATGCAGTGACCACAGACAGGTGATGGATTGATTCAGTTATGGATTTTCCAGAGTAAAATCGCTTTTCTGTTTACAGCATCTTGTGTTTTCTCAAATTTTTCAACTCGAGGAGCTACAAAAGCAATTGCCAAAGTGTGTCATACAATCTCTCTCCCCTTTGGCAGAGTGTCAGTGTTGTAATCCTTCACAATCTAACTATGCTGGGAACATGTAGGCCACAGCAAACAAATGTTTTCCAGCTAACGAGAATCACGACATTGGAATCTTCTCTTTCCGTGCAGGAATACGAGCAGGAATTCTTCCAGAGGCGCTTCTCTGGAGGGAGCCATTCCTACGGCGGAGACTCCCCTCGCCTGTCGCCCTGCAGCAGCATGGGGAAGCTCAGCAAGTCTGACGAACAGCTTTCTTCCATGGATCAGGACAGCGGTCAATGTTCTCGTAACACCAGCTGTGAGACGCTGGGTAAGGACGCAAACAGAACTCTACATTCAGTGGATTTTCACATGGGACACTTGTGGTTTGTTTCTGGATTTATCCTATGTTGTTCAAAATTAAGGTTTTAAGAAATTTTCAACTCTAGACAAGTATGAAAAAAAAAAAGAGTTCAATTTCCAGACTTTCTTTTCATCCAGTTGACCAGCATCTGTTTTGATCTGTTGATGCATCCATCCCTCCTCCTGTCTATACATTCATCCACCCATACATGCATGAAATTCTCACATCTGCCTCGCCTTCCTTCCTGGCTTTCTCCCTCCCTTCCTTTCCTCCAGTGTGCGCATTCTGCAGCCTCTATTTAAAGCTTGACCACTTTAAAAAAAAACAACAAAAAAATACAAATGTCTGCCATGAACTTAAACTTTTGCATTTGTATTTTTAATATTTATAAAGTGATTTAGAACTGTGGAAAAGCATGTAAGATATATGGTGTCAGATATTAATTTTGGTGAAAAGTCTAGGGACGCACCGATCCACTGTTTTCACTTCTGATACAGATATTTTGGGTTTTGTATCTGCCAATACAAATCCTATGCAGAAAAACAGTGCTGAATTGCTTCTTTTAAAAAAAAAAACCAACACAAACATAAATGTACCAAATTATAAATTTAGCGCATTTAAATACATCAATACAAGTCTGGTCAAACATGCAAAAACAAGAAGTGCAATTAGGAAGTGGAAATATAATGTAAAATAATTAATTAACCATGACGTCACTCAGAGCACAAAACTTTGAATTAGACTGAATAACTCTGCCGTTATGGAGCAGCCATATTGCTATTAATGTATATATTAATATTGAATCGGTGCTTTCCTAGATAGATCCTAAACATTCGTTTGTACAAAAAAATAAAGCTTCATAAATACTTCTAATTAGTAAAAACTCCTTTTTTAGAGTTAGGATGTAGTAATTTTATCACAATAATTTTATTAACTTTCAGCTGTCTTTACTTTTCCAGACAACACAGAGAGTTATGACCCGGATTACGACTTTCTCCACCAGGACTTGTCTGCCGGGGACAACCTACCTGCGGTACAGGCGGGGGGCTGCCTGAGCCCCCTGCCCGAGTCTCACAGCGAATCCTCGTCCCCTGTTCCCGGACAGCATCTCACGCACCCTCCTCTGAGCGCTCCTCCCTCCCAGCAGCCAGAATACTGGACTCCACAGCTCAACCAGAGTAACCCGCTACAGTCATGTCGCACCAGCGCACCCCCCGCTCTGCCTCTGAAAAAGCGACGCAGCACGCAGACCTCGTCCTTCTCTGACGGGGGCTCCAGGGTGCTGTATGAGCGCTACCCCTCCCAGTACGACAACTTGTCAGAAGAAGAACTTCACCCTACGCCGCCGTTCCCCCTTTTCACACCCATCTCCCCCATGCCTCAAACCAACGGGGGAGTTTTTGCCTCCCAGTACATGGCTAGCGAGAACTCAGATGTCCCCACAAACCCTCCGCCACTTCCTGAAAAGAAAAACAGACACAGTAAGTGGAGTGAGGGTGGCAAGGGGAAAGGCGATGCTGTGGACGGAATAGACCCAGGCGATAAACCAAAAGCGAATATTCTGACAATAACCATAACTGCATTTTTGGTGTCCTTAAACTGTGAAAATTTGTCTTTGTCCTTTTATTTGGCTGTAGGTAGGCTATAGTGTTATCATCCATTTATCCTTATTGAGGCGCACTGCTCAATATATCATGACATTGATTTTCCGCCATATTGCCCAACCCTAGGAAGTAATGAAGTATGAAGGTCAAAAAAAGGACGTCCTCCTGATTGAGATGAATGTAGGACACGGGAGCAGAAAGCAAAGTCAAGAACAAAGACTAATCAAGAGAAGAGTAAATAATGAGGTTGATTAGGAAAAGGAAAGCCGGACATTTTCAGCACTTCGTCATCAGTTCATTGTTGCATGTTTTATGTCAAAGAAATATTCAGTGTGAATAGAGACAGGAAGTAAATACTAGGATGTGCCACAATAGAGTCTGGGAGAGAGGCCACAGAGGGCAATATTTGGTCACTTCCTCACGAGCTACTGTATTATGTCATCCATACAATCAGCCCTACCTCATTGTTTAGGCCATTTTCTTCTTTTTTTACTGAGTATGACCGCAGTCCTGTAGAATGTCAAAAGTACAACAAGCTTCCTGTGAGTTTACAGATAAGTTCTGCTCTTTGGTCATTATTATTCACTTTCGTGTCTATGGAGGAGTTTTGTCACCAATAGAAATCTTAACAACTGGTTTATTTAATCATCAAGAATGTATTTGTGGTCCTTCCTTATGTGGATGACAAGGATTACAGACACATTTTGAAGCAGGAAATACAGTTAGTAGAATTTTTATTTTATTTTTTTAACCTTCCTGTCATGTTATAACAACAATCTTCAATGTATTTTAGTGGAATTTTAAGTGATAGTTAGACCAACACAAGCAAGAGCATAAGTATGAACTGAAAGGAAAACCTGATTTTACAAATTGTTTCACAACTGGTGAATGGTTTATGAATAGATGCATCTTTGTATTATTGTAGGGAAAGGTGGGTTCAGGGTTTATTTTCTTAAAAGCGTTGCAATTTGTCACTGCTTTGTTGGTTACAATCTCAGTAAAAAAAACATGTGTGTTACGCAGTGTTATAAGAAGAAGTTTAAATATGTTTTAAATGAATAATACATCCACGAGAAAATGCATGAATAGGATCTAATAGATTTAGTGGATGAAATCAAACTGTAAGGAAGTCCGTCCTTATGCAATTGGGTTCACAGCTCTAAATCTTCTCCTTCAGTTCTCCAGTATATGCAGTTTATGGAGGACTACTCGGAGCCGCAGCCCTCCGTTTTTTACCAGATGCCACAGAGCGAGAGGATCTACGAGCAGCATAACAAGCTTTTCCAGGAGGTCTACGGCTTCAACGACTCCTTCAGCAGCACCGACTCGGTTCACGAGCCCTTACAGCCGCCAGCCTTGCCTCCAAAACAAAGACAGCTGGTGAGAAGCGCTCCACACAGGCAGCCATTCTCGAAGTTTGCAAGCCAGTTAGTTTCATACTGTTCCCGGTCTCGTTTACCAGTGTGGTTGGAGTGCATAAACAGCTGGATTCACTAATTTGAGCTGCATGAGCAGAGGTGTAATTTAAATTCCTCACATTTTTTTCCCCGCCCAGTTTAGACTGAGTGGATGTGATATATTAATCAATGAAACTCCAGGTTTCATCTAAAAGCAGGAGTTTTATTCTTGAGAAAAGATGGAGAATCTGTCATCCTTCTTCTTTCTTTTTTTTTTTCTTCCCAAGGCTTTCTCTTATCTTGTCATCTGTCTGACCCACACAGCTCTCTCTGCGTCTTTATTCTCGGCTATTTTTGTAGCCAAAGCAGATATTTGTGTGCAATCCTGAGGCGGGAGCTCGCCGGCGAGAGTCAGGACAAGATTTTATCAGCCAGGCATCAGATTCAGAGATTTTATCTTGATTTGAGGTGGTGTTTGGGTTAATTGAGTCAACCGCTCGACAATGAGTCAACGGTAAGCGAAATACGAAGGATAGATCACTGCAAGCAAAAGGCTTTTTTAAAAATGCATTTATTATTCGTTTAAACTTAAAACTTTTGAAGAAAGTTTAGAAGCGTATACACTTTTCTTCGATTGACCACTCCTCTAGAGGTGACAAATTTATCCATCCTTAAGCTTTTTGCTAGTATTGCATATTATAACACACCTCATCAGTGTTTGTCCTGTTTTTTGTTGGGTTTTTTTTACCACCCTGATTGTGTATTTAAAACAGATCTTTATTTTTATCATTCTTTTGTCTGCGAGTGGTCTGGTCACACTGCACACATTTGTGCCGCTGCTGCAGGCCCTAATCCGGCCTCGTGTTTTTTGGACTTGATGAGCTCGAGGCCTGGTGGAATAAGCCTGTTTGCCCCCTGCATAAACCCGTGTTACAGGCTTACATGCTTTGGCGACTTTACACAGCTTTGCAGAGAAAAAAAAAAAAAAGTAATTCCAGCTGCTGGGTGGATAAGGGCTGGAAATAAAACCCTGCAGCACATACAGTCCAAACATATTGGCTCTGTTTGGACTATATGGTAGTTGGCCTAAAACTATTAAAAGCAAATAATATCCAAAGATTTACTTGAGGATCGCTGATGATTTGGGTTACCTGAAAGCCTTCTAGAGAGAACTCCGAAGAAGTATTTCGGAAATATTCATACCCGTTACCACAGAACCACAGAAGTCAACAGGTGTTATTGAAATTGTGTTATCAACACAAATTGGAAAAAAATAAAACCATGGTTTGCAGCTTTTTACAGAAAAAAAGGATGAGCATTTTTCATTCAGTGGAAATCTAACACTATAAACCGTCACTGTGATGCACAGTGGTAGAAGCTTCATTCTGCCGGGATGCTTTTTCCCTGCAGGTGTGAGGGACCTGATCAAAGTAGATTTTAGACTCTATATGTGGGTTTATGGAAAAATTTGAGAGGTATGAATATTTTTTTTTTGCAAGCTATTTATTCTTAGTCTTGAATCCGCCAGGCTGAACTGATGTGTCTCAGCTTTTATCTCTCTGATTTTACCATTCTGCTGCTGCTGAACATTTGATTCAATCTGCTCTAACTCAATCTTGCTTACTCGAGTAATCAATTGTTCACTCTTTTTCTTTTCTTTTTCCTTTAACATAATTTACTCCCTCTTCACCTGCCCTTGACCCCAAACTACTCTCACTTCCTCTATTTCTGTTTATCTTCTCTTCTCTTCCTTCTTTTGTTTTCCTCCTCAGGCTTCACACTCCTCTTCCCCTTCTTCCTCCTCCTCCTCCTCTCTCTCCTGCCACCTCCAGCCGTCTGTGGCGGCCCTGGAGGAGGCGGGCTCTGGGCTGGGCCTCAGCATGTCCGTCTCTAACTCCTACCTGATCGGCCAGGCGTCTTTGACCACGCCCACGGTGAGTCGCTTCCCCCTCTCCTCTCCTCTCCTCCTCCTTCACATCGGCGATCCCGGCATAGGTGCTGTGTGGTCCAGTGGTCCTGAGGTAGCTCGACATTTGAGACTGTTCACCTTTTATAGTTACTGACGGAGCTCAAACATCACTGTTTTTGTTGCTGTGTGGTTCTTGATTTCATTCATTCATCCAACCACCCATCCATGTGCTGACAGATCTTTTTATTATTATTATTATTTTTATTATTTGTTCCTTGAACGAATCTGTTCAGTTATGATAAAAATGCACTTTTTTGTGATTTTGAGCACTTGCTGCTCGTTTTTGTGATTGTGTGCTTCTGCTGGCTTGTAGCTATCCCACTTTAGAAGCATTTCCCAAAGTTTGACTTGGGACCAAGTCAATAAAACTTGGGAGTTCTTAAGCTTGTCTTCAGTAATCAAAGTATATACAACAAATTCATTTCAAAAATTATATTTATGCTACAAATCTTGCAGGAGACGAAAATAGTACAGAGAAAAGGATAAACAGTATTTCAGTAGTTGATGCTGATCATATTGTGTGTAAGCCTGACAAGATGGTGTGTTTTGCTGGATGATAAATTGTCCCAGAAATTATTGCGATATAGTAAATGTCAATATTGTTGATAATATAGCTAATGTAATGATGCTGGCATAAAGATGCAAGAACACCCTCTTAAGGATCAATAAACTTTCATTTTGTACGGAATGCTTAACACTGAAGACATTTTAAATATACAAAATAAATGAAACAGCCAAAATGGACAAAACGGATTATTGAAGTTTCAACAAAACAAAATTACCCTTCAGATCATATTAGTCATTAGGCTTAAACAAGGAGATCATGCAAAACAGCAGAACATCCATAATACTGTACTACACCATGTGTCAAATATTGTCAACATTTTTCAAAATGACTTCTTACCTATAATATTAAAAGGCAGCATCTCTTTAAAGCGAACTACACAAACAAGCATGCAGATGAAAATTAACGTTGATTTTAATTACGCTCGTGAATAGTTGAATTATTGCTTAGTTTTACCGGCTTAATTGTGTAGTCACAAAATATTGTGAATGTATCATTGTCATAATATTTCCACATGCAAGACCTGCTTAGATTGCAATTAGTGCGTGGATGTTACTTTAATAGTTATCACAGAGCCGTCCTATGTCTAATGTATTTGGTGACATGTGTTGTTTAATACAGCAGAAGATGCTTAGAAAGGTAAAGAAAGGAAAGTTGGTCAGGCCTTTAAGAAACTGCAACTAAGTGGTTTCAGTGCTAAAAAAAAAAATAAAACAGACGTCGAACAGGAGCAACACTTTCAAGAAAACCTCCTTGTTAAGATGGAATTTTTTTTTTTTTTTAGTAATGCTTTCATCTACTCATAAACTGGGGTCTATTTCCTACGAACTGATTGGAAAAACATTCAAACTTTGCAGTTTGTCGCAAGTCATATTGTTTATTTGTCATCTAGAAAAGAATGGAATGGCATGCTCCCATTAAATCGCCCCAATGGCAGGTCTTTCATAAAGGAGTAGGAAACACCCGACTTCAAAATAAAGGCACACATTTTAGGAATGGTTAAACCAAATCAAAGGTATTTTATGCTTTGTGGTGTCACATCAGATTGCCAGTTTTCTGTCCCACCACAGGCTATCTAATTGCGGTTTAAATGGATGTGTTTGGTCTCCATTTCAAAATCCTTAATCTATAAAACACTGATTAAAGTGGAACTGAATTCATGTGTGGGGGAAGTACAAATATTCTTTAAAACCCAGTGTGAGATTTATGAAGCATTCATTTTTTTTGCTATAAATAGGAAAGATTTATAACGTTTGGCAGTAGAATCAACCAAGAATGAAAAACCCAACTTAAAATATTAGTCAGCCTGAACTGAATTATTTTACACTGATTACAGATCATTTAAAACCAAGCTTGTGATTTACGAAACATGGAAATGATCTAAAAATATTGCTTAATGTCTTTTTACCTGGATGAATCATTGCATCTCTTTTTAATTTCACAACGGGTGTAGAAATTAGAGGTGTTTTTAATCTCCTGTTTTTTTTCTGCGTATCTTGAAACTACAGTTATGGAGTGAGTAAAAAATCTAATTGGAATCTGGCTCCTTTTTGAGCTCGTAACGAACAAAACATTTCAGCCTTCAACCATGTCCCCTAACTTTAGCCTGGTGTGGCTAAGTGTAAAAACCCCCTCGGTGTGTTTGGGAGGGTCGACCCATGATAACCCCACGACATGGTGCGTGAGGCACGTTAAGACATGGCGTGGATTTCCCCCGGGATATCTCTGGTGGAATGCGGCACCAGATGGGCCTGATGGAAAACACATTCCCCCCGTTTCTTCTGCTCCTTTCTTCGTCCTCCAGCGTCAGTCGCTGTCCTCATTCTATCGACTGAGTTTTGCGCAATTTCTCTTTAGTGAACTCCCTTACAATAACTGCGTCATTTAGCTCATCAGAGGCCTTTTGATACTTGCTCAAAGATTTTTAATGGGGCTTTTTTTTTTTTTTAATGGGCTGGACCTTGTTTGAAAAATAAAATAAAATTGGTGTGCGCGTCAGTGTGTGCAGCATTTGCCACTCATCTGTGTCTGCATGGCTCGGTGCCGGTATGCTCGCACAGGGCTGGTATGTGAAACATGTTCTAACAGGTTACTGCTACCTCCCTGCTGACAGGCATCTCTTATGCTGGCGACACACTTGTACACTGAATCATCTCCGGTTTTAATTTATAATCCAAGCTAATCAATGTCTCTGCAAGATTTGCCCCCTACCCACTTTTTTTGTTTGTTTTGTTTTAACTGTAAATCTATTAGTCATCTTTGTCTGTAATTTTGTGTATATAGATGTCTGTGTGCATTGTCTGTGTGCATGCAGCGCATTTCATGTTCAGACACATTCCTCCCATAAATCCGAGTTGGCAGAGGTGACACTACTTCCCATCCAGCTTTCTATTGTTCTGTTTCTGTTTGCTCTGACTTCTCCTCTCTGATCTCTCAGTTCTCTCCTTTATTTTTATTTTTTTTTTACTTTTCCCCTCTCTTTTTATTTTTTTGTCCCCCCCTGCTTTGGTTCCTCTCCACCAATCGCAGAGCTTGGACCAGGTCGCCCTGACCAATGCCACCGTTCTGGATGGCAGCGGGGGCGGTCCCAATGGTTCCCTGGCTGGCTCAATGGGCTCTGTGGCCGTCTGTCTTCCCTCTGAGTCTTCTCTCACTGACTCGCTCCACACCTCGGCGGTGAGCTCATATGACGGAGTTCTTTAGGCCTTAATGAAATCTGAACGCCGACCCTCCTGCCTCTGCAGATTCAAGTTAGATAACAGCTGTTTGGGTTTCTTTTACTGCAGCAGCACATGTAATGAAAATGTATAGTGAGTCATTCGCCGTGTGGCATCTAGGTGTCATTATCACGTCCCGCAATCTGTGTTCTGTCTTATTATTAGTCTGAAAATAATCCCAGTGGACGCTACACTGCCTGTTTTTTTTTTTTTGCCAGTAGAATTTTTTTTTTTTTCATATGATGCACTCCAGTGCCACCTGTAGGTTATGACGACTCACAGCTGCTCCTTGCAGAATTGAGATGCACGTCTGTGAATTAGAATAGTGATTGAAAAGTTATTTCAGTAATTAAGCCCAAAAAGAGAAACTTGTTTCACTTAATTACCCACAGTATGATTAGTTTATTTTTTATGATTGTGGCTAACACAAGACTCAGTTCTTCTGAAAATTCACCAATAAAAAAGCAATTATAGAATTAAAAGGCCTTTTAGAAACAGTGTATACAGTCTCTTTTTGGTGGGACTCCTTTTGCATCAGATATTGCATCAGTAATGCAGCACAGCTTTGACGAACCTTCAGCTCCTCTGCATTGTTTGCTCTGGTAACGCAATATTCAGGTGATAATACTTCATAGAACATTTATCGATTTATCAAATCTGTAGTATGGCTCTATTACTGTTGTACAACTCACAGAAGGGATGATTGAAATAAAAGCCACTTTTTAAAATTATTTTCCGTCATTTGTGATTTCTCTTTCAGAAGAGAAATCGGATTTGAAATAAAAAATTTGTTTTCATTTTTAAACCATATCGCCCAATTCTAATTCTCTGTGTAATTCCCTTGTGGAATATTCAGTTTTTGTCTTTTTTGGAGTGTTTATAAAACAGGAAATGAGTCTCCCTTTTTTAATTTAATTATAGTGACAAATGAGGTTTTCAGTGACATTCTAATCTATTGAGATGCACCTGAAGCTGACCTCAGCCAGCTGCTGTCTCTCCTTCAAGGCCGTTAAAGCCTCAGCAAACACTCTCTGCTGCTTCACGCCTCGGTCTGTGTCCCTCCTCTCTTCCCCTCCTGTAGAGCGAAAGCGTGAATGACGAGGGCGGGGAGGGGGAGTATGTCAACCTATACTCGTCCAGCCAGCCCAATGGGGAGCTGCCGCTCTCCCTAAGAGTAAGTAGCGGACTGCCGCGAGGTGAAAGGCCAATCCCATTTGCACGTCCCATCGCCTCGGGGTATGAATCAATTCGGATGCGGGGGAGCGATTAAAAGTAAAAGGGTCTCCGGCCTGCGTCTCTTGGCACATCTCACTCAACATGTTGCGCCTCCTATTGATTCATCCCCGGGACAAAAAAGGCGATTGGAAATGCAATGTGTGTGTAGCCGAACTGGACTACATCATGACTTCAGGTTCACAGGTTCGCCTGGGACTGAATCATGGGCTGGTGTTTGTGAGGGGGTGGCAGGGCAGGGCAGGGCGGGGGGAGGGGAGGGCATTTTGTTGTTTTGACTGCCTGGCTGGTGACTGGTGTCTCTTTGGCTGCTGCTTCAGCTGTGGTGAACATTTAACCCCGTTCTGCTCTAACTCTTGACATCTCTCTGCTCCCAGAGTAGGATTCTCAATGGGTTTCCAGTAACATCTGCCTTAATGAATAACATGCACCTGTGCATGTGTAGCAGCTTATTTATTTGTGTGGTTCTATTCTTTTGGGTCAGCTTGAAGCTTTGCTGCAGGTTTTTATTCTTTTTTTCTTTTGTTTGTTTGTTTTTGGTCAACATACAAAGGAGACGATGTGTATGTGGTAGCATTCTGGCTCAGACGGTGTTTGAGTTTGAGTTTTACTCCTTTTGGTGTTCCTTCTGTTTTGGCTTTTGTGTGTTGGGTTTTCTTTACTCACACTTAGCAAACACTTCGCACCCACTCTGCATCACCACTTCTGGGACGATGTGGTAAATGTGTCGTCAACACTTCCATTCTTCCTTTTTCTCCACCAGTGTGTTGCATGACATCCTGGCGGGATCATATGAGCTCATCTGCAGCTAGCTTGTTGTTGCTGCATGGAATCACTCACGAATGTTGTTCCACACACAGTTCTGCTTAGAAGGTTGCGTAAATCCATCGTAGGCATGAATAGGAGCTTTTTCCTTTTTTTAAATGATTCATTTCAGCTAGTTTTCTCCAAAGTAGAATAATATAACTGTGTTGAAGATTAAAAAAAAAAGACTTGGATGAACATGTGGATTTTCTCTGATCCATATTTTGTCAAAGTTGTACATATAGGCTCAAATATTTACATACACCCTTAAGTAAGTCTTTTTTTTTGTGGTTTTCATCCCAACAACCTGCCTCTGATTAGACATTTGACCATTTTAAGCAAAATTTTAATTTAATTTGGTTGGTTTACAGGTACAATTTTTTTTATATATTTTTTAAGTTACCCCAGTCATTTTCAGTAATGTTGAGGTCAAGGGTATATCAGAACCTTTTTACTTCTTTTATCACTACTAAGATTAGTATTAATGTGAGTTTCGGATTATCCTTTTGAAACATTCAGATTTCAGTGGCCTAATCAGGCCTGCCATGATTATAAATTTTGCAGGGTGATAAATTGTCCCAGTAATTGTGATTAACAATAATATTGATTTTAGGCTATTTTCAAATGGTAACGGAAGATGTTAAATTAAAATACAATCACAACCATAAATAAAGTGGATTTTGAAAGGCAAAATATCCTTACAAAAAATGCTAATCATGAGAAAGGACATTTTTGAGCTCATTTTAATTTGTCATGTGATCAACTAAGTCATTTGTTTTGACGACAGGTTTAGACCAAACCCAAACTCTTGATGTCAGAGGAAGAGAAATGAGTTAATATGTCTAAGCACCCCAGTAACCAGTGCTTAGACTTAACTGGATAATACTTGAATACCAGAGTCCCTGTCTGGATGGAGTGAGTTTGACATCGACAGTTTCTCTGAGAAAAAGCATAGAAACATGGAAACATGTTTTCCAAAGTCAACACCATCAAGCATGACTTGGATTAAATCTAAGCATCTACCCACCACAAACAGGCCAATTTCTTTCTGGAGAACAGACAGGATAGTTTTCCCAAAACCTAAAAGAAAAAAATATTTGTCACAAATTTGAGCCTGCATGTGTAATTTTGTGGATTACAGTAAATTCAAGCTTGTCTAACCGATAGGAGCATGGGATATAAAATCAGCTCGACCTGAAAAAGAGTGGTTCAAATAAATAGAAACCCATCAATAGTGACAGACATGCCAATGTTGGGTGGATGCAAACTTCTCAGCAGAACTGTAAACATCAGAGGCTGACGATTGCTTTCTTTCCTTCAACTACTAGGAAACCATCGCAGCTGATGACGTACTTCAAGACCCTGTTCCTCAGATGCCATCCAGCAATAGTAAAGAGGCTTTAGACAAAGAAAGGTAACAGTGATCATGCTCACTTCCTGTTATGTGTGTACTATAAAACTATATATTGTAGCTGGTAATGTGCTCTTTGTTATTGACGTGACGCAATAAATCACGTCTGATTTATAGAATCACAACCTTTAATGCTACATTAAACGTCCCTTATTGTAATTTTTTTTTTTAAATGAACCTTGGAGCTCTTTTAAACATTCCTAAGTAAAAGGAATAACATCCTAATTTAATTTATGAAGACAAATAGAATCACTGCTGCTTTTTGCTGTAAACTGATTAAAACCCAAAAAAAATAAATAAATATGGAAGATTAGTTCTTGGTTTATGAATGAACCGTTTCAAACATGCAGATGGATGAGAGACTCTGTGTTGATGGGGGATGTGTGGGTTTGGTTTAGGAGGCAAAAGACAGCAGAAACAGCCGGGAGCGTTGAGGAAGATGTAGACGAGCTGTCTCTCATAGACCACAAGGAGATCATGAGCAGGATAACGCTAAAACAAGAGGTAAGTCGACTTCTGGTAGTGTGTGACATTTTTAGTAGGAGTTCGCCAATCAATCGAACTCTTTCCTTAATTTTGGGGGATGAGTCAATTCTTGCATGTGAAACCGATCTTATCCATCTTTCCGAAGGTCTGAAAATTTCTTTTTTACTTTATTCCTTTTTGCGACTTTTCTTTCTGCCTTTTTTGAGGAATCAAAACCTGTCATGCAATTTTTGTTTTTAAAATATGAAAAATGAAAGACTAAAGAAATTGATTTTTTTCATAAACGTAATTTAATTTAGTAGGTTGGCTCCAAACTTTTCATTTATATTTGAGAGCATGAGCAGCTAAAGCGAGTGTGTGTTGTTTCTCGGGCACTGTTCGATTCTTTTCTATGAAACAAAATTGTATGATGTAAGGTGCACTGTGAGCTTCTAACACTTTGATACCAGTTATCTCTAAAAATAAATCAGAATCAGCCAAAATCGAAATCGTTAGGTTTTGAGCCAGTTTTTAGACTTCTCTCACAACAAAACCTCACAGCAGCACCAGCACATTTTACCCAGTTGTCTTTGGAGCAGAAGTCATTGAGTCCAATCAGATCCTGCCCGTCACCACGGTCAGCCGCTGCTGCCCTCTGGAGGTCAACCTGTTAAACTGCAGGGCTAAAACTTCCTCCGCCTTCTCCCGCTCCACCACCTCCTCCTGCTTTGTCCTGAGTGGTGCAGTCTGATGTACAGATGTGTGAAAATGCTGCACGCCTCTCTGCAAGGTTAGAGGCACTGTGAAAGCTGCAGTTTACCGAGGGATGAAGGGAGGGAGATTGGAAACGTGAGGAGTTTCCCGACCAGGGAGGAAATTCACCGCTGTTGCAACAAACACCTATTTCAGTGATTTATTATTTTTTTTTCCTTCCTTCCTTCCTTCCTTCCTTTTTTTTTTTATTTTTTTGCACAAGTCAGACTTTTTCTTCGTCATCAGAGGAGCCGGTGCAGCAATAGGAGGCTTGGTGGGGGAGAAGAGGAGAAAATGTGCATGCAACGTTTTGGGCTAAACTGCATCAGTCTCCAGGCTCATTTGCTCTTCATCGTTTCCTTATTTATCACTTCGAACCTTTTCAGAATGACGACGGTCCTGACGTTCGTGCGGGGTCTGGAGACATTCTTCTAGTCCATGCTACGGAAACAGAGCGCAAAGGTATGGCATTAAAGTTGTTTGCCTACTGTGTCTCATATTTTCATCGCTAGAAAGATCTGAATTTATTTCACATTTGAAAGCCGATTTGTTGAGAGCATTTCTCTGTGTGAGTGGCATTGAACGGCCTCGGTCTGTCATTAACAGTCTGTCAGCCTGTGCTTGTAGCAGTCATGTTTGATTTGTCGTCAGCTTGTATTGGTTAATCTCGGCTGCACGTCAACTCAAAAATGCTGCTCTCATTTTTTTTTCCTCTTTTTCTCGACAGATCTTGTTTTGTACTGTGAAGCCTTCCTGACTACATATAGGACTTTTATAACCCCAGAAGACCTCATTAAGAAGCTACACTACAGATATCCTTTCCAAATCGCTCAACATGTCACGCTGGCCTAATCGTCTTTCTTTGCTGGCAGAACTTTTTTTTTTGCTTTAATCCTTATTTACTCAGAAAATACTGTCCTTATTTAAACCTTTACTGAAAGATATTGAAATTCCTGCTAAGTTGAAAATACTGCTTTTCTAGATTCTGTTCTCTGTTTCTTGGTTCTGAAAGAAAAAAAAGATTAGTTCATGGTGCCGTTGGGTTTTCAACTCGCAGTTCCTGAACACATCATGGCATTGGTGAAACATGGTGATGATGGCATCAAACTGGGAGTCAAAGACACTTAATAAGAAGCCTGGGCTACAACAGAAAGGTTTAGATGAAAGGATATTGACATAATGGAACGGTCCAGTCAAAGTCCAGGCCTAATCTGTGAATCTGTGGCAAGACTTAAAAATACAGTTTAGATGCTTTTCAGTAAGTCCGAGTAAAGAAGACTGGGGAAGATTTGAGTATCTATGTAAAACCAGCAGAAGCGGACAGCAGCATAGGCATCAACCAAGAGACAAGAGAGCGTTTGTGTCCAATTATTGACTGGATGCAAACGCTTTCTGCACATTTCAGAATCTCGAAAACAATTTAATCATTTTCCTTTCACTTCGGTTATGTGGCACTTTGAATTGGCCTTTTATATTAAAACGAGAGACTTTATAGACTATTACCCTTGACCACAATAGCACATATACCACATTCTGCCACAGTCCAGACACCTTCAAGAAACGAGTCAGCAAGAACACCTTCTTCGTTCTGGTTCGTGTTGTGGATGAGCTGTGGTGAGTTGAACTGCCGAATCGATCAAAATAAAGCCTCGCGTGTCGGTTAAACCGGTCAGACGACGAATCAAATAATTCCCACCTGGCCACCGCTGTCTTCCAGTCTGGTGGAGCTGACCGAGGACATCTTAAAGCAGCTCATGGACCTGGTGTTCACGCTCGTGTGTAATGGCGAGCTCAGCCTCGCCCGTGTTCTCCGCAAGAACATCCTGGACAAAGTGGAGCAAAAGAAGCTGCTGCGGTACACGAACTCCCTCAAGCCGCTCGCTGCTCGAGGGGTCTCAGCGAGGTACAGCTGAGAGAAAGGAACACTGATGTAGTCTTGTTTCCCCTGCTTATTGTGTTGTGTATAACTGAAGCTGAGGCTCTTTATGGTTTTCTCAAAGGCCTGGGACTCTTCACGACTTTCGCAGTCACGAGATTGCTGACCAGCTCACGCTTCTGGATGCTGAACTCTTCTACAAGATTGAGGTGAAGTGATTTCCCTTCTTCCTATTGGTTGTCATAACTCTGCTTTACTTCTTGGAAGCATGGAGAATAAACTCAGTAATCTGTTATCTTCTCCTCGTCCTGCTTTCTCTTAGATTCCAGAGGTTCTGCTTTGGGCGAAGGAGCAGAATGAGGAAAAGAGTCCCAACCTAACCCAGTTTACAGAGCACTTTAACAACATGAGCTATTGGTAAGACTCGACTTAGATCAGCCGTCTCTTCATTTAGTCTCTTGAAATGCTGATGCCTTTACTTTCTGGCCTACAGGGTGCGCTCTTTGATAATTCAGCAGGAGAAAGCTCAGGACAGAGAGAAGCTTCTTCTCAAGTTCATTAAGATAATGAAGGTAAGAAATCTTACTTTCAAAAAGACAAATTCATATTATGGCAGTATTTAACTTTTATTCTCCTCTTCTTATTCCAGCACTTAAGAAAGTTAAATAATTTCAACTCGTATTTGGCAATACTGTCCGCTCTGGACTCTGCTCCCATCAGGAGATTAGAGTGGCAGAAACAGACCTCTGAGGTGAGGATCTTAATGGGACAGTATTATGTAAAATCAACTTTTTGAGCTTTACATCCTGTCATGATGTTATTCCCTCTTCAAAAACATGCCTGGGGCGCTGCTTTGATTCTTTCATCTATGTTTGAGAAATCCCGTGGCAACCATTCAGCTGTGCAAAACTCCTTCGAGACGCAGCTACCGAGCTTCCACATCACAGAGCACCTCTCCCCAGTGACTCCCCCACTCAGCTTCTTCTAACTAGCCAGCAGCAATTAGCAAATACCTAATGGAGCTGCACATCAGCCGAGCTCTTTATATGAAGCAGTTCTCAGTGAAATGCTGCTTAAAACATTGTTAGAGCCGATACAGGACCAATGTTGTGAGGACTTCCCAAAGACGGGAG